>OZ017739.1:457067446-459569946 GCA_963969285.1 Odontomyia ornata
ATTAAATCAATTTCAACAATCCAACAAATAAATTTTTTTGTATAGATGAGTTAAAACTTAATTCTTGGTTTAGCAAGCCTTGCATTTTTCCATACAAAATCCTTTCAGATTCAGTCCCTCAATCGTTGAGCTCCTGCAGATGGGTATCATGAGCATGGGAAAAAACTTCATTTTAAATCCTTAATTCAATTAAGCGATTATGTTATCCATAGGTGTTAGCTGAAAAGAACTTTCAACCGTTTTTTGCTCAATTCAGTGTATGCAGGGGCCAGAAGAAAAAAATTATGAACATAAGCCTGACAGAGCTTGTGGTTGTCCCATTTCAACATTCTCCAGTTTCTCGAGAATATCAAAGACGTCAATTTATGTTTAGTCATTTCAACACTCAGTATTTTCAGAATTAGCCAGAAGCGTAAATATTTTCAATTTTCCCTTCGCCAAAGACTCTCTTTGCAAACACTAAGTAGATTACCGGCAATTCCCAATTACAAAAGCTGTCGGCAACATCGACTAGACATCCTTATACCATCTTTTAAACGGACTGCCTCGTTTAATGTGGGAATATGGGCTTGGAGCATGAATACCAAAGTACCAGGCAAATCCTTCGGCACGTTTATAGCCTCTTTAATGTTTCTTTTCCACCACTTTTCCACCTTTCCACACTTAAGGGTTAACAACTCGACAATTAATAACCGTAATCGCTGTTAATTTTTAATAAAGAAAAGAATTCACCGAAAAAGTTAGCTCCACTACACAGCCAACTTCCAAACAGTCAAGAACAATTAAAACAACAACAACAAACATCCCAACAACCATGCAATAATGTTGGCAAAAGTTTCCACTACGAAATCGGGGGTAGTCGAAATTCAAAAACCTCCTGAAAGCACCGAAACAAGCAAACATTTCGCTGATACGCGAAGCTTCCTTGAGGCATGCGGCAAAGTTTGCAAGTTTATTTTTTCTTCAACTCATATTAGTCGTCCCCGAGGTCGTCGTCATCGTCAATGTTTTCGGCATTTTGGGGATGTTTATTTGGGCTTCGACAACGCAAGGTAGTCGAGCGTGGAGGCAACCAGGCGCCAGGTGGCAGGGACGTGAGCGTAGGTCGATTAAATGAAACGAGATGTGATGGAACCTTAATGGTAGCGATATCTGAGACATAAATGAATTTCTAAGGTAAATGGATTGTTTTGGTGGGTCTGATAAGGACAACGTAGGAGACGCCTGGGAACGTTGGGGTTGCCTATTTCGAATAGATTGCAGTTGAATGATTGTGCTCGATTCTGGAATTCAATGGTTAGTGAAAAATTGACTGGAAACACGAAAAACCAAAAGATTCAGATTGAATCGAATAAAGTTTTCTCGGATCCTTTGGATTTCCAACTTCGCAATTGTTTTTCTATATCCTTTCCCACGGTCCTTAGATCCAATATGGCAGCACTCAATTTAGTCGACATCATCAAAACCGGCTTCGCTAGCATCTCCCTAGGGGCGCGGAACTTTTATAGCGGAATGATCAATTTGTGTGAGCGAAGTTTTAAGAAGTCCCCAAAGGAGACGACAACGCACAAAAGTAAGTGAAACTCGACGTGCAAAGAAATGTGTCTCGAAATAAATTAAGGCAGTACACACATTCCAATTCCGAAGGTATTCTTTCTCTGATAGAATAATAAAAACAAACGAAGAAATTATATCCAACTTACACTGAGCCGCCTCACGCTCTCCACCCACCGGCAGTCACGCGTTACCCCTATGAAGCCGGGGCGGCATTTGTTTACGTTCTTGTAATTATTTATATGAGACTTAATATGATTGGAATGTATGAGATTATGATTATGATAATGACCGCATAATTTTCTATTAAACGATCCAAAGCGTAGTTGTCGACGAGGGTGGCACTCTCTTGAAGGGTGACTAGACAAAGCTACTTCATTTCCGAACACACTGCCGGTAGTAAGCATGAACTACACAACTACAATGCCTCGGAACAATGAATAGAACGACCCCCGTGTGCCATCAACGCACGTACACAGGATGAGCAAGTTTGTGAGAGTCCTTTTGACCGTAATTTTCAGATGGAGCATTGTCATTTTACGTCAGTGGAAATTGTTATGTTTTCTATGGAGCACAGTCGAGGAATGTTAGATTTACGATAATGTTTTAATACGATAATGGGCTAATTTCGGGGGAAGCGTCAGACCCAGAGGGCATTATGCGTGGGAATATGCTGGATTAAGCTTTCCATTGCTCCTGAAGATTTACGCCTGTTTGAATTTTGAAAGGATTGTCATGACAATAAATTAATATTAGCTTGATGTTATTGGAAGGAGCAATTGATATGTCGGTTTTCGTTCAGACTGGAGACACGAATGAACTGAAAATATTGGAAAAATTTACGCAATATTTGATGCTTCCTAAATTTTGTTAAGGCTCTGTATTTTGATATTTCATAAAATTTCAACCAGGAACAATAGCAATTAAATAACGACACAACCACTGCTGAGATTTCTGTAACACGGTACATGTGTATATGTCAAAAGGAGAGAATCCACTGCATCTGTGACTATATCGTCGTCCTTTTCAGTAAAATTTTGCAAGGTTGTAGCATTTACTGAATGTAAAAAATATGTTGAATAGTTTTAAAATAATATCTTATTTTTGTTAGTTATAGTATGTTTGAAATTAATTGGTGTAAATAACTGGCAGACAATGTTGCAGAACCTTAATGATTGGAGGAGATTAATCCTGGAGACCAAGGCCCGGCTTGGGTTGTCGCACCAAACATAATGATGCTCTAAATTCTTAAAAGTACTATACGCGTTCTCTTTGAGATTTCATAACTTCGAGGATTTTCATCCCAGAAGAACGAAATAATCATTGTTTTAAAGAAAAGGTTTGATAAAATGAGGAATGATATCGAATAAAAATATATTTGAGAAACGAATAACCAGTTCATCCTATACCTTTCATAATTTTCAACTAATTCAATTAAATATTCGGAGTATAAATTATCACATAGTAAGGCTTGTTTGACCTTAAGGTGCTAAGAAAAATACGTAAGATATTATTCACAGAACGCTTGGGAAAAATTATTTCAACGTTATTCATGAATGTTACTCAAAATATTTTCGATGCGTTTTCAAGGTTTTGTACCTTTTTACAACACCCTATCGAAATCAGTTTTATCTGTCAAGGTGTCCATCGACATCTATCTGCCTGTCCGTCCATCCATCTGTGTTTCACTCTGAAGCTATAGCAGCTTGTAATGAATCATGCGACCCCGCTGGCGACCACTACTAACACACTTTGCTGCTAGGTGGCTTGTCATTTCACGTTGGTTGCGACGAGCGCACATCCCACGTCAATTTTGTCGTGGGATGTCAAGAGGATTTGACAGCCACATGGGAGTGGAGTGTGCACGTAGTGGCCGCCACCCATGAAGAAGTCCCGGAGTGTGCCGACAGTTCCACAAAGGTCAAATCGGTCAAATTCAACTCAACCAAATGATGTTGAATATTGGCAATTCGAATGAGTATACCGACGTCATACATTATAATACACTTCCCATTTATTGCCCGAACCCAGTGTACAACTTGAATGTGGGTGAGAATATTCGTGGGCAGGCTAATCCAGACAGAACACCGAGCGCCGCTTCTAATACGGTACATGCAGCCAAAACGGTGCTAACAAGCATCAAAAGGTTTAAAAATAACTGGAAGAAGAACTTTCCTACAAAATGGTCGTCACAGATATCCATCGACAATTCAAAAGTAGTAGTAAATTTATCAGAAATTTGGAATTGGTAAGTCGATGAATGCAAAGTTTGTTTTTCCGCTTCGAATTAAAATAACGTTTTAGTAATAGTTAAACTAACCGCAGATATCATCAATCAATCTATGCAGTATATAAATCCATGCAGAGAACGTGAACTAGATCTACGAGCATACAAAACACCGCAAATAGAAAATTTGGGAGCTACACTGGACCAATTCGATACTATAGACTTCTCTGATAATGATCTAAGCAAACGTGATGGATGACCGTATTTGCCTAGATTCAAGTGCCTGCTATTAAATAACAACTGAATAATACGAATGGACGATTACTTGCATGAATCTATCCCCAATTTGGAGTCAGGAGTTCTTACTGGTAGCAATATTCAAGAGTTGGGCGATGTGGAACCACTCAAGCACCTCAAAAAGCTGGAAACATTGTGCTTCCTTGTAAACCCCGTACCTACAAAGCCATATTACAGTAAGTATGTTGCATATAAGTTAAATCCGACCCAATCTGAAGGACTTATGAAGTAAACTTGCCACTAATGTAAAGAACGATAACATGTCGGAAGTCCCGCGGAAGAGTTTCGGGAAAAACATGAATTTATTGTTGCGTTTTCAATGAAATTCGAGCGTTCCATAACCCTAGGTATATACATGTCACGTATGAAAATATGATCAACATAGATGGTGCAAGTGAAACATCTTGATCGAAAGAAAAAGGTTTACGATGATATCCATAGTATGTGTAGAAGTGATATATTCCGTGGAACGTACAAACGGGGTAAAGTAACAATGAGAACAGTTTCAATTTAGTAATCAAGGACATCCGGTTTATATAATTAGCACCACAATTTTTAAATAAAACTTTTATAACCGTCAAATTATATTTAATATCATGCAATTACTATTCAACAACACAATAATGAGAAAATTGGTGGTGCGAGTGATGACCAAAGAAAAAAAAACAAGGTATCATGTATTAAGAGGAGTAGTGATTTACTTAAATTCCCGGTCCAACGATATTCAGTAAGGACTATTCCATTTTTTTTTATTTTATATGTATGATATATTGGATGATCTTGCCTACTTACTTTTAAGATCTGAATTAGCACGATAATTTTACCCAAATGCAATATTATTTATACTTACGATGAAAGAAAGAAAATATCTTTGTATTTGTAAATTTTTCCAATTAGGAGGCGAAATTGAATTAAATTAAATTCTAAGATATTGCTAGGGAAATCAATTAAATTTGAATCAATTTGGAAGCTTTTCGAGATTGAAAATGATGCGCATAAATTAATATTACCTTTTTTATTAATATATCAAAGAAAAAAGAAAGGAATGAAGAGAAAGACAAAACACACCAATAACATAATTATATAAAGCTGTATTAGATTTACACTATGGAAATACTGGCATCAATATATAATCATCCATTGATATGGGAATTAATAACTGGTGAATTTTTAGAAATTTTAATGAAATTAAGAATTTATGACTGTCATATTTGTAATGTTCAAGCTTAATAATAAATAACTCATAATACACATAATAATGCAAAATAATTTGAACACTATAATATCTAACAAATAATACTGAGAGATAATACGAACAATCATAATAAATAACCAATAATAATAAGACCGAATACTAAGCATGTTAATGAATACCAAATAATACAAACAATAATAAGGCATAATAGATATCATAATAATAAATAGCAACCAATGATACAAATAACAATACTTGAGATATTGATGAAAGTCAAATTCAGTATTTTTGCGAGTCTTTTTTCTGATCTTCATACTACAAAATAAAGTACAATAGTGTGTAAACAAACTACCGAGGAAAATTTGTAACCTTTAAAATTGAGAAATTGAACAAAACTATTGAAAATAATTTTTGGGCCGCCACTTAGGTGCAAGAAAGTTAAAACTCGTTAACTTTGATTCTTCCAGCTTTTTCTAATTGAAAACTTCCAGTCATTGGCCCATTAAAATTTCCAAATTCGGTCACCTTTGTATAAATTTCTAAAGGAAAGTGTCCTCACGCGAAAATTACCTTCAAAGTAATCTTTAAAAGAGAAATTGAAGGTTTATATCGGAGGTATATGAACTTACATGAAATAATTTCCTACATTACTTGCAGTGAACGAGGCGGTTCAATGAACGTAGTTGCTAAATATTACAATCCTTTTAAGAATTAACAACAAGTTTTATATTATATCCCTAAAACATTGATAATTATACCCTATTATTGTTTACATAAGGTTGTAAATAATTTTTGTTAGAAACCAGTAAGGAATTTGTTCGATTAATATAAATTGAACAGGTCACAAATTTAGTATTGAGATGCAAGATATAAAAAGAATAATATGAATTGCTAGTTACAAAAAAAAAATATTTGTAATGAGTTTAAGTCTACGTCCGAACGAGGAACCGACCTCTCATCGGTTCTAGACGTTAAGTCTGAGTAGTGCCAACGGATGGTACCCACCAGTCAACCAATCCGTGCACCGTAATCCATTCACGCGGTGGCTGCTTGTCGGCCAGCTAGATCGGAGAAGATTTCGGTCGCAGGTCTCCGAATGGATCACGCTCACGGATTGGTTGACCGGTGGGTACCATCCATTGGCACAACTCAGACATAACGTCTAGAACCGATGAGAGGTCGGTTCCTCGTTCGGACCTAGACTTAAACTCATTACAAGCTATAAATACCAAGCTTGATAGATAGATCGGAAGTGATAATCCCTTGAAAGTTTGGGTATCAATAAATTTTTCGATGATTTTTAAGGAGGAGGCCTCCCATATCGAAAGGGGATCCTTAACATTTTTTTACTGAAGGAAGTTCCATGGGGTGTCAAATGAAAGGTCTTTATGGAAGCTTTCATCGTAGATTTCTTGAGTGCACGGAAGGGGAAATGTAAAAACAATTTGTCTAATGTTGGTAAATCTTTATAAGTACAACAGTGATAAATATCATAAAGATCAAAATTCGTCCAACTTAGTTACTAATAATATAATTTTCAAGCCCTTGCAGAGAAAATAAATGTCAAAGGTTGTGCCAGTGATGATACGAGTATAATAGTGTTAATAGATAACTCCATGATAACCAGTGAATACTCACTCTAAACAACAATAACGAACAAGAACATTAATATCCAGCCGGTAAATTCTGTCAAAGTCAACATAACAGTATGGTACATTTCACCACATGTAGACACTAGCAATTACATACCGGAGAAAGAAAACAGAATCACTACAGATGTAACGACTCAATTACTCATTATATGAATTGGTGATTTTAATGCTAGAATTGGAACTTTAAATCAAATCGACAACGAAATTCCACCCAATATCGAAAACATAAAAAACAGAGGAATAGCTTGGACCAAACGATAGTAGCTCAAAATGTTAACTTGATATTGCTAAAGGGAAGAACTTATTTAGACAACACATGCAAACTACACATATGTATTGAGTTGCTCAATAGTTAACGTTTTTTTTTTATGCTTTTCAAAGGAAAGTTATTTATGTTAACAACAAACATTAATCAATGATATATTAATCATTTTGTTGGATGACCGTTTGCCATCCTTGGTAAGTTGAAAAATTTCACTTTCAAAGAAGCCTTGGTTTTTAGAAGCTAAAGAACAGGTCCAACACATTTTTAACAGCTTCATCGGATAATTCATCAAGATATTCCCGCATGTGAGACCAAATAATGATGACATCAAACCCATGTGCAGTAAGATATGCTGGAACAACAGCAGCCAAAGAGCTCTTGGGCTACCAGCCAAAGAAAATTAGAAACGACTGGTATGACAAAGAATGCAAGGAAGCAATTAAAACAAGGAACCAGGTGCACTAAAAATATATCCGGCGACCAACTCGGTCGAAAGAAGAACAATATAAAAGCCTTCGATGTCGAGCTTAAAACATGTGCCGAAGAAAGAAACGACTGACCATCACCACCAAGATCCAACAGATTAACGCAAACATGACCTGCATGAAGTGAGATTGGCGTATGTTTTTATAGACCAACTAAAAGACGGCTTCAATTCACAAACAAGTCTTTGCAAAAGTGTACAAGGAGGAATCATAGGTGACCCAGTTGAAATTAAAAACAGATAGCTGCAGTATTTCCAGAAGCTATTCACAGCGTCCTCAACAACGACTGAAGCTGTCAACATTCCAGAAGCAGGACAAGACGTACCGATCTCACCACCTACCAGAGATGAATTACAGGCAGCAGTATGGAACCTAGGAAAAATTAAGGCTCCTGAAATAGGTGGAAAACCAGAAAAACTGCTCCAGAACGGGAGTCTCCATCTAAATAACCTTCTACATCGACTAATATGCTGAATATGGGTAGGAGAGCAGTTACCAGAGGACTGGCAGAAAAGTTTAATATGTCCTATGCACAAAAAGGCGGCAAATTAAAGTGTTATGATTATAGGGGCATTACCCTGCTGTGCCCGTCTTATAAAGTGCTCTCCAAAATCATAGAAAGGAAATTAAAGCCGTACTATGAAAATATTAAAGGAGAGTATCAGGAAGGCTTTTGGATTGGAGGGTGAACAATAGACCAAATATTCTTAGTAAAGCAGGTGCTAGGAATATAACATCGATATACACCAACTTTTTGCAGATTTCAAGCAAGTTTACAATAATGCTTAATTTTGGCGTCCCAAAAAAACTAGTCCGCATGGTCAAGGTCACGATGCTACACACAGAGTCCCAACTCAAGGTAAACGGTAATTTAACGGACGACTTTATAATCGAATCAGCCTTAAAACAAGGATATAGACTTGCCCTAATGCCCTTTTAATGTTGCGCCAGAATACGGCATCAGGAAGACATCAGATGAAACCTCAGGTACACCAATGTTCAAGCTGGCATAATGTGTAGCATACGCTGATAACGTCAATTTTACAGCACGTTCAATCTTAGATGCCAAAGAAGCACTTCTGATCCTAGAATCTGGAGCGAGCCGAATTTGCTTACAAGTTAATGAAACCAAACCAGGAGGAAATCTGCCGTTCGACAGAACTTGTCTATAGGCGACTACAGCCTTATAAGTGTGGATGATTTTGTGTATCTTGGAGCCAACGTGAACTAAAGAGGCGCCGAAAAGGATGAGATTGAGATTAAAGCCTATTACTCTGTACTTCCCATTCTAAGGTTAAGAGTTGTGTACAGGCAAAAAAACTCCAATTTACAAAACACTAGTCAAGCCTGTGCTGTTAAATGAAAGTGAAACATGGCCTCTGACGAGAAAATTCGAAAAGCTAGTGGACGTGTTTAAGCGCAAAGTGCTTTGGACAATCTCCAGTGAAACAAAAAACAGACTGGGGTCTACGTTACAGCGATAGGTTATATGAATTTTTTGATGATCCACCTGTTTCCTCTTGCGTAAAGTTAAGTAAATTGCAATAGGGGGCGGGGGGTTCTTGTAGAAAGAATGAAAGAAAACTGACTACCCAAAAGAACATTTACATTTACACTAGGTAGACGTCTAGCGGAAAGACCAAGAACTCGATGGGAAGACATCATAGAAATTTACAACAGATCTTTGTTGACAGTAAACAACTGGCGGGCAATGTCACGGAACTGTGATGACTGGAGTAAATTAATCCTGAAAGCCAAGGCCCAGCTTGGGCTGACGCGCCATAGATGATGATGATAATTAGATAATTGGAATCGGAAGTCTTACCATTCAAATGGTTGGGAGGAGAGCGAAACAAATGATAGTCTGAAGTCAAAGCTATAGGATGGATGTGGTATCAGTTCCCAATTGAGCTCCATTAATTTTGACGGGTTATCAAAGAGGTGCGGGATCTAGTGTTATCATGATGGAACATAACGTATTTGCGATTGGCCAGCTCAAAGCATTTTATTCTTGATTTCTTCATTCAATTTCAATGGTCGACGACAGTAGACATTAGAATCGATAGTTTAGCTTTTTACTTTTTTTGTAAATGTAGTAATCCAAGTAACTGTACTCTGGGTTTTGAATAACGATGTGCTTTCCATCGACAGCGTATTTTTTCTGAAACTCGCTTCTACATGAAGCCATGATTCTAGATTTTCCGGACTCTGAAAAGATTAAAAATATTAATTAATACTTTCGTCTCTATTTTACCGAACAATTAGCCTTCTATGGGCCAATGAGTATGTGAAAGTGAAACCAATATAGACGCAAACGATGCATAAATAGTACAGCTCTCGACGAAACAACTCTCTGCAAAATTCAACGAGGGGAATTATATCGCCATCACTTGTAAGTCCTGTGATACAAAGACGTCGTAAAAACCCCATAGAATTGCAAGAACCAGGAAAACATATGGAAAATGCAATGACCACTTTAAATAAAGCTCTTAAAAACCAAGAAGTGTCTGAAGATGACTGCGAACGATATGGGGAAATCTTGGCCAACAAGTTAAGAAAACTACTCGAATTAGAGTGAATACAATTAATATGGAAATCGAGGGCACGAAACCATAAAAGCTATAATGCTTAAACTTTGTGGAAAGGTCAGAATGATGATCTCTCATAAGTTTATGTTTTACCAAAAATTTAAAAATTTTTTAAGGGGGTCCCCCCTTATAAGGAAAAAGCCCTTAAAAATTTTTTTAATCAAAGGTAGTCGAATTGGATATAAAATGAAATGTCTTGATTAGAACTAGAAGAAATTGAAAGAAAAAGGTCATTTTATGCATCAGGGTGTTCAGGGGTGGCAAAATGTACCAAAATACAGAAGTGAATATTGGTGAGTACATGGGCAACAAATACCTCAGAAATCAAAATTGGACACAGAAGAAGGATCACCACTTTTAAGAATAGGAACAACGTTTGCTCTTTTCCAATAAGTAGGGAAAATACCAGTCTTTAGACTGAGGTTGAAGAGAAAAGCCAGAGGGATACAAAGTGAAGACGCTAATGACTTGACAAAACTATTCGGTAAGCCATCAGGACCAGATGATATATTAGTATTAAGTAAATTAATGAGGGATTCAACTTCAATATGGTGAGTGAAAAATGAACAAATGTCAATGGAGTAAGTACGGGTGTATTAACTGGATCGGAGACATGAGAAGAAGGAATAAAAGTTGACGAGAAGAGCTGAGAGAATAAGTTGGAAATATCCTGTGGAAAAGAGCTAACGATATTATTCCAGTGGACTGAAGGAGGTACAGAAGAGAAGGGCTTGATGGATCTAATATATGACCAGAATAATTTCGAATTATTCGCCATGCGTGAACTCTCCAAACTACTGATGTAGTTTTCCATTACAGTCTTTAGTTTTTTTTTGCTACAACACGCAGATCACAAAAGCGGGCTCTGTATTTTTCAGTACCACAGCGCTTGAAATGGCGGTGTGCTTTACTTCTAGCATTCAAGGCACAAAGTACTTGTTTAGTTAGCCATGGTTTCTGCTTTACTTTGCAAAGAGCTTGTAATGGTGTGAAGTGTTCAATCAACTCATAGAGGTAATTATAAAACTTATTCAGAGCTTCCTCACACTCCAAGTTATCAAAAAACTCCTGCCAGTCAACCACGCTCAGTTGGAGGCTAGAGCTTCATAGTTTGCTTTGAAGAAGTTGAATTTAGGAGAAGAAGCAAAAGTACGATTTGACAAAGGTACAATGGAGAGATCGAGTGATAATGGAAGATGATGACTTTCAATACCCACTAGGGGATTCAATGCAATGGAAACAGATAGACAGTTAAGGGGAAGGTTAGAAAGAACAAAGTCAAGTACCCCACAATTAGCATAAGGGATATTATTGAATTGCGACAGTGAACAGAGTGATAGAAACGAGGAGAGAGATAAAGAGGATGCATTGGTTGACGAAACAGAGAAAGGAAGGTTCTTCGTCCATTGCACTGTTCCCAAATCAAAATCATCGCATACTAGAATTAAAGATTGCGGATGATGCAATAAGACATAAGAGGAAAACTCGTCAAAGAATGTCTCATACACATACAAAGGAGAGTCACTAGGTATGTAGACGGAGGAAACTAATAAAGATGTATTGTTAGGAAGTAAGATCTTGACAGTCACACAATCCACAACATGGGAAAAGCAAAAATCAGCATAAAGAGAGCTACGTACTGTATTACTAACAGATACAAGACACCACCTCCATCTACTTTATTTGCAGAAGCTAAGTCCAGATCACAACGGTAAATATCAAAATCAAGAGAAATTTCCGAGTTTAAGATGTAACTCTTTAACCAGGTTTCCACAAGACATATAAATATATCTTCGCTGAGTTGTAACAATAAAAAGAGCTTATCAAGCTTGGTCCTTAACCCTCTTACATTTTGTTAATATACTGAAATATTAAAAGTTAAGCTGCTGTCATGAAATCTTATACTAGTTCATAAGTTGCGGTCTTCCCGGTGCGCGAAAGGACTTCTCCAGTTCTCCAGGTGGCCAAGTTTCAGGATTCAAAATAGTATTATAATTTGAGTGCATTGTAAGCTTGAAAGAAGCTACCACTCTATCCTTCAGATTACTCTTAGTTAATTTGTAGCACCTAATAACTTAAAGAAGTGGCTCAAATTTTTTGCAAACGTAGTTTTTTAGGTAATCCGCAGTTTTATGGTAGCTTACGCGCGAAATGAAAATCTCCTTTGGAGGGGATATGATGTCAAGTGGTGGCCTTCGCCATCCGAAATCAGAGTAGCCATAGCTGATATGTCAACACCAGATGAGGGTGGAAAACTAGGTAAAGGACTATTTTTGGTTTAAGGGATCGCCCCCCAATTGATTGATGAGAGTCCCGGAAAGCTATCACGTGTCACAGGTAATTCATTACCAACCATGTGCTGAGTTGCTGCTGAAGCCACAGGAAAACTTGAACATGACGTAGTAGTCCTAGAATCAGCAACAAGATTCGGGGTTCTAAGAGCCCTACGAAGATAAAACAGAATTAAAGAAGCTATAAAAGAGTGAATTAATTGATATCTTTACTTACCGTGTTCTATTTCGTTGCATAGTGAGCGTCCACCACCTCCGTTCACCCATTTTTTTTTTAATTTTTTGCGTATGGTATTTGTGCATTTAGTAATGACAGCTAATCGCTCATAAGCTAATTGCTGCTGTGACTTTTAACGTGCCAATCCTTCTCGACGTTTGCAACCGTAGTGAATCAACGAGAGTGTACAGAGCTGCCCTCATTACTAGATCTCTTGCGCGCATACCCTCAGCAAGAGATGGTGAGGGCACTCGTATGAGACTGTACAGCCGGCATTAAAGTTTTCAAGTATGCTCTCTTCATATGGGAAAACGATGTTTTTCACCTAAACAGTCAAGTATACTCTCAGATGAAAATCTTGAAGAGAAATCTCCCAAGCACGTCATAAAATTGTAATAAAGGTAAGTCTCAAAAGTATTGAGCCTTTTTTGTCATTTTTCGATTGAATATTTCTTTTATTTAAAGTGGATTTTATTTTAGTGCATATTGTTAATTATTATCTATGACTTTTTGCCATTTTTGGGTAGAGCCACTATTCTATGTGTGTAGAACTTTTGTGGGTTATTGGCGAAAAACTTGGCCAAGTGATTTTCCCAGTCCCTTTTTGAAGTGAATTTTTTTTCATTCAGGAAGTTTTGCAGAGACCGATCCAATTGGTAGTCTGATGGTGCAGGGTCTAGACTATACGGTGGATGTATGAAAACTTCCCAGCCAAGATCTGTCAATTTTTTCCGGGTAATCAAAAATGTGTGTGATCTGGCATTGTCATGATGGAAGACAACACCCTTTCTATTGATCAATTCTGGCCGATTTTTAAAATTTCTTGTGGCAATCTGGTTAATTGCTGACAATAAAGAGCCAAATTGAGTGTTGGGCCAGGTTCTAGCACCTTATGATAAACAATTCCCTTCGAATCCCACCATAAACACAACATTACCTTATTTGGTGTCAATCCTGGCTTTGAAGTCGTTTGTGATGCTTCACCTTTTTTAGGCTTTTGTAAAATAATTTTACAAAACCCTACTAGTTTCGCGACCAGTCTGTCCGTCTGTCCGTCCGTCCGTGTGTCACAGCAGTTTTTCTCGGAAACTACTTAAGCTAGAAACATTAAATTTTGTGCGTAGGTGTAAAGTGGCGATCTCTTCAAAATTCAACTACAAAAAAAATTTTATAAGGTATTAAAGGGGGGTCTCCCCATATAGGGGAGTGACCCCCCGAAAAAAAAATTCATTGAAGGTAGCCGATATGGGTATCAAATGAAAGGTCTTGATGAGGGCTTTTCAAAACAGGTCTTAAATTGGCAAAGTTTGCTTCGAGGGGCGCACAGGGAGGGCCAATACACGAAAAATTTGTGTCCCCCCCCTCGCGATTGGACACCTGTGATCCGAAAAATCTGAAAAAAATCAAGAATGTAGGCCTTGGTGAGTACAACAACAACAAATACGTGAGAAGTCGCAATTCACTCAACTTTGTTAGTAATAGTATGATTTATCGATTTTATGTTTTCTTGAATAAAATTCAGTACGTAGATGTCTATTTATATGGTTGATCTATCCTGAAAGTTTCATAAAGATTGAATCATATTTCGCGAAGTTATAGCGGTTTGAATTTTCCTGTATTACTATGGAACAATATGCGCTGCATTTATTACTATGGCAACATATGGCTATGGAACAACATGCGCTTTTTACCGACTCAGACACTACAGTTTTGCTAGGATTTGCATGAAAATTTCAGGAATGATAGGTGTCATGCATATCTTTGAGAACCGGTTCAGTTAGTGGTATCAGTAATCGTAAAAGAAAATGGTGGCTGTTTTAAATGCGAAGATTGAATAATTTTGAGTTATTTCTTCCCAACTTGAACGTTTAAGGTGCATGCTTTGAACACTTGATTCAATTTAATGAATGACTGAAGATGAGTACCTACAATTAGTACTCATAAGTGAAACAAGTCAAGGAGGTGGGAGAGAGCTCCTAGCAAAAGGGTTTTGTAACCATTCTAGGATTCGAAAAGATTGGCCATGAATCGATGATAACAGTACAGGAGAGTGGCCCCTGAAAAAAAATTCATCAAACATAGCCGATATGAGTATGAAATGAAAGTTTTCATGGGAGCTTTTCAAAACAGTTCTTGAACTGTTAGTTTTTGCTTCAGTGGGGGCACAGGGGGAAATACATGAAAAATGTGTTTCCTCCGTCACGGATGGACACCTGAAATAATTATCAAGGGAGATATTTATGAGTATAAC
The DNA here is from genome assembly GCA_963969285.1 of Odontomyia ornata. Taxonomy (NCBI): domain Eukaryota; kingdom Metazoa; phylum Arthropoda; class Insecta; order Diptera; family Stratiomyidae; genus Odontomyia; species Odontomyia ornata. The sequence goes on from OZ017739.1 coordinate 457,082,469, forward strand.
AATGCCAAAAACCACAGAAGTCGAAATTCGTTCAACTTTGTTAATAATGGTATGATCTTCGTATTTCATATTTTCTCCAATAAAATCGTCTTTGACATGTTTCTTGATTTGATTCGATCTGGTGACTGCATTTTGTAAATTGAATACAAAACCCTTCTGACATGAGCGTAGGTCTGTTTACCCAACTTGTTTGATCATGATCTTTTTTGAACGTTCGAGTAATATTCTCGCATCTTACTCATTTTTCATCGCCCATAATGATATGCTTCTAAAATGGCTTGATTTTGTTGCGTTTCATTAGCATTTCGCAAATGGAAATTCGGTCGATCCAATTTTTGTGTGTTATTTCATGCGGCATCCAAGCGTCGACCTTTTTTGTGTTTCCAGTAAGTGGTTCAAAACTATTTGATGATGGATATTTAGTTCTTTAGCAATGTCATAGTTGCTTAGGTGTCGGTTTTATTCAATTTTTTGTATGATTTCATCGACTTTTCAGTGATTGGTCAATCTGAGCGGGATGCATCTTTGATATCAAAATTTCGAAAACGAAAGTGAGCGAATCATCCCTTGACTATGGCTTTTAATAAAGTATCCTGACCGTAGACACCACACATTTTTTCACAAGTCTGCGATGCATTCTCACCTTGATCGTAGTGATATTTATTGTAAAGTATAACGAATTTTTTTCAGAAATTACAGTCATTTGCAATACAACTTTTGACAGAAATGACGAAATACAAAACTGTCCATATAAAAATTGTAGATTGAAATATCACCTTGCAAACGCATGTTAGTTTGACTCAATCTAATTGGTATAGACGATATATGACAACGAACACCATCTAGTGACAAAAAAGGCTCAATACTAGCTCAGGGCAGCAGTAAAAACAGAGAACCTGGTATCTTCCCACGCAGTTGGACCGCTGTAATCAAAAAAATCTAGAAGAAATCATGGAGGAAATTACTTATAAGTACAACAACAGTGAAAACCTTAGAAATTGAAATTCACTCAACTTTATCAAAAATTACATGTTTTATAAATTTGACATTTTTTCCCTATATAATTATAAAAGCAGTCTAATCTAAGATCCTTTTAATCTGTAAGTTTCAAAAAAGCGCCTGCATTTACGAAATTTCCAGTTACTTTATTATTCTTTGATAATAACAACAGCAGCTGTAAGATTAATCCATCTAACCAGACACTCGAATTAATTTTATGTTTTTCGGATAAGGAGAATAGCAACAATGTTTTCATATCCAATTCCTCTTCAAATGGATTCAAAAGAATTTTCCCTTTAATCTTAATATTATTGTAAATGAGTTTCTCAAGTATATATATGTATATATAATTGGCAAAATAATACACATTGTGTACAAACCTCTTCCCAAAAGGGCCATACTACTGTCAGCTGAACTTATTTATAAGTTTTTAGCAAAATTAATATGTTAAAATTTTACTTTTAACTAGGCTTCATTTAGTAAAACCTTACATTTATCCTATTCCAAAAAGTTTTCAATGCGAAATAATATGGACCCAATCCAAATTGCAATTGCGAAATTTGGTGAGAACTACCAATAGTTAAATATTTCAAAAAATATTGCCTGACAGTATCTAAAATAAATTCCGTTATGTAGGTAGTGATTCATGAAACCCTAAAAAACATTTTTTGTCGTCACATCAGAAGCGCTTCAGTAGATTATTAAATGACATCAATCTATCTGGCACTTACGCTCTTTGACTTTGTATTTGCATCTGCACTAAAACCATCGATTGTTCCTCTTTCAAGGATCAAATAGCTTATTCTCATCCTGATATTCATATAAAAATAGTGCAAAACCTTCAGGATATTCGGAACTTTTATCTTCTTCAATCAGCGCTATAATAATTATGGTTGTAAATAGTAGTTTATCAGAAAAGGTGAAATCCGCCTTAATCAAACAAAACGACATCTATTGCCGCAATCATACGAGTACGATTATAAAACAAAATACTCTTTATATCCTCAGCAACTAGCTCAACCGTGTTTCCAATGTAATTTAAAAGCATTCAATATACGAGTACCAAACTTCACAAGCCTGTCCCAACATATTAAAATCAAACGCTAAAAGCCGTTTGGAGAATTGTTGATCCCTTACAGTCACGGAATTTCATCCTTACGCACTGTGTTCGTTTGTAAGTTTGGCGAAAAGTCTCCACACCGAAAGCTTTCAATGCGCTATTTACGCGACTGTCCCACCAAAAAGGACGACTCTGACTCCAACTGATAGCATCGTGCGTTCATCCTCGTGCCTGCACCAATTCTAAGGGAATGTATGATAGCAATTGCTAACTTCGGCCGACTTTCGGATTCGGTAGGGATTCGCCTGGTACTCGGCATGCGATGGGTCGTCCCCAAGTATCCTGAATCCTTGCCGTAAAATATTTCCGAAGCTCATGCAAGCATTCCGCTAAGTTTACCATTTCAGTCTTGGTCGAGTATTGATAAGAATCGTTCTCGCCTCGAAAGACTGCGAGCCGCGCGTCCAAAGCTTCTTCCTCGACACTAGCAGTCAGGACTTTTCCACTAAAATATTTCTTGTGTTAATCGGGTGCCAAAATCTCCTTGTTTTGATGAAAAGAAAGAACTGATTTTATCTAAACGCTGTTTAGTCGAGGCAGTTATTTAACGCATAGACTGCCGTCAATTGCGGGGTTCAGTGCTGGTTCCTCGCTGCGGTTTTCCACTCGAGTATTCTCGCTGGAGGGCCAGTGAAATATGTGAAACTTGTGTTGGAGTTCGGGTTCAATGGTATAGCATGTGTTTCAGCAAAATGTGTGCGATTGTGAAATTTCCGTTTTGTCTGTGCAAACCATTGCTCTTGTCAGTCAGTTAGTTCCAAGCTTAGCCTAGACCAGACATCGCATTCTGTTCAAAGTTCTCGGAAAATTGTGGGAAATGCGCTCGGGGCACTTTTCTGTTTATTTATGTTCATCTGGCGCGTATGTGCAGAAAAATCGTCCTTTTTGCCTTTAATATATCACAAAAAACACAAGAGAGATAAAATCGAGGACGGGAAAACGGGAAACGAAAAACGGTGAACGGAAAGTGACGAAAAGTGGTGCAGGAAGGAAACGAGGAAGTGTTGGGAGAGAAGTGATTTGAAAGTGATATAAATATATCTGTGTAATATCTCGGCTCGTAAATCCACCGAAAAGATAAAGTTTATGCGGTTCTTGAATGGAAATGCTTGCGTGCTGCACATAGTGCTCCAGCCGTTTCCGAGCCCTCGGCCTAGCGGGGAGTCGGTTCAATGTTTCCAAGGCTCCACGGCATTTAGCGTTGGTGTTGCGACGTGTATTGATAAATATGTGATTCGATCTGATTTAATTTGACATGTAACTGATATGTTTTTTATTGGTTTGTCTCCGTATCCGCAGTGAGTAGGGAAGTGTGAATATTCTGAACCTTGAAGCTACCAGGAAATATTGGACATACAACCATTCTCATCCTCATGCATATTAGATGGCTTCATAAGAATTGATGTATTCAGACAGCATTCGTTGCAATTTTTGAAAACGAAGAATTATAAGAGGTGCCTGTTCACAGGACAAATATATGAAAATTAAGCAATTACCGTCGTACTGTGAGTCCGGGAGACGAGCCTTGAATGGATTGGTTTTCATTCGTCTGCCACAAATAACTTGATTTATCTTGGATATCCTTCAACAATTCTCTCTAACGTATCTTGCAGCACAATACTCATCGGCTACGTTTGTGGATTAAAACCAATTGGGATCCTGACGCAAGGATGAACATATTGAACATACATAGAAGGATAGGTATGCTTTGAGATTTCCAATTCGGTCCGTTCGGTCTCGTGTAGCTCGGAAGAAGGGCAATCAAAAATTACGTCTGACAAACTCTCAGATGGGATAATGCTACCTAAGGAAATATCCACTGGCGTCCGAGGAGGAATGTAATCGTCTTTTGATCTGCACTATCGTCATCTCCCAAATGGTTTAGATTAAATTGATTACATTATCGACTATACTCATGCGAATCCAAAAAAGGTAAGTCCTGTTTTCTTTCTCTCCATATCTTTTGATTCCATTAGTCTAAGATCCGTTCCTTGTTTTATCGACTTAGTTACTCTGTCTAAACAATAGGTTCTGTTTAATCGATCTCTTCCTGTTTCCACCACACACACTAGGACCAAAGTTGCAAAGTCTCATACAATATTTTGAAAAAGCGTTTAAGGAAATAATAAATGTTGAAATAACAACAATAAACTCATTTGAAATAAAATATTTGCACATGCAGTTGTGTGCCATTTGTCGTAGCCAGGACGTCTTGGAGCGCTGCCGACAAAGGCATGTACTTGTTGCGCAATGCATTCATGTGCACAATGGAATTTGGCAAGCATTCTTCCCACACACTCTATAAAATGCGGTAGTGGCAAGGAAGGGTGCAGGAGTGTCAGAGGTGGTGGATGCTTTGCTTTGTTGTACGACGAAACTTTGAAATACTTGGAATGCATAATTTTTCACGAGCTCGCTTGGCAAAAGAATCGTGGTTAATTATACAGGATAGGGTGGCAGTGTAAAAGCTTTGATTAAGGATGTTTGAGCGAAGATAATCCAAAGTTCTTTATGCCGCGACGTTTAGTATCTCAATAATATTAAGTTAAGAGAGTTTCAAAGTTGAGTGCTTTTTAGCTTTGATTAACTGCTGTTTGATGGAACTTGGCAGTTTGAACATGGAAAATATGGAATTTGTGATGGCCAAGGCTCTCAAGTTATTCTAAATTTTATAGCTTTTTGTTTAGGATTATTTGGTAGAGATAGAAAAGATTTGATTGTATTTTAATTTCTCTCTTTAATAGGCCTATAAAATAAATTCACCTTATTTTGTAAATATCAATAAATTTTGAAGATAGAATTCATACAAAAAAGTGATAATTTGAAAGAATTACATCTCCAGAGTTCCTGAATGCTAGATGAAACGCCTGCCTTTAATCTGAATTGGTATCTGTATGTAGCCCGGAGAAAGTTCTTAAGTTGCCAAAAAATATCAAATAGTTCTCAGGGTCTCCATGTTTAAGCATATGACCTCCATTTTTTTCTCACGTAAGATAGTCAAATATCAAAGAAAATCCGTTTTTAGGGCTTGACAAATTTGCTTTTATAAAGCCCTACTTGTTTCGCGTCCCGTCCGTGCATTGTAGCAAGTTTCCTCAGAAACTATATAAGCTAGATGTCTTTTTAGGGTTTTGTAACATATACTAACTAAAATATCTCGAAACCTGCAGAAAGGCCTCGGAATGGATTGGACTCACGGCAATGACCTCGCAATCGGAAAAAGGACTATGACATTGGATTCTGTAATTTTGGATCACTTAATTGCCCTGGCACTGTTAAGGACTTTTTACAACAGGCCAGTCAATATAAATTAAAAATACTGGCGATTCAGGAAACGAAATGGACTAGAAAAGATATTCAAGAAATGAGATCGCATACGATATCCAAAAGTGGGAAGCTTACTGGAAAACGAGAATTCGGAGTGGCCGTTAATGTGGATAGGGAGTTCAAGTCGCACATTATTTGTTTCAAGACAATAAATTAACGGTTGTGCATGATCCGAATAAAATCTGACTCATAAATATTTACATCCCAACCGAAAAAAAGACGAAGAAACAAAGGAAACGGTCTACAATCATCTGGAAACACTAGTTGACTCATTGCCTACAAGCAACACAAAAATAACTATGGGTGGTTTCAACGTCAAGGCTCGCAATTAGATATCTCGTCAGGGAATGACTGGAGAATATAGCCTCCACGATGAAACAAATGACAACGGCCACCACCTGATCGACATTGCCTTATGTAGCAGCAATCTAGTCATACGTTCGACTTGCTTACCATATCGACGCATTCATAAACCTGGGTATCACCGGATGGCAACACACAAAACCAGACTGACCATGTTCTGATACAACAACGTTGGGCCTCGAGCATCCTTGACGTCCGTAATTACCGAGGAGCCAAATGTAACTCGCATCATTATTTGATCAAATTAACGTATCGATGTTGTTTGTCAAAGGCATATTCAGCGAAGACCAGCCCGCTAAAAAATTTGATATTGAAAGGCTCTAAGCGACATCTGTGTCCAGAAATTTCACGTAGACCCTCGACAACCAGCTTTCTCCCATCTTATCAGACGCAAGCAACGAGCTCTGGATGGAAGTGAAAGCGGCTATTATGACCGTAGCAGAATGGACGATCGGACATCAATCCCGGCGCAAGAGTACTGATTCTTTTGGTGATGAGTGCTAGAATGCGTTAGACAAAAAGGATCCGGCATACAAAGAATACGTAGGCAGGAAAACCAGGGCAAAGAGAGAACACTAGGAAAATCTCAGAAGAGTAGCGAATAAGATAATTAAAATTAAGAAAGGAAAATACTATGATGACTAATTCAGAAGTATATGTTAGATGTAAGTTTAGCAAATAACACGAGACAAGCATACAAAGTAGTGGAAAGCCTGAAAGGTAGCTATCAGCCCAAAACCACGCTCTGTCGTGATGACATCAGTGAAGCTCATCAAATATGGCAGCAGCAGTATTCATAAAGTTATTCACAAAGTCATCCAGCACATTTGGCAACATGAGCATATGCCGAACGAGAGGTGCAAATCAATTATATTCCCTATCCACAAAAAAAGTGACAAGTTACAGTGCAAACAAGTTGAAGTAGCAGGAGGATGCTCCTGCCAGAAGGGTATTGTAAAACAATTAGTAAATCAAACAATATATTCTGCATATCAAAACTTGACTAATATATAGATTCCATAAATTGAGTTCGAAAAATTATTATGGTTATTATAATTTTAAACTTGCCACCATTTTGTTTCAAGTGGTTTGACCTCGTCGCTTAATTAGTCACGATAACACATGGATATTACTAAGAATTTCTAAAATTTTTATCAAAATTCCTACATATTTGTAGTGTCTCGGTCCGCTGCAAGCGTGTATCTTCCTAGTATCACGTGTTAATGTTGTTGTAATTGTTAAAGATTCAATCGGCTATAACTTAGCTGTTTATTGTTCAATTATTGTGAAATTTTCGAACCATATACAATCACTTTCAGAAAATTTAAATTATAGATTTTGGGAAATCTAAGGGTCACATCTTGATTTTATAGACAAAAAAAAAGCAAAATTTAGAAAATGTACTATTATTAACAAAGTTGATTGAATTTCGACTTCTAAGGTATTTGTTGCCCTTGTGAAGGAAAAATTGACAGTTCAAGCACTGTTTTGAAAAGCTCTTATAAAGAACTTTCATTTGATATTCATATTGGCTACCTTTGATGAAATTTTTTTCAGCGGCCACTCCCCTGTACTGTAATCATCGATTCATGGCCTATTTTTTCGCATCCTAGAATGGTTACAAAGCCCTTTTGCTAGGAGCTCTCTCCTGCCTCCTCGACTTGTTTCACGTATGAGTATCAATTGTAGGTACTCATCTTCAGCCATTCATTAAATTGAATCAAGTGTTAAAAGCATGCGCTTTAAACGTTGAAGTTGGGGCAAAATAACTCAAAATTATTCAATCTTCGCATTTAAAACAGCCACTATTTTGCTTTACGATTACTAATACCGCTAGCTGAGCCAATTCTCAAAGGAATTCATGATACCTATCATTCCTGAAACTTTCATGCAAATCCTAGCAAAGCTGTAGTATCTGAGTCAGTAAAAAGCGCATATTGTTGCATAGCCATATGTTTCCATAGTCATACAGCGCATATTGTTCCATAGTAATACAGGAAAATTCAAATCGCTATAACTTCATTAAATACCATTCGATCTTTATGAAACCTTCAGGACAGATTAATCTTATTAATAGTCATCTGTGCACTGAATTTTATTAAGTTTAAGGGACCCGTTAAGATTTTATTCAAGAAAACATAAAATCTATAAATCATACTATTACTAACAAAGTTGAGTGAATTTCGACTTCTCACGTATTTGTTGTTGTTGTACTCATAAAGGCCTATACTCATGATTTTTTTCAGATTTTTCGGGTCAAAGGTGTCCAATCGCGAGGGGGGGGGACACAAAATTTTCGTACATTTCCCCTTCCCCTGCATCCCTCGAAGAAAAATTTGTCATTTTAAGACCTGTTTTGAAAAGTTCCCATCAAGACCTTTCATTTGATACCCATATTGCTTACATGCGATGAAAACTTTTTTTTCAGGGGCAACTCCCCTATATGGGGAGACCCCCCTTAAAGACCTTATAAATTTTTTTTCGTAGTGGAACTTTGAAGAAGGCGTCACTTTGCACCTACCTACAAAATTTTATGTTTGTAGCTTATGTAGTTTGCGAGAAAAAGTGGTGTGATACACGGACGGACGGACGGACGGACGGACGGACGGACGGACGGACAGACGGACAGACAGGACGCGAAACTAATAGGGTATTGTAAAATAATTTTACAATACCCTAAAAATATAGAGGCACTACTTTTTACGGCGTTCAAAATAGTTTCAAGGTTCTTAGCAAATAAAATCCGATCATACGCCAAAAGTATTATTGGAGAGTATCAGGGTGGTTTTAGAGCAGGTAGACTACAATAGACTAATTGTTCACAGTCAAGCAGTTACTTGAAAAATGCTGGGAGTTCAACATAGAAGTACACCCAGTTTTCGTTTACTTTAAGCAACCACAGAAAAATGTTGATCGTAACGTATTGTACCAAATAATACTTTGCTTTGGCATCTCAGCCAAATTAGTCTGTCTTACCAAAATAACAATAACGTCACCGATGCCTTTGCCACAAATACCGGACATAAGCAGGGAGATGGGCTGGCCCTATTTCTATTCAATTTGGCTCTGGAGTACGTCATAAGGAAGCTATCTGTGGATACACGAGGTACATTACTATACAAGTCAAGCCAAATAGTAGCCTGTACAGATGACATCAGCATTTTGTCACGGTCATTAGCAAGTGCCAAAGAACTCTTCCTGAAATTAGACAGCGAAGCAGAACAAGTAGAGGTACAAATCAATGAAAATAAAGCAAAGCTCATGAAGCAGTCAAGGAAAATCACCTCAAATATACAAAATACCACACTTGGTGAATACTGTATCGAAAATGTGGGCAAATTTGTGTATTGAGGCGCCAAAAAAAAAGCAAAATCCGCCAAAGAATACAGCTCGCAAATAAAATATTTTATTTTGTATTGACGATCTTGAAGACCAGCTGTATACACAGGAAAGCAAAGCTCCAAGTATATAAATCTGCGATATGATCTGTGTTATGCTTTGGGTGTGAAACATGAACCCTAACTAAAGCATCTGCAAATATATTGAACGCCTTTGAGTGACGGGAGTGAAGCTTGACGGGGACCAATGGAGAATTTAATAGAACCATGAGCTGTATGAAATTTTTGACAAACCAGAGGTCTCAACGATTTTAAGACTGCGTAAGCTGCAATGCGCTGGACAAATGAATCGTATGGACGAACAAAGGATACCCATAAAGGTATTCGCTGAGCGATCTGAAGGCCGGAGTCTAGTGGGGAAACCGAGGAAACGCTGTAATGATTCGGTCAACGAAAACAGTTCGCCGCTGCTTGGATTTTGAAACTGGAGGACCCAGTCAACAATCAAGACAGTTGGAGGCCCGATTTGCAGAAAGCGAGGACCCGAGAGGGGCTGCAGTGCTACGAAGAAGAAGAAGAAAATAAATTGACGAAACCCTATTAGCTTCGTGACCTGTCTGTCTGTTCGTTAGCTTGTGCATCCCTCGGTCCTTCTATGTGTCTATCCGTCCATGGGTCACAGCAATTTTCCTCGGAAACTACAACAGCACAATTATGAAACCTTATACGTTCATCAAAAGGAGTGGTCACAAAATTTTTATAATAAAAAATATTTAAGGTTTTGAATAGATGCCTGTTTACATAACTACACCCTTAAAAAAATTTCACCAGAGTTAGTCAAAATGGATATTAAATAAAATGTATTAAGAAGAACTTCCAGCATCGAGTCTTGAAAAAGTAGTAACGGTGTTGCGGAAAGCAGGGGGAGTCAATTTATGTGAAAAATTCGTGCCCACCCTCCCTTGTGATTGGATATCTTTGAGGCGAAAACGTAAAGTATAATAGACGTTGATCTTTATGCTTGCAAGGGCGACAATTGCCTTTGAACTCAAAAATTCGTTAAGCAGCAATAATACAATATGACTTGTGCATTTTAAATTTTGCTCTGCAAAATCTAAAGGGGACTCTTAACTCTTATGTATGATTATCTTAGTGGAGGTGCATGTATCTCGAAAACTGCATAGTAATCTAGTTTGAACCAAAAAAGTTATAGTCGATTGAAAATTTTACAATTACAAAAACGATATTTCCTACTAACATATGTAAATAGGAGTCTCTTAGCGGCTTAACACTACAGGCATGTTCAGATTTCCAAGAAAAAGTCAGGAGTGGATTGTCGTATTGATATGTCATTGAGACTGTTGATATAGTGAGGGCAGTATAACGCAGGCAAAGTGGCGGCAAATTCAAATATAAGATAAATACATTTTTTTCTTAAGCCAATTGACAGATCTTATATGAGAGTAAAGTTCTATTTGTTGGATATTGTTTGATTTTTTAATTTTTTTACAAAACGCTTGCAGCAGTAGTACCTTCCAGCTGATATGACTTATTTCTATTCTATAATTTGTATGCATAATGCAGAAGATCATGGTGCAATCTAGTCAGAAACTGAAACTAATTGAATTGGAATGAAAAAACTTCGTCCTGAAAAGGGTGGAAGAAACAAAAGCTTAAAAAAACTCAACTTCAAAGTACCCTAAGAAGGGTTAAATATATTTCATGGAAGCAGTGCCATGTCAGTTTTTAGGGGCTTGTAATAAAATTTTACAAAACCGTACTAAAATCGTAACCTGTCTCTCCGTCTGTTGAGCCGTCCGTGTGTCACTTTTCTCTCAAAGTATATAAGCTAGTATCATCAAGGTGTAAGGTGTTACACAAACATTTTTCAAAGTATTCAAGAGGGGTCTATATAGGGAAGTGGTCCGTGAAAAAAAAAACTAGCAAAGGTAACCGATGTGGGTATCAAATGAAAGGTCTTGATGAGAGGTCTTCAAACGAAGGGCGCACAGGGTGGGCAAACACACGAAAAATTTTAGTCCCCCCTCGCGATCGGACACTTGTCATCTGAAAAATCTGAAAAAAATTATAGAGGTAACAAATAACTCAGTAGTCGAAATCCGCTCAGGTATAATAGTATGATAATTGATAATTGGATAATAGTATGATAATTGAATCACACATTTTCCTCAATAAAATCGTCCGGATACCCTTAAACACTACGAGACTCAACGTTTAAGTAATTTTATAAAAGACCCTAGTACTCTGTAATTTTGATGCAAATCGAATCATATTCACAGAAGTTATAGCTGTTTGAAATTTCTCCAATTGCAACAACAAAAGCACATGATTTTGGTATTTTATGGACTTTTCACTGAATCGATACTGTAGTTTTGATTTGGCCTCCTTAAAATTTTAAGATAAGATTAAAAACACAAATATTTTTGGGAATTCGTGATTTGAATCACTTTTGTCAGTTTGCAATGAAATGGCGACCGTTGAAAATGGAGAAACAATAGATTTTCATTTAGGCCATGCACATCTCTTTGACATGTTCCTTAAATTTATTCGTTGCTGGTGACTGAATTTCGTAAGTTGAGTGCAAAACCCTTCTGATATGAGCATACATCTTTCAACCCACCTTGTTATATTTCATATACCGTATCATCTTCCCATTAATTACAATTCTCTAATTTCCCAACCTAATATACACCGTGAATGAAACGAAAAAACTTATATGGCACCGCTTCTACCTTCACTTTTTAGGGTACTTTGTAGTTGTATTTTTTAAAAGAAAATTTGTTAAGCTAAAAATTATGACTTATGTACAATAGACTACCAAAACAGGTTCCTAACACGCTTAAAAAAAACCAAAAGAACGCTTTCTTCCATCTGATATAGAATCTTTTTTTAGTCCTTTGGGAGGTGTGCTATATGGGTTTTACCTGACATCCTGAAACCAGCCATTCATTTAAAATTACATAGACTTAGCTAACTCAGCAGTGAGAAAGAAAATCATCAACATAATCTGATTCTCAAACTTATGCAGCATCGTATTCTCCTTGTTTTCTACTTGATTGATTTCAGTGTAATTATGTTCCATTGATGATATATAAAGTGAAAAGTGATATAACTATTGGCATATCTAACACGCGATCATATCATTATCACCATATGCGGCACGACAGCCCAATCTGGGTCTTGGCCTCCAGGATTAATCTCTTGCAACTGTCACGGTTTTGCGATCTCGTTCGTCAGTTGATCACTTCCAGTAAGGATCCGTTGTCAGATTTTATCGTGTCTTCCCATCTAGTCCTCAGTTTTGCCACTGATTCACTACCTTGTGCTTAGCCTCTCAATATTCTCTTGGGTAGCCGGTCTTTTTCCATTCTTCCTGCATGACCTGCCCATTGCAATTTGCGTAACTTTACATCAGCGGATACAGGTGGACCGTCAAAAACTTCATGCAACTCTGTCACGTTCAATAACTAACTTCCGACTAGCTAGCTGCAATGTTCAAAGGATTAACGCCATTCGTTTTGTTGCCGTAGCTCTCTTGGATCTGCTAAACGGGAATCGGCTCATCAGAATACCCCAAATACGTATCAAAAACAAAACGAACCAGAGAATGCCCAAATGAACACAAACAACCAAAAATAAATTGTGTAGGAAAATTCCCAGAACTCTTCACACCATGCACCCGCCGGCCAATACCTGCTAAAATAGGTTTTTCTTAAGCAAAAAGAAATGAATTGTCCTCATAGAACCTGAATCCGCTTATACAGATGAAAAGAAAAACCAAGTTCACCGATCGACACAATTTCTCTTGATCAGACGAATTTCAATAAAAATTAATTGATTAAATGAAAGTCTCAAACTTACATTTCTAAACTAGTCTTCCATTGGAGGCCCCTAGCTTTAAAAATCCCCTACACCTCCGATATGTTTTTGTGCTTAATTTGGCATACACTGAGCGAATGCCAAACATGCCGTGCCCAATGAAATACTCGATTGACTGCAACACGTTCTGAGCATTCTTTTTCGATCATCAGCGAACCAAGTCGAATTTTGTTCAACACTCAAACCCAATCGCCTCATCCATGAATTTCTGCAAGGAACAAGTCATCACACATTTTCTACTCATGACCAGATTCTTTCTTTTTTCTTTTCTTAGCACTACAGCTCCTTTCGGGCCTTCGCTTAGAGCTAGTCAGAGTATCTCATTGCCATGATCGAATGTTTCTGCACTCCACAGGGTCATATGATCATTATCACGCTTTGGCCATGTGTCCATCCAGCCAGCTGCTATACGTTCTGATTTTAAACCAGCACGTATCATAACTGAACGAGCTTATAGTCCGTCCGAAGAATCACTCGAACTAAATCTCGTTGACGCCAACGAAACTCGAACCAGAGACCTTCGGCTTACGGGCTTAGTGCTCTAAGCACTAGACCACACGGACCAGATTATCGCTTGCCAAATGCAAATTCCAATCCCGCCTAACGTTTGTTCAGCACTATCGAATGACTACCGGAGGACTGATGCAACCTTGCACGGCACTTCTGGCTCCTTGTGCTATTTTATACTATGGTTGTGACAAGCAATCACAATTCATGCGATTTGCTCGATTCTTTTTGGCCCCTGCGACCTGCACTGACTGGTTTGAAAAATTTTTGGGTTCTCTTCAAACTTTTGATTAGCGGCAATGCAAAACCCAACAATTTCGATTTCTAATTCGCTCCCGAGCACGGTGCCATACCCGCAAACACTCTATATCCCTTTCCGAGGGAGAACTTGGAACATAAATGGACCATGCGAATACTGTGGTGCACTTAGACGAACCGTGTGTGCCCGCTCGCTGCTTGAGCCTACCGGGAACTCATGGTAATGCAACAAGGGACCGAAATGAAAATCTCCACTGCTTCAACGGCGGACATCTTCCAACTTGCGATTGCGATCTCCCTCGCAGGTCTCTGGGCTTCATTTCTTCCAATAAATACCTTTTTTGATGTCCATTGCTCCTCTATATGCTTCGTACGGCCAGCCCATTGCAGCTTCCGCAGTCTTACAATCGTTGAGACCACCGGTTCATCAAACATTTCATACAGCTCATGTTTTTTTTCGTTTCCACTATTGATCCCATCTAGCTTCGCTCCAATTATTCGCCGCAAGATTTGTCTATCGAAGGCATTCAATATGTTTGCAGATGCTTGAGTTAGAGTCCATATTTCACATCCATAGCAAAGCCTAGGTCTTATCACAGATTTGTATATTTAGAACTTTCTTATCCTGTGTATGCAGTTGGTCCTCTAGATGATCGTCAAAATAGAATAAAATATTTTATTTTCGAGCTGTATTCTTCGACGTATTTCTTTCATTACCAGTTCTCGCTTTTCTGGTGCCTAAGTAACTCAAATTTGCCTACATTTCCAATACTGTATTCGCGAAGTGTCATATTTTGGGTATTTGGGATATTTTCCCTTGACTGCGTCATGAGCTATGTTATATCCTCATTGATTTGTAGCCCTAATAGTTTAGATTCACTGTCAAGTTTCAGGAAAAGTTCTTAGGCAATATTTATTTAGAATATGTTGTTATAAACACTTAACAGGAGCCTGTGTTTATCGGCTGCGCTAATGTTATAACAAGTTGAAGTAGCAGGAGGATGCTCCTGCCAGAAGGGTATTGTAAAACAATTAGTAAATCAAACAATATATTCTGCATATCAAAACTTGACTAATATATAGATTCCATAAATTGAGTTCGAAAAATTATTATGGTTATTATAATTTTAAACTTGCCACCATTTTGTTTCAAGTGGTTTGACCTCGTCGCTTAATTAGTCACGATAACACATGGATATTACTAAGAATTTCTAAAATTTTTATCAAAATTCCTACATATTTGTAGTGTCTCGGTCCGCTGCAAGCGTGTATCTTCCTAGTATCACGTGTTAATGTTGTTGTAATTGTTAAAGATTCAATCGGCTATAACTTAGCTGTTTATTGTTCAATTATTGTGAAATTTTCGAACCATATACAATCACTTTCAGAAAATTTAAATTATAGATTTTGGGAAATCTAAGGGTCACATCTTGATTTTATAGACAAAAAAAAAGCAAAATTTAGAAAATGTACTATTATTAACAAAGTTGATTGAATTTCGACTTCTAAGGTATTTGTTGCCCTTGTGAAGGAAAAATTGACAGTTCAAGCACTGTTTTGAAAAGCTCTTATAAAGAACTTTCATTTGATATTCATATTGGCTACCTTTGATGAAATTTTTTTCAGCGGCCACTCCCCTGTACTGTAATCATCGATTCATGGCCTATTTTTTCGCATCCTAGAATGGTTACAAAGCCCTTTTGCTAGGAGCTCTCCCCTGCCTCCTCGACTTGTTTCACGTATGAGTATCAATTGTAGGTACTCATCTTCAGCCATTCATTAAATTGAATCAAGTGTTAAAAGCATGCGCTTTAAACGTTGAAGTTGGGGCAAAATAACTCAAAATTATTCAATCTTCGCATTTAAAACAGCCACTATTTTGCTTTACGATTACTAATACCGCTAGCTGAGCCAATTCTCAAAGGAATTCATGATACCTATCATTCCTGAAACTTTCATGCAAATCCTAGCAAAGCTGTAGTATCTGAGTCAGTAAAAAGCGCATATTGTTGCATAGCCATATGTTTCCATAGTCATACAGCGCATATTGTTCCATAGTAATACAGGAAAATTCAAATCGCTATAACTTCATTAAATACCATTCGATCTTTATGAAACCTTCAGGACAGATTAATCTTATTAATAGTCATCTGTGCACTGAATTTTATTAAGTTTAAGGGACCCGTTAAGATTTTATTCAAGAAAACATAAAATCTATAAATCATACTATTACTAACAAAGTTGAGTGAATTTCGACTTCTCACGTATTTGTTGTTGTTGTACTCATAAAGGCCTATACTCATGATTTTTTTCAGATTTTTCGGGTCAAAGGTGTCCAATCAGGGGCAACTCCCCTATATGGGGAGACCCCCCTTAAAGACCTTATAAATTTTTTTTTCCTAGTGAAACTTTGAAGAAGGCGTCACTTTGCACCTACCTACAAAATTTTATGTTTGTAGCTTATGTAGTTTGCGAGAAAAAGTGGTGTGACACACGGACGGACGGACGGACGGACGGACGGACGGACGGACGGACAGACGGACAGACAGGACGCGAAACTAATAGGGTATTGTAAAATAATTTTACAATACCCTAAAAAATATTGTAATGATACCACTCTTAACAATTGTGGCTGGCAATCGCACTTTACCTTAGGAACACCTGAAAGATTCTTCCCAATAGACAAAAGACCTGAGTTTGATTTTTTCTTAAAACGTTATAATTCTTATATTAATTATAAATGCAACTACAGGGTTAATGTATTTGAAATGGTGTGAGGTCTCTTAACTGGTTCTGGTCTGGGCGGCGTTGGCAGTACTTCTACCATTGCTTCTTGCGAAGCTGTTTCTGGAGGACCCGTGCTTGGTCACGGAAACAGGCTTTCTACTCCGGTGTGACGCTAACCCGAACTAAACGCAGCAGCTCCCCCAATTGACGCCGCAATCTTGTTTGCCAACTTCTACTGCGTGGCTTCGAGGGGGGTACTTGGGAGGTTTGTCGCTTCTGCCTAGCTGTGGGCTATTGTTTCTGCTACTGTCGAGCCCTATACTTCTCCAATGTTCTGGGCCGGAAGGCCGATAGGTGTTACACAGCGAGAACGACGTCTAAGGGGGCCTGATCGTTGTTGGTGGTGGAACTATAGCTCGGCAGGCTCTTGGGTGAGGCGGGATATCATTAAACAGAGTTCAATAATTCAATACGGTGAAATGCTGAACTTATATTTTCTTCAATGCAATTTTCTTCATGAAACAGAGTTCAATAATTCAATCAGGCGAAAAACTGGACTTGGATTTTCTTCTATTCAATTTTCAATTACAATCCACAATCCACTAACCGCTTCCGGAGATCAAGTTGCATGTCCAAATGCATGATTTTGTTTTTATTCTGTAACGCAAACATTCATCCGCTAACGCATTTGTGATGATCAAATTTCCAACTGTATATCATCGCTACTGTGTATCTAAATGCGTGGTCTGTTACCTCCCCTATCCCCCGTGCAACGCGTTTGACTAAAATGACAATGACATCGACAACCTCCCAAGTCCGCATCAATAACCAGCTCACCGGCGCCTTTGACACAAATATCGAAATGAAGCAGGGAGATGGGCTGGCTCCATTGCTATTCAATTTGGCTCTGGAATATGCCATCAGAAAGCTACTTCTCGATACAAGAGATACGCTATATACAAGCGAAGCCAAATAGTAACATATGCGGACGACATCAACGTTTGATCATTGTCGTTAACAACCGCCAAAGAACTGTTCCTGAAACTCGACAGCGAAGCAAAATTAGTAGGGCTACAAATCAATGAGAACAAAACAAAGCCCATGACGCAGTCGAGGAAAAATACATCTCAATTGCTCAAATACCTCAGTCGAGGAAAAATACATCTCGATTGCTCAATACCACACTTCGTGAATACAATATCTTAAATGTGGGTAAATTTGTATATTTAGACGCTAAAATAACGGGAACCGCCAGTATGGGAGATGAAATTTGTCGAAGAATACATATCACAACTAAATATTTTTTTGAAGTTTGGCGATCATCTTGAAGGCCAGCTTCATACACAAAGCCCTAAGTATACAAATCTGTGATAAGACTTGCGCTATGCTATGGTTGTGAAATATGGACCCCAATTCAAGTACCCGCAAACATACTGAACGCCTTCGAGGGACGGGTCCTGAGGCAAATAATCAGAGGAAGGCTAGACGGGAACCAATGGCGAATTTGATACAAACATGAGCTGTGTGAAAGTTTTGATTGGCCAGAGGTCTCAATGATTGTAAAACTGCGGAAGCTGCAATTCGTTAGTTACATGGATCCTACGGACGAACAACGGATACCCAAAATGGTATTCTTTGGGAGAATTGAAGGCCGGAGACCAGTGGGGGAACCGAGAAAACGATGGTCTGACTCGGTCAACGAAGATTTATTGCTACTCAGATTTCAAAATTGGAGGATACAATCAATGGACCGACACAGTTGGAGGCGCTTGTTGTAGGAAGCGAAGGCCCGGGAGGGGTTGTAGCGCTACGAAAAAGAAGAAGAAGATAAGTAGTTAGTTGCAGGGATTACTTAGATAGGGACCCCATTTTAGGATCAGTTTCGCAGGTGTCTCATCTATTATCGGAACTTTATCTTTTCTTAGGCCATGTGCGTCAACCTGTACTTCGTGCCTGGTTAGTGGTGAACTTTTGCTCTGCTTTCAGAATATTCACAATTTCAGTTGTCCTTTGGAGTAGTGAGAATAGCTTCTTAATATATTGAAACCATCTGTTATTGATTTGGACTTTTTTACCAATGATTCATTTTTGTCCCTTTTTGCAAAGTCTTTTTTGTAGATTGAGGATATTTAATAGATGCATATTGTAGTCTGACTTTATGTAGAGTCATATCTTCGATTATCCATTTCATTTTGGTGTCGATGGTAACTCGTTTTTTTCTCGGTCCGCTTTGTTAGTTACCCGCCAGGGGGCTAGCATTTTTCTTTAGCCGATGTTTGTAGCTGAATACGTTCTTTGTAGGCCTGGCTTCCTCATTCGACTGCTTCCTTGCATTCTTCGTTGTACCAGTGGTTCCTACTTTTCCACGGTTCCTATCGTTGAAGTTTCTTCAACCGCTACCACTATCGCGCCTCTCACTGCCTTCTACATAATTGGGATGTCATCACTGCTTTCTACTGCCAACGTATACACCTACATTGATTTTCCTGTATGGAAACGTTTATGGACCTTCTTGAGCTATCGTTTAGCTTGTGTATCTAGTATCTTGTGATGACTGATCTTCCTGGCTTACTGCTCTAGGATGTGTGACATTGGAAATTGACCTTTGCAAGATTGTGGTTTGAATCGCAAACAGCGCTGCAGAACAAGCGCATGTCGAGAATGCTGGTAGCCGTTCGCTTTTATATGAGAAAATGACCTATTTGGTTAAACTTGTGGCCGTCTAGGGATGTCCACGTTCTCTTGTGGATGTCATGGTGCGGAGAATATGCGGAGTTTACTGTGAAGCCTCTGCTAGTAACAACACCTTTCAGTTATTGCTCATAGTCGCTAGTCTTTGTATGAAGTCTGTACTCTCCAATTGTTCCTCCTACATCGTTTTCTGACCAATTTTTGTGTTGGTATCCGAGAACAATTTTAATGTCTTTTGACGTAAATGCATCAATGTTGCATTCTAGAGTTCTATATAATTCGTCTTTGATTGCCTCATCCATATCTTCTGCGACAGGTTACAGTTGAACAACCAGAAATCAAAAAATTTTATATTGATACAAATTGCACTAATCTTTGCTTTAATAGAGTTGAAGTTCCTGTCAATTTTTTCCAATGTGCTCCCACAATGAAAGTTGCACTAAACTCAGGGGTTCCTTGTGATTTTCCGCCTTTAAACGTAGCCTGCACTCGCCTGTCAAATGTAGCTTCACAAAGGCATCTGGTTTATTGTACTGTGAGGACGTTATTCTTGTATTTCATTATTTCATCCAGAAGTTAATGCAGTGTTCCTGGCCTCAAGTTCTAGAAAATAGGAGTAGTTTTTTATACATTGCGATAGTCATTGCTATTTGTTTAATCTATTGGGTGTACAATTTAATAACCGGAATTTGACGATAGATGTCCGTACTAACAAATATCGTTAAAGCTCGAAATTTATATATATGTCATTTTGAAGGTACATTTGGCAGCTATCAAAATCAGTCAACAAAACAATTTTATCTTGTGTGCATCATTATTGTTTTTCACGATGAATAACTTCGAAAATTGGGAGAAAAGACAGCATTTGCGGGAGGTTCTGTTGGGTCATTTTTTCGCGAAGAAAACTGCTGCGGAGAGTCATCGTTTGCTTGTCAAAGCATATGGCAACGATGCTTTAGCAAAAACACAGTGTTTTGAATGGTTTCAACGCTTCAAAACTGGCGGTTTTGACATCAAAGACAAAGACCGCCCAGCACAGCCAAAAATGTTTGAAGACGAGGAATTGGAGACGCTACTCAATGAGGACTCGTGTCAAATGCAAGACAAATTTGCCAAATCGTTGGGAGTAATTTAGCAAGCCATTTTGAAACGTTTGAAAGCCGCCGGATACATTGAGAAGCAAGGTCATTGGGTCCCCTATGAGTTGAAGCTGAGAGACGTTGAACAGCGCCCCTGCATGTCTAAAATGCTGCTTGAGCGCCATAAAAAGAAATCATTTTTGCATCGGATTGTGACCGGGGATGAAAAATGAATCCATTATGACAATCCCAAGCGCAATAAGTCATACGTGAAGCCCAGCCAACCAGCCAAATCAACGACGAAGCCAAATATCCATAGCGCCAAGGTTATGCTGTGTATTTGGGGGGATCAGAAGGGGCCGTTATATTATGAGTTGTTGAAATTGGGCCAAACAGACACAAGTGACCTGTATCAAGCACAATTAATACGTTTGAAGCGTGCCATCATCGTGAAACGCCCGGAATATGAGACCTGACACGAGGCTATAATTTTTCATCATGACAACGCTCAACCGCATGTTCCAAGACCCGTGAAATACTATTTGGAAAATAGTGGATGGGACGTTTTGGCCCACCCGCCTTATAGTCCGGATCTTGTTTCGTCTGACTTTCATTTATTTCGCTCGATGCAAAACGGCCTCACCGGAATACGCTTCACTTCAGAGTAAGGCATCCGAAATTGGATAGATTCGTTTTTGGCCGCCAAGGCAGCGCAATTTTTTGGGATGGAATTCATAAACTGCCTGAAAAATGGGGAAATGTTGTACCTTCCGATGGACAATACTTTGAATAAAATATATTGTAAGATTTTTCCACAATAAAGCATCAAATTTCGCTAAAAAATTCCGGGTATTAAGTTGTATTTTGAGGGTGTTGTCGTGGTTCTATAAGAAGTATATACTAAGTGGAGGGCTGTCAGTGCTTTGACTTAGTTGGTTTTTGGTCTGCGAGTGATATTTTATTTCCCACTAGGCTAGCCGGCAAAGATAACGCTTTGTTTGCACATTTGGATCGAGCCTTTTAGAAAATGGAACCAAAGTCGGTCATCTTTAAATTGACAATTTGATGTGAATCTTATCTAAATATTTGCTGACATTAATTGAGTAAGAAAATTGTCTCCATCCTTAGGTTGAGCACAAAATCCTTCTGAGAGGAGCATACTTCTATTCAATCAACTTGTTTTATCTGGCCCGCTTTGCAACTCCTATATTCTACCTAACATCACGCGACAATCTGAAACATAAATCACTAAAATCTCCTCCTAGTGAGCTTTCTAATTGATCAGTTTTCAATTCAATTGTATATAGACTAGAGATGGCTTTTGCTTTGAATGTATTAAAAAAATGAATTTGTAATAAACTAGGTATTCATAGCTTACTCAATATGCGCAACGTATTGTCTAATGACTAGAATGAACAAGGCCGATCATTTTGCTGAAAGAGTGCCATGACAAAAACTCATTAATTATTATCTTTCATGTTCACCTGGCCATTATTGCTTGTTGTAATAATTTGATCGTTTGATTGTCCTAATGCGACTTTTTCCCAAGGTTTCTGCGTTTCACCCATCGTTACGGAAAGCAATGTAAACAAGCAACAACATTGCTTGAACATAACTTCACAACGAATCACACGGCATGTAGTCATAATAACGTATCGAATCAATAAAAGACAACCAAGCAATGTTTTCATTAGTAGGCAAAACAGTTGAAAAGGACAAACGTCGCTTCCTAAAAGGCATTTGCCAACGAAATCGAAGACCCGCAATTATCATCGGAGCAAAGTCTTCACGGCTAGTTAATTCACAACAGTCACTGCAAACATCCCAATCAAATTTATGTTATTTTCGTTTTACACGCTTTTCCATGTCCAACAATTATTAATCATCGAACAATAATAGTTCAATTCAATTTCCCATCACGCCGAACACCTGATAAGAGATAATGATTAATTCGTTCCTGCCCAAATTGTAATTAGAATCTAAATATAAGCGCCGCGACTTAGCCGAGCACAATATTTAACGGAGGCAAACCGTCGACTTTCGCCTACATCCTACAGATATTCGACATTGGCCTTAAACGGAGGCTTTTCAGCGTCGTTTGCTTGCCTACAACTGTGCTCAAATTTAATGTGATTTCATTAAGTTCATATTCCAGCTGTTGCACACGTTCGACCTATTTAATCGTATAAAAATATCTTCAGAGGAAACACCTCCATAAACTTCCTTTTAGCTTTTGCTATATTTTACATCTAATGAGCGAAAGTCTATTATCAATCATATTTAGTTTGCGTGGTCGTGCGGCGAAGAAGGTATTTATATGCAATGTAATAGGATATGTTTTGTGGCTGAAAGTACATTTTAATTATCCACGGTGTTGTAGCTTTTGTTGGTCTGCAGGATGCGGAGCATATTCAAAAGACCGGAAAAGTATTTTCGTCAAACTAATGGATGGGGGTGCGAGTTGGGTAGTCCTTTCTTTTATACAGTTTTGCATAATAATAGAGTAGTTATACTGATGAAAGAAGAAATTATCATGTGATATCGACAGTGGAGAAAAAGGATCCTAAGAATTTCAATAACTTGAGCAAACGTACTTTCCCTATGAAAAAACCGAAAGTTTTGACGGTAAGGTTTTAATATGAGTTATCCTTGCAAAGTTGTGATTTATAGTAGTTCTTTTAACTAAGACTATCCGAATACCTCCAACAGTCCTACTTTTTACTTTGCCTCCTTATACTCGTAGAAAGAAAACAAACACCACTCAGTCTGCAGATATCCATTATCAACGCAAACTTTCAAGTGCTTTGTCCTGCATTCTGTGCACAAGAACACAAAACCAAAGAATGATAAAATTTCCACAAGGATACACCATCGAAATTTCTAGCCAGCAAACATGAATTCAAGAAATGTGGTAAGGACCAATTAAAGCATTTCAACTTGAATGCAAGTGGAACTACGAAAAATCCTCTCGAAAACTCGTTACAACCTCTGCATGTTCCAAAGCATTAGTAGAGAGTGCTGAAAGCTTAATCATATACAGGAAAATTGTTCTTATCAACGACACCAAGTATCTTGACGATGACCTAGAAAACGTAAACTTCAATGTCTTGGATTATACTTCGTGTCATCATGTTTCCAGATGAGTGAACCAAATTGCATAAAACTGTTCTGCCGCAGGCTTAAGAGGCATCTGTGTAATTTCTCTTCTTCGGAGGATGCAAAACTTGTTTGAACGCTTGGTTGGCTTCACCTTACATTAAATTGAAGGAATGTTTCGTGTAGTTCAATTAGATCAGTTTCTGTAGTAATTCGCTGCAAGTCAGGAGTATGATTTGAAACAGAATACATATTATAATGTTTTGATGTTGTGAACTATTAGAAATTGTGGTCAGCGAATGGAAAAAGCTTAGTCTGGAAATGGAAATGACAGAATTGTGTTAGCTTTTCCCCATGTTAACATATATCTTGTTATAATCTCTCACGCTTTTTTGAACTAAACAAAGCCTCTTGCGTGAATGTGATTCTTTGTAATTTTTTTGCAGTTATTCATAAATTTGTCCTATTCATTTCTATCTTTACACAGCTTAAAGTTAAAATATAGTAAAAATAGATCCGCCTAAGACCCGATAGCCTGGCTAACAGACTTCGCTTAGAACAGAGCTCAAGAGTTAGACTCTTCAACGTTACGAAGATAAGAAAAATATTTGATTGGTGGAGACTCCTTCGTCGGAATCTCTTTAATGAAACCATTTGCGATTTCACTTTAAAATGTTTAATTCATATTACACTAACAACTTACTGGCTTACATAACTGCAACTGCATAAACTCTGTATCTGCAAAACAACAGCAACTGAACTAACAACTTCTCAAAGGGCTGCTCTTATAATGATAACAAGTTGGGTAAACAGACCTACGGTCATGTCAGAAGGGTTTTGTATTCAATTTACAAAATGCAGTCACCAGATCGAATAAAATCAAGAAACGATTTCATTGGAGAAAATATGAAATTCGAAGATCATACTATTATTAACAAAGTTGAACGAATTTCGTGTTCTGAGATTTTTGTTGTTGTTATACTCATAAATATCTCCCTTGATAATTATTTCAGATATCCATTCGCTAGGGAGGAAACACATTTTTCATGTATTTCCCCCCTGTGCCCCCACTGAAGCAAAAACTGACAGTTTAACAACTGTTTTGAAAAGCTCCCATGAAAACTTTCATTTCATACTCACACCGGCTACGTTTGATGAATTTTTTTTTCAGGGGTTTTGAAAAGCTCCCATAGAGAACTTTCATTTGATACTCATATCGGCTACCTTTCATGAAATGTTTTTTCGGGGGCCACTCCTCTGTACTGTAATCATCGATTCATGGCCTATTTTTCAAATCCTAGAATGGTTACAAAGCCCTTTTGCTAGGAGCTCTCTCCTGCCTCTTCGACTTGTTTCAATTGTATGTACTCATCTTCATGATACCTTCCACTTCTGAAATTTTCATGCAAAGTCTAGCAAAGCTGTAGTGTCTAAGTCGGTAAAAAGCGCATATGGTTCCATAGCCATATGTTTCCATGGTAATACAGGGCATATTGCTCCACAGTAATACAGGAAAATTCAAATCGCTATAACTTCAGTAAATACTATGCGATCTTTATGAAACTTTCAGGATGGATCAATCTTATAAATAGTTGCTAAATTTTATTGATTTTAAAGGTACCGTTAAGATTTTATTCAAGAAAACATAAAATCAATAAATCATACTATTACTAACAAAGTTGATTGAATTGTGACTTCTAACGTATTTGTTGTTGTTGTACTCACCAAGCCCTACATTCCTGATTTTTTTCAGATTTTTCGAATCACAGGTGTCCAATCGCGAGGGGGGGGGACACAAATTTTTCGTTTATTTTCCCTCCCTGTGCGCCCTCGAAGCGAATTTTGCCAAATTTAGATCTGTTTTGAAAAGTTCTTATCAAGACT
This sequence comes from Odontomyia ornata, assembly GCA_963969285.1. Taxonomy (NCBI): domain Eukaryota; kingdom Metazoa; phylum Arthropoda; class Insecta; order Diptera; family Stratiomyidae; genus Odontomyia; species Odontomyia ornata. The sequence continues at coordinate 457,107,758 of OZ017739.1, forward strand.
TTTCATTTGATACCAATATCGGCTACCTTCAATGAAATTTTTTTTTTCGGGGGGTCACTCTCCTATATGAGGAGACCCTCCTTAAATACCTTATAAAATTTTTTTGTAGTTGAACTTTGAAGAGATCACCACTTTACACCTACATACAAAATTTGATGTTTCTAGCTTAAGTAGTTTCCGAGAAAAACTGCTGTGACACACGGACGGACGGACGGACGGACGGACGGACGGACGGACGGACGGACGGACGGACGGACGGACGGACGGACGGACGGACGGACAGACAGACGGACAGACGGACAGACAGGACGCGATTTAAGAAGGGTTTTGTAAAATTATTTTACAAAACCCTAAAAATGCAGAGGAAACATTCTCTTTATTTCTTTGATTCAAGCTAAGAACTGATATGATCACAGAAATGTAAGCAAGCGACATTAGATATTAAAATGACAGGATGTTTACATTAGGATGATCAAGATTCTGCATGACGGGAAATGTCATGGATGATCAATGCACGAGTCTTGGATGATTAAGACAAAAGATTGGTGGATTATGTGGTGACATGCCATTGTAAGGATTTAGAGTTATGTGTAACTCACATGCTGCTGCAATCAAACAGCTGTGAGTTTTTGTCGTAGGCAAAACTACTTTGAAACATTTATTCACGCCCAGATTATATGTGGGGTTTTCGATCCCTCATGGGACATGTCCTTTGGTGGCGGATAGAATGTATCCTAGCCGACTAGCTACCACTCCTTGACCAAAAACCGACTAAGTTGAAACACTGCCATTGTTATGGGACTAGTACAACAGAGAATCGGAACATGGAGGAACAATCGGACGGTACAGCCTGCATGAAGAGACCAGTGACAATGCACAATGCCTGATAGACTTCACAACTAATGGAGGCTTCACAGTAAGCTCCTCACAGTTTCCGCATCGAGGCATCCATAGGAGAGCGTGGGCATCGCCAGGCGGTGGCATATTCAACCCAATCGACCAAACTCTCATGCACAAATGAGCAACTACGAGCATTCTCAACATGCACCGGTTTCCTTGGCGCTATCTGTGACTCAGACCAGGGGATGAAATAAGCGTGAACCAAGCACAAAATTGTGAATCGAGGATTCCAAACGTGAATCAAAAATTACACTTCCGTGAATTAAAAAATTAATGTATTGACAATTTTCAGCAATACGAAAATAAATGTAAAAACAATTCAATTTTTGATTCACAAATCAACTTTTATTTTTTAAATTGGTCACCAGCAACACTAAACAGATTTCTCCATAAGCAACCCAATAAACCATGTGACATGATAGTATGTAGGGTTGCCAGATGTCCCCGTTTTCGGGGACATGTCACCGTTTTTCTGTATATTTGCATTATTTCATTCAATTGCCTCTTAAGCATTCGAATTGAGTCCTTTGAACACCTCAAAAGTTGTAATTAGCTTCCGCTAGCGTGAATGAGGAAGAAATAACAAACTTCATCTGAGTTTATGGCATAGTGTCAGCGTATCTACTTAACCCTTAATTAACCACCCCCCTTAAAATTCCACTAAGCACCACCATGAGTCCTAGGGACTCATAAATACTAACTAAAATAAAATACTAACTAAAATATTTTATTCATATTTTTTTAAGCATTCAACATGAAGCTTATAGTATATTTCTTATATAATAATCGACATTATAAAATAAATTCAACGTTCAATGCTCTTTTTTTTTAAATTCACTTATATCTTCTAATTAACAGTTTCCAAAAATAATGTTTCAGGCTTTTTTAAAAAAACATAAAAATTTGCAATTATTTAATAAAAAACAAAGGTTTTCTCCAAAATAATATTATAAGGTAAATAGAAATTCAATAAACTAACAATGGCTTAGTGTACAATTTTATAACGTGCAACGGGTTAATATACTAATGCGCTACACATATTCGGCATATCTTTTTTGCACAAGTAAAGCAAATTGGTTTCTTACAGGCAATACAAAAGTAAGAAGTTTTTGTTCGTTTCTTATAATTACAAGTAAAGCAATATTTACGTTGATCCCTTGGTAAAGTGTCATCAGTTTGCGACAAACTTGGATCATTAGGCAAGTCTATTTTAGTAATACGGGATATACATGTACGAATTTCTCGAGGAATGAATGTATTGTACCGACAACTTTTCAAATTTATTTCATTGATAGTTTCGGCAACCGCTTTCAGAAATTGTAGTCTTGTTAGCTTTTTTACATTCCACTGCTGATTGTAAATGACATGCGCATTAACTCCTGACATATCGACAATACGATAAAATACAGCCATAGGCCATCGTGATGTTCGTCGACTGCATGTATACACGGAGCATTTCTGATCAACCGAGTCAACGCCTTCTTAAGTACTATTATAGAACTCAATTATTTCAGGTTTTTTCGAAGTTTCATTTACTTTATCATCGTGATGCATGGTTGAGTAAAAAATTACAGCTCGATTTTTTTTTGGAACATAGCTAACTAGAGTAATATCTTTCATGAATGCAAAAATAGAGGAAGCCGCAGCTCTATTTTTGTTTGGCAAGAACTCTTTTGGTATTTCAACCTTATTTTTTCGTAATGTTCCAACAGTTGTAAGACCTTTAGTTCACAAAAGAGTTGCTAGTTCTATGGAAGAGTACCAATTATCTGTAGTGATGTTCTGGCTAGATGCAAAAATTGGTTCGCATAATCGCAGTACTGCTTGTGTTGGTACAGGTCGTCTCCGATCAACAGCCGACAAAGAGAAGCCATCGGATGCTTTGCCAGTACAGAGATACAAGTTGTAAGTAAAGAAAGTCTCGGAGTCTACCAGCAACTGCATTTTCAGGCCATACTTTCCTGGCGTACTTGGCATATAAATTTTGAATTTCTATCGGCCGCGAAATTTTATCAACATCTCGTCAATAGTCACATTGACACCCAGTGTATAATTAGCTTGAGCATTGAATACAAACATTGATAGAAGATCAGTAATTGCGAATCCAGGATTTTCTAATATACGTTGTGCACGATCTTCAAAATTATCAAAACGTAAAGCTAGAAGTAAAGCTATGAACCTGTTCTTAGATATAGTAGCTCTAATGATTTCTCTACCCGTGCCATCAGTAGCGAAAAGTGTTAAGGCACTTTCATGGCTGGACTTGAAAACCGATGTGTAAAGCAAAATAGCAATGAAACCTTTCCTTTCGATTTGGTCTGTTTCTCTAAAATGTTTCCTAGATGATGGATGCTTTTCGCGTAGCTGTTCTGATTTTTTATTTGTCCATAAAATAATAGTATCCAACATGGCAAAATCAAAAATTAGTTCAAAAGCATCTACAGGATTTAGGTTTTCAACTGGTGGTCGAGATGGCAGTTGTAAAATATTATGAGAAGCCGTTCGTACATTACGCGACGGAGGAGTCACTGACCACTTGAAACTATTTTTACCATATAAATATTTACCTGACGTTGATGGTAAATTTTCTATTTCCCTTTTCTCTTCTTCACTCTCGGAACAATCAGATTCGGTAACATGCTCACTTATAGCAAAATCAGCGTCTTCATCGTCAGAATGTGGCTCCCCAAAAACTTCTATTGCACGACAGCTGCCAGTGCCTTCATCTTCGCCCCGTTCATCATCTTCTTGAAGCCAATTATTTATGATGTCTGAGAAGGAATGCTGTGCTGGCTTTACAGAATCTATCCTTTGACGCTTATATGCCACGTTTGAAGCCTAAAACATAACAAAAACAAATAAAAAAAAAGTAACCAAAACCATTTTTGTAACGGAAAACAACATCATGAGTCCCTGGGACTCACATTCGATCAGAACTTAACTCCACGAAACAACACCACACACGACCACTCAGCCACACGTTAAGCACTTTACTGCAGAAAGGTACTGGAGCGCACAATTCCATACACTACAAAATTAACTTAATTTTCGATGCTTAAAGTAGAGGTGAGTCCTGTGGACTCAGGGTGGTTAACTAAGGGTTAAATTCAGGCATTTTGCTTTTAATATCTTCCTTGAAACATATGATAATATAAGCGGTATCTCTGTTTAATCGAATGCATTTTGTCATTACCTTCATTTCATTTTCGCGATGAAAATATTTCCAGTTAAGGGTACGGGCAAACTGCGCCACGACTGTAGCGCTACTATTGAAATTTACGCATGGTTAAATGGAAATTTGCGACCAAACTATCCACGGATGTCTGAACCCAAAAAATAATATAAAAGGCGAAACAATGAATTAAATTCTATTATTGGTTTCGTTGTCAATCATATGTTTAGCGTGATAAGTGGAGTGTTAACGGTGCCTTATTAATCATACGGTAGTACTTTCAGTAGAATAATTAGTGAGTTTGCTTTGTTTGTTTTTGTTTGAGAAAGACACTAGTGCAATTTGCAATATATGTGATTCGCGAATTTTAGTAGCAAATAACGGCAGTCACTGATCACTGTTTTATGCACATGCAGACAATTTTGCAAAAAGTTTTTAAGTTCAATAAAAAAGATTATTTCGACATTATATATATATATATATATATATATATATATATATATATATATATATATATATATATATATATACATATACATATATTGGTGGTGTGCACATTCGGCATTTTTCTTTGGTGAAATAGTTTATTTGTATATTTGTAGGATTGTCCAGAATATCTGTGATATATTAATAAAGTAAATAAATAATTCAAAATTGTCCCTAGTTCGAATTTTATTACAATAATTATGGTATCACCGTACTGCTCTAAGCTTAAGGTTTATATTTCATCCCTCCCAAAATAGATTTTTTTTAGCAATAGTTAAGTTTTTTTAAGGAGTATGACATAAATTTAATTTTTTAAGGGCAAACGACATTAGCGGATCACATGGCTTCTTGAAAACATAAATTACGAATGCAGGAGGCGTCAACATCCAGACCCCTAGATAATTTTTTTTGAAGATATGAGCAGTCTTTGCTAGAGTTAATGGAACGATGAATTTTCAAATCATCAGCGTAAAGAAGACAATTAGAGGACAGGCGTTGGGGAAGATCGATCATTCATGAAAATCTTGAAAAGCAAAGGGCCTGAAATTGATATTTGAAGAACACCAGATGTTGGGCTAAATGCAGCCGACGAAAAAAAATTATTCCATGTAATGGTGCAGGAGTGATGGGATAAGACGGAAAAGATCCAAGAGAGGATTGATTCGGAAATGCGAAACGATCGGAGTTTGTTAGCCAAAAGGCCATGATCAACACTGTCAACGGCTTTAGCAAAATCGGTGTATATGACATCAACTTGTTGGCTCTTGTCAAAAGCAAGAGAGATGGTATTCGTAAGTTCTAACAAATTAGTTACTGCCAAATGACCTTTAATGAAGCCATGTTGTTCATTTGCAAACAGGATAATGATGCCATTGTACATTCTGTTATGCACAATTCGCTCAAGGAGCTTGCCAAAACAAGACAGCAAAAAAATCGGATGATAGTTCGAGATTTGACCAAGATCTCCGGATTCATGGATCGGAAAGATGTTAGCATGCTTCCAGACGTCGAGAAAGCAGGAGGAAGAAAGGCTAATATTGAAAATAATTGATAGTAGGGTAGAAAATAAAAAAAGATAATGACTTTACGAACAGATTTAGTATTCTATCAGGATCCGGACCGCCATAAAAGTGAGCAGTACATTTTCAATTTCCGATGGAGAGGTCACAATAGAATGCACAATATAGGAAGGAGAAGAAAACGATGAGTATATAGTAGGGTTCGAAACCTTAAATGTGGAGGGAAATTACTGAGGGAAAAGATCCCAGATAGCTTACCCATCAGAAACTTGGCAGTTATGCCATGAGAAGATATTAGGGTCATGCGATGTTGTTTTCAGAGATTCTATGTATGTCTAGAAGGACTATTGCAGTAATGTTTCAATCATATAATAATAACATCGCATTGCGTTCTTAATCTCTTTTTTTGCTTCTCTACGAAGCAGTCGGTAGTTGGCGAGGTCAGTGTTAGAGTTGGAGTACTGAAATTTTTTGCGCGCCTGGTCCTTCAAATAAAGAGCGTCTGAGACTTCAGCGGAAAACCAGCTGGGGCTCTTTTTCCAAGGGGAACGGCAGATAGGTACATGGTTTGTAATTATGCTAATGAGATTCTCATAGGAGTTGATAGCTGTGAAGTAATATCGAGCTTCTGTAGCATTAAATTCCAGTCCAGTATTATTCAGCTCAAGCTGAATGGCTGCATGATTGGCTTTGCGAAAATGAAATCTTGGGGAAAGAGAAGTGCGTTTGGACTGAAGTGCGAGAAAAGGTAAACGAACCTCAAGCAGAGGATGATGGTGATCAGGTTTTACATATTTGGAGGGGGACTTTGAGATCGAGGAGATAGAGGCAGGATTGGTAGCAAGGATGAAATCGAGAAGTTGATTGCTTGCGTTTAAAATGGCATTTAATTGCGATAGGGAGCAAAGCGATGAAAAAGAAGACAACAGGATAAAAGGATCATTGAAGGATGAGAGCTTGTGTCTCACATTAGGCAAGGCATGTTAAAGTCACTACAGATTAAAATAGTGTATAGAGGGTTGATGCTGCAGAAATTCGAAGATAATTTAAATAAAAACGGTTGTAAGCGCGGAAAGGAGCATTGCAAGGGATATACACGCAAAACAATACTAAACTCACTGCTTGAGAGATATTAATGAAGGCAGTGATGCATTCTACTGGAAGTGACGGGGAAAAGTCAGAGCAGAATTTGCTGTCTGAAGCTTTATGAATAGCAATAAGTACACCACCACCGTCAGATTAGCAGTTCGGTAGACATCATATAGTGGAAAAATTTCACTGCTAACGATATCAGGAGTCAGCCAGGTTTCTGTTAAACAAATGAAATTATCACCGGAAATGGAAGAGGCAATTTTAATAGCTTCCAACTTGGTCCGCATGCCACGTACATTTTGATAATAAAGATTGAAGCTATGAGAAGCGTTTCGAATACTAAAAATTAAATTACTATTTGAAAAAGGTTTAGGGTGACCATTCTTAAAGTCTCAAAAGAGAGCTCACCACACGACAAAAATTTCTTCTTTTGGTTGCCTCGAAAGGTTTAATTAATGTTTCATGAGGCCAGTATTCTGGTTGAAGAATTATGCTGCAGTTTGATGGTACAGTAAGCTTAAAGGAAGCTATAACTCTTCCCTCAATGCTATCTTTTGTCAGTTTATGGCAGCTGATGATCTTCACCGAAGGCCCAAATTTCATTGTAACGTAAGGACAGATGTCAGGCGTCGATATAATTATTTGATTCAACGTGGCCACGACATGAAGAGATGGAACTATTTATGGTACTGGCAGAGTTAGAAACATCAGCTACTGATTTTGGTTGAACATTTGTAAAATTTGAAGTTTCCATTACAAAAGTGTTGGATGAAGGGGGCCCATTTTTTCGATATACCGACTCAACGAGAAGATCAGGGCCCAGGTGTTGATTGAAATACAACCTCAGAATCATTGCTGGCTAACAGTTTAGCGCTGTTTTGATTACAGGTATAGCTTGCGACTTACTTCTCGTCATAATTGCAGGAGCTGTGTTTAATGGGACTTTAGTGTTCTCCCCCGATGGAGGAAGATCTGGTGCAGAAGGCTGTAATACATCTCTCTCTTGACACTAAAATTGCTATTGCAGAAGGAGTGCTTGCTTTCCACACAGCCATGCATCACTTATCGTACTCTCAAATGGACTGCACAGCAACTCTTCTGAAGTCTCTTTTTGAAGACTCTGAAACAACTTCAAAAATCGCATGTGGGCGTACAAAAACCGCTGCTATCATTAATGGTGTTTTACCGCCAACGAAGCGAAATTCCTTCTGTAGTCTTAGAAACTGTTCCCAATAATTCTTCAAATCTCAAATCTTTCTTGAGTTTATTGAGTCGGAATATAGGGACCTAATTAGTCATTGTGAAACGCGGTGGCTGAGCTTATTCCCTGCAATCGAGCGCATTCTGCAAATGTATGATGTCTTAAAACATTGCTTTTTATCACAAACTAATCCACCTCCTGTGATCAACAATTTCTTTCGGCACGACCTTAGTGAATGCTTTATAATATCGTTCATTCATACATCGCTCTATTTCATGCGAAAATCGCACTAACAGAAATCAAGTATGATAGACCGACCTACGCTCATGTTAGAAGGGTTTTGTACTCAACTTCTCTGAAACGCAGTCTACAGCAACGAATAAAGCCAAGAAATATGTCAAGGAGATGTACACGTTTAAAAGAAAATCCATCGTCTTTCTAATTTCAACGGTCGCCACTTTGTTGCAAACCATCAAAAATCACTCAAATCATGAATTCCCAAAAATATGTATGCTATTGACGTTATTTGGAAATTTCAAGAAGATCAAATCAAAAATGCAGTGACTGCTTCGATGGAAAGTCCATAAAATACCAAAATCATGTGTTGTTGTTGTAATTGGAGAAACTTCAAATGGCTATGACTTCCGTGTACACCATTCGATTACAAAATTTAGGGACCTTTTATAGGACTGCTTAAATATCGAATTTCGTTCAGTTTAAGGGTACCTGTACGATTTTATTGGGGAAAATGTGAAATTCGAATATCACACTATTATTAACAAAGTTGATCGAATTTTGACTTCTAAGGTATTTATTGTTATTGTATTCATAGACATCTATTCCCATTATTTTTTTTCAGATTTTTCGGATTACACGTATCCAATTGCGAGGGGGCACAAATTTTTCGTGTATTTTCCCCTCCCTGTGCGCGCCTCGAAGCAAAAATTGTCAGTTTAAGACCTGTTTTGAAAAGTCCTAATCATATAATACCCATACCGACTACCTCAGGTGGATTTTTTTTTCCGAGGGCCACTTCCCTATAGGGGGAGACCCCCCTTAATTGCCTCTTACAATTTTTTGTAATTGGACTTTCAAGAAAGTTTCCGAGAAAAACTGCTGTGACACACGGATGGATGAACGGACAGACGGACAAACAGGTCGCGATTTGAGTAGGATTTTGTAAAATCATTTTACAAAACCCTAAAAAGAGAAGGTAATGTGCGCAGTCAGAACGTACACGCGAAAATAAAATCAAATTACATTTAAATTAGAAAAGATAATTGTAAGATTTTATTTTACAAAATGAAGAGTGCGCTACGCAGTGGTAACCCCTGAAAATCGATTTGCGTAATTAATAAGAAAACTGTAATAAAAACACTCGTGTTCTACTGCATAATTAAATATGCTACCAAACATACACAACGAGGCAGATGAAACGTCTGTAAATCATCCCATCGAATCAAAGAGTGATACAGCCTGTATGTATCACTTTGCATTTAAAGCTCCCGAAATTTTTCACAGCTAATCCCGAGCGGTGGTTTTATCAAATTGGGCCACAATTCACAGTAGCTAAAATGACATCAGATCAGCTCAAATTTCATCATATAGCTAGTCAACTGTCGGCGAACATCGCATGCAAAGCTTTCGATATCATTAAAAATCCGTCAATAGATGATAAATTTCTCGTCTTAAGAACAAGAATCATTGAAGAATTTGCTGATAGCGAACAGACCAAGCTAAGAAAATTAATGTCACAAATTAGTTGGATGGTAGAAAATCTTCATTTTTGCTCTCTGATATGAGACAATTAGCATCAGTAGCTGTCAGCGATGATATATCCTAAAAACACTATGGCTACAAAACATGACCGAAACTATACGTGCAATTCTATTTATATCATTTAGCGAGAATTACCGAAAAATTTTGGGAATCAACTGACGCCCATCAGGTTTATGCGACTGCAAACCACACAACCTCTGACAAAAACACTGGATCATTTCAAAGGCGAATTGAGAAACTAGAAGCAGAAGCTTAGAAGCTGTATAACGTAAGACAGCTTAACCAACCATCTTTCAATTCGGATAAACTTCGCCGCAGCGCTAGCAACCCCAAATAAAAGAACTGCATCTATCATTATAAGTTCGGGCAGAATTCAATCAAATGAGTGCCACCTTGCCAATTCAGGAGTTCGGAAAACTAAAGCACCAAGTTTGTTTCGAGGCGGATGAACTTGGTGCATCCACACTACACCTTTTTATATACGATGCCCTTACTAAACGTAGATTTCTTATAGATACGTGTGCAGATGTATTTGTCATTACATCAACACTAGAATCAAAACAGTTTGATGCCAGTAATGCCAATTATAAACGACTGTATGCTGCTAATGGAGCAGTGATAAATACATACAGCCGGTGAACACTTACAGTTTCACTCACCTTACGCCGCACTTTTGACTGGACTTTTGTTGTAGCTGATCTTAACACACCGCATATAGGGGCAGATTTTTTGAAAGTATCCCGGCCTTGGAGTAGACTAACAAAATCGAACACTAGTAGATATATCAACTAAACCTAACAGCTTAGCATCGTCATCTAATCTTCAACGCCTCAAGTAATGCTTACTAATTCTAAGGATCCATTCATTAAAAATATTACGAGGATACAAGCAAATGTTGCATGGACATGTGGGACTGATAAAAAAAAATTAAAACAATGGTCACACATTGCATTGTTACCAAAAGTCCACCAGCCGCAATTAAATATGCCGACGATGAAGTGGATATGAATGATGATGCGGATGAAGAAGACCGTTTTTTTTTGAATTTTGGTATTCATTCAAATAAAAATAAATATATTTTTTGCCATTTTTTCTTAAACAAAAAACTCTAAGTCAAAATCATTGTCGAAAGTTAATAAATACATTTTATTTTTTCAGATTTTTCGGATCACAGGCGTCACAAATTTTTCGTGCATTTCCCCTCCCTGTGCATTCCTTGGAGCAAACTTTGCCAAACTAAGACCTGTTTTGAACTGTTCTCATCAAGACCCATATCGGCTGCCTTTGATGTAATTTTTTTTCGGGAGGTCACTCCCCTATATGGGGAGACCCCCCTTAAATATCTTATTAAATTTTTTTGCAGTTGAACTTTGAAGAAAGCAACACTTTACACCCACATACAAAATTTGATGTTGCTAGCTTAATAGTTTCCGAGAAAAAGTGCTGTGACACACGGACGGACGGACAGGCAGACGAACAGACGAACATTATTTTACAAAACCCTTAAAAATCACCCAAAGGAAGAAACAATTGTCGATCAAAATCCAACAGATAAACGAAAACTTGACTCTACATAAAGTCAGATCATCATATGCCTCTATTAAACAACAAAAAGATGACTTCAATCTACAAACAATCACAGGTAACCCAGTTGAAACTAGAACAGATAGCTACAGTATTTTTGAAAGCTATTTACAGTATCCCCAATAACTGCTGAAGAAGTGGCAATTCCAGAAGCAAGAGGTCTCAGTCTTAGCATCAACTAGAAAGGAAGCACAGGCAACAGTACGAGACCTCAGAAAAAATAAGCCAGAAAGAATAGTAGCAGAACTGCTCCAGAGGGGGGGGGGGGAGTCCTTGGGGGTCCCCATCTAACTGGTAAGAAAACTAGAAAAAATCAAAACTGCACTATGAAAGTCCATATTTAGGAGAGTATCAGGAAGGCTTGCAAAGTCTTTTTGTCTACAATTGCCTAAATATTTTCAGTAAAGCGAGTGCTCGAAAAAGTGCTGGGAATACAACATTGATGTGCATCAGCTCCTTGTAGACTTTAAGCAGGCATACGGCAGTGCTGACAAAAATTCTCTGTATAAAATATTGCTTGACTTTGTACTTTCCATCCTAAGATCCATAGTTGTGTACAGGCAAAATTAGCTCCATATTTACAAATCACTAGTCAAACCTATTTTGCTATATGAAAGTTACACATGGACGCTGAAGAGCGAATCTGAAAAAACAGTACAAATATTTGAAACCAAAGTGCTCTGGAAAATCACCGGCACAGTGACACAGGCAGCGAAGTGGTCTAAATTAAAACGATGAGTTGTATGATTTATTTGACGATCCACCTGTATCCGCTTGCGGTAAGTTATGCAAATTGCAATGGGTGGGCCATGTAAAAAGAAAGGAAGGAACCCGATCGCCCAAAAGAACATGAAATTAAGGTATACGTCCAGCGGGAAGACCGAAGACTCGATGGGAAGATACGATATAACCTGATAGTAGATATTTGCTGGTATTGATCAACTGGCGGATAAGGTTGTTGAACCATGGTGATTGGAGGACATTAATCCTCAAAGCCAACACTTGGCTTAAGCTGTCATGCTAAAGCTGATCATGCTGTAATTCACAAGCTTTACGAAACAGTGCGTATCGTCCTACGGCAAGCTTTTGTAACAGCGATGTCTTAGATTTCAAAAATGGATGACGGTATGGATAATACCAGTAGACGTTAACGCATTAACTATCAAGATAAAGTAGCGATCTCTTACATAAAAAGTCATCTTTTTTCTTTGAAAAAGAGGTTGCAGTTTCCAAACATAGAAAAACTAATCGATGAATGTGGCAAAGCCCTGATTTCATGATGAATCTATGGTAGTTATGCTTTCGGTTTATTTTCTTCCAACCAGATTATTCTTCTTAATAAGCACTTGACCATCTTCGTGGAGCATTACATAAGCTGTGCCTATTCAATAGAGGGAATCTATAGGCCCACTTTGAGGGTACTTAGTCCTTTTTGTGAGAAATAAGAAGGTGGTCAATTTCCTGTTCTATTGATTCACTTCTCTTAAATTGTAACAAACATTGTTTTAAATTGTAACAAACATTAACGACGTTACCACGAAGTTCGCATAATTTGTTTCCACGCTATCTATAGTACCTCTTTCAGACCTGGCATCCTCAACTGTCGACATAACGTGTGGACTTAAAGTATAAAATATTAAGGTACTAATTTGGACCCGCTTCCACTACGAAATGGGTTTTTTCATTTTAGGTAAATTCGCTGGAAAGAAATTTACCTATTGCGAAGAGCACTTGATTTATACTCGTATGTTATATATATATATATATATATATATATATATATATATATATATATATATATATATGTATATATATATATATATATATATATATATATATATATATATATATATATATATATATATATATATGTCTACAGGGTTTTGCATTAGAGATATATTGTAACAATTTCGTATCTTTATATGAATGGACCCTTAAACTTTGTTAAATAACTGTCAATGTCAAAACGTTCCTTAAAGTCAACATTTTTATAATGGTATAGTTCACAAACCAGCAATTTGGCTCTGGTAAAGCTTGAAGAAAATGGAGAATCTTATTGAAAAATCATCTTCAGCGATGAAGCTCATTTCTGGCTCAATGGCTTTGTTGATGAACAAAATATGCATTATTGGTCAGCGACAAACCCACATGTGCTTCTTGATACACCGTTGCATCCGCAAAAAATTACTGTTTGGTGCGGTTTTCATGCCGGTGTTGTGATTGGGCCGTATTTTTCGTGGATGAAACCGACCATTATGTTACCGTCATTGGAGAGCGCTGTCGTGTTATGTTGGAAGATTATTAGTGGCCAGCATGGATGAAATTGACATCAACAACATGAGGTTTCAAAGAAACAGTGCCGCTAGCCACACAGCCCGGGCCCGAGATATGGCCCGGTTGAATGGCCGACTCGTTCATGCGATCTAACACTATTGAATTTCTTTTTATGGGGCTGTATTAAGTCACTGGTCTATATCAACAAAAGCAACTTCAGCTCAAAGCTCAAAGATAACATCCACCGTAAAATTGCCAACGTTCTGGTCGAAATGTGTGCCAGAGTGGTGGAAAATTGGATCCAAAGAATCGACCGCTGTAAACGGGCTATCGATGCTCATATGAATACTTGCACTACAACCACAAGAAATTTGAACTAAATTTTTCAAATATTTCTATATTTTATTAATAGATGAAATTGTTATAACCTTAATGGAACACCCTTTTTATATATGTATATGCAATAGGTAAATTTCTCTTAAGAAATTTGCCTAAAAAGATCTTTCTTTGTCGATCACTCTTTCAACTTTATTCTTCGCTTCGTTTTTAGCACAAAAATTTCAAAAAAGCGTCATAAAAATGGTGTCCTCGAAATTGTAACCAGTTATTGAAGGAAAAGTAGTGTCTTAGTAAGCCACGATTCCCGTCGGTCTTTAGCTTGGAAATCACTAATTTTATGTTTCTGGGCATATAATGTATGATATTATCTAGCGAGTAACGAGTCAAGTTTCAAATGGCGATCAGCTCTATAATTTACAGTCATTCAATACTTTTTATTTCTTAGGGGAATGTGGAAGATAAAAGCAATTATGGAATTTTATCTTATGATATTGCTCCGCATCATCTTGCATTGTAGCATTTATACTGCATCTAGAATTAATTTATTGGTTACTTCCGGTAGAAATGATTGACTGAAATCTATCGTTCATTGAAAAGATCAAGGGTACTGATCATCCTTATCACCTATGAACAAAAACTTGGTATCTCAATCAAACTATTTAAGAGTCAGAAAATAATTGGCATATTTCGTACGAAAGATCATTAAAACTCTATTTCTCGACATCAATGTCCCGAATTGAACTATTAACCTCAACAGAGTCCTTGCAAGGATTACAGTTCAGTGCCGATGTATTTTAGTCCAATATGTTGTCCTTCGTTTGATGTCCCTATAATCAAAATCTTTATATTTATCAATCAGATACGCTGAAAAATCGAGGTGAGAGTAGAAAATTTTTAGTTTTAAGGATAAAAATCCTTTAACGTTATTAGATTTTCTTGTCCTTTAAATGAGACCCTTTTAACTACCCCCTCTCAAGAGTTATGCGTGAACATACAGAAAAATAGTTGAAGTAGCAGGAGAGTGCTTTTGCCAGAAGGGTTTTGTGAACCAATTAGTAACTCAAACAATATCTTCTAATTATCAAAACTGGAAGCATATACAGATTCCATAAATTGAGTTCGAAGAACTAAATCCTGGTTATTATGTATTTAAATTCGTCATCATTTTGTGTCAAGTATTTTAATCCCGTTGCATGATTAATCGTGATAACATACCAATGTTACAAACCATTTCTTAAAATTTTTAGCAAAATTTCTATATACATTGGAAAGTCTAAAAAATATTTCTTGTTCGAAAAAGATCATGGTCAAAATAAGGTGAATCATCACAAACGACTTCAAAGCCAGGATTGATAGCAAATAAGGTTATGCTGTGTGGATGGTGGGATTGGAAGGGCATTGTTTATCATGAGGTACTAGAACATGGCCAAACACTCAATTTGGCCCTGTACTATCAGCAATTAACTAGATTGCAACAAGCAATTCAAAAAAAACCGGCAACAATTGATCAATAGAAAGGGCGTTGTCTTCCATCTTGACAATGCACACACATCTTTGATGACCTGGCAAAAATTGACAGAGCTTGGCTGGGAAGTTTTGATACATTCACCGTATAGTCCAGACCTTGCACCATCAGACTGCAATTTGTTTCGGTCTCTGCAAAACTTCCTTAACGAAAAGAAATTCATTCAAAAAGGGACTGTGAAAATCACTTGGCCTAGTTTTTACCGATAAATCACAGAAGTTCTACACAGATGGAATAATGGCTTTACTCAAAAGTGGCAAAAGGTCATAGTTAATAATAAACAATATTTACTCAAATAAAAAAAAAGAAATATTCAATCGAAAAATGGCAAAAAGGCTCAGTACTTTTTAGACTTACCAATATTTGTAATGTCTAGGTCTTCTGCAAACGTGTATCTGCCTAGTATCACGTGTTGATGTTGCTGTAATTGTTAAATGTTCAATTGGCTGTAACTTAGCTGATTATGGTTTGATTTGTATGAAATTTTCAGGACACCTACAACCGCTATCAAAAAACTTAAATTGTTGTTTTTATGAAATTTAATGGTCCCGTTTTAATTTTATAGGTAAAAACTTAAAAGTTATAAAATGTACTATCATTAACAAAGTTGATAGTATTTTGAATTTTGAGGTATTTGTTGCCTTTGTACTCGAAAAGACTTACCTGCACGATTTTTTCAGACTTTTCAGGTCAAAGTTGTCCAATAGCGAGGGGAGACACAAAATCTTCGTAAATTCCACCTTTCCAGTCATCCCTCAAAACAAAACTTGTTAGCTTAAGGCCTGTTTTGAAAAGTCCTCATTAAGATCTTTCATTTGATACCCATATTGCCTACGTTCTGTATTTTTGTTTCCAGGGGCTACTCCCCTATATGGGGAAACCTCCCTTAAACACCAGAAAAAAATTTTTGTTGTGAAATTTTCAGGAGATCACCATTTTACACCTGCCTATGAAATTTTATAATTCTAGCCTATGTGGTTTACGAGAAAAAGTGTTGTGACACACGGACGGACAGACGTACAGAAAGGTCAGTATTTTAGTATCTTTTGAAAAATTACTTTAAAAGACCCTAAAAAGCGACAAAAAATTTATATACGCGACAAACTAACCTTCTCTCCTTTGAAAGCTGGTTAAAAAAACTGCGATTCAATTTTCACATGGCCAATTTGGCTGGTTCACAAACTCAGCTTAAATATTTACCTGATACACCTTTCTTGAAAGTTTGGTGGACATTGAAGCAAAATTGTGACCACCAGTCTCGACAAATTTACCGAAGTACTTATGCTTCGACTTCAAAAGCCTAAAATCCATAAAAACTTCATATTTATTTCAGATAGGCAAAAAATCAGCAATATTTACCATTGTCCAATCTTAAGGCACTCGTAAATTGTTTGTTTGTTCGTTGTTTAATTGTTCTATTATATATTGAAATTTGTAGACTATGATCATTGTCATTACTCTCTAGTCTTAGAAACTGTAGTTATATAAGGCAGTGATAAAATGTTTTCAATTTAAAAACCGAGAGGAAAAGTCCCTTCAAGGAAACTGCAAAAAAGATTCTGCCTCAAAAAGTTTGCGTTCAAAAGTCACTATTAGTTTTACCAGTATCGGAATTTCTCTTGGATCAAATTTTATTTTTATCTGTCATTCCGTCAACGAGATCAAACATCAAAATCTCCATTCTTAGAAATCCTCGACTTGAAAAAACTCATTATCGATTTCTTGCCAATTGCCAGCCAGTCCTCGAGGGATTCTAATCCAATATCCGCTCACCTTTCTCCTTATGCTGAAACTGTAAACTGACAAACGGAATTTCACAGCATGCCTCATCTTCTAGTTAATCATCTCCCACTCTGTGTAATTGACTGACCAACGTCTTGGCCAGACATTTTACAATTTTCTCGAGGGGCGACTGAGGGTGGTCGTGTTCCACAGAATCACCGGATACAATAAACATGGCGAGTAATTAGAAAAAATGTTCGTAATCAAAGTTGCTTCCTAATTGAAAAGTAACCCACAAATGCTCATGCCCCACTTGAAGGGAGACATCTTAGGGAATTTCTTGGAAATTGCTGTTGTATTAAACTTGGGATCAAGTTACCAAGCCAGATATGATTAAGTACTTGTTGTGCTCGTTGAAGCTTAAACGCTTTCGGAATTTGATATGAAGGAAATGTGGGCGAGAATATTCTTTTAGTTAATTTATTAGTCAGCGTACGTCAAAGCGTCAATCAAAGTCAAAAATGTATCTTCATAGCTGTTCAACTTCAGATCTGACTGGAACAGGCTGGGCGTCCCGTAGCCCCGCTGAAATATCAAAAGTCGTTTATTTTCCCGCGGTGTCGGCACTTTGGCCGAGGAAGGCCATCATTTCTCTGCACAGCTAAAGAATATCCAGAGTGTATCAGAGTAGAGTTTCATTTTTGATTTCCACCCCCCCGGAAACGGACACAACATCAAACTATCAATAAAGGAAACTCGCAACGGGCAAATATTGTATCTAAGGGCTAATTGCCGTCCGTTGTGTGGTAAAATGCCAACAAAACATTCACCCTTCGTGCACCATCTGGCGGGGGTCGTGGTCGAGGTAACAGCTTGCAGCGTATCGATATTCGGTCGAGTCCTTGGCTCTGCTTCGCCCATAAAAAGCTCCCGGCTCCAGCTCACGACTCGCCCAACCACTTGCCATAAATTTGTCATGCTAAAACCATTCATAGCTAATTGATTACAGTTTGTTACGGCTTATCGCTTTCATAAGTTTTCCCCTCGAAGTAGTACTTTAAAACTAACTGGGAAAATTCCACCACAAAAAGATACATTATTAATGAATTCTTTCCATTCGTCCTTGTCGCTGTCGCTGCTATTGATGAATGTGCAGCCATGCTAGTAGTTTGAAAGAGTAATATTTTATTCAAGAAATTGGTACGGATAGTGAGTAGGACTTCTAAGGCAACTGACTAGATAACTGATTTCCTATCCGAGGCTCTTGCACGAGTACGAGTCGGATTTGGTGTTCTATTTGCGTACAGGAATTACTTTTAATAGGTTTCCACAGTCAAGGGAAATTTAAACTCGAATCGAAACTTCTAGTTTATTTAATTATGCGCGGGAAAAGTTGAGCTTTCGTTTCATGGCATGTTTGAGATGGATTCGATGCCGTGTGAATTCATTCAGGCTTGACAACCCATTTTGATAAGGGTTATCCTTCACGTCGAAGATAGCGGTGTGACGGTAAGTTTGCAAAGTGTAAACTTCAGTAATGATGTTAATTTTTGATTACGAGTGGCAAAAGGAATCAGGGTCGAAGCCTTGATGTTCATTGTGGAACGAAGTGCGTAATTGGTATCTTGATTTCATCTGGATAACCGATTGTTGATTTTCAAAATGCCAGTATAAAAGTTTTCTGCAGATGTCAACAAAAGTAAACTTAAATTCCAATTAAATCTTATTATTTGATTTGTTAAATAAGTTCGTGTTAGTAAAAAATACAACTTATCGAGTCATAATAGCTTGTTCCCCCTGAATACAATATAAAAATAAAATAAAATTAGAAACTACATGCTTTAGTTCATATATTTTATACCTTATATAAAAACGATTGAAACAATAACTCTGTATTCCATTAATTTATATATATACAAATAAAACTTGTAATTATAATTATTTTTTATTTCGTAATTATTATTAATATAATAACATTATTACATATATTTTTGGTGTAATTCGGCTAAAAAATTATTAAAATCGCAAGTAATTCAAGCTAACCTTTTTTGTCAGAGGGTTTTGTACCCAACGTGCGAAATCCAGTCATCAGCAACGAAAAAAGGCGAGAAACATGTCAAAGAGATATGCACGTTTATAAGAAAATCCCTTGCTTCTGTACTTTCAACGGTCGTCACTTTGTTGCAAACTAACAAAAATCACTAAATCAAGAATTCCCCAAAAAAATTATATTACTGATCTTATTTGAAAGTTCCAAGAAGATCAAATCAAAACGGCAGTGTCTAATTCAATGAAAAGTACGTAAAATATCAAAATAACGTGTTATTGTAGTTGTATTTGGAGAAATTTCAAATGGCTTTAACTTTCGTGAATATGATTGGATTTTCATCAAACTTGCAGAGTATCAGGACCTTATGCAAAACTCCTGAAACGTCGATTTTTATTGAATTTAAGGCTGTCCATGTGATTTTATTGAGGAAAATGTGAAATTCGATGTTCATACTATTATTAACAAAATTGAGTGAATTTCGACTTCTGAGATATTTGTTGTTGTTGTGCTTATAAAGACCTATCTCCATAATTTTTTTCATATTTTACGAATCACAGGTGTCCAATCGCGAGGGGGAGACACACATTTTTCGTGTATTTCCCCTTCCTGTGCGCCCTCTGAAGCAAAAAATACCAGTTTAAGCCCTGTTTTGAAAAGTTCTCATTAGGACCTTTCATTTGATACTCATATCGGCTACCTTTGAAGAAATTTTTTTTCAGGGGCCACTCCCCTTAATAGGGGAGACCTTTAGCTCTTTGTAAAAAAATGTTTGTTGTGAAATTTTGAAGAGGGCATCACTTTACACCTATATACAAAATTTTGTATTTGTACCTTATACGGTTTGCGAGGAAAAGCGTTGTGTCACACGGGTGGACAAATAGACAGACAGGCGTGATTTTAGTTGATTTTTGTGAAATTATTTTACAAAACCGTAAAAAGGTAGGGCAACTTCTCTTCCGAATTACATAATGAGCAAATGGAGAACTCTTTCGATGAGCATTTCTTGCAAACCGTATTTTACATGTTTGGCGTTTCATATACGATTCGTTACCGGTATCAGAAGACTTTACCTGACACCGAGTATATTTGTTTTGATACCCAGGTATTTGGTATTACATTGATAAGACTATTTGACGTTTTCCTGCTATTTGCATATACCTCAGCAAGTCCGTCTCCTAACCCAAGCATTCATTGCTGCTAAATCTAACAAATTATAAAAATTGTGAACGCCAACGCCTGGATGGGACTTTACAAAATATTTACGAGCCATTTAATCCACAACATCTACCTCATACTTTGAAGTAATCTTAATTGATACTACACGCGAGGGATGGAAAATACCACACCAGTTTAGCCGAAAACCTGTTTTTTTTTATTCGAAGCCCCGTTTTATCGGAAGATTATTCCGCCCGATTTAAACCGAGTTTTTCTTTTAAATTCAAGAACTGGATAAAACCCGTATACAAAGGAATAGAAAAATATCGAAGATATCCGAAAAAAGTTTTTCGCCATCCCTACCTAGGGGGCGTTAATGACCACAGACACCAGAGCAAAGCAAATTTCCATGTTTCATTGGTTCTTGGTATTATTTGCTTATGTCTCGTTTCAATGCAAAGGACTTCACGTAAGGCATGAAGTGCAGCTGGCACATGATACACAATTAATTCAAAATATTTGGGGACTGGACTGAAGGACATTAAATAAATGACTTAGTTTATTAGCAAGTTATCGGCTTGGATTTCATTACATTAGTTAATTATTTTTAACAAAAGAATGAAATATCCTTCAGTTCATTTAGATTTAAATGATTTTTTGAGGAAAAAATCGAAAAACCAATCATACCTAAAGTTAATTAATGAGCATAAAAATGGATATTTAATTTTGTTTCGAGTTTTTTGATTTACAAGAAATTGCTAAAGAGAAAACCGAAAATCGAAGAACCGGTTTTTTTTCACCAAAAACCACTATCCCTACCACATCCAGTTTCTTTTTTGTATCAGTTTCAATTTGAATATCTACGTGCATAGTGCTAAGAAGAACAACATTTTATTTTTGTGCTTTTCTTGATAAACTATCAAAGTGAAATCGTCCTTTTTCAGTATCACCCTACTGTACAATTCTTCTTTTTCTTGTTTGACGCAAACAGGTATTTTCCGACGAGCTTTATTTACGGTGCCAACAATACTTATTTCGTTTGATTTTACAATTTTGTCCACGGAGAGAGCCGTGAAAAAGCTATCACAAATCATCTTTCTTCCTTTTTGTAAGGTGTGAGTGCATAAATTTTTTTAGTAGCTACGTAATTCCCAAGACATTCATCATTTGGCCCATAATCATTCTTGTCTAGGTATGGAAATGCGTTTACTATATATTTAGAGTGCTTATCTACAGCCAACCAGAACTTTTGTCCGTATTTTTTGGGTTTTAAGGCGATGACTTGAGTAAATCTGCAGCGACATTTTGTAGCCATTGGAGGGTAGTTATTTTTTCCGTTAAGGACTGCAGTGGTGGCCTGCTGCCTCAGGGAGCGGAATTAGTGCTACACTGGTAATTGCCTTGTCTGGGACGTGTTAGTGCGCTGGCAAGCTAGTTTTGCAGTGTCGTGGGTGGATGCTTTTCACACAGCACATTGGCTCTCTAAAAAATATTTTTCGCAGAGGCGATTGACCTTCTCTAGGCGTCAATGGCCTAAGTAATATACCGAAAGAGATTACAAAAAAATGGCGACGACGAATAACCGGAGAGCCCCACGCGATACGTACAGCGATTTCGTCCTTACGGAGGATGGTCACAGCCCGTAGAGTGGGGCATCAGGTAGTAGTGGTGCCCCTACGCACCCCTCCCAACCGGATCAAAATCCAAAATCTGATGCCTTGGCTCATATTGGGTGTGGAAGGCCAAGCATCTCTGCGAGAACGCCTGTAACAGTGAAAAAACTGGAAAAGCTAGCTCATGAGCGGAGGGCCCAGCCAACGTGGCGGGTCTCATACCTATTCAGAATTCCAAAAGGGAAAACTACATATTTACCTTCTTTCATCTACCCATTCTCGATTTCGTTTTTTAGGGTTCTGTACTAAAATACAAAACCTTATTGAAATCATGACCTGTGTTCGTCCGCCCGACCGTCGGTATGTCACAGAAGTTTTTCTCTGTAACTGTAGACGCTACAGCCATAAAATTTTGTGAAAAGGTTAGGAGGAGTGATTTCTTGAAAATTTTGGGAAGTTTTAGGTGCGGCTTCGCCATATAGGGAGGTGACCCTTCAAAAAAATTTTAGCCATTGATAGTCGAGGAGTGTGTCATTGGAAAGGTCTTAATAATATCTTTTCAAAACAAGTCTTAAATTTACTTTAACAGTACCAAGGGGTGCAAGAAAAGGGGAAATGAACAAAATTTTTAAAATATAAAGCTGTAATTTTCTTAACAGGATATTGTTATTTGACTTTTGAAAATATATTTAAAAATTCTTAAAATTTCGGACCCAATTTAAAGTTTGAAAAGGTTGTCGTTATAGTTCCGGTTTCTTCCGGGTTATTATATTAATTGATAACGATAGGTTATAGTTTTGTAAAATTATTATGACCTAATTAGCCGTCCATACGCACCCCCTTTTTTCCACAGATGACAGACAAAGACAGTGAAAAAAATATAAAAAAATATATTTGGAATTTACACTATGTTTGATGGAAATTATTTGGTTTTAGGGTCACCCAGTCACTCAGGTGTTAGAGTAGTGACCAGTAGATCAGTTTTAATAAAATGAACGAGCAAAATTTGCCTAATTTTGAAAAACAAAAAATTACTTGGAAAAATGGAATTTTTTCCTGTGAAAAGTATACCAAAGATGAACAAAAGACGATGAAGCACGCGTTTTCGCATATTAAGTCGGAATTTAACAAAAAAGAAGTGCCAGTAAAAAGTTGATTCCTAGTTACAGTATCTTACAAAAAGCAAAAAGTGATTGCTATCCTCTCAAAGAGTCATACAAATTGACCGAAACTTGCCCGCATGTAAATCTTCAAGATTTATTAAACAGTACCACAACAAGGTTACTGACGTATTTGAAGGATGTTTTACGTGACCTAAGACCAGATGAATATGACTCATGAGAGCTGTTTCGCAAGTGGGGCTGTGATGGATCGCAGCAGGCACAATTCAAACAAAAGATGAAGAACTACGTAACAGATAACATTTCTCAAAGTAGCTTTGTACCACGTCGTTTGGTATGCGGCGCAAAAATAGTGTGGCGAAATCCAACTCCATCTTCACCGCGATATTGTCGTCCCATAAGAATTCGATTCCTTAAAGAAACTGTGAATATAACTCAAGAAGAAATTGAGTATGTAAAAAATACTATTAACGCCCTACAAAAAACAAAATTTTTACTGGAGGAAAAGTCATATTCTGTAAAACATACTATGATGCTTACAATGGTAGACGCAAAAGTATGTAATACTGCCACACAGACCAAGTCAACAATGAGGTGCTACATTTGTAAAGCAACATCGAAAAAATTCAACGGTTTAACCATCAAAAAACACAGACGCACATCCGATCAGATTATCCACTTTGCACGCCAGAATTCGTCTGTTTGAGAGCATATTGCACCTCTCATACAAACTGACTGTAAAAAAGAGGCAGTTAAGATATGAAGTTGACAAAATTATCGCTAAAGAGAGGAAAAAATCATTCAAGAGAAATTTAGACGTGAACCCAGTCTAATAGTGGATATACCGAAAGCTGGGTTTTGGACGATACCACTAGCCATACAGAACGCTTCACTAACGATTTATTGAAAGGCAAATTTGGTGGCTCGAGAAATGGTCTGGTCGAATGGCCGCCTCATTCATTCATTTAACGCCATTGGATTCCTTTTCATAGGGCTATATCAAGTCACTGATCAGTGCCAAGAAGCCAACAACTTTAGACGAGCTCAAAGACAACATCTAATGCGAAATTGTCAACGTTCCGGTAGCCATGTGTGCCAGAGTGGTGGAAAATTGGGTCCAAGGAATCGACCAATCTAAACGGGGTTTATGTGGTCATATGACCACATAATCAAATTTCGTAAATAAAATCTAATACTTGCACTACCCGCACAATAAATTTGAACTCAATATCTGAAATATATATGTGTTTTATTAATAGATAAAATTGTTATGTCCTTAGTGGATAATCCTTTAGAATGATTTATCAATTTTATTTTTTCTTGAATAAAACTGTTAAGGTACCTTTAAATTCAAAGGTTGAATAGTAAATTCAAAGATTGAATAGCAACGAGTTCATAGCGGTTTGAATTTCCCTGTACTACTATACAACAATATGCGCTGTGTTACTATGGAACCAGAAGGCTATGGAACAATATGCGCTTTTTACCGGCTCAAACACTGCAGGTTTGATAGGATTGGCATGATAGTTTCAGGAATAATACGAGAAGGTATCATGAATACCTTTGAGAATTTGTTCAATTTGTGACATCAGTAATTGTAAATTTGTAGTTTGTTATATTTTTTCCCAACTTCAATTTATTTATGAGCGATGAAGGTGAGTACCTACAATTTAGAGGTGAACCAAGTCATGCAAGTAGGAGAGTGCTCCTACCAGAAGTGCTTTGTAACCATCCTAGGACTCAAAACAAGTTTTCTGATGGCATGAATCTATGACTTGAATTATTCATTGAATACTTGAATAATAAGTTATTCAAATTTATCTAAAAGATACAGTTTCTTTCATAAGCACCTAACAGGCGTCATTTCACTCCTGATTGAATAATTTTTCGGAAGATTCAGTCAATTGAACATGCTCAAATTAAACAATATTATTTATATTTTCATGAAAGCCCGAAGAAAATAAGAGTCCCTAGATCGATTTGAAGTATTTATCAACCATGAACAGGTGTTATTGCTGTTGTTATTCCATACAATTGAAATGGCGATAACTGACTTGATTATGATTTGAATTCCACGAAATTTCGTAGGCATCAGGGTTTTATATCAGCCTAAATAATCGTAAAATTTTAAGAAGCTTAGCTGTAAAATTTACAAATCATACTATTATTAACAAATTTGAGTGAAATTTGTTTCCTAAGGTATTCGTTATCCTTGCACTCATAAAGATTTACCATAATGATGTTTTTCTGCTCAAAAATGTCCAATCGCCAGGGGAGGGGATACAAATGTTGTTCCTAAATTTTCTTGACACCCTGATGAAAAAATTACCTTTTCAGATTCCGAAAGTGATGCAAAGAATTACTTTTTCAGGCTCTGGAAGCACATAGACCTTTAATTTAATACCTTACTCGTCTGCATTTGATGAAAAAATTTGTTAAAGGCCACTTCGTTGTGAGAGAGGAACCCTCTTGAAAAACTTTGAAATATTGGATGACCTAAATTTTTGAGAGACCACCTCTGACCTTTTTATAAAGTTTGAGCTTTATTGCTTCTTTCTGAAGAAACTTCCTGTAATGTACGGATAAACAGACAGATGGAAAGATAGACACATAGACAGACAAACGGACAGACAGGATGCAAACCTGTAAGCTTTTGTAAAATTTATTTCACAAAGCCCTAAAAATCAAGGAGTTATTGGGGACATTATATCAAATGTGTGACAATTACGGCGAAAAAGGCTCCATGAACGAAAATTACCAAGTAGTTGCTTGATAAAAGTGATAAACTCCCCTACAAAACCAGTACCAGTCAAAAAAAGGGAAGAGTTAATAAACATTCTTGGAACAGTGAAAATATCAGAGGAAGATATAATAGTTTCATACGACGTTAAGTCTCAGTTTCCGAGTCTACCAGTAAAGCAAGCCCTATCACTGTTTGAAGACTGGTTGCTCAAACATGATAAAGCCTCGGAAT
This sequence comes from Odontomyia ornata, assembly GCA_963969285.1. Lineage (NCBI taxonomy): Eukaryota > Metazoa > Arthropoda > Insecta > Diptera > Stratiomyidae > Odontomyia > Odontomyia ornata. The sequence continues at coordinate 457,133,764 of OZ017739.1, forward strand.
GGAAAAAATGCGTAAATGAGTAACCCTCATTCCCCTATCTTAAGCGACATCTTCATGGAACTAGCTGGAGATAGAGCTTGAAGGCAAGGGAAATGTGCCAACTATTTGGATCAGGTACGTGGACGACAACATTACGGTAATCAAAAAGGAAGAAGCGGAAAATTTTTTGGGGGAACTGAACAATATACACCCATGGATAAGCTTTACAATGGAGAAGGAGAAGAATGGTCAACTGCCTTTCCTGGACAATAAAATAACTAAAGACCTGGAAAACCTTGAGTGTGACAAACGAGTACATAGGAAGGAAACGACTACGCAAACGACGATAACATTCAAGGCAAACCACACGTCCCCTTTCCATTCCGTTCTATCTTTCTTTCTCTCTCGGGTTGCCTTAATCGTGTCCGCGGTTTGTTGCCTAACTATTTGTTTTGTTTCATTGTTGATGAATCGGATGTCCACTTCCACCTCCAAAACGATCTCCTCTACCGGAAGTGGTTTGCTGTTCAGCGCATATTTGAGGCCTTTATCGAGGAGATTCAGTTGCTCCTGTGTAAAGGTTTCACTCGGTTTATTTATTACGATGAAAAAACCAGCTGACGATATTGCTCAAACAGGAACAACAGGCAACAAGGATTCTCCTTCCACTGACAGCAATGTCGAAAAAGCTCTGACTGATAATAGGAAAGACGGGAAATAGTCCAGCCTACACCATCAGAAGATGTAGCCTAGAAGTAGCGCTAAGATCAGCAAAGGATACGAGGAACAAGAAAAAAAGGATATATTTATAAGATCACTTGCCCAGAATGTTAAATGATTTAAATCGGGCAAACAAAACGATTAGCGAAAATCAGGTGGCGAGAACAGATCAAAGAAACGGAACAAATTACAAAATGAGACTCAACGGAAGTAGCAAGATCTGTGGTAGCGAGCCATATGCTTGAAGAAAAACATAAAATTACGTGGGAGAATCTGAAAATAGTGCAGGAAGGATAGGATATTGGAGGAAACTAGATGCATGTGAAAGTTTATGGATATTGCGAGCCCCGGGAGAAAGAAGGGTGCTCACGGGCATTGGCAACGGCTATAGTGACTTAATGAAGTTAGTGTAGTTATCATAAGATAATCTTGTAGTTGTAATATGTTAGTTATCTGTAAAATCCTTCAAGTTAGTAAGCTTAATTACCCTTGAAATAACCATTACTAAAATAACTCCTTTAATTACCTTATATAGACCAGAATATAACTTCTGCTATAAAAGTTAAAGTAAAGAGAAAATAGTTTTAGAGTGTTGTCACTGAGGAAGGAGACAATCAGTCCTCAAAATATCGGTATATGGCAGAAAAGAAAAATAAAAATAGTGCTTATTAAGGAACATTTTAATCTTTCAATCATATGTGATTTTTCTACTACATGGGCTTTCCATCGAACCAGGCACTACACTTTTGATTGTATATTGTAGGTTAAGCACAAAACCCTTCTGGTATGACCGTAAGTCTGTCTACCTAACTTGTTTTTTAAAATTCAATTAAAATTTTTAGTTTGTGATAACATTGAAAAAAACATTTATCTAAATTCAATAAATATGTTTAATTTATAACATCGTTGTAAAAAGAAGTCACTAAACATTTTTCTTTTATAAAATCATCGTAAAGTAAATTTGGTTAAATTAAGTAAATGTTTAATTTATATCATTGTAAAAAAAATTGTTTAAATTCCATAAATATTTTTCTTTTATAATATCCCTTGTACGAGAAAACTGCCGTCTTCCGACAAAATTTTCCACTTTTAAGTCGCTTCCTCGCGACAAGACTACAATAATTTCCTTCTCACAGGGACACTGGTTTTTGCGTTGTGACGGAATACTGGCTCTGCTCAATTTATTCATGCTCTTTGACAAGTTTTTGCTTTCCTGTATAATTTGGCCGGACTACTCCCGATGGATGAGAGATGGAAAGAACCACGTAACAAAATTGGTTTTTTTTTGCTTCGACGCAAGCGGGACTGGAGCGTCAGACTTAGAAAAATTTTTGAATATTAGAACTCGGCTCACATTAAATGTTTATCTAGATTGAAGAAATAAACTTTTATTTCACAATCATTAACTGCCGGATAGTTGGGTATTGACAAACATTAAATCCATTAAAAACACTGAGCATGAGGTTTTATTTGAAAATGAGTACCAATTACGATGTTTACAGTAATACTTGCTGGTGCAAATCTTCCCGTCGTGATGCTGTATAATGTAAATTTTTGATTTTTATATATCGCTACAAATTTACGTGGTGCGAAGAACTAGGGAAATTTTTATATTTCACTTTCACTTGAACTACCGTTCATAAAAAGCGATCAATCCGCTTCCACTCTCCGTCACGCTAAATTTCTTTTTGTTTTTCTAACCACCGTCACCGTTCGCAATCAATCAGCAACTCTCCGTTGTCACCAACCGCCAAGCTACTTGTCGTCAAATGCCGGAATGGGATCAGCGCATTTTTATTGGAAGTATCTCTTTCAATAACGATTTCAATGTAAATGTGAAATTTTTGCTGATATATGATTCCACTGGTACTGGTAATCATGAGTCAATTATCGAGCATTTCATTGCTGCTATTGTTGAAGCTGTGTTTCTCGTGGTGCTACGAACTTTGCAAATTGTTTCGAAACAACTCAATTTCCTGATTGGTTGGTTGTTTGCCACCGCAACGATGTTAGTCATCAATATTTTGCCTGTTAAATAGAATTCTTTTTGTTTCCATACTCGTACGGTCTTGAGTAGGCCAGCTACTTGGCATCTTAACGTATTGAATTCAGTCGATGAAGAGTCTCTCCACCATGCATTTGTGACTAAATCCTTTTTCAATGCAGACCCGAGACGATCTTTTTCGAAAGATGAGCATTCAGAACAGATACTTTTGCTTAAAAATCTCCCTCAAGAGCCAACGCCACAATAGGCGTAATAGGTTTTAGCTAGCTCAAGAGAAAATGTTTCGAATTGTTCTCATTCAAGGAACAATCGCAATTATTAATCTGCAATGAAACAGGCAGATTGACCAATTTGCCGCCGCCACTAATCAATAAACTTGCGTTGCTTTCACTGCTTGAACCACTGTTGGTTATCATCGATGAATCCGATTATTCAGATGGAGCATAACACACTGCGCATGGCGAACCATAAAATGGCACATTCAATTGATGCGAATACTGTGAACTGCTGGCTGCACTTGCGTAAGAGGAACGGCTCGTGTAATGAGGTGTGAGTTGATGGCGTTAATCGTACCCTCTGTAGTTTTGCATCGGTGGTGACATGCCTACAGATTTTGACAGGTCCAATGTGGCTTGATTGAGGCGAAAGTATTCGAGACCTTTATGTTTATATTGCAGCTTTGATTGCTGAAATATCGAACAGGTAAACGGCTTTCTTCTAGCTGGCAATTATATTGCGGGATTGGCCAGCGGATCAGGCAGAGATCCTTGCAGGTAGAATGAGATGTTGAAGAGGAAGAAACTATTTAATGATTCCGAATAGTATTTGTCTCTCATTGCGAAGTAATTTAAATGGATAGTTTGATTTTCATGGAAACAAACGTCGCGGAAAGAAGATTTTTTAATGGTGTCCTGGTTATGCTATGCATGAATCTCGCACTTCTCTTTAAGGCTAGCTAGGTTTTTGATTTCGTCCTTTTTCTTTCCTCCTCTTCTCACATTGTCCTTTTTTGAAGTTTTCTCGAGCGATTCGCCTAGGCAGACTGCTTGATTACTATAGATAGCAACGTACCGTGCTATGATTTACCGGATGCTGACCATCCCACTATCGAGTGAGGCAACATAGAAAAAGAAAACTTTATTATTAGCACTGCTGAAATCAATGGATGCTATCATGATACCATCCATAAAAAAATTATTTATCGGACAAACAAGGCACCCGGCTGTGGTCGGCCATAAGGAGCATTTGAGGGGGGTTGAAAACGCCACTTAAAAATGAAGGAAAATCAACAACATAAAATCATCCTTAGCCAGACACATAGTTGAGACAGGACTTACAATTACGATGGAGAACTCACAAAATCCTTAATTAGTCTTCTAAATGCAAGTATTTGTGTCGTTAAGCAATGCGTAAAAAAATAAATGAATGGATGTGCTCACATGATTACGCATTCATTCCTCCATCAGGAGCATCCTGAGTTGGCGGAGTGTCTTAATCAGCGGGTAATGTGTGAAATAAAATACCATTTATGGGCCAAGAGCCGACTCAGTCGGAGCTCTAACAACACTCCACTTAGTATTTAGTTATCATGGAAAGGGAACAACAGTCTCGGATCGGATTGGATAAACAGCGACGACTATTGCAACGTATGATGGATTATTTTTCCGGAACTTGAAATGTTAGATCATTGAATCGCACTGTGACAACGTCTTAATGAAATAGAAACTTCTAAAATGGAGATCCTCGTTGTGTAAGAAACCAGATGGCATGGTGAAGACATATTTGATATGTGAACGCACACCGTCTTTAAAAGAGGAAAATCGTAAGAAAGCCATGTCATTTGGTGGCTTTTACTTTGACAGCATATTCAAACAAATTATCACCATTTTCAAGTCCATTAACGAAAGGATCTGTGCAGTTCGTAACCAGAACGAATTCTTTAATGTAAATTGGTAAACTGTTGCGCGCCCACGATAAGCAGTACCCTGGAACGCACTGTCGATGCATTGTCATCCACATTAAAATTATTCTGGGTAACCAACGGATAACGTTCTCTTAAACTCACTCATATATATATATATATATATATATATATATATATATATATATATATATATATATATAATATATATATATATATATATATATATATATATATAAATATCTATACATATATATATATATATATATATATATATATATATATATATATATATATATATATATATATATAGATGGAAAAGATCAGATGTCGAAAACATACATAGATAACAAAGAAAGTTATTGAGGCTAGTATTAACAAAAGGAAGGCTTATAAAAATACAAAAAGAACGCTGAGGATCAAGCACTTAAACATTTGTATAACCAAGCCCTAAAAGAATCAAAACGTCGCATAAAAGAAGTGAAATTTTCATATTACTCCAGAAGATTGAAAACAGCGGCGGACAACTCACACAAAATATGGAAAATAATAAACGAAGTAAAATATAATTCGTCACCCTAGGTCATGTCATCAAATGCTGAATTTTTTGGCATGGCCTCTGACAATGCAGCGCGCCCATGTGGAATAGCAAACTCGCTAAACCACTTTCTTTCAACAATTGGTGAAAAAATTACCCAGGAGCTTGGTAAAAAGTCAACTAGCTATTTCAATATCATAAATAGCCCACCTAAGTCCATCTTTCACATTCATCAAACCACTAGAAGAGAAGTATTAAATACAATCAAAAAAAAAAACGCAGCACCAGGTATTGATAACATCGCCACACATGAAATTATTCTAATCAAAGAGGAGGTAGCTGAACCACTGGCAAATATTATAAACGAGCATATTAGAAATAGAAAATTTCCGGACGAAGTGAAACTGGCAAAAATAATTCCAATATTCAAGGGAGGAGATCATCTGGACCCGAATTGTTACCGCCTTGTTACACTTTTGAAAGTTTAAAATCTTTCTTAATGGACAATTCCATCATAAATCCGAAGCAGTTTGACTTTCAAAATAACAAGAGTACTTTCGATGCGTTACTTTTTGTCTCACGTTACATCAATGAAAGTCTTGATGAAGGAGATTACGTTATTGCAATTTTTGTGGACCTGAAGAAAGCATTTGATACAGTTGATCATGACCTGTTGCTTCAAAAACTTGAATCGTATGATATACAAGGCAAACCGAAACAACTTTTTGAAAGTTATTTCGAAGGAAGACTCTAAAGAACATCAGTTAATAATGTCTTGAACAATCTAGCACCAATGAAGTCGGGGTTTCCTCAAGGAGCAGTACTTGAACCAGCCTTGTTTTTGCTACACACTAATAATTTGAATATATGTAAACTGAAAGCTCACCACACATTATATGCTGATGATACTGTACTTCTTTATTCAGAACATGATAAAGTTGCCATCGAGAATATCGTCAACGAGGATCTAGATAAATGTCGTTCTTGGCTTATCGAAAACAAGCTAGCATTGAATACTACAGAGACATAATATATTATTTTTAAGCAGAAGAATAAGGAAGACATAGAAGTTGACCTAAAAATTAACGGCGAAAACTTGCAAAGAGTGTTTGAAATTAAATATCTCGGTCTTACCAATGATCATCATTTGACATGGTTGCTACACAAAAATAATTTGAGGAGACATCTAGCATCAATGAAAGGAGTGTTTAGAAGATATGAGATTTTCCAATGCATATAATGAAACTTGTATTAAATGCATTTGTACTGACAAAGCTACATTATACCGTGGTTATTTGGAGTCAATCGTCAAAGCAAAACCTGAAAATTATAGCCGGGATACTAACTAAAGCCTATAAAAATATTCTAAACCTTCCGATTCTCACTCCAACAAAACAAGTGTATCAACGAACCAATGCACTCACCTTCAGTCAAATCATTACTATGGAGAACGCGAAGTTTATTTATTTATATATTATTATCACCAAACAAGGCATACATATAATACATTGATATACATAAATAACAATTAATAGCATTAACAATTCTATAAAATTTTAAAAGTATAAAATCATTATATAGTTAAAAATTACAAAATATTTAATTAGATTAAGTTTATTGGACTAGGGAGGACAAGGCGTTTAGGATAATGGATTTGAATTGGACTCTGGAGATTGTTGGAGAGTAGTGAGCACTCAATGAGTTAAATGTTTTGCAACATCTATTCATTGGCTCGCTGTCTGCATACCTAGTATGATGCTGCTCTTCTATCAACATACGCGAATGCCTAGTGGTTCGTGATGTTTCATTCAATTTTATTTTATTAGTTATGAATGGTATGCTAATGGTGCCTCTAAGCACGTCGAAAGCGAAGCAGCAAATTATCATTGATCTTCGGGAGGAAAGTGATGTCATAATTAGAATTTGGAGTCTTTGTGCGTATGATGGTAAAGTCTGGTAGTTTTTAGGATCATATAAACATCTCAGAGCAAATAACAGAAACTGTTTCTGAACATATTCAATTCTGTCTATACTCGTATGCACATCAAAAACAGGGTTCCAAATGAAACATCCATATTCCAGTATAGGGCGGACTAAAGAAAGGTATAAGGTTTTGGTCACCCATATGTTCTTAAATTCCTTCGCTCTTCGCTTGATGAAATCTAGGATCTTATTAGCTCTGGAAATTATTTCATCGTAATGCAACTTAAACCGCATCTTCGTATCCAGGATGACACCAAGGTCTTTGACACTATCGACTTTAGCCATTTTTGTATTGTTCAAGTGATAATCAACTTTGAAGACTGAATTTTTGCGGGAAAAGGTAATCACTTGACATTTTTCCAAATTCAAATGAAGCTGGTTTATGGAAGACCATTCAGAGAGTTTATCTTGCTTTGAAAGAATAGTGAGTCGTTTTGAGAGGTAATCACATGATACAATTTTAGATCATCCGCATAAAATAAGTGGGATATATCTGATAAGGTTTTTGACAGATCTGAGATGAATATATTAAAAAGAAGAGGACCGAGATGACTCCCTTGAGGTACTCCAGAATAGGCATTTATTTCTTTAGACAAATGTCCCTGAAATTTGATTATTTTGGCTCGGTTTTCTAGGTAAGAATAGAGCCAATGAAGTAATGAGCCAGAGCGAGATAGTTAAGAGCAGATAATATTTTCAAATAGTTTCGGAGTGGTCGATAATATAGCAATTCCTCTTTAATTTTTAACGGACCCTTTGTCACTGCATTTGTGAATTGGAATCAGATGGGATGGTTTCCAGTATGTTGGGAATATTCCTGAGGAGAGAGGCTTATTGAAAATAATGTAAAGTGGTAAAAGCAGTTTCTCCTTGCAGTGAAACAAAAACCAGGGAGGAAGCAAATCAGGGCCTGGTCCTTTGCTCAAATCAATTTCCTCAATAGTTTTCAATATTTCTTCTTCAGAAATAAACATCACGTTAATTAGAGCTGCTGAACATGTGGATGGAGAAGGAGTATAGGACGAGGTGCTATTAGTAGAATAAATAGATTGAAAATGACTCGCGAAAAAATCATAGATTTCTGCAGGCGATGATGATCTTAAGTCACCATATACCATTGACTTGGGGTACCCCTTTGATTTACGTTTAGTATTTACGAAGTCAAAAAATTTCCTTGGATTCTGGATTATATTCTCTCCAATAGTGTTAACATATGATTCATAAGCTTCTCTAGATTTTGAATGAAATTCTTTGGCCAGATGATCATATTTGCTTTTCAATTCATTGCTTACATTGGATCTTTTTTGTATGATTTTATGGAGCTTGTTTCTTTGGTTTCGTAAATATCCTAGGTCCCTATCAAGCCAAGGTTCAGACAATTTGTCTTTTTTCTTAATCCTAGGTACATAACTTTCAACGGCGTCAATGATTATCTTATAGAAACGATCTATCGCATCGTTTATACCTAAAGTTGTAAGTGTACCGGTCCAGTCAATATTACTTAAATAATTATTAATGCCCTGGTAGTCAGCATTATGAAAGTCATATACAATTAAGTTATTGTATGAGAAAGTATAGGTTTCATCAGCATTGGGCAATTCAACAGAGAATGCGTTATGGTGTAGACTATTAGAGAATAAGTTGTCCACATCCCTAGTTGGATTGACCACTACTTTGTCATAAGCATTACTAATAATAAGATCAAGCCAATTACCATTCTGATTGGGAATCGGAGCGACCTGCTGCAAATCGTTCCCATAGAATGTACTAACAAGGTTGAAGTCGCAGTGATCTAGGAGATTAACTGGAATAAGACACTTATCATCAGGTTCAATGATGAATGTTAAATTGGGTCGATTAAAGTCTCCCGCAATTAAAATCTTATCTTCCTCGTCGATGGACCCCGCAAGAGAGGAAATAACACTGCAAACATCATTGTATGTTGCTTCGCTGGATTTGGGTGGAATGTAAAAAACACCAATATATATATTGAATTTGGACATTTTATTGCGAACAATTTTATGCTGGAAAGATTTGTTCGTAGCAGTAGGGATGAGCTCATTTGGGAAATTTGTGTGCACAGCGAGTAAAACACCCCCTCCCCGTGTCTGCCCAGTGTTAAAAAATCTCGATCATCTCGGTAAATAATCCAATTAGAATCAAGAATCTCTTCGTTAGGAAATGAGTCATTCAACCATGTTTCTGTAAGGCACAGGACATTGAAATGGCACGATTTGGCGTCAAGAAAGAGTTTGTTCACTTTACCTCTTATGCCACCGCACGAAGGGCATCAACTTCTATTGGAAGATCTTCGCGCTGGATCATTACTTTCAAATTAGTCTTCGTCTTTCCATCGATGCACGTTGTCTCTGGAGCTTTGTGCAAGTACGCTAGAAAAAGTCTGACGTATTCATAGACTTTATGGTCTCTAAGCCTTGATAAGATGTATCTGCTTTCTAGATCCACACTAGCGTTGATGGTAGCTTTCACAACCGGTGGTGAATTGTTGAGGTTGGTAGCATAATGGAAGGTGAAGAGGAAGGAATTTGAACACCACCGTATACAAAATTCTTATATTTACACATTTCCTTCGTACCACCAGTTGTTTGGACTGTGGGGGCACATACTTGTGTAGATTTTTCTCCTCGAAGAATATTTGGCTGCAGACAATTTCTATTAGTACTTTCAGATTCCAAGGAAATAGGCTTGTTAGTTGTGTTCTTAACACTGGGAGATGGAGGTGCAATTTCCGCAACTATATTCGGAGTTAAATTTTGTGGGATATCACTAGGATTGGGCTTTTTTATGGTTTGTGGGATAATGGCAGAGTAATATTTATTACAATTATTATTTAAATTGATTTTACTAGAGGTTCTGGGTTCTCTCCACTTTTTAAAAACCATATCATCCCAGATGTAGACTCCGTTATGCGTTTTTAAATTGGTGAAAAGCCATGCATATCTGTGCGGCACAAAAACTTTGAAGGCACGTCTCCGTTTGTTGCGATGTGGTATATCCTCTACTTTGCATCCATTAATCAGGAAATCTGTTTCAAGTTTTCGCTGAACTCCGCCTGCATTAAGATGATGGGGAACTATCCTTAAATAGAATAGGTTGCATGATGTTGTGTTCGCTGATGAGTTTCCTGCCTCCAGTTTAGATAATCTGTTGTTCCACTCTTCTTCCGACCAGATAGCTCCTAGCTTGAAGATCTTGGCTGCAGTCATCACTGGAGCTGGATCTGATGGTATAGAGGGATGCACGCTGTGTTTGTGTTTCGACTCTCTGTTTTCCTTCATTTGACTTTCAGGATTGTTGAAAGCTATATGACTTTCAGGATTGTTGAAAGCTATATGACCAGCATCTTTCTCCTGTAGTTTTGCTTCCAAGCTTGAGAACTTTTGATTAATGCTGTCTAGTTTTGTTGTAATGGCTGAAAGCTTTGTTTCTTGTTCATGGTTTCCATGTACTGAAAGTCTGTTGAAAACTTTGGTGGCCCCATTTCCTCGATGGATTCTTTACTAAAACCTTCGCTGCTTGGGTGTTGAATTGTAGCTATTAGTTCTTTCATTGAAATCATTTGTCTATCCACCATTTCAAGTGCTTTGTGAATCTTTTTGTTATCTTCAAATATCTTATTTCCAGTGAATCGGAACGAAGCCCCTTTATAAAAGTATCACAAATAAATCCATAGAATTCAAGAAATGCCAACAATTTTGTAATACCTTACGCCAGAACTGATCGACGAAAGAACGATGCAACGAATGATTCTCTGCGTATATACAATAATCTTCCAGAAACAGTGAAAAACGTAAACTCATTATTGGATTTTAAGAAAAGACTTAAGGAACATCTAATAAATTCAAATTAATGATAAGTCCGGAGGATTGAAAATGCAGTATCTTAGGGCATTTTAGACTCTTACATCGAGATACTTAAGGACAGCTAGTTTTTATAAACTCAGAATTTTTTTTACTGCGTCGTATTATAATATTTTTTTTATCTCTGAGAACTGTTCACGAATCGGACTAGACTATCAGGAAAGGAGTACCTCACAGCATTTCGTTTGCCCCTTATACCGATGTTTTAACATTGCCTGGAAGCACACGTAGGAATCGACGACGTGAGAAGTGCAGATCGCACGAGCGTACGAGCGTTGTGCAACGATGAAAAAGTGATGGAGAGAGTGGTAGGGAATGGAGGTATTTATATATATATATATATGTATATATATATATATATATATATATATATATATATATATATATATATATATATATATATATATATATTATAGTAAAAATAATAATTTTCAAAAATTTTTTTGACTACTTGAACCCGAAAAACACCAACACTAAACGAGAATATTAACCTTCAGCGCAAGTAGCTTAATCGAAAGAATTAGAGTTTTTGTTTATTTTGCATCAACAGTTTCGGGACTAACTGAGCTCTATCAACATTGGACTACATAAAGCAACTTCGTAAACTATTGTCGAAATGAGAACGAGTCCTTCCTGAAGTGTAATCAATAACACGCGTACTGCAGTTGCTGCAGGAGATAACTTTAGGCTGTTCAATTTAGTCATCGTCACTGCAGGGACCATTCAACACGAATGGGCTTTGTTCAAAGTGATGCTCGGTAAAGCCTTTCATCATCGCTGCCCAAACTACACACACATAAAGCTAAAATTTGGTAATTGGATATATGTCCTGGAGACAATTTATGATACATAAATGATAGTGATTGGGTTCTGGTGTAATGGAAAGATCCTTTCCTTTTATTGGATACAATACATTTTGTTTGACTTCTCAATAAAAATTGTTTCTATTGTTTTCAGTAATTTGATTGCTAAATGATAAGTGAAAATGAGACCTGAAAGGGAGTTTGATAACTATAACTTCTGCTAATTTTATGTGATTCAAGCTTATCCAAAAATGGTTCATCATATAAGTTTGTAAAGTTTCTTCTTCAAATCAGTTGACAGGACTCACTCAATTATCATTATTAAATACATACTTCTAACAAACGCCATGATTTATCTATCTTTTCGGTAACAAGAGACGTTAGCGTAAGCTGCCGTTATTTTAACGATTTTTTAAAACACATGATCTGTAATGATTGATATCAATCCAAAGATTTAAAATCATTGACATATGTACATATATGATTTTAATGATAGTTCTTTACTTAAGAGCTTCTTTATTAAGGCTTTTTCAGTAAAATGTCCTTTTTTAAATGTTTTGTATGCAGAGTCTATAAATTAAGTAACCTAATATTAAGTTAAACATGTGCAATCTTAAAGTAATTTAGATAAGTTGAGTTGACAGAACAATGCTCATGTCAGAAGGATTCTTTTCTCATCATATGATATCCAGTCACAAATAATGAATTAATTCAAGAAAAATTTGATAATATTTATAACAGAAACATGCTCGCTTTAAAATAAAAACCAATGTTACCTCGTTTCAACGTACTGCCATTTTGTAACAATATTATTATCAACCATGGACGGAATAAAATCATTCTCTTTCTCTCCTCCTACGTACTCCATTATCAATATTGCAATTTACAAACTGATTTTAAAATATCTCACCAAGACTTCTCATTTGATACCCTACCCGATTATCTTCGGAGAAAAATTTTTAAAAGTTTAAGGGGTCACATCCTTACATCGGGAGGTCCCCTTAAAAGTCTTTGATTTTTTTTTTTGACCATGAAACTTATGAGCTGGGATGCACTGATAGATGGACGGACAAGTACCGATTTTAATGCAGTATTCTAAAAAAATTTCACGAACCCCTAGAAAACCACCTTTTAAAAATGTAAAGTATGCATGAAACCAATATGAAAGGATCTGCAATTCAATTGCATGCTTTGTACTCAAAATTCCAAAAAAATTGTTATCAAACATGTCATGAAACACCAAAACAATTGCATTTCCAATCTGCATCTTTCAATTATGATGCATATTTACTTGCATAAAATCATGTTTCACTGATTTAGTGAGGCTTTTAGCGCTTACCAATTGCTTTTAAACTCAAATGAAATATTTCATTTATGCCAGCATTAATAAAATTAAACTACCTTATAATAATTAATTAGCGCCTACAGTGGTGAATAGAGAGAGGGAAAATTTCCCTGTAAAATATTTAACATTATTTGTTAATATTTTATATGCGTGTAAATCCAAGCCATAAATAAGTAATCAAATCAAATTGACCACATTTGTGTTGCTGCATGATTTTCTGTTGGGTATTTGAAAATTGTTCAATGGAGCGTGTAGATGAAAAATGTAGACAATGCACAATTTAACCATTATGGTTGAAAACAGAAAGAATCAATTTCATCCAATTTAGTTGATTGAAACTATGTTTTAAATAATTGTTGAAAATTACTTTTTCCACGCTCGAATTAAGCAACCAACCAGCATATGGAATTAAGGAAGCTGGATCACGTTTGTGATAGATAAGGTTAAACACCTACTATATGTATTAAGTTGTTTTGAAATTATTTTTCCTATATAACTATATGCATTGAATGGATAGAAGTGATGGGGTAGCAGTTATGACACATACGTTACGTTTAAGCAAGTTGGGTTGAAAGAACTAAGCTCTTATAAGTAGGGCTTTGTACTCAACCTACCAAACGACTCAACGATAATGAATAAGTTTAAAAGTATTAGTTTAAAGTTTAAAAGTATTTAGCCTTTTTTGTCATTTCTTGATCGAATATTTCTTTTATTTAAAATGGATTTTATTTCAGTGCATATTGTCCATTATTATCTATGATCTTTTGCCATTTTTCGGGTCGAGCCAATATTCCATGTGTGTAGAGCTTCTGTGGTTTATTGACGAAAAACTTGGCCAAGTGATTTTCACAGCCTCTTTTTGAAGTGAATTTCTTTTCATTAAGGAAGTTTTGCAGAGACTGAAATAAGTGGTAGTCTGATGGTGAAAGGTCCAAAAACTACGGCGGATTCATCAAAACCTCTCAGCCAAGCTCTGTCAATTTTTGCCGGGTCATCAAAGATGTGTGTAGTCTGGCATTGTCATGATGAAAGACAAAGCCCTTTCTATTGATCAATTCTGGCCGGTTTTTTTGAATTGCTTGTTGCAATCTGGTTGACTGCCGACAGTACAGAGCCAAATTGAGTGTTTGGCCAGGTTCTAGTACCTCATGATCAACAATTCTCTTCAAATCCCACCATACACATAACCTTATTTGGTGTCAATCTTGGCTTTGAAGTCGTTTATGTTGATTTAACCTTTTTTTGACCATGATCTTTTTCAAACGACATTCTTGTATCCTACTCATTTTTCATCGCCCGTAATGATTTGCTTCAAAAATGGCTCGATTTCTTTGCGTTTTATTAGCATTTCGTAAATCGAAATTTGGTCGATCAAATTTTTTTGTGTTAATTCATGCGGCACCTAAACGTCAAGCTTCTTAGTGTATCCAGCCTTATGCAAATGGTTCAAAACTTTTTGGTGATAGATATTCAGTTCTTTAGCGATTTCAGGGCTGCTTATGCGTCGGTCTTCTTCAATTTTTTGTAAAATTTCATCGACTTTTTCAGTCATTGGTCGACCTGAGCGAGGTGCATCTTTGACATCGAAATTTCCAGAACGAAAGTGAGCGAACCATCTCTTGGCTGTGGCTTTTGGTAAAGTATCTTGACCGTAGATACCACGAATTTTTTCACGAGCCTGCGATGTATTCTCACCTTGATCGTAGTGATATTGTAAAATATAATGAATTTTTTCAGAAATTTCACTTATTTTTAAATTTATACAGCTTTTGACATGAATGACGAATTACAGAACTGTCCACATGAAAATTGTAGATGGATGATGGCAATGAACACCATCTAGTAACAAAAAAGGCTCAATACTTTTTGGAGTGTCCAACATATACTCGCTTTAAAAGAAAAGTAGTTATTATGGCCGCCATTTTGTTGCAATATCACTAACAACCTTTGACTAAATGAAATTTTGAAGATGTTTTTGTTATTCATTTTATCTGGATACTTTCTTTGGATTACTTAAGCTTAAATTCAAGAGTTCCCATGTGAGTTCAGTGGGAACAAGGTTATATTTACAAATTCTGGACTCTTTTATTATTGACAAAGCTTAGTGAATTTCAACTTCTGAGGCACTTGTTATTTCTGTACTTATAAAAACCTACCATCACGATTTTGTCACCTTCGAAATGTACGTTTTCATCAAGAGTTAATAGCCTGTACTTTCAATGCTGAAATTGGCAAAAAATTACACAAATTTACTCAATACTCTCATTTAAAATGCCCACCCAATTTTTTACGATTACAAATATTACTAGTGGAACAGATTCTCAAAGATGTGCATGATATACACCCTTGCTGAAATTTTCATGCAAATCCTAACCAGCCCATAGTTTATAAGTCGATTGGGAGCGCATATCGCTCCATAGCCAAATATTGTTGTTGTTGTAATGCCGATCATTTAAACTACTATTTTTTGTAAAATACTATCCGATTCTTCTAAAATTTTCATAGTTCACTAGTCTTATACTTATCTATCTGGATTTCAAAGGTTTTAAGGTACTCTTAAGATTCTATACTGTCGTTGTTTTACTTATAATGAACTACCTCTATGATTTTGTCACATTTTTCGGATACAGGAGTCCAGTAACGAAGGGGGGCACATTTTTTTCGTGTTCTTTCGCTTCCCCTGCCTATTGAAATTTTTATAATGAATATCAAAAGATCTCATTAAGACCTTTCAGTTGATACCCTAGTTAACTATCTTTGATGAACATTTTTTTTTAAGAGTTCACATCCTTATATGGGCAGGCCCCCATAAAAGCCTTTGAGCATTTTTTTCGACTACGCAACTTACAATCTTCAGAAACTTCCAAGCAGTTCACAAAATTTGATGAACATAGCTTCTCAAGCTCCCGAGAAAACTTACTGTGACGCACTGACTGACGGACAGGTACCGATTTTCATAGGGTATTGTAAGAAAACTTTTTTAAAGAAACCTTAAAAACTGTTGCAAACTTTTACTTTTTCCCCCCAAAATCGTATGGCTAGACGTATTGTACTAAAAGCATTAGGAATAGAATTATGAAACCAGGTTTCTCCACGTTTAACTGCAACTTATTCTTAACAAGTTGGGTATACAGAACTAAGCTCATGTCAGAAGGGTTTTGTACCTAATTTACAATATGCAGATATGTAGAATGATTTAATTTAAGAAAAACTTTAATGACATGCACAAAAAACATATTCTTACTTTAAAAGAACTCCATCTTTACCAGCCAAAATTTTGTTCCATTGTTCAGGAAGCGAAGGCCTGAGAAAGGCTTGCTACGAAGAAGAAGAAGAAGAAGAAGAAGATTGTTCAAATCATTGACTGACTTCAATCTTAAATGTATTTTTGCTATTCATCTTATCTGAAAATTTGGAGACGATCCAATCAAAGGTGTAGTGTCTGGCTCGATGGAAAGCCCATGTAGTAGAAAATTCGTATATGATTGCTGTAATCGAAGGAAATTCAAATGACTTTAAATTTGGTGAATTTTAGTGTATTGAAATCTATAGAATATAAGGATCTTTTGAAGAACTACTTACATGGCTAATTTCATCCAATTCAATGTTATTAATTCAGTTTTACTGACGAAAATGCTAAATCCTACTATTACAAGTGAAGTTCAGCGAATTTCAACCTCTAAATTATTTGTTATTGGATGTACCTCCATGATTTTTAGGGCTTTGTGAAAGAAATTACGTCCGTCCATCCGTCTGCTCATCTGGTTATCAGCCTGTCTATCCGCGCGACATAAGAAGTTTCTTCAGAAACCATAGAAGCTGCAAAGCTGAAACTTTGTGAAAAGGTCAGAAGTGGTGGTCTCTCAAAAGTTTTGGCCTTATCAAATATTTAAAAAATTTTTAAGGCGGATTCCGTTTTATAACGAAGTGGCCCTTAAACAATTTTTTTAATCAAACGTAGTATGTAAAAATTTCGTACATATTCACTTACCCTGCCCCTTTGGATACTGATAAGCTGAGTTTAAGACCCGTTTTGAAAATATGATTTGCTAAAATATAAACTTTTCATTTCTCAATATTACCTCCCCCTTTCCCGTCATTATCCCTTCGTGTCAACTATTATACGTAAGGTGGCTCATCACGAGCAGAGGGTGTCCCGAAAGACCCACGACACGACTGAGCGCTAGCCGGCCTCAGTATGCCACCCCGGTTTACTCACCCCTCTGCTGAAACATAATGTCTGCAACTGCCTTGACTACCTGGGTGGCATCGTGAAGCTGTCATCAGCGTTCTTTCCGGGAAACTCTCTGTATTGTGCCGGGTCACCAACATGATTCCATTAATAATGGAGGGTGGAAAGGTAGAGACTATCATGATCGTGTTCAGTGAATAGTGATAGTTAAAATTCAACTATGCTAACTCAATGTAACAACTAATAGTAATTATGCTTTCCTTACTACTAAAACTAAATAAAACTTATTCGAGTATGTTACAATTAATTATGTATTAAATTTACATAAATGTAAGGAACAACAGAAAAAAACTTTTTCCTGTCTAGTTGAAAAGTGCTAAACAAAAGAAAAAAGGGCACCTCTTTTCCTGAAGTATCGTAAACTGGGGTGACTTTGTGGCACAAGTTGAGATTTTTTTCAAACCATGACAAAATACTCATAGAATAAGATATAACAAAAAATGTGATTGGAATAGATAGCAACATCCTTTGGCCTTACTTTACGTAATCTTTTAGTTTTTTCGCCCCCCAAAAGCTTTTTCTGTATCACAATTTCACCCCAAGTCATAGAGCAAGTTTGTGCCATCTTAGTTTTTCATGAATATCGTATGGTCTAAGTAAGGTGGCACTATCAAAACCTAATCTGGTTAATCTATGATCCTGTAGTTACAAATGAAATATCAGGCCGATGTCCTTTAGTAAACTATTAATCCGCACAAAATATAAAACCAAAACAAATTTTTTCTTCAAAATAATTCAAATTCTAAACAGCCTTTGAATCATAATAACAAACGATCTTAGTCAACTGAGAACTCTGCTATCGTAATTTAAGTGCATTGAAAATATCTTTGGTTGATATTTAAATGAGTTTGTCAATGCGTTTTTAGGGTTTTTTACTAAAATACGAAACCCTATTGCAATCACGACCTGTGTCCGTCTGTCCGTCTGTCCGTCCGTCCGTCCGTCCGTCTGTACGTCACAGCACTTTTCCTCCGAAACTATAAGGGCTACAGCCATGAAACTTTGTAGAAAGGTCAGAAGTGGTGACCTCTTGAAAGTTCAAGGGTGGAAAAATTTTTCAAAGGCGTTTAAAAAAAAATTTTCAGCATTGGTAGTCGAGTAGGGTGTCATTGGAAAGGTCTCAATGAGATCTTTTCAAAACAAGTCTTAAAATTGTCTTATAAGTACCGAGGGGGGCAGGGGAAGGGGAAATGTACGAACTTTTCGCGTACCCCCCCCCCCTCGCGATTGGACACCTTCCATCCGAAAAATCTGAAAAAAATCATGAATGTAGGCCTTAATGAGTACAACAACAACAAATACATGAGAAGTCGAAATTCACTCAACTTTGTTAGTAATAGTATGATTTATCGATTTTGTGTTTTCTTGAATAAAATCTAAACGGTACCCTTGAATTCAATAAAATTTAGTAAACAGATGACTATTCATAAGATTGATCAACCCTGCAAGTTTCATAAAGATTGCATCATATTTAGCGAAGTTATAGCGGTTTGAATTTTCCTGTGTTACTATGGAACAATATGCGCTGCATGTATTACTATGACAACATATGGCTATGGAACAACATGCGCTTTTTACCGACTCAGACACTACAGTTTTGCTACGATTTGCATGAAAATTTCAGGAATGATAGGTGTCATGAATAACTTTGAGAATCAGTTCAGCTAGTGGTATCAGTAATCGTAAAACAAAATAGTGGCTGTTTTAAATGCGAAGATTGAATAACTTTGAGATGACTATTTATAAGATTGATCTTTTCGAAAAGTTTCATAAAGATCGAATAGTATTTACCGAAGTTATAGCGATTTGAATTTTCGTGTATTACTATGGAGCTATATGCCCTGTATTACTATGGAAACATATTGCTATGGAGCCATATGCGCTTTTTACCGACTTAGACACTACAGCTTTGCTAGAATTTGCATGAAAATTTCAGGAGTGATAGGTATCATGAAGATTAGCACATACAATTGAAACAAGTCGAAGAGGCAGGAGAGAGCTCCTAGCAAAAGGGCTTTGTAACCATTGTAGGATTCGAAAAAATAGGCCATGAATCGATGATTACAGTACAGAGGAGTGGCCCCTGAAAAAAAAATTCATGAAAGGTAGCCGATATGAGTATCAACTGAAAGTTCTCTATGAGAGCTTTTCAAAACAGTTCTTAAGCTGACAGTTTTTGCTTCAGTGGGAGCACAGGGGGGGGAAATACATGAAAAATGTGTTTCCTCCCTCGCGAATGGACACCAGTGATCTAAAAAATCTGAAAAAAAATCAAAGGAGAAATTTATGGGTATAACTATAACAAATACCTCAGAAGTCAAAATCCTTTCAACTTTGGTAATAATAGTATGATCCTCGAATTTCACATTTTCTCCAATTAAATCGTCTTTGACATGTTTCTTGATTTTATTCGTTGCTGGTTACTGCATTTTGTAAGTTGAGTACAAAACCCTTCTGACATGAGCATGGGTCTGTCTACCCAACTTGTTTTATGTTGTGGTTGAAAACCCAAATTAAGTCCGGTTAAGCAGGCCACTTCCAAAAAGTCTCACTTGTGACCGTAGCAAATATTAAAAAATTATTCATCTTCTACAGCCTTTGCTTCACCTGGGTAAAGTTGGTTACCATAGCTTACAGCTATGTAATCACCAACATTGACTTCAATTACGCTATGTGGGTCTGTGGGGTTTGAGTTTTCGTTGGGTTGCATATCACTGTCCGAACTTTCATCTAATCGTAGAGGCTAGTAAGGACTGTCATCGCTCTCTGCATGAGAAATGTTTCTCTCGCTTTCACTATCAGATGTATCAGAAAATTTCACAACTAGAGCGGGAGGACGTACCAAATGGTCTTGGTAAACTACTCCTGTTGAAGTTGAAGACTGCGCAAAACTATTGTTAGGTGGGCTTATATCATCAAATGTGATACTTTTCCTGCAGGAACATTGACTTTTCTTCTTCTTCTAATAGTTCTAGTAGATATTATTTCCTGCTTTTCTGGAGTGAGATTTTGAATAGAGCACGATCTGGACGATTCTCTGATGGTAGGCAACACTTCTTGTCAATTGCTTTTAGGTTGGCTGATGACCTTTCTTGTAAATTTTTCATTGGTTTTTTCAGTAGACCTGCAAAATTCGTTCTTCAGAACTGACGAGCATCAACAGTTGCGCACCTTCTACTTTCACGTACTAAGTACCTTTTGCCATGCTATTTTCATTGGCTAGAAATATGCAATGTCTAGAGGTTGCAAGTGGTGTATTACGTTTGGGGGCAGAGCTATAAAAAAACCCGTCATTTTCTGGCAAAGCTGTATCACTTCAATGTTAATATTAGTGCTGAGGTTGTTACCTGTTATCATTTTTTCCCACTTACTTTTAAACGTTTGTACAATACAAAACCCTATTGCAAACACAACCTGTGTCCATCCGGCCGTCTATATGTCACAGTTCTTTTCCTCCGAAACTGTAGAAGCTAGACCATGAAACTTTGTTGAAAAGTCAGAAGAGATGGCTTCTTGAAAGTTTTGGGGAAGCGTTATTTTTCGAAAGAGTTTAAGGGGGGTCTCCCCGTATAAGGAGGTGACCCTTCAAAAATACTTGTTCACCATTGTTAGTCGAGTAGGGTTTACTTGGAAAGGTCTTAATGAGTTCTTTTCAAGACAAGTCTTAAAATTTCCTTATCAGTATCGTGTGGAGCAAGGTAAGGGGAAACGTATGGAGTTTTCGCGTACCCCCCATCGCGATTTGACACCTTTCATCCGAAAGATCTAAAAAAGTTGTGAGTGTAGGCCCTTATAAGTACAACAACAACAAATAGTGAGAAGTCGAAATTCACGCAACTTTGTTGGTAATAGCATGCTTTATCGATCTTACATTTTCTTGAATAAAATCTTAACGGTACCTTTAAATTGAATGAAATTTGCTGTTTATAGGATTGACCTTTCCAGAAAGTTTCACAAAGATCAAATGGTATATAATGAAGTTATAGTTGCTTGAACTTTCCTGTATTACTATGGAGCAATATGCGCTGTTTTACTATGGAAACATATTGCTATGGAACAATATGCACTTTTTACCGACTCAGACACTACAGGTTTGCTAAGATTTGCATGAAAGTTTCAGGACTGGTAGGTATCATGAATATCTTTGTGAATGTGCTTAATAAGTGGTATCAGTAATCGTTAAAAAAATAGTGGCTGTTTTAAATACGATGATTGAATAATTTTTAGTTATTTTTCCTTAACTTCAACAATTAAGGAACATGTTTTTAACACTTGATTCAATTTAATGAATAACTAAATATGAGTACCTACAATTTGCTTCACTATAAATCACTTTATTCACCAACGAGCTAAAATCCCCGCTAGGCAAGTGCTCTTCTGCTTGTTCTCAAGTCAACTCCTTGTTACAATTCGCAGTTTCCTCATCTTCCAATTCATCATCTAGTTCGATCCAAAAGGTTGTGCGCTCGGTGTCGGATCTAGCTTCATCAATACTGACAAAAATAAACCGCAGGTAAAATTATCCAATGTCTTCTCTCAAGGAGAACTACCCACCTTGTCCTTTAGTGACAGCCTGAACATAAATTCTCAACATAATATGCAGCATCCATCAGCGTTAGTGTCGCAGCCAGATTGCCACAATTCTGCAGAAATGATTGAACCTAGTCTTCCAATTGTCACTAAAAGTAAGTCGTTGTTAAAGCCGCTATCTATTCTCAATTTAATCATATCCGCAATCCTAATGGTCGTCTCCTTGACCTTGTTCTATTAAATGTTTCAGTTAGCTACTTGTCTGTATCTCCAGTCATACATCCGTATGTTCCTGCTAATTGGCACCATTCTCCTTTATCTAGAGATCTTATAGTTGATGAAATTAAATTTAACAAACCTCATCCTACTCTAAAACTTAACTTCCTTACAGCTAACTATGAAGCTATTAATACAGAATTACTTTCAATCAACTGGCTAGATTTCTTCAGGGGTCTAAATTGTGATGCTTATTAGATAAATTTTACATATATATTTATAATCTTATTCGCTGTTTTACGCTTTTCCAGACATCCCGTAAAGCAAATCAAAAGCCTTGGTTTACAAAGCAAGTGCTTAGTGCCCTACGAGCAAAAGATAAGACACATCGTGTGTTTAAAACACTCGGCACTATTGAAGCAAGACCTAATTTTAGCAGGCTGCCAAAAAAGAGATCAGATATGCTCTGAAGACTTATTTCAGTAGTCTGGATAGCTCTCTTGTGGCTAATAATACAAAGCCTTTTTGATCTTAAACAAAGTCGCTGAAATCCTCTTCTTCCAGTTCTAGTAAGGCCCGTTGGAATGGTGCAGAGGTTTCTTCTCTTCAAGAAGTTACTGGCTCATCTACCCAATTTCCCTCTTCGACTTTTTCTCCTCCCGCTGCAGTTGTGCACCCTGTTGTCTTACCTAATCATCTTCCCTTCCCCATTTCCTTTAGTTGTACAGATGCATCTGAAGTCAAATCTTTGATCAATCCTCTTGATTCTAATATCAGCCCTGGGCCGGATGGTTTGTCAAACCTATTTGTAAATTCATTAGCTACATTGCTTGGTTTTCCTTTATCTCTCCTCTTCAATGTAAGTTTGGGTACTGATACTTTCCCTAACCCTTGTAAAACAGCTAAAATTATGCCTATTTTTAAAAGTGGTTATCCTACGTCAGTTTCCAACTATCGCCCTATTTCCTTACTTTTCTGCTTTCCAAAGTTACTTGAACGGCTGGTTCATAATCGACTCTCAAACTCATTAGCTCCTAGTATTGCTCCAGAACAGCATGGCTTTCTCAAAGGATATTCCACTACCTCTAATTTAATGGAGTTCACAAACAGTATTGCAAGAGCTTTGGTTAACCAACTCCAAGTTGATGTGATCTCCACAGATTTCTCCAATGCCTTTGACACTGTGAATCATTTTCTTCTTAGTCGTAAGCTTGAAGCTCTTGGCATCTCGGGTGCTCTTCTATCTCTGTTGAGTAAGTCTCTCTGGTACTACGTCTAGTCCTTTTCATCATTCATCTGGCGTTCCACAAGGTTCAATTTTCGGGTCTCTTCCTTTTCTGTTGTTCATAAATTATCTTCACTTTGTAATTAATTCCTCTTGCCTCTTGTATGCTGGTGACTTCAAAGTATTTCGAGCAGTCAAATCCCCTTTAAACTGTCAGCTCCTCCAAACTGGTCTGAATTCTCTAAATAAATGGTGAGCTTCAAACTATTGATGTCTTAACATTACTAAATTAATACGTATATAGTCAGTTTTTTTTTCAATGTTATCAAAATTATAATAAAACTTATTTTTCTTTATACATTAGATCTTTTATTTATTTTGTATAATAGCTATTTTTGACGACTATTTGCAGTATTCTTCGGTACTCAAGAAGTATATATGTCGTTTTTATAATTCCATACAATTGAAATGGTGATAACTCGCTTAGTGACGATTTGATTTCCATGAAATTTTGAAAACATAAGACCCTTATGTTCAACCTACATAAATCTTAAACCTTAAGAAGTTTAAGGACACAGTTTCAATTTTTAGGGGTAAACGTAAAGTTTACGTACCACACCATATTAATAGAGTTGAGTGAATTTTGATTTCTGAGGTATTTGTTGCCCTTGGACTCATAAAGACCTACCTTCGTGATTTTTTTTCCGATTTTTGGCTCAAAGCTGTCCAACTGTATAGGGAGGGGTCACACATATTGTTCGTGCATTTTGCCCTCCCCGCTGGACTCCTGATGCAAAAAATGACTTATTTTTCAGATTCTGAAAGTGCTAAAACCTTTCATATGATTATAAGGGGGACCCCCTTGAAAAATTTTGATATATTTGATAAGACCTAAAGTTTTGAGAGACTACCACTTCTGATCTTTTCACAAAGTTTGAGGTTTGTAGCTTCTATAGATTCGGGAAAAATTTCTTTTGACGCACGGATAGACAGACAGATGGACGGATGAACGGACTTGTGGACAGACGAGCGGACAGACGGACAGATAGCACGGGAAACTATTAGGCTTTTGCAAAATTACTTTCAGAAAGCCCTTAAAAATCATGGAGCTAGATCCGATAACAAATAACTTAGAGGCTGAAGTTAGTTGAACTTTGCTAATTGTAGTAGAATTTAACATTTCTGTCAGTGAAACTGTATCAGTATTATTAAATTAGATAAAATCAGCGATTGAAGTAGTTCTTCAAAATATCATTTAATTCTATATGTTTCAATAAAATTTACCGCCGTTATAGCCATTTGAATTTCCTCCGATTACAACAATAATATACGATTTTCCTCTTGCCTGGGCTTTCCATCGAACCAGACACTACACTTTTGATTGAATCTTCTCCATATTTTTAGATGAGATGCATAACAAAAATACATTTAAGATTCAGATCAGTCAATAATCTTAATAACATTGAAACAAAATGTTGGTTAGTTGAAATGGAGTTCTTTTAAAGCAAGAATATATTTGTTGTGCATGTTACAAAAGTTTTTCTTGAACTAACTCATTCTATTTATCCACATATCGTAGGTTAAGTACAAAGCCCTTTTGATATGAGCTTAGTTCTGTCGTCCAAAAGTGTTTTCTTTTTGTTTTTTTTATTCGAAACACTAGCCCCTTTCGGACCTTTGCTTTGAGACAGTTTTAGTATTTCATTATCTTAATCGAATGTATTGGCACTCGGGAAGGTAATATGGTCAGTTCCATGCCTTTGCCGGATTCGTCCATCCAGTTGTTCGAAGAATCACTTGAAACAAATCTCGTTGTCGCCAGCGGGATTCGAACCAGAGACCTTCAGCTTACGGGGTGGGTGCTCTAACCTCTACACCACGGGGACTACTACCTCATTTATGTATTTCCATTCTTCGAAAATATAGTTTGAAAGATATTCCATGCCTCAGAATAAGTTTTCATTCTCTAGAGATGCTAAATTTTCATAGCTTACTTAAGCTGAAGCCAACAAATCACAACAAAATCTTATCAAATAATTAATTTAAATCGAAACCAGCTACTTCAAATTCGGCAACTAAGGCAATCATTTTGAGCCCTAATTTGACAAATTTTTTTGTGCCGGGACTTTGTTGAGCAGCATTCGATCTCATCATAATGTGGGTCTTGCTTTGATCCTGTTTGTGTTGTAAATTTTATGTGATCAATACTCAGATCTTCTGAAATTTTCTTTAAAATCACCTTAAGTCCCAATGTAAACATATGTTCTTTTGAAATAGAGGAAAACGCATTCCATTAAAACTGACTTAAAATCTGAACCATGGCAAAGGCAAAGCATTAATAAAAGGACGAACTACTTAATCTCACACTTCTGCAGCCCTACGTATATGAACACTACGAGTATTCTACATACATTTGTGGGCAAGTAAATATTCCAACTTGCCTACCATCATATGAACCTTTTCCAAGATAGAATGTGTATGATATATCGTGGTATGAAATGCTTTGACTGAACCATAACAAGCACCGCAAAAAGCAATAGACAAGCTAATTATAATTAGTTTTCATACCCTCTTTGAGATTATTCAGATTCATGGTTGTAACCCATAGAAACGACTCCACGAATGACGGCAACGACTGCTGTAACGACAGAAATTTCTAGCGCAAATTTATCACTAACTTGTGAATATTCTAATGTTAACACTTTAAATTGTATGTATTTCAATTTGTTGAAATGTTGCCTCAATGGAATTATGAAGCCACTATGGAAATTTATACTAGAACTTTTAGATGGAGTGAAATACGTATGTTGACTCAAAATATTGAATTTGAATGAATTGGAAGGATTTTATCAGAGGGTAGAATTTTATTGTGTAACTGGTGGTTTAAGGACGAAACAATCTTGCAACTTAGCCAAAATTTAATTTATATATAGCTTTTCAAACTACTTAATATGAAGGCTGGCCTAAAAATTTGAACAAAACGGACAAAGAACTCGTCAAGGACCTGCAAAATCTTTGATTATTTGATGAAATGCAATAGATTTCAGGATGTTTTTTAATCATATTTTAATATAAATTAATATTTAAGCAAGGTAAACTTTATAAATTGCCAGTATTCTTCCATCTGCACTACGAGAACAGCGAAACTGAATCTGCTTCGCTTTCTACACCAGCTGGGGCATCGTGGTATCAACGCAGAAGGATTAAACCTGAGTGTTAGGCGACTAAATTTACTTCAATTAATGTATGAATCCTGACATCGGCCTAACAGTTACATGCACTTTCACACTCATTGACGTGATTAAGTTGTGCATGCAGTTGCACCAGTCAAGTAATTGCAAAATTGTAAACCGGTAAAGGAAACCCTTCAAAGGAACTCATCAGACAAGTAGATTTGAAACTAATCTGCGAGTTAGTAATATAAATTATTGATTTCCTTTCTTAGTTTATGGCGAATTCTAAAGGGAAACTTTACTCATTCAATTCTTGGGTTCCTCATTCTACGAAGATAAGAATTCGTTTCCAAATACCACGAAGCTTCCTAGTGGCTGAGATACTATACACTATTTTACATGAACCGTACTAGACAATGAATTTTTGAACAAGAGAAATACCCGTACTAGCCATCCCTGCGGAAAACATAAACAAATTGCTCCACGAAAATATCAACAAATTGCGGCGGACAGAGCGAGTTACAAGGGTCATTTGAAAAGTTTCCGGCCTTACCGGCATAAAGTCACGGTACATTCAAGTTCTCTTGCCAACATGACCTTTACTTATGTGTGCCATTAAAAATTTTAAATCATTCCGGTAAGTACAAAATACATGGTACCCTTTCAAAGTTGACACGTGACGTTTGTTAAGAACAATGGATAAAATAAAGTATCTAGCGGTGATAAAGTACCTCTATTTGAAACGAAAAAAACTTGGGAAGTGAGAGAAGAGTTAGACTCCGTGGACGTCTCAAAACTGTTTCAATGGAAGATATCGCCAGTTTAGTGCTCACAAACGTGATGAAAGATCGCCAATTAACCATTAAGGAAATAGTTGAGGCTTGTGGGGTATCAACTAAATGGATGCATAATATCTTACGTGAAGAGTTATGCATGAGAAAATTATCCGCGTTTGTTGACGATCGACCAAAAGCGTATACGATGAACATGTCATGCGAGACTTTTCAGCAGTTCCAAAGGAATTCTACCAAGTTTTTGCGTCAGTGCAGTGGGTTGTGGTGGAAGCTCCAAAGAAGGCGAAGGTCATTATTTCTGGCGGAAAAGTGATGGCGACCGTTTTTTTGAATAGCCGTGGAGTAATAATGGTTGATTACCTTCAAAAATGTTTAACCATTAACGAACCCTATCACGCTGCGTTGCTGGACCAATTGGAGATGGAACTTAACAAGAAGGCGAAGGTAGTTATTTCTGCCGGAAAAGTGATGGCGACCGTTTTTTTGGATGGCCATGGAGTAATTATGGTTGATTACCTTCAAAACGGCTTAACCATCAACGAACCCTATCACGCTGCGTTGCTGGACTAATTGAAGATGGAACTTAACAAGAAGCGACCACACTTGACGAGAAGGAAGGTGCTGTTTCATTCAGAGAATGCGCGAGTCCACGCATGCATGCTCACAATGGCCAAATTGGATGAACTGAAGTTCGAATTCCTTCAACACTCACCCTACTCTCCAGACCTAGCTTCGAGTGACTTTTTTTTGTTCCCTGATTTGAAAAAAATTGTGGGTGGGAAAAAATATGGGTCGAATACCGAGATTGGAGAGGCAGTAAATTTGTCTTTTTCAGGTTTACCTAAAAAAATTTTTTTCTGATGGCCTGAAGGTTTGGAAAAAGCGTTTGACCAAATGTATTGACTTTTGTGGAGACTATATCGAGAAATAAACTTTTGTTTGGCTTAAATTATGTGTTTTTCTTAAAAGGCCGGAAACTTTTCAAATGACCTCCGTAGAATATCATTTTCTACCTACAGTGCAGTGGACGGTGTCGGATGAGCAAGGTGACTGGCACAAACCAACTTCAAACGAAATTCAAGAAAAAAGAATTTTTTTCCCACTTTAGGATACGGTTCCTGGAAAACCGGGACATGGACTCTTTTGTCTGGGAACCAGAGTTGCGACGTTAGTGGCGGATCAGGACCGAAATTTTGGGAACAACTTGGAAATTAAATTAAAAGGTCACCCTGCAAGAATCAAAAGGGAAAAAGTGGAAATTGAGAAGAAAAACTGCCAAATTAAATTGAAATTCAAACCAGTGCTGGTGGATTCAACGAAGCGTAAACGTGTTAGAGATAGTACTTATAGGAAGCAAGGATTAACTCAATCGAACATTACCGCGTAATCAAGCGTTCTTCAAATGCCAAGCTGAAGTATAATAATAGTAATTAATTAATCAATAAACCTTGAATTTACTTTAAATTACATCATTTCAACTAAATATTGTAAACACAGCATGAAAAAGTGTAGGAGGTATAGGAAATCTACGGCTACCTCTCAATTAAATGAACGGAACTTGAAACATCACGCTTATGTAGACTGAGGGCAACACCGTTGGATCGAGTCCTCAACACCATAACAAGTCAGCTTCTCAATTGCCAGCGTAATGCTTGGAGCTTTGATCCAACAAACAATACGTTGTGAGTTCGAAATTGACACTCCGTGCTGCTTTCACCATGTGCACCAATCGCAGATGACTATCGGCTAACAGAATTCAACCACGAAGGTAAGCTTTGAATGTTGCCGAGCAATGGAAACTATTCTTATCCGACCGCCCGTATGAACTTCAATGGCGGCCGGAAGAACGCGTCGAAGTATTTCATGATTCAGTACGCGCTTGTCAGTACAAAATCACTTCGAGAGGAGCATTGTTGGTCGACCAATTACAACCTCGAAATTGCTTTTAACTCCAGTGAAGTATATGTCTGTTGTTTACCCAACTTAAAAGAAAGTCAACTATGTTTCCCCGTCCGGGGAAAGTTCTGCCGCATTAACTTCACCCACGATTCACGCACAATTCCTCTACGTTGCGTACAAACCCACAGGTAATATTCTACAAATTTTGGATCCACGAAGCACAAAGTTACTCGACGTCAAAATATACTGGCGCATAAAAATAAACAATAAACTGACAACTGCCAGCAAATGGTCAGGTGGAAGTGTAAACTTGGGAAGATAATGCAGACTTCGAAACGTCAGGCTGGCTGCGTTCAATGCAGAATGAATTATACCAAAACCAAGAAATAACCGTCAACGGAATTCAAACAGGCAAAGGTTGATTCTTGAACATTGACCGGGAAAAATAGCGGCGATCCGTTGGACCAAGGGCTTATAAGCTTCGATGAAGAAGGGAACGGGCCCTTTTTAACTGGTTGGTGTGAGATCGATAGGCAAAAGTTTGGCGGACGAAGGTTACGTATGGATCGTCGAGTGAAGACAATGAAAGGGAGGTGTTCGAGTTTGAAGCGCAGGTGAATTGCAGGAAATTTACAAGACACCGGCGGAAGTATACCATCAAAGATAAGCAGAGGAGTGAACTCAAGAAAACAGCGTAGTATTCGAAGAAGGTGTCCAAGAAGGATAGTTTCGGTGGTGGACATCCTCTACAAGAAGTCAGCAAGAGTCGGAGACAATGGGAACTGGAAGAGTAAACACCCAAGGGGGTCCTTACGAGCAAATCAGCAGGACTCATAGATGTGTTCCGATTGTGAGTAGGATTACATTTGAGTAGAATTTTGCTAACTTTATATGATTATGGACTTTTTTATGAACATTATTGATTATTTCAATTATAATGTTGGTAAAGATTGAAATCCTGTACAAATAGGTTCGGATGGTGAATTTCCGTGCGGAAAAAATAAAGTAAGGTGGTATTTGGAACCAGCTATCTAGCCATCCAAGTAAGGAAAGTGACTAAATCGTGAAAAGTGTATTAATGATAGAATCGGGAATAAGAAAAGAAGTATAAGAGATTCATCAGTGTGGAAGGTGTCGGTAGGAATAGCCTGGCGTAGATAGCGTGGCATCCAAGTGGAGTGAAGGAGGATTTACTTGATTCCTAAGGGTGATCTGAACCAACATTGAGGTGGTTTCGATACTTTCCCCAATAGTGTAGTAGTATAGTAATGGAGCGCAAAGACTGGTGACGAATTCTCGAAGCTCTGCAAATTGGAATTTTTTTCAAGAGGCGAGTAAACTTGCAGCAGCAAGTGAATTCTCGCTTGGCAGCTTATTGGGGCTCGACTGGACAAGTAAGTAGCACTCCCACGCCTATCTCCGGATGAGCTTACCTGGGTCTGCAAGCCTTGCCGGAGCACCCAACCTTTTGGAGTGTTACAAACGGAGCCCCCAACGATAAGTAGATCTATTTTGCATAAAATAAATGCAAATCATAGAAGTTTAATCGAAATATTTTTCTTACAGATGAGATTATATATTTGCAAAATTTGTAAGTGGAGTTCAGTTCACAACATTCATTTACAATTGGTTCGTGAAAATAAAATCCAAGAAATTGATTTCAGCATTTAGCGGTTGTAGTTGTGTACAGTGAGAAAATCATAATTGGTTCGTTTTGTCCCTTTCGTTAAGTTATCAGTGACAGAAAATGTAGTATTCGATATTTTTCCTAATATTCGGATAGGATTATCGTGGAATTTTCTTTCAGTGGTTATTGGTAATCGAGCGAAAAGTGTAGACTCCAGCGGGAGCCAAGCTCGCCTCAAGGCTCGGAAGAAAGTTTCCGGGTAGACGAGTAGTACCCTTCCACCGATCTCCACCAGAGAGAGCGGGACACATAACGCTCGGCTAGAGTCAGCTTGATTTGAAGGTGAGAGGATATTTATTTTCCTAACAATATACAAAAGATGCACACACTTGTATGTCAAGACTTGCAACTTTGAGTATACAAGTTGTGTTCCAAAATAAACGAGACTTTGCTAAAATAGAAACGACAGGAGCTTTGTTCTGATAAATTCGAGCTTATTAATTCAAAATAGTCTCTTCCAGCCTCGAAGCACTGTTTTGCGCGATCCAAAAGCGAGTGTTTCAGGTTGTTGACCGAAATGTCCTGCAGGATGTCGGTACAAGCCTTTACGATGCCTTCTATGGACGCAAAGCGTTTTTCTTTCATGGCCAAATGCAATTTTCCAAACAGGTAGAAGTCACAGGGAGCCATGTTAGGTGGAAACGGTGAATTATTGGTGGTTAAAATGCGATTTCTAGTCAAAAAATCAGTCACAAGATTGAATTTTTATGACAAAACTCTCGTTTATTTTAGAACAACACGTGCGCAGACCTTTCATAAGCCCAAATGATCTGTTAAAATGCGATAAAACGATGTTTTGGAGATATTCAACTCCGATTCCATGAATTTCAATGATGATTTCGGCTCATTCTTGATAAATTCACGCACTATTTCGATGGAGTTTTTGGTGATCACTGATTTTGGGCGGCCCGTATGTTCATCGTCATTTGTGTGCTCACGATCATCTCTGAAACGTATAAAGTACTCATGAACTCTGGCACGAGATAGGCAATCATCGCCATAAACTTTTTTCGTCAATTCAAATGTTTCGGTAAACGTTTTACCGATTTTAAAACAAAATTTGATATTAGTTCTTTATTCAAAACTCATTTCTGTACCGATGACACAAACATATTGTCACTTTAGACGCAATAACTTCGCTTCAACTGAATCGAATGTCACAAAACTTTCACTAAAAGTCAGGGAGGGATGTAACAGATGGCGCCACTAAAAAAATTTTATGACAAAAGTCTCGTTCATTTTGGGACGCAACTTGTATATTGGTTTCAAGCAATCTTCTGGACGGTCATTTGCCGAATAAAGAAAACAAATTTTACCCCATTTATTGGATAAACATGGCAAGTTGAAGTACAAAGGATAATATTGCATACTTTTTGAATCGGGCTGGGTGCTTTTAACTACATAAGCACATTTCTGAAAGCTTCTTTGCATGGGGTCAAATGATATACTACACGAATTGCAAAAATAGTTTGATGGTGTGTAAGCCAGTCAACATTAGTTGCTGAGTATTTGCCTGAGTGAAAAAAAACTACAGAATCTAAAGTAACAGCATCCCCTAAAACAATGCAGAACCACCTTGCATCAAAAAATAACATTGAAATTAATAAGTGCGGAATTCAAGAAGAAATAAAGAAGACTCGCATGGTAAGCTTTAATCGTATTACGCGTTTTACAATTGTAAGTATTGGTTACACACTGTGCGATGTTTTCCATATTAGTGCGGAAGATTGCATATTGTTTCTAGCTGGTAGTCAAGATGCTATGGGTGGTTTATTATTCGGAGCTTTCGATACTCTGATCAATGCAATTTGTTGTGCAGGAGTATTACATAAATTTTTTAGAAAGTGCAATTTGAGGCTCAGGGGTCTCCTTTTGTCCTGGTCTATACCTAGGTATGGTGGTTATGGTGGTTTCTCTGGGACGGAAACGACAAGTCAATTGGTAGTGCGTGGTGCTAGATGCCTACCGGGCTAACTGAAGGCAAAAAGCCCCGAGAAAGCACTCATAATAGTTGAGGGAAGACTTTGTTTCCTCCTTGAGAAAGATTTTCATTAACAATGTTGGCATATTTCCAGAGAACTATCTCAAAAAATATATATAAGAATTCCTTGAGCCATTAAAATGCCAAAGTTAACATCTGCGATCCATGAACTTGACAATCATATTCTTCTATTAACTCACAGACATATTTTCAACCCTGCATCGTAATATTTTACAGCAATTATTATTTTTCCATTGCATAAAATGAAGTGGTGGTTAGTCCTAGTAGTGATATGAAAAATTATTATTTTTTTGTATTTTTTGTATATGGATGAGAGGACTCTTATTTGGTGGGTGTGTTGTGAAATTGTTGCCTTGACCTCTACATCATAATGCCACGTTAAAACTTTATAATAGCAAAGTAGGTTGTCATATTAGGAGAACCGGTTTTTTCGAAAATTGAAGCTTTATTGTGAAAAATTGCTTTTAGATAATCGGAAATGGTTTGTTGAGCGACACCAATTCGTGATCTTCAAACTTTTTTGGCTGTCCGGGCCATTCATCGTCCTCCAAGTCAAAAATGCCACTTTTATACCATGCAAATCACTTTTGGCACGTACGCTCAGCTAGAGCATGCACAACATACACTTCCACCAAATTACGATGACTTTCGGCAGCTTTTTTCTTCAATGAAGAAGTACTCCCCGCAAAAACACTTTATTCGGCACAAAATTCGACATTCTCAGAGTAAAAAAAAGTATTGTTGTTCACGCTTCAGCTAAATGAAACATACTGATACTGAAACTATATAACAGTAGCTTTCCAATACATATTTGGAAAGGTGAATCACTGGCATAAAAATCAAGTTACGCCAACTGTTAGAAAACCGCACGAGTTAACCGGTACCCCTATTAAAATAACTAACTTGTCACTCTGTCATTTTTAACTTCATTTTAATAAAAGTTTTTTGCAAATAAATCTATTTTAATCTCAGCACTTTGGGTAAAAAAGTTTTAACAATTTCTCTACTCTATAGAAATTTTCGAAATTTTATTGATACCCAAGAATCTTCGAGAATGTTTTGCTGGTTTGTAAGCCGGTCGAGCCTTGAGAAGTCTAAGCTTTTTAGTTGCGTACGTTGAATTTTATTCATCCCAATCGTTTTGTATTTTGTGGATATATCTTTATATTTTCAGGAATTTCGTTCCTTTTTTATTTCTATCCTTTTTTGACCATTTCTCCCTCGCAAATATGTCTGTTCTATGTATGGAGGTAGGAAGTTATAGGTAGATGCTTCTCGTTTCTCCCAAATACTGTGTATACTGTGGCTCGTCACGATATTTCTAATATTGCTTCACTTCAGTCAGGCAGTTACTCAATTACTCCGCCATATTAATATGGAATCTTTTGAAATCATATCAAAGAACATAAAATTAGACTTCGTAAACAATAGCCTAAACATTTCATGGAATTTGAAAATTAAGTTCAAAAAATTGAATTAATTGGATGTAAATTTAACTCACAACGTGATTGCTACAGGTATATTCAATATAACTTAAACCCATAAGTTACACATGGTACCTTTTCAAAACTAATTGTGTAGTTACAACCAAGAAAAAACATAAAAAATAATTATTTCCACAAAATATTTAAGGGTAAATGAAACCTTAGTGCAAATTGAAACTTGAATTTTCCATTGTTAAAATCTGACTGTACTTTAAAATTACCAGCGACTAAAGATACAAAGCTTAACCATAGTCCTTACTCAAGTCGGCATGAAGCACCCACCGCCATCCTTTACTGTGGCTTCCAATCTATGGAATCTACTTTTCCTTGTTATCTGCTTCTCGCTAGCAGAGAAAATATCTTCCACTAGAAAAGAAATAACATCCAGACAAAGGATGAGGAGCAATTACAAGAGAGAAGGTCTGAATATTTAAATACTCTCCTAGTATAGCCATAAACATACATTTATAGCTCTGCACAATAAAAACCCACCATAATTTATGTTTTCCTCCAATTATAAAAAAAAGTCTGCATTAGATGATCGTTTTACAGAGTATTCAGTACTATGGCATCTTTAACGAAATTTACAGGATGTTAGAGTTTGTTTATTGAAATAGATGCAGATGGTATGAACTTAATATGAAAAGTCCTTCAGCGAAAAACTATAAGAGAATTTTTTCATTCCTAGGAAAAATGCCAAGTACTTATTGTAAATAAAAATCTTCTTAGATCTGCTTATCAAGGAAAAAGGAAGTCCTCTTCTAGAAGGTTTAAGCAGGAAAAATTCAAAGAATTTTATTGCAACGTTTTATGAAATAAGTTTCAAGTATATTATTTCTGCTGGATTGAAGATTAAAATTAAAGATATTGAAAGGAAGAAAAATGAAAAATCAGGAAGCATTTTTAAGTTTGATCGAGTTTTGGGTTCCTTGACATTAAGCCAACATTTTGAGAGTGATGGGTATAGTTTATTTGCTAAATTACGCTTCAAGTCTCTTTGCTATCCAAAATAAGCTCTGACTGCGTGTGGAAGCGGGCATGACCGCGGATTTTAGAAAAGTGGAGAAAGAGTAATAGCGGTCGGTGATTCGATTTTTGCTTTTGGAAGGGCGATTGCGCAGCAAAATCGAAGATCACTTGGATGCTGTGCATGGTGATTCTGCTCCTGTGGTAGCGACCGTAAAAAATTGGTTAAACGAGTTTCAACGTAGTCGTATGCCGGTTTTTTTATGAACCACGCCCAGGTGCCCCAAAAACGGCTACCAATGAGTTTAACGGGGCAAAAAATCACGAGCTCGTATTAGCAGACCGCCAATTGAAGATGCGCGAGATAGCTGAGACAGTAGTTTTCTGTGACTTACAAGGTGTGATCTGCATTGACTACTTGCAGAAGGGCAAAAAGGTCACAGGCCTCTACTATGCCGAATCATTGGGACAATTCGATGCCGAATCGCAGAAAAAGGCCCTATTTGGTGAACAAAAAAGTGCTCTTTTACCATGACAATGCATCGGCTTACACAACTGATACCCCCATCCGACGTTTTCTCAAGATTCGGTCCCGTGTGACTTTTTTTGCTTCACTCGTCGGATTGAAGTTTGAGTCAAATGAGGTGGTCATCGCCACCACGGAGGCCTACTTGGTAGACCTCAAGAAAACGTATTTTTAAACGGGTTAAAGAGGTCAGACCAATGCCTGGTTAGGTTTATCAAACTAAGAGAAGATTATTTGAGAAACAAATCACCACTTTTCCAAAATTTTTCTTTTTCTTTTTTAAGGGTAAGTACTTATCGGACCACCCTCTCATACTCATAAAATCAGGGAAAGCTTAGATCATTGAATCTAAGCACCATCAGCGACCCTTCATCAAGGTAACGTCAATAGCAAATTATTCTTCTTCTTCGTAGCACTACAACCCCTCTTGGGGCCTCGCTTCCTGCAAATAGCGCCTCCAACTGCCTCGATCCATTAAGTGCGTCCTCCAGTTTCGAAACTCGAGCAGCCATGAACTGTCTTCGTCGACTGAGTCAGACCAGCGTTTCCTCGATTTCCCTCCTGGTCTCCGGCCTTCAGTTCTCCCACAAATACTTTTGGGCGTATCTGTTGTTCAGCCATATAATTCATGTGCCCAGCCCATTGCAACTTCCACAGTCTAACAATCGTTGAGACCTCCAGCTCCTAAAGCTCACGGTTGTTTTGAATTCTCCATTGGTTCCCGTCTAGCTTCGCTCCAATTATTAGCCTCAGGACCCGTCGCTCAAAGGCGTTCAATATAAATTACGGATGATTGGGTTAGGGTCCTTGTTTCACACCCATAGCATAACATAGGTCTTATCACAGATTTGTATACTTTGAGATTTGTTTTCCTGTGTATGCAGCTGGTCTTCAAGATCCTCAAAACTGAATAAAATACTTTATTTGCGAGCTATATTCTTGGGCGTATTTCGTCTCTTTCATTACCCGTTTTTATTATTTTGGCTCAAAAATTCAGAAATTTGCCTTCATGTTCGATACTGTATTCGCCAAGTGTGATATTTTGAGTATTTGAGGCATTTTTCTTCGACTGCGTCATGGGCTTCACTGTCGAGCTTCAGGAAGAGTGCTTTGGCAATTGTTATTGACCGTGACAAAATTTTGATGTCGTCCGCAAAGGCTATTACTCGGCTGGAATTGTATAGTAATGTACCTCGCGTATCGATAGGTAGCTTCCTTATGACGTATTCTAGAGCCAAATTGAATAGCAGGGGCCAATGCTTCTCCCTGATTTACTCCGATATTTGTGTCAAGGGCATCGGTGAGTTGGTTATTGATGTGGACTTGGGAGATCGTCGACGTCATTGTCATTTTGATTAGATGGACTAATTTGTCTGGGATGCCAAAGCAAAGCATTATTTGGTACAGTATGTTACGATTAACATTGTCGCATGCTTACTTAAAGTCAACGAAAATTTAGTACATGTCAATGTTGAACTCCCAGCAGTTTTCAAGTAAGTGCTTGACTGTGAACAAATGGTCTATTTTCTATCTACCTGCTTTAAAATCACCTTGATACGCCCCAATAATACTGTTGACATATGATCCAATTTTATTTTCTCAGATCTTTGAAAATATTTTGTACGCCGCCTAAAGAAGTGATATGCCTCTACAATTTTTGCACTGTAAATTGTCACCTTTTTTGTAGATAGGGAATATAACTAATTGACTCCACTCTTTTGGCAATGTTCTTGTTGTCAAATGTGCTGGATGACATTGTGAATAGCTTTATGAACGGTGCTGCGACCATATTTGATGAGTCCCACTGGAATCTCATCGATTCCCTGCGCGTTATTATTGCTTTGGGGTTTGATGATGGGGCAAGCTTCATCCGGAGTTAATGGAGCCAATGGAAGCTCTCCGCAAACATCTATAGACTCGGTTGTTCTAGAGCTGTATGAAGGATTTAGCAGGTTCTTGAAACATGATGTCCATCTTTCCTTAATTTTGGTTTCATCAGCGATGATATTGCCGATGTTATTACGACAGAGCGTGGTTTTGGGCTGATAAGCACGTTTCAGGCTTTTCACTAATTTGTATGCTTTTTTGTGTTGTTGCTCACTAAACTTACATATACGCTTCGTAGTTTACAACTGTCAAATATTGGGTAGCTAAGTTTAAATGAGGCCGTACAAGCTGCCAAGATGAACACCGCAGTGATCGATCAAGTGAGGTCACTAAGTCAGAAAATGTGAAGAAAATCCACAAAATGGTAACGGATGACCGTCGACTAAAAGTGCGTGAGATAGCAGACATGCCAGGCATTTCAAAAAGTACTGTACATCACATTTTGACCAAAAATTTAGACATGAGAAAGCTGTAAGCGAGATAGGTGCCGCGTTTCCTCACAATGGAGCACAAACAGCAACGTGAGGATGTTTCCATCGAGTGTTTGACAATGTTTCGCAGCAACAAAGCCGAGTTTTTGCATCGATTCATAACCATGGACGAAACGTGGGTCCATTATTTTACATCTGAGACCAAGGAGCAGTCAAAGCAGTGGACCGAAAAGGGAGAGCCAGCTACAAAGCAAGCAAAGACAGTTCAGTCAGCTGGCAAGGTCATGGCATCCGTTTTCTGGGATGCACGTGGAATAATATTTATTGATTATCTCGAAAGAGGAAAAACAGTCCACGGCACATATTATGCAGCCTTATTGCAGTGTTTGAGTGATGAAATCAAGAAAAAACGGCCCCATCTGATGAAAAAGAAAATGTTGTTTCATCATGACAGTCCACACGTGCGTCATTCTTTTCCGAATTTGAAAAATGGCTCGGCGGCAAAAGATTTCCCAGCAATGAAAAGGTAGAGTCTGCGGTTGATAGCTTTTTTGAGGAGTTTGACAATTCCTACAATAAAGTGGTTATCGAAGCTATTGAAAATCGTTGGGAAATGTGTACCGAATTGAAAAGAGAATATGTTGAAAAATAAAAAACATTTTCGGAATTTTTTTACTGTTTTCTTTGTTGTGTCGGGTACATTTAGGACCATCCTCGTAATCCTAATTATCATATTCGCTACTTTTCTGAGTTTTTCATAGTGTTCTCTCTTCTTCCTGGTTTTCCAACCTATGTAGTCCTTGCATACCTGATTCCTTTTGGCCGACGCATTCTGGTACTCATCATCGAACCAATCATTTCTCTTGCGCTGGGCTTGATGTCCGATCGTCTATTCTGCCACGATCTTAATAGCCACTTTCACTTCCATGCAGAGCTCGTTGCCTGTCTTTATGGGTGCATCTGATAAGATGGGAGCCAGCTGGTTTGTCGAGGGTCTCCGTGAAATTTTTGCCACAGACGCTGTTGGGAGCCTTTCGTTGTCAAATTTTTATAGTGGGTTGGCCTTTGCTGAATATGCCTTTGACATACGATATTGATCGGTCAATTTGACCAAGTAATGATCTGAGTTGCAATTGGCCCCTCTGTGTGTACAGAGGAGCCAATTGCTCCTCTGTACACACAGTATGCTTGAGGCCCATCATTGCTCAAGTATGCTTGAGGCCCATCATTGCTGGATCAGAACATGGTCGATATGGTTTTGTCTGTTACCATCCGGTGATATCCAAGTCATTTTATGAATACGGTAATGTGGGAAGCAAGTCGATTGTATGACTAGATTTCTGCTACATGCAAAGTCAATCAGCCGCTGGCCGTTATCCTTCGTTTCATCTTGGAGGTTATATCCTCCAGTGGTTCCCCGACGAGATAACTCATTGCCAACCTTAGCGTTGAAATCACCCAGAATTATTTTTGTGTCGTTTGTAGGCTATGAGTTGACTAGTCTTTCTAGGTGATTGTAGAACGTTTCCTTCGTTTCTTAAAGAATATCAAGAACTTCTTGTGCTGTCAAACTTCTAAAAAACAAAAAAAAATTAGAGGTAAATCAATAACTAATTACCAAACCAATAGGTTGTAGAAGAAACCTACTGAGTCAATTTATCTTCACCTAAACTAGAAACCAGGGTTAAATTTTTGGCCAAGTGATCCCAAATAGGAACAACGTATATTGTGACCCTATTATTTGAATCCTTAGTGTTTTTGCACCTTCTGAAAAAGATATGCAAAATTATTTTTTTGCAGTTTGAGACATATATATATATATATATATATATATATATATATATATATATATATATATATATATATATATATATATATATATATATATATATATATATATATATATATTACTGGTAGATATAGCCGCAATCTTCACCATCTTCAACATCTTTTTAATGCGCCCAAAAATGTTAGATTACGTTATTGCTGGTCACTGAGTGCTCTCCAATTTTTTGTTCTGTGCGAGTACCGTAGTGAAAGTTTCCGCTTTTAATCTCCTTTTCAATTTGTTTATGATAGAAGCCACCAGTTCCGTATCGTATCCATTGCTTTTTGCCGTATTGAGTATGAACTTACGCTCGTGATCATACCGTTCCTTAGTTAGAGGGGTAGTTAACATCCCGTGTATCCAGCTATTGTAAGTTCCATTTAAGTTGCGTGAGAGTGGAATGATGTCACTGGCATTGTTCTCCATGTATTGGCCGGTTTTCGGTAGATGGCAAATTCTTCACCGCACCTCTCCCTGATGACTTTTAGGTCCAAAAAAGCTATATGCTTCTCCTTTTCCTCCTCCACAGTGGATAAAATATTATTGTGGACTTCGTTGATCTTCATGAATGAATGAACTAGATTTCTTCTTCACGATTGCAAACATGTCATCAGCATACCGGAACCACACTCTTAGAAGCGCATCTTTCTCCATAATCCTCTGGTCTATCCAGCTCATGAAAATTCGCTAATTAGGGGGGAATGTGGGTTCCTCATTGCAGTTCTCGTTTTTTGCTTTAAAAAATGTCCCCTGAAGTTAAAGTAAATTTCTAACATGCTCAAAACGGCGACACTATATATTTGTCTTTCTTTTATTTTTGGATGCCGTCTGTGCTATTACATACTAGCCAATCCTCAAAAAGCTTCTTTTTCTCCTTTTTTGTAGCACTACAACCCGTCTCAGGCCTTTGTTTCCTGCAAATAGCGCCTCCCACTGTCTCGGTCCATTGACCGTGTCCTCCAATTTTAAAATCTGAGCAGTGAGTCAGACCAGCGTTTGCACAGTTTTCCCACTAGTCTCCGGCCTTCAGTTCTCCCAACGATTACCTTTTTGGGTATCCGTTGTTCATCTATACGATTCATGTGTCCAGCCCATGGCAGCTTCCGTAGTCTAACAATCGTTGAGACCTCCAGCTCGTCAAAAATCTCATACAGCCCATTGTTGTATCGAATTCTCCATTGATTTCCGTCTAGCTTTGCTCCAATTATTTACTTCAGGACCCATCGCTCAAAGGCGTTCAATATACTGGGGATGCTTGGGTTAGGGTCCATCTTTCACATACATTGCATAACACAGGTCTTATACCAGATTTGTATACTTGGAGCTTTGTTTTTCTGTGTATGCACCTGGTTTTCAAGAACGTTAAAACTGAATAAAATATTTTATTTGCGAGCTGTATTCTTGGGCGTATTTCATCTCTTTCTCATTAGTGCTTTAATACAAACTCGCTCACATTATCGGTACTGTATTCGCCAAGTGTGATATTTTGTGTGCTTGAGGTATTTTGCTTCGACTGCGTCATGAGCTTTGTTTTATTTTCATTGATTTATATCCCAACTAGTTTTGCTTCGCTATCAAGTTTCAGGAAGAGTTCTTTGGCAGTTGTTAATGACCGTGACAAAATGTTGAAGTCGTCCGCAAAAGCTAGAAATGGGGCCAGCCTACCTCCCTGTTTTAGTTCGATATTTGTGTCAAAGGCATTGGTGAGTTGGTTACTGATGCGGACTTGGGAGGTTGTCAATGTCATCGCTATTTTAGTAAGACGGACTACTTTGGCTGGGATGCCAAAGCAAAGCATTATTTGGTACAGTGTGCTACGATCAATACTGTCGTATGCTTGCTGAAAGTCAACGAAAGTCCATAGTTGGTAGGGCCAATGGAAGCTCTCCGCCGACACCTATAGGCTCCGATGTTGTGGGGCTGCATGGAGGATTAAGATGGCTCTTAAAATATGATGCCTATCTTTCCTTAAATTTGGTTTCATCAGCGATGATATTGCCAATGTCAGCACGAGAGAACGTAGTTTTGGGCTGATAAGCTCGTTTTAGACTTTGTCTTGTTGCTCGCTAAACTTATATATATATATATATATATATATATATATATATATATATATATATATATATATTCTCAATTGATCGTCATAGTATTTTTTTTTAAGTTCTAATCATCCTGTTCGCTATTTTTCTGAGATTTCCAAAAAGCTAGTGCTTGCTTAACTGGCGCACTTGGACACAGCGCTTTCATATCGAAAGACTATAAAATTTCATCCTGATCAATGTGGTTGATATGTTTAAGCTTCTCAATCAGTTTCATCCTATCCTTCACTGAATGACTGCTCCAAGGGTTTCGCAATTTGTTGCATTCCCCTACAAGCCACTTTGCGATTTGGCTAGTCGGCGTATTTGTGACGGTGATGGTCTCTCGCATCTCATTCCCAAGCTTATGGGTCTTAGGTAGACATTTTACCCATGGAA
The DNA here is from genome assembly GCA_963969285.1 of Odontomyia ornata. NCBI lineage: Eukaryota > Metazoa > Arthropoda > Insecta > Diptera > Stratiomyidae > Odontomyia > Odontomyia ornata. Next base: position 457,176,316 of record OZ017739.1, read on the forward strand.
GTACTGGGTTCGTAACACAAAGCATGATCTTGTTAGTTTCACGTCCTTGCAGTCGGTGAGTGCTTTTTCCACTCTTCAAACAGAATCTGATAGAGGATTGTGTCTTAGCTAGCTAGCACTGATTCGTCGTATTTTTCCTTTTCCAGAATGACTATCTTATTGCCTTTATTAGCTTTAAGGTAAAATACCGGTTTTTCCTTAAGCTGCTTAATCAGCTGATTTTCATACCTTCGCTGGTTGGCTTTCCAAGCTTAGATGGCCCAAATAGTGTCTTCCCTTCAGGCCCGCCGCTAGCTGTTTGTGCGCCCGTGTGCAATACCCATTATCCGCCCCATGGTAGAAGGAACAACAAGGTGCTCTCGCTTATATAAAAAGCATTTCAAGCGATATCAAACGGAGTGTATTCGGAAAATACCCAGGCTAATGATATGTTCATATACAAAAACGTTTGTTCCTTATGATATTGAACCCACGACGTAAATACATAAATTAAACGCGATTTAAACGGCCAAAATTTATTTTTTATTTAAATACATAGTAATGTTTTACTCAACACAAAGCTATATGAATATGTATTATTTTCAAAAATTGATCTCTTCTTGCCTTTATGTTTGCAAAATCTGCTATTAATTTTTTCGTATCCAAGCTATCTAAAATTTCATGTTCACTCGAAACTAAAGCCAAATTACTTAATCTTTGCTGGTGCATTGTTGACCTTAAATAGTTATTTATAATTTTAAGCTTTGAAAAGGACCTTTCACCAGATGCAACTGAAACTGGCAATGTAAGTAATATTCTTAGCGCAATTGTTATGTTTGGAAATGTTGAAATCAAGTCATTAGTAAAAAGATATTGTAACAAGGCCTGCGGATCATTCGACTGGTTGTCTGGAAAATGCAAATTTAAAGCTCTGATTTCATTAAATAAATCGATACCGTCAATGTCTGTTTCCCCATTGGAATTATCTTTAAGCTTTAAATGTAAATCTTTGCAATGTTTAATTAAGTCATCATTGCTGTAATTAAATAATTTATTGCTTAAAAAGCCAAATACATCGGTAAATGTTTTTAACTCTTCAAATCTATCCTTTAGAGAGAGGAGCGAATGATCTAGGATTCTGAAAAAAAAACTCTACTTTATATTTGATCTTAGTGTCTAGTAAAACTTCATCGCTATGCTCATATTGAAACTGTGTTGGTCTTCGTCTTGGGCGAATGGTGTTTATTGGTGGAAAATCTGTTTGTGCGTTTAGAGCTTGGGACACATTGGTAGCTTCTTCTAATATTTTCTCAAACTGTTTGTCCGTGCGATATTCGGTGAACTTAATAATCAATTTATCTAACAAATTTACACAGATTTGAGTATTCATTGTGGGGTTTTGCATAATTTTGCTCAAAGTATTAACTTCGTTTAAAATATCAAACCAAATTATTACTGAGCATATGAATTTATAATTTTGAATGCTCAACGCAAGGGAATGAGCTTTGTGAGATGTCGTACAATCCCATCCCGCCGATGCATTATCAGATATTTCCAGCAAGGCATCAAATATTTTTTCGAGATGATACCGTAATGGTTTCACTGCATCGATTCTGCTAGACCATCTTGTGGAACTTAAAGCTTTTAATTTGAAGCCCGGCAAATATTTGCAAATTATCGACCACCTTTTTGTAGATGATGAAAAGAAAACATAAATTTCCTGAATTATATTAAAGAAATTTACAGTTTCGTGTGTGATATTGGCTGCGTCATTGACTACCAAATTAAGACTATGAGCCGAGCAGGGAACGTAAAATGCACGATTATTAATTTCTAAAATTTTCTTTTGCAACCCGTTGTGTTTTCCCCGCATGTTGGAGCCATTATCATAACCTTGGCCGCGTAAGTTTTGAAGGTTAAGATTTAAATCTGAAAATAAATCTAAAACAAAATTTAACAGACCTTCACCTGTAGAATTAGTGATTGGACAGAAGCCAATGAAATTTTCACAAATTGAAACAATTTTAGTTTCATTATTTAAGAAAACATGCCTGATCACCACAGTTATTTGCTCTGTGTGACTTACGTCTGGTGTACAATCTAATATAATGGAGAAATATTTTGAATCTCTGATTTTATCTAGTATGTTATTTTTTATTGTGGTGCTAAGTAAATCAATTATTTCGTTCTGAATTTGATCGCCTAAATAGTGGGCCATACGGCTTGAATCAAATTTCGAGGCCTGGAAACTACTTAAAGATCTCCCAAATATTTTTCAACAAAAACAATATAATGAATCTTTTGAAATAGAATAAACAAGCCATTCTCTCTTAAATTTTTCTCGATTAGGGAGATTTCGGAAATAATAATTGTCATTGAACTTTCTCCCATCGTCATTAGGGGGAAAATCATAGTTAACCACTTGTATGGGACCACGACTAACCAAAATATTAACAAGATCACTAGTCAATCTAGTGGGCCACAAACCTGGGTCATCATTTAAATATAAACTGTCGCATACCACTGATGACGATAAAATGCTTACCACATCTTCAGGACAGGTTTGTCTTATTTGACTAGTGTCTCTTTCTGACAAAGGATTACAATCTACATAATTTTCTTGAGATACTTCCATCTTTCCTGGATTTAAAGCTGCGTTTGTTGAGGCTTCATCAAAATTTGCTTGAGGTGTTGATTTCTTACTTTCTGGCTTTCTTAAAAATTTTCGTAAGGAACCCATCAATTTCTCGTTCCGTGCATCTTTTTCTCGCTTTTGCTGCCGAAATCGTGCTCCAGAAAGCTTTCTCCTTCTTTGCGATTCCTGAAATTTTAAGTAAATATTTCATGTTCGGCCAAAAATAAAAAATGGATATTGACTCCACTCAAACTCAAAAGAACTTTATTTTTTAGGTCATTACACGTCAATTGAATCCGTACAAAGTCAGACATTAAGTACCTACTATCCTTCCAATCAAATTAAAACAAGTCGGGTAGACAGACCTACGCTCGTGTCAGAAGGGTTTTGTACTCATACTATGATATGCAAGCACTAATAATGATAAGACCTGTGCTATGCTATGGGTGTGAAACTTGGACCCTCACCCAAGCATCCGCAAACATGTTGAACGCCTTCAAGAGGCGGGTCTTGAGGCGAATCTTTGGAGCGAAGCAAGAAGGGGACCAATGGCGAATTCGATACAGCCATGAGCTGTATGAAATATTTGACGAGCTGGGGTTTCAAAGCTTATAAAACTGTGGAAGCTGCAATGCAGTACTTATAATATAATGAAGTAATATTTAATGAGATCTCAAAGAAAATCATGTTACTCATACTATCTGAAATTTTTATTGTTAAAACAATTTGTTACAAAACCCTAAAAATCATACTATTATTAACAAAGTTGATCGAATTTTGGCTTCTGTTGCCTTTTTACTCATTAAGGTCTACCTGCATGATTTCAGACTTTCAGCGAAGAGGGGGACGCAAACTTCTCATACAGTGAGTGTAAAAAGTGTACGTACGATTATATGTCCGATGGTGACTTTTTCTCTATGTCGCTAGCTTCCTTTCATTTTAAAGGCTTGCTTTGGCTAATCATTAATCAAGCCATTTGACAGTAGCACTCAAAATAGCTAAATCGGGTCGAATCGTCCTTCTAACTAACTAATTGCTCATTTTCCCCCCAAATTTGGAAAAATTAACGGTTTTTCTTCCATGCACTTATAAGAAAGTGCAACCGTACGAAGACTTTTTGCGCATCTAAAAGGGAGTATTAATATTTTGTCAAACGTTTCGCTACTACTAAGTTTTTCAAATTGATTTTTTTGAACACTTTGTCACTCCCTAGTCTTAAAAGAATTATATGGTGCAAAAAGATACTGAAAATGTTGTAACGGTTCGGATAAATAATGATTTTTCTTGAACGTTTATAGTCGTACGTACACTTCTTACACTCACTGTATATAGGATACTTTTGGCAAAAAGAAAATGTATAACGACCCCCTCGATATATGGGGAGACTCCCTTTAAAACCCTTATAAAAATTTATTCAAACCGACTTTATTTACCTTCTTGCTTAATTTCATGTCTCTAGCTTCTACAGTTTCCGAGAAACATGCTGTGACGGACAGACAGACAGTACCGATTTTAGAAAGGTTTTGTAAAATAATTTTACAAAACCCTAAAAAAGTATTTATTTTTGCTTGTTTACGCGTTACCCGATATATTTGCTAATTATAAACTGATTTAAATGATTTTTCCAGATGAATCAAATGTCTCAAGGTTTTCCTGATTTAAATGTAAAGGAAATTTGAACAAGATTCCAACTTCCAATTTAAACAAGATTCCAACGCAAAGTCGTAACTTCTTTTACTTTCGTTCTACAAATGCTAACTAACAGACAATTACTGGGAATCAATTAGACAAGTCGATAAATAAACTTAGACACTTACCATAATTGCAATTTGTTCACTTACATATGTATTTAACACTGATATAAAACTTTGAAACGTAAATCCACTCACTAATGAAATTACAATGTTAGTATTTGTTCTTAAATTAGCAGATTGAAATGAAAGAACCTTTTCCATTAGAACTAATAGTTCGACTGAGAGAAAAACCTAGTTCAAGCGACTTGAATCAACCATACCGAGATAAAAGAACGTTTTCCTAAATAACTTCATATAGGTAGTACGATAGTTCTGAGAAGAAAACAAATTCGAGCAACTAAGTTGATTCTCTGCATGCGTGTCTGTGCACAAGAGCCTTAGTGTCGGTGCACATGAGCAAATTTCAACATTTCGTCGACAACAGCATCACAAATGTTGTTGGAATACTATTTAGGATGCCGCAGCGGGCGGCACTGCAACGTTCCGCCGTGTATGCTGTCCAATATCATCACATAGTATTTAAATGGCATTTGCGGTACCGCTGAATTGACGCAACATTAAAAAACGCTCGTGCCCATCGGCACTTAGAACTACTGGGCCAGATAGTTTGTTGCCCTGTGCTTAATTTTCAAGCGCCCTACCGCCTCGTGCATTTTGTTTCGCATTTTCATTCCGAAGGGTCGAAATGTTTACGTTATGCGTAATATTAACTGTGCGGTGCCGGTGCTGTGAGAGGTTCATCGTCCATATGATGAATTTTTTTATATTTCAGCTCGGGCAGTTCGAACTCCAACACACATTTCGCCTTTTGATTTTGGTGGATAGCAATGTTCACGTTATACGAAATATTAACTGCACGGCGCCGGTGCTGCTAGAGTTTCAGTGTCCATATGATGAAATTTTTTATATTTCAGCTTGATTTTGCTACGTTGAATATTTTTCCATAAATCAATTCAATATATTTTTATTAAATATGTATTTGCCGCCCCCAAGACGTGCCGCCCACGTGCGGTGCACACCTTGCACACCCGCTTACGGCGGGCCTGCTTCCCTTATTGCTTGCTTCTTCTTTTGATGTAGAAGTTTAATGAATCCTTCTGCGCCCGTTACTATATCTTCCATCGGTCGGTTCCCATTGCGGACACCGAAGTTTAAGCCGTTATTCAGCATAAGAAGCTATTCCTTAGTGAACGATTCCGTTGATAAATTCACCACAAAATCACTTATCGCTTTGAATACTTTTTTCTGTCTACTTTCTCACTTCGCTAGTAACTTACTTAGTTTCCTATTTAGTATTTTCTTCTTTCTGTCTTTTTCAATATCGAACGCCCTTTTTAACTACTCCGGCACATCCTCCATTTTTCCTTTCATTCCTGCGATCTGGTTTGCAAGTTTTAAATGTAGATTATATGCTTTTAAAGATAAGTCCGATGACTTTGCATAAAGTCGATTTATGCTATCCTCAATCAAATCTATTTCTAACTTTTCCTTTCCTTTTTTCGCGCTAGGTAGACTTGATTTAAACTTTACTGTATTGCTTTTAGGAACGAGTTTTAATCTCCTACATGTTTTTAAAAATTTGATACCCTGACTTAATCCACCTACCTTCTTTTTAAGCTTAACTAGGCCTTAAAAATCTGAGCACAACTGGTTGTCATTTTCAATTATTTGAATCCTTGATGTTTTTGCGCTGGGCAATGCGAATTTTATTGCCGAACATACATAATGCAAGAGAACATTACAAAGAGTACACTGGTGATACCGATAATCTTCCTTCCTTTTGAGTATGATTCCTAACTCATTACTTCTTACCAATTTTCAACAAATCAATAGATTGTAAGTCATCATGGTTCGTTAATTTTTCAGATAGTCCTTAAGAAAAACTTTCTTTATGTATCTTTATTCATTCACTTGTATACTTTTTTTCCATATACTTGCTAGAGATTTCAACTTAAGTGAAAATCAGAGTTCATTCTGGTACCCACGTCATTGAAGATATTTATTTCAAATATTACCACCCTTAACCTAGTTAAGTTTCATTCAATATTCACAAATAACAGGCATCTGAATCTGACTTTATTGCGATTGAAAAAAAAGAAAGCCTAAGCGTGCAGGATTCCCAACATATAAGTTTTTATATTTCCGCTCATGAAAAATGTAGTACAAGATTTTTGCCAGTTCAAATATAACTAACCGGGAAAGGTTCTTATGAACAAGTGCCATTGGAAACAGCATGCGAAATCTATAAGCGAAATAAAGATGGCACACATGAACGCAATTTCCTGGAATCAAATCGAAAAATCATTTCCAAACTCATCGGAATCTTTGGAGATCCTTTTGCAAAAGTCTTTTGCGAGAATATCAAGTGTTGCAAGGCCAATACATATCCCGAGTAAAATGATTTTTCTTGTTTTTTTCTTTCCCTTGGAAATTTTCGTCACGAAAAGAATGTCAGATGCTTGTAAGAACTCACGGCGTATAAATTGTCATGGAGTTTGATGTGACAGAGGGAGCTAGTCAATACTTATGAAAAAGTAAGGAACTGGAGCTATACTCAAAAAAATGCAAATTTAAATTCTTCTAGCCCAAGTGCTTGGTTTGTGTACGAGTTTATAAAATTCTTGAGGAGGAAATATGATAAAGGGGTGGTATCGAAATTCATAAAATTTTAACAAGGCAACGACTACCTTTCACGACGAAATCAATAGCAAATATTGCTGATGAATAAATAATCTGTAGCTGAATTTCAAGCCATTACTTTTTCACTCTTGCCGGTCTGAATCACTTTGCCGCATTGGAAAAAGCAATTACTATTAATTTAGCTCGCCCAAAAAAGGTTTTCCTGTCATAATGTCATTCTATATGCAAATTCCATTTCATATCATCTCTGCACGCTGAAAAAGCAGCACACACCACTTGAGCTTGAAAAATCATCAATCACTGACAAATACAACTAATTCCATTCATACCAGAATACCGGGACACACACCAAACACCCCTTGAACAAGGATATTGCATATCCTTTCGCAAAATCGAATGTAGGTTGTCTGGGACAAGGCGATATACAAGCACGAACAAATCCATCTTTCGTAAACGTGAAAACGGCAAAAAAGGCTGGAAAAAGTACACCCCGTCCTGTAAGTTCGGGCGGAGGTGGCAAGAAAAAAAATATGAAAAGCCTTTTCGATGGATGTTCCTTTTAAGCAGCTTTCCTCTGCACAAAGAGAGGAACTGAATATTTCGCCTCTCCAAATCGCAATCGCTCATCGAACATAATCAACAAATCCATCATCGAGGAAAAAATGTTCTCCTTTCCGCTGCTTGTCCTACGCACATCACCGCTCCAACAGGAAAAACAATTTCGACCATGATAAGAGCATTCCTCCAGGCGGCTGTGAAAAGAGGTTCCCTCCGGGCATTCAGGGATGAATCCAATATAATTTATTGGCTTATATATTTTTGATTTCGATGTATGCCACCATTAATACGTTAACAGCATATGCAATTATGATTTAAGAGGTCAAGTCCTTAGAGCCTAGAAGACATGAATAGAGGTAATATGTGTGTGCGTATGCTGCAGGATGTGTTGATATCCATTCGAAATACACACACATACACACGACTGTATGAATCTGCGACTACGGTCTGTTTATTAATGTCAGGATTAATTAGTTTTGATCAAGTGAGTTTGACGCAAGAGTGGCTGCTTAATTAAAAATCCTCCAGCCGTTCAGTCATAATCATAGAGAGTCGAACTTGCAAAAAAACATTTGTACGCTTGTATGGGTGAGCAGTGGTTTCAAGATTTGTTGCATGAAAGATTTATTTATTTGCTCGGAAGTTAAGCTCAAAGTAGAACGGTATCATGTCATGTGTATCAATGATTTATTGCGCTCCATTTGACCCTAACTAATTAATTAAGTACCTTTCTATGTTTGTTCTCCATAGTGAGCGAAATATGCTAGACTGAGGAGCAATTAGATGGAATTGATACCTTCAATCGATTCACTGAGAGTGTTATAATTGGATCAATTTCAACCTACTTTTTTCAAATCAGATATATAAGCGATATTGATTAGAGCGGAATGAGTTGACCGAGTGGTTGTAAACAGTCCAACGTATGAACTAAAATAATCAAGCGTATAAACAGAACTTAGGTAGGAAAATCAGGATGAAAAGAGAAAATTATGAAAATATCATAAAAGTAGCGAGAAGCATCGATGTAAATCTAGCGAGCAACAACACAAGTCAAGCATGCAAAGTAGTGAAAAGCCTGAAACGAGGTGAACAGTCCAAGACCACGCTTTGCTGTGATGATATCGGCAACATCAACGCTGATAAAAGCAGGACTGAGCAAAGAGTGGAAACATATTTCAAAAACCTCGTGAACTCTCCCTACAGATTCAGAACATGAGAACGTATAGATATTCGCAAAGAGCTTCCATTGGTCTCACCGAATCCAGATGAAGTTAGTTCCACCATCAAAGCCCAGAGCTCATTAAATATGGCGGCAATTATATCCAGAAAGCTTTCCATAAAATCATCCAGTAAACATGGCAACAAAAACATGTATGCAGTCAAATAATTATATTCCCTATCCACAAAGATGTGACAAGTTACAGTTCAAAAACTATAGAGGCATAACACTTAGTTGTACGGCAAACAAAGCATTTTCAAAGATCTTAGAAAAAAAAATCAGAAAACACACCAACAGTACTATTGAGGAGTATCAAGGTGGCTTTACAGCAGCTAGATCGACGATAGATTCATTGCTTACAGTCAATCAGGTACATGAGAAATATTGAGAGTTCCACATAGACGTACACCAAATTTTTGTTGACTTTAAGTAAACTTACGACAGTATCGGTCGTAACCTTCTGTACCCAATTATGCTTTGCATTGATATCCCAAGAAAATGAGCCCTTCTTCCTGAAATAATAATAACGTCAACGCTTTCCCAAGCTCTCATCAATAACCAACTCACCGATTATTTTGACATAATTATCAGCCTAAAGCAGGAAAATGGGTTAGGCACATTGCTATTCAATTTGGCTCTGGAATATGTCATCAGAAAGCTACCTGTTGATACACGAGGTACGTTAACATACAAGGCAAACCTTGCGGTAACGTATGCGGATTACATCAACATTTTGTCACGTTCATTGACAACCACCGAAGAAGTTTTCCTGAAACTCGACAGCGAAGTAAAACTTGTGGGACTACAAATCAATGAGAATAAATCAAAGTTCAGGGCGCAGTTGAGGAAAAATACCTCAAATACACAAAATATCACACTTGGCAAATACAGTCTTGAACATGTTGGCAAACTTGTGTATTCAGATAAGAAAATAACGATAACTAGTACTGGAAGAGACAAAATACCCTGAAGAATACAGCTCGCAAATAAAATATTTTATTCAGTTTTGACAATCATTTTTAAGATCTGCTCCATACACAGAAAAACAAAGCTCCAAGTATATAGATCTGTGATAAGACCTGTGCTATGCTATGGGTTTGAAACATGGACCTAAAGCCAAGTATCTGCTCGTTTCTCTCGTCCTGGCCACCAAATCTTATTTCATGCAAGAACCAACTTAAGAAGTTGTTGGGGAATTCTATGGTGCTCGAAAAGGAAAATATTGAGGAACAAATCACTACATCAGAGATTGGGCGTCAGACTACCTTCACGTCTTGGCTCCTTTCGAACAAGCTTTGGAGCCCTTAAATGAGCTGAAGATACGAAAGAAAACCCTTATTTTCAACAAGGATTTACGTATTGAATGCTGCAATGACGGAAAATTGAGAGAATTCATGACTGTTTTTCATACTACCTGGTAGAACCTGCATAACACATGGGTACTTATACAGAATTTAATCGGAACTCAAAACGTACTGAGCAATAGTGACTTATGCAGAGTCAAGCGGACCATTTTGTGTACTGAATGAGTTAAGAACGTCGTTACTGAAGCGGTGTTGTACGAAGAAAGGAATGTGATACGGTCCCAATACTGCTACAGGGCAAGTACACTACCAGTTTTTAAATTAAGTTTTTATGCAGTAGTGTTCTTAGATACTGTTCAAGCATTTGCAAAAAAGTCAAAAGTAATAGTGCAAGGGCTTACAAGTATTTTTTACAGTTATTTGAGTCAAGTTCTCATCTGTAAGTCCATATCAAATGAGTATAGCTTAGTTATGAATGTTCACAATGCAGTTTAATATACCTTCTATGTATACATACAGCTGAGCCCAAACACTGTACCTTCTTTTCTGCACTGTTGTGAAGTAAGTGCGCATCGATCAAAGCCACGAGGGTAGGTTAGGATATTGAAATACTGTTCGTATTGTAATAAAACTGTCACAAGGTATTCGTAATATGAAAACTTACATACGAGTACTATGTATTTTTGTAAAAATTAATTTTTTTCTATAGTCCCTAAGAAATTCAAATTTAATCATAGAGTTTTAATGAGCTCACTAGAGGATTTTTTGGACCACACAGATAATAAACCTCCCGAATCAGACACAACAAAGAGTCGCAGTATTGGTAATAAAATAAAGATTAAACAGTAGTATTATTTTAAAGCGGTGGTCTGTATGGTCTAGTGATTAGAGCATGAACGCATAAGCCGAAGGTCCCAGGCTCAAATCTCGTAGGGAGGAACGTGATTTAGTTCAGGGGATTTTTCGGACAGACTATGAGTGTTCACTCAGTGGTGATATGTACTGATTTAATCAGATCATATCATAGCTGAGCAAACACACGGGAGCTTCGTACTGACCAAACCAACTTCCGAAAAATCAATACGGTCATGAAAATGAGATACTCTATCTCCAAGCGAAGGACCGAGAGGTGCTGTAGTGCTACAAAGAAGAAGAAGAAGATTATTTTAAAGCATAATATTTAGCTGCCAGTATACACGGAAGTGAACCATCAAGTATTGATCCTGAACAGCAAGTTCCAATGGACAAAGAAGAGACAATTGCACGCAATAAGATTACATTTGAAAACAAGATGAGGTATCCGCCATGTCTTTTAGAAGTGAGTTGCTGAAAATTCAAAAAAGTTGAGTTCCATACTGACGATGTAAGAGCTCTGCTGAATATATCGAAAGATACTAGGAAGTTTCACGTTAAAAATATCGATATTGGTTAATATACATATTCATTTCCCAATGAATGATTCATTAATAGCGTCTATTCAAGCTAACATGACAATAATTTTGAAGAATGATATAAACGATTTTAATATTTCCATCAACATTGATGGAACGACTTATTCTAAGAGTAGTGGTCATTCTCTTTAGTTTATCGGTAGGTGCATAAACAATCTTAATACGTTTTCTATCGGCTTATGCAAATCATTTCGTAAACCAAAGAGTTTCAATATGCTAATGAAACGATTTGTAGATGATCTATTCCCACAGCTTCGATTTATGATCGGCCTGCAATCTAAAAATGGCAAAGTCATTATCCATTCACTTATTTGTGATGCTCCTACAATGGCAGTTATAAAGTAAGTAAAAACGCTTAGCAGCTACTTTTGCTGCAAAAATCCTTCACCAAAAGTTCCCAATTTACTACAACAGCGGGAACAAATAAAATTGTACATCCAGAAAGTACAGAATCCTTGAAGGATGATGAACATTTCAGAAAACGAGTAATGTTTGACGGCAAAATTCGATTTCAATCATCATAAGGATTCTCGATCAATTTTAGACACTCTGCCAATTGATACGATAAGTATATTTTCAATTGAAAAAATGCATTAAGGTGACAAATGTATGTGCATAAAAATTCATCTCTATATTAGTAGGAAGACGGTCGTTAACAACTTCCAAAGAACTTTTCCTGAAACTCAACAGCGAAGCAAAACTAGTAGGGCTACAAATCAATGAAAATAAAACAAAGCTCATGACGCAGTCGAGGAAAAATACCTGAAATACACAAAATATCACACGTGACGAATACAGTATCGAGAATGTAGGCGAATTTGTGTATTTAGGCGCCAAAATAACAGAACGGGTAATGAAAAAGATGAAATACGCCGAAAAATACAGCTCGCAAATAAAATGTTTTATTCAGTATTGACGATCTTGAAGACCAGCTGCATACACAGGAAAACAAAGCTCCAAGTATACAAATCTGTGATAAAACCTGTGTTATGCTATGCGTGTGAAACATGGACCCTAACGCAAGCATCCGCACATATATTGAACGCTTTTGAGCGACGGGTCCTGAGGCGAATAATCGGAGCGATGCTTGACGGGGACCAATGGCGAATTCGATACAACCATGTACTGTATGAAATTTTTGATGAACTGGAGGTCTCAACGATTGTAAGATCGCGGAAGCTTCAATGGGCTGGCCAAATGGATCGTATGGACGAACAATGGATACCTAAGAACGTATTCGTTGGGAGAACTGAAAACCGGAGACCAGTGGGGAAACCGAGGAAACGCTGGTCTGACTCGATCGACGAAGACAGTTCATCGCTGCTCGTATTTCGAAATTAGAAGACGCGGTCAATTTACCGAGACAGTTGGAGGTGCTGTTTGCAGGAAGCGAAGGCCCGGGAGGGGCTGAAATGCTAAGAAGAAGGAAGACTTCATGAGATGAAATTAGCTAACATCCAACTTCTAAAAGTCAATCAACAGTTGGAAATACTCCACAAATACTGGTGCTCAGAATTTCAACGAAAAATGTGAAGTTTAAAGTTTACTACTTCAAGGCCTCAGATTTTAGAGTATTTTAAGTTTATTTAGGACCTACAGTGTTCACAGGAATCATGAGCTCTGATTTGTACTAGCATTTCCTGTGTCTCGGTCTTGCTGTTAAAGTTCTGTCTTCCGGAATTTACTACTATGAATTCAGCGAATGTGCTAGTGATTAACTATTATATTTTGTTCGTCAATTTACTATAATATATGGCTTGGAGCACATTACATACAACCTTCACAATTTGGGTCATACGAGTATAGCTCAGGATGCATATAAGTTTGTCCCAATAGAGATATAGTAAATTCTTGTTATAAGTTTGAACCATTCATTAAGATTGTTAAAAGACATATTCATTCACAAAACAGGCAACTGAAACAAACCACAAATAGAATAATATAAATTTGCAACAACAGCCAACAACAAAATAACAATATTATCTCATTTTTCCATAAGCCAACTTTCATGAGACAGCTTGACATCTACAAGTGTAAAGTTTGAGAATTGAAACATTTTGTTATAAGCACTGTAACATTAGATGGTAGTTGCCTAGTTATGTAATAAACAACGACCAAGTTAAATTTATTTGGTTTGAAAAGATGATCATTGTTACGGGAAATTTGAGACGGTAGTCAACTTAGCCACCACTTAAACACCACCACCGGGAAACGTCGTATGAAGTATGTTCTAGTAAAGTTACAAAAAGAATAAATTCTAATGTTAATGTTTACAATAGAGGATATTAATTTCCTCAAGTTAGATTAATGCACCTCAACTTAGTTTAGTTAGCCTCGACGAAGTTCACAATACCACTCCCGTATGTGCACGGTTGCTCCACAACGACATCATCTGTGATCAACAACTGCGGAAAGAACGAATCAAAAGAATGCGTGAGAAGCAATCATCGTAGGAACCGACAAGATGAGGAAATTCATCGTAGCAACTGCAACAAAAATCGTTTGGAGGACAAAAATTTAGTGAGGCACCATTTATGAATGCCAGCGACAGTAACGACCACGACAATATCGTCACCACCAAAGAAAGCGTCCAACTTAAAGTCGGCGGTAATTGCTACGAAAAAAAAATTCTGAAAGTATCTTGAGGAAAAGAAGTGGACGCGATATCTGCGCCTAATAAAGATCAACTTATCGTACATTAACCGAAAACGAAAGTGGATTTAACGAAATTTTTTGGAAAATCATCGATTTCGTTTTGACTATGCCTTTGATGATAATTGCAATAATCAAATCATATACAAATACACGGCTAAGCTTTTAGTACAGACAATATTTGAAGGCGGTTTGGCAACATGCTTTGCTTATGGTCAAACAGGCTCCAGAAAAACGCATACAATGGGTGGTGAATTTAATGGAAAAAACGCAAGACTGTAAAATTGGTATTTACGATATGGCCGCTAAAGATGTTTATGATTTCCTACATAGTCCACGTTATAAACAATTGAATGTGGTTGCGTCGGCTAGTTTCTTTGAAATTTACAGTGGGATCTTGAAGACGGCAAACAGCAAGTTCAAACCGTGGTTTGACTAAAAAAGTGGTAGATAATATAGATGAAGTGTTGAAATTGGTTCAGCATAGAAACAGCACTCGAACATCAAGACAGACATCTGCCAATTCAAATTCATCACTTTCTCATGCAGTTTTCCAGATTGTGCTGTGGTCACCAGGTTCAGCACGAATAAATGGCAAATTTTCGCTTATTGATTTAGCTGGCAATGAACGAGGTGCCAATACGTCGTCAGCCAACTGACAGACACATATAAAAGGAGTAGAAATCAATAAATCTCTATTGGCACTTAAAGAATGCATTCGTGCCCTGGGAAAACAAAGTGCTCATTTACCATTACGAGTATCAAAACTAACCCAAGCGCTTCGAGATTCATTCTTTGGTGATTTGGTGCAATGATTTCACCTGGACTGAGTTCATGCGAACATACTTTGAACACGCTACGTTATGCTGACCGTGTCAAAGAGTTGGTGGTGAAAGACAACTTAGAAATGCGTCAAGACGAAGTTGAACAGATGGTAAGTGATGATCACAAAAATGGGCAATTAACAGAAAATGAGCTGGCGCATCTGAGATCACTAAGCGAACGTGATATGTCAGATGAATTAGTCAATCAACATGCTGCGATACCCAATTTGCAACAAACAGAAGAAATTGTCTTACATCAGCACAAAGCCATTAATGAATTTCTAATACGCTTCTTACCAGAGAGTCGAGATTTCCGCAACGTAACAAATTATGTTGACAACGATCAAGATGCATACTGCAAACGCGGCGAGGAAATGTTCACTCATCTTGCTGATATGGCGATGCAATGCCGTGAGGCTATGGCCAAGTTCTGATCAAAATTAACGCAAGAAGAAATGCTTTCGCATACTATTAAGCCCGGTAAACATTAAAACTTATTTCCAAAAAACAAAAACTTCACACTCATCTCCCATTCCTACAATTACAATAATGTTTTTATTACTTGCGCGTTTGCACTCTTAGCCAATAGGAACAGAAAGGAAAAAAATACTACATGATTCCCATTGACCAGTAGTAAAACAGAAGATAAATCATAAGCCTACATATTTTCGAATAATTTTGAAACAATGTTGGATTTTCAAGTCATTTAGAAGTCAATTAGCCCAAAACATGGCAGAACATGGCAAACGTCAAATGTGCGTCACAATGACAATTCCGAAAAAAATATCTACGACTCCGAATTTCGAAAACACCGGTTGAAGTGTGGTGCAAATTGCGATGGAATTGTCCAATCGCACGAACCGGGTTACAATTTTGGCAAGAAAAGGAGAACCATAAGGTTCACAACGAAATTAGCGGTGCTCCGTTGGAAACGAGCTGATAAAAGGACGAAGGACAAAAGAAAAGCCCTCTCTTTTTGGTGATCAAAATATGTAGTGGGAAGGCAGAAAGAAAAGTGTTTGCGGAAATTTAAAAGAAATCGGAAAAAAAGTGTTTGCGGAAGTTTAAAAGAAATCAGAAGGAAAAAAAAGGAGGAAACAAAGGAAAGAAATACGAAGCAGAATTACGCAAACTTGTTGTCGGCGTCAATCACTACCGGCACAAGGATATCCCCCATCAATTGGCCATTGCTCGGGTCAGCGCAGGATCTTTTTCACTGTGCAGTCGACGACGGGAGTCCTACCAGGAGGCCTCCTTAATAGTTATGTTAGCTGACGAGGTTAGTCAAAAGAAATTGTTAAGATTTGTTTTGTTGAAAAATCTTATTTCGTTGATAAATCTTATTTGTTGATAAACTTTACTTAATATCAAAGAAACTGGAATTTTCTTTGTTTTTCTACTATAATCACGTGAAAAATTTTAGAAATTGTTCTATTCAGGAAGTGTAACGGTTTGTTTTGGGTGATATCGTGCGCTAGAGTTCGTCAGTGTGGTTGCTTTTATTTTTGGTGGTGTTTGAGTAGTGTCGCGTAGGTTCGCGGAGATAGAGGAGTAGCGATATTCGTTTTGTGCAAGATGTGTTCGTTTAACGAGCTTTGGCAAACCGCCTTACTCACTGGGCGGTCAAGTGTGGATCCTCGTGATTTAGCCAGATTCGCGATACTTATAGGAGAGTTTAAATAAGAAACAAGTTTTGAAATTCCAGATATAAATAAATATTATGCATAATTTGTGGTTTTCCTTGCAAAAATAATCTTTATTTCGTCGTGCCCTTAATTCACACAATTAATAAACCTTTCTCGTTAGAAAAACTAAGCAAGTTGAGTAGCCAAACCTACGCTCATTTCGAAAGGGATTTGTACCCAACTTTTCCAAAATGCAGCAACCAGTACCGGATGTAGTCAAGAAATATGTCAAAGAGATATGCTCGTTTAAAGGAAAATTCAGTTTCTCTATTTTCAACCGTCACCATTTTGTTGCAAAATAATAAAATCACTCAAATCATACAATCACAATTCAGTGGATCCCCGGTAACCTGCCCCTGTCTAATCCGGCACCCCTTGTAATCTGACATGGTCTACATATTTGTATTCGCCAATGCATGATTGAACCAATTACAACTTGTACGCACCATCACTATTGTGCTCGACGCGTAGGGTATTGTTTTGATTTTGATTGCTTAGTTTGAATTTGACTACATGCGATGAGGATAGTGGTGTGGCCTAGCGTGTGTTCACTGTTTACTGTTCATTCATTGTGTATTACGTATACGTACCTAGTAATGTCGTCACAAGCTCAGAAGCGAAAGCACAATGACAATTAAAGAAAAATGTGATATTTTAGACCGCATAAATCACAATGAATCTCTCAGTAGTTTAGCAAGTGAATACGGCGTAGGCCGATCTACAATTTATGACATTAAAAAAAAACCACGAAAAGATTATACAGCTCGTGTCAACTACTGACTGTGGGCCAGGCAAGAGACAGACACTCAAGAAATCTGAACATCCAGAAGTGGAAGAAGCTTTATACATGTGATTTCTTCGGGAAAGAAATAGGCATGCGCCCATTCCGGGACCCATGTTGACCATGAAAGCTGAATATTTGTATAAGGAAATAATAAAAAAAGGATGAATTTGTGGCTTGCAAGGGATGACTAGAACGTCGTCATGGCATACGTGTAATGACTATTACAGGAGAGAAACTTTCTAATGATGCCACCTGCATAGAGCCATTTAAATTAAGATTTTTGCAAAAGGTGAAAGATTTAAATCTTAACCCGTCACAGGTGTACAATGCAGACGAATCAGGGCTTTTTTGGCGTGTGGTACCTAACAAAACTTTTGTTTCCTATAAGGAAAAATCCGTACCTGGACGAAAAGTAAGTAAAGAACGTTTAACAATACTACCATATGCTAACGCCGCGGGTACACATACGCTAAAGATGATGGTCGTTGGAAAATCTAATAAACCACGTGCATTCAAAAACATTGATTTACCTGTAAACTATTATGGACAAAAAGTGCGTGGATGACAAAAGATCTTTTCAAAAAGTGGTTTGATGAATGCTTCGTACCAGAAGTTAGAAAATAGTTGAAAGATCATAATTTTCCTCAAAAGGCGTTATTGCTTCTAGATAACGCTCCCGGTCATCCGTCTGAAGAAGAAATGACAACTGAGGATAAATGCATCACCGCGATGTTTCTTCCGCCAAACTGCACTGCACGGATTCAACCCATGGATCAGCATATCATTCAGTTTGTAAAGCAAGATTATAAGAAAAACCAGCCAATAGGAAAAACGTTAAAAGAATTTAACATGAAAGACTTGGTTTTTGCTCTTTGTCAATCGTGCAATGCATTACCTTCATCAACAATTCCATCGTTTTGGAAAAAGTTATGGCCAGATATAGTCACCACTCCTACCAGCGATCCACAAATCAGTGTACCTTCGGAAGTAAAAGAGCAAATTGCTGCTGAAACACAAATAAGTCCGGAAGATTTGGAAACATGGTACCGTGGAATGGATAAAGAGAAAAATATTTTCCATGAAATGTCTGACGAAAAGATTATAAAAGAGATTTCTAGTTATACAACAATAAATCAGGAAGATGACGACGAAGTAATTGCAACTATTCCGCAAGTGCAAACACAAGATGCAATTAACGCGTTTGAGCTGGGTTTACAATGGGCTGAAGAAAATGGTGCACCTTACAACAAACTTCTACTTTTGAGAAGACTGAGGGACAAAGCTTTAATCTCGCGTTTCAACAATGTTAAACAAAAAAAAATTGATGAATATTTTCATGCTTCTTAAATTGATTGATTCATAGTTTTTGATTATATTAGTATGTATATTTGTTTATACACAATTATTTGCTGATGTAAAGTTATTGCATATTTTTTGTAAGTTCTATGGCATTAATGACGTTAATTTTATAATAAAACGTAAGCTTTCTATTGTGTTGTTTATGATTTTTCGTACTTCAGAGTACATATATATACTTTTGTTAAAAAATTTCGGACCATAGGGGGTCTTAGGCAGTAGTCTATAATCCGACAAATTCGAAATTTCGACACTGCCCTGCAAAATGTTTGTTTATATATATATATATATATATATATATATATATATATATATATATATATATATATATATATATATATATATATACATATATATATATATATATATATATATATATATATATATATATAAAAATAGATAAATATATATATATATATATATATATATATATATATATATATATATATATACATATATATATATACATATATATAAATATATATATATATATATATATATATATATATGTATGTATATATATAGTCCATAAAATAAAAAAATCATGCATTATTGTTGTTGTAATTGGAGAAACTTTAAATTGATATAACTTCCTTGAATATGATTTGATTTCCATCAAACTTGGGCAAATGTGAAATTCGAAGATCATACTATCATTAACAACGTTAATTGAATTAGGTTGTGACATCTAAGCTTGTTGTGCTTATAAACACCCAACTCCACGATTTTTTTCAGATCTTTCAAATTACAGGTGTCCAATCGCGAGAGGGGGACAAAAATTTTTCATGTGTTTC
Organism: Odontomyia ornata; assembly: GCA_963969285.1. NCBI lineage: Eukaryota > Metazoa > Arthropoda > Insecta > Diptera > Stratiomyidae > Odontomyia > Odontomyia ornata. The sequence goes on from OZ017739.1 coordinate 457,195,951, forward strand.
TCCTCCGTGTGCGCCCCACGAAGCGAAAATTGTCAGTTTAAGACCTGTTTTGAAAATCTCTCCTCAAGACCTTTCATTTGATGTCGGCTACCTTTGATTTTTTTTTTCGGGGGCGACACCATTCAATGCGGAGCTCCCCCTTACATACCTTATAAATTTTTTTGTAGTTTAAATTTCAAGAGAGGATAACTTGACACCTTCATACAAAATAGGTAGGTTAGTTGTTTCCGAGAAAAATTGCTGTGACACGCGGACGGACGGACGAACAGACGGACAGATAAAACGCGATTTTAGTTGTTTTGTAAAATTATTTTACAAAACCCTAAAAAGTAACAAAATACATAACAACTATTCTTCTAAACTAAAAATAAATATGAGATGAGTTTTCATCTCAAAAAATTTTGTCTCTTTTGAAATAAAGGTTACAACGTATCTTCAAATTAAGACAATATAATGGGATACTACATTTGTAACTTAAATCATAAGATTTCTAACACTTAATGATAAACGTATATAGTAATACAAACATATTGATAGCTGGCCTCACTCCTGAAGTATGAACGGATTAAGTATCACACATTTTTCAGATATAATTTCAACAAAACCAACGAGGGATAGTTGTAGTCCAAACATCACCAATAAATATTGTTGACGCGTATAGGAAGTAAGCTTTTTAGTCTTTTGAACCTTGCGATGGTTGGTGTTTCGATGTTTAATCTTGTGAACTAGTTTCTCAATCGTTTCCAACGTCAGCTTCTCTAGCTTCGACAAATAGGGATTTATTTCACCGTTAGTTAGATTCCTGTCATTCGGAACCATTGAGCAAGCATTACCACGATCAGAAGGAGGACGTTACTTCTGGTAGTCCCGATTTTCAAACTTTCCTAATCCGTTTTTTTTTTTTTTTTGGTTTAATGCAATCGATGATTTTCGGTTTGAACTGGAATGAAGAAGACATCATCCCTTTGATGATTGATTCCCATTACTTGTGCGTTATGGTCGCCATAGTAAGGAAGAACCTGCAGTTTCCGTTGAGGGCTATTAAAGCTGAATTGAAGTCTCACGTTTAGCAATGCAGAGGTCCAGATATGAATTTGTCGTAGAGTATGTTTGGAACTCTGATCCATATAGATTGCATGTAAATGATTCTCTGTTATCCGTGATTTCAGGAATATACCTTTTGGATTATTGTTGACGTTCAGCCATAATGTATGCCTGATATTCAGGTCACTGGCAAGAAAATAATGATTATGCAGCCTGCTCAGTTCGAGGATTTTAAACAAGGAATCGAGCTACTCCTTGAATTTGAAAATGGTTCGATCAGTTGTTCAGGCAGAGATAATGAAAAAGTTACCCCCGGATCTTTTAACCAATATCGTGGTGCCACCATTTTCCCCATCATTTCTTACGAATCCAAAATCCTTGAATGTCATGGAGTGCCATGAATTGAGGTGGGTTTCAGTGAGAAGCGTGATTTCAGGCTTTTGCTTGACGAGGAATTCCAGGACACAGGCACGTCGATGTAGAGTCACAATGAAGTTAACGTTGATCGAGGTAAGACGAAGCCTATCCGTCGCGATGTTACTGGATGACAAGTTTTTTTTGGACATGTTGACATAAACGTTGAAAAAAAAAGTTAATTTTTTCGTCTTGTTTGTTAATTCTTGTCAAAAGTGAATCAAGTTGTTGATAGATTTTGATAAGCAACTAAGTATTGCCACTTACATTATTCACATTATTTACATTGTTGTCTGCTGGCCCTCTAGCGGCGCGTGCAAATAATACCCCGGGCTGGATGAAGTTGGAAGCTATCACACTGCGGTGAACTGGTGTTTGTTTTGGAAGAAATTTTACTTTTGGATCTTAATATTGGAGGCATACTCGATATGATGCTGGATGACCAAAGACACTGCAGTTCACACAATATAGTTTTTGTCCTCAGACAAGGCCAATTTAGGCGAGCACCGAAATCTTCGCTCTCTGAGGCAGAAGCCCATCGCTGCAATCCTTTAAGGACTTCTTAGCACACTAATGCACCATAGATGGCGCAAAACGGTAACACGCAAGCTGCAACAGCACTCGAAATGGCCTGATAGCGACTCATTGCCACAAATAAGTGATCTGGTAGGTATTGCCGACCATCAGCAACCTCAATAACATTGGCTAGTCACTTTTATTGCGAACATTTTCTCATATTCTTTACGAACATAAATACTTTATGAAGCACTATTTCTTATGCTCAAGAGCATTCTAGGATTCGATTGTAGTATCAAAACTGCGAATCGCAAAATTCTAATTTTAACTTTTTGGCATGCAATACTTTAATTTATTTAGGTCATTGAATTTTAAAGGAGTAAAATTCGAAAACGTAAAACGTTATCTATGAGTTTCTTTTGGAAGGGAAATATTCAGCACACGGAATCTGATAAATGCAATCAAAAACCACCTTTTGCCAATGAGGATTTTTTATTTTAAACTTTCCTTCACTCAACCCCACCGCTTAGAGTTTAAGATCTCTTAATCATATCTATTCCGTTACGAAAAGCCATCAGCAATGAAATCCATTCCGATTTTAATCCATTTCATAAATTCTAATTCATGGCATTCTAATTTGTGGTAATATCCTCTCTGCAAAGTAATCCAACTAACAACGCTCCATTGCAATTGCCAGAGAATATGGACTGCCATATTTCATGCACTTTATTTCAGCTGAAAAGAAATCTTGCATAAACACCCAACGAGCATTTGCTAAATTGTACACTTCATACAAGATAAATGTATTGTTAATTGTGCATCATGGCTTTCAGCAACCTTCCACAAATTAGTAGCCACCACCAGAAGGATCCACAGGCGCCTCCACAACGAGCATTTACTATTTCCTCAGTTGAGCCTCCAGCATTCAAGCGCTTGATCCAACAACCATTTGTAATTCTGCAGAATATTTTGTAGGCTTGACTTGACTCGGCCAGAGCGCGTGTAGTATCACGAAACATCTCCATTTCGAAATACAAATATCCTTTGTGTATTAGCCGAGTACAAATACGACGTGGTATTTATATATAGATGCAGGACTAAATTCCCATTTGTTTTCATATTTGTGGCCATTAATAATGATTAGTTGTACGACGTATTTCGGTAAACCTCTCTTTCTCTACTCGTATCTCTCCCTCTCTTTCTCATCCGATTGACTAAAGGCCAAGCATAAAATTTTCTGCTGGAAATCTCTGTGCCCCTTTCAGGGAAGTCTCTTGAGCCGGTGCTCAGGGGGTTAATAATGTCGAACAAGATTTTGCGTTAATTTTCAGTAATTAACTTAAGGTGGACAGGTTTAATTAGATCTTATGTTGGTACTTATGTTACCTCAGTCAGGAACAATACCTTCAAGGAGTCCTGCAAGCAAAATCGAATTGGCACCAGGAGCAAAAGGAGTGATTCTGAATGAAACTGAATGGCGAAATAAAATCGCTTATTTACTTGTGAGCACGGAATATGAAGACATTGTATAATTTAGCGGGGAGTTCGCCATCACCAGGAATAGTGGGCGGGCGTTATTTATTTAGTCGTAATCTTTTGGGGAATTTGTAAAAAGGAAATGACGATTGTTTGCCAGAGCGTGCAGGAAACTCAAATGAAAATTTATTTGAATTGGATGAAAAGGAGATGGGTAAAAATATTATTTGTTTTTTTTTTTCTTAAATTTTAGGTTGGCAGTTACGGCGATTTCAGATCATTGCACTCAGATGATGAAAAGAATTTTATAAAAAGGTTTTGCGACCTTTTATTGAAATGATCGAAGAGGGTGAGAAAATATCCCTAATTGGTTGAGTTAATTTATTCAATTCGAAGCGCTCATTATTTTCAAAAGGTTCAATGTGCTGTCATAAGAATCAAAGGAAACATAAAATTAATACCTGTATGCTCAAACCTTATTCATTAAAACTTTTATTGTACATATTGAATGGTGTATGATCGATGCTCTCGATTCTTTGAGTTACAGTAGTTTGAGATTTGGTTCAGATTAACTATAATAGCACGGGATCTGAACAACTTTTAACTCTTTAGTGACGCGTCGCCTATTATGGATGAAATATTCACGGCAGAACAAGTAAAGGTCGTTCTAGTTGGAAATTCTGGAGATATAGTGCAAACCAAATTCGAGGCTGAAACATTCAGGGATTAAGCAGTTTCGGCGAAGAGACCGGCAACTTTCTTCAGAATCTATCTCTGCCGGGCGTTTCGTGGCAGCTTCATAGCTTTTGACGATGGTGTTACATGGTCGTCACATACATAGATCATCCAGCTGCAATATCTCCATTTAATCATTGCAGCCTTCCGTCCAATAAAGTTCTTCACCCGGGCCTTTGATAATCTACTTAATAACTGTATTGCAACCACGGAAGTCATCGCAGTTGTAGACATTAATATTTAGCAGAGGATTCTTGAACACGGGGTGGTTTGCAAGAAATCCTATGCCCATACTGAGCTACCTTACATAGTCGAAAACTAGCACATAATTGGGAAAGGAAGGAAACAGGGAGTCATTATGAGAAATGGGGAAAAAAATGTTTTTTAGAGCATAAGGTGGATTTTTTCAATAATAAAAGCTGCAATTCAAAACAAACTATAACACTTTATATCAATCAATTTAAACCCCCCACTTATCAATAAATTACGTTATTCGTAATCACAAAAGAAAATGGGTATAAACTAAATTTTAAGTTGGTTCATGCAATCAAATTTCAAAATTTTAATTTAATTCATAAAAAAACTAAAAATTACTCACGCTTTTTGATGCTCCGTAGCTCTCTACAACTGGAGGGGGCATTGAAATTAAATATTTTCTTATACAAATAACAGGACTATACAGATCCAAAATAAAATTCAAAGCCACAAAAAGTCCTACCACTGCTCATTAATTTATTGCTGCTAATATATCAAAGTGTCCAAAAAATAAGGGGACATTGTATTTATTTTGAAAATTCTTTATTTATTTTTCCAAATCAATTTCATCTCCTTCAAAGTAGTCCCTTCCCGATGCAATGCACTAATTCCAATGGATTTTCCAATCTTTGAAACACTGATTGTTGTCACTTTCCGGGATGGCCTTCAATTCCGTCTTCGCTGCGGCTTGAATCTCCTCTATCGTATCAAAACCGTGTTCCCAGAGCGGTCTTTTGAGCTTGCTAGACAGCCAGAAGTCGCACAGCTCCAGATCAGGTGAATACGGTGGTTGCGGAACGATATGGGTTGAGTTTTTGGCGAAATGATCACGAATTACGATGCAGTATGGGATAAAAACCAAAAATTTTCTTTCCACAATTCCGGCCTTTTTAGGCAGATACGCAAACGACGCATAACGTTCAAATAATATTGTTTGTTGACTGTTTGGCCCAGCGAAATGAATTCATAATGCACAACACCACGATAATCGAAGAAAACAGTCAACATGACTTTGATTTTTGAGCGACTTTGGCGCGATTTTTCTGGTTTGGGCTCCCTTTTGGCACAATATTTGCTCGATTGATCAGTTTTTTTGGGGTCGTAAGCATAAATCCAAGTCTCATTTCACACACTTCAACGCGACGTCTTTTTTCCAAAAAATTCAATGTTTTCGGTACCAGTCGAGATTTGATGCACTTGACGCCCAAAACATGCTTTAAAATGGTATTGACCGAGCAAGGTCTCTAATCGTTAATCGACGGCTTTTCAACACTATATCTTTGATTTGTTGGACGTGAGCTTCGTCGGTTGAGGTTGATGGTCGCCCAGGACGCTCTTCGTCTTCGACACGTTCGCGGCCGGCTCGGAACTCACTATACCACTTGCAAACATTTTTTTTAGACAGAACCTCATCACCAAAGGCTTTCTGCACCATCCTCAACGTATCCGCAGTAAAAATTGATAATGCAAATTCTCAACAAATTTCGACATGGCAAACAACAAAAAACTCGCTGGGTAATCCTCCTCTTTTCCAAGCGGCTGGCAAAAACAGATTCTGTACAGAATAACCAACTGCTTTGCTGAAATTGTTTGGTTTTTAAAAGGTACTAGTATGACACCACCGTCTATTTGGCTGTTGAAAACTAACTAAAGGCCCATGAAAGGAACTTCAATTTCGAAATCCAAGTAGCAATAAATTGTCGTCCTCGACCAAATCACTTCTACAAACAAGTACCCTTCTGCACACCTTGATACTCCCCTATACTACTGTGACTTATGATCTGATTTCAGTTTCTATGATATCAGAAACGATTGTGTATAAAGTAGTGATATGCCTCTATAGTTTGCTCACAATTGGTTGATACTTTTTCCAAGTATGGGGAATATAATTGATTGGCCGTAGTCGCTCAGCATTTTCACAAATATATTGAATGAGTTTATGGATACCTTTTTGAAAATAATTGCCTCCATTTTGATGAGCTCCACTGAACTGAATTAATACCCGAAGCCTCGTTTTTTTTTGTACTTTCGTAGAAGAACAAACTTCATCCAGAGTTGATGAGGCCAATGGAAGTTCTCTGGGACTATCTGTAGGTTGTGACATTCTTCAAATATGCCAAAGATTTAGGAGATTCTTGAAATATGATGTCCATCTTCCGCTCATTCTATTTTCGAGAGCAGCGACGTTGCTGATGTCATCATGGCAGATCGTAGTCTTTGGCTGATAACCTCGTTTCAGGCTTTTCACTACTTTCTAGACCTAAATTGCGTTATTGCTTGCTAAAGTCACATTCAAGTTTCTCAGTTGGTCATTAAAGTATTTCCTTTTATTATTTCTAATTATCTTATTCACTACTCCTGTGAGATTTTCATAATGTTCTCTCTTCGTTCTGGTTTTCTTACGCGAAAATTGATTCTCTACCTGATTTTTCTTATCCAATGCATCTTGGTACTCATCATCGAATCAATCATGTTTGTCAATCATCTGTTCTACTACGCTCTTAATTTCCACCTCAACTTCCTCCTAAAGTTCGTGGCTTATTTTCAGCGATTTTTCCGATACGACGGGTACCAGCTGGTTTTTGAAAGTCTTAATGAAGCTTTTTTCCATTGACACTGTATGAAGCCGATCGATATTAAATTCCTGTACAGAACGTGACTTCACCGAATACGCCTTTGACATATAATATTGATAGCTTGATTTGATCAAGTGATAATCTGATTTACAATTAGCTGCTTGGTGTGCACGGACGTCAAGTATGCGCGATGCCCATCTTTGTTAGATCCGAATAGAGTCAATCTGGTTTTGGTCGCTGCCATCTTGTGATAATAATAAAAATAGTCCATTACACAACAGTGCAAATTCAAACGTAACGGTAACGAGATTCAAGGTGATATGGCCAATATCACGCTAAACCATGTGATTATTACCTAATTTTTCAATTAGCTGATAGTCCGGCAGCAGCATCAGATGCTCAAACTCGATACCGCGACCAAGGTTTGAACTTAGGAGCTGCAGCGCAAGTGGAGTGGGCCCTAGCCCACCGCTCCACATGAACTACCGTCTGGTGATACCAAGGTGATTTTGTGTATGCGTCGATATGGGAAGCGATTCGAACGTATAACTAGATTTTTGCTACTTGCAAAGTCAATCAGGCGCTAGGTATTGTCATTCGATCCATTATAAAGGCTTTACCCTTCAGTTATTTCTCGATGAGATAGCTCATTGCCAACCTTAGCGTTGAAATCACCTAGAACTATTTTTGAATCATTTGTAAGCAATAAGTCGACTCGTCTTTCCAGGTGATTATAGAGCATTTCCTTCGTTTCTTTTAAATATTTTTAAAAACTATTTTTCTTAGTTCATGGTAAAGGACATAAAAATCCAGGGAAAGTCATTAATCCAAGGAACCAGAGCTATATGAATGGGTTGGCGCTTGCTTCTTAAGTTTATTTGTAAAGGAATTGCTTTTAAGTCCTTTCAAATATTTTTTACAGTCCTATTTATGTATTTGCATCTAATTAGAAAATAAAGTAATAGTAGAATATGCTATGTTAAAAAAACAACAAGTACAAGAGAAAGGAATTTCAATTAAAATGAAAAAATTTAATGAATTGAGTTATACAACATCAATTTAAAAGCTAAAACAGAAACTAAGAAAAATCCAGCTAAAGACGGCCATATTTCTGAGGAATTTCTAAGAAAAACAGATAGTATTTAGTTTCCGGACATGCAAGAGGGACAACAACTAAATTAGGGAACGCAATGGGTAACATGTTAGATTTACTTCAAGAAGCCAGTTGAGATTCAAAAATGTTACCAATTGACAAAAAAAAGAAATTCACTCACCATCAGACGACAGTCCTCTAAGGAAATTACCTTTGAAGTGATCTATCCTCATAGGACGAATGTGATCATCTATGACGCGACAGCTCAGGCTGGGCCTTGAACTTCAGAGTTAATCTCGTCTAATCATCATGATTCTTTGACCACCTTTGCCAGCTCATCACTCGCCACAGCAATTTGGTGTCAACTTCTATCGTATCTTCTCATTAAGTCCTCGGTCTCCGCGCTAGGCATCTACCTTGTGCTCTACCCTTTAATATTCTTTTGGGTAGTCGGTTTACTTCCATTCTTTCTACATTGCCCGCACATTGCAATTTGCGTAATCTTACGTAAGTAGATGCAGGTACTCGTCAAAGAGTTTATACAACTCATGATTGTAATATAGTCTCCATTCTGCTCTTTATTTTAATGGGCTATATATCCAGACCATTCTGCCTACAAATATGCCCACTGCCTTTTTGGATTCATTCGTTATATTCCATATTTCACTTCCATATAACAGCATAGATTTGACTAGTGATTTGTAAATATGAAGCTTATTTTGCCTGTTCATAACTCTGGACTTTAGAAATGGAAGTACGGAGTAACAGACTTTATCTGCAATGTTTATGTGGAATACACTCTCATCTTTTTTGCTGTTTCCTCTATTTACGTTGGCTCCAAGATAAACAAGATCACCCACACTTTCAAGGTTGTAGTCTTCTACTGTGGGACTTGAGTGTTCTTCCTCATTTGAATCCTGGATTTAGTTTTCCTTTCATTAACTCGCAGGCCAATTTGGTTTGCTTCACATTCTAGGCTTAGAAACGATGGTTTGGCATCTGAGATATAGTGCATTATGATATTGATGTCATCATCGTATTCTACAGATTGAACATTAGCATTCCATAGGTTTCAGGTTTTGTATTTCTGATGACGTGTTCCAGCGCAATATTCGCTTTAACCCTGATTGCGTTGTGAAGCTGTCCGTTGGTTCACCGTTTACCTTGCTCTGGGACTCTGTATTTAGCTAGTTACTTTGACCGTATAGACCTCTTTTGTTAGGACACCAAATTCAAGCATTATTTTACAAAGCACATTTCTGTCGACACTGTTATATGGTTGCTTGAAGTCTACAAAGAGTTAAATCACATTGATGTTATACTCCCAGCACTGTTCGAATACCTGGTTGACTGAGAATATTTGGTCTATCATATACCGTCTACTTCTAAAGCTTCCTTGACACTTTTTTATAATGTTTTCATAGTATGGCTTTAATTTTCTCTCTATGATTTTGAAAAGCACAAGCACAGTAGAGCACTACCTCTATAATTTTCATACATTAGTTTATTCCTCTTTTTGTGTACAGGAAATATGCTTTTTATACAGCCCTCTGACCATACTCTGCAGCAATTCTGGTGGTATTCTATCCATTCCAGGAGTCTCGCCTTTTCTGAGGTCACGTACTGCTGCCTGTATTTTGTTTCTAGTTAGTGGTGAAACTGAGACTTCTGGTTCTACTTCTGAAATGCTGATCACTTTAGCAGTTGGTTGGGATGCTGTTAGTACCTTTTGGGAATATTGCAGTAGTTTCTTTCTTAAGCACATATTTTAGCTTGTCATCGGAGGGTTTTATATTGGTCTTCTTTGGCCAGAGTTGGCCGCTGGTTGTGTATTTTGTAAGGCCGGTTTCTTTTTTTAATCACTTTCTTGCATTCTTGGTCATGTCAGTCATTCCTGCTATTCCTTGGCTGATACGCCTTGATCTCTTCAGCCGCTTCTGTTACCGCATCTTTTACTGTCTCCCAACTAGTTTTGATATCATCATTACTTTTCTCCACCTGAGAGAATATGTTGATGCGGACTTTCAGCGCTGCCGTGTCTATAGATCGTGATGTTCCCAATGCGATTTATCTTAATTTGATCACGATTTGGATATCTCAAAATTTTCATGTATTTGCTTAAATTGAAAAAGAGTCACTTCCTAGTGTTTTTCAGAATTGTTCGCATTCAATCTGTTTATATATTTGGAATAATAAGAGTTTAAGATGATAGTGAATGCCTTACAGTTATACACCCTTGTCATGGCCAAAACTAATTTAAGCTATGAAAAATTTGGCCTTATCGTCTGGTAGACCATCCTCGAATTTATTGAACATTGTTAGTAGATCTAGGCGTTATGATGAAATACAGCAATCATCGTACAGCATGGGCTAAATTACCAAGCATTATTATGGGTTTTCCCGGGTTCTGTGATGAATTCCCAATCCTAGAAATATATACCAGCATATTAGTTGCGCGGTTTCCTAAGATTAAAAAATCTAGCTACCAAAAACGCTTCAGACCAAGTTTGATCGGTGACACATCGGCTTTCAATTTTTCCGTTACTTTTTAGAGTTTTGTAAAAAAAAATTCAAAATACCCTATTAAAGTCGGTTACTGTCCGTCTGTGTATCAATCCGTCAGAGTAAATTTTTTCAGAAACTAGAGAAGCTACATTCGTCAAACGTTGTGAAAAGTTCAGAAGTTTCTGATTTATGAAAGTTCTATAGTCAAAAAAATTTCGAAGGCTTTGGAGGGTCTACCCATGCAAGGATCTGACCCCTTATATTTTTTTTATCATCGAAGATAGTCGAGTATAGTATCAAATCAAAGGCCTTGACAAAATCTTTCAATATCTTTTGTCAAAATTGCAATATCGATAACGAAGTAGAAGGGGAAAACAGAAGAACACGGAAAGATCGTGTTCGCCATTCGACACCTTTGAACCAAAAATCTGAAAAAGAAAATCAAGGAAGTATTTCTAGATGAGTACAACAACGACTGCATATTTTATGTAGTAGTGATTGCGTGGCTTATATTATTATATACTTTTGTCTTTTAATTATTGGACTTTAGACTATCATTAGTCATAAACTGAGCGTCATTAGTAATCAACAAGTTGGTTAAAAATAAACTTAAAAATGGACAGTCAAAGAGAGCATTATCGGCATATTTTATTATTTTACTTCCGAAAGGGCAAAAATGCAGTGCAAGCTCGAAAGAAACTCTGGTGAGGACTGCCTTACTGATCGCCAGTGTCAGCATTGGTTTGTTAGCTTTCGTTCTGAAAATTTTAAACTTCAGACTGCACCACATACTGGTCGCCTATCCACTTTTGATGACAACAAAATAAAGGCGTTAATCAAAATTAACCGGCGTATGACAACTCAAGAGATAGTCAAGAAGCCAAACATATCAAATTCAACCGTTTACTTGCTCTTACAACAGCTTGGTTACCTGAACAAACTGGTTCCTCCCGAATCAAACGAAATCCATCTCACCAAACGCGTTAACATATGCAATTCTTTACTAATCGTAACCAAAATGACCCATTTCTAAAAAAATCATAGCGGGTGGTATAAAATGGGTTGTTTATGATAACATAATCTGAAAACAATCATGGACCAAGCGAGATGAGCCCCCGCAATCAACATCCAAAGCAAATATTCACCAAAAAAGATTATGCTTTCTGTCCGGTGGGATCACAAGGAGGAGCTGCTTTCAAGAAACCATACTGTTGACTCAAATGTTTACTGTCACCAGCTATCGAAATTGAACAAAGAAATCAAGAAAAAAAGCCCTGAACTGGTCAATCGCAAATGCGTGATTTTTCAAGATGGTAACGCCAGGCCCCACACCTCTTTGGTAACCCGTCAAAAATTAATATAGCTCAATTGGAAACTGATGCTTTATCTACCCTGTAGTCCTAACTTAGCAACATCAGACTATCATTTGTTTCGCTCCCTTCAAAACCATTTGAATGGTGAAACTTTCGATTTCGATCAGGCTGTTGAAAATGAGTTCGACCAGTTCTTCACTTCTAAAGCCAAGGCTTCTTCGAACGTAAAATTTTTCAGCTTACCGTACTATGGCAAAATGTCGTCTAAGAAAATGGTCAGTATATAATTGATGAATGTTTATTGTTAACATAAATAAATTCACTTTGAAAAACATGAAAGAAAGCGACATTATCGAACAACCTAACATATCATGAGCACTTTTGAGAATTTATTCAACGGGTGGCATGAGTACCCGTAAAACGATATAGCGGCTATTTTAAATGAGAATATTTGTTAAGTATAAGTTATTTTTCCCCATTCATGCTTTTAACTCCTGTTGAAAGCTATAAAATTTTCTTTTACCATATAAATTTCAATCAAATCGAATCATATTTACAGAAAATTTGAATTTTTTCAATTACAACATATATAGTCTACGAAATGTCAACTATTATTCAGGCTTTTCTCCAAACCAGATACTACACTTTTGATTGAAGCGTCCCCAGATATTCTAATAAAATTTATAATACAATTCTCCTTCGTTTTAGAATAATAGACCCTCTCGGGCCTTCAGTTTCTGCATTAAGCCCCTCCAGTATCGAAATCTGAGCAACAATAAACTGTCTTCGTCGATTGAGTCAGACCAGCGTTTTCACGGTATCCTCACTGTCATATGATTTATGTGGCCAGCCCATTGCAGCAGTCTTACAATCGTTGAGACTTCCAGATCGTCAAAATTTCATACAGTTCATCTTTTATGTTAAATTCGCAATTGGTCTCCATCTAGTTTCGCACCAATTATCCGCCTCGGGACCCGTCTTTCGAAGGTGTGTGATATGTTTTCGGATGCTTGGGTTAGGGTCCAAGTTTCACACCCATAGCATAGCACAGGTCTTACCACAGATTTACTTGTTTCAAAGAAATCGGTGAACTGGTTATTGATGCAAACTTGGGAGGATGTCGAAGTCATTTTCATTTTGGTAAGACGGACATATTTGGCTGGGATACCAAAGCTAAGCATTATTTGGGACAGTACGTACGATCAATACTGTTGTATGTTTGTTGTTGTGGTCAGTACCTTGGAAGCACTCCAATAAGGCAAGCTGCCTTGTCGAACTTCAAACATTAATCAGCTCTTCTTCAGTCACGATACTAGATCTATAACCTCTTCCTTTCTTCAGACGGTTTTCCCTTATGCTGAAGTAAATGTTAGCAATTTTTTTATCAAAGGTGGTCAAGCGAGTATCATATGAAAGATTTTGATTAGAACTTTTAGAATCTGAAATGAAAAAGTCATTGTATGCATTAAGGGGCCCAGGAGGAGTAAAAATGTTCGTAAATTTTTGCGTGCTTTGTCACAGGGAAGTTGAAAACAGCATAAGCCAGCCAACTTAAACACCACTTAAGCAACACCACCGGAAAACGTGATACAAAGGATGCAGCCTCAAGCCGAACTGGGATAGGAACCTTATCCATTTATTGTACATAGTCCTAGTAAAGTTAGAAATAAGAATAAATTCTAATGTTAATGGCTACAGTCGAGTAGACTTTTATTTTCTCAAGTTAAATTTATGCAGCTCAACTCAGATTAGTTAGGCTCGACGTAGTTCACCATACCACTCCCGCGTGTGCACGGTTGCTCTACAAAGACATCATCTATAATCAACAACCACGGAAAGAACGAGTTCAAAAGATGCGTGAGGAAGCAATCTTCGTATAAACCGACAAGGTGAAGAAATTCATCGCAGGCAACAGGAAAGCACTTTGATCATGCAAATAAATATAATAATTCCGGTGGCAACATGAATCCTAACTTCGGAGGTGGCGGCGGTGGTGATAACATGGGCCCTGGAAGTGTAGAACAGGGATTCATGCCGTTCGCTATTGGTTTAAATGTTAAACCACAATTCGTTAATGCAAATCAAGGTGGCGGTGGAGGCGGACCAAACCAACGTGTTGGTGGTGGAAGAACCGGTGGTAAACATGATTTCCGAAACAATAAATACATTTGCAATCATTTTAAATCTATCATATAATACTTCATATTTGTAATCATACCAATTTCTACATAGTGACATACTCAAGGTTGCGCACCACATCTAATTAGTTGCCCGCGTGTCCTTCGACAGTTTCTTATGGTATCGAATAGGCAGCCGAATATCAATTTTTGCCTCAAACAGCGACTTATGATATCTAGAAAAGAAGAAAAAAAGGCACACAAAGTGTCTTGTCCAAGGATAAAATATGAAAGCACTACATATCTGATAATCCCGTCGCTCAGTGAAGTCCTGCCACTGAAAATCCTCGTAAACACAAGCACTCAAAATTGTATCAAACATAAAAATTAACATCACGACTAACATATAATCACTCAAAAATCTAATACTCTGAATTTTGGAAACACCAGTTGAAGTATGCTGAAAATTGTGATGGAATTGCCCGATCACACGAAACGGCTTACAATTTTCCCAAGAAAAGAAGAACTACAAGGTTCACTCCGGAATCAGCGGTGCTCCGTTGGGAACGAGGTAATAAAAGGGCGAGGGACAAAGAAAAAGCTCTTTCTGACTAATCTAAAGTGACTAAGGCAAAAAAAAAGTGTTTGTTTATATAAAAAAGGTGCGGAGTTTCAAAAGGAACTGCAAAAAAGGAGAAAAAAAAGGAAAACGGAATTAAAAGATTGTTTTCTGCTTCAATCACCACTGGCAAAAGGCATAATTGCCAGAAGAATAACTAACATCAATTGGCCAATGCACGAGTACGACCCGGGAAGAGTGCGTGGGAAGAGTGGATGCCTCCTTATTAGTTACGTTAAGTTAGAGAGATTAGTCAAAGTTGTTAGAATTTTTGCTGATAAACTTTGTTTTCATCATATGAAAAAATGCTTCTTTTGTTTGTAATTTCACAATTTCAAAGTAAATCGTTTCCATATAAAGGAAACTTGTAGTGCTTTTAATCAATTTTTTGGCATATAAAATTTTGTTTTTCAGGAAGTGTAACAGGTTGGCTCGGAGAAATATCGCGCGGGTCCACGTTTAGTGAGATTGAATCTTTGGTGGTGTTTGAGTGGCGAAGCGTTAGTTAGTATTTTGTGCGTTCTAGTTTGAGGTGAACCGCCTTCCTCACAGGGCGGTCGAGTCTGGGGCTTAGGCCAAAGCAGTGAGTTGGTGCTCACGCCCGTCTGCGGCGAGCAAAGTCGGGACCGCAAGGCCCCCCTGCCGAAGCACTCCAGTGGTCAGGGGTAAAAACGATTAGACACGTTTGAGCTGAAAAATCTAAAAGAAATCTCGGAGGTAGTTGTTGTGGGATTTGTGAATTTTACGTTTTCACCCGTAAAATCAAAACGGTACCATTGAACTTCTCAAGATTTCCAATTTATGTAGGCTAATATAAGGTCGTGCGTACAAAGTTTTCAAGAAATCAGATCATAATCATATGAACTATGTATAGCCATTTCAATTGTATGGAATTGCAATAACGATAACACGTGTTGATATTCGATGTAAATATCAAATTTATCTAGGCATTGTTGTTTTCATCGGATTTTAAAGCTGGAACAAAATGATGGCTGTTATGTGCTTATGAAAGAAACTCTACAGTTTTTGGATAAATTTGAACGATTTCTTAATACAAGTAGGATGAATAATTGAAGTCATTGATTCATATCATCACAAAGCTTGTTTCGAATTTAGGGATGGTTGGAAAGCCCTTCTGGTAGAAGCCCTCTCCTGCTTACTCGACTTATTAAGTGAGCAAATGCGTTTCAACTCCTTTGAGTCATCTTCAGTTTGTAATTGGCTACATTATTATAATTATCAATCGACAGACTATAAAAAGAAAAATTATCAATCACTTCAAACTAATCAGCAGTAAATTAATTACATTTCATTTTCTCACATTGAGACATGATTTGCCATCCTGATTTCATTTTCGATTGAATGAGGAAAGATATCTTCCATGGCCGTTTTTCCAGGATAAACTCATCATGAATAATATTCGTTATAAGTTTACCGATAGTTCTTCTGCTTTTTAAATTCCGTGATTTGTTTCGACGCAGAACTATCTGATTTATGCCCTGAAACCATGATGAGAAGTGCTTCTAACATAATAATCCAATTTAAACGCCAGATACTCAGTTTCCAACAGCGCATCTCAGCTTTTCTTATTCAAAGCACACGGATCTATTTTTAACCAGAAAAAATTGAAGCAACAATAAAGGTTTAAAGTATCAAATTTATTTGAATATTATTCCGCCGCTGAAATTCCTCATGAAAAACGAACCCTACTAATATGCTCAATTTAACATTTTCCTTTTAGTAGATATATCTTTTTTGATGGATTCGTTATTGGACTGAATGAATCCTTTTAGTCTGCGAACCTTCTCGACTGATTGCAAGATTATTCCATATTTTCATACTTTGTATATTTCAAGAGGAGGACTTATCGCCGACTGTTATTCTGAACTTTCCATAGTATGCTAATGCTGTGCAGGATATATGATTGTGAAAGGAAAATAAATAAATATGTATGACAGGCAAGCGTCTGCTTTCCATCATAGACACGAGCCTCCGTACGGAAAATTTCAATATCATACCGATACTACGGGCCTCGCACCTTTCAAGTCAACAATGTTGTTTCAAATTGACCTTCGTCGAGAATCGGTGTCCGTTTGTCCTTTCCGATGAATAATGTCCTGAGTGGGATGTTAATAAAATCTTTTTCCCAACCGCCGGCGCGCTGAGTCGTCACTAAACGACGAGTGTTACCTTACTCATTCGATAGGTCTTAGATTCCATGAATTAATTATTCCTGTTTCATTTTCGGGTTGACATAGCTTTCCAGGGATGAATGGAGGCACGAAAAGGGTCGATGCATAAAAACTGATTACGGAAGCGGATCTCGTCGTAATCATCTAAAAAGCAGTCACCCGCTGTAATATTTAAAATCTATGATCCTTGAATTTCCTAATTAAGCAGTCAGGCAGGTACTCATATCGAAGCCACAAAACAGGCTGCACCCGGGGGTGGGGTCGGAAAATGCTGTAGAAACTAACAATGGAAATTGGACACTGATTTTCACTTGCTGATAAACTAGTTTGAGTGCTTATCGCATGCCGTACAGGCGCACTAATCTCTGTGTCAATGTGCGAGAAAATAGGCTCCACAACTTGAGAATGAGTCCTTGGAGCAAGTTAATTTTTGAATAAGCCTTCCGTATCCGAGATGGTAATCGTATGTCGAGTCGTCATTAATATTTCATAGAAGCGAAAGGAAAGGTAGACTTTCGACGAGTGATATACATCTGATTATTTTCTAGGCCGAAAAAGCATTAATGTTTATCTCCGATTCCCGGGAAGGTTCGGGGCTTATTTTAGGCTGTAACAACGTAACAACATTACGCTTTCCCAACGAATAACTTCAAATACCTTTCAGTGTGGCTCCGGTATATCTCATTTGATAAAACCAACTTAGCGATACCGACTTTGCCCTACTAACAATCATCGTTGCGAACAAATGGAAAATTGAAGGTGTAGCTGATAACGAAATGATTTACGGAGTGGTTTTTGCGAAGTCCCGGGAAGCGGATTCAAGCCGCATTGACAATCATGGTTGCACGCATTGCGAAATGGAACTTATTCTGGCCTCAAGCACTCCGTAATGTACTATTCATCAGGATCACAGGAGTTCGTGTGGAGAGCGAAAATCAATATGGTTGTTGGTGTGTACTCGTATTAGTGTTGTTGCATGTTGATAATTACAAAGGACTCTCATTAGCTCTATCTGCTGCCTTCTAACCAAATATTTGTTTTAAGAACTGTCATACAGCTCGCTTAAATAGTCGAGATAAAATCGGTTTATTATTGATAGTATGCTTAGGCTTGTACCTTAATTACTATGTACACTGTAATGAATTATCGATGCGTTCTGGAGGTGACTATGTGCAACATAGAATGTGCGTTTAAATTTTCAGTACAAGTTTGGACTTGCAAGTTTGCCATGTAGATTGAATAAAATATTCTGTGCAAATTCAACATTGTTTACATTTGATTAGTATTCAAAGTATGTAATCCTTTGATATGGGTCAAAATGAATATTGTGTTATTCAACGTTTGAACCTTATTTGTTGCACAGCCTGTGGAAATGCTCCCTCGAATATTTTTGTTTAAAAGTCAGTCTGAATTTGGAAAGGTTGAGTAGACGAAAATATGCTCCTAGCGGAAAGGTATGCATCCATTACATATATAACAATGAGTTAAATTTGAGCTACAATCTTAATTTTAGCTAAAGATTTAACCAATAATCTCAAGTTTCTGAATCGGAAGTTGGATGCAAACTTACCAAAATGTTGTTCTGATTATTCAGTTTTTAGTTTTCATTCCTTCAATTACTAATATTTACCCAATATTTCTTCAAAGGAATATAACCTTATCGCTGCTTAGTCTTTTTCGTCCCAAACAATAAGGTATTCTTCGTCATTTTATGTGTTGCTTTCCCACGGCACCATACAAGACAATCTTGGTGTACCATTCTCATCTTTTCATCTGAGTTTTTGATATTCTTGTATCCGGTAGATGACATCGTTATTACATTTAGTGATTTAGTACGATCCTTTCCATTTTTGTCTGTCTAAATGTAATGAACTTCTGTGTGCTCCGTAGCCTTTAAGCCTCGAATCGCAGTCTGAAATGCTTTCTCATTTCAGTCAATGCGCAGATTTTTTCTAAGTTCACATATTACACATTTTAGATCGATATCGGCAAGCGGTGTAATCAGCAGTTCTAACTGGGGCCCTCTACGTAGCTCAGCTGCTCTTCTTTCGAGCTTGTGATAGCATTTGCATTCTTGTGGACAAAGCTAACATACTGAACGATTGGCATTTCAATGAACTAGTCCTTTTTGGTATACTTTGTTATAATTGTACGTTAATAAACTTCCGTTCTATTTTTTATTTGACTTTCGGTGTTTTTGAAGGTCAGCAACCATTCTCACTAATAGTACTCCTGATTCCACGGTCACAAATAGGCAAAGACCGATACAATGTTTATTTTTGTGTTTGGGAGGTGGATGCCATTTATGCACAGAGTGTGGGACTCCCATGTTCGCAAGAGGGTGACTGGACTACCCACTAAACACCTCCCCTGTCAACCAGAGAACCTAGCCTGGAACCGTTTGACACATTACTTCGGGCCAGGTCTCGTTTTGTTACGCCGTGAGGCGCCTTCATGCTAGGTGATCCTTTTCCTAGCGGGAGTGGCAAGGGAAAGAGGAAGTGCCAGAAACATGATCCTCAGCCCCAACGCCCTCGGCTGCAGTGAGTCCCTTTTATATTTTAGGACTGCCCGAGCATAATGTGCCACATGGTTCCATTTCTCAACTGATTCGAGCATCACCGCAACTATATTATCCGGGGTGAGCTCTCCCGTCTGACACATTTTGTACACGCAAAAAATGTGTGACAGACATTGTCCTCCTCTTCTGGGCAAAACCGCAAATCGGAGGACCGTGACTTACCAATCTTGTGCAAGCAAGACTGAAAATTTCCATACCCGCTCAAAAGATATATCAGATAGAAGTCAGTCTCACCACGCCTTCGATTTAGCTACGGTCTTACATCCGAGATGAGGCGCGCAGTCTACCTTCCCTTTGTGCAATTCACCCAAGATGGTTGCCATTCGTTGAGTGAGCGCTGTCTCTCCTCACGGACAACCATCTCCCAGGCATCCTCGTTTCGGCACAGTTAAGTAGCGTGGCGCTCTCTAGCAAGGAGGACGACACGTATCACGCCTGCAATAGCTCTCACCAAAGGGTGGGAATATGAACTTGCAATTCTCAGTGCTCCTTTTCTCTGCACCTATGCCAAACGTTTCCGGTATACCTCCTTGCTGAGAACGTCGCCCCATACTTCTGCTCCGTACAGTAGGACTGACCCTACAGCACTCATCAAGAGGCGTCTTCTTGACGGGCTGCGTCTCCCTACGTTGGTTCCTGAAGCAGCCTTCTCAGCCGTTGCCCTGATTTGCTCAGAGGAACTCATCTTTGAGTCGGTCAGTAGCCCCAGGTACTTCACCGATGGCTTCGATTCGATTCGTATACCTCCAATACTGATCATCCTTACTCTAGGGATTCTCTTTTTTGTCAAGATGATCACTTAGGTTTTCGCCAATGCTAAACTGAGCCCGCGAGCAGTCATCCAGTCCGTCACTCGGCACATTAGCATACCTAGCCTAAGTTGCGCTTGTTCAATCTGGCATCTCAAGTCTCAGTAGCCCGTTGTAAGGCACGTTCCACACGTCCGGACAAGGATAGATCCCTGGGCAACACCCGATGTAATTTCAATCCTTCGTTTGCTCTGTGTCGTGTCGTAGAGCAGGCTTCGGTCCTTTAGGTAATTCCTCAAAAGCCGCATTAAATATTCTGGAACTTGAAAAGAGTTTTCCAGCGTATCCAGAATATCTACCCATCCAGCGGAGTTAAAGGCATTCCTGACGTCGAGTGTCACCAATAGGACGATCCGTCGCTTGGTGCGACTATATGCCTCTGCCTTTTGGACCACGTTCACCACCTCTGCAATCGCATCAATGGTAGAACGTCCTGCTCTAGAGCCGTACTGCCGAGGAAATTGGTCCCCAGCAGCACGAATCGGTTCGGTGAGTTTTCCCTTGATGAATTTCTCTAGCACTTTCCCAGCCGTGTCTAGCATGCATAACGGGCGGTATGTCAACGGCGATTTGGGATTTCCCTTCCACTCGTTGATCAGCATGTGCCTTGCCACCTTCCATCGCACCGGGAAGACCCCGTCCCGTAGGCAAGCGTTGAATGGGCTGAGCAGCAAGTCAGGACAATAGTGATAGACGGACTTGAAGCCTTCCTCGCTTTCAATGAGATGACTGCTTCTTCCAGTTCCGGCTGTGTGAAAAGTGGACACTCGACTGCTGTTGCACTATAGACAGCGTCAGCATGGACGGGATGGGTGGAGAAGAGTCCCCGCATCATCGCGTCCATTTTTTCCTCGTCATGTATACAAGGCTTCTGTAGGGCACCAAGCTTCCACATAACTGGCTTGTAGCCAAGGCCCCACGGATCTTTGTTCATATTGCCTAGTAGGTCACACACCCAGTTGCATGCCTCGTCACGGTTCCACGCCCGTTGAGCCTCACGTCGAAGCTTGTGATACTCCCTTCGCTTTTCAGCGATTTCAGTTGACCACCAGTACACTGGGTGCTTGCCGTCCCAGGATCTTTGACGGGGCATAGAAGTACAGCAAGTAGTCGTAATGATGCTCATAGTTGAGTTCACCACGTCTTGAGCTGCCAGTTCTTCCGTCCCCTCCGAAGCTCCCTACAGCGGTTCACCTGCTGTGAGCACTTCGACGAACCTCTCGACGTCCATCCATCCGATATTCCATACAGTTGTCGAAAGTCGAGAGCACGGACGTTGGGGGACAACATCACGTATCTCAAGCAAAATGCACTGATGATCACTGGCTGAGTAGTCCTCTAATACTTTCCAGTTGTGTATCCTCTGTACTAAGGACTCTGAGGCAAATGTCACGTCCGGTATGAATCCCTCACATCCATTACGGCGAAAAGTCGGCCTATTTCCGGAGTTAAGTGCGACGAGTGCCACCCTGGCCATAATTCTCTGGATTCGTTTTCCCCGCCGATTCGTTTGAGGCATGCCCTATTCGAATAATTTAGCGTTGAAGTCGCACCCAACGAGTACTTTGCCCTCTTCATTGGAGACAACGCCCTTCAGAGAGCATTAAACTTGGGTTGTAAATATGATATTGATTCGTTAGGCGTTAGTTAGACACTAATGAAGGTCGTCCCTGAGCACTGAACCCACGCGAAACCATCACCCCGTCCACAACTCTCCACTTGGAAATTAATGTTCCGAATCCAGTTAGCGGCAGTACCAGTTTCGTCAGAATGCCATAATGCAGGTCTTTTATCATAGTGTTGCTCACTCAGCAGCAAGATATCGGCTTTCATATCCCTCGCAAACTGCTCAAGCAGATTTTGAGCGGTTGAACTGCGGTGTAGGTTTATCTGCAGGATGTGGGTCATCGAAGTTCTGATTTTGCCTTGGCTAGGGCTTCCTGGAACACACAGCGTTTTCCTGATCCCAAGACGTTTCCAAAATCAGGTCTTGGATCAGCATCCTTGCAGAGAATACAGTGTGCCTCCTTCGTACACTCTTTTCTTTTATGTCCCAATTCACCGCATTTGTAACATAAGGAACTCCTATCGGGTCCTTTGCATGCTTGTGTGGTGTGACCATAGCCAAGGCATTTGAAACACTGAAGAGGCGTTGCTCTTCATCGTATCCTACAGAAAACCCACCCTATTCTTACTTTGCGCTTTTTCAGGAACTGTTCGGCGTCCTTTTCGGTGAAGTCAACGATGGCCATGCGTTGTCCCCTGTTGTTTTCTGGTGTCAGTCTCGCTTTGATCCTTTCCACATTAGGGAAGTCGCTTTTGATGGGCTCTTCTACCTCGGCCAGCTGATGTCTCTTATTTCGATCGTTACTATCGGTTGGAGCGAGGCTATGGTTGCGCTTTTGCCGAGGACTTTCTTTACTGCGTCGTAGAATGCTTTCATATTGCCGGCCTCTGTTCCGAATTCGACCAGTATGTGGCCCGACCGCGTAGGTCGTACTACTTGAATGGTACTTTTGATGTCTTTGGGTCTTGCGTATTCCCTGATGTCTCGCAGTACCTCCACGTAGGATCAGCCATCTTGGGGCTTTACGAGTAGTGCCTGCTACAGGGGTCTTCGTCGGGGCTTTTGCCTCTCCTGTTTTGCATCAGGTCCTTTTTCTGATTGGGCGTTCGTGCGAACTTTACTTTCTGGCTTATTTTGAGGGAGTTTCTTTGCGGCTTCCTTCGCTCTTTTCGCAATCACTATCTGGAACCTGTGATCTGGTGCTCCACGCCCATCAAGTGCCTCTTCCTTCCTTCTTTAATCCCGATCTCTTTCGATTGGGCTGGACTCTATTCTTTTATTGATTTTTAATGGTGGAGCTTTCTGCATTCGGCCTTTAGGTTTCGCCCCCAGCGCCTCTTTAGCCTTCTGCCCATCTTCCGCCCTTGGCCAGCTCCTCCAATAGTGCCCTATGCGATCTAGGAGCTCCTCTAGTTCAAGGGGCCCAACCTTTACTGCTTTGCTGATTTTTGGGGAGTCGCATGGAGATTGAATTCTTTTCAGAACATCTCCCGCTTTTCGGAATAGCCTTTCTTCTTCATATTGGTGGGTGGCAATTATACTTTGCAACCATCCTTGGGAGAGGTTATCGCTTTCCGTTTACGAATGCAGTGCTTCCGCCACATTTTTGACGTTGGCGGTGCAATCACATAACGTCACTTTATTTGTCTGATCACTCGTTGCTTTTCGCGCCTTCGGGATGTTTATTTACTATGTCGGGGTTTGCGACCCTCGCATCAGTCGCTTCGGCAATGATCGCAGCATTGACCATCGAATTTTCGATGCTCTTTATATTATCTTCCACCGCTCGAACACCTGAAGTGCCCTGCAGAGTTTCCCACTTTTCCTTCATAGGACGCTCTGGCGTGCACATGGTGCTTTTGCTGCACCCGAACGCCGCAGGGATCTCAGTCTGAATCAGAATGTCTGCTAATCTTCGGTTTTTGTCCATATTCACTGTCATTGTATTACTCGTCGTTTTGGTCATCGTTAGTACCGCTCTCGATGTACTGTTAACATTGTGGCTGCAACCGCTGGGTGCGTCGTCGTTGTTCTTATTTTTTATTTCTTTTTTTTTGATTTTTTTTATCTTTTTTATATGTTTTTGGTTGATCCATTTTTATGGGTCCCCCCTCGGAGCCGCTATCTCCGTTCGTGTGTGTAGTCGCCTTTTTGGTGCCATGGTTATCTTTGCAGAGCGAGGAGACCATGAGAGGTTTGGCACAAGCCATTATGGGGACAAGTGCTCAGAGCCAGATCAGCGCTAATCGGGAGTCCGTCTCAACCGAACCTACACCACCAACCCAACGTACTCCGAGGCCTGCCAAGGTTTTACCGGGACGGAGATGGTATGATAGTTGAATGGGAGCCGTTCACACACAAGTGTCACCTCGGCACTACTGTGCAAAGCAACTTGGTCCAAACCGTCATATTCGCCAGCCCAAAGCATCAATTCCAGTTCGTTGTCCAAAGCGTAGTCCAGATCCAATCAGAGTCGTTACCTGTCATCCCAGGAGGTGTAATAAACATAAGCAGTCGAGCAGCCCCGTGGTGATCAGGAGTGGCTGCTCCTGAAGAGATAAGGTGGTCACCCCGTCGAAACTGCTTAGTTTGTTGTTTTACTAGTGTAAAGTAAACTGCATCCGTCAAGTTTCCATCCTTTAGGCAGAGATGAGTGGTTCACTTCAGCCACTTTAACATCTTTAGGTTTGACATTCCCCTTGTAATGCAACGACCTTCTTCGGTGAAAGTAACGGTTGCTTTTTGTGTAATGTTTGCGTTTGTCTCAAGCCTCCGTGTCCGCTATCTTTAACGAGGCAAAACAATATTGAATTACTGTACAGTAGATTAATTGACACCTAATAGAACTTTTCTAAAGACAATAAAAATTGATCGGTGCGTCTTGTAGAGTAGAGTACGCGTGATAAGTATTTTGTAGTGTAGCTTCGTGGCTCGACAAGAACCCGCCTCATATGATCCCGCAAATGCTAGTCGTCAAGCACGCATACGCGGTCGTTAAGCGAAGCTAGTTAGCTGAGCTTGGTGTTGTTTTAGCTCGCTGACACTTGTGCCAGACCATCGGCACCCGTGTCCCACACGGACATTTCGAAATTCATTACAGAGGGAACCTCACGGTGCCCCCCATATCCTCGGATCCACGTGGGTGGCGCTCTCCAAAGAATACTAGCCTCCAAGAGTGCTCTTGTCGACCGGCATTCCCCCTGCGGGAATCTCCTCGGGTGCATGGGGGCGGAACTCCCCAAAGAATGCTAGCCTCCAAGAGTATTCTTGTCGACCAGCATTTCCCCTGCGGGGGGTACTAGGGACTTGGAAGCAAATACACGTCCAATCTGGTTTCAATGCATTCCAATCGCCAGAAAATGGGGCTGTAGCTTGTGCCCAATATGAAGAAAACAGCTCTAAGTCCCAACCCAGAACCCATTTAACCCAAAGATCTGATTAGGGCATTCCACATTCAAATGTTAATGTTGCCTCGGATGAGCACAAGATTTTCTGTACTCAAAATAGCATCCTTTAAAGCAATGACCTTGAATTTAAAAGGCAGCAATGGTTTGTTCAGCTTTAAGTATACACTAAAGAGTATAGTTTCTGAACACCGAAGCCAAACGAGAATAACTCCTGACCCTGCAATCGGAAGTAAACGCTGTTCCTAACCCAGTTGTTGGCAGTGAAAGATTCCTCAGGACACCACGTTGATAAACATCTGTTATTATGCTGACCGTTGAGCAGCAGCAATTTGGGTTGCTGTCTTTTGATAACTATTCGAGCTGATTTTGAAAAATTGTGTTTTGATGTAGATCAATTTGTAGAATAATGCTCATTACAGAGGAGCTTTGGCTATGGTGTAAGGTTTGCTGGAAAACCTAGCATTCTGCTGCTAGCAGGTGTTGGATAGATTACCATTCTGTCAGAGAGCTTCATCTACTGCTCTTTTTCTGCGTTCAGTCACTTACACCTGTTCTTGTTCATTTGAGTTAGGAGTACTTCCAGCTCCAGAACTCCATTGCCAACCACCTTGCTAAGATTATTAGTACATCGTAGGCAGCAATGATGCGATTTAGAACTGTTTGTGCCCCCAAATTTTAAGTTGTGGTATGATAAGCTCATTAGTGAGAAAACTTTTGCAGGCATAGTGGATCTTCTAAACTCTAAAGTCTCCCTAGAGCCTTAATTTCATTAGAAAAATTGCAGCATTGCCGACTTTTATTAGTGGCAATTAATTCATTTTATGCAAAGCTTAAACACCTGCCTTCTTATTTTAAAACTGATGGGCTACTTTTGGAGCCAGGATCTGTCCTTTCCGAAAGAAGTTGACAAATTTAGATGGAAGATGACTTCACAACGTTTAACAGGTGCTAGCAATGAACATGAGAACCTCTTGTTAGTCTATTTCACCTGGTTATGAGAGTACAGCCTTGTTGAAATACCATCTTATATGCTTTCTCCCATCCTCTTTGCAATAAAACCAGTATCTTTGGAGATGGTGACTGTTGCTGCAATTTGATATCTGTGTACATTTTCAGCTTTTGTGTTTATGATCCATGAAAGGATTTTATTGAGTCACTATAAAAATTACACGGCAATAACGTTAAAAAAATTATCAATGATCTTATTTCGTTCGTCTTTTAGCGTTGAGTCCACATCTTTGCAATACCACAGGGACCTTGGCCTCCCAGATACAGCGTCTCCAATTATCTCGGGTGCGTGATCAGGTGGCAGATAGGGTGTGGCGTAACCGGCTAGTTGATTGGTATGTGGAAATTAAACTACCAGTCACCGACTAAGTTGAAAAGCTGATAATGCTCTGCTTAGTATTTACTTACCGTGGAACCAGAATAACAGCCTCGGATTGGATTGAATAAACAGTACCAACCATCGCAACGTATAAATGACTATTCTTTGGGCCCTTGAAATATTCGAGCAATGAAGAGACTAGGTGCACTGTAACAATTTCTGGATGAAATAAAGAAATATAGAATCAACATCCTTGAATTGCAAGAAGCTAGATTGCATGCTTAAGTCATATTTGATATGCGAACGCACGCCATGTCTAAAAGTGGAAAATTGCAACCCGTGAGTTTGGAGTGGCTTTCGTTTTTGACATTGTTGACATAATGAAAGAACTACCACCGACTTCAAGTCCCTTAATGAAAGGTTTTATGTAATTCATGTCTAGACCAAATTCATCAATATGGGGCTGTTCAACCGTCATGCGATCACAGAAGACAAGGAGGAGGCAAATCAAGGATAAATTTTACAGCACACTGTCTATACATTGCCACCAAATGACATTAAAATAGTTTTGGGTAACTTTAATATGAAAACTGGCCGAGCAACAACGCATGGAGGATCAACGGGAAGAAATGGCCTTAATGCAGAAAACAGCAACAACGGACAACGCCACATACTTCACTTTATATTGAGACATCCAGAAGAGGCGTGCGCATCTTTAGATGGTGGTAGATTCTACTGGATTGACCATGTTCTCATACAAAAATGAGGGGTCATCAGTATTCTCGACAAGCGCTCATTCTGCAGCACCGTAAGTGATTTTTAAGCACTATCTTACAAGGCTCCAGTGACGGTGCAGCATCTCCAAAAGTTATATACAACTAGGATGAATTACTTCAAAGCATCAGATACAGAAGCTAAATGATAGCTCAGTAACGTCCACATACATTTCAGCGCTGAAAAATACCATTAACATATCACCGCAGGTGGGAAAAGGTAATGATGCCATGAAAACCC
Source organism: Odontomyia ornata (assembly GCA_963969285.1). Lineage (NCBI taxonomy): Eukaryota > Metazoa > Arthropoda > Insecta > Diptera > Stratiomyidae > Odontomyia > Odontomyia ornata. Next base: position 457,223,511 of record OZ017739.1, read on the forward strand.
TGTGGAAGACAGCAAGAGATGCAGTAATAGCAGCGGGCGAACAGATCTTGAGGCATCGGGCAAAGGAATATAGCAACGGCTGGTACAACGAAGAATTCAAGAAATCAGTTAAAAAATAACCAGGCGTACGAAGAATACATTCAATGACTTACTCGAGCCAATGAAGAACAATAAAACACTCTTTATCGGCAAGCTAAAATAAATATGTCGAAGAAAGAAACTGCTGTCCATCAACACCATAAACAAAACTATAATGCTACGTTAAGTTGGATCAGCGTATGCCTTTATTAAACAACTAAGAGACGACTTCAATCCATACACAAGTATTTGCAAAAGTGTACAAGGAGCGATCATAGGTAGCCCAGTCAAAATCAAAAACAGATGGCTGAAATATTTCCAGAAGCTATTCGCAGCGTGCCCAATAACTACTGTTGCTATGAGTACCTCAGAACAAAAGGTCCCAGTTTTACAACCAACCAGAGACCAAGTACATGACAGTAGAACAGGTAAGGCTACTGGAATATATGTGATACCAGCAGAACTGCTCAAGAGGACGGGGTATCTTAGTAACCTTCTCCATCGACTCATATGCAGAATACGGTAAGACGAGCAATTAATAAAGAACCGGCGAAAAGGTATATTAGGGGGGGGCAAGTTAAGGTGAAGAAACTTTAAGAACATCCCTCTTATAAAGTAGTCTAAATAATTTTTGAAAGAAAATTAAAGCGGTACTATGAAAGTATTATGGGAGAGTATCAAGGAAGCTTTGACTTGCATAGTCTACAATAGACAAAATATTCTGAGGAAACGGTGCTTGGAAAGTGCTGGAAATATAACATCGATGTGTACCAACTTTTTGTAGACTTCAAGCAAACAGATGGCAGTGTTGATAGAAATGGCAAATACAAAATAATGCCTGACTTTGGAATCTCAACCAAACTAGTTTATATGATCAAAGTCACGATGCTAAATAGAGAGTGCCAGGTCAAGGTAAACGTTGAACTAATGAACAGATTCATAATGATATCAGGCTTAAAATAAAGGCATGGACTTGCCCTAACAGTCTTTAATATTGCAACATCAGCTAAACCTCTGGTACATTGTGTTCAAGTCCACATAATTGGAACCATATTCTAATGATATCAATATTACGGCTGGTTCAATCCCAGATGCCAAAGGAACGTTTCTTAGCCTAGAATCTGAAGAAAATCGAATTGGCCTACAATTTAATGAAACGAAAACGAAATTCATAGCTCAAACGAGGAATAACACTTAAGTCTGACGAAATCTGACCATAAGGAGACTATTAGCTCGAAAATGTGGATAATTTTATTTATTTTGAAGCCAACCTGAATAGAATAGTCGCCAAAGTGGAAGCCATAAGTTATTTTGACAAGATGTTAAATTCATCCGCATAGGCTACAATTTGGTTCAACTTATACAATAATGGGCCTCTTGTATTAACGGGTACCTCTTGGATGACATATTCTAAATCAAGGTTTAAAAATAGCGGCGCTAGTCCATCTCCTTGCCTTTGTTCCACATATGTTTCGAAAGGATTTATAAGTTGGTTATCGGTCCTTATTTGAGCTGTAATCAATGTCACTGTCTTTAAAATAGAGTAAATGTGATAAAATGTTGTTGTTCAGTGGAAAATGATTTGATATATATTGCAAACTATGCAAAGCACGACTTCTACTGGGAGCCAAAGCTCAAATTGGTAGCTGAGCCAAATCAGTAAATTATGATGAACAATTCTTCTATTTAATTCTGATCAAATTAAGTTGGACAAATTATAGGGACAGTGAAGGTAGAATTTTGTTTATTTAAATTAAGATTGATGTGCTTCTGATAAAAACACACGCTCTCTACACGTGACTTTTAAATTATGCTCTGAGTTGCTCAAAAAAATACAATAAAATGTTTAATCAAACGATTCCGTTGATCCCCTAAGACGCAGCTAGCGATTTATTATCGCATTAGTATCAAAGAAATTAAGACCTGTCTTCGTTGAGAACACCATACTCTTAAATTATTTGAATAAACGTACATGTCCCTTAAAAGCAAACAAGCCTTAATTAGTGCTCCAATCATTATTCACAACCATCAAGCCAAAAAGGAGTCCTGCAAATGGCTGCTTATTACTGTCCATAAAAGCCCAACTCCCTCTACTCATGAATGTACAATTGTACGTATTTAAATGTACCAGAATATGCTTATTACCCTGGATGGCACATAAATGATTCAAAGTGGTGTCAAACGTAGGAGGAAGTAAGTTTGAGCAGGGAAAAGGAAACCAGAAGCCGATTTTCATCGTGATAAATATAGAAAATTGATTTCTGAGGAAAAGCATAAAGAGCTTCGTGTCATATTGTCATAAGCATTCAATAACGTCGAAATGAGGAAAAAAGTAACTCAGGCAACAACTGCTTCGAAGCTACAACTGACAAAAAGCAGAAACAGCAGAAAGGAGGAAGCCGTTCAACTTAGTAAAAAATTAAAGTAACATCCATGGCTTTTGCATCATTTCCGACGTGATTTCTCCACAAAAAATTTTATTGCCAGGAATTGCGGTTCGCAGATTGCTAGTTAATTATAAAAGTTCAAACTTTAAAGCCTTGGGATGAGGTATTTATTGGCTTCTCACCGCTTAACCCTTCAACTCTTTATTACAATAACCATTAGGAGAAGAAAAGATAGCAGCAAAAGCTCACAAGAGTTGGGTCCCAGGCGGGAAATTACTCCGTTATCAGGAAATTGTGCGAACGCTTAATCTTGGCAATAATTACAGAATAAGTGTTTGGTAATGTCGAGCAGCCCAATCACCGTTCTTGGAGGTATCCTTGCGCTCCGGCCGAAAACCACTAAAGATGGAGATTGTTGGAGGGGAGGAGGCAGACGGTGAGGTCAGCTACAGGCGCAGGCAATTCGCTTGAGGTGAAATGCGAAATCAAGTTATGAAACAAATTCTGCAAATTCATTACGTTGACATGGTTATTATCGATTTTCGTCGGGCAAATGCTACATTCCGACTAAAGGATCCTGTTTGGAACTGTGTTGGCAGTGATAGATAGGAGCAAGTTTGGCAAGCACTCCGGGCGGGATCGGATTCGATGCTGTAGAGCCCAATATCCTGTAGCAGCTGTTGCGGAAATTCCCATACCTATCCAGGCGCCAAGATAGAAACGCAGAGAGCGTGTAATGCAAAGCAAACGTTCGATCCTGAAGGAGTTGCTTCGATAGGTTCACTTCTCTGACGGCGTGGCATGTACTCCTACGAGTATGTAAGAATGTACAAACATAAACTTTCCCAACACATCACAGCCCACCGTGCGTTGCTTTGCATTTCTAACTTTGATTTTGCTTTCATCTCGAATGTCTACATACAAATCTCTTTGCTCTTCGATTTTTACTCTGCCCACCGTTGGCATCCTTCTTATTTTTCCAATTTTTTTCTTTCTTGAACGAGAGGTGGAAAAACTTTTATGAAAAATCTACACACCTGGGCTCGATAAATATTCACAGAGGACATAACGACGACATGGGCCGGAAAGCAGGCAGTAATGTCAAACTGCGATCGGGGAGCGAGCGAGTTGCTGCTTCTTCGAAGACCTTTCAAATTAATAATGCTTTAAGGAAAATGTGATGCAAACTTTCTGCGCCCGGGGGAAAGATAAATAAAGTAAACGGTGGACTTAAAAGATGGTTTCCAGGAAGGTTTGAAATTGATGTTTTTTGAGATATTTTGCTCTTTTGCTTCGAGTGGAAGAAATTCGGAATAATTTACCATTTATGGAAACAAAAAGAAATATTCTTATGGAATTTCCGTAGGGGATTAATATAAAATTTGAAATTATACAGAATGAGATGTCATTGGTAAAAGGAGTGCTAAATTTTATCGAAGTTGGAATTTTATGTCAATATTGAATGTTCATTTTGGAATTGGTTGATTGAAATAAATAAATATATAATACTAAACACTATCAAAATAATTCTTTTTCAAGATTAAACTAATTGGAGCTTTGTTTTATTTCAGGTGAGCCCAAAATTATAAGTAGTAAGTAATAAATTATGTAGTTTTAGTTTTAGAAATAACTTTCAAGCATAAGGTGAAGTTTCACTATAACCGTTATAACCCCCAGTGAAACAATAATGATATATATTATATGTAATCGCTTACGTGTTTCGGGCAAGACTAGGGCAGAGCTTATATTCTAACGAGCTGGTGCACTTCGTCAGCTGAAAAATAACATGAGATGAATAACTTTGCGAGTTTTCCTATGGCATGCCAGGGTGTAAAAGAGACAAAACATTTCGAAAGCGATAAACCGGGCCCGTCGACTTGCATGATTGTGCGTGACAAACTTGTCCGCATTCATATGTGTGCGTGAGAAACTTCTCCGCATTCATATGTGTGTGTTGTGTACTAACACAAAATAAGAACAGATAATAGTTTTGTCATATGGACATTTTTTCGCTTTTGATCGAAATCATAAATTGGGCAACGTTTGCAATGAATTTATGAAGTTGCATATCTATTTAACTGCAAAATGAAAAGAAAAAGGCAATTTATGTATGAAATATCGGTTTTTATACACTGAAAAATGGTCATTTGCTATTTTGAAGTGTTACTTGAAGAAAAACTATTCCTTTTTGTTGGTTGTGTTATTTTCACTGTGGAAGCTCAACGAAGAATTGTGTTGAATGTTCAACAGATGCCGGCAGTAAGCCTATAATCAGATGATGCAACAAGATCTAGTCGAGATATGTTTATAAATGAAAAACATGAGCCCATATCTGCTCACCTGGGAGCTACTAAGCCGCCACATGCCAAAGTAATTCGCATTAATTGAGGATATCTTGGAAAAGTTCAGTCATAAAATCAATGTAGCATGTACGCGAGGAGAGGAACCAAATGCAAAAGCCATATGAGCAGGGTTCACTATGGATTGTGTATGGAATTGTGTTTTTTGTATCGACAGCAAATGCCTTGAAAACAAAGACCGTGGGTTCTCTCGATTCAGTTCACAAATTTTCAGCAATCCTAGGCATAGTCCACTAGTACTTTTCATCCATGTCGCACTGCGCAAGTATGCAGAAACATTAAGGCTGAAAGTATTTAGGGATGAAGTTTCGGAGTACTTAACGAAGCTTGTAAAGCAATTTTTGAAACTAAGCCTAAGCAAAACTTTCGAAGCTGTGATGGAATGAAATGCATTGATCAATTGCCTAATGGTTAATGTCTTGTTCTTCTTCTGAGTATCACTTGACCGTATCTTTACAGAAACAATGTGATTATACACTTCTTTTTCGCAACCTCATCCAAAAAGCCACGAATGACTACACCGTTCCTAACACGAACTATATATTTGAGAAAGGCACATTCGTTTTTATACCAGCATGGTGATCGCGAATTTTACCCTGATCCTGAAGTGTTTGATCCAGATAGATTTTTGCAAGAAAATATTCGAGCCACGCCCCCAGCAACGTTCTTGAGCTTTGGAGATAGTCTAAGAAATTGCATCAGAATGAAACTTGGGGTTATGCAGATTAAGATGGGAATTATAAATGCATTGTGGCAGTATCGGTACTCGATTTCTCCCAAAATGAAATTGCCAATCAAGCTTCAAACAAAATCTTTTGTCACTTGTCCTGCAGAGAAAAATGGTTAAAAGTTGAGCGAGTTAAGTAGGATTGATAAATTACTAGTCAAATTGTATGAAAATAAAATGAGTGGCTCAAAAATCTTTGCATGTGTCAGAAGTTATACTGAACAGAGTTTTAAAAAAGTTCGATTCCCACAAATAATTGCCAACAATTTATGAAAATACTTTAAAGGCTCGGAGATGTTATTGAACAGGAAGGAGGCTAAGTCAACTATTAAAAAAATACCAAAGATATTTTCGACCCATAAATTCAGTTTAGTGAATATATGGATCTTTGTCTTTTTGCAAAAATTTTGGGCATTCCCTGAATGAATACAAAAGATAAAGGCTGATAAACCAACTTAATATTCAAAAGTCAACTGTGACTGCAGACTAAGTTACTTTTTAGAGTTTTGTAAAATAATTTTACAAAACCCTACTAGTTTCGCGACCAGTCTATCGGTCTGTCCATCTGTCCGTCCATCCGTCCGTCCGTCCGTCCGTCCGTGTGTCACAGCAGTTTTTCTCGGAAACTACTTAAGCTAGAAACATCAAACTTTGTGTGTAGGTGTAAAGTGGGGTTCTCTTCAAATTCAACTACAAAATAATTTTATAAGGTATTTAAGGGGGGTCTCTCCATATAGGAGAGTGACCCCCCGAAAAAAAAAATTCATTGAAGGTAGTCGATATGGGTACCAAATGAAAGGTCTTGATAAGAACTTTTCAAAACAGGTCTTAATTTGCAAAATTTGCTTCGAGGGGCACACAGGGAGGGGAAATACACGAAAAATTTGTGTACCCCCCCTCGCGATTGGACACCTGTGATCCGAAAAATCTGAAAAAAATCAGGAATATAGGCCTTGGTGAGTACAATAACAACAAATACGTGAGAAGTCGAAATTCACTCAATTTTGTTAGTAATAGTATGATTTATCGATTTTATGTTTTCTTGAATAAAATCTTAACGGTACCCTTTAATTCTATGAAATACAGTATGTCTATTTATAAGATTGATCTATCCTGAAAGTTTCATAAAGATTGAATCATACTTAGCGAAGTTATAACGGTTTGAATTTTCCTGTATTACTATGGAACTATATGCGCTGCATTTATTACTATGGCAACATATGCCTATGGAACAACATGCGCTTTTTATCGACCCAGACACTACAGTTTTGCTAGAATTTGCATGAAAACTTCAGAAATGATAGGTGTCATGTATATTGAGAATCGGTTCAGCTAGTGGTATCAGTAATCGTAAAACGAAATGGTGGCGGTTTTAAATGCGAAGATTGAATAATTTTGAGTTATTTTTTCCCAACTTCAACGTTTAAGGTGCATGCTTTGAACACTTTATTCAATTTAATGAATGACTGAAGATGAGTATCTACAATTAATGCTCATAAGTGATACAAGTAAAGGAGGTGGGAGAGAGCTCCTAGCAAAAGGGTTGTGTAAACATTCCAGAATTCGAAAAAGTTGGCTATTAATCGATGATAACAGTACAGGAGAGTGGCCCCTGAAAAAAAATTCATCAAACGTAGCCGATATGAGTATGAAATGAAAGTTCTCTATGGGAGCTTTGCAAAACAGTTGTTAAACTGTCTGTTTTTGCTTCAGTGGGAGCACAGGGGGGAAATATATGAAAAATGTGTTTCTTTCGTCGCGGATGGACACCTGAAATAATTATCAAGGGATATATTTATGAGTATAACAATGCCAAAAACCTCAGAAGTCGAAATTTGTTCAAATTTGTTAATAATAGTATGATCTTCGTATTTTATATTTCCTCCAATAAAATCGTCTTTGACATGTTTCTTGATTTGATTCGATCTGGTGACTGCATTTTGTAAATTGAATACAAAACCCTTCTGACATGAGCGTAGGTCTGTTTACCCAACTTGTTTAATTTATGTTTTTAAAGTGTGGTTAACCAGATAATGTTCCGGTCTTTGAAATACATGCCGAAATATGAGCTGTAGTATTGTAAATTATCATGACTAAATGTGATGTAGGAGAACTGCGTTAAAAAGTGTATTGTGAACCTACACTTAAAAAGCCTATAAGGTGAGCATACCTCCGTATCCCCACATATTGTTGCCACTGGTTTGTGATAGAAAGGCAGGACCTCTCTGCAGCTGCAGAGCATGGCAATTTGTCTGTCAGAAAGTTAGTCTGTAATAGAGACAGTGAGGGATAGCCCTCATAGAAGAAAATATCCAATCTGGTAAATCTCCATGAGCTCTACATCTTTTGTTTCTTAATCCGTGGATGCCCAATACCATGCAATTTTCAAATCTTAGTCTTAGCAAATTCATTATCAGTTGTAAACTTAACTGTTGAGTTTCGGCCATTTTAGACAAGGATATCCCTAACTGTGACAAACCCTTAGAATTGATGAAGAAAACAAACTGGTCTCTAATTGTTTTGTATGTGTCACATGTGATTTAGGTCATCCACTTGATTCCGCCGTAGTTGGCCCCAAGCTAGGCTAAGAAAGATAGAGGGATCCCCTTGTTTTCCTAACCCCCAGCTTCCATGATCTCTCATTCTAAATTCCACGAACAAAGTGTAATGAATGGACTCGGGTCGCACATTGAGTTTACTGGTTCAATGATGGGACATTAAATACTGAAAAATCTCAATATTTGCAAACACAGCTGCAGCTCTGCTACTAAATCCTCCCTACATCTCCTTTATGATGATGCAAAAGGATGAAGGCATGTCCTCCGTACATTCAGAATTGAAAGTAATAACCATGCCGCCAGAATGAACATCAGGCGATGGGCTAACTCCTTATCTCTGGATAAAGCTATATTGTTTCGAAACCTGCAACCGAGCCTCGAAATAGATTGGCTCTTCCGCAACAACTCGTAACCAAAAAAACGGACAAAAGCACTGGATCCTGAATATCTAATCATTGAACAACCCTAGCGCTGCTACAGAATTTGAACAACAGGCCAGTCAATACAAACTAAACATACTGGCAATCCAGGAAGTGATATTCAAGACATGAGGTCGCACATAACATTCAAAAGTGGGAAGCCTGCTGGAAAGCGTGAATTTGGAGTTGCATTTATTATGGATAGAGAGTTCAAATCACATGCTATTGATTCTAAAGCAGCCAATGAATGAATGTATGCGATCCGTAACAAAGCGAAATTCTTTGCCCTGATCGAAGAAAAGGACGAAGGAAACAATTTACAATTGGCTTGAAAGATTAGTCGTTTCATTTCATACAAATGATACAAAAATGATTTTGGATGATTTCATATATATATATATATATATATATATATATATATATATATATATATATATATATATATATATATATATATATATATATATATATATATATATACACATATATATATATACATATATATATATATATATATATATATATATATATATATATATATATATATATATATCTGTACATATATATGTATATATATATATATATATATATATATATATATATATATATATATATATATATATATATATATATATATCATCTGTAAGGCTTTCTGACATTTGTTTCACTTCCCACAAATATTGTATGTTCAACGTTGTCTAAATCCAGCTTTAAAACCCTATACTTTAAAAAGTATATTGCATTATCTTCCGTGCCATGGAATCTCAGGTCGTCATCATTGATACACAAAATATATCATCCTGCAAGTGTCGCACTTTGAATATGTTGTACCATTCAAAGTGTTTTAATATTTAATGCCACTTGGAACCGAACGTTATAGAGCCATTATAAAAGATAACGCATGGGCAAGCACATAAATAGTAGCACGAGCATATTATTAAAATTTTCTTCAAATTGCAATTATAATTATTAAATAAGAAATATTGGGAAAATATAATTCCTATTAAATAACTATAATTGGACTTTTTCCCCCTTAAAAAAAAAGGGGATTTTGCTACCTTTAGGTCTTCCTCCCTCCTATGTACGGATATGACCTGAATATTATTGTAGAACAAGTTGAGTAAGCAGGATAGTGCTCCTCCCAGAAGGGTATTGTAAAACAATTAGTAAATCATACAATATACTCTGCATATCAAAACTTGACTAACATAGAGATTCCATAAATTGAGTTCGACGAACTATTATGCTTATTATATTTTTATATTTGACGCCATTTTGTTTCAGTGTTTTGACCCCGACGTTTAATAAGTTATGATAACACATCAATATTACAAACCCTTTCTTAAATTTTTATCAAAATCCCTACATACTTATAGTGGCTAGGTCCGTTGCAAACGTGTATCTCCCTAGTAGCACGTGTTAATGTTATTGTAATTGTTAAATATTCAATCGGCTATAACTTAGCTGTTTATTGTTCGATTATTGTGAAATTTCAAGAACACATACAATTGCTTTCAAAAAACTTTAATTGTAGTTTTTGGGAAATTTAAGGATCCCCTTTTGATTTTATAGGCAAAAACGTAAAATTTATAAAATGTACCATTATTAACAAATCTGATCGAATTTTGACTTCAAAGGTATTTGTTGCCCTTGTGCTCTTAAAGTCTCACCTCTGTGATTTTTTTCAGATTTTTCGGGTCAAAGGTGTCTGATATTGCCTACGTGCGATGAAAACTTTGTTTTCAGAGGCGACTGCCCTATATGGGGAGACCCCCCTTAAAGACCTTATGAATTTCTTTTCGTGATTAAACTTTAAAGAGAGCATCACTTCACACTTACCTACAAAATCTTATATTTCTAGCTCATGTAGTTTACGAGAAAAAGTGGTATGACACACGGACGGATGGACGGACGGACAGACGGATAGACAGGAGGTGAAACTAGTGGGGTATTGAAAAATGATTTTACAATACCCTAAAAATCATGTTAGTATAAAGTCCGCCCGAACTCATTTCTGTCCCGCCATAGTAATGCATATTATGGTTTTATTTTAGATAAGTTTAAATACTCTTTCAATAGAAATTATAATTATATAATAAGAAGTATCCTGAGAAATATATTTCCTATTAATAATATATTAATTTATTTCCTATATATATATATATATATATATATATATATATATATATATATATATATATATATATATATATAACAAGAAGTATTGTGAGAAATATGTTTCCTATTAAATAAATATAATTTCATCTTTTCTTCTTAAAAAATAAGGGGATGTAGCTACCTTTAGGCCTTCTTCCCTCCCATGTCTTGCTAACACCTCGTGATTAGTTTTCCTATCGGCCCTTGTATCATTTTATTTAAAGATCCGTTTCGACTTTTTGAAGTCATTCTCAGCTCATGAGCTGAAATGAACCGAAGAAGACCACAAAAACCCGAAACAAGCCTCTAAACAAGTTGGGTAGACAGACCTATGCTCATGTCAGAAGGGTTTTGTACTCAACTTATTAAGAAATACGTCATGTTCGAGGATCATACTATTATTAACTAAGTTGAAAGAATTTTGAATTCTGAGGTTTTTGTTATAATTATACCCATAAATATCTCGCTTGATAATTTTTTCAGATTTTTTAAGATCACGGGTGTCCATTCGCGAGTGCCCCACTGAAGCAAAAACTGTCAGTTTAAGAACTGTTTTGAAAAGCTCTCATAGAGAACTTTCATTTGATACTCATATCGGCTACCTTTCATGAAATTTTTTTCAGGGGCCACTCTTCTGTACAGTAAGCATCGATTCATGGCCTATTTTTTCGAATCCTAGAATGGCTACAAAGCCCTTTTGCTAGGAGCTCTCTCCTGCCTCTTCGACTTGTTTCAATTGTATGTACTCATCTTCATGATATCTATCATTCCTGAAATTTTCATGCAAGTCCTAGCAAAGCTGTAGTGTCTAAATCGGTAAAAAGCGCATATGGCTCCATAGCCATATGTTTCCATAGTAATACAGGGCATATTGTTCCATAGTAATACAGGAAAATTCAAATCGCTATAACTTCGTTAAATACTATTCGATCTTTATGAAACTTTCAAAAAAGATCAGTCTTATAAATAGTCATCTGTTTATTGAATTCAAGGGTACCATTTAGATTTTATTCAAGAAAACATAAAATCGATAAATCATACTATTACTAACAAAGTTGAGTGAATTTCGACTTCTCATGTATTTGTTGTTGTTGTACTCATTAAGGCCTACATTCATGATTTTGTTCAGATTTTTCGGATGGAAGGTGTCCAATCGCGAGGGGGGGGGGGGGTGTGGTACGCGAAAAGTTCGTACATTTCCCCTTCCCCTGCCCCCCTCGGTACTCATAAGGCAATTTTAAGACATGTTTTGAAAAGATCTCATTGAGACCTTTCCAATGACACCCTACTCGACTACCAATGGTGAAATTTTTTTTTGAGGGGTCAACTCCCTATATGGAGAGACCCCCCTTAAACCCCTTTGAAAAATTTTTTTACCCTTGAACTTTCAAGAGATCACCACAAAGTTTCATGGCTGTAGCCTCTATAGTTTCGGGGAAAAAGTGCTGTGACATACAGACGGACGGACGGTCGGACAGACGGACACAGGTCGTGATTGCAATAGGGTTTTGTATATTAGTACAAAACCTTAAAAAAAAGATGGCAGTAGATGTAGTTTTTCACTATTTTAAAGTCATCCTCCATTCCTTATTCCATCATAAAAGGGAACCATGTGCAATTAAGAACCTCTGGTTCTCAGTCTCCTTAGTTCGCTTTCTAGGGGTGGTGCTGTAAGCAGAAGAAGTAAGGTGAGATGACAAAGGGGAATGAAGGAATTTGCAACAACATACAAAAAAAAATTGGAAAATCGATTTTTATAAATTTATGAATATATAATGTAAATAACTGTATAAATAATAAAATTTTAAATGTACAGAAATTAACTTAAATCGATTGTTCACAATATTGAAAATTAAATTGAACTTAATTTAAATGCAACTGGATATAGTAGCAGCTTAAGTTTGAAATGACCACGAAAACATGTTATATATGAATTTAGAGAGCCATTTGGGTCATTAAATTTTAGTAGAATGCTAGGCGCAGAGTTATGGAATGGACACGTTTACATTTGGGCCTCTTATTTTAGACAAATCATAGAAATAATCGAGTCTTTGACCTAATTCTCACAAAGATATCCTAACGACAAGTTCATGAGTCAATTTCAAACGTTCATTGATCGAATACAGAGTAATGATAAAATGATGCCCAGAAGAGTTTCGAGAGAAAAAAACATTGAATTGACTTATTTGCCCACAAATTAATATGAATTTATTTTAATACAAAGAAATTCTCCATATCACTTTCCAACAGCGACAAGCGCTTATCATATCCTTTTACTAAACCTTTGAATTTCTTACCAATAATTGGACCAGCACCAACAGGAGTGTAATCATTTCCACACAAGTTCATTCTTACAAAGATCTTCCTTCTTTTTATTTTAAGATCAGGCATTTTCGATCAACAGACTCTTTTATCCAAACAAGAGATGCATTAGCGTCTGGACGTTGCAGATTGGAATAGTCATAGGTCATCAAGGAGAAGGCATGAACGTGGTCGTATCAAGTTTCAAAATGATTCTGATTGAATTAATCGAGCATACCCTAACGGTTGCGTGGCACGACATTAATAAGCCTCAAATCATAATCTTTTGAGGCTTTGGCTGAAATATTTGGACGAATTATTGGATATTCATTTAGAAGACAACTATTGAGCATTTACACAATCTAACCACTAGTTAATAGAGAATTTTGTCTCTAACGCAATAGGCAAGTTACTGCCAAACTTCCCAGACTATTCCATCAAGATGATAGTCTGTCTGTTCGTAGCTTCTTGTTCACATTCGTAAAATAAAAATATGGTGAAATCGTTCTTCATTAATTGGTCCAGGATAATGTTCGGAAAACAGAAATCATATGGCCATGTTAAATTTGGATAGAATTAATATATAAAAGGGTTTCTTACTTTTCAGGTTATTTTGGCCATTGCGTTTGACCGCTTTCATCCAATCCGCATCAGCATCGTGCCTCCCGTCAATTTCGTAGCTATTGGTCTCATTGCGACGTATTTGGAACCAAACTGATGAAATTATGTCGAATTTTTTAGCCCAGATTTTCGCCACATCGTAATTCTGATTGTTCCACCGCAATGAAAATATGGCAAAATGGAGTAATGCCAAGAGAACAAAGGAAATGTCCTCAGCCAAGTTAGATTTGATAAGAAATACTGAGGAAGTAGCATAGAAAACACTTACCGGAGTCACATAACTTTGCGTCGAACTCTCAAATAGTCTTCTTTGCGTATCTTTATAAAAGACAGTATTTGCTCTTATAATGTCAACAGGAGATGGTTCGTCATCCACCAACTCTCGATCGAAGATAGTTTTATCTATAGGACCCGTCTCTATGAACCGTTTCTTTACTGTGCGCCATTGACAATGAATGTTATGATTAACAATATGAGCACACTTTCTTGATATGATTGCCCCGAAATTAATGTCTACCGGCAATTGTAACACGTAAATAGAAGCGATACTACGAGGGCAACAATAAAACTTGTAAGCTACAATGACGTTTGTCAGATTGACAGTTTAACATAGAGATACTTTTTGCGTTGTTAAATGTACTCAGCTCATTTTAACAAAATTATTAAATTATATTTGATTTCGTAATGCATACGATATTCTTGTCGTTGTCTGACCTTGTTTCTCGTGGGTTTTTTTCGCAAATACGCGCGTATACCAACCATAACTCACGGTCGCGCACCCAATGCAATCTACCGTTGGACTCTCATACGTGAAATAGATACAGACAGTAGTCCTGGGAAATGAGAATTTTCGATGGGGAAAATCAAAGGTAGTCCCCGCAGTAATGTCCAATAAATTCCTCCCTATTCCCGGTATCGAGAGAGAAAGGAAGAGCATCCATAGCTTTAAAAGCGAATTCTTCCAATGGTCTGCCTCTGTTGCCCAGTATATTTAACCAAGAGGAATTAATTGTAATAGTTTTCATGATACATTGCATCACCAATAATAGTGATCAATACAAGAGTACATAAACGTTCACGCTTCAAACAATGTATTATCAGTTGCGCTGGAAATAATTATCCCTGCTCAGAAATACAATAGACAATATCATATAGAAAGTTAAGGTCGTCAAAAACAGGAATAAAGCAACCAACCTTCTATTTCTCTTGAAAATCCGCCGGGCCTTGCTTTCTTTAGTGAGTAGACACGTTTCGACTCCTTTGGGTCATTATTGCAGATGACTTAAAGAAATTGAAGATGACTCAAAGGAGTCGAAACTCATCTACTCACTCAAAAAAATCAAGGCCCGATGGCTTTTCAAGTAAAACGAGAATTGGGCTACGGATATTAAGTAAACAAGATAATTGACTACAAAGAGCATATTAGCAAAATATTGCGGTCACTCTTGAAATTTTAAAACGGTTTAGTTTCTTACATTTTGAAAATAAATTAGTAAACGTAGTATATTTTCAAAGAAAATTGAGTCCTCTACAACTTTTTACCGGACAAGTTTCTTGTCACCTCGAAGGCAAAAGAGCTAGAAACTTTGTCAAAAAATTTAAGGTGCTTGAAAGTTTTCCAAATTTACCATTTTTTGCCAGCCTGTATCTTGTAGACAGCGAGGCAAAAGGTTAGTTTTTTTTTCATCAAAAAAATTATCTGTTCAGAAACAGCTCAGGCAAGCCCCGTCACCACCTAAATTAGGCAGTGTTTATGCAAGTCCCATGACTGCCTAAATTAGGAACTGTTTAGGCAAGCCCCATTTGTCCTTAATTTAGGTGGTGATGGGGTAAAGCGTTACATTCAGCATTAGGGCCTAATGTGGATTTCCCATTTAGGCATGCCTAATTAGGCCCTAATGACTGCCTAAATTGAATTTCTATTCCGCTAGTAGCTTTAATGTTGATTGTCAGCTTGTTATGATGAAAGGTCAGCAGGTATTTAATTTTTTAGGGTTTTGCAAAATAATTTTACAAAATCCTACTAGTTTCGCGACCAGTCTGTCCGTCTGTCCGTCTGTCCGTCCGTCCGTCCGTCCGTCCGTCCGTCCGTGTGTCACAGCAATTTTTCTCGGAAACTACTTAAGCTAGAAACATCAAATTTTGTGTGTAGGTGTAAAGTAGTGATCTCTTCAAAGTTCAACCACAAAAAAATTTTATAAGGTATTTAAGGGGGTCTCCCCATATAGGAGAGTGACCCCCCGAAAAAAAATTTCATTGAAGATAGCCGATATGGGTATCAAATGAAAGGTCTTGATGAGAACTTTTCAAAACAGGTCTTAGTTTGGCAAAATTTGCTTCGAGGGGCGCACAGGGAGGGGAAATACACGAAAAATTTGTGTCCCCCCCTCGCGATTGGACACCTGTGATCCGAATAATCTGAAAAAAAATCAGGAATGTAGGCCTTGGTGAGTACAACAACAACATATACGTGAGAAGTCGCAATTCACTCAACTTTGTTAGTAATAGTATGATTTATCGATTTTATATTTTCTTGAATAAAATCTTAACGGTATCCTTAAATTCAATGAAATTCAGTACGTGGATGTCTATTTATAAGATTGATCTATCCTGAAAGTTTCATAAAGATTGAATCATACTTAGCGAAGTTATAGCGGTTTGAATTTTCCTGTATTACTATGGAACAATATGCGCCGCATTTATTGCTATGGCAACATATGGCTATGGAACAACATGCGCTTTTTATCGACCCAGGCACTACAGTTTTGCTAGAATTTGCATGAAAATTTCAGAAATGATAGGTGTCATGTATATTGAGAATCGGTTCAGCTAGTGGTATCAGTAATCGTAAAACAAAATAGTGGCTGTTTTAAATGCGAAGATTGAATACTTTTGAGTTATTTTTTCCCAACTTCAACGTTTAAGGTGCATGCTTTGAACACTTGATTCAATTTAATGAATGACTGAAGATGAGTACCTACAATTAATGCTCAAAAGTGAAACAAGTCAAGGAGGTGGGAGAGAGCTTCTAGCAAAAGGGCTTCGTAACCATTCTAGGATTCGAAAAAATTGGCCATTAATCGATGATAACAGTACAAGAGAGCGGGCCCTGAAACAAAAAATCATCAAACGTAGCCGATATGAGTATGAAATAAAAGTTTTCATGGGAGCTTTTCAAAACAGTTGTTAAACTATCAGTTTTTGCTTCAGTGGGGGCACAGGGGGGAAATACATGAAAAATGTGTTTCCTCCGTCGCAGATGGACATCTGAAATAATTATCAAGGGAGATATTTATGAGTATAACAATACTAAAAACCTCAGAAGTCGAAATTCGTTCAACTTTGTTAATAATAGTATGATCTTCGTAATTCATATTTGATTTGATTCCATCTGGTGATTGCATTTCGTAAATTGAATACAAAACCCTTCTGACATGAGCGTAGGTCTGTTTACCCAACTTGTTGTTCCATATGAACTATTCCGAGCTCGTTAGCCGAAAGAAATTTACTCCCGAAGCTAGCTTTATCATTGAGGACCCAGGATTTTAGATATTGAATGATGGAGGTCACGCAGTTTAGACGTGAGATATCATGGTGCATCCTTATTACTGATCTGCACCCCATGAATAGGCTAGTTTTGTATTTCTAAGATATATCGTACAATCCCAAAATTATTCTGGACGCATTCTATTTGGTCCTTGGGCCAGATTAGATTTGAATCAGCTTAAAGTACAAACTGTTTTGCTTTAACAATGTGCAAATAGGTTTTTTTTAACTTTGACTGAAATATCTTCAAAGTTTGCTCTGCAATACTATTTTGAGCACAGTGCTGATTTTTCCCTTCATTTTGCAGGCTACCGTTTTATAGTGGGCCTGTGTTTCTCTCTAATTTAAGTAGACAACGTCAAGATTGTAGGTCTAAGATACAAATGTTGCCGTCTTTAGCTGTACTAACTACTCTTAGCTGTGTCAAAGATATTAATTTGTCGTTTGGTTATTGCTGCGTGACTATTCCAATATCCGAAGTGATTTGTATAAAATTGCAATGTAGGTATGATGGTTTCCTTAGGCTTTAAATTTCAAGGGTTTGATTAGTTCAACTTAAATGCTATTCACTTCGTTAACTACCTTGCCAAATGTGCAAGATTCGATCAATACTCATTATAGAAAATCATATTAAGTTACACACTATTCATCAAGGAATGAGTTTATGAAACGGCATCGCATCCTATACAAGACAAAATTCATTTCAATTAGTATCCTGATTAAAAAAAATGATACAGATTGGAAGTCAAACCACCTGCCCACTTAATTGACTCACATTTACAATAAATTTTGTATGGAATGCAATGGTAAATTTACTAGGTCACTCATTTTCCCTTCAAAGAGCGGCAGTAAATAAAATAAAATTAAAAAATCAATCATGCCAACAAAATTGGAAATTGCACTAAGCAAGGATTCAAATAAAAGTGAAGTACTTCCTATGTTGTTAGCGTGTCTAATTAGACTGCATTCAATGTGAATCGTTTTACTGTGGGAGTATGTATGTCATAAAGATAAAAAATGAATGGAATTAAAATGGAATATCCTTAATTTAACTCAAAAATGTACGCAAAACATTTCCATAATCACACTAGCAGGGATAACGACACTTTGGAAAGTAGTTTTTGCCGTTTGGTATTGAAGTTTTTTTTTTTTTGATTCAATCTGAAGTTGAATTGTTTCCAGTAACATCTATAAACAACTCGTAGTATTACTGTCTCGATATAATTTTGTTTCTGATTGATTGATAAATAAATGAAACTCTTATTTTCCTTATACACGGGTTTATTTTGTTATACGTATTTCGGGATCTAGTTGATCCCTTCTTCAGTGGGTTTTTTACAACCCACTGTAAAAAACTCACTGAAGAAGGCGTCAACTAGATCCCGAAATACGTATCTGGAAAAAATAAAATAAATCTGTGTATAAGGAAAATAAGAGCTTCATTTATTTAGCAATTAATAACATGAGGTCAAAACTTAGAAAATTCACAAATTCAGATTAATGTGTTTTAGATGCGGAATTTCCAGTTTTTTAAGTCTTTGTTAAAAATATTTTTATGAAGACCTACTAGTTTTGCGACCTGTCTGTACGTCTGTCTGTCCGCCCGTCCGTCACAGCAAATTTCCTCAGAAGCTATATCTCAAACTTTGTGAAACGGTCTGAAGTGGTGGTCTCTCAAAAGTTTAGGTCTTACCAAACATTTCAAAATTTTCTATGGGAGATCCCCCCTGATAACACAGTAGGCCTTTGAAAATTATTTTAATCAAAGGTGATCAAATGAAAGGTCTTAATTTGAACTTTTAGAATCTGAATTTAAAAAATCATTTTATGCATTAGGGGGTCCAGGAGGAGGTCAAATGTACCAATGTTTTGTGTACTCGCTCACGATTGAATACCTTTGAGCCGAAGACCCGAAAAAAATCATGGAGGTGGGCCTTTATGAGTAAAAGTGCAGCAAATACCTCAGAAATCGAAATCCGCCCAACTTTGTTTAAAATAGTATGATTTGTAGATTTTTCATTTTCACACGTAAAATCAAAACTACAGCTTCAAGCTCCTTAAAATTTGGCAATTATATATTTTATGGAAATCCAATTAAAATCAAGTGAGTAATAGCCATTTCAATTGCATGCAGTTAAAACGACAATAACACGTGTTGATGGTTGATACAAATTTTCAATTGCCCTAGGCATTTTATACTCTTACAATTTTCATGAAAATTGAAGGAAAAGTGTTTGGTTTAAATATTTAACTCGACCGAGTATTCAGAAAAATTATTTAGGGTGAAACAAAATTTCTTATCCAAGTATTGGATGAATAGTTCAAGCCATCGACTCACGCTATTCGAAAACTTGTTTCGAACACTAGGATGGTTACACAGACCTTCTGGTAGGAGCATTTTCCTTCTTACTCAACTTGTTGCTTCAGCATTAAGGCCCCTTTCGGGTTTTTGCTTAGAGATAGTAAAAGTATCTCGTTATCATGATCGAATTTGTCGGAACTCAAGATGGTGATATGGTTGGGGCTATGCTTTGGCCGTTGATCTGTCCACGTAGCTGCGATACCTCCTGATTTTAAATCAGTACGTATCATAACTCAACGGGCCTATAGTCGGTCCAAAGAATCATTTATTATTTCGCTGTCGTCAACGGGAGTCAAATTAGTGACTATTGGTTTACCCTACAAGCATTCAAACCGCTACATCAGGAGGACTCCTCAGTAGACGGTCCCAAGCCGGCTTGAGAAAGGAGGAGAGACCACGTGTTTTTCAACCTACCACTTCAATGATTCCATGATTAAGTGGAAATAAATGTTCTTTGGGTCACACACTGGGTTTACTGTTCTGTTATAAAATCCTACTTACACCTCCCATGTGCCATCGGAATGGCAGTTGGGCGACGGACGAACTCCCCAGCCCTGGAAAGCCCTACACTATTCTGAAAGCTGCAGAAGAGCCTCGAAATGGATTGGGAATACGGCAACCACCTTGCAACCAAAAAATGGACTATGGCATTGGATCCTGGAATGCCAGCTTGCTCAATTACCTTGGTGCTGCTAAAGACCTTTTACAACATACCAGTCAATATCAATTAAAAATATTGGCAATCCAGGAAACAAACTGGATTGGAAGTGATATTCAAGATATGAGATCGCACACAATATTCAAAAGTTGGAAGCCTACTGGTAAATGAAAATTCAGAATGACCTTCATCGTGGATAGGGAGTTAAAATCGCACGTTTTTGATTTTATGGCTATCAATGAACGGTTGCCTGTGATCCATGTTAAAGCGAAATTCTTTAAAATCTGGCTACTAAAAGTACAAGCCTGACCAAAGAAAAGGACGAAGATACGAAGGAAATGTTCTGCAATCACCTGAAAACACTTGCCCACTCATTGCCTGCGAAAGAAAAAAAAATAATTCTGGGTGATTTCAACGTTAGGGTTGGCAATGAGATATGTCATCGGGGAGCGACTGGAGGATAAAGCCTCCATCAAGCCTAGTGCAAAAGAGAATACTTACGTGGAAACACCAGGAAAAAGGGACAATATTATGAAAACCTCAGAAGAGTAGCGAATAAGATAATTAGAATCAGGAAAAGAAAATACTATGATGACTGATTAAGAAGTATCGATGTAAGTCTACCGAAAAACAAGACAGAACAACCATAGGAACTAGTAAAAAGCTTGAAACGTGGTTATCAGCCCAAAATCACGTTTTGTCGTGATGACATTGACAATATCATCGCTGGTTTAACCAGGAGCTTAACATCATATTTCAAGGACCTGCTAAAAGCTCCGCACTTCTCCAGAAGATTGGAGCATATTGATGTTTTCAGAGAGTTTCCAGTGGCCCGATCAACTCCGGACGATGTTTGTTACACTATTAAAGCCCAAAAGAATAATAAAACAACGGGCATTGATGAAATGCTTGCACCAAGACAGTTGGAGGCGTTTGTTGCAGGAAACGAAGGCCGGATATCGTGCTATAATGATATGAAAAAGATAAGTGGCAGTGAAGAAAACAATGATAATTTTTCTACTCTAACTCTGCCAAAAAACACCTCAAAAGGTGGTTGGGGAGGAAAAAATGAAGGTAAGTCATCGTCGCAGCAACACTCATAAAATTTTGGACAACAGTGAGCCTATGGCTTTTAAGGAATGGCTTCTACCAGACAGCAATGATTCGAAAAAAGGCAAATGTATATTTTGCCTGGAGACATCGATGGTAGCTAAAATATCTAATTTGAAGACGCATGCGCCGACCAAAAAAACATCTAAATTACGAACCTGGATCTAGTGCAAAAACGCAAAAGTGAACATCGCTTGGATTCCAAAAATAGAGGAAACGCATGTGTAAAAACTAGACTTGCTACTTTTCTGCAGTGTATAGTATTGCATTTTCAGTTTCTGGCTATAGAAATTGTGACGGATTCTAAGTTCATTAAGGAAATAGAGCTCAAATGGACTAAAGTAATGGCAGTGATAAAGAACGTTCTTGTAGGAGGCCATAAAGAAGATTTTACTCCAAAATTGCAAAAAAACAAACCGTCAGTCACAATGAATGAGTCAACCGATATATCAACAGTCAAACCTGCTTGCGTTGTGGTACACTATTTTGATCAAGAAACTCGAAAGGCATATAGCGTATTTTGGGATTTGCACAAAATTTTTATAGCAAAAACCGATTTTCATGATATTTCCAGTCCCACAGCCAATGTAGATAATTTATATACAGCTCTTATTGACTCATTCACCAGTTCTAATGGCCGATTGAAAAATATCAAAGATGGATCTGACATTCTGATGGACGGAAAAGACTCTATACAAACTAGATTTCAACGTGATGTTGAAGGAATCACAATACTGAAATGTGTTCACCATTCAGCTTATTTGTGTTCCAGTGATGCATTTAAACAGCTAGAACAACCAGCTCGGGGTATTTAAAACTTTTTTAAATACAGCTACAAACGCCTGAGTTAAATTTACGCTGAAGATTAGCAATATCAACTCCACAACTGTGGTTGCTGTCTCAATTCCTAGTTGATTGGAAAGTGAACTATCAGTGCTTTAGTTCCGCCGGGAGATCAGCAATTTAGCGCTTACTAATTGGGGGTGTACATAGTGCCCAAAGGAAAACAATTTACACTGCCTTTGTAAGAAACTTTGTCATTTATTTCTTAACCCTTGAAATCCGTGCTTAATCAATCAACAATTATTACCCCCTAAAATCCTTCTCACATACAAAAAACACACGTTTACACTTAACCTTTTGTCTACTCGTATATCAGCAGACTTCAACATTCATTTTCATCCGCCACCATGATTTGAAGTGCCCCATAGTGTGTTGACATAGGTGACAAAACCCTCACGATAGTTTGTTTCGGTTTTGTGAGCTGTCCTTTCGTTCAGCCTGTGTTAACCTCAAAGGTCCTGCGGCTGATCTTATAAATAAAGTGAATAATGGAAAACATCGGTTCTGTGAAACCTGTATGCGCTAGTGAATATTTGTTTGCATTTTCCGTCTGCGAATCGCCCGATATACGATCCATCCTTTGGCAGATGACCTGAACTCCTTGCAATCAAAGTGTTCTTCTGTTCGTCTGGATGTAGGCTCCTTGCTGCAGTTGGCTGAATCAACATCTCCGGCAAATTCATCTACTATGATACTTCCCGATAAAATTAACAACTTGGAGTTATTGGTATTGAATCTCCAAGCTGACTGTGACGACACATCGAAAATATTGGATCCACCTTCTTCAATATTATCAAGGAGTAAATCACAGACAAAAACACTATCTGTTGTTACCTCCCCACGCGTTGCTAGTTCTATATCCAATGTGGTGCCTTCAAGTTCACCTGGTCCATCATCAACAAGTCGAAGAGCGATTCCTAAAAATGTTTTTTTTCTAAACGTTCGCCAGTATCACCTACTGGAAATGCATTTGTTCTTCTATCTGACTCATCTTTTGATTCTATCCTGGAATATGTGACTACGCCAAAATAGATATTTATATCTCGAGTGGCGTATTCAACTATAGCAGGGAATGTGCTTAAATACATAGGTTTGAAATTTGGTTCCTCTGTCAAAATCTTCAGCTAGCGTAACCTCACCAAGGAAAATTTAGCCGACAGATTTATTGCATTGTTTAAATTAAATGTGCCTGAAAATTGCAATATTATCATGAATCTTGAATATTAGCCTCCTAGAGTACTTGTGAAGCAGTTTTTTCCAACTAAAAGAAGAAATTTTCAACGGTCACCAGTGGGAATAGTAAAACTTTAACATCTATACCTATTCATTCTTGAAACATCCTATCTTTATACCATCAAAATGTACGTAGTTTAAAATCTAAGCTGAAGGATATATCCAATGATGATACTATCTGTTTTACTAAAACTGGGCTGTCGGGAAGCTTTTAGAACGGCGAAATTTCTCCACAACACATGGTAGTTTGGTGAGACCGTTATATACTCTTGTTCAACAAGAGTTGGGGTGCCGGTGTTCACATTGCCTTTCGTGGTACTTTTCCTAGCTCTCCTCCTTCTGATTTTTTTTGTTCACCCGCTGCAGAATGGGTCGCCGTTAAGATTAATGTTTCTCCTATCTATTCTTTTCCCATACATTGCCTGTAATTCTCCTTTATCTGTGTCTAATACATTCTTCTCGAAAACTTCTGTTTATTATTTTACGTACTTTCCGAATTGCCTTCTCCTTCTATGTGATAATTTCAACCTTCCAAATAGTTCTGGACAGACAATCTAATAATTGCTTGCTCCTCTCATTGTCCTTTTTCGATTTCTTCCTTTATCTCAATGTGTGCTCTTTCTCAGTTCAATGCTATACCCAATACTAATGGTCATATTTTGGACTTAATTCTATTTAATATCGAACGAACGTTTCCCGTGTTCTCTTTCCTTATATTTCTTCCGATCCTGATCATCCCCTTCAACGTTTTGATGTGTCTCTAACTACTTCTTCCCAAGGTTAACCACAATCAAAACTTCGAAGCCATTCTTTCGGTGAATTGTGCAGCATTCTTTAATGGTATGGACTCTGATGCAGCTTGTTGCAACTTCTATGACTTCCTCAACTTGAGTATAGCAGTCTCAGCACCTTTTACTGCGTTAAGGAGCTCAAACAAATCTAATTGGCAAAACCTTAACGTGTTCCATGCTTTGAAGGAAAAATACCAAGCTCGTTGTATTTTTCCACGTAATTGTCCACTTTGACTAAGCTACTGGAGTTTACCAGTTTTGAGGGCCGGTTGCAAGTGGAAACCTTGTCTATGGATTTCTCTAAGGCTTTTGACTCAGTAAACTACAATATATTGCTGCAAAAACCAAGAATTTTATGCGTTCCTGGGCATTTGCCTTATTGGTTCTCCTCATATCTTTCCAATCGTGTTTATCAATTCTCTCTTAACAGTTCTGTTTCTACCCCTTTCATCCTATCTCATGGAATTCCTCAAGGTTCCATAGTCGGCCCCTCTTATTTGTCCTGTGTATCAACGATATTCTTTCCAGGATTAAGCCTCCTTGCCTACTCTATGCCGATGATGTTCAAATATTTAGGGCTGCTTCATTTTATGATGACTGTGAATAATCTGTCATCTGTGTCTCGTGTTTCTCCAACAAGCTTCCACTTAGTATTTCTAAATGCATTTATATGTCTTTTTATTTTAATCTGAGTTATCTAAGATATCAGTTTTCTACTAACAACACTCAAATAATCACTATGTCACATTTCAAAGACTTAGGAATCATTTTTGGCTCTAAGCTGAAATTTAATATCCGCATATCTGATAAACTCGTAGTCTCATGAGCTTCAGGAGTTTCTGGCATAGTTCTGCGATATTTGAATATTTTTGACGAATCTTCATCTTGCACAAAATTCTTCATCAGTTTAGTCTGTTTCATATTAGAATATTGCTCTCCTGTCTGGTCTCCTCATCTTATTTACCTTAAGTCCTCCTTAGAAACAGTTCAACGTAAATTCACTAGAATTATCTTTTTGAAATTTCATATTCCTTATTACCCGTATGGTTTTTGTTTGTCTATCCTTGATATCAAATGTTGTTGAGCCTGTGGGGTCGAGGCCTGCCGTTGAGATAATTCTTGCTCCAGTACTACTCGTGCTTCACCTACACTTACACGCTACATAACTACATTTAATTCCCCATCGCCTACTCATTATTTAACTTCAGTCATTTAAATTTTAAGAAAAATGAAACGAATCCCTTGGTGCGGGGTCTCCTTAAAATTCCTTAAGCTTCTTCGTATTTACTTAAGTTAGGCGTTGCATGTGGTAGGTAGAATCCTTTCCCATCGATATTTTAACATAATAGCATATGCCGATTTTTTTTTTAATCTGCATATTTTTGTTTCAACAATATAGACATTTTATTTGCTTATTTCAAAATTTTCTAAATTGACAAAAGCCTCCTACATTCACACTTATTAATATGTCTTATTTTTGGTTTACATGAGGGCTGTTCAATAACTATCCGTGTTTGACTGCAGAGAGCGTTCCTGAGGGAAGTTGGTATTTTCATCGTATGCTGCCATCTATCGAACGATGGTGAAAAAATTTCAGACTGATTGATAGGTTAGTTTGGATTTGGCAGCCATTCGAGAAAGACGTGTTTCGTGATTTTCGCTAAGATGGAAAAAGAGCAGTATCGTTCGGTGATTCGTTTTTAGGGTTTTGTACTAAAATACAAAACCCTATTGAAATCACGACCTCAGTCCGTCTGTCCGTCCGTCCGTCCGTCTGTATGTCACAGCACTTTTTCTCCGAAACTATAGAAGCTACAGGCATGAAACTTTGTGGAAAGGTCAGAAGTAGTGACTTCTTGAAAGTTCAATGGTGGAAAAATTTTTCAAAGGGGTTTAAGGGGGTCTCCCTATATAGGGAGGTGACCCCCCAAAAAAATTTTCACCATTGGTAGTCGAGTAGGGTGTCATTGGAAAGATCTCAACGAGATCTTTCCAAAACAAGTCTTAAAATTGCCTGATGAGTACTGAGGGGGAAGGGGAAATGTACGAACTTTTCGCGCACCCCCCCCTCGCGATTGGACACCTTCCATCCGAAAAATTTGAAAAAAATCATGGATGTAGGCCGCCTTTGTGAGTACAACAACAACAAATACATGAGAAGTCGAAATTCACTCAACTTTGTTAGTAATAGTATGATTTATCGATTTTATGTTTTCTTGACTAAAATCTAGACGGTACCCTTAAATTCAATAAAATTTAGCACACAGATGACTATTTATAAGATAAATCTTTTCTGAAAGTTTCATAAAGATCGAATAGTATTTAAGGAAGTTATACCAATTTGAATTTTCCTGCATTACTATGGAACAATATGTCCTGTATTACTATGGAAACATATTGCTATGGAGCCATATGCGCTTTTTACCGACTTAGACACTACAGCTTTGCTAGGATTTGCATGAAAATTTCAGGAATGATAGGTATCATGAAGGTGAGTACATACAATTGAAACAAGTCGGAAAGGCAGGAGAGAGCTCCTAGCAAAAGGGCTCTGTAACCATTCTAAGATTCGAAAAAACAGGCCATGAATCGATGATTACAGTACAGAGGAGTGGTCCCTGAAAGAAAATTTCACGAAACGTAGCCGATATGAGTATCAACTGACAGTTTTCGCCCTAGGGGGGGGGGGGGGGGTAATACATGAAAAATGTGTTTTCTCCCTCGCGAATGGACACCCGTGATCTTAAAAAATCTGAAATAATTATCAAGGGAGATATTTGTGGGTATAACTATAACAAATACCTCAGAAGTCAAAATTCTTTCAACTTTACTAATAATAGCATGATCCTCGAACATGACAAGTTTCTTGATTTTATTCGTTACTGGTTACTGCATTTTGTAAGTTGAGTACAAAACCCTTCTGACATGAGCATAGGCCTGTCTACCCAACTTGTTTGTTTTTGGATGGAAAAAAATGCGAGGAGGTAAGAGGAAAGTTGGACACTCATTATGAAGACACTTCACTAACTATGACCACAGTTAGATATTGGTTCAATGAATTCAAATGTGGGCGAACATCTAATTTTGGTGAGGAGTGACCAGGGTGCCCGGCAAACCTGGTTACCGAAAGTGCGTAAAGTAGCAGAGGCCGTAGGTGTATCGAACGAAACGGCAATTAATATTTTACATGATAAGTTGGCGATGAAGAAATTGACGGCCCGATGGGTGCCACGGTTTCTCACGTTGGACAACAAGCTGATGCGGCTGTTAACGTTGAGCAATGTTCGGAGCAATTTAAGCGAGATTCGAAGAAGTTTTTGCGACGAGTTGTCCCTGTTGAAGAAACCTAGATTCATCATTACACACCAGAAACTAAGCAACAATTAAAACAATGGATTTCTTCCGGTGAATCTGCTTCAAAGATGATTTTGGTGATGATTTTTTGGGACACAAACGGAGTCATCCTCATGGATTTTTTAAAAAGGAAGAACTCATTGCCGAGACCGAGGCGTACTTTGGAGAGTTCGACAAATCGTTTCTTTAAAGGGGTTAAAAAATGGCAGGAACGTTGGGAGAAGTGTATCTTTCTGTGTTGGTAAATAAAAAATTTTTTTTTTGAAATAATGGTGTCCTCATTTCTAACACGGGTACTTATTGAACCGCCCTCGCAACATTTTAAATGATTGATGAATGTACCAGGTTTGAAAGCCAAAATAGAAGATTTTTAGTTATTTATGTACGCGAAAAAAAGTTATATGATTTGCATCCCTAGTGTTATACAACTTAAAAATGATAAGCCCTCTTTACTGGTATTATTGATTGAAATGTTCTTCATCAACAAGCAATCAATCAAATTACGACATACTGCGGAAGAATAAAAATTTTCTTCTCTTTACACCAATGTTGCCGCCCACGAATTAAAAATTATAGCTTGTAAGAAAAATTAGATTAAAATTTTTAGACATAAATGTTGGGTTACTTTCCTTTTTTCTGCATTTCGCTACTCCCTCCGGACTCCGCCTCGATTTGACAGTTTTGGAACTTAATTAGAAAATATCTCGCATGAGTGTTTTTGAGGACAAATATTTCAGAGGCTCATTTTTATGCATAACGTGACGGCCTTAAGAAAATTTTAAAATTAGTAAGAAAATAATTAAAAAAAAATAATTACTGCGAACTTGTTTTTACTTTAAATAAAACCTATTAAATGAAGTATAGTTATCATTTGGATCCTTGAAAACATAGTTGATACCAATTTAAAAATGTTTTACATAGCTATCAGTATCGAGAGATTATGCATATAAATACAAAACTGTGTTATTTATAGTGGCTCTAAAACGACATCTATCATAAAACCTCAATTCAACGATAACAATTTCATCTCAATAACTTCCTACCTCTATAAAATTTTGAGTACAAAGATCAGCTGCAGGATACATAAAATTCATAGCATCTACTGAACTTCTCAATACTTATACCATGAAAGTTTGCTTCCACGAATACCAACTCATTCTATTCACCTTGAAATAATTTTTCTAATTAGCTGCCCCGAATACTCAAATTTCGACGAAATATGTTTTCCTTTTCGTATGATGAAAGGAGAGAAACAAGCGTCCCTTCAAAATGCTTGTTAATTTAAAGAAATTTACGAAATTCCAGGAAAATGTGTATCTTTCAGTTGAATTTAAAAATAACTATTTCAACTAAATAGACAATCAAACAAGCAGAACCTCAATTAGAATTAAAAATAAATTTTAAGGAAGCTTATAAAAGGCAACAGAGTGGCCACCAATTTTTTAAAGAGGCCTTATTCAAGTAATTAGGGAAATGAGGAAAGTAACGATGGCTAATAAACCTCTTACGAACAGAATGATGTTTTCCTGAAATTACTAGTGAGAAATGCTTTTTGAATTTCAGCGGAAGTGCTGTGCTGGAGTGATTGGGCTACATGTTGGAATCATGAATTCAGAGAATGTTGTTGATATTACGCCAAATCCCAAGAAGAGAATATTTGTATTTTCACAATCCGGCCGAAAAGTACTAAGGATTTTGTATAAACAGGCTCGGCAGAGGCAATTCAGTTTAGATAAAGGTCGAATTTTCCGCGAAACACCTGTTAAATATTATGAAATTTCTTGGGAAATATTGTAACGAGAATCGTTGTACGCTGCTACGTTAGCGTTGCATATTTTGCATTTCATTGTCAAAGTAGATTAACAAGTGAACGAACACGAAAGTTAGAAATTTGGCAAATTGGAGAGTACAGTTTCAGGAGAAAGTCATGAGCAGTTTCGTGGAAAAATTGCTTAAATATCAGCAAAAAAATTTAAGACGGTTATCTATAAAATTAATGAGCTGGTATTTTCACATACATAGAAAAGAAAGTATTGAAAGAAAAATCAAGTCTAATTGGTGGCAAGTATGCAAATGATTTTCCCACCTGTTTCTCGGCTTTACATGGCTGGTGCATAGGAGTATCATTTTTACTGCATTGTTTTTACTGCATTGTTCAATTATGTATTGCCTGTCCATATGTCCATCCATGCGTTATAGTAATTTTTTTTCTGAAGTTATAAAAGGTTTTCCAATAAAAGGTGTTATTTTGAATAGCCCGCTATTTCGGTAAGTGTTACTTTTGAAGCTGTCATTTTTTGACATTTGACAAGTAAAAACTACGCCATTGATAAAAATGGAACGATACACACTTTACCAACGTATTGAAATTATTAAAATTCACTATAAAAATGGTGAAAATTTGGCAGAGACGGTTCGTAAAACTCGAACATATTTGGGTCGTCATGAAGCACCTCTTCGGACCACAATACAGAACTTGGTGAAAAAATTCGAAGTGTTGGGACAACTTAGTGATGTGAAGAATAAAACCCGTGCACGTCACTCAAGAACAGCCGAGAATATTGCTACTGCAACCGAAAGTGTTGAAGAAACCCAGGTTTGTCCGTTCCTCATCGTTCTTTGGAATTAGGCATTCCACAAACGTCATTACCCTGTATTTTGCATAAAAAAATGGGTCTGAGGGCTTATACTCAAACCGGTCGATCACCAACAACGTCGTGTCTTTGCTGACTGGGTCCTTGAAATGCATGAAAATGATCCGGACTTCCATCGAAAAATCATCTTGAGTGATGAGGCCCATTTCCTCCTCGGTGGCTTCGTCAACAAGCAAAATTGTCGCATCTGGAGCTCGGAAAACCCAAGAATTATTGTTGAAAAGCTTCTCTATCCTCAAGCTTGACTTTTTGGTGCGGTTTATGGTCCGGCGGAGTCATTGGACCTAACTATTTCGAAAATGAGGCTGGCGCAACAGTTACGGTGAATGGATTGCGCTATCGAGAGATGATTAATCATTTGTTATGGCCGGAATTGGATGGTATTGACCTGGACAACGTTTACTTTCAACAAAATGGCGCTACATGCCACACAAGCAACGAAACCATTGATCTTTTACGGGAAAAGTTTCCGGACCGTGTTATCTCTCGAAGAGGTGATCACAATTGGCCACCAAGATCTTGTGATTTAACACCTTGCGACTTCTTCCTTTAAAGCCATGTGAAAGAGAAGGTCTACGCCAATAGCCCATGTCAATTCAAGACCTAAAAGATGGAATTTGTGAGGTTATCGAGGACATAGGGCAGCCACTTTGCGATTTGGTTATGGAAAATTTCATGAAAAGGATATGGTCCTGTAAGCGTGGTCGTGGTGGTCATTTGCCTGATGTTATTTCTCACTATTAACGACATACGTTCTTCTTTATAATGAAACAAACAACTGATCATTTATATTAAAAAAAGGAATTTTTATTTTAATATCAAAATAACACCTCTTATTGGAAAACCCTGCACAAGAAAAGACAACATCTCATATACCTTCAATGATATGTAGCATCCAGGTAAATCATTCTAATTAAGAGCAGAATGACGATCCAGCTGGAATCTGGGGAGAATTTTCATTTGTATTTTTTGTCCAATTTTGTGACTTGCGTGCATTAACAAAACGCAAACAAATGGAAAACTGTCAAATGACCGTCACCGTATAACAGCTGATCATCTGAAGTGGTATAATAGATGGTGAAACTTGCCAATAAGCTTCATTAGAAGTGGTTTGAGCTGCTCCACTGTAGTAGAAGTAACTTTTGCAAGCCGGCGGCATCTCCAATTCAGAAGGGTGTCAAGGTGATCAAGTGGGCATTGTGGAAAGACTATTTTTTGTAACAACGAGTTCTGGCCTGCACGAAACTCTCATCAGAAAAAAGCAAGAAAAGAGCCATGCAATCGCGAAAACTTTACCCGAAAGCATTTAATCATACGTAGAAATTTTGTACGATTAGTGTTTGCAAAGGAGCAGAAAAGGACTCTAGGAGAAGAGAAGGTCCTGTTAATTACAGGTATTTCGTTAAGATTGGTATCGAATTTTGAACTTTATGTACATATACATTTCTTTGAATAGTAGTGAATTAAAATCTTTGAAATTTCTTGTTTGTTAAAATTGTTGCATTTAAAAAAGGAAAAAAGGTTTTGCTTGGAGTGGTTTTACTGGGCGGTGGTAAATTATATTGGAAGGTTTTAATTTCTGTAGTTGAAGGTGATGTAACATCGTGAGTGGTGGTGGTTTTACATGTGTTTGAGGCAAAAGAGTATAGAGAAGTGAGTGATGCAGGCGAATGTAACTTTCGTGTTCTGAATTAGGTTTACGGCAAAACTTTGTAGTTATTGTGAAGGTGAACTTCTACGTATATTTCTGGTTGGTTTCAAAGGAAAGCTACCGAGACACGGGTTCTCGCTTGATGTCTCATCAAAGGCCCGGTGTTAAAGTAAATTGTGCTCACCACGTCCTTCTCTGGACGAGCTTAACAGGGTCCGAAGGCTCCACCGGAACTCCTTGAACTAGAATTGTTATATTGGCACTTTTTTTATAACATTAATTCCTCATAGTTACGGGCACTCACTGAATTGAATCTAGACTATCAACTCAGTTGAGACCTTTGAACCTTCTCTGAGCCCTATCAAGGTTTTATAAGGTGTAACACAAAGATAGGGATCGCGGGTTAAATTATATCATTCCGATAGGAAATAGTCCTATTTTTATCCCCGTTTCATATAACTAATTACGACAGTTCAATTTGATCTAACTATATCACTATGCTGTTACTATTTCCACAAGTTTTCTCAGGGTTCTTCCTTTCTCTTATTTAACTCAATGGTTGAGTTTTCCCATTAATTTCACTCTTTCATTTTTCCCAATCTTACCCTACGTATAATCAAACCCTGAATAAGACGTGGCTTCGTGGGAAACATCCCTCCAACGAAGAATTCGCTTTACTGCAATAATTTTATGAAGCTCATTTACGCGATCATAAAATTTGTTGATTTTCTCTCTCAGCATTATTTCATTTTCAGTTTTATCTTTCCATGCATTCAAAACCGCAGTCAATTAAAACTATTCAAGTATGACTTTAATCAAGCTCAAATTGTTCGACGCCCCCGACTAGAAATTAAAACTAGATCAGGTCCAAGTTGGTCGTCGATTTCGTCTGTTGTCTATCTGTTGAATAATTGCACACTCCAGCTTTTATGGTTGGCGCTTAATGTACCGTCGCTTTTAACCTTCTTCAGTATCCTGTTGGAAAAGTAAAAATAAAGTAATGGTGAATTGTAGCGATGCTCAGTGTCACTAACATCCGCTCGCACACACAAAGTCACCTCCAGGACAGTGTTGGGGGTAGGCACGTTTATCGTAGGAAACATCTACGAAATTCATGTTCCAGAAATTTTATGCTCTTTTTAATACGCCAGGTTGAAAAATTAGAAGCTCCGTTGGTTTATTATCCTTACCTTCAGCGATAAAGTCACCTCAGCGTAGCTGGTGCAATCGTCGTGACCATGACTGTGCGCGTGCAAGAACATCTCGCAACACATGTACTGTGGCTAGTGTGCCGTTGTGTATGTGTCAACTCACATCCTATTGGGACAGGATGAGGACATATAGAAAGATGTCATTTTCTTGTGGTTTTATAGACTTGGGACTTTCTACGCTACAGAAATAATAAAAAAATACCCAGAGGAAAATGAAAGGAACCAAATGTTTGTCTTGTGTGGGATGAATGGGAGGGAAGCCGAGCAGGAGGGGCTGTTGTAAAAAGGTCAAACAAACTTTTTCTTCTCGTTTCTTTTCCTTAAAAACCTTAAAGTCGACTATAAGATATAAGAACGAAGCAGAAATGAAGTGGTATAAAATGAGCACTCTTAAATAAATTATTAAACTGAAATTGAAAAGCTTGTGTGTATTTGATACTCTGAGTCGGATCAGGGGAGGTTAGAGTTTCTTTCATTTGTAAGTCTTGCCCTAGTAAATGCAAGAGCTTTCAAGGAATGTTTTTCTCTTTCATTGGATTTTTCGTGTTTTTTACAAATATTTCCTTTATTTTTACTTCACATGACATGCCATAGATAAATATTCCCAGTCAAGTCTATTTTACCATCCACTGAAAGCACTCACACTGCCATAGGGCTAAGGTCGCTCGACTCGCACGAGAGTGGGGTTCCTTAGTAAAATATTAAATAGCTTATCTAGCTACAGATGCAAAAGCGAATTAATCATCATATTTGCAAAAAGAAAAACTTTTCAACAGGACTTTTCAAGGATCATGAAGAGAAGAAACTACGACGTAGTCCACTGAGCTTTTTGCCAGGTTTATTCGGTATGAATCAAGAGGAATGTAATGTGTGCTATGTGAATGCGATGGTTAGAGTATGTTGCCCTGAGTTTCTTTCTTTGATACTGTGAATGATAAGAGTTATATAAACAAATGAAAGAGGATTTTATCAGTTTGAAACAATTTTCAATTCTTTTGGGGACTCGAGTACCAATGGAGATTAATAATATATTGGATATTTTTGATTAGATTAATGAGACTATTATGCTGCTAGCAAGAATTGGGGTGGTTACAGTTGGTTGGAATTAGTTCTTCAGATTTACGCAATCAGGATTTGAAATAGTCACGGCCACAGTCTGCATTTTAGTCGCAAGCATAAGAAAGTGGCAGAAGCGTTAGCTTCCCAGGTGGTATCCTGAGTTCGCTAGATTTCAGCCCGTATCGGGGTTCTCTAAGGAAGACTACTGCCCATACTGGGCCACCATACGAGTATATCAAATCGCATTCATGAAGGGAGAAGAGAAAGGAAAAGGGAGAGTATTTAAAGACAAAGAAAGACTGTTTTTTGAATATCATGATCATGTTTATTCAAACAAACAAAAAATTCTAAGATGATAAACAACAACGTTTTATTCTTATCAGAAAAAAGAATGGAAGTATTAGGCCCAAATAAGATTCCTAATTAAAAAATTAAAAAACAAATCTACTGGCACTTTTTTACCAGACCAGAAGAGAATTATCGTACAAAAAGAATGAAAATGGCGATTCAGTTTTTTTTATCTCGCTCTAATTTTGCGGCAAGTCTGTTCTAAAAAATGGGAGAAATTGATGGAAAGGGCTGGGAAAACGAGGAACTGATAAATTGGAATGTTTGACAATGATGTGTATGGTGTTGGTGTCGTTCTTTGGGTAGGCAGTAGTACTATTTTTGTGATGGATCGTTTGTATGTTTTGCCATTTGCCCAAACCGTAACAACACGTGCTATTGCATCGGGCCCTGGATGTATTTGCGTGATTCGTGCCAGAGACTATCGGCAGGACGGTGTCTTCTCATCCTTCAATTTATATAAATCACCAACTGTCGCGTTGGTTTCTTTAGTTAACCATTTTGGCCGAAGTTGAAGACGACTCAGGTATTTTTCAACTATCGCTCCCAAAAGTTTTGAGCAAGTTTTTGACTTAGTTCCCATCTGTCTAGGTGATTGATATTGGCCGTTTCAAATTCCTTTTCAGGTGGTACTCCCATAATATCACCGATGAGAAAATAGGCTGGAGTCAATGCAGTGATATCGCTAGGGTCGTCACTTAGAGGGCATAAAGAGCCCGAATTAAGGCAAGCTTCTATCTTGACAGAAACTGTGGAAAGCCCTTTATACGTTAATGGCACGTTGCCTACTATTCGACGTAAGTGCAATTTAATTGAACGCACTCCAGCTTCCTAAAGCCTGCCATAATGAGGGAAAGCTGGTGGATTAAAATGCCATTTTACTCCCTCATTTGCTAAGATCTCAGCCGCATCAGCATTTACTACTGTGGCCAAAAAATAAAGTTACATTTGAATTTAAACTGCGCGCGTCGAATAATTTAGAGAATTATTTTTTTTAGATTGATACTACTGTCAGTGACATCTTTGTCAAATTTACATGTCAAATATTCATTAGTGTTTGAGATATGCGAATTGTTTTTCCACAATTCCGGCCTTTTTCGGCGGATAGCGTTACGCAAACAACGCATAGCGTTCAAGTAATATTCCTTGTTGACTGTTACGCCCAGCGGAAGGAATTCATAATGCACAACACCCCGATAATCGAAAAAGAGAAGAAGTTGATGGTCGCCTAGGACGCTCTTCGTCTTCGAGACGTTCACAGCCGGCTTGGAACTCCCTATACCACTTGTAAACATTTTTTTTAGGACATAACCTCATCACCAAAGGCTTTCTGCACCATCCTCAACGTATCCGCAGCAGAAAATTGATTCCGCAAACAAAATTTAATGCAAATTCAACAAATTTCGATATCGCAAAAAACGATAAATTCACTTTTAGCAGCTAACAAAACGACGCGTACCTCAAAGACTAATGAATATTTTGACATGTAAATTTGACATAGATGTCACTGGCAGTACTACCAACCTAAAAAAAACAGAATTCTCCAAATCCTTCGACGCGCGCAGTCTAAATTCAATTGTCACCTTATTTTTTGGACACAGCAGTATTTTCATGATCGTTTTTAGTTCAGCAGCTGCTCCAACAAAATTTGTCCCACAATCGGAATAAATGTGTTTGCAAACTCCCCTTCTTGACATGCATCTGTGCAGCGTTGCAAGAAATGTTTGTGTGGAAAGATCACTAACAACTTCTATATGTATAGCCTTCACAACAAGGTAGATAAATATTGTCACATAGCCCTTTCATATTTTGCATTCTCTTCCACGACGATCTTTGAGATTGAATGGGCTACAGAAATCAACTCCTGTGTGTCTGAACGGCCGTGATATAGTTACTCCAGCTTCTGGCAGATCTCCCATTATTTGCGTCAAACCCTTTATGTTAGCACGAAAACAGCGGACTTTAGCATGTTGTAAGTGACCTCCAACCCACATTATGCCCTTTTTGCCTATAAATGGATTCAGATTAGCTAATTTGCCTTTATGTCCGACTGGTTTCAATTTTTGAAGATTTAGTAACTCTGCCCAGCATTCCGTTCATTGAGCATATCTGACCCATAATTCAAAAGCATGTTTTCATCCATCACTAGTGGGATATGTTTTAGAGGTTGGTCGGTTCAATTTCGGTTTAATCGCAAGAAAACAATAAGCAGTGACTGGTTAGTGACGAGTATTTTTTCAATAGGCCATCCAAAAAATTGTCCTTTATTATTCCAATATTAACCATCTTACTTTTACGTTGTTCGATATCAGTTGATAGTGTATCTTTATTTTAAGGCCAATCATCGATTGGTACAGTTAGCTAGCTTGGTCCGCGCCACCTTAATTTATTGTTGACCAGCTTGTCAGGTTTGATTTCCTTTGACGCTACGTCAGCTGGATTGTATTTTGACGTCACACGACGCCATGGAAAATTGCCAGTGTTTTCAACAATGTTGGCCGTTCTATTGCTAACGAATATAGACCATCGGGTGGAATGACCTCTCAACCAAGCTAAAACGACCTCCAAGTTTGTCCATAACCAGGTGGATATCTTTTCAAATCCTAATGCGGCTGTTACCTCTTTTACCAACCGAGACAATAATACTGCTCCACACAACTCTAAATGGGGAAGAATCACTGGTTTTACTGGTGCCAACTTGGTTTTGGCTGCAAGAAGATGGGAGATGGCCGCTGACGCCTTTTGAGAAGCGTCTCAGAGTTCATGGAGTGTTGCGATTCAGTCTGTGTTTAGAGCACTTGGTATTGGGTCATTCCAGTCTTGCCCAGATAACCAAAGACTTTGAAGTAATATTTTTGCCATTATTATGATAGGTACTTTCCAGCCTAGTGGATCATATAAACGTACTTCTTCTGATTAAATAGCGCATATTGTGTATGGTGTTAGTTATTTATGCTTCTTCAATCGATATGTGAAAAAATTTGTCAATGAAAACCACATTATTCCAAACGACTTATAACTTTGATCAATGTCGAAGTCGATTGTCTCCTTCATCTTGATATCCTCTATTGGGACTCCACCCAAAATTCGTTTGTTGTTCACTATCCATTTTCGTAATTGAAAGCCACTAGAGCTCAGCAGTTCGGTCAATTGATTTCTTTTAATGACGCATTCGTTTAGGCTGTGTCGTCCGGATGGCAAACCATCTACATAAAATTCGTTTATTATCGGTTCGCTAGGTTTAGCGTGCGTACTGCGAGAAACGGGGCGGTTCTAAAAGTGACTGCTTAAGGCAATAGTCTTAGATTGGTTCGTTTGGCTGAAATCTTCATTCAATCTTTTGAAAATTCGCATCTTGAGGATACATGTTCACCTGTCTATACATCTTTGTGGTGTCAGCCATCATTACAAATTGCTTTGACCTTCATCGAATGATGATTAACGTCATGTTCTTTTAAATGGATGGTCCAGTCAACGAAATATCGTTAAGTGACAATCCAGTACTCGTTTTCCTTGACGCGTCAAACACTGCGCGTGATTTGGTTGAGGTGCTTTCTTTATATACAGCGTGATGTGGGAGGAGATTTGCTGTTGTGATTTTTCTTCCAGCTTCGACAACTGATTCTCCATAATAGGGAACTTTCTTCATGTGGCCCAAGTTGATGTACTCCTGAATTACGGTTGAGTATTCTGCATTAAGTTCTTTGTTCACGGAAAAACGTTTTTTTTCATTTCAATAAACTTGTTACTGCACTTGCTCTAGAGCTTCCTAACTGATGCTGGTAATCCGCATTTTTGAAAGGTAATCGGACCTGCTATCATCCATTTGACTCCCTTTGTACGTGAGTTCTATAGTGTTGCTCGCAAGCTTCATCTTTCTATGTCATGACGTTACTTGCTCCGACTATTTCGGTTTTCCAAAATCTTTTTAATTCTTCGCTGATTTCTAAGTTTTGATTGGTTTCAATTGTACATAAATGTATGTAATATTTGGCTGTCGCCTATGTCAACTATCCCAGATCTTATCCTATCCAGCCCAATTTGTTTCAACTTTCTAATATCTCTAAAGATTATTTGCGCATAAATGTCTGCTCCTATTAGCTGATCAATTTTACTGAGTCTGGGTTAAAGTAAAGATCAGCGAGGTCTATGTGTTCGATTTGCTTTCTAATTGAAATAGAAATAGTCTGTGATGGAATTAAGTTAGTCAATTTATTGAAGATGATAGCCTTCATGGTCAAATGTGCGTTAGTTCTGGGATGTAACTTGATTCTCGATTTTCTATTTGTTGAAATACCCTTTGATTTTCCAATGCCTGCTATAATGATATTTGTGGATCTTCGTTGAAGCCCTAATCTTTGGGCTGCGTATTCCAAAACGATTGATGTTTGCGATCCTTGATCTACTGGAGTACGGAGTATCATGTCTCCATTTGAAGTCTCTACCTTCACTAAGGCTGTCGCTAGTAATACAATTTGCGTAGTTTCCATAATGGGAGTGTCCGCTATAGCGGCCGTTGGTGATTTATTCGATGACAGTTTTCTAGACAAGTCCAAAATCTGTGCTAATACGGTGTACGAATGCCATTGTGGATTGTTCATTAGGTGCTGGTATTCGTTGTTGCCTTTTGAAAGTTTCAGAATTCGATACCTGAATTTCATATTCAGGTGACATGTATGTTCAATGGCCGACATCGGTATGGCTTGTCATTTCAGATATGTGAAACAGCGTGTGATGTGCCTTCTTACATTGGAAGCATCTAATTTTGCCCATTGCCCAGTTAAGTGCCCTTTTTCTAAACAATTCAAATATAAGCCATTCTATTTAGCTATGTCAAATTTTATTGAGTGACTGGCTTGCCAAAACTCAATACATTATCTGAGATCTGTCTTACCTATCAATACATTATGAACAGTTCTGTTTGGTCTTTGTTTATCCGCTCCAGAAGCCCAAATGCACTGAACTGAAATCGCATGAAATCCTTCGGCTTTTGGAATGGCGGTGGGTCAGGAAGAGAGGCTTGCTGTTGTTCCGACTATTGGCGCATGTCAGTTGCTAAACGTTGTATTGTGCGATGAATCAACATTGCATCCTACTTATCGTCGATTTTTAGGTTTTTCGTAGCTTGAACACAATCAAGCGTTCGGCCCAGTAGTAACTTTATTGACGAAGCTGATTCATTAGCGTTGTTTAACTATAGCAATCTTGTTAGCTGCACATTTAGGAGGACCTGTTTGTCATTGTATGATTCTACTAGAAGCTTCCATGCCAAATTGTAATTGTTTTCGGTGACTGAATAATGTTTCAGAAGCTGCTCAGCTTATCCTACATGACTACATTTCAAACATTGCAGCTTTTCCACTTTGGCGATATTTGTCGCATTGTGCATTAAGGACGTGAGCAGGTCCTTGAATGCTGTCCAATCACTGTATCCCCCACTGAATTTGGCAAAATTTATTCTCGGGAGTCGAACGTCTGTCTCTTTTGAAGCCTTCGAGGGTTGATTATGTATATTTTAATTGCTTTGCATCCATTATTCATTATTAATGTTCTATACACAACTCCTCTAACTCGGTTTCAAAATTCAAATTGAACTCTTTAAAGGCATCGAAGGACCTCTTGTATCCGTTGTATTAATTTATTGATGAACGCGAACGTTTTATGAGTTTGAAAATCCTACCGGAAATTTTTATACATTTTGCATAGGTGCTCGTTTAGTAAGCCTTGTTGCGCCACTAAACGCTCCATTTTTTGGCCTGCCGTAATATTAAAATACTATTGGAAGGATACGGGTCAAAAATGACAGATTGCGTTCGGCTTACAATTCCCTTCTCTTTGATGACCAAATTTGACGTATAATACGCCAACTCCTATTGCCAATATTTGCCCACTATTATTTAGAGGTTTGATGATTTCTAGTGTAAGTTTTTGAATACTACATCAAACACTTCGAACAAAGTTTGTTCGGTGTGTTTTGTTAACACCAACCGCTCAAAATTATAAGTTGAAACAATCAACAGTTATAGTCGACTAATCGCATTCATGCCAAATGCTCCAAATAAAAGTTTATATTTGACGTTTCTTTAACGCCCCAAACTAAGAAACATTTCAATCAAAGGATAAGTAAGGAAATTGAAAAAGGACTTAGCAGACTTCCTTGTCGTTAACCATATGTCCTTAGTTTGGTTTAATAAACCACGCGGCCCAGAATTTAAAGAAAATCATTAAATTAACTGTCACTATATTCAACGAATAATATTCATCCAATAATTAATTAATACCAAATTCAACTATCTATAACAAATTCTTATATCCGGCTCAAAGGCCAAAAAAATGCTCCGGATATAATTGGCTTTATAGATCTAATGAAAACTAGCAATTTTCACTTAATTATTTATTACATTGACACTTTAAACTTTGATTACAAATTTTCTCTGAGCAACTTGATTTTCTATTTCTATATTTTAAAATTCGAAAACTTTGATTTTTACTATTTTAACGTTCGATCGTTCACTGCCAAATTAAAAAAACTAATGAACAATATAATCAATTTTCACTGTACCGCAGTTTCCAAAACAAAGGAATTCGATTTGGAAACAAAAAGAATTCACACGGGGCCAAATCTGAAGAATACGGTGGATGGGGTAACAGTTTGTAGCCTGATTCAACCAATTTGGCCATAGCGATTGCGGAAGTGACAGCCGGTATTATATCATGCTTTTTCGCTAAATGTGGCCCTTTTTTGTAAACCGGCATCAAATTGGCCCAATAATTCACCAAATTAGAGCTTTGTGACCATTTTACCCTCCTTCAGGTAGGCGATACAGGTTACACCTTGTGGATCCTAAAAAACGGTGGTCATCACCTTTTCGGTAAATAGGACAATCTTCACCTTCTTTGGAGCACGTTCGCCAGGTAAAGTCCACTATTTCGACTGGTT
The DNA here is from genome assembly GCA_963969285.1 of Odontomyia ornata. NCBI lineage: Eukaryota > Metazoa > Arthropoda > Insecta > Diptera > Stratiomyidae > Odontomyia > Odontomyia ornata. Next base: position 457,264,879 of record OZ017739.1, read on the forward strand.
CTTGGTCTTTGGTTTGTACCACTGGACCCATTTCTCGTCGATGCTGAAAAAATGATGCAGAAACTCCTTCATATTGCGATTAAATAATGTCACGTACTGCTCTGAAGTAATCTCACGGTTGCGTTTGTGATCTGGAGTGAGCAAACGCAGCATTCACCATGCCAACAGCTTTCTCATGCCCAATATTTCATGCAGGATATGCCTACTGTCTTAACTATCTCGCGCACCTTTAATAGGCTGTCTGCGTCATTCTCTGAGGTAGCCGTTTTTTTTGGGCACCTGGGTGTGGCTCCTCAAAAACCGACGCGGGGCCACGTTGAAACTCGTTGAACCAATTTTTGCAACTCACTATGGCGCGATTCCCTTCCAAAAACAAAAATCGCATCACCGACCATTATTGCTCCTTCTCCATTTTTCTAAGATCCGCGGACATGCCCGCTTCTACACGCGGTCAAAGCAAAACTACGAGCCTGATTCGGCTGAAATTTTGACATTAGCTGGACGGAAAATGTATTATACGGTAGTGAATCTCTCTTACGATAGTAGTGCCATGGGGCGGTGAGGCTAAGTACTTATTGTACCACCCTGGTAGAAGCTGAACAGTTCTTACTCCGCTTGGCTCAGCATGACGCAAAGCACATCACCACCGCTCAACCCAACCGACCACCTCATGAATTTACTACTGTAAAAGTTCTTGTCGCACTCAGAATATAATGACCTCAACACTATCGAACGATAAGAAAATTTAGCTGAGCTTGGAACCACGATGGTGAAGACTATTGCCCAAACCCACTTCCATGCTCTTCCGCTACCTCTGTCCACGCCGTTATCGATATAGCAATTTTATCAACAGATATTAAAAAATTCCCTGAAGATATTTCATTTGAATTCCCATTTGACTAATTGTTAAAGAAGTTACATCCTTACATGGGGAGAACCCCCCGCCCGCTCCTTAGAATTCGTTGAAAGTTTTTTCATTATGAAACTTTCATTAACCAACAGCTTCTGAGTGGTTTGCAAGGTTTGATGCCTCTAGCTTACTTAGTTCTTGAGGAAACTTGCTGTGACGCACTGACAGGCAAACGGATGGACCGATACCAATTTTTATAGGGTATTGTTAGAAATTTTGTTCACAAAAAAATATCCAGCAGATATAATTTTTCTCCATGCTTATTAATATCGAAATAAAAAGTCTCGCAGCAAAAATGATGCTTTTACGAGTATAAGACTCTTATCATCATAATACATTTTTATCACACCAGTATATCTAAACCTGCTTGTTTTCCCAACTGTTTTTTTCCTTAAATCCTGGCTAATAAATCATCAGATAGCTTTCACACATACATACATGAATACAATTTTCACATCATTGGTTTGCAATATGACCGCACTACTTCTATCAACAGTACACATTTATGTATTTTTCAAGCATTCATTGGATCATATCCTTACAAAATGTCACTAACATTTCATGTCCTTTATGAAAGCGATACGATGATATTGTGGATTTTTTTCGTTGCAGAGTTTTCCTCTATTGTTCATGCAAAGCCCCTATTTATTGTGTTTATTGTCTTTGTAGTAGTAGGTATTTATATTTAAACATATGCTTATGAAAGGACACTAAAGGATTATAATGATGATATTATGGTTTGACAATGTTGATTCCATGGCCTGATTCTATTTGAATTTTAATTAGTGGACAATGCAGGGTAACTTATAAATAGCATAGAGAAAGCATAGCAGGAAGTCAAGGAGAAGGTGAGCATCAACTTTAAATTCTCTTTAAGCATATCACGACAGTTGTTAAAATAGTTATAATGATCTACTTTAAAAAAGTTTACGATTCTATTGTACAATAGTTCAACAAAACAATAAAATTTTAAGTTTGATGAGAAGGGGGTACAGAAATAAAGCTGAACAAAGGAATCGATACCTTTGAGTAAAGTAGGCTTGGCTTCCCTAAGCAATGCAGCCAAAAACCATTAATGTATATTCATTTAATTTCTTTGATTAGTAGTCCGAAAGCTAGTAACAAGCTCAACCGGGCTATGAAAAATCAAATGACTACAAGATGGCAAACAAATGGTACTAAATAGTCTCGGCATCGCGCATTGGCTTACTGTTTCTTCAATGATGGGGCATTAAATGCCAAGATATGCAAACACCTGTATTTCTTCAGACAGATGCCACTGAACCCACTGGAAACTTTAACTTATTGTAAAAGCCTGACGGAAAAGAGTCGGGGTGAGTCTTTTACACCCGATAACGGAGTCGATAGTAATAATAGCCTTGAAAAACTCAAAACTATTTTGAAACCGAAAGCTCAAAATAGTTTTGAAACCTAAAATGAATTGGACCTACGGCAATGACCTCCTAACCGAAAAAACAATTATAATTGATCCTGGTACATCAGATCATCGAACAACTCTGGAGCAGTTAGAGAGCCTCTACAGTAGGGCAATCAAACGTTCTGGTAATCCAGGAAATGAAGTGGACTACGTTTGGTGTTCAAGACATACAAATGCAAACAATATTAAAAACTAGGAAGTCTGTAAGAAGACGAAAATTTGTAGTGGCCTTTATTATGGATAGGGAACTTAAACCATGCATTATCGACTTTCAGGTGGCCCAATCCATTTAGAAACAAAATTCTTAAAATTTTGGCTAATAAACACATATGCACCGATAGAAAAAAGGATGAAGAAACAAAAGAAACATTCTACATTCACCAGGAAAACTTTTTGAACGATTGCCTACAAACGATACAAAACTAGATCTGGGCGATTTCAATGTCAAGCTTGGCAATGAGCGATCTCATCGGGGAATGACGAGGGGATATAGCCTTTTTAATACGTCAGTCCAAAGTTAATTTTCATAGACAAAGGATTATATCGTCGAAGCAATTGACCGAAGGAACTCGTATCGAATATGTTTTACCTCGATGAATCTAGAAAAACGAACAATCCAACCAAAAATTTGGGACTGCTGGTATAGAGGAGCCCGATGGCTTCACACCATTGGTCGAGCCGGCGAGACATCTAATATAAAATTGGTGGCAATCGTCAACAAAAGAAGACACAGTCAGGAAAACTCCGCAGATGGTGGATATAAAATTCAAATACTTGAAGACAAGAGAAAATTAATCAGACTTCGAAAAGAAAATCAAGAACTAAGGCTGAGCGAAGATCTATTCAAGAAAGGGATGAAGACTCAATTCCCGGTAACCGCAAAAGCAAATAAATAAAGAAACAATGGTGAAGGAAGCTACAAAGCAAACGATTCCAGAGGAATTTCGAAGTGCTGAAGGCAGTAACGATAACGAAAACTATTATTCCGCGCTGGACTAATTAACAGAAGAAATAAGGATAGTGGTATAAATTTTATTCGGTATTTTAAAAGTAAAAATAAGGAGAAGATACCAACTCATAGTTCTGCTAGTACCTCTAAAAGGTCAAAAAAAAGTTCCGCCCATCAATTATTAGGACAGAGTGGAAGATATATGTTTCGGCTATTGGCAGCCGAAAATAATTGAGTAATTTCAAAATCAAAAGGGTTATTGCAGAAAAATCAACTATTAAAACGAAATTACTGGTGAACAAATCAGACCTTTTTGCGGAAGGGTCGAGACAGCGGAGAGGATACGACTAATCTTCTTCTGGTGCTCAAGACACCTTCACCGACGATTGAATTTATTTCTGTCAAAACATTTACAACGAGAAGATCGACCATTAAAAGGAAGAATTTTCCATTTTATCTGGTACAAAAACAAAAGCAGTCCAAGTGCTCTTCAACAAAAAAGTCCTTCAATTTCAAACTGGTGAGATGGGAACACCTCGAGCAAACAAGAATCAACCAGTGCTACCGGTGCCAAAGATTTGGTTGTACAGCTGCCAACTGCGCCATGCACTATCGATGCGCTAAACGCAAAGATGTTTATGCTTCTTGTGAGTACAAATTAACTCAGATGGATCGTAAAGAAAAATTAAACGTCCGGCATCATATCGAGGATGCTCTGGATTTCAAGATAGAAAATTTAAATTTATTCCAAAACAAATACAAGTACATCACAATATAATGGTAATACAATGCCTTCCAACTTAGTCAAGCCCGGGGTATAATTTGCACTCACAGCTAGAAGACCAGCTGATAATACTGTAAATAATATAAATAATGTAAGTGGCAATAGTGAGCTGCTTCTTAAAATTTACCAGAGACTTGATTCCTTATCCGAAACAATCGACAAACAAGATTCAAGAATAAACTATGTTTTTCAGCGTTTAAATCTTTCAGATGCCTCAAAATACCTTGTCATTCAGTCACATTCCCGCGGATTGACTTCATCTCATCTCGGTCAACGTCAACTCCATTATTAGTCTACGCCAACGTGACTATCTTCGAGGATTCACCGTCAAGCAAAATCTTGACATCATGCTTTTCACCGAAACCCACCTCAATTCATGACACTCCATGTTATCTAAAGATTTTGAATTCGTAAGAAACGATAGGGTAAACGATGATGTGGGAGGTGGTACCGGTATATTGGTTGGAAACTTCTACTGCTTCAGAAATATTAAATTAAATTGAATTCAAATACTTTGAATTTCTTGAAGTGTCCGATATGAAAATTTTACTGCCAGTTTGGGAAAACCTCTTCATTATTCCTTCCTATGCAACTGGTCGAAACGTTCTCAAGTTTAAAAAGTAGCTCAATTCCTTGTTTGAAATACTCGAATTGAACAAGTTGCATATTAATTATATTCTTGCCGGTGACACGAATGCCAAGCATACTTTGTGGCTGAACGCCAACAATTATCCAAGAAGTGTATCCCTGAAATCATGGATAACAGAGAATCAAGTTGAATACAGATGCAATCTATATGAGTCAGAGTTCCCAACATACCCTAGAACAAATTCATATTTAGATCGCTGCATTGCTGACGCAAGACTTGAATTTAGCTTTAATAGTCCTCAACGGAAACTGCAGGTGCTTCCTTGTTACAGCGGCCATAAGGCAATCGTAATGGAAATCAATCATCAAAGGGAGGATGTCTTCTTCATCCCAGTTCAGCATGATAATATTCGGTTAAATATCAAACGAAACGGATTGGGGAAAGTTTCAAAAGAAGTTTAATCGGGATTACCAGGAGCAATGTTCTCTTTCTAATGATCGCAATGCTTCCTCAATGGCTCCTAATGATAGGAATTCACAATAACTAATGATGAAGTAGGCCTCTAGTTTTTGAGTTAGAGAGGCTGAAGTTGTAAATGATTGAAAAAGTAATACCTACGATTCAATATCGAAGCAATATGAAATGATGTGAAACACCAACCATTGCAAGGTTAAAAATATTGAAAAGCCTTCTTCCCACATGCGTCAACAACATTTATTGGCGATTTTCGGACTACAACCATCCCTCGTCGGCTTTGTTGAAATTACACCTGAAAAATGTCTAGAAATTAATCCGTTTCTACGTCAGGAGTGAGGTCGACAATCTATGGGTGGAAAAATTGTGGGATATAAGCCAACAGGACTCAAATGGAATTTTCACGAAAGTGAATGGCTTATACCTAAAGGAGTCCCAAGGGAAAGTATCGAACGTTCGAGTCGCTAGTGAGGAGATAAATCTTCTCGATGGGGCTGGTATCGAAACTGATAGTATGGCTCCGGATGGAAATATAAACAGGATTATATGTGATGCACTGTAGAAACTTCCCCTGATTGAAACTCCTATTGAATTGGTTCATCTACCGAACCCTGAGAGAGGGAATCAGATACTTTTAGAGGTCGTTGAAGCAAAGGTTTCTGACTTCAGATTAAGCCTGAATAGCGAGTCAATTCTTAATTTCAATGGAACATTGACATCTGGCTTCATACCGAGCTCGAATTTTATGCATTACTTTGTCAACTATACAGACTTGTGTTTCATATTTGACAGAATAAACAACAAGAAATTTTGTGGTATTGACAGTGTTCCAAACATAGCTCTCCGACATGAGAGTACGGTCACTGTAGCAGACGGCCGCCTTTTGGATTTTATAGGCGTAGGAACAACTAAAATTTGGCCAAACGATATCAACAGCAGTAGCGTGCACCAAATACAGTTAAACGACGCATTTTTTGTTCCGGATTTGCAATGTTATCTGATTTCGATGAGTAAATTGGTGAAGAAGGGTTGCCGAATTTCTTTCAATGCAGATGTCTGCGAAGTTAAGCTAGATGGATGGATGCTATTCAAAGTAAAGAGTTGCGGTGATGCTTATAAAATGGATGGAAAACAATGCATTCACTGTCGCTAATCCTCGCAAATCAAAGCGTATTCATTAGTGGCATATAATCCTCGGCCACAGACATTTGGCGGTATACAAAAATGCAGGGTTTGGCTACTGGAATTATCATCAAGAAATGCCAGCACACCAATATTTGCGATATTTGTTTGAAAAATAAATCGACTAGAAATCCATTCTTGTAGCATTCTTCTACAGTCGCAAAGGAGAGACTGCATCTGATACATGCGGACGTTTGTGGAAAGCTTCAGTTACCTACGAGGTGTGACAATTAAGTATAGAGACTGATTCTTTGAAAACCGTATATTTAAAAATTATTCTCCAACTCTGCCATCCCCTTCAAAATAGTTCCCTTGGGTAGCTATACAACGATTCCAGCGCGTTTTTTATGCTTCGTAACATTTCTGGAACGCTTTGACTGGGATGTCCTTGAGAACGGGGAAATAAGGCGGCTGTTGCAACACGGCGATCCCTTTAGAGGCCAAACATTGGGACACGCTGAGGGCTCCTTAGAAAATTTCTTTGGAACCATCTTTGCACACAACTTTTTCATCCCAAAACCGTCGGTTTAAATTTGTCTGACTGTTTCATGGTTCATACCCAGTTCCGAGGCCAACATTCGAACTGCTAAACGCCTATCTTCACGGATTAGGGCACGCACATGCTGTGCATTCACGTCAGTCCGCACCTCGACTGGTCTCTCGCTCCGCGCCTTGTCCTCCACGCTTTCACGCCCCTCCTTAAACTCTTTATGCCATCAAAACACCTGGGCACGACTAAGAACACTATCACCATGCACTTTCACAATTTAAGCGTACGGTTCCGAAGCTGTTTCATCCAATCTGGCGCAAAATTTTGTCGCAACGCGTTGATCTTAATTTCGTCTCTCCATTTTCGTGACAAGCACCACCAACACACGTCTACTCAACACGACACAGCAGGCGAACTAAGCAAGCTAGAGCAATGGTAAATATATCAATGAAGAGGAGAAGGATGCCGGGGAAGGGGAAGGGAATTTCAAGGTCGTAGATTTGCCACAAGCGCAGCAATAAAATCAGTATCATTACTTAATTGTCACACCTCGAACACCACGAGGAAATGAATACGTGCTAACCCTGACTGAAGATTACAGCAAATTGACATATATTTGTTTGCTGAAGCTGAAATCAGAGGTGAAAGAGAAATTGATTGAATTCGTTCAGTTGATGCAAATGCAATACGGGAAGACACCAAGGGTTATTGGATCAGATCGCGGCGGTGAGTATATAGATAGGAGATTGCAGAAATTTATCAAAGCCAATGGAGTGCGTACCCAACTTGTAGTTCCGAAAACACCTCAATAGAATGGCAGTGCTGAACGCAAAAACCGTTCGTTGATTGAGATGACCAGGTGTTTATTGGGCAGTTCTACCTTGCACAAAGAATATTAGGGAGAGGCGATTAATACAGCAAATTATATTTTGAGCCATTTGAACCACTGTTTCTTGAAGGATAGATCGGCTACTCTATATGAGCTGTGGCATAGATGAAAACTGGATTTGGGATATTTTCATCAATTGGGAGCTGAAGTGTATGCTCATATTCCGAAAGAACAAAGAAAGAAGCTGAATCAGACATTAGAGAAGCTTATTTTTGTCGGCTATGAAATTCAAACGAAGGGAAACAAGCTACTGAATCCCAATACTCATGGAATAAAGATCAGTCGAGACGTTGTTTTTACGAATGAGGCTGGTGGAATTCTAGAAATTTTACTAGATGCAGCTGAATGAAAAGCAGCCATTGATAAAAATTAATAATTTACCACCTGGATCTAAGGCTATTGGGAGTAAATGGGTATTCAAGACTAAGACTGAGTAGACTGGGAACCTAGTGAAATTTAAGGCTAGATTGGTTGCACAGGGATTCTTGCAAAAGTTCGGACTGAACTACGATGAGGTATTTGCACGTGCTGCAAATCTGACCACTTTGAAAATTTTGTTGACAGTGGCTGGTACTAGAAAAATGCCAGTTCGTCATTATGATATCCAGACAGCATATTTGATGTTTATATGAGGTAACCCAAAGGCTTCGAAGAAGGAGGACCAAATAAGGTATGCAGATTGAGAAAGGATTTATATGGTCCAAATTTGACCAAGTCATGAAGAAAAACGGATACATACAGAGTAAAAATGATCTTTCTTTGTATTGAAAGAAAGCAAAGAAAGATGGAACTAAAGTGATTCATATTTCAAATCACATGGACAACATCGTCACGGCCGTGACCATCGACTAGCTATTGGATGAGTTTGAATCGCAGATGAACCAGGAATTCACGATCAAGAATCTCGGGGAATTCGAAAACAACGGTGTGCATCGAAGTGCTATTGGTTTGTTACTTTACTTATCGACTGATACAAGACCTGATATTGCAGTGGCAACTTCAATTTTAGCAAGGCTTGTTTCTGCACCAAGAAGATGCGACCGGATTGAGGTGATGTGGGTTTTAAAGTACCTAAAGTCAACAAGGTCATTGAAATTGAGGCTTGGCAAAGACAACCTTTACACAGATGACGATTTTATTTGCTACGTCTACGCGAATCGGGGAAGCTACGTCACCGATCGAAAACCCACCTCCAAATTTTGTTTTTTTTTTTTTAATGGATCGTTGATTAGATGGGCGAGTAAAAAGCAAACTTGCATTGCACATTCGTCATGCGAAGTGGAGTTTGCTGCTTTTTCTGAAGCAACGAGAGAGCTGTTCTGGATTGAAAAAATTCTTAAAGATCTCGATCAACCAGTCGGAACACCCATGAAAGACAATCAAGGATGTATTAAGCTATTACACAACCAGAAGGGGAATACGCTTACCAGGCACATCGACATAAAATATAAGTTTTTGCAGGATCTTATTTTTTCGAAGGAAATGCAGCGATCTATTGTATGACAAGAGACACGATTGCCGATATTCTTACCAAACCATTGGACGGGCTGTCTAGGTTGGACTAAAATATTGAAGTTATTGCCGAGAAGGGGTATTGAACGGCGATGAAACATATAAATGGATCTATTTTAATATACCATATCTTATTATGTATTTTCAGTATTGCCATATTTACATGTTACTCATTCATTCCCGTTCATCTTTGTATTAACAAATCAGCTCTAGATCAAAAGCGCTTGTATCCAGATGAAGTATATTTCAGCACAGGTTACTCCTTATTCCACAGTTTTTATTCTATAGAGAATATATACCAACATTTTTAACAAAGTTGATCGAATTATGACTTCTGAGGCATTTGTTGGCCTTGTGCCCCATATTTATCTTTTTTTTTTCTGTCCAAAGATGTCTAGCCCCAAAGGACTCAGAAAAAAATACCAAATTCTGCCACTTTAAGACCTGTTTTGAAAAGTTCTCATCAAGACCTTTCACTTTTTACCAAAATTGACTACCTTTGGTAAAAAAAAGTGTCATCCCACCTATGTGGGGCGACTCCCCTTTAAAAACCCTAAAATATTCCTTCTTGTGCTGCAACTTGTGAGAATGCACCACTTTCAACCTACATAGAAAATTTCATCATTCTAGCTCATGTGTTTTGCGAGAAAACTTTCTGTGATGCACGGACGGATGGACGGACATAGGCTATAATTTTAGTAGGGTATTGCAAAATTATTTCAAATAATCTAGAAAAATTTAACCTGCGTACTTTAACGCTTGTCTGGCAGCATCCAAAAAGAATCATAACTTGTAGCATGATTTTCGAAGAAATTAAAATAACTTTAACATGGATTGAATGATTTTAACCGTACAAGGGTGGTCCGATTAGTACTTAGCCTACAAAAGAACAAATTGAATCAGCAGGAGAGTGCTCCTACCAGGAGCTCTTTGTAAACATCCTAATGTTAGAAACAATTTTTTTAATGCCGTGAATCGACAACTTGAAATATTCATCCAATACTTGGATATGAAATCGTTCAAATTTATGCAAAAGATGCACAGTTTCTTTCATAAGCACAGTGCAGCCGCCATTTTGATCTAGCTTAAATGATTTTCCTGAATGCTTGGCGATTGAACATATTCAAGTTAAACACTATTCCTTAAATTTTCATGAAAATTTAAAGTAAATAAAAGTGCCTAGGTCATTTTGAAATATGTATCAACTATAAACACGTGTTATTGTTGTTGTAATTCCATACAATTGCAATGGCTATAGCTGACTTGATTATGATTCGATTTCTATTAAATTTTGTGTACAGACATATCCTATATCAGTCTATATTATTGCAAAATTCCAATAAGTTGAAAGGTACTGTTTTGATTATATGGGCAAAATTGTAAAATCTATAAATTATACTTTTATTAACAAAGTAAAGTGAATTTCGATTTCTGAGGTATTTGTTGCCCTTGTACTCATTAAGGCCCACAGTCGTGATAATTCTCAGATTTTTCAGCTCAAAGGTGTCCAATCGCGAGGGTTGGGGAGTCACACATTTTTGGTACATTTTGCCTTCCCCTGGACCCCCTTATCCATAAAACCCCCTTATTCATAAAACCGCCCTTATTCATAAAATATTTCAGATTCTAAAAGTTCTAACCAAGACCTTTCATTTGATACTCCACTCGACTGCCTTCGATTACAAAAAATTTTTTGGGGGCTAATTTGTTATTAGGGGGACCCCCCTTAAAAAATTTTTAAATTTTTGGTAATGCCTTAACTTTTGAGAGACCATTACTTTTGACCTGTTCACAAAGTTTGAGCTTCTATAGTTTCTGAAGAAACTAGCTGTGACGCACAGACAGACGGACAGACAGGTCACGAAACTAGTAGGTCTTTGTAAAAAAAATTTTTACAATGCAGCAATTGCAGCAATTTACAAATGGTGCCCTTTTTGAAGTTTAACAAAAAAAAACTTCATAAGGTACTTCAGGGCAGTCTCATACAAGGGGGTGGCCCCTAACAAAAAAAGTTCATCAAAACTAGCCAATAAGGATATGAAATGAAAGGTATCGATAAAAGTTTTTCAAAACAGGTCTCAATTTGACATTTTTGGCTTGGAGGGATGCACAGGGAGGCAAATACACGAAAAATGTGTGTTCCCTCCATCGTAATTGGACATCGGTGATCTGAAAAATCTGAAAATAATTATGGATATAGGTGTTTATGAGTACAACAACAATGTATATCTCAGAAGTCAAAATTTGCTCAGCTTTGATAATAATAGTATGATCTACGAATTTCACATTTTCCCCAATAACACCGTTTGCATGTTATAGATATATATATATAGATATATATATATATATATATATATATATATATATATATATATATATATATACATATATATATATATATATATATATATATATATATATATATATATATTATAGATATATATATATATATATATATATATACATATATATACATATATATATATATATATATATATATATATATATATATATATATATATATATATATATATATATATATATATATATCTATAATATATATATATATATATATATATATATATATATATATATATATATATATATACGAGTATATATTTATATATATTTATATCTATATATATATATATATATATATATACATATATATATATATATATATATATATATATATATATATATATATATATATATATATATATGTATTGTTACATGTACAAATAATTACATGTACAAATAATTCTGCGAGCTACTGTCGCAATTGTTTTCATCATCATTAAGAACGTCAACAAATGAATTTACTCGAACCCACGAGTAAATTCAACAAGCATAATCAACATCTGCAAGCGACGTCACTCCATTCATTAATTTGCTCGAACCTACCAGGTACCTCTCGGTAGAACGTTCGCCAATATGCGAGAAATGGGTGAATACTTAGAGACCCTATATAAAGGCGAGCTGAATGAATGGGGGAATCATTCATTCGACCGCGAGAAGAACTGCGATTGTGTGTGGGAAGCGATATTCTTCGAGTAGTAGAAAAGTGTGTTTCGTAATAGTGAAGTAATTTAGAAGACAATTGCGATAATAAATTTATGGACAAGTGTTAGATTTTATTTTAAGAGTGACAATTAAAATTAGTGAAAGTGTTAACTGATTATTGTGCATTTTATTTAATTAAATAAACACTTTTAACTTAAATTAAAAGACATTGCGTTTTCACTTTCCCGGAACATTAAAATTATTGGCCGCGAACCAATAACGCGCGACAATATATATATATATATATATATATATATATATATATATATATATATATATATATATATATATATATATATATATATATATATATCTATAATATATATATATATATATATATATATATATATATATATATATATATATATATATATATATATATATATATATATATATCTATACGAAGTATAAGTATATGCGCACCAATGTTGATGAAACTTGGCAATGTGGTAGGGACTGCAATTGTCTAGTGAAAAATTAAAAAACTTCAAGGTCAGGTCAGCATATCAAAACGGCGACTAGCTAATGTTCGAAATTATCTTCTTCTTTAAGATACAATTTTTATTGAATTTTTGCGAAACTTAAAATCAAGATGAGATCTTGGACTAAAATGAATCCGAACAGAATTCGAGTCCTATAGACCCTGCAGATTTAGCAGTTGTGAATTTTGCATTGAATTCATGAAATTAAATTTTGACATAGTGTATGGTACAATATATCCAAGAAACTGAATTTTAATAGATTTCAAATAAAAAAATCGCCATTAAAAGGGGTGTAATATAAATAATTTTAGAAGAAAATGCAAACTGACTTCGAAATGCCCTAAAAAGGATGAAATAAATTTTGTGGGAGCGGTGCCAGATCAATTTCCCCATTTTAACATGAACGCTTGCGCCATTGCACATTTGCACCACCTCATAAGATACAGGGGAAAACTGATATGGCAACGCTTCTACAAAATTTATTTCATTCTTTTTAGGGCATTTTGATTTTTGGTATTTTCTAAAAGTGTTTTTACTTCATTATCTCTCAGAAAACTTAATGACAAAATTATGCGCAATGGTGATTGGGATAATATACTTACGTAAGACTTCCTTGTCCAAAGTCATACGCGAATACATCAAAGCAATAATATTGAAAATGAGTTTATTTTAGCACTTCCCATTGAAATATTTATGTACAATTAAGTTTGGGCCTGTATATAATATTTTCTCTAGAATGCAAGCGATAGCGATATGACATTATCTCATAAGAATACATTCAATTCATTAAAAATACGTTTCCACACAAATAGACAGAATCACAATAAATAAAAATTTAAACACCTGACAAAGATTGAAAGCATTCGATTTTGCAAAAATATGCACCGTAATACGTTAAAACAAATTAACGACTTAATTACTTTCCGAGCAAACCACGAGCTAGATGTTAAGCCTCTAGTCATCCTTGCTCAATAGCAAAAACGTTAAACTTCTCAGGTTTCAAGCTTCCTACATTTCTGACATCTTTTCTCCCTTTCCCGAAGAATTTAAGAGGTATAGAAGCATCGCGAGGCTGTCTATAATTTCAACTTCAGTTCTAGTCTGTTCTCCTATATTTGCTTATCATCAACTGACAAGGATAAAACTTTTCATTCATATGACACATCGACATTTTTCGCCTGACAACCAAATTATTTATAAACAGGAACGGGATATCAAAACCTCACTTCATTCCAATAAACAAGAGCCCTTTTATTCGACGCGTTGCCTTCCGCAAACTTTTCCATTTGATGAAAACGAATAAAAGCTTCTTCCTTTTCTTGAACTCCGAGACGAAACACACTCTTGGCCTGGTCTACTTAAGGGGTGGGTGATGGAAGGCAGAGCAAACAGGGGTAAGGTGGCTGCATAGACACAAAGTTGTCCTTGCCCGAGTTTTTGCACTAAGTATTCCTTTGCATGGTTAAAAGCACTTGTACGCGTACGAACGCTCATACGTGCGCATATACATTCACCTTTCTCGTAAACTCCAAGTTTATGGGAAATGGATAACGTCGACATTTAATCAAGGAACGTATCGCACTGCTCACTAAAACGGAATGGCATCGGGATTTCTTATTTTCATGGATGTTGTCTATGTTTAGTGCAAATGGATTTATTAGTACAAAGCATCGATATGAAACTTAGCACATCACCTTCGTTGTCTACATGCTCCACTTTCATTTGTGGAACTTAACCGAGCTAATTGATATTGGTGATTACGCACTACTACCTACTGAAGGTAAGTCACGATACGGCCCAAGTGCACTCAAATATCGATCAACCATTTATTAGGACGAAATGATACGTAATTAATTAACGTTGGAAATTGGAAATATTTCAAGCTTAAATGACCTCGATCGACGAGTTTGCTTCTCTGAGACGATTACGAATCCCAGACTCGGGTGAACTCAACATCAATGAAATTAGGTGACAACATCCTTGTGGTAAAAATGCATTCAATTTATGTTTAAATGCATCTGGAATTGATTTACTGAAGTAGATTTTATGAATGTTACGATTCCAATAATACTGGTTATATGAAATTCAAATGCGCTTTATTAGATCAATTATAAATTTTATAAAAAAATGAAGCAAGATACAAAACAATCAAATAGTCGAAAAACTTAGTAGCCCACTTGGTATTCTAAGTTTAAACAATATTTAAATCAAAACAAGTCAAAGCAGCAGGAGAGTGCTCCTGCCAGAAGGGTTTTATGAACCAATTAGTAACTAAAACTATATCTTCTGAATATCAAAACTTAGCTCACATATGAATTCCATAAATTGAGTTCGAAAAACTGAATTTTGGTTATTATGTATTTAAATTCACCGCCATTTTGTTTCAAGTGCTTGACTATTTATGACATCATATATATTCCTATCCCAGACTTCCTAGAGGTCACATCCCTTCTTAGACCACATTGGTTTTCTTTCAAGTGTTTTTTTTTTTGCCCGCCAAATCTTATAGATACGACCTTGAATCCAAAGAAAAAATCTTCCCGGTTTTCATAGAATGGAAAATCAACAGTAAAACTGTTAGGTTGACGGCGATGCGGTTCTCTATAATCAACAAAGGAGCCAAATGCAATCTCACAAATGTTAAGCAAAATGGATAAAGACTTTAAGTTTTCCTTGATACACCTAAGAAAGTTAACGATGCAACGGAAAATGGCGCCCTCAAGGATAAGGACATAAATGCCTTCATTTTAAGCAGCTTCAAATGCAGATAGGGTGTAATTCGGGATGTTGAATTACGTTTTTTATCTCAAAAAGCTAGTTGAAATAGGAATGCTTGCAACAAGATTGGAATATTACTTAATGATATCAGTCAATTAACGCCACACGACAAAACAGGAGAGATTCTGAGAAGGCTGGTAACTTCATCTCGACAAAACCAGTCAAACTAAAGGTATCGGGCAATACCCTCCCAGACTATTTAAAAATCGCATACTTCAATGCAAAAGTCGAATATTTCAAATTCTGACCCAGACAGCGTAGGAACTTTATCAAGCTGGGTCACTCGACCACCATCTATAAAGACAAAACACCGAGATATCAAAAACACAGTTCAACCGAATGTATTGGAACTTGCATCAATAGAAAATGTTTGCTATGCTTTAAAGCTAAAAGACATAGCGCGTAAAAAGTTACAGCGTTTCGGTTCAGAGGCGTATCTCTCGTCTTATAAACAACTACGTAAGAATGCCAAAATGGTCATCAAGCGCGCAATGCACTCATATTTTAACACCATCGAGGCCTCTTTACAATCAAACAATCCTAAATCTTTCTGGACATATGTCAACTCCCTCAAATCCACTTCAAATATACCTAGCTCTGTTAGCCTGCATGGGAAACAAGCGTCTGATGGTCAGGCCATATGCGATATATTTGCAGACCATTTTGCTTCTGTTTTCTAATCATCTTCGCCACCCTTACCCATTCTCCCAACTAACCATTCCTCTCATTTGAGCACCATTTTGACAATACTTTCCGAAGTCGAAAGTATAATCGACTCCATTGATGTTAACGTGAGTTCGGGCCCAGATGGAGTCCCGAACTTTTTTATGAAAACGCTGGCCCCATCCCTTAGCTTACCCTTGTCAATATTATTTAATATCAGCCTGACTGTAGGGACATTCCCAACATTTTGGAAAAGAGCCAACATCTTTCCAATTCACAAATCAGTGGACCGTAGCTTAGCACTTAATTACAGGCCTATATCCCTACTCTCGTGTTTTGGAAAACTTTTTGAGCGAATTGTTCATAACCGAATATATGATGCAATCTCCAATGACTTCGCTAAACAGCAGCATGGTTTCGTTAAGGGACGGTCAACGGTAACCAATTTGGCGGAATTTACCAATGCGATTGCCTTATCACTTGATGAAGGTCAGCAAATGGATGTGATTTACACGGACTTCGCCAAAGCCTTTGATATGGTAGACCATAGTCTATTACTGAAGAAACTTGAGGTTTTTGGCCTCTCTGGCCCTCTTATTACATGGCTATCCTCCTTTCTGACAAATCGTTCTTCATCGGTTACTTGGTGTGGTTGCTCTTCGTACGTTTTCTCTCCTTCTTCTGGAGTACCTCAAGGTTCAATCCTCAGCCCTCTTCCATTCAATGTTTTCATAAATGATCTACCAACTGTGTTGACATCAGATTGTCTGCTCTACGCAGATGGTTTAAAAATCTTTATAGTCTTCTATTCACAAATGGACTGTAGTGACCTCCAATCTGACTTAGACTCCCTCTTTCGATGGTGCTCTATGAATCGCCTTCCTCTCAACGTGTCCAAATGTCTGCATATGTATTTCACCAATAAGCGTACGCCTCTGCCAATGCGTATTCAATTAACAGATCACTGCTATCTACGGTGGATCATTATAAAGACCTAGGTGTTATACTGGATACACATTTGAAATTTGATGTACATATAGCTGACATAACCTCTAGAGCATCGCGAATCGCTGGTTTTGTACTACGATGCTCTCATAGAACATTCAGTATTCATACCTGTGTTCGCCTTTTCATCCTGTTGGTTCGCTCCATTCCCGAGTATGCCTGTCAAGTAGGGTCACCCCGTTTCATTTATCTATCGGAAGCTGTCAAATCAATCCAGCGCAAGTTCACACGCACTCTCTTGTATAAATATAACCTTTCGTATCGCTCCTACAGTGAACGTCTAAATTTCCTTCATATCCCACCTCTCGACATTAGAAGACAATTTTTAGATTTATGCTTCCTTTTTAAGCTTTCCAGAGGCCTCTTAACATCGGAACTATGCAATGCATTACATGCACGTGCGCCATTGAGGACACGATCATCCGATCACTTTATCGTTCCATTTGCAAAAACCGACACGTATCTGTACTCGCCTTTGGTGTGATCTATAAGTGCCTACAATAATCTTCAGCTTGGTCCTCCGCCGCATTCTTTGCGAATTTTTAAATCAACAGTACGGAATGCTCTCAATATTAATGGTTAACGTAGCCTTCTTTTTTAATTTCGTTTTTGTATTTTCCTTATTTTCTCCTATTTTGTAATTGGATTAAGTAAATCTGTTTAAAGGATTTTCCAAATAAATAAATAAATAAATAAACAAGGACCATGTAGCTACGGATCAAATTTGCTCCTATTAGTTTAAATATAAGCATGAAGTAGAAGTCAACTCTATATTAAATGCCACCAACATAGAAGCACGGACGATTATCAATAAAAACAGATATTAAGGGCTTGACCAAGACATAGTTCAAATGGATTTTCCTCAATTGAGCAGGGGCAAATTTATTAATAAAGGCTCCCAGTAGAAGACGTTCGAAAAGTTTTAGTGAAACACATATGTTCAAACGAACATTAGCAGCAATCAAATGAATCAAAACGTTTTTCCAACTGTAGGAAACTGCGAACTCCCCACAAAGCTTATAACCATAAAACCCTACAAAATAACAGATGCTAAAAAAATAATATACGAATTAAGAAGAAACCTTTGTCCAAATACCTTACTTAGATTAAAATCCAAAGAAAAGAAAAGTCTATTGAAGAAACACAATCTCCCACTTCTGATAGATCGAAAAATTAACTTTCAGGTGTTTTTAATAAACGTAAGTAGCACCAAAATAGCATAAATTACACATTTCACAAATGGAAAGGGCGTGATCTTATACAATACAGGTATACAATTTACATGTTCATAAATCTTGAGAAACACCTAGCATATCAATACGATGGATGGTCGATTAAAATTACGTTATAAATATTTTACAATACAATACTTATATGGCCCCTCCCTATCAATTATCATCAAATTATACTAGCAACCCTTCCCTACCTAATTAATGCAACTAACCAGCTCTTTGAGACACAATTTCACCTAACGGCATTTGTCAATAAGACATACTGATATTACTATCTCAAAATTTAAATATCGAACTTACTGGCCAGTACCTTTTATTTTCATCAAAGCCAATTTATCAAACGGAGCTAGTTTCCGGTCAACCACGAAATTGGAAAACAATGACAGCATATCAATAATACAAACCATTTCTAAATGTTTATGAAAATTCCTACTTATTTGTAGTATCTAGATCACTTACAAACGTGTATCTCCCCAGTAACTTAGCTGCTTATGGCTCGATTGTTGTGAAATTTTCGGGACACGGACAACTACTACTTACAAACTAAATGTTAAATTTTAGGATACTCTTTTGATTTTATAGGAAAATATATAAATTTTATAAAACTATTACTATTATTAACATTTTGTGCCGACACAAAATGTGCGTAAACTTCCCCTCCCCGTTCATTAATACCTGTTTTGAAAAGTTCTCATCAAGGCCTATCATTTGCTACTCATAGAGGCTACCTTTATTGAATTTTTTTCAGGGGCCACTCTCCCATATGGGGAGACTCCTCTTAAAGACCATATATGAATTGTTTGTAATGAAATTTTAAAGTGAGCTCCACTTTACACTTAATTACAAAATTTTATTTTTCTAGCTTTGAGGGTTTGCAAGAAAAACTGCTGTGATCTACGGACGGATGTATGGTCAGACAAGTCACAGTTCTAGTACAGTTTTGTAGAAATATTTTGCCAAACCCTAAGAATCAGTCGGTAAATAATATCAATTTTTGATCAAATGAGAATCAGTATACAACACCAATTGATAGGAAAAAGCAGGTTACTCTATTAAAAATTACATATAATTCAAATAACATAATAAAACAGTGAACTTCAAGCTTAGGTATGTACGAGTAATAGGTCTTAACTTAATTCTAGTGAATTCCAATCAAAAAATTACTTTATTCTAATGTTTTAACTATCACAATACTCCTAGACTGCTAAAACTTATCTCTAATTGTTCAAAACATCTAACAATCTGACAATAATAACTTAAAATGCTCCAATAGTGAAAAATACCGGCCGTGAGTAATTAGGCTATTGTCAGTCACTTCTACCTACTCCTACTCTACCTGCTCCGTCTCAGCCCAATCAGCCTCAACAAAGCCAGCAGATGCGTATCTTCTTCTTTTCAGCGCTACAACTCCTCTCAAGCCTTCTCTTCCAGCGACAAGCACCTCCAAATGACTCGGCCCATTGCTCGCAAACTGTCCTCTTCGACCAATTAACACCAACATTTCCTGGGTTTCCCCACAGGTTTTCGCCTTTCAGTTCTCCCAACAAATACCTTTTTGGGTATCGGTTGTTCGTAACCACTGCAGCTTATACAGCCTTACAATCGTTGAGACCTCCGGCTTGTCGGAAATTTCATACAGCTCATGGTTGTATGCTTTTGGCCCCCGTCTAGCTTCGCCCAAATTATTCGCCTCAGCACCCGTCCATCGAAGGCGTTCAATATATTTGCGGATGCATAGATTAGGGTCCATGTTTCACATTCATAGCTTAACATAGGTCTTATAACAGATTTGTATACTTGGAGCTTTATTTTCCTGTATATGCAGCTGGTCTTCAACATCGTCAAAACTGAATAAATTATTTTCTTTGCGACCTGTATTCTTCAGCGTATTTCATTTCTTTCGTTGCCTGTCCTCGTTATTCTGACGTCCAAATATACCGGTTTGCCTACGTTTTTGATACTGTATTCGAAAAGTGTGATCTTTTGGGGATTTGAGATATTTTTCTTCCACTATACCATGAACTTTCTTTTCTTCTCATTGATTTGCAGCCCTGCTAGTTTTGCTTCATTGTCGAGGTTCAGGAAAAGTTCTTTGGCAGTTGTTAACGAACAGGAGAAAATATTGATGTCATCCACATAAGCTACCACTTGGCTTGACTTGTATAATACTGTACCACTTGAATCGACCGGTAGCTTTCCGATGACATGGTCCAGAACCAAATTAAATAGCAATGAAGCCAGTCCATATCTCTGCTTTAGCCCGGTTAATTGACGCCCGGTTCTTTATTATCCTTTTGGACTTTGATGGTGGAACAAACTTCATCCAGATTATGTTGGACCAATGGAAGCTCTCCGGGAATATCTATAGGCTTGAATGTTCTGAAGCTGTGTAGAGAATTAAGGAGGTTCTTGAAAGAAAATGACCATCTTTCCTTAATCCTGTTTTCATCGGCGATGAAGTTGCCGATGTCATCACAACGGAGCGTGGTCTTGGGCTGATAACCACGTTTCAGGCTTTTCATTACTTTGTATACATGACTTGTGTTGTTGCTCGCTAGGCTTACATACTTCTCAAATGATTGTCATAGTATTTTCGTTTCTTAATTCTAAGTACCTTATTCGGTATTTTTCTGAGCATTTCATAATGATCTCTCTTTGTCCTGGTTTTCCTACATAAATATTGCTTGTACGCCTGATTAATTTTTCGTTGCCCATTCAGGCACTCATCATCGAACCAATCATTTCTTTTGCGCTGGACTTGTTGTTCGTTCATCTATTCTACCATGGTCTTAATTGCTACTTTCACTCCCATCTTATTTTGTTCCAATGAAGCTACTTGAAGATATATTCAAAAGCTATTGTGAAGATATTGAGTCACCTTGACATACTCTAAGGTTGCATTCTGCAGTATTATGTAGATGTTGGCTATTGTTTCCACGTATGATGTGTCGATATTCGAGAAATTTTACAGTTGCCTTCGGCCATATTGAGTCGAACGCCTTCTCAAAATCGATGAAAGCCAGTAGGAGCGGCTGTTGGTATTGGATTGATCAACTCACCACTTTTGTCAAGATACTTAGTGCTATAAGTCAATGTGGTACCTGGGCTACTGTATATTTTTGAAGCTCAGCTGCTATTTCATCAGCTCCAACAGTTTTCCCATTCTTCATGCTTTTCAGGGTATTCTATACTTTACAAGCTAAGATGTCACGGGATCCTTCTATCTACTTTGTTGATGGTAGACTTCTTTTCTCCTGTTCCTGTTTAGTGGACGCCTTATACAGGTTACTTTAAAACTTCCAGGGTATGTAATGATTTTCTCTTTGTCCGTTATCCTTTCACCTCCTTTTCTTATAGCGATTATTTCCTTCCGTCCAATCATTAGAGAATGCTTAATTTTCCTCAGGCTTTTGCTATACTTGGTAACATTCTTGACTAATTTTTCTTTATACTGTTTCATACCCTCTTTGGTTCTCTGCCCGATTGTCTTATATAGTTCGGAGTATTCAATTTGTTGCCTGGTATTGTTATTTTTTCTTCCTATGTTTAGGAGCTAGATTGTGCTATCGGGCACTTTCTTACGTCTATTGTGGGGTTTTCACGAGACTGCTTTGTTTACGTTTACGTCCACATTTGTAAAATGTTGTTAACAATGAAAAATAACATTAGGCAAATGACCACCACGACCATGCTTATAGGGCCATATCCTTTTCATGAAATTTTCCATAATCAAATCGCAAAGTGGCTGCCCTATGTCCTCGATAGCCTCACAAATTCCGTCTTTGAGGTCTTGAATCGACGCTCAAATGTTGACGTAGACCTTCTCTTTGACGTGGCCCCAAAGGAAGAAGTCGCAAGGTGTTAAATCACAAGATCTCGGTGGCCAATTGTGATTCCCGAGAAAGATCAATGGTTTCGTTGATTGTGTGGCATGTGGCGTCATCTTGTTGACTGTAACGTTGTCCAGATAATACCATCCAATTCCGGTGATAAAAAATCATTAATCATTTCTCGATAGCGCAATCCATTCACCGTAACTGTTGCTCCAGCCTCATTTTCGAAAAAGTAAGGTCCAGTGACTCCACTGGACCATAAACTGCACCAACCAGTCACTCGTTGACGATAGAGAGGCTTTTCAACAATAGCTCTTGATTTTTCCGAGCCCCAGGTGCCACAATTGTGTTTGTTGACGAAGCCAGGTAGAAATGGGCCTCATCACTCAAGATGATTTTTCGACGGAATTCCGGATCATTTTCATGCATTTCAAGGACCCAATCAGCAAAGACACGACGTTGTTGATGATCGACCGGCTTGAGTTCTTGTGTTAACTGAACCCAAATCTTTATGCAAAATACGATGTAATGACGTTTGTGGAATGCCTAATTCCAAAGAACGACGAGGAATGGACAAACCTGGGGTTTCTTCAACACTTTCGGCTACAGCAGCAATATTCTCGGCTGTTCTTGAGTGACGTGCACGGGTTTTATTTTCCGCATCACTAAGTTGCCCCAACAGCTCGAATTTTTCCACCAATTTCTGTAATGCCGTCCGACAAGGTGCTTCACGATGACTCAAAAGTGTTCGAGTTTTACGAACCACCTCTGCCAAATTTTCACCATTTTTATACTGAATTTTAATGATTTCAATGCGTGGTTGAAGCGTGTTTCGTTCCATTTTTATCAATGGCGTAGTTTCTACTTGTCAAATGTCAAAAAATGATAGCTTCAAAAGCGACATCTACCGAAATAGAGGGCTATTCAAAATAACACCTCTCATTGGAAAACCCTTTACATATAGGGAACAAATTATTTTCAAGGGGAACTTGAAAATAATTTGTAGTTGCCAAATCATATTGAGTTTGCATAAGTAAAAGAAATTGGAATGATTCTCTCACCTCTAGGCGTAGCGGTCGCCATTATCCATGTGAGGCTATAAAATGATACCTGAAGAGAATTTAGATAGTACACAGGTCAAAACCGCTTTCATCTAACATTTATCTTCTTTATTTATTTTTCAAAAATAATAATGCAACTGAATTAACTAAGTACGTAAAAAAATGTTCATTCTTAACATTATATTGATGATGAAGATGGTGCATATAGAATGTCACACCCAGCATTGCATTACTGTAGGTAAATGTGATGCATACTCTTATTTTGGATGAATAGGTGAACGATATTGTGCCAAACAGCGTATGTTTGGCAACGCAAACTGTACATTATATTCAGTCCATTTCGTAAATCTCTTTGTTCGTGAAATTTTTACATTTGAAGTCACTCAATTGTGCTTCAATTGATGTAATTTTTTACGCTTGTTGAATCCAATCGAAAACTAATACGAGTATAAACGATTTTTTCCATCCATCAAAGCAAGTAGATGTCTAGGAAATTCCTATCAAAGTCATTGCTCATTAAAATCCTATTATTGCGATACATTTTCTTCCTCTCCATAAAATATCAATTGCTCTTATTTGTATTCATCTGCCTTGGAGCAAGATATCCTATTCATTATCCCAACTGTGTTTGTACAAACCCATCGAAAAGGTCGTGACCGGGCGGCCTACAATATCCCTTGCAATTGAATCCTCCATCGATCTTGTATATTAAATTATATCATTTTTCCCAAATGTATATATCGTTGACTTCATACAAACGCACACACACTCGGCACACTCATCGGAATAACCTAATCTCCTTGTTGCCTTGAGTAGCAAGGATTTACCTTAAAGTGGATTTCCTGCTGTTTTGATTTCACTACACGAGGATCATCGATGGCCTAAGTGCTTGCAAGAAGAAAGAGCCAAGTATTCTCGATATTATTTCTTTTTTATTGTCTGAGTAGGTCACTTGGAAAGGTTAACATATACTTTGTTCTTTGGGTATGTTCTTGGATTCGTACAAACGGCCTTAGATGATTGTTTGTACGAGTATGTGTAGCATCATATTTCAATGTACAAATGTCAAGATTATGCTTGATACTCATCAGTGTGTTTCGTCCCCACTTAACCTTAATTAATTATTCGTGTCCAGGAGTCAGTAGTCTTTTCACGTGTCCTACTGATTGTGAAAGGAACATCTGCTAATCTGAGGAATTATAGCATGTAATTATTGTGTATTGGAGCAATCTTAAGGGCTTCTTAAAGAGCGACATGTACATCATCCGTAACACGTCAAACATATACAACTTTATGTAAACATTTCGAGTGCGGGATATTTTTCGGTGCATTGTATTGTATAGATGTATTTACAACTATGAAGCAGGAGAAATAATTAGACTAATTGGACTGTAACATTTTTCAGGGAAAATTATGTGATGATTATCTTACAAAAATTTTCATTGCCTTAAACTACTCAAATCATATGAAAACTTGAACATTCTTTGGAAATGATCTAAATAGAAGTGAAATTTCTTTTGCTCAAGATACATTACGAGTGAATGCCCATAGTGTGTCTACAGTGAGTTTTGGGCTTTTCGTATCCAGGCTGGTGTATACACGTTGACTTTTTACTCAGGCCCATAAGAAAATCAATTAACATTCCTGATATCACCTCGCATACCGGAAACAGCTGCTTAGTAGCCCTAATTTTCCGAAAACAGCTGTCCAGAAGACTTTTTTTTTTTTTTAATACCTCCTTCCCTTCCACTCTCTCCATCACACTTTCTTCGTCGCACAACGCTCGTGCGATCTGCACTTCACATTTCGTCGTTTCTACAGGTGTGCCACCCAGACAATGTGTAAAACATCGGTATAAGGGGGCACACAAAAAATATGTGAAGTCATCCTGTTAATCTTTTCATGTCCGATTCGTTAACAGCTCTCAGAGGTAAAAAAAATATTAATTCGACGCAGTAAAAAAAAACTCTGAGTTAAAAGAATGGCTGTTTCTTCAAGTATCTCGACGATAGGGTCAACAATGCCCTAAGATGCTATTTTGAAGTTACTGGACAGATAATAATAAATCATAAGGCTAGCTGTGTCTTGCCCTAAGATGCTATGTTGAAAGTTTCTGCGCTGAGATTCAATCGCTATTCATTAAATAGATCCTGAGTCTTTTCTTTAAGATCATAAGTGAATTCGCTTCTTTTACTGATTCCGGAAGATCATTGTATATACGAAGGGCATCATTTGTAGGATCGTTCTTTAGACGATCTGTTCTTGCAAATGGTATAACAAATTGGTCTGCGTTCCTAGCATTGTATTGATTCTTTTGTGATACCCTAACAAATGGCACTTGTGGGGACAAGTTGAGGTTTAAGCATTTGAAGATAAACTTAGCTTTCTCCATTATAATGATTTGGCTAAAAGTTAATGCGTTACACGATTGGTACACTAATTTTGTTGACGTGAGCCTTGAGAGATTATGCATATTTTTATATGCCTTAGCTAACATCCTGGAGATGATATTAATGTTTATCTTTGATGACTGACTCCAGATTACCACTCCGTAATGTAATTTCGACAATACGAATGCATTTAGAACCAGTTGTTTGATGTTCCTCGGGAATCCCTCGTACCTACGTAATAAGCAGCATCTCAGTTGGCCAAAAGTAAGCACTTCTGAAATGAAACAAGTGAGAAGGAAATACATTTGCACGCTACTTTCGTCGACGTCTCAAATCTTAAACATATCGTTGACATAGTACTGATAAAATATCAGACATACTGTCACATGTACCGTTAAAAACTTTAGAAAGAATTGTTTGGTTTGAACAGCACAAGATGGTGCTAATAAAACTACTCGAAGAGGCTAGTCCACGGCATGACATAGTGTCTCCGTTTTCGGGCCTGAGTAAAAAGGTAAAATTTAAATTAACTCAATGATTAAAGGTGACGTTTGATTTTCCCATTGAGAGATAAAAATTGGCACTATTGTATGCAACTATATCCCTTAAAAATATTTGATGCATTGTGATGATTCTTACTTCAATTTTAATACAACACCAAATTTCCTTCAGTTTGTAATTTTTAATTATTTTCTTAAGTGGATAAGTCATTTTATAATAATACAGCTGTTTTCAAAGGCCTTTATAAATAAAATAAAAAAAAAAACTTGAAAATCGATTCAGTAAATCATCGGTTACAGGCACTAATATGTAAAACAAGTTGGGCAAACAGGCCTACGCTCATGTCAGAAGGGTTTTGTATTCAATTTACAAAATGCAGTCACCAGATCGAATCAAATCAAGAAACATGTCAAAGAAAATTTTATTGGAGAAATACGAAGATCATACTATTATTAACAAAGTTGAACAAATTTCGACTTCTGAGGTTTTTGGTATTGTCATACTCAAATCTCCCTTGATAATTATTTCAGATGTCCATCCGTGACGGAGGAAACACATTTTTCATGTATTTTCCCCCTGTGCCCCCGCTGAAGCAAAAACTGACTTTTCAGGGGCCACGCTCCTGTAGTGTTATCATCGATTCATGGCCAATTTTTTCGAATTCTAGAATGGTTACAAAACCCTTTTTGTTCAAAGGATGCATCTTAAACGTTGAAGTTGGGAAAATATAACTCATAATTATTCAATCTTTGCATTTAAAACAGCCACTATTTTGTTTTACGATTACTGATACCAACAGCTGAACCGATTCTCAAAGATATACATGACACCTATCATTCCCGAAATTTTCATGCAAATCCTAGCAAAACTGTAGTGTCTGAGTCGGTAAAAAGCGCATATTGTTCCATAGTAATACAGGAAAATTCAAACCGCTTTAACTTCGCTAAATATTATTCAATCGTTGTGAAACTTTCAGGATAGATCAATCTTATAAATAGACATCTACATACTGAATTTCATTGAATTTAAGAGTACTGTTAAGATTTTATTCAAGAAAACATAAAATCGATCAATCATACTATTACTAACAAAGTTGAGTGAATTGCGACTTCTTAAGTATTTGTTGTTGTTGTACTCGCTAAGGCCTACATTTATGATTTTTTTCAGATTTTTCGGATCAAAGGTGTCCAATCGCGAGGGGGGGGGACACAAATTTTTCGTGTGTTTCCCCTCCCTGTGCACCCCTCGAAGCAAATTTGATACCCATATCGGCTACCTTCAATGAAATTTTTTTTCGGGTGGTCACTCTCCTATATGGGGAGACCCCCTTAAATACCTTATAAAATTTTTTTGTAGTTGAACTTTGAAGAGATCGTCACTTTACACCTACACACAAAATTTGATGTTTCTAGCTTAAGTAGTTTACGAGAAAAACTGCTGTGACACGGACGGACGGACGGACAGACTGGTCGCGAAACTAGTAGGGTTTTGTAAAATTATTTTATAAAAACTTAAAAAACAGTATTGATCAGGAGCGATGATTTTCTAATGTAAACGCATCTAAAATCGGTCCTATTCGTCGTAATTAGTTTTTTTGTTTCTTTGCAGCGCTGTTTCTTTACCGAGATGAATCGATTATAAGCGTTTTTATTATTTTTTGCATTTGAGTGAATCGAAACTGTTGAAAAGTGAAAATTATTTTAGTTTGTACAAAATGCCTAGGTCTTTTTTTCTGGTGTAAAGATAGACAGGATAAAAGTAAAATTAAAAGAATAAAAAAACCGGAGTTGCTCCAAATTCGTCAAACAGCCTGGTCCCCGGCACTTTTTCGGAGGTGCACGGATCTTGATATTCTTGTACGACCCAGTGGCATAGCGTGAGCTTTTGACGCCCGAGCCCGACCGGGGACTCCTTCTGTCGTCCGTTAAAAGTATCTTTAATGCAAAATCATATGAAGAAATATACCAACTACAAATAATTTAGTGATAAGCTTTTATTTATAAGGAAAATAATAAAGTTATTGAAACCGAACAGAGTAAGAAAAAAACCGAACAGAGTAAGAAAAAAACGCTCCTCTAGCTGTGAAAGAATGCTACATTTAATAAACACTTGATTATAAAAATAAACAGAAGAAACTCATCTCTAGAAAATAAGCATAACAAATAATAATAATAATCGCCCTACACTCCATATTGAACCTGGGCGTTGAGACGAGATCGAGCATCTCATATTATTACCATAACGGTACTTGGAAGATGATGCGGTCGGCATCACGCTTGATTGTGTGATTATTACCTAATTTCACTCAGTATTCATCACAACTGAGTGGGCTGGAAGTCCGTCATCAGATAGTGATATCGAAAACTCGTGACACCGGGCTTCAAACCTAGCACCTGTTGCATTTGTGGCCACACCACGACGGGCGACAGAAAATAAGCATAAGCTTCAAGTTAAATCTAAAATTAAAGTGAAGATTCTCATTAAGAGTCCTTATTTTCATTAAAGGATTGAAGACAAACATAAATACCTTATAATTATGAACTTATATGCTTTTCTAAAGATGCTATTATTTTGATGATCTAGTTTTTTTTCTAACTTTCATGCGTAAACTTCTATTGGGACATATTGCAATAGGAGCTTAATAAATAATAAAATAGTGAATTTGAAAAATGTCGTTGCAGAATTGGTTAAAAACACCAAGGCAACTGTAATGTGAAACACCGAAATAAATTAGCACTAATGTTCCGGTGCCAATATTTATTTTAGTCGTCAATCATTTTCCTCTTCCACATGCGAAGAATTAAAAAAGAAAATAAGATGTTTCATTATAAGACCAGAAAATTAATTGAAAGTAGAGAAAACATTTTTAAATCATTTTGATCATTCAAAAATTAACTTCTCTTGTTTTTTTTTAAGCAAAATCTTTTATGCAACTTTCAACGTCGATTTCTATATCCCGCTCAATTGCCAGGATAGCTAAATTTGTTTATCTCAGTGTAGATATTGTTGATCCTAATAGTTTTTTATGAGTTTCTCAAAACTATAACAATATTTGGTGAAACTTCTTCATCTGAGTTTAACTCAACGATATATTTTAACAAGCCCAAAGCACCGGACTTAATCAACGTAGTTTTGCAATCTGGGTCAGCTGCAGCTACGAAAGCCCGCAGACGTACTCGTTCAATTTTGAGTTCTTCTCTGTTAACATCTTGACGAGCTACATCCAGGATGAGTTCGTCAACGCCTAATATTACTGCAGCCCTTAAAAAGTCATATTTTTGTGCCAAAGCTTTAAGCTGTTGAATGAAACCTTTCTCGAATTTCAGCAGCTACTCTGTCTATCGAAAAAAACATGGTTCGCCTTAATTGGTCTTCATAAAATAACCCAGCGTCTTTACTTCCGTCACAAATTATCTGACTCCTCATAATCCGTCTTTAAGGCTCACAAGTAATTTCACGTTCACAAATTTTTCTCGGCTTTCTTCCAAAATAATCTGCAATGCACATATTTTTTGAGCACACTTATGTATGTTCAGTCCCTCGGTTTGTGAATAGCTCTGAGCCTCATTGCTGCCAGAGACCCAAAAAACTGAAAAAAGAAAATGATTGCATTGCCACGAACAAGCTTCCTGCGTCTGTTCTTGTATTAAAACTTTCCGCAGTTTTGGTTAGATTTTTAAATGCAATCAAAGTTTCCTTGAAGTGGTGTCGTATAAAATTTACAGCATCGCCCCTAGCACTCCAACGTGTATCTTGAATCCTCTGCAATCTTTTACCTGCAGTCGCAACCAGAACTTCCAAACCGATGTGTTGATACAAAAAAAGCTTAGCAGCGCTCTAGCATGCCGAAGAAAGTTACGGAATTCACTTCCATTGAAGATGCATGCAAACAAACCAGGTTTAATGAGTGATTTGAGCATGGAGCGAATTCTGCATTAGGATTGAAGTCTTTTGTCCTCTGTTGTATACCTGTGTGCCTTCCAGCCATCATCGCAGCATTATCATATGCTTGTCCTCTACAGTTCATAACGTCAAGTCCATCAGCCATGAGTTTGTTCAAAACCATTTCACTTATGCTTTTAGCAGTTTTGTTTTTGGTCTCGATGGGATCCGAAAAAGATTCCTTTACTCGAACCTTCTAATTTTCAATAACCACATATCGTAAGACTTGACTCATTTGGTCTTTATGCGAAATATCTGGAATGCTGTCAAAAATTATTGAATAGTATTTAGCTTTTTGTACACGAGCTATAATCTTTTGACGAACTTTACTTTAGAATTTCAATGAACTCGATTTGAATTTCTGGTGAAATATAAGTTAGCGAAAGTTTTTGACTCATTTGGATTCTAACCGAATGCTCTCGGGGAACAGGATCGTACTTAGCTAGTAAATCCACTAATTCCAAAAAATTTCCTCTGTTAGAACTGGCCTCATCTTCTCTGTGGCTGCGTAACGCAAAATTTTGTTTTGCAATAAATTGAATAATATCAAATATTCTGCTCAAAATTTCATGCCATTTTTTAGTTTCTCTTGTGACTGCTTCTTGTTCTTTCTTATCAATTGTCTGTCCTTTTTGAAATTTTGTTTCTAGTTCCTTCCATTTGCAAAAATTTTTATTTTGTTGAACCCTTGATTCATGATTGCCAACTTTTGGATTCCATTTCCACCAAGTATGAAATCCTCCGGAGCAGCAAAATTTCGACACATTTGATGAATTTGCATCCTTAAATATACCGCAACAGAAGCAAAACAAGAGGCTTTAGAAGGTGAATATGTCATCCAAGAAGGTAAAACTTTTTCTCTGTTTGGCAATGTACGGTAGAACGGATCTCGTCAACATTCGACATTCAAGTGTTGAACAACTTCAGGACCTCTTTGAATCAAAAGTAGCCTTAAATTTGAATCAACTTTTGCAGGACATTTTCCAATGTCGTTACTATTAAAATCTAAATCAGTGAGTGCGCCACTTTGTTCTGGTACCAGAATACCAGAAAGCCCAATAGAAGTACTTGCACTCGGTTGTAGTAACTTATCGTTGGTGAATTTTGACAAAAGGTGAGCACCTAAAGCAATAACATTGGAAGGCTCTGGTGACTTATGGGCACGATGCGGTGCTTTATAAACTTTCACAAACTTTAATATGGCACCTTTATTTTTCCTTTCAGCCTCTTCCTTGGCCTTTTTTTTTAAATTGCGATAAAACGCTCCGCTTTTTTTTGTTCTTTTCATCTTCAGCTAGATAAGCTATAAATGAAAAGAAAACACACCGAAGCAGAGACAAAGATACATCATGTCTATAATAGAAAGCAAAAGAAATCTATAATAGAAAGCAAATTTCTATCATAATATATTTACTTACCTTAACTCCTTTGGATTTGTCCGAGAATTTTTCCGTAGAAATTAGATTTAACTACAAGGTCATGAATTGCCTGTCAATACACAGTCAAAGTCAAAGCCAAAAGCGCTTTATTTAATACTAATCGTTATAAGTTTCAAAAGAATATAAAGCAAATTCCAAACAATAACAATAAAAAACTTAATGGCCCAAATGGCTCTCTAAATTTGTACGTTATCATTCATCACATTTAAAACAAGAAGCTATAGCAAATTCAAATCAATGGATTATTACATATTTTTACAATTCAATTGGAAAAAGGAGAAAAAACCAACCAACACTATTCTAAAATTATTTATAATCTTAACACTACAGTGAACTTTGATCCTACACCTAATATGTTTAACTTAATTCTAATAACTGCTGTCAAAAACTTTATCTTATACTTAAAAAAAATCTATAACAATGTTCCTAACCTAAGCGTTTTACCTTATCTCTAACCTAATATAATAAACATAATATAAACCTAGCCTATACCTAATTTTTAACAAAAATAAACAACAATACTAAATATAGCAATAATGAGTTGAAACTCAAAAACACAATAACGAAAAACACCAAAACTGAAAATAAACACGAATAATTTAGACATTGTCATTCAGCCACCAATACCTGGATTGCCCCGTCTCAACTCGATCAGCTTCAACGAAACTAGCAAATGAGTACCTCCATTGGAACCGTTGGTCTCGTGGACTCAAATTAGGAGGATATTTTATCTTCTTATCGGTGGCCCGTCGATATATGTGATATATGACTGGGAGGCCGTCAGAATCAAAAACATATCGATTCATGTCCAAATACACGAATGCTTCTGGGGGAATGAAGCCAGTAGCGAGGCAAGTCGCTATATACCCGTCTGTAGGGTGGAACGGCTGTGAAATCCAAAGATTTTCACTCACAGTCACAGATCTTGCGATATGATTCCGAAGAAGCTTCAATATGAAGATATCGACTCGAGTCACTTCAGCAGTTTGATAAATTCTTCTATTCGATATATAATGTTTCCAATCCGTCTCAGGCTTTCTGTACAAACCAGTACATGCACGAAGACATTTCCTTTCAAAAACTCTTAATCTTTCCATAGTACTAGCGCTCTGGTTGTACCAGATCTGACATCCATATGTCAAAACTGGTCCAACCAGTGTCTTGTAACAGATAATTTTGACCTTTTGATCAATGTATCTGGAATGAAAGAGTTTTCGAAGGGCCATAACTACTTTAAGTGCCTTACTGAGCATGATTTTCACATGTTCAGTATAGTACAGATACTGATCGAGATAAACACCGAGGTATCAAACACAGGATTTATGTGGAACCCGTTCTAGACTACTCTCACCAGCCATGATGTGGAAATCCTTCCAATTACGTTTCAGGTCTTGACTGACCCCCTGCAGCGTTGTCCGCAACAAGATTGTTTCACACTTCTGCGCATTGATTTTCATTCGCCAATTGTCAGTGTACAGCTGTACATCATTGAACATTTTTTGGAGATTGCTCTGAACTATTGTAGCTTGTCGGTCTGCCGTATAGATGATCAGATCATCAGCAAACGCTACCAATGATCGCGTTGGCGAGACGTTAAAAGCCGTTCAATAGCTTGCGAATGAAGATTGAGAAGAGCAGAGGCGCAGTTACTGTTCCTTGCTGTAGACCATTCAAGACCTTGAACTCGCGCATTGTTGTCAGATTTCCATCAGTTATAACAAACGATTTCCCGTATAACATATTACACATCATGGCGACAAGGTGTCTGGGGAACTTGTCCTGAAGGAGTTTAAAAACCAGTCCATCTAACCATACCGTATCAAAGGCTTTCTCCATATCAATGAGACATGCTCCAACACATTGTCTATCATTTAGTTTCCAACAGATGTCTGAGGTTACTTTCGTTATTGCATGTGTGGTCGAATGCCTGGCACGAAAACCAAATTGGCAATTTGGCATCAACTCATTTTCCTCAATGTGGGCGTTTAATGCTCTGTTGAGTATCACTTCAAACACCTTGCTGATGTTAGGCAGCAAGCTGATTGGACGATAGCTTTTGGGGCATGAAGATTCTTTTCCTTTCTTCAAGATCGGAAATACCTTAGCTTTTTTCCACTCATTTGGGAAATATTAATTGCTCAACATGTTGTTGAACAATATGCAATAGTTCCTAATAGCAACCTCAGGCAAATGTCGGAGAGCTACATTTGTCGGAGAGCTACATTTGGAATACCATCAGTACCACATGATTTCTGCAATCCCTCACAAATAATCCTGTTAACATTTCTATCCGTAGTCGTACTATCAATTTCGATACCAGCCCTATCGAGAAGATTTGTCTCATCACTAGTGACTTCAAGATTCGATACCTTCACTCGAGACTTCTTGCGAAATATGCTATTCACATTGGCGAAAATGCCACATGGCTCCTGTGGGCTAATACCCCTCAATTTTTCCGCCCATTGATTGCTGACCTCACTCCTGAAGTATGAACGGATTAAGTTCCGGACATTCTTCAGGTATAATTTCAATAAAGCCAACGAGCGATGGTTGTAGTCCAAAAATCGCCGATAAATATTGTTGACACATGTGAGAAGAAGGCTTTTCGATCTTTTCAACCTTGCAATAGTTGGTGTTTCATATCGTTCCACATTGTTTCGATGTTTAATCTTGGGAACTACTTTTTCTATCGTTTCCAACGTAAGCTTTTCTAAACTCGACAAATAGAAATCTACTTCATCGTTAGTTAGATTTCTGACATTCGGAACCATTGGGCAAGTGTTGCCATCATTAGAAGGAGGACATTGCTTCTGGTAGTCCCGATTAAACTTCTGTTGAAATTTTTCCCAGTCTGTTTTTTTTTGAAATTTTTGTGTTGAACTGGACTGAGGAAAAGATTATCTCTTTGATGATTGATTTCCATTACGATTGCGTTATGGTCACTATTATAACGAAGCACCTGCAGTTTCCGTTGAGGACTATTCAAGTTGAATTCAAGTCTTGCGTCAGCAATGCAGAGGTCTAAATATGAATTTGTCCTAGGGTATGTTGGGAACTCCGAACCAGATAGATTGCACCTGTATTCAATTTGGTTCTCTGTTATCCACGATTTCAGGGATACACCTCTTGGTTTATTGGTGGCATTCAGCCATGATGTATGCTTGGCGTTTAGTTCACCAGCAAGAATATAATAATTATGCAGCCTGTTCAATTCGAGTATTTCAAACAAGGAATTGAGCTCCTCCTTGAACTTGAGAACCGTTCCACCAGTTGCATAGGCAGAGATAACCAAGAGGTTGTCCCCACCTGGCAAAGAGATTTTGATAACGGACACTTGAAGAGATTCAAAGCTTTTGAATTCGACTTTTTCAATATTTTGGAAACAATAGGGTCTTCGAACCAATATCCCCGTCCCACCTCCCCCATTACCTATTACCTTATCGTCTCATACAAACTCAAACTCCTTGAATGTCGTGGAGTGCCATGAATTGTGGTGGGTTTCAGTGAGAAGCATGATATCAGGCTTTTGCTGAACAATCAATTCAAGGAGATAATCACGCCGATGTATAGTAACAATGGAGTTGACGTTGATCGAGATGCATGGGAATGTGACTGGATGACAAATTATTTTAAGGCATTTGAAACCCCTAAACGATGAAAAACAAGATTAATTTTCGTATGTTGTTTATCGATTCTCTCCGATAAAGAATTTAGTTGTTGGTAGATTTTGAGAAACAGCTCATTATTGCCATTTACATTATTTACCGCATTTTCTAATGGTCCTCTAGCGGCGAGTGCAAATGATTTTCCGGGCTTGACGAAGCTCGGAGCTAAGATACTGCGGTGTAGCTGTGTTTGCTTTGGGACAAACTTTACTCTCGCATCTTGATATCGGGAGCATCCTCGATATGATGCCGGGTGACCAAAAACACTCACTGGGAGCATGCACGTCCTTGCATTTGACGCATTGGTAATGCATGGCGCAATTGGCAGCAAAATGCCCAATTCGTTGAAAGCGATAACACTGGTTGACTTCTCTTTTTTGGAGGCGTTCCTACCTCACCACTCGGAAGTTCAAGTATCTTAATTATTGAAGAGCACTTGGACTGTTTTATTTGAAATCTGCACTAAATAAAGTGGTAGATGTTTTTCTCTACTGTCGACCTTTTAGTCGCGTGTAGCTTCCTTGAGTACCTGAATAAGATCGACGGTATCCCCTCCGCAGTCCAAGCCCTTCAACAAAAAGGTCTGGTTCTTCTCACTTTTCGGGGTATATGTGAAGTGTGGAACCTCCCTCGGATTTAGAGCATTCTTGGCTGCCAATAGCCGAACCATACCTTTACCGCTTTGACCGAACAAGTTAATTGGCGGAATTTCCTCTGCAATTTTGGCAACTTTTGGAAGAGGACCAGCAGAACTACGAGCTGGTTTCTTCTCCTTGATTTTATTTTTTAAATAAAGGATAAAATTATCATTGTTATTTTGACTAACATTACCTTCTGTATTTTCGTTACTGTCCATTTCTTGTTTGAGTCTGTCCGGCACTGCATAGTATTTCCTGGCTGTCGTCAGCTCCTCCAGCACTATGTATATCTTCTGGGAAGACTTTTTTGACAACTTCCTTCGGTTCTGCATCTTGAGTTTTCTTCGCTCTCTTGTACATATCTTCGAACGTTTTCAGTCTTAGTTCCAATTCCTGTATTTCAGCTTGAAGTCGACTCACTTCCAGCTTGTCTTCAACTACTTGAGTCTTACGCCCGCCATCTGCGGAGTCCTGATTGCTCGTGCGTCTTCTTTTATTGACACTTTCCGCCAATTTCGCATTGCTACTCTCTCCGGGGACCCCAACCGAGGGAAGCCATCGGGCTCCTCCATACAGCAGCCCCGAGTAAGTCTTTGGTTTATTTGCTTTTGTTGATTTATTGATTCCGTGGGTCGATGCCTTCGACGATAATTGCTTTTTCCAATAATCTCAGAATTTGCTTGTGCCTGACTTGCAGAAATATTAATTTATTTTTTTGAAACGGCTTTTTGTGAAAAATTAATTAATTTTTAAAATGAATGACAGGAGCGATTAAAAACACTTCTACACGCAACGAGTGCTAGACATAGAATAAATAATCACTCAGTATACTGCACGGATGCAGCAAAAAACCTCCTGGGTACAGGATGTGCTGAACCTTAAGACCAAAAACATCTTCAAATAGAAATTAGACCATCACACTAGTCCCAACAACTCTGAGGTGATAGCCATTGAGAAACCCATACTAGACATACCCGCAAATAACATAACAAAAACAAACATAGTCATCTTTACATTCGAAAAAGTATTACTGAAACAATACACAACCACAGCATTAAATACGTACCGTTCAAAATCAGAAGCTTCATACAAAATAACAGAAAAATCCCAGTCGTACTGATCTGGGTACTCAAAAATAACAAGTGAGAGGCCCTATCCAAAACAGATGAAAACTCGAAGAATGCAATTATTAATGGGAGCAATACTGACTTTTACCATGAATGGGATGACACCCTGGACATCATTACAAAATCTCTAGGAGATAACTGGACCCTAGAGTATAATAATATCCTTTTATCCTTGGGGAGGCACAGAAAGCGTTTTTGCATTCCCAATGTTTCATTAATTTATAGAAATTGTCATAGTGTATCGTTGATATAACTTTTGGTGGGTGTATTTCAGAGATTCGTCGTTGAGCTCCCACTGAACAGAATTTCCGCGAATCCATTCTGAAGCCCGAATTTGCATCTGAATCTGGTGCTGAGGAAGATTCGAGCGTGTGAATTTTCTTCTGACTCAAATCTATGTACTTCCGAATCTCCCGGTGTTTCTTGAGGATAAGTAATCATTTATTCCCGTTTTGTACACAAGTTGTGCATAAAATATGTTCTATTTCTAAAATCAACCGAGGTCATATACTAAGCACGTTAATGTAATAATTAGATAAAATTCTCCCATCTCGTCAGTGGACACATCAAAAGATGCCGCCCGTGAGTTAATACCTGATGAGAATATGGGCGTATTTCGAAATCATTGCGTACTTACCACTTGGTTGTATTGAAATATCACCGGATTTGCATAGTTTGCCAACCTTGCGCATCTTTAGGCTCTGTTTGTAAAGAATATTGGAAAAGATGGTTCTCCTTTGCATTTTGCATTAATTATTAAACTCGATTAATTAACATATATTGACTATGAGAAACGGTTTGAGAAATTATTTGATGCGTAACTATTATAATATAATAGTCGAAGTTTCTACCGTATGACTACTGGCGTACAAATATTTCATAGTCATCTCTAATTGACATACCAAAATACTACGGCAAGTTATGAGCATCAAAAGCATGTTCTAGATTGAATACTTCTGCATAAAATATGCACATGAATAAATGAAAGTCCTCGTGTACGTTTTGATGTTTCTCAACTTGCAAATTTATGAAAGCTAACACAAATGAAATGGCAAATAAACCACGTTTGTACCCAACTCCTGATGGCTGCTAGAAATGTGAGCAAACAAAAGTCGATAATTTTCTCTATTCAGAGAGTAGACCAACATTTATGTCCCTACCTTAATCATTCACGTGTTGAGAAAATCTAGCGCCATGTCACGGAAGCATACACATAATAATATTGTACATTGCAAAAAAAGAACTAAATAAAAAATCTTTCTAAACACAACTTATTTGACATGTGCATTTCTAAGTGAAACACACGTTCGTGACGTACCTATGTGGAATGGCTGGCGTAACGTTATGAGTGTCATATCTACAAGATACATCGCTCTAATGTCGACAGTAAATTCTCTACAGTCTGCAACGGTAATTTATCATCTCGCTGCACCTCGCTCTTCATCGGCGAACCTCCAGCTCCAGACAGACATCTGGATGTGAGCTTCCACAAAGGCTCGGTTGTGCCAGAGAGCGACGTTGAAAAAGGATTATCCAAATAGACATTACATTTAGATACGCTATCAGATGTAAATCAGTTTTCTACAAGTTTATAATAAAATATTAGACTGACATGATGCTCCCAGCGCGCTTATCGTCCTTTTTGTACATGCTTCGGATAAAATGAGCTCCAGGCGGCAAACACTTTTTAAAAAGGTGTTCTATGTGGAAGGGGTAGCGGGGCGGTCGCTGGAGGTGTGAATGGGTACAAAGATCTTCTTAGGGGTTGTATCTTTTATAGAGATGTACATATAGTGATAAATGCGTCTGCATCCTATAGCAAGGACGTTCTTATTTAGCACACCTAGGATTAATTACCTTTCAAGCTACCGCATAATTTTTCATCCTAGCACATAATTTATTACTGGAGCTCTCTCTCGTAGTCTTTCTTTAGAATATTAAATCAGATAAGAAGACCCTTGTGTCGTAGATTAAAATTTTAAAGGCGTTTTAAATAGCACCAACACCATCGCCACCGTTCAGGTACATCCCCACCGAAGCATGCAGTGTTCGTTTGTATTACGAGTATATCTTTTTACCTGATTAAAAAGTGTACCAAATACACAATTCATTATTAGCATAATTACTCAAGGCGCGACCGATGTAAAATAATCACTCCATCAGCTTTCGCACCGTTTCAGATGAAAGATAGAAAAGATGGGGAGGATTTGGTAAATAAAAGCATACCATAATGAATGAAACTTTTTTCAACAAAATATACTTTCTCAAACGCGGTTCCTTTTTTCGGTCAAACTTTGGGCGAATCGAGGTTGGTTGGTTACCTGGAAAGAATTTTAAATCACTCAAAGGAGATGTTTGACGGAAGGTGCTTGAAATAATACAAAAAAGATTACGTTACATTCCTTTTGACCAAAGATCATCCCTCGTTATATTACACGGATTATGATTAAAAGTCACGTTTTTGTAATTTTTTTCACAGAGCTACCTGGAGGCAGGTGAAACAAAGTACCGTTTTCATGTTGAGAAATATAGTAGAATTTAACCTTTCGTTGGATTAAAATTTGGTTGTTTGTGCAATTCATAGAAACGGCTTTTTGTTCGCTATGATATGCGTGTATTTCAAAGAAAGAATTTTGAATTTATTTGATTACAAGTACGTTTCCTTTAATACGAAATTAGTGAAAAATTTGGACTGAAAGAAAGCTTAAATCAAGTTGTTAAATGACACATTTGAATACGGCTTTCGGAATTCGGTGGTTTCGACCTGTGCATTACAAATTCACTTCAGGACATCACTCTATAGACACACACAAATGATGTCTACGACGCTTAAAGGTAAGAAAAATATCCCAATTCATTTTTCTCATGCAAACTCAATATACTTTTTCAACTATGAACTATATATAGGTTAAATTTATCTTATAAGTGCCATGTATATATGTACCAAACTGTTTATTAATCACTCGACTCTTTTTACATCAACTCAATATACATCCATACGATTAAACGAGGGCGGTCCGATGAGTACTTAGCCTCACCGCCCGATGTCGCTACTATCCCAAGAGAGGTTCATTACCGTGTAGTACATTCTTGTGGACGACTACAGTTAAAATTTCAGCCGAAGAGGACTTATAGCTTTGTTTTGACTGCGTGTGGAAGCGGGCACATCCGCAGAGCTTAGAAAAATAGAGAAAGAGCAACATCGGTCAGTGATTTGATTTGTGGTGGCTCCAGCACTGACGCAAACAACGCCACCAGCAATACGAACACATCGAAGGAAACAAATCACCAAGAGAAGGTTGGCATTGGAAATAGTCTACCGCGAAACGCACGCGACAACGCATCGACAACCAACATAACATCATCCATACATTCGTTTATATGATGTTTATTTTATTCGGACGCGAACAAACTTGCCTTTTATGAGAAAGGGAATTTCATTTCACACGATAAAAAGCTGTTGGGTTCTGTCTCGGAACGAAAACCCACATTGGTGACCCCGCAATTAAACAAAGTGCAAATAAAACAAAAAGAAGAAAATCTTTCGAACCAGTGAAAAGTGAAAGTGCTTCGAACGAAAGTGAAAATTTTACAAACAAACGCAAAAATACTTCAAATAAAAGGTGAAATTATAAATCAGAAAATATAACAATGACTCTGGAAGAAACTAAAGTGGACCTTGAGGCTATAGAACAACAAATGCATGATCAAATGCAGCAACTCAGAGACATACATATACGGAAGCCAAAGTGCAATGATCATCGACAATCATGTCAAAATACCCGCATTCTGGAGAGACCACCCAGCGCTTTGGTTCGTGAAAGTAGGAGCAGCATTTTCCATTTCGAAAATCACCGCCGACAAAACAAAATTTCAACATGTGGTCCTCAACCTCGACGCAAAGACTCTCCTCCTGGTTTTGGATATCATCTCAACACCACCAAAAACGAACAAATCCGATGCAATCAAGTTAAGAATCATCGAAAATATCGGCTAAATAAATGAATCAAAGCTCAGGCGCCTCCTCAAGGGTTTAGAAATTAGAAATGGGAAGCCATCCTTAATCCTACAAAAAATTATAAATCTTGCAGGCAGACAATGCAACGACTAGATTTTAAAAACGCTTTTCCTAGAATAACTTCCAGAGCAAGTCCGTAGTATATTAGCAATAAGTGAAGTCCAAGATCTGTGCAAACCTGCGGTGCAAGCCGACAAAATTCTAGAGGTGTCAAAAGTGGATGGATTTGAGATGGTGGCGATTTCAAAAAGTGAAACAAGCCCGCTCACAGAATTACGAGATCACATCGCAAAAATCTCACGAGAGCTTGAGGTTTTAAAAAAAAGAATTTACGGAAATCGGAGCGAACGAGATTAAAATTGCGAAATAGAGAAAATGATTACCAGAAAAAATACGAGCCAAAAGAACAAAAACCGGGCTGAGACTTGTGCTACTATCACGAACATTTCGGAGAAGCCGCACGAAAGTGCCGCACGCCATGCTCCTATAACAAAAGAGAAAATCCGGGAAACTAAATGTGCTATCGTCTTTATCAACAACATGAAAGGCGGAAGACGATAGCAAAAACATGAAAAAATAAACACCTGCCTACATTTACAACATAAAACAGGACAACAACACTTAGTAGACTCTGGTTCTTGTGTATAAGTCGTTCCACGCATCTGGTTCAAAACGAAGCTCAAACAATCCCCATTGAAACTCTACGCAGCTAATTCCTCAGTAATCCACACATATGGCCAGCGACTATTAAGTTTGCATATAGGACTGCGCCAAAACATGCCATTTCCATTCATCGTTGCTGAAGTCAAGACGGGCATTATAGGAGCCGATCTCATCGACCATTACGGACTTCTAGTTGATCTGAGAAAACGAGGCCTATTCGACCCACAAATGTCCCTCGCGACAACAGGAAAAATCAAAATCACATCAGAGCACGGAATATCGACCATTATAACAACAGAAAATGAAAACATGGAACTTGCGAAACTGATGCAAGAATTCTCCGACTTAACGAAACCACCAATAAAAAAGGCAATAACACAAAACTATCACGCCGTGCATCACTGAAAGTCCCCCTGTTGTCGAAAGAACACGCAAACTCGTGGGAGAAAAACGACGAAGCGCAGAAACCGAAATTTTAGCCATAGTCGAAGCCGGCTATATAAAGCCTTCAAAAAGTCAATAGTTGTCTCCACTGCACTTGCAACAAAAGGAAACTGGCGATTGGCGCCCCTGTGCTGATTATCGAAAGCTAAACGCCCGAACCATGCCCGACCAATACAAGCCCCCGCTGATACAAGATCTTTTTCCTAGATTTTTCAACAAAAATGTGTTTTCCACGATTGATCTTGCAAAGGCCTACCATCAAATACCCATCGCCGAAGAAGATATACAGAAAACTATTTGAATATTTGGTCATGCCATTCGGTCTTCGAAACGCCACCCAAACATTTCAACGCTGGATTGATTCAATTTTCCGTGACCTCGATTACATTTTTTGCTGCGTTGATGATTTCATCGCATTTTCTGACACTCACAAAGAGCACACGAAACATTTACGAACCATCTTTCAAAGGCTGAAAAACAACGGAATCACGATAAATTACAATAAGTGTTCTTTCGTGAAAAATGAAGTTAATTTTCTTGGATATACAATAAATGCTGCTGGTTACAAGCCACCACAAAAGAAGATAGAAACCCTCACCCATTATACCAAACCAAAAACGAACCATGATCTCCGCAGGTTCCTCGGAATGATAAACTATTACCGAAATTGCATACCAAACGCTGCCAAGACTCAAGCACGCCTAAGTTCGTACTTCAAAGACTCCAAAAAGAACCACAAACGAGAAGTCAAATGGACCCCAGAAGCAACTGAAGCATTTAAGAAAAGCAAAAAAAGCCTAGCCAACATCACACTCACATCGTCTCCATCTCCAACGGCGCCATTGTGTTTAACAACCAATGCATCCGACACAGCAATTGACGCATAACTTGAACAAAAAATAAACAACGTTTGGATGCCGGTCGGATTCATCTCCCGAAAATTAACCAAACCAGAACGCAATTGGAGTATCTACGATCGTGAACTTTTGGCGATCTTTGCAGGGATGCGACATTTCCAACATCAACTCGAATGCAGGCCATTCGAAATGAAAATCAATCCATGCGTTTTCACAAAAATCTGAAAAAGCATCTCCACGCCAACTACATTTAGACTATATCTCACAATTCTCGACCAACTCTACGCTAAAGGTAGCGAGAATGTCGTAGCGGATGCATTATCGAGAATCAACACAATCGATATGCCGTCAAAATTTGACCCAAAAGAAACGCCTTTCAAATCCAATTGATCGCTCTACCGGTCGCGCATTACGAGAAAAATACATCTGGCCCGGTATCAAAAGAGATGCATTAAAATGGTCACGAGAATGCATTGAGTGCCAAAAATCAAAAGTTCATCGACACAACAAAACAACTCCGCAAAACATTAGCGCCACAGACTCTAGGTTCAATCACATTAACATCGGTTTAATCATCCTTCCGCCTGTAGAGGGATATTGCTACTGCCTAATAATCATCGACAGATTTTCACGATGGCCCGTAGCGGTACCTTTAAAAGAGACCACAGCACCGACAATTGCAATGGCAGTCTTCAAC
Organism: Odontomyia ornata; assembly: GCA_963969285.1. Taxonomy (NCBI): domain Eukaryota; kingdom Metazoa; phylum Arthropoda; class Insecta; order Diptera; family Stratiomyidae; genus Odontomyia; species Odontomyia ornata. Next base: position 457,308,594 of record OZ017739.1, read on the forward strand.
CATTGGATCGTCAATTATGGCGCCCCTCTCACCATCACGACAGACCAGGGACCGCAATTCGAGTGAGCCTTATTTAAAGCCATGACAAACTTCTTGGGAAGTAAATAAACCAGGACCTCGCTAATCACCCTCAGTCGAACGGACTCGTTGAACGACTACATTGCACTTCAAAAGCAGCACTTATGTGAAAAAATGATATTGGCTGGATCTACGCACTTCCTTTATTAATACTTGGCCTTCGTACATGCCACAAAGAAGATTTAAAAGCATTACCTGCTGTAATGCTGTACGGCACAACTTTACGTATACCTGGAGAATTTTTCGTTACTCAAGAAACCACAAACGATGACCCAGTGAGGTTTGTGGAAAACCAGCGCAAAATAATCCACTCAAAAATAAAACCTTTTTGGCAAAAAGAGCTTAAAACATGCACACATGTGTTTGTATGCTACGAACGCGAGAAAAACCCGGTGCAGAGACCATACACAGGGCCGCATCAAGTGCTCGAGTGAATAGCCGATGATCTTCACAAAATCTTAGTCAACGATTCAGAACAAAACATCTCAATATCACGACTGACTGCAGAACATTTTGAATCAGACCAGGCAAACGAAGCGAATAAAAACTTAAATCCACGAACTCCAGAGATTCCAGAAACTCCACAGATTCCAGAAACTCTACAAATTCCAGAAACGCGAGCGATACCAAAAACTCAAGAAAACACAACAGCTAAAAAAATCGTGACTTTTTCCAACAATTCCAAGAAAGTCACTAGGAAGGGGGTAGATGTGGCGGCTCCAGCACTGACGCAAACAACGCCACCAGCAGTACGAGCACATTGAAGGAAACAAATCCTAACACCAAGAGAAGATTGGCATTGGAATTAGTCTACCACGAAACGCAAGCGACAACGCATCGACAACCAACATTGCATCATCCATACATTCGTTTATATGATGTTCATTTTGTTTGAACGCGAATAAACTTGTCTTTGATGAGAAAGGGAATTTCATTTCACACGATAAAAAGTTGTTGGGTTGTGTTTCCGAACGAAAATCCACAGATTCTTGTTTTTCGAAATCGTAGAGCGCTTGTATGCTGTGCAAAGTGACTCTGTTCCTACGATAGTGGCCGCAAAAAATTAGTTTAACGAATGTCAACGTTGTCGCATATCGATTTTTGATGAGCCACGCTCTGATGCCCCGAAAGCAGCTACCACAGAGGAAACGTGACAAAAATCCACGAGCTACTTTTGGCAGACCACCGATTGAAGGTGCGCGAGATAGTTGAGATAGTATATGTATATAGTAGGCGAATGATGTTGCAGCATTTATCATTACCAGAGTAGTTGATCTATAGTAAATCTAACTTAACGAAGTTATGGCAAGAGTAGAGCTAATAATAGCATGGTTTGAAATATTCAGCGTTAAAAGCTGAAATCTTCATACTGATGAAGTGGAGGATACCAACGCCATCCACATGATGGTCGGCTCCGTAGATTCAAACCATCACGTTTGTCAAATATGAGGGAGTGATTATAGATAGTAAGCTGACCTATTGAGAGCACATCCGTAAGCTATGTGATAAGGCAGCCAAGCTCGTAAATCATTGACTGATGACTAATGCTGAATGTGAGTGGCCATCAAGAAACAAAGTGATGATGATCTATGGTCACAAATAACTCTTAACTTCTGTATAACTCCGAAATATAGGCTGATGCCATGAAGTTGAAGAAGTGCAGAATAAGAATAGTTGACGTCAAACGCGTGGGAGGATTGACAATCACGTACGGTATTATATCTTAAGATGTACTGTTTGTAGTGGCAGGTATGATTTCAATTCACTTATTTACACTCGAAAGCCAGTATTCCAAAGAAACAGCACACGCACGTGCCAAAAAATGTAGAAGTAGCAGTAATTTAAACCACAAGTGCTTCTAGTCGTCGAACACCTAGACTTGTTGGACTTCTTGATCTATGTGCTAGTAGAAAACACGGAGAGGTGAACTCCTACCTTTCTCAATTTGTATTGGATACGGGTATGAATATTTTCACACAATTAGAAAGGCAAGAGTACCACTTTGTTGCTTTTGCCCCTTGGTATTTTTATGATGCACGCCACAAGCAAGCACTTCTCTCTAGAAAATTTTTTTAGGACAGGTGAAAACTTGCTGCGATTGAAAGACGCGTGAAGCAGGACTGCTAATTTTGGTGAGTCAGTGACAAAAACCAGATGATTTCTGTCTGGCAGGCTGACTGCAAAGCGGTACCTGGATGCAAAATGAAATTGTAGAAAGCAGTGGACGAGCAGTCCCAGAGTAGAGCTCAGTCCCACTAGACTTTGCAACCTGAGAAGCGTTATGAGGTTTTTACCTCCACTACCGCTAAAAAAGTAACGATGAAAGCTGGGCCTCTTCTTTTTCGCTGTTTTCGAGTTGCAAAAGATATTTATTTACTTTCTCATCGAGATCACATGCTTTATCCCCAAAGGAAAAGAATTTATAATGGCTCATGACGGGCGCAAACCGATTATACGTAGGCGTGTCTAAGTCATACAAGACAGTTCTGAGTAGTATGATTTGCGGTACTGCTTTTGTATTTAAACAACAATTTAAATTTTCCCTTAGTAGTCCAGTCAAATTAGTCCTTAAAATAGAAGTAAGGTTACAAACATTCCCATAGAGCTAAAAATTGGTATGAATGTTCAGAATACTATTAAACATGAATTGTGAAAAGTCCCCATCAACCCCCCTTGTGCAAAAAATTTTATTGATGGTGAAAGTTTGCAAAAGTATGTTTTTTGCGTTTTTCAGCTAAACGGTGAGTTTTACAGCAAAAATAGTTCAGACAAAAATTGTAGATCATCCGATTTTCTACAAAAAATGTATCCACACTTTTTTTCATAAGTATTGCCATTCCCGTGATATTGCGGTTGAAAGAACTGAAATAAATATTTTATTCGTAATATGCACACGTTTCTACACCACCTATGAGGTAGTGTGCTTGGCGCTTTTTTTTAACGTGGTTTCCCCGGTACGCCTATTCCACGATCTATTGTGATCCTATTGAATTCAAATTGAGTATTGAAAATGATGAAAGCTGTGTAAATTATGTAATATATAAATGAAAAAATAATTTGGAAAAATTATTTGTCGGATTCATAATAATCCAATGGAACTTCTAGTGTACTGACTTCGTTTTCTTCTTCTTCTTTTTCTTCATCTTCCTGCTGGATACAAATAAGTTCTAAAAGTGATGCATCATATATCTCATCACTGATATCGTAATTATCTTCATCTAGTATCGATTCAACATTGGAGCACGACTGTCCTTGACAATTGGTACATGCTAAAGAACAAAACAGTCCAACCTTTTTACAGCCGCATTTAGCATTGCAACCTTTTTTGCAATTGCAAAAGATGGTGTTAAGGAGTTTTTCTGGTGCAGGTGGGAGTAACGTATGAATTGGTTCCAATGCATTGTCAACTAACTTCCAACCCCAGTCTTCTGGATCCATTTTATTACCAAGCAACACTTGAACTTGATAATTTACCCGGAATAGATGTTGTTGAGCAGCAGCAGAGGTTGGGGGAAGACAAGCTAATTGCACTTGTTTTTTATTATACGTTTTTTTTGCAAAAAATAAGTATCGGAGTTTATCCAAGCAGGTAACTTTTTTTGGAGCTCCGTAAATGAAAATAGGGGCGGAGTTTTTGACGTTCGTTTATATTCTAAGAATTTTATAATTTGTATGTATAATACATAGCGACCCATATGTTTACTCGTATAACGGTTCAAAAATGTATATAAAAGCACATTAACGTGCATATTACGAATAAAATATTTTTTTCAATTCTTTCAACCGCTGTATCACGGAAATGGCAATACTTATGAAAAAAAGTGTGGATACATTTTTTGTAGAGAATCGGATGATCTACAATTTTTGTCTGAACTATTTTTGCTGTATAACTCACTGTTTAGTTGAAAAACTTTCACCATCAATAAAATTTGTTGCACCAGGTGGACTGATGGGGACTTTTCACAATTCATTTATAATAGTATTCTGAACATTCATACCAATTTTTGCTCTATGCGAATTTTCATAACCTTCAAAGTCTTATTTGACTGGACTATTGTACACATGAAACATATATCGATTATATGTCCTGTTGAACTTCATTTCTTTCTTGGGCGTCAAAGCAAGTTGTATAATTCAGAGGCAATTGTTAACTTTCCGCTGGTATTCAGCCAATGTATCTTGTAGACAAAATTTTAACTGCAAACTAATTTTGGAATTTCCCGTCTACGAGCTCTAAGCACCAAAAGTCAGGAAATCATTAGTTCACCTGCAAACAATACACAACCACACAAGCTTGTAGAATCAGCTAAATAACTACGCCACTTGGCCCCTAATGTAGGATGTTCTTAAGCTCATCCATAAAAGAAATAATGATATAACTTTAAGCACAACTGCCTTCCGTACCTCTTGATGCAATAAAACGTTATTTTAGCTTTTTTCAGGAGCACTCGACCTTGTTTTGTTAGTGTTCATGACCGGCAAATGAGTAGCTTTGGAAATTGTGTAAGAATCTGGCGTAATCCAATGAGGATAGGTAATGGATGCCTATATAAGATTATGTTACTCATATTATCCACCCCTCGGGAGTAATATCCCAACGGTGCTATCTTGGTACCATTTATCGCTTTAATATTAATGGCAGCGTAGGACGTCGGATATTGGATCCGAGAGCTTCGTGAAAGCCAGTCTAAGCTAGCTGGCTGTTTGGGCAGATTGTTATTTAATATACAAGTGAACGTCGATGTGGGGCGGGCTGAAATTAAGCCATCACAATTACAGCAACTCCCACCAATTTCCATAAGCTCGTACTCTTATTTCCCTGCTAGCACTTCTCCGGCCGGATAAGCAAATAATCTATTCCTTCTTATTCCGGACTCGGCTAGATGATAAACATGCACGCATACTTGTCGGTACATATGTGAATCTGGATTTACATTCGGCAGCAAATCCTTTTTTGGAATACACTCAGCGCATTGTGCATGAGCATAATGCCAGACATTAATAATATATTGCAATCACGTAACTTAAATGTATCCACATCTTTTCCCAGTTTTTCATCGTATAACGTGGCAACATTGAACATAATGGCGAAAGCATGTGTTAACATTTCACCCCCAAAACGACTTTTCGTCCAGACTTCTTATACGAAAGATGAATGTCTGCCGCGGCATCGTGTGAAAGTGGCCACGTTGCTGGCTGCCCGCCCTACGCTACCGTAAAACTACATACGAGTAACATGCAAGAAGTAATATCCGTGGAATGGCGAAGCCATTCTCTCGCTCGCGCTCGTGTGTGTATCCTACAAGGATACGAAAATACATATAAAGCGAATTCTGTGCCAAATTCCAATATGTGCAGATAGTTGAAATGTTTGAGCTGTAAATTATACGAGTACGCGCTTGAGTAATATGGTCTGTAAAAATGTTGATGAAAAATAAAACATTCGGGGGTAAACTAAGATGTTGCGAAGTTATTTCACCCTTAAGAAGTTATGGTTGTGCTGTATATGGGGAAGCTTATTTTAGTGATATATGAACTCCTTGAAGTGTTATTATTGTATTAAAGTCAAATAAGATTTGGTGAATTTTTGTGGCTTTTATTAGAAATTCATAGCAAACTTTTTAAGGAATTTAGGCTCTATTAGTTTTTAATGTGAAGTTAAAGATTTATTAAACTGTTATGCACTGAGTGGTATAATCTCTAAAGTTCGAGCTGCTTTGACCCAGTAGTACGGGTTCAAATCCCGCGGGTGGCAAATAGTTTTATTTAGGATTAAACAATGCGATAATCAGTATCTATTGTACTTGAACATTGAGTGCTCTCAGAGAATATTGATTTTATTGGAATATCAAATAGAAAGAGTGAGCCTCTTTCTTGTATGGGAAAACCCCCCCCTTAAAGACTTTCGACAATTCGAAATAAGTCCCAAGTTTTCAATAGACCAGCGTTCCTCACGTTTAAATAAGATTTTATGATTGGGGATTTTTAGTTTCAAAAATGTTTGCAGTAATGCACGGATGTACGATTTGTTTGAGAAGGTTCATACAAATTGAAAAATTGCGAAAAGTCTGCATAAGCACAAAGCTTAAACAGAAGTTAATGCATACTTAGCAGTCCGTATGTTGTATTGGTTAAACTGCTTGCTCCGTAAGCCGAGGGTCCCTGTTTCAATCCCGTTGGTGTAAACGAGATATGTTTCTAGTGATTTTTTGAACGAACTATAAGCCCGTTCAGTTTACTTCTTGTACTGACTTAAACGCATCGTAGCTGGGTAGACGGGCACACAGCCAAAGCATGTTACTGAACATATCATTTTTTCGTGTACCGATGTACACTATCAAGTTAATGAGGTACTCTTATCTCTAAGCAAAGACCTGAAAGAAGCTGTAATCCTAAAACGCAGAACAAAAAAAAAAACCTAGATGTTATGCTACAGAAATTTTATAGAAAAATATTTTCAACTTTAGAATCCCAGTATTGTATATATCGAATTTCCAAGCAACTGCATAAGACACAAATAAAAGTCCAGACTAACGTTCCGCCAACTGCTTTGAGACTGAAATATTGGATGTACTGAAATGTAGCGATGAAATTCTTATAAATGCATTTTTGGTTTCTTACTTGGTGTTTGTTAGGATAAAATAGCTCTTTGAGCTGCTATTGAGCACTCGCACCTTGATCCATTGCTCCCAAATATCTCATCCATCAGACCCAAATCATTGTCTGAGAGTAATGAAACCGTAGCAGATTTTCATTTGTAATTATATTCTAGCGCATTATTGTGACATAAAAATAAATAAACCGACATGCGCATAAATGGGACATTCCAATGCATAAGGTATGACTACCGTACCATCTTCCAAGCTCCACCGTCAGTATATCGAGCTGCCAGCAATACGTAGAGAATTATGTGTATTTAAGTAGAAAGTCTGTTAACTTTCGATTAGGTTCATTCACTAGGAACTTGTAAAGTTTACAAATGTTTTATTATTGAAATTAAAGTACTCAATGAGTCAACACTTTTTGACACTTATGTCATACATGTATACTCGTACATTTAATCTGATTTGACATTTGTATATGACTTTTCCTTCTTAAATAAAAAGCTTAAAGGTACAGACATGTATTGAGTTTCATAAGTTTATTTTATCGTTAATTTATCTGCTAAATTCAGATTTTCAGCCAATAAGCTTCTTCACTTATCTTCAGTACGATTCCGTAGATTTAGACTTCATCAAGTAGTTTATTTTGTGATAACCGTGAGAGCTCCACGCACCCAAATAGGGTTTTGGGCTTCGGTTTTTTTATCAGCCTTATATCCTCTTTGCTCCGGAATACAGGAAAATCTAAACAAATTGTTCCTACCAAAAGAGCTCAATTTTTTCAGGCATTCATGAAAAATTTTACGTTACTTTTCTTCCAGAGAAAGCAAATATTTATGCTTAGCTTTTGCAGTAGGTATTTATTTGCTAGATAATAGTGTTCATAGTGCAACTATTTTCTATATATCTTAGCTTAAGAATCATCTTGCTCCAGTTCTCGTCCATTATATCTACCTCAACAAATATCGAATCACGATGTGGCCACTTTTTTGATTCTAGAATTCTGGCATGAAACTATTTGTGCAAAATTAGAATAGAACTCATCCTTTTAATAGGCATCACTTACTCAGAGATATAATTTGCTGCAATTCATTGAAAATTTTACAAGATCCTGAGAAGCTTCTTGTATATTTTGCTGCCACAAGCACGCCATTCTTCGCAGCCCTAGCAAGCAAAATACCTCACAGGAGCCCGATATGCTTTATACAGCTAGACTATATATGTGTGAAAAATCAGTTGGGTGATATTTGCTATATATAGCTAAAAGGTCCGTTTCGGAATTAAGCTCCACGATTTAACCACAGCATTCCTGTATTCTCAAAAATGCCTGCTAGCTTGCCTGTTCTTTGCAAAACTTTGCTTCTCACAATGAAGTTGTCTATCTAGGATAACCTCAAGATATTCGAATTCTGATTGTAGTCAGATAGTGATACCAATCAGTTGACCAGTTGAGGTAAAGTTAGGCCATTCTTCTTCTTCTTCGTAGCCCTATAGCGCCTTTCGGGCCTTCGCTTAGAGATAGATAGAGTATCTCATTGTCATGTTCTAACATATCGGCACTCCACAAGGTGATATAATCATTATCACACTTTGGCCGTGTGTCCGTCCACCCGGCTGCGATACGTTCCGATTTAAACTGGCACGTATCATAACTGAACAGGCTTATCGTCGGTCCGAAGAACCACTCGAACTAAATCTCGTTGACCCCAACAAAACTTAACCAGAGACCTTCGGCTTATGGGCTTAGTGCTCTAACCACTAAGCCACGCGAACGTTAGGCCATTAGTCTTCCCTTTTCACGTGAAGAGAACGGTAATGAATTTGTGCCAATTACCTGACCGCCTATTTTTCTAACACCACTACTGCAATTTGTCTGATTTTTGTTTTGATATTCTTTCGAGTTTCTAGGGGGAGTTGTTCTTGTTGTAATTTTAATGATTGCTTACCTGTTTTAGTCGTTGCTTATCTGTTGAATAGGTACAACCAAAACGGGTAAGTGAAAAGATTTCAATTGAAATAGGACAACAAAAACTCGTTCCCAATTATAGTCTGTCTTAAAGTATTATTACCCTCCTCGTAGAGACTATTCTGGCAGGGAGCCTTCGGTCCCGGATAGCCCCCCGAAGGATGGGCGTGAGCAGCGCTTAGCCAGTGGGTCCTCAAAGCTGCTAATTGAGAATTTGTCCGCCAGAATATCGGATTAAATCACCTATTACGTTCACATCCACACCTTTGCACCTAATTTTTATCAAAAACAAAGCGCAGTTGCCAAGGAAACCCAAAGAGGAACAAAAAGGAAACTTCCGTCGGAGCACCAGGTTTGACTCATACTGTTTCTTCTACCTAACTCCTTCAAAGTCAAGTCACTGCTAAAAATTAAGCATTCAAAGAAAAACAAGAAAAATCGTCAACTTAAAAAACCACTAAACAAGAAATGATTCCAGTTTAAATTAATACTTGTATTCCAATTAAAAAACAGAACAATTATAATACAAGATCTTTCTCCGTGATAACATTGGGGGCCACTTTCTGCTACCACTTGTCCACGTTATCTGTACCGCACCCCCGTTTTGCGGAACCTCGATTGTCGCGCGGGTCCGAATAGTTCCTTCGAATTTTCCTAAATTTTGAATAGTTCCTTAATTCAATTAGTTCCTTACATTTGTGGATTTTTTTTTTAAACTTTCTTCTCACTCGAATCCCCCAAAGTTTGCCCTTGAAAAAGCATTCACGAGGGCTTTAAATCACGTTGGTTTGCGACCCTCTACGTGGGTAACCCGGGAATTCCCCCTTAGTTTACGCTTATCAGTTTTTCACTGTCCCAGTAAAATCTTCACTTCTCATTACACCGAATTTTCTTCACTAATCTTTCAGTCACTCAATCACTAAATTGCTAGTTTACACTTACACCTTAAATTATTTCACGTTCGCGGCTATAATCTCTTCGCGATCACTACGTTCTTCTGGTATACAATTCTACGGAAGATCCGTATCTCAATACTTTTGCGAATACTTCACGCGAAAGTTAACCACCAAAAAACACTTTCACGGTACCGAGCTGACTGGTTTTGCTCCCTTAAAAGATGCGAACCCACGGAGGTTGTACGTTAATCGAAAGGGATTATCGGCCACCCACCTTTTTTTCCAATCTCCAATCAGCAACATAGTCTTTTTTGCCCCAGTTTCCCAAACTGCGACTACTTGTGCCTACCGTAACCTCGAACCGATCTTGAATCAATTAATGGAACATCGTAATTTGTTCGAGTCTCGATTCATTCTTGAACCTGTTTGCTGCGACAAGTGAAAAGTGACGCTTGGACTGATTAATTTTACAAACGTGTCGTACTCGCGAAATCTAATTCGAATAAGAAGTTTATGGAAGTTTGGTCACGTGAATCAGTTTCAAATAGGATGTATTGAAAAATTGTTCACATATAATGTGTCTTGAATGAATTGTCCGCGTATACGGTTGAGTGATGGGTGAAATAGGCTACCACCTTCCACGCTGATGGGGTGCTCCCAAGCGTGATGTCGAATTCATATACGAAAGGTAATAATAATTTAATATTCAGAGTGCTTACATCACCCAATTTCGTTGACGTAAGGCTTTTGTCTTTGATATGGGAGAGTGTTCTTTCGCGAAAATAGTTTCGTTTACAAGCTGAGCCAGCCGCCATGGTGTTACGTGAGTAATGGTACAGCTGAAACGGTTGCGTTGATGAGTTGGATTGCAATTGAAAATTTTCTGGGAAGTTCTCTTAGAGACATACTTTTACATGCCTCTTCGAATGCCTTAGTGGATAGGTTTCCAATCTGCTATTAACTATAATATGGGACACTTAAATGTTTAATTGTTGTTTATATCATTTATTTGCTCGATCCAAATATTTTTCTTGTTAGCAAGAGGAACCTAGGCAGGTATGCCTTCGCTCAGTAAACACATGTACAGGAGATTCTTGACTCGACTTTTGCTCACTATAAATGCATAAGTTGGTCCTGAACTTCAAAAAGCACAAAAGCTGGTGGACAAAAATTGTCATTTACTCTTTAGATTCAATCCAATGTTTTTGCCAGTTATATAAGTATCCTCTATATTTATTGTTTACAATATATTTAGTATTATTATCGGAAGGTTTCCAATGTTAATCTTAATTTATCAAATGAAAAAATTAAAAAATTTTGTTCCTTTAAATATTAGATTTTGTTTATATAAAAAACCGTTTAACGCGTTTTCAACTGTTATATACAATCTTCCTCAGTACACTATGAATTGAATCTTTTCAACAGTCTATTTATACTAGAGACTCCTTACGTTAATGACTTTACGACATCGAATGAACATGAATTACAATTTCCTAAATCTGTATTTATCCTTAATTCCGCAGATATTCGCATATTTTTTAATGACTCCACCGCTTCCAGTCTACTTAACTTGTCGACCCTCTTAATAACGCTAACGTTGCGAGGGCTTATGTGATGATCTTCGCTAATTATATTGTTACATGTACAAATAATTCTGCGAGCTACTGTCGCAATTGTTTTCACAACAATGAAGAACACGAATTTACTCGAAACCACGAGAACCCAACAAGCATGAACAACATCTGAAAGTGAGTCACTGTTTCATTCATTGACTGGTGGAATGTTCCCGCTACTTCACCAATGTACGAGAACTGAGTTGAATGATAAGAGACCCTATATAAAGGCGAGCTGAATGAATGGGGAGATCTTCATTCGACCGCGATAAGAACTGCGATTGTGTGTGGGAAGCGATATTATTCGAGTAGTAGAAAAGTGATTTTCGTATAGTGAAGTGATTTAGAAAGCAATTGCGATAAGAAATTTATGGACGTGTTAGATTATTAATAGTGAAAATTAAAATTAGTGAAAGTGTTAAATTGATTATTGTGCACTTTTGTAATTAAATAAACTCTTTTAACTTAAATTAAAAGACATTGCGTTTTCACTTTCCCGGAACATTAAAATTATTGGCCGCGAACTGAAAACACGCGACAATATATTTGGCGACCGGTAATCTTGTCGTTGTGCTCACATTTTTGCTGCTATCTCAGCTTTCTTTAGATGTTCCTTTATCCTGACTGTCACTAATCTTTTTGTTTGCTCAATGTACACCATTGGGCAATTGTCACACATAATTTTATATATCCACTATTTTCCGCTGTTGTTCTTTGATCTCTTTCTGATCTCATTTTTCTCCGCCACGTCAGATTTCGGTTGTTTCTACCATTTTATTCCATTCTTTTTAAAAAAAAATATTATGTCTTTAAAAACCATTGATTTCGTAGCCACTACTCGCCACAGTTGTTCTTCTTGTTTAGCTAATATTGTAAGCTTTTGCCTTTCCAGTTTTCTGGTTTTGTTTTTTATAATTCTCCGCCGTTGACTCTCGCAATTGGCAATATGTATTTCTTTTCTTTTTGGAATCTTTCTTGAATCAATGTTGTCGGCATGAGCTGCCATTTTGTGCGCAAAGCTGTGGTGGGAGTCGCTCGTTAAAGTACGATGCGTGCTCATTGGTTTGGTGTAAATATTAAATTAAATTTTTGAGTTATTTTGGATAATTTTTAAGTCTAGGAATGGAATTTCATTGTTTTCTTCCAGTTCCATTGTAAACCTGCTTCTATATTGGATCTGGTTTATTCTTTGGAATGTGTTCTCCAACTCTTCCTTTGAAATGATCACCAATATATCGTCTACGTAACGTATCCACAAACTAGGCATTAGACCTTCAATCTCGATCATTTCTTCGATATTGGTCATGAACAGCTCATAGGGGATAGCAGATTTCTCATTGCTGCACATGACTATGTTTTGTAAAATTTCTGCCGAAACGTAAAGTAGTTTTCATTCGTATATAGTGCTGCGAGTTTTGTGTAGCATTTCTCTTTTTCTTTCCATTCTTTTGAGTATTCTAACTTGAGCATCCACTCCTGTAGGCAATGTACCGCTTCTTGATCGGGATGCTGGGAAACGGTGTATTTACATCAAATGATACCAAAATTTCATGTTGACGTACATTTACAATCCCTTGCAGCTTCTCTATTAATTCAGTTGTGTTATAAATCATTCTTGGCTAGTCTTTGAGTTAAGTTTCTTCACTTCTGCCGATATCCATTTTGCGATGTTGTATGTTGGCGAGTTAGAATTTATTATGATTTTTCTAACTTCATTTTATTTCTTGTGGATCTTTGGTTGGATTTCATTCTTAAGAGTGCTGGATTTGGCTTTTTTAATTTTTTTGTGTTATTAACTTGGCTAGCTAACTAGCGGGGAAAAATGAGATCAGAAAGAGATCAAAGAACAACAGCGGAAAATAGTGGAATATATAAAATTACATGTGAGCATTACCCAATGGTGTACATTGGGCGAACAAAAAGATTAGTGACAGTCAGGATAAAGGAACATCTAAAGGAAGCTGAGAAAGCAGCAAAAATGTGAGCACAAAAAAAAGATCAACTGTGCCAAACATATAATTAGCAAAGGTCACCACATAAGCCCTCGCAACGTTAGCGTAATTAAGAGGGTCGACAAGTTAAGTAACCTGGAAGCGGTAGAGTCATTAAAAAATATGCGAATATCTGCGGAATTAAGAATAAATACAGATTTAGGAAATTCTAATTCATGTTTACTCGATGTCGTAAAGTAATTAACGTAAATAGTCTCTAGTTTAAATAGATAGTGTACTGAGGAAGACTGTATATAACAGGTGAAAACACGTTACATGGTTTTTTAAATAAATAAAATCCAATATTCAAAGGAACAACATTTTTTAATTTTTTCACTGAAGAAATTTAAGTATCCTCTATTTTACTCAAGCTATGCCAAATTTTGGATGCCTTTTTCAGTTATAATTTGCCGGTTTAAGGACAAACAAAAATAGGTGTGAGCCTAGAAATTTTCAAAACTTCAATATACACATATATAAGTCATATTAAATTCTGGAGTTCTGCTGAATTGATTGCTTTTGAAAGTATCTTAGGTTGAACCGCGAATACTGTTTGCCTATGTTTCCTATCTAAACCAGTTTTAAATGTCGTTAGTGTGAATGTCTCTGTTTTCAGGCCTTTCCAAAATGAATGTTACATACAAAGACCTATTAGTTTTGTATGTCCGCCCGCCTTTTTGTGTGTCACGGCTCGTTTTCTCAGAAACTATAGAAGGTACAAAACCCTAACTTTTGGGAAAATTCAGAACTGGTAGTCTCTCGAAAGTTTAGGTCATACCAAGAATTTTAAAAGTTTTTAAGGTGGGTCGTTTTATATACTGGAGCCACCCTTAAACACCTTTTTATCTAAGGCAGTCTAGTTGAATATCAAAATCAAAGGGCTTGGTTGGAACTTTTAGAGTCTGAAACAAAAAAGGTGATTTGTGCATCAAGAGGTCCAGGGAGAAGGCAAAATGAACGAAAAATGTTCAATCGCCGAGCATTCAGGAAAATCATTTAAACTGGAACCACATGGCGGCTGTTATGTGCTTAGAAAAGAAACGTTTGGATAAAGTTGAACGATTTCCTATACAAATAGTATAATGAAGTCAGCGAGCGATGCATGACCTCAGAAAATTTGTTTCATACCCTAGAACGGTTTCAAACCACTCTCCTGTCTATTCGATATATCTTTTTAATTGCTTCGTTCCCGATGTCTGTTGATTTCACTAAATAATTGATTTGGGGACACTGTAAGTACTAGTTAAACTTACCGATAGTAGACCCTGTGCAGATTCGCTCTTTGAACTCAAGGAAGCAGCTAAGCTAGATAATAAACAAATTGCCATTGGAGCAGTTCAGCTAATTTATTAAGAACATTATGATAAAATTTAGTCCAGGGATGCAACTACAAGTATAAAAGTCCTTAGAGAGAAGACCACTGGAGCTTTTCTCAAACCAACAAGTATGGCCACTCACAAAAATATGAATATTGGCTACATTGAGGGCTTGACTGAAGAAGAAGACACCGTCAAATGAGCTTTCATTAGTTTAACAGAGCTTCAAATTAGGCTTATAATAGAAAAGAACCCGAGACAATGCATCTGGGTGTCAAGCACTGCAACACAATGGCTTTGACTGGACTCCGTGTCAAGCAATAAACCACTTTAGAATTTAGTTTATGCCGAATAAATCATATTCATTCTCCAATGCTTTTGGAAGATGGTGTCACTAACGTAGTAGATCATGTTCTCATGGAGGGTATTTTAATGTCAAGACAATAGAATGGAGTATATCTCGACCAGATCCTAGGGAAATCAAGCCCTCGAGATGACTTCTGGATCTAGACTTACTGTGTTGAACTTTAGTAACACCCTTACTTTCCGACACTAGTATAAGGTAAGAAAATAATAACTTGAAAAAGCATCCTAGCTTTAGTGTTTTTGCAACTCATTTCGAAAACTGTGCATTCAACTGAAACTTCTACAGCATCGAGAGTAAAGCTACGATAATAAATTTTTTTGCAAAAAATATCTAACATTTATCCCTGTGTGCTACCACATTTGAGATATGAGCCCACGAAAATTGTGAATTTCCTAATAATATGAGGCTGTATAGCTTCCATTTTTAGGATTTTGTAAAATAATTTTACAAAACCCTACTAGTTTCACGACCAGTCTGTCCGTCTGTCCGTCCGTTCGTCCGCCCGTCCGTCCGTCCGTCCATCCTTGTGCCACAGCAGTTGTTCTCGGAAACTACTTAAGCTAGAAACATCAAATTTTGTGAGTAGGTGTAAAGTGGTGATCTCTTCAAAGTTCAACTACAAAAATATTTTATAAGGTGTTTAAGGGGGTCTTCCCATATAGGAGAGTGACCTCCCGAAAAAAAATTTCATTGAAGGTAGCCGATTTGGGTATCAAATGAAAGGTCTTGACGAGAACTTTTCAAAACAGGTCTTAGTTTGGTAAAATTTGCTTCAAGGGGCGTACAGGGAGGGGAAATACACGAAAGATTTGTGTCCCCCCTTGCGATTGGAAACCTGTGATCCGAAAAATCTGAAAAAAATCAAGAATGTAGGGCCTTTTTTTGCAGTAGGGAGGTGAAGGCATTTACGCCCGCCGAGTCTGGAAGTGTGGGACTCCCATGGAGGATACCCTTAGACTACCCACTAAACACCTCCCCTGTCAATCTGAGAACTCAGCCTGAAACCGTTTGACACATTACTTCGGGCCAGGTCTCGTTTTGTTACGCCGTGGGGCGCCTTCAAGCTGAGGAGGCCCTTTCCTAGCGGGAGGGGAGAGGGGAAGAGGAAATGCCAGAAGAGCGATCCCCCAACCCCAGTGCCTCCGGCTGCTGTGAGTCCCTTTTATATTTTAGGACTGCCCGAGCATAATGTGCCACCTGGTTCCATTTGTCAACCGATTCGAGCATCACCGCAACTATATTATCCGGGGTGAGCTCTCCCGTCTCCTTATAGAGTTTCCTTCGCAGCCTGACCCATTTTGTACACGCAAAAAATGTGTGACAGGCATTGTCCTCCTCTCCTGGGCAAAACCGACAATCGGGAGACCGTGACTTACCGATCTTGTGCAGGTAAGACTGAAAACACCGGTGCCCGCTCAAAAGCTGGGTCAGATAGAAGTCAGTCTCACCATGCCTTAGATTTGGCCACGGTTTCACATCCGGGATGAGGCGCGCAGTCCACCTTCCCTTTGTACAATTCACCCAAGACTGCTGCCAATCGTTGAGCGAGCGTTGTCTCTCCTCGCGGACAACCATCTCCCTCGCATCCTCGTTTCGGCGCAGGTAAATAGCGCGGCGCTCTCTAGCAAGGAGGGCGACAGGTATCACGCCTGCAATCACTCTCACCGCCGAGTCGGAGACTCTTGGATACGAAGATGCAATTCTCAGTGCTCCTCTTCTCTGTACCTGTGCCAATCGTTTTCGGTATACCTCCTTGCTGAGAGCGTTGCCCCATACCTCTGCTCCGTACAATAGCACTGACCGCACAGCACTCATCAACAGGCGTCTTCTTGATGGGCTGGGTCCCCCTACGTTGGCCATAAGTTGACTCAGGGCCGATATTCCCGAAGCAGCCTTCTCAGCCGTTGCCCTGATTTGCTCAGAGAAACTCATCTTCGAGTCGATCAGTAGCCCCAGTTACGTCACCGCTGGCTTCGATTGGATTTGTATGTCTCCAATACTGATCACCCTTACTCTAGGGATTCTTTTTTTTTGTCAAGATGCCCACTTCGGTTTTCTCCAGTGCTAAACTCAGCCCGCGAGCAGTCATCCAGTCCCTCACTCGGCGCATTAGCATACCTAGCCTAAGTTGCGCTTGTTCAACGGTGCGTCCGGCGACCAGAGCCGCAACATCATCCGCATAGCCGCCCAAGCGCGACTCATCTGGCATCTCAAGTCTCAGTAGCCAGTCGTAAGACACGTTCCACAGGTCCGGACCAAGGATAGATCCCTGGGCAACGCCCGATGTAATTTCCATCCTTCGTTGGCCCTGTGTCGTGTCGCAGAGCAGGCTTCGGTCCTTTAGGTAGTTCCTGTAGGACTTGGTGAGTACAACAACAACAAATACGTTAGAAGTCGCACTCAACTTTGTCAGTAATAGCATGATTTATCGGTTTTATGTTTTCTTGAATAAAATCTTAACGGTACCCTTAAATTCTATGAAATTCAGTACGTAGATGTCTATTTGTAAGATTAATCTATCCTGAAAGTTTCATAAAGATTGAATTATATTTAGCGATGTTATAGCGGATTGAATTTTCCTGTATTACCATGGAACAATACCCGCTGCATTTATTGCTATGGCAACATATGGCTATGGAACAACATGCGCTTTTTACCGACACAGACCCTACAGTTTTGCTAGGATTTGCATGAAAATTTCAGGAATGATAGATGTCATGTATATCTTTGAGAATCGGTTCAGCTAGTGGTATCAATAATCGTTAAACAAAATGGTGGCTGTTTTAAATGCGAAGATTGAATAATTTTGAGTTATTTTTTCCCAACTTCAACGTGTAAGGTGCATGCTTTGAACACTTGATTCAATTGAATGAATGACTGAAGATAAGTACCTACAATTAATGCTCATAAGTGAAACAAGTCAAGGAGGTGGGAGAGAGCTCCTAGCAAAAGGTTTTTGTAACCATTCTAGGATTCGAAAAAATTGGCCATGAATCGATGATTTCAGTACAGGAGAGTGGCCCCTGAAAAAAAAATTCATCAAAGGTAGCCGATATGAGTATGAAATGAAAGTTTTGATGGGAGCTTTTCAAAACAGTTGTTAAACTGTCAGTTTTTGCTTCAGTGGCGACACTGGGGGGAAATACATGAAAAATGTGTTTCCTCCGTCGCGGATGGACATCTGAAATAATTATCAAGGGAGATTTTTATGAGTATAACAATACCAAAAACCTTAGAAGTCGAAATTCGTTCAGCTTTTTAAAAAATAGTATGATCTTCGTATTTCATATTTTCTCCAATAAAATCGTCTTTGACATGTTTCTTGATTTGATTCGATCTGGTGACTGCATTTTGTAAATTGAATACAAAACCCTACTGACATGAGCGTAGGTCTGTTTACCCAACTTGTTAGCTTTCTACACTAAACTCTTGAATATTTGTTCTGAAATAACCCTAAAACTGTCCTTAGTGTCTAATGTAAAAGTAAGCTCTGTTAGTTCGAAAGATATTAGACTTCATGTGCCTTACGCCCTCAACCATAAAAATCCACCTTTAACGACCTAGCAATTTTCTTGACTATTTTAAACTTTTACTTAAAGCCTTTTCCACTAAAAACATTCAGTATAAAATAAGAATATTCGAAATTAATAATTTTGAAAGAGATATTCCCGTGGAGTATTAACTCGAACGTTATGAAAAGTTTACTTAATTAGTCGAAAACTTCCTTCGTTTACCATGGACTTTGGTATTTAATGAAAGTTAAGAAACTATTTCGGAGGTGAAAAGACAAAAGCCGAACTCTATGGATAATTCCTCATGAGTGCATAGTGAAATAGCTTTTATAATAAAATTCATAATGAAGTCTCGAATCACTCGCATAATTCCCCCAAGGAAATAGAAAGGTGTAGAATAAAAAAGTCTAATGAAATAAGAGAGAAAAATGTCCATTCCCATTTCGATGATTCTACATTGTTAGACACGTTCCTACAAAAACATGGAGCATTGACCATTGAAAGGAAAACTTTGAAGATGTTTCATGAACTTAATGATACTGATAGTTTGAATTTAGCTTTTAAACAAGTCGAGTAGGCAAGAGAGTATTTTTACCATAAGGGCTTTGTAACCATCCTTGGATTTGAAACAAATTTTCTGATGGCATGAATCGATGCATTGGATTATTCATCTAATACTTTCATAAAATATCGTTCAAATTTATCCAAAAGATGCAGAGTTTCTTTCACAAACACATAACTCTGGCGATTTTATTTCCGCCTTAATAATTTTTCTGAATAGGCTAATAGAACATGTTTAAATTACACACTATTTCTTCAATTCTCATAAAAATTCGAAGATAATATAAGTGCCTTAGTCAATTTGAAATTTGTATCAACCAGCAACACGTGTTCAGTTGTTGTCATTCCATACAATTGAAATGGCTATATCTCACAACATTAT
This sequence comes from Odontomyia ornata, assembly GCA_963969285.1. Lineage (NCBI taxonomy): Eukaryota > Metazoa > Arthropoda > Insecta > Diptera > Stratiomyidae > Odontomyia > Odontomyia ornata. Next base: position 457,327,878 of record OZ017739.1, read on the forward strand.
GATTTGATTTATTTGAAGTTTTGTGAGCATAAGTATCCTATATGAATATACCAATCTGTAAAATTTTAGGAAGTTTAAGGGTATCTTTTTAGGGTTTTGTAAAATAATTTTACAAAACCCTTCTAAAATCGCGTCCTGTCAGTCCGCCTATCCGTCTGTCGGTCCGTCCGTCCGTCCGTCCGTGTGTTACAGCAGTTTTTCTCGGAAACTACTTAAGCTAGAAGCATCAAATTTTGTATGTAGGTGTAAAGTGGTGATCTCTTCAAAGTTCAACTACTAAAAAATTTTATAAGGTATTTAAGGGGGGGTCTCCCCATGTAGGGGAGTTACCCCCCGAAAAAAATTTCATTGAAGGTAGCCGATATGGGTATCAAATGAAAGGTCTTGATGAGAACTTTTCAAAACAGGTCTTGATTTGGCAAAGTTTGCTTCGAGGGGCGCACAGGGAGGGGAAATACACGAAAAATTTGTGTCCCCCCCTTGCGATTGGACACCTTCCATCCGAAAAATCTGAAAAGAATCACGAATGTAGGCCTTGATGAGTACAACAACCACAAATACGTGAGAAGTCGCAATTCACTCAACTTTGTTAGAAATAGTATGATTTATCGATTTTATGTTTTCTTGAATAAAATCTTAACGGTACCCTTAAATTCATTGAAATTTTGATTAACCCTGCAAGTTTCATAAAGATTGCATCATATTTAGCGAAGTTATAGCGGTTTGAATTTTCCTGTATTACTTTGGAACAATATGCGCTGCATTTATTACTATGGCAACATATGGCTATGGAACAACATGCGCTTTTTACCGACTCAGACACTACAGTTTTGCTAGGATTTGCATGAAAATTTCAGGAACGAAAGGTGTCATGAATAACTTTGAGAGTCAGTTCAGGTATAAGTATCAGTGATCGTAAAACAAAATAGTGGCTGTTTTAAATGCGAAGATTGTAGGGTGACCAGACGTACTATTTTAATAGTACAGGTACTATATTTCAGCTCGATGTACTAGTGTACTATGTTATTTTTAAAATAACACGAATGTACTATATTTTTGACCACGTACGAAATGCCGCAATTTCCCGAAAATTTCTGCGAAATGCAACTTTTTTTCCACGTTTTTTATCATTATCTACAAACTAAGAAAATTCAGCAATTCTGCTGGACGTATTTACTGATGCAAACGATTTGAAATTGGCGCGTTTCAGTCGACGTAAGCGTATGCAACTTGGTCAGCGAATGCCGGATCACAAATCACAATTCACAAGCCTTGTCTCTTCATGGCTCGCGCGCGTGTGGGTGTAAGTGCGTGTACTGTCCGTGCAGTTTGTTTTGCTTAGGTTCCGGCAAAAACATTCAGAATGTCGCGGCGAAAATGTCACGTTCCTGATTTATTAGGAAAACAAGAAGGAAAATACTCCTGCTACCGTAAGACCGACAACGATACAGTTGCAGAGTGTGTTGTTTGTAGAAAGAATGTTTCTGTTGCTAACAGTGGTAAGTGGTAACTTATTTTCTTTTTTCTTCTTTTTTCTGATGCGTATGGAACCTACTGCTTCTCTTTTTCTTTGTTTTTCGGTTTTGGACTTTGGTCTTTGTTAAATAAAAATTAAAAGTTTCTAACTAATGCCTCTCAGATCCGATACTTTTAATATTGAAATATAATGGGTTCGTAGTCCACAATAGAATTTTTTTGCAATTGTCAGGGACGACTCAGTTGGACCAACATCTCAATACCAAAAAGCATAAGGAAAATGTCCAACAGAATTCAACGACAAGACCGGCAGCCAATTTCATGATACCTCGATTCACCCATTTAGAAGAGAAAATACATGCATGCGAAGGAGCCCTCGCATTTCATGTCACCAATCCTTCCGTTCCCAAGACTGCACATCGGTTTTGCTTCGTGAAATTTTCGGGGATTCGGAAATCGCGCAAAAAATGACATGTGCCCGAACCAAAACTGAGGCCATTTTGTGCAATGTGATTGCACCTCACGTGATTGAAAACGTCGATAATCAACTTGCGAGAGCTTTATATGTCAGTATATCTACGGACGCAAGCGACCACGGCCATATAAAGTTGTTTTCAATCGTTGCCCAATTTTTCGATTACACTCAAAAAGGAATCCAAGTTCGAATGTTGGACCTCATCGAAACGACAAACGAAAAAGCGAACACTGTCGCAAAAGCTCTCGAAAATGTTGCTGATGGCTATGTTATCAAACCAAAACTGACATGCTACACTGCTGACAACACGAATTCTAATTTTGGTGGTCTCAATCGTGGAGGCAGCAACAACATCCACGCCATCATAAAGAAGGATATCAATCCTAATATCTTGGGTATCGGCTGCTCAGCGCACATCCTTTACAATTCGGCCCAGCATGGCTTAAGTCGATATGGATTGTTCGATATCGATTCGCTTGCCTTCAAGATTTATCAATTTTTCTCGATTTACACTGTTCGGACTGAGACACTCAAAGATTTTTGTGATTTCGTCAACATAGCATATAGAGATCTTCTTTATCACAGCAAAACTCGGTGGCTGAGTCTTTTGCCAGTTGTCGAACGATTATTGTCTATGTTCCCGTCACTGAAATCGTATTTCTTGTCTGAAGAAAAACCCCCGAAGATGCTTGAGAACTTTTTTCGTCATGATTTCGCGGAATGTTATCTTTTTTTCGTACATTCCTTGATGTCCGTTTTCCACGACAAAATTAGAAAATTGGAGCAAGAAAATAATAGTGTCGTTGAGATTCTCAATATTGTTGATGATGTGGCTCAATCGATGCGTGACAGAATTGTACACAAATTTCTTCCAATTCCTGTCAGAAAAACTCTGTCGGACCTGAGAGCCGAAGGGAAAGATAGGGAATGCGTTGACTTCATTCAAAATACGATGACTGTCTACGAAGAAGCTGAGAATTATTTGTTGAAATGGACTGCATCTCTGTCAGAATTTCGGGTAAATTCACTATTGATTTCATGAACTTATGCATGTTGGAAGATATGCTTTTGAAATTTAGGTATAATATAGTATAGCTCATCCAAGTATCATTCCAGATTTTCCAATGGCTGGATTTCAAAATGGAATGCCTATTGGCCTACGAATGCATTGAGGACACCGTTGACTATCTGGCGGGAAAAGGAGTTCAGATTGATGATACTAAAATTTTCGATCAAACCATGAACTTGATCAGGTTCATAGCGAAAAAACAGTCTACTGCCGACCTCGAATTTTTTAGAAAAAATTGTAATGATAAAATCTGTGAATTCTTCGCGTCGAATTCATGCACTGACTGTTTTACTGAAATTTTGAGGATCGCATCATTTTTTTTCTCAATACCAGGTCACAATGCGAACTGTGAAAGAATTTTTTCTTTGATAGAGGCTCAATTGACTAAAGAAAGGAATAGACTCAGCGTCAAAACTGTGCGAGATATTGTGTCCGTGAAGTTCAATTTCAAACAATTTTCTTGTTCCGAGTTTTACAAGTATTTGTTACGACCAGAAAATTCCAAACTTCTCAGACAAATTGGTGACTCGCGAAAATACTGACTTTCTCATATTCGCAAACTGTCATCTTTTTCTATAACTGTGCAGTACTTTTTTCGATTTTTGTGAATAACTAACGATCTAACATTCGAATTAGAAAACCTTTTTTTTTTTTGTGGTAGGGAGGTGAAGGCATTTACGCCCGCCGAGTCTGGCAGTGTGGGACTCCCATGGAGGATACCTTTGGACTACCCACTTAACACCTCCCCTGTCAACCTGAGAACCTAGCCTGGAACCGTTTGACACATTCCTTCGGGCCAGGTCTCGTTTTGTTACGCCGTGGGGCGCCTTCAAGCTGGGGAGTCCCTTTCCTAGCGGGAGGGGAGGGGGGAAGAGGAATTGCCAGAAGAGCGATCCCCAGCCCCAGTGCCTCCGGCTGCTGTGAGTCCCTTTTATATTTTAGGACTGCCCGAGCATAATGTGCCACCTGGTTCCATTTGTCAACCGATTCAAGCATCACCGCAACTATATTATCCGGGGTGAGCTCTCCCGTCTCCCTGTAGAGTTCCCTTCGCAACCTGGCCCATTTTGTACACGCAAAAAATGTGTGACAGGCATTGTCCTCCTCTCCTGGGCAAAACCGACAATCGGGAGACCGTGACTTGCCGATCTTGTGCAGGTAAGACTGAAAACACCCGTGCCCGCTCAAAAGCTGGGTCAGATAGAAGTCAGTCTCACCATGCCTTCGATTTAGCCACGGTCTCACATCCGGGATGAGGCGCGCAGTCCACCTTCCCTTCGTGCAATTCCACCAAGACTGCTGCCAATCGTTGAGCGAGCGTTGTCTCTCCTCGCGGACAACGATCTCCCTCGCATCCTCGTTTCGGCGCAGGTAAATAGCACGGCGCTCTCTAGCAAGGAGGGCGACAGGTATCACGCCTGCAATCACTCTCACCGCCGAGTCGGAGACTGTTGGATACGAAGATGCGATTCTCAGTGCTCCTCTTCTCTGTACCTGTGCCAATCGTTTTCGGTATACCTCCTTGCTGAGAGCGTCGCCCCATACCTCTGCTCCGTACAGTAGCACTGACCCTAAAGTACACAATTAGAAAACCTTAACTGTCGAATGTGTTTTACGACGATACCTGCGATCGGTACAACATCACAATAAAATAACCAAACAAGTTATTAGGCTTATTATTACCCTTCACTTTGAAAATACTTCATTTCCATTTTTCTCGACCTTTTTTTTTTTAAGAGATCAAAATGTCCTAAATTTTCATTGATGTCATCTGGTCACCCTAAAGATTGAATAACTTTGAGTTATTTTTCCCAACTTCAACGTTTAAGGTGCATACTTTGAACACTTGATTCAATTTAATGAATGACTGAAGCTGAGTACCTACAATTAATACTCATAAGTGAAACAAGTCAAGGAGGCGGGAGGGAGCTTCTAACATAAGGGCTTTGTAACAACTCCAGGATTCGAAAAAATTGGCTATTAATCGATGATAACAGTACAGGAGAGTGGCTCCTGAAAAAAATTAATCAAACGTAGCCGATATGAGTATGAAATGAAAGCTTTGATGGGAGCTTTTCAAAACAGTTCTTAAACTGTCAATTTTTGGTTCAGTGCGGGCACTGGGGGGAAATACATGAAAAATGTGTTTCCATCCTCGCGAATGGACATCTGGAATAATCATCAAGGGAAATATTTATGAGTATAACAATAACAAAAACCTCAGAAGTCTAAATTCTTTCAACTTTGTTAATAATAGTATGATCTTCGAATTTCATAGTTTCTCCAATAAAATCGTCATTGACATGCTTCTTGACTTTATTCAATCTGGTGACTGCATTTTGAAAATTGAATACAAAACCCTTCTGACATGAGCGTAGGTCTGTTTACCCAACTTGTTTAATTTTTAAAAGGAGAAATGTAAAATTAAAAACCATGCTTTTGCAAACAGCGTTGAGTGAATTTTAATTTTTGAGGTATTTGTTGCCTTTGTACTCACAAAGCCCTACATTCATGGTTTTTAAAGATTTTGTGGCTCGAAGGGGTCTAATTGCGAGGATGACACGGATTTTTCATATAGTTTGTCTTTTCCAGGACCCTCTGATCCATGAAATGTTTTTGTTGGTTCACGTTCTAAAAGTGCCAACCAAGACCTTTCATTTGATACTCCATTTGGCTACCTTTGATAAATAAATATTTAAGGACCCCTGCATTGTAATGGGGGACCCCGTTTATATGTTTAATAATGCATATACTTTTAAAAGACCATCATTTCTTATGTTTCCGCATAGTTTTCCAATAGCTTCTGAGAAAATTTGCTATGCCGCATAGACAGACAGGACGCGCTATGCCGCATAGACAGTAGGCCTTTGTAATATTTGCCTTACAAAACCCTAAAAATACTTTTATGTTAGTAATCAAATGACTTCTATTTCACATTTTAAAATCTTCCTGTCTACATAAAAAAATCCCCGTTGGCAGCACCAGCCGAAAAGGCAAATCTCTCGTATGCAGCATAAAATTTCGAAAAAGAATTTGGCTTGCCTACTACTAAACTTCTTTTTGCAATTTTCGTAGTACCACATGGGTATTTATTAACATAAACAAAAATCTGGTCATGTTCGTTTTTAGAGACCTTTTATCGGGGCGCAAATATTTTGCTGATTAAATTGAGTTGCACACGTATGGATCACATATTGAAAATCAGCGGATAAGAAATTGTTGTAAACATATAAATACCGGTTTCTCCCTTCTCGCATTTGCTGTTTACACAGTTCACAGTCGTAACCACACAAAGGCTTAAATAGCTCGAACAGTTAATTTCAAAAGATTTCCATAAAAGTTTAATCTGCACCTGCGTTGCCATTAATATACTTGTATACATTTTCAATTTTTTTCTGAACTATGAGGGCCGTCATTTCGATTTTTATTAGAATCGGCTGCTAAAAATATTAAGCTGTAAATTTTCGAATTTTTTATTTGTCATTCAATTTGCATAATTAAATTAAATTAACTTGCCCTGATAACTTGTAATTTCAAGTTTCAACGGAATCTGTTGAGAATCTTGGCTGCTAGAGGGCTACAGAAATAAAAAAATTGTATGCCACCCCCCTGTATGGGGAGACCCGCCTGTATGGGGAGACCCCCCTTAAATACCTTAAAATATTTTCTTGCACTGCAAATTTCAAGAGGCACCACTTTTGACCTACGTAGAAAATTTCCTCATTCTAGCTCATGTGGTTTGCGAGAAAACTTGTTATGATGCACGAACAAACGGGCGGACGGACGGACAGACAGACATGTCGCGATTTTATAATTTTTTAAGGGGATTGTTAAAAAGATTTTACAATATCTAAAAATGGTCTGGAGAAACAAATTCTTTCAAGTAAAGTCATTTGAAACGTTTCCATGAAAAATATTCATTATTTCAGTTGGCACTAAAATAGCGAATTGCGCTTGCCTTCAGACTTTTGGGGGTCGCCATTTTGAATGCATGCATTTTATTTTGGATTATTTTAAATCTTTGTATGTTAGGAACTCATCAATCAATGTACTATCTCGTTCAAATAGGAGTTTCACTCTAGACAAGGCAAAATAATTCAATTTTTAAAGAAAATGGCAGCTAAAACTATTAGGCTTTAAATTTTCGACTTTTTTATCTTTCATTAAATTTTAATAATTTCCTGCAAAATACAAAAACATAGTACTGAGATCCATAATCTCAAGTTTCATCAAAATCCGTTGTAAAATGTGACCGCTAGAGGGCCGCAAAAACCTGAAAAAAACGCATATTTAAACGGCCGCCATTTTGTAGTTTGCCCATGCATGATCACCAGAATATCAAAAACTGTAGGTCCAAGTAATGTCTATCTTGAAATCGAATTTCATATATGTCGGATTAAAATTGCGACTTTTAAAAGCCTTTGAAATTTTGAGCTTCAACTGGCCGCCATTTTGGTTTTTACAAACTGACCTCCAGTTTTTTTCACGTGATTCTTTAGATACTTACTTTCTATCAAACTGCTGAATTTCATGAAAATCTGTTGAAAGCTTTGACCACTATTACAACAACAAAATTTTGCACTTTTTTCTACCTTTGAGCGGCTGCCATTTTGTTTCTGAGGTACCAATTTTGGATTTTTTAATTGTGAGATTCACCACATACATCAATGAACCTTTGTACCAAATTTCATCCAAATCGGAGGTATACTTTGGTCAGAACAGAAATCACAATTTTTCGTCTAAAATGGCCGCCATTTTGTTTTCCTGAAAATTTTGTGAGAATCGAAGCAAAATTGCAACCTCTAGCGTGGTCAAAAATTTCGTTATATCCCATATATATTGCCGCGTGCTTTGGTTCGCGGCCAATAATTTTATTGTTCCGGGAAAGTGAAAACGCAATGTCTTTTAAATTAAATTATAAGAGTTTATTTAATTCGTCAAAAAATGCACAATCACTTCACTAACAATTTCGCAACTTTAATTTTCACCATTAAAATTCAACCTTCTACTTGTCAATAAATTTCTTTCGCAATTGTCTTCTTAAAATCGCTTCGCACTCAAATAATCAATATCGCCTGTACTTCGCGTATCGCAGTTTTCTATCGCGGTTGTAATGAATGATGATCCCCCCATTCATCCAGCTCGCCTTTATATAGGTTCTGTAGTCATTCAACCCAGTTCTCGTACATTGGCGAATTCGCGGGAACATTCGAGCGACTGCAAATGAATGGAGCAGTGACTCACTTTCAGATGTTGTTCATGTTTGTTGGGTTCTCGTGGTTTCGAGTAAATTCGTGTTCTTCATTGTTGTGAAAACAATTGCGACAGTAGCTCGCAGAATTATTTGTACATGTAACAATATATATATATATATATATATATATATATATATATATATATATATATATATATATATATATATATATATATATATATATATATATATATATATATATATATGATGCTCTCCGCAATAGGTAAATTTCTCTCGGGAAATTTACCTAAAAACTATAAGGCCGCTCAGTTATGATGCGTACTGGTATAAAATCAGAACGTATCGCAGCACGGCCAAAGTGTAATAATGACCAAATCACTTTCTCGAGTCCCGACTAATTCGATCAAGATAATAAGAACTATCTCTAAGCGACAGCCCGAAAAGATCTGCAATGCTAAAACAAGCAAACATAAAAATTTCACAAAGTTTCAAATAAATAAATTCTCATTAGCAACTGAATTGAACTGAAATTCATTTATTCCACGCAAATTTCACCTTGAAGCAATTTCAGTACCAAACATCAGAAAGTTTCTTCATCAAATATCCAGCCAATACCTCAATAAGTTTACAAAAGTCTTCGTTTCTAGTCTAGAATACCTCTATATAAAGCACGTATCCCGCAATGAATAAAGTTTAAAGCTCATGAGACTGCTTTAATATGAATAACTTTTGGTGATTAATCGGTTGAAGCTTAGAGACGCTCTCGTCGCTGTGAAGGCATTTACTTTGACGAACTGCTCATTATTTCGATTTACGATAATTTTCCACCCTCAAGAGGATATTTAGGTGGAACTCGAATATAAGATATTTCTACCAGAGTAGAATTTTTTTATAAATGTTATAAGGTGATCTCTTACCATAAATACAAAGATGCAAAGTCAACAAGCAACTAGCTCCTGGCAAGTTTTCTGCTTGTTGAATTTCTTAGAAAATTTCAATCGCTGTAGGTAACTGCATCGATTAATCAAATAACATGAATATCAATAACAGTTTTCCAGAAAACACTTTTCGCTTTAAGCGTTCTTTAATATCCATGACAGTATTTTCTTAAAAAGTTGATACCCTATTTTATACCCAACTTTTTAAGATGTCTGAGGGAACTATTCAGGTTTTCATTTGAAAAGGGATGTTTTGCTCATTTTTTCATTGAATATGAGTTTTTCTCAAAATTTTCTTTGAAGTTTATTTTTACTGTATAACCAATACGTGTCAAATGGGTTATAATGCGTACTTAGCATTGTGAATAAGTTTGGTTTTCAAATCCATTGAAAAGGGGTTTTAAGGAAGGACAGAACAATAAATAAATAAATTTCAATAAATCGATTGTGAGGCGTGCTTGTTGAAACCACATATCGTTGATGTCAAGTTCATCCAATTCTGGCCACAAATAATCTTCCAACATAACACGAAAGCCCTTTCCATTGACAGTAACATGTCAGTCGTTTTCATCTATGGAAAAATACGGCCAAATCACACCTCCAGCATGCAAACCGCACCAAACAATAATTTTTGGCGGATGCAATGGTGTCTCAGGAAGTACATGTGGGCTTTTGCTAATCAATAATGCATATTTTGCTTATCAAGCCATTAAAGCCCACTGGCAACTAAAGTTTCCATGGCGAATTTCTTTCATCCTGTGTGCATCTCCAAATTTCGAGCACTTTGGCTGATGCATAGCTCATACATGATGTGTTTTCTTCTGAATAGAAAAACAATCAGTCAGTCTTTTGTTTTCGTGCGAAGTGTGGGGATAAAGTTGTACAGTGTTGTCGGCCATAAATTTCAAGCAATATGGCAGCGACTCCTAACTGGTAAGTAAAGATATTATGCTATGCGCGGACGTCAATTTTTTTTATTGTCTGCTTTCAATACAAATGTGGCAATGTGATTTCTATACTTTTGTTTGAATTTTGTGTAATCGGTTGGCTTGGAACGCATTCAAACATTGTCGGTAACTAAAATCGCCAACGGGATGATATGACTGCAAATTTGGCAGAACTCAATTTTTTTTTAAGAAAGCGTCATCTTGACAGGTACACTCGTGGAATAGATGGCAGTGGCTAGTTATTTCATGAACTTATTGATCTAATCAACGAGAACGAAGAATTAACAACTGACAACATAGCTATATGCACGCCTGATGAGCTTCCAAATGCGGGAACAAATAAAGACTCTGATTGTCCGACAAACAGGCGGTGGGTGATATTGACCATCTTCCACACCGCAAACTGCGTTCCTTTGTATCGTTGCGGAATTTCCAGCGAACTTAAGAGGAAGATAATAAATGCGTATTTCAAAGTGCAGATCAAATTGAAGCGCATGCACCAAGCTCCTCCTTAAATAGAAATGTGCAAGTTCTGACGCAAAAGAAGATAACTCCAGTCAATTGACTGCCCAATATGAACAAACTATCTTCAAATATTCCTGAACTTAGCTGTGAATATCTTTCAACGATAGAGGATTTCCTAAGAGAAAATATGAAAAGGCCAATCGAAACCTTCAAGGTAATATTTTACAAGCTGTGTTGCATCACATTGTTTCTGAAACAAACCAACAGGCAATGCAGAAACTCATACACTTAAATGCTACACCTGAGGAAATTATGTCATTTATCGGAATGATGCTGTTGTCGGAATATCACTCTCTCCCTTATAAACGATTATACTGGAAACAAAATGCCAATGTACATAGCCAGTTAGTTTCAGATGCAAAATGCCGAAATCGTTTTGACAAACTGATGAGCTTCATCCTTTTAGCTGACAATGATGCATTCAAACAAAATAGTCCTGGACCCACTACTAGCATCGACGAAAGCATGATTCCTTATTATGGAAAGCATGGCTGCAAGGAAATTATACGTAAAAAACCAATCAGATTTGGTTTCAAGCTATAAGTTGCTGCAGATCCTTCAGGGTACATCCATCACGTTGAGCTCTAGTTTGTAATTTCAACTCGTCTTCCTGTTACTGGTTTGGGTCAAGGGGAAGACGTTGTTCTAGGATTGGTTGAGCATATGCAATTAATTAAAGGACCTCGTCTCTACTTTGATAACTTTTTCACATCAGTTGGTTTGTTAGAAAAGCTAAGTGTCCGAGGTTCGGGTGGAACTAGTACACTACGTAGAAATCGGTGCAATCCTTCCATGAAGCTACCAGAAAAAAAGATATGGAAAAAAAAACCTTGAGGTTAGATGGCAACATCATCTCCTTCTTCTTTGTAGCCCTACAGCCCCTTTCGGGCCTTCACTTAGAGATAGTTAGTGTATCTCATTGTCATGATCGAATGTATCGGCACTTCACAAGGTGATATGATCATTATCATGCTTTGGCCGTGTGTCCGTCCACCCAGCTACGATACGTTCTGATTTTAAACCAGCACGTATCATAACTAAACAGGATTATAGTCCGTCCGAAGAACCACTCGAAGTAAATCTCGTTGACGCCAACGAGACTTGAACCAGAGACCTTCGGCTTACGGGCCTAGTGCTCTAACCACTAAGCCATGTAGACTACTGGCAACACCATCTACCGGTAAAATATTAGCTGTTCATTGGAACGATAACAATGTCGTAATGGTACTCACTAACTGCGATAACGTACATCCAGTGAAAAAATCTAGCCGTTATTCGCGAATTGAAAAATAATTCATTCCGGTGGAAATTCATGGTCCAATCGCTCATTACATCAACAATATGGGTAGAGTAGACATTGCTGATCAATTTTTAAGCATCCTACCGTTGCAGAATCCACTCGAAAAAATGGTAGTGGCCCTTTTTTGCATGGACACTAGATGTATGCTCTATGCAAGGCTGGCTTTTATATCTTCGCCAAGGTCATGCCATATTATTTTTAAACTTTAGGCGACAAGTTACGATTTCCATTCTGAACTCTTATGGAACTCGTCCATTATCATCCGATGTTTGATCATCCTTAAAATTTATACCGTTCGTTGATGTCATCAGAAAGGACCGAACTGATCACATAACAGAAAAAGGTCCACTAAAGTATCAGTATATCTATGCAAAAATGTGAAATCCCGCTTCATCCTAACGAGTGCTTTGAAGTATTTCATGACGGAAATAAAAATACCAGAAGTTCCGGAATGTGATACATTTTGATCTAATAAAAACATTTTTAATATGTGCGTATTTGGTTGTTCATTATTTTTCAAAAAACAACATGAACCATCCCATTGGCAACTAAAGTTGCCACTTCACAATCAGGCTCGATTATCCTTAATTGACTAAATCACGATTTTATATTGTTTCATGGACTATACATAACCAATGCACCAATTTTACTAAGAAATATGCACTAGGAAATTATAGGCTTTAATGAGCCAGAAATGAGCTTCATCGCCGAATATGATTTTTCAATGAAACTGACTCAGAATTTCGGTAGTAATTTTTAATAATTTTCAAACGTTGCTAGTTTGTGAACTTTACCCCGATGAAAGTGTTAACTTAAACTAACGTTTTGATATTGACAATTTATTAAAAATGTTTATAAACGTGTTCATATAAAGATACAAAATTGTTATGCCTCTTATGCAAAACCCTATACGTGCATTTTCAGGCCTCAGTTTGTCTCGAGTCAGCTTATTATAATCAACACTCCTTCTATCAGAAACAGACTTATCGCGTGTACAAAATTCGTACATTTTGGTGCCTCCTCTGAGGAAACAGTTGTGACTCATTGTGTGTAAAAGTGCGCCTTCGACAAAAATGGCCACTTTAAATCTGAGAACGGCTGCATAATCATGCCAGTTCTGTGAAGATCGAGCATCAACAACAGCTACTGAAGCAGCACTATTCGCAAATATGCGAGAATTATTTTGAGCTGGTTACTGCTACTAAAGCAGAGGAACAGAAGAAGCAGAAGTGGAGGCTCTATATTCTAAGATATGAACAACATTACGTCGGATGTCCACCTGTGCAAAATTGAAATGTGATACATCTGTAAAAGCATACGTCGCGAATATACGGTTGGAGCCTGTTGCGATACCGAACTTTGACGGACTTCCACAAAACTGGCTCATGTTTCGTGATATATTCGAAACAATGGTACACTCGAGGTCAGACTTATGTCCGGTATAAAAATTAGGAAAACTCCATCAACATGTCAAGGCGGAAAGTGTCCCTTTAATTGGCGAACCGAATAAGGGGGGAGGGTTTGAAGAGGTCTTGCCTGCTCGTGGAGACCCACATCCGACAAATTCTCAGTTTATCGGGGAATCCACCGGACACAACGGTACAAATATGAGCTCGTCGTAGGTTATGTTGGGAACTCCGACCCATATAAATTGCATCTGTGCTCAATTCGAATCTCTGCTATCTACAATTTCAGGATTATTGGGCATCCAGGTCACTGGCAGAATATAATAACTATTCAACCTGTTCAGTTCAAGTATTTCAAACAAGGAATCGAGCTCTTCTTTGAAGTTGAGGAAGTTTCGTTCAGTTGCATAGGCAGAGATAACGAAGACGTTACGCCCACCTGTTAGTCGAATTTTAATAAGCGACATTTCAAGAAATTCAAAATTTTTGAATTCGACTTTATCAATATTTTGGAAACTATAGAGTCTTCTCACTAATATCGCAGTGCTGCTCCTCGCTCCCTCCTCCATCGCCGTGTACCCTATCGTCTCTTACAAATTCAAAATTCTTGAATGTCATGCGATATCATGAATTGAAGTCAGATGCATGATGTCAGGCTGAGGTTGACGTTGATTAAGATGTGTCGAGGCCTATCGATGGGAATGTTGCTGAATGACAAATTATTTTGAAGCATGTTGACCTTAATATTGAATTACAGAATTGGCTTTTTGATCTTGCTTATTTATTATTTCTGAATGAGATTCAAGCTGTTGGTAAATTTTGAGAAGCAGCTCATTATTGCGAGTTACATTATTTATTTTATTTACATTGTTGTCGGCTGATTTTCTCACAACAAGTGTAAATGGTACCCCGAGCATCACACAGTCAGACGATATTACACTGAAGCCTACTTGTGTTTGTTTTGAGGAGAATTTAACTTTTGCTATTGATATCGGGGGCGCGATATAATGCTGAATGACCAAATATGTTGCAGTTTACACAGCATAACTTTTCTTTTGGTTCCATCTGAGCCAATTTGCACTCAGCATGGGCATGAATATCTTTACATTTAACGCACTGCAGCCAAATGGCCAATACATTGACACCTGTAACACATGTTTTTGAAGAGGTTCCCACCTTATAGCTCTCAAGATCTAGTACTTCTTTTCAGTCTTATCTGCACAAGATTGGTAATTCACGGTCCTCCGATTATCGGTTTTGCCCTGGAGAGGAAGACAACGTCTGCCACACATTTTATTATCTTCTCTTGCCCTTAGTATGTGGTCGGCATCTTAAATTGCTGTTTTGCTCGGGTCTTGTACAGCTGGTTTTTTTCGTTGTTAAGCCTAGCGTAACTACTGTATTTTCGCTCACCCTATGTTGCATGGCTTCTTCTTTTTTGGTCGTAATATATGGTTTGACCGTTTTAGTTTTACTGACTTTTTATCATTTTCGAATCATTTCTTACAAAGATTGTGTTTGAAATTTTCAATTTTTCGTTTTCTATCTTAAAATCTGTAGTGATTTCGATGATACAAAATGTCCGTAAAGGACTGCAGTGATAAACTGCTGCCTCATCGAGCGAAGGTGTTGGTGCCCGCCGGAATTGGCCTTGTCTGAGGATGCTTGAATGCGCAGGCGAGCATTACGTTTTCGTGGGGCGGGTTTCTTTCCCCTGCACAAGGGCAAACTGCAAAAAATTTCACGTTCACTAATAAAGAGATACAATGATTCGGCTCGATGGGTTCGAGGCCGAGGTAACCTACTGAAAGGATGAATTGGCAAAGCAAAACAACTGACTGAGCTTGACGAAGAAGAGCATAATTCGAAATCCTCTCGTATCTCACTCGCCACTAGATATACTTACGGCCCCCAAATAAGAGTGGGGTATCCAGGTAGAAGCTGTGCCCCTTTTTGCATTTAACTTTCTTCGAGTATAGAAAATCAATAGGACGTGGGGATCTGTATTACGTTAGCTTGTGGTTATTATTTTTGTTGTTATTTGTTTGTGAAGAATGTTTACATCTAATATAGAAAAATAGAAATTATTTTATGGATTAAAAGAAACTTGACTGGCAAAATCTGGCTTCAAACATGGTTTTTACAACGTTATTCATTAAATTATACTTTGTGCTTCATTTTCATGCATCTCAGGGGTTTGTTTTTTTTTTAAGATTTACACTCTAAAAGGACAACGCTGTGATCTAAAGGTGACAATAATTAATTCACTTTTATTACCTTTTGCTGATACGCTATGCTTAGCTAATGTATTTAAATCTTATACAATAATGTTGCCAATATCTTCAACAGTTATAATCAGCTTATTTTTCATGTTCAACGTCTTGTCAAACTCGTTGCAAATTAACTAATAACAATCAAAAAGGGTACTCCTCCGACGTGCGCTCGTGTTTGGGGCGGGTAAGGGCCTTTACTGGTGATGATGCCTTGATGCTTGTAATTAAATTAATTATTTAACTTAATATTAAATATGTATACGCTCAGTTATTTTATTTTGATTTATACGGGGTTGTGTGTGGACAGCCTACTCTCTCTTCCAATTTATATTTTAATTTATATTGGCTTCCTCTGTAAACTCCAACCGAGTGATTCTGTTCGCATTGTAATAGCTTGATGCTCCTGCTTTGCCATTTAATTTGAAAAAGAACTGTGCGTGCCTGTAATTTTTTTATTGTTCTCCTTTAAGCGTTAAATAGCGAAAGATATTTTATTAATTCCTTTAAAGTTTAACCGTTCAATTTATTTTGTGGTGGGTTTCACGCTTTTTTTTGCACTTGGTAATTAGTATTAATATGATGTTATACTAACATGTTATGAACACTTTTTAGAAAGCGAAGAGCAGAAGAGAACGCTCAAACTCAACAGACACTATTCGATCATCTTTATCACACCTGAGCCACTCAAGGCTTTATGATACCAACGCAAAGACATAGTTGAATTAATTTGAACTGGATTCATAAAATTGAATCGATTTCCAATTCAACAGCTTAAAAGGTAATACCAAGTGATCATTCACACTTGCTCGTGACGAGGGAGGAACAACAGTGGTTTTTGGGGGTTATCAATGGGATGGAAAAGATTGTCTCGAATTCTCAAGCTGTGATGAGAGTTAGTTTTACGGCACTACAAACTGTATTCTGCTGTCTTGCAAAAATAGGGCCAACACGCAAGTGAATCACACTTCACATGTGTAAGGATTGCGATGCAAAAAATTGTATAGACTTGGGAATCCACAATGTGGTGGACTCCACTGATATGTATGTTTTCCTTGATGTTGTTTTCCGTACTGATCGACTGTCTCCGTGCTTCGGGGTGAAGTGGGCAGCGTTAATTGAAATCAATTAAACGTTTTGGTGTAATCACCACTTCTCGTGGGCAGCACAATGGAAAAAGACCACCAAATTTAAATTGCCATACGCACTACGACGTATTTAGCCCGCATAGAATGGAATAATTTATCCCTGGATTTCAACAATTTTTGATTCCCCAACTACTTCTATGCTCCGGCGACTGTTGAGGGTTATTTGGAAAAAAATCGATGAATATTGCCAGTAAGATTAACCACTGACATATAGCAGTATTTGTTCACATAACTTCCACTAATTCATATTAAGCACTTTCTGCAACTTCACTAAAGCATCTTTTAGAAACTCATTTATACCGATAGAAAGATGATGCACATTAGAATCAATTTAACTCGCGTGTTGGCTAAGACATTGCGCTACAATAGCAATGCATTTTAACACGTAATTTTCCACACTTTATTTAAACTCAAGGATAACTCGGACTGTTCTAAACGACTATTTCACCTTGTGTCCGCGTTTCCACATACGCGGGTCAAGATTTATGATTCAAAAATAGGAAATTTTGTTCTAAGTGGATACTTTGGACTGCGTAGGGCATGCAAACAAGACGACGTCGACGATTCTTTTCCACTCATGTTACCGCTTTGATTATCTCGACGAGACCCTTCCATGCCGCAACGGTGGATTACTTGGCGAGCCCTGTACCTGCCGGTAACGGTGGTTTCTTTCCATCGAGATAAGACTGCAATTGGTTTTTGCATTACAAAGGGGGCTGCTGACATCGAAATATGATTGTAATTTTTTATTTAATATTACAAATACAATTAAATTGTACTTAAAGATTTTTTGAGTAGAAAAATAAAAATGGTTTTTACGCCAGGGAATGTTTTTCGAGTAGTTTTTCTAGGTGACTGATCGATTACTACACATTTAAGAGCGTAATACGCTTTCCATATTTAAAATTTCTTGTTTAATTTACCTTTACATTCGTTTGTCATTGGTTGCACTTGGTATGCCTGATCCCGGGTCCCCAGCGATGGGAAGCCGTCGGGTTTCTCCAGGTCACCGCCAGTGGCCACTTCATTGGTGGCGTGTCCCTTTCTCTAATGAAAACGAGCTGACACTTCCTCATTGGACAACCTGTCCTGGCTATACTAGAACCTGATACCTTGTGTAGAACACTGCACTAGCGCTGAAAAATATTAACTAACATGCATCAAGTATTCTGGAAATGATGGGCGACAGAGTACCTACAACATCTACAAAAACGTACGAAGTGGACGAGCGTAAGCGAAAATCCCAGAATTGGTCAGCTTATTCTCATTAAAGGGAGGGACACGCCGCCAACGAAGTGGCCACTGGCAAGAATACATAGCATGCAAACAGGAAGAGATGGAACCGTACGAACAGTTACAGTTAGGCACCATGGAAATATGCTGAAGCAACTAGCGATCACCAATTTGTGTAAACTTTCGGTAGAAATACCCAAGGACTCTACCAGCAATAACACCAGTAGGGGAAACTGCTGCAAATATCGAATTGACAAAACCAAAATTATCTCCTGACAAATGCGAAGAATGCTCAACACCTAAAACCTCTATATCTAACCGTAAGAAGCAGAAAAACATGGCAGGACGAAGACGGATCGCACCTATAGACAAACCTAACGAAGTAAAAAGACTAAGAATTGCACCATGTTTGTGGGCGAGGGCTCTGCTGAATACAACAACACTCCTCTCTGTCATGATACCATCAGAAGCTTTGAACGCTAAAAACAGCTCCAACCAGCATAATTATAATATCTTCAGGCATATAAAAAAACTGGGCATAATGCATAGCATTCACGTGAACTAAGACTTGAGGCACATTTTTGGATTGCAGAAGTGATTCAGGATGAGAAAAAAATATTCTATCTATAGGTAAACAGATAGAAGATATGTGTCAACCCACAAAAGAATTGACCGACTACACCCACTGCAATGGCCTTCTGAACCATCTACAGATTAAACAAATGGAGCTCCTTCAACAAACAGAAAAGTGACGAACGATAATATGCTCCAGAAAAATGAGGGGTTTGGTTGGAGACCTCCTTACTACAGTTTTTGGTGTTAATGATAAGGTCTACACTGATATTGACGCCCTCGATAAAAACCAACACACAATATTACAAGTCTTAAATCAACAAAGCGTAGAATTGAACGTACGTATAATAAGCGTCAACCATCGCACTGACGCCCAGCTTGTCCAAGTTACGATGAAATTAAATCAAGTGGTAGATTCGATCAACGAAATGCAAAAATGGTTCGCAAAGATTGATAACAACAAAATTGGCTTAAAAGTCATATCCACTTATCTCATGGCGATTAACTATTTTGAGGAGCTCCAGGTGAAGTACCAAAACTAATAAACACCATCTATGGATCCAAAAGCTTCCCACAGTTCGTTTCAATTGAAATAATGACAAACACAATCGATAAGGTATCATCAAATACTGGCCCTCATTTTGAGATTCTGCATAATCCAGTGAAAGCAACGATCATAATCTATGGGATAGGTAGGAGCTAATTCATGTCACTGCAATTCCTTTCGAATCAGGTGTGCATCAATATCTGGTTCCTATCATTAAAACTCCAACCCTGGCAGTTAACTTCAATCAACTAACGTATTTTGAATTGGACGATGCACAGTTGAAGTCATGCACAATTAAAGACGAACGATACTTATGTACTCCCAGCATGATCAACAACTTGGATGCAAACCCGAACTGTAGCATCAATGAACTATACGGTAGACACAAGAAGCAACCGTGCCCTAGGTTGCGGTAACATCTCCTCAAACAGCATGGAAGGAGCTTATGATGAAAAACGCATGGCTGTTTGTTGCAAGCACACCAAACACAGCCTTTGAATTGCGCTACCCAAACCGAGTGATTCATTCTACGATCAGAAATGACCCAACAAAAGAGAGTACTGACGAGCTTCACGAAAGAGGTGTCCCCAGCTAAATCCGGAGACAAGGAGTACCACGCAAAATCGATGGACCCAATAGCAAGAGTAAAGGAGCAAATTTTCGATGATGATTCATGTTCAACAATTGATCAGAGTTCGCAACAGTAGTCAATGTCCATTCACCCGGTCATTTCTCCTATCAATATAATTGACCCACTTTCAGCCGCGAGTTTGCCTACCTGAACTTGCAAGCGAAAATGTTTGAACTCTGAATGAACATTAACTACAGCATGAAAAAAGTTTTTTTGTATAGTATGCATTTTCATGAATGTTTTATTGACTTCAATAATTGAAATGTATTATTGTATAGAATGCAATTTTCTTTAATGGACATTGACTACAATTATTGCAAGCATTTCTAGTCATCAAATATTTTGTATTTAAGTTCATGTGTAAATGATAATAAATGTATTCCTTCGTGTACTCGAGTACAATTAAAATTTACAATTAGACATTTGATAAACTGTTCGAACGATTGTTTTCCAATTTAAGAATTTAGTTTTCAAGCGATCTTTTAAATATTGTTACATGTACAAATAATTACATGTACAAATAATTCTGCGAGCTACTGTCGCAATTGTTTTCATAATCATTAAGAACGTCAGCAAATGAATTTACTCAAACCCACGAGAACCCAACAAGCATGATCAACATCTGCAAGCGACGTCACTCCATTCATTAATTTGCTCAAATCTACCAGGTACCTCTCGGTAGAACATTCGCCAATGTACGAGAAATGGGTGAATAGGTAGAGACCCTATATAAAGGCGAGCTGAATGAATGGGGGGATCATTCATTCGACTGCGATAAGAACTGCGATAGTGTGTTTCGTAATAGTGAAGTGATTTAGAAGACAATTGCGATAAGAAATTTATGGACAAGTGTTAGATTTTTTAATAGTGAAAATTAAAATTAGTGAAAGTGTTAAACTGATTATTGTGCATTTTCTTTAATTAAATAAAGTCTTTTAACTTAAATTAAAAGACATTGTGTTTTCACTTTCCCGGAACGTTAAAATTATAGGCCGCGAACCAATAACACGCGACAGTGATGTTGAGAAGTGAGATTGAATTTTGGAAGTGAAAACGTTTAAACAATTTTAAAGTGCACAATTGTGAAAATTAACGTGGAAAAATAGCCGAAATAATAAAAATGCCAGGAAATTTACATCTTAAAATTAATCAATTGAGCATATCGGAGCTCAAAGAGGAGTTGGAACAACGAAATCTGGCTACACAAGGTACAAAGGCCATACTGATTGCACGCTTGCGTGATGCGATCGAGTCGGAAGGCGTGAATCTGGATTTGGGTGAGCTCTCAGATGCAGAAAAAGGCGCAGAAGGTGGTGAAGCCGAAACACCAAAACCAAAGGAACCAGAAAATGCGCTGATGCAAATGTTGATGCTGATGCAGCAAGAGCAGTGACAACAGTCATCCCATTTAACAGCGAAGTTAAATGAACAATCAGCGAAGCTAAGCGAACAATCAGCGCAGCTAAATGAACAGACATCCAGTTTAGCTGCGAAGTTAAATGAACAATCAACGAAGCTAAGCGAACAATCAGCGCAGCTAAATGAACAGACATCCAGTTTAGCTGCGAAGCTAAACGAACAATCAGCGAAGCTGGACCAACAAGCAATCGAAATCAAAGCAGACATCAAGGCAGACATCACACAGAAGCTGGAGAAACAGTCAACCGAAATAAAAGCGGAGCTCGGTAGTCTCAACAAGCAAATTAAAGGCGTCGAGGAAAAGGTTGACCAGGTCTAGGAAAAGGTTTACCAGGTCGAGGAAAAGGTCAGCCAGGTCGAGGAGAGAATCAACAATGAGATGGAAAACATGAAAAAGGAATTGGAAGCAACAAAGGCAGTAGTAACCCACCAGCCCCAATTATAACCGCAGCGCAAAGCTCATCTAGAAATGTACAAGCACCAATATTCGATGGGCAAACGGTCTGGACTATTTACAAAACCCAGTTCGAAGCAGCCGCTCGCATAAATCACTGGAATGAGCAGGAACGAGCAACTGCATTGATTCTTGCTCTAAGAGGCCCAGCTGCCGAGCTGTTGCAGACGATCCCCGTTGAATTGCACTCAAACTCGAATGCTATAATGAATGCGCTCGACATGCGTTATGGAGATGATCATCTAAAGCAGATTTATCGGTCACAGCTAAGGCATCGAATGCAGAAGTCTGGTGAAACCCTACAGCAGCTAGCCCAAGACATTGAGCGACTAGCACTTTTGGCTTACCCAGTCTACGACCCAGAATATCGAGATGATGCAGCGACAGAGGCATTCGTCAGCGCACTAAAGGACCCGGAATTGCTATAAGCTGTGCGTTTAGCTCAAAAGCAAACGGTTAAGGATGCATTGGCTTACAGTCTGAACTTTGAGGCAGCGAAAAATGTGACTCGTACCACTGCCCGGGTTCGTGAAGTAGTGACAGACGAGTGCAGGTGTGAACGCGTGGAAATTGAGCGAGACCCGCATGTGAATGGTGCGCCTAGATGCTGGAATTGCGGAGAGAAGGGGCACTTGCAAAGAGACTGCAAGAAGCGAAGAAAACCGAGCTATTGTCCAGGGTGTGCAGCTAGGAGGAGATCCAGACCGAGTCAGGAGCCCAGAATGGAAGCCCTTCAAACAGAGGGGTCGGGAAACATGTAAGAGCCAACTTCGTGGGGCAGAGGTTGGCTAGGAGGATCGACGTCCCCAGCACCACCATCCCCGTGTCAAGACTACATCGTGGAGAAGCGGACTTATGACTTCCGGGTCAAATTGACGGAGAACACTGCACCATAACAATCGACACTGTTGCAACCCGATCGATTATCCGACCAGACCTAGTTAGACAGCAACAACTTCACAAGGGCAGAATTTTCTCACTACGGACAGCTACGGGAGAAACTGCACCTGCTCATGGAGAGGTCAACCTCCAGATACAGTTGGGAGACCTTGTGTTCCGACATAATTTTCTGGTCGCAAACATTATGGATGACTGCATTCTCGGAATGGATTTTCTCCGACCACATGGAATCACGTTGGACTTGGGCAAACGTATATTAGAATGGCAGAATGTCGAAGTACTGATGGAGGATCCCAGCGTTCAAATTCCCAAGATGAATGTAGTGGTATGTACTGACACTGATGTACCGAATTCTTCCGAAAGCATTGTATGGGCCAAGCTTGATGGTGATTCTGGAGACCACCAATCTTATCTGATAGAGCCAACGAAGACGTCCGCATTACGCAGTTTGATTGTAGGACGAAGCCTTGTAAGATCTTTAAGGAACGGATATGTGCCGGTTAGAGTCCTTAACACCGCAGACTCAACCACGAGCATCAAAGCGGGAGAAGTCATCGGCAGCTGCCAGCCTGTTTCCACCATCACCTCTTTGGAAGCTACTCACGACCATCATTGGAAAAGGAGGCAAGACACAGACAAAGCCCGGGAATCCACGTCTGCAATATTGAAGCAAGTCAAATTGCCAGTGCAGCTATTCAAACGAGCCTCTGATCTGGTCACCAAGTACAGTGACATCTTCTCAACAAGCCCGGATGACCAAGGCCGAACGATTCTGGTAACTCACGTCATAGATACACAGGGAGCCAAGCCGATTCGACAAGCACCGAGACGTCTCCCTATAGCCAAACAAGGAGAAGTGAGCGCGCTGATCTCAGACATGGAAAAACAAGGCGTTATTGAACCTTCTGTCAGTCCATGGGTCGCGCCTGTAGTTCTAGTAAAGAAAAAGGATGGTAGCACTCGTTTTTGTGTCGACTATAGGCAGCTTAACGACGTCACTAAGAAAGAAAGTTACCCGCTTCCACGCATCGATGACATCATGGACACTTTAGCCGACGCAAAATTGTTTTCTACACTCGATCTCAAGAGTGGCTACTGGCAGGTAGAAATCGACAAGGAGGACCGAGAGAAGACCGCATTTTCAGTTGGGACTGGATTGTGGCAGTTTGATGTGATGCCATTTGGGCTTTGTAATGCTCCAGCCACTTTCGAACGCTTGATGGAATACGTTCTACGTAGTCTAACCTGGAAAACCTGCTGCGTGGTTCTAGATGACATCATCGTCACCGGGAGAACGTTCGAAGAGCACGTGTGGAACTTAAAAGAGGTTTTCTCCCGACTGCGACTGGCAAATTTGAAACTTAGTCCCGACACGTGTACCCTTTTCGCAGCTGAAGTAAAATACCTGGGACATGTCGTATCAGCAGAAGGGGTCAAAACAGACCCTGAGAAGATTGAAGCCGTGAAAAGCTGGCCAACACCAAACAACAAGCGCCAACTACGAAGTTTCCTGGGTTTGGCAACCTACTATCGAAGATTCGTCAAAGACTTTGCCAAAATAGCTAAGTGTCTCCATCAGCTAACCAAGAAAAATCGTCCGTATGTCTAGAACGAACAATGCCAGACAGCCTTTGAGACCCTGAAGGAAAAGCTGTCTGAATCACCCGTGCTGGCGTATCCGAAACCCGAAAAAATGTTTGTAGTTGACACCGATGCAAGCAACGGCGGTATTGGAGCTGTACTCTCCCAGCAGATCAATGGCGAAGAAAGAGTCCTCTCGTATTACAGTCGAGTTCTTTCAAAAAGTGAGAGGAACTACTGTGTGACCAGGAAGGAGCTATTGGCTATAATAGAGGCCACCAAGCAGTTCCACAAGTACCCATATGGCCAGAAATTTGTTCTTCGTACGGACCATGCATCGCTGAGATCGCTACTTAACTTCGAAAACCCCGAGGGACAAGTTGCGAGATGGATCGAAAGATTGCAGTCATACGACTACGAAATTGTTCATCGAAAGGGCGGAGTTCATGGAAATGCTGACGCCCTATCTCGTCGCCCATGTCCAGCTAACTGCAAGCATTGCCGACGGATTGAGGAAAAGGAACCGCCCGTTGAACTGCGACTGATAACGGCCGAATTCGATGAAGGTTGGTCATCGGAGGAGATTCGAAATGCCCAGCTAGCCGATGAAGACATCGGACCATTGCTCGTATGGAAGGAGACGACTGGGCGACCTGAGTGGAAAGACGTTTCAATGCATGGCGCAACCCTGAAAAGCTATTGGGCACAATGGAACTCCCTTCAGGTAGAGGGTGGCATACTCAAGCGGAAATGGGAAACGGTGGATGGCAGCTCCTATAGGATGCAAACTATACTACCCAAAAGCCGAATCCACGATGTGATTAAGGAAATGCATGAAGGATCCTCGAGAGGCCACCTTAGTGTTAACAAGACCTTAGCGAAATTGCGGGAAAGGTTCTACTGGCTCCACGCTCGAGAAGACGTAGAGGACTGGTGTCGCAGATGCACAATTTGCGCTTCCGTCAAAGGCCCAAAGCGACGACTGAGAGGACAAATGCAAACCTATAACGTGGGGGTACCGTTTGAAAGGATTGCTGTTGACATCGCAGGACCCTTTCCTGAATCTGAATGGGGAAATCGATACACGCTGGTTGTAGCCGATTATTTCAGCAAGTGGCCCGAGGTCTTCCCCATTCCCAACCAGGAAGCAACTACTGTAGCTGAACAGCTAGTGTTAAATTGGGTCAGTAGGTATGGCGTACCTGGCGAACTACATTCGGATCAAGGCCGAAACTTTGAGTCACTAGCTTTTGGCGAAATCTGTGAGCTGCTCTGAATACGGAAAACGAGGACAACACCGCTGCATCCCCAATCCGATGGAATGGTCGAACGTGTCAACGGCACGCTCAATAAACACCTGGCCAAAATGGTTGACGAGAACCAAAGGGACTAGGACCGACATATCCCACTATTTTTAATGGCGTATAGAGCCGCTGAACATGCATCGACGGGCCAAACCCCAGCCAAAGTCATTTTTGGAAAGACTATTCGTTTGCCAGCCGATATAAAGTTCGGAACACCCCCTGAGAAACCCCAAACGGTCTCAGAGTACGCAAGTGATCTAAGACAACGGTTGAACCAGATACATCGGACAGTGCGAAAACACCTCGAATCGGCTACTGACCGCATGAAGACCAGGTATAATCTAAAGCCTAATTCTACTGGCTTCCAGCAAGATGCCTTGGTGTGGCTATATAACCCGCAACGGCAAAAGGGTAGGTCTCCAAAGTTACAACATAATTGGGAGGGACCATACCGAGTTACAAAGCGAATCAACGACGTCGTATACCGAGTACAGGAACATCGTAAGCCGAGAGCTAAAATGAAAATCGTGCATCTGGACCGTCTTGCCCCATATTACACCCACGGAGAATTGACTACAAATAGCGGCACATCTTTTCGGGGCGAAAAAAACTGAGATGGGGCCAGTGTTACATGTACAAATAATTACATGTACAAATAATTCTGCGAGCTACTGTCGCAATTGTTTTCATAATCATTAAGAACGTCAACAAATGAATTTACTCGAACCCACGAGAACCCAACAAGCATGATCAACATCTGCAAGTGACGTCACTCCATTCATTAATTTGCTCGAATCTACCAGGTACCTCTCGGTAGAACAGTCGCCAATGTACGAGAAATGGGTGAATAGGTAGAGACCCTATATAAAGGCGAGCTGAATGAATGGGGGGATCATTCATTCGATCGTGATAAGAACTGCGATAGTGTGTTTCGTAATAGTGAAGTGATTTAGAAGACAATTGCGATAAGAAATTTATGGACAAGTGTTAGATTTTTTAATAGTGAAAATTAAAATTAGTGAAAGTGTTAAACTGATTATAGTGCATTTTCTTTAATTAAATAAACTCTTTTAACTTAAATTAAAAGACATTGCGTTTTCACTTTCCCGGAACGTTAAAATTATAGGCCGCGAACCAATAACACGCGACAACATTATTATTTTTTTTTTTAAATAATGACAGCAGCTTTTTAAAACATGTCTGTACGAAATGAATGCTAGACATAGAATCGAAACAATTGGAGGTGCTTTTGTCAGGAACGAAAGCCGGAAAGGGGCTGTAATGTTTTGAACAAGTAGAAAAAGACTTCTGTAAGAAATTGTTCAAATAGAGAGGTCTCTTTTATAAGCACATAACACCCGCCATTTCGTTCCAGCTGTAATAATTTTTCTAAATTTTCCGCCAATTGAACATATTCAAATGAAACACTATTTCTTAAACTTATATGGTAATCCGAAGAGCACATGGCGCCCATCGATTTCAAATTTATATCTACTACCAACCCATGCCATTGTTGTTGTAATCGTATATGATTGAAATGGCTACATATATTTATTTGATATCCGCAGGCCCATTCTTTTTTTTCTTGAAAAGTCGTCGGGTCTTGCTTTGTTGTGGGAGCAAACGCATTTCGACTCATCTTCAGTGTCAGTGAAGATAGCTCTGCTCACACAACAAAGCAAGGCTCGATGTCATTTCCAGAAAAAAAGGCTCCATATTACTTTATTATTAAGCAAATTTTAATGCAATATTTCATTTGATATTCCAGTCTACTATATTTGATAAAAAATATTAAGGGTACTTCGGTATTTTGGGGGATTTTCCTTAGAAACCTTTAAAATTTTTGATAAGAGCTGGAATTTTGAGAGACCACCAATTTTGACTTTTCCACAAATTTTAAGCGTTGTAGCTTTTATAATTTCTGAGGAAACTTGCTGTGATGCACGCACAGACGGATAGATTGGATGCGAAGCTAGTAGTTCTCTGGAAAATTCGTTTTACAAAGCCCTGAAACTGCATCGTATTTATTCAGATAGAAGATTGGAAACATTTATCATTGGTTCAAGATTATATGCTAATCCAGCACAGTCCCTCCTTTAAGTTTTTTAGTTGATAGGACATATGACAAATGAACTGCTTCACCCCCCTTGTGACACCACAAAAGACACCTGTCAGGCAAGCATGCTCCACCGTCAACTAAGAATTTCTTGATGAGTCTCAATGAATTTCATAGCTCTCAAACCACCCCTCAGTAAATAGAAAAATAGAAAGGTTTTCTTGTAAGCGCTGAAGAAGTCGATACGGTTACGCTCCAAAATCGATTAAGAGAAAAATAAACAATCCCAGAATCAAAAGGATACAAAAATACTTTGGAAAGATAGAGGTAGTTACTAATAAAGCATTGGTATTGAAAACATCGTTCATCACTACAGTCTCCTAGATTAGCTATAAAACTATCTTTGAGACTACATGCAATGCATTCAAATAGGCTAAAATAATTTCTGTCAGTTATTTGACTCCTTATTTTTACCGCATCCGTGAAGACGTTGAATTTCTAAAATGCTTTATCTATTATTCTTTCAAGCTTATTGCTTAACCATAAATTGGAATTCTACTAATCCAACCGAACCCGCTGAAAACCGATTTGAGTATGCTTATTACTTGTAAAACTTAAAATTCCAAGTATTAGTTAATCAAAGATTAAAGACAGTGCTTAAGGTTCATATTCATGCAAAGTTTCTCTAATAAATTGCACCGTCGATATACAAATCCAAAAGCTAAACAATTATTGAGCACAACAGATTTATCGTTTACTACATGAATCCAGATTAGAGATGGTCATGTGTTAATTTTGTGAAACGTTTAATTGATCCATACTACATACGAGTATAGCATAAGCTCCCCCAAATGTAACGTAGGAGTACAATGATGCCAACAATATCCCGAGAGTCTGTAAGGTTAAACGATTCCGGCAAAACGTGTTCAAGTTTTTATATCATAATTTCTTAATTGCATTTTGAATCTAAACCTACCCTTCAAGCTATTGAACACTCTTCCTATGCAAATATATGAAAGAAGACCAAGATTAAAAATGCAAGATACAAGTTGTTAGTCCATATTTGCATTCGGAACCAAATCTACTAGGTCAGATTGCATGAGTAAATATACGAGTATGTTACAAATTTTACCAATTTGTAAAACAATGCATTTCTACATTACTGAACAAACAATCTTTTAAACGAGTAGTACGACATCTGCAGGAAAACTCGTCGGTGTCTTAGATGCGTAACGGTTTGTGTCTATTCTCATCTTTCCAGTATTTCATCCCAAGATTTCTCCATCTGTCCATCATTCTATCGTATATTCAATCCATGTCTCTCTACTTGTTCCCTAAATATCCAAGCACATTCAGCCTTGAGGCTGAGATGAATCCTCGTCCATATGAGACAGGACTTGGAACAATGCTCACCATATCTCATGTACGCAGTGTTGTGATGTGGAATGATAAATGGACTTTTCAACCGACCGAAAATATATACAAGCTAACTTGAAGCCAACTTGAAACCACTTCGCTTGCCATGTACGGACATTAAACATAATTTGGACAAATTTCAATCATAAATTACAATTAACTGAGGGAGATAGTGTGTGAGACTCACACCCTATGAGAAAAAAATTCAACCCTTCTTTTCAATTCTAAAGTGATAAGAAAAATCGGAAAGTTTGGAAAAAATAGTCGAGAGCGTTAGAAATAAACAGAGGGTGATTTTTTATTAGATCAAGCGTATAGAAGTTGGTTGGAAAGGGATATTTGAGATGAGAGTGTGCTCATTCAAGGTAGTATCGAATGGAAAATATAAAATTGAGGGTTTCGATTGCTGGATTTGAGGGATTTTTTTGCTAGGAATTTAAAGAATTAGTGGAAGAACATTCAAAAGTGCGCCACTCACTGGCAAAATATCTATCATTTTTATGTTCTATATGTACAAATAATGCTCTACAAACATATAAAATTTGCATAATTACTACCTCTTCCAAGTATGATCACCCTCGATAAGACCCGCCCTGAGCCATCAGCTACTGAAGTTAATTAGCCGACCCATTCAAAAATTGACTTTATATTGTACACACAATTGAAAAATGCTATAAATTATTTGAAATTGACATCAGGACCCTTTCACTAATAACAGTTTTCTTTTATATTTGCTTTCAGTATCCGGAATGCCGTGTGTCACTAATAACAAATGAATGTCAGAATAGCTCCTGTATAACATAAATACACATTAATTAAACTCAACCTGGAAAGTACGCGCATCAGCTGCCGACATTTGGAAAGATGTCGAGCCATTCCGGTACTATAGGAAGAAAGCGCGATTTATATTTTGGCGATCAAATACGCAGGCAAAGATCTGCAGAATGGCATAACCGACATGGATATAGTAGCAGTGAAGAAGAGTACCAAAATCAAAAGCAACAGACGCTCGGAGCTTTTGATACACAATTGCTTGCGTCTTTGCTTATTCAAAGTCAACAGTTAGCTGGTAAGTTCGAATTGATTAGTTTATTTAGTATTTTAAATGATCGAAAATTAATGAATCATTTTAAACTTGAGAAGGTAAATTGATTTTAGTCATTGAAAATAATATTCGTGTATTATGATAAATATCACAGCGCTGAGAGGAACTGCATCAGTACCTCAAGTCAACAATGAGCTGTCGGGAACATTTTTCCAATTCACAAGATGCATCGTTAAAAGCCCTTAAATACTTTAAAAGAGAGCTGGAAACGCTCAGATAAGTAGCGGCAAAACTTTTGCACTTAAATTGAGAGTATCAAAATCCTCGAACCTGCAAAAGATAGGTTAAAAAAATTTTTTATTGATTTTAAGTCTAATTCCGAACGAGGAACCGACCTCTCATCGGTTCTAGACGTTAAGTCTGAGTAGTGCTAACGGATGGTACCAACCGGTCAACAAATCCGTGCACCGTAATCCATTTTCGCGGTGGCTGCTTGTCGGCCAGCTAGATCGGAGAGGATTGCGGTCGCGGGTCTCCAAATGGATTACGCTAATCTACAATTTTCAGCCACCAATAAATGCCCGTTTCTAAACGCGTCACAAAACAAAACCATACGGAGAGGAAACCTACTTTACGTTACTCCATATTTCTTCATTCAGCCAGTCAAAGAACAAAAATCTAATCTTTATTTCGCGTTCCCGAATTTCCGACGCGGTACCGAAAAATATACTACGCTAACTCAACCCCGACGAAAGCTACGCTAAAAAAATGCAAAATCAACAAAGGTACCGCGTACCGCGCGCGACGCGAAACCGACCTCAGCGGATTTTCTTAAACCCTACCCTCGCGATGGCATACTTACCATGCACTCTATTTCCCGCTGAAAGAAGGAAACCACTGGAAAGGATAGTCGTTGTTAAAGTTAGCAATTCATGATATATTTATATAAAAAAAACCAGATTATTGTTTCTATGAGGAAAGGAGCACAACAAGAAAGCAAATCTATGAAGTTGATTAATCCTATTTTTTCCCATATTTGGCTAAATTAAACTTGTTACTCAAACTTCGACGATATAGCAAAGATAATTACTATTAGAATAAAATACAAATCTTAACTTTTCATCGAAACAAATTTTTTTCTAACTCAAAGCTCCAATTTATCAAATAAGACCTTTCTGTTCTATCCACTTCCAACATTGTCTGTATTTACATGTTGTCGTGCTAATTAATTATGTATAATGAATATTTCCAAAAAGAAATTAGAGATTTTCTCCTCTGCGTATACAAGTCTAGTTAATGCTTATATTTACGATTTATTTCTATCATTTTTAGTATCTGCTTCTGTGTTCTGTCTCATATTTTTCTCTTTTTCTTACGTCGTCAATATTGCAATATGTAGACGTAGCGTATTTATTATATGCATATTTATCCATTTATATACCTTTTTTTTCTTCTTATATTTAACAGTTCTAGTAATATTCTTCCATTTTGGGTCAGACAATACTTAAGTAAATTCTGGAGGAAATTAATTAAGCAATATGCACCTTAAAATGTATAGTTAAATGCAAATACAATTGAAAGCCATTCGAAGGTTAGCTAGTTTTCACCCTTATAGAACAGATGAGGTTTTTCTAAAGTTTAAAATCTAGAAAACACTTGTCCATACATAATTTATGACGCGCGTTGCAGTTAACGCTTTCTTATGCACTCCCACTATCTTCTTTCTCCACTTAACCGTACTCTACTTAAATTTATTTCCTTATTGTTTTACTGCATAAGCATGCATTCTCTTCCTCCCTATCAATTATGAAGTAACATTTCTATCTTCTACCCAAACAATTTAATCAAGTATTGAAATCGAAAAAAAAAGAATTATTTGCTTACGTTAAAAAAGAAACAAAAAGGTAACGACCCACACACTTTGCGCCAGCATGCAAAACGATGTTAATGGGAAAAGAGTTCAGTGCAGATTGAGCAAACAAGATAGAATCAAATCAGCTTATCATGCAGCATTACAACCCTGTATAAAACAAGATTCACGTTTTGCTAACTTTGTTTTTCGGTAGAACGAGCGGTAAAATCATGCGTTTGCGAAAACTCTCTTTCGAATGAGACTAGCAGAATTTTGAATAAAATTGTGATGGAACCTTTTCTATTTGTATTAGATAATTCTGCACAACATGTTCACTTGTTGAATAGGGTTACTACCCTATTCAAAGATTGAGACGGTATTTTGGCTGTGAAATACAGGAAAGTGAACGTAAAGGGGAAAATGATTTTGCTGCTGATATTCATTTCGTCTTTTTCCATTCTTTTCCCCTGTTACTTCCATTTTCCCCTTTACGTTCACTTTCCTGTATTTCACAGCCAAAATACCGTCTCTATCTTTGCTTCTCAACGTCTAATTGCTGCTGCATTTTTCCATGCTATTGGCCTTACAATGTCCTCCGCGTCTTCTCGCAAATTCACTTCCCATAAGCTCATCGGCAATCTCGGAAACTAGTCTTCCTAGTCGTCCTATTACAAACAATCCAGATTCATCGCATTCGGCGGTGGAGGGCGCATTGCATAATTCACGCAATTTATGCGAGTGTTTTGCTCGTTGATGGTTTGATCGGCGGCCTCGCAAATAGCAAAAATATTCCCATAATGGGGATGCACAAATGGTCACTTTCATTGAACAGCATATGCATAACGCCTTGCACTCGTCCCATACTTCTATTTTATTTTATAGAATACTTTACCGTGTGGCGAATGCTTTGTGACCTCACAAAGGTTGATCGTTTTTTTGACACGTCCACTCGGCTGCCATGTGGCTGTCAATCTTCTTTGGCATCCCACGACAAAATCGACGAGGGATGTGCAACTGTCAAGACCAACATCAGATGACAAGCCACATAGCAGCAAGGTGTGTTGATGGTCACTCAGCGGCGTTGCCTGATTCATTACAATATGAATGCAGAGAGTAGCAAGGCAACTCTTGAAATGCTCCTGGGTACTCAATTCCCTACCTGCGAAACCTTAGTCCCCAAAATTTCCTCAAACCATCAAGAATTCAGAGCAATAATGTTCCGGGGCTTCTCACAGTACACAGAGTGAGGTAGACTCTTTGAACCATATAAATTACCGGCGCTGAATGGAAGTTATCTTAAAGCCTAAAGGTTGATAGGACGGCGGCGACGACGACGAGATCAGGATAAAAAATATAGAGAGTTTATATATTAGCTTATTAGCAAGATGCCTGGACGTTGTAAAGGTGGCAAAGTCAAAGGCAAGGCGAAGTATCCATTGGCTTTTGAAGAAGGGCAATTATGCGTTGGTTGCTTGTGTTCCAGTTTATTTGGCTACTGGGCCACCTGCAAAGAGACTGCAAGAAGCGAAGAAAACTTTGCTAATGTCCCAGGTGTGCAGCTAGGAGGAGATAAAGACCGAGTCAGGACCCCAGAATGGAAGCACTTCAAACTGAGGGGTCGGAAACATGTAAGAGTCAACTTCGTGAGGCAGAGGCTGGCTAGGAGGCTCGATGTTCCCAGCACCACCATCACCATATCAAGACTACATCGTAGAAAGGCAGGCTTATGCCTTCTGGGTCAAGTTGACGGAGAACATTGCATTATAACAATCGACACTGGTGTAACTCGATCGATTATCGAACCAGACTTAGTGATACAACAACTATTTAACAAGGGCCGGATTTTCACTACGGACAGCTACGGGACAAACTGCACCTATCCATGGGGAGGTCAACCGCCAGATACAATTGAGAGACCTTGCGTTCCGATATAATTTTCTGCACGCGAATATTATGGATGACTGCATTCTCGGAATGGATTTTCTGCGACCAAATGGCATTGCGTTGGATTTGGGTAAACGGGTATTGAAATGGCGGAGTGTCGAAGTATTGATAAAGGATCCCACGGTCGAAATTCCCAAGGTGAATGTGATAGTACGTACCGATACTAATGTACCGGAATCTTCCGAGAGCATTGTATGGGCGAAGCTTGATGGTGATGCTGGAGATCACCGATCTTATCTGCTAGAGCCAACGAAGACATCGGCATTGCGCAATTTTATTGTAGGACGAAGCCTTGTGAGATCTATAAGGAACGGATACGTGCCGGTTAGAGTCCTTAACACCGTAGACTCAACCACGAACATCAAAGTGGGAGAAGTCATCGGCAGCTGCCAGCCTGTTTCCAGCATCATCTCTTTGGAAGCCACTCACGACTATCATTCCAAAAGCAGGCAAGACACAGGCAAAGCCCGGAAATTCACAACTGCAACATTGAAGTACCCCGAATTGCCAGTTCAGCTATTCAAGCGAGCCTCTGATCTGGTCACCAAGTACAGTCACATCTTCTCAACGAACCCGAATGGCCAAGGCTGAAAGAGTATGGCAACTCACGTCATGGATACACAGGGAGCCAAGCCGATTCAACAAGCACTGAGACGTGTTCCAATAGCCAAACAAGGAGAAGTGAGCGCACTGATCTCGGGCATGGAAAAACAAGATATTATCAAACCTTCTGTCAGTCCATGGGCCACACTAGTAGCTCTAGTAAGCAAAAAGATGGTAGCACTCGTCTTTGTGTCGACCATAGGCAGTTTAGCCACGTCACCTTTACAAAGGTAGTGACCCGCTTCCACGCATGGACGACATCATTTTAGCCGACCCAAAAAGGTTTTCTACACTCAATCTCAAGAGTGGCAATCGGCAGATAGAAATTAACAAGAAGGACCGAGAGAATACCGCATTTTCAGTTGGGACTGGATTGTGGCAATTTGATGTGACGCCATTTGAGCTTTGCAATCCTCCAGCCACCTTCGAACGCCTGATGGAATACGTGCTACGAGGCCTAACCTGGAAGGCCTGTTTGGTGTACCTAGAAGACATCATTGTTATCGGGAGAACGTTCGAAGAGCATGTGCGGAACTTAGAAGAGTTTTTCTCGCGATTGTGACTTGCAAATTTGAAACTTAGTTCTGACAAATGTGCCCTTTTTGCAGCTGAAGTAAAGTACTTGAGGCACATTGTATCAGCAGAAGGGGTCAAAATAGACCCTGAAAAAATTGAAGGCGTGAAAAGCTGGCCAACACCAAGCAACAAGTGCCAACTACGAAGTTTTCTGGGTCTGGCGACCTACCAAAATAGCTAAGTGTCTTCATCAGCTAGCCGAGAAAAACCGTCCGTACGTGCGAAATGAACAATGCCAGGCAGCCTTTGAGACCTTGAAGGAGAAACTATGTGAATCACCCGCGCTGGCATCTCCAAAACCCGGAAAAATGTTTGTAGTCGACACCAATTGGAGCTGTACTCTCGATTGCGAAGAAAGAGTTCTCTCGTATTACAGTCGAGGAACTACTGCGTAACCAGGAAGGAGTTATCGGCTATAATAGAGGCAACCAAATAATTCCACAAGTACCTATATGGCCAGAAATTTGTTTTTCGGACAGAAAATGCATCGCTGAGATGGCTGCTTAGCTTCAAAAACCCCGAGGGACAAGTTGCAAGATGGATCGAAAGATTGCAATCATATGATTACCAAATTGTTCATCGGAAGGGCGGAGTTCATCGAAATGCTGACGCCCTATCTCGTCGATCATGTCTACCAAACTGCAAGCATTGCCGACGGATTGAGGAAAAGGAGCCGAACATTGATCTGCGATTAATAACGGCCAAATTTGATGAATGTAGGTCATTGAAGGAGATTTGAAACGCCCAGCTAACCGATGAAGACATCGAACCATTGCTTGTATGGAAAGAGTAAACTGGGCGTCCTGAGTGAAAGGACGAAACCTTCCCATCTCCTATTCGAAATTTCAAAGGCAGATTTAGAAAATATTTAGCAATAGAAGCTAAATTCAATTTCATCATCCCAATTCATTGTGATTGAAATTTGCTGAATAAGTGCATCAAGTCCAATATCTATTGTTGTGTATAGCGGCGTTCTTTCCGAAGGGTCACATTCGAGAAAAGTAGTATGAATCGCCATGACAGCCTGTTGATTGAAACTGGCGAGATAAGCTTTTGAAGGGGCAAAGCACCTAACCTCAAATTGAAACAGGGAAGTTTGCATCCATCGGTGCCAACTCCGTGAATCTCAAGTTGAGGCCGCAGATTGATACTTGTGGAAGGTTGCTTCAATGTCCTCACTTGGAATGCGGATAGATTGATGGAACTTTCACAAAGTTATCAAAAGGAGGGATTACCTATAAAAATTTTATACTTGCCTCTTAGCCGTTCAAATTTCTGACAGTTGAGGATTCTGTGTTCAAGTACGTCTATGGAATCGCACCACTTGCAGTTTTCGGAGGACGAAATTTTGGCATTCTTGAGTCTGATTAAATTATACGCTCTGTTGTTAAGCTTTGGATAATCACGACTTCACTTGCACTCAAAAGCGCCAGTTACAATGTGGTAATGCACATTTAGTATGTTGCGTAAACTACAAATCATCATTCAAAAGATTCTTCCAACATCGTGTGATATTATAACGTACAAAAATTCAAGTGAACGGCCATCTTCAAAACAATCAGTAAATAAGTCATCGAAACCTCGAGGCAAGCCTACTAAATTGAAACAGCCAAAGAAATTTCCCATATTATCCAAGAAACAGCTCACGATTTGTGCACGGGAGTCGTGTTTCACGATAAGAGTTACCGAGAAACCTATGTTGGATTTACCGCGAAGTCTTTAAAGATGCTTTTGGAACAATGTAATGCAGTGACATACGCAACAAGTGGTAATGGCGTAACAACCCAAGTAACTCGTGGAACTTGTCGGGAAGGGAGGTTGGCACGTTCTAAAGAAAACTCCGAACTACTATGACAAGCAGAGAAACTCAACGGTAATATCGTTCAAGATATTTTTTTTAAGGTTTTTGAACGTTTCATAAGTGTTAAAACAAAATTTTTAGGAAATTTTAATAAGATTTTCAATATTTCAAAATATTCAACGACTTGCTACTGCTCTGATATTAATTCAGTAAAATATGTTGCAGCTCTTTATATTTTTCAAAATAATTAGAATAATCTCAATAGAAGTGAAATTTACCAACAATCTGTTATTTAAATTTAAAGATACTAATAACCAGTTTTTGTCTAACATTTTTTTCTTGATGATTGTGACACATTTAAAATCCTGTAGGACTTAAACAAAAAATAAACAAAAGACCAGAAATGAAAATAGATCGCATGAAATACGAATTGAACATATTTTTTCATAAATATTCCATTTAAGTAATAATTTGAAGAAAAAATAGATAAATATTTCGTATGAGACAATTGGCTAAATAAACACTCTTGTTCATTGTTTGTTTATATAATTTTGAAGAAAAGAAGTAGGTAAATATATATACATACACAATAATGTTTTCACCGTGTGAAACTTAAAATAAATGAAAATATAAAAATAAATAAGTATGTTTCCGTTTCGATGTTAATCCGGTTGGGAGGGTGCGAGGGCAACACCTCCATCTGGATGCCCCACCCTTATTTGTGGGCCATAAGGATCATCGACCATGACGAAGTCTCCACCAGTCCGTCCGTTTTTGCTTGGCCCAATTTGTTCTACGAACAAACATTTCAACCCTTAGTAGGTTACCTCGGCCTTGACACCAGTTGATCGGCTTTCAACCCTTTTAATTCGTGAATGAGAAATATTTTTGCTGTGGGTCTTTGTACAAGGGGGAAAGAACCCGACCCACGACAACGCAACGCTAGCCTGCCAGCACATTCACGCGTCACCAGACAAGGCCAATCTCGGTGGATACTACCATCCTCTTCCGCCAAGGTAGCAGACCATCGCTGCAGTCCTGCACGGACATTTATCTATCTACAACACTACAACTGTGTCCACTCTCGAGAAGACGTAGAGGACTGGTGCCGTAGATGCACAATTTGCGCTTCTTTCAAAGGTCCAAAACGACGACTGAGAGGACAAATGCAAACATATAACGTGGGGATGCCATTTGAAAGGATAGCTGTTAGCATTACAGGACCCTTTCCTGAATCCGAATGGAGCAATCGATAAATGTGGCGAATTATTTCAGCAAGTGGTTCGAGATCTACCCCATTCCCAACCAGGAAGCAACTGCTGTAGCCAAACAGCTAGTGCTAAATTGGGTCAGTAGGTACGGCGTACCTTGCAAACTACATTCGGATGAAGGCCAAAACTTTGAGCCACTAGTTTTTGGTGAAATGCGCTAGGTGCTGGGAATAAAGAAAACGAGGACCACACCGCTGCATCCCCGGTCCGATGGAATGGTCGAAGATTTCAACGGCACACTCAGTAAACACCTAGCCAAGATGGTTGACGAGAACCAATGGGACTGGGAGCGGCACATCCCATTATTCTTTATGGCGTATAGAGCTGCCGAACACGCATCCACGGGTCAAGCTCCAGCCAGAGTCATTTTTGGAAAGACTATTCGTCTGCCGGCTGATGTAAAGTTCGGGACACCCCCTGAGGAACCCCAAACGATCTCGGAGTACGCAAGTGAGCTAAGGCAAGGGTTGAACCAGTGCGAAAACACTTCGAATCGGCTGCTGACCGCATGAAGACCAGGTATGATCTAAAGGCAAATTCGACTGGCTCCCAGCAAGATGACTTGGTATGGGCATATAAGCCACAATGGCGGAAGGGTAGGTCTCTGAAGTTGCAGCATAATTGGATGGTACCATACCGAGTTACAAAGCAAATCAAGGACGTCGTATACCGCATACAGAAACACCGTAAGCCGAGAGCCAAAATGAAAATTGTGCACCTGGATCATCTTGCCCCATATTACATCAAAGGGGACTTAACTGCAACTGGCGATACATCATTTCAGTGCAAAAAGTTCTAAGGCAGGGCAGTGTTGCATGTCCAAACGATTTTGCGTAGCTATTAATAACATCATGATCAATAAACAAATATACTCGAAAGCACAAGAAGCGACCAAGTAGGTCCATGATCTATATCTGAAAATGACGTCACTGTGGCTATTCAGAATTGCTCGAATATTCCAGTTAGTTCTCGTCAAAACATTCACCAATTTACAAGAAATGGATTGAATGACTAGAGACCCTATATAAAGCCGAGCTGAATGAATGGAGGGGGTAATAAAACTGGGATAGTAAGAACTGCGATGAGAGTTGAGCGCAAATTGAAGGCGATATTGATTGATAGTGAATTCAATTTTGTGATAAAGACAGTTGGAATATAATTTAAAAGACAGTGTATTTTCACTTTCCCGAAACATTAAAAATTATCGGCCGCGAACCATAACGCGCGACAATATCAACACCAGCAGTCTACAAGAAAAACCAGCTACACTAAATAATGATCATGCCACCACCACGGACCGAACCGAAGACCTCACAGAAAGATACCAGATCAACGCCCCAACCTATCAAGCTACGTCAACTCTGCGGACTTCATCAAAATACGACTTCTTGATGGATGGGCTATAAGTTAACTCAGAGCCGATATGCCTGAGGTAGATATGTCAACCGTTACCCCGACTTGATCAAAAAAACTCATCGTCGAGTCGATCAGCAATCGCAGGTACATTAAAGATGGTTTCGATTCAACCAGAGCTTCTCCAATACTAAGCGTCCTTACTATGAGAATTCCCTTCTTTCTCAGGATGATCACTTCGGTTTTCTCCAGTGTTAGACTGAATCCGCGGGCAATCATCCAGTCTCTCATCATGTAAGTTGCACCTATTTGATGGTGCGTCCAGCAACAGGTGCCATAACATCATCCGCGCAGGAGCTCAAGTGCAACTCATCTGGTAGCTCTAGTCTCAGTAACTCTTAGTAAAATATGTTCCATAAATTTGGACCAAGGATAGACCCTTGAGCAATACCTGCTGTAACTTTGGTTTTGTCGAAGTTAATGGAGCTGCTACAGTAGAGACCTCGCCGCCGAGCTGCCCGCTCGGCGGCGAGGTCTCAAGGTAGAAATTGGACCATGCGTGAGCATACCCAACATGATAGTTATATTCGACTTAAATTCCTACAAAGACTGTGGTTGTCTACATAAAAAGTTTCGAGTAGTGGAGTCAGTCTCCTGAGGGGAAGAAAACTTGTTCTTTACCCGGGCCATCTTGACTGTCAGCATGGCAGCATTTTTATTGGCCCGATAGAGACTGGCATTTCCAACAAAAGGAGCTGCTGTCGACTACAACTGCTGTTTCGTTGAAGTTGATGGACACTTTTCAGGAGCTGCTGCAATCTTTCCTTCTCGGGGCAGCTTGAGTGCATGGTCCCAAGGTAGAGAGTGGACCCTTCACATGCATGTGTAAACACACCCAACAGGCAAGTTACATTTAAGGACAGAGTCTGCATAAAGTATTTAGAATAATGGTGCTAATCTCTTAAGTAAAAGAACAACTTCTTCTTCACCCGGGCCATTTTCATTTTGATAGCTAAAATACTGAAAGAAACCTTAAGCTAAAAACTGTGCTCTAAATGTCACCACTCAGAGCTGACTATGAGGCAATTATAATCCACAACAAATTCCAGAATAGCTTCAACAAAAGCTGCTTAAGACCAATACCAACAGAAGCGCTGATGATGGTAGTATCAAGAGCAGTGGCATATGCCACGGGCTAACTCGGAAACGGGCTATATCCCAAAAGCCAACGCGAAATTTGAATGAATCCATCAACTATCACACTCAAATAGCCAGTATGCTATCGAAGCCTGTGAATCCAAAAATAACAACATACGATTTAAGCTAAAATATAAAGCAAATTCAATTTGCAATGTAGCTTTGGCCTTCTATGGAGAAATTGTTTGGAAAAGTGTTACTGAAGCAGCTCAATAAATTTATTGAAGAAAGTAACATGATTTCCGAACTCCAATTTGGCTTCAGTTTGGGGCATTCAACCGGACTGCAACTCTATATTGTGACACAAGATGTAAAACGGGCACTAAGGCAAACACTCTCAGTAGGGATTGTTTCCCTTGATATTCAAAAAGCGTTTGATACTTCGTGGAGTGATGGGATTTTGTTCAAATTAATTGTCCGAAAATTCCAACCAACCTTGTCAATATCACCTTGTCCTTCTTGAAGGATAGGCAGGTTTCAGTAAAAATAGAGAGGCTAGTTCGAAAAAGCCTACCAGTTGGAGCTCCTCAAGGTTCTTGCCTCAGGCGACTACTCTTCAACATCTTACTCACAACATGGCTACACTCGCCAATTATAAGTTAGCTGCGTTTACGAATGACACCTGCTTTTATATATATAGAGTTGAAAAGTTGGAAACCACATTGCGCAGTCTAGAACGATATTTTCACCGCTGAGAAATTAAAATTAATCGGTCAAAAACGAAAGCCCTATATTTTACTAAGAAAGGCCAGCACTGCCTACTAAGTAATCGAAGCTGAAATTTCCTGGGGCAAGCAATTCTTAGTCGAAGAAAATTTCTTATATGGCACTTCTCCTTGACAAAAAAAAACATATAACAAGTTGGGTAAACAGACCTACGCTCATGTCAGAAGGGTTTTGTATTCAATTCACAAAATGCAGTCACCAGATCGAGTCAAATCAAGAAACATGTCAAAGATGATTTTATTGGAGAAAATATGAATTTCCAAGATCATACTATTATTAACAAAGTTGAACGAATTTCGACTTCTGAGGTTTTTGGTATTGTTATACTCATTAATATTTCCCTTCATAATTATTTCAGATGTCCATCCTCGACGCAGGAAACACATTTTTCATGTATTTCCCCCCTGTGCCCCCACTGTAGCAAAAACTGACAGTTTAACAACTGTTTTGAAAAGCTCCCACGAAAACTTTCATTTCATACTCATATCGGCTACGTTTGATGAATTTCTTTTCAGGGGCCATTCTCCTGTACTGTTATCATAGATTCATGGCCAATTTTTTGAAATCCTAGAATGGTTACAAAGCCCTTTTGCTAGGAGCTCTCTCCTGCCTCCTTGACTTGTTTCAGTTATGAGCATTAATTGTAGGCACTCATCTTCAGTCATCCATTAAATTGAATCAAGTCTTCAAAGCATGCACCTTAAACGTTGAAGTTGGGAAAAAATAACTCAAAATTATTCAATCTTCACATTTAAAACAGCCACTTTTTTGTTTTACGATTGCTGATACCACTAGCTGAACTGATTCTCAAAGATATACATGACACCTTTCATTCCTGAAATTTTCATGTAAATCCTAGCAAAACTGTAGTGTCTGAGTCGGTAATAAGCGCATGTTGTTCCATAGCCATATGTTGCCATAGTAATAAATGCACCGCATATTGTTCCATAGTAATACAAGAAAATTCAAACCGCTATAACTTCGCTAAATATGATTCAATCTTTATGAAACTTTCAGCATAGATCAATCCTACTAATAGACATCTACGTACTGAATTTCATTGAATTTAAGGGTACCGTTAAGATTTTATTCAAGAAAACATAAAATCGATAAATCATACTATTACTAACAAAGTTGAGTGAATTATAACTTCTGACGTATTTGTTGATGTTGTACTCACCAAGGCTTACATTCCTGATTTTTTTCAGATTTTCGCGAGGGGGGAACACAAATTTTTCGTGTATTTCCCCTCCCTGTGCGCCCCCGAAGCAAATTTTGCCAAATTAAGACCTGTTTTGAAAAGTTCTCATTAAGACCTTTCGTTTGATACCCATATCGACTGCCTTCAATGAAATTTTTTTTTCGGGGAGTCACTCTTCTATATGGGGAGACCCCCCTTAAATATCTTATAAAATTTTTTTGTAGTTGAACTTTAAAGAGATCACCACTTTACAACTACA
This sequence comes from Odontomyia ornata, assembly GCA_963969285.1. Taxonomy (NCBI): domain Eukaryota; kingdom Metazoa; phylum Arthropoda; class Insecta; order Diptera; family Stratiomyidae; genus Odontomyia; species Odontomyia ornata. The sequence goes on from OZ017739.1 coordinate 457,370,589, forward strand.
TACAAAGTTTGATGTTTCTAGCCTAAGTACTTTCCGAGAAAAACTGCTGTGACACAGGGACGGACGGACGGACAGACGGACATACGGACAGACTGGTCGCGAAACTAGTAGGGTTTTATCAAATTATTTTACAAAACCCTAAAAATGAAAGAAAGTTAATTCCCTTTAATTCTACTATTTTTATTTTTATTCCGTATACAATTGTTTCGTTCTCTACTTGAGAACTTCCTCAGTACCTACTGCTATTCCCTAAACTACAAGTGTCCTAATATTTGTGCTAAACGCTTTAAACTATTAAATTGAGTCTCCGATTACACCAAACATGTGTCTTATCCATCAAAGTTCTTTTACTTAATCTCTAATTACCTGATCCCTTTACCATTCAAAAATTTTGTTTTTCCTTAATACTACTTAATTACATTCATTATTTTGTAAGCTTGAATAGCCAGGTGTATCCGTTACCTGGGTCGCCGTTCCAAATGTCCTGCGTATTTCGATTGAATATCTCCAAACTTTCTGCTAAATCAAGCTTCCACCCGTTTGTAATCGTCTTCAACGTGCTCACGTTGTCCGCAGTGATGCCATGTTTTTCAAGATCTATATGCTCCATCACTTATGATTTGAAGTTTTTTGCACCCTGCTTTTTGTTTTTGTTGACTGCTTCCCTTAAGTGTTCGCTCCATCTGACGGCTAGTGATCTCCTCGTTTGTCCAATATAACATCCATTACTTTCTTACACGATACCTTGTAGACTCCGCTCTGCTCCACTTTGGGTATGGGGTCCTTGGTTGATCCTAGCAAGTTCTGCAGTTTCGTGGTCCAGCTCGTATAAACTAGGTCGATGCCTACGTTTTTCATAGTCCTCTTCATTTTTTGCGCCCTTGAGTCAAAAGTTACAACCAACCTCTTCCGTTTCTCGACTTCCGCAGTTAGCGTTGTGAACTTTTTGTTGAAGATCTCCTACATTCATTTGGCTATCAAATTGGTGACTTCATCCGTAGGGTATCCATTCCACTCGGCTAACTTATACTTATACTTATATATGTGGGACGTTTTCTTTTTCAGGCCTTCTTTATTCAATGAAAGCGTGAGCATTCGATTCACAAGCCAGCTAAATGTCGCCCATTTTTGCTGTTGGCAATGGTTCAAAGTGAAAGGAATTATCCGTATGATGTCCGTTGGTTTGCGGTATGTTTTGAATTCCATTCTATTAGCTCCTCTACATACCATCACGTCCAGGAATGGTAGCCGCCGTGAAACTGATGTTGTTGTGTTATCGAGTTGATCGCCGTGAGAGTTTGCTGGACCTGATCTTTTTAATGATCGTGGCAGTTTACCTTGTTGTGCTAGCACTCACTCTTGAATACAGAAAATAAAATTATTTCGTTCAAAATGGTGATTCAGTCCGTTATGCTTTATGAGGCTCCTGCACGGATTTCATGAGTAAACTACTTAAAACCAAAGTTTCAAGTCGTACAAAAAAAGATATTTAAAGCTTGAAATTAATAAACTGCATAAAATAGCCAGGAGTCGCAAAACAATAATAATTTTTATTAAATGAATACAATTAATCGATTAAAGGATGTTGTACTATTTTCAATGAACTCAGTAGAAGTAAAATAATTATTATATTCTTGGCCAATGATATCACCTAAAATGAACCTCTAATTTAAAACCTAATATTATTTTTCATTGCAGATGTAGATAGATCTTATCGTTCCGAATGTGATAATGAAGAAGTAACTGAATCACTCCTAACTGAGTATCCACAATCCTATCAAAACGCTATAATCGACTCACCGAACTCAACTGCCAAATCTAGAAACCCTTTTCACTTAAAATACGAGATTCATCCTCCCATCGAATCGGATCGCATCTCTTACAATGCGGCCGGCAGTACTGCCATCCTTGACCGATTGCACAACTCGGACAGTAGTTACCTACAACCAAATCACACTTCCCACACATCGCGGTCAAATCGATCAAAAAGCAATCGACTGAACCGCGCAAGTGGTATGACATCATCAAGTAGTGCAACTTCGTCAAATAGTAACGCCACAAACCGTCTTCATCAACACATACAAAAAGCTTTAACTGATATGGAGTGTGCGAATGAAGGGAGTGACCACTATGGAGAGACGGCCAAAAGTATATATGAACCTCAAGTACCGGAGCCTGCTCCTCCCGAAATACCTCCAAGGACACAATCGCTCTTGATGTCCATGCAGAAACGTTCGGATTACCAACTGAAGTTCGAGGAGAATGGAGATCAAAAGCACGAGGCATTCATTCCGCAGAGTCAACAGAAAGGTAAGGTCATCCTTGAATTATCAAAAATATAAATAAGTTTGATTGAACTTCTCCCCGCATCCACAGACGCAGAAAATTCCTTTGAATTCCTTTAAAGTTTTCAGACTCCCAAGTCAATAATTTCAATCTGAACATCTTATCTTAAGCTTATAATAGACCATACCCCACTTTCTTCCAGGATTTCTCAACATCTTTTTATATTCTTGCAGATTATTTAATGGCAGACAATTCACATTCAAGTGAATTTCCATCAAAGTCAATTACGTCCAGCGATTCGCACAGCCAACAAGGGTAAGTACCATTCAATCTTACGCCTTACAAGTCGAGTTCATTCACAAAATCCGTTAAGAGGATACCGAGCTGCATCCACGCAACGTTCGACGTCTGCGGTGTGATTCATCGGTCTCCATAGACTTCACTTTTGACTTTAGGGATGTGCTTATCCAATTAAGAAATTTACTTTGAAAAAAAAGAAGAAAGTTCTGTCATGTCGTAAACCAATAAGTCTTCAATAACGCGCCAATCGAGTTTTTAATTGAAATTAACCGTGGAACAAGAGTAAAGGAGAAAATATTTCCAATTATGTGTATGAGCAGCAGCAAAGAAGATGGGAATATAATGTTTTTGGTTCGAAACGCATTATTTCAATTTAGTCCCTATAGATAATTTTTACGTTACATGGACTTTACGTAATAACGTACATACGTAGACAGACATTAACACTTCACATACGTTTTCTTCTCTGACTAAATATCATTCTCTTCAATGGGAGCTGTTCCTGCAATAATTGACAAGGTAAAATCATTTCATGATCACATCTGGGACATTTCTTGAAAGTTTCCTTGCGGATTCATCCAGTTGGTGTTGTCGAAAAAAACGTATTTTTTAAGGTTCCAGAACGCGCTTTAAAGATGTCCGCCGATACTAGAATTTATAGAAATTATAGAACGCGAGTATACCTGAACAATGTTGATGCTGGTTCTACAAATTCCTAGCAGTTGAATAATAAAGGATGTTTACCTTAGGAATGCATACTTTATCAACAAGACCAACATGGAAACACTACTCTCTTAACTGGTTCACCCAATGCGTGCCAAAAACCCTCAATCTACTCGTATATGTCCCTGTAAATCCAAAACTAACTTACCAGGATTCAGGTAGGATTTATGGAGGTAATAACCTTTTATCGAACAGTTTTAACTCCTTTCCGAAAATTACCTTTTGTTTTCACTTGACAAAGCTCAAGACCAACTCCTTCGGCTCTCGACCATCGACGGATCATATCGAGTGTATCCAATTGTACAAAAGAATTACAAATGTTCTCGATTGAGGTGAGTCCTTTCAAAATCCATTTTTATGGAATCTTGCAATATAATTGTGTTGTTGTCATCGTCATCTTGTCCCAATGGAGAGGAAATTGGAGTTCGTCTTACATATGCACGGAGCTACGTGTAGTTCAAGGCACACATGGGTGTGCACGTGCCGAGCGTTTAACAGACAATTGTCGACCTTTTGATACATGATATGATTATGCAATCGCGTCGATTATCTTCCACTGAAGAAGGTGTTGGATCCTTTCAGAGTTGAATGCGCGTTGTTTGAAAGATAAGAAATCAATTTATTTGAAAATAACTCTTTTATAAAGTCTGAATGAAAGGGGACAGGCTAAGGAGAGAGGTGCTGGGGCGCATTTGAATAGTATCAACTGCACATTCAGGAAACTTAAAGTAGATATCTCCGGCAACCCTTTTGGTGAAGGCTAGTTAAATTTAAGGTTAAAATAAGCGTGATGGAAAGGTAAATATGAAGGGCTATTTATAAGCATAAAAACTGTAAATAATAATTTGCTTGGAAAGACTGTTAACAAAACTTAGTTATTAATTTTAGTGCATCACAATTCATATTTTTCATCTACAAGTAACGAAAATTGTTAAATATGTTTGTATATTTTTGTATAGAATTGCAGTTACGGTGACAGAGGTCCTGGACTTTCGGGTGGTAGCTAGCGCTCAGTCGCTTGGAGATTGTTACGTTACTCCATGTAATCACGGTTGGGGGCCTTGAGGCCCCGGCTAACCCGTGGAGACGGGATAAGAAGACGTCACTCGGCAACCTTTGAACTGCCCTAGAAGCCAATTGGCGAGCTTGAGGCTGCCCGGTATGATAAGGACACTATAAGACACTGAGTTGTGTCACGCACACCAGACCTACACCTTATCCTGACTGGCTAATACTCCCTAGTCACTAATAGCTATTTCTTAGCTCGTTGAGCCACCTACCAACACTTCCACAAAAACCAACTTGAACGCCTCTACACAATCACCACCTACAAAATTCGGAATCCCCGACGTGAAGGAATCTTTCCACTCCGGGCGTAATTTACGGCTTCCACCAACAATACATATCCACGTGCGATCATACCAGTGGCTGAAAACACTACTCACATGCAAAAATTCCAAATTATAATCCAAAGTTATTGTAGTTTTAATATTTTCCTTCAAAGGGTAAAGATTCACAAACTTACAATTTCTGTTAAATTTCTTACTTTGGAGGCCCCGTTGATGGTCAAGATGCAGCTTATGAAATCCTAACGCTTTCCAATTCCTCCACTTCTTGCGCTTCTGCACAATTTGCGTGCTTGCGATGGAACTCCAGCGCTATTTGCTGCCCAATTCAATTATCTGAGTTATTTGCTCCTAATACTCGTGCCTGTTGATTACTGGTCGCCGTGGCTATGATTACACTCGTAATTACCCAATTTGGAACAAGATCGTCCTTCTCGCCGTCGAAAGAATCCATAAAAGAGACCACTTCGACCGTCGTTGGCTCTTTTATTAACTTGTCGCAACGGTTATTTTTCTTGAGGTGAACAACCTAAGTTCATCGCAAGGCATAATTATCGCAAGGCATAATTATTTTAATTCCATACTTATTGGGTTTCGAGGGAATGTACATTCTGAAGGGACATCTTCCTCTAAACCCAACAAGTTGTTCATCAATTGTTATATAACTACCAGGTTTATAATTGGTTTTTCCCAAATAGAAGAAACTAGAGTTAGTTTTTTTGGTTCTCTTCTAACTTGTCTTATCATCAAATCTTAGACAATTTAGGATGAATTTGAATCTCCTCTCATGGTTGCTCTGCATCTATCCCCACTATAGCTAGTATGAAACATTATACTAGTTGATAAATGATTATCTTTGAGTGCTGCGGATAACACTAAGAGGCCAAGAAATGCTTCAAGCTCGCTCATTTCTAAATCTGACAATCTCCCGTGAGATTCTTGATTATACTACTCTCTCCGAGTTTGTGTTTCTTTTTTTGTGCTGACCAAAATCTCTTCAAAACTATCTGTTGTAAAAAAGTTTTTGAAGCAACTGATTGGACATAAAGAATTTTTGCGTCTGCTTTTGGGCCAGGGCAAATATGTACAACATTTTTAACGGCTATTTTTTTTCCGCAGGCTCTTTACACCAAATGAAATTTCTGTCTCTTCTTATTAAATTAACTTCAGTCGTTTTGATCACTGATGAAAATATTTCAACAGTTTTTTCATAATCAAGAGTTGTTTTGTTTTTACTTTCCTTATTGAGACTTTTTTTTAGGTATTTTACGCTTTTCCGCTTGCTTATTGCCTCCTGAATATTCCCTACCATTTTCCTCTTCAGTTTCTTCAATATTTTTTATTATTTCGTCAAATATTTCACCCTGTACATCGACCTCCTCTGTCAGGTCTACTTCTGGATAATATTCCGAATCTGCATCACTATCTTCACCAATTTCAACAATGTCGCACCCTAAATTATCCGCTTCTTCGTCTGATTCCAATTGAAATAATAATTTATAAAAAAAAAAAAAAATTCTGATATTCAGACCATGAATAATTGTCTTAACTAACTGTTCAGTGATCAAGATTACATTTAATATATGTAAAATAAGCAACAGTTATAATTTGATAATATATGTATTTATATATTTGAATAATAAATAATTACGCGTAAAGGTATCAATGAGTAAAAATTATTCACCAAATATCAGACGCTGTTGGCACTGTCGAGTAAAATATACTCACACTTTTTTTTTCAATGCCTGGAGACAATCACATGCAATCACCACCGCAGATAACTTGTAACTAAACGAATGAAGCACTGCTAGCAGCTCACGACTCTCCAGATTAACGCAGGTCCTCATACCGCGCATCTCAAGCTCAATGCAATATCGGAATTGGGGTGAGAGGTACTGGAACACCCTCTACAGTTCAAATTTATCACCCTGCGACTGCCACGACTGAACTAATTTCGCAAACGCAGGAAAATTTCTGTGTTTTTAACGCCTTCCCACACTAAAAAATGAATGACAATATGAATAACGTCCACTCATGGTCGTAGCATGCGCGTGTAACATGCACTCCCGACGAAAACTATGCCACACTGTTCATAAGGGACCCAGCTATCAGATGCTCAAGCCACGATTTTCAAAACAAACATGCGCGCCATCTACAGGGTTTGTCTCCATCATACTTGAACTGCCCTCGTATTTTTAATCAAATCATCAGTCTAGAATATATAACAAGTTGGGTAGACAGACCTATGCTCATGTCCGAAGGGTTTTGTACTCTACTTACAAAATGCAGTAACCAGTAACGAATAAATTCAAGAAACATATCATGTTCCAGGATCATACTAATAGTAGCAAAGTTGAAAGTTGGGGCATTTGTTATAGCCATAAATATTTCTCTTGATAATTTTTTCAGATTTTTTAGATCACGGGTATCCATTCGCGAGGGAGGAAACACATTTTTCATGTATTTCCCCCCTGTGCCCCCACTTAAGCAAAAACTGTCAGTTTAAGAACTATTTTGAAAAGCTCTCTTAGAGAACTTTCAGTTGATACACATATCGGCTACCTTTCATGACATTTTTTTTCAGGGGCCACTCCTCTGTACTGTAATCATTGATTCATGACCTGTTTTTTCGAATCTTAGAATGGTTACAAAGCCCTTTTGCTAGTAGCTCTCTCTTGCCTCTTCGACTTGTTTCAATTGTATACGAGTATACTCATCTTCATGATACCAATCATTCCTGAAATTCTCATGCAAATCCTAGCAAAGCTGTAGTTTCTAAGTCGGTAAAAAGCGCATATGGCTCCATAGCCATATGTTTCCATAGTAATACAGGGCATATTGTTCCATAGTAATGCAGGAAAATTCAAATCGCTATAACTTCGTTAAATACTATTCGATCTTTATGAAACTTTCAAAAAAGATCAATCTTATAAATAGACATTCGTTTGCCAAATTTTATCGAATTTAAGGGTACCGTTTAGATTTTATTCAAGAAAACATAAAATCGATAAATCATACTATTACAAACAAAGTTGAGTGAATTTCGACTTCTCATATATTTGTTGTTGTTGCACTCATTAAGGCCTACATTCATGATTTTTTTCAGATTTTTGGGATGGCAGGTGTCCAATCGCGAGGGGGGGGGGTACGCGAAAAGTTCGTACATTTCCCCTTCCCCTGCCCCCTTCGGTACTCATATGGCAATTTTAAGACTTGTTTTGAAAAGATCTCATTGAGACCTTTCCAATGACACCCTACTCGGCTACCAATGGTGAACATTTTTTTTTGAGGGGTCACCTCCCTATATGGGGTTTTGTATTTTAATACAAAACCCTAAAAAAGCTTCGTAGGTTTAATTTCCTCTAATTCGATGATACGGTTCGGTATGCCGCCATAGCCAGTAAATTTGCCAAGGACTTCCATGCGATGATTTTTCTTCCGATTCGGTTCCTTCACAGAAGCTTCATGTTAAAGGGAAGTCCAACGATTTCATGCTGAATTACTCATGCTAGGTTGATTAGAAGTGGTAGCCTAATAAGATGTTTGGGCTGGTTTGTTTCCATCTTCCATATCAAATTCCAAACTGCACATACTGCCACTTTCTTAAGATATGTGTTCCAAAAAGGCATCTTCACTTTTATGTTCAAGCCTTGCCATAATAAGATTAACAACACTCTTACACGAGAAAGCAGACTCCAACTATGCAACGCACCTACAAAATCACAGACACGAGCCTGACACTTTGACAAACTCTAAGTAAATAGGGACCTCCAAAACTTATACCCCGTTGGTTACTCCCGAAGGTGGATTTTTAACTTTTGATTTGTTGCTACTTGTGGCAGTAGTATTTGTTATTTACCGGTCGTATACTATTTTTTACTCGTAACAAAGCGATACTTTGCCAGAATAATTTCAATACAGCAAACACCCAAATTATAAATGGGACATTTGCTGGTTGAGTTAAATTGTGCGTTAAATTGCTTTTAATAATTCATATAAATTAAACTGGACCGTTTCATAGACGATAACAACATCTTGTCCCCAAACCGCTACGCATACAGGAAAAACAAGTCAACTTCAGCATGCCTCAACACATTTATGGTCAAACTAGAAAAAGACAAGGGTTCCAGGCTTCAAACGCCAGCCATTCACTACACTATCAAGCTGATAAACATCCCCACAGGGAGAATGTTGACAGAAATACTCCGTGAGGTTCCTCCTGGAATGACAGGTAATGACCCTGAGTGAATCTGCACTACGTTTTTGTCAATGAACTGGAACTGATAGTTTCGACCTAGTTACTTTACACGTTTGCGGCAACGTGACACTTGGGCGTGAACGGCTCCAATTAAAATATCATACCGTCTTCGTCTCCGTCCCCATTAAACCTTGGCAGGCCTTAGAGTACGTTCTAAGTTTGTAACATTGGTGGTGTAGGTCCGGTGGAGAGAGAATCCTGATTAGTGCTGTTCTGACTATGACACTATTCCCCATAAGGGTTTGTGCTAACCCTCCCATGGCCTCCCTGTTCTGCAAAAATAACAACGGGACCGAAAATGCGACTCCAGACTCGAATGAAGATAGCGGCTCCGAAAAGCGCCCAATCAAACTGAAGCAATTTCAACAAAAAACCCTAAAAATCGATATAAAAAAAACCAAAAAAATAAGCAAAAATATCAATGAACACGCAACCAATGGCAGCAGCCACGATTATCACAGCACATTGGAAGCAGTACTATCGACAACAAAAACGACGATGAATATAATGACAGTAAAGACAGATGAAAAACGGAGATTAGTGAGCAGTCTTGTCCAGCGTGGGATTCCTATAGCACTCAGGTGCAACAAAAAAATGATTCGAACGCCAAAACATCCTAAAAAGGAAGAGCGGGAAACTCGGCAGGACGCACCAGATGTTCGAGGGGTGGGGCAAATATAAAGAACATCGAAAATTTGATGGTTACTACTGCGATCGCTACCGAAGTGACCTAGGTCTTAGGTCCCGAAATAATAATAAACAATCCTGAAGTCCACAAAGTTATCATGGCAGAAAAAGAAAGGAGTGACCAGACAAACAAAGCACCGTTGTGAGATTTGACCGCCACCATCGAAAATGTGACGGAAGTACTGAAGTCGGAAATGGAAGCCGATGACTTCTCTGAAGTAAAGAGATCGCAAAGTACAATTGCTGCCTAGCGACATCAAGAAGACAGGCTAATCCAAAAAGCGAAAGATGTTCTTAAAAGATTTAAATCAGCAACAGTTTGTAGAATGAGCTCCATTAAATAAAAGAGCCCCCAGACCGCATAGGACATTACTAGAGCAGCTGGTAAAAGGCAAAAGAAGACCAAAAAGCTGAAGAAGAATGTTGAGAGATAAGCCTGAAGGATACGGGCAGATAGCTCCACCATCAGGCATCAATAAAGGAATGAGGTCTAGCCCAATCGAAAGAGATCGAGATAAATGAAGGAAAGAAGAGTTATTCGATGGGCATGGAATGGCAGATCAGGGATTCTAGACAGTGCTAACAAAAGAAGCGCAGAAAGTTGCAAAGTAACTTTTTCAAATAAAGCCCGAAAATATGGTTCGCAAGGATACACAACAAGAAGAAGACCTGACGCGAAAAAGGAGGGAAAGAAGCCCAGATGTAGACCTGACAGCAGACACTACTCGCATAACACCAAGATGGCCGATCGTACACGAAGGTGCTGTGAGATATCAAGGTAAATTTAAGGCCCGAAAGTAGTACGACCAATGTCAGATTCAAAGCAGAGGCCGACAAAAGGGAAGTATTTTACAACACAGTAAAGAAAGCCATCGAAAAACCGCAACTGTAACCTCACTCAAGCTGATGATAACAATCGATTTAAGAGACATTTACTGCGTAACGGACCTAGCCGAGGTAGAAGAGGCCATCAAAAGGGTCTAGCGTGGGCAGCATCAAAGTAAAGCTGAAATCAGAAAACCATAGGGGACAAAGCATGACTGTAATTGACTTGGCCGGAAAGGATGCCGAACAATTTCTGAAGAAGGGCGAAAATAGGGTAGGCTGTCAGCAGGATACCGTGAAGAGCAGTGCCTCTTCAATGTTTCAAATGCCAAAGAGTGCACAAAGGAGGCACACTGTATCCTTTGCAAGGATGCTGATCCAAGACTGGGTCTTAGGCACGTCTTGGGATCAGAAAGCTTTTGCCAGAACCAAATCGGAATTTCAATAACCCGTGCCTTGCAGGTGAACCTACATCGCAGTTCAACCGCCCAAAACCTGCTTGAGTTTGTAAGGAACATGAAAGCTGACCTTTTTCAGCTGAGTGAGTAACACCACGATAAAAGTTCTGCATCATGGAATCATGATCCATCTGGGTTCGAAATAGTGATTCCCAGGCGGAGAGCTGTGGTTTCGGTGCTCAGGAACCCTCTTCTTCAATGTGCACGTAACGCCGAATAAACCATCACCAACTTTCCAAGCCAAGCGTAATGCTTTCGAGGGTGCTGTCTGGAATGCAGATAGCAATGTGCTCGTTGGGGGAGACTTCAGCGCTAAAGCAATCGAATGGCGCATACCTCCAACAGATCCGCGGTGAAAATGAAAATCCTATAAATGGCCGCTAGGATGGTGCTCTTCATTCTAAATACCGGAAAAAACGCCAACTTTCCACCGTATTGGCTATAAAGGAACCATACCGGAGGTGAAATTCACAGGATATACTATTTGAGAGTATTAGAGGACTATTCAGCCAGTGCATTCTGCTTAAGATCCGTGATGTTGTCTCCCGACGTCCGTGCTCTCGACATTCTACAATTGGGTGGAACATCGGAAGGATGGACGTCGAGAGATTCGTTAACGTGCTCACGGCAGGTGCTCCGCTGCAGGGAATAGAAGAACTGGTAGTTCAAGGCATTGTGGACTCAACTGTGAGCATCATGACCGCTGCTTGCAGCGCTTCTATGCCTCATTGCAAACCCCACCATGGCAAACCCTCAGTATACTGGTGGGCAACTGAAATCGCTGAAAAGTGAAGGAAGTCTAACAAGCTACATTGTAAGGCTCAACGGATACGAAACCACGACGAGGCATGCAACTAGGTAGCAGCATATAACTCGGTCAGGAAATGCCTTCGCAAATTAATTAACAACAGCAAGGCTCCATGCTGGCAAGGTCTAGTGGACAATGTGAACAAGGATCTGTGAGGCCTTGACTACAAGTTAGTTTATCATAAGTTTGGTGCCCTACGGATGCCTTGCATGCATGAAGCGGAAAAGGTGGAAAAGATAGTGTGGTCACTCTTCCCCGCCCATCTTGGCCTTGTTGACGCTGCCCACTGTGAAACAGCAATCGAGTGCCCAATCTTTACACAGCTAGAATTCGAAGGGGCAGTCCTCTCATTGAAAGCAAAGACTTGCTGTTCAGCACATTCAACACTTTCCCCAGTACGAAGGAAGGTAGCGAGGCTGATGCTCAATAGCAAGGGGAAGAAAAATTCTTGATCACCGTCTGCATAACACCCGTTATGCATGCTAGACACTGCTGGTAAAGCACTAGAGAAACTCACCAATGGAAGATTCACTGACGTGACACTGTCCTATGTCCTCGGTATTATAGCTTTAGAGCTGGGCGTTCCACCATTGATGTGATTGCAGAAGTGATGAGTGTGGTCCAAAATGCTGATAAATATAGCAGCAACAAGCGACGGACTGTTCTGTTGGTGACGCTCAACGTTACGAACGCCTTCAACTCCCCTAGATGGATGGATATTCTGGATATGCTGGAAAATCCCTTTTCAAGTTCCAAAATATCTGATGTGGCTTCTGAAGGACTACTTGAACGACCAAAGCCTACTTTACGACACGACATGGGGTCAACGAAGGATGGATCTATCCTTGGTCCAGAATACCAGATGAGTCGCGCTTGATCGACTATGTGGACTATGTTGCAGCTCTAGTTTCTGAACGCATCGATGAACAAGCGCAACTTAGGCTAGGTATACCAACACACCAAGTGAAAGACTGGCTGATTCCTCGCAGATTCAGTCTAGCACTGGAGGAACACTGGTAATTTTGACAACAATGTGAATCCCTAGAATAATGATGGCCAGCATTGAAGACATACTAATCGAATCGAAGCCAGTGTTGATGTAGCTGTGGCTACTGATCGACTCGAAGATGAGTTTCTCTGAGCAAATCAGGGCGACGGCTGAGAAGGCTGCTTCGAGCATATCGGCTCTGATTCGAATTATGACCAACGTTAGGAATGCAACACATCAAGGAGATGCCTCTTAATGAGTGCTACTGTACGAAGCAGAAATATGGGGTGACGTTCTCAGTAAAGAAGCATACCAAAAACGCTAAGCGCAGGTACAGAGAATAAGAGCACTGAGTATTGTATCTTCACATCCAGCAGCCTCTGATTCGGCGGTGAGAGATATAGCAGGTATGATACCTGTTGATTTTGTTACTAGAAAGGCCGCGCTATTTAGTTGCGTTGAAGCGAGGGCGCGAGAAAAACGGTTGCCCGTGTGGAGAGAAGGCACGAAGAAAATCGAAGGTATTGTGAGACTGACTTCTATCTGACCCAGTTTTTGAGCGGGCATGGGTGTTTTCAGTCTTACTTGCACAAGATTGGTAAGTTATGGTCCACCGATTGTCGGTTTTGCCCAGGAAAGGAAGACGATGCCTGCTACACATTTTTTGCGTACAAAAAATGGGGAAGGCAACAATGGAACCTCTACAGGTAGACGGGAGAGCACACTCTGGATAGTATAGTCACAGTGATGCTCAAATTGGTTGACAAATGAATCAGGTAGCACATTATGTTCGAGCAGTCATTAACTTATCAATTTTCATGCTTCTATCTATGTGAAAAAGATAGTTTTTTTTGGATTAATTTGCATCTTCGCGCATTTGAAATAGCAAAAATAAAATTTAAAAAAAAAGTCCCTTGGTATTCATCACCCATACGTGAGACGTTGATAAACATTGAACAGAATATTGCGTTGAAAAGAAAATAACTTATTTTCTTCCCTATGGTTATTTTTATTGTAATACTATTGTAAAAAGAACATAAATTTACTTTTGTTAGGAATGTTCGTTTTACTTCTTATTTGTTGTAGAATTCGTACCGACATTTGGGATATAAACCTATATTGCACTTAGAATGCATTTTTTTTGTACGTTCATGGCATAGCCTGCAGCGGGATTGTGATCAACCCTTCTATGTATAGTCAGCTGAACTGCCTCCTTGTCTGGTTTCATTTGAAACCCTTAATTCGATAGGTAGTCGCAATTGGTATCTTTAGTTGAGAGTTTTCCGTATTTTTGTAAATAGAATATCACCACAGCTCTAGCTAAGCATTTTGGCAAGATGCATCCAGCATGAAAGCAATAAGTGAGTACCACTATTTTTTGCCTCGTAGACCTACTCTCATGGAACCAACATTCTCATCGAAGCGGTCCACGGCACTCATAAACTTATTGTAAATTTTTATAAGTGATTAGCAATCAACTTGTATTTTTGCTCGGTTTTCGTTTATTACACCAATCCAACGACTTTTGTGATTAGTGACAATCCGTGACAATTGAAAGTAAAATTCACGACAATATTGTCATGCCACTTCACTACAATTAGTTCTTTTGAGACCCTGTAAACCAGCTCACCCTGGATTTCCTTTTCATCTCTTTGGTATTGACAGGGACGCAGCTTTGCAAGCTATTTTCTTTTATATTCCAGTTCCTCCCATATTGTTTTCGTGTGAATACTTCAGTAAAGGTAACCCAATGAGAAAATTATCAAAATAAAGATTGTATGGATCAAGTTCCTTTGGTCGCCTGGAGTGCAGCTCCAAAATAACAGCGGTACCTGAAACATAATCGGATTGTTGCTTCAGAGTCGGACCAGTTGCATCTTGATACAATTCGCAGTTAACGAAATACCCATGTCATGTAGCCGTCGACCAAACTTCGTACCCAAACCTGATAGGCTTCCCATGGATTTATTGCTTTGTGCTATGACTCCCAAAATACGTCACAATGGTTTCATCAATTGAATTGTGGGATCATCTTGCTTTTTCAAAACTGCCGGTGAAATTTTGAGTGAGCATGTCAAAAAATCTACGGACCTTAGCAAATTTATCATTTTGGGGTAATGTGGTACGCATAAATGTAAATACTGTTGCATTTGGAAGAGTCGGTTCCGCCTCATGCTGGAAGATACTAGTTCATTGTAAGTTTCCACTATTTTTCCCCATGAAATCCTCGTATATTTGGACGTCAAATATCCGGTCAGTAATAATGTTGCAATATATACCCTAATTTCTTCAAGGTGTAACATTCAGGGTGTGATTTCTCTCGAGGGCATACAAATTGCTCATATCTGATATAAAGTTTACGATCCCGTCACTGAATAATATTTCAGAACACTCGGTGATACTCGGTTCCTCTTCGAAGGTATCTAGAATATCTTCCTCACAATCGCCTTTTCCACACGAAGAAAAAAAAGAGATGCATTATTCAGCCATCTCTTTACTGTAAACTTCTTTTTCTTTTTCTTCTTTCGAGCCAGTTCTTGAATTTATTGTTGTTTATTGTTTACTCTTCTCTATCATCTTCTTTATTATTGGCATCGGTGGGTTTGGCTTGATCTTCTACTTAAAAACGTAGCATTCTACTCGGAAGGTGAAGGGAATCGGTTTCATTTTCATCCCCACTTTCTTCATCAGTGAAACTACCAGGTTGGAAATAAAATGATATCGCCACCAACGTCATCTTCAGCTTTTAATGCCTCAAGTATCTCGTTCAACGTCAATCTAAAGAAAAACAAAGAACCTGTCATGCTCAAACAGCAATTTAGTTATACAAGGCGCTTTCCAAAATAAACAAGACTGAGCTAAAATAGAAACAACAGGAGCTTTGTTCTGATAAATTCGAGTTTATTTGTTCAAAATAGCCTC
The DNA here is from genome assembly GCA_963969285.1 of Odontomyia ornata. Lineage (NCBI taxonomy): Eukaryota > Metazoa > Arthropoda > Insecta > Diptera > Stratiomyidae > Odontomyia > Odontomyia ornata. The sequence goes on from OZ017739.1 coordinate 457,386,190, forward strand.
CTCCGGCCTCGATACACTGTTTTGCGCGATCCAAAAGCTTTTCGAAAGAGTGTTTCTGGCCATTGGCCGGAATTTCCTTCAGTCTGTTTGTACAAACCTTTTGGATGCCCTCTTCGGACCCAAAGCGTTTTCCTTTCATGGCGAAAGCAATTTTCTGAATAGGTAGAAACCACAGCGAGTCATATCAGGCAAATACGGTGAGTGATTGATGGTTAAAATGCGATTTCTAGTCTAAAAATCAGTCACAAGAGTGGATCGATGAGATGGTGCATTGTCATGCAATAAGCGCCAGCTTCTTCCTTCGCGGTATTCAGGCCGGATTCGATGAATGCGATGCAACAAACGCTTAAAAAAGCCAAGATAGAAAATCGCATTGACGGTTTGGCTCGTTGGTACGAACTCCTTGCGGAAAATCCCCCTGGAATCGTAAAAAAAATGAGCATCGACTTGATTTTTGACTTCTCCAAACGCGATTTTTTGGGTGTTGGCTCATCTAGGGGCTTCCATTCGGCATTTTGACGTTTGGTTTCGGGTTCATATTGAAAACATCACGTTTCATTACCAGTTACAACGTTGTATAGGAAGTTCTCGTCTTTTCTCGCCTCTTTAATGATGTCTTTCGAATGTTGAATTCTGAGCAACTTTTGGTCATCAGTTAACTTGTGCGGAAGAAAACGTGCACAGAACTTTTGTTAGCCCAAATGATCGAATAAAATGCGACAAATGGATGTTTGGATATATTCAACTCTGATTCCATGAATTTCACGATAATTTCGGCTCATTTTTGATAAATTCACGCACAATTTTGATAGAGTTTTCGATTATCACTAATTTTGGGCGGCCCGTATGCTCATCGTCATTTATGTCCTCACGACCATATTTGAAACGTATGAACCACTCATGAACTCTGGCACGAGATAGGCAATCATCACCATAAAAATTTTAAATCAATTCAAATGATTCGGTAAGCATTTTACAGTTTTTAAAACATAATTTGATGTAAGCTCTTTGTTTGAACCTCATTTTTGTACCGATGAGACAAACATACTGTCACTTTAGACGCAAAAACTTCGCTTCCACAGAACCGAATGTCACCAAACTTTCACTGGAAGTCAGGAGAGGATGCAGCTTTATAACGCACTATCTGATTCACAGACAAAAGTCTCATTTATTTGTGAACGCACTTTGTAATAATCCCCAGTGTCACTTTCAGATGACATTTGCTGATTTCACAGCTATTTTGATGCAAGAACAATTGTTTCTTTCAATAAAACTATTAACATTACAAGTTTAATTATGTAACAACTATTTGTGATAAAAACTATTACAGTACTTACCCTTTTGAAATTTTTATAACAACATAAATTCACTTAAGCCCACTCACGTAAGAAAATGAAAAAACCGTTTGAAACGAATGCATTAATTTGACAGAAAACATATGGTCAGTGTTGCCAAAATAAAATTACAAATACTACTAAGTATTGAGTTTTGAATAGCAATACGTTTTTATCTAAACATATTATTTAATATATTAAATGATTTCTCTAATCTCTGTCACCTAGAGGTGACACTGGGAATTGACGAGTTAAAGATGAAAGAGACTCAAAGCAGACGGGAATGTCAGGACTGCGGGGTCGTTTGTTTGGCATTTGCTCTTCTTCACTCCCCTCCCACTAGAGGAGAGTTCTCCCAGCTTGAAAGCGCCTCATGGCGTAACAAAACGACACCCGGCCCGAAGTAATGTATCGAATAGTTCCAGGCTAGGATATCATGTTCACAGGGAAGGTACTGAATGAGTAATCCAGTCACTTGCGAGCATGGAAGCCCCACACTTAGTGCATAAATGGCATTCACCTCCCAGCCACAGAAAAAACTCCGCATATTGGTCAATAGAATTTATCCTTGAAAATTTCAGAAAATTATTTCGGCCAAGCTTCTACTGTTCTTATCCAATATTATTCAATAGAACTACAGTCTTTAAATGTTTTTGAAGCAGCATTTGAGCGCATGGTACCATTATAATTTTATTTATTTATTTATTTATTCAAGTCCATTTAACAGACAGAAATCCAATTACAAAATACACTTAGACAATTAAATATAGTTAAAATGTAATTTAGAGTAAGACAAATCAATACAACAAATCAAGCAAAAAAGAGTTAATCTAAAACATGTAAGAAATGAAGATATAGTCAAGATGAAAGTTTGTAAAATTTAGTGCTAAGGAACATTAATCACTATTCGCAAAAAGTAACATCTTTAATTTAAGTTTAAAAACAAAGTATGATGTAGATAGAGAGCCAAGCTCGAGGCTGTTATGCATTCTGATGATTCGTGGCATAATTGACTTAAAATATAAATCTGTTCGGGCGTACGGAACCTCGAGAATGTGATTAGACCGACTAGGTCGTGCATACAGTCTGTATTGCAAGTCTGCGCTTAGGGTGGAGGTAATTTGTTGGTGATACAACTTATAAAGGAAACATTGATCTAAGAAGGTTCTACGGGACGACAGAGAAGGGAGACGAAGTATGGATAGACGACGCTCATAAGACTCATAAGCTACGTTGAATTTGAAAAACACAATACGGGTAAACTTACGCTGAACAGCTTCTAGTGAATTCATAAGATATAAATGTCTAGGAGACCACACTACTGAGCAGTACTCAAGGAGCGGGCGGACAAGACACGTGAACAAACGAACAGCGGTAGCAATATTTGCAAACTTATGTAAATGCCGCATAAGAAAACCCGAAACTTTTGATGCCTTGGTAGTTAGGCTAAAAATGTGGACATCAAATTTAAGCTTGGGGTCAAATATTACACCAAGATCTTTACATGAGTCTGCAGAGGAGAGAACAACGTCACATAAAGTGTAATTAAAAATTAAAGGGACAATTTTCAAAGTAAAAGTCATTTTAAAACATTTGGAAAGATTAATATGAAGGGAGTTTACATTACACCAGTTATACAGGTTAAAAAGATCAATTTGGAGTTGCTGACAATCTTCAAGGGATCTAATTGTCCAGAATACCTTGAAATCATCAGCATACAGGAGACAAGAAGAGGAAATTACAGAAGGAAGATCATTGATAAACAGTATGAAAAGAAGAGGTCCAAGAATTGACCCTTGTGGGACACCAGATGTAGGATTGAATGGAAAGAAAAATGTGCCATAGAGATTGACACGACATGACCGGGAGGATAAATATGATGAAATCCAAGAATGAAGGGAACCAGATATGCCAAGCAAAGCTAACTTTTGACAGAGCAGAACATGGTTCACGGAGTCAAAAGCTTTCGAGAAGTCCGTGAACTTCGAACTCAGCCAAGTTCGTAGAAGTTGAACGACCCTTTAAGAATCCATGTTGCTGTGGTGTGACAAATGAACTCAGGGACTCAAGAAGCCTGTTGTGCACAAGTCGTTCCAGCAGCTTAGAGAAACACGAGAGGAGTGATATGGGACGATAGTTTGAGGCAGATGATGGGTCGCCGTTTTTAAAGATAGATAGATATAATATGCATAGGTATACTTCACTATTGCATTTTTTCCGGATCTGCATAAATATTATATTATATTCTAAGAGGTATTTCAAATTCTGAGTAATGATTACAAGTGCATAGAAATAAGGAGAGCTTCAATTTCTTTCAGATTCGCTACCAAAACCACGCTTTTATTTTGTCAGCTAATTTCACAAGATATTGAATTACTGAATCTCATCTGTGAATATTTAATCCTTTTTACCAAGGAAGGGCTTACGACTTATCGTTCAAATGTCTTCATCAATAAAAATTATAAATCTCTACCAATCCATAAACGCGTCATTATACACTACAACTTTTAATCAAGACTATCATAAACTGCCATAATATTTATGATATCACCATAATCCAAAGCGATTTCAAAGCCCACAAAATGGCATTAAGCGAATTATGTGATAGACCTCCACCACATCCAATCAATAAATTCTCGAAATAGATTTGAACGGCCTAAACAAATTGCCCGCCAGCCCATAAGACTTTGTTTCCCAACAATGCTCTTTCATTCCAGTAGCGGCGACAACATATCTAAATTTCCTTTAAACCAAGTGAAGCACTTAAAGATTTCCCATTCATCACCAGATTTCGTTTTCCGTTTCCCCAACGACCACTTCTTCCAATTTCGATTGCACCAACTAATCCATTGAATTACGTGCTAACGACAGCCTTTTCTTAAGCTGCTGCTTCTGTTGCCGTTGCACCCCATTGTACCGTAGTCGACTAAGCTTTTTCCCTATCGATCTTTCCATCTATAAATCTCAGTTTTCTCAATTATGACGATGATATCCGTCGAAGGAATAATTCGGAAATCCATCCCTGCGAGTCGTTGAACAAAATATAACATCATACATGAAAACGGGAATGTATCTTCGTATCTTTGTATCTAGACGTCGTCGATTAAAATAAATATTAAATGCGGGAATTTTAAGCCGCTTTTATCGCGACAAAAGTAGTCTTTGGTCTGGGATCTTAACGATGGCAGTGGCACTTACTCATGGATGTATCCAATATCCCGAATGGACAGTTTATGTCAAAAGCAACTCCGAACCATTATGAGATGCTTCGAAATGGCTGGATTTTATGAGGGGAGTTTATTATATCAATAGCCATACTCGTATTTAATGTTATTGAAAAGTAAACACTTAATAAGATTGGAAAACGATTTGCTGAGCCGTGACTCGCTTCCACAGGTCGTCGTTGTTTACTCCGCAGTGAGGCTGAAGGACATTTTCTTGTTTATCATTTCTTTGCAAGACTTGCCATACGCTAAATCGAATTAAATCTGAAAGAAAGCACAACTTTTGATGTTCTTGTCTCAGTGTCCTGTTCAAGTACCCTAGAAGCAAATTTGTAAGTGCAATCCAATCCAATTGCATTTGAACCCAATTTCGAGAGCAAAAGTCCTGCAGAAAGCAGCACAAATAACCTCTCAGACAACGTATCTATTTTGTAACAGTCTATCAAGAGCTTGTTAGCCACATTCTCTACGAGCAACCGAACAAACGATGAATTTTAAGATTGTCTGATTGAATCGAATGTTGCGGATTAAAACGTTTCTTTTTCGGTTTTAAGCCTTCATAAAAGCACACAAGTATCAAGTGGTACAGCAGCATCATCAACATCCATCCACGGCTTAGAGGTTCAGAGCATCCCTGCTGCCTCCCATCGCAGCTAGTCTGATTGCTCGCCTGCCAGCCAGCCTATGTGCAATCGTATAATCTAGCAAGTATCTGTATCTGTCTACTTTGGCTGGGGTTTAGGCTGTGCCCGCGATTAAATCCGTTTTCAGATACAACACGAAAGATCATTTAATTCCCATTACGTGTATGAGTGCAGATGGCATTCAACTTGTGATCCTCCTCAATAGAGCAAGAGTATTAGCAAGCAGAGAGTTCTTTCTCGAGTGCTGCAGGGTGTCGTCTGTCTCCTGCTGCTCCCTGCTCGTTGTTACGTGTACTCGTATCTTACGATTGTTTGTTTGGACAACCGATTTCCACATTTAATTATTATCGTATGGCATTATACGAGGTCGTTTCGGGGGGATTTTATTGAATAAACATAAATAAGAGTTTGTGGGCATGTAATTATCGATGTCTATCTATGCGCCTCTACTAGTCCTAAGAATAACAACCACTTGTACGTACATTCGGCAATGACGTCAGGGTATCGCTTTTGTTAGTAAATGGTGTTTAGGTAACAATTTAATTAAGGGATGGAATTTTGTGACAAATTTATTTCTTGTGGGGAAATTGAGCTCAATAGCCGTGAGAAGGTAAGAGGTAATAATGTTCTCATAAATGGCTTTGTTAAACGCGACTTTTGGTTAGCAATGAAACTTAACTTAATTTTGAATTAATTTACATCAATCCTATGCAAAAACAAGTTGAAGTAGCAGGAGAGTGCTCCTACTAGAAGGGTATTGTAAAACAATTAGTAAATCAAATAATATATTCTGCATATCAAAACTCGACTTATATACAGATTCAATAAATTTAGTTCGAAGAATTATTATGGTTATTATATTTTTATATTCGCCGCCATTTTGTTACATGTGTTTTGACCCCGTCGCTTGGTTAGAAATGATAACTGATCAATATTACAAATAATTTCTAAAATTTTTATCGAAATTCCTACATATTTATAGTGTCTAAGTCCGTTGCAAACGTGTATCACGTGTTAATGTTGTTGAAATTGTTAAATATTCAATCGGCTCTAACTTAGCTGTTTATTGTTAGATTATTGTGAAAGTTTCACAACACCTACAATTGCTTTCAGAAAACTTAAATGGTAGTTTTTGGGAAATTTAAGGGTTCCATTTTGAGTTTATAGGCATAAATGTAAAATTTATAAAATGTACTATTATCAACAAAATTGATCGAATTTCGACTTCTAAGATATTTGTTGCTCTTGAACTCTTGAAGTCTCACCTTGGAGATCTTTTTCAGACTTTTCGGGTCGCGAGGGGGAACACAACATTTTCGTACATTTCCCCTTTTCCTGCACTCCTCAAAGCTAAACTCGTCATTTTAAGACCTGTTTCGAAAAGTTCTCGTCAAGACCTTTCATTTGATACTCATATTGCCTACATGCGATGAATCCTTTTTTTCGGGGCCCACTCCCCTATATGGGGAGACCCCCCTTAAACACCTTATAATTTTTTTTTTGTGATGAAATTTTGAAGAGGGTTTCACTTTACAGCTACTTACCAAGTCTTATGTTTGTAGCTTATGTAGTTTGCGAGAAAAAGTGGTGTGACACCTGGACGGACGGACAGACAGGACGCGAATTTAGTAGGGTATTGTAAAATGATTTTACAGATATAAATGTCCGTGAAGGACTCCAGCTATGGTCTGCTGCCTCAGCGAAAGAGGATTGGCCTTGTCTGGGGACGCGTGACTGCGCTGGCAGGCTAGCGTTGCGGTGTCGTGGGGCGGGTTATTTGCCCCCAACACAAGACCCATTACAAAAAATATTTTCTGCATCCACGAATTTCCGAAAAGGTTCTATCAGATATAAATGTCCGTGAAGGACTCCAGCTATGGTCTGCTGCCTCAGCGAAAGAGGATTGGCCTTGTCTGGGGACGCGTGACTGCGCTGGCAGGCTAGCGTTGCGGTGTCGTGGGGCGGGTTATTTGCCCCCAACACAAGACCCATTACAAAAAATATTTTCTGCATCCACGAATTTCCGAAAAGGTTCTATCATTATCGACCGGAGTCGAAAAAGGAGGTAACCTGCTAAGGGCTATGCAATTGCTGGTTCAAATGACAAGTAGGGCCTTCAGAAAGCGGACGGACTTAGAGGGACTTCGTTGTTAACGACGATACTTATGGCCCAAACGTAAGAGTGAGGCATCCAGGTAGAAGCGGGCCATAAATTTCCCATTTGAGTGAAAAACTCATTCAATCATAATTTGCATGAATTTTTCCATCAAATGAGTAATAGAAACGTGGCCAATTTATGTAATAGTATTGTGCGATGGAATCACATAACACTATACAATAAATGGGTACGTGAGCAGAAGTCCACTCTACCCGGGCAAGAGCCCCTTAAACGCAATAGAAGGCAAGAGTGCGCCCGATAGTTAGCTCATTTCAGTGGAGGGGCCTGGCATCGTGTCGGGTTCCATACCCGGTCAAGGTTAATGAAAGGAAAGACCGAGCTTTGTTTCTCTACCAATTCAACATTTTTTTTATTAGACTTTCACCTACAAAAAACTATTAAACTCAATTGTACAATTTAAAGGAAACCTATTTAAAAGCAATGCTTTTTTTCTTATTTGACAATTAAAGATAATACCAGTTTCAAAAACTTCTTCCTTCCTTTCACTTTTAATTCTATCTAGGTACCTTCGCGAAAAAAATTTACGTTACAACCTGATCTTTTTGTTTCTTTTATGGTGTTACGATTTTCCCCTTTTTAGGGTTTTGTAAAATAATTTTACAAAACCCTACTAGTTTCGCGACCAGTCTGTCCGGCTTTCCATCCGTCTCTCCGTGTGTCACAGCAGTGTTTCTCGGAAACTACTTAAACTAGAAACATCTAATTTTGTGTGTAGGTGTAAAGTGGTGATCTCTTCAAAGTTCAACTACCAAAAATTTTTATAAGATATTTAAGGGGGGTCTCTCCATATAGGAGAGTGACACCCCGAAAAAAAATTTCATTGAAGGTAGCCGATATGGATATCAAATGAAAGGTATTGATGCGAACTTTTCAAAACAGGTCTTAGTTTGGCAAAATTTGCTTTGAGGGGCGCACAAGGATGGGAAATACACGAAAAAATTGTGTCCCCCCCTTCGCGATTGGACACCTGTGATCCGAAAAAATCTGAAAAAAATCAGGAATGTAGGCCTTGGTAAGTACAACAACAACAAATACGTGAGAAGTCGCAATTCACTCAACTTTGTTTGTAATAGTATGATTTATCGATTTTATGTTTTCTTGAATAAAATCTTAACGGTAACCTTAAATTCAATGAAATTCAGTACGTAGATGTCTATTTATAAGATTAATCTATCCTAAAAGCTTCACAAAGAGTGAATCATATTTAGCGAAGTTATAGCGGTTTGAATTTTCCTGTATTACTATGCAACAATATGCGCTGCATTTATTACTATGACAACATATGGCTATGGAACAACATGCGCTTTTTACCGACTCAGACACTACAGTCTTGCTAGGATTTGCATGAAAATTTCAGGAATGATAGGTGTCATGTATATCTTTGAGAATCGGTTCAGCTAGCTTAATGCGAAGATTGAATAATTTTGAGTTATTTTTTCCCAACTTCAACGTTTAAGGTGCATGCTTTGAACTGTAGTAATTTAAGATGTTTCAATAATGTCCGTGAAGGACTGCAGCGATGTTCTGCTGCCTCGGCAGAGGAAGGTGTCGGTTTCTGCCGGGAATGCCCTCGTCTGGAGACGCGTGAATGTGCTGGCAGGCTAGCATTGCGGTGTCGTGGGGCGGGTTCGTTTCCCCAGCACGAGGACCCACTACAAAAAAAATTTCGCATTCACGAATTGGTCGATAGCTCAAAAGGCGACCGAAGTCGCAAAAATTGTAGATAACCTCACCGAGGGAGATGTGACTTGTTACGAGAACAAGTTGAACTTGAAAAGAAAGGCGAACTTGGGGTTGACCTCGTCATTACCAAACGAAGTTCATGGCCCACAAATGAAAGAGGGGCAACCGGGTGGTGGTGGAGCCCCTTCATACCCACCCAACCGGAATAAATCCATAGATAGCTTGTTGAAGTGGCCAGGTATTCCTCTTCTGAGTGAAAAACTCATACAACTTGAATTGTATGAACCTTCCCATCAGAAGGGGAGTACCCCGGTGACAAATTTATGTCATAGAATTATACAATCGGATTGCATAAATCTATGCCATAAAAAGGCACTCTGCTTGGGCCACTCAACCCAAAATGTCACCTGAAACAGAAAAAGGAATTAGTTTGTACCCGGTGGCTGGCTCATGTTTTGAGGTGGAAGCCTGCCACCGTACCGGGTCCTATACCCGGTTAGATAAAACGGAAGGAAAAGACCCAGTTTTAAAGTTTAGGAATTCATTTATTTAACTATTTGCGACCAACAGATCATATTCTCCCTTTTAAAGCAGTCGTACCTAATATAAATTCAAAAATAATGGAACTTTGGTAAGTCAAATCTAAATTTTCCCTCCTCGTAACAATACCCTTAGATTTTTCATAATGTCGTTTCATATGCGTTTATTATCTTCACGCTTCACGCTCCGCACTCAAACACACTTTCCCAACAGTTTACAAATTTTTACATTAATAGCTAATGTCATTTTAATTTTAACTACTATGAAAAAGGATACAGTTTAAAAATTTAAAAACCATATTATTTTTTCTTGTGTCCCTGCATCCTAAGCGTATTTTTAAGCGATCAGGTCAAATATCGAATATATTTTAAATGAGTTTATAACGTTCAATATTTATTTTCTTATGTCCTATTAAAAGTTTACAAAGTATTTCGACTATTTCCTGTTAGAAGAGTGTATTGAAAAGGAGGGAGAGAAAATGAATCTAATAAATGGAATCTTTAATGCGACTGTATTTTTGCTACAGTCATTTAACGGTATGTTTGCACCGGATAATGAGTGGGGACTTGATCTTTTAACTTGATTTAACGATTATTTGCAAAAAAATCTCAAATCTATTTTAAATACAACCACGCAAACTAGTAAATATCGTTTAACATTACAATTTAAGCTATTTTCTGACTTACCGCTACATTCAGAAATCATTCAAGAAAATATTTTTTTTTTTCCAAATCGCAGTCATATGAGAAATATTTCTATCCAACGAAAGCGCACTAAATTACTCTTTGGGGTAATTAAAAAGAAAAGAACAAATTTACGTCATATCTAACCAGCAACTGAAAAATCTCCTTCAATGTTGATAAACACTCTAAGACGTGATACATGTTTCGGAGTAGTGTTAAATGGAAATGGTTGACCTGAGCCTCTGCTTCATTTTGAGCGCTTGTTTCAGAGGATTTAATTGAAGTTGTTCTTGAATTCGCTGCAGGGACCTCCAACTTCTTTGCTTTTAGTTCTGCCAAATGAAATGTCGTTGGCAAAAAGTGATTGCAGCGCAGGTTCGAGCAAGGATGATTTTTATAGAAAAAGTAGGAACTCAAGTTTCTATGGAAGCTTGAGCAAGAATTTCCACACGTTGCAGGATGATTTTTAGTAATACCTTTGCTGGTTTCTTTTTGATTTCTATATAATTTAGCATTTAGCTCCTTCCATCCTCTCGTGCCGTGGTAGACCAACAGAAACACAAATAAAATTTGAATGTATAATTATCGATTCACTGCCTGAGAGTTAACGTTTACCAATTTAGAATATACTCGTAAATGTTCGCAATTCGTGGTCTTAACGCCACTAGGTTTCAGTTCAAAATAGATCTATTCGGGCATCGTCACACATACGTAAGTACACACTTCCGAATTGACGACAGTCAACATTTACACACACTTGCGTGGACAGCATTCGGGAAACGTTGGTCGTTTCTGTGACTTGAAAACGTACAATTTACCGCACCGCAGTTGCCTTTATGAAACCTCAATATTAATTCGTTCGTAGGAAAAAATATTCACTAAGACGTGATGTTAATCCACATCACACAGCACCGAATCAAATGCCCACAAAATGTATCGAATCGCAAAAGCGTTCCATCGAACAAATTCCGCCAATTTGTCAGTGATTCTTCACGATCTCCCGTCCAAACACATGCAATTTTCTTTGGAACAACTATTCCGCAGCGGAATGGTAATGTATTGGAGATAAAAAGGGTGAATGGGTGGAAATGGTTTTCAATTTATACTTTTGAATTTAATACCCGTTCTTTAAATGATCTTGACGGCACTTTTACCACACTTTTCACACCGCACGTATTTTGCACCGCGGTCTCGTGCCCAACCCGTCTTTCTCGAGTCGCGGCTGTAAGTCGACTCTCCCTGCCAAACGATCACCGCAATTCCCATTGACTTTGTGAAATGCAATTTCTATAGCGGGATCGCTACTCAAACAGCGAAATTTTCCATCATAACTTCGCTTGTACGCATCATAGTCTCGCAGTCTTATGCCTCTGAGAATTTTGAGACTTAAATCAGCACTCTCATCTTTTGCAGTCATTTTGGCTTTTGTCTCCTTTGGAAGAAATGTACTTTCTAAAGATAGTGGTGTACTTGTATTTGGTAACTGATCGATATAAAAAAATCTGGTATGAAAAGAAGATAAAAGCCAGAATGAAAATAGCCAACAACGTCATTTTAGTCTTCTGTTTGTAGAAGGGCTTGTAGTACATATTTTCTCGTTTCCCCCATGTTTTCCTCATGGTCGTATGTGCGTGGCGGGCAATGGTCTAGCTAGAAATTTTGAAACTATATTGTTTGGCACCGCTCGTCTCCGGCATTTAGCAAAATTTATCGTAGGTACCCAAGTCACTCGTCAGTTCTTCCCCGATGGTGATAATGCACACTCGTTTCGGTTGTTTTTAAAATTTACGTCGTCTTTTGTAGATTCGATTACGTTATCAATTGAAAGCAATTTTCGTTTATAATGATTAGGCGTAATTAAGTGGAAAAAAATCGGAAGAATTAGACAATATCACTACACATCACATCACTACACATTAAAAATATTAAACAGTTTTAGAATTTTGTTTCCCGGGAGTTAAGTACAAAAGAAATTTTCTTGACGTATTTTTCATGCGAAAACAGAGCGAGTGTTGCGATGGGGAAGGTGACTGAATGGTGACTCCTTGTTAAATTGAGTTTGTGCTGTGTGCCTGTGGCAGCGCTGGCTTTTAGAGCTATAGCTCCTCGGTTATTACAGAACACTTGATTCAATTTAATGAATGACTGAAGATGAGTACCTACAATTAATGCTCATAAGTGAAAAAAAGTCAAGGATGTGGGAGAGAGCTCCTAGCAAAAGGGTTTGGTAACCATTCTAGGATTCGAAAAAATTCGGCCATCAATCGATGATAACAGTACAGTAGAGTGGCCCCTGAAAAAAAAATCATCAAACGTAGCCGGTATGAGTATGAAATTAAAGTATTTACGGGAGCTCTTCAAAACAGTTGTTAAACTGTCAGTTTTTGCTTCAGTGGGGGCACAGGGGGGCAATACATGAAAAATGTGTTTCCTCCGTCGCGGATGGACATCTGAAATAATAATCAAGGGAGATATTTATGACCAAAAACTTTGTCAACTTTGTCAATGATAGTATGATCTTCGTATTTCATATTTTCTCCAATAAAATCGTCTTTGACACGTTTCTTGATTTGATTCGATCTGGTGACTGCATTTTGTAAATTGAATACAAAACCCTTCTGACATGAGCGTAGGTCTGTTTACCCAACTTGTTCCTTTTTATATTAAATAAATTTATTAAAATATAATTTCTATCTTCAAAAACATTTTTCCGCCTTTTCCTTTTTATATTAAATAAATTTATTAAAATATAATTTCTATCTACCCAAACAAACCAAATATAAATATATTTATAAAACTTCTAAAGTATGAAATGTATAAAAATGGAATAAAAAAACGGTACTCACCGGCATCCTCGACGAGCGCTCATCGACGATGTGGTGATGACCGAAACCGATTTATTACATAAATTCTGTTGAAATCTAATATTCATGTAGTAAAATTATTGAATAAAGTTTAGCTCTGCTCCAGTAGAGGGCAATAAGATGCCCAAGATTCCACAGGAATGACCTGAACATCGAACATTGCCTGTTATTTCATCTGCATGCCAAAAGTATGCGCTTAAACGTTGACACAAAACTAATGAATTTCCCCAGTTCTACTCTATTAGCTTTAGCTCAAACTAGAGGCTACATTTTTGATCAAAATTTCTTAAAATATCTTCAATATCTTTGACATTATGTTCACTGAATGATACATATAGGGTATTAATCCTTTACAAGCTTTGCCGTGGTATGTTCGATACTCGCCTTGTCAACCAGGTTCCTGTGGGGCGGTTTTCTATCAGATGGCGTAGCTTGATGTTTATTTCAGTGATTCATCTTTCCAAATATGTGTTGAAAAGCTACTGTCATATAGTTTCAGAATCAGTATGTTTCATTTAGCTGAAGCGTAAACAACGATATTTCTTTTTACTCTGAAAATGTCGAATTTTGTGCTGAATAAAATGTTTTTGCGGGGAGCTCTTTTTCATTGAAGAAAAAAACTGCCAAAAGTCATCGTATTTTGGTGGAAGTGTATGGTGCGCATGCTTTAGCTGAGCGTACGTGCCAGAATTGGGTTGCACGGTTTAAAAGTGGCAATTTGACCAAAATGCCAAAAAAGTTTGAAGATCACGAATTGGAGGCATTGCTCCACCAAGATCCATCCCAAACTTGCAAAATGACTTGGCGTCGCTCAACAGTCCATTTCCAATCGTCCAAAAGCAATTTTTTCACAATAAAGCTTCAATTTTCGAAAAGAACTGGTACCCCTATTATTTTGTGATTGGAATTTTGTCTGTCATAAATAAATAGGGGGTTCTTCTTTAAACGTATTATTTAATATGAGGTATATATCCCAGAGGCGGTTTGGATATTTTTTCATTAGACGTGTAGTGATGATCTCAGCATATCATAGACTTAGTACAAAATACTTCTGACAGAAGCGTACTTCTCTCTACTTAACTTTTTTTTACTCTTAATCTTTATAGAAACACGGAAAATTCAAGTATCCGTGTATGACTTTAGGTAAAAAAATGTATGAATTCCTCAAAATACACTTTTTTCTACAAACCTGAGTCTTTTATCTTTCAACCAAATATTATTAATTACTAACTGGAGATCCATTTTACACTAAATAAATATCCGATCATTTAATACCAACACAATTCGTCAACGTTTGTTTAAACTTTTGAAGCCGTTATTAACAAAAACATGCTAGGTCTTGCATAAAGGTCGATATAATCGTATAGTTTATTTTATGTAATAAGCTGCCAAGTAAACTGTTTCGAGAACATGTTTATTGAATCACTTTAAATAGATGGCAAAATGGCTTATGATCCTCCCAACCGCCTTTCTGATGTTCTACTGAACAATAATACACTTGTCTGCTATCGGAGCACTTGAATTTAAATGAAACACTGCACACTTTACATGTTTCACTTCAACTTATTTCGTTGTCAACCATTTTTGATCAAAATTCAACTAATAGTTCAAACCAAAATACTACAATACGTTAATCAATAATTTACTAACGGCTTCACGATTGCAAACTTCTTAAGATGCTTCGAATCGCTTGGGGCTCTCGAAGTGTACACTTTCGACAGTGCTTGTAATTATAATCGCGCACTAAAGGTCAATCTCACACCCGCATCTTTTACCTTATGCCTTCCGACGCTGCCTGCTTCTTTCACGGTGTTTCCGATTGGATTTAATGATTTCAATTTCTCGCGGCGTTCGCGCTGGTTGGCGATTTCAAGCAGACTCCCCGTCTTTTCTGTCCGTCGTTCAGTTCGCCGTGTCCCAACAATACATTTCCAAGCTGCTAGCTCAGACACGTCAGATTGCACTCGCCAATGCAATACTTGGATGTGATACACGAAATCAGTGATCCCATGCCCGTAATTTCAACTTGCAGATTGTAATTTTAAAAATCAATCGAAGTAAAAAAATTAAAAAGATTTTGAATAATAATAAAAAGATAATATCATAAAGAATAGAATTAAAAGGAAACGTTTAAAATTAATATAGAAGAAAATGATATAAGATTTGCATTTAATAACAATAATAGAAATATTTTATTAGTTATAAGCATGAATGAAAGTAATGGAATTTTTTTCCAAATCTGCAATTAAAATTTCGGATAAGTGTTATGAAGGTTTTCGAGCAGTTTGCTTGTGTGACTGCTTGATTACCACATTTTGCATGTTACATATAATCATTTTTTTAATGACGCTTAATGCGTAAAGTGCTGAAAACAGTCGAAAAAAGCTTATATATTTTAGATACAAGCAAAATTTTGTAAAGTATAAGAACGAATCTACTATCCTCCAATCATCACGGTAATGTGACCTTGTCCACCAGTTGGTCACTCCCAGGAAGGATCTGCTATCAGCTTTTATCGTATCTTACCATCGAGTCCTCGATCTTCTCGCTGGATGTCAATCTTGTTCTTTACCCTTTATTGTTCATTTGAATAGCCGGTTTTCTTCCATTCTTTCTGCATGCCCCAAATAGCAATGATAATTCTCCCCAGTTCAACAAGAACAAAATTGTATTTACGTATACTCATCCATCCTATTTATTCATTGAAGGCCTGAAATACTTAATAACAATTAAGAATTTAAGCTAACATCTAAACTGCATCTGATGAGAAAGTTATTTAGATATCCCTTCCATTGGTCTGCCGATCATTTTTTGTTGAATTGATTTTCCTTTCCAAGCATCTTAAGTGATTCCCAGTTATCAAACTCCATAATTTAGATAGGATAACTGTGTATTTCAAAAAAGCTATCCAATTTGGACAAAATATTTCAGAACATACAAAAAGCCACAAGTTACTTACGGAGCTTAAGATCCATATTTTATAAATGCAACGTACAAAGCTATAGACGGGAAATATGTAATACTGAAATAATTCCAATCAGGAAAAGAACATATAAAAAAGTAAAAATTTTTAATTGAAGTCTCTCAACCAACATATTTTGGCGCAAACATCTTCAATCCCACTGCAAAACTTAATACATCGCCATACAACAGCGAATTCAACTTTGAGCTGCCAAAGCTTCCACCAATTCATTTAACAGAAATAATAAGGACTGGTAACATTTTTCTGATCTTTTCAAAGCATTTATCCACTGCAATCTGACATTGAGATCTATCCAGAAGATACTTACTGGACCACCTTCAAGAAGAAGCTAACGAGGCGCTTCGAATGTTAAAGGGTGGTTCAACCAAACGGCACGATGTTAATTGTGAATAAAACAAAAATTTCTCGAGTAAACGAGCCATTTTTTCGTTGGCTGTGTGGCAAGTGGCACTATCCTGTTGGAACCACACATCGTCCAGGTCTATAACCTCATTTTCTGGCCACAAGAAGTCTGTTATCATCTCGCAATAGCGAACACCATTCACGGTAACTGCTTGGCCATCCTCATTTTCGAAGAAGTACGGCCCGATGACGCCACCAGCCCATAAACCGCACCAAATTGTCACTCTTTGTGGATGCATCGGCTTTTCAACAATCATTCGTGAGTTTTCATGTGCACAAATGCGGTAATTCTGCTTGTTAACGAATCCACTGAGGTAAAAGTGTGCCTTGTCGCTGTAGATGATTTTCTTTGTAAAGTCAGTATTCCCTTTTGTCTGTTCGACCAGCCATTCGGCGTATTGCCGACGCTTGAAATGGTCAGTAGGCTTCAGCTCTTGAGTCAGTTGAACCTTTCAAGCGGGTAAATTCAAATCTTTATTCAAAATTCGCATCAGTGATGTTCTTGAGATGTTCAATTGTTGGGCACGACAACGAGTCGAGGTTGGCAGCTCTTTTGCCACACTATCGGGAAAAACAGGCGAGCATGCAAAGGTGATTTTACATTTCCTACAGGCCCGGTTTACTGAAATGTGCGCACAATTCTCCCAATTGTGGACACATTTGGTTGATTATGCTCACCAAAAAAATCACGATGTGCACGAAATGCATTTTGATTTGAACGCCCATTTTCGTAAAAGGCTTCAACAACCTTAATGCGTTGCTCAATTGTGTACCTCTCCAAGATTGAAACTGTCAAATACTTAAACAAAGAAATATGAAATTAAGTTGGGCAAAAAACTTGACGTTAAAGTGTGATCGATCGTTTAGAAGATCGATTTTATGACAACAGAAAATTGGCAACAATTTATGCTGACTCAATACTTGATGTCAAAAAAATTGAATATATTAATATGGAGAATTTATACAATACTATTCAAAATTATATGGTGGGGCTTAAAAACATGTCAAAGATCATGCCATGACAGCCCAAGCCGCACCTTGGCATCCACGATTAAACTCCTCGAATCATCATGGCTCCGTGACCTTGTCCACCAGTTGTTCACTCCTAACAAGGATCTGCTGTCAGCTTCTTTTGTGCCTTCCCATCGAGCCCTCTGTCTTCAAGCTGGACGTATACGTAGTTTCGACTCTGTTCCTTGTTTCACTGGACCATGGCACTATGCCTTTAAATACATTCACTTCTTTTTTAGATTCTTTCGTCAGGCTTTATGTTTTACTTCCATATAACAGCACAGGTATGACAGGTATGTAGCACAGGTTGTAAATGCGGAGCTTATTCTGCCTGTGCACAATTCTGGACCTTAGAATGGGAAGTACGGAGCAATATGCTTTATTTGTGTCGTTTGTGTTGCGTCCAATCTCATCGTTTTCAACGCTTCTTCTTTTCACGTTGGCTCCAAGATACACAAAGTTATCTGCACTTTCAAGGTTGTAGTCGCTTTTGGTTTGAGTCATAAATTTACTTTTTATTTCATTAACTTGTAGGCTATTCTGTTTGGTGCTCCTTTGGCATTTAAAATTGAACATACCCATAATATTGACGTCATCAGCATATGATACCGATTGTGTGGACTTGAACATTAGTGCACCCGAGGTTTGAACTGATGTCTTCCTGATAGGGTGTTCCAGCACAACATTAAAGAGCATTGGGACAAGTTCATCCCCTTGTTTTAAGCTCAATTCCTTTATAAAGCTACCCGTTGGTTTACCGTTTACCGTCAGCTGGGACTCTGTGTTAGCATCGTGAACTTGACCATGTGCACTAGTTTTGTTAGGACGTCAAAGTCAAGCATTATTTCGTACAGCGGATTTCCTTCGACACTATCATATTCTTGCTTGAAATCTACAAAGAGTTGGTGTACATCGATGTTATACTCCCAGCACTTTTCAAGCGCCTGCTTGACTGACAATATTTGGTCTATCGTAGACCATCCACTCCAAAACATCCCTGATACTCTGCAATAATATTTTCATAATACGGGTTGAATTTTCTTTCTATGACTTGGAAAACACTTTATACGGCGATCACAGTAAAGCAATGCCTCTATAATTTTCACACCTTAATCTGCACCCCTTTTGGGTACAGGACATACACTTTTTCAACAGTCCTCTGGTAACTGCTCCTCTGACCATATTCTGTATATAAGAAGCTGCAAAAAGTTATTTAGATGAGGACCCCCACTCTGAAGCAAATCTGGTGGTGTTCCATCTATTCCGAGTGCCTTACTTTTTTGGCGTCCCGCACTGCTGCCTCTACTTCGTCTCTGGTCGGTGGTGCGACTGGGAATGCTTACAGCTTCAGTCGTTGTTGGGGATGCTGTAAAAAGCTTCTGGAAATATTGTAGCCATCTGTTTTTGATATCGAAAGGGCCGCCTATCATCGCTCCTTGCACACTTTTGCAAAGTTTGGGGATTGAGTTAGTTATTTGATAGAGGCATACGCTGACCTGACTTCATGTAGGGAAATGATTTCATTTATCTGTTGGATCTAGCGTTGATGATCTGTCGTTTCTTTTTTCGGCACATTTTTTCAGCTTGACGTCGAACGCTTTTATATTATCCTTCTTTGGCCGAGTTGATCGCTGGATTTATGCTTTATGTACCTGGTTCCTTTTTTTATTCACTTCCTTTTATTTTTCGTCGTATCAGTCGTTCCTGCTTTTCTTTGCCTGGTGCCCCAACACTTTCTCAGCTGCATATGTCAGCATATCTCTTACTAACTTCCATATGGTTTTCACGTCATCATTACTTTCTCTCGCTTGCGGGGATATGTTGATGCGATTTTTCAGTACATACATGTATGTTGACGTTACTAAGCTATAATTTAGCTTATGTATCTGCTACTTTGGAATAAGTGATCCTGCTTGTTTACAGCTCTTGAAGATGCGGCAACGGAACTTGTGCCTTATAAAGTAGTGGTCTCAATCACAGATAGCGCCGCTCTAACCCAAAATGGGGAGCCGATATAAGTACGAATTGGGATCCCATAATACTATGAACTACGATAAAAAAAAATTGAGTTGAAATCTCACTGAAAGTAAGGCCAGGTAGCATTTAGCTTTGAAATAATAGATCAAATAAATAAAGGCAGATTGCTTTCAATATGCACACATAAATGACGCTAGTAGAAACAATCACCAAAAACAAGATGAAATTTTCATATGTAGTTTGGAGCCAAAAATATCAGTTACTTATTATTAACTTGAATATCTTCACCAGCTCTGTATTCTTCGAATCATCTAGAAACGGCAAAAATTGATACATTGGAAGCTGACAACGCAACAGATATATAAAACAAATGATAAGATTCATTTCAAGGAGGTAACGAAGCAGTGATCGATGATACCGTGTCAGAAATCGAGGAACATAACGCAGGACTAAGTCTAAAGGAAGGAATTTGAGCAAGCATACGACAGTATTGATCGTAACGTACTGTACCAAATAATAATTTTCTGACGTCAACGACCTTCCAAGTTCGACTCTATAACGAACTCACCGATGTCTTTAACACAAATATCGGACTCAAGCAGGGAGATGGGCTGGCTCCATTGCTATTCAATTTGGCTCTAGAGTGCGTCATAAGGAAGCTACCTGTCGATACACATGATACACTACTATACAAGTCCAGCCAAGTGGTAGTCTGTGTGGATGATATCATTAATTTGTCACGGTCATTATCAACTACCAAAGACCTCTTCCTGAAACTCGACAGCGAAGCAAAACTAGTAGAGCTCTACTAACCACTGATAATTAAACAAAGCTCATGATGCATTCGAGGAAAAATCCCACAAATACTCAAAATATCACACTTGGCGAATACAGTATCGAAAATGTGGGTGAGTTTGTATATTTAGGTGCCAAAATAGCGAGAACCGTTAATGAAAGAGACGAAATACGCCGAAGAATACAGCTCGTAAGTTAAATATTTTTTTTCAGTTTTGCTGATCATGGAGACCAGCTGCATACACAGGAAAACAAAGCTTCAAGTATACAAATCTGTGATAATACCGATGTTATGCTATTCGCCTGAGGCGAATAATCAGAGCGAAGCTCAATGGGAACCAATGACGAATTCGATATAACCATGAGCTGTATGAAATTTTTGACGAGCCGGAGGTCTCAACGATTGTTAGACTGCGAAAGCTGCAATGAGCTCGCCAAGTGATTTGTATGGACAAACAACGGAACGATCAATGGACTCAGACAGATGGAGGCGCTGTTTTTAGGAAGTGACGGAGAAGAAGGAAGAAGGTACAAAGGAAACAGAAGATCAGTAGATATAGTAGAGCTCTCTAGACATATTAAAGGGAGGAACTTTAAGATTCATTGTGTTGCAACCACGGAAGCCACCGCATAGCAGACATTAAATTTGGTAGAGGGATGCTTGACTGGGGATGGCATACTAAGGCCGGCAAGTGTTCAGCTGTGTAGTGGTCCTCTGAAGTACCTTCTACCTATGCTGGGCCAGTTTACAATAGAGGACTTGCACAAAGAGGAGGGAAAGAGCCAGGAAGATACATTTTGAGATATGAAAAAATGAAGGGTTTCACTCACATATTCAATTTAAAATACCAAATACATAAAAAATTAAAAAAAAAACTCTATAAAACTTAAGGTAAAATTTAATTTTTCATCCACTTCAAGAATAAATCAAAATTCTTCAGAGTAAACTACATACTCGTATATATAAATTCAAACTTATAAAAAACAATGAAAACAGTCATGGAAATGACAAGAAATAAGGTTTTTACCCCCTTTCGTTGGGGTAGTGGCGCTGCAAACTAATTTTTCTTATTTAGAGTTTTGCACCAAAATACAAAACCCTATTGAAATCGCGATCTGTCTCCATTTGTCCCTCCATCTGTATGTCACAGCAGTTTTTTTCCGAAACTATAGAAGCTACTGCCATCATACTTGGTAGAAAGGTTAGAAGTGTTGACTCAAAGATTATCGGCTAGGGTGTCATATAAGTGGCCCTAATGAAATATTTTCCAAACAGGCCTTCAATTGCCTTTTCGGAGTCAAGGAAGGCAGGAGAAGGGAAAATACATTGGATACCTTTCATCCGAAAAATCTAAAAAAATTCATTTGGCAAAACATTTGTGAGTACAACAACAGCAAATAATACAAATGTAAAAATTCGCTCAACTTTGTTAGTAATGGTATGATTTACCAATTTTACATTTTGTCGAATAAAATCACAGTGGTAACTTTAAATTCAGTGATCCAGATGGCTACCCATAAGATTCATTAGACATAAAAATTTGAGAAAGATCGAATGGTATTTAACGAAGTTACAGTTGTCTAAACTCTCCTATAATACAACAACAACAACACATGACTTTAAAGCAATATGCGCTTCCAATCACTACGGGCTTACTAGGATTTGCATTAACGTTTCGGGAAGGGTATAAATTATGAATATCTTTGAGAATACATTCAACAAGCGATATCAGTAATCTTAAGACATTTCAAATGAGTATATTGAGTAAAGTAAGTACCGTTTGGGCATTCTATACACCAAACTTTTGATTGAATCTTAACCAAATTCGGCTAAAAAAAGGACCAAAAACACAAACAACTCTAAGATTTCATACAGTCAATGGTAGCTTAGTAATATTGAAATAAAATGACGGCTAGTTAAAATGGAGTAAGTTTTTCTTGAGTTCATTCATTATTGGTGTCTGCGTATCGTAAGTTGGGTACAAAATACTTCTGACATATGTGCATTTCTGCCTACACAACTAGTTTACTTTAATTTAAAAGGACAAAAAATCAATGCATAATTTTTCTACCCTGGCCATATCATAGCAAAAGCATTTAAATATTTTTGATTTTTCTTGACTTTTCTTTTTGTTGACTCTATAAAACCCGCTGCAATCCAGTTAACAACTTCGCTGGTTTTATAAACTGTTTACATATTATCTGTTCATTTTTTTCTTCTTACTTCACGTCGAATATAAAGTGTGGTCCAAGTATAATGCACGATGTTAATTGTGAGTCACACCTTAATGTCAAGTTTTTTGCGCAGCCTAATTTCAGTGTTTGACAAATTCAACCATGAAGAGGTACACAATTGAGCAGCGCATTGAGGTTGTTGAAGCCTTTTACGAAAATGGGTGTTCCAATCAAAATGCATTTCGTGCACTTCGTGATTTTTTTGGTCAGCAAAATCGACCAAATGTGTCCACGATCGGGAGAATTGTGCACAAATTTCAGCAAACCGGGCCTGTAGGAAATGTGAAATCACCTGTATATGCTCGCCCAATTCGTTTTGTGGAAAACATTGCTGTTGTTCCCGATAATGTGGCAGAAGAGCCGTCAACCTCGACTCATCGTCGAGCCCAACAATCGAGCATCTCACGAACATCACTTTGTGAATTTTGAATAAAGATTTGAAATTGCACGCTTACAAGGTTCAATTGACTCAAGAACTGAAGCCTACTGCCCATTTTAAGCGTCGGCAATACGCCAAATGGTTGGTTGAATAGGCAGAAAGGAATGGTGACTTGACAAAGAAAATCATCTTCAGCGACGGGGCATACTTTCAGTTCAGTGGATTCGTTAACAAGCAGAATTGCCGCATTTGGGCAAATGAGAACTCACAAGTGATTGTTGAAAAGCCGATGCATCCACAAAGAGTGACTGTTTGGTGCGGTCTATGGGCTGGTTGCGTCGTCGGGCCGTACTTCTTCGAAAATGAGGACGGCCAAGCAGTCACCGTGAATGGTGTTTGCAATTGCGAGATAACAACGGACTTCTTGTGGCCAAAAATTGTAGTTATGAACGTAGACGCTATGTGGTTCGAACAGAATATTGCCTTTTGCCACACAGCCAACGAAACAATGGCTCTTTTGCGCGAGAAATTTAATGGCCGTGTTATCTTACGATGTGGTGATGTTAATTGGCCGCCACGATCTTGTGTTTTGACACCGTTGGACTTCTTTCTCTGGGTATATTTAATAGAAAAATTGTAAGTCAATATGCCAAGAACAATTTAAGAGCAAAAGGATGAGATGATTCAGCACAGTAACGACATTGAGCCCTAATTATGTCTCAGAGTCATTAAAAAAAAGGACCATCAGATAGAAGTTTGCCACCGTAGCCATCGCGAGCATTTACGCTCACATTTTCGGTACTGTATTCGCCAAGTGTGATGTTTTGTGTATTTGAGGAATTATTTTCATTGATTTGTAGCCCTACTAGCTTTGCTTCGCTGTCGAGTTTCAGGAAGAGTTCTTCGGCAGTTGTGAATGACCGTGACAAAATGTTGATGTCATCTGCATAGGCTACTACTTGGCTCGACTTGTATAGCAATATACCTCGTGTATCGACAGGTAGCTTCCTGATGACGTACCTCAGAGCCAAATTGAATAGCAATGGGGCCAGCCCATCTCCCTGCTTTAGTCCGATATTTGCGTAAAAGGCATCGGTGGGTTGATTATTGATGCGGACTTCGGAGGTCGTCGACGTCATTGCCATTTTGGTAAGACGGACTAATTTGGCTGGGATGCCAAAGCATAGCATTATTTGGTATAGTACGGTACGATCAATACTATCGTATGCCTGCTTAAAGTCAACGAAAATTTGGCGTATGTCTATATTGAACTCACAGCATTTTTCAAATACCCGCTTGACTGTGAACAATTGGCCTATTGTCGATCTACATGTTCTGCAACCACCTTGATACTCCCCAATAATACTGTTGGCGTATGACCCAATTTGATTTTCTAAGATTTTTGAAAATATTTTGTACGCCGTGCAAAGCAGTGATATGCCTCTATAATTTTCACATTGTAGCTTGTCACCTTTTTTGCCGATAAGTAATATAATAGTTTGGCTCCACTCTTTTGGCATATGTTCTTGTTGCCAAATGTGCTGGATGACCTTATGAATAGCTTGATGAACACTTCAACCACCATATTTGATAAGCTCTACTGGAAACTCATCAATGCTCGGCGTTTTATTATTCTTTTCTGCTTTGATGATGGAACAAACTTCATCCAGCGCTGGTGGGGTCAATGGAAGCTCCGATGTTCTGGAGCTGTGTTTCAGGCTTTTCACTTTGTATGCTTGTATTGTGTTGTTACTCGCTAGGTTTACATCTATGCTTCTCGATTGGTCGTCGAAGTTTTTTTTTTTTGCTTAATCCTAATTATCTTATTCTCAACTTTTCTGGCATTTCCATAGTGTTCTCTCTTCATCCTGGTTTTCCTATCTAACGCATTCCTCTTGCGCCGGGCTTCATGTCCAATCATCTGTTCTGCCCCTGTCTTAATAGCAACTTTCACTTTCATCCAGAGCTCGTTGCTTGTCTTTAACGATGCGTCAGATATGATGGGAGCCAGCTGGCTGTCGAGGTTCCCCCCTGAATTTGTTGGGTACTGACGCCGTTTTGAGCCTTTCGATGTCAAATTTTTGTAGCAGGCTGGTCTTTGCCGAATATGCCGTCGACATACGACATCGATAGGTTAATTTGATCAAGTAATGATCTGAATTACAATTGGCACCTCGATATGAACGGCCGTCAAATATGCTGGAGGCCCAACGTTGCTGGATCAGAACATGATCCATCTGGTTTTGTGTGTTGCCATTCAGTGATACCCAGGTTATTTTATAAATGCGCCGGTGTGGGAAACAAGTCGAAAGTATGACTAGACTTCTGCTACATGCAAAGTCAATCAGGCGCTGGCCGTTGTCATTTGTTTCAACGTGGAGGCCATATCCTCCAGTTGTTCCCTTATGAGATAGCTCATTGCCAACCTTGGCGTTGAAATCACCCAGAATTATTTTTGTGTCTTTCCAGGTGATTGTAGAACATTTCTTTCGTTCCTTCGTCCTTTTCTTTGGTCGGGGCGTGAACATTGATCAGCCAGATTTTGAAGAATTTCGCTTTTATATGGATCGCACACAACCGTTCATTGACTGCCTTAAAATTAATAATGTGCGATTTGAACTCCCTTTCTATAATGAAGGCCACTGTGAATTCTCGTTTTCCAGTAGGCTTCCCACTTTTGAATATTGTGTGCGATCTCGTCGTTTCCTGAATTTTAATTGATATTGGCTGGCCTGTTGTAAAAGGTCCTTTTCAGCGCCAGGGTAATTGAGTGATCTGACATTCCAGTAACTAATGCCATAGTCTTTGTTTCGTTTGCGATGTTGTTGCCGTGAGTCCAATCCATTCCGAAGCGCATCTGCAGATTTCGAAACATTTTATGGTATTCCAGGGACGGGGAGTTGGCCAGCGGCCCAACCTCCATTCCGGCGGCATGGTTATTACGTCGATTCCGTTATCAGGCGCGGAAGATTCGCCTTCACTCTCTTATGTCCGCATAAAGGGGGCGTAAGTAGGATTTAGTAGCAGAGCTGTGGATGTATTTATAGTTATTAGCATTTCTCGACATTTAATGTCCCATTATTAGGAAGCCAGTAAGCCCAATGTGCGACCCCAAGAGGATTTACTACCATATAATTTGGGGGTTTGGAATGAGGCATCATGGAAGCTACGGGTTGGGGAAACAAGGGGTTCCCTCCTTCTTTCTCAAACGGACTTGGGACCGTCTATGGCGGAGTTTCTGAATGCATTATAATCACATTTTTTCCAAACTCTATTGATGGATTCCATGTGTGAGTTAAGTTGTCGATATTCAGAAAGCATTGTTTGGATCACTAACATTTTTACAAAATCCTTCTGGTAGAAACACTCTCCTGCTACTTCCACTTGTTCAATATAACATTAATAAATAACTACAAAAGTACATATGTCCCCTAGATCAATTCTAAAGCCTCTCTACTCGGAAAGCAGTACTGCCTACCCAATTTGCTAACTATCCGTTGAATTGCTTTTCATCTTACCTATTGTTGATTAGCTCCTTTTTGAATCAAAGCAATATATGTCTTTGTATGTTTAAGATATTTTGTACTCGTAGATTTATAAAGCTTTATTTTTTTTTTTGTGTACAAATTCTTATGCACGGAAAAAGACGCTACACATAGGTTGCCCTTTGTTCTTCCGTTAATGTTATCATATATATTGATGTCATAGAAATTTTACGAATACGTATGTTTATTAGTTATTGTACGTTAATTCAATTGCTATGAATACCAAGTATCGAGCATTAATTATCAAAATTTATACTTAAAAGGCACTAACGCCCAGATTATCATATCTAAAAGCTTTTAATAATTACAACTCGAGTGATGATAGCATGTAGGTTACAATTTCAGAAAATAAACAGTAATAAATCACCACAAACATCAATTATTGTTCCGATGCATGCATTTGTTTAATTGCTCGAAACAGATTTTAATATATCACCCAGAGAACAACCCAAATCAACACATAGGTGAGGTCAAAGTAATTATGAGCGAATTTTAATTTGTAGCACAACACATACATTTCCTTAATTCCGTTTCTTTTTATACTCATCGTAGACTTCGAGCAACCCCCTACATGCACGCAATTACAAGTTCTTGAATGGAGTTTCCTCCAGACTAAACCAATAAATTTTCAAATTAATACGCAAACGCATCAACAGTTAAATTTTCCAGCTTTCTTGTCCAAAGTCTAACATGCACACGACATTACCACCTTGGTCACCTGCCCACCACCCAACCACCCATAAAGCCCTCAAGTACAAGAGAGGGCTACTTGTAGGCAATGCATGGCAAAAACCACAGCAGAGCGTATTAAAATCGCTCCGAAACGTGTTAGAACGCAATAAAAGTAAAAAGGAAGTCGGATTTGTTGTCAGAAGTTAAAAGGAATAGGTTGGGATTGTGACGAAATAACGCCCTACTCTTCCTCTGAACTACCACGTTTCTTCTCACTATTTTGCAGTTACTATGGCCTCTCCTGAGGACTTGCTATGAAAAAAGTCAAATCCTTTCTCTCCACGTTGTACCATGTACATCCCGAAAACACCAAACGTGAGCTGAAGAACATTTCCGAAAACATACATACAACTCGTTGTTGGCGTTACAGAGGGTCAAACGTAAGTTCCGGCATATTGTCTTGCCACTTAAGTAATCATCTGAGAAGTATCCTGAGCAACAACAAAACACAAGCAAAAAGATGGAACTCCAAAAGATCGATATCTCTCCTATATAATTTTATTGTAATATCTAATTAAGTTCATTCTATATCAAAACTTTCTCTTCTCGTTCGTGTTTATGTCCTTTCGGTCCTTCTTCGTTCTCTTCAGCATGTGTTGACGATATATTCTCTTTTCCCCGTGTTTATCCTTTTTATGAGTTTAAGAGAGCAAATAGTGGGTTTCTGTTGGGGAAGACTGAATCCATTTCGTCGAATGAATTCGACCAAAGGGATCTCTGTGCACATTTGTATTTGCAATTGCAAGCACACATTATGCATTAGAAATTGGATTTATGAATGAGATTGCCTTAAAGGAAACGAGATGAAGGATATCTTTGATTTGAGGAGTGGAAAAGTATGTTAATAAATGAGATATAGGAAAAATGCAGCAAGCTAGTAATGAAGTTGGATGTATTCAGGACGCTTGTAGCTTCTTTAATAGGATTTTGATTCACAGATAGAAAATACTGGAGAAATAGAAACGAGGACACCTTATATGAAAACCTAATATTACTCGTAAATTCGAAGGAAATATGCTGTAGAGAAATATGCGCTTCGTGAGTAGAAATAATTTATAGTCTGTTTTTATTTATTGAATGTGCGTTCTACTTGAACAGACTATTCTACATTGTATTTTATAATTTAACAGATATTTTACTTAAGAATGATTTATGGGCTATTCAAAAAAGTCAACCTCAGCATGCTTTCCACCATTGTATAAGTGGAAAGCATGCTGAGATTGACTTCTCTAAGTAATCCCTATAAAGTTTCAATTAGGAAATCAAGGGCCCAACAAAATCTGTGAACTATATATGAGCTGGCTGTGAATTTGTGCATTCCTAATGCAAGGCATTTTTTCAATACAGAGATGATTTTTATCAATTGCGATATAAAGCTGCTATTGGATTTTCGTCACCAATAGGTCAATGGGTTACTACTTGGAATTCAGTCCGATTTTCATAGAGTAAGCCTTAAGAAAACTGATTATCTCAAAACTGCCCAAATGCCCTCAGAGTCCTCTGAGGGTGGGCATTTGGGCAGTTAGTGAGAACAATAATATTGTGGCTTATGATAGGAGTTTGATGAACGATAAGATTTTTATTTATCAAAGTTAGTATTTCTGGCCGTAGCCACCATGGAGTTAGTTTTACAACAGATTTTGCAGAACAACACATACTTAAATAAATTTTGGCAGAAAACCGATGTAGATACTACCTGATCACAATGTACATTTTGGATTTTTACAGCAATGAAAATGACTTCAAATATATCCTGCCAACTCAATGGTGAGAATTGCAGCGAAGCTTATCTTATTGATAGGGGTAAATATTTTGTGATTTTTGAGTGGATGGCTTAATATATAGGCTTCTCAAATTAGAACTGTTTTGGAAAGAGCACCATCAACACCCATATTCCTCCATCTTAACCCTAATACAGAGTCATCGCGTGGTTTGTAGCCGCACAAGGCAAGGCTTTAATCGGTACTCCCTCCCCTGGTTAAGCCCGTAATTTTGTTCGTTCCAGTTTTGGTTCAGGAGGATAATACCCTAACTATTTAGAGCCACTCCATTGTCCACCCCCTATGGACCCACCGTGTTCCCGACTGGAAAAAACGGCAGCTATTATAAACAACAGCATCAGGGACCATCCACCCTCCACTATATATTTTATATACTTATACTAATATTTGATTTATTTATATACGTTCTTTGACTTTTCATTCTCTGTTCTTGTCTTTGATGCTCTTTTTGGTCGTCCATATACAAATTTTAAACACTGAAAGGCATTCGCCTGGCTCTTGCATGAGTAAATTTTCTCAGAATTTCTCTAAAGTCTAAGTTTTTTGCACTGTCATTTTCTATTGCTAGAAGTTTACTAAAGCTTCGTTCGGCACTAGCAATTGTCACGGGTATTGTTAGTAACACTCTTAGCGCGATCCACAAGTTTGTAAACAAATCTTTACTGTTTGTGGCTTTGATCATACACAGGACTTCTTTTGGTGTGACTTTGTTGTTTCTTTTGTTTCCATGATCCAAAATTGAGCTTACATGTAAAAGTTCATGATACAGTTCAATGCCGTTTATATCAGAGACTTTGGCTGTATTATCAGTTAAATGTCTTTCAAGGTCCAAGCAACTTTGTTTTAGATAATCTTTTTTCTGGAAGTTGAGCAACATTACCCACAAATCCCTTGTTCCTTCAACGCAGTTGATCTCTTCTCAAGTGAGACCAAAACGTTATCCACTAATGGATACTTCTCTTGAAAAGGTTTCTTCAGATGGCGATTGCACTTCCTCAGAAGACTCATACAAAAAACTCGTTTTCGTTTACGAATCCTTTTCTCGGGAAAAACAGGTTCGACACCAAGTTCAGCTGCTATTTCTTTAGCAGAGATTACTGAGCTCACATATCCATTCTCTCTGAATCTGTTAAAAAATTCCAAGCACTTATTGAACTTCTCAGAACAGTCACTGATGTCCACCTCTTTCTTTTGAATTCTTTTACGGATCGAATTAACTTCAAACATAATGTCATTCCACAAGACCCAAGTTACGATGAAGGAAAAGTCTTCCATCTGATTAATCAAAGATTGAGCTTCTGAGGCTGTTTGGGTGTCATCAATTTGGTCACCTTACTCAACCAATGCATCCCTAACTTCCGCATAACATATTGGTATCTAACAGCCTTAAAGCACTTATGCGAGCTTCGCAACGTGTTTCACACACTTGCTTTAAAGTAAGTGCTTTAGTATGGTCGTTTATTATGCACCAGCGCTTCGTTCAACTAGAGAAGATGACAAAGGTTCGTGGTAAAATGGCTTATAAAGAAGTAGACTTAACTGATGAATTTGCTCCATCAGCAATCACTAGGTTTAAGCTATGGCACCCACAAGGAATAAACACAGCCAAAGGGAATTTATCGGGCTTGAACTCCATTATGCACACCAGCCGTATTGGTGCCGCTATCGTATCCTTGACCACGATAGTTTGTCATGTTCGAATTACACTCTTCAATTCCTTTAAACAATAAATCAGCGAGACTTCCTCCAGTGGGTCCTTTGACAACTCAATAGGCTATAAAGCTTTCTTCTACTTTGAGTTTCCCTTCATCATCTTCAGTGATGTAGCGAATCGTTAAAGAAACTTGCTCCTTGTGACTTATGTCTGGAGTACAATCAAGGATAACGGAAAAATATCTGGCTTCCTATATTTTTGTCAAGATGCTTTGCTTTTCCAAGTCACCTAATATAGTTATTAATAAATGAAATTGTGTTTGTTTGTCAGTTATACCTGTTAAGTGTTCCATTAGTACACTATCTAATTTTCCTAAAAGTTGTACATGTCCCACGAAAAGCCATATTGTGCTCTACTAGACATTGAGTAATTTCTGCAGTTTTAATTTCCTTCATGATGTGCTTGTTAATTGATGTGTCTCCTTTAATTATTTGTTCTGCTTCAAACCATTTAGCCATATTTTTGAAATGGTTTGGTGACAACTCATGGGATTTTAACCAATCTGCCAAGTTTCTCTAGTTGTTAAAATCTATTGCTTGACCAAAATGTGACTTTGATAAGGGATTAAATAATCTACAACAGAAACAATAGACAGAATCTGATTTTTCAGAATAAATCAACCATCTCCTTGATTTCTTTCTCCAATTTCCAAAAACCGATATCGGAATTGGTTTGAAAAATGCCAATTTTTGTAATTTTTGGGGTAATCATGGTTTTCTTTAGAATATTAAGTCGGCCCTTTAAAAACAAGCTCATCACGCTGAATATGTATAATATGCGCTGGCCACGTTGCAGGATCCAAAGTAATCACCGGCAACTGCTCCGATTTGGAATTTAATTCAATTTCAGTGTCTGTTGACAATTCTATCACTCTTTTAAGGTTAATTACCACTGTGGTCACGATCGCTTGTAACGGTATCATCAGTACGGTAAAAAAAAGGCACAAATACAGTGTCTTTGGCCTTTTGACTACTACTTTGTGAGGAGGAACTACAGCTAGATGCAAAAGTCCTGGTCTCAAACGCGTGAACATTTTGTGTTGTATTAGTTTTAAAAAAATTGGTTAGTTTTGGCACTTCACTTAATAAAGCCTCATTCACTAAATCACTTTCCTTGTTCAACTTTCTCCTTTGCGCCCCTGACAACTTTTTTGTCATAATGCTTGAGTTTTCCACTAATTTATCAATATTTTAATTTCCGTATTTTATAAACAGTACACGAATAATGCTCCTCACTAATTAACTTAAAACTAAAATTCTTTTCATCTCAGTTACATATATTTATCAATATATTCATCTCAAGTAGCGGCACAAATGACGGTAACATACTGCAAAACGGCACTGCGCGTTACTCACTATGCGCTTCACATTGACATCTTTCAGTATTCTTAAAGCTCGTAACACGAAGAAAAATAAACTACTGTCACAGAGAATATACTTTTGAGGTACTGTACTAGCAATTGGTGTAAACGCCGACGGCGTTGTCTATGTCTATGTCACTATAAAACCAAAACAAGAATAAACTGTGTCTGTGTCCGACGCCTACTGTAGCAAATGACAGACTGAGTTGAGTAGTGGAGGGGAAGGGCGCGAGCCGCCAGGAGTGTGCTGTATCAGCTGTGGATTCACAAGCTTGCGTAGTGTATGCAGTTAGTGGTCAGCGCTGCTTAGTATACAAAGTTGCTGTGAGTTACTATAGTACATTATGCATAGACAGAATTCTACGCACTCAGCAATGCATCCATTGTATAATACAGAGACCGATGCAGCCTTATATATAAAACTAGACTACAAACGCATGAAATAGATTTTCATACCCATGGTGGCGCCAGCTGGATCGCAGCGCCCAAGGCAACCGCCTCGGTTGCCACCCACGCGGTGGCCTAATATCAAGTAAGGCTATTCCAAAAGACTCTTATTAGACAAGTTTTATTCTAGAAGTGTCAGATGCAATTAAATCAAAGTGTAAGTTTAATAGAGAAACACTCGTTAATTTAAAAATTTCGTATAGAATTCTTTCACGTAATTCGGGTATTAGCTATGATGGCTAATAACTTACCTACTAAGCGCTAGATAACCTAATATATATAGTGATAAGCAGTAATACATATAGTTATAAGCAGTACAACACCAATTGGAATCGTGGGATCCTGCCACTCCATCCTGCGTTGGAGTTGGCATTTGATGGGTGTACTCATGGATGCTGAAGTCTCAAAAAGCTTCATGCATTTCTAGTGATTGCAAGATACGAACACCGTGTCTCCAACCAGGAAACGTTACACTACCCAGCTGCTAAATATTATTTATTTATTTATCAAACCTAACAAGGTGTTCACACAAAAATAAATACAAATACATTTCCTTATGAATAAAATATAACATATAGTATGTCTTAATAGTTTCTTAAAAATATATAACTATCATAACATCACATTTTTATTGCTTTAACGTTACTAAAAAGGATAGGGACGAGTAGGAATTAGGACGAAATTAACTTGGAAATGGCTGTTTTAAATTGGGATCTTGAGATGGTTTGAGAATAAAGGTAACCTACACTGTTCAAAATTTTGCAACATCTATTTATTGGCTCGTTCTCACCATAGATCGTGGAATGTTTGGTTTCCACCAGTAAACGAGAATGTCGTGTAAGTCTTGCTTGTTCGTTCAAGATTATCCTGTCGGTGAGATACTGAATTTGAATAGTACCCCTGAGGACGTCAAATGCAAAGCAAGAGCCTATCATAGTCCTACGGGAGGCAAGTGAATTCATATTAAGAATAGATAGCCGATTTTCATATGATGGCAAATTATGAAAATTTTGTGGGTCGTACAGGGATCTCAAAGCAAATAGCAAGAACTGTTTTTGAATGGACTCCAATCTCGCTGTATGAATACCAAAAATCGGATTCCAAACGACACTAGCGTATTCGAGAATGGGGCGCACTAGTGATGTGTATAAAGTTTTTGTCACCCACAGATTTTTAAATTCTTTAGCACGCCATTTGATGAAGCCTAGAACTTTATTAGCCCTGCTCTGAACTTCATCGTAATGTAAATTAAAGCGGAGTTTCTTATCTAAAAGGACACCAAGATCTACTATACTCTCAACTCTGGCAAGCTTTATATTGTTGAGGTGATAATCATTGACCAAAATTATATTTTTCCGAGAAAAACTAATCACCTGGCATTTCTCAAGGTTCAGATATAGACAGTTATTATTTGGTTAATCGTATACATATCCTGAAAACAGATATTTTACTGTACAATCCTGCGCATCACTACCTTTTCACCGGTCAGTGAGATATTGAGAAAAGATTTTAGAATCATATATCCCTCAAATTCATATGCGGGAGGACTGCAAATTTATTTAACGTACTTGCTACGGCTGTTTATGTCATTTTTGATCGACTATCCAGTCGAAATCCAACATTCGACATATACTTTCTAGCATATTATCCACTTCCACAACGACGCCTGACTATAGTCAATACCCATGGACGAGCGCACAAAACTGAGTGTCGACTAAAGTTGACGGCCAAAAACAAATACACGACTTTAGTCAACAGCCGGGAGACACATTTGGCACTGAGCATTTGGCGTTGAAATATTGTGCGAGTTGTGTATGCTGGCTATGGGTTTCTTATCCAGTGATTGCCTCACTGAATTGAAATTTATTGAAAATTAATAACTACCTGCAAACGAGAAGTGTGTTTCCAAATATAAATTTGTTGCACTTAATGTGCTGGATTACCGATATTAAGCATTTTTCCCACTCAAATAGTATCATATACATCAGCTACCCCCAGTGAACTAACAGTGCAACCTAATAAAAAATCCTAGTATCTCAGTCAAGTGAATCGTTCGTCTGATTCCGTGGATAAAGACAGTTCATCGTCGCTCGCATTTCGAGATAAGAAGACACGGTTGACGGGCAAAGACAAGTTTCAAGGCAAGTTCTAAAGTGGTTGCTCATGACCGTGACAACATCTTGATGTCGTCAGCATAGACTGCCATGTAGCTCAATCTGTAAAGGGTGGACCAACCAAAACGCACGATGTTAATTGTAAATAAAATAAAAAGTTTTCAGAGAATTATGTTCATATTTTTTTATTATAATAGAAAAATCGTTGACAATTATGTGTAAACCAAAATATCGCCCAAATGCTTGTCACGGCTACGGTGGCATACTCCTATCCCATGGTTCATATTTTCAATGACTCTGAGAGGTAATTGAGGTTCAATGTCGTCAATGTGCTGGATTATCTCATCCGTTAGTTTTTGAATCGTTCTTGGCTTTTTTTAAATATCCCCAGAGAAAGAAGTCCAACGGTCTCAAATCACATGATCATCGCCTCAACGTGAGATAACACGGCCATTGAATTTCTCGCACAAATGAGCCATTGTTTCATTGGCTGTGTGGCATGTTGCATCTTCCTGTTGGAACCACATATCGTCATAGTCCATAACCTCAATTTTTAGCCACAAGAAGTCCATTATCATCTTACAATACCTGTAATGAAATGGGCAGTTACAGATGCCCGTGAAGGACTACAGCGATGGTCTGTTTCCTCCGCCGAGACTCGGCCTTGTCTAGGGACGCGTGAGTGCGCTGGCAGGCTAGCGTTGCGGTGTCGTGGGACGAGCACAAGACCCACTACAAAAAAATTTTTTCGTATCTACGAATTTCGAAAAAAAGGTTCAAATAAATATCGACTGAAGTCGAGAACGAGATAACCTACTAAGGGTCAAGAGGATTGTTGCTTCAGAGGACAAATTGGGCCTGGAGAAAACGGACGACTTACAGAGGCTTCGCCGTTACCGACGATACTTATGGCCCACAAATAAGAGTGGTGCGTCTCGGTGGAAGCGGTGCCCCCTCGCACTCTTCCAACCGGATCAAGATCCAAATTAAGAAGTGGCCATATATTTCCCATTTGAGTGCAAAACTCATACAAACATAATTTGCATGAATTTTTCCATCAAATGAGAAATATAACCGTGTGCAATTTATGTTACAGCGTTATGCGATGGAATCACATAACACTACACCATAAAAGGGCACGTGAGTGGAAGACCACTCTACCCGGGCAAGAGCCCCTACAACATAATAAAAGGGGAGAGCTCGCCCGATGGCTAGCTCATTTCAGTGGAGGGGTAGACCATCGTCGTGGGTCCCATACACGATCAGGTGTTCCGAAAAGGAAAGACCGATATCTAAATTTAGTTCCAAAACATTTTTATTTCTTGACTTTCCGACTTCATTGTATTACGTCTTAAAATCGTACGTATACTATACACTCGTATGTATTTATTTTTTTGATCAAGTATTTCCTACTCAACTCACGCAAGTCAAATTAATCGTGAATGAATGAACTGCCCGTATGATTAATAATTATTTATCATGTAAATCTCGGAATAATATTTCTTTCTTTTCATTTGTTTGAATCTATAATTAACCATATACGAATATACATAAATATTTACAAATATTTAAAAAGAGAAAACAAACGGTGTACTCACCAACATCCTCTCCAGGCGCCCGCTGGTGATGCGATGAGGCCTGAAACCTTAATTGAAATGGGGAGAAAATTCCAAATCACAAATTTTGCACTGTATATAAATTATCTTCCTTATCAAATAAGATATTGAGACAAGTGGCTTTAGGTCAACTACATTAAGTTGTTCAGTTATCGCTACTTTTCTAATAAAGCTCATATCAAACGCATAAACCTCGCTCTCTCAGTTAATGTTTTCTTCGCATCCTTATATCCCACTATCTGGAAACATC
The DNA here is from genome assembly GCA_963969285.1 of Odontomyia ornata. Taxonomy (NCBI): domain Eukaryota; kingdom Metazoa; phylum Arthropoda; class Insecta; order Diptera; family Stratiomyidae; genus Odontomyia; species Odontomyia ornata. The sequence continues at coordinate 457,422,682 of OZ017739.1, forward strand.
ATTCCATTTTCTTTTCACCAATTTTTTCTGGCGAACACCATCGCACCCAACATTCTTTCGAAAAATAGAAAGTATTCCATTCACTCGGATATTATGATAACAACTACTCAATCCCATCCGGCATTTTCACATCCTCGACTACGTGCGACTTCACCACGCACTTTCCAATGTACTACCGACGTACTGCCCTTTTGCGACAAAGCCGCCATCGGATCCGCGCTCCGGCAATTGATATATTTGTGCTACCAGTACTTATTTTCAGCTAATCAGCATATGATAACGTTCAATAAAATTATCCCTCAATAATGTTCATAATCACGTTACTTCTTCCTGAAAACGAATTTTGGGCATTTCATGGCAACATCAATTTGCCGTTGACGTGTTTTTGTGTGAATAAACAAGTCACACACTCAGCATATTGTTCCAAAATTGCAATAGGCAAACTTCATACAGAACCTTCACATGCATACATTAGTGTGCGTCAAATGCCAAAAATGGGGCTCCTACTCCATCCACTGGAACTTGCCAGGTGAAAGCACCCCGCGAAAAATCGTCCAGTGTGCACTAAATCCCCAAATTGGCTTATAAACTTCACGATCAAGTTTGTCGGATAGCTTAAAGAATCGATTTTCACCCTGAAAATTATATTTTTGTCAACTTAGCGGCCACCAAAACAAACAAAATTGTACGACACACGAAGAGTCAAAATTACGCTCTGCGTTGCAAGAGCGTCCGCGCTGGTGCACAATCCCGAGCAGACTCTCTCATCCTTTTCTTGACAACTCGAGTATGCTAATGCGCTTACCGTTCCTTTCCACATAGGAGGCTCATTGTTATGGGAAAAGAGCAATGCCTTTCCATCATGCACCAAAGATCTTGTAATCTTTGTCTGCCAGATTTGTACAATTCTGATAGGTAAATTAAAACAATTGTGATATTTAGTTCATTCATAGAAACTTCCACATAAGCATACACGTCCAAAGTATTATTAGCTCATGTGCTTTGAATCCTTTGATTTATTTGGAATTATTAGTCTAACAACATCGACTCGTTCACAAACAGGTGCAAACATTCTCGTGGAGTTTTAGCATGTTTAGTTTGAGGATTCACCTTTGGACTGCCATTCAATATATTGTTACATGCACAAATAATTCCACGAGCTACTGTTGCAATTGTCTTCACAACCATTAAGAACCTCATGATCAACAAAATGAATTTACTCGAAACCACGAGAGCCCGCCAAGCGTGATCAACATCTGAAAGTGACGTCACTCCATTCATTAAGCTGCTCGAATATACCAGGTACCTCTCGGCAGAACATTCGCCAATGTACGAGAAATGGGTTGAATGGGTAGAGACCCTATATAAAGGCGAGCTGAATGAATGGGGGGAGCATTCAGTCAACCGCGATAGTAAAAACTGCAATAGTGCGTGGAGTGCGAATTGAAAAGCGATCAAGTAATAGTGAAGTGATTTGAGAAGACAATGGCGATAGAAATTTATGGACAAGTGGAAGTTAGACTTTTAATAGTGAAAATTAAAATTGTGAAATAGTTAAATAAGTGATTGTGCATTTTTAAGTAATTAAATATACTTTTTTAATTTAATTTAAAAGACATTGCGTTTTCATTTTCCCGGAACATTAAAATTATTGGCCGCGAACCATAACACGCCACAATATTTTTAAGCAGTGTTCTAATGTTGGATCTACTTGGAGTTTCAGACTATGTGATACCGTCTTTACCTTTATAAGCTTTTCCTCCACGTTGTGTCACTAGCCAAGACAATGGTTCATCCATTTCAGAATCTGTAGGTTCAACGTCATTATCACTCGAGGCTAATTCTGCCTCAGAACCAGTATCTACGATCTCTTGAGCGATATACAAAAAAAAAAATAAAGAAACCTTTACGTTATAATGTCACGCCGTATGCGTGTGGGAGCTGCACGCAATTGTTCTGAGCTTTTTCACGTCGGGAGCTATCTAGGGACTGAGGAAATGGGTGATGGATCAACGAGTTGTTGTAAGAAGCTACCTACAACGGCAATGGACACAATGCCAGATCACATTGTTCGAAACCATAATTTTATTTTCTGCTTCAAACTTTCACAGCATCATTTAATATTTTCTTATTTGATTCCAATAGTGAAGCTGTCATTACCTTAGCTTAGAGTATTTCATTCATATTGAATCAAAAATTTTGGCACAAAGAGTGATAAAGATATATTTACATAAGAAACCCACGCCGTATGCGTGATAGAGTCTGTGGGACCTGCGAGCACTTTAAACTTGGCTTTCTACGTTGAGAGCTTACAGTGAACAAAAAAAAGGTGACACATATTGAGCGGTTTGTAAGGTCCAGCTACTGGTAACAGTAGCGCACATCATTCAAATTTCAATGACCCATGTGGGTCTGACAGACCCTACAAGGCATGCGGAGAGTTAAGGATTTAGTATACTCGTATAAGTACAATTTCTAGGTTAAGTAAAATAATCGCTGAGGAAGGCCGAACGCTAACGGTCGAAAATCGGTTTTGAGAAATGAAACAAGTTGAGAAAGCAGGAGAGTGCTCCTACCAGAAGGTCTTTGTAAACATCCTAGGGTTAGAAATAAGTTTTCTAATAGCGTGAATCAATAACTTGAATTATTCATCCAATACTTGGATATAAAATCGTTCAAATTTATGCAAAAGACGCACAGTTTCTTTCATAATTACAGTGCAGCCGCCATTATGATCTAGCTTAAACGATTTTTCTGAATGCTCGGCCGATTGAACATGTTCAAGTTAAACACTATTCCTTAAATTTTCATGAAAATTGAAAGAAAATAAAAGTGCCTAGGTCAATTTTAAAAACGTATCAACCATAAACACGTGTTATTGTTGGTGTCATTCCATACAATTGAAATGGCTATAACTCACTTCATTATGATTCGATCTCAATAAAATTATACATCTCATATCAGTCTATATAATTGCAAAATTTCAAGAAGTTTAAGGGTACCGTTTTGACTTTATGGGCAAAAATGTAAAATTTACGCATCATACTATTATTAATAAAGTTGAGTGAATTTCAATTTTCGAGGTATTTGTTGCCCTTGTACTCGTAAAGGCCCACATTCATGATAATTTTGAGATTTTTCGGCTCAAAAGTGTCCAATCGCGAGGGGGGACACAAATTTTTGGTACATTTGGCCTTCCCCAGGACCCCCTAGTTCATAAAATGATTTTTTTTTATTTCAGATTCTAAAAGTTCTAATCAGCCCCTTTCATTTGAGACCCCACTCGACTATCTTTGATTAAAAAAATGTTTAAGGGCCAATTCGTTTTAGGGGAACCCCCCTTAAAAAAATTTTGAATTTTCGGTAAGACCTTAATTTTTGAGAGACAATCACTTCTAAATCTTTCGCAAAGTTTGAGCATTCTAGCTTCTATAGTTTCTGAGGAAATTAGCTGTGCCGCACAGACAGACGGACAGATGTACAGACGGACGGCCAGACGGACAGACAGTTCACGAAACTAGTGTCTTTGTAAAAAAAAAATTTTACAAAGACCTAAAAACACTATGCAAAGTTAAAAGGAAAATTTTTATTTTTAGGATTTTGTAAAATACCTGTCTGTCCGTCCGTCCGCCCTTGTGTCGCAGCAGTTTTTCATATAAACCAGAAACATATACTATTCATAAATATACTATTCATAAATATTTTTAGGAATTCATGATTGAAGTGATTTTTGTTAGTTTGCAACACAATGGTGACCTTTAGAAAATAAAGAAACAATAGATTTTCTTTGAAATGTGCACATATCTTTGCCATGCTTCTTGACTTTATTTGTTAATGATGACTACATTTCATACGTTGAGTACTCAAGGCGTATGCCTGTTTACCCAACTTGTTTATTTTCAAAACAAGTAAGTTTCTTCAGAAAAAAACAATGACACTAGACGCTACAACTAATTTGTTGACTTTATTTAATGGCTTTATCATAAACCTTAGGGATCCGGAATTTAATCACAAGGACGTATCCCAAAGAACAAAGCATAGAAACTCACACCAGACTATTTTTGATGGCTCTGCACTGCATGTCCAACTGAATGGAAAAGAGAAATTCAAACTTTCTTCCCATAACTGATACTCTAAGCGTTCATCTAAAATAGTGATGGTTAAAAACTCTAAATTCTGAGGAGTTGCCCCACCATTATATTGGGGCTACTCCGGTGGAGGCTCCACCGACCCAAATGAACTCACCCAAAGACGGGCGTGGGCACCACTCGTTCGATTCTCCGAGCCTCTCAAGGGGTAGCCCAAACGAGAAGACGGCCGTCCGGAGCGAAATTACCACTTATACAAGTTTTGAGGCTCGCCACCACTTAACAGTGAAGATCACCTTAAAAAAAACTCTGCCACGCAGAACGAGTTATAATGTTTCACCGCCACATAAAACTCTTAGCTTGACACACCTGGACAACCGAATTTAATTGAAACAGTAATGTTCACTGCACACGCCGAACAATACCACCTCACTTAACTTTTCCATGTCTTCCTGCTGGTCAACGTAACGGAAAAAGAATTCCCGAGCCATACCTTTCACAGCTGAAAAGGAATGTATTTATGCTGTATGGTAGCGAGGAAAGAGAAAAGTCAAAAATAACCTTAACTCGACTTTAGGAATATTCTGTATTTGTTACAATTTGACCAGTATAACGTAAACTTTAAGCCACCCGCATTTATTCAATCCCTACGCTAGCAAGGAGCCCCCGTCTTTCATTTTCTGGATAATCGCCACCGCACAGTTGCCTTGTCCCAATTTAATGTTCCGGTATCAAAGGTTCGTCTCCGATTTCTAGTCAATGTTGTCGCTGAGTATTGCTCTGTTATACCTCCGCCGGTTGCTTGAAAACTCCCCAAAAAAAAGAAAGCGCGCCAACCTTCCCGGGCTTAAATAACCGTAACGGTTTTCCTGCCATCCACCGGGATAGTCATGTTTTTGGAGTGGTTTTGTTCCGTTTGTTCGAGTAGTTCCCATCGCTTGATTACACTCATAGTAAGTTCGGCTCGGTTGCAATCCTAGTGAGAATCAAGTGTATTACCCGCTGAATGCGCTGAATGTATTTAACTGACAGTTCGAACTGTCAGTAATGTTTATTAACAGCACGACCTTTTTTCCTTGAGCCGGCTCTAATATTTCCTAGTTTTTCTTGTCCCCGCCGGTAGTTTAATTGCCATTCTAACGCACGGTGTGTCATATGCTTCTATATATCCACCAGTTTTAACTAATTTCGGTCGTCGGATATCTCCTCGGAAATATCACGACTTCTTTATTTAGATTTCCGTGGTGGGTTATATTGAATTTGGTGCGAATAAAGTAAATGGTGCCGTTAGCCAGTTAAGAGAGGAGGTAAGATATTCAACAATTGTATCCGTGTTTCTTTCTTGCAGTTTAGTGGATTTATCAGCTTCCTCTTGTTTGAGCTTGTTGTAATCGGCGGTCATTTGTTGGTGTGCCAAAGTAAGTTTTTGATTGATATTTTTAGGCTCATTCATAGCCTCTTGTTTGGCTGAGAGCTCATCACGAAGCTCTGCCAATTGTTTTGCGTGGGCGTCACGTAATTCATCTATTTGACTATCGAACACTGCGCGTAACACTTCAGCCTTTTGTTTTTCTACAGCATTAATATAATTGTTGAAACATGCTCAGCTGCTTTCAGTTTCGCACATTCTTCCCGAAGACCATTGATTTGCTCTTCAAAAGTTGGCTTGTATTCTCGGACTCTCGCAGTGATTCCTTCAATGATTTCATTCTGGCTTCATATTGTGAGCTCAACAAACGGCATTCGCCTAAATCGTTTTCATATTCAGAAACCTTTTTATTTGAATCTGTTTGCAACGCCTCGAGATTCTGACATCTTTGTGCTTCCGATTTAATTCCTCTTCAACTTTACCACCTGGATCAGGTGTATTCCTTTCCAAATCACTGGTACTATCCGTGCATAAGGCTTGTCCAATTTTCGACAGATCATGCAAAAGATTTGAGTGCATTCCATAAATTCATTTCTTATGATGCGCTGGCATATCTTTCAATTGTTGCAACTCCGATGTAACGACATTCAATTTGCCTGTTTTTGTTGCAATCCCTCATCCATAGCATCAATATCTTTGTTTTTTATCTCAATTTCTGGTGATTTTTTATCGTAGCTAACAGCCAATTCTTCTAAAACTTGAAGTACTCTTTTCACCTCCTCTTTAGCGCTTTCGTTTTCTTGTTGCTGTTACTTTTAATTTACGTTCCGCCTCGAGTTCGCGCTTTACTCGTCCTTTGCTTGCCACCAATAAAGTGTTAAATTCGCGAGCATCTTCCTTCGGTATGCGTCATAATTGCTGCCTCAGCAGCATCCCTGGCTTCGTTACTCGGCTCGTTCCCTTTGGTGGCATGTATGCATCTCTGCTGAATCTGCGTGAGTGTGAAGATATTTGCAGCGGGATCATTCTGAATCCTTGGCCCGATGCTCAGCGACTGCACATCTGATAGGAATGTCGGCTTTAACGACAATCTCAAGTTTAGATCGGCGCTCAAAATCGTTTACCAGTAAAATTTGACAGCACTTTGAATTTGAATTAGTCTAATTATATACTACATCAAAATTTATTGGGAGTCTTTTTTGGAAAGTAGAATGAATGAAAACACAGGCAGTATGAAACCTTGATTTGAGGAAATGATGTAAGTGCCCGCAAATTATCGCGCATATCACGAACGCCTCTTGTCGCATCGCGGGAGCAACGATTCAAATTCAGATTTCCTCCCAGCGTTGTATGTTATTTTGTTTGCGACGAAATTCCGATTGCTTCGAGGGGTTATATATTTTATGCTGCCGCATATGTTGATTGGATGATGAAAGTCTCCGCTACCGTGTGACCTAGTCATAGTGCCGGGAATTTGCATTTCGTTTCAAGCTCGTGTTGGTTCTTTATGCTTTCGGCGCTTGTTACTGCTTGCGTTGTCCATAATGTCACGTGTAAATCGAAAGTTACCTAGCTACTTAAGTTTAATTACATGAAGTTAAAAGGCAAAAAATATTATGTGGCTTGCTTTCCGCAATCTAGGAACTAGTCATTTTATCAAAGAAAATTTTAATTACTTGCTTTAAACATTGAGGTAACTAAATGCAGCGGGCATCACTCCTTCTCCAAATAGAGTAGGATAAAACATGAATTAAGGAGGACAACGCTACAAGAGAGATTAACGAGTTTGTCGCTGATATTCATAGAATTTGATGGTCTCAAAAATATGGATTTTGAAGATGTGATTAAAGATTTTGCTAATCTCAAATCTAGAAGGGTACCCAATCAACCAGCATCGATTTTTAAGAACTAACCTGTGAATGTTCAAATAGTTACTTTTGCGTTTTCTATCATCCTTTCAGTTAATGTGACTGTAAAGAAATACAAATGAATCTACAACCTCTCTTATCTACTTTCTTTGTCTATTGTAACAAATATGCACAGGGCCCCCAACAGGTTAAAGACGGCTCTGGATATAACTTCAAGTCTCGGTTGCGGTCAATTTTAAGTTTGCGCTTTGCTGGATTCATAGTTTTAGCACTCGCAAAATCAAATAGGTGGCAAATGTTATCAAAAATATCCAGAAGCACTTAATCGGAATGCAACAATGTTATATTTTTATTCTCGCGGGTAGATTATACTATCTACATCATAAGTTGGCTTCAAAAACTGGTTGGTAGAAGCATACTCTTGCTACTCATGTTCACGTTCCACTAAAAGAATTTTTCAGCTGTTGATTAGAACTCATATGTTGAAAGACCTACCCCCGTGGATCCGATATTATATTAAATCTAGCAAGATTGTTCACATTTCACCTACATATATTTATCTAGGAAGTAAGCCTAGTGGACATTTTATGCATTTGTAGTGCTGGTAATATTTTTCACGAACTACTTCAGTACAAAAATTTAATAATTTTAGGCAACCTATCCGCACTCCCAACTTTTAAGGAATACACAAAAGCAAACAACGTGCACACCATAATACATTTACGTATGCCAATACGTACGCGTGCTGATGAATAGCCGAACAAATCTTTCCCCGAATTCATCCTGAAATGAATTATCTCTAAAACTAATGAAAGGATATTTGATGATTTATTATCTGAACATGCTTCAAGAGATATCCTTCAAAGGACTAAAAGAGAAACGAGTCCTTCCGACTTTCATTCTCTTTCGTTGTCATCGCCGTTCAGGACTCTTAAATTTACATCGCATCCAGGACGCAAACTCCACTAATCCCTGCCTGAAATTGCATCTGCGAATGCGTTACCATGGCATGCAAAGATCGGCCATTTACTTGGCGCACATTTCGCATACTCAACACTGGGCTAAACCTCACACTGTCATCTTCCGCCTGGACCAAAAGCGCAGACTCCTCGCTTCCACCACGAGCAGCGTACAGTATGCATTCCAAGACTTCGAACACCTTTCGGGAAGCGGAATATGGAATACCATGTAACCAATGCACCTTGTCCTCGTCGGGTTGGAAGCAGCGTGGTAGGCGCTAAGAGAAGTCTTACAAGAGAACGGAAGAGTGCTTCCCAGCGAGTTGGATCCGCGTTTAAGACCAGAGCCGCCACTGCAAGACCAAAATAATATGGTCGTGTTTGATGGTGCGGCCTGAACATGGTCTGATCCGAACGACACCCATTCGTCCAATCTTGTAGCCAAAGGTATCGACAAAGTTCTTGGTGTTTAGTCTTCAGTGTTGTGTCGGGGTGTTATCACCACTCATGTGTGGTTTGTGATGCGTACGCGAAGAATTCCATCTCAACTTGACTCTCACTTAAGATTTGTATCTTTTTAGAAAGATTGCGTGAAGTAGTGTACAAACACTTGAACACAGCCACCGCGAGCAATTAATTCCTTTGAAGTTTCCGCGTGTGGTGCGCCGAACTTGTGAAGATGATGCGTGCATCTTCATTTTCGTCTTATCTACGGAATCTTATCTGATACAATGTGCGAACGAGTGATATGCGCGATGATGATGCTCCGTCTCTAACGAGCCAACTTGTAAGATTTTAGTGTGTTGGTGCTTTGATGAAATTTCACTGAATTCGCACGAAAACTCGCGTGCTAACGATGCAAAACAAGATGCGTCTCAAGCGTATCGCATAAATCCTTCGCATAGGTTTGTCGTTCTCGCAACGCAGCCCCTTGGTAATCTCGGAGTGTTTTGTCAATAAATATCCGTTCGGAAAGTGATGAATTAATCCCGATGGGGCAAAAATCCAATTTATAGTTCCTTCAAAGTGTATTGTAATTGAAACCTCGGTCTTGTGTGTCCCTTTGTGGTCGAACTACGAGAAGAATTTTACAAAGCGTGAAACAATTGTGTAGAGATAAGTAAATTTCAATAGCCGCAGTGATTGAATCCTGTGACCAAGGATATCAGTGCAATTCCCGTTGTCAATTCAATTATTGCGGAGCTGCGCTGGAAGGATGGAGACGCATCGATTCTAGAAGTAATTATCTAGGACATTATTCTTTCAATGATATAGAGAACGCAGCGAGTGATTAACCTTGAGAGGGCTCTTGGAATGCGGAGCCTGTTGCTCCGTAAAATTTTCTCATTTTATCGAATTACACTTAAATGTCGCCGCAGGATGACTTATGACAATCTCCTATCTGGGTAGGAATAAGCTTGGCAACGAGAAGGATAATAATCAATATCTCATGTTTGCCAAGTTTTCGCATTACGTAAAAGCCTAAGGTTTTGTGGTGGCTGTATGAGTTAGTAACCTAGTTTTGCAAGTTTTCAAGCTCAGGACTATTTTGGTTGTCGACTATTTTAGTAGGTTATGAAAGGATGGAGTGCAGCGACTCTTCTTGACATGTTTTCAGTTTATTCAAGATTAACTGAAAATATGTATCATTGCCGAAAACTGTAAACTCACTTTTAGATGCATTTTGACACTTTTCAATCGCATCCAAATGATCCTTCAAATGTCTTAAGGATAACGAAATCTGATTCAAACCTTGTCAACAAGAACAACATTTAACATATACTTTGTTTACAAAACATTTAACCTTCAATCCGCATCCACTTACATCCAAACAAACCCACTTAGGATCATTCATCAAACTACTTGACTTAAGCCGTGTAAAAAGGACACATTCTGGAAACGGAGAAAAGGAGGCAGAAAAGCATTCAACCGTTGAGAGTTCAATACTTCCGTTGCCACATAACTAGACGATATAGCTACTTTGTGTCCACTTGTTCCATTATATTCTAGTATCCTATCCCTTAGCCAATATGTCTACTAGAAAATCTCGCACAGGATAAAATTTATGATGCCGTTATTTCTGGTGCGAGACGACACTGAAATTTACCATAGAAGTCGCCACGTCGGTTATAGGTAGTCAAGAGAGGGTGCGGCATTTTCATTTGAAATATAGAAAAATTCCATATAGAATCCAATTCAATGTGTGAAGTGTTTCGTGTGTGGAAAAATCAACGGACAGGACCTCCAATCCATTGAGCGAAAGAAGCGAAACGAGCAACAAAAAAGAAACTAAAAATAATACATGCCGACTAGCTGGAAGAAAAAAAATAAAATGAAATAAAATAAATAAAAGCTGGACATCATAAACGTGTGTTTGCACACTTATGAGAATTGTCCTTTTGGGAATCAATGCGATATGCGATGTTTCACACATAAGAATTAGGTGAGAAAAATTTATTTGTGTGTGAAACTCGAGTGAATCGTTTTGTGCTGAGATTTATAGGAAATTCGTGTCGAAAATATGGGTTTCTTGTGCCTGTAATAAATTGTAAACATGCGTCTTGACATTGAATTGCTTGGTAGTGTAGAATGAGATAAAGGATGATTAATGGGCAGAGAAAGTTTACGGGGAGGGAATGGAAGATTTTTTCCTGCATTTATTGTGGCCTGGATTATCGTGAAAATAATGTTGCACATTAATAATCACAAGGTTGCATTCTTTGACTCAGGACAACTGTTGCTATTTCACGGCAGGACATCTGCCAGATTCTATTCGCAAGAAGAAGTCTGTTCGTGATGGAATCATAGAATAAACTCTTTTGTTTCTTTGCTGATACTGGATTTCTCCGACTTCAAACTATGCTATGCGTTCAAGAATTTTATACTATTTCCAACCATCCTGTATTTGGTCGAAAATCCAAGTATTGTTCAGAGGGCAGCCAGGTTTTAGGTATTTTCTACTCAATTGAAATTGGTAGAGTAGTTTTGAAGGGAAGCAATTCAAGTTTTTCTTTGAAATTCCATAAGAAAATATAAGCTTCTAAATGGCAGAATCCTCAATAGATTCTGATAAAATAAGATTAGTATAAGGAACAGAATCCTTCAAAGCTTGCCTTAATAGCTTAACACTAGAAGCGCCGAAAGCTACTACCCCCCTTGAACCGCCGCCGTGACTATTTTGTCCTATTATATTTATTGCACCATTCATTAGCATAATGCATAAATATTATGACTAAAACACCTTGTAATTTAATGTAAACCATGAGTATTTATTTAAATCAAATTATTAAATCCTTAAAGATAAAAACGCTGTTGCAAATTCAGAAAAATCGGTAAACTACTTATAATTATTTGTACAGCAAATATTGCATAAATGATATTCTTCAATAGTGCATATATTCTTGTCTTTCTGCTCTGTTTTCCGGAATTTTGACAAGCATAGTTGTTTTTCTTGTATTCATACGCTGTGTTCCCAATTCATCTCCCAGTTGCAGTAAAAGGTCTCTGCGTTTAATTTTGCTGTTGATGATTATTTTATACAGTAACCAGGCGTTTATACCTACCAAATCTAACAGGGTACAAAATGTATGAACTGGCCAAGGTCTAGAAGTAGCCTTTACTGTTATATTTGCAGCTCGTCGAATCTACAGCATCTACGCCATATTTCGCGCTGTTGTAGAATAACACTGTCTCACGTTTTTTCTTTGAGCGACATCTTATTGGTACATCGGGATGCATAGTGCTGAGTATGGGAACATTTTTATTCGATTCAGCCTGATAAATAGTCAATATTGTATCACCGTTTTTGAGAATAAATGTACCTTCTTTTTCACGTGGCCTCAAAGGAAAAAGCCGCAAGGTGTTAAATCACAAGATCTCGGTACCCAATTGTGATCACCTCTTCGAGAGATTACACAGTCCGGACACTTTTCCCGTAAAAGATCAATGTTCGTTGCTTGTGTGGCACGTAGCGCCGACTTCTTGAAAGCAAACATTGTCCAGATCAAAACCATCCAACTACGGCCATAAAAAATCATTAATCATCTCTTGATAGCGCAACCCATTCACCGTAACTGTTGTTCTAGCCTCATTTTCGAAAAAGTGAGGTCCAATGACTCCGCCGCACCATAAACTGCACCAAACAGTTACACGTTGAGGACAAAGAGGCTTTTCAACAATAACTCTTGGGTTTCCCGAGCCCCAGATGCGACAATTTTGCTTGTTGACGAAGCCACCGAGGTGGAAATGGGCCTCATCACTCAAGATTATTTTTTGATGGAATTCCGGATCATTTTCATGCATTTCAAGGACCCAATCAGCAAAGACACGACGTTGCTAATGATCGACCGGCTTGAGTTCTTGTGTTAACTGAACTTTATAAACCTTAAGACCCAAATCTTTATGCAAAATACGGTGTAATGACGTTTGTGAAATGCCTAATTCCAAAGAACGACAAGGAATGGACAAACCTGAGTTTTCTTTAACACTTTCGGCTACAGCAGCAATATTCTCGGCTGTTCTTGAGTTACGTGCATGGGTTTTATTCTTCACATCACTAAGTTGTCCCAACAGCTCGAATTTTCCCACCAATTTCTGTATTGTGGTCCGACAAGGTGCTTCATGACGACCCAAAAATGTTTGAGTTTTACGAACCGTCCCTGCCAAATTTTCACCATTTTTATAGTGAATTTTAATAATTTCAATGCGTTGTTGAAGCGTGTATTGTTCCATTTTTATTAATGGCACAGTGTTTACTTTTCAAATGTCAAAAAATGACAGCTTCACAAGTGACATCTACAAAATAACACCTCTTATTGGAAAACCCTTTACATTCGTGATATATTCGTACCAAATTCCCGAAATCATGGCAAACTTAGCTTCAGTCACTCTTTGGTGTCTACAAGATTTGTGATCGAATCGCAGGTACCTCATTATCTCACGAGAACGATTACGAGGCATTGTTGCCTTTATTATAGGATTACCCAATTCCATCGACAATAATGAATCTAGATCTAAGTTATGTGCACCAATTGCACTACGTATGTAAATTACAGCAATAAAGGCCTCCAGTTCTTCCATCACCATACTCTGATTTTCACCTCGTAGTTGGCGTTGCGCCTCTTCCACGAAGCCTTCTAAAATATGCTGCATAATTTTTTCTGCAAGCATTATTTGCCAAGCACTTTTACAAGTTTCATCCACATTGTGTGTCGCATACGGCATTGGCCCAACGCGATCTATAAAAACATTTTGACATCCATACCTACCAGCTTCCATTACTGTCTAGGTAGTACCACTGGGAGAAACAAGTGTTGAGCCTGATGTCGTTTCAAAACGAGGATTCGTCAATATTGTAAGTAATCCTCTTCCTGCAGGCAACCGGCTGCGATTACACCGTGCTCGTCCTCGCCTTTGACTCCACCCATGATCTTGTGCCTCATTCATGACACCCATAAAACTTCTTGTTTCTAGAATATAAAAATAAAAGAGCTATTGTCATAAATACAAACAAAACTAATAAACAACCCTTTGTGTGTGAGTTATTTCCCACACCTTAAAACTTGTAATTAGCTAAACGTAACCTATAATGTAAAGTAAACATAGCAATAGCTGTAAGTTTTCCAACGATTATAGTTACCTTCCACTATTTCTCTTTGAATAGTGTCTCCAGGCTCGTCAAAAGAATAACTAGAATTGTATTCTAATTGGTAGTCGTCGTCAGAGTACCCCAAAGGCTCGGCATCTGATTCATCCTCTAAAATTTCACTAAACCAAGACAAAATTTCGTGCGGTTTCAACACTTCGCGACGTTGACTAGACATAACTATAAAACGTGGATACCCTTATAATAACAAACACGTACACTCTTTATGCTAAACGATGTGCAACTGATGGATAGAAACGACGCCCAACTGTTTATTCACGCACACATCACACTTTCATCCCGTAACTACCCAAAACAATAATCTTACATTAGCTAAACTTTTTAATTGGATCATTTCACCCTTTTCACAACAACTTAATGTAAATCTATACGACAAATTTGCTCTACATTTGAAGCTTATCTATCGTCGCGCGGATATCGATCACTCTTTCGGATGGCTCCGATAGCTTTTTAAATTACTTTTTATGGAATTGTTTGCAGCTACATATAAATGAGTTGCATATTTTGAATAATAATTTTTCTGAAAAATTATGGTGGTCGCCATCACCGGTGTGTATCTAAGAGTGATGGCCTGAGGAGAATTAGTGCACACGTCGAAACCACCTTCTTCTAACATTTTTCTTCTCTAATAATTTTTCAGAAAAATTATTATTCAAAATATGCAACTCATTTATATGTAGCTGCAAACAATTCCATAAAAAGTAATTTAATAATCTTACATTGAATTATCCCATAGAATATGGCCGGGACAAAAGTGACCCGGCGGCGGTTCTAGGTAAATCACGCATTTTTTCATTTGCTAATTTTTTTTTTTACCATCGAAAAGATCTACAATTTAATAAACACAATAAATGATTAAAAGTAATTAAGTTTCACGGACCTAAGAAAAAAAATTTAAAAGTTAACTACGATCAACCTTGCAAGTGGGACAAAGTGGAACGGTGGCGCTTCTAGTGTTAAAGAACACAGAGAAGCATTTGGTTTCATGTGAATAAAATCAATTATTTTGATAGAAGAAATGCGGTTCTTTCTAGTTAGCGATTATTTCCGATGCGCTAAGCATTATTTTTTAAATAATTATTTATTACTGCTTCAAATTCTGTTAGAATATTTCTGTGGAAACGATACTCCCATGAAATTTTAGTTCAATGACAAACGAGTTTGGTAGACAGAAGAATGCCCTATTAAAAGGACTTTGTACTCAACCTATGACAACCAACAAATCACTTTGAAGATGTTTATTGTAATCCTGAGAAACCATTAAATCCCGTTTTTGAAATGGCTCCAACGACATTGATTAACGAAGTTTCAATTTCTGAAGAAGAATTTGCTCACGCGATTGGCAATTTGGATTCCAACCTTATTCCTCCTAGTTTTTTTATCCAGTACAAAGAACAATTAACCGGGCCATTCTCCATCATTTTCAAGAAATCAATCTCTAATGGCATCGTTCCTTCTTACTGGAAATCCTCTTATTTAATACCAATCCATAAGAAGAATGGTAAAAGGTGTATTCAAATTATAGAAGTTTGCCATATTATCATCCATTCCAAAGCTTTTTGAACAAATACTTTGCAACAAGACCCCCCCTGTTATAGTACCGTGGCTTAATGAAGAGCAGCATGGGTTCAGAAAAAATAGATCTACTTCCACCAATCTCCTCATCATGACATCAAGTATTCTGTGTGAGAAGGAAAAGGGTCTCCAGATGGATCCAATACATACCGATTTTAACAAAGCACTTGATCGAGTATATAATGAAGTTTTGATTAGCAAGCTCCGTTATTTTGGAATTACTGGCCTTTTACTCAGTTGGATCCATTCTTACCTTAAAGACCGCACTGTTGTTAAATTTCAAGGAAGATTATCGAAACAAATTCAGGCCTACTCTGTGGTTCGTCAAAGAAGTCATCTTGGGCCTCTTTTGTTTAATATCTTCATATCTGATCTCTCAGCAGTTTTACATGATGTACCTCATCTTTTTTATGCAGATGACCTTAAAGTTTACCATGTCATCTCTATCTTATATAATGTTTCTCCAGTTCAAGCTTAACTCTCTCTCTGAGTGGTGTTACAACAACCATCTCTCCATAAATTTGGAAAAATGCCAGGTGATAAGTTTTTCAAGAAAACGTAAATATAGTACGATTCTCTTGAAACGAATGGAGTTTAAGTACGTTCTATAAGACCATTTAAAAACTGAATTTCAATGAATTTAAAGATACGAGTACTTGTCCGATTTTATTCAAAAAAATGTGAATTTTGAAAATCGTACTATTACTAATAAAGTTGAGTGAGTTCTGACTTAAATTGTATTTGTTGTTGCTGTAATCGTAAAACTTGTCCCCGTTATTTTTTTTACGATTTTTCTGGTCAAAAGTATCTAATCATGATGGAGGAGAAAACAATTTTTCGTGCATTTCCCATCCCACAAACGTGACAATACTGTTTAGCGGCCTGTTAATAAAAAGCTTCATGAAGACCTTTCATTTGACACCCCACACGACTTTTTCTGGTTGAGAATGTTAAGAGTTCCCTTTGGTTGTGGGTAGGGCTACCAGGGGTCAAAATTGAAAAGCCGGTTGCTTGCAATAAAAAGTCCTGATTCCTGTAAAAAAGTCCGGCCTTCAACTGATACTAAAACTAAGTGCATTATAAGTAAATTTTATTGCCATTTATTTAACTCTTTGAACATTATATTTTCGCCCACTACTAACAGCTTTCAAAAAATTTGATTTTAAGGAAATTTCGCTGTAAAATTCGGCACAAGTTATGTCTTTGAAGTTATATTGTGTTAATAATATTGCTTTGATTGACTCAACAGACAATCTGTTCCTCTCCTTCGTCCACTGCGAAGTCATAATGTTTTGATAGGTAGAACTCTTCAAAGAGTTTAATATCGTCAATATTGACGTCTTTGTCTCTCAAAAATGTAATACAGGCTATAATACTATCGAATTGTTTATTAGCTCTTGATTTTTCCTCAATAGCAGCCATTCAAAGCATTTAAATGATTCTAAAGGTTTTATCCAAATATTTATGTAATTTATACTTTCTTGATACATGAGTCTAATTTCAGTATTTATTTTATGGCGCTCGTCTTTGTTAATTTTATTTTTTTCAAAGAGATCTCGTGTCTTTAAAGGAACGAAATTATATTCGATTCTTTGATTTAGTGACCCTGTCGTTCCTTTTAAAGTAGAAAGCACTTAAACAATTGAGTTTTTCTCCTTTTCCAGTGACGCTATTCTTGAATTAAAGATAGGCATCAACGAATGAAGATAATACAAATATATTTCGCTAGTATTGTTCTCAAAAAATTTCTTGATCAGAACTGGGGGCTTTTCTGTTGTCAAAAAGAATTCTTTTAAGGCATCGTTTAATTTGAGAATTCTTTCGATTGCTAGAAAAAAGGCATAGCCACCTCATTTTACTATGATACAACAATTTTTCATAATTAATCTCAATATAGCTGCATAACTCTTTCAGAGTTTCTGTTCATACAGTATACGCGGAAAAGTGATTAAAAATTTTCATCACCAGAGATTCAACGTCGAATTCCAACAGATCTGTAGCATGACGTATTGGATTGTAAAGAATATGAGCTGGACAACCAACACCAACAATCTCTTGATCCGAGTTCTGATTTAAATGAGAGATTACATGATTACCTGGATTTCTTGCGACTCCTCCAAAATTCACATTCGCATTATCACCGGTGAAAGAGACGCACTTATTTTTTAAACCATACTTTTCGAGATTAGTCAGTAAATGATTAGCAATGGTTACCGAAGTTTCATTTTCCAATGCAGATAATTCCAGCAGATTAGTTTGCATCCCGGTCTTCCAATCAAAATACTGAATAACGACGGGAAATATTGTGTCAGCGTTATGATTGCTGGCATCTGTCGACAGCCCTGGAAATGAAATATCTTGTAGGCTCCGTAGAAGAATTTCAACAGCATAAAGTGCAGTGACATTGGTAACAATTGCCTCAGATTTTATCCTCGCACAAACTATGTTTCTGGCCAATTCGGAATCAGAAAATAGTTTCCTTAATAACGCATGGACTGCACCATGCTTTTGTATGATTGATGGTGTTTGACCACGTGAAATGCGAGTATGGCATCAAGTGCGCTGCCTTTATTACCTTGCTTATAAACAAAACTGTTCAACTTACTTGTTGATGCACTTATTCGCTGTTGCCTTTTGTGTTATTCGGTATGTATATGTTTTTCGATGTCAGCAGCACCTTTGTACCCAATAAACACAAATGAATCACAAAAAGTACACTTGACTTCTTGCTCGTTTGTTCCTTCTCCAAACAACGAGTATTTTGCATTTAGTAGATCTGTGAATTTACAGCGTTTTTTAATTGAAGAGGCCATTGCTATGTATAATGTTCATCGACATAAATCTTGAAAGTAACCTCACTCTGAATGCACTGCTCGTATGCAGCAACAGCTGGAGTAAAAGCTATACGCCAGAAAACAATGACATAAAACACTCTAGTCCAATATTTTTGCTGTGGTACATTTTTATTAATTTCATAATTTGGCGGCATACTTTAAATAATAAAAAATTATTTAGTCTATGAGAATTTAGTAAAATATTAAATGCAATTGACTGGGAGGCATGACGAAAAATCCGGTCTTGGACAAAATTGGGGCAAAGTTCGTTCGAAGCTTTTTAAAATCAGGTCACGGCCGGATTTATTCGGTCAGATGGTAACCCTAGTTATGAGGCACTACCATTTAAAAACCTTCAAAACTGTTTAGATATTAAAACTTTCAAGAGTTTGTCACTATTGATCTACTGACTAAGTTTGGTGTCTGTAAGTGCTATAGTTTTGGGCTTGCGAAGTCGATGATCGCCAACATTGGTTTTCGTTTCTCAAATATTTGTATGGTTTTGTACATACATGTTCAAAGCCACAGACTTAAAATGATAATCTATGAAGCAACACGAGAGTTAAATGTTTTTTTCCATATGAACATCATATGCATTCAAACCTACCTTACTTCTTCCTAACTTTTTTATCACCTCGTAGTCAATGTACACCACTTTATAAATGCCTCCCAGCAATCAAATATAGTGAGTGTTACAAAGATATCGTCACATGAACTCAGTTGTGACTATGTAACATCGAAGAATTTAGTCGTTAATGAGGCAAGCATATTTTAGAGTGTACTGTTCTTAACCCTAAAAATGTAACCTGTTCAAAAGTTATGTTAAAGCTTAACTATCGTAAAATTTTTGAATAAAAAGTACTCCGAGGTATAAATTTGAGCGTTAATGAATTTAATTGGCTCAAGTACTTCATGGAAAATTTGAAAATTTATCAGCCACCTACGCAGTTTATACAGCATTTTTAACGATTCTCTGCCCAAATTGACTTGTCACAGCGGCAGCAGTAGATTGTTGTCATCCTTCTCTTGATGGAAGAACAGATCCTACAAATTGCTTACGTTAAGTTTGAGAGAGGCTATGAGCTCTTCCTGGCGCTGGAACTTTCAGAATATCGGCAATCGATTCCCGGAAGTTGCGTGGCAAATTTTGGTACATTTTTGAAGCCTTGATACACGTTATCTAGTATGATATTCACCATACCATAAAAGATGCACAAAGGCCAACGTTTACTTGTACGGCTACATGAAACTTGACGACACATTTGGTGCAACGAATTGACTGCTCCTTCAAAGTCAAAATCAAAAGCGCTTTATTCAATACTAATCGTTATAAATTTCCAAGAAATATCAGGCAAATTCCAAACAATAATAAGACGAAAACTTAATGGCCCAAATGGCTCTCTAAATTTGTACTGATGACATAGTGGGTCTCTGTTGTTTGAGCTTTCTTGGAGACTTGATTGACGGTGAGCATTTAATAGCAAATGTATAGCAACAAAACTACTTTTGATTTGTCGCCTTGTAAGAAACTATTGCTTCCGCACCATCAAAACAAATCACGCCTGTCCTTGTAGCTTTACCTTAAGGATTTATCATGTCCCACTTATTTTTTCTCAATGTTTTTCGTAATGATCGAAATTGCTTGAGCGTTGGTAAGTCTTATGTTGGTTGTGTTCTAATTGGCGTTCATAGATCGATTCTAGGTGCCTACTCTTGTAACATTCTTCCCTTTTCTTCGGTTGAGTGCATTAGCATTTCAGTTCCCCTATCGTCTAATATTTCTTTATTAATCCTTACACTCTATATTCCCCCTAGTTGCTCTTTACATGTCTATGAAACATTCTTTCTGGAGCTCTCCTCCTTTATTTTCAACCGCTTTCCTTCTTCTTTGCTTGTTATTTGTGGTGACTGTAACCTCCAAAATGTGACAGTCAATCCACTTGCTTTTCTTCATTTCTTTCCTTGTGTTCACTTGCCCGATTCAACAATGTCCCCCATGTTAATGAAAAAACTTTAGATCTAGTCTTATCTAACATTCCTAAATCATCCGTTTTCCTTTCTTCTTCGCAAAATGAATACGTTAAACCTGATCCTCACCATCCTTCACTTCGTTTTTCTATTTTCTTGCCTTGTAAAACTGCTCTGACCAAAGTCTTTTCTCTCGGCTTTAATTTCATGAGAGCTGAATATAGTCAAATGGAGGCTGAAATAAACTCCATCAATTGGTTTCCCTTTTTCTGTAATTTAAATATTAATGATGTCGTACAAAAATTTTATAGCTTTCTTGAATCTCTGATCTCACAATATACGCCTGTCTGCTTTCAAAAGAGATCAAAAGACGCTCCTTGGTCAAATAAATCACACTCTATCTTAAAAGCAAAGAATGCTGCCCGTACTGAGTATCGTCTTAACATACTGGCTCTGCAATTCATTTTCTTCGCTACAAAAGTTTGCGCAGAGAAGGAAAAAAATTGGTTACTATCGCCCAAAAAAATATATTGATTATGTTGAAGATTCAATTAGAACAAATCTGAGTAAACCATTCTGGTCATACATCAATGGGCTTAAAAAATCAGGTGGTTTGCCGACCCCTTTGAGTCATCTTCAGAGTAACACTGAAGATGATTCAAAGCCGTCGGGACTTGCTGCCTTGTGTGCGCAAACACGTTCCGACTCCTTTGAGTCATCTTAAGACTAAACGCATCTGCTCTCACAACACAGCAAGGCACGACGGCTTTTCAAGAAAAAAGAGAATTGGCCTACGGATATCAAAAAATCAAAAGAATTGACTATCAAAATATTCCCCTAATGCACTGCACACTTCTTTTGGCTTGGTTGGACGAACAGCATAAAATCGCCCAAATTTGGCAAACACGTCAATAATGACCAGAACATGTTTGTGTTTTGATTTAATAGAGGAAAGTGGACCAAAATAATCAATACGTATGGTTTCGAACGGAAGCATTCCCTTTGGAATACTGTTCAAACTACATTCATTTGTACATTTTGGTGTGCGTTATATAATACATTGAATATAGCTTAAAAAAATTTCTCAATTTTCTCTCTCATGTATGGAAATCGATAGTTTTCTTTATCCGTTCGCAAGACTTATCGGCAGCCATGTGCTGAATCTTTACATGAATCATCCTAATGATGTTAGTTTCCATTGTTGCAGGCACCTATAATTAAGCACGATTACATCCATCAGGTCGAAACACCAAACCATCGATCAGTTCATAACCATTCATAATGCCATCTTCGAACTCATGCTTTAACTTTTGGATTTTAGAATCACGGCTTTGGAAAAATTGGGTCTGGAAATCCAATTCACTAGCATCAACAGCAGCCAACAGCTTACAGGAGCTGAAAGCATCAACATACGACTTAGAAACACCCTTGTGGTGCTTGATTTAGTAGCTATACGAGTATTGTTATAGCGCTATCACTCATAAAGCCATTTGCTTATTGGAACGAATATTACTCAAGGTATGCCTTACTGCTTCACAATCAGTGACAATGGTGATCGGAATACCATACAAATAAATACTGAAAGATTCAATAGCATAAACGATGGCTAGAATTTTCAATACACAACTATGTAAATCTAGATCTAGTTCTCGAAAAGTATGCAACCGGGCGAAACTTGTTGTCAGTCTGCCGATGCAATAGTGCAGCACCAAACCCAGTACTGCTTACATCTGTGTACAGTTCAGTTTCCATGTAGGATTGTAGATGGCCAACACCGGCGCCAAAAGCAAGTGTCAACTCAGTTCATAAAATGTCCCAAAGCATTTTTCATCAAATTGGAATTTTGCGCCCTTGTTCAATAAGTTTTGCATAGTCAATTATTTTGTTTATTTGATATCCGAAAGGCAATTTTCATTTTTCATGAAAAGCCACTAAAGATAACTCTATGAGCCGAAACCCATCTGCTCATACAATAAAGCAAGAGCCGATGGCTTTTCACGAAAAAATGATGATTGAAAATGACGGCACAAAACGTCTTAAATACGAAAATGGATTTAGGTACAATTGCAAGTCTATTTGGTTGGCTACTGCTCGATAGCAGCAAGTTGTGTATTGCTCGGCAGAACCCCAATTCCAGTGACTCTACATTGTGGCAAAAAAAGTACCCGGGAATTGCAAATAAAACGCAAAATATTTAATTATTCGTCAATATTTATTTTGTCGCCTTCAAAGTAATCCCCATCAGATGCAATACACTTACGCTAACGATTTTTCCAGTCCTCGAAACACTTTTCATGAGCACTTTGTTTTGTCTCTTCAATCGACTGAAAACGGGTTCCATGGAGCGGCAATTTCAGTTTGGTGAACAAGAAAAAATCACACGGAGCCAAATCTGGTGAATACGTTGGTTGATCGATGGTATTTATTGCGTTTTTGGCCTTAAATTCGGTCACAATCGTGGCTCGATGTGATGGTGCATTATCATCTTATCGGGACGAGTCGAGCAAGAACGCGTTTCATACTCAAAATATCCACCAAAAACATTCGAACGGACTCGCGAGAGATGTCGAGCTCTCTTGCCATCTCTCTAATACTTGCATGACGATTTTCAAGCACCATATCCGTCACTTTTTTTTACTGTTTTCATTAGTTGAAGAGGTCGAAGGTCGTCCAGAATGAGGCATGTCTTCAACGATCTCTTGACCGTCTTTGAAGGCTTTTAACCACTCGTGGGCTTGTGTTTTTGATAAAAATGAATCACCGTAAACCTTTTCCAACATCTGCAAGGATTTCGCACACGAAATTTGGTACAAACACAAAATTTGAGACAAATTCTTTGTCCGATATTTTTATCTATTGTAAAAATCGCAACGCACTACAGAGGTGTACCGACTTAAGGACCTGCTGTAAATAAACTGGTGGATAGATCGCGCTCATATTTAGCATAATAATTAAAGACAGTCCTACCAACTTAAAAAAATACATTTTTTTTTAATATCGTTTACGCGGGAAATTTAAATTACAATATTCAGGTACTTTTTTATCACAATGTATAACTCGAAAAATCAATTTCGCTGCAGGCAACTTAACATTTTTTCTGTTTGAATATTAGGAACGAAACCTTGGCCACAAGCCTTTTATCTGATTCCAAATCGTCACAGGCAACTGAAATATCATCATTATGAATCACAATCTCTCCATCATCAACCATATCATGAGATATGCTAGTAATAATAAGGGTATTTTTCAGCCTTAAAGGTATTTTCGAGTATTCATAACAACAAATTCATTGTAGTTTATTCAAGCAGGGTGCATAGTGCTTGTTAAAATTCGCTATCTAGATCAAAAGTCGTGAACCACTTTTTTCATCGAAATACTCTAAACAATTATCGATAATTGGCAGTGTCACGATAAGTGATAGCATTTAATGGTCGATAATCAACACACATTCTTATTCCACCAGTTTTTTTCTTAACTAGTACAACAGCAAAAGCATAAGGGGAGCGGCTTGGTCTGATCATGTTCATTCTTATGAGATCATCAACGATATTACGTACCTCTATATGATCAGCTGCAGATAGGCGCCGCGGAGGAGTATTTATAGGCGGCTCATGAGGCAGTTAGATTCTCATCTTATAATCAAGGGATCTATTCTCCAGGCCTACTGGCTTCAGATAGTTGTCTTCAATAATCCCCTCGAACTGTTATTTTGACGAAATTCAGTTCATTATTTATCATAAATCCGTGTTCCCCGGTACCTGGTAAAAAGTTGTCAGACTCAATCGAGTACACGGAACTATTTACTTTACGAAAAAAATGCAACACGTCGCCTTCTTTATCCAAAAATACAACCGAGTATGAACCATCACCTACCCCAGGACCTCCGACGTCAGAGATCATATTTTCTTTGGTTTCCGCATCGATTTTGAGGTCCGTTTTTAAATTAGGTTGGACTTCAGTTTCAACACAATAACGATTGGTGCGAAATGCATTACAATTTTTGTCAATACCGGGTGAGCGAAAGCAAGGAATGTCAGCTTCACGTAGCTTCTCCTACTCTTTATTGAAATTATTAGTAATGGTTTTGGCAGTCGCTATGCATCTTGCTTGAGCTAATATTAAATACGCGTCAAAAATCATGACCAAGAATCAAAGCCAATGTCATATAGTCATCGGGTACAACATATAAAGAATTCAACTTAACTTTATTCCGAAATTTAATCAAACACAAGATTTTTTCATAGATAAATTAATTTTTTCCTAGAACATCACGATATTAGGTTTTAATATGTTTATGTGTATAGCATAGTCCCTTTGCCTTTCTGCACTACGGATCCAACTTTTTACGCTGCCGGTATCAAAAAGAGGAAAACATTTCTTAATTTTGGCACACCTACTATTATATGGACGAAGCACAACCCTTACCAAGTTCATTGCCATAATGGTTTCTCCCCAGGGTGAGACTCCCCTCCAGAGCGGGACTGATCTGGTAATTCAAAGGGGTGCAACTTCTATTGTTGGGTTTTCGTCTCCAATTCCAGTGAAACCAGCGGGGACAGGCATTCCCGGGGTACCTGAATCATTTATTAAAAATGCTAGGACAGAAACTTGATCCGAAATATAGTGGCTTTGTGGTTGTTCGATAACAAGATCAACTCATTGCTGTGAACCTCAACCCTGGAGGTATACTCAGATACCACGGGTAGCTGATGAGCTCCTATCTTCGGATGGTCAGCTGATTAGTTCCGGCCCTTTGGGGAGTATCGTGGGGGCTGTTGCTTAAAAACAAAGGTTGGCGTTGACCTTATAGCGTCAGATACAGCTGGATCTCGTATCTACCAGTATGAAAGTTGAGAGTTCCCGCAATGTAAACTGGAACCTTTCTTGGGGCGATGATTGGCGCTTAAACCAATCGCAGTCTAATGGTGACCGTGAGGTTAGGAGAATATGGTGGATAGGGAAGTAGTTCGTAGCCCAATCCGATGGTGGAGGTGTGAGCCGACGTAAGGTGCTGGTGGAAGAGCACTTTTTCCTCACCAAATGGGGCCTTATTTCTACGATTCAGCGTCAAGTTTGCCCAATAATTCGGCATAGTAGAGCCTTGTGACCATTTTACCCTTCTCCAGGTATTCAATGCAGATCACACCTTGCGAATCCCTGAGATCGGTGGTCATTACGTTTTTGGCCAATAGGACAATCTTCGGCTTCTTTGGAGTATGTTCACCGGGCGAAATGGATTGTTTTAACTGCTTCTTGGTCTCTAATGTTTACCAGTGAAGCCACGTTTCGTCGACGGTCACAAAACGAGTCAGAAACTCCTTTAGATTGCACTTAAACAGCGTCAAACACTGATCTGAAGTAGTCTCACGGTTGTGTTAGTTGTCCAGAATGGGCAAAAGTGCCACTCATTACGCCAACAGCTTCTTCGTGCCCAAAACTTCATGCAGGATATGACCTACGCAGTCGTTTGACATGCCTACTGTCTCAGCTATGTCACGCACCTTCAATTAGCGGTCTGCTAATATAAGCTCGTGGATTTTTGTTACGTTATTCTCCGTGGTAACCGTTTCCGGGGCAACTGGGCGTTGCTCATCAAAAACCGACGTGGGACAGCGTTGAAACTTGTTAAACCAATTTTTTACGGTTGCCATTGCAGGAACCCACAGCATCTAAGTGCTCTTTAATTTCGCTGCGCGATTTCCTTTGCAAATACAAGAATCGAATTACCAAGCGATATTGCTCTTTCACCATTTTTCTAAAATTCGCAAACACGCCCACTTCCGCACATGGTCCAAACAAAACTACGATTTCGATTCAGCTGAAACTTTGACAGTAGCCATTTATGACAATGTACTACACGATAGTGAATCTTTCTTATGATAGTGGCGCCATCGGGCGATGAAGCTAAGTACTTATCGGACCACCCTCGTAAATTTAAACGATGGTTAGTTTCAAATTCATCCTGGCTTTTCTGCTGTCAACAGACATACTTTTTTTTACAATGGCGTCGTTCATTTTCCTTAGTACTTCTTAAAACAAAAGTCTGATGGTAGCACGACTAACATTTAAAATTAGCTTAAAAATTTAAGCCTGACTTGAGTTATTTTTGAATAATTGAATTAGTTTTAGGGAAACCAAATCAATTTGCGAAGTTTTTTCTTGAAAATCAAATTATATGATTAATTTATGCTTGGTACTTACTCTCAAATTTCGCATTCATGACTACTTCATTATGCATGAGATCCTTGCCTGATTTCAGAATAAACTTAAGATTTTTATAAGGAATTGTTCAGACACAGACATAAAGTAGTCGAGACGAATAAATTTCATGTGAATTCAGCTCAATAAAATAATCACATACGGTAATATATCGTTCAGAAAAAATATTTCCTCACATGCAAACAACATCTTAATCGATTTAAGAAGTTACAAAAGATTGGTTCCTACTCGATTATTTTCTGTATACATGACGAAGCTCATAAATATTTATTGTTTTATGTATTTGGATGTCTGATTCAAGCCAGAAAAACTCCTACTAGTGATTAAAAGTCGTAATTATATGCAGCTCATTTTCCAAAAACTTCTTCATCCCACTCACATGCCCTAAATAAAGTACTCGCACTTAAACGGTGTATATTGCAATTACTTTTCAAGCTCTTCCTTTTTTTTGGAATACAAAAAGAAAAAAAAAACACAGCAATAAACTAAATTGCTTTTTGAAAAGTTTTATTTCAAATGTCTCCAATTCAATATCCGAAAGCTGAGAAACTGAATGGATATACGGCGCTCCCAACTAGCAACGGTAGAGCATACAGGGAAAGGATAAAAAACCTGAGTAGTTTTCCAATTACGTTAGTTGAAACGTGACTTCATTGTATGACACTATCCTGTGTACACTCGCATGGTGGTGGGTGGCGAAGGAACTACCTAAATTACACTTTGTCCTTTAAAAGTTTAAACAGGATGCAATTAGTGAAGAACGAAGATAGTGACGATGGCATAGACCAATTTCTACCTAGGCTATATGCTGATGATGTGGATGATGTTCGTGGTGAAAAAGGACGTGCGTTTACAGAGGTGGTCCTTAAAAATATTCTATATGAGCGACTTGGTTACTCAACTGAAGTAATAATGAACTAGAAGACTTTAAAAGTTGTAGTGATGGTGGTAGAAGTTAATTAGGTGAGGTGGCTCTGAGGTTGAGTGTATGTTCTTATGAAATATTAAAAAGTTTTCGAATCATCGTAAAATGTTGTAAATCATGCCATCATCCTTAAATTACCATAAATGGAAGTTCTTGTTGCTCATTGAAGTTTCCATGTTGCTGTTTCTTGACAGGAAACATATTCTACCGCCCCTTAAAATTATATATATAGTTGCCATAGTCAAAGTCAAAAGCGCTTTATTCAATACTAATCGGTATAAATTTTCGAAAAATATAAAGCAAATTCCAAATGATAACAATAAAAAAACTTGATGGATCAAATGGCTCTCTAAATTTATACGTTATCATTAAATACATTTCATCAAAAAAAAAAGCAAATTCAATTAATTAAGATTCTTACATATTTTGAAATTCAATTGGAAAAAGGAGAAAAAACCAGCCAACACTATCCTAAATTATTTATAATTTAAACACAACAGTGAACTTTGATCATACACCTAATATGTTTAACTTAATTCTAATGAAATTCAATCAAAAACTTTATCTTATACTAAAAAAAATCTATCACAATATTCTTAACCCAAGCGCTTAGTCTTATCTCTAACCTAGTATAATAAACATAACATATACCTAACTTTTCCCTAATTTTTAACACAGATAAATAACAACATTAAATGTAGCAACAATGAGCTGAAACTCAAAAACTAAATAACGAAAAACACAAAAAATTTAGACATTGCCATTCAGCCACCAGTACTTAGATTGCCCCATCTCCATTGGAATTTTGGGTCACATGAACTCAAACTTGGAAGATATTTTATCTTCTTATCTGTGGCCCGTCGATATATGTGATATATGACTGGGATGCCGTCAGAATCAAAAACATATCGATGCATGTCCAAATACACGAATACTTCTGGAGGAATGAAGCCAGTAGCGAGGCAAGTCGCAATATACCCGTGTGTAGGGCGGAACAGCTGTGAAATCCAAGTGTTTTCACTCACAGTCACAAATCTTGCGATATGATTCCGAAGAAGTTTCAGTATAAAGATATCGACTCTTGCCACTTGACCAGTTTGATAAGTTCTTCTATTCGATATATAATGTTTCCAATCCATCTCAGGCTTTCTGTATAAACCTGTACATGCACGAAGGCATTTCCTTTCGAAAACTTTTATTTTTTACCTAGTACTAGCACTCTGGTTGTACCAGCTCTGACATCCATATGTCAAAACTGGTCTAACCAGGGTCTTGTAACAGATAATTTTGACCTTTTGATCAATTCATTTGGAATGAAAGAGTCTTCGTAGAGCCATGACTATTTTTAGTGCCTTACTGAGCATGATTTTCACATGTTCAGTATAGTACAGATACTGATCGAGATGAACACCAAGGTATCGAGCACAGGATTTATGTGGAACTCGTTCTGAACTACCCTCGCCAGCCATGATGTAGAAGTCCTTCCAATTACGTTTCAGGTCTTGACTGACCCCCTGCAGCGTTGTCCGAAACAAGATTGTTTCACACTTCTGCGCATTGATTTCCATTTGCTAATTGTCAGCGTACAGCTGCACATCATTGAACCTTTTTTGGAGAACTATTGTAGCTTTTCGGTCTGCCGTATAGATGACCAGATCATCAGCAAACGGTACCAATGATCGCGTTGGTGAGACGTTAAAATCAAAGCCGTTCAATACCTTGCAAATAAAGATTGAGAAGAGCAGAGGCGCAGTAACTGTTCCCTGCTGTAGACCATTCAAGACCTTTGAATTTTCGCATTGTTTTCAGATTTCTATCAGTTACAACAAACAATTTCCCGTATAACATATTGCACATCATGGCGACAAGGTTTCTGGGGAACTTGTCCTGAAGGAGTTTAAAAACCAGTCCATCTAACCACACCGTATCGAAGGCTTTCTCCATATCAATGAGACATGCTCCAACACATTGTCTACCAGTTAGTTTCCAACAGATGTCTGAGGCTACTTTCGTTATTGCATGTGTGGTAGCATACCTGGCACGAAAACCAAATTGGCAATTCGGCATCAACTCATATTCCTCAATGTGGGCGTTTAATGCTTTGTTCAGTATCACTTCAAACACCTTGCTGATGTTAGGCAGCAAGCTGATTGGGCGATAGCTTCTAGGGCATGAAGATTACTTTCCTTTCTTCAAGATCGGAAATACCTTAGCCTTTTTCCATTCATTTGAGACATATGAATTGCTCAACATGTTGTTGAACAATATGCAATAATTTCTAATAGCAACCTCAGGCAAATGTCGCAGAACTACATTTCGAATACCATCAGTACCACATGCGAAATATGAAACACAAGTCTTCATAGCTGACAAAATAATCAATAAGTTTCAGGCTCAGTATGAGGTCACATGTTAATGTTTCATTAAAATGAAGAATTGATTGGCCGTTCAGGCTTGATTTGTAGTCGGAAACTTTTGCTTCAACGACCTCGGAAAATATTTCATTCCCTCTCTCAGGGTTTCTTAGAGGAACCGATTCATAATGTGTTACCATCAGGGAAAGTTTATGCAATCCCCCGCATAAAGTCCTGTTTCCATTTCTATCCAGAGTCGTACTATCAATTCCGATACCAGCCCTATCGAGAAGATTTATCTAATGACTAGTGACTTCAAAATTCAATACCTTCACTCGAGACTTCTTGCGGAATATGCTATTCGCTTTCACGAAAGCGCCATCTGGGTCCTGTGGGCTCAAACCCCTCAATTTCTCCACCCATTGATTGCTGACCTCACTCCTGAAGTATGAACGGATCAAGTTATTTCAACAAAGCAAAGGTTGTAGTCCAAAAATCGTAGATAAATATTGTTGACTCGTGTGAGAAGAAGGCCTTTCAATCTTTTCAACCTTGCAATGGTCGGTGTTTTATATCGTTCCATATTGTTTTGATGTTTAATCAACAACTTTCTCAATCGTTTCCAACGTCAGCTTCTCTAACTTCAACAAATAGAGATCTATTTCATCGTTAGTTATATTCCTGTCATTAGAACCATTGATCAAGAGTTGCCATAATCATGAGGGGGACACTGCTTGTAGTACTTCCGATTGAACTTCTGTTGATACTTTCCCCAGTCTGTTTTTTTGAAATTCAACCGATGATTTTCATGTTGAATTGGAATGAGAAAGAAATCATCACTTTGATGATTGATTTCCATTACGATTGCGTTATGGTCGCTATCGTGACGAAGCACCTGCAGTTTCCGTAGAGGACTATTAAAGCTGAATTCAATTTTCGCATCTGCAATGCAGAGGTCCAAATATGAATTTGTCCTCGGGTATGTTGGGAACTCCGGCCCATATAGGTTGCACCTGTATTCAATTTGGTTCTCTGTTATCCACGAATACGCCTCTTGGATTATTAGTGGCGTTCAGCCATGATCTATGCTTGCCGTTCAGGTCACCAGCAAGAATATAATAATTAGGAATTGAGCTCCTCCTTGAACTTGAGAACAGTTCTACCAGTTGCATGGGCAGAGATAACGAAGAGGTTATCCCCACCTGGCAGTGAAATTTTGATAAAGGACACTTCAAGAGATTCAAAGCTTTTGAATTCGACTTTTTCAATATTTTGCAAACAATAGGGTCTTCAAACCAATATCCAGGTGCCACCTCCCCCATCACCTATTACCCAATTATTTCTTACGAATCCAAAAGCCTTGAATGTCACAGAGTGCTATGAATTGAGGTGAGTTTCAGTGACAAGCATCATGTCAGGCTTTTGCTTAACAATGAATTCAAGGAGATAATCACGCCGATGTATAGTAACAATGGAGTTGACGTTGATCGAGATGAGACGAATCCTATCCGTGGGAATGTGACTGGATGACAACCTATTTTGAAGCATGTTGGCCTAAACGTTGAAAAACGAAATTGATTTTTTGGTCTTGTTATTTATTCTATCTGAAAGAGTTTCAAGCTGTTGGTAGATTTTGAGGAGCAGCTCATTATTGCCACTTACATTATTTATTTTATTTACATTGTTGTCTGCTTGTCCTCTAGCAGCAAGCACAGATGATACCCCAGGTTTGACGAAGTTGGGAGGTAATAAATTGTGAATTACTTTGGTTTGTTTTGGGGAAAATTTAAATCTTGCATCTTGGTACCGAGGGCATCTCCGATATGATGCTGGATGTCAAATATACCGCAATTAACACAGTATAATTTTTGTTTTGGCTCCATCTGAGCCAATTTGCATTCACCGGGGGCGTGAATATCTTTGCATTTAACACAGCGATAGTGCATGGTACAATTGGCAGCCGAATGACCGAATCTTTGGAACTTGTAACACTGGCTGACCTCAGTTTTTTGAAGGCGTTCCCACCTCACAACTCTAAAGTTTAAGTACCTTACCTGTTGGAGGGCACTCCAACTGCTATCGTTAGAAATTTGGACCAAATAAAATGGTAATATTTCACCTTCAAAATTTTTCACACTGATGAACTTAACAGCTGATGCTGCTTTCTGCAATTTTTCAAGGAGATCAACTGTATTCTCCCCACAGTCCAAGCCCTTCAACAGGAAGGTCTGATGTTTTTTCCGCCTTTGGCGTTTATAATAAGTGGGGAGCTTTGACACTACTAAGAGCATCTTTCGCCAGTTTGAAATCAGCCAGTGTTTTGGTCTTGATTGTGAGTTTATCAGCGGTCACTCTTTTTACTTCAAAGTTATCGATTTTATGTTCGGCTGCCAATAACCTAGCCATATCTCCTCCACGCTGCCAAAAAACGTTAATTGGAGGAACTTTCTCATTTATCTTATTGATTTTATTAGGAGAACCAGCAGACACACCGGTTGGCTTCTTCTCCTTCTCCTTATTTTTTGATTTTAAATATTGAATGAAATTAGTACTACTATCAATATTACCGACGCTATCGTTGCACCTAATCTCTATGTCTATTTCGCCGTTCATTGCAGACAACACCGCATAGTAATTGGCGCTGTCGTTCGCTCCTCCTGCGCTCAGGATGTTTTCAGCATCATGGATATATGTCTTGCTTGTAACTTGCGATGTTGCTTTGTATATTTGAGTCTTCTGCATTGGTACTGTTTTTTCGTTGGTCTTGTTTGTCGTTGTTTCCTTTTTCTCATTCTTTTTAGTTTTTATCGGTTCTTCTTTGCCGGACGTATTCTGTGGCTTCCTCACTTTTGGTTTGTTTGCATTTGATAATGTCCGGACCATATCCTCCAAGCTTTGTATGCCGAGTTTCAACTCTATGTTTTGTTTTGTAACCTTTGCGTTTTCCCTGGTTACTTTTTCGTACTCTTCACTTGAAAGCGTAATACGCTTGCCATGTTCACAGCTGTCTTGTTCGTTTTCCGCTTTATGATTTTATCACTTGTCATTTTAGAAATGCCTGGCTCTGGGTCCCCCAGCGGTGGGAAGCCGTCGCGCTCCTCCATCCCCCCGGTGAAAAAAAACTTTTCTTCTTTATTGAAACTTTCTCGCAGGTAAAATCCAGATACTCGATAAATTGTTGGATAGTTCGACGATGTATTAAGTTTTTTTCTAAAACTATTTTCTAATTGACGTTTTTAAAAAATTATTTTATATATAATTTTTCTTTATTGGAATGTATGCGGTACAGAGGCCTTATAATATAGTAGGTGTTCTGACAAAGTCATCTCACCATCGTTTGAACATTACTTAAAACTATGCATATTATCGTATTTCTATGAGATTATTACAATTAGCTAGAGGAAAATTTAGGCAAAAACCTCTACTGAACTTATAATTTATAAAAATTCTTGACAGGAATTAAAAACACGTCTACACGCAACGTGTGCTAGACGTAGTTACCAATTGAAGTTCTTGTTGCCCATTTAAATTTCTATGTTGTTGTTTTTTTTTTTGCAGGAAACATATCCTACCGCCCCTTAAAATTTTATATATAGTTGCCATTTAATATAAAGTTTGCTGGCATTTAAATTTAAAGGTCAATTGTGCCATGTAGGCATTTAAGTTCAAACGAATATCACTGGGAAAATGCTATTTTCGTCCCTAGGGAAATTCAATCAGCAAACCATACAAGTACCTTCGCAAAACTCATATTTGTGCGTAAAGAAATTCGTAAGCTACGAATAATCCGAGATTAACAACCGATTTAAATTCATACACAATACAGCTACGGGTACAAAAAGTTAACTATAAAGACCACTGCCAACAGATTTCTATTAACCAGCTTTAAACCAGTGAATTCCTGCACAAGGGATAAGAGCTTTCACGACTACACCCCAATGAGACTACATCTGAAAATACACACCAAACATAAAACCAATACTCCACCACGCAAGATTAACTTTTAAACCCTTCCATAAAAACTAATTACAATTCGTCATAGTGTCAGCAATACGTCTCGTTCCATCGTTTTCAGATTTACGACATGGAAAATTATCATTTAAGTTTTCATTATTCCAACCATGATACTTTGAACTCGATCCGCTCCCGCGCTATTAGTATGCCGAATCGAAATCAAATCCTCGATCCAAAATATTTTGTACTTTCACTTTAATTTCTTTATAGAGGATGTCGAAAATAATTTTTCTTTTTATCATGCAAAGAGTATGAATGTGAATAAGTTAAATATTGAAA
The DNA here is from genome assembly GCA_963969285.1 of Odontomyia ornata. NCBI lineage: Eukaryota > Metazoa > Arthropoda > Insecta > Diptera > Stratiomyidae > Odontomyia > Odontomyia ornata. The sequence continues at coordinate 457,456,799 of OZ017739.1, forward strand.
CGAAAAAAAGGAAAAAAAAGGAATAAATTAGTCACGTTTTGAAATTAAATGAATTGTCGATCTGTCATGTTATTGACAATAACAATTTATATGATATTAATTAATATTCATGTCGTTGAAGTTCAATTCGTTGATAATAACGTCGTTTAAATCATTCATTTCAATTGCATTGATCTTAATGGAGACCTTTGTTTGGGGATTTCGTTTAATCGATTTTATGTTTTTTGGTTAGATTGGAATGAAGGGAGTTCGCAAGAGATGGAAGCAGGAGAGATTTTTTTTCCTCTTTTTATAGTATATTTCGTTGTTACTATTATAATGTACATATATAACTAATTTTAGACAATTGTAAATCAAGTTTTGCAGAAGGATTCAAAATTGTTCTCCTTCACTACGAAGTGCGTTTCTATACATATTAAAGACTAGTAAAAATTATAACATGAAACCCTAAAATTACCATTAATTAAGGTCATTTTAATACTAAATGCTCCACTTCCCGCACTTTAATGAGTACTTTGCATGGTTTTCTCATGAAATCCGCCATAAACCTGTCATCTGCAAGATCCATTTTACAGACAACATCAAAAACAAAAAAGATTCTGAACTTCAAAGTCATAAATTTATGAGGAGCATTGTCGTATAATTGGAGGAATTGAAATGATAGACACAATGAATGGGGCGTCCAAAGTATGAGTGCATGCACCATAAACAGATAATAACATTCTTGGGGTATATTGTCCCCACGATGCCAAACTAAACTCGCGAGATCTTAAAGTTAGGAGTTTTTCTCTAAATCAACTTCAACCTCACCATACTCACAGTACGAGAATAAATGAAATTGACGACTGACTGCGACTTTTCACTATCAATTGAAGTCAATTTAAATAGAAAGAGCCACATATGAGTATTGTACCCGCTTCAACCCACTGCACATACTCGTACTTGCGTTTCGGGGTAAGCCATTATTTCATTGAATATTTTAGAGAATTTTAATCAGAATTATTGCTTATACGGCCATCGCTTGGATTAGAAGAAAGAGCAAAGATTTGATGCACGAAGCGTTAAGTGTGCTTTCATTAAATGTAAGAATTTCAGTTAATCATAATTTTGAATTAATCAATTTGTATGTTGATTGACCGAAACGGACGACTAAGCGGGTATTTCGTCTTCTTGTTCTCCTTCTCAAACATTTTTCGAGGCCCTTGTAATTACGGTTCGTATGCATGTTAATACAGCCAAATAATTGATGATGGGATTTGATTTAATCTAGATAATTGTGTACAAAGAAGTTTGGGGGGAAATTGTTGACCTCTGTTCTGTATGCTGATTTGAATCTATGAAAGATTAATAGATACCATAATTTTAAATTCTCCGAGGTGTCAAGCAAAAGTGATTTCTTGAGAAGAGAGAGGTGGCAAGCAAAGGTGATTTCTTGAGAAAAGGCCCTGTGAGACCGACAATTGTATTCTTTCAGTCACTAGTGCCTATGTAAACTAAGTACTTTGCATGTTTTTAGTATTGCTCTTATACTCAGATGTTTCGGTCTTGTTTAGAATTATGAACGCTGCTTACTTTCTGTGAATAACGGTATTTATATAATTTGTTTAGTAACTATGCAAATACAGAAATACAGTAGACATACATATAATTCATGCCTCGCCACAAGTGAAATTCGGGATCACAGTGACTTCTTCAAAAAACTGAAGAGTGCTGCTATCAAAAGGGCTTTGTAACCGCCCTTGGGCTTAATTGATTTTTCTGATGATAGTAATAGATGACGTCAATTATACCTCCATTGCACATAAGTAAAGTTACTCCACGGATTCGTTCAGTAAAATAACAAAATTAAAATTGAAGTTCCAGAGAATTTACGCCCATTATTATCATTATTATTATTATTTTTTTTTTGAGGGTATACCATTGCCAAGATTGGCGATAGCAATTTTCCCTAATTTTGCCTCCTCTTAGAAATCAAGGAAAATTAGTTCACGCACATAGAGCAGTCACTTCATTCAAACCAGTCAAAACCATTCTGGTCATATATTAATCATCTAAAGTCCTCCCCGCACTTTCGTAGCACCATGTATTGGAATGAAAAACAAACTTCAACACTGGAATCCATTTCCAACTTTTTCGGGGATTTCCTTTCCACTATAACTTCCTCTTAGGCATCCGATTCTTCTTATGATTTCCCTCTTCATTTTTCTCTGGCTGATAGTGCTCCTGCAGTTAGCCCTGCAGATATCGAGTCCATAATTAATACTATTGACACAAGTATTGGTTCTGGGCCAGATGGAATTCTAAATGTGTTCGTCAAAACTCTGTCCTCTTCATTAAATCTTCCTCTCAGTTTTATCTTTAACGCCAGCTTGTCCTTCGAAATTTTTTCTCGCTTCTGGAAGACAGCCAATATCTTCCCAATTTATAAATCTTGTCCTCTTTCGTGTGTCTCCAACTACCGTCCAATCTCATTTCGATCGTGTTTCCCGAAGACCCTAGAACGTTTAGTTCATAATCACATTTATGATATATTCTCCTCGATATCTCCTGCTCAACATGGCTTTCTTCCAGGTCGGTCGACGACTACAATCCTACTTGAGTTTACTCACATTGTTGATGAAACCCTTGGCAAGCACTTTCAGGTTGACGTCACATATAATGATTTTACCAAGGCATTTGATAAAGTAAATCATTACGTACTGTGGAAAAAGCCAACACAACATAGTATTTCTGGTTGTTTGCTCTCTTGGTTTGTCTCATACGTAAACAATCGTTCATGTGGAGTAAGTCTCTGTGGAGTATTATCTCACTTCTTCTATCCACAGACTGGAGTCCCTCAAGGATCCATCCTGGGGCCGCTTTTATTCCTCATATACATTAACGACTTGCCGTCTTTAATAGATGCTCCATGTCTTCTCTGTGCTGATGATCCTACAGTTTTAAAATGATTAGATGTATTGCTGATTTCATCTGCCTACAAAATGACCTGAGCGTCCTATGCAACTGGAGTGAATCAAATTTTCTTTCCCTTCATGTACAAAAATGTCATAAAGTGACTTTCTCTTTAGAACAGAATCCAATCTCATTTCCATATAGTCCTACACAATGAGCCGCTATCTGTAGTAACCAAATTCAAAGACTTTGGGGTGATCTTAAACCCGCTACTCAAGTTCGAAGAGCACATCCTTGACATCACGTGACGTGCTTCCCGGGTTTCCGGATTTGTTCTTCGTCACTCTTGCATCTTTGGAAATATCCAGTCTCCAGTACATCTTTATATAAGAACTGTTTGGCCTATCCTCGAGAATTGTTCCCAAAGTTGGACACCACATTATAAGTACTTAGACTCACTACTGGAATCTGTGCAACGGAAGTTCACCCGAATATTGCTCTTTAAATTTAAAGTCCTGTACCAATCTTATGAAGAAAGACTTTCTTTTCCGCACCTCCCATCGTTATCATCCCGTAGATATTTTCTTGATAAATGTCTCCTTTATAAACTTCACCACCATCAGTTGTATACAAATGTAAGAGAGTTACTGACAATACGGACATCTAATTATCCCTCTAGAAATGAAGGATCATATAAGAATGGAAACATTTTACCATTCACCACTGCTGCGTCTGCCAAGAAACCACAATGCTATGGAGTTTGGTGCGTATCCTCCATCTTTAATAATTTATAAGCATAGACTTAAGAATTTAATTTTAAATACGTAGCCTAGTAGATATATTTTGTTGAACTTTTCTATTTGCACTGTATGAACCAACCTTGTAATTGGACTTTAGTCTGTAAGTTGGTCGAAATTAATAAATAAATAAGTCTTCGGGCACGTAACGTAACGTCAGTTTTCAAAGCCTTTCTATTGTTTCTCGACAAGCAATGAAGATAATTTTCTTAGCAGTCACATCAGTGCATGGTAAGACATCCTAAAAAATAGTTTTTACAAGACCGTAGCTTTGAAAGGGTCATAATTGCTGAATTTTCCATGAAGAATAGTAATTTCAACTTCTAGAGTTTCTTAGTAATTTGCGATGCCACGTGGAGGGATAGACTGGGTGTGAAACTATAAAATAAGATCTAAAATTTTATTTTCACAAAAAAGAGCTTTGAAATGAAAAGGAAATGGTGAATCCATCCTGTAAGCCAAACTAATTTTAATAATTACATAAGTTGACTTTAGAAACAAATAGATAACAAGCTTAGTATAAAGACCACCATATGCACCAGTGAAAATTTAACATCATATTTGAAATTGACCACTCACAACAATACAAAAGAAAGTTTTGATTTGTATAAAAAAATATCAAAACCTCAAATGCGAAAACCACATCTCCCGCACACGTTTTTGAAGTTTGGTCCATTGCTGTTTTAAATTTTCGGAACTTTTACGGGTCAAAAAAAAATAATTTGAGTTCTGAAACACGAAAGAAATTAAGGTAGGCTTTTACTTTGTTTTTAAAGGTTTTACGGACAATGCGAACAAGGATCCGTGGTGACTTGGCTACAAGCTAGCTATGCGGGCCTTACATACATGATGCGGAGAAGATGAGCGAGATGGTGCGGGCACGCTGTCCGCGATGAAATAGCAATCCAATGTTCATTCTAAATACAGCCGGAACTAGAAGAAGTAGGCTGCAGGTCCAGATGGTGTTCCAGCTGAGGTGTTGCACTCTTTTTTATCACCATTACCCTAACTTGCTGCTCAGCACATTCAACGCTTGCCTAAGAGACAGGGTTTTCCCGGTACGATGAAAGGTGGTGAGGCTAGCGCTGATTAACAAGGGGTAGGGAAACCCCGATCGCCGTCCGCATGCTTGGCACTGCTGGGAAAGTGCTAAAGAAACTCATCAAGGGAAGACTCACTGACGCGATTTGTGCTACTGGGAACCTATCTCCTCGGCAGTACGGCTTTAGAGCAGGACGATCCACCATTGATGCAATTGCAGAGGTGTTGATATTCTGAAAACTCCTTTTCAAGTTTTAGACTATCTAATGCGGCTTCTGAGGGACTACCTGAAGGAACGAAGCCTACTTTACGACACGACACAGGGCCAGCGAAGAATAGAAGTCACAGCGGGTATTGCCCAGGGATCTGTCCTTGGCCCAGACTGTGGAACGTGTCTTACGATACGCTTCTGAGACTGAAGACGCCTGATGAGTCACGCTTGATTGGCTATGCGGATGATGTTGCGGCTCTGATTATTGAACGCACCATTGAATAAGCGCAACTTAGACTAGGTATGCTAATGCGCCTAGTCAGAGACTGGATTACTGATCGCGGACTCTGTTTAGCACTGCAGAAAAACCAAAGTGGTCAGTATTGGTCAGTATCTGGCGCTGCATATCGACTTGGAAGATGAGTTTCTCTGGGCAAATCAGGTCAACGGCTGAAAAAGCTGCTTCGGGGACCCAATCCGCCAAGAAAATGCCTTTAATGAGTGCTGTAGGATCATTGCTACTGTATGGACCAGAAATATGGATTGGCGCTATCAGTAAAAAGGTATACCGAAAACGCTTGGCCCATGTACAGCGAAGAGGAGCACTGAGGATTGCATCTTCATATCCGACAGCCTCTGATTCAGCGATGAGAGTTATTGCAGGAGTGATCCCTGTTATTCTTCTTGCTCCGCACTATTTACCCGCTCCGAAACAAGGACGTGAGGTAGACGGTTGTCCGGGAGGAGAGATAGTGCTCGCTCAACGATTGGCAACAGTCTTGGCTAAATTGCACGAAGAGAAGGTGGACTGTGATGAACCTATGAAGTGAATTCTGCTGAATCTGCTGCTGATCTGATAACATGGACAAAAAATTTTTACCAGATCAGCAGCGAATTCGGCTGAATATACTTCAAAGGTTTTGTCCTGGGGTCCGTTGGAAGACGGTGATACGATGGTGTCATTTGACGCCAAGGCACTTCTTTGCAGTATTCCGGTCAAAGAAGCACTTGCGTTACTTGAGGATTGGATTCTGATACAAGGATCAGGAGAAAAATGGAAAGCGCGAGAAAAATGCATTTGAAACTGGCTAGACTCTGCATGGGTGAAAGCTATTTCACCTTCAGGGGAGAATTTTTGAAACAAACACGTAGTGCTCCAATGGGAAAGCCTCTTCCCCGTTTCTAAGCGATGTTTTTATGGCATTTTCGGAGGAGAAGCTAGCACAAGAAGATAAACTGTCATATCGATAGGTGCGTTATGTAGACGATATCTTCACGATCATCAAAGAGGATCAGGTCCAGCAAACTCTCACAGCGATCAACTCGATACACAACAACATCTGGTTTACTCACGAGCTGGAGTTGGCGGGGCGGCTACCATTCCTAGACGTGATGGTATGTAGAGGAGCTAAAGGATTGGAATTCAAAATATGCCGCAAACCAACGGATACCATGCGGATAATTCATTTCACTTCAAACTATTGGCAACACCAAAAATGGGCTACATTTAGCTGACTTGTGAATTGAATGCTCAACCTTCCATTGAATAAGAAAGGCCTGAAAAAAGAAACGTCCCACATTTAAAAGTTAGCTGAGTGAAATGTATACCCTACCGATGAAGTCACCAAATTGATAGCCAAACGAATGAACGAGATCTTCAACAAAAATTTCACAGCGCTAACTGCGGAAGTCGATCAGCGGAAGAAGTTGGTTGTAGCTTTTGACTCAAGGACGGAAGCAATCAAGAGGGCTATGAAAAACGTAGACGTCGACCTAGTTTATACGAGCCGGGCCACAAAACTGCGGAACTTGCTAGGATCAACCAAGGAAGTCTACAAGGTATCGTGTACGAAATATAATGGATGTTATATTGGACAAACGAGGAGATCACTAAGTGTCAGATAGAATGAACACTTAAGGAAAGCAGTCAACAAAAACAAAAAACAGGATGCAAAAAACAGGATGCAAAAAACTTCTAATCAAAAGTGGCGGAGTATATAGTCCTTGAAAAGCATGACATCATTGCGGACAACGTGAGCATGTTTAAAACTATTACAAATGGGTGGAAGTTTAATGTAGCAGAAAGTTTGGAGCTATTCACTCGAAAGACGCAGGACATTTTGAACGGTGACCCAGGTAACGGATACACCTGGCTATTCAACCTTACAAAATATTGAATGTAATGAAGTAGTAATTAAGGAAAAACAAAAATTTTTGAATGGTAAAAGGATCAGGTAGTTAGAGATTAAGTAAAAGAACTTTGAGGGATTAGAGGCATGTAAGTTGTAATTAGAGATTCATTTTAATAGTTTAAGGAGTTAAGTATAAATATTAGGACACTTGTAGTTTAGGGAATAGTAGTACTGAGGAAGTTCTCAAGTAGAGCACGAAACAATTGCATACAGAATAAAAATAAAAATAGTAGAATTAAAGGGAATCTACTTTCTTTTACTTTTTTTATATGCATTCCTTAGCCGCTGGGTGCTTTGCTAGTCGGGCATACTAGAGGAACAGAAGTCCCACGACAATCAAAACTGTCTCCCCATCAGCAGGATTCACTCAACAAAGTTTGATGATGTTATCGACCTGCTGAAAGGAATGATTATTAAAATGGAGCAGTTAGAGCAGCAGATGATGGATATGCAAAAAACCCAGGTGTCAAAACGTCTCCAGACTCCTCTACAATGGGATCATAGGTCCCTGAAGATGGACCTAGTCATCAGGATTTCGATTCGGACGAAGGATGCATGGGAGTATCAAAGCCCAGTTTTTAGGTATTAGCTGGCTTCTCATCATCATGTATCATCAATAAGGTAAGCAGCCTTAAAAGACCCCCTTCGGTATTCATCAGGCCGGAATAGTTCTAAAAAGAAAAAAACCCGCCCGATAATACCACAGAAGCTAGCTGCTAGAGTACGTAAGCGTCATCAGACTAAGCCATTACAGCAAGCTCAAATCTTAGCTCGCTAAGGCAGTAAACATCGCTGCTGTCCTTTACGGACTAAAATACACACTCAAGCAATACATCTGGAACCATTTGACACGTATTTTTAGCCAGGACGCGTTTTCCTACGCCTTGAAGTTCAAGTTATAGAACTCCCCATCTCTAGTGGGAAAGGAAAAGATTGCTAGATTGCTGCCTCCTGACGCACTAGCATGTCGTTTTAAACTGTCAGGACTGCCAGGCCATGCGGTTCCATTTGTCAACGGATGCAAGTATCTTTCCAATTATAGTCTCCAGAGAGAACATTATAATTTAGCAATAGAGTTCAGCCTTCTGCCTATCGCATCTTTGTGGCAGGCTTCGTCTACCTTTCCTGTACAAAATACTCGGGAGATCGTGACTTATCAATCTTGTGTAAATAAGACTAAAAACGTCAATTCCCGCTCAAGAACTAGAACAGGTAGGAATCAGTTTCATTATGCCCTCGATTGAGCCATGGTCTTAGGTCAGGGATCAAGCATGTAGTCCATCTTTGTTTTCTGTCCCTCTCCAAAGACTTTTGCGAGTCGTTACAATAGTGTTGTCTTTCTCCTTAATGAGCGACTCCCTGTCGCCTTTGCTTCTGCTTAGATATTTTTGCACTCTCTAGCATCGATGAGTATCACTCCTCTCTAGCATAATGATGAATATTACCCCAATTCATGGATGTAGCTTTCTATGAGTAAAGAACAACAAATACCTTTGAAGCCGAAATTTGTTTAACTTTCTTAATAATAGTAGTATTAATAGATTTCACATTTATTCCAAAAAACTGAATCTTTAAATTCAATGAAAAATTAAATCTAGGTAGCTGAATATAAAATGTTTTATTGCTGTATTTGCATTGACATTTAAAAATACTATGTTAAGATAAATAAATTACAATTTACATATATGACCATATTTGCTTTCCGTCATACAGGAAGCGTAATTTTTGATCGGATAGTTTAAATATCGTTGAGATTTTATTCAGTGAATCATAAATGGCGGCTACTGAAATAGAAGCAAAGTAGCTGTTTCTTCTAACCTTTTATTTACAATAATATTCATAACTTTGATGTGTTTTTTGAACTTTTTCGTAAGTTGCGTAGCGAAAATTTCTGGATATCATACATAGATTGCGTACAAAACTATTCGTAGAAGAATATACTTCTTTCTACCCGACTTGTTTCGATATAAACTGCCGAAAATGATTGTCTCACGTTTCTTGGTGTATTGGTTAAATATCTCGGTTAAGTTCATGAACCAGCTATATCGGCCGGGCAAAAACAAAATGGCGGCCATTTTAGACGAAAAATCGTGATTTCTGTTTTGACCAAAGTGTAGCTCCGATTTGGATGAAATTTGGTACAAAGGTTCACTGATATATGTGACGAATCTCACAATAAAAAATCCAAAGTCGGTACGGCAGAAAAAAAATGGCGGCCGCTCAAAGGTCGAAAAACGTTCAAAATGTTGTTGTTGTAGTTTTGGCCAAAGCTTTCAACGGATGTTCATGGAATTCGGCTGTTAGATAGAAATTATAAGTATCTTAAGAGTTATGTAAAAAAATTGGAGATCAAGTCGCAAAAAACAAAATGGCGGCCAGGTGAAACTCAAAATTTCGAAGTCGTCTAAAAGTCGCAATTTTGATCCGAGATAGAAATCAATTAGATCTAGAAACTTTCACATTTTGGTAATCATGCATGTGCAATTTTCAAAATGGCAGCCGTTTAAATATGCGACTTTTTCAGGTTTTCGCGGCCCTCTAGCGGTTACATTTTCCAACGGATTTTGATGAAACTTGAGATTATGGATCTTTGCACTAAGTTCTTGCATTATACAGAAAATGTTTTAAATCGAATGAAAAATAAAAAAGTCGAAATTTTAAAACCTAATATATTTAGCTGCCATTTTCACTAAAATTTGAATAATTTTGCCCTGTCTAGAGTGAAACTCCGGTTTGAACGAGATTTGCCGCATTGATTGATGAGGTCCTAGCATACAAAGATTTAAAATAATCCAAAATCATATGCATGCATTCAAAATTGCGGCCCCAAAGGTCAGAAGGCAAGCGCCATTCGCTATTTTAATAGCAACTGAAATAATGAATAAATTTCATGGAAACGTTTTAAATTACTTATCTTGGAAGTACTTATAAAGCAGACCATTTTTAGGATATTGTTAAAATATTTTTACAATACCCTAAAAAATCATGAAATCGTGACTTGTCTGTCTGTCCGTCCATTCGTCCGTTTGTTCGTGCGTCACAGCAAGTTTCCTTGCAAACCAAATGAGCTAGAATGAGGAAATTTTCTACGTAGGTCAAAAGTGGTGCCTCTCGAAATTTGCAATGCAAGAAAATATTTTAAAGTGTTGAAGGGGGGCCTCCCCATACAGGAGGGGCGGCTTAAATTTTTTTTTATTTCTGCAGCCCTCTAGCAGCCAAGTTTCTCAACAGATTCCGGTGAAACTTGAAATTATAAGTTATTAAGGCAAGTCAATTTAATTTAATTATGCAAATCGGATGACAAATATAAAAGTCGAAAATTACAGCTTAATATTTTTAGCAGCCGTTTTCAATTAAAAATAAAAATGACGGCCCCTAGTAGTTCAGAAAAGAATTGAAAATGTATATATTAATGGCAACGCAAGTGCTGATTAAACTTTTATGGAAATCTTTTGAAATTAACTTTTTGAGCTATTTACGCCTTTGTGTAAAATGTGTAAACAGCAAATGTGAGAAGGGTGAGACCTGTATTTATATGTTTACATCAATTTTTTATCCGTCGATTTTCAATATGTAATCCATATGTGTGAAACTCAATTTAATTAGCAAAATATTTGCGCCTCTATACAGGGCCTCTAAATACGAACGTCGGCAGATTCATTTTATGTCGATAAATACCCATAAGGTACTACAAAAATTGCAGTAAGAAGTCTAGTAGTAGGCAAGCCAAATTCTTTTTCGAAAGCTTACGCTACATACGAGAAATTTACCTTTCCGGCTGGTGCTGCCAACGGGGATTTTTTTTCTGTTGTGCAATTTTCCCTTTGGACATTCAAGGCTTTTGAATTATTTTCAAACCAAAATGCCAAACTTTCTTGATGAGCACAAATAACTTAATACGTGATAAGCCTTTTGGTTCCTTTCAGGCTTAACGTCCTGTCTATTACATTAAACATTTAGGGTTCGGCCACATTGCGATTTTACTGTCGTAACCAGCGATTTTTAGACGCAAATACGAACACACTGCGACAAGATCTCCGAAGGAACTTCAGGCATGCGCAGAACTAAAATGCTCATTTGAAGGTATGTCTTTGCCAGGAACACATGCGCTGACTCATTTCTGCGCTATGCAAGAAACTTCCATGCACGTCAGCGTCAAATGTCCAAATGATGTGCACCTGCGCGAGTATCATAGAAACTACCTGCTAAACTGGTTTTAAGAAAAATCGCAAATTCCTGCGACTGCCGACCTGAACAAAATTGTCGAAAATCGCAGTGTGCGGGCTTCCATTTAACCATGTGTAACTTGCGACAGAAGTGCGGCTAAACAGTCGTAGTCTGATGCATCCCTTATGCAGTATCATGGTGGTGATATGCATAGCGTCAATACTTTGCTCGCTCTTTACCTGCTCTATTAAGAGACTTTGTTTTCACCCTTTCTAGGGCTCCGCTTTACTTGTTTCTCCCTTGGATACTTCGGTCCTGTTTTTAACATTCCTTTCCCTAAAAAGAAGACTGATGGCTCTGACACTTCCTCTTTCAAACCGCAAATACGATACAGCGTATTCCTCAATTACTCATAAATTTCAATATGGATCAATGGTGACAAGTTTCACATTAGCGTGGGTTTAATCGTCTGTGTCACTACGATTGAAGTTACCTAGTGAGGCTAGAATACTCTCTCTAACCACTTCCATTTCGTTCCAGGAAATTTTAATTTTTCTACGAATCTCCTAATAACTGCTCCTTGCACTATATACTCGTAAAGCCTTAAAAACTTACAATTAGCGTTTACGTACCAAGCAGCCTCGTCTGTATACTTTACTAATTTTGAAACAACATTCTTCTCCATGGACCTTTAGTAGCCTTTATGTGCATTGATATTCTGGTTACTTTTGTAATTTTTTTCCAGTTTCAGGAGCTCTTCCAAAGCTATACCAAATTTTCGACATCTGCTCATAGAACTTTGGGATATTTTCAAAAAGTTCTTTGTCATAATAGTGTTTCATTGCATGCATACTTGGTTTACTTTTGAAAGAATAGCGAATTGCTTGCTTAGTATTCACTGAATATACTGATAGCTACTACAAAAAATTTAAGCCAACTACGAAACCACCCAGTCGGACAAATCTAATTCTCCACAAAACAGCTTTTCTATTGAAGAATATGTTAGCTAATCATATCTACAGAACAAAAAGAAAATTGAATATTAGAAAAGTGACCAAATACAAGTAAATCCACTACTGAAAACTTGAATCTAATCAAATTTTTGAACAAATTCACTCCACTTCGAAAAAATGATAGGAAAACATTGCTGTTTGAACCAGATGATCGCATTCTTCGTTAGATGTAACACTGGAGTTCTCCAATTGCCTAAATGATATTGTTTCAAAAACCCACCCTATATCATAGTTTTTTTTTTACTCCGGTCAAGTTCCAAATTACTGACTTAACTAGTTTGAGAATGTGCAAAACTACTTCAAATTAATTGTATGTTATAAACGCAAGTAATGGACTGTAAAATATGGACAAAAAAATAGGTCCTTCTCGATTCGTCTATCTTCACGGGGAACATTCATTACAAAAGCTATTCAATTCCCATTGCAAGTAATTGTGTTAACAAAATTTAGATTCTTGAGTAATAGAAATTAAAATTTTGTCCATTTTGATTATAGTAGTTGTAGTAGCTTTTCCTCCCATTACTCTGAGGAATTGAAAAGCTAATGAGAAGAAGGTAATGGTTAGTTGAATGTATTTTCTAGAAGTCTTTTGTAGCTGAGAAGTGAAGGCCATTTACGTCTCGAGTGTAGGATTTTCAGGTGTACAAGGTATCTGGACTGCCCACTACATATCACCCCTGTCAACTTGAGAACCTAGCCTGGTACCGTTTGACACATTACTTCAAGCTAAGCCGTATTTTGCGATGCCATGAGGCACTTTCAAGCTAGGAGATCCCTCCTGTGGTGGAGGTGAGAAAGAAGAGGAATTGTTCGAAAAGTGATTCCCTACCCTGGTCTGACACTTTTTATCCTTGAGGACTGCCCGAGCATAATGTAGCACATGATTCCATTTTTCAATCGATGCAAGCATTTCCCAGACTAAACTATCCGGTGAGAGCTCTTCTGTTTTCTTGAAGAGATTCCGGCGCAGCCTGTCCTATCATTTGAATGCAAAACGTGTGGCGGGCATCGTCTCCCTTTCCTGCGCAAAACGTACGGTCGGGAAACTGCAACTTACCAATCTTCTGCAAGTAAGACTGAAAACAGCCTTGCCAGCTCAAGAGCTAGGTCAAGTAGCAGTTAGTCTCAAAGCGCGTTCGATCGAGCCACAGTCTCAATCAGGGATGAGGTCCGCATGTCCATCTTCCCTACATGCTGTTCACCTAAGGCTGTTGCCAACCATTAAGTGAACGTTGTCTGTCCTCGCCGGCAACTGTCTTTTTCGTGTCTCCGTTCTGATGCACTTAGATAGTACGGCACTCTCTAGCGAGGAACGCGATGGGTATCACGCCTGCGATGGCTGGCACCACCAAATCACGGACTGTCTGTCCAAATCACGGACTGTTTAAGCATACTCTCGATGCTGCTTTTAAATTCTTTGGTAATAAGAAATGCTCATAGAGTGTTGGCACGTAAGAGGATCATTAGATACAGATGCGGTGGCATGTCAGCTAGTTCGTCGTACACTTTATGATGGATGCTTTTCATTGTATGCTGTCGTTATGCTTACAAGTTAGATGTGTGGTAGGTATTGCTAAAGTAAATTTTCAAATGTAAGAATATTATGAATATAAAAATTAAGTCTAAATATGTGTGTTTTCACATAGCTGACCTTCTACCACATCTGTATTGAATGGTCTTCTTGCATACCAACACTCTCCGAATATTTGGTAGTACTGCAGCAATTCAAAGGCACCATCAAAAGCAAGCCTAAACTTTCATTGTAACGAGAAAAATGCTCGTCTCTATCAAATCATTAACTGCAAACGCAATTGGTGTGCAATTTAAATTTGATGATTTTAGGCTTCGGATGAGTTGGGCGAAATTGCTTCCGAAAGGAACACAAGCCTTCCCACTGAATTAATTTTTTTATATTATAATGGAAATGAATAAATATCACTACCAATGATCGCAATTTTTAATGAAAGTAATTACTTGATAATTATAAATTCCTTGAGGAAAGTTTTCCTTAAAGTGAAAGCTAATAAGTTCCAAAAAATTTCCCGATGAATCCAAAACGAAAATTACTCAACCAAATCAAAATATTCCAAAAAACCAAATTGTTCATCAAACAAATAAGAGAAAACAACTTCATTAATGAATTACCATTTTCCTTTTTCGCTGTCGAAATAAAACAGCATAAATATCAATTATGTCAATTATATTTTGAATATTTTGTTGCTGTTTTTCGCCACATCTCTCAACGCACTGCACGCGCGATTCAAAGCCGATTGCTTTTGATGTTATATTTTTAGTACGCGCAAACATCGAATTGCCGCGCCGCGCCATCCACCATTTCATTTCATTCACAAATTTATCTGAAAATAAAATTGTGATGAATAATTTTCCATCCAAGCCAAGCTGGCGAAGTCAAGTCGTCTTCGCCATCTCCTCATCATATGGATGTGTTGCCGTTGATTCCATTTGGTATGGCGAAGAAAATTGCATAAATGCTTGGGATTTAGTTGAAAAATCGTTCTAGTCTATTTTCGGAATTGCCATCAAAATTACAATAATGCTGGATGAGTTGTATATTGACAGAAAATGTGGTGGAAAATCTTTGGTGGTTAGAGCGACGATTGTTTGTTGTTGAAGACAAAGTTGTTGATGGAGGGATCTAAGTTCAATTATTTCGGTGTCTGGGGGGTTTCGATGTCTTTCAATTTAACATTTATGACATGTGCCGATGGATTTTGATTTTGGGAGCCAAAGTAAATTTTTAGTCAATACCAGCAAGAGTCAATCCATTAAAAGGTTTATAACTGAACACTTCCGCAGAATGTATCGAGAAATTTCAAGAAAACTGCTAATGAAATTACCTTCCGTAGCTCGAACGCTTCGAACTGGACCGTGGCTCCAAAACTTTCAAAGGTATCATTAAAGTAATTTATCTGGGAAGAAGTTGAATGATCGCTTAATCGAGAAATCACTCACTTGGCCGTTCTATGTCTCCATTAAATTAGATTTAATGCAAGTTAATCTCGTCTAGTGTGTAATTCGTCTTAGCCAAAACGGAAACCGATAATCTATCGAAACTCCAGCGACCAATCGAGCCAAAACTCAAGGAAAACATTTCCATTTTGATTTTCATTACCATGTGACCATCGGAGCTTCGGGCAATCTCCCAACGGGCGACAAAGACTCGGATGGAGAGTGGCGTTGGTAAGCATAAATCGATAATGAAGTGAAACAACGCAGATATTATTGTTTGAATTATTCTCCACTCGCTTTTTGTTTTCCTTTGCAATTAAACTCGACTTACAATTGCTGACTCCTCGAAAATTGACGCAACCCTAGAGTTTTCTTGTCTTCACCAGCAAATCCCATTAATCTGTTACCTATGTCCAGCTCCGGCTCTTTGATGTGTTGTAGATACTTTTCGTGTCTAACAATTGAAACTAATCAACACTCAACGTCTTCGTCATCGTCTTAGTCGGTGCCGGCATTCTTGCTTGGACAAGTATTCTTTATCTGAGAGGTGTTGTATCTCAAGGTACGCGAGATTACCTGCAAGTCATGTTTTCACGTCTTAAGACTTGTGTTAACACCTTCTCTGTGCAACGGCTCGATTGGTGGTGGTGCTGACTGGTGTATCTGTGGCTATTATTTTGATGTCCGAAGTATCTGCTGCCTACTTACATTGTTCCAGCCACGGTTCCGAGCCGAAGAATCTTTTGATTGATCGTAGATCAAATATTTATCTGCTGGACTGTTTCCAAGTGTCTCGAGTACGCTTTGGACACAGACGCTGTTATTCCGAACTAATCAAGCGATCATGCTGCTTTAATCAAAAATAAACCCATTCATTATAATGAGTGTCTGTTCGTTGCCAGAAGGTACAGCGGAAGGGCAGATACAAATGGGAATAATAAAATTGCTCCTCGTTCTTCGGTCTGGCTGGGAGTGTGCGAGCAAGGATGCAAGGCATGGATGGCGAAGAATACCCAATCGTGCGTGGAATATGATTGATGAAATTAAATTCTTCTCAAAAGTTCTGTTTTGCTTTTGCTAAACTGCAGGATTGCGTCTCCATCATTTTGAATCCTCTCGAACGCCAAAAGTTCCAATTTATTGGGCTTTTGATTTTTTTCAACCTACGAGAATTCCTCAAGTATACAAGCGAAGCAGAAAATATTTTCCAATCATTTGGCTCACTGCTCCCCATTCCAACGATTTTCTGAAGCCTCGTTCCTCTGCAATGTTTTATATGCATTCCGATAAACTCTTGAATGTTTTCTTTGAGAAATCACTGCATGCCCTCTTCAATTCCGGTCTCATATAATCGGGTGACCACTATACAAGCAATCTACATTGATTCCGCATGTTGAAGTTGGGAACATGGTACAAGAATGGTTCAAGGGATTCGACAAGCAGAGCGGGAACGGCCAACGCAATGATCAGAAAAGCAGAAACCTTAACCGAGTCAATAGTAGTCAAGGGCTCGACTTGTACACCTATTGGATGCGATGCCCACTGTCGTTCCTCTTTTTAACTGCACTCAGGATGAAATGCGAGCAAGGAGACCGGACTTTGTACACTACAATAATCAACGAACCAAAACACTCAGTACAGAGATTATAGTGGTACAAACAACTCAAGCGCAAAGGAACAAGAAAAGTATTTTTCCCAACTTCTTTTCTTCGCCGTCGTCTTGGTCTTGGTTCCGAAATGTTTTTTTCTTTCAAATGGGAATGGCTCAGAAAATTGCTGGTCTTTGTGTATTCGCCTCCTCAGCATGTCGGAAAGGAGGAAGAGCATAACACAAATTATTAGATTGGATATGTACGAATATGTTCCTGGGCTATAGATACTCTTTTGGATACTTCCAATGACTGTAGATACTGTACGCGAGTTGATTGCAGCTATTATAGATGGCTGTGATTGTTTTTATGAAAAGGGATCTGAAATCAACATTTTATTGTGGAAAATATTTAGCAAGATGTGAAATTGTGAGCCTTACATATCTTTGCATCACGCCCGTCATACAAGAAATCAATCTCCAAAGCTTGAAACTAATCTAACTAGTTGAAAGCAAGCGAAATCCTCAAAGAGTATTACTTCATTTGTGTGTCTAGTTTAAGGGGGAAATATGTTAACACGACTAAATAAATTAAATTTTTGAATCTGTGAAACATTAATTAAAGTATTCAAAATATATTCCAAAGGTATCAAATGAAAATTCCAATTTCTTCTGAGGTCACGAATGATAAAGTAAGTGTCTTCTAAGCGCGTGATATAAAATAGATTTGTTCAAACACTTAAACATATCCTCAACATGACAAAAATTTATATTTAACCTTCTTACATACTTGTGCCTCATGTGAAACTAAACTTAAATTAATCTCATTACTAGATGGATTTTTAGTTGCAAAAAAAGTCCCTCCTCGATGGAACAAATGGTAATGATCAGAGCCACAGCAGGAAGCAGAAAGCAGCTCATACGTTTGAACGATTTCCCATATCGACGCATACGTGAAATGATCTGGGTATCACCGGATGGCAACACACAAAACCAAGTCGACCATGTTCTGATTCAACAAAGATGGGCCTGGAGCATACTCAACATCCCTGAAGGAGCCAATTATAACTCGGATCATTACTTGATCAAATTAATCTATCGATGTTGTATGTTAAAGAGGTATTTGGCGTAGAAGAGCCCTCTACGAAAATTTGACATCGAAGGGGTTCAAACGGCGTCTGTGGCAAAAAATTTCACGGAGACCCTCGACAACCAGCTAGATCTCATCCTATAAGGTACATCGCTGGAAACCAGCAACGAGCTATGGGTAGTAGTGAAAGCGTCAATTAAGATCACGGCAGAGTAGACGATCCGACATCAAGCTCGGCATAAAAGAAATGATTGGTTCTATGATGAATGACAGGATGCGTTAGATAAGGAGATTCAGGCGTACAAGCAAAACCTAGGGAGGAAAGCCAGGATGAAGAATCTGAGAAGAGTAGCGAATAAGATAATTAGAATCAAGCAGAAAAATACAATGACGACTAATTGAGAAGTATCGATGTAAGTTTAGCAAGCAACAACACCCAAGACAATCGCACAAAGTAGTGAAAAGCTTGAAACGAGGCTATCACCCCAAGACCACGCTATGCCGTGATAGTTTTGACAACATAATCCTTGATGAAACCAGGATTAAGGGTCATATTTCAAGAACCTCCTTAATCCTCCATACAGCTCCGGAACATTAGAGCCTATATATGTTCCCGTCGTTCTTCCACTGTTCAGAAAGTCATCCATGCAGTCATGCAGCACATTTGGCAACAATAACATATTCCGAACGATTGGAGCAAATGAATTTTATTCCCTATCCACAAAAAAGGTGACAAGCTACAGTGCGAAAATTATAGAGGCATACCACTACTTTGTACGGCGTATTAAAATATCTTCAAAGATCTTAGAAAATCAAATCAGATCATACGCTAACAGCATTATTGGGGAGTGTCAAGGTGGCTTTAGAGCAGACATATCGACGATAGACCAATTGTTCACAGTCAAGCAGGTACTTGAGAAATGCTGGGAGTTCAGCATACACGTATACCCAATATTTGTTGACTTTAAACAAGCATACAACAGTATCGGTTGTAACATATTGTGCCTAATAATGCTTTGCTTTGGTATCCCAGCCAAATTAATCCCTCTTATCAAAATGGCAATGACGTATTCAACCTCCCAAGTCCACCGATGCCTTTGACACAAATATCAACCACAACAACAAAGCCAAGCTCCAAGTATACAAATGTGTTTGAAACATGGACCCTAACCCGAACATCCGCAAAAATATTGAACTCCATTGAGTGGCGAGTCCTGAGGAGGATAATTGAAGTGAGCTAGACGAAGATCAATGGCAAATTCGATACAACCATGAGCTGTATGAAATTTTTGACGAGCTGAAGGTCGCAACGATTATAAGACTTCACAAGCTGCAATGAGCTTGCCACATGAATCGTATGGATGGACAACGGATACCCAAATATATTTGTTTAGAGAGCTGAAGTTCGGAAACCAGTAGGGAAACCAAGGAAATGCTGACTGCTGTCGACAAAGACAGCTCATCGCTGCTAGGATTTCAAAATTTGAGGGTGCGGTTAATGGGTTGAGATAGCTGCAGGCACTTGTGACAGGAAGTTAAGGCCCGAGAGGTTCTGCAGTGCCATGAAGAAGAAGAAAAAAATTCTAACTTATATTTCTCCCCGGTGAGTTATGTTCATATGGAAGAGATATAATTAATTTGTTATGAAATATGGCGGAAGAATTCTATGCATCAGGCTGCTTTTTCAATCAGAAAAGATGCAATGACTTTTCTTTTTATACATCCGTACGTCCGACATTGCCCAAGGAAAATCCAAACCGATCTCTCATCGGTTATATACGTCTTAGAATGTGGCAATGGACTGCACTCAACAGGTCAACAAATCCGGACATCCTTAGTCTACTCCGAGGTGGTTGTTGGCAGGCTGGCTAGTTCGATGGGGTATTTCTGTCATAGGTCTTCCACAAACAGACTAAGTCCGTATACAATTAATCAGCCACCGATTCAAATACCCGATTAAAATGCGTCAAAACAACTTCCCACACAGCAATTCTACTCTACTTTAATCTAATTCATTTTCACCTCTTTCGGACCGTACGTCATGTCCACAAAAAGAGAGTCATCAATCAAAACTCACGCGTTCCCAATTATTCGCTGAGCTGGTGCCAGAAGTAAGCTACTCGAATTCGAAAACCAGAACAATCTATTATATTTAAAGACATAAAGTCAAATTACGGCGCCGCGTACTGAACCGAATTAGGGAACCTATCAATCAAGGATAATTAAAAAACTAACCCATCAGCGGCATACTCAGATCCCGTCTTCATTACCACCTTCTGTAAAATAACGGCTATCTACTGAAAAGGAAAGATTTATTATTTTTCCAGCAAAAAAATATTTGTTGTTTTTTTTATTTTGATATGTAAAATGGTCTATAATTGAATAAATTTAATCTATTACTAGAACAGACTAAATGATAAATACACAGCGATGTGAATTTAAGTAGCCCAAACATATGTAAAAGGCTTAGGTATATGCATTTATGCTAAATACGAAATTTTTCGATTTTAAATATAATTCACAGTTATTTTAGTTTCTAACTATGCTCTTTGAAAGTGGTACTAAGCTATTACAAGTTTATCGCTATTTCGATGTATCTAATCGTAACTAATGAGGCAATTTAGTTTTTTTTCTTTTCTAATTGAAAACATTACGGCCTTATAAGTACAACTTTTTAAATTCCTACAAGTTGATTTGAAGAAGATGAATTGGACTAATCTTTTGCTGTATTTTTGATTATCCTAACACGCTTTGGTCGATAAAATAGATCTACTACTCTAAACTCTCTAATCAAAATTTTGAATAAGGAATACCAGATCGATTTATCTTTTCTGAGAAAGTGGACCGATACGTTATATAAAAGCCAAAGATTCGTACTTTAAGGCCAAATAGATATCTTAGCGTTTAGGCGTATCCTTTGAATACTTAAATAGAGATGTTTTAATCAAAAAGCATGCTTGCTAGATGGAAAGCTTGTACTCAATTTTCAAAGTAAGGATACATTCACACAGAAAAGTAGATACTCCGATTTTATGTCAGGATTAATTAAACTAAGGTGCAACGTAGCTTTCTACTCTTAATCACGAGGAAGCTTAATTTTAATATATATGGAATCATGTACTTAATATGTACATGACCTATCAGATTGGAAAAACACTTCAGAACATAGAACTGCAATCTTTCCAGCAGCGCGCGCTTGGTTTGAAATTTTATATTTGAATTATCAGGACTAAAAATTAGTATCAACCGTATATAGGTACATTCGCTATCAGCTGAGTCCATTGAGTGCACGCTTTGCACAAATTCATTAAGTTGAAATGCGTGCTCGGGGTGTTTCACTATTTTTCTTGTGCCCGTCCTGAACACTGGTCAATTTCGTTACTAACGTAGACATTAAACATGAGATCGTTAAAAATCGAGAACATTGCGCCAGCCCTATAGAAAACAGTTCTGCCCAATGCTTTTTCAAAAGCTAACTTTTTATGTCTTCTGGTAATTGCTGAAACAACCGCACCCTACTGATTCGGTAGACTGAGAGAAAAAGAAGTCAACTGCCACTGCCACAAACGTAATGCCCATTTGGGTATGATGGAACTAAAGAAGGAATTTGAAAATTGAACAGTACGTTCACTTTGGAGAATAAAGCACCATCAAACATTCCTATGGTAATGTCTGATTCATCCTTTTTAGAGCTCGCAGTACGACCACGTCCAAAACGTGAAATTAGGCACTCTTCAAAATGATTTCTCAATAAGGTATCATTTCTCTCGCTATATGTGAAGCAGCGCCGTCTTGTTGAAACCAGAGTTCACTGATCACACCATTAACGCCATTGACGATTACGTTCTGACTGGACTCATTTTTAAATGAATACAGACCGATGACTCCATCGGCCCAAAAACCATTGCAAACTGTGCATTTTTATGGCTATAGCGGTAGCAGTTGAAGCTGTTCTGTTTTTTCATCAGCCCAAATACGCCATTTCTGCTTATTAACATATCCATTGAGCTAAAAATACGCCTCATGGCTAAAAAAAATTCCGCGATAAAATGGCGGATTTTCATTGAGCTGATTCAGAGTCCATTCATGAAACCTAAGCCGCCCGACTTCGATTCTTGCACGAGTTGAACTTTTCATGCTTTAAAACCAAAACCTTTACGTAAATACGCCAAGTTGTTGCGTAAGGCAAACCAAAGTGTTGAGAATGACGCCGAATTGATGTATGTCTGTCACTTTCAGCTTAAGCCGCTATATTGTCTTCACTACGTGCTGGATATAGTCTAATAGGTCGAGTATCATCAAATGATGTATGCTGGGGCTCAAATTAGCGGATTGTATATGCTATAGTGATTTCGGTACGTCGACGAGTTGCTCTAAGAGCACGAAAAACACTTCTCACAGAACGCTGATTTTAGAAATACAGCTGAACAATTTGGATACGTTGTTGCGGTATAAGTCTTTTCGTGATGATTTTTCAAACAATATTGAATAAAAATTGCATTAGCGTTTGACAGGAGTCACGGATGATCGGTCAAAAAAGGCTATTGAAAATCAAACCTCATCATGTCTCACCCTTCATATATATATATATATATATATATATATATATATATATATATATATATATTATATATATATATATATATATATATATATATATATATATATATATATATATATATATATATATATATATATATATATATATATATATATATATGGGATATAACAAAATATGTAAACAAGTCGGAGGTCTAAGTTTTGTTACATTTTACACCAAATTTTCAGGGAAGTTTTATTGAGCAAATATCTCAGTTAAGCTCGTTAATCAGCTGAGTCGGCCGAACGAAAACAAATTGGCGGGCATTTTAGACAAAAATCCGCGATTTCCATTTTGACTAAAATAAAGCCCTGATTTGAGTAAAATTCGGTGAAAATATTCATGATAGTGTTTGATGAAACTTCCAAAAAAAATCCAAAGTTGAACCGTTTGAAACAAGATGGCGACCGCTTGAACTTCAAAAAAGTGCACAAATTTGCTATTATGGTTTTGACCAAACTCTTCAACCAATGTTAATGAAACTTGGCATTATGATAGAGACTATAATTATCTAGAGAACAATGAACAAACTCGAAGTTAGGTTTACAGGAGAAAATTAACCAGAATATAATTCGTAGTTACAAAAACTTATTGTGCTCGCATAAGTAGGAAAATTGAGAATATTTCTCTTACCTCTAGGCATGGTGGTATCTAATAAGAGTAATGGCCTGGAAAGAACTAGTATGCATGTCTAAACCACCTTCTTCAAACATTTTTCTTCTCTAATAATTTTGCAGTAAAATTATTAATGCAACTCAATTATGTAGCTACACACAAAGAATTTTCATAAGTAATTTCAAGCTGCTTGAGCTGTGCGAAAAACGAGATCGATACCCGCACGCAGCAATAGAGCTCACTGTAGAGCAAAAGTTATACAATAGATTTACATTAAATTGATGTAAAAAGTTTCGAATAATCAATTTAAAGTTTTTTTAAGTTAAGTTTCAAGTTTCAAAATGGTTGCTGGTCAAAATTGGATCTTTCAAAGGCTTTTAAAAGTCACAATTTTTATAATACAGATTATTTCATTCAACAAACAAATTTTAACCTAGGATGATACATAAAAAGTTGAAAATACAAAACAATATTTTTAGCTGCCATTTTCAAAGAATGAATTATTTTTGTTCTGGGTACAGTAAAACTCCAATTTGATCAAAATTTGGTACAGTGGTTGAAGAGACTGCAAAACAGACATTTTTTAAAATAATCCAGAATCAAACAGTTTGATTCAAAACAATGGCCCCTTAAAATTAAGAAAGTAAGCAGATATCGTTACTAAAGTAAAATATATTTTCATGGAAATTTTTGAAATTTTATTCATTGAAAGTATGTATACAACAAAACATTTTTCTAAAACAGTATTTGACTTTCAATGTACGCTCCAATTAAGTTATTATTCGCTTTTTGAAATTATGGGTGGTTACGAGGGATTTGCCTTACCGATATTTTGGATATTATTTGTTCCATTCTGTACTCAAAGCAAATTTTTGAATTTCTGCTTTAGATTGTCATTGAGAAATTAAATAGCCACTTAAGAGTTGCACTGCCTTGGCGCACAGAAAAACAGAATAATTACAAAAAACAAAACAACAAAAGCTGTTTTATGCGTATTCATAGTAGATTTATCAACAATCAATAAAATAGAAAGTAAAAGAATAATCATGTTTCCTTGCCGATTGTGTACATATTTTTTCTGTCAAGCGTTTTGTGAAAAATAAAAAAATTATTTCTAATTTGAAAAAGCTGTAGATGAAATGTAGCATAGGAAAAACTTGCAAAATAAATATTGTGACGTTTGAAATAAACCCTCTGATTTTGTATGAAACTATTGAACTTAAAGAATTTATTTAGAGAAGAGTGCGGCACTCATTTAAAGAAATCCTATGCTACATTCTCGATAATATTATAAAGAACTTATCGTATAAATCTGGAATAATCGTTCAGTAGATCTTGAAATATCTTTTACACCGGTTTAAAAAAATTTATTTCCAGAAAAGTACAGCATCAGCGACTTAGAACCAAACATAGTTTAAATTACCTTCAATCCATAATTTTTCTTCCATATATGAAGTCTTTCACTGTTATCACGTCGCCCTCCGAATCTTATTTAGCTGCCTTTTTAGAAAATCGCGCCTGTCTGTCCGTCTGTCTTTCTGTCCGTCCGTCTGTGTGTCACAGCAATTTTTCTCGCAAACCTTATAAGCTACAACCATAAAATTTTGTACATACGTGTAAAGTGATGCCCTCTTCAAAGTTTCACTACAAAATTTTTTTTACAACGTGCTTAAGGTAGGTCTCCCCATATTGAGGATTGGCCCCTGAAAAAATTTCATCAAAGGCAGCCGATATGGGTATCAAATGAAAGATCTTAATGAGAACTTTTCAAAACAGAGCTTAAGCTGCCATTTTTTGCCTCAGGGGGCGCACATAAAGGGGAAATACACGAAAAATTTGTGTTTCCTCCCCTCGTGATTTGACACCTGTGATCCGAAAAATCGGAAAAAAAATTATGGAAGTAAAACAGCAACGCATGCATTAGAAGTCAAAATTCACTCCACTTTGTTAATGATACGAGGGTAGTCCCAAAAGTACACGACCCGACTTATGAATACAGGTAGTTTTCAAAAAAACATTTACTGCGATTGACAAAACCACCTTTCACAACTTAATGTGCAAAATTCATAATGGTACGTTTATTATTATTTTTTACAGACATCCAAAGTGAACGCTCTCAGTAAATTTGTAAATATGGGAAAAATTGGGCTTCGTTGTGTGATACAATACTTTCATTTGAAAGATCTAAGTCCAACCGATATCAAAGCCGATTTGGATTCTACTCTGGGGAAGTCTGCTGCTTCGTTTACAATGGTCAAATATTGGGTAGCTGAGTTTAAACGAGGTCGTATGAGCTGCAAAGGTGTACACCGACCGCAGTGGTCGACCAAGTGAGGTCGTTACGTCAAAAAATGTGAAGGAAATCCATAATATGGTATTGGTTGACTGCCGATTAAGAGTGCGCGAGATAACAGACATGGCAGGCATTTCAATAAGTTCTGGGCATCGCATTTTGACCGAAAATTTGGACATGAGAAAGCTGTGCGCAAGATGGGTGCCGCGTTTGCTCACAATGGAGCATAAACAGCAGCGTGAAGATGTTTCCATCGAGTGTTTGACAATGTTGATTGAATCGATGCAAAAATTCATAACCAAGGACGAAATATGGGTCCATCATTTTACACCTGAGACCAAGAAGCAGTCAAAGCAGTGGACTGAAAAGGGAGATCCGGCTCCAAAGAAAGCAATGACAGTTCAGTCAGCTGTCAAGTTCATGGCATCCATTTTCTGGGATGCGCGTGGAATAATATTTATTGATTATTTCGAAAAAGGAAAAATAATCAACGGCGCATATTACGCAATCGTATTGCAGCGTTTGAGTGATGAAATTTCGAAAAAATGGCCGCATCCGACGAAAAAAACTGTTGTTTTATCACGATAACGCACCGGTCCACACGTGCGTCATTGCGATGGCCAAAATCAATGAGTTGAAATTTGAATTGCTTCCTCACGTACCCTATTCGCCAGATCTGGCCCCTTCATACTATTTTCTTTTTCTGAATTTGAAAAACTGGCCCGGCGACAAAAGATTTGCCAACACTGAAGAGGTAGAGTCTGCGGTTAATAGCTATTTTTAGGAGCTTGACGGTTCCTACTATAAAGCAGGTATCGAAGCTATTGAACATCGTTGGAAAAAGTGTATCGAGGTGAAAGACGAATATGTTGCAAATTAAAAAACATTTTCGCAATTTTCTTACTGTTTTCTTTGTCGGGTCGTGTACTTTTGGGAACGCCCTCGTAGTATGAACATCAAATTTTACATTTCCCCCAATAAAATCGTATGGATACCCTTAAATCCAATCAAAACCGATATTTGAGTAGTTTTACATAAGGTTCTAAGACTCTGCAAGTTTAATGAAAGTCCAATCATATTCACGGAAGTTAAAGCCATTGGAAATTTCTCCAAGTACAACAACAATAACACACGATTTTGATATTTTACGGACTTTCCATAGAATCAGACACCGCAGTTTTGATTTGATCTTCTTGAAATTTTCAAATAAGGTCAATAGTATAGAATATTGAAGGAATTCATGATTTGAGTGATTTTTGTTAGTTTGCAACAAAATGAAGACCGTTAAAAGTACAGAAGCAATGGATTTTCTTATAAACGTGCCCGTCTCTTTGACATATTTCTTGACTTTATTCGTTGCTGGTGACTGCATTTCTGAGAAGTTGAGTACAAAACCCTTCTGACATGAGCGTAAGTCTGTTTACCCAGCTTGTTCATTTTAGTTTCCTGACCTCACTAGGCATCTAGTTCCTTGTCAATTGCATTACGCTTGTATCAACTACAGGGCTTAATAGTTCTATAATTTGTAATACACTAGTATATGCATCATTAAATTTAAATGCTGGAGTACAACAAGTAGTATGAATTTTTTTCACATTTTTTCACACTTTTGGATGCACAGAACCATTGACAGCGCTAAAAATTTTTTTTGTTACTCCAAGTATATTATTCTAAATAGCATTGTAAGAAATGGGTCTCAGTTTTTTCGATTGTGTAGTCGCTAAAAAACTTCACTAAACGATATTCGTAGAATTTTTGTAATAAGGTGGAACCAAAGTTCCACAGGATTTTATTTATTGTGACGAACACCAAATTCGATTACTACAGCAATGGTTGACGTGCTCCATTCTAATCGCTATAGGTTTGAAAGTATTTTGAATTTGCAATGGATAAAAGTTAAAATCATTTTGAGAGTAAAATCAATGTATCTAAAGCGAGAGTATAATCATTGTATCTAAGCCTTTACATCGTAAACTTGCATCCTCACGTCAGGAAATAACAAAGTCATTTTCCCCGACTGAATGTTCCTTTGCCAAAAATAAATCAAATCCATCCAATTCTAAAGTACTTTTGTGCAGACATCGCGAGTATGTTGCCCGGCTGGATAGTTGGCCGGTCACAAAGCGCTATCCCATACTCATATAACGTAGGAAGGAAGGTTCGCCATAAAGTACCCCCATAATCAGAAAGATGTCTTTTGAATCAAGGAAATTGATGAAGGCACGCACGCAATCAGTAGGTTGCACGATTCAATGGAGAACGGAATTCATTTGCTCGTTTATTGAAAATTTCATGCCTTCGGACAATTTGGTGGTGGTGAATCGATGCACAATCCACAAACTATAGCCAACCACACAATATCCTTCACCATAGGACGGATCGCCGTACATTAGCAACATTTTTTTACTCGTTCAAATTGAAAGAGATACTGGGAAATTCGTGGAAACAGTCTTCCGATTAAAAAGAATCGTATACGAGTCAAGAGTGTATTGTTCTTGGCATTATGTGCAAGCCTTGTTCTTTCTATTTCCATCAGATCTGGGGGGAAAAATAAGTCTAAGACGAGACCATTGTCCATAGTATCCTGCAGTTTCAGATTCTTAATGTTTGCCAATGGCGCGATTTAGACGTCCTTGTTGCCGTCGTCATCAACATTGTAGCTCTTTAGAGATTTTACCCTTTTAAGCTGGTCTGATAGCAATCACAAAATATTTACTCACAAGCTCTCACTCAGGAGTGCTTCAGAGGAGCTTAGTCCCGTTCAAAAGATACTTTTCTATTTATGCATGGTCTTAGCATCTTTAAGTGAATACGCTGTTGAACGAAGACGAATCCACAGTATGGCGACGAAGACTGAAGCACAACGTTGTCTGATATTTAAATTGGATCAAATAGTTCTCAGGCAATAAGGTAGAATTTATGATTCTTTATTCAAGAAATTAAGAGATTATAATTGATATCGTGTGAGGAGCACATGAACGACTAATGACTTGAGAATTGTTTCATAGAAGGGAGAAGTCGAAATTCTTGATTAAATCCCAGAAGACGATTCAGAATGTATAATGTTCATACCAGGACTCTATCTAGGCAAGACGATTTCCCCTGAAAACAATTAACAACATAAGCCCTAGTTCCTAGCAAAGCTCGTTTAAATTTTGTCAAGTTTTCCTTTATAATTAAGAATAAGTGTTTTTAGCGATTTTGTAAATTTGAGTGGGTTCAAACCTAAGTGAATGCAATCAGATTTATCGTAAGTAACAACATCAGCCCTGCCAGGATTCAGGGAAAATCACATTTTGATTAAGTCCAATGTACATACATACGTGGTGGGAATCATATTTTACGAGCTCCGCAACGTGTCACGCTCTACTTAACACATGAGCAAATCATTCTCGCTGCGTTCTCCTCCTGGCATGTAAAATATTCTAGAATTTCATTAACTCATCCCTGTTAATTTTTTTTCTAGGAAAATATCACGAACGAAATATTTGCCGATCTGAAAATAATTTTATTTTAAATTAAAACGAGAGTAATAACGCATTCAACTATGGCCGTACGTAAAATTTGAATATTTTCCACGGCTTTGAATGAAATTCATGTGGAAGTGTAATAAAAAAATTCAACACAAGGCACATAAGGACATATTGCCGAATGTGTGAATTGTGCACTACCCAATACAACGTGCGCCACCACCACCGCGACCACATAATTGATTGGAATGCGTAAAGAGTGTTAACGGTTGACTAAATACATATGATTTCACTCGCGAGCTATTCCATTCGGTTCGATTTAAGTGTAATAATAAAAGCTTGCGCGTACGTACGAATTTAAAAGTCAATTGATTTGAAAATTCGTCGTGTCGCCGCCCATTTCGAATATCATTATATTGTCGTATCATGACAATGAAATCGATGAAGTACTCGGATTGTGACACAATCATGGATAGTTACAATCCAGTACCGCCACCATTACCACGGCGTGTGCCGCCCTCACGCAATATTTATGCTGAACCGTTTGCACATGAACCACAACCTCATCCTAGTCGGTAAGTAACATTTTATATTATACAGAGTACTCTATTAGATATGCATGAACATTATTGGAAGCAATGTCCTTTTGAAATATGGACGGATAATATATTGCCTTGTGGATTTAATTTAGGGGATCATGACTATGACGATCGTAGCGAATATTAAAAATTAGAAGATTTATTCATAGTACGCAATTTTTTATATTAAGCACGGATTTGTGCGTAGCGTCTGAGCTAATATCATTGAAATTTATGAAGTAAAAATTAAGAGAAACAGTTAAATGATGTTGAAAACATAATTTTATATTTTATTTTACCCTCTGCATGAATTCCTCCCTACTTGCTTAATTTTTTTATAACGTTATGAAACCTTTGCGTATTTTCTGGGATATGCCCACTCAGGACCTGAAATTTAATTTTAAAAACATCCTACTTGTCTACCTCCAATTCAATATTCGTCAAATAGAATACAATATGCTTTTTTCGGTTTGAAAATTTTCGAGCTTCAATTTTTAAATGGAACTTGCCAAAAAATTAAACAGAAACCTCATTTTACCAATTACACTCTTGACTCATTTCATTATTTCAAATTGAACACATATTGCACATTTCATAAAATTGATGAATTTCATTCAAATGAAATCAACTCCGCTCCGCATGGACAGTCGTACGCATCAAATTTTACAC
The DNA here is from genome assembly GCA_963969285.1 of Odontomyia ornata. Classification (NCBI taxonomy): domain Eukaryota; kingdom Metazoa; phylum Arthropoda; class Insecta; order Diptera; family Stratiomyidae; genus Odontomyia; species Odontomyia ornata. Next base: position 457,486,985 of record OZ017739.1, read on the forward strand.
ATATGCACGGTACATGCTATATTTCACATTTCACTTAATACATCAATATCATCATGAACAATTTTATCAATAAATTTTATCCAATTCGTATAAAATTGATCAAGTTCACTCAGCTGAAATGTTCCTTGCAAAATCATATTATGTCAGTGGAGGGAGAGCAAAAAATATGATTATGAACAGGACGATATGTAGGATGAGCGAGTAAATCAGAAAAGACCGTTGTCGTCATCAATATACTGTAATTCTCTACTCTACACTAGGTCATCATTTTCTCTATCTGCTCTTCCTTCCTCTGATAATTTTCAGAAATTCGTGTTCGGAGGAAAAAACAACAGAAGAGAGAAAGAGTGGATGAATCGTCGAAAATTATATCATCCAGAGAGAAAAAAAATACCAGGAATCGTAAATGGCCCAGAAGTGAAACTTCGACAAGAAAAAAATTGAATTACTGAACATTTCCCAATTGAATTTCAAAAAATGTTAAAACCATGTGATGGGACCAGGCTTTTAATGTCACATCCTCGTATAAATTTCACGTGGGGCATGAGGGATAAAATAAAGACTAATATAATTATTTGGAAATTAATTGTATTTATGGGTACGGAAGAGGATTTCGATTTATCTTCAAAATGATTTGCTCTGGGTTACGTGAAATTTACTGAGTAATATTCATTTGCAATGGACTATTTTGTGAATTGGAAATGTTCTGCATTCTGCAGACAACGTTTGATGTTTCTGCATAAATACTAAGTGGTTTGGCAATATCGATGACTCTTTGATATTGGAAATCGAATTATTTTTGGAAATGGTGGAAAATTACTATCTATGTATTTGGTTATAAAACGTTGACGAAATACGGAGGATTACATTTTCTTTCTACGCACGATTTTGTAATGTTCTTAGATTACAGATTTAAACTTTTTTCTGCCCTGTTCGATTTTTTAATGCTACGTATAAGGAATTTCCCAAAGACCTGCTAGTTTCGCATCCTATCTATCCGCCAGTCCATCCATCTATTCGTGCGTCACAGCAGGTTGTCCCAGAAACTATAGAAACTACAGTTGTGAAAAATCGGATGTGGTGTTCTTTCAAAACATAAATTTATCGAAAATTAGACTCTTAAGGAGGTTCTCCGTGTACCGAATTCACCTTCAAAATTTTTTTACCAAAGGCAGTCGAATGGGATAGAGCTTTTGGAATCTGGAAGTAAAAAGTCTGTCTGTAAATCAGGAGGTTGTTAGACATGGAATGTATTTGTGACCGTCATGAAATACTCACCACGGAATGGTTCCACAAGGCGGGGGGTTATGGCGGGGCTTCTCCGTGCCGGGTTGCTCGTCAGAGATGGCCGTGGGGCACCACTCGCTCCCTATGAGGCGAGACTACGACTCGCTACAGCCTCCAAAATGGCTTTTGCCGCTCAACAATCTGCAAACTTGCAAATAATTCACAAAGAACCGAAAAAATGAGGACCCAGCACAAAAAAATGAGTGCTTCCTATCCTTTTCTAAAATTTCACCAAACACTCACTAACACTGCACTTCATCAGAGTCTTCCCACTATTGGAAACTAAATCTATTTCTGAGCAAAAAAAGAAAAAAAACAAAGATACTGACTTACCACATCGCATTCAAGCAAAGGTTACAATAGACCACCTCAAAAGGTCGGCAATCTAGCTTCTTCATAAGATACACCTTTTGTTACTGTATAAAAAAAAATGTATTTATTAACCACTATATTTCCAAAGTAACTTCACTAGAACACAATTTCCTTTCAAGATTCTTACTTACTCGTTAGGCTTATCTGACCTCAACCCAAAGGGTGCCCCTGACTATACGCCTGTTTTTCGGTTGATTCAGCTTAAAAATTGATTGTCGTTGCCAGCCGCCTGTTTCTTTGGTTGATTTAGCTTTTAATTTGATTGTCGTTGCCTGCAGCCTGTTTTTTCCTTCTGCCATGCATGCTGTCCTCATCGATCTGTACATGCCAAAAAAGGCCTTGAACACCTCATCCAGCTTTCACTTGGCTTTTGTTGTAATCGCCATTAGTTTTGGCCGGTTTTTCTTACTCTCTCAGTCAATTCGACTTTGAATGCAACACGCGCGTGCCATCATTGGTTCTCAAAATGGCTCCATCACTTCTAGAGGTGGCGTTCATGCGTCGCATTCCGCTTGCCACTTGGTTAGCATTATTGTAATAGGTAATGCAGCCAGACTAGAATGAAATAGACATAGAAATCTCCTTGGCAAGCTACTGTTGGCTACAATTAGGCGGTTTGCACAAACTTTTGATGCATTTAATTTGACGGTTTTGTAATCGAACAAGTTCATTTTTATATCATTTTGGATTATGATGGTAGATTCCAAAAGCCCAAGTTCATTCAATGATTTAGTGAATTCATCCTTTTGAACTAAGTTGCGTAGATGACTTATGGGGCCGTGTTATGCCGGTTCATGATCTAATAATTAACTAATACCATTTATTTGACTCGTTGCACATTTAAAACAAAACTTAAATTCTCTCTGACCGATATGATCATCCAAACGAGCTAATATGAAGGGTAGTCCTACCAAAATATACGATGTTAATTGTAAACAAATCAAAAATTTTTCAGAGAATTATCTTAATATTTTTTATCATACCTAATAGAAGAATCTATGACAATTATGTGTGAAACAAAATATGGCCAAAATGCTCGCCACGGCTACGGTGGCATACTTCTATCCGATGGTCCATATTTTCAATGACTCTGAGACATAATTTTGGTTCAATGTCGTTAATGTGCTTAATTATCCCATCCTTTAGCTCTTGAATTGTTCTTAGCTTATTGACGTACACTTTTTCTTTGAAATATACCCAGAGAAAAAAGTTGAACGGTGTCAAATTATGTGATTGTGGCGGCCAATTAACATTGCCACAACGTGAGAAAACACGTCCATTGAATTTCTCGTTGGGAGCAACGTGATTTACTTTAGGACATCTTTTGGACAGACTATGAGTGTTCACTCAGTGGTGATATGTACTGATTTAATCAGATCATATCATAACTGAGCAAGCGCACGGGAGCATGGTACTGACGAAACCAACTTCCGAAAAAATCAATAAGGTCATGAAAAATGAGATACTCTAACTATCTCTAAGCGAAGGCCCGAGGGGGGTTGTAATGCTACAAAGAAGAAGAAGAATTTCTCGCGCAAAAGAGCCATTATTTCATTGGCTGTGTAGCAAGTGGAACCATCCTGTTGGAACCACATATCACCAGGTTCAAAACCTTAATATCTGGCCACAAGAAGTCCGTTATCATCTCGCAAAAGTGAACACCATTCACGGTAACTGCTTGGCCGTCCTCATTTTCGATGAAGTACGGCTCCATGACGCCGCCAGCCCATAGACCACACCAAACAGTCACTCTTTGTGGATACATCGGCTTTTCAACAATCGCTCGGGGATTCTCATTTGCCCATATACGGCAATTCTGCTTGTTAACGAATCCATAGAGGTGAAAGTTTGCCTCGTCGCTGAAGATGATTTTCTTTGTAAAGTCACCATTCCCTTCTGTCTGTTCAACCAACCATTCGGCATATTGCCGACGCTTGAAATGGTCAGTAGGCTTCAGTTCTTGAGTCAATCGAACCTTTTAAGTGTATAAATTCAAATATTTATTCAAAATTCGCATCAGTGATGTTCGTGAGATGTTCAATTGTTGGGCATTACGACGAGTCGAGGTTGACGGCTCTTCTGCCACACTATCGCGAACAACAGCAATGTTTTCCTCAAAATGAACTGGACAAGAATGCACAGGTGATTTCACATTTCCTACAGACCTGGTTTGCTGAAATTTGTGCACGGTTCTCCCGATTGTGGACACATTTGGTCGATTATGCTGACCAAAAAAATGACGAAGTGCACGAAATGCATTTTGATTTGAACGCCTATTTTCGTAAAAGGCTTTAACAGCTTTGACGCACTGCTCAATTGTGTAAATTTCCATGGTTGAATTTGTCAAACACTGAAACAAAGAAACGTCAAATTATGTAGGGCGAAAAACTTGACGTTAAGGTGTGACTTACAATTAACATCGTGTTTATGGTTGGACATTGTTTTTCAACAATTAGAATGTAAGCAGGAATATTTAAAATTAGCTGCTCAAGTTGTTGGCGAATTATAATTCATCTATGACGTAAGACAGTGAAGATGTCTTCCAGAATCGAAAGTATAAGGTTGCGCGATAATTCATTTAATTTCTCGTAGATGACGTGAACTACATATTTCATGTAGTAGTGATTCCGTTGCTTATATCATTACTTACTAATTTAAAGATTAGACTTTATGCTATCTTCAGCCAAAAACTGAGCGTCATTGGAAAACAACAAGTTGGTTAAAAATAAACTTGAAAATTAAGAATCAAAAAGAGCATTATCGGCACATTTTATTGCTCTACTTCCGAAAGGGCAAAAATGCGGTGAAAGCAAGCTTGAAAGAAATTGTGTAAACTTTAAGGTGCCTTATTGAATACAGTGTCAGCGTTGGTTTGCAAGCTTTCATTCTAGAAATTTTAATGTGCAAGATTCGCGACATAATACGACAAAACAAATGCGTTAATCGAAACTAACCAGCCCATGCCAACTTGAGAGACGGCAAAGAAGCTGGACATATCAAATTCAATCGTTTACTTGCACTTACAACAGCCTGGTTACGTAAACAAACTGTATGCTTGAGTTCCTCACGAATTAAAGCAAATCCACCTCACCAAACGCATTAACGTATGGGACTCTTTGCTGAATCGTAACCAAAACTACCCATTTCTATCAAGAATCGTAACGGGTGATGAAAAATGAATTGTTTAAAATCATGGACCAGACAAGATGAGTCCCCATGATCGACATCCAATCATGCTTTCGGCATGGTAGGATTATAAGGGATAATCTACTTTGAGCTGCTTCCAAAAAACCAAACTATGGATTCAAGTGTCCATTGCCGTCAACTTTCGAATTGAACGGCGAAATCAAGAAAAAACACCCTGAACTGGCTAATCGCAAAAGTCTGATGTTCCATCATGATAACGACAGACCCCACACTCTTTAACAATACGTCAAAAATTAATGGAGCTCAATCGGGAACTGATGCCACATCCACCCTATAGTGCTGACTTGACAACATCAGACTATCATTTGTTTCGCTCCCTTCAAACCCATTTGAAAGGTAAAAGTTTTGATTCCGATCAGGCTGTTAAAAATGAGTTGGATCAACCATGGCAATTTACTTTGAAAAACATTAAAAATAAGTTGGGTAAACAGACCTACGCTCATGTCAGAAGGGTTTTGTATTCAATTTACAAAATGCAGTCACCAGATCGAATCACATCAAGAAACATGTCAAAGACGATTTTATTGGAGAAAATATGAAATACGAAGATCATACTATTATTAACAAAGTTGAACGAATTTCGACTTCTGAGGTTTTTGGTATTGGTATACTCATAAATATCTCCCTTGATAATTATTTCACATGTCCGGCCGCGACGGAGGAAACACATTTTTCATGTATTTACCCCCTGTGCCCCACTGAAGCAAAAACTGGCAGTTTTACAACTGTTTTGAAAAGCTCCCATGTAAACTTTTATTTCATACTCATATCAGCTACGTTTGATGAATTTTTTTTTTCAGGGGCCACTCTCCTGTACTGTTATCATCGATTAATGGCCAATTTTTTCGAATCCTAGAATGGTTACAAAGCCCTTTTACTAGGAGCTCTCTCCCGCCTCCTTGACTTGTTTCACTTATAAGCATTAATTGTAGGTACTCATCTTCACTCATTCATTAATTTGAATCAGGTGTTCAAAGCACGCACCTTAAACGTTGAAGTTGGGAAAAAATAACTCAAAATTATTCAATCTTCACATTTAAAATAGCCACTATTTTGTTTTACGATTACTGATACCACTAGCTGAACCGATTCTCAAAGATGTTGATGATACATATCATTTCTGAAATTTTCATGCAAATCCTAGCAAAACTGTAGTGTCTGAGTCGGTAAAAAGCGCATGTTGTTCCATAGCCATATGTTGCCATAGTAATAAATGCAGCGCATATTGTTCCATAGTAATACGGGAAAATTCAAACCACTATAACTTCGCTAAATATGATGCAATCTTTATGAAACTTTCAGGATATATCAATCTTATAAATAGACATCTGTGTACTGAATTTCATTGAATTTAAGGGTACCGTTAAGATTTTATTCAAGAAAACATAAAATCGATAAATCATACTATTACTAACAAAGTTGAGTGAATTGCGACTTCTAACGTATTTGTTGTTGTTGTACTCATCAAGACCTACATTCTCGATTTTTTTCAGATTTTTCGGATCACAGGTGTCAAATCGCGAGGGGGGGGGGGACACAAATTTTTCGTGTATTTCTCCTCCCTGTGCGCCCCTCGAAGCAAACTTTGCCAAACGAAGACCTGTTTTGAAAAGTTCTCATTGAGACCTTTCATTTGATACCCATATTGGCCACCTTCAATGAAATTTTTTTTTCGGGGGGTCACTCCCCTATATGGGGAGACCCCCCTTAAATGCCTTATAAAATTTTTTTATATTTGAAGTTTGAAGAGATCACCACTTTACACCTACACACAAAATTTGATGTTTCTAGCTTAAGTAGTTTTCGAGAAAAACTGCTGTGACACACGGACGGACGGACGGACGGACGGACAGACAGACAGACAGACGGACAGACGGACAGACAGGACGCGATTTTAGAAGGATTTGTAAAATTATTTTACAAAACCCTAAAAACTACATAAATTATCAAACAACCAATAATTGCAACGCTGCTGGAACGGAGGTCGGGCGATACGCCAACTCCCCATCCCTGAAAAAGTCTACTTCGTTTCGAAACTTGTAACAGAGCCTTGGAATCGATTGGACCTATTGCATCGACCTTGAAACCCAAAAAAAGGACTATGGAATTATATACTGCAATGTCAGATCACTGGATAACCCTGGTGCTGTCAAAGATCTTTTAAAACAGGTCAGTTAATATAAATTAAACATATTGACAGTCCACAAAGCGAACTGGGCTGGAAGTGATATTCAAGTTACGAGGTTGCACACAATATTCATAAGTGCGAAACGTGCTGGAAAGCAATAATTTGGATTGGCTCTTACTGTGAATAAAGTGTCAAAACAGCACGTATTTAATCTTAAGGCCGTACGAAACCAAAGTTCTGCAAAATTTGGCTGATAAACGTACACGCGTCGCCCGAAGAAAAGACAATCACGTGGAAAGACTACGTAATTCATTGCATAGTAATTATAAAAAAATAAACGCTAAAAGTTGCAATAAGCTGTCCTATCAGGGAACGACTGGAGGCTATAGCGTCCCCGATGAAACAAATAACAATTGCCATCGCCTCATTGACTTTGCATGTAGCAGAATTCTAATCATACGTTACACTTGCTTTCCACATCGATGCGTACATAAAATGACATGGGTATCACCCAGATGGCAACACACAAAACCAGACCACTATGTTCTGATCCAACAGAGGTGGGCCTCGAGCATACTGGACGTTCGTACATACTGAGGGGCCAATCGTAACTCATATCATTGCTAGATCAAATGAACCTATCGATGTCGTATGTCAAAGACGTATTCGGCAAAGATAAATCCTCTACAGGAATTCGACATCGAATGGCTCCAAACGGCTTCTGTGTCAAAAAATTTCACTGTAATCCTTGACAACCAGCTAGCTCCAATCCTATCTGGTACATCGCTGAAAACAAGTAACGAGCTGTGGGATGAAGCGAAAGCGACAAATAAGACCATGGCAGAGCAGACTATCGGACATTAAGCCCGGCGCAAAAACAATGATTGGGTCAATGCTGAGTCCCAAGGTGCGCTGGAAAAAGAATGAACTGCACAAATAATATTTACGAAGAATAACCAGGATAAAGAGAGAACATTATGAAAATCTCAGAAGAGAAGTGAATAAGATAATAAGAATTAGGAAAAGACAATACTGTGAAGACTAATTGAGAAACATCATGTGATTCTAGCGAGAAATCATGCAAGACAAGCATACAAAGTAGTAAAAAGCCTGAAATAAGGTTATCAGCCTAAGACCACGCTTTGCCGTGATGATATCGGCAACATCATCGCTGATGAAAGCAGAATTAAGGAAAGGTGGGCATCACATTTCAAGGGCCTCGTCAATTCTCCGCATAGCTTTAGAACATTGGAGCCTCTAGATATTCCTGGAGAGATGAAGTTTGTTCCACCAGATCTGATAGAATAATAAAGTGCCGTACAGTGGACTTCAGTAGAACTCATTAAATACGGTGGCAGTAATATTCATCCAGCACACTTGGCAACAAGAACATATGCCAAACAAATTGAGCAAATCAATTATATCCACATAAAAGGTGGCAAGCTGCAGTGTGAAATCTATAGAAGCATATCACTGCTTTGTACGACCTTCAAAATAATTTCGAAGATCATAGAAGACATAAGTAAAACCCAATCATACGCCAACAGTATTATTGGGAAATATTAAGGTGGCTTTAGAGCTGTAGATTAACGGTAGACCAACTGTTGACTGTCAAACAGGTACTCGAGACATGTTAGAAGTTCAACATAGTCGTACACCAAACTTTTATTGACTTTAAGCAAGCATACGATAGTATTGATCGTAACGTACTGTAGCAAATAATGCTTTACTTTTGTATCCCAGCCATATAAGTCCATCCTAGCAAAATAACAATGGCATCGACAACCTTTCAAGTCCGCACACAAATATCGGACAAAGGCAGGGCCATGGCGTGGAGCGATTGGTATTCAATTACGGTTTCAGAATACGTCACAAAGAAGTGACCTGTCGATATAAGTTGAACTCAGTAGTAGCCTATGCGGACGACATCATCATTTTATCACAGGCGTCAACATGCGCTAAGGAACTTTTCCTAAAACTTGACAGTAAAGCTAAACTAGTAAGGCTACAAATCAATTAGAATAAATCAGAGCTCATAACGGAGTCAAGGAAAAATATCTTGAATGCACTTGGCGAATGCAGTATCAAAAATATCGGCAAATTTGTGTACTTAGGTGCCAAAAGAGAACTGCTAATGAAAGAGACAAAATACGCAGAAGAATAGCTCGCAAATAAAATTTTAGGGTTTTTACTAACTTACGAAACCAGGTTGCAATCAAGACTTTCTGTTCTATTCATCCATTCCTTTTGTCTGTCACAGTCATGTTTCTCCAAAACAATAGCAGATACAGGCACCAATTTTGATAGGTGGATGTAAAGTGATGGCCTCTTGAACACACCAAAAAGATTTTGATAGCTTCTTGAGGGGGATCTTGCCATACAGGGGGTGAATCTTAAAAAAATGGTTTTACCAAAGATTACCATGTGGAATATCAAATGGAAAGTCTTGGCAAGACCTATTCAGGACAGGTATTAAAATAGTGTTACCAGCATCTGGAAGCGCAGGGGAAGGGAAGGTGTACGAAAAATGTATATACCTGTATCCTACCCTCACGTTTGGACACCTGTGATCCGGAAAATCTGAATAATTTCTTTTTAATGAATACAATAACAGCACCAGTCTAAAGTCACTCAACTTTGTTAATACTAGTAGGATTTATAGATGTCACAGGTGCCAGGTTCAAATCCAATTGGTGACAGCGAGATTGGTTTCGAGTGATTCTTCAGACGAGCTATAAGCCCATTCAGTTAAGATACATACAGGTTTCAAATCATAATCTATCGCAACTGTGTAGAGAGCTCAACGGCCACATGGTAGCTACTCTTGAGTAAATGTTTTGATCGTGAACTTGTCTAAATCAGGCTCAAATCAGGAGTGTCTGGTTTAAATATGTCCTGTAAGGTCTTCATAATGTTCACATTCAAAACAGTGAATATGTTAACACTCCGAACTTTCTCTTAGGGTAATGTGAATTCTGGAGTAAGAGTGTTTTAAAAAGAATATTATTTTACCAATGTTACATTTCCCTGTCTCTTCACCAACCAGAAACAAATACCGCCAAACTAATCCAGAACGGAGGTCCCTCCTAAGTACTCTTCCGCATCGACTGATATGCAGAATATCGTCAGAGAAACAGTTATCTAAAAACTGGCGAAAAAGTATAATGTGTCCTGTACACAAAAAGGAGGAGATGTAAGGGTCCAAAAATTATAGAGGAATTGCTCTACTGTGTATGTCTGACAAAGTGCTCTCCAAAATAACAGAAAAAAAATTAAAGCCGTACTATGAAAGTATTATAGAAGAGTATTAGGAAGGCTTTCGAAGTGGACAGCCTACAATAGCCAAATATTCTCGGTTAAGCAGGGGCTTTTGAAGTGCTTGTAATATAATATCGATATGTACCAATCCTGTGGACATTAAGGGCAGTGTCAGCAGAAATAATCTGTAAAAATAATGCTTAATTTTTGCATGTCAGCAAAACTAATCTGCATGGTCAAAATCACGATGCTAAACGCAGAATTCCAGGTCAAAGTAAAACAAGGGAACGGACTTACCCCAAAGGTCTTTAATATTGCCCTAGAACACTTCGTCAGGAAGACATCAGCTGAAACCTAGGACACTCTAATATCCACGTCCATACAATTGGTAGCATATGCTGATGATGTCAATATTGTGGTACGTTTAATCTCAGATGCCATAGGAGCATTTCTGAGCCAAGAATCTAAAGCAAACCGAATTGGCCTACGAGATAATGAAATTCTATCTAGATTCATGACTCCCACGAGAAAAAATACTCCAATTCGACAAAACCTGACCATGGGCGACCATAACCTTGAAGCTGTTTATAACCTTATTTACCTCGGAGCTAACCTAAATAGAAGTGGTGGAAAAGAGGACGAAATTAAACGCCATATAAACCCCGCATATAAAGCCTTTGACTCCGCACTTTCCATTCTAAGGGCCAGGGTTATGTACGAGTACAGGTGAAATAACCTCCATATTTACAAATCACTAGTGAAATATAGACCAAGATGAGCAAATCCGAAAAGATATTGGGCAAGTTTGAGTACAAAGTCGTCCGAAAAATCTACGGCCCAGTCGAGCAAGGGACAGTGTGGAGTTTACATTAAAACGATAAATTGTATGAATTATTTGACGATCCACTTGTATTCGCTTACGTAACGTCACGTAAATTACAATGTGCAGGCTTTATAGAAACAATGGAAGAAAACTAAAGGCTAGAGCACGAGGTAGACATCAAGCTTGAAGACCGAGGACTTGATGGGAAAGCAGATTCTTGCTGGGAGTGATCAACTGGCGGATGAGGTCACAGAAGCGTGATGATTGGAGGAGATTAATTCTGGGGGCCAAGACATTGCTTGGGCTGCCGTGCCATAGATAATGAGGAATGTTAATTTGAAAGGATCATAATTGCGTTGATATATAAAATTCAGCAAAGTCAAACGTGCAAAAAAAATGCGCATATTTTACTTATGCATAATATGAACCACGTCAATCGAGATTCGCTTGATGCACATGATTTTGAAAAGGGGAAGATAAGGTTTCTTATGACCTATTGGTGGCGATATGTTGGTTTGATTCCATCCGGGTATTAGAGAAAATATGATTGTGTGAATGATTTGGATGAAATAATACCAACCCAACACTCATTCGAAGCTAAACAATTGTAAAAATATGAATTTGTGGCAAGGCGGAGTTATGTTTTTTTGTTTTGTAATGAGATTGGATATAAATTTGGGTAATTAGCAAAAGTGTCTGTGTAAAACAAATTTATACAATTTCCTTGGCAATTCGCCATAACTGTTTGCAAACTCAAGAATGTGTTAAAACTTGTATGACATTCATACACTCTTTTTGTAATTTTACACAAGTTTTTTTTGGAATTGTCCAAAATATACTTTTCAAAGAGCGACATATACTCAAACAAAAGGATTCAGCAACCAAATACTTCGTGAATGAAGAATAATGATGGACAAAAACTTAGTAAAATTACACAAAGATTATGTAAGGATCATGCAAGTTTTTAGGTATTTTAGAGCCTACAAAAACTTTTGGTAGATTGTCAAAATTATTTTGGATAAGTTTATTTTATTTACCTTGACATCACGGCAAATTCAATTCTTCCCTCCACTCTCCCCTCATTATACACTTATTGTGAAACTAAAGCAATGCATTCAATTTAACGTAGATTTCTCCTTCTTCGTAGCACTACAGCCCCTCTCGGGCCTTCGCTTTCTGCAAATAGCGCCTTCCAACTGTCTCGGTCCATTGATCACGTCCTCCAATTTCGAAATCCGAGCAACGATGAACTATCTTCGTCGACCGAGTCAGACCAGCGTTTCCTCGGTTTTACCACTAGTTTCCGGCCTTCCGTTCTTCTGGCGAATACCTTCTTGGGTATCCGATGTTCATCCATACGATTTATGTGTCCAGCCCATTGTAGCTTCCGCAGCCTTGAAATCTCTGAGACCTCCCGCTCGTCAAAAATTTCATACAGCTCATGGTTGTATCGAATTCGCCATTGGCCCCCGTCTAGCTTCACTCCGATCATTCGCCTCAGGACCCATCGCTCAAAGGCGTTCAATATATTTGTGGTTGCTTGGGTTAGGGTCCATGTTTTACACCCATAGCATAACATATGTCTTATCACAGATTTATTTACTTGGAGCTTTGTTTTTCTATGTATGCAGCTGGTCTTCAAGATTGTCAAAACTGAATAAAATACTTTTTTATCGAGGTGTTTTCTTTGTCGTGTTTCGTCTCTTTCATTACCCGTCTTCGTTATTTTGGCGCCTAAATACACAAATTCGCCAACAGTCTCTATACTGCATTGGCCAAGTGTGATATTTTATGTATTTGAGGTTATGCGTTATGAGCTTTGTTTTGTTTTCTTTGATTTGCAGCCCTAATAGTTTTGCTTCATTGTCGAGTTTCAGGAAGAGTTCTTTGGTAGTTATTGATGACCGTGACAAAATGTTGATGTCATCCGCATAGGCTACTACTTGGCTCGACTTGCGTAGTAATGTACCTCGTGTATCGACATGTAGCTTTCTAATGACTTACTCTAGGGCCGAATTGAATAACAATGGGCCCAGCCCATCTCCCTGCTTTAGTCCGATATTTGTGTCAAAGGCATCGGTGAGTTGGTTATTGATGCGGACTTGGGAGGTCGTTGACATCATTGTCATTTTGATAACACGGACTAAGCAAAGCATTAGTTGGTACAGTACGTTACGATCAATACTGTCGTATTCTTTCTTAAAGTCAACGAAAATTTGGTGCACGTCAATGTGGAACTACTAGCATTTTTCAAGTACCTGCCTAACTGTGAACAATTCGTCTGTTGTCGATCTACCTACTCTAAAACCACCTTGGTACTCCCCAATAACATTGTTGCCGTATGCTCCGATTTTATTTGCTAAGATTTTTGTAAATGTTTTGTACGCTATTCAAGGTATTAACATGTCTCTATAATTTTCGCAATGTTGTCACCTTTTTTTTGGATAGTGAATATTTTTGATTGGCTCCACTCTTTCGGCATATGTTCTTGTTGCCAAATATGCTGGATGTTGTGAATAGCTTTATGAACACTGCTGCCACCATATTTGATGAGCTCCAATCCCACCGATACCCGGTACTTTATTACTCTTTTGGTCTTTGATGATGGAAAAAACTTCATCCAGAGTTGGTGGGCCCAATGGAGGCTCTCGGCAAACATCTATAGGCTAGATTTATTCAAACATTGAAGTTGAGTTGAATTCACATATCAAGAATTGCATGGCAGAAACGCTAGCATGGAGCCATAAAAACGTTTATCTTACCCTAAACAAAACAATCTTCATGAAACGCACTCGAACATTCGATTTCCGTCGCGGTAATTATGCGCGAGGCTAATTATCTTATTTCCTGAGTATAATTTAAACAATTATCTAGCGCGTATGCACTAGTTTCACCCCATACAATTTGCCTAAAGGTGTGTATATGTAGTTATGCATAAAAACGTGTTTAAAGGCCAAGAAAAAACGAGTAAAACCACCTAAATATACTAGATTACACTTATTGCTGATGAAGATTATAGGGAAAGGTATACACAAACTTAGGCAAATTATTCTAGACCATATAATTGCACTTGAAACTTAAGCAAACTAACTATGCTAGTAAGACAATCAGTATTACGCATAATAAATGCCACTAATGCGAGCGTCTTGTTCGGTGATTTAGAGTTGAGTATGATAACATGTACAGTGGCTCGATTGAGCACTTTTGACTCGTGACCGTGAGATGCGAGTTCGAGTTTAGCCCAACTAAATGAATACGTAGGTATTAAAATTAATAAAAGACGGAATGTTTCCGTTATATTATATTTCAGAACCGGCTTAGCGAGAGGATCAAATTGAGACAAATGCCTGCATGATAAATTTAAGGTTCTTTTTTCGTTAGGGGATGAGACACAAATTCGGGCGATCTTACTAATTATTAAGCAGACTACCATAGATTTGAGTAAACCAGAAATTTTCTAAAATCTTGTGTAGAATATATATGACTTTTGTTTAATTGTACAAGTTTTTTTCTCGGCGTATTGAAAAATTTTTACTCCAGTAAACTTAGGTGGCGAAACCTCAGCCTTTTCTCTCAGGGCATGAGTGGCGACATTGAATGACTAATTCGCTGCTCAAGGTACCTTCTATCCCTTTATCTTTAGAAGGGAAAAATATGTAGTTTTCTAAGGGCACTTTGATATTGGTTTTCAGTTTTTTTTTCGTTTTGATTGACTTAATGCAAATGACAAATATAATAAGTAACTGTTTATAAATTACAGATAGAGTTGCCCCTAAAAGCTAATTTATAATTATCAATGTATGTGACTAATTTTTGAATATAAATGTAGGACCGAATTCTTGTGTTCATTGATTTTAATAATTAGAGAGCAGTCTTCTAGTCTCGCACAACAAAAAACCACTTATTCTATTCACTATCCTTTATGTTAAAATTCCGCGTAGTATAGCAGCGAGACATTTGCCATAAAAAACAAAGGCACTCATAATTTTTCAAATTAAAAATTATATCTCAATCGTCGAACCGGAAATGTTTTCATCTCGAGAACTCTTCAGATTGCAGCAATTACCTTGTCACAAATATTTAGTCGGGTTGTATTTTCTTTAATTAAAACAGAAATATTTTTAAATGTTTCATGCGTTGTAGTCGCGGACGTCGACGACAACGACGACGTCCACAATGTCGTCAGTGCTTCCATGTGCACATATCGGTTGACAAATTCTTTCATAATTGGTCGCGGAGTGAGCCTACGAGTACGATATGAGGCTGTGAATTACATTACGTGCATGAGGTATATATCCTACGCATGTACATGGCGGGAAAATTTAAATTTGAAAACCGGGAGAATAAAAACGCGAACAAAAAACTAAACATCAGAACAAGAACTTGGGAAATCCCTTCACATAATGCATTTCTTCGCTTGGGTTGTGAGTAGATGTGAATTAAATTACCCTTTAAATTACACGGAACGAGTCGGGACTCACTCTCCCAGTTGAACTCGACCTTTTTGCTCTCCATCCCTTCAGCAGCAAGCACTGCCACTGCCATTGCCCTCTTTAATATCATTTCGCCGATCTATAATTATTTCGACTATAGTCGAGCCCTCGGTTGTTATTTTTTGCCGTGTTTTTATTTCAGTTGCTTATTCGATGATTGGAGTCAACTAGCAACCTGCAGTCAGGACGAGACTACTCTATATAATTGTAGGACAGGTAAAAAACTCAACAAAAACAAAATTTCATCCAAGCACATTCAGTTTTCGAAGCAAAAAGTCCGCCAGCGTTCTTCCATTCAGAAGAACAACAGATGAACAAAAAAGGGATGTTGGCGCGGGAGGACTCTGTGAACGCGTAGTAGCGGTAGTGGTGGCGTTGGATGACGGTGGTTGGAGTGCTAAAAGGTGAAATTTGAATATGGCTAGTGCAGATAGAAGATCTGTTTTGCAAAAAAAACTGTTCAAATAAAAGAGAAAACAACTAACTGCCCTCTGGGAAATCTGCTCGCTGAGTTTGACATTGGACGGACATCTTTTCGATTATTCAAGGGTTGCCGTGAAAGGTTCGGATCAAAAGGATCCATTAGCTGGTTATCCTCCTTTGGAATCTTTTAATGAATGTCATACCTATGAGGGCTACGAGGGATGTTGCACTTTATTTTAGTTGCATTGAACAGTCTCCGTTGATTAAATGGAAGGCTTCATACAATCCACAGGATTATTTAGGAGTTCTGTATTTTTTCAATTTTATCATTCAAAGCTGATTTATTCATCCTGGCACAACCCTTCTCTGTGGAAAACTCCCATGTCTCCTTCCCACCAACACTAATGTTCGTTTCTTAGACAACAACGTTGACTTGCTCCTTTAATATTTCTTGACTTGGCTCTCAACTCCTTCATAAGGCATTCACTTTTAACACTAGCACGCAGAAAAAAGTTTCATAATAAATTTAATATTAAAGAATAGCATAAGTTCGGCCCGACATAGTCGCGCCGTTCCAAACTTCCCTTAAATACGGGTATGTATTACATGCAACACAAGGTGAAATCCACTAAAGACCTAACAGCATTTCTCCCTCTACACCCATTACATTCCCTCTTCCATACGAACGCAACTTTTCCAGCCGGCGCGAGGCGAATTGGGTGAAGTGGGTAAAAAGTCTTGAGGCCGAAAAATGAAAAAAAAAATCTTGGATAGGGTAAAGAAAAGTTTTCAACTCCTGTCTGGTAATCGTGTTTGCTTCCCCGTTTGCCCTTCTTATTAAAAAGGAACCCTTTTCCGGTGTGTCTTCTATATATGTATAGTATTGCCGCGTGTACATATATTTTCATGTACATATGAAATTTATAACGCGTGCTTGCTTCAAAAGAGAATATGCGTCATAAAGGTTGGATAAAATAAAATTTCTCTTTCCGTTTATTAAATAACAAAAGCTAAAGAAGCGAAAGGAGAGAAAAATAACATCCTGATGGAAGCAACTACGAGCGCCTGTCTCCCATCACTTCCTATATTATCCACAATTGCCGGAAGGTTCTTAAATATTTGAGTAATAACAGAGGAGTGTTGTTATTGAATTCTGAAACAATGACCCAACCACCCCTTGGGGATGTTCTTATGCACTAACCAAATGTGGAAGAGAGAACGTATCCTTATTTATTAAAGTTATTCTGATGTCAGATTGAACATCTTTTGATAATGCTTTATGATTTTAATAAGTGAAAAAGTTCCAATACGTTCGACAGCGGCTAGTAGAATGACGAGCAAGGAGCATGGAACGGGTGCAGTATGGGATGTTTAAAGGATTAAACAGTAAAAATTGATTCCGGGAAAAACATGAGATAATTTTTAAAGGTTTTGGGCTAACTTAATAAATCCTATTCAAATTGCGAGTCATCGGCACATTTCTCCGCCCGTTCTTCCGTGCGTCTGTGTGCCACAGCAATTTCTCTCCAAATCCATAGCAACTACAGGAAACAAATTTGGTATGTATTTGGTTGTTCGATAGTTAATATCACTTTTTTTTCATGTTTATCAAAGTAAATTTATTTATATTAACAACAAGCATCAGACAATGATATACTGACCATTTTGTTGAATGACCTTTCGCCATTTTTCGTTAAGTTGAAAAATTCCACGCTCGAAGAAGCCTTGGTTTTTAGAAGCAAAGAACTGGTCCAACTCAATTTTAACAACCTGATCGGAATCGAAAGTTTAACCATTTAAATGGTTTTGAAGGGAGCAAGACAAATGATAGTCTGATGGTGCTAAGTTAGCGCTTTAGGATGGATATGGCATCAGTTCCCGATTGAGCTCCATTAATTTTTGACGGGTTGTCAAAGAGGTGTGAGGTCTGTCGTTATCATGATGGAACATCACGCCTTTGCGATTGGTTAGTTCAGGGCATCTTTTCTTGATTTCTTTGTTCAATTTCAATAGTTGATGGCAGCAGCCATTCAAAACAATAGTTTGGTTTCTTGGAAGCAGCTCAAAGTAGACTATACCCTTATAATCCCACCAATCAGAAAGTATAATCTTTTTTTTGTGAATATTTACTTTGGGTGCCGATTATAGTGGCTCATCTTGTTTGGTCCATCATCGTTTTTGGACTACGTTATCCTTAAAAAATCCATTTTTCATCACCCTTTATGATTCTCTTTAGAAATGGGTCGTTTTGGTTACGATTCAGCAACAAGTCGCATATGTTAATGCTTTTGGGGAGGTGGATTTCTTTTAATTCGCGAAGTTCAGTTAGGCAGTCCTCACCATAAACTTCTCACAATCTCTTTCGAGCTTGCACTGGAAGGAAAGCAATAAAATATACACCAATAAAGCTCTCTATGACTGTCCATTTTCAAGTTTATTTTTAACTGACTTGTTTACTGCTCAGTTTTTGACTGAAGATAGTCTAAAGCATAGTATACTCACATAGTATCCCCCTCAATATAGTCTTCGAAAAAATCCGAACGCAAGCCGAAGAGCGGACCATAAATCTTCAGTAGCAGGTAGGTAGATAAATCCTCACGGAAAGTTTGGCGCGAGTATAAACATGTACTTCGATGAGAAATTTCCGGATTACCAGATCTCAAAAATCAATGACTTTGCAGGAAAACAAATTCGTTCTATGCAATCTTTTAGTTTTTGATTAGGATCTGGCAGCACTCCAATGCTCTGAAATATGTTTTTTGAATACCAGAGGCCTCGGCTCCGCTTACGTGCCCCGGCACAGCTGACCAGCCCCTGGAAAATTTCAGAAAGAGTGCAACACAGAGTAAATGGAAGGTGTGGATATTATGTGATTGTACTATGGTCTGAAGTCTAATCTTTAAAATAGTATATAATAATAGAGGCCACTTAATCACCACTACGTGAAATATGCAGTACATGAAATGTATTATTGAACAACCCAATATGCCAAGAGGGATCATTTTTTGAAAGTTTGGGTAAAAAAACAATGTTCTGCGGTTTTAAACGGGGTTGCAATACTGGAACGTGACCCTTGAAATTTACCGAATCTAGTAATTTGGAGTGTCAAATGAAAGGCCTTGGTAGAAAATTTCCAAAACAGGTTTTAAACTTAGGGGAAGTACGGAGAAAATGACAGGGTGTTTTGTTTTTTAATAATATTTATTTATTTAATGGTATTGTAATCAATCCCAATCATTTTTAACTCATCTTAGGTTCATTGACTATCAGTAAGACAGTCTTTTAATTAAGTAGGAACTATAATAAAATATATATTAAGAAAAAATGTAACTAATCACAAAAACCATTTTGTCTATATAGTACGGACAAATAACATATAAGGTAATACTAATTTTTAACAATACAGCTCACAAAATATCATTTGGTCCTCTTTGGGACATCAGCACATGACGCATGAGCCCAAAGGTAACAAGTCATACATCGTAACCAACCTTCGCCAGGCTTAGAATGAGAAAAGAGGTCATTGCAATAAATGCAATCGTAGTCACTATCGTTGTCTTCTGTCTCACATAAGAAATCTTCGCTTCCTGAGCTATCATATATCAGGGCAGTTGTACGCTGCCTCGAAGCTCTCAATCTCTTCTCTGATGGTAAAGCGTTTTTGGAAAAAAAAAAAATTTTTCTTTTAACCTGTCTCTTCTTTTTTACCGGTGGATCCTTTGGTCTGTTTTTAGCAATAATATCTTGTATATTTGGAGTAGAAGTTAAAAGTCAATCACCTTTGACAGGTTTCAATTTTCTTTTTCGTTGGCCTCGAATGAACTGCCCCTGTGGTGCTGGCGAAATAGTAGCAACTGGATATGTCAGTAATTGCTTTGATGGACCAGGTCTCACACCGTCATCGTACCCTGCTCCAGCTACCTTATGTGTATTAGACTCCTCTTCACATGTTTCTAAATTCAAGTTCATCACATCAGAAACAACAACTCCAATATCATTATTGGTGGTGGCTTGCGTTGTGTTTTGTGAAGAATCTACTTCATCGTCATTTGTTGTTGATGGATTTAAAATAGATGCAACATCGTTACTTGGATCTTCTTGGATTGAAGAGGTGTTATTACAGTTAGTTGATGGTAAATATGAGCTGGGAAGTTTAGGTGCACTGTCTGCAATATTCTCCTGATTCAATGGAATATTTGGGGACTCTGCCGATTCAAACATGAAGTCTGGAAAAATATCTGGACTAACAGGCCAGATGACTGTCTTTTTAAAACCATTACTTTCATTCTGAACAGTTGCGGCTTTTCCATACGCTTCATTAAATAAATACTCGATTTGTAAATGGGTAACAACGCGCCCTGAATGATTTTTAGCCACTTAGAAATTTCTTGATTGAAACAAGTTTTTAGTGGTCCATAGGCAAAAACATACAAGGGCTGCATTCTATGGGTGCAATGCGGCGGTAAACACAACATATAAATACCATTTTCTTTGGCATTACTCAAACATTCAATGCTTTTACGACTTGAGTGACCATCACAAATAAGTAGAACCGGATCGTCTTTGCTAGATTTCGTATGTGCCTGAAAATGTTTTAACCATTTTACAAACACATCTTTGTTCATCCATCCTGATTCTTGTGCTAGTCCAAGAGTGCTGGTGGGAGCCTCATCAACAAGTTCATTTTTCATGTTCTTCTTAGGAAACATCACACCTGACAGAATAAATGAACCGATCGCATTCGTACAACACACTTCTGTCACATTCGAACCTCTCTCAACACTGGTGAGACAGCTGACTTGTTTCCTGCCTTTAGTGGCCAGAATTTTTGTGGTTTCTGGACTGTAGTGAGCCCGGTTTCATCCATATTGAATATTCGGTGAGGTCCCAAGTTGTGAGTCTTCAAAAATTCTTCATAAATATGGAACCTGTGGTTTATTAAACGCTTGCGCTCTTGCGGCAGAAGTTGGTTCTGGGGTGCGCACAGAAATGTCCTTATTTCTTCTCAGCAAACCGTTAAGCCATTCTTGTCCAGCACGTTTCCTGTCCTTGTTGAAAGGGCGATCGATACCATTTTTCGGCTAGTTCAAAGGCAGGCTCTTAGAGTGATGTACGCGTGAAACCAAAAATGCGTGTTTCTAAAAACTTAAAGCGTTCTACTAACTCCTGCTCAATTTCAGTTGAAAATGCTATCTTGAATCTTCCTAATCAGAATTCAAGGTTTTGTTCATATTGCGTGCATGTCTTCTAAGCGTCGCCTGAGGAACACCGAATGTTTTTGCGGCCAATTCCCACCCCATTTTTTTTTGCTTCCATGCTTCGATAGCCTTATTCATGGATTCTTGGCTCCAAGACTATCGATCAGTTTTTCTTTCGTATTTTTACGGCATAGCACTTAAACAAAATAATAAATGTTATTTAACATAAACTCTACGGACAAAATGACACACCATGTCGTTTTGTCCATTGTATATGTATGTCATTTTGTCCAAATGTGAACAAAAATGAATAAAACATCAAAATTCCATCAAGCACTTGATAATTTCAATAAAACTAATCGAAATCACTGGGTACTGGCATAGGTTCATTGATTTTAATAGAAATAATTCAAATAACAACAAATAACTCACCAGAAAACAGGAGAAATCCATCTATAAAATAAACTTTTGATGGTGCAAAACACGTTCGAACAATAACGCTCAACATCAGACAGAATTGTGAATATGGCTGCCGTCACGTGATACAGTCGCGGAGACGTTACTAAAACCCACCAATTTATTAAGAAGGTGACTATGTCATTTTGTCCATACATGTCATTTTGTCCGTACTTCCCCTACATAATTTGCATTGAGGGGTGTAGGGAGAGAGAAAATGTACGAGCAATATACGTCCCCCTACGCCAATTATAAATAGTTGCTTAAGTTATGCAGGGGTAATTCTTTGCTTCGATTAAAATGGCAATAAGTGCATATAAAAATCGACAAAAAGATTCCTAGCCACCATTCACAAGATATCGAAGACATGAGATCATTACCTGTAAATTTTTTTTTTATTTTTAAATCTTTTGAAATAATTTACGATACGATTGAATTGTTAAGTGATCTTCTGAATAAATCCATTCAGCTATTCAATGTTGATTAATTTGTTTGATGGACTTTGACAGCCTGTAGTGGTATGTACACATTGTAGTCATATATATTTGTCCCCAAGAGGCATCCTGAGCCGGTTAGCCACTCGAGATTTGCCGGAGAAGATTGTTACATAGAGTAGACACAGGAAGTAATTATTAACTTATCCGAACATTTCCACATACGTAATTAAATGAATTCAATATTCTTACAGTCAAACATCACCAAACCGAACTATGTACATATGTAACGTAAAATATATCGGTATATGTATTTTAGCTGTCATTGAGGGGGCCTCCTACTCCACCAGAGGAGTGCAAATACCAAACAAAAGAAAAGGAAAGACTTGGGTAGTACTTTTCAAAAAACGTTATAACGTACCAATAGTTCTTAAAGCTAACAGAGTTTGATAAACAGTATCTTTGATAAAACAGGATTTAGTAACGGTGTGGTGGTCTCTGGAGTCGATCCACTTCGTTAGCGCTGGAACGCGGGTGCACCTGACGGAAAAGCGCATGGTGGCGGTGGATGGTTTTTCTCTTACTGGGAGACCCTCCTCCGGTTCAGAAATCTGGTCTTCTCGTCTTCGCTAGCGCTGATCTTGATTAGTCGAATCAGCTTGCCCAGTTCTCGACGTCACTGCACCTGACGTCCACCCCTGATGTGATAATTTGTCTCCGGTTCAGGTTCTCATGTTGGACGTCTAGCCGGGGGTGGCCTTATATGCCCACTCCTCGCCCAGTATTCTTCGATAGTGATAGGCCGAGGTGCTGCTGGCGGGTTGACTGCTAACGCCTCTTCCAGAGGAGGATTCACTTGTTCTATTGATTAAACCGCATGATGGTCGTCAGGCTGTGGTGCAGCTACGTAAGGGGCCTCTGAGCGCTCCTGTTGGTGACGGCATCGGTGAGACCGACCGAAAAATGCAAATATTGGAGCCTGTAAAAGAAACAGTTAGTAGATACAGGACAAGGCCTCCCAGAGCCGTGTTCAAATGAGGATGTAACAACACTTACCATTGACCAGGCTGGGGTGCCAAAAAATCAAATGGTAGAGGTGACTCACTCGATAAACACCCAGGCTAAGGCCGAAGAAGCGTTTTGGCAGGATACATGTAGAATGTCCAGGCTAAGGCAGAAGAAGCGTTTTGGCAGGATACTTGTAGAATGCCCAGGCTAAGGTCAAAGTAGCATTTTCGCTGGATACTGGTGAAACGCCCAGGCTAAGCCCGAAGTACCGTTTTTTGCTGGAAACTGGTGGTATGCCCAAGCCGAACGTTTTTTTGGAAGTATACGCGTTGAATAGCAGCACGAAAAGGCGCCTTGCCCAAAATCCGCTTTGGCTTTTATTGTTGATTCTGCATCCAGGAAATTGCTGATGCGCAATTTCCCAATCAGCGGAAATCCATGGTGAACAATGTCTCTTTAGCCAATTCCATTTAGATATTTTTGCAAGGCATGCTTCATTTGGCTCAATCGTTTCCACCAAAAACTTAATATTTTGTCGTCAAAACTTTGTATATTGCCCAGATAAATCCTACTCGCCAGAAAATTGTCAGTTCCGTAAAATTCGTTTGCATCGGCAATTTTTGCAAGCTATACTCGAAAGTTCTATGATCTCCACCTGTGATACTAACGTCTTGTTGTTGTTTTCATTTTTTAACGCAAAGATATTCATTTGTTTCCGTGTTTTTAGGTTCACAATGTAGGTTGAGGCTACGGTTTGCTTATATTTTTTTATGCGCAGAGTCGTTCGCCAAGTATCAGGTGTTACTCATTGTTTGTTTTCAAGTTCAGGCAGTAGTAAACAAATGATAGAGCATTTTGACACTTGTAGATTGCAGAAATATTTTTCAAGGCTGTTTCGTTTCGCCATGATAATGTTTGTCTTTTTTACTGGTTTCCTATTTTATAAGTTTAATGATCTAATTGCCAGGTAATCCTGAAAGCGATGACAATGTTGATTGTTTTGTAGGTAATATTTGATGTTAAATCAAATAAGGATTCATTACATTGATATGGTGAATTGATTGTTGGGTATTTAGCTTATTAGTAATATATTGTATTTGATAGTTGGCTAATTATAGGCTAAGCGAGCTATTTCGCTTAATGATCTGATATTTGCGCTGCTTTGCTTCATTTTCTGGTAATTGGCTACGAAGAACTATACTACAGAGTTTTCCAATAAGAGGTGTTATTTTGATATTAAAAGAAAAATGCCGGATGATTGGATGTTTATTTCATTATAAAGAAGAAGGTATAGCCTTAGTAGTGAAAAATAACATCAGGCAAATGACCACCACAACCACGCTTACGGGACCATATCCTTTTCATGAAATTTTCCATAACCAAATCGCAAAGTGGCTGCCCTATGTCCTCGATAGCCTCACGAATTCCACCTTTGAGGTCTTGAATTGACGCTGGGCTGTTGGCGTAGACCTTCTCTTTCACGTGGCCCCAAAGGAAGAAGTCACAAGGTGTTAAATCACAAGATCTCGGTGGCCAATTGTGATCACCTCTCCGAGAGATAACGCGGTCCGAAAACGTTTCCCCTAAAAGGTCAATGTTCGTTGCTTGTGTGGTACGTAGCGCAGTCTTGTTGAAAGCAAACGTTATCCAGATCAATACCATCCAATTCTGGCCATAAAAATCATTAATCATCTCTCGATAGCGCAATTCATTCATCGTAACTGTTGCTCCAGCATTACTCTCAAAAAAGTAAGGTCCAATAACTCCGCCGGACCATAAACCGCACCAAATAGTCATACGTTGAGGATAGAGAGGCTTTTGAATGATAACTCTTGTGTTTTCCAAGCCCCAGATGCGACAATTTTGCTTGTTGACGAAGCCACCGAGGTGGAAATGGGCCTCATCACTCAAGATGATTTTTCGATGGAATTCTGGATCATTTTCATATATTTCAAGGACCGAATCAGCAAAGACACGACGTTGTTGATGATTGACCGACTTGAATTCTTGTGTTAACTGAATTTTATAAGCCTTAATACCCAAATCTTTATGCTAAATACAATGTCACGACATTTGTGGAATGCCTGATTCCAAAGAACGACGAGGAATGGACAAACCTGGGTTTTCTTCAACACTTTCGGCTACAGTAGCAATATTCTTGGCTGTTCTTGAGCGAAGCGCACGGGTTTTATTTTTCACATCAATAAGTTGTCCCAACAGCTCGAATCGTTCAACCAATTACTGTATTGCGGTCCGACAAGGTGCTTCACGATGACCCAAATATGTTCGAGTTTTACGAACCGTCTCAGCCAAATTTTCACCATTTTTATAATGAATTTTAATAATGTCAGTGTGTTGTTGAAGCGTGTATCGTTTCATTTTTATTAATAGCGTAGTCAAATGTCAAAAAATGACAGCTTCAAAAGTGACATCTACCGAAATAGCGGGCTATTCAAAATAAAACCTCTTTGATATTTGGCTAGTTAGAAATACATTCTAGTGTAGTCTTATATGACCTGAAAACGTGCTAAATATGTTTCTAGTGACCACCACCGTGGTGACCCGTACCACATGTAATAATTTTCATTAATTGATCATTGCCCATGTATTTAATGTAGATACCCTAAACGTAAATAATTAGAGTTCGTTGCAAAGTAAATATTATGAAGATGACACGAAGTAGGGAAGGTACACTTAGGCTACAACGTTGGGTCGAGTCCTCAACACTGTGTAGAGTCGTCTCCCATAGTATTTCATGTAGCCAAGCTAATCATGAGCGTTATGCTCGGAGCTACTATCTTGCAAACAGTACATCTAGGCAGGGATGCTAGATACTTTTTTTTGAAAAGCACCTGATCCCAAAAATTAATTAGCCGAAAGCGCCTAATGAAAATATGGTCAGAATGTTTACGCATTTAAAGAAGGCAGAATTAATCAATAAAGCAAAGTTTATTCCAACAATTGAAAGAAGATATTGTATACATATATATCTTTAGAAGAAAACATTGAACATAAACTAGTCACTCTATTGAAAATTTTTTGGTAAAACCTAAACTTTTGAGAGACCATCATTTCTGACCTTTCCACAATGTTTCAGCATTATCGCTTTTATAGTTTCTGAGGAAACTTGCTGTGACGCACGGACAGACAGACGGATGGATGGACAGATAGGTCGCTAGACTAGTAGGTCTTTGTAAAAAAAATTTTTTACAAAGGCCTAAAAATGATAAATAATCAGTCTTCCATGACATTATAGAAAATAAGGAACTAAATCAATTTATAGTACCTTCTACACCTGAAAGATATTGTGCTTTTCTTCATCCTGGCTTGCACAAAAAAAAATTCAGCAGTCTTGACATAGAAAAAAAATAAATTTATTAACTCTTTGTCTTAAAGCAATTGGATTGCATCTGTATCTAAAGCTGTTTCTAAATAGTTTGCTTCTTCTGTTAGAACTGAATCTTTATCAAAATTGGTTATATTGTAGGGAGAAGAATTAAGTCGAGAAAGCATTTCTTTAGAAATTGGCATAGTTTTAAAATATACATTTTTTTCATTTGGGAAGTACTTTATAGGAATAATTGATTCCAAAGTTTCTAGCACTCACCGATAGCGTTTTTTTTTGTTCCATTCACTGAGAAAACCCTTTCAACAAAACCATTCGAATGTGGCGGAAATAGCAAAGTAAGAACCAATTCACTTATATTAGCAAACATTTTTTTTCACTTGAAGCAGTTTTCAGATGAAATATGTTAGTTCAACCCAAAACTCTTCGCTGAATTCTGGAAAACCGTTTTTAAAGATATCTTGCCAAGAAATTGTCAACAATAGCTCGGATAGAAGTAACCCACCGTAGCCGTGGCGAGCATTTGGGCGATATTTTGTTTCACACATAATTGTCATAGATCCTTCTATTATAATAAAAAATATTAACATAATTCTCTGAAAACTTTTTGTTTTATTTGCAACTCACATCGTGCGCTTTGGTTGAGCTACCTTTTATTATAACTGTATTCTAGCATCGTGCTGCATCAATATTTTTCATGGAGGTGGTGGTATCTAGAGAATTTGGCACATTAAGCTACAGTCTCCAAAAATTCTTTGATCTAGCTTCATTACTCTGGTCTTCATTTAGTTATATTTTAAAACTTAACTGATTTTCTGCAAGGCATATGAAAAATGTAAAACTTTCCATTACTCATAGCTAACCTCGACTAAATTCTAGCTCGTGGTAAAACCTTCTTTAATAATTTCTGCTAACTTTTAACCGGACTACGAGCAATCCGGTATTGCATTCAATATTCAACGAATAATATCGGATTGTTTTCCGAAACAAAGTGTGCAGAAACAAAACTGATATCCATGACAGATACCGAGAGAATTGAAAGAGGACTTATGAAATTTGAAATGAATTCATCAGACTCGAGTGAAACTGATAAAATGCAATATTGTTTCCAATCATATCCGAGGCTGATTGCCTTGTTGGCTGCCGGCTGAGCAAAATATGCTACAACGGCCGCCATTCATTTGACTGATCCTTTTTCATTATTAATGGTTTTATCTCAATATGCCAATATACTTCGAAAAGTTTCATTCATTTCTTTCTTTTCTGTTTCTGCTGCTTCCATTCTTGGATCCAATTTTGTCGGCGTTATGTTGTTCCTCGGAAATCGTCGCTACTATCCAGTATCCAACCCCCGCAGAACGTGGCCAAAACTTGAATCCTTCCCAGAATTGACTGGACTGCAAGATGGCACTGAGAAGCGGAGCTAGGCAGTAGCTCGTCGTTGGAAGTGATGAGTTGCTTTTTTTAGGATTCCATCCGCCACTCTGGTCCCGATTTGAAATCCTTTCAACTCAAATTAAAGTCGAATATCCTCCCAAACTGGATATCCATTCAGACATAACTAATTGGATTTGTCACTGCATACACGATGTGCTACAACCTTGTAGTAGTCGACGATGTACCTCCGCCCTGATGTACACGCAACCATTGTTCGGAAAGGGACGAGACCCGGGTTGAACGATAGAACAAGTTTGGTAGTCGACTGAATGAACGAGATAGAGAGAATTATATCCTGATTCAATTATTAAATTTACGTTATTGCGTAGAGCACGTGCAAACTTCACATTGATCTTCCATTTTGCCGTGAGCTGAGTGCGGGAGATGGTTGTATCGCAAGAGATACGAGTCCTTTCCCTGGCTGGCTGAATGTAGCAAACAACATGTGAGGAATTAGAGTGGAACATATTTAAAGGGGCTGCTATATTATGGAACTTTGTTCAAAGGATCCTGGAGGCTCAGTGATAAAGTGGGAGAGCTGGTAGTGAAGGAAGCCATGCAGGTATTGATATTGCCATGGATTTATTCGCGTGAAGTAGCTTTTGTGCCAGGAATATATTATCAATTTTACATTTTAGACATGAAAGAGCACACAATTGCCAATTCTACTGTTAATAAAGCAGCAGCGGACTATTCTTCAAAAGTTTTCCATTGAACCATTCTTGGAATTACGCTCTGAAAGTTCTTGTCAAGAATACTTCTCAGCAGCGTGACAACATCTCCAACAATCCCAAGTCAACATTTTCCTTGGCACCGCATTCAAATTCAACGCAGACTTTCATTCAGTTATCAGAAATGAATAATTTTCCCCCTATACAATTTCAATACGTTTCTAAGAGTTCCCATCAAAAGTTTTTTCATCAAAACTTCTAATAGAGTCGTCCGTTTTTCCGTAGTGTCCAGCAGAAGCAGTAGTAAAAGTAATAGAACTTACGGGTACAAGAGACGAAACAAGCAATAAGACTAGTTGTCCATAAGGCTACCACTTTCGCCACAATATTTATAAGTTTCAGGTTAGTGTAACTTTTGCCAGTTTCAAAATATGCTCATGCCAGAAACCTCAAAATTTACCTATTTCGTACATACCGAGTACCCGACGTCCAACAACTTTATTTAAAAGTAACTACATGCATGAATCCGTTGGAAAGTTCAAAGCAATCAACTCCATCGAAAAAGGATATCGTACGAACAACAAATCTCTACAGTTTCCCTCGTGCCTCCCAATATTGGCATCGAACCTGTTCAAGTTTACTTCATTGGATATACGAGTATACATAAATAGATAAGCGTAACTGCCTCTTTGACTAAAGGACGTGGATCCTTAAGTTTAGTACTCAGGGAAGCGGGGAAGGAGCAATGTCGTCGAAACAAACCCAAATTTCAAGCACACACACATGCATAGGGAGGAAATCAAGGAAAGGGAGAAATGCGAAAAAGAATGAAAATTCACATCCCATTATCTCGTCTCGGAGAAATTATTTCGCGAATAAATTGGAAATTTATGATCATCCGAGATTTCATTTGCTTGGTATTTTTCTTGTTTTGTTGCGTATGGGGTGACCGTCCCTTGACGAAGACTATTTTCTATGCTAGAATACAGCCACTTGTACTTGCAAATAAGAGGGATGAACTTATTTCGTTTTGGTTGTTATTTTTGTTTGTCCTGATTCAAGGTTACTGTGGAAACTTAACCGAACTCGCTATCGCTCAGGATACATTAAAAGTAATGGCTGTTGCGAGTATAGGAATATGACATTCTTCGGGAGAAAGTACTTATTTCAGTTCTGCAGAAAGTATTTGATTTATAGAAATTATTGATCTATGGAAAACTGTTGCTATTAAGTGGTGCAAGAGAGATATATGTAGCTTACAACAAGGTAGATATGATTGGATTTGGTCTTTTTAAACCTTCAGTGTCCTCAAATGAAAACTTACGCAAAAGGCTGCAGGCATACTAACATTGCTGAGGTTGGATAAGGCATACAATTGCTATCAAAAAACTTAAAATGTAGCTTTTGAGAAATTTAAGGGTCCAATTTTGAGTTTATAGGCAAGAATGTAAAATTTATAAAAGTTACTATTATTAACAAAGTTGATCGAATTTCGACTTTTGAGGTTTTTGTTTCCCTTAAGCTCCGAAAGACTTATCTTTATGATTTTTTTCAGATTTTTCACGTCAAAGGTGTCCAATCGCGAGGGGGGACACAAAAGTTTCGTACATTTCCCCTTCTTCTGCACCCCTCAAGACAAAACTTGTCATTTTAAGGCCTACTTTGAAAAGTACTCATTAAGACCTTTCATTTGATATCCATATCGAATACATGCGATCGGGAGACCCTCCTCTTAAACACCTTAAACAATTTTTTGTGGTGAAACTTTGAAGAGAGCATCACTTTACACCTACTTACAAAATCTTATGCTTCTAGCTTATGTAGTTTGCGAGAAAAATTGCTGTGACACACGGATAGAGGGACGGACGGACGGATATATGGACAGGCAGTCAGGAGGCGATTTTAGTAGGGTTTTGTAAAATTATTTTACAATTATTGCTAGTGGTGGCACCAAATTTAATAAATACTGCCCACCACCACGGCGATTTCTTAGGGATAATATTATAAATATACGATCCGGCCCGACTGCAAAAACCAAAAGCTTGCCTATCGTTGACACATTTGGATTGCCTATTACTCCTGCGACCAAAAATATCATTCTTAGATAGACGAATAGGAAAGGGAAACAATTCTACAAAAGTTTGAACAAAACATATTCTGGACATCTACACAATTCTTGGAAGCCCGTAAATGAAACAGAAATCAATGCTTATATTGGCATTGTTCCCTTCGCAAAAGTGAGCCGCTCAAATCATGAACCCACAGACCTGATAGATCCACACTCACAGATATATTTACATTTGTTTTATCGTGCTGCAATTCCAATCAGTCTCGATGTTTATTCGATTTAAAAACGGTAATACCAGAGCAGAAAAATTGATAAATAACAAAGCCACTCATATTTCTGACATATGTATGACTAATGCTGAAAAGTAACTTGAAGATCTTTTATTCACCTAAAGTCTATATAACAGTTAATGAGCAATTATTTCCCAGTATCCTCTAAAAGCCCAAAAATATACCAGTGCGGCAATATCTCGAGTGACCTTTATTGTGGATAGCGAGTTCAAATCGCACGTTACTGATTTTAAGGCAGTTAATGAACGGTTGTGTGTGATCCATATAAAAGCGAAATTCTTCAAAATCGGGCTAAGTAATGTTCACGCCCCGACCGAAGAAAAGGACGAAGAAGGAAGGAGGAAGAAGGAAACGTTCTAAAATCATCTGGAAAGACTAGTCGACTCATTGCCTACAAACAACACAAAAATAATTTTGGGTGATTTCAAAGCTAAGGTTGGCAATGACCTATCTCATGGGGGAACGACTGGAGGATATAGCCTCCACGATGAGCAGAAATCTAGTCATACGCTTGACTTGCTTCCCACATCGAAGCATTCATAAAATGACCTAGGTATCACCGGATGGCAACATACAAAACCAGGTCGACCATGATCTGATCCAATAACGTTGGGCCTCAAGTATACTTGACGTCCGTACACACCATGGAGCCAATTGTAACTCAGATCATTACTTGGCCAAATTAACCTATCGATGTCGTATGTCAAAGGCATATTCGGTAAAGGCCAACCCGCTACAAAAATTCCAAACGACGTCAGTGGCCAAAAATTTAACGGAGAACCTGGACAACCAGCTGGCGCCCAGCTTATCAAATAACGAGCTCTGGATGAAAGTGAAAGCGGCGTTTAAGACCGTGGCAGAACAGACGATCGGACATCAAGCCCAGCGCAAGAGAAATGTATAGTTCGATGATGACTGCCAGAATGCGCTAGCCGAAAAGAATCAAGCATACAATGACTACATAGGTAGGAAAACCAGGACGAAGGGAGAACATTATGAAAATCTCAGAAGAGTAGTGAATAGGATAGTTATAACTAAAAAAAGAAAATACTATGACGACCGATTGAGAAGTATAGATGTAAGTTTAGCGGGAAACAACACAAGACAAGCATACAAACTAGTGAGAAGCCTGAAACATGGCTATCAGCCCAAAACCACGCTCTGTCGTGATGACATCAGCAATATCATCGCTGATGAAAACAAGATTAAGGAAATATGGGCATCAGATTTCAAGAACCTCTTTAATTCTCCGCACAGCTCCAGAACATCGGGGCCTATAGATGTCTGCGGAGAGCTTTCATTGGCCCCATCAACTCTGGATGAAGTGTGTTCTCTCATCAAAGCCCAAAAGCATAATAAAGCGTGGGGCATCAATGAGATTCCACTGAAGCTCTTCAAATATGGTGGCAGCAGTGTGCATAAAGCTATTCACAAAGTCATCCAGCACATTTGGCAACAAGAACATTTGCCAAAAGAGCGGAGCCAATCAATTATATTCCCGAACCACAAAAAGATACAGTGCGAAAATTATAGAGGCATATCACTACTTTGTACGGCGTGCAAAATATTTTCAAAAATCTTAGAAAATACAATCGGATCATACGCCAACAGTATCAAGGTGATTTCAGAGCATTTAGATCGACGAGAGATCAATTGTTCACTGTCAAGCAGGTACTTGAAGAATGCTGGGAGTTCAACATAGACGTTCACCAAATTTTTGTTGACTTTAAGCAAGCATACGACAGTATTGATTGCAATGTACTATACTAAATAATGCTTTGCTTTGGCATCCCAACCAAATAAGTCGACGTCGACGACCTCCCAAGTCCGCGTCAAAACCCACTCACCGATGCCTTTGACACAAATATCGGACTAGAACAGGGAGATGGGCTGGCCCCCTTTGCTGTTCTATTTGGCTCTGGAGTACGTCATACGGGAGCTCCCTGTCGATACACGAGGTACATTACTACACAAGTCGAGCTAAATAGTAGCCTATGCAGACAACATCAGCATTTTCTCACGGCCATTAACAACTGCCAAAGAACTCATCCTGAAACTCTACAGCGAAGCAAAACTAGTCGGGCTACAAATCAATGAAAATAAAACAAACCTCATGACGCAGTCGAGGGAAAATCCCTCAAGTACACAAAATATCACACATGGTGAATATAATATCGAAAATGTGAACGAATTCGTGTATTTAGGCGCCAAAATAATGAGAACCAGTAATGAAAGAGGTGAAATACGCCAAAGAATACAGCTTGCAAATAAAATATTTTATTAAATTTTGACGATCTTGAAAACCAGCTGCATACACAGGAAAACAAAGCTCCATGTATACAAATCTGTGATAAGACCTGTATTATGCTATGAGTGTAAAATATGAACCCTTCAAGCATCCGCAAATATATTGGGCGCCATCGAAAGACGGGTCCTGGGGCAAATTTTCGGAGCGAAGCTAGACAAGGACCAAATTCGATGCAACCATGAGCTGTATGAAGTTTTTGACAAGCTGGAGGTCTCAACGATTATAAGACTGCGGAAGCTGCAATGGGCTGGACACATGAATCGTATGGACGCATAACGGATATGCAAAAAGGTTTTCGTTGGGAGAACTTAAGGCCGGAGACCAGTGGGGAAACCGAGGATACACTAGTCTGACTCGGCTGACGAAGGCAGTTCATCGCTGCTCGGATTTCAAAAATGAAGGACCCGGTCAATGAACCGAGATAGTTGGATGTGCTTTTTGCAGGAAGTAAAGGCCCGAGAGGGGCTGTAGTGCTACAAAAAGAATAAAATATAATTTTCATTAAAGAAAAGCCCATGCTCAACAATGCATTATCATGTCAGGGAAAGTATCGTCTTTTTCGGTCACGATTCCCTTCGGTCTTTAGTATTGGGTATACAACTTAATAACCGGAGTTTGACGCTAGATGTCCGTGCTAACAAATATTGTGAAAGCTTGAAATTTATATATATATATATGTCATTTTGAAAGCACATTTGACAGCTATCAAAATCAGTCAACACAACAATTTTATCTTGTGTGCATCATTATTATTTTTTACGATGAATAACTTCGAAAATTGGAGAAAAAGACAACTTTTGCGGGAGGTTCAGTTGGTTCATTTTTTTGCAAAAAAAACTGCTGCAGAAAGTCATTGTTTGCTTGTAGAAGTTTATGGCGACAATGTTTTAGTGAAAACACAGTGTTTTGAATGGTTTCAACGCTTCAAAAGTGCCGATTTTGACATCAAAGACAAAGGTCGCCCAGCACAGCCAAAAAAGTTTGAAAACGAAGAATTGGAGACGCTACTCGATGAGGATTCATGACAAACGCAAGACGAACTTGCCAAATCGTTGGGAGTGACTCAGCAAGCCATTTCGAAATGTTTGAAAGCCGCCGGATACATTCAGAAACAAGGTCATTGGGTCCCCTATGACTTGAAGCCGAGAGACGTTGAACCACGCTTCTGTATGTCTGAAATGCTGCTTGAGCGCCATAAAAAAATCATTTTTGCATCGGATCGTGACTGGGGATAAAAAATGGATCCATTATGACAATCCCAAGCGCAAAAAGTCGTACGTGAAGCCCGGTCAACCAGCCAAATCAACAGTGAAGCCAAATATCCATGGCGCCAAGGTTATGCTGTGTATTTGGTGGGATCAGAAGGGGCCGTTATATTATGAGTTGTTGAAATTGGGCCAGACAGTCACAGGCGACCTGTTCCAAACACAATCAATACGTTAAAGTGTGCTTTCGGCGAAAAACGCCCGGAATATGTGACCAGACACAAGGCTATAATTTTTCATCATGACAACGCTCGGCCGCATGTTGTAAGACCCGGGAAAAACTATTTGGAATACAGTGGATGGGAGGTTTTGGCCCACCCGCCTTATAGTCCGAACCTTGCTCCGTCTGACTTTCATTTGTTTCGCTCGATGCAAAACGCTTCACTTCAGAGCAAGGCATCCGAAATAGGATAGATTTGTTTTTGGGCGCCAAGCCGGCGCAATTTTTTTGGGATGGGATTCATAAATTGCCTGAAAAATGAAGAAACGTTGTAGTTTCCGATGAACAATACATTAAATAAAATATACTGTAAGATTTTTCCACAGTAAAGCATCAAATTTCGCTAAAAAATTCAATACGGAGACCAAAAATTGAAAATTGCCCGGCGTATAATGTATAATATTATCTAAAATGTACTGAATCAATTTCCAAATAGCGATTAACCCTATAATTTGCTGTTACTCAATTCTTGCTATTTCTTGGGGAAATTTTGCAAAGTCCCATGTATAACATCTCAACTCAGGATTTAAAACGGGTTCAACAGTGAGTGAAGGATGAGTGCGGCACAGGAAAGCAATCATGAAATTTCCCCCAACGATAATGCTCTAAATCATCATGAATTACAGCATTTGTTGAGAAAATTAAGAATCCTGATTGTTTTCTTCGTCCATGATGAACATTTTCTGTGTTCTCCATCAAATGATTCAAGAGCCACAAAATAAATGCCATTGGCATCGGGTACGAAAGTGCATTAACACTCAATTTCTTCTTGTTAGCGTACCATATTCTACTGTTAATGCCTATATAGTCCTTGAAATGATTCGGATTCTGTGCCGATAGATTTTAGTGCAATACGTTTTTCTTCTTTTGAAACCCTACAACCAAATCGTTACATGCATCGAACAGTTATTCTGCCAAATTGAGGGGAAAGTCGGAATTTTTTTAGTTTTAGCGGTAAAGGTCCTTTGCCGTTATTTAATATTCATGTCCTTTAAAGTATACCTAATAGAAGATAATGCATATCATATGCTCTTGTATCTATCTCTATTCGAAAGCTAAACGTGCAAATACATAAAACCAGTCGGATAGACAGACCTACGCTCATGTCAGAAGGGTTTTCTACTCAAATTCTCAGAAATGCAGTCACCAGCAACGAATAAAGTCAAGAAACATGTCAAAGAGATGTATACGTTTAAAAGAAAATCCATTGTCTCTCTATTTTCAATGGTTGCCATTTTGCTGCAAAGCAACAAAAATCACTGAAATCATGAAATCCCAAAAATATTCATGTTATTGATCTTATTTGAAAATTTCAAAAAGTTCAAATCAAAACAGCAGTGACTGATTCGATGGAAAGTCGATTTTCATCAAACTTATAATATATAAGGACCTTTTAGAGGACTACTTAAATATCAAATTTCATTGAGTTTTAGGGTACGTATACGATTTCATTGGGGAAATTGTAAAATTCGAATATCATACTATTATTAACAAAGTTGAGCGAACTTTGTCTTCTAAGGTATTTGTTGTTGTTGTACTCATAAACACCCCCCACTATAATTTTTTCGGATTTTTCGGATCACAGGTGTCCAATCGCGAGAGGGGCGCAAATTTTTCGTGTATTTCCCCTCCCTGTGCGCCCCTCGAAGCAAAGATGGTTAAATTAAGGCCTGTTTTGAAAAGTTCTCATCAAAAGCTTTCATTTGATACCCATATCGGCTACCTTTGATGAAATTATAAACATTTTTTGTTGCCGAATTTTGAAGAGAGCACCAGTTTACACCTGCGTACAAAATTTAATGTTTCTAGCTTCAGTAGTTTGCGAGAAAAATGCTATGAGACACGGACGGACGGACAGACAGATCGAAATTTTAGTGGGGTTTTGTAAAATTATTTTACAAAACCCTAAAAAGCAACAACAAAAATACGGATCAAAATGATAACCTCATGTTTGGGGATTATTAGCGGGTTTTCTACGTTAAGTATTTTCATAATTTTCATTTCCCCAGCTAAAACTTGAACCACCTGACGTTTTGGTTTGTACGTTACTTGTCAACAGAATCATGATTCATTAAAACATATCTGTTATTTCTCACAAAAGTCTCCTATCGCCCTTCACTTTCCCTTGTGTCGGTGTTTCTTTGTAGGTGGCCTAGCACGAGCATCATGTCCTCCCGGAGAATTCCGGCCTCATTGTGCTACTTAGGAGCTCTGAATATTCTGCTATTTAAAGCGTCTGTAGCTACGGTGAGTATCGGTGAGTCTTGAGTACACAGAAAGAACACATACAGAACACTTTGAGATGTGTATGATACATAAAAAAAATTATAGAATACGTTGATTTAACCGAATCAGCATATCAGAGCTTTGCCTTGCCATACAATTTTTTGTAGTTCAAATAACTTTTTAAAATTCATTAATATTATATATTCTATGATTCACTTTTAACTCATCAAAACCATCAAGAGTCTTTAAATTTCTTTCAAAACCATTAAAAAATTGATTTATCCCGTTCAGATACCATCAAAGTACTTCAGCAGAGAGCCATTACCGCTAAATACCTCTCAGAGCAATATATTTTACACGTGCACAATTACATTTTAATTCGCTACTTTCGCTCTATTTCCCCCTTCATCCGGTTTCGCCAGGTTACAGGCTACTTTTTTCAATGAATCTTGTGGCCGAGCCACATTTCTATCATTGGCTACGACAAATAGGTTCCGTTGCTGTGCTTCGTCCATTCAGCTTGCGTAATTACTTCCTTCTTAGACGAACGGAACAGAATTTTAACAACCAATTTCACTTGACTTGGATCTACTAACTTACCTGCTTTGTTTTCGCCACAATCTCCATTCAATCGTACCGAAAAGGAGCGCGAGCGGGAAGCAGGGAGAGAAAGATACGGCGGAATGTTTAAGAGCGCAATGAAGTTACGCAAAACAAAAACATCCATTAAACTTGAAAGGATTCTTCGTCTTCATCGTTTACTTCACTTCCTACTTCTTCGCCTCCTTTTGCGCTGCAATGAGATCCTAGTGAAAGTCTTTTCTGTACCTACCTCTTTCTAATTACTGTCGAAACCACTAACAAATTGATAAATGCCAAAAGCGAAAACGTACAGGGAAGCCAATAAAACACATTGCCTTACCCCCAGGGTGGGTTAAATATATTAATTTCAGTGTGGTGTTGCCGACGAATGTTGTTTGGTTTGGAGGACGAGAAAATAGCAATAAGCGATTCAACTGATTTATGTGGTATTGCAAAGTCGAACGTAAATTAAGAGGCATCTTAATCTGCCATATCTCAGACACTTTTGCTGATATTATGTGTACGCCTTTTCCAAGAAAACTTTCGGTTTAGAGCTTCCAGTGTAATCTGGTGAATTGAAAATATTTGAGGCTCAATTTTCAACTGATTTATTTTCTATCTTTTCCCAGTAACGAAAGTCTCCCTAAAACAACACGAGTTAATGGCTTCTCTTTGGTTATAAAGTTCCTCACAAATAATTGAATAATCCTGTTTCTTGTATAGCAAATAATTCACCGAAGAAATAGAATCTAGGGCTTAGTGGTAAAGTGGTAACACTATCCTTAATCGTGATTTTCCAGCGAAACTCAAGTACTAGCACAGTTGGATACCAACGCCACGTTCTACGCCTTCAAACGTCTCCCCGAACATGATTTACTTTTCCTTAATAATCCATCAAGGATGTATAGTGTTTCATCCCAGCAACATCATCCTTGTCTCCGAAACATAAAAAACACAGCCTATTAAGCTGAAACAGCTCGCGACAACTTAACAAGGGTGTGATGTCTACGAGCAGCATGGAAATATGACATCGTACCCCGATCACTCGAAGGCTCTATTACATCAGCCAGCCCAGCGAAATGTTATTTCACCACCCAACAACTTGAGTAAGTATAATATACAGACATGAACCACCCCATAAAGCACCAAAGTGTTTTGAATTAAACCTAATGAAATACCCAGATGAATTATAAATTAGGGGGTCGAAGAAGACGAGCATCTTGACTGCACCATCCGCAATAATGGCGCACTCTACTTGCTTGTATCCTATTTGATTGTATATCAAAGTGTGCGCCCTAGCACCGTACTCATCCTTCTTGGTAGGCAATCTCAAGCCTCACCTTTTATCGGGGGCGAAAACGTTATTTTATGCCGAAAATGCTGTACAAATCATTCTTTTGGGAGTTGCTTTACACGTTACTGTGGTCTATGGATTTCTTTGTGTTAAAATGTAGAGACTTTAGTATCCTAATGCTATAGAGACTCAGCAATCGCCTGTTTGGATTTTTTCTGGGAGCTCCTTCAATGACGTCTTGTGATGATCCAGTGAGGAGGAGGCATTGTGGGAATTTTTAAATTTCATATAGCAGAGTAAAATCGGAAAAAATTGAAATCGAACCTATGAGTCTTTTGGAACCCAACGAGTAAGTGTACTATAAAATACACAATGCAGGATGCTCATGGTTATTAATAATGTTTTTGTGTTATATGTAATATTAATGAATATTTATACAACAGACTAATAATTACATTTTCGTAACTAGAAGTGTGTACCTTACTGCCATTTAATTTGGCACTAACTTTAAGCTTCTGACTTTGCTTCAACATTTGAAAATTATTTTGAAACGAAGCTTATGTAACAATTTTAAGGACTTGCATTTGGTTCATTTATTGAAGTGAAGTTAGAAATTTTCTTAAGAATTGAAAAGCACTTTATAAGAATTTTGAGTGCAAAACATTAAGGGGTAAATGGTGCATGGTTCTGCTAGCGTAGATCATCAGATTATGGAGTAGTAGGGCTCTGATATGTAAAAGGATTAGCGGACCACATTTTGTTAGATAACTAAAATCTAATAACTATGAGTCTTATTGGAGAAAATTTTGAAATGTCATTGTAGTAATTTTTCATAAAGATATATCAAGGCTTTCATGTGTCGGTTCTGATAGCGAAAGCTAGTCATTTTGACTAGTGGACATATTCAACCATACCATACAGCCAAAACAAGTAGTTTTAATGAGTAATTTTTCGAAAATTAAACTTTTATTAACGTCAAAAAGAAATTAATTTTGAAAAACTACATCGTTCGTTCTAATACTATAAACAATCACCACTTAAGTCGAAGCTCCCTGGTTCGAGTTTCGTTCGCGGCAACGAGATTTGTTGCGAGTGATTCTTCGGACGGACTATAAGTCCGTTCAGTTATGATACGTACTGGTTTAAAATTAGAACATATCGTAGTTGGGTGGACGGACACATGGTCAAAGTGTGGAACTGACGATATCACCTTGCCGAGTGCCGAAATATTCGACCAAGATAATGAGATACTCTAACTATCTCTAAGCGAATGCCCGAAAACGGCTGTCGTGCTGAAGCAAAAAAAATCAATTGGAATAATTTGGGATTGGGACTTGCAAGTTTCGAGGAGCCAATTCGAGAATTGTCTTCTTCTTCTTCTTAGCACTACAGCCCCTCTCGGGCCTTCACTTCCTGCAAATAGCGCCTCCAACTGCCTCGGTCCATTGACCGCGTCCTCCAATTTTGAAATCCGAGCAGCGATGAACTGTCTACATCGACCAAGTCAGACCAACGTTTCCTCGGTTTCCCCACTGGCCTCCGGTCTTCAGTTCTCCCAACGAATTCCTTTTCGGGTATCCGTTGTTCGTCCATACGATTCATGTGGCCAGCCCATTGCAACTTCCGCAGTCTTACAATCATTGAGACCTCAGGCTCGTCAAAAATTTCATACAGCTCATAGTTGTATCGAATTCGCCATTGGGTTAGGGTCTATGTTTCACACCCATAGCATAACACAGGTCTTATCACAGATTTCGAGAATCGTAGGCGCTGTACTTTCACTGATTGCATAGAGGAGTCTGACGGCTTAATATCGTTGGTGAGATCCGGGGTAACATTAAACAGGTGGGTGACGTAAATTACCAAAATCACCAAAAATGAAAAAATTTAATGAACTAAAGAAAGAGAACGACAAGCGAAAGCTATGAAAACAGCCTCTCGAAGAGCTAGCCAAGGAATCAATCAACATCTTACAACCAAAGCAGCGAAAACCAGTCCAATAGGAAACGACTCTTGAAGATATTTTAAGTGCTGGCGGCAAAAATGATAGTCGAAACTATTTTGCAACACTAAAAAGACTAAGAAAAAAATTTAAGAAGGTGGCAAAGGTAATGCTGAAGGGATAGTAATGCAGTAGTAATTCATTTCATGCAATATTTAAAAAACAAGGAGAAAAACAAATTCAAAGTTCTGCTGGTTCCTCCTGGTTCCTATAAAGGGTAGTCCAACCAAAACGCACGATGTTAATTGTAAATAAAACAAAAAGTTTTCAGAGAGTTATGTTCATATTTTTTATTAGAATGGAAGCATCTATGACCCAAATGCTCGCCACGCCCAAATGCTCGCCACGGCTACGAAGGCATACTTCTATCCGATGGTCTATATTTTCAATGATTCTGAGACATAATTGATGTTCAATGTCGTTAATGTGCTGAATTATCACATCGTATAGCTCTTGAATTGTTCTTGGCTTATTGGCGTACACTTTTAAATATCCCCAGAGAAAGAAGTCCAACGGTGTCAAATCGCATGACCGTGGCGGCCAATTAACATCGCCACAACGTGAGATAACACGGCCATTGAATTTCTCACGTAAAAGAGCCATTGTTTTGTTGGCTGTGTAGCAAGTGGCACTATCCTGTTCGAACCGCATATCGTCCGGATCCATAACTTCATTTTCTGGCCACATCGCGCAATAGCGAACACCGTTCACGGTACCTGCTTGGCCGTCCTCATCTTCGGAGAAGTACGGCCCGATGACGCCGTCGGCCCATAAACCCTACCAAACAGTCACTCTTTGTGGATCCATTGGCTTTTCAACAATCACTCGTGCATTTTCATTTGCACAAATGCGGCGATTCTGCTTGTTAACGAATCCACTAAGGTGAAAGGTGTTTCTTTATCGGAAAGAATCAACAAACAAGATTCAAAAATTAAGTTTATTTTTCAACATTTAGATCTTTCAAAAATCGTAAAATAACTTGCCACTTAGCCACATTTCCATGGGTGGAGTTCATCGCATCTCGATCAATGTCAACTACGTTCTAACTCACCTTGATGTGAATATCTCCTTTAACTCATTATTAAACAAAAGCTTAACATCATGCTTCTCACTAACACCCACCTTAATTCATGGCAACCACTAACGTTCAAGGATTTTGAATTTGTGAGAAACAGTAGGGTAAACAATGATGCGGGAGGTGGGACCAGCATAGTAATTAGCAAATCATATCATTTAAAACATATTGATAAACTTGAGCTCCAAAACTTTGAATTTCCTTAAGTTTCTGCCATTCAAATTTATAGCAAGAAGCGAAAAACATCTTCGTTATTTAGGGCTATGCAACGAGATGAAACATTTTCAAATTTATGAAGAAGTTGATTCCTTGTTCGAGATACTCGGATTGAACAGGCTACATAATTATGATATGCTTGCCGGAAATCTTAACATCATACTTGGCATACATCATGGCCATCAATAATCCAAGGGGGTGTGGATGAAAGAGAATCAAATTGAATACAGGTGTAATCTATGAGTCGGAGTTCCCAGCATCTTCTTCGCAGCACTACAACCCCTCTTGGGCCTTCATTTTCTGTAAATAGTTCCTCCAATTGTCTCGGTTCACTGGCCTTATCCTCCAATCTAGAAATCCCAGGAGGGATGAACTATCTTCTTCGACCGAGTCAGACCAGCGCTTCCTTAGTTTCACCACTGGTCTCTGTCCTTGGTTTTCCTAACGAAAACCGTATTCGTTGTTTGCTCTGACAGTTCACATGTTCACCTCATCACTGATTTCGTAGTTTTTAAACCATTGCGACCTCCGGCTCATACAAAATTTCATACAGCTCTTGGTCTAGTTCCAGTTCAGTATATTTAGGAATGCTTGGGTTAGGGTCCATATTTCAGACGCATAGGATAGCACAGATCTTATCACAGATTTATCTAACTAGAGCTTTGTTTACTTGTGTACACAAATGGTCTTCAAAATAGCCAGAACTGAATAGAACATTTTCTTTCCAAGCTGTATTCGTCGACCTATTTCATTTCTTTCATTGGTGATTCTCCATATCTTGGCGCCTGAATATACAAACTTGCCGACATTTTCAATATTGCATACAACAAGTGTGGTATTTTGGGTATTTGGGACATTTTTCCTCAACTATGTCATGAGTTGCACGAGTATGTTATTTTCGATAATTTGCAGCTCTCCTAGCTTTGCTTCTCTTTCGAGTTTTAGGCAAAGCTCTTTGGTGGTTGTTCATGACCGTGATAAAATGTTGACGTCTTCCGCATAGGCTACTACTTGACTTGCCTTGTATGGTAACGCACCTCTAGTATCGACAGGTAGCTTTCTTATGACGTATTCCAAACCCAAATTAAATAGCAATGGGACCATATTTTCCGGCATATCTTAGGACAGATTCATATTTGGAATTTTACTGACGCCAGACGTGAACTCAGTTTTAAAAATATTTAATGGAATGTTGAGATGCTTCCTTATGATATCGACCATTTGACTATTGTTAAAACTGCATGGGCTGGCCACATGAATCGTATGGACGAATAACGGATACCCAAAAAGGTAATTGTTGCGAGAACTGAAGGCCGCAGACCAGTGGGGAAACCGAGGAAACGCTGGCCTGACTCGGTCGACGAAGACAGTTCCTCGCCGCTCGGATTTCAAAATAAGAGGACGCGATCAATGGACCGAAACAGTTGGAGGCGCTATTTGTAGAAAGCGAAGGCCCAAGAGGGGCTCTAGTGCTGAGAAGATGAGAGAACCAGTGGAGCAAATAATCAGGAACATTAAGAAATTTAAGTTCGACGTTCATATTTCTGTAATTACTTCTAAAGCCTCTCGCTATATTTTTTCCGATCCTTTGTCGTGTGTTAAATTATATTCTAGTTTGGTTCATCCCATCCTTGAGTACTGTTCGCCAGGTAGGTTGCCTCATTTGAAGTTTTTGAAGTTCACGCTAGAAGCTAAGCAAAAAGATTTACCAGGATCGTCTTCTTGGAATTCCAGATTTCCTACATATTTTATGAATCACACTTAGATATCCTCAATATTCTTTCACTGGAAACGCGTCAACTCTACGTTGATGAATGTTTCCTTCGCAGGCTTTGCCGTGGTTTGCTCGATATTCGCCTTGTCAACCAGGTTCCAGTGGGGCGCGTTAGGCGTTCTACAAGATTGTCGATTGTCTTTGATGTTCCATTCGCACGTAGTTTGGTGTATTTTCACTCACCCATGCTCTGATTACCTCGTAACCATTATCACCTTCAGCTTGGTTGGGCCCTTCCCCCTCTCGTATTTAGTTTATAAAAGATTTGTAAGCTGTCTTCTTCTCAACTCTTAGTAATTTTTCTTATCTATTTTCTCCTAAATTTTGCATTTTTCATTACTTTCATCTTGCTATTTGCATACTGTGCTATTATTTTGTCTATTTTGTAATTGGATTTTTATTCTGTTAAATAGAAAGAATTAAATAAATAAATAAATTAGTATAGTTTTTGTGTTGTGATTGTGGTAATGAGGTCCCAGCCATAATTCTATGTCCGTCGGCGTCAAAGTCAAAAGTGCTTTATTTAAAACCAATCGTTATAAATTTTTAAAAGAACATAAAGCAAATTCCAAACAATAAAACTATGAAAAACTTAATGGCCCGAATGGCTCTCTAAATTTACACGTTATCAGTTAATCACACTTAATGAAAAAAAACACTTGCAAATTTAAATTAATTAAGATTATTACATATATTTTGATTCGATTGGAAAAAGGAGGTAAAAACAACCAGCATTATTCAAAAATTACTTATATTACCTACACAAAAGTGAACTTATATCCTATACCTAATATGTTACACCCTAATTCTAAATAAGTTCAATCAAAAAAAAAACGTTACCTCATATTGAACCCTATACCTAATTTATAATAGAAATAAACTACAACACTAC
This sequence comes from Odontomyia ornata, assembly GCA_963969285.1. Lineage (NCBI taxonomy): Eukaryota > Metazoa > Arthropoda > Insecta > Diptera > Stratiomyidae > Odontomyia > Odontomyia ornata. The sequence goes on from OZ017739.1 coordinate 457,531,738, forward strand.
AACACAACCAAAAACCAAGTAACGAGAAAAAAAAACACAAAAACAGAAAATAAACCCGAATAATTTAGACATTGTCATTCAGCCACCAATATCTAGATTGCTCCATCTCAGCTCGACAACCCTCAACGAATCTAGCAAATGAGTTTCTCCATTGAAATTGTTGGTCTCGTGAACTCAGATTCGGAGGATATTTTATCTTCTTATCGGTGGCCCGTCTATATATGTGATATATGATTGGGACGCCGTCAGCATCAAAAACATATCAATTCATGTCCAAATACACAAATGCTTCTGGAGGAACGAAGCCAGTAGTGAGGCAAGTCACATGATACCCGTCTGTAGGGTGGAACGGCTGTGAAATCCAAGGGTTTTCACTCACAGTCACAGATCTTGCGATATGATTCCGAAGAAGTTTCAATATGAAGCTATCGACTCTCGTCACTTGAGTGGTTTGATAAATTTTTCTATTTTTTCAATCCGTCTCAGGCTTTCTGTACAAACCAGTACATGCACAAAGACATTTCCTTTCAAAAACTCTTAATCTTTCATTGTACTAGCACTCTGGTTGTACCAGATCTGGCATCCATATGTCAAAACTGGTCTAACCAGGGTCCTGTAACAAATAACTTTGACCTTTTGATCAATGTATTTGGAATGAAAGAGTCGCCGAAGAGCCATGACTACTTTTCGTGCTTTACTGAGCACGATTTTTACATGTTCAGTTTAGTACAGATACTGATCGAGATTAACACTGAGGTATCGAACACAGGATTTATGTGGAACCCGTTCTGAACTACCCTCGCCAGCCATAATGTGGAAATACTTCCAATTACGTTTCAGGTCTTGACTGGTCCCCTGCAGCGTTGTCTGAAACAAAATTGTTTCGCACTGCTGCGCATTGATTTTCATTCGCCTATTATCGGTGTAGAGCTGCACATCGTTAAAGATGTTTTGAAGATTGCTCTGAACTATTGTAGCTTTTCGGTCTGCCGTATAGATGATCACATCATCAGCAAACGCTACCAATGATCGCGTTGGCGAGATGTTAAAACCAAAGCTGTTCAATAGCTTGTGAATGAATATTGAGAAAAGCAGGGGCGCAGTAACTGTTCCCTGCTGGTGACCATTCAAGACCTTGAATTCGCGTATTATTGTCAGATTTTCATCAGTAGCAACAAATGATTTCCCCGTATAACATATTGCACATTATGGTGACAAGGTGTCTGGGGAACCTGTCCTGAAGGAGTTTGAAAACTAGTCCATCTAACCACACCGTATCGAAGGCTTTCTCCATTTCAATGAGACATGCTCCAACACATTCTTTGTTGTTTAGTTTCCAACAGATGTCTGAGGTTACTTTCGTTATTGCATGTGTGGTCGAATGCCTGGCATGAAAACCAAATTGGCAATTCGGCATTAACTCATATTTCTCTATGTGAGCGTTTAATGCTCTGTTGAGTAGCACTTCAAACATCTTGCTAATGTTAGGCAGCAAGCTGATTGGACGATAGCTTTTAGGGCATGAAGATTCTTTTCCTTTCTTCAAGATTGGAAATACATTAGCCTTTTTCCACTCATTTGGAAAATATGAATTGTTCAACATGTTGTTGAACAATATGCAATAATTGCTAGTAGCAACCTCAGGCAAATGTCGGAGAATTATATTTGGAATACCGTCAGTACCACATGATTTTTTGTTGTTTATTCTGCGCAGTATGAAACAAAGGTTTTCATAGCTGACAAAATAAGATTCAAGCTCGGTATGAGGTCAGATGTTAATGTTTCATTGAAATGAAGAATTGATTGGCCGTTCAGGCTTGATTCAAAGTCGGAAACTTTCGCTTCAACGACCTCTGAAAATATTTCATTCTCTCTCTCTGGGCTTGGCAGATGGACCAATTCAAAATGTATTCCAATCATGGCAAATTTCTGCAATCCATCACATATAATCCTGTTTCCATTTCTATTCGGAGTCGTACTTTCAATTTCGATAGCAGCGCTATCGAGAAGATTTATCTCATCACTAGCGACTTCAAGATTCGATACCTTCACTTGAGACTTCTTACGGAATATGCTATTCACTTTCGCGAAAGCGCCATCTGGGTCCTGTGGGCTAATACCCTCAGTTTTTCTGCCCATTGATTGCTGACCTCACTCCTGAAGTATGAACGGATTAAGTTCCGCACATTCTTCAGGTGTAATTTCAACAAAGGCAACGAGGGATGGTTGTAGTCCAAAAATCGTCGATAAATATTGTTGACGCGTGTGAAAAGAAGGCTTTTCAATCTTTTCAACATTGCAATGGTTGGTGTTTCACATCCTTCCATATTGTTTCGATTTATAATCTTGGGAACTACTTTCTCCATCGTTTTCAACGTCAGCTTCTCTGACTTCGAAAAATAGAGATCTATTTCATCGTTAGTTGGATTCTGTCATTAGGAACCATGGAGTAAGAGTTGCCATCATCAGAAAGAGGACATTACTTCTGGTACTCCCGATTAAACTTCTTTTGAAATTTTCCCCAGTCTGTTTTTTTGAAATTCAACCGATGGTTTTCATGTTGAACTGGAATGAGAAAGACATCATCCCTGCAGTTTTCGTTGAGCACTATTGAAGCTTGAATCAAGTCTTGCGTCAGCAATGCAGAGGTCCTAATATGAATTTGCCTTGGGGTATGTTGGGACCTCCGACCCATATAGATTGCACCTGTATTCAGTTTGGCTCTCTGTTATCCACAATTTCAGGAATACACCTCTTGGATTATTGGTGGCGTTCAGCCATGATGTATGCTTGGCATTAAGGTCACCAACAATAATATAATAACTATCCAGCCTGTTCAATTCGAGTATTTCAAACAAGGAATTCAGTTCCTGCTTGAACTTGAGAACATTTTGACCAGTTGCATAGGCAGAGATAACGAAGAAGTTATCCCCACCTGGCAGTGAAATTTAGATGATGGACACCTGAAGAGATTCAAAGCTTTTGAATTCGAATTTTTCAATATTTTGGAAACAATAGGGTCTTCAAACCAATATCCTGGTGCCACCTTCCCCATCAACTATTACCCTATCGTTTCTTACGAATGCAATATCTTTGAATTCCATGGAATGCCATGAATTGATGTGGATTTCAGTGAGAAGTATTATGTCAGGCTTTTGCTTAACAATAAATTCAAGGAGATAATCACGTCAATGTATAGCAATGATAGAGTTGACGTTGATCGATAGGAGGCGCAGCCTATCCATGGGAATATGACTGGATGACAAGTTATTATAAGGCATTTGAAAGACCTGAACGCTGAAAACCAAAATTAATTTTTGAATCTTGTTTATCGATTCTCTCCGGTAAAGAATTAAGTTGCTGGTAAATTTTGAGAAGCAACTCATTATTGCCACTTACATTATTTACATTATTTCCAGCTCGTTCTGCTGGTCCTCTAGCGGCGAGTGTAAATGATGCTCCGGGCTTGACGAAGTTGGAAGGTATGATATTACGGTGTACCTGTATTTGCGTTGGAGCAAATTTAACTTTTGCATCTTGATATCAGGAGCATCCTCTATATGATGCTGGGCGACCAAAAATACCGCAGTTAACGCAGTGTAGTTTTTCTTTAGGCTCCTTCTGAGCCAATTTGCACTCACCGGGAGCATGAACGTCTTTGCATTTAACGCACCGATAGTGCATGGCGCAATTGGCAGCCAAATGTCCAAATCTTTGACACCGGTAACACTGGTTGACTTCTCTTTTCTGGAGGCGTTCCCACCTCACCACGCTGAAATTCAAGTACCTTATTTGTTGAAGGGCACTTGGACTGCTCTTATTTGCAATTTGTACCAGGAAAAGTGGTAAATTCTTCCTTTCTATGGTCGACCTTCTTTTCGCAAAGGCTTTGACTGAAACAAAATTAATATCTGGTGCAGCTTCCTTCAGCACCTGAAAAAGATCGACCGTATCCTCTCCGCAGTCCAAACCCTTCAACAAGAAAGTCTGATTTTTTCACTTTTTGGGGTATAGGTGAAGTGTGGAACCTCCCCAGAATTCAGCGCATCTTTGGCTGACTTGAAATCAACCAGTGATTTCGTCCTTGTAGTTAATTTTTCGGCATTAGCTCTTTTGATTTCGAAATTGGCCAGTTTATTTTCGGCTGCGAATAGCCGAACCATACCTTTCCCGCTGTGTCCGAACACGTTGATTGGCGGAACTTTTTCTGTCTTGTTGGAAGCTTTTTCAGAGGAACGCGCAGAACTGTGGGCTGGTTTTTTCTCCTTATTTTTGTTTTTTTAATATTGAATAAAATTTAAGTCATTATCTTGATTAGAATTACCTTCGATGTTTTCTTCAATCTCCATTTCTTCGGTTAATCCCTGCAGCGCTGCAAAATAAGTTTGGCTCTCGTTGGTGCCACCAGCACTTCGAACTTCTTCTGAAATTCCTTGCTTTGCACTTTTCTTCGGTTTTGTTACCTGTTGTTATTGATTGTGCGGCTGCGTCTTTTGAGGCTTCATCCCTTTCTTGAAGATATCCTTGAGGTGCTGTATCTCTAGCCTCAGTTCATCATTTTCTTTTTGCAATGTGGCCATTTGTTGATTGTCCGCTATTATTTGCAAGTTGCACCCTCCATCTGCGGAGTTTTCTTTGTTATGTTTTCTCTTGGTGATTATCGCCAGCTTCGTATTCGTCGTTTCCCCAGGTTGTCCCTGGGAAGCCGTCGGGCTCCTCCATACCAGCGGCGAAGTTTGCTTTTGTAATTTATTTTTCGTTACCAATCGAACTAAAAAAAAATTCGGTAGAAATTTCAAAAGTCGATTACTTCGACAATATAAGTGTTTTCCGATAAAAATTAACTTCGGACTAACGTTTTTTAAAAAAATTAATTTAATTTTTGAAAACTTTTAACAGGAGCAATTTAAAAGACGTCAATACGCAAAGACTACTACGATCCATCTCCATGTCCGTCGGGGTGTGATGAGTTGGATGTAACTAAAGCTGAAATGAATAAGTAAATAGCTAGTTCTTTCTGAAGAAATTTCATACCTATTCATTCATTCCATTGTCCATTATTTTAAAAATCTATAAGCCCATAAATTCAAACAAACAAATCAAATTAACCTTCTTTTCCTTATTTTTCAGGTAAGTGACGATAAAATTCTAGTTGAACCAATGGAGTAAGTAAAGCTTTTTCTTCAAAGTTGTGCTGTAACATCGCATTGCGAGGGTTTATAGATTAACAAAGTATTTCTTGAACAATTTCATTACACCACAAACTTCTCCATCAAATTGCTAAACAAAGTGTTAAAACATTTAAAACAGATTAGCAATATCGGCGGCGTAAAAAATGTAACCATTTGAGAATCCAGCCTACGTGCTTCGAATGCCTATAGTCCGTAAACAAGGACACTGTAAAAGTGCCTTCAAATGTAAATGAAGCTATCAAATCTCCCTCGAACATACTTTCATCGATGAAGGGTGAAAAAGCTTTCATCAGACTATTTCCAATTATCTACTTACTTAAAAGGACGTGACCGAAAACTTAATGCGTTTAATTGAACAGTGAAATTTGCATAAAGAAAGCTTCAACTCAGACGTAGCCAAATCCTTAACGAATTTAAAAGACATTTCGAAATCTCCCCTTTTCGTATATTTTCCATTCCACTAATGTCACTTAATTTCACGACGACATTTCGAAACTAATTGCTTAATTTCTGTCATCTATCACTTTCGAGAAAAAATCCAATCTCAACACGAACGACGACGCACAATGAAAATTGTTGCCTGCTTCCATCGCACGGGGAAAGCCTCCACGGGTCGACGAAGTGGAAATTTAGTGACATTCTTTCAACATAGCGCCCAAACCTAATCAACCATCCGAATGATTGTACCTTCCATGCGTGGCTAGAAATCAATCAAAATGGGATTCATCTGATCACCCAACCCTGCGCCATCCATCCCAGCCGCCCATTCCCCCTTTTCGCTGGCGTGGCTAACGTTCTTTTAAAAATGTCTCGTGTACGAGTATGTAAGAAAATAAGCTCCAAAAAGATTTAATTAAAGAAATTTATGTCGTCCTAACGTTCAAGATCTTGTCCCCATTATTGTCTCCATCATTCGTCTTCCTCAACGTTCCTAGCAGCGGCCGGGCTGAGGAGGAGCCAACCATTCATTGTTCTGTAATCCTTTTGAATCGCTTGCTGTATGATGTTGTTCTGAACTGGCTGTACTTTCGCTAGTTCTTGGTGGCGTTTCGTGTTTGGTTCTTTTTGCCCGAATTCAGTTGCTGAACATTCCGGACTAGGAAAATTGTTCTCATTTGATTTGGTTGTTTTCAGTCGGTTTGTCTTCTTGGCTAGGGCTGCGGAGAAGGATTTGAGTCGATGCTTTATTGTTGCCATTGGTTGCACACCAAAGACAACTGCGGGATTAGTACTTAAGAGATCAGTACTAAATGTCGGAACATCATTGGAAAAACAACCGCAAAACAGCTTTATCTCCGTTTAAAATCCTTGCCGGGATTTTCAGTGGTGAGTTAGTGTGGGAAGAGTGGTTTGGGGTATGTATATCCTTTCTGGCGATTCTTGTTATAGAAAGGTCAAGATCGCCTCTAGTTTGCTAATTTGCTTGTGAAAGTCCAGCTTAGTAGTCTAGCACTCATAAAAAATAATTCAAAATTTGCGCTATCATCTCAGCAAGAAATGCTTGCCATTATCCCCAAACTGCACCCACTGGCAACCCGAATCTGTGCGACATCAAGTAAATTGCGAAGAGCCAAAACGTTTGTTTCAATATCCCACAAAAGACTTGTACAACCATTGACTTCTTAAGGCCAACTAAGCCCCAAGATGTGTTCCCCGAGAAGCTGGGAAACATTCATGCTCGTCTCCAACGAGGACTGAAAGCAGATAAATGTTGAGATAATTTGTTAGATACAGCTCAGCCATTTAGATGATGGTCGTCGAATCTGCTTCGCCCGTTCGCTACTCTAGAGCCTGCGAGTGGTGCATTGCGAAAGGAAAGGGTATCTATGTATCTAAGATCGAGTATCTAAGTATCTGAAAAAGCGCACAATTGAGTTGAATCCGATTCAAAATTCAACAGCATCGAAATCGGAGCGGATGCTGTTAATTTAGAATTTAGAGAACGTTCCTAAGGGACCATTATATTGCTGGTGCGTTGTGATGTGTGTTTGGTTTGGAGTATGTTGAGATTCTTTTTTCGAGGCGAAAAAGAAGAAAAAATCCTATAAAACGATTCCCAGTGCAATGAGGCAATGTTTGACGACGACGACGTGCAATCACGCCCCAGAATGGCCATTGCGGACGTCTTCGTCGTCAATTAAAGTGGAGAAGATGCGGCCCATAATAAAGTGGTGAATGGGTTCTTTGATACATTTATAGGAATTCAGGGAGACATTGGAAAGGCAAACCGTTGACATATTTCCCGAGTGTGCGGTTCCTTTGGGCTTCGCGGTGGATGATCCAGTGGAGTATTTAGAAGGAAAAGCGGAAATATGTTTAGATGCGAAGTTTTAGTTGATGCCTAATTAATAGTGATACGTACATGCGTGCATCGAAATAGTGAGCAAAGTTCAAAGTACCAATGTATCATGTATGGTTAAATATAAACTGGTTAATTTGACAAGGACATGTTTGGTGTCTTGTCATGGATTGAATGTATCGCACAAGCATGGGTGGATGATAATAAATTTTAGTTATTACGACTATCATTTCCTTTAGTGGAATATTTAATTATTCCCTAATTAGGATTTTAATATTGCTACGCTTTTCTCCGTCTTGTTTTGGGCGCTTCGGAAGAAATATATTGAATCAAGTGAGCATTCAACAAGAACAAATGTATTTGATTAAATTGAAATTATAAAATTACATATGTAGTACGAAACACATTTTCGCAATCGATCCATCGTTTACAGGGAAAAACCTTACGTACAGTTGTACATTTTTTACATTCCAAACAGGGAAAATGCTTAGCAATAATTCAAAAATTGAACTTGGTGCCAATATATCGAATCGTCACATCTACTACGTGCAATGACAATAATCGCCAAAAACAAAGTCAACGATAACTTTTTAAAAACTTTATGTCTAGAAAGGCTGCCTGCACGTGTGCAATCAATTTTCACGGTATCGGAATCTAAGGATATCAACCATCTCGCTGAACTGGCAGACAATATGTTCGAAATTAGAGAGCCACAACATACTCGTATATGCAAAACAGTAACATCCCAGGTGGATTAACCTAACAAAAATCCGGTCACTCTCGCCAGTATGCAGAATCAAATTTAGGCAATAAAAAGTACTTCAAACACTGAAACGTCCAATCTCGCTCGTGAATCGTGACCATATGCGTTTACCAGAATGCACCACCCGTTTAGGGACACCATCCCAGCAGACGAGCATGAGCGTTCCCAATCAGAATCGTCTATTTATGATCGTGAATCAAATCATTGGTTCCTTATCAACACAGAAGCAGGTATTTGTTCTCCCCGGACTCAAACAACTTAAACAATGACGGCCAGCAGAATTTAAACTGTACACGGCACATAGAAGCAAAATTTGTACGTATGGTGAAAAACTTTTCACTGTTATATTTAATCTTCATCGGTCATACACATGTCCATTCCTTATCGCTGATCTCGCAAGCCCTATAATTGGCACAGATTTCCTAAGCCAACATGGTTTCTTAGTTGAGCTTAAACGTAAATGCCTGGTTGACATAGCAACAAAATGTGCATTTCCTGGAACAATTTCCTGGTCATCCTCAGATTTCATTTCCACTATTAACGCTGAGCCTCAATACCATGCACTTTTAAAGTCATACCACTAGATTGCCAGCCCAGTGCTAGCGAAAATTTAGCTACATTCAGTGCGACATCATAATGTTACGTCAGGACTCCCTATTTCAAAGCGGCTAAGGCATCTATCACCCGCTAAACTTAAACTTACAAAGCAAGCATTTCAGTACTTGCTCGACAGAGGCTACTGTCGCCTATTCAATAGACCTTGGGCCAGCCTACTGCCCCAAGAAGGTTGTTGGGGGGGATTACTGTACATTGAACGTGGTTACACTTTCGGATTGTAAACTTATGCGGTACAATCTAGACATTACAGCTGACCTAGCTGGTAAAACTATATTCTCCGAACTGCATATTTTAATTTCTTCAATACCAGCGGCATTAATATATCTATTTTTTTTAAAAGATCACGATACCTTAAAACATAACATTAGATATCATTCATCTAATATTTATCTTGACGTTATCCCGTTTTATTTTTATTTAAATGTTTCCTTACTTTCTGGTCTTCCCGCGCTTTCCATATGACTTTTCCATGAAAAATACAATTTTTCATCTAATATTTAATAGATCATGTTTTTTTAATTTTTTTTTTAATTTATAATAAATATAAAGGATACCCACCCAGTCCTCCTGCGACGAGCGCTCGTGTTTGGGGTGGGTAAGGGCCTGTAATTTTAAAATCATTCCTTGAAATCGAGGTTGAACTAGTAATCGATGCTCCGATATCGCTTTCCAATGAATTTTAACAAGTGAACATTTAACGATTGAAAACAAACTAATTGCACTAAACTAACTAACGCAACACCTGAACAAACTGCAAACAAACCGACCGGTCTAAGTAAACTCTACTCTCAAACGTGATAGTATAAACAAATTATTGCAAAGCAATCAAGCTCAATCTTACGGCCACAACGTGGAAATGCTTTAAGATGAGTGCAGATCCGCTGCATGCGATAGTTCCAAATTTCAGAGCGAAGATGGGACGCTAATGAGGAGATATTATCAATTTATCTATTAATTCCTGTTCTTTGTACCAGCTTGGATCGCAAAGTTTATAGATCCAATGCATCATATATTGGATGTGCGATTTTTACAGATTCACTCTCCGTTGTTGTTATTGTTGCACTTGTTGCCATTGTAACAGCAACAACATAGGCTGCTATCTTATTTTCAATTGTTGGTAAACAATTTCGCATCCTCGCACCGATGCAAAGTAAGGGCTTGGACACTCAGGTGAGTGCTGTCGAGTTCATGCAATTGCGCAACCATCAACCACACAATCTCGCTAACAGAATATAAGTAACTGCTAAGCACCGCAACAGTTGCTCATACAATATGAACAGCGGAATAACAGTTCATCTAGATTCGTTGACGGACACAGTTTACAATATTGATACGTTTTGTGTTCTAATTTATACACTTGAGCTTGTACAATTCGTGTCTCTTACGTAATCGCGCGAATGAATGCATAAAAGACACTGACGAACGATACAAAGAAATTCCCGCACACTTTGCTCGGACTCGTTTTTCTTATCTCTTGCAACTCAATCAATTATTCCTGCGGAATACATGAAAAAATACGGCAAACAATTATAAACCTGCAACATATGATTGAGATATGTGAATGTCACTGGGGAATTTGCCAAAGATTAAGATATTCGTAGGAATTCCACTTGGGGTGTAAACCATCCGCTCGACACGTGATTTGTGTAGAAGCGATAGACACATTCCGACCTTTCACACGGAATTCGTCGACTCAACTCCTCGAGAAGGAATTATCACACAACCGCGCGTGTTCCTCCAACTCTAACACGACATATTCTGCTCGTTGTTCGATATAGAGTCCTGCTTCGAATCAATTCTGCTCCATTCGACGAGCCTCTTCATGGCGGTAAGGGAAGATTCTCGTCGACACAATCTAGCAATTGCTTCGCTAGATTGTCTTGCAAAGGGGGTCGCCGTCATCATTTTATTTATTTGTAATTTAATTTGTTTTTATATTTTTCTTTGTTTTTTTCTTTGGAAAAACTTTTTATTGATAATGGTAGCGGTAGTAGTGGCAGAGTTTATTACGAATTAGTAATAACTATGTGAATAAGCTGCGTATCAAATTGTTCCGCACTTACTGCGTGGTTATTTCTATGAGACGGTAATTTCTTCGCAAAGATCCTTCACGCAGTCTGCCTAATCGTTTAAGTTACCGCAGATTAGTAATCAACATGGACAAGTGTATGTTTGGTTTGAAATAGATCGAATAATTAAATCATAACATCACCAGACATGGCATATCTTCTTCACATTCACGAGGCCAGGCTGTACTTGAGTGTAAGCTATCGTCGACAGTCAAGAACTTACGCCGATTCCCCGGAGTGCTAATTTTTTATCAACGCTTTATCCTAGATGCTGCTAAGCTGCATGCACTGCTAAGGACCTAGCAATGAAATTCAAAGAAAGGTGGTAAAATCGTGATCCAATCAGGTCAGAAAACGCCATTTTAGCCTTCGAGATATGTGAGCAATGCCTAGCTCAGGCAACTCTATTAGTACATTTCTCACACAAAAGGTCATTGCAAATCATCACACCTTGCAGTTGGGTTAGTTTTGGATTAGGAAATTGATAGTAAATGGAAGCCATTAGCTTACTGCCAGCAAATTTTTACTGACAGAGAGCGTAAACATAGTGTGTATGATTGAAAGTTGCTGGCAATCTACTGCAGCGTAGAAGACTTTCACCATTGGCTGGAAGCAGATCAGTTTGTGATTAAAACAGATCATAAGCCCTTAGTATATTTATTCTCGCAGAACTTGGAGAAAGCCTCACCTTGGCATCTCACAGTTTAGTGCCAATATTGTGCACTTAGCTGAGTGAATCTGGCCCTTCCTTAACCGGTGGTCACATATTTCACAGGTGGTCACACACTGAAGAACGCGCTATGCTGAAAACCCTGCAAAAGAAAGACGCTTGGCCTTCGATGCATAGTTCCATGTCTCCACTTGAACTATTGCGCAAGTTTATACAGAAATCGTGGGAACGTTAAGCCCTTTGAATGGATATTGCTATTGCCGAGCAATGGTTGATAGGTTTTCTTGATAGCCGGAAGCCAAATTGATCAAACAGTAGAGACATCACACTCACCTTTCGTACCAACTAGGTGGCACGATTTAGAGTACCGGAATTCATCACAATAGACCAGGACTCTCAATTTGAATCCATCCTATTCTCCGCTCTGTCAAATTTACTGGGCTGCAGTCTCCGTGCCACATAGCATTGTATTCGTTTGTGAGCACTAACACTGAACGTTGAAAGCATCCATCATGGGTCACGAAGTTAACGGCAACTGGCCCAGCTTAGTTCCAACTATATTGCAATGCTTATAAGGAGGATTTGTATGCAAGCTCTTTAGTCTCTAGTCAGTACTCCACAGCATGAGCAAGATGAATTTCCAACTGATGAACAATGCCACCGTCATCGGCAAGAAAATCAATTGCAATAGCCAATGTTTCAACATCACAGTCCGGTAAAGGCCGTATCGTGGAAGTCAGTTGTTGATCAGCGCCTGAATCCAGCTATCAAAACGTATCCTCCAGTGAAATAAAATCGTAACAGACAACGTTACTCAGGGCGGCGTAGTGGGGTAACACTGACTTAATAAGTTGAAGATTTGACTACTACTAGTACTAGCATCGATAAAAAGATGAGGATGAATTTGCGCCAACTGAGAAAATGCAAATGGTATATAAAAATAGCTCACAATACCAAATATTTTCTTCAAGAAACTCGACAAATTTAGTGTGGAAGGGTAAATTTCTCAGAACTAAACTTTCGCTGGAAAATAGTTTTTTCGAATTAGTGTAACGTGAATGGTAATTCTTGAAAGTGTTCATCTCATCACGATATGCTTGGATGTTCATCAACCTGCACGGAAAGAACGAGAGCCAAATCTGGAAAGAGATGCATTTTGAAGATCACTTCCAAAATCAATTCAAGGGGTGTTCCAAAATAAACGAGACTGAGCTTAAATAGAAACGGCAGGAGCCTTGCTCTGAAAAATTCGAGTTCATTTATTCAAAAAAATCTCCTCCAGCCTCGATACACCAGCTTTTCGAAAGAGTGTTTCAGTTCATTGACCGTAATGTCCTTCAGGATGTCGGTACAAGCCTTTTGGATGCCCTCTACGGACGAAAAGCGTTTTCCTTTCATGGCCAAATGTAATTTTCCGAATATGTAAAAGTTACAGGGAGCCATATCCGTCGAGTGATTGATGGTTAAAATACGATTTCTAGTCAAAAAATCAGTCACACGAGTGAATCCATGAGATGGTGCATTATCATGCAATAAGCACCAGCTCCCTCCTTCGTGGTATTCAGGCCGAATTCGACGAATGCTCTACAACAAATGCTTCAAAACGCCAAGATAGAAAATCGCATTGACAGTTTGGCCCATTTGCACGAACTGCTTGTAGACAATTCCCTTGGAATCGTAAAAACAAATGAGCATCGACCTGATTTTTGACTTCTCCAAACGCGATATTTTGGTGGTGGCTCGTCTGGGGGATTCCATTCGGTACTTGGACGCAAGGTTTCGGGCTCATATTGGAAACACTATGTTTCATCACCAGTTACAATGTTGTAAAGGAAGTTCGCGTCTTTTCTCGCCTCTTTAATAATGTCGTTCGAATATTGAATCCTGAGGTATTTTTAGTCATCAGTTAACTTGTGTGGAACAAAATGTGCACAGATCTTTCATAAGCCCAAATGATCGGTTCGTCATTTATGTCCTCACGATCATCTCTGAAACGTGTAAACCACTCATGAATTCTGACACGAGATAGACAGTCATTACCACAAACTTTTTTCAAATGTTTCGGTAAACGTTTTACCGATTCTAAACAAAATTTGATATTAGCTCTTGGTTCGAAACTGTCACTTTAGACGCTATAACTTCAGTTCCACTGAACCGAATATCACCAAACTTTCACTGGAAGTCAGGGAGAGATGTAATGCATTCTCTCACCATCACCATCAAAAACGTTTTTATGCAAAAGTCTCGTTTATTTTGGAAAGCACCTAGTAGGAGTACGAAATAATTTCAATGAAAAATCTTATTCTTAATTGATAAGCCATAGTAATTCTTGACGAACTAATATCGTTAGCTCCTCGAAAAAATCTCTTCAGACAAAGTCTTACTTTATACATGACAAACATTCCGAGACACAAGTTTCCGCTAACGATGAAATCTGTCCATGTAGTATCACTCGAGTTTTTCCGCGGTTGCATATAGCTCGTCATAAAAAAAGGTTAGTACAAACCCCTGTGTCTGCATCTTACTTGAATTTCGTTCATGCTGATAAGCTAGCTTCGTATGTAATTCATTTTCCACCATCCTCGGACACAGTTTATGTATACGAGTATGAGTCTAAATACATTCATATATCTGCTTCAACAAACTGCCGTAAAACTAGTAATGGGCATGAATGTTATCTTGATAGTAGATATCTACTTTATAGACTCAGGATGACAAAATCAGTTACAACATGTGGAGTAAGTAGGAGAGTACTCCTACCAGAAGGCTTTGTAACCATCCTAGCGCTCGAAATAAGTTTTCCGGTTGCACGATTCGATGACGTGAATTACTCATCCAATCCTTGTATAAGAAATCGTTCACGTTCATCCAAAAGATGCAGAGTTTCTTTCATAAGCACATCACAGCCGCCATTTTGTTACTGCTCAAATATTTTTACTGAATGCTCGGTCAGTTGAACATATTCAAATTAAACACTGTTCCTTAAATTTTCATGAACATTGGAAGAGAACAAAAGTGCCTAGGTCTACATATGTGAAATGTGTATGAACCGTGAAAATGTATTATGGTTGTTGTAATTCCGTGCAATCGAAATGGCTATAAATCACTTGTTTATGACTAAATTTCCGTAAAACTTTGTGAGCTTAAAGATCTTATACTAATCTGCATAGCTGTAAAATACCGTAAGGTTTTGATTTTATGGGATGAAACGTAATATCTACAAATCATACCATTATTAACAAAGTTGAGTGAATATTGTTTTCGAGGTACTCATAAAGACCTACCTCTGTGATTTTTTCAGAATTTTCAGCTCAAAGGCGTTCGTACATTTTGCCACCCTCTGGATTCCCTGATGTATAAAATGACTTTCATATTTCAGATTCCGAAAATCCTAATCAAGACCTTTTATTTGATTCCCCACTCGACTACTTTTGATTAACAAGTGTTTTTAAGGACTACTAAGTTATAAGGGTGTGCCCATCTTAAAAAATTTTGAAATGTTTAAGAGGACTTAAAGCTGCACCAGAAATTGAATTCATTTCTGTCGAAACCTTTGCAGAAAGAAGATCAACTGTAAAAAAGAAGAATTTACCACTTTATCTGGTGTGAATCTCAAACAAAAGCAGTCCAAGTCCCCTTCAACAAATAAGGTATTTGAATTTCAAAGTGGTGAGGTGGGAATGACTCCAAAAAAGAGAAGTCGAGCAGTGTTACCGGTATTAATGATTCGGTCATTCGGCTATCAACTGCGCCATGAGCTATCTCTGCGTAAAATGCAAATATGCCCCGTTGAGTACAATTGGTGCAGACGGGGCCAAAAGAAAAACTATACTGCGGTAACTGCGGTATTTTTGGTCATCCAGCATCATATCGAGGATGCTCCCGATATCGCGATGCATAAATTAAATTTATTCCAAAGCAAACATAAGTACATTGCAGTTTAATACCTTCTAACTTCGTAAAGCCCGGATTATCCTCTGCACTCACCGCTAGAGGACCAGCAGATAATGCTGCAAATAACGTGAGTAGCAATAATCAGCTGCTTCTTAAAATTTACCAGCAACTTAATTCTTTATCGGAGGGAATACGAGGGCGGTCTAAAAGTACCTTACCCGAGAAAGAAAACAGTAAAAAAATTGCGAAAATGTTTTTTTTTTCAACATATTCTCCTTTAAGCTCGATACCCTTTTCCCAACTATGTTCAATGGCTTCGATAGCCGCTTTATAGTAGGAACTAATAAGTCTGCATAGTAGCGCCCCGTGATTTTTAAACCTTCTCGAGGTAATCGATGTGGATCACACCTTGTGAATCCCAGAAAACGGTGCCCATCACCTTTCCGGCCGATCGAACAGTCTTCGCCTTCTTCGGAGCACGTTCGCCGGATGAAGTCCACTGTTTCGACTGTTCCTGGTCTCTGGTGTGTACCAGTGAATCCATGTTTCGTCGACGGTCACCGGATTGCGCTGAAACAGCGCCAAACACGTCGCCGATGTGGTCTTACGGTTGCGTTTGTTTTCCGGTGCGAGCAACCGCGGCACCCATCGCGCCGACAGCTTTCTCATGCCCAGTTCTTCGTGTAGAATATGATGCACTGTTCCTTCTGCGATCCCCACAGTCTCAGCTATCTCGCGAACCTTCAATCGACGGTCTGCCAACACGAGATCGTGGATTTTTTTAACGTTTTCCTCCGTAGCAGCCGTTTTCGGGGCACCTGGGCGTGACTCATCAAAAACCGACGTGCGGCCACAAACAAACTCGTTGAACCAATTCTGGACGGTCGCCATCGAAGAAGAAGAGTCACCGTACACAGCATCCAAGCGATCTTTGATTTCGCTGCGCGTTTTCCCTTCCAAAAACAAGAATCTAATCACTGAACGATATTGTTCTTTTTCCATTTTTGTACAACCGACTGACACGCTCGCTTCCAAAGGCTATCAAAACAAAACTAATAAAGGGAATTGACTGAAACTTTGACAGTAGGCTACGAAAAGAATGTACTGCACAATGGTAAAACTCTTTTGTAATAGCAGCGCCATCGGGCGGTGAGGCTAAGTACTTGTTGAATGACCCTCGTAGCGATGCCCGATTTTTTCCAATTTACAAATTCGCTGAGAGCGTTCACTTTGGATGTATGTTTTCACATTAAGTTGTTGAAAGGTGGTGTTGTTAATCGCAGTAATTGTTTTTTTAAAGCTACCTGTATTCATAAGTCAGGTCGTGTACTTTTGGGACTACTCTCGTATGTAGAGTAAAATCGTTAACGTCGTCAACATGTTAATCATTTAAATGCAAATAAACTGACTACCGAATTTGTTCATGAATGGCTTAAGATAAAAGTCTACATTTAAAAGATTGGTTAACCTAACAGTAGGAGGACTGTCTAGTTATCCTAATAAACTTGTTTTAAGAATTGCATTTAGTTCTTTAGCAAAAACGAATGGAAGTATTACTTGTTCCACTAATGAGATATTGTGGCAAGGTCATCAGATGTTTGGATATGTTTCTCAAGACGATCCTAATGATCAAAGCTCCTCTTATTTTTAAACTCACATATGTTCAGTTGTCGACAGATGTACGTGTATAATGTATGTATGTGTGTAATCCGTCCAATACGTCTCTGCTTTGAGTGAAATGAAGCATTTCGATGATGACCCATTCAAAAATTTCCCAATTCAGCATTCCTTTAACGTGAAATGTGAAAGGGTAGTGCTTTTACGAACTCTCGTCCGCATATTTCACATATCATCTGTATCGTTCAGTACTTGACTGCAATATCCTCTAACTACTAACAAATCGTGCAAAGTACTCCTCAATCCCAAAGCTTCAATTGCGAGGATGGATGGAAATGATTTGAAATTCTAAGAAGCAGAAATTTCATCTGATTCACATGGCTGAGTTCAATTAATATGCGGTTTCTCATTCAAGACAAGGCGATCAATTTACACAAGACGCGATGGCGGTCAATACTTTTCTTTTGCTTTACGATCCACTAAGAATCATAGACACAATTCCGATCTTGCTCCAAAGTGCGGTCCATGTGTTCGAGAATAGTCGCATCATCAAGAAATATTCTGGGAAAATTTTTGTCCGACGATACCGAAAAAGCCTCAGAATTCGGCATGCGATGATGATGATATGGTGGTGGACGGTGGTGGCGTCGACGGGCGAATATACCAGTCCGAGTACAATACATGCAGAAAAGCACACGATTTTATGTCCAGCAATTTACATTTGGGGAGATTTCGGGAGATTAATGACTTAAAGTCATTAGTGGCCATTAATCACAAGAGACGAGTTGAAGGAGATTTGTTTACTCATATTGTTGCTTTTTGTGTAATGTGTGTTGTTTGTTTGGTTATCGGACATGTTAGTCAGGTAGATGGTATTTCCGTTGATTGGTGGTAACCAGTGAAGCTTTTCTGATTTATGCATATCCAGATGTATCTTTTTTCTGGGGGAGCACTCGGTTAATTGGATTTCTTTTGTTGTTGCTGTTGTCGGCGGTGCGGCGTTGATGTTGTTATCTACTGATAACATTTCCGAATTTCCATGTGAAACATGAGTGGTGGTTGGATGGGTGGACATGTAAGTTTCATGTTTAACACGAAAATTAAGTTGATAGTCCTTAAGCGTGAGCTGCGGTTGGCGGCACTGTGATTTATGAGCATGGAAGTTAACATTCTCCTTATATTAAGCGCTCTGTTGAATTGATTATATGTATGTATATTAGACTCACCGGTTTAATTTAATTCTACTGCAATTTGAATAATACATAGCAGTTTTTCCTTACTGTCCAGACGTTTTGCTGAGCTTCTCCCATTCCGATTGTGGTTACTGGTGGAATGAGTCGATTTGAATGGGTCTCAATGCGTATTATCTTACATAAATTTTTACTCCATTTTTTCATTAGATGTTCTCAAATGAACTTCAATTGAATATCTAAAAATAACAAAAATAATAGTGAAGTGAACTGAATTGAAATTACGTATTCCTATTCAAATGTAAAAGGCAGGATAGTATCTCAATCCATTAGCCATACGAAGAAAATTGAAATTGACTGAAAACAATTTGAAAATTGTACTTCATTTTCTATTTGAAAACCAATTTTCTGCGGCAACTGATTTCCATTTCGCATAATTTTCAAGATGATTGATCTTGATATTCGTTCCATCCTTTGGTTGATATTTCAATCCTCACACGCATTCATTAACCACGTGCAGTTCTCTCACATCACGGGACGTTAACTCATCAAACCTCTATTTCAAATGCTGTTTCGCTTCTCTTCGATGTGACCTTAACAATTTGAACTCCAATTACCTGTACGAACGCCACGCTCACCGTTTCCAACTGAAATGATGTGTTAGCTCTTTTTGTTCCCGATTTTCGATTTCCATATGTAAATATCATAAATTGCGAAAAAATGTTAAAATACAAAAGGGAGCCCCCGTAGTTAACAACCATCTCGCAGTCAATTCAGGACTTTTGACATACGAGACTACATTTGACATACAATAGGGATGGAGTGTACACGGCGAACGAGAGAAAAATCGCTGGAATACGAAATAAAAGCGGCCGAGCTCATACATAATGAAAATTTTCGAGAAAATTTGCATTTAATACGTCTCAAAGCGATTTAGCAAAACATTAGTGCCTATCCAATGCCACCACCAATGCCCTGAGCCGGCAGTATTTCGCCGGAATATAGCCATCAACCTACTTGGCTTGATCGCTAGGAGTATGTTGTCAGCGTGCAATTGTGGAAGTTCTCGTAGTTGTGCTGCTAGGATTCGCGGGGAGCAAGGACGAAGACGACGGAAGTGAATAGTCTGTGCCAGTAGTAGGTCGCGAAATAGTAGTATCTATGTCAAATGAAGTATATTTTAGAAGGAACCTTGTTTTCAGCGAAGCGAACAACTGTGGCCAACACTTTGAAGGATACTCTCAGTTGCAGAGTGGAGCAATAAAATTTATCACTTTGCTAGGGCCGATGAGCATTAAATAATGCAAGCTGGGCAAACCAATTGGCCTTCCAACATGTGCTTTCCATAAAGATCTATTCATTATTCATAGCATGTTTATCTTTATCCTCGAAAGTGCTGGTCCTACTGAAACTTCATTAAATGTTACACTGTCGTGTTGACATTTTCCACTTGCACACATTTTCGAAACGGGGAAGTCCTTTCCGCAACACAAACTGTCCGTTCCACTTGGAAACAGTCGACATCCCCCCGGGGGAACAATGAATGGCAATAATTTATTGAATTTATGAATACCAATTGCCAGGCTGGGCTTTCTTTGCTCCTTCCAACGTTCCCGCTGCCGCTACCAGTGCTGCTGTTTTTCCTTTTCATGACGAATATGTCGACCACTAGGATCGAGAACATGACGGGCTACAACAAAAATTACTTCTGGAATGGCTTTAAAGAGCCGGCTGGCTAAGTTGGTGAGAATACATGTATGTTTGTGTTACGTAGGTTCGCGGTAGGTTTTCTTCGCTGTTTGAAAATGCAGACGATGGCGATGGGTTTGAACAGGAACAAGGCTAAAACGGAGTGGTAGCGTCGACCACAAACGGAACAGAAGAAAGAAGGATGAATAAACTTCATGCATGTATTTAAGAAAGTTTCACATTCTTCGGTAGGAACAAGGAAACTTTCTGACTACTTCGCGAAAATAATTTCTGCAATTTGCTCTCCTTTAGTGTGCAGGCTTAATAAAAAAGTTTAACATACACACGACAGGATAGTATGAAAGGAGGACAGGAAATTCGACATTCGGGCGACACGACGTGTTTGTTACTGCTTTTAAAGTTGTTTTTATTATTGTGTCTCATAATGTTTGGATATTTGGGTCGAGTGAATTGCATGGTAAGGTGTTGTTTGTGTTTGAAAAAAGGACTCGTTTGAAATTATTTTTAAGCACTTTTCTGACGGAACAACAACCAAGCAACTTTTTGTGGATGCAGTGAGAAGCTACCTTATTCGTGACAAAGTTCTGTGATAGTATCCTCGTGTATACATTAAAAGCTGAAACTTTACCTGAATGAAGTTAACTTGAAGGTACCTATCTTTCAAAAGCGTCCCTTTCTCGGCTGAAGATAATAGTGCTGGCAAAACTTTACGACTACTCAAGATTTCTAGTTTCCCCGCGATTCTTTAGTATTTTGACGAAGCCAGTTCAAATTTGTGTCATGATTTGATCTCATAATATTTATTAGCTTAAAATTAAAGTTTGTTCGAAGATTGTTTACGAATAAAGTAACGAATGCAGGTAATTTTTGGACGGTTTGCTTACAATGGTAACTTAAATCTCCAAAAGAATATGAAACAAGTTGGGTAGATAGACCTACGCTCATGTCAGAAGGATTATGTACTTAACTTACAAAATGCAATCACCAGCAACGAATAATATCAAGAAACATGTCAAAGAGATTTGCTCGTTTAAAAGAAAATCCATTGGCCCTCCATTTTCAAGTAACAAAAATGACTCAAATCATGAAATCCCAAAAGCATTTATGTCATCTATCTTATCTGAAAATTTTAAGAAGATCAAATCAAAACTGCAGTGTCTGGTTCGATGGAAAGTCCATAAAATACCAATAAAGTGTATTATCATTATTGTAATTGGAGAAATTTCAAATGGATATAACTTCCGTGAATATGATATGAATTTCATCAAACTTACAGAGTATTAGGACCATGTGTAAGGTTGAGTTTAAAGGCATCCATACGATTATAATGGAGAAAATGTGAAATTCGAAGATCATGCTCTTATGAACAATGTTAAAAGAATTTTGACTTCCAAGGTGTTTGTTATTGGTGTATTCATTAATATCTCCCTTAATATTTTTTTTTCAGATTTTTTAGATCACAGGATTACAATCGCGAGGGGGGAAACTCATTTTTCGTGCCCCCAATGAAGCTAAAACTGTCAGTTTAAGAATTGTTTTGAAAAGCTCTCATAAAGACTTTTCATTTGATAATCATTTGATGAATTTTTTGTTCAGGGGCCATTCCCCTGTGCTGTAGTCATCCATTCATGGCATCAGATTTTTTTTCCGAACCCTAGAGTGGTTACAATGCCCTTCTGTTAGGAGCTCTCTCCTGCCTCCTCGACTTGTTTCACCTATGAGTATTAATTTTAGGTACTCATCTTCAGTCATTCATTAAATTGAATCAAGTGTTAAAAGCATAAAACTTAAACGTTGAAGTTGGGGAAAAATAACTCAAAATTATTCAATCTTCTAGCTGAACCAATTCTCAAAGATATTCATGATACCTTTCATTTCGGAACGTTTCATGCACATCCTAGCAAACCTGAAGTGTCTAAATATGTTTCCATGGTAACACAACGAATATTGCTCCATAGTAATGCAGAAAAATTCAAACCGCTATAACTTTGTTAAATACCATTTGATCGTTATGAAACATACAGGACAGGTCAATCTTATATTTAGTCATTTTTATGTCAAATTTGGTTGAATTTAAGGGTATCGTTAAGACTTTATTCAAGCAAATGTAAAATCGATAAAACATACAATTACTAAAAAAGTTGAGTGTATTTCTTGTTGTTGTACTCATAAAGG
Source organism: Odontomyia ornata (assembly GCA_963969285.1). NCBI lineage: Eukaryota > Metazoa > Arthropoda > Insecta > Diptera > Stratiomyidae > Odontomyia > Odontomyia ornata. The sequence goes on from OZ017739.1 coordinate 457,553,935, forward strand.
CCTATATTCATGATTTTTTTCAGATTTTTCGGATGAAAGGTGTCTAATCGCGAGAGGGGATACGCGAAAAGTTTGTACATTTCCCCTTCCCCTGCCTCCCACAGTACTGGTACGGCAATTTTAAAGCTTCTTTTGAAAAAATCTCGTTAAGACCTTTCCAACGACACCCTACTCGACTACCAACCGTGAAATTTTTTTTTTGAAGGGTCACTTCCCTATATGGGGAGACCCCCCTTAAACCCCTTTGAACAATTTTTCCACCCCAAAACTTTCAAGAAGTTAAGAGAAAAAGTTCTGTGATATACAGACGGACGGACGGACGGACGGACGGACAGACGGACACAGGTCGTGATTGGAATAGGGTTTTGTATTTTAGTACAAAACCCTAAAAACTGTTTCTTTTGTAGTGAAATAAATGGATGGATGTCCGTAAAGAACTGCGGCGATGGTCCCCTGCCTCGGCAAAAGAGAATGTTGAGATTCGCCGAGATTGGCCTTATCTCGGGACGAGTACATGTGTTGGCAGGCTAGCGTTGGGGCGGGTTCTTCCCCCTAGCACAAGGGCCCACTACAAAAGAATTTCGCATTCACGAATTAAACATGTTAACATGCCGATCGACTGGTGTCGTGGCCGAGGGAACCTATTAAAGGCTAGGAAATTGCTGCTTCAGAGAACGAGTTGGGCCCGGAGGAAACGGACAGATTTACTGAGGCTTTATCGTTGCATATGGCCCACAAATAAGAGTGGGGCATCCAGGTGGAAGCGGTGCCCCCTCGCGCCCCCAACCAGATCAAGATCCTAATGTAAACGGGGCAATAGCGGAAAAGTGGCATGAAAGAGCCAGTTTACTAAACAGAGTAAAGAAATATACTTTTAATGAAAGAAATGATGATTTTTTTTTTGTCAAACTATTATTTATTTATTAAAGTAGGTAATTTCATACGAAAAAACCTTAAACACATTATAAAACTCAGTGAAATATTCGTTTCTAAAAAAATGTGTCTTTTCGCTGTTCCATAACTTTTCGGTACTGAAAGAGCCACCAAAAGTTATGAATGAGCCAGTCTGTGAAAATTATTCAAAATAATAATTGTTGCCTTATAAAAAAACGAAAAGACAATTCTAACAAATCCTTTTTATAAACTAAAGACTTTTTTAACAAATTTTCAATTCTAACAGTCATTTTAAAAAGCGCTTTAATTTTAACATATTATTCAGTCATACCTATTATAATATATATAATCTTAATATATTAGAGAAGGATAATTTTTTATTACAATAATAACAATCTCAAAATTTTGACACGATAAAAAAATAATATCTTCCATCCAAAACCACATCGTTAAATCTTTAAGAAATTCAAAAAAATATTGTTCACTGTCAGCTTCAAAATCTTAACTATCAATTTGCTTAACTTTAAGATTCAGACTTTTTAAGAACTTTAGAATATAATGTCATTTTCTTGAAATTAGAAGCATGTCTTGTAAAAGAAATTCAATTTCCCCTTAATGCCACAGGATTCATGAACCCAACCAGAACAAATTTTGCACTTAAACCAATCTTAATCACTGTTTTCATATGTTTTGTTGCAAACTACGCAATCATCACTATTTTTCTTTGTTTTGGGGTTTGTTTTTTTTTGAACAACCTTTTTAGGGTTTTGTAAAATAATTTTACAAAACCCTACTAGTTTCGCGACCAGTCTGTCCGTCTGTCCGTCTGTCCGTCCGTCCGTCCGTCCGTCCGTCCGTGTGTCACAGCAGTTTTTCTCGGAAACTACTTAAGCTAGAAACATCAAATTTTGTGTGTAGGTGTAAAGTGGTGATCTCTTCAAAGTTCAACTAAAAAAAAATTTTATAAGGTATTTAAGGGGGGTCTCCCCATATAGGAGAGTGACCCCCCGAAAAAAAAATTTCATTGAAGGTAGCTGATATGGGTATCAAATGAAAGGTCTTGATGAGAACTTTTCAAAACAGGTCTTAATTTGGCAAAATTTGCTTCGAGGGGTGCACAGGGAGGGGAAATACACGAAAAATTTGTGTCCCCCCCCCTCGCGATTGGACACCTGTGATCCGAAAAATCTGAAAAAAATCAGGAACGTAGGCCTTGGTGAGTACAACAACAACAAATACGTGAGAAGTCGCCATTCACTCAACTTTGTTAGCAATAGTATGATTTATCGATTTTATGTTTTCTTCAATAAAATCTTAATGGTACCCTTAAATTCAATGAAATTTAGTACGTGGATGTCTATTTATAAGGTCAATCCATCCTGAAAGTTTCATAAAGATTGAATCATATTTAGCGAAGTTATAGCGGTTTGAATTTTCCTGTATTACTATGGAACAATATGCGCTGCATTTATTACTATGGCAACATATGCCTATGGAACAACATGCGCTTTTGACCGACTCAGACACTACAGTTTTGCTAGGATTTGCATGAAAATTTCAGGAATGATAGGTGTCATGAATATCTTTGAGAATCGGCTCAGCTAGTGGTATCAGTAATCGTAACACAAAATAGTGGCTGTTCTAAATGCGAAAATTGAATAATTTTAAGTTATTTTTTCCCAACTTCAACGTTTAAGGTGCATGTTTTGAACACTTGATTCAATTTAATGAATGACTGAAGATGAGTCCTTGAATTAATGCTCATAAGTGAAACAAGTCAAGGAGGTGAGAGAGAGCTCCTAGCAAAAGGGTTTTGTAACCATTCTAGGATTCGAAAAAATTGGCCATGAATTGATGATAGCAGTACAGGAGAGTGGCCCCTGAAAAAAAAAATTCATCAAACGTAGTCGATATGAGTATGAAGTAAAACTTTCCATGGGAGCTTTTCAAAACAGTTGTTAAACTGTCAGTTTTTGCTTCAGTGGGGGCACAGGGAGGAAATACATGAAAAATGTGTTTCCTCCGTCGCGGATGGACATCTGAAATAATTATCAAGGGAGGTATTTATGAGTATAACAATACTAAAAACCTCAGAAGTTGAAATTCGTTCAACATTGTTAATAATAGTATGATCTTCGTATTTCATATTTTTTCCAATAAAATCGTCTTTGACATGTTTCTTGATTTGATTCGATCTGGTGACTGCATTTTGTAAATTGAATACAAAACCCTTCTGACATGAGCGTAGGTCTGTTTACCCAACTTGTTTATTACTTCAGCCAATATGATAGAGTCAGACTAATCAGAGTCAGCTAGCAGTACGGAATTTTCTTGATTTATTGTTGATTTTCTACTAAGGGTTTTTATGGACTGTTTTGTAGTCAGTAGTATTTTTTGGTTTCTTTGCATTACCCTCTTTCTCTTCTAATTTTTTCTTTTCAGGAGTGTCAGTTACGATGGCAGAGGACATTTTTCTCTTATTGTGTGTCGTGTTTTGTCTTGGCCCCGCTTTAGAAAATGGTCTTATCGTTTCTGGTGGTATAATTTGTTGCCTTGAAGTACTCGGCATCGCAACTGTAGGAGTAGGGGTTAAATGGAGATATGGTCTGATATTATGATCTGTTAGAATCTCATTTTCTTTGTGAGCTTCAGGTGGTTTTTAGAAGGCAAAGGTTTTGATCTTAAGTTGGTTTTAAAATTTTCTTTGTCCAAGTTCAACTCAGTACCATCGTTTGACTGTGATGAATCAGGTCTATCAGTCACATATGAAGATAGAAATTCTTCTTCATCAAATATATTAGAATTTAAAGGGTAAATTTCTGTTTTCAAAAATCCTTGTGTTATATTGTGAGGGATAAAAGCTGAGAGATATGCTTCTTTTACAAATTGTCCAACTTGATAAATAATCACCGTTTTATCAGGGTTTGACAACATTCATTCATGGTAATGCGGTATCTAGTTTTGAAAGGCCCATATACTGTGACATCAAGTGGTTGTAGTTTATGACTGCAGTGCGGCGGGAATGTGACTTTAATGATTGAGTTTTGTCTGGCAAATTTAACCACTTTAAGATTCACATGAGAGCTGTGATTATCCATCAATATAAATGCTGTGTTCTCCTTTGATGGCCTAATATGCATCACAAAGTGTTCAAGCGCTTTAACAAAACAGTCCTCAGTCATCCATCCAGAAGCTTGAGCCAAACGTAGAGCTCCAGGCCAACCATTATTTAACATAATATCTTTATAGTTTACTCTAGGAAACACAAAAATAGGTGGTATAAAACCACCAGCAGCATTAATAAAGAACAGAGTTGTCATCAATGCTCCTCGTTCAGCTGAGGTAAAATGCCCAATTTGTTTCGAACCTCTTTCAGCTATGACTTTAGGGGGATTGGTGATGGTGCTGCAGCCTGTTTCGTTGGCGTTAAAAGTCATATGGGGAGAAAAATTGTATTTGCGTAAAACAGTGCTTAGTTTCTCCAAAAAGTGTTTACATTATTTTTATTAAAACTTGTTTCACGGGCTAGAGAAGTGCTTTCAGGTTTTCTCACAGCGAAATCGTTGTGCCTGCTCATAAATCCTTTGAGCCAATCATTACTTGCAATTTTAATTTCATTCCATTAATCCGGGCAAATATCGTTGGCCGTGGCGTAATCAAATGCCAGCTATAGCACATTTTAGAAGCAGTCTTTAAATAATTCGCAAGCATATTTTTCTGGTCTGTTGTGAAAATACGCTTATTTCCTATATTAGGACAGTGTTTATAAGATGATTCATCAGAAGCTTTTACTTTTTTAACTATTTTAGCTAAGTAAGCCCTCGACATATTTAAAGCAAGTGCAGTTTTGTTCATGGACTGACCTTTCTCCAAAACTTCATTGACTGCTTCTTCAATTACCGATTTTTCGGGTCTTTTTCATTTTTTTAGACCAGGCTTCTCCATAATGCAATATCTGAAGCAAATAATTTAATGTATATGAAAAAAATTCATATTTATTATTAGTATATTTTATTAACAAAATTCAAATGTAGGGTTATGAACGCGCCGGGTATGAAAGAGCCAACTCTTTTATGACCCATTCACCCGGCTCTTTCAAAACTTATTCTTAAAAAAAATATAACCTTAAAAATAACAACAATATCAAAACTTTTGCGGCTCAGTTTTTATGCAGCTGCAAAGCCAAACATATGCACAAACTCAATCTATAATTCATGTACCTATATTTGTTTACAGTAAAATACCAAAAAACAACTTAAATGAAGTAAAATACTTACTTTTTAGTGCCAAAAACTTTAACTCGATACACCGGCGTCCGTTGATATCGGCAAACTGTCAAATGTTTGTGGGTGACGAGAAATCAGTGTTGCCACTTAAAAATAAAATCCCCAATCAAATCCGTTCCTAAGCTGCCGAAATAATAGAAGTGGCTCTTTCAAAACCTGGCACCTTCATGCCACTTCTCCCCTATATATCCCATTTGAGTAAAAAACTCACAAAAAATAACTTTGTATGACTCTTTCCCTCAAATGAGGAATACATACGTAACCAATTTATGCTATAGCGCTATGCAATGGAATTACATAGCTCTATATCATAAAAGGGCACGCGAGAGGAAGGCCACTCTACCCGGCAAGAGCACCTGCCAAAGACATATAAACAAATGGACGAGCAACGAGAATCTGTGTACTCGTCCATGTGCGAAGCAAATTTGCCACATAAATAAGTTATAAATAACTTACGCTCTCGAAACTATATGATTCCCTCTGCTTCTCCTTCCCCTTTTTTTCCAGACAGGTTTTTCTTTTCTCTCTTCAGAAGAATCGCTTCCCCCACTGACTGCCGCGCACACCAACGAAATTTCATTTCAGTTTGAGTATAAACAATAAACAACTCTCACGGAAAACTCGAACGTCAAAGCAAAAGAAAATCGAAAAGAGCGCGAACCACGCGGGAAAACTCATGTGTCAAAGCGGATGGAAATTTCGTAAATTTTTAATTAAAACTGTGAATTAAAGTTCCGATTACGTACGCGCGATCTTTAAAATTAAAACCTTTTTAAATGTGAACGTGTTTCGCCGTGAATAGAGTGCTAAATCAAAAGCATATCGCCTCAAACCTCAACTTCACACAACTTTAGCGCAGGTTGCCAATTGCTTCGGCTCTCACGACCGGTTGCGGATCCAGTACTCTCTATATCTATGGCACCTGCTAAGCAAAAAAAAAGGGAAGAGCGCGCCCGATGGCTAGCTCATGTTAGCGGAGGAGCTGCCATTGTTGTGGGTCCTATACCCGGCCAGGTTAAGAGAATGAAAAACACCGAATCTTCAATTTTTAACAATACATTGTAAATTTCGCAAATACATTTTTTTTTAATTTTATTTTTACAATGTTTATTTTCCCCATAGAGAAAAGGAAACGAACAAATTCTAGGCGCATATCAATCATTAATATTCATAATATTCGCGAAATGATCAATCATCAAAATAAATGTATACAAATTAGATATACATACATGAATGTATCTGTTCAAAACAAAGTATTTGTCGTATAATCTAAATTTATACCTAAAGTCTAGTTATAATAGGGGTTGTAGGAAGATACGTTAAATTAAAAGCTGTATTTGAAAGGTTCAATTCAACAGCTTAGGATTATATGCATATGTTCATCACATTATTGTTTCACAATAGTAACTCTAAAACGATACCAAATCAATTGATAATAGAATACATTTGAGGCGTTCAAGCAAAATGAATCGAAAGAATTAATAAATTCAATTTGATTTATCAAAGCTGAATGATTCAATTGCCATTCACAAATATCTATCTAACATTCTTGATATACAGTGCTGTAAATAATTATAAACTCAAGCATGTTTTTAGGTCTATTATTCAAATAGGAGATTATTTTAAATAACTGTGCATTTTCCTGAATAATATTGTTTTAGGGAAACTTAATAGGGATAAAAGGACGATCATATCCCTTGCTAAAATAAAAGAAAAAAATAAATCGTAAAGTTAGAAATAAAATCTGTCAAAAATTATAAAGAGAGTATCATTTATAGTACGTTTTTTTGTATTCAATACTTGGTCCATTTGCCCTAATTTTTTCTTACGTCTAATAATCGATTTGGAACGCTATTAACAACGCTATTTAATATGCTATCTGGTATCTCGTTCAACGCTTCTATTATTCTTTTCTTCAAGTCAATAACACTTTCATTGGATGGCTTCTGCTGGCCGTAGACTTTTATCGTTAACTTCTTCTTCTTAGCACTACAGCCCCTTTCGCGCTTTCGCTTTCTGCAAACAGCGCCTCCAACTGTCTCAGTCTATTGACCGCGTCCTCTATTTTCGAAATACGAGCAGCGATGAAGCGTCTTCGTCGACCGAATCTAAGCAGCGTTTTCTCGGTGCCCCCCACTGGTTCCCATCCGCCAGTTCTCTCAACGAATACCTTTTCGGGTATCCGTTGTTCGTCCATACGATTCATGTGGTCTGCCCCTTGGCAATTGTTGAGACCTCAGGCTCAGCAAAAATTTCATACAGCTCAGTATGAAATTTGCCATTGGTCCCCGTCTAGCTTAGCTCTGATTCTTTGCCTCAATGCCAGTCGCTCAAAGGTGTTCAATTTATTTGCGGATGCTTGGGTTAGGGTCCATGTTTCACACCCACAGCATAACACAGGTCTTATCACAGATTTGTATACTTGGAACTTTGTTTTCCTGTGTATGCAGCTGATCTTCAAGATCGTCAATACTGAATAAAATATTTTTTTGCGAGCTATATTCTTCAACGTATTTCATCTCTTTCATTGCCCGTTTTCGTTATTTTGGCGCCTAGATACACAAATTCGCCAACATTTTCGATTGGCCAAGTGTGTTTTTTTGTGTATTTGAGGTATTTTTGCTCGACTATGTCATGAGGTTTGTTTTATTTTCATTGATTTGTAGTCCTACTAGTTTTGCTTCGCTATCAAGTTTCGGGAAAAGTTTTTTGGCAGTTGTTAATGACCGTCAGATGCTACTACTTGGATTGACTTGTATAGTAATGTACCTCGCGTATCGACAGGTAGCTTCTGTATGACGTACTCCAGAGCCAAATTGAATAGCAATGGGGCCAGCCCATCTCCCTGCTTTAGTCCGATATTTGTGTCAAAGGCATCGGTGAGTTGGTTATTGATGCGGACTTGGGAGGTCGTTGACGTCATTGTCATTTTGGAAAGATGGACCAATTTGGCTGAGATGCCGAAGCAAAGCACTATTTGGAACAGTACGTTACGAACAATACTGTCGTATGCTTGCCTAAAGTCAACGAAAATTTGGTGTACTTCTATGTCTTACTTATTCTTCTGTATAAAAATCATGTATTTTGTCTTTTTAGTATTGATAAGCCATGAACGATATTTTTCTAGATCATCGTTGACAAATTGCCGAAAACGAAATACCAGTGCCATTTGATGTGCAAGCTTTGTTACCTAACACTCCGACAAAGCAAGTGATATACAACTACCAAAAGGAATTGAAAAAACGGAGGGATCAACCAATGGAAAAATGGCAATTTCGTCTTCTTCTTCTTCCTCTTCGTAGCGTTACAGCCCCTCTCGGGCCTTCACTTCCTACTACAAGCGCCTTCAACTCTCTCGGCCCATTGACCGAGACCGGACAGCGATTAACTGTCTTCATCGATCGAGTCAGACCAGCTTTCTTCAGTTTTCTAATTGGTCTCCGGCCTTCAATTCTCCCAACGAATACCTTTTTGGGTGTCCGTTGTTCATCCTTACGATTGATATAGCCAGCCCATTGCAGTTTCCACAGTCTGAAAATCGTTGCGACCTCAGGCCCGTCAAAAATTTCATAAAGCTCATGGTTGTATCGAATTCGCCATTGGTCCCCGTCTAGCTTCGCTCTGATTATTCGGCTCAGGACCCGTCTGTCAAACATGTTCAATATATTTGCGGATGCTTGGGTTAGGGTCCATGCTTTATACCCATAGTATAATACAGCTCTTATCACAGATTTGTATATTTGGTGCTTTGTTTTCCTGTGTATGCAGCTGGTCTTCGAGACTATCAATACTGAATAAAATATTTTATATGCGAGCTGTATTCTTCGGCGTATTTCATCTCTTTCATTACCAGTTCTCCTTATTTCGGCGCCCACATTTCCCCACATTTTCAATTTTGTATCCACCAAGTGTTATATTTTGGGTGTTTGAGGTATTTTTCCTCGACTGGATCATGACATTTGTTTTATTTTTATTAATATGTAGCCCTATTTGTTTCAGGAAAAGTTATTTCCAGTTGTTAATGACCGTGACAAAATGTTGATGTCGCCCGCATATGCTACCACTTCGCTTGACTTGTATAATAACGTACCTCTTGTATCGACAGGTAGCTTTCTGATGACATATTCCAGAGCCAAATAGAATAGCAATGGGGCCAGCCCATCTCTCTGCTTTAGTCTGACATTTGTTGGTTATTGATGTGGACTTGAGAAGTTGTGGACGTCATTGTCATTTTGGTAAGGCGGACTAAACTGGCTGGGATGCCAAAGCAAAGTATTTTTATAACAGTATGATACGATCAATACGGTCGTACGCTTGCCTAAAGTCAACGAAAATTTTGTGGACGTCTTTGTTGTATTCAAGTACCTGCTTGACCTGCTCGGCCTTCACTTCCTGCAAATAGCGCCTCAAACTATCTCAGTATATTGACCGTGCCCTCCAATTTTGAGATTCGAGCAACGATGAACTGTCTTCGTCGACTGAGTTGGGCCAGCGCTTCCTCAGTGTTCCCACTGCTCTCTGGCCTTCAGTTCTGTCAACGAATATTTTTTTGGGTATCCGTTGTTCGGCCATACGATTCATGTGGCCAGCCAATTGCAGCTTCCATAGTCTGACAATCGTTGCGACCTCAGTCTTTGCAAAAATTTCATCCAGCTCATGGTTGTATCGAATTCGCCATTGGTCCCCGTCTACTTTCGCTTCGATTATTCGCCTCAGGACCAGTCGCTCAAAGGCGTTCAATATATTTGCGGATACTTGGGTTTGGGTCCATGTTTCACACCCATTGCATTACACAAGTCTTATTGCAGATTTAAATACTAGGACCTTTGTTTTCCTGTGTATATAGCTGGTCTTCAAGATCGTTAAAACTGAACCATATATTTTATATGCAAGATGTATTCTTTGGCGTATATCGTCTCTTTCTTTAGCGGTTCTCGTCAGTTTGGCTCCTAGATACACAAATTTTCCCACATTTTCAATGCTCTATTCGCCAAGTGTGATACTTTGTGTGCTTGAGGTATTTTTCCTTGACTGTGTCATGAGCTTTGTTATATTCTCATTGATTTGTAGCCCTACTAGTTTTGCTTCGCTGTCGAGTTTCAGGAAAAGTTCTTTGACCGTTGTTAATGACCGTGACAAAATGTTGATGTCGTCTGCATAGGCTACTACTCGACTCGACTTGTGTAGTAATGTACCTCGTGTATCGACAGGTAGCTTCCTTATGATGTACTCCAGAGCCAAATTGAATAGCATTGGGGCCAGCCCAATTCCCTGTTTTAGTCCGATATTTGTGTCAAAGGCATCGGTGAGTTGGTTATTGATGCGGACTTGGGAAGTCGTCGACGTTATTGTCATTTTGGTAAGATGGACCAATTTGACTGGGATGCTAAAGCAGAGTACTACTTCGTATAGTACGCTACGGTCAATACTGTCGTATGCTTGCTTAAAGTCAAGAAAAATTTGGTGAACGTCTATGTGGAACTCCCAGCATTTTTCAAGTATCTGCTTGACTGTGAACAATTCGTCTATCGTCGATCTGCCTGCTCTAAAACCGCCTTGATACTCCCCAATAATACTGTTGGCGTATGGTCCGATTTTATTTTCTAAGATCTTTAAATATATTTTGTACGCCGTGCCTTTAGTGATATGCCTCTATAATTTTCGCACTGTAGCTTGTCACCTTTTTTGTGGATAGTGAAAATAATTGATTGGCTAAACGCTTTCGGCATATGCCCTTCCTTCCAAATAGGCTGGATGACTTTATAAATAGCCTGATGAACACTGCTGCCACCATATTCAATGAGGTCCACTAGAATCTCATCGATGCCCGGAGCTTTATTATTCTTTTGGGCTTTGATGATGGAATAAACTTCATCCAAAGTTGGTGGGGCCAATGGAAGCTCTCCGCAGACATCTATAGGCTCCGATGTTCTCGAGCTGTGCGGTGGATTAAGGAGGTTCTTGAAATATGATGCCCATCTTTCCTTAATCTTGGTTTCATCAGCGATGATATTGCCGATGTCATCACGACAGAGCGTGGTTTTGGGCTGATAACCACGTCTCAGGCTTTTCACTACTTTGTTTGCTTATCTTGTGTTGTTGCTCGCTACGCCTATATCTTTACTTCACAATTGGTCATCATAGTATTTTCTTTTCTTAATTGTAATAATCTTATTCGCTACTCTTCTGAGATTTTGATGGTGTGCTCTCTTCATCCTGGTTGTCCTATCTATGTAGTCTTTGTATGCGTGATTCTTTTTGGTTACGCATTCTGGCACTCAGCATTGAACCATTCATTTCTTTTGCGCTAGGCTTGGTGTCCGATCGTCTGTTTTGCCAGGGTCTTAATAGCCGCTTTCACTTCCATCCGGAGCTCGTTGCTTGTCTTTAACGATGCATCTGATAAGATGGGAGCCAGCTGGTTGTCGAGGGTCCCCGTGAAATTTTTGTGTCACAGTCGCCGTTTGGAGTCTTTCGATTACAAATTTTTGTAGCGAGCTGGTCTTCGCCGAATACGACATCGATACGTTAATTTTATCATGTAATGATCTGACTTAGAATTGGCTCCTCGATGTGTATGGACAAGTGTGCTCGAGGCCCAACGTTGTTGGATAAGAACATGGTCGATCTGGTTTTGTGTGTTTTCATCCGGTGATACCTATGTCGTTTTATGAATGCGTCGATGTGGAAAGCAAGTCGAACGTATGATTAGATTTCTGCGACATGCAAAGTAAGTCAAGCGCTGGCCATTTTTAATTGTTTCATCGAGGAGGCTTCCTTATAGTATTTATTTTTTATGGATGAGCTAACGGCTGAATTTAAGTAAAATTCGCTTCTATTCTATGCTGATGATCTAAAATTATTCAGAGAAATTACAATCGAACCTGATGGTGCATTTTCATAAGATAATTTTCCTGTACTAAAGAGCTAGTATGAGCAAATAAAGCTGCTCGTGAGCTTTTCAAAGTAACACGTTACGAGTCTTTCATGTATGACTAGCTGTTAAGTTTTTTATTACATATTGGGTATCATACTCTTCAAATGTTGTCTGGAATTATGAATTTTGGAGTAATTGTTAATTCTGCGCTCAAATCTAATAACCCATACACCTTTGTAAGCGTTAAAAATATTTGGATTCAACCTTCGTCATATACGAGTATACCTCTTCGAGAACATTTCTTTCACTGTTTGTTAATAATTTCTCCAGTCAACGGTATGGTGGAGTAATATGCTCAAGTCTGGTATCTTCATCGTGCTTATTTATGATTTGCACTTGAATACGTGTAGAAGACATTCACTCATTTTTTAGCAAATGCAAATTTCATCATCATCTATAGCGTGAGAGTCTAAGTCGGGGCTTGGCCTTAAGAATAAATCCCCTCCAATCATCACGATTCCACGACTTAGTTCACCAGTTGATCACTCAGCTTCTATCGTGTCTTCCCATCGAGTCTTCGGTCGGTGTCTACCTTGTGCTCTTCCTTTCAATGTTCTTTTGGTAGCCGATTTGCTAACTACATCGATTGCAATGGCCCGCCCATTGTAATTTACATAACTTTACGCGGGTAGATTCAGATAGTTCGTCAAATGCGAGGGCGGTCCCAAAAGTACCCGACCCGACAAAGAAAACAGTAAAAAATTGTGAAAATGTTTTTTATTTTTCAACATATTTTCCTTTTACCTCGATATACCTTTCTCAACGATGTTCAAAAGCTTCGATACCTGCTTTATAGTAGGAACCGTCAAGCTCCTCAAAATAGCTACTAGCCGCAGACTCTACCTCTTCATTGTCGGCAAATCTTTTGCCGACGAGCCATTTTTTCAAATTCGGAAAAAGAAAATAATCCGAGGGAGCCAGAGCTGGCGAAAAGGATGCAAGAGGAAGCAATTCGAAGTTCAACTCATTGATTTTAGCCAACGCAATGACGCACGTGTGGACTGGAGCGTTGTCGTGATGAAACGACACTTTCTTTTTCGTAAGATGGGGCCGTTTTTTCTTGATTTCATCACTCAAACGCTGCAATAAGGTTGCATAATATGCGCCGTTGATTGTTTTTCCTTTTTCAAGGTAACCAATAAATAATATTCCATGCGCGTCCCAGAAAACAGATGTCATAACCTTGCCAACTGACTGAACTGTCTTTGCTTTCTTTCGAGCCGGTTCTCCTTTTTCAGCCCACTACTTTGACTGCTCCTTGGTCTCAGGTGTAAAATGATGGAATCATGTTTCTCGGCTTTATTGCTGCGAAACATTGTCAAACACTCGATAGAAACACCTCACATTGCTGTTTGCGCTCCATTGTGAGCAAACGTGGCACACATCTTGCGCACAGCTTTCTCATGTCCAAATTTTCGGTCAAAATGCGATGAACAGCACTTTTTGAAATGCCTGCCATGCCTGCTATCTCGTGCACTTTTAGTCGACCGCCATCCAATACTATTTTATGGATTTTCTTCACATTTTCTGACGTAGTTCGTACGACCTCCCTTATACTCAGCTACCCAATATTTGACAGTTTTAAACGAAGGAGCAGACTTCCCCAAAGTAGAATCCAACTTGGCTTTGATATCGGTTGGCCTTAGACCTTTCAAATGAAAATATTGTATCGCATAATGATGCCCGATTTTTTCCATATTTACAAATTCACTGAGAGCGTTCACTTTGGATATTTGTAAAAAATAATAATAAGCGTACCATTATGAATTTTTCTAATTACGTTCTTGAAAGGTGGTCACAGTAATTGTTTTTTTCAAAATTACTTCTTTCTTTGTAGCACTATAGCCCCTCTCGGGCCTTCGCTTAGAGATAGTTAGAGTATCTCATTTTCATGACCGTATTGATTTTTTTCAAAACTACCTGTATTCATAAGTCAGGTCGGGTACTTTTGGGACTGCCCTCGTAGTTCACACAACTCATTGTTTTAACGTAGTTTCTGCTCTGTTCCTTGTTTCCCTAGGTCGTACGTTTTCAAGAGCACTTTGCTTTCAAATATTTCTACTTCCTTTTCAGATTCGCTTTCACGGCTCCTCTTTCACTTCCAAATAGCAGCACAGGGTTGGCTAGCGGTTTGTAAATACGGAGCTTTTTTGGTATGTACACATTTATGTGGCGTCAAATCTCGTCTTTTTCGTCGCCTCTTCTATTCAGGTCAGTTCTTAGATAAATAAAATTACCCACACCATCAGGGGTGTAGTCTTCTACGGTCAGGTTGGCCTGGATTGTGCTTCCTTGTTTGTGTAATGAATTTAGTTTCAGTTTCCTTAACTAGTAGGCGAATCCGGTTTGCTTGAGCTTCCAGACTCAGAAGTGCTCGTTGGCTGCTGAGTTTGATCGTAATATAATGTTCTCGTCATCATACTTGAACATTAGTATTCCAGAGGTTTTAGCTGTTGTTTTTTTTCTGAAAGAGTATTGGAGCAAGTCCTTCCCCTTGCTTTAAGCCTGATTCCATTATGAAGCTATCCGTTAGTTCGCCGTTTACCTTGACCAGGGATTCTGTGTTTAGCAATATGATTTTGACCATGTGGACTAGTTTTGTTGGGACCCCAACATCAAGCATTATTTTATACATGCCATTTCTGTTGACATTATCCTATGCTCATTTGGAGTCTACAAAGAGTTGGTGCATGTCGATATTATCTTTCCAGCACTTTTCAAACATCCACTTGACTATGGATATTTGATCAATTGTAGACCGTTCACTTCGAATGCCTTCCTTATAATCTCCTATAGTTCTTTCATAGTACGGATTTTATTTTTTTTTTCTATGATTTTAAAGGGCACTTTTCAAGACTTTCTAAATAAAGGAAACCCAACATATTTGTCCAGCAGGTTTCTCTAACCCACGCAATTTTATGTTCTTACGCTTTACACCAAAAATTAAACCCCTACGTCAGCCCTGTTGGGATCGTTTTCGCGAACGTTGAAGCAAAAATATTTAGACGATTCCCAGTAGTATCTATTTCTCCAACACTGTACGGAAGCTATAATAAAGAATTCCTATTTGTTACAACTCCGTCCCATACGATATTCTGACGCTTAGGTGATATATGCAAAAGTTGCAAAATACTTAGTTTCACGGCTCCCAATTATTTTGAAAAGAGAGCACTGAATTCTAATCCTAAGGACCCGCATCTAAGGACGAGCTAGAATTCCCAAAAGATTCGTAGATAAGTGTTTGCATTATGAAGATTGAAACTATCTTTGAATTGAAAATGCATACTTCCCAACTAACTAACTCAGTGGCAAGAATAATCCTTAAATGCTGGACATGATAATTACAATTTCACACATTTCGAAATGTAAATGCGAATGAAAGAAAAATTGAACCATTAATTCCAAACTTCCTAAACCACTTCCCAACGTCAGTGTGGTGTCGCGCTAACCATTTGATTAAACTTGATAAAAAGCTGCTTGTGCTGGTTAATGATGGTCTAACAATCTAGTTAATTGTATTATTTTCAATCACTCATACATTCCCCCTACCTCGACCGCGACTAATTACACGAAATATTTTGGCCAACTAGATGGATAATTTCCTAATGAAACCATTCAAATGAATTCATTATGTACTTGCCGCGTATGCACAAAGGTCCTGTGTACACGCTGTCAAACATAAGCTCCCATATGAATATGTAAACGATGAAAATACGCTGAATAGGGAAAAACGAGACGTAACTAAACGTATAAATGCTAAATTAGAAATTAATTGCATCGGCGGACATTCATGTTGGCCATGTTGCCGCCTACGCGGGTTACATCGGATGGAAATGGATTACCAATTGACAGATATCCCAAAAGCAAACATGTCGCTCATATTTTACTGGGAAAATTTATAATGAATTTGTCAGCAATGTTTATCCTGATTTGAATTTAATCCCGCGTCTCGGCGGAAGAACAATTTAATTAAACTGAAATTTGGACGTACTCATCACCAAAGCGTGTGCAATGACAGAGTCCTTTCAGCTCTGCAGCTTTACGATACATAATTATAAACTTGTCACCCTGGAACGGGTAGCGCTGCATCCCCACAGCAAATGCAGAACATCCTTTTGTCGAGGGTGGTGGCAGCACGGACGCTCATCGTTCATCTCGCTGGAAATCAGATCAATGCGGAATCGAAGCGGCGAAGAGTGAGCCACTTGAAAATTAGTGGTGTGCAGTGGATGACGCCGAAATGATGAATTACCCAGTGATGGATTAGTCCTGCGGTATTTCGACACTCAAAAAAAGAAATGATTAATGATGTGACGAACGACCGCCGAGCGAAAGCCTGGGCCACAACCAGAGCCTACTACTGCCTGCCAGTTCTCCTTGCTCGGTATCTGCATGTATTGATACCTATCCGATTCCCATTCAAGCTTGTCAATGGTTTTTCTGCTTCCTTGTCCGGCCAGCACGCAGAAGAGTAACAATCGTTACCAGTGGTTGTTATTTCCGTGGGTTTTTGTGGGGTGGTGTTGATCGCAGCGGCAAAAACTCCTCGCCCAGTCAAGCGCTAAAGTATCGAACGCCTCGGATACACGCATCTATTATCTACCTAGCAGCGAATGTGGATACTTTACTTGGTGAAAGCGAGGAAAGCACGTTTTTTGCCTATTTACTGGATTTTTCCAATCGATTTCCTCAACAATAAAATTCAATTAATAATCGAGACTTATGGCTCCACTTCCAATACACTTAGGCCCGAAGACAGCAGTCCAACTGCTTGTTGTCTGACCGTTTCGTGAAGGATTCCGTCCAATTGAATTTATGGAAAATGAATTCATAACAAATTGCAAAATAACGCAAGTTGGGATAAATTCAGACCCGTCATATTGAATTTCGGGTGTTTTGATGAATGTTCTGTCCCGATTTGATGTATGTGTGTATGTTTGCTTTTTGACTTTTCCTTGAATTGGGACTGAAGGAGGATTGAATTTCACCTTTCCTTACTCAGCGCGATTTTCATTTATCTTTTGTATCTATAAATCCGATGAAATTGAGTTTTTTTTTGTGTAGCTGAAGGGAAATCTGTTTTACTGCAATGAATGTTAAGTGGTTTGTTTAGGTTCGGAACTCTTAGTTGTAATCTATTTTCGCGATTTTATTTCGCGAAAAGTTATGTTGTATACTAACGAAGTAACAGTTACCAACAGTTAATAAGGATACGTGGTTGAAACTCCTTAACCTTATTGTACGTTCGAAACAGTATTTTCCTGCGACAAAAAAAAAACATTTAACGAATCGTATTGTATATCATCACTTGGTAAACATATTAGCTATACGGATGAGCCGCCAAATGGATTGAACTTTTTTTTTACTATCGCTCATAATTTTATTTTAAGGAAAAATATATGTGGTTCATGCATGAAATTATAACAAAAATCAATAAGTCCATCTTCAAGTTATTGGATTTTTGCAAATAGCTTCATTAGATAAAATGTTAGCGAGTTTGTATGGATAAAACTTTGAAACAATTTCGCTTTCTGCGAAAAAAGTTTCATTGGTCTTGTAAACACAATTCAATAATTCCCGTGCGTACATTATATATGATTACTCGAGTTTTTCGGTAAAATTTAAATGGTTGAGGAATCAAAAGTATGAATGAGCCTTCCAGATAAGTTTTAATTTCATTACTATTCACAAAACCAATACATTTTCCAATGCTTCCTGTGATTTTGTTTTTTGGAGAATTCATGTTTATTTCAGGCGAAACAGAGAAAATTGGTTATAATAAGTTTTACAGTCAATTCAAACGTAGCGAAGTATGTTTATCCTTAAATCAAAGTATTCAAGAATGTTTAATGTTCTTTCCGTTTTTAAGGATTATTCATCGAACTCCGTAGCTGATAATTTTTTGAAATCTATGAAGTTGTTAAAAATTTCTAATTCTAATGAAATGACGGTCAAATTTGATACTTAACGTTTTGAACTCCAGTCGCGGAAAAATGTTCGGTCGTCTTGCAGACCTCAAGCGAGAACCAAAATAATCAAACTTTTAGTAATTACGTAAACTTTTATTACCAAAATGTCAGAGGTAGAAGAACCAAGGTAGACACAATCAACCTTGCATCCCTTCTGGCTAATGATGCCATTACATGCTTAACCGAAACCTGGCTTAGTGACGAAATCGTGGATGAAGAAATCTTTCCTTAACACGTGATTTTTAGATATGATCGGGACCGATCTTTTTCCGGTAAACGGGATGGTGCATATGTGCTAATAGCTATAAATAACCAGTCGAATTGGGTACTTGCCAGTATTTTCCCTCCATCCCCTACAATTGAAGGCGTAGCAGCTCGAATTTCTCTTCACAACTGTTCACTATTTGTCTTCTGTATCTACATTCCCTGTAGAACTCCCTTAAGATCGTATGAAATTTTTTTAGTGAGCGATCGAATTTTATAATTAATGGCCACTCCTCCTCGCAGTTTTTAATCTGTGGGTACTTCAATATGCCTCTCGTTAACTGGGATACAGAAACTAAATCCATTGCTTCTTCTGATGAACTTTCTATACCCTTTCTCGTTTTTATCCCTCTGCAGCCCAACTCAATTAAACTTAATGAATGCTTCCAATTGCATTCTGTTTTCCCTGCTGCTTCTCCTTATACTAAGCCAGACCCTCACCACCCTCCTTTAGGAACCCGAATATCATTGGATACTATTCGTGGCAAGCGTAAAACGAAACCAAGTCGATTTCACTTTTTCAAGGGTAACCACGAAGGATTGGCTGCTGGCTTTGACGTTATTAACAGGCATGCTACTCTCAATCTAGACAACCTCAACCTTGCAACACAGCAATTCTATGCAGTGCTTAACAGCATTATCTCACTACATATACCGACCATATGACTGCATTCAAATCGTCCTTCGTGGTTCATCAGAGAACTTGAATCTGCTTTATCCTCGAACGATTCGGAATTGGACCTCTCTGAATTTTGTCACCTACGTACTAATGCGAAAAAAGTGATTGAATCCGCAAAGCTATGTTATTTGAGAGCGATTGAAGCATCATTTGCGAATAACCCGAAATCCTTCTGGTCTTACGTCAACTTTACAAAAGGCTCGCGTCAGCATATCAATGCATTGTCATATCAAAATCACTTAGTTTACAATGACCAGGCAATATCGCTCACTCCTTTCAATAACGACATTTCTCAAAAATGGGCAATTTGGAGTTATGACTATTGTCGAAATGCCCGTAAAGAGTAACACATACCTGCAAAATCGTCATATCTGTAACTCAATATTTAGCCGCTTGAGCCCACTAGTGTCGTTTCTCCATTTAAAAAAGTTTAAGAGTGATCTTTTCAAGAGTGTCACAATTCAGTTGCTCTCGAACCATTGAGCAGGAAGTACATAGGTCTATTAGTGCAAGAGAGTATTATTTTTTCATAACGCGTTATTCAACTCAAGGTATGTGTAGTTTTTATACGAAGTTTTGTATCAAGAATGCACTATTTGGTTTTATGTGAGTATTGTAAGGAAAATATATAGCTTACTCTCTGTATTATTTTTATTTATAACGTTCTTGCACAGTAATTGGGAGAGATCAATTGTACTATTTTGAATTAGGACACTATTGTTAGTAAAAAATTCTTCCTAATACAGAGTAGTTTTGGATCAATTTGTTTTATGACAATCTTCCACTAAAAATTCGACCCCTTATCAGGGATATTTGCAGTCTCATTTCGGAATTCGTCATTATTGTCAGTATAAGATTAGCTGTTTGCAAATAGTCACAAGTCGCAGCATGTTCCTGCCAGTCTTTTCTTCAATAGGTAATGAACCTCTTGCTCTTTCAGGTGGATCATTATGTCTTCTCGAGGAGAAAAAATGTTAAAACAATCATTAAGTATTACTAAAAAGAAAACTCAGGAAGAAACTGCTTGTAGAAATTCGCCCGACAGTGGATGTAAACAAAAATTGATGACGCTTAACACTAAATATGCATGAAACGGTACTCAATTGTTTTGATGACTATTTCCTCAACTCAATTAGTACATTTATTTCGTACATTTTTGTTGTCTAAACCTAATTGAACTAAAAAAGCAGCAACATGAATAGATTTTGTGGACAAACTGCATTAGTATCATGATTCGACTCGATTTGTAAGTCGGGAAGTTAGCAAGCTACCTGCTAACTTCCCGACTTAGAATTATGGTTACTTTTTCATTTGCATTTCTGTCTGCTGCAGGAACCCATCATTCTTCATCGGAGTCTAGCAGTTCCAGAGATTCAAGTGATGGAAGTGAATCTGAGGTTTTCGATGATACTGATGCGGACAAAAATTGGGATCCTTCATCTCATTATGAAAGCAGTGAAGAAGAAAACCAGAAATACGTTAACCGTGTTGCTATTATGACCAAAAAAACTTCAAGTAGTGATGCTCATAAAGCTAGTAAGATAAATGCAACTAACAGCGCTCCAGATTTGATGCATTCGGTGCTACTAGATAGCACTGTTAACCGTATTCCCGACCTACCTATAAGTAGAACTCCTACTTCAACAAGTGATGCAGAAACCACCGTTGCTACTATCGTTGATGATCTGACGCCGGTCGAAATAGGAAAAAGGAAAAAAAATGAATCCAGCTGGAAACGGAACATCTTGAAAGCAGCTAGAAATAGCGGAAAAGTATATGAAACTTATTCGAAGACAAATCGTGTCAGAGAAGCGAGGAAAATGAAAACTTCATGTACAAATAAATGCCGATTACAGTGCTCTGAAAAACTCAGTGAAGATGAAAGGAAGAGAATTTTTGATGCCTATTGGAACCTAGGAGACGTTGCCAAACAGAGGTAGTTTATTTTTAACTGCACATCGGAAATTAAGCCAAAATACCACTACGGGCGTGAGGGTGGACAAAGGCCTCGAAGAAATAATAATTCTGCATTCTTTTTTGATCTCCGTGACCGACGCATTCGTGTATGTAAGTTATTTTTAAAAAATACTTTAGATATAAATGACCGCCCTATTCGTACTGCCTTCGAGAAAAAAGACAAGCTAGCAGGTGCAGTGATGGCAGAGGATAAAAGAGGAAAACATGGAAGGCAACCCAAGATGGACGAAACTATTAGGAAGAGAGTAACAGAACACATCAACAAAATCCCTGAAATTGAAAGTCATTATACCCGCAAAAATACCACTAAACACAACATTGAAGGAGGTAGAACCATAACAGATATATATAACAATTATGTGAGCAACTGCAGAAGAGATGATCTTACTTTCTGTAATTTCAATTACTTCTACAACATTTTCACCAATGACTTAAGTTTTTTCAAACCAAAGAAAGATCAGTGTGAAACTTGTGTTCCTTATGAGAATATGTCAGAAATAGATAAAGTGAGCATAAAAGCAAGCTACGATCAGCATTTGGTTGAGGAAGAGTTATCAAGAAAAGAGAAGGAGAACGATAAACAGGAACTAGCGAACAAAGCTTTGTTATCTGTTTACGATTTACAAGCTGTAATGCCGTTGCCAAAAGGCGATTGCTCAGCGTTTTACTATTCATGCAAATTAAATGTAGTTAACTTTACGATAACTGATCTTCTTAATAAAACCACTGATTGTTTTGTTTGGGATGAATCAAACGGCCACCGTGGGGAAAATGAACTCGGTTCGTGTGTTTTAAATCTATTCCGATAACTGTAGTGGTCAGCAAAAAAATCAATTTATGGTAGCCGCATATATCTTTGCTCTTCGTAAATACAACCTTAATTCTATCACTCACAAATTTTTAATTAAAGGCCACACCCAAAATGAAGCAGATTCTGTTCACTATTTGATTGAAAGAAAAATGAAACAGGCAGTTAAAAGCGGCCCAATTTATACGCCCGAAGGTCTCGTTTCTTTGATCAAAACAGCAAAAAAAAACGGGTGAACCATTTTCTGTAAATGGGCTTTCGTATGAAGATTTCTTCGATTTGAAACGTTTAGCAACTGATATCGGTCCTCTGCGTTTTGTAAAAAATACACAAAATCAACCGATTAAATTTAAAGAAATCAAAGTATTGAAAGTTCAACAAGATTACCCAAACTCATTTTTTTACAAAAACTCTTACGAGGATTCAGACTTCATGGAGGCCACAATTATAAAGAAAGCCAAGGGTAATATCTGTTTAAAACCTGCCTTCAAAGAAAAGCCTAAGATTTCTGAGACTAAAAAGAGAGACCTTATGCGACTTATTGAAAAAAACTTAATACCAAAAGTTTACAAAACTTTCTACGAAAACCTATAGTATTCGTCAGAAACAATATCAGTTGTTTTAAAGTTTAACTCTTATGCAACCACTTCAGCATAAAATATCCATTTATATTCTTTACTTTTCTACTATTGTACTATTGACTTATATTTTAATTTGTTTAAATTATCAAAAAAAAAAAAAAAAAATTTTGAATTCGTTTTAAAAATAAAATGATTTTACTTCAAACTGTGTTTTATCTTCAACAAATTCCTCAACCATTAAGTAATAATCTAAAAAATAAGAAGTCTATTTTGAATGTAATTATTCTTTAAAGAATGTCATAGTTCAAGATAATTTAATCCTGGAATTCCATATTGAATTATTTTAAGGAAAATAACGTCATATTTTGAAATGCTGCAAGCACAATCCATGAAATTTTGAACAAGAACGTCATTAATCAAATAAAAATATTTGAAATTTAAATTTTTTTCTGTTCATCCTTTTCAAACTGAGAAAATCTCAGTCATTACCTAAAACAGTCTACTGCATAGTGAAAAATTCAAGCGGTAGCTTAATATTTTTATTTTAAAAGATTTTATGCCACTTTCAAACATTAAAATCATTCTCCTGGAAAATCACATTTTTTGAGATATGGCCTTGTTGAAAGGAGTGAGCGATATGCGATATGTTTCCTGACTATTTCTCCGCCGTCTATAAATCCCCAGGCTCTATTTCTGATGGAAACCCTCAATCCGCTCCAGAATTATTAGTTGATTTATACACTAACCCCTTTGAGGTCGCAGAGGTAACTCAGTCACTGAATTCTAGCAGCACAGTCGGCCCTGATGGAATCCCTAACATTTCAATTGAATCCCTTCCCCCGTCCTTATGTATTCCCCTTGTCTATACCTATCTTTAATTCAAGTCTCAAAAGGGGTACTTTGCCAGGCGTTTTGAAATGTGCAAATATCCGCTCCATCCATAAAGTGGGTGACAGCTTGCAAGCCTCTAATTACAGACCCACTCCTATCTTGTTTTGGAAAAATCCTGAAACACATTGTTAATTTTAAACTCTACAATGTTTTGCACCCTAACCTATCCGAAAATCAACACGGATTTGTAAAAGGACGTTCTACCGTAACCAACCTAGGTGAGTTTATCAACACAATTGCAATCACCCTTGACTTAAGAGGTCAAGTTGATGTGATTTACACTGCTTTTGCAAAAGTATTTGATAGTGTGGATCATAACATCTTGATGGACAATTTCCGCCATTTCGGCATTCAGGGATCTCTTCCCTCCTGGATTTACTCCTATCTTTCATCGTTCCTGCATGGTTATCTGTAATGGATTTCCATCCCGCCCTTTCTTCCCAACTTCTGGTGATCCACAGGGATCAATCTTAAGTCCACTTCTTTTCAAACTCTTTATTAATGACCTCCCAGCTATCTTCACATCTAACCCCCTTCTATATGCTGATGACCTGAAGATATTTCAAATCATTAATTCAATACAGGATTCCCGAGCTCTTTAGGATTACTTAAATCTCTGGTCCTCTTGGTGTCTTAGAAATCGACTTCAAGTTAACATCTCTAAGTGTCTTTCCATGACCTATACCAATAAAACTTACCCCAATCAATTTTTGTACTCTATCGAAAGCTCAGTGCCTATTTTGGTCGAGAGTTTCAAAGATTTAGGTGTGACTTTTGATTGTCATTTGAAATTCAATGTTAACGTTTTTGAAATAACCAAGAAAGTTTCTCAGATCGCGGGCTTTGTCTTACGTTGCTCTCACAGATGTTTCAACTTTCAAATCTGTGTTCAGCTATTCATCATGCTTGTTCGCCCAATTCATGAATATGCATGCTATATATGGTTGCCGCATCTTAATTATCTCGTGGTGGCGGTTGAACCTGTGCAACGTAGGTTCTCTCAATCGCTTTTCTATAAATATAAAATCCCGTATCGCCCTTATGATAATCGCCTGAATTTCCTTGGTCTACCTTCGCTGCAGGTAAGGAGGCAATTTCTTGACCAATGCTTCTTATTTAAATTAACGAGAGGCATGTTATTGTTGAGATTAAACAACGCCATTAGCATACGTCCCCCTTCTTGCACTAGGTTGTTGCAATACTACCCTATATCCCCTATATCGTTTGCCAGAACCGTATCTTACAGTCACTCACCGATGGTTCGTATGGTAAGAGACCACCTTAATCTCCAGCATGGTCCTCCTTCTGGCTCGTTTGATTCATTTAAAAGCATGCTGCGGAGCAATAATCTCTTTTCTCGTTAATTTTACATAACTGTTACATTTAGACTAATTCTTACTTTATATTTATGTTTTAACTTATTTTTTTTTTTTGAACACGTATGCTTATTACTATTTTATAATTGGGACTACAAATTCTGTAAAATAGTGATGAATTAAATAAATAAATAAATAAATCAATTTCAAAATTCATGGCAACTTATTTTCTTCCTCACCATGACCTCTAAAAATCATGGAATAAAAAACATTTAAGAATCACAAGAAAACGAACTTCAAAAGATTGAAATAAATTTTTTGGAATCAGTGCAAAATCAGTTTCTTCGTTTTGCCGGAATTGCAATCATATGTAATAATAATCAGTTATGTGGGGGAAAATGATTTGGCTCCGGTTTCATAAAATTTATTTCATTCTTATTAGGGCACTTACGTAGTTTTTTTTTTATTTTTTCCTAGAAAGAACTTCATCATTTCTAATTAAGCGCCCTGTTGTGTAGAGGTGACTTCAACTTGGATTTTATATTTGCCGTTTGGGATTTAAAAACGTGATTCTCAAGGAATCAAAATCAAAATTTGTATATATTTATTCTATATCAATTAGAATAGTACCTCGAACGCGGACTCCGAAGTACCGTGGTATCCGCAATGAAAAATAAATTGCAGCGAATCAAAAGAAACCTTTTTTTAACTATCCCATTATAGTTCATTGAAGCGTATGGCGTAACATATTCCAAATGCAGTACATATGTATGTTCAATTTAAAATGGAATTCAATCTTTTTAATACGATAACTACGAACACATTTGCTACAGTAATTTCCCACAGCTCTGGTGTAAACCGTGGTGTAAACCTTTCTGTAAACCAGTCACTCAAC
This sequence comes from Odontomyia ornata, assembly GCA_963969285.1. NCBI lineage: Eukaryota > Metazoa > Arthropoda > Insecta > Diptera > Stratiomyidae > Odontomyia > Odontomyia ornata. The sequence goes on from OZ017739.1 coordinate 457,579,432, forward strand.
ATTTTTTTTTTTTGTGGTAGGGAGGTGAAGGCATTTACGCCCGCCGAGTCTGGCAGTGTAGGACTCCCATGGAAGATACCCTTGGACTACCCACTAAACACCTCCCCTGTCAATCTGAGAACCTAGCCTGGAACCGTTTGACACATTACTTCGGGCCAGGTCTCGTTTTGTTACGCCATGGGGCGCCTTCAAGCTGAGGAGTACCTTTCCTAGCGGGAGGGGAGAGGGGAAGAGGAAATGCCAGAAGAGCGATCTCCCAGCCCCAGCGCCTCCCGCTGCTGTGAGTCCCTTTTATATTTTAGGACTGCCCGAGCATAATGTGCCACCTGGTTCCATTTGTCAACCGATTCGAGCATCACCACAACTATATTATCCAGGGTGAGCTCTCCTGTCTCCCTGTAGAGTTCCCTTCGCAGCCTGACCCATTTTGTGCACGCAAAAAATGTGTGACAGGCATTATCCTCCTCTCCTGGGCAAAACCGACAATCGGGAGACCGTGGCTTACCGATCTTGTGCAGGTAAGACTGAAAACACCCGTGCCCGCTCAAAAGCTGGGTCAGATAGAAGTCAGTCTCATCATGCCTTCGATTTAGCCACGGTCTCACATCCGGGATGAGGCGCGCAGTCCACCTTCCCTTCGTGCAATTCCCCCAAGACTGCTGCCATCCGTTGAGCGAGCGTTGTCTCTCCTCGCGGACAACCATCTCCCTCGCATCCTCGTTTCGGCGCTGGTAAATAGTGCGGCGCTCTCTAGCAAGGAGGGCGACAGGTATCACGCCTGCAATCACTCTCACCGCCGAGTCGGAGACTGTTGGATACGAAGATGCAATTCTCAGTGCTCCTCTTCCCTGTACCTGTGCCAATCGTTTTCGGTATACCTCCTTGCTGAGAGCGTCGCCCCACACCTCTGCTCCGTACAGTAGCACTGACCTTACAGCACTCATTAAAAGGCGTCTTCTTGATGGGCTGGGTCCCCCTACGTTGGCCATAAGTCAACTCAGGGCCGATATTCCCGAAGCAGCCTTCTCAGCCGTTGCCCTGATTTGCTCAGAGAAACTCATCTTCGAGTCGATCAGTAGCCCCAGGTACTTCACCGCTGGCTTCGATTCGATTTGTATATCTCCAATACTGATCATCCTTACTCTAGGGATTCTCTTTTTTGTCAAGATGACCACTTCGGTTTTCTCCAGTGCTAAACTGAGCCCACGAGCAGTCATCCAGTCCCTCACTTGGCGCATTAGCATACCTAGCCTAAGTTGCGCTTGTTCAACGGTGCCGCCGGTGACCAGAGCCGCAACATCATCCGCATAGCCGACCAAGCGCGACTCATCTGGCATCTCAAGTCTCAGTAGGCCGTCGTAAGACACGTTCCACAGGTCCGGACCAAGGATAGATCCCAGGGCAACACCCGATGTAATTTCCATCCTTTGTTGGCCCTGTGTCGTGTCGTAGAGCAGGCTTCGGTCCTTTAGGTAGTTCCTCAAAAGCCGCATTAGATATTCTGGAACTTGAAAAGAGTTTTCCAGCGTGTCCAGAATATCCACCCATCTAGCGGAGTTGAAGGCATTCCTGACGTCAAGTGTCACCAACAGGACGATCCGTCGCTTGGTGCGACTATATGCCTCTGCCTTTTGGACCGCGCTCACCACCTCTGCAATCGCATCAATGGTAGAACGTCCTGCTCTAAAGCCGTACTGCCGAGGAGATAGGTCCCCAGCAGCACGAATCGCGTCAGTGAGCCTTCCCTTGATGAGTTTCTCCAGCACTTTCCCAGCCTTGTCTAGCATGCATAGCGGGCGGTATGCAGACGGCGATTCAGGATTTCCATTCCCCTTGCTGATCAGCACGAGCCTCGCCACCTTCCATCGTACCGGGAAAACCCCGTCCCGTAGGCAAGCGTTGAATGTGCTGAGCAGCAAGTAAGGACAATGGTTCACTCAACATTACTCATTAAAGTAAATCCAGCGGTATAATATCGCATGACTCTGCTGACTAATTGCAGGCACAATTCCTTCTTATTACACAATCACTAAACTCTCCCTTTAGCAGTTCCATTGTTAGGACAGAAATGTGGCATACAAAATCACCTTGCTGAAGCTATAGATCACGGCTGATTTTTATTTCAACACCAGCCGTATTTAGTTTTGTTTAGAGTTATTCTGAATTTTTTATTATTTTTTGTTAGGGTTTTGTACTAAAATACAAAACCCTATTGCAATCACGACCTGTGTCCGTCTGTCCGTCTGTCCGTCCGTCCGTCCGTCCGTCCGTCCGTCTGTATGTCACAGCACTTTTTCTCCGAAACTATAAGGGCTACAGCCATGAAACTTTGTAGAAAGGTCAGAAGTGGTGGCCTCTTGAAAGTTCAAGGGTGGAAAATTTTTTCAAAGGCGTTTAAGGGGGGTCTCCCCATATAAGGGGGTGACCCCTCAAAAAAAAAATTTTCATCATTGGTAGTCGAGTAGGGTGTTATTGTCTTATAAGTACCGAGGCGGGCAGGGGAAGGGGAAATGTACGAACTTTTTGCGTACCCCCCCTCGCGATTGGACACCTTCCATCCGAAAAATCTGAAAAAAATCATGAATGTAGGCCTTAATGAGTACAACAACAACAAATACATGAGAAGTTGAAATTCACTCAACTTTGTTATTAATAGTATGATTTATCGATTTTGTGTTTTCTTGAATAAAATCTAAACGGTACCCTTAAACTCAATAAAATTTAGCAAAGAGATGACTATTTATAAGATTGATCTTTTCGGAAAGTTTCATAAAGATCGAATAGTATTTACCGAAGTTATAGCGATTTGAATTTTCGTGTATTACTATGGAGCAATATGCCCTGTATTACTATGGAAACATATTGCTATGGAGCCATATGCGCTTTTTACCGACTTAGACACTACAGCTTTGCTAGAATTTGCATGAAAATTTCAGGAGTGATAGGTATCATGAAGATGAGTACATACAATTGAAACAAGTCGAAGAGGCCGGAGAGAGCTCCTAGCAAAAGGGGTTTGTAACCATTCTAAGATTCGAAAAAATAGGCCATGAATCGATGATTACAGTACAGAGGAGTGGCCCCTGAAAAAAAATTTCATGAAAGGTAGCCGATATGAGTATCAACTGAAAGTTCTCTATGAGAGCTTTTCAAAACAGTTCTTAAACTGACAGTTTTTGCTTCAGTTGGAGCACAGGGGGGGGGGGGGGGGGGGGAAATACATGAAAAATGTGTTTCCTCCCTCGTGAATGGACACCAGTGATCTAAAAAATCTAAAAAAATATCAAAGGAGATATTTATGGGTATAACTATAACAAATACCTCAGAAGTCAAAATTCGTTCAACTTTGTTAATAATAGTATGATCCTCGAATTTCACATTTTCTCCAATTAAATCGTCTATGACATGTTTCTTGATTTTATGTGTTGCTGGTTACTGCATTTTGTAAGTTGAGTACAAAACCCTTCTGACATGAGCATAGGTCTGTCTACCCAACTTGTTTTGTATAGCGCTCAGCCCTTTTTAGCGATTATTAGAGTATATAATTATCTTTATAGTATTTATCGGCACTCAAGAAGGTGATATGGTCAGTACCACGCTTTGGTCTTATGTCCATCCACCCCAGCCGCGATACCTACTGATCTGAAAGCAGTATGTACCATAACTTCTCCTTCATAGTATCATAGCTGAACGGTCTTATAGTCCATCTAAAGAATCACTCGAAACAAATCTTGTTGTCATCATGATTGAGCCAGGGACCTTCGGCTTACGCGGACCACTTCTGACATTTTTCGAAGTCTTATTTTTTCGGTTTTGTTTTATTTATTATTATTTACAACGAAACTAAAGTAGAATGCAAAATACAAAACCATTTAAGAAAAAAATTACAAAACAAGATTTTTGTTCAACATGTCAAGAATTAGTTGCTGAGATTAACGACGCTGAAGCTGGAGTTATCATTCACCTTAGAAAGTCATTGATTTCTTCTTTTTTTACTCGTTGGAGTGTCCAAGTCAATTATCTTAAGGAATACCGAGGATTCAAATACCAAAAGCAACTCAATGCCTTTCGAGGGCTTACCTACGGCCCTTCTTAGGATGCATGGATAGTGGTTCAATCTGACAGAGACTTGGGAATGTACAACTTGTGCACTGTTAACAAGACAAGTGACAGGTCATTTTTATGATCTGGCAATGTTGAATTGAAAGGAAACTGTCATATTTTAATGACATTTGATTAGTGGATTATTGGATATCGTAGTGCAGCGATTAATTTGTTAAGTCTTTGGTTAAGAAAAATGCTTAAAGATGATGATAGCGTAAAGCTGTTGAGCCAATATACCTTAAATGTCAGAAAACTCCAACTTTGTATTTGGAGATAGCATACACGAACGCGTTGTCGGCGTAAATATTCAAAAGTTCCCGATCGCAATTCCAACTGTGAGCACTGACAATTGGAAAGCCATGCAAATACATAAAACCCGCTCCCGTTTTAAAACTTTTATCGATGAATAGAGGATATTTTAAGAATAAATATGTGCAAAACCATGAACTGTTGTGCATTGTGATTGTTTTAAAACTGTCTATTCCCTCCGCGATATGACATGGACTGATCTCCTATCATTACATATGTTATCTTAAATGTATTCACGTGTTCACTATGGTAAACACTAGTAAAATGCAATATATAAAATTTACGAAATTATATACAAACCGATATTGTCACCCAAAAAGTCGCACATGACTGTTTGTGTGAGATGAGGTTATAAATATAAAAAAAATATTTTTAATTGACGTTTTCTATTCGAACTAAAAGAAATATATGGGCGGTTTTTTTCAAACTACATCCATTACTTATTTCGTTAGCTTTATTATATAGTTCGTAAATGTTTTCCAACCAATTTTTTGGGTCTTCTTGATATCAGAAAAAAAGGGAAATGGAACTCTTGAATAGATGCAATACCTAACGATACAGTAAATAAAGGGGAACTAATAAAATTTATAAAAACCAAATTATATTGAGTTCAGGAAAGAATAAAACACCAAAAAAAAATTAAACGGCCGCAAATCGTCGTGCTTCTTTTTGATAATTCAGTGAAAATAGTATTTAAAGCAGTTAATGTTACTTTCACCATTTTTTAAATATTTTCAAAGATTTTGTTTTTGAATAAAAAAAACCGTTAGTCTGGCCGCAAAATCTACACAGTTAATTGAATAATGAGATTAACTAAACTAATCACTTTGTTGGCCGAAAACTACTTTCAATAGAAAGCAAACAATGCTTCCCTTAGCACGAACACAACTGGTGAATTAATTAATTAATACCCGAATCACCAGTTTATCGCATGGTACTATTCTTTTTCCACTCTTTTCGTCTGAAAATTATGTTGATTTTCATTAACTTTCATTTTTTCCTAAATTTCTTTCTCTTCACAACACCATCACTCAACACTCTCAATTTTCTCTGAAAGCTAAATTCAGACTCCTCAACTCAAAAGACTAATCCCGCAATCATTTCTTCCCAATTCCCGCTGCCGTACCGAGGTAACGTAATCGAAGTTCAATACACTTGGATTCCGTTACCCACACATCTTTTCCATATCGACAAATGCAACAATTTCCATTTTGCTTATATGGCGATTTGCATAACCATGATAGCATTTGGTTGTATACAAACCGTCATATACACGGAAATAATAGCTTTTACCAATATCCCAAACAGAGTGTTTTCCTCCACTCGGAAGAACTTGAACCCAGGGTTCCAGTGGACCCCACGGTCGAGAAACTACGACGCTACCACCGTAGCCACTTTCTGTTGACCTCCATTCACTTACTTATCAACTTCAACCGTGAACCCTTCTTAATGGGCATGGAAATGAAATTTGTTAGTAGGGAAGCGTAGATGAAGTTTTCTTAGCACAACAAATAAATTTTTGTTAGTGGGACCTAATGAATAAAATTAGTTAGTATGAAGGAAGGAATTTGGTTTTGTTTGTGAAAAGGTATTGAATGAAATTTTGTCAATGGGAAGTAATGAATGAAATGTTGTCAGTGGGAAAGATAAGATTATTATTATTATTTTTTTTTCGAGTTAAAGATAGGGTAAGAGGGTAGAATTAATTTGGTTGGGAAATAAACATTAAAGGTAATTGGTTAAATGTTGCAAAAAAATAAATAAATCTACAAAGAAAATCGTATATCTGGCCAAAAGCAGGTGGGGCTGTTACGGAGGCAATTCGAAGTTGCGAATAGGAGAACGCTGGTATGGCCGGAATTCGTAACAATCCTCACAATGACTTCTCTTATTCCTATCTTCAAATCTGATCGGTCAGTACGGTCCCAACACTATCACTCCTCATTTTCCTACAACATATAATGATTTGTTTTCTTTGTTTTATCCTATTATTGAAGCAGAAACAATGGTAGCTTTTCCCCGTGATTACAACAACACATCAAACTTTCTTTATATTGATAGTGAAATTTAAATATATCTGAATCAGATGAACTAAAAATCATGATAACTTAAATTATATTTTTTAAATTTTTGTCTAAATCTCTTCATTTTTTTTTTTTGTTTTTTTGATGCTGTAAAATAAATTTTTATAAAAATATATATGTACACATATTAAATCTTTAGGTAGGCTGAATGAAAATATAGAATAAAAATGAATTGCTAGGCTAATCACCTCTTTCCTTTCCAGTAGTTAGTTTTTCAGGAACAAGCAAAGACGGCAGTATGAGATTATTTCTGGCACCGCGTCAGTATTGTGATCGGGAACGCTTGGATTGATTTTGGTTGTTGTATATCGATGAAAGGCCTCGCAAAGGCTGACGTTAAGTGATGACAAATTGTTTTTCTTCAGGAAATTTTTGGAATGCATTTTAAATAGGCATTTGTCTCGGTGGCTGAAAACAAATGTATCCGGACTAAGTCTACTCGCGTAAAATCTGCGCCCCGGAAATTCCTCCCCGAGCTGTTAGCTAGCCTGCAAGATAGCCTGCACCTTGGAGTAGACTAAGGGCGCCCGGACTAGTTGACTTTCTGGGCACAGTCCATGTCGAAACTTCATGTCTTGAACAAAAGAAAGGTTGGCTTAGATTTCTTTCGAGAAATCTCCTACGAGAATGTTTTAAAAAATCATTACAAAGGTATATTCATCGAAAACTAGCCCTTGACATAATTCAACATAGAAAGACTTCAAACAGCGTCGGTGGCAGGAAAATTCACGGAGACTATCGAAAACTATCTGGCTCCCATCCTATTCGACACATTGCTGAAAATAAGCAACGAGCTGTTTTTAGAAATAAAAGCGGCAATCGAGACCATGGCAGAATAGCGGATTGCATATCAAACTCGGCATGAAAGGAATGATTGTTTCGATAATGAATGCCCAAATTCATGGAAGTAAAAGAATCAGGTGGACAAACAATATTTAGGTAGAAAATCCAGGACGAAGAGAGAACAGTATGAAAATCTCAGTATAGTATTGAATAGCTCATTAGAAAGAAAAAAAATGACGACTAATAGAGAAGCATTGATGCAAGTCTAGTAGTGAAAACCCTGAAACCAGGTTATACCTCCAAGACCGTATTGACATCGGCAACATTATCGCTAATGAAAACAGAATTAGGGAGAGATGGTCATCATATTTCAAGAATCTCTTTAATCCTCTACATACTTCCAAAACATCGGAGCCTCTAGATATTTCCAGAAAGCTTCTATTGGCCCCATCGACTCTGGATGAAATTTGTTCCGCCATCAAAGCCCACAAGAACAATAAATAGAATCTCATCGCAACAGTATTGATGGTAACGTACTGTTTCAAATAACTCTTGACTTTGGTATCCCAGCCATATTGGCTCATCTTATCAAAATGACAATAGTCTTGACAACATCCCAAGTCAACATCAATAGCCCACACTTTGACACAAATATCGGACTTAAGCAGGGGGCTTGGCTGGCTCCATTGCTTTTCAATTTGGCTCTTGAATATGTGATACGAAAGCTACCGATCGGTACAAGAAGTGCGTTATTATAAAAGTTGAGCCAAGGAGTGGTCTATGTATATGACATCAACAATTTGTCACGGTCACTAATAACCGCCAAAGACAGCAACGAAAAACTAGTAGGGCCAAAAATCAACGAGAATAAAACAAAATTCATGACGCAGCCGAGGAAAAGCACCTTAAATATCCAAAAATCATACTTGACAAATACAGTATCGGAATGGGGGGCTATGTAGGCTCCAAAATAGGGAGAACCAATAATGAAAGCGACGAAATACGCCGAAGAAGGAAAAATAAACTAGATAAAACAAATTAATGGGTACTGATTTAGAAGTCAAACCGCGCAGTATTTCTATTCTTGTGTATAGATTAAATAGACTGAGCATCTCCTGATAGAAAGGTTTTGTAAGCCAATTAGTAAATTAAACATTATCTTTGGAATACGAACAACTTAGCTTATACATAAAACCCATGAATATAGTAAAAAAAATGAAATGTTATTATCATGTATTAAAATTAGCTGAGATTCGCACTATGCTAGTATTTAGTTGAGTGAAGAGTATTTTGATAACTAAGATAGTCGCTACTGCCCAAAAATCGTTCGCAGTATAGTTTACAACTGAGTGGTGTCTGACAAGATGACCAGCCTGTAACACAATAAAAAAAAACAAGCCGATTAAGCTTGTTGCAACTGCTATTTTAGGAAAGGTGGATGAGGAAATCGGTGTGATAAATGAAAAGAAATTATAGGCTAGAAAATGGGTCAATAGAAAAGATGAGCTATGAATTATCTTCTAAAGTAACGCGGACTAGAAAATCCCAAAGAATACTTCGATTTTTTTAAGCATTGTTTGGTATAAGTTTCAATATAAGTCGCCATAACAATATTTTTACTACTTTTATCGATAGGTCGATTTTTAATTGATAATTTTCCAATGAAGGTTAATACAAAAAATACAATTTAAATTCCTTTAAACATTGAACTTATTATTTTTTATTCGGTATAATGCAGTTTTTGACTATCATTTACTATCTCCTTCAATACTTTTATAGTATACTACAGACTTGACTAATTTTACAGATTCAGACTTGTTTGGCCGATGGACGATGGAGCAGTGGGCGCTACGTGCCTGGTCAAAATTTAACGAAATAGTTCGACTCAACTAAACACTTACTAATCTATTCAACTGAAATGTTGGTGTTCAGACACATTTGGTTACTAAATTACTCGCTACTCGGCTAAAATACTAGCCTAGTGTGAACTAGGCTTGAGGAACAGTAAAACATCTCCGCGCTGGCAATATACCTTTGGAACACTCTAAGCACTACTTATTTCGCAGTATTGATAAACCGTACAAACACATGTTAAGCAACAGAGATTTGCAGTTTATTGATGCTTTTTTTAGGTATTGTAAAAATTTTTCACAATACCCTGCTAAAATCACGACCTGTCTGTCCATCCGTCCGTCCGTGCGTGCGGCACAGCAAGCGTTCTGGCAGACCACATGCGCTATATTTATGAAAGTAGTGGCTTCTCAAAAGTTGCAGTACAAAATTTTTTTTAAGGTATTTAAGGGGGTCTCCCCATATAGGGGGGTGATCTTTGAAATTTTGCTTGCCAAAAGTAGCCGATATAGATATCAAATGAAAGGTCTGGATGAGAGCTTTCCAAAACAGGTCTTAAACTAGAATTTTCCATGGAGATGTGTAAGGTGATGGGAAACGTATGAAAAATTTGTATCCTCTCTCACGATTTAACATCTTTGGACAGAAAAATCTGAAAAAAAAGGAAAGTACGCCTTCTTAAGTAAAAGGGCAACCAACATCTTCCAAGACAAAACTCTGCCAAATTTGCTAATAATAGTACATTTTATGAATTTCACATTTTCATCAATAGTGACCCTTAAATTCCCCAAAAGTTTGTATCTAATTTTCTGATGTAAACCGCATGTTTTCTAAAAGTTTCATAAAATTCGAGCCACAAATACATAAGTTATAGACGATTGAAAATATATCAATTCCAGCGACAACTACTGATACTGTTAATATAGACGTTCGCAAATATACAAACACTACAGATATGTAAGGATTTAATAAAAATTTTATATTATTGATATGTTATCATGACTTCTCAATGGTGGCGAATCAAAATATATAATAACCATATATAATTGTAATTTTCCAAACTGAATTCATGGAATATATGTATGAGTCAAGTTTTGATATTCGGGAGACGTTGTTTGGATTTCGAATTATATTACAATACCCTTCCGGCAGGAGCACCCTCCTGCTACTTTCACTTGCTATAAATAAATGTTGCTCAAACAAATTACTCGATGACGGTGTTTAAGTTTGCTTAAAAAGAATATCTCCTGCCTGAATATCCTTTCATCCCAATATTTGACAGTATTCATTTTTGGAATCATATTCATCAATAGTGTAATGATATATAATAGTAGCTAGTGTACCTTCTACCTGTCCATGCAGAATTTTCAGCTCGCCATCAGGTGCGAGCTCAGGTGGCGGATACAGAAACGTAACGCGGTCAAATTGGAAATAAAATACAATCTGCGATGGGAAACCTTCTGAGTCGAAGTGCTGACAGTGGTTCACTCAAATTTTTTTTATGAAACCAGTAAATCATCCTTTGATTGGATAAAAAGCAACGACACACACCGAAAACAGGATTACAGTTTAAGTACATGGAGCATATGATCTATCTTATACATGCCTGGTGTATTGTACCCACTACTGAATGAGATGAAAAAATCTTACGTCAATATACTGGAAGTGTAAGAAACTAATATGCTTGGCGGCGTTGTCAGTGACATGCAAATACACACTTTCTTCACTAGTGGTAGGTTGGCAGGCATCCATGAATATGAAGTGGTATTTATCGTGGACAATAACTTCAAACAAATTGTCACCGACTTCAAGCCAGTCCATGAATGGATCTGTGCTGTGATTCATTAACATTTGGTTAGTCAACTAGGTTGCTCTCACTGAAAATAAGGAAGCCCCAACCAAAGATAATTTTTCAAGGAACTAGATCATACCATGGACGGATTGCCCTAACTTGGCATTGAAATCGTTCTAGGGGACCTTAACGCTCAAATTCGCCGTGAGCTAGCTCACAGAGGAATAACCTGAGAGCAAGTCTACGCGCCGAAACCAGTCTGTGCGTACCGTGCCTAAAAGATTTTGCGCCAGGCAGAAGTCTCATCATAAGCTCTACTGGCTTTCCGCACACATGACATTCACAAAAACGTAGACATCTCCCGATAGTACACACATAACCTAATGGAACACGTTGTTATTGAAGAATAAACTGTCATCAGCATTCTCGACACACACTCATTACGTGGCATGCGCTGTAGTACGAGTCATCGTCTATCCAAGGCTCAATCCCAACGTCATATCTCCACAAATCAATAACAAACAGAACCAATGATTACCAAATGTGATCTTTGTATTTAAGTTAAATTAAAATTCTTTGAAGCCAACATAAATGTCGTTGTAAGCAAATACACTGAAAATGGTCCCACTGGTGGGAGAAAGCAGCAGTGATCTCCAAATAATATGGAAAATGGTCAAAGATGCGATCACAGATACAGCAGATAACGTCTTAGGACACCAGCCACAGAATGATTGGAATTACAGGTTTGATGAAGAATGTCAAGATTCCGCCAACAAAAGGAGTAATAAATACATCACCCTCCGCCCCCTACTAGCAAAGATACTGTGCCAACAGAAGAAACAATAGGCCGTCAACTGACAGATAGTGCAAATTAACGAATATATGATGTGAAATAAAGCAAGATCAGCATACGTAAAGCTACGCAAACTGCAATGGACAAAGCATGTGGAAAGAATAGATGAACGTTGAAGGGTAGAGCACCAAGGAAACAATGGAAAGATTCAATCGATGCTCGATGCAGATTCGTGCTTAAGATTTCCAATTGGCTAACGGGATCATAGAACCAGAAGGAATGGAGGCGACTTCTGCTGAAGGTGAAGGTCTGAGTTAAAGCTATGCCATAGATGATAACGATGACCTTCTACCCGATCCGATATTTTATAAATTAAGCTCGAAAAACATTTACATGTACGGTATAGGCTACCAGCATATGCACAAATATATCCTCAGTCCTAAATTATTCGATCTGAATTTTTATATTCCTGGATCATGCAACTGACAATGCTTTCGTATTTAACATTATGCAGAAGTCCACGTAAATAAGATATGAAGCTTCGTCAAACATATTGTTACATGTACAAATAATTCTGCGAGCTACTGTCGCAATTGTTTTCACAATCATTAAGAACGTCAACAAATGAATTTACTCGAACCCACGACAACCCAACAAGCATTATCAACATCTGAAAGTGAGTCACTGCCCATTCATGCTGGAATGTTCCCGCTTATTCACCAATGTACGAGAACTGAATTGAATGATTAGAGACCCTATATAAAGGCGAGCTGAATGAATGGTGGCATTCATTCGACCGCGATAAGAACTGCGATAGTGTGTGGGAAGTGATTTACGTAATAGTGAAGTGATTTAGAAGACAATTGCGATAAGAAATTTATTGACAAGTGTTAGATTTTTTTAATAGTAAAAACTAAAATTAGTGCAAGTGTTAAACTGATTATTGTGCATTTTTGTAATTAAATAAACTCTTTTAACTTAAATTAAAAGACATTGCGTTTTCACTTTCCCGGAACGTTAAAATTATTGGCCGCGAACCAAAAACACGCGACAATATGAAGCCATTGTAAATATTTTTAAAGTTGGCAGCAATGTTACACACTATTTTTGAAATTCATTTGAAAATTTTTGCATATCTTTTGCGCTTAGGTCATCTGAAAACATATTTTCTAAGTATCGCAAGTTGTTGTTGTAATTATGGAATGTTCAATCGGTTGTAACTTTCTTTAAAATTCATTTGTTGCAATACCCGAATATGGGTTTGTAGGAAATCTAACGGTTCCCTTTTGATTTTATCGGCAAAAATGTAAGATTTAAAAATTGTGCCATTATTAACAAAGTTGATCGAATTTCGACCTCTGAGGTATTGATTGGCGTTGTACTAACAGAGATTTAGTTCATTGGTTGTTTTTTGAGATTTTTTAAATTTTTCACATATTTTGACTCCACCCTCTTTCGCCTTTGCCATTGTATTTTTAACTCCCGATCTTATAGTTTCCGAGAAAATTTACTTTGATCTATGGATGAGCGGATGGATAAACAGAGAAAGGCAGGTCGCGTTTTAAGTAGGGTTTTCTAAAATTATTTTACAAAATTCCTAAAAAGTGAGATAACATAGAAGGGAACTTTAATAATCTTAAAGCGAAACCGCGGGCAACTGACATTTGCATTTGGAAACATTTTTCCACGATCAATAACAAAAAAAAAAAACCATAATAGTCGAAATAAAGCCATTGAGAACCAATTTATTTCATCCAGTTGACTTCGAAGCACCATTTGTTATTTCAGATTTACGAGATGAAGATTTAGCGGTTGATCTATCTATTGAAACACATTACTTTCAACTATGTGGAAAAACTGAATCAAGCATGTTTAGCAATGATGATCTTTATTTGAAACGTTTTATTTTTTATACACATAAAAAACAAGGTAAAGTCGAGTATATTTTGGCTTTATTCGCAATCATTTTCTAGGGAATATTTTAAACTAAAATGCATCTAGCAATCAGAAACACACCTTACCATAGCTTTATTATCAAAAGGCGGTAAGCCAATTCAACTTTTCTTATAACACATGCTCTCCATCATACTGTAAATTTTTGAAAAACGTTTTATTATATTCAACAGAGTAAACTTCTTAAACTGTTTATTTATATATACGAGTATAGCTCTGATAAATAATAAATTCATTTCTCGTTTCAGGTAAGTGTTATTATCAATTGGTGAGTAGCATATTAGATGAACGTGAGCGTTTAGTTTCGAATGATTTTTTTTTTTTTATTCGTCATACTGTATACCAATATCTTTGTATAAGTTATATTATTTTTTTTGCATTACTCCAATTGGGCAATTGTCAGAAGAAGCATTAGAAGGCCGACATATGGACATAAAATACATCAGACAACACCATACAAGGAAGACTTCTCATATTGATACCAATATCAATCTTATGAAAACGATTTTCCGTTCATCAGATCCCTATTTTTCTACTCTAAGAAATGTAAGCTCTATTGAGAAATATGAGTTGATGCCGAATTGCCAATTTGGTTTTCGGTTCAGGCATTCGACCATACATGCAATAACGAAAGTAACCTCAGATATCTGTTGGAAACTAAACAACAAAGAATGTGTTGGAGCATGTCTCATTGATATGGAGAAAGCCTTTAATACGGTGTGGTTAGATGGACTAGTTTTCAAACTTCTTCAGGACAGGTTCCCCAGACACCTTGTCACCATAATGTGCAATATGTTATACGGGGAAATCATTTGTTGCAACTGATGAAAATCTGACAATAATGCGCGAATTCAAGGTCTTGAATGGTCTACAGCAGGAAACAGTTACTGCGCCTCTGCTCTTCTCAATATTCATTTGCAAGCTATTGAACGGCTTTGGATTTAACATCTCGCCAACGCGATCATTGGTAGCGTTTGCTGATGATCTGATCATCTATACGGCAGATCGAAAAGCTACAATAGTTCAGAGCAATCTTCAAAAAATGTTTAATGATGTGCAGCTCTACACCAACAATTGGCGAATGAAAATCAATGCGCAGAAGTGTGAAATAATTTTGTTCCGGACAACGCTGAAGGGGGCCAGTCAAGACCTGAAACGTAATTGGAAGGATTTCCACATCATGGCTGGCGAGGGTAGTTCAGAACGGGTTCCACATAAATCCTGTGTTCGATACCTCGCTGTTCATCTCGATCAGTATCTGTACTATACTGAACATGTCAAAATCATGCTCAGTAAAGCACTAAAAGTAGTCATGGCCCTGCGGCGACTCTTTCATTCCAGATACATTGATCAAAAAGTCAAAGTTATTTGTTACAAGACCCTGGTTATGCCAGTTTTGACATACGGATGCCAGATCTGGTACAACCAGAGTGCTATTACTATGGAAAGATTAAGAGTTTTCGAAAGGAAATGTCTTCGTGCATGTACTGGTTTGTACAGAAAGCCTGAGATGGATTGGAAGCACTATATATCGAAAAGAAAAATTTATCAAACCGCTCAAGTGACAAGAGTCGATATCTTCATATTGAAACTTTGTTGCAAATTCCGGCGTACCGACTTTCTCCCATTCGCAACTTCAAATTGCGCCGCAACACTTCCACCTTCCATTGGGCAATTCTACCTTTTCCTCTATAAATTTATTTATTTTTTTTTACATTTTTCCATTTTCCCTTTAATTTTTACTCCCCCGTCATCACAATACTACCCTTTTTCCTTATTAACAACTACGAAAAAAATAATACATACTAATAATTTCAATTTTCCCACTAACAACGTTCCATTTATTAATTCCCACTAACAAAATTTCATTCTATTCATTTTCCCTAGCAAAACCTAATTCCTTCCTTAATACTAACTAATTCCATTCCCACTAACAAATTTTATTTTTTTTATACTAACAAAAATGAATTCACTGATGCACTAACAAAATTCAATCTCATGCTCAAATGCATCGTTGAAGTTGCTTATGAGATGAATGGGAGATCGACAATCCATGGCACCATTAGCTGCGTCGTGAGTCCTCGATCTTGGGTCTGCTGGAACCCTGAGTTCAAGTTCTCTCGGGCGCACGGAAGTATTCTTTTTGGGGTATCGGCAAAATCAATAGTTTTCGTA
This sequence comes from Odontomyia ornata, assembly GCA_963969285.1. Taxonomy (NCBI): domain Eukaryota; kingdom Metazoa; phylum Arthropoda; class Insecta; order Diptera; family Stratiomyidae; genus Odontomyia; species Odontomyia ornata. The sequence goes on from OZ017739.1 coordinate 457,595,276, forward strand.
ATGTATATGTGACACTTTACATTCAATCAAGCGATTCTTGGGGATGTAAATTGCCATATATGCAAGTCAATGGATACTATTGTGATTGTCGATACGGGAACAAAAAAATGTGTGGGTAGCGGAATCGAAGTGTAATGAACTTCGATTACGTTACCCAGATGCGGCAGTCGATATTGGACTTGGATATAAAAAGGATTGTGTTTGGCTGTGCGGGATTGTTAATTGAGGAGAAAAGATTCGGTTTTGTTTTGAAGTTTGAAAAGAAGAAGAGGAGAAAGTGCCTTGGGAAAATTAGTAAAATTTTGTTTGTGGCATATGCGGGTGGAATTAAGTGCGGATTTAAAGAAAGAAAAACTTAGTCAAGTGGAGTGAACCGCGAATAAGAATAATCAGGCATAATTCAAAACCACAAAAAATTGTGTGGAAAATAAAATCAAATCTTGTATTGTGAATTAGAATTTTAATTGTTGGATAAGGCAGTTAAAAGTAAAATAGGAAAGTGTCGTAATTTGATTTATTAAAACAAGAAGAAAAAAAAAAGAAAAAAAAACACAGAGGGAAGTTTCCATGAACTCCTTTATGTGATCTATAAAGTGGTGAAAATATTCAATTTTTTTTTGCATTTGGAGATAAACTGTTGGATGAAATGGAAAAGATAATGAATTAGCGAAGAGAAAGAGTAATCAGCGTCTTATGAAAAGTGACCGTTCTGTGATTTCATTTTTTTGGACTTGTGTTAACAATAATTTTTAAATTGAAACTTGAGTTTCAGGTGCCCCGAATTCCTTTCGTTTGTTTTTCGCCGAGCGCTCGGAGTTCAACAAGGAAAGCGTGAGTAATTATTTGGATTTGTTTTTTTCTTATATACTGTTAGTTTATGTTATTAAATTAATATTTTTTTTTCCTTTTATTAAATTGTATCTAACAGATTTTGCGTGCCTAAATTTTAATGAGGGGTTAAAAATTTGTGAATTTTACCTGTAAAATTCTTTTTTACTTTTTGTGAATTAAATAAAACGGCCATGTCTCGTTAAGACAACAAACTTTCATTTCTCAATATGACCTTCCCTTTCCCGTCCTTTTCCCTATGTGCTAGTATTTATATGTAAGGTGGCTCAGCACGAGCAGAGGGTGTCCCGGAAGACCCACGACACGACTGAGCGCTAGCCGGCCTCAGTATGCCACCCCGGGCTACACACCCCTCTGCTAATTCTTAATGTCTGCAACTGCGGTGACTTCCGTGGTTGCTACAACTTCTTCGGAATCATATCGCAAGATCTGTAACTGTGAGTGAAAACCCTTGGATTTCACAGCCGTTCCACCCTACAGACGGGTATATTGTGACTTGCCTCACTACTGGCTTCGTTCCTCCAGAAGCATTCGTGTATTTGGACATGAATCGATATGTTTTTGATTCTGACGGCGTCCCAATCATATATCACATATACCGACGGGCCACCGATAAGAAGATAAAATATCTTCCGAATCTGAGTTAACGAGACCAACAATTCCAATGGAGATACTCATTTGCTAGATTCGTTGAGGCTGGTCGAACTGAGATGGAAAAATCTAGGTATTGGTGGCTGAATGACAATGTCTAAATTATTCGTGTTTATTTTCTGTTTTTGTGCTTTTTCTCGTTACTTAGTTTTTTAGATTCATCTCATTATTGCTACATCTAGTATTGTTATTTATTTGTATTATAAATAAGGTATAGGTTTCAATATAAGGTAACGTTTTTTTTTTTTGATTGAACTTATCTAGAATTAGGATGTAACATATTAGGTATAGGATATAAGTTCATTGTTGTGTTAGTAGTATAAGTAATTTTTGAATAATGCTGGTTGGTTTTTTCTCTTTTTTCCAATTGAATCAAAAAATATCTAATAATCTTAATTAATTTAAATTTGCAAGTGTATTTTTTTCATTAAATGTGTTTAACTGATAACGTATAAATTTAGAGAGCCATTCGGGCCATTAAGTTTTTTATAGTTTTATTGTTTGGAATTTGCTTTATGTTCTTTTAAAAATTTATAACGATTGGTATTAAATAAAGCGCTTTTGACTTTGACTTTGAAATGTAAGCTGCAAAACACATAAAAATTGGTGAAAATGTTTAAAATTTCTTAGTTTTGAGAGAAAATGATAGTTTTGAGTTACAATCAAGTAATTCTGGCGAGAAATAATTTTTTTTTCATAATTTCCTGCGTATCTTTTTGTACACCTATAAATACTATTTTTGCGTCACAGTACAGTTGAGTAAAATATTTTATTCAGTTTTGATAAAGCTCCAAGTATACAAATCTGTCATGATACCTTTGTTATGCTATGGGTGTTAAAGATGGACCCTAACCCAAGCATCCGAAAATATATTGAACGCTTTTGAGTGACGAATAATCGGAGCGAAGCTAGACGGGGACCAATGACGAATTCGATTCAACCACGAGCTGTATGGAATTTCTGTCGTGCCTGAAGTCTCTACGATTGTAAAACTACAGAAGCTGCAATGGACTGGCCACATGAATTGTATGGACAAACAACGGATACCCAAAAAGGTATTCGTTGGGAGAACTGAAGGCCGGTGGCCAGTGGGGAAAACAGGGAAAATTTCAAGATATGAAATAGCAATTCCAGGTATGCAACTGTTGCTTTACTGCAACTTTTGAGTATTTTTCAACAAGTTTTACGGTGTCTTGGTCAGAATGAAACTAGCCCTTGCAATCTTAAACGTCCTTATTGCATCTTAAAAGAGCGCTTAAGCCTGAATATTTGCCTTTTTAAAATAATATTTCTATAAAGATAAAAATCTTATCCTGCATCCATCCAAAATTTGCCGCTTTTTCTCACGGAGTTGAAGAATTGGGAATACGAGTATGTGATTCTGATTAGAAATTTCAAAGAGTATAATACCCTTGGCTTTTTTTTTTTTTTTTTAATTACCTCCATTCCCTACCACTCTCTCCATCACTCTTTCTTCGTCGCACAACGCTCGTGCGATCTGCATTCACATTACGTCGCTTGGTCCTTTGTGCCACCCAGACAATGTTTAACACATCGGTATAAGGGGGCACACAATATAATGTGAACTAGTCCTTTTCGTGAACATCTAGTCCAAAAAATCGTGATCAGCACTCAGAGATAAAAGAAAATTCAATATCATACGACGCATTCAAAAAAAAACTCTGAGTAACTGTCACTTCAGTATCTCGCCGATAGGGTCAAAAAGAACGCCCTAAGATACTGGGCTCATAAAAGCAGAATTACAGGTCCACGCTTCAATCAGTACTCATTAAATGCTCCCTTAGTCTTTTCTTAAATACCAAAAGTGAGTTTGCTTCCTTAACAATTTCTGGTAGATTGTTATATATACGCAGAGCATCATTCGTTGCATCGTTCTTTAGTCGATCCGTTCTGGCAAAAGGTATTACGAATTGATTTGCATTCCTCGCATCATATGGGTTGATCTGTGATACCTTAATTAATGGCGCTCGTTCCGATCCATTAGTTTTTAAATTTCTGTAGATAAACTTCGCTTTCTCCATAATAATAATTTGACTTAAGGTTAATGATTTTGCCAATTGGTAAACCAAACTAGTTTGAGTAAGCATTGGCAGCTTCAGAATGTTTTTATACGCTTTGGTCAGCAGCCTGGATATACTGTTTAAATGTTGCTTCGCTGATTGACTCCAAATAAGTACTCCATAATGCAATTTCGCCAGGACAAACGCATTTAGAACAAGTTTCTTGATGTGCATTGGAAAATCCTCATATCTTCTTAACAATCCTATTATTGGGGCTAATTGCCTTCTTAAGCTATTTATGTGTGGTAACCAGGTCATACGATGGTCTATGATAAGACCAAGATATTTCATTTCTAGCACTCTTTGCAATTTTTCGCCGTTAATATTTAGTTCGACATCTATGTCTCCTTTGTTATTTTGCTTAAAAACAATATATTTTGTCTTTGATGTGTTCAATACTAGTTTGTTTCCGATTAACCACTGATGGAATTTTCCTAGATCGTCGTTGATAGTGTTCACAATGGCAGTTTTGTCTCGTACTGAATAAAGTAGAACTGTGTCATCAGCATATAATGTGTGATATCCCGTCAGCCCACATGTATTTAGATTATTTGTATATAGCAGGAACAAAGTTGGGCCCAGTATTGAACCTTGGGGAACTCCTGTTTCCGTAGGTGCATGGTCGCTCAGTACATTGTTGATTAAAGTTCTCTGCGATCTTCCCTCCAAGTAACTCTTAAACAACTGCTTAGGACTACCCTGAATACCATACGATTCAAGTTTACGAAGCAAGAGATCATGATCAACTGTATCAAATGTTTTTTTCAAATCCACAAAAATTGCGATGACATAATCACCTCTGTCAAGTCCTAGATTGATGAAACGTGTGACAGAATGTAGGGCATCCAAAGTACTCTTGTTCTTTTGAAAACCAAACTGATGTTGGCTTATGATAGAGTTTTCAACTAAGAATGATGTTAATCGATTGTTTAGTATTTTTTCAAATATCTTACTTAATCCCGTCAGCAGCGCAATCGGGCGATAGTTATTCGGGTCAAGATGATCCCCACCCTTAAATATAGGAACTATTTTTGCAAGTTTTTCTTCTTCCGGAAAAGTCCCATTCCTAATATGCACGTTTATAAAATTTGCCATAATCTGGGCTATGTCCTCCTTAATTATACTAATCTCATTCATCGTGATGCTATCAATGCCTGGCGCCGTATTCTTTTTCAATTCATTGATTACATTTAAGACTTCCCTTTTATTTATTTGATGAATGTGAAAGATGGAATTTATTGCGATATTTGTATTATTTACATTGCCTGCTGAACTGGCAACGATTTCTTTAGTGATTCTTCCACCAATTGTTGAAAAAAAATTATTCAATGAGTTCGCCGCGTCACGTGGACACGATGTGTTAGAGGGCCCATCAGGATTCAGTTGAAAGTTTTGTGATATACCCTGGGTTGAAGAGTTATCCTTTACCTCATTTATTATTTTCCATATTTCGCGGGAGTTGTCAGCCGCTGTTTCCATTCTTCTTGAGAAATATAAGAATTTAGCCTCTTTCACCAGTCGTATCGATTCTTTTTTCGCTTGCATATACAGAAACTTGAAAGCCTGGTTTCCACTGTTCTTCCTGTAGTCCGTGTATGCCTGCCTTTTTTTAATACTTGCATCAATTACTTTTTTCGTTATCCAAGTCCGTTGTCGACACCTGATTTTTTTCTCAATTGTAGAACTTTGCTTAGCAGATATGATGATATTTTTGAGTTCAATAATACTATTTGGTTTCCGCTTTTCCAGTAACTCTCGTATGTTTGATTTAAAGAGCTCCTTGTCTAGAAATCTGAACGTTTTGTAGGTCGGCTTCTGTTTGTTCAGGGTTTGGTCTTGAATAGCAATTTTTATCACACGATGATCCAGTTCCGGCCAGTCCTCAAATATGTATGTCATGCTTTCAGCGACTTTTAAATCATTGGTTACTATATGATCCAGACAGGTATTTGACACTGGGCGAGTAATTTGGTTGTTGTTTGTGATTACCGTTCCATTCGTTTCTAGCGTATCCTTATAAATCCGTGCTTCTGGTGATTCTGTTAGCACATCAATGTTTGTGTCCGCTACTGTGATCAAATTTTTTTCAGTTGAGAATAATGTATCTAGTACTGTGCAAAAATCTTGCGCATTCATTCGATTGAGGTTGTAGTACGTCCCTAATTTTATTTTGTTACCTGCATGGTGTACTTCAATTATTATAACGTTATACTTATCAGGCATCACTCTCTTGGTAATGAAATTGATTGTATTTTTTACGTAGATTTCGCTTTCAAATCATTAAAAACACCGCTGACACCACCTGTAAGCCGTGTCTTAAAAACTATGGGGATACTAAACGTTTCTTGTCTGAGTTTTTAGGATTTTCATGGATAAGGGTTACAGCATAAGTTGCATATAGTGATACGAGTAGTGCCTTAAAAAGTTCTAAATGTTTCTCTTGGGATCTATTCAAGCTGACACTAGGTTAGGGTAAATTAACAAATTGAGCGACTTTCTTGATTACATGAAGTCTTAAAAATATTCTATAAAATAAACTTCATCGAAGCTCAGTTCCATGGTCCAACTCACATAAGAACAATCTCCTTATACTAAAGCTAATATTTTCACAATTCATGCACGAATGCAATATCAACAGCCCTTGCAAGCATCCAATTTGGGGGGATATTTGCTATTTTATTATTCCATAAATTGTCCTTTCGTACGAATCGAATGTTTTTGTCCTTTGTGAAATATTTATTGTTTCAAAATTAATTAATGCCTACACCTCATTCCCATCACCTACAATGTCGTTTACCGTTCGGTATTTGTTTTTACTTTTGCTCCCTTGACTCCAGTGAAGCGGAGTAAGCAAGCTTGTGCCTATACTCATACGAGTATGACGATCAGCACATTCAATTATAATCGACAGGGAGCAAAGCTCTCGAGAATTTACATAACCGCAGCCCAATGGATTGATTATCCTGTTCCCATACACACGCATATCGTCCTGATGCGAGCAGGCATGACTCGTGGTAATGGCTCAACATTGCCATGGATAATTTATCATGAAAAACTTTAATTTGCATATTCTCAATTCATTCATTTGCGTAAACACATTGCACAAATTTATTGAAAACATACGATGTGTAAAAAATGAGAAATAAATGTGGGTAGCGAAACAGTGGCTAAGAAGGAGGAAGAAGGAAGTCGAAGTCAACGATGATCAGGATGCTCGCTCCACGCTGAGCTGATATTGTGGGCTGAAGAGGTGGAAAAGTAAGAGTGAGTTGCTATTCGTCTCATATATGTGAGCGGAAAATTGATATCATCCCTTATATGAAAGTTGGTATTATTTTTTCCAAGGAAAATCAGCCACATACCAGCCAACCAACCAACCACGCCATGACAACGTTACTTGTACTCGTATGTTTGAATATGGGCACACGTGTTTTAAGAATATTCCTTGTTCTGAGGTTGCTGATATCCTTCTTCTTCTGATGGCGCTGTATTAAAGGAGCATCATCGTTCTACCAGAGAGTGCAGTACGTGGAAGAATATGTAATGGAACTTTATTGATTTTTCTTCGGTGTTTGCGATCCAATAGATTCAAATGTATGATGTTTGAATAAAACCAGATTGGTTGGCTCAGAGACGATTGAGATGTTAGTCGCATCGAACGCACAGATTCCTCAAGGTTTTTGCCATATTACTTGCATTTGGACCGAACCAGACCAACTAGGTCATCAATTTCATTAGACTGCACTCCTAACTCGGCAAAAAACTAAGAGCAATTTGAAATTAAATTTCTACAAAATCGCTAGCAATAACAAGTTAAGCTCTAGAAATTTAAAATAGCGAAGAAAATGTTTAATGAGTACCAGAGAAAAAGAAACAACTTCCAAACTACTGAAGACTTAATACAAGACTGTTGCGAACCTTCAAACTTCTTGTATTAAATTTCATCAAAGAAATAAAACCTCACCTTTGATGAGTTCCATTAAAATGGCGAAACCTTGTAAAGTTCAAGAGCGAAAGTAAGTCATACTCTCACGTTATGCTGAAATTTTAATTAAATTTCGACTGCCGCGTGCAAACATTTTCGCTCTTTATACCATAACCTTATATTTATACCCGTATGTGATGCTTGTTCAAATATTCATGTGTGTTAGCTAGGAAATCTACGATTCCTGCGATGCATGTAAGGGATTAGAGTGCGTTTGAGACACGCATACAAACGTAAAGATGGATGCTTGGAAAGATCTACGAATATGAATTCAAACTACACATCAACGTACAAAACGTTTCGCAAACGTGATTAGGAAAACTGAAACGTACAACGATGTCCTTCTAATCTATTCCTTACTGTCTTGATGGTGTTGCTCTGCTCTCACTTCCAGGCAGGTTTCACTCTTGTTTCTATTTCTATTCCTGTTGTCATTGCTTTCGTCGGTGTAGTCACATCTAGGATATACGTCAATTTCCTAAACCTATTATTTCACATTAGACTTTGATTTGTGAAGTTTTGAAAATGAGAGAATACCAAGATAAATTACAAGAGGAAGACAGGCAGCTTGCTAACTTAATTGGCATTAATCATTGAAATTCAGGGACACGTTTGGATTCTGAGTGTGGATAGATGCGGGTTTGGTGATATTGGGGTTTTTAAAAATAAAATTATCGAGCTTTGACGGTCAGCAGATTAGGGTAGTGTGCAAGAATAAACAGTTTCCAGTATAAAAAGTATATACAGGAATTATTTGTATGCAACTTTTGGAATAAATGGGAAATAAGTCGAGGGAGGATTTTAATTATTCGTGCTCCAAAAGTACGAAAAAAAAGAACAACTCTAACAAAAACCAAATAAATTAAGGGTGCTACCGGACTTGATCAATCAAACATACTCAAATATAGTATTTTATTAATTTCAAGAATTTTTTTTTGTACTTTGTACATATTTCCATGTATGTAATTGAAATCGCCATATCTCAGACATTTTTTGAGCACTAGATCTAACTTGGCAACAGTGCTTACTCTATGTAAAAAATTCGATTTCGATGCCATCTGAGATGATTTCAATGCGAACGTCCCTCATGGGGAAATATTGCATCTAATAGTTAGCGTACAATCAAATATGAATCTCATATTTATTGCCCCAAAAAAGCCTACGTTCCGCCGAAGCTCGTTTATTATTGTCTTCTTCATCGTTTCTGCTAATCTGGTAAATCTCTCTCACAGTTGGAGGAATTTCGAGTGTAGAGTTCTTGACGCCAAGTCTGACCATCATTTAGTTGGGCTGGCCTTAAAAGTGAAAAGGGGTCCGTAAATTGCGGTTGCAGATCCTCAACTTTTTATTCAATTCAAACGAATCAATTGGGCAGCAGTTAGTGCAGACCTTGGCGGAAAATTAAAGGGAATTTCGATCAATAGATCGAAAAATCTGCCTAGTCCTGAAATCGATGAGTCGCATTGTATACACTCAACCCTGAATACGCTCACCTCAAAGATCTCTTTTAAGAAATCTTCAAAAAATTACCTTTATCGAGATTTATTAGAAGACATCTTGGAGCTTCATCGTCGACGTAGTAATAAATTTTGGCTCTCCGGCCCATATTGTAAAAATTATAGGCAGCATCCTGAGGGGACGAACTGCCTTTGCGGTGGCTGGTGGAGCTAGGTCAGACCCATTTAGTATTGACTCGGTGTTACATAACCAGTATACCCTATGTATACTGGTATGAACTGGGAGCTCATTTGATGTGTATCCTATATACATCATCAAGGCTCCCGGGGAAAGAACTCGTTCTAAAACCACTTACCTACTACTCTGTCCATTTAAACCAAATCACCAAAGGCAAGAGTTCACTTTAAAGAATTACTTTTTATTTTATTGTTCATTTTTTAAAACGTATATTAACACCAAATTGATTAATCAACTAAATAACAATATTAGGTTCACACAGGTGAGCGCCAGCCTGAAGAGGGAATTAAAAACACGGGTTTGTGGATCGGGGTGGCCATACGGCGTGAAACGCCGAAGGGCCGATGGAGGATCGTGGCTCAAGCCAACACCTCACCCATTACAGCTTTCTCGTACACAGGACGAGATCTCCGGATAAATTTTAATCCCGAATACTTGGATGATGTAAACGGTAATTGGGTAGCAACACGCTCCCTTTTGTATTTGAACAAGACTGACTGCCTGGTATAAGACTCCACGACTATAAATATTGATCCAATACGAGCTTTTGATCCAATTCGCCGCTAAAATCGCTGAGACGATGAGAAAGTGAGTTCTCATTTACTGTAAACTTCTCTCCCCGCTTCATCTTATCAATTTGTAGATGCTGAGAGCCATTCTGCGATATTACGATATTTTTGCAGCCAGCTTGGGGGAAAATACATCACATATGTATGAGCGAGGAAAGCTTTTCGCCTCTATGTTCGCCGCAGCTCTCAGTCAGCAGGCGAAAGCTTTCACATGATCGCTATTCCATTAGCTTGCTCATACATACAGCTTCTCGCTTGTGGTTACTCGCTGCCATGTACGCGTCATCCATATGTTGAAGCTTCACAGCGGCCGCAACGTACGTGAAACTTACCATGTACGTATGAAGTGAATTGCCACGTACGTATGAAGTGAATTGCGGGTTGATCTAGCGTATGCCCATTGGACGACAATTATATGCTTTGATAACGATGGGCGTATGTGCTTGCTTCTTTTCAACATATTCACGGCTGACATTCCGGGCGTAAGAGATGAATATAAGCCCGAAATCCAGATAAACCTCTTTGCTAACGATTTGTTAGGGTTGTTATTTGAGCACAATTTGCGCTTTGCTAAAATGAGGCTCCTAAAATACTTGGAACCTCTTACTTTACATCACCGGAAAGGTAATTGCAAAGAAAAGTGAAATCATTGTATTCAAGGCCCCCACAAAAACTTTGGCCGTCGTGCAAGGGGCATCTGTGACCAGGATTAAGCTCGATGGGCAAATAGTGCACTGCTTTAGGCAAACGAAGTACTTGAGGGGTAATTTTAGATAGACAGGCTACCTTCAGTGCTCACGCTGACAATGTTTTGGAAGGTATAAGAAGATAGTACACATAAGTACTATCTTTTTATAACTCTTGTTAGAAAACAGTCAACAGCGAGCAAGCGAGTCAAAGTTTCAGCCTATAAAACCTTAATTCGTCCGATCATCACATATGCGGTGATGGTATGGGCTCCGAAAAAATGGGCCAAAATAACATGAGTCGAGTGAAAAATCCTTTGAGCTTCCACAGGCCTATACAGACGGGAAGACGGACAGCAATGAAGGCAATCAAATTGCATGAGGAAAACTCTGGCGGAATCAGGAGAGCCAAGGCACACAAGGTGGAAGTAGTCAGGACAGCGGTGGGTAACCGCTCGATGGATGCAGCGAATGAGTAGTTTTAAGGTAGTTTGAAGGAAATAGTGCACTTAATTTTAAGAAACTCAATTTCAAAACTGCACTCTTCAATGCTAATGAATTTTGCATCAAATTTCTTTTTATAATCTATTAATTTTTTATTATTTTGTGGGTTAAAGCGAAGTTTTAAATCACTACACAAACAAAACGTTAAACTAGTATGTCTTTGTTTGCTGCATATATCTCATATGCTTGAATCATAAATAATGAGCTTCGTGAATCACGTTTCAACTCCGACGTGGAATGCGAATTTCCTGCTTCAACAGTTTTGTTTAATACAAGTAACTTTTGACCATGAGTTTGTTATCATAATCATTCATGAATCGTTTCTAAGGCCCAGAAAACGATTTCGAATCCCTAAAAAACTACATCATGCCAGGTTAAAGAAGTGAAAGGGCCTTTTTCAGGAGACGAAATGTGTATGATTATCTAATTATCATACCTACTCTACAACGATTAGCGATATTTGCTGTTGCGACAAAAAGACACCAATAACATCGTAAATTTATTTTTTAAAGTTCATTGTGATATTTGAGTACAATTCTCCTTGAAATAGAAATTTCCTGGACGATTTATGTACACTTGTTGCATTTAAGATCTATTTTAGTTGCTAAGGATTCCAATGCGGTCCATTTCCTCTGAGAAGCCATAAGAAGTTATAAAGCTGAGTCTGAGCTTAATACATTCCATAACACTCATCGACTTTAGCCTGCACATTCTCAATGAACCAATACACCATAGAAGATGTAATAACTTTCCCCTAGACATTGAAATATCATAAAATTCCGGCTTTAAAATTTAGTTAAGTATTCTCGATGAATATTTTCAGATCAAAAACTAGTCTACTTCCTTACAGAAGGACTAGAAAGCTTAACAAGTCACATTGGCCAATACCCTGAAACTACTGATGGCATCAAAAATATCATTGATAGCTTGGCTTATTAAATAAAGCCAAAACTCCGAGATTTGATGCAGGAAAATTGTGTATCCCAATTGATGCAAAAATTTCATACATCTACTTTTTATTCAAAAATCAACTCTTCAAAATGATCAACATAACTTCATTCTATAATAAAACCGAACAAACATTATCTTTACCATTTTAAACTATAAACGATTCTTTTGCTTTTTCAGTCTTTAAAGCATTAATCAAAAAAATGCCTAAACGATCTATTTATCTACCGGGAATTTTAGGATATTAAACACTCGTTCCTTTGCAACCACCGACAACCCACTCCACAGAACTCCCAAGACAAACTTTACCACCCTGTTTGTAGCCCCGTCCAGTCTCCCCCACACCACTCAGCTCACATGCATTTCCCGTTCTCCCACTTTGCTTGTTCCCTCCTTTGTCAATAATCAATACTTCATCACATGCTACTTATGTTCCATACAACAGATTTCACGGTAACTGACCTCTTTTGGCCATCTTGATTCCCATCAGATATGAACGCCATGCAACGATGCTCCATATGTATGAACACATCACTGTATTAAGTTCATTCTACAGAGATAATGAAAACCAAACAATGGGCGAACAAGTTGGTGTCACCAGGTATCGAACACCGGACCCTCGACACTGACCCATAGCTCCACCAGAGCTACATGGATTCATGATCCGTCCCTATACTCGTATATGTAATATGCAAAATACACCCGTTGACTTGATTAATGTGCAAGAAAACTTGCATGTTCATTAAATATGCAAATGTCTTCAAGCTAGCACTCCCAATTGTCAAAAAATTTGTAATGCAGAAACTAGCCGGGCTCGTACAAAGAAGCAGTTGAATTACGCATAGACGGATGCAAAGACAGAAAGACGGATAAACAGACAAACAGATGGACACACAGAATGCGAAACTAGCAAGTCTTTGTAAAATTCGTTTTACAAAGCCCTAACAATGGCGAAAATAAAATATAATATGGCTCTGAAGCCAATTAGATTCAGTCCAATACAAGGACGGTCCAGTAAGTGCTTAGTCTACAAAAAAAGCGAAAATTTTGGAAAAGCGGCATTTTATTTCTCAACACAATCTTCTCTTAGCTCGATACACTTGATCCAGCGACACTCTGAGTTCTGAAAAATCTCGGGTTATGTAAATTAGGCCACCGTGGTGGCGATGGCTCCACCATTCAACTCATATTCTGCCCGACGAGTGGCTTTCTCAAGTTTGAAAACAAAAAAAGTCGCACGGGGCCAAATCTGGAGAATACGAGGGATGGGGTAGCAGTTAGTAGCCCAATTTGGCCGTGACGACGGTGGAGGTGTGAGCCGGTGCATTGTCATGGTGGAAGAGCGCTTTTTTTGTCGAATAGGCACTTTTTCCTGCAATTTGGCGTCGAATTGGCCCAATAATTCAGTATAGTGGAGCCTTGTGGCCGTTTTGCCCCTCTCTAGGTAGTTGATGCAGATTATACCTGGTGAATCCTAAAAAACGGTGGCCATCACCTTTCCGGCTGATAGGACAGTCTTTCCCTTCGTCAGAGCACGTTTGTCGAGTGAAATCCACAGGTTGAACTGCTCCTTGGTCTCTGGTGTATACCATTGGAGCCATGTTTTGTGGACGGTCACGAATCGGCGCTTCAACTTTTCCGCAAACGCTTCAACTTTTCTGCAAATGCGTCGATCAACTTTTTCGCAACAGCTTCGGGGTGGTTAAGTCTTCAAAATTGTGTTCATGTCCAATGCACTTGCAGCTATAGAAGGCTTTGGAAGATTTCCATCAATTCACGATTTTGGTTGTTCCCAAAAATATTTACATATGTAGTTTGTGTTTTGCGAGTGCTCACTTTTTATGACTGCCCGATCGTTGGACATTTACTTTGTTTGCCGGTTGTCTACTCCATCACCTTCTTCACCAAGTATTTGCATATGTCGTTTGGAAGAATACTCGCGAGTGTTCGGTTCTCCGATCCACAATGTCGTAGCGAATGATGTCCCGTTTCACGTACGCATTTCTGCATTCAAGTTCTGGCAGTATTAACCACATTCGCTTTGATGCTAATATCCCCGCGTCAGCATCTACTTACCTACCTGCTGCCGAAGGTTTGTGGTTCGTTATTTGGCTTATGTTTTCCGGAGGCTAGGTTGAGCGTGAATACTATGTGAATGTTCTATGCTGGGTTGGTCCGACTCCCATTTAAATAAAAATAGCTTAGCTAGCGAGAACAAGGGATGGATCAGCCTACGACTATATAGTCGCACTACTGTCGCAAGTTACACAGGGTTAAATGGAAGTGCGTACACTACGATTATCGACAATTTTGGCCAGGTCGGCAGTCGCAGGGATTTGCGATTTTTCCTAAAACCAGTTTAGTAGGAAGTTTTTGTGATACTCGCGCAGGCCAACATCATTTGGGCATTTGACGCTGACGTGTATGGAAGTTTCTTACATAGTGCATATATTCCTGGCAAGGACAGACCTTCAAATGAGCATATTAGTTCTGCGGATGTGTGAAGTTCCTTTGCAAATCTTGTCGCAGTGTTTTCATATTTGCGTCTAAAAATCGCTAGTTACGACAATAAAATTACAATGTGGCCGAACCCTAAGCCTCTATATCTCGCTGGAATCAACACAATGAAGAACTAAGAAATCCAAGAGTTTGCTACCAATATTTCCTCCTATACTTTCTGCCACAGAGGCAGTCAGGGCAGATGTACTTTTTATTAAGTAACATTTCTGATTCTTACGACGTAAACTGCGGCGTGAAGTGCGTTTCAGCATTCAAGAAAGTTTGGGACTCGGTTAGTGGAGTGTCCTGTTGGCTGCTGCTGGTTGATGTCTTGTGCCTTAAGTGTTGACATATATATTAGTTATACATGTTTGCTGCGATGATTAGTCAACGATTTGGCATCATTGATGCGGGAAGATGAAGCTAAAGATAGCAGAGTCTTTTGCTTATGATGGGGTCTGTTATATTTAAAATAGTTAATGTTTCTTGCAAACAAATGAGTTTCTAAATAGATTAAGGATGCTCTCCCTTTCGTGTAGTTTACGTAGTTTGCCTCGAAAATCTGGACCAATCGCTTAAATCAACGTGAAAAGCGCAGCCAACAATCTAGAGGTGTCAATTGGTTGTTCATCCATACGGTTCACGTGACTAACCTATTGCAGCTTCTACAGTCTTACACTCGTTGAGACTTCCAGTTCGTCAAAAATTTCATTGGCTTCCGTCTTAGTTTCGCTCCTATCATTCGCCCCTTGACCCGTCACTTGAATGCGTTCAATATGTATGTTTGTGGCTGCTTGGGTTAATTTTAATGTTTGACACTCAAAGTATAGTACCTGCCTTATCACAGATCTGTATATCTGAATCTTTGTTTTCCTGTGTAGGCAGCTAGTCTTCAAGATCGTCAAAACTAAATTAAAAAATTTAATTGGGGGCTGTATATACAACACACTCAATTAAACCAATTATAGAAGTTTTCTGTCAGCTTCGTCATGAAGCTAATAGGCACTAAAGCAATGAAAGGATACCTAAATAGCTGTAGTACATTTATGCTTGCATCGAACAGCGATTGGCCGCTAAGAGTGAAATTCACACCAATTTTGTTTGAATTATAGTCGTTGGGAGAACTGAAGGCCGTAGACCACTGTGAAAACCGGGGAAACGCTGGTCTGACTCGGTCAACGAAGACACTTCATCGCTGCTCGTATTTCGAAATTGGAGGACGCAGTCAATGGACCGAGACAGTTGGAGGCGCTATTTGCAGGAAGCGAAAGCCCGGGAGGGGCTATAGTGCTACGAAGAGAAAGAAGATAAAGTAGCTCCCTTATAAAGGTAAATAATTACTGATGTGAGATTGAGCCTTTGCTTATCTACTTGATAGCCCTAGGTTGGTCCAACTCCGGCTGGTTTCAGCATTCAGCTGGTGCTGTCGCCCGATTTGACTAAGAATAGCAGGACTAGCGAAAATAGGTCTCCGTATCTCCCCGGAATCAACACAATGCAGAACTAAGAAATCTAGCAGTTTGCCATTGATGTCTCCTCCTAAAATTTCTCTCGCAGAGGCAGTCAGGACGACTGTATTTTTTTATCAAACAACATTGCTGTTTCTTACGAACAAAGACTAGCCCGGTTTAAAATAACTACAGCTAATTAGTTTTACTTGAGTTTCAAGCCTCGTATAAAATCTTTTATTAATAAGACAACAAAGCCAAACTGAAAAACAAATTGCTTGTTTCCTGGGATTGATTGATTGCGCTTCCCAGTCCTTTGAATTACTATGTACTTACTATTGGTCTAGTATAATATTAGTCTCCTTTCTGAATTTTAAAACTTTAATACCCACTGCAACAAAAATATTCTCGCTTGAACTTCATTTCTTGGAAAATTTTTATCAAAGAATTTCACTCCAGCTCCCCCTCCCCACACTTTCGCAACAAATCTTATCAACGATTCTATAAAATGCTGAAGAAGCCTAAATATTTACATTCGATTTTTTCGATTCAATGCAATATTCCAACCCAAACAATCCTATCAAGGGTTCATTGCATTGTTTTACTTTCATACCTATGTATTTAAGGTTCAACGTATGAAACAAATCGTGTTACTTGACTTACCTCCTGAATACCTTTCGATTGTTTCACGCTCTTGAGCCCACGGCAGCTGCGATTTTTCCTCTTACAAAACCAAAAACCACACTTATATGAAATGGACTTTTGTGTTTATTTGAGAAGGCTTTTCGCAATCGTCCGTAATACAATATCATCATAAAAACCCCTTGAAATCATTTCTAGTCCCTTTCGATGTGCCGATCCGGATCCGGATATACAAAAGCACCGCACACTAACCTCGTAAGGCGCGAGTGCTGCAGAACGGACCACATATAAATTGGAAGCATGTGCCCCCACATAAAATACATAATAACGTTCAACAAGGCGAACCTTTTACATGTGCTCTAGTCCTAAACGTATTTACATTAAAAGTCGGTCTTTTATAAGCAAATGCCCAGATACGAGGATAGTAGTCGTCGATTTTATAAAATGAGCCTTAAACCACACAGACAGGAGCAGCATATCTCGCAGATAGACAGAGGTATAATATTATAGATATTCGCTATCATATTCCGTATTATGTATGCTGTTGAAGCGGGGTCCCGACCTAAGCCTCACTATCTGTACCTTGGTATCTGCTGCTCATTCACTCCTCACATTTCTCGAACATCCTGTCTTCCGTGGTGCGGATGAGAGTGTTGCCGTCTAATCCTGCTTCTAATGGACTCACTTCGAGAGGAGTCTATTGGTCGGAATATAGGACCAGAATCACATAGTCAGCATAGCCGTATCCAAAAAGTTAAAGTTATTAAAGTGGATGATTCCCAAAATGTTAAAGTTGAATGGGAAAATCCTTTTTCAGGTAAGCAGAATGTTTATAAATTCCATCGAGAATTCCGGCTGTTTAGAAATCTGGGATCCTTCCGTTTCAGCTGGGAGCACAGGTGAAAATTAGAAAAAAAATATCCAACACCATTTCGCTGACAACTCTAATCCAAAAAGGACGTTAAAGGACGAATAGCCTCCACACATTTCCAATAGCGCATTAAGTGCGGTCGTACGTAGAAACGATGAATGGCGTGTAGGGGGTGAGTTGGTGGTGGGTGCGGAGGAGGCACGGCACAAGTCCTTGTGTGCATGAGGGCACATTCAACCCTATCTGGCTCTCGGTCGAACCCGTTTTCATAAATTCATTCTTGTGTGAAGATGCGCAACGTAAATTTGTCTGCATCTCTTTGATTAATGTCCTGGCAAATATTATCAGTTAAATGGGTTGATATTCAGGCTACATGGTTATGAGAGGATAATTCTGAGGGTGGAAACCATATCGTGTACGTAGTATATCGCTGGCTCTTTGCAAGGTTCGTATACGGGCATGGAAATTTTCCTTGAACAATGTGAAAGCGATTTTCACATGAGCGAAAAAAACCACTCCTGGAAGAAACCGAACCAAGGCTGGAGCGCACGGAATGATAGAGAATCACGAGTGGATGGAGAATGGAAACCATATCGACCACGAAAGACCAAAATTACGACTGCAAGCGAATCTAGAAGGTTGGAGCGGTTTTAGATTACAGCAACAACCAAAGCATTGCATCGGGCTGATGGCTGAAGAATTAACGATCACCATCATTCGTTCTCTATCATTATCGCCGTTATCGTTACCACGGTGTTGGTCTTTTCGACTCTGCTCTCCTTTCATTCCTCTACAATGTGGCTCGGCTCTGGTTTGATGAGCCCCCTTTAAACTTTCAAGTATTATCTATCGCTGTAGTAACGGACGATGATGCGTTCGGTTTAAATACCGGGACTGTAATTTAATCCATCATTAAAAGAACGCAATACGAGCAAACTGAAAGATACTCGTATAGATTTTGAGTGCGGAGGAATATCTTTCACTTGAAGAACTTTGATAGGGTCTCGAAATCTTCTTAAAATGCGATATGTTCTTTGTTGAAATGTTTTCTGGGGGGCGATGCGATAATGGGCGATGCCTGTTGTTCTCTCTCATCGATATCGAAGGGTTCCATGGTTGCTGGGTTGGCAGTGACGTGATTTGTGAATAATGCGATTAAGACATTCAATACTTTGTAGTTGAGATTGAGTCTTTAATTGAGTTTTTGGAATCAGTTTTCATACAATATGGCTTAGAAATTTTATTGGAATTTCATAAAGTCTTAAATTGATTGATTGATTTGTCATGAAAACAGAGGTGACCAAAAAATGCATATAACAGTCTTCAATATATTTCCTAAAGTTAACCGAATCATGGATGTGGATCTTTTACGAAATGATTCATTTTCCTACAATTAAACGTCATGAACAAACTGTATCAATATTTTAAATATTGTTAACCTTGTTCTTCAACGCCAATTTTTCCATTATTCACATAAAGATTTTGAGATCACATATAAAAAGATATTTTAAGGAGGTTTTTGCTAGCCTTATTGACCTTCCTCTACAGAAATGTCCCCTGTGCTCAAAAAGATGTTTGCACACATGAAAAGATTCACAATTTGTTTTGAAAAGCAAACCCTTGCCCACCTAAATTGAACTTCCTAAGTAAAAAATTAAAAGAGAAAAACAAAAGAACAGAAAACTTTCAAGTGGGTAAATATGATTAATTTTTTAACCGTCTACCAAAGGAAAGAAGGTTATCAATTCATCAGATTTTTTGTTGCTTTTTTTATGTCTGTTCACGTATAACTTTTGAACGGAGATAGATAGAAGAGTCATGTTTTCGGCAAATACTATGTCTTACTACCAATTAGGTCCCATCAAAAGGACGAGGAATTCCATTTACGGTAAAGGACTTTTACCGTTAAAACTAAAAAATTTCCGGCTTTCACCCCGATTTTTCAGCATAACTAATCGACACGTGTAAAGATTTTGATTGTTAGGATTTTAAATGAAGGAAAACTTATTGAACTTAAATGTCTCGGTACGGAATTTTAATCCTTTCAAGGAGTCTGTAGATATTAAAAGTTCAATATGATACATTGATGTCGAGAAATTGAATTTTAATGATATTTTGTCTGAATAATGCCAACCATTTTGCACTCTTCAAGAATTTGATGGAGGTATCGATTCCTTGGCGACGAATGATGAAAATAATTAGTATCCTTAATTTTCTGTATCAATGGTACACTTTAGTCAATCATTTCTACCTGAAATAACCGATAAATTATTTCTAAATGCGGCATAAATACAATTCAACAGGATTTACAGCAATTTCATTGAAGAAAATTTCAGGATGCTTTTCTCTCCCACCATCATTCTTCACCTAACGATGAACTTATTAAAAGACCCTTCTTACATCATTGGACATAAACGCTACCCAAAGGATTCACAAAATTCACTGAAGAAATAATAAGGATTGAGTGATTGCAAGTTAATCACCATTTGAAAATTGATTCATTACTTTGACACCAAGAAAACTCCTAGTCTGCATAGTATTCGTCCATATGTTGATTGTCAGGGTTATATTACTCAGCCCTTTAATTTTATTTTTAAAAAGATTTTGTGTAACTTCATATCGGTTCTCTAGTATTCTTTTAAAAGTATGCCTGGATGGAACATTACACAGAGGTACAGCTGCTTTTATTATGTTTAGAAATCCTTCATTTTCCTTCTGGAACGGCTGTGAATCTTCGCAAATTACAAATTTCCTTTAGCTCCATTTTCAGAGAATTCAGTTATGTTCCTGAAACTCTGACTTAGTGTCGGCTGAAATATTTTTTTTTTTTTTTTGTAATTAGACGATGCATTTATGTCACTTGCATTAAAGTTACAATCAGAATCAACAGCACTGTTTTCATATAAAGCAGATTCAGATGCAATTATCTCAGCAGAAGCAGAAACGGTTGACATTGAACGTTTTACGAATGTCTCCTTGCGTGATTTCTTCGCGTACGTTTTACGAACTGTGTTTTCCTCACTGCACTTTGGTTCAAGTCTCGTTGGCGTCAACGAGATTTAGTTCGAGTGGTTCTTCAAACGGACTATAAACCTGTTCAATTATGATACGTAGTGGTTTAAAATCAGAACATATCGCAGCTGGGTGGGCAAACACACGGCCAAAGCGTGATAATGATCATATCACCTTGCGGAGTGCCGATACATTAGATCATGACAATGAGATACTCTAACTATCTCTAATCGAAGGCCCAAAAGGGACTTTAGGGCTACCAAGAAGAAGAAGAAGATTATTAATAGATAAAAACGTTAATGTTTCGTTCTACTCAATAGTTAATAAAATAATCGCTTGATTCAATTCAATTCTCCCGTCTTTAACCTTCAGCCGTCGTTATTCAAATTTACATCTTTCGTCGTTTGGCTTCGTTGTGTAACTTTACATTATTCGTCTTCGGGCACCGTTGTTCAACTTTATTTTTCGTTCAGTGGACCATCGGTTTATTTAGGGTTGCCAATCCCAGAATTCGGCCGGCCTGCACGTCATCCGCCTCGGATAACCCTTCGTGATGATCTGCAGAATAACTGCTGTCACTATCACCGTCATCGACCACCCATAGCTTCATATACTCGGCACAAGTGCTGGTGCGCAATGCAGCTTCAAAAAATTTAAATTTTCAGACTATTTTGCTTGGCCATCTTCCGCAGGTCCTCTCGCTTGTCCATAAAACTGTTGCTGATCTCATCCTCTAGCCATTTCTTCAGTTCAACATCAGCTCTGTCTCGTAGTTTTATCCGAAAATTAGTTCAAATGGCGTCATGTTGATATTTCTTTGAGACGTCCTTGCAGTCGATCTACATATTTATACCATTTAGTGGGTTCAGCAATTGCCATTTTAGTTAACACCGCTCTAATTATCGCATTTATGCGTTTCACCTGACCGTTTGCTCGTGGTAGTTCTGTTGTGATTTTTAAATGCTTGATCTTCTGCTCAGTACAATACTTCCCAAAATTATGAGAGGTAAAAACTGATCTTCTGTCGCTTATAATGATGCTTGGGTTTCGAAAAACTTTCCTCTGTTGTTCCAGCTTCTCTAATACTTCTTTACAGGGTATATCCACACATATTTTGTAAATGAGTCTTTAATTATGAACACGTACTGAAAACTTTTGCTAGTACTTTCCAGCGGGCCAAGATGGTCTGCATGAAATGTATGAATTCATGAATTTTACTAATCAATTCATAGCTCATTGCTTTTGGAACAACAAGAACCTCTTCATAATCTTGAAGCCGATACACTCAACTATTTTTAAGTTTTTGTAAGCCGTCTTTTGCGCCTTCAGAAGGATAATCAAGTCATCCATATACGGCCATACTATGCTTTGTCCTGCCTATTCAGCTCTCGAAATACTGTGTTAATAAATTTCTGAAAGACAGCTGGGGAATTACATAGTCCAGTAAGAATACACTGAAACTGGTATTGACAATCTCGCACGACGAAAGAAGTGAACTTCCTACTCTCCTCTTCAACCCCAACCTGAAAGAATCCGTTGCCTACATCAAATGTTTTAAACGTCTTAGCCTCCTTTAACTTGTCCAAAATATCGTCAATTAATGGCGTCAGATATCTATCTTTTACGATGACTCCATTTATCTTCCTATAATCTATGCAAACTTGGTGTGGTCCATCTTTCTTTTTGGTAACTATAACTAAGTTAGCAAAATCGGACGAACTTGGTTCAATTATATCATTCTAAATCCATAACTCTACTTGTTTTGAGACTTCATCACGGTCATACATAGTGAGTCTATTGTAACTGCTATGATTTGGAGTATCGGCCTTCATTACAATTCTCAGCTGAATATTAGTTGTCTTGATCTTCTGGGGTGTGTACTCCTTAAACATAGTCTAAGCCTCCTCCTGCCTGATTCTAAGGTGAATGTTGGAAAACATATCTGGGCCAGCATCATCGCTTCTCTTCGAATTAATCTGTATCAGAGAAAGAATCTCGGAAGGTAGTTTTCCGATTCGGATACGATCTTTGCTAATGAATACTTTAGCGTCGTTAAAAAGCTTGGCGCCTACTTTCGCATCATACGTTAAATTGTGATTTTTGACTACATACGCTTTTGTCGTAAACTCGACGTTAAAATTCCCGAATCCATTCAGCGTTATCTCTGCGCTCTGCAACAATGGTGATCCCACTTTTCGATGGGTATCGGCGTTCATAAGGTTAATCTGACTTCCGGTATCAATCAACGCCTCAACTTTTAAAGCGTTTATGTCAACCATCTTTTTCATCTTATTCGCAGCGTTTACAGCTATCTGGTTTACTCTCGTGTTATCTTCTTCGGTTGTTGGCTGGATTCTTCGGTTGTTGGCTGGATTCTGAGAGCAGTCGAATGGTCGATGGCCGAAATTGTTGCTTGCTGGTGCTTGAGCTCATTTGCAATCCTCTAGCTACGTTGCCAAAATCAGTGTTTGTACTTCGCTGTCGAACAAAAGTTTTGCCACAATCAATATGTTTCATTGATTGTCTTTTCGCCATCGCCAAAATTTCATCGTATATTTTGAGTTTCTCATTGAATTCTTTCAAAGTTTTCACGCCGCATAAAATTCCCTTGTTTATTGGTTGCTCACTGATTCCGTCAACAATGAAAAAATTAACGCAGAGTCTTCAATTTTACCGTGACTGGCGAGTTCTTTCATGTAGAGGAAATACTCGCGAATACTTTTATCATTTTTCACTTTAGTGTCCACTAACATTTTGTGTAGCTGAGTACTGTTCAATTTGGGACCATATTTTCAACTAAGTGCTTTTTTTAAAGCTTTCCATGAATTTAAACGTCTTTCAATTTGCACAAACGATTTCGCCAGTCCCCTTTAACTTTTTTTCGCAGATATGAACAATATTGTATCGCCTAAAAAAACAACACCGCCATTTCTTCTAAATGTTCAACCCAGTTATCAATTGAATAATTATCGGTGCCATCAAATGGCCTGATTGAGTCTTCAATGTCTCTTAAGCTTATAGAAAACATTCGTTTCTGTTCCGCTGAACTTTTATTGACTTCGTATGTGGAACCAGTTTGGCTATCCCCGTCTCGCTCGTCATTGTCGCCTCCATCGTTGTTTTCGTCATTATCTTCTTCAGCGCTTAGCTCAGAAGAATTTTTAACTAATCCAAGTCACTCAGGGCATCACAAGCTTTGATGGGCAATTCGTCACTGGGCTCGTCGTAATCGATGCAGAGAACGCTGGCAATCGCCACAATATCCCGTTCGGTCAATTGCTCGGCAATAAATTGTACTTTGCTTTTGTATTCGTCAGAATCGCGCTCGAAACTGAATTCACAAAAGGTTCTTAATCTTTCCCAGTTTTTACGATCGCCCTGATTTCCAAACACAGATAAATGGATTTTTTTAATAATTTTGTTTGACGCAATTTTCGTGACTACACCTGATATTCCCCGTAGAGGGATCATTTTGGGTTCGCTTTCATACAAGTTCAAGCTAAACGTCGTTTCACTGCCGGCACTAATGCACTACACTCTTAAAGCATCGAATGTTTCTCGATGTAATGTTTGCTGTGGCGTATGTTATGCGGCAATCCCGGTTGAGCCCCCACTTTGTAGGAAATTCACCTTATACACAGTTTTATGAAATTAAAACACAATCTTTTTCAAAAATATATTATTAATAGATAAAAACGAAACAATGACTTTATTCAATAGTTAATAAAATAATCACTTGATTCGATTAAATTCTCGCGTCCTTAATCTTCAGTTATTCAAATTTACGTCTTTCGTCGTTTGGCGTCGTTGTGTAACTTTACGTCATTCATCTTCGAGCGTCTTTGTTCAATTGTGTTTTTCGTTCAGTGGGCCATCGGTATATTTAGCGCTGACAAAATTACGAAATTGCGACAATCGATCAATATTCTCAAACGGAACTTCCTCGCTCACATTCCAGTTGAACAAAATCTTAACTATAATGAGAGCATGATTCAATACTTTCGAAGACATGGCTGTAAACAGTGTATTCGCAACAAAACCCATCTGATTTGGGTACAAATGTTGGTCTTTGAATAATAGTAGTCGTTAATTGGCAAATTTTGAAGTGTATTAAAGTGCTATCCCAGATACGAATATAGAATCTGAGTAACATTTTGGGAAAGCAAAAGCACCCATGCTTTCTATGATTAGTGAATTACCAGGATTTATGATAAAATAAAAACTTAGTTCTATTTGGACAATCTTTTCACGGGTATTCTACTTCTTATTCACTTGAAAAGTATGAGTTACGGGAGAACAGGCACACTTTGTCAAAACAGATTGGCAAAAAATACCAAATCCTAAAGTTGGAATTGATGAAGAAAAGAAAAAAAGGGTCATAAGACTTTGCATCTCAAGGTGGTGTCGTTGTAGTCCGATGGATAGATAAGTCCATTGTAACTATTGCTTCTACAGATCACAAATTAAGTTCAATGGAATTGGCGGATCGATATTCCGAAGCCAACATACAAAAAGTTAAAGTAATATCAGTTTATAATCAATATATGGGAGGCACAGATCTCATGGATGCTCATGTGAATAATGGTGGTGCCCGCTTTTTACGTGGCTTGTAGGTGTCACTATCAAAAACTCCTGGATACTAATGCGCAACTCAGGAAAAGATATTTCACAGCTGAATTTTCGTCGTGAGCTGGTCCAAACATATTTGAGGAACTATGGAACCTTCCCTAAAATTGATGGTCGATCATCTACCTTAAATTCTCGATCCAGAGTTTCGGAAGGAGTAACATATAATGAAAAAAATTGATTTTCTGTAATAAATTGAAAAACAGACGTAGATGTGCTGGAACTGACTAGAAAATGATCGGGAAGGTTATATGTTCCAAATGTGATGTTGGTTTGTACATTAAATGCTTGCAAAATCATGCTTCTAAATAATAAGGTTTATATTTTCAACATATTGTAGTGATAGTAGGTCAGATTAAATGTCCGCTCGAAACTGCAGCGATAGTCTGCTGCCCCGGCGAAAGATGATGTTGAGATCCGCCGTGATTGGCCTTGTCTGGGGACGCGTAAATGCGCTGGCAGGCTAGCGTTGTGGTGTTCTGGGCGGGTTCTTCCCCCTAGCTTGAGGACCCACAGCAAAAAAAATTTCGCATTTACGAATTAAATATGTAAAAATGCCGATCGACTGGTGTCGAGACCAAGGTACCTACTAAAGGTTGTAATGCTTGTTTGAAGAACAAATTGGGCCGGGCAAAAACGGACGGACTGACGGAGACTTCGCCGTTACCGACGATACTTATGGCCAACAACTAGGTGGAAGCGGTGCGCCCTCACACTCTCCCAACCGGATCAAGATCCAAACGTAGACGTGGCCATGTATTTCCCATTTGAGTGAAAAACTCATACAAACATAATTTGCATGACTTTTTCCCTCAAATGTGGAATACAAACGTAACCGATTTATGCCATAGCGTTATGCAATGAAATCACACAACCCGTTATAGAAAGGCACGCGAGAGGAAGGGCACTCTACTCGGCAAGAGCCCCTTTTAAGCAAAAAAAAGGAAAGAGCGCGTCCGATGGCTAGCCCAGATTAGCGGAGGAGCCTGCTATCGATGTGGGTCCTACACCCGGTCAGGTTGAACGAAAGGGAAAGGTCGAGTTTTAAATTTTGAACATTCATTTATTTAAATCGTTGCGAAAACATTTAACAAGGCCATTTTGTTATTTCATATGTATTAATATAAAATGAAAAGAAGAAATGTTACAAGTCCATACCACAGAAAAAATGTTCATTAATTTGCATTTTAAATACTTTAAGACTATTATAGAAAGTTTGATAAGGCAAAATGTACCTGCCAGTTTACGGCTGGTTGATAGTTTGGTCTATGAAATTTTAAGATATGGAAAATTTTTCATCAAGTCGATAAATTGATGAAGTTGTTGTTCAATCACCCAATTCGCATATATTCTGCGTTATGTATGGTCTTGAGGCTTAAGTTCTTGAGTGAGTTGGATTTTGTACGGATGGAGATGCAAATCCAAATGCAAAGTCCTTAACAATGAGCCGTAAGACAAGCCCAAATGTTGAGCACGTCGAGGAATCGACAAATTCGGGTCTTCCTCCACACTTTGAGCAACGACAGCGATATTTTCAGCAGAACGAATGTTGTGATGATGCACAGGCCTTGCAATATCAATAACCGATCCAATCTCTTAAAATTTTCTCACTGTGTTCGAAATTATTTGCTGTGTAGGTCGATCATGTCGGCCGTAATCGGCTCGTTAAGTCCTAAATGTTGATACAGCAGAATCACCATTTCTATAATAAAATTTAATAATTTTAACGCGCTCTTCGACTGTTAAACGATCCAAATTTCTAAATGGCAAGCCTTCAACTAAAAAAAACACGCTTTGGATGACATTTAATTCTTACAGATGTCAAATGGCAGGGTTATACTTTCCTACCACGAAATGGATAACCCTGTATTAACTTTTGCTGAAAATGTACATTTAGATGGTGACACAATTATGGTGGCAAGCTCTTATGAGTACATAGGGGAAGGTGAAATGCACTCAACTTTCTTAATAATTGTAGAATATGTAAGTACAACATTTTTCCCGGCAAATTTATATGGGTACCCTTAAATTTAAATTAAATTCTAAAGAAAGATTCGTATGCTCTGGAAGCTTCAATAAAGTCAAATCGTATTTGCGGAAGTAATATCCACTTAAAAGTTCTTCGATTGCAACCAAAAAAAAATTTTTTTTTCTTTAATTCAGGCTTTCCATCTAACCAGACACTACACTTGAACTTTATCTTCACCGAATTTAGAGATAAAAGGATTAACAAAAATATCTTCAAGATTTGATTCAGTCTATGGTTGTTAGTAATATTGCTTAAAAAGGCGGCTGATTAAGGTGGAGTGACAATGATTTTTCTTTTAAAGTGAGTATGTATTTGTTGTATGTAGATGTCATTAAAGCTTCGCTAGAGTTTATTCATTATTGATGTTGAGTACAAAACTCTTCTGACATGACCGTAGTTCTGTCCAACCTACTTGTTTTATATAGATTTTATCTAATATTGATCAGATGCGTGAAACTCATTATATTCTATAATTTTCTGATTCATGTAATTTAGTTAATTGATTACCCAAGTAGATAAAGCCAAGTTTAAAGATGCAAAAAACACCCTTTGCGTTAGTTATAAAAATCCTCGTTCCAAATTCCATTTACTTTCAGTGTACACCTTTTTACTTTCCTAAACTGGAAAATATTCCCAACATCTAACATTTCGGTTTGGTTCTTAAGATACCCATCTGAAGAGAACATCTGTTGCAGAGTTATTTTTTGCTGCTTATTTTTGGCTTATTCTCCTTCAGGCTCTAATTGCTCAAATTCTGTTGTGTCCTGTTATCCTTTTTCTCTTCCCTCCCAACTAACATTCCCAGTATGCCAATGTTTGTGCATTGCACAAACCATCCAACATACAAGATATGTTCATGTATGGATGAGGCTGATCACGATTTACCTGAAATTCTTTTCTTAATCTTTTCTTCTCCTTACGGAATGTCTTAGAAATTCAACGTATATTGAGATGAATCAGAGAAGATGAATATGTGAACAGGTTCCAGGTAAAATTTTAATAGGGTCTCGAAAATGATAGTGTATCGTCTGTTGCCTCTAGGGATTGTGTAGAATAATGTGTAGTAGGGTTGCTAGGCAAGGGATTCAACTTAACGTAATTCGTGCGGCACGAAAAATATTTCAAGTGTCCGTAGGACGGTTAGCTTGACCTAAGTTATTATAACGCATACGTAAATTGAGCTATAAATAAAACGTATCAGAAAGTAACATCAGCGCAACCTTATTATTGCACCTTCTTGTGTGTAAAAATAAAAGTATCTTATTCCAGTGTTTACACACGAGTAGGAAAAATTGTTGACATAGGATAAATTCAGAAGCTGTAGATACAAATTCATTCGTCGAACTGCTGATGACTAAGGCACAGACGAAGGCAATACATTGTGGGGGATGATGGAATGACTGGGAAGATGGAATGACTGGGAAGATGGAAAGAACGACAGGTTGCTAATGAAGTTGGGGTTTTCAGTGTCATCTGGGATGTTTGGTAGGTTTTTTGCTCTATTGCGTTTCCTTGAAGACGTCGTCGTCGTCACGACGCGCCATCAATGACGAAGACTCGTCGGCATAAGGAAGAATTGGGACACAAACAAACTTTAATTAATTTTGGGTCAGTTGTGAACATACACACATACGAGTCTACGCAAGTTTCTTGCTTGGGGAGTGTGAATGATCAACGACGCAGGAGTCGAGAGCTGATGATGGTGTTTGAACTGGAGTCGACAGAATGACATAATTTTTGTGGGGTTCGTTGTCATCAGAGTATTGTTTGTCGGTTTCCGATGGTTTGTATGCTTGGATGAGTGAATGAAGTGTGGTTGATTAAGATAAACATTCTGATTGTGTTGACATTTATTTGAGAATCCATTAGACTCACTGCCGTTTCGGCTTATTTTTTCCGGATAGCGTTCTAATGAGAAAGACCTGGAGCAGTTCCTGCTTAATAATGCATTGCTAAATAAGTTATTCAATTAGAGCAAAATTCAGATTTTACAAACCAATGAATACCCGATAAATTTATAATCTATGGAAATATAAGACCAGCATAATTTTGTTAAATAATAATAAGCAATTATATGCAGTTTCTACTAACAACTAGCTTGATGTCTGATATTGGTAAAGCAAATTAATTTCACTAGTAAACTTTGTTGAAAGATGAAAATAAGCGAATGTGGACATCCATAAAACAAGATAAGTTTGCAGATCCATATATAAATTGATCATGTCAGATAACGGTTTTGGCTGTAAACCTCTTCCTGTTGCAACAATTCCTCAATCATCGCCCACATCCATGACTTACATGCGGCAAAAACTAAAAGAGAAAACTCATCACTTCATGTCCCGACTGGTTCCTCATTCCCACTCAGCAGCCCGCACGTCTTTCATAAAACAACTCCTTAATCAAACAACACGTCGAATAGTTATCATAATGATCTATAATATCCACATAAAACCATGTAACTTTTGCTCATAACACGACCCTAAATCATTAATTTATTCGCTCTACTCATCTATTGCATGCCAAAAACCAGCCGCAACGCAGACCATCCGAAAACCACGCAAAGTATCTGCTGGCGCGCGCCTTTGCAGTACTCCTAAAAGCATTTTCCACAAAAGATTTCCCTCCCAAAGCGAAACATGAGCAGATTTCATTCCATCAGCGCCCACACGGCAGCATCATTACATCTCGAATTTATTTAATTTTCTCTCCTTTACGAAAAACGTTTTCCCTGTTTCCATTCCAATCTCACGTGCAGAATCACAGTGTGTATCTTCTGCCAGCCCAACTATGGATATGTTGCATGAGCATGTTACTATGAACGTGTTCTCGGGATCCGGCGAGGACTATGGGAAAGGAAAACACCTTCAGCTAAAACAAAAAGCAGAAAAGAATAGAAAAAGAAAATACTCAAGTCTCAACCACAAAAAGCCTAATGATTAAAAGGTAGCAGAGAGAAAAAACAACAAGTGTAGCGTCGAGTGCCAGGATCCGATCCAGCCAGCCATACAGCCACCACCTGTGATTTCTCAAGTCTGCCAAAGAGATTTCACAGTATAGACAGGAAGATACAATAGGATATCTATAGAGCGAATAGATGTGCACTTCCAATGTAACAGACCTTGATGAGAGGACCCGTGCCTTGTACGTAGACGTGGAATGGCACAGGAAAAAAATCGTTTCGCCGCTAAACTGGTTGCATTAGGCCTCCGGGAAAAAAGCAAAACCAACAAAGCCAACAACAAAAAGGACGTACAAAATTCTCGTGTACCTACAATACCGTTAGCGTTCGGGATCCGGAGCGACAAGAATAGATAGAGCAACGACGCAGGATGCGAACTATAACCTCCTATGAACGTACGGTGAAAGGAACCTTTCTTTGCACAATAATACGTTCAAGGCAGACAATTTTGTAGACTTGGTTTTCTTCTTCTTTAATAATGATGAGCCGGGAGACAGGAGATTACTTCCACCAAGTTCAAAGTCACTTTTTAAATTGCTGGCCCTGATCACAAAATAAGACTCGTTTCTTTGCAAGCATTGAATAGGAAATTATATTGAACTTTTTTTTTGAGCAGATGAAGTTGGAAAGTTCGAAGGCGAAAAAATAGGAGACTTGGTTTGGTCGACAATGGGGAACAAGGAGTAGGAGCAGTCTACTTTTTTTTTATAACGAAAGTTCAATGAAAAACCTTGAAGAACATTTTTATTAACAAGTTATGCAACAAATTGTGAAAAATATATTTTGTAATGTCAGTGGCCTTTAAAAGTTGTTGCGCCATTGATCATTACTTTCGATTTTGCGCTCACTCATCTAAATTAGTGGAGTAATTTTAAGAATATAGATTTTTTCTCGACGAAATTATTGAACATGAGCTAGTCTGCCCCATTAAAAACTCGAAATTATTTAATTTTAGTTTTGCAAAATTTCACTTTTACCATACCTATTCCAAATGCACTACAACAGTAATTAAATAAGTATGGAACGCAGATATTTACGCTAAATTATTTATGTACAAGCTCAAAAAACACATATGACAAACCGTTACCTAGATGGTCGATTTTTTGTCACATAACCCGGGACGTGGGGTCAGGGTGACCCATAACTTTTTAAAAATCTCCCTGCTGTATGAGTAGCGGGTTGGCCAGATTTTGTTGTTGAAATTGTTAAATTAGATATTCATTTTTTAAATTCAAGCAGTCATTTTACAATGCACATACTTATTATTAATTTAATTGGGTGTTTGCATGCTTATGTTAAGCGAAGTGTAGAGGATGGCCATGGGCCACCTTCTGGTTCTTCCGCTAGCTGAGTAGACAGTACATTTTTCGTCCAAGGCATCTACGCCACCCTTGGTATTTTGTAGAAAATAATTAACCCTGGTTTATTGGTTTCTTCATCCGTGGTTGCTGTGTGATGCTTAGATTATACCAGTATCACAGACTTGTTCTTTTTGGGCACAAATGAGACCAATGTCATGTCCCTTGTGAAGCCATGTAAAGAAGAACCTTCTTCTCGTCCTTTTAGAGGAAGAAATTCTTTCGAGATTTCCACTATGTTTTTAACGCATCGTACCCACATATGCCAAATTTTGCAGCGGTCTGGTCTTCGCTGAATATGCCTTTGACATACGACATCGATAGGTTAATTTGATCAAGTAATGATCTGAGTTACAATTGGCTCCTCGGTGTGTACGGACGTCAAGTATGCTCGAGGCCCAACATTGGATCAGAACATGATCGAT
Source organism: Odontomyia ornata (assembly GCA_963969285.1). NCBI lineage: Eukaryota > Metazoa > Arthropoda > Insecta > Diptera > Stratiomyidae > Odontomyia > Odontomyia ornata. The sequence continues at coordinate 457,627,113 of OZ017739.1, forward strand.
CTGGTTTTGTGTGTTGCCATCTGGTGATACCCAGGTCATTTTATAATTGCGTAGATGTGGGAAGCAAGCATATGTCAGCTTTTTTGCCTTCAATTTCTTCACTAAGTCAATTGAACTCAACCAATTGTCTGCCGTTATATTTCTGTTGTCTGTTATTTGTCGTAGAGAGGTGAATGCCATTAATGCACAGAGTGTGAGACTCTCACGTTTGAAAGAAGGCGACTGGATTACCCACTAAACACCTCCCTTGTCAACCTGAAAACCCTCCCCTGACAACCTGAGAACTGCTTCCCTTAATTGAATAAATATATGCATTGAGGAGATAATGAGTTTTGCCATCGGTGAGGGTCATAATTTTTATATCTGAGTTTATTGGGTGTAAACATTTTGAAAGAACATGTTTCCCTAAAGCCAACGAGCATTTTATCATCACAAGCGTTTTCGCCGATTGAATAATTCAGTTGGCAGTTCTTAATGAATTTCTAGAAGATGTTAGAAATTACTGCACCCTTGTCTCTAACAGAAGGGTCGCCAAAATGAGGCATTTTAGAATGAAAGTTAGCCTCTTCAAGGGCATAGTAGCACGAAAGATGTCTCGTGATGTGCCATCGGTTGAAAATAGAAACTCTAAATCTTCATTATTTGACTTGAATATGGCGGTCATACACATAACTACAAACATTGCTTTTAATTCACTTTTCAAGTCTTTCCCAAAATTTGCCTTAACTTTCGCTAGCTTTTTTTCACTACGAAGAAAAAAACACACACAAAAAAACGTTCGCCAGAACATGGAGTCAGTGTGACCCAAAATAAAATTAATTACAAACTAAAAAGAGCGTCTTTATCACGAACAGCGTATATTGACACTTGACTGTTTGAAATGTATTGAGGCTCACGTCTGCGCAGTATTAAAAGTCGAAAAGAGATGAAGATTGGTAGATTCTGTTAGATCACATGGACCCTACGTTCCAGGTTACGGGATAAATATTTAAAATCACGGGTCTGATTAAGGAAGCTCCCATTTTGGTTGCAGGATAGCAAAAATCATTTAGTTTCCAGAGTCTCAAAGATATTTCAGTTATTCATCTTTTCTGAAGTTTTCAAGAAAATTCGATCAATGACACCACGTGACAAATGAAAACAAAAACTAATTACCTGCTTATATTTTTCCTGTTTCTTTATTTACGGTTATCCTTTAGCAAAGAAGCTAAAGATTTTCTTTTAGCTATGAGCAAAGAAATACATACTATATATGTATATGGCATCTCAGCGGGAATCAACTGTTCATCTTCATTCATGCAAAGAACAGATGAGTCATTTTTCCGATAATTCCGCCGAATTTTCCTTCTCACTCCCAGCCTCGCTTTATACGCCGGCCTAAACACTTCGTTTCGAAAATATTCATTGTAAAACTTATAAAATTTAGTTTATAATATTAAACATAATTTAAATATGAGCAGCCTTTGCTTTAATTGAAAGACTACAGAAGTGAAGTGTGATATTTATCTTAGCATATTTGTAGGTGCAATACGGAATAGCAACAATGATTGGTGGCCCTGTAATGCTAAGGAGACTTTGAACTCAGAAAAGTGTACAAAAATAGTGATTTATTGTGAAAACGCGCAAAAAAACTTTTAAAAAACACTGAAAAACATAAGAAAAAGCGCGATATTATTTGAAATTCTTGTGGCGTCAAATCATTATACACCAAGGCGAGACAAGATTGCAAAGCTGCGCTTAGATGTTGACATATAAATAAATGGACGAGCAACGAGAATCTGTGTACTCGTCCATGTGGGAAGCAAGTTTAACACATGAATACCTTACGCTCTTGAAACTATATGATTTCCTCTGCTTCTCCTTCCCCATTGTTACCCAAGAGAGTTTTCTTTCCTCTCTTCAAAAGAATCACTTCCCCCACTGACATCGGCGCACACCATTTTTTTTTGCGGTAGGGAGGTGAATGCTATTTATGCACAGAGTGTGGGACTCCCATGCGCGACTGGACTACCCACTAAATACCTTCCCTGTCAACCTGAGAACCCAGTCTGGAACCGTTTGACACATTACTTCGGGCATACACCATTAAAAGTTCGTTTCACGTGCATACGATTGCGCCTTCGTTATCATTCCTTAAACAGCTTGAGTACAATACAACAACCGTTCTCCCACAACACAGCAAACGTAGAGGTAAGAAAACTCGTACGTCAAAGCAGATGAAAATTCGTAACTTTTGAATAACAAAACTGTCGATTTAGTACACGCGATCTTCAAAAACTTTATATGTGTTTCGGAGTGAAGTTAAGTGCAAAAAAAAAACATATGATTTCAAACGTCAACTTCACACAGCTTAGGGAAGGTTGTTAATTGCTTCGGCTCTCGTGACCATTTGCGGATCCAGTACTCTCTATATTTATGCTTAGATGCATCGTCACATATCTACGTACACGCAAGTATCAAACCGACACTTTTACCCACATTTTGTCACATACATGTCAATTCACGAGCAGTGTGGTCTATCTTCGTATTTTTTTTGATCATAAGTTATTCAATCGCTTTTGTGTGGCAAAATTTACAAAATTTAGAAGAAAATCACTACAATTCACGTCAACATTTGCATTACACTGCGACCAAGCCAATCACAAAGCAAAAAATGCGCATCTCTTCTGGTCATTTTGTCGTACTCAATTTCGTGAACAACACTCGACGCAGTACAGGAAACTCGTGCAACGACGAATTGCATCCATCCACAAGTGGACGTCATATTTTTGAGGCATCTAATCGATGCTGTGAGTTTGGAACGTTCTGCAAGCACTGGAGCATTACCGTAGCGCGAAAAGGAGAAAATTTCATTTACTCTCTCCCATGTCAGTTGATTTCCGTGATTTGACGTGAGCCGTGAATCATCAGTAATCATCCTTCATTCAACTAGAATTAAAACGCAGTTACGGTTGCTCAGACATTTAGCGATTATCACCAACCACGACCCATCGAGGAAGGTTAGAGACATTTGTGGCAATTATCGTTTTTTAGCAGAGTAAGCCTTTCTGGTAGATAAATTTTTTAATTATTCTAGTAGTATTCTAGTACCTACTAGTGTAATTTTAGTAAGATTTTTTCATACTACTGTTTGTGGATAGCAGTCTCATCGCTTTGATTCTGCATTTTGTGCAAAACGATAACAAGGCAAGCATGATGGACGAAATCGTCGTATGGCCCCTTCAGCAGGCTCTACGTCACAAGTTTGCCATGTCGTGGTCAAAGCCGATAAACTCTAGACAGAGCTTCCACTGGGCTAGTAAGCATATTTCGTCAAGGAAAACACAATGTACGATCACAAACCTAAGCCTTACATGACCTTGAAGAACAAGTTAATTGAACGGTATTTGCTCTCGGAAATTGCACACTTAGAACTAGTTTTATATGAAGAGTGAATGAGTAATCGTAAACTGTCCGCTGTCTACTATCGCCTTAGTCAACTAACCGGAGGTTTGAATATCATTTCCCAAAAACTGTTCTACTCTCTTTGGTTACGTGCCCTTCCCCAAAAAAATTCAGTCAGGTTTGAAATCCTCTGGCATTACAGGCATGACTGAGAAATTTGCACTCGATAATTCCCTTTATGGGGTAATACAGAGTCACCTTACGTTGCTTGCGGTAAATTCAACAGAGAACGCCCCAAACTATCGTTTCTCATGCACAGAGAAACAAATCAAAGCAACGAGTGACATGAAATCCGGGAAATCAGTCGGGAAAGGAAACCAACATCCAATGCAACGAGCGCAGGAGTTTGTTGGTTTCTCTGAAAGTCAAAGGAGAAGATAAAGAAACAATTGACTCCCTGTATCTTCCAGAAGGAAAACCAGAAAAGCTCAGCGTAGCGGTGAATTCATGCCTCGTTGCCTATTTTGCAAAGACCCCCAAACGAAACTGTAATTTTTCGTCTATACAGGAGCCGACATCTCAGTTAATACACCTTTGATTTGTAAACCTGATGATGAAGCCAAACTTGGTCTAGCCGCAGCTAATGGATCAAAGAGCAACGTCTATGGATTTCGGCTATTGAAACTCAATTTTAGCCTTCTTCAGCAGTTTTCACATACATTTTGCGTTACCGGTATTACGGAACCTGCACTTGGCACCGACTTTTTTCATAGAATTAGACTCCTGGCGATCATCAAACGAGGTAATTTTATTGACCAAACAACTGGCACCAACTATATCAGAAAACTGCAACAAACTTGAACTGAACTTGAAGTCGCTCACTTGCGAGGACTCTGATATCACAAAAATACTGAAAAATTTTCCATCAGTCTCTCCAAAGCGAAATTTCCTTGAACAAAAGAGTTAAACTCAACTTAGTACATCATATTTATACAAAAGGACCACTTCTTGTTTATCGAGGATGCCGGTTGGATTCAATGAGTTTCCGAAGAGCACGTGACAAATGTGTTTACATGGTTGAGATTGGTGTATCTTGTTCCTAAATCCCCTGACAGTTAATCCTTACACATACTTCCCAAGAGGAACACCTCAAATTCGAGACCATGTGGCGACTATAGAGCTCTAAATAATGTCACTGTCCCTGGTAGGTACCCTATCAACTTTATCTCCGACACATCGTCCAATTTGTACGGATGTATGGTTTTTTCAAAAGTTGACATCATACACGCTTACCACCACGTTCCAGTAGCCCCTGAGGAAATTAAGAAAACCGCAGAATTTGCGCCCTTTGGCTTATCAGAATTCCCCTATGCCTTTTGGTCTTAGTGAAGATGTATGAAACCTTCATGCACCAGTTCTTTGACTGGTTGGATTTTTTTTTCATTTATCTGGACGATGTACTTATCATGAGCAAAACTCTGGAGGAGCACTTGAAACATATACAGATCATCTTACAACGATTTGACAAACACGGGTTGCACATAAATGCATTAAAATGCTTTTTTGGTGTCATTAGCCTGGATTTTCCGGGTCACAATGTCACCAAAGATGGCATTACATCCACCACCAGCCGTATTGAAAACTGACTCCCATCATTCCCCATCTGTACCTTATCGTTTTCTGTGGCTCTTAAGTATAACAAGGCCAGTCTTGGCTGAAAATTTCAGTATTCTCCTCCATCTAGAATCAGTTTGATACATACTGTATTTGATCATTGAAGTCACTACCTGTGGAATCGAGAGTGCTTAAAGTACATCAAAAACCACGATGGTAAAATCTTGTCTGGATGTTGCGCACTCAGCTGGTTATTTTTTATCTCGATGAGCGTTAGTGTAGATTCATGTTCAAATCTCAAAAGCCTTTCTCCTTTTGCCTTTATTCCGGCATTTCTCAAGGCTCCATTCTGCTATTTTAGGTTTTCACCAGTTCGAACAAAAATTGAAGCTATGATAAGTAGTGTAATTTCTTCATATATTTTCAATAAAATGTTGAGTGAACTACAAAATATTAATTACTCATATATGACATTGTTCATTGACAGTTTAAACAGGAAAGGTATAAAACTGGTCTTAGTGTCAAACTGCTTCATTTTCGAAGAAGCACTAGTTGAAATGAGTCGCATTCTCCTTGATCACATCTTGCAGCGAATCAAGAACTTGCTATTGTCTTGTGCCGAAAATTCTACGACTTTGTGCTGGCAACAATGATATAAATTTTGGGGATGTCTACTGATATGGCCAGGGAAACGCTATCAAAAAACTACAAGCTAAATTAGAGAGGCCTCTTCTTGGAATAGGGTGTTCAGCTCATATCGCATACGATGTGTTACAAAAAGTTTGTAATGTTCTTCCTGTTGACATTGAATTGCTTGTGGGGAAACTATAAAGGTATTTTCAAGAGTATACAGAGTGAGTGAAATGAAAGCATTTTGTGAAATTGCAAGTATTGAGTTCCAAACTCTATCATCTTTTAGCGGCACAAGATCGTTGAGCTAGATGCCAGCTATCGAAAGAATTATTTTCCAGTTCATTTTCTTCTTCTTTGTAGCCCTACAGCCCCTTTTGGGCCTTCGCTTAGAGATAGATAGAGTATCTCATCGTCATGATCGAATGTATCGGCACTCCGTAAGGTGATATGATCATTATCACGCTTTGGCCGTGTTTCCGCCCACCCAGCTGCGATACGTTCTGATTTTAAACCAGCGCGTATCATAACTGAATAGGCTTATAGTGCGTCCGAAGAACAATCCGAACTAAATCTCGTTGACGCTAACGAGACTTGAACCAGAGACCTTCGGCTTAGGGGCTTAGTGCTCTAACCATTAAGCCACGCGGATTTTCCAGTTCATACTGTGATGGTTTTCGTTTCAAATCGCTCGAACGAAATCGGAACCGACCTCTCCTCGGTTTTAGACGTGAAGGCTTTGGACGTGACAACGGACTGTACCTTATAGGTCAACAAGTCCGGACGCACTTAGTCTACTCCGAAGCGGCTGCTAGCTAGCTAGCTAGTTCGGAGAGGATTCAGTCGCAGATCTTATGCGAGCAGACTAAGTCTGAAATACAACAACTCAGCCACCGGTTCATATGCCCGTTTTTTAAACGCGTCAAAAAATACAAACATACGGAAAAGAAACCTACTTTACATTATTCCGTATTTCGTATTTTCATCCAGCCAGCAACAAAAAAACTAGATTCAATTTCGCGTTTCCAAATTGCACCGACGCGGTACCGAAAAATATCCTATGTTAATCCGAATCCGAAGAACCCTACTCTAATGAAAAAACAACACGACTTATAGTACTGCGTACCGAGTGCGACACGAAACTGGCCATCCGCGGATTCCTAGAATCCTACCCTTTTAACGGCATACTTACCCTTCGCTAACATTCCTGCTGGAAAAGAAGGGCATACTGGAAAGGAAAGACTGATTTATCCTAACAATTCATTTTATTTTAGTTGTGTTAGGGTAATATACGATACATAAACTAAAGTTAAATTTCTGCATGCTTCTAAATCCTGCAATCCATTTAAATTGATGTTATTAACTTAAGTCTAAAATTTACCGTTTTGTTTGATTTTCTCTAGTGTAATTAAACTTACGTTGCATATATTGTGTCGTTATCCTTTAAAATTGAGTTAGCTAAATAGATTTTCGTTTCTGTTTGATAAAATTTCATTCTGTATTTATGAAACAATATCTTACTTAAAAAAATGATTATTGATAAACTGGTTTACTATTTGGTAAAGGAATGCTCTACAAAGAATTGTACCCTGCACTTACAACCAATAACAGTGAAGCTGATCAGTTCGTACGACACGTTAAAAGTTAAGGTTAAAAGTATAAAGGATTTTAGTGAAATCTTTCAATTAAGACGCTAGACTTGTGAAAGATTAAGAATTATTTAGAATAATTTGTTTTTCATAAGATGCAGTAGAAATTATATGAACGCTACTTGTCTAATAGATTAGTGCAAAACAAAAAATCTCGTTGTCTTTTCATATAAATACATACTTCCTCTATTATTCCACTATAAAATCTATCAATTAAAATTATCTCCTTTACATCCTGTACATTATAAAAATTGGCACTCATATGTCCCTTAGTTCACATGCATTAGCGTTAGAACAAATAATGTTGTTAACCCAATTATAATTAATTAAAAGGTTGCACTACAAAAAAAAAAAAAAATATTTCTTTGTCCCTTTGGTTTCTTCTAAAACTACTGAGTTATTCACTATAGAATTTCATTTTTTTTTATTTTGTTTTTGTCTCTTCAAACAATGATGGATGATAACTGATTGATTTAACTGACAACACAACAAAAATATTATTTTACCCTCTTAAGTAATTATTTTAATGCGGAAGGAACTTCAATATAATCCACCGCCAAACAAAATGGTGGTATGTGTGTGCAACTAATATTATAGTCACAAATGCTTATCATTTCATCATATTCTTTTAACAAATTAAAAATTAAGTTTTACAATAAATTACCTGGAATATAATTAATAAAAACAATTAACAAATTCGTAAGATTATCGTTCCAGTTGTTAAAATATTTTTTGGTTGTTTATATGTAATTCTAATAAAGTTTCTATCTTTTGAGAGAAGTACTCAGTATTCTGAAACTAATATAAGATGTCATTTATTATAACTGACAATTCTTACTCACTTCATTTCAAAACACTACGAAGAAGTTGCGACTGTTGTGTGACCGACGATGATTTTTGTGCTAAAGGCTGACTGATCGCGTTACTTTGCTGAGATGAATTCAGGGCAACAAAAAGAAGGTTTACACTGCTGTTTCGTCGTAGGGATTGTGGCATGGACTGAGTAGGTGAATCAGGTTTTTCTGACGATGATATGATTCCGCTGGCCATAGGACTGAAATCACTTACTACTAAGCTTTTATTATCAGCCCTAGTTGCTCTACAGTTGTCGGTGAGTCCATTGAGTTTCGTCGGCTTAAAACCTCAATGGAGTTGCTTGAGCAGAACTAGATTTGGTGCAGAGGATGCAGACAATCGTCGCTGCATTCATCCGCCTGAAGCCCTTTGTCTGGATTGAACGATAAGCAGCGCCACAACGCAAAAGCGAGGAATGGATCGGTTTCCTCCTCCACAATCCACCAGCCTGTTGGGAAACATATTTATTTAAAAATATAATCAAATCGGGTTGCACTTACTGTATACGCGACTAAACCGAGCATGGCTGTGAGTGTTTAGATTAAACAAAGAAATCACTCATATTTGCCGATTTCACTTTTCGCTTTGCACTATGAGAAGGCCTCGGTGATTCCACCTCGAATGCGATTAAAAATGTCAACTACCACAGACAATTCACCTTCAAGCGCTTCTTTTGATGACGACCGTCCTAAAGGTCGAGCAGAAAATTCTGGCACAATTTTGGCGATTGATTTTTCGGATGCTTAAAAGGTACAATCGCGGTCAAGGGCTCATTACAATACCGTTAAAGATGTGTTTTTGCACACAGCTCCAAACTGTTTGTGGACTTTTACAATAGCTAAATTAGCAAGTTCTTGCTTATATTTGTCCAAAGACCACATGTTTCAAAAAACTCTTTTGAAAACGAAACAAGAAAACATCAAAACATTTAAGGCGCCACAAGTTTGCCTTGAATTGGTAAGGTAACTGAAAGAAACAAATCAGATAGACTCATTCCATTTGCAGCAAAACATATTTTGGACCTACTTAAAGCTGAAGGTGGAGCTGAACAAGCCGAGTTTGTGAGTTTATTACATAGTTTTATGACGCTGGTATAAAAAAAATCTTTGGTAGTCAATTTTCAACTTTTTATATTCATCTTTCAAAAATGATGAAATTACATCGGCAGAGTAAGAAGAAAGTGGGCTGACTATTAGGTAAAAGTACCTAGTTCAGGTGATATAGACCAGTTATTCGACGAGAAAACATTTTATTGTGACAAAAACAGCAAATTGAAGTCAAAGTGGAATGCCTCACCTGAAGAAAAAAGCCCTCAACCCAAGAGAAATGGATGGATGTGATTGAGTCAGTGTCCAAATGCAATATTGAGTCCAAATTTTTTTTTCTTCTGTTTTCTTGACTCTGGGTTGTGCTTGCCTGGTACGTCAACGCCAGTACTTTCTATTTTGAGAAAAGTGTTTCGTTTGCTGAAAGACTAGGGGTGCCTATATCAGTTAAAAGGGAGCCGCTGTACATAAAAATTAACCCAATACTTCCTTGGATAGGCTTTTACAATCAAATCAAGAATGATAAAATGTTTCTGAATAAGACGATGTACGAGTATTTCAACGAAAAAAACTTGGACGTTTTTCAATTTTGAGAGAGGTTTGTTATCTTGAAAACGACTGATTAGATATTAGTTTAATATTGGTCGCATGTCTTAAGTAATACCTTAAATATCCTAACAATTAAGTCTCCACACTATTCCCACCCTGCAAAGATGAAAAAACTCAGGGTTGTCCTGGACTAGTGTCCCAAAAATAGAAAAATGTCCAGCTTTAACTATCTGAAATTATGATAAGCCTACCTATGAATTAATTTATATTATCCAACTAAATATCCGCATTCTCATGCAAAGTTTAAGGGACAAATATTTTCACTAATTTGCATAAGGATTTCCTTAAAAATTAGATTTGATTTGCTAGTTGAGTGCTGAGTTTGTATAGTATTGCGTGGAAAATTTGTTCTAGTACCATAAGTGTCCACAATTGTAACATTCCAAGTTATTTCAATAAAATAAATAATTCTCTCAGCACTTAATCCTTTAATATGTAATTTTATTCGCAACTCTAAACCCAACTCTAATTTTGTGTTTATGAAAAAGGCTCCAATACATTCTGGTAGTAATTTAAAAACCTTATAAGAGCTAATTAATTTCTGTATATTACTGGGATGAGCTCTAATAAATATAAATTCCTTTACCACTGATTCACTGGTATAACAAAAAATAACAGTTCATACAATACTACAATTCAATTCATGAGTCAAAGACTTTTCCAAAAATAAATATTTATCCGAAAAACCATTGAACCCAATCCGTACCCCACTTAGGAATGTTAGCTCGGAGCCAATTTGTTTCCTAATTAAAATCCTACCTCTAATTGCGTCAAGTCGATATACGCAGCCATACAAAGTTGTTCGGAGTATATCCTAACGAGCGAATAGTCACAGTCATATGTGAAGGAATCTTTTGAGGGAATTCAAGAAAAAGTGACGATGACTCCATACGATGGGATAAAACTGAACTATCACTTATATTAATTGGTTAGTACTTCCGTTCCAGAATACCTCGAGGAGAAAATATTTGTGGGCTTCAATTTTTTCACTATCCTCTGCTTCGGCTGACTGCAAGATTTACCGCCCTGAACTACCCAATTTGGATGATTATTGCTAGCCTAACATTTGCGCCTGCTTCAACGCCTGCCATCTACTTCTTCTTCAGTTGCCGGAGCCTCTTCAAGTTCTCAGACAGCTTCCAATTTATTTCGATCGCTTCAATCAACATGTTGTGATGTAATAAACATCTCGGAAACGATGCCAGTCATTCATACACACGAGTATAATCCAAAAAGACGTTTTTTCGTCTTCATGTAATCTTTGGTGGGTTTCTTCTTACATGTCGGGGTCCAAGTGCGAGTACTTCAAAGTATTGGGATATTAGAGAAACCATTTTTTCGCTTGGACGATTCTTTCACATTTTCAAACACCACAACTGCTGGTGGCCTGGGTCTTCCTTGGCCTGATGCTGCTGACGCTTCTTCAGCATTTACCGACAGCAAATTCGGCACTTGAGAGAACATTCTTAAGACGTTCATACATGCTATCATGGACGGACAGCGCATCATGGGTGATATCCGAAAATCTTAAGTACAGAAGATCGTTAGGAAGTTTGTCCATGTGAAGTGTAAGGAAATGGATAGATAATGGGGAATGCTTTTTGGGAAGATGCTTTGATAAGTTTGAAATGGATTTGACTGATTGCAGATAAATTTATCTTTGAGAGATGCATTTTTGAAGGAAATAATTGAATTAATTTAGTGTGAGTCATAATCGGTTCTTTTGGCTTCCAAATTAATTTTTTTGGGTAGAGAGAACACACCTAACTGAACGAATGATTTCTTTTAAATTTCAAGTACAAAGAGAGTTGGAGTTCAATTAAGAGAGATTTAATCATTTTATATTTTGAGTGGAATAAGCATCTCAATGTCCTTAATATGCTCTATAAATTTGAAGCTTGCTAATAAAAGACGAAAAATCAAATCTGCTCAAATGGTGGCCAATGCAGAATTTGCTGGGATTAGAAAGTAATCATTTATCATGAGTTGCCTTCATATAGCCAACCGCTAGACAACTCCAAATTGGCATCAAGAGAAGATTTTGAAAATCGATTACTGGAGCTTTTTGCTAATAGGGGCCAAGACTTGTATGAGAGAGGTATTATGGAGCTATTTTGAAAATGGCAATAAGTTATAGAATATATTATTATATTATATGCATATTTGTCAATGAATTTATAATCCGGAACACGTTAAATAAAGTCTTGGAAATCCTTGATAGTAATGGATCCTTTTCCCGACGATTATGAAGGCTTACTACGGTAAGAGTCTGCGGCAATCGTAGAGATGATCCAAATCCCAAGCGTTTCATCTAGCTGGTCAAAGAAGAATCAAGAGTCCTCATGGATGTCTTTAACATGGACTATCATAAGCAGTTTACCGGGTTCATCCTCCGGCTTGTCGAACAACTGACTTATACGATTACATACTGCTGTAGGAGTAAATTGTGGGGCGAACTAAACAATAAGGTGATCTGCTGCATGACCATGGAGAAGTTACAGGGGCGTTGTATCAATGAGCTTCGTTCTGATACACTCAACATAATTTTCAAACTTATGAGGAGAGCATAAAATCATGAATCAATTAGTAAAAAGTAAATCATGCTTCCAGAACATTCTCTTCCCACTTGCTTTGATGGTATCCTATATAGGCTCTGATGGTGTTTGCCTTCGTGGACCTCTCTGAGGTGTTTGCCTAAATTAGTTGATATGACCTAAGCAGTGCTGTTCCTGATAATAATTCATTAGGTTGGCGAATAACTTGGAAAACTATACTTCATTGTCAGAATGAAGCCAGTCAAGAACTTTAAAGGTCAGAAAGACCTTGGATTATAGTACATCGCATGACCCACTCCATAGTGGCGTTACCAATAGACTTTAGTTATACGAACATTTTTTCGAATATTCTTAGACTTTGAATTAGGCCAGAAATAGTCGCTGCATAGGTCATACTGAGTCTACTGATGCTCTGATAGAAGAATTTAAAGGCTGGATCAAGTAACAAAGAGTGTGATGGTTGACACCTTGCCGCAAAGGAGACCAAGAATAATACTTTTTCAAGATTTCAGTGGCCTTGCGGATTCACCGATCTGAGCCTTGAGGATAGTCATCATATTTCTGAAACCTGACACTTCTCGATGAATCAAAGCTGATTCGATTTCTTGAAGCTATTTTTGGTAATGGCAGATCACTTGAATGAATGTATGCCTTTTAAAAAAATCCGATAGAGAAATGGCAGCTGTCCCATGAACCGTCTCATATCGTTGATAGTTCAAGATCCAAGATAGGAAATTATGCCTGAAATTTTCTCTAGATCGGTGCGAAGAATACAATCACTTATCCTAAACGCAAGCCATTTGATTTTGTTTTTGCCAAAATTGCTCTTTCCAGCTTTGATAGTCAAATTGTTACCCAAGGGGAGGTTCTTTCAAATTTGGTCGAAAAAATCGATTTTTTTTCACGAAAAATTAAAGCTACATATTCGTGGAATATGCGTACGAAAGGATTTTCCGATATTTACATAACTAGAGCGTCTTTAAACGCACTTAAGTCAACCGCGCTGGCGACGTTCAAGTGCTATATCACAGCGCACTCCTACATAGCTTTTTATGTACGATAACGAATAGGAGTCAGTATTATTACGTACTCTTACTTGTTGGCATGCGCTATAGATGGCAGCACATGAAAAAAATAACCGACGTGTCAAACAATTGCTTGTCTGAACCTTATAGATCGCCTCGTCCGCGCACGAGTTTGTTTGTTCTACTGTTTTTCCGCCAGTTTTTTATAAAATGCCGAAAAGAAGACCACCACCTTCCCGGAATCCGAGGAGAAAGCTCCATGGAAAAAGATATATGGCAGAAGCAGAGGCAGACCACGCTAGTTCGTCTGCCAAAAAACTGAAAGACATAGACTATAGTGATGTTGAAATTGATGCCAACTCTAGTTACGTGATTTGCAATTTTTTGTTGATTTTCAACGCGCTGAGTGAGTTTCTTGTTTGCAAGACTTGTTCGAGTGCCGAGCTAAAAATACTTCGATCAGTGACAACGAGCAGGCATCTATAAAGGTTCCTTTATTTAGATGCTTAGCGTCGAGACACAAACTATATTACCAAATTTTCTAACAAGGACTACGAGAGGGCTCAACGAGCTCTGATTTTTTTTTTGATCACCCTCCAAGACAATGAGCGGTTAAGTTCATTTTACATTAGTTTCTGTATAACCGAAGAACAGAACCAAATTAGCACGAAGTGATGAGACACGAAAATGGTCCTATCCAAGCCTTTCTCGTTGAGTGAGGGAAACTATTATCATGACTTTGTTGGTTTTCTGGAGATAACTCATGAAACTCAAGTTTTGGAGGCTCTGCAGGTACTTTAATAAGCGTTCAGCTGGATTGGTTCTAGACGTTAATCCCACCGCATATGTCAAGTTGAGACGATCAGGAACCACATTAATTTGGCGTTGTTGTTAAGTCGCACCAATATGTTGACGTATCTCAGCTCTAATTTCTTTGTTACCTGAGGTAGTCTCGACATAGGCATACATACAAAGCATTTACAAGCTGAAGTCCGACAGTATATTCAAAGGTCGGACTCTGGGGATACTCACAGCAGCTCCAGCAAACCTGCAAATTTGTGATCCTTGATAAAAGTCTCTGGGCAGGGCCTATTTCTACTATCAGTTGACTCCACGCAACTAAATTTCAAGATACACCCAATAGAGAAACACCTCCAGGATCTCGGGAAGTGATCCCGGCTGGGATTTGCTCTGAAACAGGTAGGTGGATGACTAAGTCACTTCGGAGGACTGATGGGGCTTATGAGAGAATATCAAGAAATAATTGAAGAGCAATCAGTTAAATTCAGCACAAATTCATGCTGTTTCTGAGTGTCCGAAATATGTATATCAGAAAACTGATGAGTTGCGTTAAAAGGAAATCAACTCAAACTGGAAAACAAAGACATTATCTTGAAGTTGCAATTAAACACTCTCAAGAATGGAGCCTACTTCTAGTGGTACAGTGCTGAGTCTGTGTTGTGGCCATGATCTCAATAACTCTGGGAAAGAACGTTTGAAACTGTTATTATTAATTTGGGCACCAACATCACGCTCGGTGTCTACATCACTCACCAGATTCAAAAATCGTTCTATTAATGTGACAGACAAAAGTGACTAAAAGCGTATAGAATAACTAGGTCTAAGACCAGTATTCTGCTAACTCTCGCAGCAGTAGGTGCAATTCATGAGCAATGGTATCAAAAGAAATATTATTAAGCCAAAGCCTCAACTTGGAAGGTTCAATTTTAAATTCCGTTCATGGAAAGGTAGATGGTGAGGAGGACAGGTATGACCTGCTGAAACCTGGAGAATCATAACTTTCGATAGACTATTCGTGGAGTATCTTCACTCTGTAGTGACTGGCAATGAATCATTATACATGAGTGGACATGGCATGGCACAGCAAGTGTTAATGCTGTGGTTTTGATTGGTCTTACTAATTCAAGTTAATTCGGAGACATGTTCATTCTGTTGGATCTGTAAAACAATCTGTCCAACCCAAAATTATTGTTACGAGTGAATGTGTTTTAAACAACTTTGATCAGGTCGTAAAAGTGATCACCCGAATCTTATGTCTATAAATTATCAAAAAAAAAAACTGTTTTTTTTCAACTCGATGCCTTACTGACATAAGAAATGCTTAGATCCATACATGAACCAAAATCATTGGCCCAATTAAAATTTGTTAGCTGTTAACATTCCAAATATGGCCCAAAACTCGATTGGAAATGAAATTGTCCTAAAAAAGGGCCAAAGAAATATCTGAAAAATGAAGATTTCCAACCATTGGTCTAGGAGTTTATTAATAACTTTCATTGAAGAAAAAATATGTGTGGGCGCAAAATAATCGAAACTTAAAAAGCCCCAAAACCAGCCCAAAATATGAACATGAAAAATATACTTCGGCCCTCAAACTGGTCCAAGAACAGCCTAATTGATATTTGTGTTCCTGGAATTTTTAAATGGCCCGAAAAATTAGGCAATAGACTACATGGGATAATAAGCCCCGGGATGTTCCAAAAGGTGGTGGCACTGAAAAATGAACATGAAGTTTCATGACATTTGGTCCATTTATTTGCAAGCTACAGTCATTAGATTGACGCCATTTTCTGTTGCGTAAAAAATAGAAAAACTGTAATATTGCATGCTGATCAAACAATTTTTTTTTATGAGAAAAACTGCTGAACAATCATTTCAGTGGTTGCAGAAATCTTATCCCACATCTGCTCTATCATGAACGATAGTTTATCGGTGGTTTAGTGAATCTGAAATGGGTCGTAAGAGCACCGAAGATGCACCTTGCTTTGAAAGGATAAAGGAGGCTACGAATGCAAAAATCGTACTTCAAGTGCATCAAATCGTTTTGAGTGATCGTAAAGTGAAGTTGCGTGGGCTGGCTGAGGATATATTATATATGACATTATGCATGACATTTTAGAGATGAGAAAACTATCGATACAATGGGCACCGCGTTTGCTGGACGTCGACCAAAAGCAGCAGTGCGTTGATGATTCAACAGCCAATTTGACATTTTTACAGCATAGTCGAGCAGATTTTACGACGTTTCGTGATAATGAATGAAACGTGGTGCCATTACTATACGCCTTAGTTCAATAAGTAGTCTGCAGAGTGGCTGTGAAGCTGACAAAAGCGGTGAAAGACCACAGCTCGGCAGGGAAAGTGTCGGCTTCCGTTTTTTGGGATGCCCAGGGAATAATCTTCATCGATTACCTATAGAAGACAAAAATATGCACCGAGAAGTAATATGCAGTATTATTGAACAAACTGAACGATCAAATAAGGAAACATGTAGGATAGACGAAACTATGGTCATTTCCGAAGAGCTTTGTTTTCAGCTTACAATTTGCAAACACCAATAATGAATTAACTCTGGAAAAAACATTAACAATATCTAACCATTGTTACTCCACCTGAACCAGCCGGCATTTTATCGATTGAATGAGATATTAAGATATTTATGTTCTTAATTTTATTTCGAAATTCCAATTTGATTGGATCAAAAGTGTAGTATCTGCTCCGATAAAAAGCCTCAATATTCTTATTTAAAAATTTGTTTTAAGCATACTGATTATATTGAATGAATGCTCTTAGATATTCATAAAATATATCGTTCCTGCATACCCTTAGTGTCTGAATTGATTGAATGCACATATTGTTGTATAGACATGCATTGTGTTGTTGTAATACAGGAAATTTCAAGCCACCATAACTTCGTTAAATACGATTCGATCCTTGTCAAATTTTAAAAGTTAATAAGTCTTACAAGTAGCCATCTGAACATCAAATTTGATTGAATTTAAGGGTACCCTGACGATTTTATTTCAGAAAATGTAAAATCAACAAATCATACAATGGCTAACAAAGTTGCATGAATTTCGCCTTCTGAAGTACTCGTAGAGAGCTACCTGCGTGATTACTCATAGAGAGCTACCTGCATGATTTTTTTTTTAGGTTTTTCGGTCCACAGGCTCAATCGCGAGAGAGTGGACCCAATTTGCTCATGTTCTTTCGCTTCCCCTGCCTACCCCATCATCGCGATTGAAGTTTTAGCAACGGATGTTAAAAGTTCTCATTTGATACCACATTCGTCCTTATATATGGAGGCCCCTCTTAAAAGGCTTTGAGATTTCTTCTGTGCTACTCATAAGATTTGACGACTGTAGCTTCGTTTCTGAGTAAACTCACAGTGACCTACTAACAGAGAGACGGATAGTCGGACTAACAGATAGGTACCGATAATAATGGTGTATTGTAACAAAATATGTTTATCATAACCCTTAAACCAGTCCCATATGGCGAAAGAAAACTTCTGTAGCTTCACGATAACGCATCGTCACACACGTCCTTGAAATCGATGGCCAAATCGGGAGAATGACAATTAGAATTGGTTGCTCACCCACCCTATTTTCTAAACATGGCGACTATTATCTGTTCCTGTACCTCAAGCAGTGACTCCAGGGAATGAGATTCAGATAGAATGAGGAAGTCATCGCGAATATCGAAGCGTATTTCAAAAATTTGGACTTTTTATACTACAGAAGGGGCATTGAAATACTGGAAATCCCCGGACTTATTCCGTGTAGTAAAGTCATTAAACTTTGCTTTTAATATGTAGTTGCTGCCATCCATTGGTACTTTGTGTATTTCTTCTGCTTTGATATTAAAAAATTTCGAAAATTGTAAACATCTGAATAGGATTGAAGGTGCCCGATTTTTTGTTCGTGTCAGTGTACATTTTTGAAATTGATCAATTTTTGTACATAACCATTCACTTAATTATGAATTTACGATTTCATGATACCAAGGTCCGCAAATGCCTAAAAGATATTATGGTCGCGTGTTATGGTTCGCGGCCAATAATTTTAATGTTCCGGGAAAGTGAAAACGCACTGTCTTTTAAATTAAGTTAAAAGAGTTTATTCACTAAAAATGCACAATCCTTAATTTGACTTTTTCAAAAAAATTAATTAAAATCTAACTTGCACTTGTCAATAAATTTCTCTAACAACTGTCTTCACTTAACAATTAATATCGTTTTTTATTTGCACTCCACATTGTCGCAGTTTTAGTATCGCGGTTTTACTATATCGGTTGTAATGAATGCCCCCCCATTCATTCAGCTCGGCTTTATATAGGGTCTCTAGTGATTCAATTCATTTCTCGTACATTGGCGAACTAACTGGAATATTCGAGCAGCTTAATGAATGGGGCAGTGACGTCACTTTCAGATGTTGATCATGCTTGGCGGGTTTTCGAGTACATTCTTTTGTTGATCATGATGTTGTGAAAACAATTACGACAGTAGCTCTTTTTAACTTGTATTCCGTAGAAAAAACATAATATTTGATCTCTACATTAAACAAAAAATTCTCCTCTTTTGTGAATAAGAACATCTAAGATACTTTTCTTGGAATCATTCATTAATTATCATTCGGGCCTTTTGAACCTTGTTTAGGTCCTACTTGGGTCTCTTTTAGGTAATTTTTAGCCTAGGGTGTACTCTTATTTGGCCTATTTTGGGATTTGTTTAAACTGATTTCATTGAGATTCTGGTTCGTTCAAGCTGGTTTTGGGCCCAGTTTGGCCAAACGTCCTGTAACTATTTCCGGGCCCTATAGGAATATACGAATCCAATCATCTTTTGGACCTTGTTTGGGCCCTGAATTTATCAAATGATTTTTTTACTCGGGTTGACTGCTGGCATATCCAGTGAATACTGAAGAACACAATTATCCAGCACAGTAATGGAGAACATCGTGGAATTTCAATGACAGACTATAAATTTATCAAAACTTAAACTTAATATCAACATATAAGTGATACAACCGAACTAACATCTGAAATGCTCAGACCGCTGTTCAAAGCACCTACTCGTGCTAGTTACGTCCATCAAAAATAGAATTCAAAAGCTTTAAACCTTAAATTATATAAAAATCAAAATAAAAACGAAAGTCATTATTTTGGACACTATTTTGTCATCCCGCGGTACTCATCACAATGACAAACTTCCAAAATTGCACAGGTTTCTCTCCCAATGAGCCCACATGGATTGTGGCTAGCCAAACCAGAATACCACCTACGCTTTGTTCAAAGTCTTCGACTGACGTGAATATCACGATGCGCCAAACTTATTTCTAATAAAATGTCTATTTCATCTATATTGGCTTATGTAGTATCTCAATCTCCATCTGTTCTCTCTTTTATGAAAAAGAGTCGCTTGTATTGAAATGTCAAATGACAGCTCATAAGAAGTGACTGCCAGTTAGCAAATAAAAGTTTAATTACAAGTTGTTCATAATACACTGCAACAATGGATAGTGCTGCCAAAAAGTATACTCCAAAAAACTTATGGTTAGAAAGATTATGCTAATGTCCAATTAAAATGCCATTTATTTCATTGGCAAATGCCCTTGCAATCATTTTTAGAGATGTGCATTGCAACAAACTTCATCTGTTTTAAATCTAGCCGTAACTGGATACCAATAAATGTGATTATCTATATGCAAATTATCCTATCAAATAATTCAAACAGAACGTTAAGTACACTCCTACATGCTTATCCTTAGAATAAATATCAAATCTTCTCATACGTAAGATTATCATTCATCCAATTTTTGAACAATAACAATTTTCCGAATGTAAATATTTGCCTAATGCACTCTCGAACAATTTCCTTTTGTACATAGAATTTCCATTCAGTTTGTAGCTTGGAAAATCCATGACACAATGGAAAATCGATCAAATCAGAAGATAAATCACATTCTTCATCGAACACACATGTTTATGCATATTATACGCGTATGTAGATTTCTTGATTCGATCCTTTTTCGGGATAGTATCATAATAAAAATTCTCCTCATCCGTCCATCGAGCACAAATCCTCCCATTCACTCAGCAATCGTTTATTTTGAACCAGTTCGAATTGACTGACATGTTTGTCGTGTGTCAATAAACTAAAGACAAACATTCCGTGGAGGGCACAAGAGAAAAACCTCTCTATGAACTGTAAACACAGCCAGGGAAGGGGACGAAGTTTTGAGTATACTCATCAAACCTGATGGAATATTGGTCTGCCATAGACGATCGTATGGGGTGTCCTTAAGCATAATTCAACAATATTTATTTCAGCATCCTGGCAAGACATTGTGTCTGCCCATACCAGATGCAGCGACCCTCTACGCCAATAGATTATCGATATGATAATCCTTGAGCCGTTCTGCCTTTTATGACGGGTTGGTTGCCTCCGACAATGGAAATTGCTATAAAAATTGTTTTGCTTGTAACTGATTGGTTTTGGAGTAGTGGAGCGAGAGCCGAACGACAAAGCACGATGTGGCGGAAAATGTATCCTTAGGGCATTGAACTATTCCTTTTCCTATTTATAGTTGGCACATATTCCCGATCAATATAGTTACATTGGAATGATTTGTAAGCGAAAATTCCATTAATTGCCTCAACAGCTGGCATCCCTAGGAGCACTTGTATCGTCATTTACGACTTCAGATCCTTTTCCCTTATAAACCTACTGAACTTTCCTGCAGCCATACTTTATACTCCGTTGTTCCCCATACAGCAATTGCATCCTGTTGCTGTGTCTTTGTTCATTCCAACTTGTTTAGTATAACAAACATTAAAATGTCCTGGAACAAAGGCAGACGAATAATTCAGAAACATATGTGTACTGACTGCAAGGATGCCCTTATAAACTACAGGGCATACAGCATTCCATTTTCGGTATTAGATAAACGGTCTTTGAGTTAACTTTGGCGTTGAAGATACATCTTTGCTACATCTGGCTACATCCCTTCGCCACCCAGCCAACCCGTCCGAGTCCGAGCTCGTCTGCCAACAGACACTTGTAAGCTCACGATAGTCCTGCCTTTGTGTCTATGCGAATGTTTACAAACCGTAAAAAATAAATAGTCCTAAACTAATTGAGTTTACAATTAAAACGGGTCGAGTGTATTTTATGACCCCAGCATACAAACTCCAACTCGCCAGATCTAGTGTGGAACTACATAAAGCATGGCACGGTTGCCAACATGCATGAAATGTATCTAAGGTGGAATGCAGGGAGGGCAGAGCAATGCTGCCAACCGTGATGGGCGACCAGGGAATGAGGATTAGAATTTATGTTTCGGTCGAGGCGCTTAGAATTGCAGGAACTGTTTTTGAAACAACAAAAGGATGATGAAGCACTTTTTAAAGGTGAAATACTTCCATGTGACCAGGGCGATGACAAAGTGCTATTTTCCATAATTAATTGTTGTTAGCTAGCGAGCGATAAGTATTGGCGTGAAGGACTCGGGCGAAAAACTGTTATTTCCTTTTTGTGTCATTCACAGACTTTATTGTTGGTCAGCTGTTAGTTATATTTAACGGATTGTTATGAAATGGAAATGCTTCGGTCAAGAAGGGGTTGTATATTATGTGCAGTTATTCTTTGTAATTAATGTTACATCCTTGAAAAGAGCTATTTGCATGACTTGATAGGATTTTGGTAGTTGTTGAGGGAAAGTAGAGAATTGGGTTGGAATTCGTATGTGGTTCGTTCGGAAAGACTCATTTCAATTTCATTGCACACAATTTTCAGGGATCTTTCAAAAATGTTCAAAAATCGATCTTTTCTAGCTTTATCTCTCCTCAATCTTTTTATTTGATATTAAAGAACTATAACATATGGAAGCATACGAGTATGTGGTGAACCATCTAAAAAATCTACTATTTTTGTTTTTAACTGAAATGCGCCTTACAAGAGAGCGTCAAAATGTGATTTTTTTATAGTTCTATTTTGCTGCTTCTGTATCGTCGGACCCGTTGAGTTTTGTAGCAACCACGGAAGTCACCGCAGTTGCAGACATTAAATATTGGCAGAGGGGTGTGTAGCCCGAGGTGGCATACTGAGGCCGGCTAGCGCTCAGTCGTGTCGTGGATCTTTCGGGGCACCCTCTGCTCGTGCTGAGTCACCTGACATATAAATACTAGCACATAGGGAAAAGGACGGGAAAGGGGGAGGTCACATTGAGAAATGAAAAATAGTTGTTCTCTCAGAACATTGTGGCCGTTTTTATTTCAAGTTATAATTTAAATCCAAGGTATACAAAAGAAAATCAGATAAAACAAAACTACTAAAAACCCCTTTCGAAATTTGAAACAATATACAAAAATTAGAATCTACCAACATAAAGTAATTCAAGACTATGGAGAATATGATAATCAAACTATTGGATAATATATTAAAAAAAAGGAAAAAAAAACTAAAATTGTACTCACTTCTTTCCCGTAGAACTCCGAGCGCCCGGTGCAATACAGCAAAAGAAGCGTGGGGTCGCTGAAAATTAATTGTAATTTAGAATCACTAAACCAAAAAAAAAAAACGTAACGGCCACTTTTATCCGCATTAATTGATTCCTCCAATCTGTCTTTTTTTCTTTTCACTAAATTTCAACCCAAGCTTTTGACAACAATTTTCGTCTTCCCGCAATCCAAATTAGCAAAATCTTTATTTTTCTCGCACAATTTTCGTTTTCCGCACTTCAAATTAATAAAATTTTTCTTTTCTCCGCACTTCAAATTAATAAAATTTTTCTTTTCTTCACACTACACAAAGTCAAATCCCCTCTCTTCCCAAAATGCAAAACTCCCCTCACTTTTTCAATCTTTCCACTCTTCGTCACCAAAACTTCAAAAAAAAGTCTATTCAATTCTTTCCCAATTTTAAAAACCCCAAAACTCACTTATATCCCACACAGAAAACTCCTTTATCTTTAACAGCCAAATATTCACTTCACCAAAAACCGAAAAAAAAAACTCCCTCTTCTTTGCCAAATCAAATCCTGACTCCCCAAAAAGCGTTCAACCTTCCTTTTCCACGTCCAATCCTGACTGCCTCAATCCCAACCACTTTCTTTTCACATTTCACCTTTCTCCCATCCGATCCCGCAAATCAAATTCTTTTCCAATTACCGCTGTCGCATCTGGGTAACGTAATCGAAGTTCATTACACTTCGATTCCGCTACCCACACATCTTTTGGTCCGTATCGACAATCACAATAGTTTCTATTGACTTGCATATATGGCAATTTACATCCCCAAGAATCGCTTGATTGAATGTAAAGTGTCACACATACGAGTACATTACGAAAACTATTGATTTTGCCGATACCCCAAAAAGAGTGCTTCCGTGCGCCCGGGGGAACTTGAACTCAGGGTTCCAGCAGTCGCACGGTCGAAACTCGCGACGTATCCAATGGAGCTATGTCTTATCGATCTCCCATTCATCAGATAAGCAACTTCAACGATTATCTGGGCATGGGATTGAATTTTGTTAGTCAATTCATTTTTGTTAGTATAAAAATATAAAATTTGTTAGTGGGAATGGAATTAGTTAGTGTTAAGGAAGGAATTAGGTTTTGTTAGGGAAAATGAATAGAATGAAATTTTGTTAGTGGGAATTAATAAATGGAACGTTATTAGTGGGAAAATTGAAATTATTAGTAGGTATTATTTTTTGTAGTTGTTAATAAGGAAAAAGGGTAGTATTGTGATGATGGGGGAGTAAAAATTAAAGGGAAAATGGAAACATGTAAAAAAAATAAATAAATTTATGGAGGAAAAGGTAGGAATGCCCAAAGGAAAGGGACAATGTTACGGCGGCAATTTGAAGTTGCGAATGGGAGGAAGTTGGTACGCCGGAATTCGCAACAGTTTCCTGAAAAAAATAAAATGTATTTTGAAGCAAAAGCTTTGCGCTTTGCATATAACCTTAAAAAACTCAATTTGTCCAACAACTGGGACAAATGCTATTGAAGCTTTCATTACTATTCTGCATATTAATTCGCTGTCACTGATTTAGCAATTCATCTTCAGTTAGACTTTTGAATATTGGTATGACATATTGAAGCATATCAGGACTTACAGTTGGCTTAGGCTTGAAAGCAGTGTCCGAGTTAAGCAATTACAGTAACCGAAATTTTTGTTTGGTAGGAGCCTTAATACTCGTATATCCTACGGATGCACTCAAAGACTTTTTAATGGGTCTACTGGTAAACTTTTTTTTTATCCATCAGAAGTATCTACAGTGAACTGATTTTCACAAAAATACGTTTTTTACATCTTGAACGACGATTTATGTTATTATGCATTCCTTTTTGAGACATATTTTTTTCAACTCCTCCGTTGTCAATCTACATTGCACAAGTATGTAGTTCAAATTTAAAATGCATTCCAGAAGGTATAAATAAGCGACAGTAATTAAACATAGAACAATTATGTAGATGTGCTAATTATCGTCGAGAAGAGCAAGGGTTGCGTTTTTTGTATCTTTTGTTAGTAGTAGCTATTTAAAACGCTACATCTCCAGCTCTTCTATGGAAAATGACTTCAAATTAAAAATACAAATTTTTGAGATTTGTATCAATTCATTTGTGAAAAAAAGGGAAAATCGATTTTCTAATCCAAGCCATAGTAAATGTTCAAGAAGTCTTCATATTACTCGTATCACTATTTTTATCATAACTTTAAATTCATTTAATGTTTGTCATTAATTCATTTTGTAAAATTCTAATTGCTAAAAAGTCTTGTAAATTAGTTCAAAGCTATCCATTCAGTTAAACGTCTATAATTGTATACCACATTTCATTCATATATTTTGCAAAATTCCATTCGTGTAAAAAGATACCAAAAGCTTGAAAGGTGTACCGCAATAATTTTCCCATGCAAAATTGTCTTAAGCTAGACATCGCGTCAGCAAAATATTTTCGCGTCATGGAATTTCTTTTGTTTCGCGCATGGAAAAATTATTGTGCTTTTATGTTCTAGCGTCACCATTTTTATGTGATCTATTTAAGCGTTATGTTAAGAAAAATAACGAGAGTTGTTTATGCACGTTGAAGGTGTGAACAGCTCAAAGGAAAGACAAAACAATTTGTTTTCGTTCCATTTCACTTGTTCAATATTGCAAATATCCTATTGGTAGAGTTTCCTGCCTTATAGGATTTAGGTTAAGGCTACGATAAAAAAATATAGTTTCCCATCTTATTTTTGATCCGTTCAAGCCATTACATTTTTGGTGACCCCCATCAGAACTCTAACCACGAAAAGTTCATAAATATAGTATCATCGATTATCGAATACGTAGTTTTGAACAAATTTTTTCTGATATTGTTGTGGAAGGAGCAATGAAAGATCAGGCTCGTCTCGGAAAAGAGATCGAGAAAATCATTAGAGCTTATCAGTCTCAATCACCTGATAGGAAAACTATTTCCTACTTGGAAGAACGGCTTGCAGCCGTCGAAGAACTGTGGGAAAAACTTGAATCAAACAATGGCAAAATAAGAGAAATTACAGGTGTCTCCCTTGATCATCCATTTTTTCAAAAGGACTATCACAAAACAGTAAAAGAAGCCTTAGAAAAATTTAAAACAAAAATTTAAAAATTTCTTTGTAACATTACGCAAAGACGCAATCATTTCAAGAATCTTATGTTGGCTCAAGCGATGATTACGTACCCGTTCAAAATATCATGGCGAAATATGAAAGTCCTGATCTAGCTCGACTTATAAAAAATCAAGAAGCATTTAAAGCTGTATTAAAATATTGAATAGCCAATACTTCTCCCACAAGCAACCAGCCTATAGAATATTCAGCGCTGAAGAAAGAAAAAGTAACCACAAAATGCCACTACGTGATTTAGGATTCTGTGGAAGATATTCATGCTACAAGGTACAAGTTGAAAGAGATTTAAAGAACCAAAGTGAAGCTCTCCTTATAAGCTTGAATAGCAATATCAAGAAAGTTGAGACTAGCTGCAGCATAACAGCAACTACAAATGATTCTCAATTAAAGCTTCCTAAAATAGAACTTCCAAAATTCGACGGAGAATATATTAAATGGCCTCAATTCACAGATCCGTTTAAACAAATGGTACATGATCAGCCAATAGGGAATTGTCAAAAATTCTGGTACCTGAAAATGAATTTGACGGGTGAAACAGCTAAGCTCGTGACACATCTACCCATTTCCAATAGCAACTATATCGTTGCATAGGACATGTTAAACAATCGATATGCCAATAAACGATTGCTAGTGAATACATTACTGGACAAGCTCATGGCACAACCAGCTATTGCTACCGAGTCAGCCTCAGCACTCAGGTCACTGCATGATACAACAAAAGAATATCTATTTACGCTACAAACAATAGGCATCTCAACCACAGCACATTGGGACCCAATTGTTGTGCTTACAGTTTTAAAGAAGTTAGATAAGACTTCTTATACACTATATGAGCAAACGTTTAAATCACCTCGTGAGCTCCCATCATTAGACGAATTGCTAAAATTTATAGAAATGAGGTTTCAAGCACTAGTAACTTTAAACCAAAGATCCGGGTTGTCAAAACAATCGAACAAGCTAGCCAAACAATCATCGCTCGTTGGCAGCAAAACAGTTACTGAATGTGAACTATGCAAAAAGGGCAAAAAGGGAATCGAAAAGGCTCGAGAATCGGATCTTGGCACAAACTGCCTTAAGAAAGATCATGTGTACAAAAAGTGCGTGTCCAGAGGCTGCCAAAAATGGGGTAAGAAGCCCAACACACTTTTACATAACCAAATGTCCACAACAAAAATAACAAAAGAAACACTAAGCACCAGTTTATCGATCCAATTCAAGGAATCAGATTGATATGTTCTTTTAGGAACAGCAATCGCTGAAATCGATAACAATGAACGGAAACCAATAAGAGCACGTGCCCTTCTTGATTCCGGATCACAAATGAATTTTATAACCGGAAAACTGCAAAAGAGGTTGGGATTCCCAAAAAGTTATCCTAGTATTAATATATCAGGAATTGGCAATACAAAAGCAAAAGCTAGCGACAAAATCAATATCACACTAAAATCAACTTGCAAACTGTTCTCAACCATATTAGAAGTATTTTCAATTAATGAGATTACAAACGATTAACCGCAGCAATACTTTGATACAAAGAATTGGAATATACTTAAAAAGCATTTAGCTGGCTGACCCATCATTCAATAAACCTGGCAGAATAGACATTCCTTTGGGGGGCGGAGGTCTATGGAGAAATTATCAGAAATGGGCAAATACGTTTGTTGGATAATCTACCGATCCTTCAAAGCACAACATTGGGCTGGTTAATTTTGGGAAAAGTAACAAACCATATCCCATTTTGTGGAATATCCAATATAAATTTAGAACGTCAGTTACAGAAATTTTCGATGTTGAAAGAATGCTCTGGACCAGTCATATTATCCAGCGCTGACAAAACTTGCGAAGAATTCATCAAAGTGACTACTTCCCGAGAAACTACAGGTCGTTTTATAGTCAACTAATCATTGTTGGGTGATGCCTCACTTCTCGGTGATTCAAAAGCATTGGCACGTAAGCGGCTCTTATCCATGAAAAGGAAATTATCTAAGAAACCGATGCTTAAACAGCAGGATGACCAGTTCTTTCAAGAATATCTAAATTCAGGACACATGATGGCAATCTTCAAAGTAGAAGTCATCGGATCGCATTATTTTTTGCCACTTCATTACGTTTTAAAACTGGAAAGCAGTACTCCGAAGCTACGAGTAGTATTTGATGCTTCGGCAAAAACCAAGAACAACTTATCGGGACCGAAAGTACAGGAAGATATCAGCACTATCAACACTAGGTGGTGCCGTTTAAAGCGCCATATGTTCACAGCAGATATTACGAAAATGTATCGACAGACTCTCATAGCTGAAGAAGACTAACAGCTTCAGCTAATAATGTGGAGAAAAAGTGCAACTGAAGAAATAAAATATTATAAACTTGCTACGGTCAAGAAGCAAGCCAATTCTCATCAGGAGCTGCCGCAATCCAAGAATATATGTTGATGAGTGTGATCAGAGAGAGAGAGTGATAATCTAGATGAAGCAGCAGCAATGCGGAACGAGCTGAAATCATTATTGGCAACTGCTGGTTTCAACCTGCATAAGTGGCGCGCTAACCATCCAAAATTGGTGGATGGTATCGCGAATCGACATTAAATTTGATGTTCGACATTAAATTTGATGTTTCGACATTGGATACTGATTCAATTAAAACTTTAGGACTAATTTGGCAGCCAATCACAGACATGTGCACGCTAGTTGCTGGTTTAAGGGAACACAGAACAACCACCAAAAGAAGTATACTTGCCGATATTTCACAAATTTTTCATCCCTTAGGAATCATATGTCCAGTGGTTGTGACAGGGAAACTCAGTATGCAGAAGTTATGAAATTCAAAGGTAGACTGGGATGAAGATATTCTAGAAGAGCTTCGATTGATTTGGCTAAAGTATAGAGAAGAACTCTAACCTAGATGACAAAGATTAACAAACTGATTGCGACGGCTACAACTGATTCTCATACACATCCACTGTACTCAATCGACCATGGAAATTCATTCCAAAAGCTTTTGTTATGGCTTACGTAAAGGAACTTAAAAAACAGAACGCAAAAGGTTAAGTCATATTATCTGTCAACCGAAGAATTAAATGATCCTCTCAAAGTTATCATCAGAGAAGTTCAACGAAGTACCTTCCAGGATGAAATGTCCGCTTTGCTGGTGGGCCAAGAAGTTGCGAAATCAAGTAAGCTTTGCACTTTTGCACCTTCCAAACCTACAGATAATATCATCTGATTTGGAAGAATATTAATTCAAAACAACCCTTGGTGTTACCAGGAGATGATTTTGTCACGCGACTATTACCCACACATCTCCATCAAGCGAATTTACATGCAGGACCTCAAGCGTTACAGAATATCGCGAGACAAAGATATTGGATTCTAAACGGTAGAAACATCTGCAGAACTGTTGTGGCGAATTGCGTTTCATGAACAAAATTTTGACCTCACTTACTCAGCAAGCAAATGGGTGACCTACCAAAACATCAAGTCCAATTCACAAGACCATTTCTCAACAGTGGCGTAGACTTTTGTGGACCAATTTACATGCACTTCGAAATTTGAGGCAAAATACCCCAAAAATCTTACATAGCAGTTTTTGTCTGTTTTGCAAGGAAAGCAATACATTTGAAAGTCGTGTCCGATCTAACCACCGATGCGTTTCTAAATACACTTAAACGTTTCGAATCCAAAAGAGGAAGGCGCGAACACATCGACTGCCATAATGCTCGAAATTTCGTTGGCGCGAACAATCAACTGAAAGACGTTGAAGCTATTATGACGAAACCAGGATCTGTTGGAACAGTCGTGAACAACTGCGCAAATTACAATATCCAGTTCAACTTCATACCCCTTCGTTCACCGCACTTTGGCGGGCTGTGGAAAGCAGCGGTGGAATCGGCAAAGTCTTTATTACAAATGACGGTTGTATCAGCTTCACTGACATATGAGGAATTATGCACAGTGGCCACAGAAGTGGAAGCCATACTTAATTCAAGACCACTCACTCCACTTTCTTCAGACCCGAATGATTTAACGCCACTGACACCAGCACACTTTCTAATTGGAGAACCGTTCTCAGGTTTAAATAGCTCAACAAATGAGATCGGGAAAATGTCGCTAGCATCGAGATGGCAACTAACAAATCAGCTCAAAAAGGAGTTTTGGCAGCGATGGTATATGGAATACTTGGGTGGATACAAAAGCGAATAAAATGGTTATCAAAACAAATAGACATCAACACAGGAACGCTGGTAACTATTAAAGAAGAAAATGTGAACCCTTCAACAGGAACGTTGATTTGGATCTGGTTACTTTCAGTTGCAGCTATTTGCGAGTTTCAGCAACAGTGAAGTCGTGGAGATATACGGCATTCACCGCATATCATGCAATGTTCAAAGTCTCCACAACGTGACAATATGTTCATAGATAAGGTGCTTGAGTAAATAATAGAGCTTTATTTTTTTACTCATCTAGATGATCCAATACGTGTTACCCCAACTGTTTGGCATCAATTATAATTGTTTGTTAACTTTTTATGCAAATTGTGTTCAAAATATCAAAAGATAAGTGTATCATTTTAGGAAAAAAGTAGTACAAGAGGTTTGCGGTTGAAGAGAATGTTTTTTTTTGTGGTAGGGAGGTGAATGCTATTTATGCACAGAGTGTGGGACTCCCATGTGTGACTGAACTACCCACTAAACACCTCCCCTGTCAACCTGAGAACCCCAGCCTGGAACCGTTTGACACATTACTTCGGGCTACGTCTCATTTTGTTACGCCATGGGCGCCTTCAAGCTGGGGAGTCCCTTTCCTAGCGGGAGGGGAGAGGGGAAGAGGAAATGCTAGAAGAGCGATCCCCCAGCTACAGCGCCCCCGGCTGCTGTGAGTCCCTTTTATATTTTAGGACTGCCCGAGCATAATGTGCCACCTGGTTCCATTTGTCAACAGATTCGAGCATCACCGCAGCTATATTATCCGGGGTGAGCTCTCCCGTCTCCCTGTAGAGTTCCCTTCCCAGCCTGACCCATGTTGTACACGCAAAAAATGTGTGACAGGCATTGTCCTCCTCTCCTGGGCAAAATCGACAATCGGGAGACCGTGACTTACCGATCTTGTGCAGGTAAGACTGAAAACACCCGTGCCCGCTCAAAAGCTGAGTCAGAT
This sequence comes from Odontomyia ornata, assembly GCA_963969285.1. Lineage (NCBI taxonomy): Eukaryota > Metazoa > Arthropoda > Insecta > Diptera > Stratiomyidae > Odontomyia > Odontomyia ornata. Next base: position 457,658,093 of record OZ017739.1, read on the forward strand.
AGAAGTCAGGAGAGGAATGGTTTGGAAGAGGGAGTGAAATATATCCGGATCATGAAGCAAGATTTCTTAGAAAATAAGTCTCACTTCTTCTTATGAAAAATCAATGATTTAGGTAGATTTTCTCATGCAAAAAGTCATTTGTGAGATGCCAAAATGAATTTGGAGATAACAAAGATTATAAGCTTCTCTGCATTTTGAAGTTCAGTCTGCATTCGAAGTTCAGTCTGCGTTCGAAGTTCGGTCTGATGCATCTGAGATAATTTTTTAAGTAATATTGATTTAATAATCTATATGTATAAGGTAAAAAAAAACCACAAGACATCTGAGTTGGACTAGATAATGGAGAAGAGATGCTGGGTGATTGACAAACTAAGGGAAACAAAGGTTTAAGGTGTCAAAAATAATGTCATAGCCTTCTAATTGAAAGAAAAACATTTGTCATAATGTCATGAACTATCCCCTTGATCAAAACTTGGATCTTCAGGAAAGGGTTGGTGTTTGCAGCAACAGCAAATTTCAAATAACATTTCAATATTCTCCCTGATATACCCTGATATATGACTTTTCATTGTACGCCATTTCCAATTTGACTCGAAAATGTTTCGCGACTTCTAGAGGTCTATGACCTTAGGAATCTCATGCAAATCTTCAAAATCTGAATACACGTTACAACAAGTTGGGTAGACAGACCTACGCTCATAATAGAAGGGTTTTGTACTCAACTTCTCAAAAATGCAGTCACCAGCAACGAATAAAGTCAAGAAATATGTCAAAGAGATGTGCACGTTTAAAAAAAAATCCATTGTTTGTCTATTTTCAACGGTCGCCATTTTGGTGCAAACCAACAAAAATCACTCAAATCATGAATTCCCAAAAATATTAATGCTATTGACCTTATTTGATAATTTCAAGAAGATCAAATCAAAACTGCAGTGACTGACTCGATGGGGAGTCCATAAAATACCAAAATCATGTGTTATTGTTGTTGTTATTGCAGAAATTTAAAATAGGTATACCTTCCGTGTATATCATTTGATTTCCACCAAACTTATAAAGTTTAAGGACCTTTTGTAGGACTACTTAAATATCGAATTTCGTTCAGCTTAAGGGTACCTAAACGATTTTACGGGGGAAACTGTGAAATTCGAATATCATACTATTATTAACAAAGTTGAGCGAATGTTGACTTCTAAGGTATTTTTAGTTGTTGTACTCATAAATACCTACCTCCATAATTTTGTTCAGAATTTTCAGATTACAGGGGTCCAATCCCGAGGGGGGGATACAAATTTTCTGTGTATTTTGTCTTCCCTGTGCGCTCCTCGAAGAAAAAGTGTCAATTTGAAAAGATCTCATCAAGGCCTTTCATTTGATACCCATATCGGCTAACTTTGATGAAATTTAATACCTTATCATTTTTTTGTAGTTGAACTTTAACGAGAGCTCCACTTTACCCCTGCATACAAAATTTGATATTTCTATCTTAAGTAGTTTACGAGAAAAAGTGGTGTGAGACACGGACGATAGGCAGGACGCGATTTTATCAGGCTTTTGTAAAATTATTTTATAAAACCCTTAAAACGTTGCACTAGTGATCATCTCATTGCGGTTCTTCTCAAAAATGAAATAATTATTTTATAAAACCCTTAAAAAAAGTTGCTAGGCTTCATTCGAGTCGGATGACATATTGTAGCAGCACTTACAAATGTGGGAGTGGTATTGAAGTTGCCCTTCATTGAGCCTAACTAACATTAGCTTACATAAATTACCCAAAATTCAGTTTGCGTTATCTTTCTTTTATTTCCAATATCTAATTGCTATTCTTATTTTCCCCTTCTATTTAAATTTATGAAGATTATTTGTACCGCGTAACCCTGATGAAGTGTCATTGGTAGTCTTTGGACTATCTATTCCTAGATTGTCTGTAATAGAGTGCCCTTAATATTTTTTGTGAGGTATTAATGGAAGACTAGACTTAAAAATGCAGAATCTGTTTCGAGAAGTTCAGGGAAGCGAAAAGTTTGAAAATTACATGGTCCTCCTCGATTAGAAATCTGTGATCTCTGAAAAAATCACAAATATTGTTCTTTGCTGGTATAAATAATTAAGAATCCAAAACTACGCGACTTAATAAGAAAATGTAATTTAATTTTCTTTATTTTCGAATATAATTATCACTTTCAGCGTTTGAGTTTTATTTGTCAAACTAAGTGTCCATACTTGCACCATAGCTAGTTTTTTCTTAGCTAATGAATCTAACGGTTGGCATAATTTGTGAAGAAGGCAGAAAGGTGATATGTGCACTGTATTTTCTCATTATGTTTCTGAAGTTATCCAATAATACCGCACATATAAGACTGAGTTTTCACAGCATTTCTGATAGATGTTTAGATCATTTGCTATGGAGGATGGAGAAAAAAATTGAATGTTTTCACATTATCTAACTTTGCCATTTATGGAAGTTAGGAACTCAAGTTTTGAAAGTAGTTTACACTTTATATGGATATGCCATAGCTGCACTGAAAAAACTAGCAATCGGGAAAGCCCTACACTTTACTGAAGCAATAAACCCGGAATATCTTCGTCGGAAGAAATTTTTGAAAAGATTTCAACCAGCTTGCATGTTTAATCAAAATCTCGACATTCTCTAGAGCAAAACTCTAAATTAAAAGCTCTCGGAAGCGGATCGAATGCTTACTATCAAATTTACCATTGCAAGCTATTTTAATTTTAATTCTTTAGATAAACGATTTCAAACAGCTTTTTACTCTTGATGCGAAGATTATACTAAATCCTAGTTAGAAGACAAGATCAAAGGCGGCAATGATGCATTCATGTCTTACATCTTTGACTCGATAAAGTTAATTTACCACTCGTCAAAACAATTAAACTCCTATCAGTTCTTACTTCCAAAGGTATTCAGAATTAATCAATTGATGTTTTACATTTTATGAGTCAGTCATCAATTAAGTATTCAAATTCTTTAGATAAAGCTTTTAAGATCGCTATAACCTTCTTAATACTAATCCACTCTTCGTTCTTATCATTTGTTGAGACTCTCAAGACAATTTCATCCTAAGCCGTCGTAGACACATGCCTACATCATTTCAATATCCTACATCAAACTAATAACAAGATCCAATCTCAGAGATACATTAAATGAGTATCAAAAGTAATCCTGTCAAATATCTGTGTCCTTGATCTGCTCCCTGCTTGGCTAGATGCTTTTGAACAGATTTCAGTTTTGATATTATAACCTCAGGTGGGTGTCGTAGAAAAGCTATTAAGTCTTGAAAACACTACACTTATTACATTCAGGAATATCACAGGAAATTGCAAACATTTTCCTCTTGAAAATTCCACTTATTAATAGTCAAAATCGTTAGATTTAATCCTGTTTAAAAAGGAGCAGTGGAGAGATGAGGGAGGCGGTGGACGCTGAAAAGAAGATGGAGGATGCAGAATGTTTTGATAGCCGAAAGCAATAAAATCCATTAATAAAAGCGTCTTTCAAACAATCATCCAAGCAGCAGAATATCATCGTTATCCAATAAACTGTTTTTAAGCGATCCAAGAACAAGATATTTATTTAGACTTTCGCCAGAGCGAAGGATGTTATTGCTATTATTCCAGTTTGTATTATTGCCATTGTGATTGTGAGTACCTTTTCCAAGTAGTATTTCTTGTCCGGTTTCAATAATAAAACGTGATTAGGGGAACGAAATAAATATTTAACGAGGAAACGTTGAAAGATTTGTTTCTTACATTCTTGGATCTATTCCTCTGCAAAGTTCAGTCCTCCTTCGAGTGGTAAAACAAGCCATAAACTGACACAAATTTTACGGTTTACAATCTCATAATTTATATAATAAGTGGTATGACTATATTTTCTCATTATAATGTTCGTTTGTGAAAACAGCATTTTTACAACTATTGAAAACTATTAAGTTGTGTTTTCGAAATAAATTAAATGCGCGTGTGTTGTTTTCGTTGCCGACGTTGGATATGATTTTTGTCATCCCATCAACATCAAATCAAACCGAAAATCAACCCACACGCTAGAACCGTTCGGACGACTATCTATCGTGAACAAGATTACGAACTTAATTTTATATTTCAAACGCATCATCAACATCATCATCGCTTTGATTGTCGCATCTCAAAGACTTGGACGAGGAATCTTCTGTTGCAAGTGGGGATGAGATAAGTTTGATGAGGATCGTTCTGCGTTTGGCAGTATCGAAATGGAAAAAGATTTGGCTGTGCTTTTTTTGGAATGGTTTTCTTTTAAGATTTTTTAATTTATTGTATTTTAATAACGACCCAGCATTTAGTGCGGTTAAGTATTATTCCATTGAAATATTTGTTTATTTTGAAATCCTTGAACTGCCAGAATTTTGCTTGAAAATATATGCATGCAGCTTTCTATTGAAATCATTCAAATCTTTTCACGTAAATGTCTAAGGGTAAGAAAGTTTAAATTGTAGAAAAATAAAGAATCCTGGCAAACATCCCAATGGTCGGCTACTTGACCTGATGCTATCCAATCTTCCACTTAATTGTTTCTCTTACCTTGGATCCTCTAGTCCCACTTGACAGTCACCATCCACCTATATCCCTTAAGCTCTCATTGGTTCCTAAGAGAAATTGTAATATATTCCTAAATTCAAGTTTTTTAAATCAAACTATGAAGCTCTTACCTCTGAACTCTCCTCAGTTGATTGGCAGGTGTTTTTTGCTAACCTGGAGTGTCAGGAAGCGGTAAGTAAATTTTACACTCACCTTCATAGCTTGATAAAACATTTTACACCAATTTAGCTCCCTCGAACAGGAAAGTTGAAGCCTTGGCTCACTAAGCAAGTACTTTTCGCATTGAAAGCTAAAAGCAAAGTGCATCACAATCATAAGCGTTATAGTACTGATGAAACCAGAACTCGGTATTGTGTCTTGCATCCTGCTGCTAAGAAAGAAATTAAACCAGCAATGAAAAGCTATTTCGGCAATGAAAAACTATTTCAGCCGCATGGAGACTTCGCTAAGAGAGAACAACACGAAACCTTTCTGGTCTTACATTAGGTCCTTAAAGGCCTCGTCTTCTGTTTCTTCCACTGTCTGCTGGAATAATATTGTGAGGCCCTCTCCTCAAGGAATTCCCAACGTTTTTTCACTTTTATACCTGCTCTTTCGTCCTCCATCTAATATCCTGTTAATATACTTCCTTGTTTAAAACAGACTTCGTTGAAGTCGAAACCGTCATTAAGTCCCTTCATCCCAACATTTGCCCTGATCCAGATGGATTACCAAATATCTTAGCTGCTTACTGGAAAAGAGTGGTGATCCTTTTTCTGTACCCAATAATCGTCCAACTTCGTTACTTTCCTGTTTGCCTAAATTATTTGAGCGTCTGGTACACAACCGGCTTTCAGTGTTTCTCAGCCCTATTTTGGCAAAGGAACAATACGGATTTCTGATTTTATTGCAAAAGCATTGGATAATCGCTTGCAAGTTGGCGTGATCTTTACCGATTTTCCAAAGACGTTTGATACCGTCAACCATCAGGTTCTTTGCTACCAATTGAGTGTGTATGACATTGCTGATCCGTGTGTCACACCACTTTTTCTCGCAAACTACATAAGCTAGAAACATAAGATTTTGTAAGTACATGCAAAGTGACGCCCTCTTCAAAGTTTTATCATAAAAAGAAATCTATAACGTGTTTAAGGGGGGCTTCTCATGTAGGGGAGTGGCCCCTGAAAAAAATTTGATTACATGTAGGCAATATGGGTATCAAATAAAAGGTCTTGATAAGAACTTTTCAAAACTGGTCATAAAATGATAAATTTTGCTTTGAGGGGTGCAGGGGAAGGGGAAATGTACAAAAATTTGGTGTTCCCCCTCGCAATTGTACACCTTTAACCCGAAAAATCTGAAAAAACATCCAAGGTGAGACTTAAGGAGTGCAAGGGCAACAGATACCGGAGAAGTCGATATTCGATCAATTTTGTGAATAACAGTACATCTTATAAAGTTTACATTTTGGCCTATAAAATCTAAATGGTACCCTTAAAAAAGCTAGAATTTAAGTTTTTTAAAAGCAATTGCATGCATTCTGAAAATTTCATAATAATTGAACAAAAAAAGCTGAGTTACAGCCGATTAAATATTTAACAATTACAACAACATTAACACGTCATACTAAGGAGAAACATGTTTGCGACGGATCTAGACACTACCAATATGTAGGAATTTTGATAAAATTTTTAGAAATGGTTCGTAATATTGATGTGTTATCATGACTAATTCAATGACATGCTCAAGAAACTTGAAACTAATTGTTTTACAAAATCCTTCTGGCAGGAGCACTCTCCTGCTATTTTTACTTGTTTAATGGATGAAGTCATATCTGTCTTTTCGTATATGTTGTGTTGGTTATGATGGCATCGAAATAGTCGGGGCTCATTTTCAGACATGCTCACAAATTCAATAATATTTCTACACCTGTCCACCTTTCCTATTCTCTTGTCCGGCCTATCCTTGAATACGTCTCCGTCATTTAGTCTCTCTGGTACTCATATCTCGCCAACTCATTAGAGGATGTTCACCGTAAATTTACTCGCGTCTTGTTCTATAGGTTTAAACTCCCATGTCAACCTTATGAATCTCGTTTAGCCTTCCTTCAACCTTGCTGTACCGTTGTATCGATCTGAATCAATGCTTTTTGTACTAACTTTGGAACCATCAATTTTTTTCAACACTGTCTTCTGAGTTAAGTTCCCCCTCTAGATACACGTCCTTCACGGGTTAATAACTTTTTTGTAATTCCGTTCGCTCGTACAAATATGCATTTTCATTCACCTATTTTGCGAATGATTATTATAATCATATTATAAATAATTCTAAATTTAAATCATGAATTATTTTCTTTGTACTTAATGCTCTAACTTGATTTATTCCGTTTCCTAATCGGATTTTATTTTAATCTGTTGAATGGAATTTAATAGATAAATAATAACATGCCAGACTATAATCGTTCGGAACGGATTTGTGATCCGATGATGAAATCTGCAAAATCCAATCCAAAAATCAGTAATTAATAAATTCTTATAAAATGTACTCAACTTCTTCGTAGTGCTATAGCCCCTCTTGGGCCATCGCTTCATGGAACAAGCACCTCCAAGTGTCTCGGTCCATTGACTGCGCCCTCTAATTTTGAAATTCAAGCAGCGATGAACTGTCTTCCTCAACCGAGTCAGACCAGCGTTTCCTCAGTTTCTTCACTGCTCTCCGTCTTTCAGGTCTCCCAAAAAATGCCTTTTTGGGTATCCGTAGTTCGTCCACACGCTTCACATAGCTAGCTCGTTGCAGTTTCCTTAGTCTTATATTCGTTGAAACCTCCGGCTAGTCAAAATTTCATAAAGCTCATGGTTTTATCCAAGCAACCATTAATCTCCATTGCAAAATGTTTACGGATGAGTGGGTCAGGTGCCATGTTTCAAAACCCTATAGCATAGCACAGGTCTTATCACAGATTTGTATACTGGGAGCTTTGTTTTCCTGTGTATGCTACTGGTCTTCAAGATCGCCAAACTGTAGTAAAAAATATTATTTCATCTCTTTCATTAGCGGTTCTCGTTATTTTGGCGCCTAAGTACACAAACTTGCCCACATTTTTGATATTATATTCGTCATGTGTGGTATTTGAGGTAGTTTTCCTCGATTGCATCCTTGAGTTTTGTTTTACTCTCATTGATTTGGATCTGTACTAGTTTTGCTTCACTGTCGAGTATCAGCAAAAGTTTCATGGCAGTTGTTAACAACTACCGCTTGGCTTGACTTGTATAATAATAAAATGTCAATGTCTGTTAAAAAACTGCTTAGGTTTTCTGAATTTTGTAGCACTAGTTCATTCCTCGAGAACCCATTTAGTGTTGTTAGATTTGAACAGATCCGTTTCCCCATTGTGGATATTTTCAGTTACTAACAAGCTGGCTGGTTCTAATGAAGTGTGACTTTCACAATAAATAACATAAAGGGGCGCAAACTTTACGGCGAAATTTTGGGTTAAGCATGAACAATTTGAAGGATTTGTTGGGCTCAACATAACTTACGACAATGGTACTTTAAAATATACGGTATGTTTTAAGTGACGTAAATGTTTTAAGGGTGATAGAGAATGGATCGAAGGAGATGAGTATCGCAAACATGGAAAAACGTCAGCTGCCAACCCACATGCATTCAATAAAACCAATATTCTGATGTGGACACATAAGTGTCCAACCGTGTGTAAGAGTACGAGGCATTAGTTGAATTTTGTCACAAGATTTGCCCGAAAACTTCCAGATGCACTACGTACCTAAGAAATTTCTGGCTTGCTCGATGACGAACGGTAAGAAAGCCAATCGTGTCCGCTGTTGCAAGGAACTATAAAAACTTACTGTGTCAAAGATCATAAAAGGTAACAAATCATGGATTTAGAGTAAGGACATCAAAACAAAGGTCTAATCAATCCATTTTGAAGATGAAACGCCCTAAGATCTAAATAGCTCGGCAATTTGATCCGATGTCAAGGTAATGCTGACAGTTTTCATTGATACTAAGGGCGTTTTTCAGCATGAATACTTCCCTTAAGGTCCCACCATGAACTAGGCTTACAACATAGAAAATCAGTTCTAAATTATCAATGGGATGGTATTTGTGGTAAAAAACCAGAATATAAGGAAGTATCAACTGGTTTTGACATCACAACACAACGCTCCAGCCTCTTTAGCTTTTATAACTCGCGAGATTTTCATCAAATAGTCAATTTTTGGGCCTTCTCCACTTTTTGCTGTTTTCCAGGCTTAAAACACTCTTGCAAGGAAGCAGATATAAGACAGTCATTCAGATGAAGTCAAATGCAATGAAAAAACTAGAGAATATCATACACAAAGCATACCAGAATTGCTTCAAATTGAAACATTGTCGGGATGTTGCGCACATCTTTTTTCCTTTAACTAAGGAAGCATGTTCTCAGTTTCTTTCAATATTTCTTCATCAGTAGTTGGTGTTTTGTTTTCACACTCAAAATTTACTTCATTGGTTGGCTTAGAACATCAACCTGAGTAGATGATGAATTACGTTTTCCATTTGTGTTATCTGGTTCTGATTTAACATGGCTAGCTCTATTGAGGAAGCCAGAGTAGATTGATTTAATGATAGCCCTTAAGCTATTATTCTGTGTTTTTGTCACGTATTGCATTTGTTGTTGTTCCAACTTTCTATGCCAGTATTGATAGATACTGTTCACATAAACATCCCGGCCAGGACTACCATATTCGTATGTTGAATTTCTTGAGTTCCATTTTAGCTTTCTTTGATAAAATCTTGCTCTTGGCTCAAACCTACCTTAAAATTGAAGGGTGGACTAGCCATGGCCCAACTCACGTTCACATCTTGTTACAGCCACCGTTTGTATCGCAGTTGTAGACATTGAAGATGACAGAGAGATGTTTGACCCGAAGTTGAATACTGAGGCTGACAGACGCTCAGTAGTATCGCGGTACCCTCTACCTATGCTGAGCTACCTCACATACAAAAAACTAAACACAAGAAGGAGAAAAGGTTGAAAAGAAAGATTCTGAGAAATAGAATGGTTCATTTTTAATTACTTATGGTCGTTTATTCAAAAGTTCCATAATATTTCCTAAAAACCAACAGATCCACAATTAAAAATGAGTAAAAAAAAGCAAAAAATAAATAAAATCAAGCAAAAGCAGAAATTCATAGTATCAGTATTCTAAATTTAATCGTCACTGAATTTGGGAGAAATATGAAATTTTCGGCTACGACAGAAATAAATTAACAAAAAAATACTTACCCCTGTCAATGTTGCTAAGCGTTCACCGAAGGAGAAGGAAAAAGGAGGCTGAGAACTAGGCAATTGAATTTTAATATTTAAATAATTATTATTATTCTTGATGTTCTGTCACGCGCAGTTTCAATTGTTTTGCTTTGCAGGTTAAGAAAATAATAGCACCATGAAGCAAAATATCGGTTTCATGCCTCCATAATACGCCCTTATATTACACCTCGCTATTTTAAAGTGATGTCTAACTGGTATCACTTTGACTTCGATAGAATCGTCGTACCTACTAAGAGGAATCGGAAAAGAGTTTTCCCAAGCTTTCAAATCTGAACGCAATTCTTCACCTTATTAAACACGAATGGGAAGAACGGATGAAAGTTGTGATGGATCTACGTTTTATGTTAAATTACCTTTTCAAAACTAGGTAATGGATAGTAGACACCCAGCACTACTGGACTGATATACATTTCACTAAGTCAACACATGTTCTTCTTTACTAGAACAACTGGATGAAAATAGGCGCCCAGAAATACATGCCCCCCACGGCGTAGCAAAACGAGGCTTAATCCAAAGTAATATGTCAAATGGTTCCAAGGCAGGCTAACAAGGGAGGTATTTAGTGGGTAGCCTACACATCTTGCGCATCTGGAAGTCCTCCTTATGGGGCGTAAATATTCTTTACCTCTCATTCGCAAAAACAGATCCGTTCGCACAACTTAACTCCCTAAATAATTGCTAAGCGAGCTTTCAACTGATCCAGTGTTGAACTTCAAACTCGTTCAGATCAGCTGAGGATTTGGCGCTGTACATTTAACGTCACTGCAAAAAATCAACAGATGTTTGCACCACTGTTACCCTTGCCTCGAGGGCGCTCCAATTGAGGGTTCTGTGGGCCCCGGTTTTGCTCGTCAGAGATGAGCGTTGGCACCACTCGCTTCAGCCTTAAACCCCCACGTTAAACGCCAAGCGAGCGGACGGTTTATCGGAGAAATTTCACGCACCTAAACTGAAAATCCCTAACCCACGAATTGAACCTGCAGCAGGAATCAACCGCTAACGGAATCCCAACGACACAACCTTTCCCCGAATGCGATTTCCACTAAGCTGGGAGGCGGGAAAAACTATGAGGCGATATCCCAAAATTTATAGGGGACCACCTGGAACTGGTATCACTCACTCTTCCACGTTATCCGCGAGCGAAGTTAACAATCATCAAGACTAAAATTTTCACTAAATTCAATATTTAATTCGAAGAAATCTGAAACCTTTAACAATTTACTATAAAAAATAATGCTTAAACTTAAAGGAAAATGTTTCTCTGTTCTAATAATACTTGAAATTGAATCACTTACTATTAAACCTACATGCGTAGGGGGGGCTCCCGGTATTTCTGCCGTCAACCCACGTTTTTTCGCCGCTACCTCCAGTAATTTTGCCACCTTTTCCAGCTAGCGTTCTGAATACTTCTTGTGGCTCCGATTCCACCCACTGGATTGCCGCCGCCAACCTTGATATCGCCGTTGTGGTCGCTGGAATTTCAAACAATCTTCCTTGGACTTCAATCAATCTTCCTTGCCGCCAACCTGAATACCACCGTTGTTGAGACTTCAATCAATCTTCCGGGTGCTTCCGTCGCCTCCAAAGGTCGTTCCGCTAAAGAGAGCGATTCCATCGTCCACAGGTCCCTCTTCAATTCATCTCCAGCGGGAACCCGTTACGTTTTTTTCGCGGGAAATGAAATTTGTTATAGCTGTGCGTAATCTACCAGCGGCACTCAAACTGTTTTGATATTGGGCAATCGCAATATAAATTTCCCTTCAACTAGCACATTCGTGAATGTTTAATAATTTAAATATCGAAGAGTTATTTTTAAGCAAAAACGAAAAGCTGGTGGCATATTCCATAATATGTGGTTATATTCTTAAGTCTGATATACTTGATGAGGATATTTTCGATTGATAAGTGTTGAATTGGATTGATCGGTGAGTTGAACGAGTGTATTTATTCCTTGAAGTCGTATTGATCCTAGTATCAATGCTAGTTGCAGTTGCTGTAGTTATTGTCGCCGTAATCTGTGCTGGTAAGTCGAAATTGGTCAATTTTGCATCTCCGTGTGAAGGGCATCTGCTCCACTTATGTCCATATGAATTTTGATTGTAACTACTCCAACCCCTGGTGCACTTCACGGCACATATAGGTGATTTGTCGTTCTGTTGACGGACCCGATGCTTGATGTAGATCCTGCAAATGCCACTACCACAATATCCCATAAGATTCAAAATTTCATGGCATCACAAAGCAACCGTATGACAGTTTCTGTGTCTTGATGTTCAAGGGCGCTATAAACTGAAGCTACAAAGTCGGAGGAATCGCAGTTGATGGCCATTTGTTCTTGTTGTGCTGGCGTTTCGTGAGAGGAAACTTTTCCTTTTCCTTGTCTGGTGTGAAAGTGGATTTATCTGGCAGACTTACGCACTAGTTACATACATAGTTGCTTTAATTTACACAGAGTTTTTTTTATTTCTTTTTTCAAAATTCAAACATTTATCTGAATTTTCCTTTCACAATAATTCCTAACTTTAAACCTTGGCTCGCGGTGGCTAATGTATCTCAGTGCTCAAAATAAATTCTTCCTTTTTTACGTTCTTGCGTGTATAGTATACGAGAGCTTTCCTTCCAGGTGGTCGGATGGGAAACAAGGGTCACTCGTAACACCACTCAAGGCAGATAATGCAAATTTCATTGAGAGACTCACAACCAGCACATATCCTATAATGAACAGCCAATATTCCATTTAGTTTAATATAAGGAGCGCAACTTTTGGTTTGGTGTGCTAAGCTAGATTGACGGGCTAACGGGACTATAGGCTAAAGTACCGAGCAACAATCAGGGACTCTGGTACACTAAAATCTGGTTTGCTGTTCTCGTTGATTAGTAGGGCCAGATGATTTTGGAGAACTTGTGGTTCAAAGGCATCTTTCCCGTCGGGGTCCACGTATCGCATACATAAAGGATAATGGGCCTCATCAACACCTTGTTTATTTTTATTTTGGAGTTTTGGTGTAATTTCATGAACTTGATCTGGGGTTTCGTTTTTCTTGTATTATAAATTTGGTTGCATTTTTATTGACTAGTAGTCCCACCTGGTTTGCGGATTTACCTGTTTCTTGAAACGCTTACTGCAAATAGGAAAATGATCGGGCTAGTATATCAACGTTGTCTGCATATGCCACCAGTTGTGCAAATTTCACGACCAGCGTGCGTTTCCCTTCTATGGATATTATTTTTCTCATGATGTACTCAAGTGTTAGGTTGAAGAGAATTGGTGCTGAACCGTTTCCCTGTTTTAATCCTTTCTTTATGAAGATTATTTCCGTTAGTTCGTTTTTGATTTTAACTTGGCACTCGGTATTATACATTCTAATCTCTATCAAACACACCAATTTCGCTGGAATTCCTAGTTACAAGAGTATATTATAGAGGGCATTTTAGTCTATGCTAGCATAGGTTGGTTTAAAGTCTAAAAAAATTCTGTATGCATCGATATTATGTTCAGCATTTTTCTAGTATTTGTTTTACGGAGTAGATCTGCTCAATCATCGATCGTATAATAATTCTGTCAGTATATACTTCCAATCGCTGCTCAATTATTTTGAAGAACACTTTGTAGGACGTTTACACTAAGGGTATTCCTATGAAGCTTAAAACACTCGCCAATTTTCATCGAAATCGGTCAATAAATGTGGCCGTCATTAAACAAACTAAATTTTTCTCATGTTGAGGCATTGAAGCAGCCGCCATTTTTATTACTACAGTTAAATCTTAAACTTCTTCAAATATTGATGTTAGCCTTTATGCCTTATTTCATATAAATCTGAGCTTTACTTTGGCTGGAACGAGATATTTATACTTTACAAAAGATCGAAGCAAAATTGCAACTTCTACCTAATAGGTGGAGCTCTTTATACATCGCCCCCTCTTATGTCATACTGCCTCTCGTATGTGCAAGGCAATTGTCAGTTATTCCTAAAAAGGACAATTTTTGCCTGAAAAAGAGTTGGAGCCAAACTTAGCCGTGATTTCCCAGGAATGCGAACGTAAAGTTGAAACGTAATACGAATATGAAATTATTTAATTTTCTGGATTTCATTCACGGCATTTTATTAAGGTCTTAGAAAATGGATCAGATTCAAACCACCAGTGCTCTCGACTAAAATAGAAGTCGATTTTACAATCCCTAATAAAGGAACTGTATTATATTTTTATCGGACTTACTATAAAAAAATTTTTTTAAATTCTTAATGTCAACATCGATATTTTCAATTATATCGGGACGTATTTATCGTCGATACAATAATATCGATAATTTCCTGAATCAATTGTACCGCATCGTTATTGGTATCGTCACACTGAATATCGTATCGTATATCGTATCGAAAATCGATACGATATCGATATTGTTATCGATTATCAAGAAGGCTTATGCCTCAGCCACCATATTCACCGGATTTGGCCGCATGTGACTTTTCTTGTTCCCAAAACAGAAAAGACCTATGAAAGGAAGGAGATTTGCCAAAATTGAGGAGATAAAGACTGCATCGCTGAAAGAACTCAAGGCTATACCGAAAAGAGAGAAGTGCTTCGAGGATTGGAAAAAGCGTTGGCCCAAATGTCACCTTACTTTTTGAGCACACCTCGTATTCTCAAAAAGCAATTTTAAATCATGCAAATAGGCAAACTTGACCAAAAATTTAATCCAAGATTTAGGTACAGCTAAGTTTTTAAATGTCCGAAAATTCAAGAGCAACTTGGGTATAAGCGAACCGTACATAATTATTTTAATTTCATATAAACTCCACATCTAACCCTCTAAAGTTAATCGAGCAGTGTTCATTGTTTTCGCTCTGATCGAAAAAAGAAACGGTGTGTTATATCGGATGCAAGATACCTTTCAATTTATTGTTCAACCCTGCAAGTCAAAATAAAAGTTTTAATTAGTTTTTCCTATTCCGAATACAATTTATCCCACGAGAGGCTGATTAGACAAGATGACATCTTTTACATCTCAGAATATAGTTTTTTACAGTTTCATTAAATACGCCCATGGGAATTTCGGAGGAGTTGACTTAAAATTCATGCTAATTCCCAATTCTCTGAATTTCTTCAGTAAAAGCTTATTTTCATTTTAACAGTAGATTGCACATGTGTGGTGTCCACTCATCTCGAATAGGCGGAGCCTCTAATGTTTATATTTAGAAATATATATTATACCCCAAAGAAATCCTCATTTCATCTCCACCAGCGAAATGCTCTTACAAAGTCACTTCTAATAACTCCGCCGCCACAAATGTTGAAAGAGTTAAAGGAAAGCTTTCCGTACTTTAACGATCCACTGATGAATTTATGGTTTTAATGTTTCCCGCCAAGAGCGAAGAACACAGAGAAAAAAACCCTCAAATATGCATTTTCTTTATTCTTCCTTCGATCGTTGATAAATTATGCATCTTAAAGATAGAATCACGATAATATTTCTTTGAAGACTTTGACGATTCAAACCGAAGAAAAGAATATCTAAAAATAAAAAAATTCATTTGAGTATTGATGGTGGATTTTATTTCGAATTGATTTCGACAGATTCGATCGTTAAGTTGGGGAGTATCCATCGATAATTTATTTATGTTGTAATGAGATCATTCATCTAGCAGATTGTGTAATATTCAATTTTCGAATGAATTTTAAATGAATCCGAATGAGCGGATGAAGAGCGATATGGATGGTTAATTTGTGGCGATAATAAATAAATGTACTGAGGAGGAGACAAATCGTCTGTGACCTTTTGTTTGTTAATTTATCGTTAACATATATTTATAGATTACCAATTCATTTATTTGTTCGTTATTAACGGCAAACAATATTTATTCAGGTTCTACATTATGGTCTTTTTGTTAACCGTAATAATTTAATGCCGATGTTCTTAAATAAATTTATCAAACAAGTAGTTGCAGTAATTCAGTTGTAAATGGTTCGACAATTCAGTTTTCAATGAAATACAAACACATTGAGGGCGAAGAATAGTTTTTATTAAAGAACAGAAATTTAATGCATTTAAATTTGATGGATGCTAACAATTGCTTCTTACTCTCTTACAGGTTAGGGACAATGCAACCAAATGCACAACAGCAACAGCCAGGAATGGCAGCGACAAATAATTCAAGTGGTCCACATTGCCAACTAGGAGGTACATCCCCGCTTGTAATGCCTGGATTTCCATTAAGGACTTCACATTCTTCACACGCACCGCATTATTCACCATATTCGCCATCCAGGTTAGTATGAACTTTAGAGTCTATTGTCAGGGTTGATTTGAAGTGGTAAATTCGGCTTCTTCTTCATTGTTGGGTCCCGAACATTTTTCGCAGAAATTAACCATGATTTTGGTTTGGTATTTCTGAGGTATAGATCCAAAATTAATGTAGTAAAAGCAGTTGATACTGCATTGCAAATATTGTACTTTCAAGGGTTTCAAAAAATAGTTTCTAATTTATGGGACCAGCTCTTGGAAATTTGTCCCATCAAAGTTTTGGTCGGAACATTTTCGAAGGTACTCAAAAACAGAACTTCCCAATAATTTCACAAAATAAGAATATCTTAATTAATGCTTTCGAAGCGCTTGACATTTTATTATGAAAGATTCGAATCAAAATTCTCTAAGGTACAAATTGTATTAATACCTAAGGGGTCTGAACGGTTTAACATTGATAACTACAATATGATACACCAAAACCTATTTTGCTGCATCAAATCATATACATAATCCATCATCCGTCACAACGAATTTCAGTTCGTTTGAAAACATTTGCAAAAATCCTGTTTCACGCATACACACGCTTTATAATCTTGTTATGCTCGTTTCGGCAATTTTTATGAGGGCTAAAGTGCAGTATTATATTCCTCTTATCTTATATTCAATTATACATGTAAAAAAATCTTAGTTACTACCAATTTTTTGGTTCAGATAGAAAGCATAAGCTAACTTTGACTGTTTAAGTTGGTAACTCAATATTTCAGTATGTAATCCGATATTGATTCAATCCTTGTGGTGGTCACGTACTTACCGTAGTTGCTTTAAATGGAGAGGAAATTCCATTCCCAGATTAAGACGCTGAGCCAGCTAGGACTAAGTCGCTTCTGAGTTCTTGCGTCGGTATTCTCTCCTCGTTCTGGGCTACCTACATATAATAAAGCACACAAAGAGGAAGTTTATTCTGAGAAATGTATGTTATCAATGAAATTATTTCACAATAAATATTAGCTTATCAAGTAGCAAACATTTTCAAACAATTAAAATAACCTTAAAATGTCAGACCCCTTATAAAGGAATACCTTGACATCTATTTCGCTTCGATAAATGGCTTTAATGTCCCAGTCCTTAGCAACTTTGATTATTTTTTGACAACATAAAGAAAGGTTGAGCAAAAAATTAAGGCTCTGTAATAACTCAATTGTTTTGCATTGGACCCTTATTAAGAAAAAGCTGAACAAGAACAAAAACCGCCCAACATGAGTTTTCATAGCAATGAGAGAATGTCGATTGAAGCTAACTCAAATTTTGTAGTTGCAAACATTAATCTATGATGAAGATGATGGGCTTTTAGGGATATTAGTCAGCAATAATTATAAATTGTCCGAAGGTCACATGGGATACCAAAAATTATATTTTTATGTCATGAAAAATAGATGTTTTAGAAGAGGAAAGTAAAGGTATGAGACTCCTAGCAGCACCATCCTTCTGGAAAACCCACTAAACATCTGCCTTATCTACGTGAGAACCTAACCTGGAACTGTCTAACACATCACATTGGAGTACGTCTATTTTTAAAGTACCTTAAAGTGCCGTCAGGCTACAGGGCTCCTTTTTCAGTGGGATAGTCAGGGAGGGAGAATAATAGCAAAAGAACTCCATTGCCCTTAACTCTTGCACATGATCAAATTACACATTTTTAATATAGACATAACGTGTACTTGGTTGCATTTATCAATTGATTTGAACATTTGTTTGATGAGAAAATCCAAAGTAAACTCTCTCAACGCTACTTTTTTCATATTTTCGTTGAAATAAATATATTGCAAGCATCATTTTTTCAGCTGTATTATACTAATCCTGCGCAGATAAGACCGAAAATATCTACTGTAGCTCAAGGGCTAGGTTCTATAGAAATCAGTTCCACCATGCTTTTGGTTGATTCACAACTGTTAGGTTACACCAAACGGTTCCGGTTGGGGGCCTTGGGGCCCCGGCTAGCGCCACTCGCCAACCCTAGAACTGCCCCCAGGAGCGAATTTGAGGCTCCCTGGAATGGTCCTTATACTAAAAGACACCAAGTAGTGTCACTTACATAGAGCCTACACCTTGCTCTGACTGGATAATATGCCCAATCCGCTAATAGCATTTTCCCGGCTCGTTGAGCCGCCTATCACCACTTTCACTAAAAACCAACTATGCAAATTGGAATCCCCCCGGGGAGGATTCTTGAACACTCCAACTTCTACTAAAAGCCAACTATGTCAATTGGAATCCCCAACGGGAAGGATTCTTGAACACTCCAGGCATAATTTACGCCTTCCACCAGCACTATACGCTCCACGCGCAAACACACTAGGGGCTGTCTATCTCCTAAAGTGAGATTCGAAATTGATTGACTAAATCTCGTATTCTCACTTGCTGAAAGTCTGGAAATGAAAGCTTCTTTTAAAGTTGTGTAGGGAGTAGTGGATGAAGGATTATTCACTAGATCAGTAACTGTCCTAATGGTTTCAGGATCAAGAGCTACCAGAACATAATTGAATTTAGTTAACTCCGTCGTAATCCCAGCCAGAGCGAATTGAGCCACCAAACGCTTAAACCATGTTTCAGGAAACTCCTTCCAAAATGAAGGTAGTCTCACTGCTACAGCATTTACTGTAGAATCCCCTGAAGGACTCGCATCATGGAAATTATCTTGGGGCATAATTTAATTTATAATAATATAAGTATTCCTGCAAAAATAAATCCCTAAGGGTTCTGCGTGCGCTACGCTGGGTATATCCTACCCTGTCGCAGGATATATCCTACCCTTAATCTGCGATCTAATCGTTAAAATTTTATTCAAAGTTTTAAAATAAAAAAAAAATATTTAGATATTTTGAAAAATATTTGAAATATTTAAAAAATTCTGGTATATATGTATGAATTTGAAATGTGTGTCATTGTAGAATGTAATGTTGTACATAAATTCTCTTACTTAAATTCATTTACGTTTCGGTTTGTAATACTTCCTTGAAAACCGTTCTTGATAAAACTTCCAATTGATCTTTGCCACACAATATTATGTCAGAAATATCCACAATCTGGTCCTAATATCGATCAAACGCAAAAACTCCTCTCGACTCTCTGCTGAACGTGACAAAATTTTCAAACTTCTTTTCCGTCTGTCCAACAACTGATACCAGGAAGTTGTCACAATTTATCTTCCTCACAACGTTAAATAACAATACGAATTTTGAACTCGTGGACAATTCAAAGGCAGAAACTAAACGGGCTTGCAATGAAATCCTAAAATTGTAACAGCCGATCGTAAGCCGAGAGAAAATTTTCTTCTTTCTTGTGTCCTCTATTGTTTTGTTGATTTAATTCAATTCGAATGGCAGTACCCAGGCGTTCGAGAGTAAAACTGGAATATAACTAGCCTGGAGGTCCTGAATTTTTGAAGGCGCTTGTGCCTTATCGTGGTCACCAATTGTTCATGATTGTTCGTTATTGTTTATAATGATGTATATAAGGATAAACTTTTTCTTCAATATTTTATTTTTCAAAACAATTTATAATATTTGAGAACGAACTGAAATAAATTTATTAATTGACTATCTATCTACAATTCAAAAAATATATATTTTTTTTAAACTTCAAAAACAATATACGAGTGCATATCTAGATTTACACTATATGACATACTAAGTCAAAAGGAAAGTATTTTTATGTAAAGTATATTTTATGTATGGAATGAATATTTTTGAGTTATTTTGAATTATATATTATATAACTGCCACATATTCTTTAATTCTTAAGTTGGGGGCCCCGTTAATGGTCAAAATCCTTCCATTTTTAACTTTTCTGCTTTTACCCAATTAGCGCGCTTGTGGCGGATCTCTAACATTGCTCGCTGTTCGAAGCAATTTTTTCTCACTTCTTCCTCCTAGTATTTGCGCCTGTTATTCGTTGTGGTCGCTATATTCCACTTGAGACTCCGTTCTTCTTGACTATCCAAATATTCCGCTTTAACTGTCCATGGCTATTTTATAACTTTGTCGCAACGGCTCCTTGATTTGAGTTGAAGAACCCAGGTTCAAGGCTGCAGCAACCACCACGGCTGCTCAACATTGCAGCGTTTTTCTCGGACGCAAGCCCAGTTTTCCTTGGTGAGCATCTTCCTTTCGCGCACGGTCATCTAAGATAATCGAGCCGTCGTCTATGCAAACTGATCGAAAACCAAAATATTGCTGATTCGAATTTCAATTGCAAATTTAAAATAATATTCATCATTTTTAATTTTGCAATTGAAATATGGATACGGCAATTGAATCGCGAATCATCTTATCTTTCCAACGGAGCTCTTCCACGATTGCACATCGCAATGAAGTGAAAAGGGGATGGAAGGCTCGCCGACTAGTTTTTGAAGCGGTCCCGTAAGGTGACGACGAGAGAAAAAGGGGAGTTTTCTGTAGAACGCCACGCATGGCAGACGTCGCGAAAACCGCGCCGGAAAGAGAAAAAGGAAAGTGCGGGAATGCGCAAAAATGTGGAAAGAATGGGAGTGATGCATGTTGACCAGTTGATATGGTAGTTTAATTTAGTGGCGAAAAATATCTTTTAAAAAGAAATATTACCAACCGTGACTCAATAGCAATTCGTAAATGGGAGATTTCGTTATCTCTGGAGAATTGAAGCAGGAAGGAAAATTTTTCTAAGAATGTTTCTTTTGTGATATGGAATATCTTTCTCAACTTTAATTTATTACATCTTGGAAAATACGATATTTGTGTGATAGACAGACAAATTGAGACCTCAATGCGATTCCCTGGTTACATAAGCTAAAGTTCGGGTGAGTCATTGAAACTTTATGAAACCATCAGTTATGGTTCTTTAGATCGTTAAAAGTTAACCCGGGAAAGAGAAGACATGAAAGACGAGCTCTAAGCTGAAAATATGAATGCTAGATTAACTGTCGTTTAGTTGATCAATTGATCTTAATATCTTCTACCGTAATTGTAGGGTAAATGATTCCTTTAATTTATTTGTTAAATCTGCATTGCATTTATTCGCCGCTTGCTGTAAAATTTTCATTTTTGTTCACCAAGATATTTTTTACATTGAATATTTCATGCTGGACAAGACATTACCAGGTGTATGAGATGTAAAATATTCTTTACAGGAGAACTACAGGGTTTTCCAATAAGAGGTGTTATTTTCATATCAAAAGAAAAATGCCATTTTTTAATATAAATGATCCGATGTTTATTTCATTATAAAGAAAAAGGTATGCCGTTAATAGTGGAAAATAATATCAGGCAAATGACTACCACGACCACACTTACAGGCCTGTATCCTTTTCATGAAATTTTCCATAACGAAATCGCAAAGTGGCTACCTTATGTCTTCGATAGCATCACGAATTCCATCTTTGAGGTCTTGAATCGACGCTGGGCTATTGGCGTAGACCTTCTCTTTCACGTGGCCTCAATGGAAGAAGTCGCAAGGTGTTAAATCACAAGATCTCGGTGGCCAATTGTGATCACCTCTTCGATAGATAACACGGTCCGGAAATTTTTCCCGTAAAATATCCATGGTTTCGTTGCTTGTGTGGCACATAGTTCCGTATTGTTGAAGGTAAACGTTGTCCAGATCAATCGATTCACCGTAACTGTTGCTCCAAACTCATTTTCGAAAAAGTAAGGTCCAATGACTCCGCCGGACCATAAACCGCACCAAACAGTCACACGTTGAGGATAGAGAGGCTTTTCAACAATAACTCTTGGAGGGGTTTCGACGTGAGGCTCATACATGACGTGGAAAAGATGGACGAGATAGTGCGGGGACTCTTTCCCGCCCATCCCGTCCGTGTTGACGCTGTCCATGGTGAAAAAGCAGTCGAGTGCCCACTCTTCACACAGCTGGAACTGGAGGAGGCAGTCCTCTCATTGAAAGCGAGGAAGGCTCCAGTTCCAGATGGTGTTCCAGCTGAAGTATTGCGGCTCGTCTATCAGCATTGTCCTGACTTTCTGCTCAGCACATTCAACGCTTGCCTACGGGACGGGGTTTTCCCAGTATGATGGACGGTGGCGAAGCTCCTACTGATCAGCAAGGGGCTGAGATAGTGCTAGAGAAACTCATCAAGGGAAGACTCACTGACGTGATTCGTGCTGCTGGGGGCCTATCTCCTCGGCAGTACGGTTTTAGAGCAGGACCTTCTACCATTGATGCGATTGCAGAGGTGGCGAACGCGGTCCAAAAGGCAGAGACATATAGTCGCACCAAGCGACGGATCGTCCTGTTGGTGACACACGACGTCAGGAATGCCTTCAACTCCGCTAGATGGGTGGATATTCTGGATACTCTGGCAAACTCTTATCAAGTTCCAAAATATCTAATGCGGCTTTTGAGGAACTACCTAAAGGACCGAAGCCTGCTCTACGACACGACACAGGGTCAACGAAGGATGGAAATTACATCGGGTGTTGCCCTGGGATCCATCCTTGGTCCGGACCTGTTGAACGTGTCTTACGACGGGCTACTGAGACTTGAGATGCCAGATGAGTCGCGCTTGGTCGGCTATGCGGATGATGTTGCGGCTCTGGTCACTGGACGCACCGTTGAACAAGCGCAACTTAGGCTAGGTATGCTAATGCACCGGGTGAGGGACTGGATGGCTGCTCGCGGGCTCAGTTTAGCACTGGAGAAAACCGAAGGGGTCATCTTGACAAAAAAGAGAATCCCTAGAGTAAGGATGATCAGTATTGGAGACATCCAAATCGAATGGAAGCCAGCGGTGAAGTACCTGGGGCTACTGATCGACTCGAAGATGAGTTTCTCTGAGCAAATCAGGGCAACGGCTGAGAAGGCTTCTTCGGGAATATCGGCTCTGAGTCGACTTATGGCCAACGTAGGGGGACCCAGCCCTTCAAGAAGACGCCTCTTGATGAGTACTGCAGGGTCAGTGCTACTGTACAAAACAGAGGTATGGGGCGACGCTCTCAGCAAGGAGGTGTACCAAAAACTTTTGGCACAGGTACAGAGAAGAGGAGCACTGAGAATTGCATCTTCGTATCCAAGCGTTTCTGACTCGGCGGTGAGAGTTATTGCAGGCGGGATACCTGTCGCCCTCCTTGCGAGAGAGCGCCGCGCTATTTACCTGCGCCGAAACGAGGGTGCGACGGAGATGGTTGTCCGTGAGAAGAGACAGCGCTCGCTCAACGATTGGAAGCAGTCTTGGGTCCATTGCACGAAGGGAAGGTGGACTGCGCGCCTCATCCTGGATGTGAGACTGTATCTGAATCGAAGGCATGGTGAGACTGACTTCTATCTGACTCAGCTTTTGAGCCGGCATGGGTGTTTTCAGTCTTACCTGCACAAGATTGGTAAGTCAATATCCCCCGATTGTCGGTTTTGCCCAGGAGAGGAGGACAATGCTTGTCACACATTTTTTGCGTGTACAAAATGGGTCAGGCTGCGAAGGGAACTCTACAGGAAGACGGGAGAGCTCACCCTGGATAATATAGTTGCGGTGATGCTCGAATCGGTTGACAAATGGAACCAGGGGGCACATTATGCTCGGGCAGTCCTAAAATATAAAAGGGACACACAGCAGCCGAAGGCACTGGGGCTGGAGGTGGCTTTTCTGGCACTTCCTCTTCCTCTCTCTCCTCCCGCTGGGAAAGGGACCGCCCAGCTTAAAGGCACCTCACGGTATAACCAAACGAGACTTGGCCCAAAGGAATGTGTCAAACGGTTCCGGGCTGGGTTGTCAGGTTGACAGGGGAGGTGTTTAGTGGGTAGTCCAGCCGCGCATGGGAGTCCTACACTCTATGCAGAAATGGTATTCACCTCCCTACCGCAAAAAAAGACCCAAATCTTTATGCAAAATACGGTGTAATGACGTTTGTGGAATGCCTAATTCCAAAGAACAACGAGGAATGGACAAACCTAGGTTTTCTTCAACACTTTCGGGTACAGCAGCAACATTCTCGGCTGTTCTTGAGTGATGTGCACGGATTTTATTTTTCACATCACTAAGTTGTCGCAACAGCTCAAATTTTTCCACCAATTTCTGTATTGCGGTCCGACAAGGTGCTTCACGACGACCCAAAAATGTTCGAGTTTTACGAACGGTCTCTGCCAAATTTTCACCATTTTTATAGTGAATTTTAATAATTCCAATGCGTTGTTGAAACGTGTATCGTTTCATTTTTATTAGTGGCGTAGTTTTTACTTGTCAAACGTCAAAAATGACATCTCCAAAAGTGAAATCTACCAAAATAGCAAGCTATTCATTGAAAACCCCTTTATAATATGATGGTGAACGGTTAGGAGATCTTCACACTAGTATATGAGAGAATTAAGATGTGACAAATTTCATTCAAATTATATAAGACAAGTAATCAAATGTTTTTTTTTCTATGGCTGAAACATAAAGTTTAAACTTTATGCACCCACGCGGAAAGACTAAAATAACGGTTGCATTTATAATGAAATTTATATCGGGAAATGTATAAACATTCTGGTGGTATAGCTACCAATTTTCCTCAAACTCTACAAATAGCGGTAACTGTTGTTTCCTCAACGTTTCATTGCTAACTGAAACTTATAATTATATAAAGCTATTTATATATTAGTAGAGTTATGAAATACCATCAAATTGTATTGTATATGAATGAATCTTTATTATATATTTATTGAATGTTAAAATATGTCGGTCTTTCCTTTTTGAAAACTGACCGGGTACAGGACCCGCAACTATGGCAGGCTCCTCCGCTAACATGGGCTAGCCATCGGGCGCGCTCTTCCTTTTTTTCGTTAACAGGGGCTCTTGCCGGGTAGAGTGGCCTTATTTGTGGGCCATAAGTATCGTCGGTAACGATGAAGTCTCCGTAAGTCCGTCCGTTTTTGCTGGCCCCAATTTGTTTGTCGAACAAGCATTTCAACCCTTAGTAGGTTACCTCGGCCTTGACACTGGTCGATTGGCATGTTGGCCTGTTTAATTCGTGAATACGAATTTTTTTTGTATTGGATCCTTGTGATAAGGGGAAAGAACCCGCCCCACGACACCACAACGCTAGCCTGCCAGCGCATTCACGCTTCCCCAGACAAGGCCAATATCGGTGGATCTCAACATCCTTTTTAGCCGAGGCAGCTGACTATCGCTGCAGTCCTTCACGGGCATTTCGAATATACTTAACTAATTCACTACACATGTGCATTATTGATAACATGATGCTTGTGTTTACGTGCTCGAACGTTATTCCGAATCTAGCAGTTCGTTCTTCATTTGGTTGTCCTTGCAGGGAAAATGGGGGCAGTCCGATAAGCACTTAGTATACAAAAGAAAAACGAACATTTTGGAAAAGTGGCAATTTATTTCTCAACATAATCTCTTCTTAGCTCGATACGCTTGACCCCTTTCTCGAGGTCTACAAAGTAGGCTTCCGTGGCGGCGATGACCTCCTCGTTTAATTCAAATTTCTGCCCGGCGAGTGACTTTTTCAAGTTTGGAAACAGAAAGAAGTCGCACGGGGCCAAATCTGGAGAATACGGGGGATGGGGTAGCAGTTCGTGCCCCAATTCTACCAATTTGGCTGTGGCGATGGCGAAATTGTAAGCCGATGCATTATCATGTTGGAAGAGCACTCTTTTTTTCGCTCAATGAGGCCTTCGGCATAGTAGAGCCCTGTAACTGTTTTGCCCTTCTCCAGGTAGTAGATGTCGATCACACCTTATGAATCCCAAAAAACTATGACCATAGTCTTCCCAGCGGATAGGACAGTCTTCGCATTCTTTAGAGCATGTTCGCCGGCTGATGTTCACTGCTTCGACTGATCCTTGGATTGCACGTAAACAGCGTCAAACCCTACTCTAAAGTTTGGAGTGAGCGAATGCGGCATTCATCACGCCGATCGCTTTTTCATGCCCAAAATTTTATGCTTGATATAAGCCACGCGGTCTTTTGAGGTTTCTAATGTCTCAAATATCTCGCGCGCCTTCAGTCAGTAGTCTGCCAATACGAGCTCGTAGATTTCTGTTACGTTATCCTCCTTGGTGGCCGTTTTCGGGGCATTTTGCAAAATCATCAAAAACCAACGCGGGACCACGACGAAGTTCGGTAAACCAAGTTTTTATGAAAACACAGCATCCAAGCACTCTTTTGATTTTGCTGCGCGATTTCCTTTCAAAAACAAGAATCGAATCACCGACCTATATTGCTCCATTGTCCATTTTTCTAAAATCTGCGGCCATACCCGCTTCCACATGCGGTTAAAACAAAACTACGAGTCCGATTCGGCTGGAATTTTGACAGTACTGTACTATAGTGAACCTCTCTTGCGATTGTATCGATGTTTTTGCGTTATTAGAAAACTTATACGAATCAATTTACTTTAATTTAGTTTTAAATAAACATACAAATGTGTTTCGGAGGTAAGAGCTCCTCCTTCTTTAGTGAACTCTCATCTCCCAAACAAAAACGTATATTTCAAAAAAAACTTTTAGTTGCATTTTTTTTTTTGAAAAATTCTAGTAAATTGATTTCGATATTTTATTTTTAAATAAAATTTTTATAACAAATCAATTTATTTGGGCTACGAATAACCGGCTGAAGTGATGAATGCTTGCGTACTTGTCGTTTTTAAAATTGTCCATTAGTGTTGATATGGGGGGTGCCTATTATGATGATATGTTGACAGGGTTATTCCTTGCATTGAACCTTTTTGCTGTGATCTTCAAGAACGTGCTCAGAAACTACTGCGAAAAATGCTACAAAATTCTTTTTCTGTATTTGAAACCGTCGATAAAGCCTAAAATAACATTTTCCCACTCTAAATATAAATTCAAAGAAATGACCTTCACTATAACTCGTCCATTGTTCTCAATATTGCTGGGGCGTGAAGTATAAAATATGTAAACGATTTAATTATGTTAGCTCAGCTAAGGACTATATTTCCTAATTTATTGCATACAAATTCTTGACACTTTACATTTACCCCTGATGTTAGCACGCAAACTTCATTTTACAAGATATTATCGGTCAACTCGTTCGTAATTGTTATGAACATTATGTTTATTTTCTTCGTATTAGTATATTTACTGGAACTGTTTTCAATGTATTCCCTACGGAGTTATATTTGGCAATGAAGGATGCTAAAAGTAGTTGAGGACTTATAGCTGCCATAGTCACAATCAGCAGAAATAAGACCCATGCAAACGAGGAAGTTGGACTTTAGATTGTAGACCTCTCGAATCCTTGAAACTTATCAACGTATCACAGGAAAATCTAAATAATGCATAACTTATAAGATTGAACGACCCAGATTAGTCAGTATTCTGATGACGAGTAGAACGACGATGCAAATATATAACAATAACGAAATAGCAGCAACAGCTAGAGAAATCCTTCCCCATATGCCTAATGTTCATTTCATATCATTCCGCACCTGAATCCCGGAGAAATGACCTCAATTTCTGTTCGGACGTCGTCAACTGAAGTCGCAGGCATCACATCACAACCACTATGGACTCAACACACACGGAACCGACTCCAGGCTGAGATGGAAGGAAGGAATCAGACCACGTAAATATTTCCATTTTGTGCTTGGCTTACGAATTAAAAAAAGGAAACTTTTTCCGCATTCAGGACTCGTTCGCTATCATGATGATGTAATTAAAATTCACTTTATGCTCGGTAGAAGAATGAGAACGATTTTTTATCCTGTTGAAAAGACCAGCTCACCCTCGCCCGTTTTTCAGTAAAATTTATTATTTTGACATCTCCGAGAACTTAAGCTTTATATTTGACGGATGCGCTCCTGCGCTAATTTTTGCCATTTATTATGAAAGTTCAAAGTAAAACGCAAACCTTATGCGGCCTTTGATTTTGTGATCCTTGTCTCATCCTCGCGATTGCTTTCACCAAAAGCCCATCAACCAACACTAGTATGCGCTCAAACGAACATAAAACTAATTAAAAATTGAATTAAATGGCAATGGGAGAAATAGGAGAGTTGCTAAGATGAAGATGAAAAAAATGACTCCAAGAAAGAAAATAATGAAAAGTTTTATGAAATTAACATTTTCTAGTAATTGGAAAAGAAAATATCTTGAATGAAAATTGCTTATCAAAGTTTATGGGCAAGATAAGAAATTGGATCGTGTTTTCCACCAGTGGAGAGGCACGAGGAGATTCGCGAGTTGGTCAAGTTAGAGGTTGTAGCCGTAAGATACAGATCTATGCAGGAAGATTGGATATTTGAGGGAACAATTATGCAGGGAAAAATTAATTCATTCTATTTTCACGTCTTGCATTTTCCATTGTTTTTCCTTCTATTTAAGTTTCTTAGCTTGTTACCGTGGATTCTTATCGTCTTTTGTTTGTTTGCGTCTTTCAGGTTTCACATAGACAAAAGATGTCAGCACAGATGTTCCTGGAAGTGTTTAAGTATCGCCTTAATTCTATTAGCCGTTGGATTAACAGCAATGCTGGCCTATTTTGCAGGTAAGTCCCATGCAATTAAGTACAAAGAACTACGCACATGATGATTATGTGGCTTGAATACGGTAGAAAGGCTTCTTCGTAGTGGGATAAGCTGAAACGTAGCTTTGTTGAAAATATTGCTAATTAGAATGTTCAGGGATAAGTAAGAAGTTTTCATGTAGAACATTCGAATGTTGGAAAGGTTTTGTTGTGTTCGTCTTGAAAAGTTTTCTTTTTATTCATAATGATCCATTTATAATAAAACTGTTTTGAAGAAAGTATTTGGCAAAGTAATAGTTAAAATAAAACGATAGGAAATCAAGCGTTAAAATCGGTTTTTAACACTGTGTTATAAATTTTCAGAAAATTCTTTTATTTGGTAAAAAAAATATATCCATATTTTTTCCAACACGTTCTGTTTCCCAGGTATAGGTTCAAACAGTTATTTGTAAAAAAAAAATATTTTAAGAAAAACACGAAATAAATATTCATTTAATTTCATTAATGATCATCAACGAAAATTGTTGACAAAAGCTCTTATTAATACATTCGATACATAAAAACATAAATTTTAGTGCTAAAAACAAAAACCCTACATAAAATCATTAAAATAATCAACATCTCCTTTCATGCTGAGAAGTATCTTTACGGCTAAACGCCAACATTTATCGCCTCCGCGCAAGCCTTTTCTGCACCTTCATCATTTATAGGTGCAAAATTTGACGAAAAAATGAAAAATGCGAGTGATGCAAATAAATTTTTAAGGATATAGTACAACTCATGTTTTTATACGCATTTAACAAATTTTTTTAAGAATATGTTTGCATTTTTGCCCTACGTGTTCTTGAAAATGCTTCAACAGCTTTAAATGATGTCCACGCATCTAGTTCTATGTCATTCAGTTTTTATCAAAATCTCGATTTAGTGTTGTATTTTCTGTATTTGTGGCCCAATAAATATCTCTTTTTCCAACTTGGTTTTGGAAAAATTAACTTCAAATACAAAAACCGGTCACTATTTTTATTCATTGCTTTTACAAAGTTTTTCATCAAACCGAGCTTAATATGCAATGCAGATAAAATAACCTATTCAGGATCAATTAATGCCAAATATTTCATATTTGATTTTTTTTTTGCTTTAACACTACACCTACTTTCGGGCCTTTGATTAGGGTTAATTAGAGTATCTCATTATTTTGAACGAATGTTTTGGTACTGGGGAAGGTACTAAGGTCAGTACCAAGCTTTGGTCGTGTATATCCGGCCACCCAGTTGCGATATGTTCTGATTTTAAACTTGAAACAAATCTCGTTGTCGCCGACAAGACTCAAACCAGGGACCTTCGGCTTACGGTGCGAGTGGTCTAACCATTAAACTACGTGCACTACATTAGAGCTACCGCACTCGAATCTCATTTATTTTGGACAATCTTTTATAACAAATAAATAAATCCACCAAGTAACATAGCTATTATTTTAAGGTCTGAATGTACAGGGTGCGGCGCCAAAATCCGGACAAGTTAAACATTGTATTGAAAAATAATTTTTATTACAAAACTGGGTGAGTTTGTTGTTGTTTCTTTTAGTAAATTGTTTGTTAAACATAAAAAACACATTCACTCTACATAGCCCCCTTGTGCTTCGATAACCGCCTCTATCCTCGGCCTAAAGCGTTCGGAGGCCCGTTTTAATGCGGCACGGTCCATTTCGGCGAATACGTCTTCAATAGCGGCTCTCAATGAAGCAACGTTTGGATGTCTGTACTTGTTAGTGTCCCGTTCAACCATGCTCCATACATAGTAATCCAGACGATTCAAGTCTGGGACAACCAATTTTGCACCAAATGACTTGTGTGTGCGGGTGCACCGTCTTGTTGGAAAACATACGGCTTTCCGCTCGATACCGTTTCCATCCAGGGCTTCACCACATTGATCAGAACACGCAAATAAACTTCTTGCAGCCTTGTTTCATAAAGAGCACAAAAGCAAGTTACAGCGTTCAACGCGTTTTGTCCTTGCAGCTTTAGAAAGCATCTGTCTTATTCTCATTGTATAAGGCTTATTTCGGAGTTCCTCTTCAACGATTCGACGCATAGTTTTCTCACTTACACCGACAACTGACGACAATTTTCGGATTGACTGGCTCGAATCCTCCAAAATCAATTCCTGAGCCCGTTTAATGATTTCAGGGGTGCTGACAACGCGTTCTGTGGAGCGGGGTTTCCTTGCTGGTGTCGCGGAACCTTTGTCTGACTTCTCCAATTCATTATCTTGGGTAGCCGAAGAATCGAATGATTTCTGTGGCTGAGCGCCCAGCGCGAACACTTTCAATAATCGCGGCTCTTCGATTATACTCTGCACTTGTCTTGAACATTGCGACTTTTTCGAGGTTATTTGTACACGAATCGCGACCTCTCGAAACCTTATAGAATGGGGGGAAATTTTGATTGAATTTTGTCCGGCTTTTGGCGCCGCACCCTGTACTTTCCACTTAAATTTTTTGTATTTTATTACATCCAATAAGGACTTCATATTTTCATATGTTTCTTTTAAAACAATTGAATGATCGACTGTTATGGATGGGTACTTATTACCTTTATGTAGTAAAACTGCCTTCAGGCTTGTTTTCAAGCCTTTAATGAACAAACGCCATCATTTGTTTCGAATTCATAACTCGCTCATTAATAGTATGATATTATTGAAAAAACATATTCTTTTCAGAATTGGAATAAAATTCAGTCATTTTTTTATTTCCTTGTCGCTGGATACATACTTTTGTTGTTTATTGGAGGGTACGTGTTATCAGTTTTTTGGGCACCAAAATCGGTTTAATGATCGAAATGAATTTAAACACAGTCTTCCCATAAACTTGAACTAATTTTATTGACTTCATTACGGCGTAAATATTTTCATTAATTTAATTAACTGACAATGGTATGAACTATTAGTTGAGTTTTTAGCATGGAGTGCGACAAGCTCAAATAAAAATACTTTAAAGAACTTTAACAGAAATATCTTAAATAGAGTATTTTAATTCGGTTCATTCCCGAATTCATCCACCCCCTAGTCCATTCTCTGACTCTCTCCCTCTCCCTCTCTCTCTCTCTTTCTCTTCTAAGGAATATTTGCATGGCTATTGAATCTGGCCCGGTCTCCTCCCGACGGAGTCCACTGAAATTAAATTTTTTGTCACCCTTTGAATGATGCAAGGGAAAAACTAACTAGTGATTATGTTTTTGCCAAGATTATTCTGAGTTGCTTATATTACCCTAGGTCTCCATGCTAGTACATGAGAGAAAATCAGGTTGTCCCTCAAAAGTTCAGGCCAGGGGAACGCCAAATGCAATGTCAAATCTCGTGCCACCCTTCTCGTAACTGGACGCCTTTATGCCGAAATAATCTGATAAAAATTACATTTTTATGAGTACAAGGGCAATAAATAACTCAGAAGCCTAAATACACTTAACTTTTTTAGTGATAGTATGATTTCTTATTTTTACATTGTGATCCATAAAATTGAAACGGTACTCTTAAGCTTAAAATTACACAACTATGCAGGTTAATAAAAAACCCGTGTGTTCAAATTAAATGATTGAAATCTATTCAAAATCAAGGGATATGTAGCCATTTCAATTAGCGGGGAATGTAACAAAAATAACATGTGGTTGTAGTTCGTATGTATTTCAAATTGTCCTAGACACTACAATCTTCTTCGTTCATAAATATTTCATTTAGTTTTTTATTTAAAAATTTTCAATTGGCGAAGTATTCTGAAAATTTATTTAAGATAGAGCCAAACGGTGGCTGTTTTACGTTTATGAAAGAAATCCTCAACGTTTCGTAAATAATTCAGTAAATTTTTTAATTTTAAACAGACTCATAGTTCAAGCCATTAATTTATGTCATGAGAAAAGCTGGTTAAAACTCTAAAATGGTTACAAATTCTTTCTGGTAGAAGGACTATTTTGCCTACTCATTTTGTTCATTGCTTTCAAATTAAGATGTTAAAATAACCTTTCAAAATTGCAGCCCCAATCAGGATGTGTATCGAATATTTGCAATTGATTTTTATTCTTCTTTCTCCATAACAAAGTATTCTGTTCATAAAATCATCATCTATGACATGGCAGGCCAGGCCTTGGCCTTCAGTATCAATCTCCTCCAATAATCATGGTTCTGCGACCTCGTTTGCCAGTTGATCATGTCGTACCATTGAGACCTCGATCTTCCCGCTGGACGTTTACCTTGTACTACTCTTGCACGTTTTTTTGGGTAGCCGATTTTCTTCCATTCTTTCTATTGTACATGGACCACCAATTGCAACTTGCATTATTTTACGCAAGCGATTATAGGTGGTTCGCAAAAAAGCTCATACTTTGCTATCAAATATGTCCACTGCCTTTTCGGATTAGCTCGTCAGGATCCATGTTTCACTTCCATATTACAGCACACATTTGAATAGCGATTTATAAATACGAAGCTTATTTTGCCTGTGTGCAACTCTGGGCCTTAAAATCAGGATCAGAAAGTAATAGGATTTATTTGTGGTATTCATACGGCATGCAATCTCGTCCTTTTTGGTACCCCTTCCATTCAGGCTGGCTCCATGATAAATAAAGTTATCCGCACACACTTTCAAGGTTAAAGTTTCTTAAGGTCATGTTTTGTCGAACTGTAGTGTTCTTCCTCATTTCATTAATAAATTATGCTTTACAATAGTTTCATTAACTCGTAGGCCAATTTGGTTCACTTTAGATTCTAGAGTCGGGAATGCCCCTTTGGCATCTAAGATTAATAGTGCCATAATATTGACATCATCAGCATATGCTACCAATTTTCTGGACTTCAACATTAGTGTACCCGAGGCTTCAGCTAAGGATCCGAATAATATGAATTCTATAAATTCAATAATTGACGCAATTGCTTCGCCAGGTGATTGCCGACGAAAGGATTATCTGCCTTTTGTGGATTGGCCACAAACTGTGTACCTACGCTGCACTCCCTGAATGTCATTTTTAAAAGAATGTTGGCCTTCAAAAGCCGGGCCTACAAGTGATCAGTTTTTACCCATCTTTACATGGATCCAAGTTTGCTTCTTTACGAAGATACTACCATTTAACATACGTACTTCTCTTGATGGCCTTGGTCAGTCCCTTCTTTACTGTAATGTAGGTAGCAGTGAGTTTTGCTGGCTCTGGCCAATTTGTAGCTCACTGTGAGCTGTGTCTATATAGCAATGCGATACGTCTTACTTCAGCAAATTCTTCATTTCACCAGAACACAAGCAGCTTCTCCTGAATGGGTTTTCGTTTTCGCATAAAAGCCTCGCACAACTTGGAACTAGATTGAAGCTGGATTAGTCATGGTTACCCGCTGTATAATCAGTTATCACTCGCCAGCCGCTGAAATACCGTAAGTCTCTCGGATGCCATGTTGACCTCGAGAATAGATTAGTCAAACCCAGCCCACTGCAAGGTATGAATCGAACATATATTTAACATAACTAAACCTAACATGGTGGATACCATCTCAACTATGCGTCACTCACTGTGTGTACAGTGACCATGCCGCTCTCTATGACATTTGTATTGAAATCAACTCAACGATGACATTGACATCAATTAAAAACACTCCAGATTGATGAGCTTTTCTGTGTTCATCTATTGAGTCATTCATGTATTTAGACTGTACGTGGTCATAAAATTAGCCACAGCTATTAAGAAGAGCTTTTTGTACGCCCAATACATATCTTGGTGGCCATACGCCCCTGGCATTCAAGAGTCAAGCAGGTGTGTCTCTTTTCGTATAAAGCTCACTGATGGACATAATCTGCGCTATATGCTCGCTGATAAGTGAAGGACACATACCGCACCTGGCTTTTCTTGGCATGAAGTGCATCTCTTAAAACTTTCTTTCGATTCTATCAAGTGAGCTCATAGGAATTTATGCCTTGCTTTAATCATATAATACATTTGTATTTATTTATTTACTTGGAATGCATTTTTACTGGCAAAATGCCCAATTACAAAAATAGAAAAAAAATGGGTTTCAGTACGCGCAAATTGGAGGTTAAGATTGGAGGACCGCAGAGGCCTGCTGGGGCTGCTCCAACTTATTTGATTAACCAAGCTAGGGCAATCAATCAGGTGGTGATGGAGTTTAAATAAAAGACGTTTGTCAAGGAAAGTCCTACGTACTAAGTGAGACAATCTTCATCGGGAATCTTGTACTTATCAAAAAGACAGCGGGTGAAGTTTCTTTGAACATATTCCAGGTTAGCAATAAGGTATTCAAAGTGTGGGGACCAAACTTTGGAGCTGTTCTCTAAAATACTTCGAGCGAGAGTATTATAAAGCTGGACAGCGGAGAATACATCTTGAAAAATAAAAGTATGGTACAGCACAAACCCTGAGACTCTGAAAGCTCTGATTTTAATGCTTAATTATACCGAGGTCCTTAATTTTTAGAACAGTTGAAAGAGGCTCGCATTCAATTGAATAGATAAATTTGAATTGTACTGGTTTAAGGAAATATGACATAACACGACGTTTAGATATGTTCAGTTCAAGACTGTTAATGTTACACCGATTTTTCAGGGTAAACCAATCATTCTGCAATTGAGAACAATCCTCCAACTGACTGATAGTTCTAAATAGTTTCAAATCATCTGCGCAAAAAAGGGGATATTGAGTTTAAAGCAGCAGGTAAATTATTTATAAAAAGTATAAATAGGAAAGAGCTAAGGATGGAACCTTGTGAGACACCTGACGTAGGGCAAAAGATTGAAGATAATAAACTGATCAAACGAACACACCAAGAATGATATGTTGGATATGAATTTATCCAAACCAACATCGGAGCAAGAAACGCGTAGTACTGCAACTTTAGTAGTAAAATAGAATGATCAACTCAATCAAATGCTTTGCGAATATCAGTATAGATGACATCCATTTGCATATGGTTATCTAGAGCACAAGAAATAGAATAAGATATTTCGAGTAAATTCGCTGTAGTAGAGCGATTCGAAAGGAATTGATGTTACTCGGCAGCATAAATTTGCGATAGAGATGATTCTAATTTACTGTGAACGTAGTCCTCCAACAATTTAGAGAAGCACGAGAGGATAGATATGAGATGGTAGTTTGGAAATATCACAAGGGTCGCCATTTTTCAGAATCGGAACAATATGTGCAAGTTTCCATATTTTAGAAAAAGCTCCATTGGCTAAACTTATATTAAATAGAATTGAAAGAGGAGTAGATATAGAAGTAATAAGTGACTTAACAAATATAGCGGAAATCCCATTGGAACCCGGTCCAATGCTTCCATCTAACTTGCTGATGAGCAGTTCAATGTCATAGGGAGTTGTTACAAAATCACTAGCTAATGTTGAATAATAAAATGGAGGGCAGTTGTTTGAAGGTGAAGATGAGGCACTAGAAGATTCAGAGAAAAATCTGGCTAAAAGATCTGAAATAGCAGAAGACTCCATAGCCTCAAAGCTGTTCCAATGTACTGAATCTGGAATATGTGACTTGGTGTTGAAATAATGAAATAAAGACCAAAATGGTTTTGTTTGGTTAGACAACAGAGATTGAACTAAATATTTATTTTTTCGTTTCCAAAACCGTGAATTTATTGTATATAAATACATATGTACATTTCGTCCTTCACACTAGGACTTCATCAGTGTAACTACCCTTTCTTAGCGTAATCCTAAACTTTTTATCTAAATTACTTTTTAATTATCTCATTACAAATCTTAAAAGTTTATCAGAGCCATTACCTAAATCTTTGTTTAGCCTATTTATTACAGGTATATTTCTTATTTCTATAGTTTCACTAATGTCCAATTCATTCACCTTTCTTACCTGTTTTATGACTTTCAAACTTTCAGCGCTTATCGTATGATTGCTTTCGATGACGTGTCTGGCTACGGTCGACTTTACCTGATGTTTATTGTTCTTTCTCCACAATTCTACGTCTTTCATGTGTTCGTCAAATCGTACTACCGCTAATCTCTTTGTTTGCCCTATATATACTTTGTTGCAATCTCCGCATGAAATTCTATATATGCCGCTTTTCTCGTGGTCCTCAATTTTGTCCTTTACGTTGTTAAGCAATTTGCTCAATTGCATACCACTTCTTGGAACTGCGTCTATGTCATATTTGCTGAACATTTTTTGAAGGTCCCTATGCATGTCCGAGAACACTATACTCACCCTTCGCCGTTGCTTTTTATTGATGTCCAGTGTTGTATATTTCCTAACTTGTAGCTGTCGATTTTTCTTGTGGATCATTCTCTTAATTGTTTCTGCTTCATACCCGTTTTTCTGTGCCGTATCCATGATGTAAACCAACTCCTTTTGGAAGTTCACCGCACTCATTGGTACCGTTAACAACCTGTGGACCATACTACGGTATGCCGCCATTTTATGCTGATACGGATGGTGCGAAGTATTTGGTATCGTCCTCTGCGTCGTCGTTGCCTTTCGGTGTATTGCAAATTCTATCCCGTCGGTGCTTCTGATTAACATTAAATCCAAGAACGGTAATTTTCCTTCTTGCTCGATTTCGACAGTAAACTTTATTTGAGGATGAAGCTTATTCATATACTCCAGCTGTTCATTAATGATATCCTTGCTCATCACCGCCACGATGTCATCCACGTACCTTATCCACAGTTTTGGAAGCATATTCTCTTCTTGCATCCGCTTTTCCATTGCCGCCATAAATATTTCTGCTAGCATTGGTGATATGGGGTTTCCCATTGCTAGCCCCCTAGTTGTCTTATAATATTGTCCCCGAAATACGAAGAAATTTTCGCTCGTACATATTCCTGCCAGTTTCACAAACGCTTTGCACCGTTTTTTCCATTCCGCCGTCCCTTTGATTTTTTGCAACCAAAGTTCAAACTGATATAAAGCTTGTTTTTGCGGTATACTTGGAAATAACGCCTCTACATCGAAAGACACCAGGACGTCATCTCCATTCATTTTCGCCATTTTTTCTACTCGTTGAATCAAGTCTATTGAGTTTTTTATACTGTGGTCACCGTTCACTGCTGCTAGTTTTCTACATTCTGCTACCAGCCACTTAGCGATCTTGTACGTAGGTGAATTTGAATCTGCAACTATTTCTCTCATCTGATTCCCTTCTTTGTGCACTTTGGGTTGGCATTTCATTCTTGGTATTGCGGGATTTGACATTCTCAGATGGCTAACGTCTCCCAATATTGTTTTCACTTCATTCAACACTTTTTCTACTCTTTTTACTGAATCCTGGATTGGGTTTATTCGGAGTTTAAAATAACCCCCCGATTCAATTTTTCTTCGCACTTGTTCATCATAGTCCATTTTGTCCATTATGACAACTTGATTTCCCTTATCTGCTTTCAAATAATAAACTGGTAGTTGTCTTAGCTCTTTGATGTTCTTCATGGTCTGGATGTCGTAATTTTTTGGTTTTCCTATGTGTTTCCCTAATATTTTTCTCGCGTCTGCCCCTTAGGGAAACACATAGGAAAACCAAAAAATTACGACATCCAGACCATGAAGAACATCAAAGAGCTAAGACAACTACCAGTTTATTATTTGAAAGCAGATAAGGGAAATCAAGTTGTCATAATGGACAAAATGGACTATGATGAACAAGTGCGAAGAAAAATTGAATCGGGGGGTTATTTTAAACTCCGAATAAACCCAATCCAGGATTCAGTAAAAAGAGTAGAAAAAGTGTTGAATGAAGTGAAAACAATATTGGGAGACGTTAGCCATCTGAGAATGTCAAATCCCGCAATACCAAGAATGAAATGCCAACCCAAAGTGCACAAAGAAGGGAATCAGATGAGAGAAATAGTTGCAGATTCAAATTCACCTACGTACAAGATCGCTAAGTGGCTGGTAGCAGAATGTAGAAAACTAGCAGCAGTGAACGGTGACCACAGTATAAAAAACTCAATAGACTTGATTCAACGAGTAGAAAAAATGGCGAAAATGAATGGAGATGACGTCCTGGTGTCTTTCGATGTAGAGGCGTTATTTCCAAGTATACCGCAAAAACAAGCTTTATATCAGTTTGAACTTTGGTTGCAAAAAATCAAAGGGACGGCGGAATGGAAAAAACGGTGCAAAGCGTTTGTGAAACTGGCAGGAATATGTACGAGCGAAAATTTCTTCGTATTTCGGGGACAATATTATAAGACAACTAGGGGGCTAGCAATGGGAAACCCCATATCACCAATGCTAGCAGAAATATTTATGGCGGCAATGGAAAAGCGGATGCAAGAAGAGAATATGCTTCCAAAACTGTGGATAAGGTACGTGGATGACATCGTGGCGGTGATGAGCAAGGATATCATTAATGAACAGCTGGAGTATATGAATAAGCTTCATCCTCAAATAAAGTTTACTGTCGAAATCGAGCAAGAAGGAAAATTACCGTTCTTGGATTTAATGTTAATCAGAAGCACCGACGGGATAGAATTTGCAATACACCGAAAGGCAACGACGACGCAGAGGACGATACCAAATACTTCGCACCATCCGTATCAGCATAAAATGGCGGCATACCGTAGTATGGTCCACAGGTTGTTAACGGTACCAATGAGTGCGGTGAACTTCCAAAAGGAGTTGGTTTACATCATGGATACGGCACAGAAAAACGGGTATGAAGCAGAAACAATTAAGAGAATGATCCACAAGAAAAATCGACAGCTACAAGTTAGGAAATATACAACACTGGACATCAATAAAAAGCAACGGCGAAGGGTGAGTATAGTGTTCTCGGACATGCATAGGGACCTTCAAAAAATGTTCAGCAAATATGACATAGACGCAGTTCCAAGAAGTGGTATGCAATTGAGCAAATTGCTTAACAACGTAAAGGACAAAATTGAGGACCACGAGAAAAGCGGCATATATAGAATTTCATGCGGAGATTGCAACAAAGTATATATAGGGCAAACAAAGAGATTAGCGGTAGTACGATTTGACGAACACATGAAAGACGTAGAATTGTGGAGAAAGAACAATAAACATCAGGTAAAGTCGACCGTAGCCAGACACGTCATCGAAAGCAATCATACGATAAGCGCTGAAAGTTTGAAAGTCATAAAACAGGTAAGAAAGGTGAATGAATTGGACATTAGTGAAACTATAGAAATAAGAAATATACCTGTAATAAATAGGCTAAACAAAGATTTAGGTAATGGCTCTGATAAACTTTTAAGATTTGTAATGAGATAATTAAAAAGTAATTTAGATAAAAAGTTTAGGATTACGCTAAGAAAGGGTAGTTACACTGATGAAGTCCTAGTGTGAAGGACGAAATGTACATATGTATTTATATACAATAAATTCACGGTTTTGGAAACGAAAAAATAAATATTTAGTTCAATATACAAGTAATTTAAAATAAACCGTTGAGATTATAAGGGTTGATTGAGAAATCGTTATCAACAGAGATTGTTTTATGGAAAAATAATAATCACGCATGGCTTTAATGCGACATTTGGCAAAAGCACGGTCTTTAATATTCTGCACAATCTGCAGGACTCCCAGTACGTTTGAAGTCTCGATTAGCTCGATCCTTACTTATTAGAATTGTCAAAATATCAGCGTTCAACAATGGTGCATCATTACTTTTTGATTTGTGAACGATTGGTGTATGTTGACTGATCAGTGTATTTAAATACACATAGAATTTAGATACAGCATCTTCGCAGGATATATTAGCAAAGAAGGAGTACCAATCAGTCGCTTGGAGATTGTTCGCAATAATTGCAAGGTTTAATCTACGGAAATTATACCTTGAAGGCTGTTCAGTCTTCTTGCGCCTCATGTTACACAGTTAAACATCAATGCTTAACGGTGGATGGTTGAAATTAGGTAGA
Organism: Odontomyia ornata; assembly: GCA_963969285.1. NCBI lineage: Eukaryota > Metazoa > Arthropoda > Insecta > Diptera > Stratiomyidae > Odontomyia > Odontomyia ornata. The sequence goes on from OZ017739.1 coordinate 457,698,600, forward strand.
GCATCAGCAAATTCAGGATGTTTTAAGTCAAAAATAGCAAACAGATTGTTTCAACAGTTTGATAAAACTAGAGCAAGAATGCCCTCATAAACGTTTGTGATATTATTTACTTGATTTAGTGAGCAAAGTGAGAGTAAAGAAGAAAAAGCTTCAGAGAGACGGTTGTTTGACTCGATATATGGGCAAGAAGATAGATTCCAAGATAAAGAAGAAGCATTAAAATCACCACACAAAAGAATAATATTTGAAGAGTATTTAACGTTGATGTAGATAGAAAGTTCGTCGAGAAATCTAACGTAGGTGGAAAGAGAAGACTGATAAGGCACATAAATAGACGAGACCAAAAGATGAACATTGGCTGAAATAGTTACTCTGACAAATAAACATTCAACAGGAGGAGTTGGAATGAAATCTGTGCAAGAAAGACAACCAAGGGACTTAGCGACATCCACAAGGACACTACGATCGATTGATTTTCCGGATGAATCAATTGTTCGATCGTAGCGAAAAATATTATGAAAGGTAGATATGTCCTTGTTAAGAATAGCATCATTTAGCCATGTTTCAGCTATACATATAATATCGTCATTAGCTACAAATTTCTGCAACTTGGTACTAAGCCCTCTAACATTTTGATAAAAAACTTTTAGATAAGAGGATTCATTAGAGTTGGTTTCATTGGGAGCGACGGAGAATTAAATTAGGGTGTTGTTGCAGAAAAACTTTTTTTCACTAATGTTACTTTGGGCCAGAAGTCTGGATTAATTATCAAATGAAGATCAACAGGAACAGAAATTTTGAAAGATGCACCAATTTTGTTGGGCAAATTATCTTTAGTTAGCTTTGTAACACCAAGCGTAGGAGGAGTAAATCCTGATTTCGAATATTTCGCCACCTGATAGATAGGTTCTCCACATTTCTAGCAGGTCCTCTCTAAAAGTTAATCATTGAAGAATAACAAAATCTAAGTTCCATGCATGAAACAAATAGTTATAACTGATCACTATTTGAATTGGCCTTGGTAACTCAAATTTTGTGAAAATTTTAATTCCCTAGGAATCAGCTACGAAGGCCCAAAAGGGGCTGTATTGCTACAATAGTAATAGGAATCAGCTATCTAGCTGGGGTCGGTCATTCAAACTTAAAAGTTTCAGTTTCCCTCACTGTCTCCGTCTCTGTTCTTTTTTATTTTCTGTGCCTATTTTTTTATGATGAACTTTAGGATCATTATATACTACTGGTAGTACCATGGAATCCTTTTGTTTATGGGGGAACGTTTTCCGGTTTGTAAGCCCTGCGGCTGGATCCTCCTTCCTAACTTTGATTTTCTGGTTATTATCAGGACTTGATTTGATTGCTTATTTATTCTATAGAGCCTGAATTAATCCTGGAGACCTTTTGTTAGCCTTCTTGAGATATGCCTTCTATCTATCCTCCTCAATCACGTTTTGGTGCTTGCTGCTTAATCACACCTCTTGGCTAGTATTTCTAGGGCGCTACTCTTAGAATGAATGTTTTTGGGATTGCATACTGGAAAATATTAACCCCGCGCTGGCGTTCTAGACATAGGAGGAATCCTTTGAACAGTAAGTACCCTCACGTGCCTTGACTGAGGGCTTGAAACTTTTTGCGTCTTTGCCTCGCATTGGTTTGTTGGATGTAGGAGTGCTACGAGCTCCTCTGCGTTCAATATATGCATCTCCATCGTATTTCGTAACAATTTCTTTTCATAAGTTGTGTTTTCGCTCTCGCCCGCCCAAGAACAGTTATTTGAAGTAACTTCGACCTCGAATGACCACAACCGCTGCCACCTAGCGATGGAATCTTCAGTAGCTAAGTGTTTCATCGAAGAAGAATGCCCTGACGACTTACCTCCAAACAAATTGACACAAAGAATTTCGCATGAGGTTGTGGCTCCTCACGCGTCTGGATATATATTCCCAACTTAGATCTTTTCTTCTTTTTGTTCAACTATAGTTGGATTATTATTCAAGGTCTCCCTGGCACAGCAAACGTTTAAATGATTTTGCAATGCACCTTGTTTTGTTTATTTAAAATAAAAAGGCATTTCCTTCTGCTCAATTTAAAAATTAATTATGTTGATAACCATCTATATCGATGTCTGAAAAGTTCATCCAGGAGTAAATGTTCCAATCACCGCCCTAATCTTTTAGTTTATCATCGTCAAGTTTTGTCAAATTGCTTTGTCTTTACTCATTTGGATTCTTCAGAAATGATTCCAATATACTCGTAAGTCTGAAAAGCACTGAGCCTTTTTGTCATTTTTCGATTGAATATTTCTTCTATTTAAAATGGATTTTATTTAAGTACATAATGTCCATTATTATATTATCTATGACTTTTTGCCATTTTTTGGGTAGAGCCATTATTCCAACTGTGTAGAACTTCTGTGGTTTATCGGCGAAAAACTTGGCCAAGTAATTTTCACAGTCCCTCTTTGAAGTGAATTTCTTTTCATTAAGAATGTTTTGCAGAGACCGAAACAAATGGCAGTCTGATGGTGTAAGGTCTGGACTATACGATAGATGCATCAAAACTTCCCAGCCAAGCTCTGTCAATTTTTGCCGGGTCATCAAAGATGTGTGTGGTCTGGCATTGTCATGATGGAAGACAACGCCCTTTATATTGATCAGTTCTGGTCGGTTTTTTTTTTGAATTGCTTGTTACAATCTGGTTAATTTTTGACAGTACAGAGCCAAATTGAGTGTTTGGCCACCTCTTGATAAAGAATTCCCTCCCGATCCCACCATACACGCAGCATAACTTTTTAGATGTCAATCTTGACTTTGAAGTCATTTGTGATGATTTACCTTTTTTGGACTATGATCTTTTTCAAACGATATTCTCGTATGTTGCCCATTTTTCATTGCCCGTAGTGATTTGCTTCGAAAATGGCTCGATTTCGTTGCGTTTTATTAGCATTTCACAAATGGAAATTCGGTCGGTCAAATTTTTTTTGTTAATTCATGCGGTACCCAAACGTAGAGCTTCTTTGTGTATCTAGCCTTACGCACATGGTTCTAAACTGTTTGGTGGTGGATATTCAGTTCTATAGCAATGTCATGACTGCTTATGTGTCGGTCTTCTTCAATTTTTTGTAGGATTCCATCGACTTTTTCAGTGATTGGTCGACCTGAGCGCGCGAATTTTCAGAACGAAAGCGAGCGAACCATCTCTTGGCAGTGGCTTTTGATAAAGCATGTTGACCATAAACACAACATATCTTTTTACGAGCTTGCGATGCATTCTCACCTTGATCGTATTGATTTTGTAAAATATAAGGTTTTTTTGAAAATTTCACTCATTTTGAAATGAATACAACTTTTGACACGAATGACGAAATACAAAACTGTCCATATGGAAATTGTAGACTGGAATGATACCTTTCAAACGTATGTCAGTTTGACTCAATCTGATTAGTATTGTCCGATATATGACAACGAACACCATCTAGTGAAAAATCTTCTAAATAGCGGAAGATTTTTTGAATTGCAAAAGGATCCTTTACAAGAATCCATAAAAAGAGCGGGAAAATCCTTAAGGAGTGTAAAGATGTAAAAGACAACATAAGATATTTACGAGTCCCGAACCCAGTCCTCCCCCGAACAAGAGGACAGCCAAAAATACATAAGGAAGGGATCGAGATGAGGGAAATTATAGAGAACGTTAATTCCCCTACGTATAAAATAGCAAAACGGCTAGTACAAGAATGCAACAAAATAGGAAAACTCAGCGGAACTCATCAGTCAGCTCCAGGAAGGTGGTCCGATCGATAACGATGAAACAATCGTGTCATTTGACGTAAAGTCGTTGTTCCCCAGTATACCTATAAAATCGGCGTTACATGAATTCGAGCAATGGCTGTCACAAGAAGATGAAACAATTGTATGGAGGAAACCGAAACAATACGCAAAGTTAGCTACACTATAAATGGCCGAAAATTATTTCACGTTTCGGGTTAAGTTCTTCAGAATGGTGTAGAGAACAGCAATGGGGAACCCACTTTCACCGGTTTTGGCGGAAATTTACATGGCAACGCTAGAAAAGAGGGTAGAAGAACTTAGAATGACGCCTGAAGTGTGGCTCAGATATGTGGCTCAGATATGTGGATTACGCACTAGCGATAGTTAAAACAACGGAACTTAACAAAATATTGACAAAACTAAGCTCGATAAATTACAACCTTCAATTCAGCATGGAGCGCGAAAACATCGGAAGAATCTCATTCTTGTATGTGATCATCATTAGAGAAGACGGACAACCGTAATTTGATGTTAATAGGAAACCAACAGCAACACAACGGACAATACCAGCATCGTCAAGCCACGCAATACAGCAAAAACTGGCAGCATTTCATCAAATGGTACACCGGCTAACGACATTGCCCTTCAGCAAAGACGGATATTAAATGGAATTGGAAAACATCAAAAAGATAGCAGCTATTAACGGTTATCGTAAAACAATGATCGACCAAATGATTAATAAAAAGTGATCGAAGGACGCAATAAACCACCATACAACATTAATCGGGCAAAATAGTGAATACCAAAATATTAAGCCAGCAATAACATACTCACAATTGTTTTAAAGGACAAAAACAATACTGAAGAAAAGGAGCATCAACATAGTTGGTTCGAGCAGGAGTATGCAACCGAAAACCATTCTTAGAAGCCTAAAGGACCCAAAAAATATGTGGGAGAAGAATGGCATTTATAAAATAACATGCTCGGAAGGCAAAGCGGTAAATATTGGACGAACCAAACGGTTGGTCGGCGTAAGACTGCAGGAGCACTTCAGAGAAGCTGAAAACAGCAAAATTGGCAAAAAGGAACAATGCAATCTTAAATCCCCAGTGGCGAGGCATATGATGGAAATGAACCACACAATAAGCAACGACAACGTTAGAGTCATCAACGAGGCAAAATCAGCGGAAATCAGACCCTTACGAAATCCTACGCATCAGCCGGATAGAAAAACAATGAAGGATGAACACCGACCTGGGCAATAATTACTTTCCTCTATATGTATTAAGTCCCTTTTAATGACCTGTGTAAGCAAAAATAAATATTGGCTTATGATTACCTAGATTAAGTAATCAAGTCATTGGCTATTGTAAAATTTGCCTTCAAAATAAAATAGTAGATATATGTCGATGTAAATAGGATATAAGATTACCTGCTATTAGTTAAAGCTATTAAAGGAGAGTTAAATTCCTTCTTCAAAAAAGTAGGGAGCATAAAAGTAAATGTAAGAATCGCTAATTCACAAACTAATTTTTTCACTGAGAAAGGAAGGAAGTAGCTTCCGAAACATGCGTATGAGAAAATAAAAACTATAGTTCACCCAAAAGGAAATAATTAATTTGTTTTAATATTAGCCCGAGGTGAAAACGGTCTGGAAATTAAAAAGTTTTATTTCAGGGCTTGATTGGACAACTCATTTATTTCACCAGCCTGATTTAATCCTGGAGACCTTTTGTTAGTCTACTCAATGAAGTATTCCTCTAGTACATTCCTCCGCCTTCTGATAGTTCACACACTAAGCAAAAATGAATCAATTGCCTTCTTTAGATGTGTTCTATAACATATTTAAAAAAATTTGACGCTGGTGGCATGATACTCTCTCAGCATATCCTCTTGCATCACGTTCTCATGCATAATATACTCCCTTCTATCCAAGCTTGCTGCTAAATCATGTCTCTTGGCTGGAATTCTTAGGGCATTATCCTTAGAGTGAATAGTTTTTGCATTACATACTCGAAACTATTAACCCTGCACTGGAGTTTTGGACATAGAAGAAATCCTTTGAAATGTAAGTACCTTCACGCGCCTTGGCTGAGCGCTTGAAACTCTTTGCCTCTTCGCCTGGTATTGGTTTGTCGGACGTAAGAGTGCTATGGGCTCCTCTGCCTTCAATATATGCATCTCCATCGCATTTTGTAACAATTTCTTTTCATAAGTGGTGTTTTCGCTCTGTTCCGCCTAGGAGGAGTTATGTGAAGCAACTTAGATCTCGAATAGCCATACGCGCTACGACCGAGCGATGGGATCTTCATTAGCTAAGTGTTTTATCGTTTTATCTCCAAACAAATTACCACAAGGAAGTCCGCTTAAGGTCGCGGCTCCTCACGCTTAAGGATATATATTCCCAACTCAGATTTTTTCTTCTTTTTGTTCAATTCTATAGTTGGACTATTATTCAAGGTCTCTCTTGCACAGCATACCTTTAAATGATTTTGCAATGCATCTGAATGGCACGCATTCTCACTAAGCCTCCCAATTCACATCAAAGTAGCACCAATCAAGGCATTTTTTTTGAGTCATCCTTCTTTTATTTAGTTGTAATAAAATGGCATTTCCTTATGCTTAATTTAAAGATTTATATGTTGAAAAAGATTTATAAGCTGAAAAGCTCATCTAGGAGTGAAAGTTTCAATCACCGCCCCAATCTTTTAGTTTATTATGGTCAGGTTTTGTTAAATTGCTATGTCTACTCATTTGGATTCTTCAGATATGATTCCCATATAACAAAATGTTTTTTTTTTGCACTTATATAGTACTTTTGTGCTTTCTGGAACCGTGTGTGATTTGTGCGGTAACTATGGTCCCAGGTTCAAATCTCGTTGGGAGCAACGTGATTTAGTTCAGGGGATTTTTCGGACAGACTACGAGTGTTCACACAGTGGTGATATGTACTGATTGAATCATATCATAGCTGAGCAAGCACACGGGAGCATGTACTGACCACACCGCGTCCGAAAAAATCAATACGGTCATGAAAATGACATACTCTAACTATCTCTAAGCCAAGGCCCGAGAGGGGCGGTAGTGCTACAAAGAAGAAGAACTATAGAATGGTGATTACTAAATTTTTTAGAAAGCTTGGAGGCACTAGATGTAGAAAGAGTTTTTTCTCTTGGATGTGTATCTAATAAAAGGGCATGAAACTCTAAAAACTTTTTCGCCTAAAGTATCAATCTATGCTCCCAAACAAAAAAAACCTTGACGAAAACATCCTGCAATTATTCGGCATCTTTTAGGAAAAAAAGAATATGAAAATTATATGCATGGGAAACGAGCTGAATAGAAGTCAAAATTCTATCAGCTTTCTTAGTCAGGTAACCTCCTTAAGACCCAATTTCAAATTGAAATCAAAAAATTCAGGTGAATATGCCCTGCAAATTTGATTGGAATTCTATGAAATTTATCACAGTCAGATTCGTTGAGATCTTTTTGAATATGTGTTATACGAGTATACCTTAACGCATTTTCTGCTTCCTTGAGACACTAATTTTGCTAAGCAATTCCTATGATTTTTAAGAAAGAATTATTCTGGAAGTAATTTTAGAGGCTGAAATAAATAAAAGTGCCATCTCCTAAATTTGCTACAAATCCCTTGTGCTTGGATCAGACTGCTATCGACCCAACTTGTTCCCGCTACAGAATAAATACATCCAAAAGCTAAATTTTGTACATCGCTATAATATATAGTACAATGCGGCTGTGAGTATTAGCAATGCATCTACATTATTTTCTTGTATTCCTTCAAAGCTAGTATTGTATGGGAGTACGTCTGTTCGCATATCTCAAGGTCACCATGTCAGTTGAGCCAATTTGTTCAAATCTTTTCATCGGTTTAAAATATCTTTTCTCTAGCTCCTATTTTCCAAGTGCTTGATATACTCGTAAGTCGACATTTAGAATACCTGGGACCGATTCCGTCTGCCTTTCAATCGTTCCTAATATTATTGTTCTCTAACTCAATGCCTTTTATACATTGACAATGCTTGGCAAATATATTACTAGAAATCCTGTCATTATACTCACATGAACTCCCAAAGGATTGCATAAATTGGTACTACCCATCTATATGATGCTTGAATTTTGTTATACATTCAAAAGCCAAATTAACTAAGTAAGCAAAAAGCTTCATTCAAGAATGTTTAGCACTTCCATACAATCCTTCCCCACAAAAAAAAACTTCAAACCCAAACTACGAGTATCATAAAACTTTCCACACAAAGGCTAATTTGCATTCATCTCATCAAATAACGAATAACCTTGTGTTTCGTTCTTTGCACTAAACAACTCATAATAATGCGCCATTTTGATCCCAAGGCGCCAACTTGTGCAATATAATTATGATTACTTGCTAACAAAATTCTCATCGCATCCAAACGTGGTCAAAACAAGTAACGAAAAAGCTCGAAAAAAATGTGATAATGACTGAGAAAGGAGCACAACGCAACGAAATGGTTGTATGAAACGTTGAAGAAGCCCAAAAGTTATGCCATTAGCACCACAAAAACAGATTTAAATCAATTCAAGCATCCTAAGTAGTAATTATGATGCCCTCACCACACCGTCATCCCCTTCGTCCTCGGCTAGCACAGAAAAGTGGCAATAACGAAGGTTCAAGCTTCTGCGACACTCAAGCATCACGTACGAGTACACGAGAACCCTAACAGGATAGCAAAGAAAAATAGATGGAAGGAGCGTATGTTATTTCATAACAACACACTGTTTGATCCTCTTCGAAATTACAAGTTGTATGGAACGAAAATAAACCAAATCTTCATTCCCTATCATCAGCGTGTAGTTCAACCTGCATGTTGATACCGAAAAGCTCAGTTTAAAAGATACAAGAAACATGTGGAGGGGATTGGTTGGGTTCAGGATGAACTAAAGGACAACAACCCCCGAAAAGCTTTCGAGTACATACAACTTCCGGCTATACAAGTGCACTCTTATCATTACTTCAGCTCTACCATCGTCATCCTTCCAGCAACATCACTAGGAAATATATGTTTGGGCTTTGGGTTGGAAAAAACAAAAGGGGGAGCTTCCCTGTTGGGATGACTGAGCGTAGAATGAGAAATCGGGCCATGATGGTCCGAATTCGGTGTTGTAACTCAACAATGGGTCAGTGTTACCACGATATGTTTCATGATGAGCCTTCAGCTATGTATATTACCCTTTCATGTCATTTATGTGTTTCAAAAATTTGGACTGTCTTAGAAGAGATGAAGATCCCGGTTGTTCTCAGTCGATTCGAAAGGGTAATTGCAGCGAAAGCATACATCATGTGGAATGAAGATAGTAAATTGCATGAATTTGATTCTTTCGTGCATATGAGTGCAGAAAATTATCCTGCATGAAGAATTTTCTCTTCAAATTGGTAACTCCATACCTCACCAACGTTGGTCGTGGCCATACGGAAGTGTTGTGGCCTGGTTGGCCTCTACCAAACTATCAAATTCTTTCCATCATCGATTTTACGTCAGGGAGACAAACGACTGCAGACAGTTATAAAATGGGTTATACTTTGACTACTTCTATTCAAGACCTGGTACTATAGAAACCATGATAGGAACCGGGGTAGTTACACAACATGCCCAAATCTCTAGATACTATCTACAGCTTGGAGCTGCCTTCGCAACCTTCACTTCATGCTCCATGATGGCATTCAGTGAATACTCTATGATTGCATGCGATCCAGGCGTCGTGCACTACATCACTCCCTCTCGACGCTTCCGCCATGACAGAGGCAAGGGGAGCACATTTGGGTACTCACCTACAACCACTACTACCACCGCTACCAGAACTAGTAGCTTTATATTATTCAGCACTTTTGCCAGTGCTGGGCATCGCTTGGAACGTTAATGTGGGGTGACCGTCGGAGAAAGGGAGCAGGAGGTGCGTCCATTTATTCGAATCCACTCAAATATCCACTGTTGCAGCTCACTAGACCTCGTGCTTGGAGAAACCGTACTAAAGTTGCCGTAATTGCACATAGTGGAGAGGTTTTTAATTCACTTTGAATTTGTCAAAACGAATTAAAGTTTGGTGAAAGTTTACATGGTGTGAAGTTAAGGATTTTCCTTCTGGTTTCGTGAGTGGTTTGTTTGTGGGTATGGTTTCAACGCCTAGACGACTCAAATCACCCTTTTTTATATCGCGTTTTTCAAACAACATATCCCGACTGCTTCTCCCATTACCGCCATCCACGGACGGCAGAAAGGACGACGTCTTACATGCCACATATGCTCCTTGCTGCTCTATTGCTTGTCGTAAGCATTGAAACATGTCGAAATGAAAATGGCATCAGTAGCTTTGGCGCCATTTAATACTTGCAATGAATTATATGTTATTTGCTGTGTTTCTGTTTCAAACAAACAGAATAAGCTCTATTAAATGAGGAAAACGGTAACGACGACGTTGACGGCGGCAAGAGAGTATACCCGTACCCATATGATCCCAAATGCAGCAGGAAACATGAATGGGAAGTGACATCAAAGGAGCAAGGATATCTTTCAGTCTGGAAAGAAGGAACATTAATCATCAAATGCATGGGTGAAGTTTACAGTTCAAAGTGGGCTCGTAGACAGAGTTAATATGGAAAGGTAACTTGCAGATTAAAAAGGGAAGATGAGCTCATATAAACGTATTTCTAATTACAAGTTCGATATGCATTTGTACTACTTAATTTAAGTTGTTAGTGAAACGTATGTTGCAATTATCGCTTCAATAATAAGGTGGGTTTTCCTAAGACATCCAATTTTAAGGCTTTCGTTTGAATGATTCGCAGTTTCTTTGATGATTTTTCAGTCTGTAGATGAAAGGAATTCAAATAATTTATTGCATGAATTATTTTTATTTCTTTGCGCAGTTCACATGTTCCTAACTACATTATGCTGTAGTGAGAAAAAAAATTGTGTATTATTGCACATAAATGGTACATATTAGGCATTTTCAGATCTACTTAAAACTCAGGCAATTTGCTTAAAAATTTAGTCAAATCACCTAAACCAATGGTCGAATCATCCATTGAAAAAAAATGACCTTAAAATTATGTATGTAGCCGTTTTCCTAAACTTGATTCTCTCCTCTCACTCTTCGCGCTACCCACTTATTCTGAAACTATGATGTTATATATATATTCATTATTCATTTCAGTTTTTACCTACTCATTAGCTTGGGCTAGACTCGAAATCACATCTCACGATTAGTAGGAAAAAGCGCTCACATTGAGCCATAGAACATATCATTGTGCCAAACACTAAATAATCTGCATAAGGTCCTTGCCTATGGCTGCCCCCATAACAAAGAAAGCCCTACCTCCGAAAAACAAAATTTTACGGGAAATAAGAAAAAAAAATTTCTTGACCTGCATCAAAGTTTTGATACTTTACAATCTTGGAAGTCATAAACCTTTCTACTGTGCTTCATAGCCAATTTAACTTGATTATGAAAGGAGTCAGCACCCATACATGTATGATCTGGTTTGTTGTAAAATATGTCAATGGTTTCCACAGAAATCTGTGGGCAATAAATCACAAGGTAGACCAAAAAGGAAAAAAGGTTCCAGTTTTTGTTTTGTGCTGAGCAATTATCCAGCCAAACACAGATATGCTTGACATCTTTGAAATGATGAAAAAATGAATAAAATGCATTTACCACTTCAGAAGAATCACTTCCCCCACTGAAATCCGCGTACACCGACAAAATTTCGTCTTACGTGCACACGATCGCGTCTTCATTATCATTCGTAGAAAAGTTTGAGTACAACACCACAAACGTGCTCTCACAGAAAACTCGAACGTCAAAGCTAATGAAATTCGTAGAGGCGAGAAAACTCATGTGTCTAAGCCGATGGAAAATTCGTAAGTTTTTAATAAAAAAATAGAACTAAAGTGCCGTTTTCGTACACGCAATCTTCAAAATTAAAAACTTGTTATACGTGAACGTGTTTCGGAGTGAATTAAGTGCAAAAACAAAAACATATCAATTCAAACCTCAACTTCACACAACTTTAGCGAAGGTTGCTAATTGCTTTGGCTCTCGCGACCGGTTGCGGATCCAGTACTCTCTATATCGATGGGAGTAGCCTTCTGTTTGTTACCAATGGGTATAAAACTTCATACTACCATTCTTCGGGTAAACACAACATCTTTGAAGGAATCCATCCTTGGCAACATAATCACCTTTTGTAAGTCTGCACAAAAGTATTAGGTGTCAGTATGAGGTTGTAGTTAAGCATATTCTTGATAGAGGTTTCTTGATTTTTCAACATTTTTAATGTGGCACTTCCAATGAATGAAAGTCTCACAGTTTAGTGATAAATTTTCCTGGTTGTGGTCTTTGTCGTGTTCCTTGAATGTGAAGCACATGCTACATTCTTCATGAACGAGTTTCGTGAACGATATGTTCAGCTCATTAATAACCTTTTTATATAGATCGTAAAAACAGTCGCAAGAGTTTTTGGCTTGCATAAAATCATCATACATCCTTTGAATGGCCACATCATTTGGCAGGCTTCCTCAATTGGGAGCATGTTCTCTTCTGTAGTGAGAAAAACTTGAATTGTAGCTCTCTATATGATTTATAATAACGCTCCTGTCAGTTTTCTTAGGATTAGGATGCTTTCCTTGTATGCCAGTCAAACATAGCATCACCTTCTTCTTCTTCTTAGCACAACAGCCCCTCTTGGGCCTTCGCTTCCTGCGAATAGCGCCTCCAACTGTCTCAGTTCATTGACCGCGTCCTCCAATTTCGAAATCCGAGCAGCGATGAACTGTCTTCGTCGGCCGAGTCAGACCAGCGTTTCCTCAGTTTCACCACTGGTCTCCGGCCTTCAGTTCTCCCACGAATACCTTCTTAGGTATCCGTTGTTCGCCCACACGATTCATGTGTCCAGCCCATTCTAGCTTCCGCAGCCTTATACTCATTGAGACCTCCGGGTCGTCAAAAATTTCATACAGCTCATGGTTGTATCGAGTTCGCCATTGGTCTCTGTCTAGCTTTGCTCCGATTATTCACCTCAGAACGCGTCGCTCAAAGGCGTTCAATATATTTGCGGATGCTTGGGTATGGGTCCATGTTTCACATCCATAGCATAACACAGATGTTATCACAGATTTGTATACTTGGAGCTTTGTTCTCCAATGTATGCAGCTGGTCTTGAAGATCGTCAATACTGAATATAATATTTTGTTCGCAAGCTGTATTCTTCGGCGTATTTTGTCTCTTTCATTGCCCGTTTTCGTTATTTTGGCGCCTAAATACACAAATTCGGTAAGATTATCAATACTATATTCGCCAAGTGTCATGTTTTGTTTTCTTGAGTTATTTTGCCTCGACTGCGTCATGAACTTTGTTTTATTTTCATTGATTTTTAACCCTAATAGTTTTGCTTCGCTGTCAAGTCTTAGGAAGAGTTCTTTGGCAGTTCTTAATGACCGTGACAAAATGTTGATGTCATCAGCATAGGCTACTACTTGGCTCGACTTAATAGTGATGTACCTCGCGTATCGACAGGTAGCTTCCTCATGACGTACTCTAGAGCCAAATTGAATAGCAATGGGGCCAGCCCAGCTCCCTGCTTTAGTCCGGTGTTTGTGTCAAAGTTATCGGTGAGTTGGTTATCAATGTGTTCTTGGAAGGTTGTCGACGTTATTGTCATTTTGGTAAGACGGACTAATTTGGCCGGGATGGCAAAGCAAAGCATTATTTGGTACAGTACTTCACGATCAATACTGTCGTATGCTTGCTTAAAGTGAACGAAAATTTGGTGAACGTCTATGTTAAACTTCCAGCACTTTTCAAGTACCCGCTTGCCTCTAAACAATTGGTCAATTGTCGATCTACGTGCTCTAAAACTACCTTGATATTTCCCAATAATACTGTTGGTGTATGATCCAACTTTATTTTCTATTTCTCTATTTTAAGAACCTCCTTAATCCTCCGCACAAATCTAGAGCATCGGAGCCTATAGGTGTCTGCGGAGAGTGTCCATTGGCCTCACCGACTCTGGATGAAGTTTGTTCCATCATCAAAGCCCAAAAGAATAATAAAGCGCCGGGCATCGATGAGAATTCATTGGAGCTCATCAAATATGGTGGCAGTAGTGTTCATCAAGCTATTCACAAAGTCATCCAGCACATTTGGCAACAAGAACATATGCCGAAAGAGTGGAGCCAATCAATTATATTCCCTATCCACAAAAAAGGTGACAAGCTGCAGTGGGAAAATTATAGACGCATATCACAAAATATTTTTCAAAGATCTTAGAAAATAAAATCGGATCATACACCAACGAAACATCATACCAGTCCAAAAACCTACGCATCAGTTTCTTACGAAGGAAAGCCCTAACTTCTTGAAAGCAATTTGAAGAGCGAAGGCCCTAGGTACAACTCTTTGTGGATTAAGGGTATTTTTAGTATTTATTTATTTAGTAGGGTCTTCTTTCATCAAAAACGGCCTCAAACTGGACTTAGAGCCAATATACATTTCAATATGACTCATTACTGAATTGGATTTAAGGCTTTCTAATGTCATAACAAGTTGGGTAAACAGACCTACGCTCATGTCAGAAGGGTTTTGTATTCAATTTACAATCATCGAATCAAGAAACATGTCAAAGACGATTTTATTGGAGAAAAAATGAAATAAGAAGATCATACTATGATTAACAAAGTTGAACGAATTTCGACTTCTGAGGTTTTTGGTATTGTTATATTCATAAATACGGAGGAAACACATTTTTCATGTATTTCCCCCCTGTGCCCCCACTGAAGCAAAAACTGACAGTTTAACAACTGTTTTGAAAAGCTCCCATGAAAACTTTCATTTCATACTCATATCGGCTACGTTTGATGATTTTTTTTTCAGGGGCCACTCTCCTGTACTGCTATCATCGATTAATGGCCAATTTTTTCGAATTCTAGAATGGTTACAAAACCCTTTTGCTAGGAGCTCTCTCCCACCTCCTTGACTTGTTTCACTTATGAGCATTAATTGTAGGTACTCATCTTCAGCCATTCATTTAATTGAATCAAGTGTTCAAAGCATGCACCTTAAACGTTGAAGTTGGGAAAAAATAACTCAACATTATTCAATCTTCGCATTTAAAACAGCCACTATTTTGTTTTACGATTACTGATACCACTAGCTGAACTGATTCTCAAAGTTAGTCATGGCACCTATCATTCCTGAAATTTTCATGCAAATCCTAGCAAAACTGTAGTGTCTGAGTCGGTAAAAAGCGCATGTTGTTCCATAGCCATATGTTGCCATAGTTATACATGCAGCGCATATTGTTCCATAGTAATACAGGAAAATTCAAACCGCTATAACTTCGCTAAATATGATGCAATCTTTATGAAACTTTCAGGATAGATCCATCTTATAAATATACATCTTCATCAAATTTAAGGGTACCGTTAAGATTTTACTCAAGAAAACATAAAATCGATAAATCATACTATTACTAACAAAGTTGAGTGAATTGCGACTTCTCACGTATTTGTTGTTGTTGTACTCATCAAGGCCTACATTCTTGATTTTTTTCAAATTTTTCGGATCACAGGTGTCCAATCGCGAGGGGGGGGACACAAATTTTTCGTGTATTTCCCCTCCCTGTGCGCCCCTCGAAGCAAACTTTGCCAAACTAAGACTTGTTTTGAAAATTTCTGATCAAGACCTTTCATTTGATACCCATATCGGCTACCTTAAATTAAATTTTTTTTTCGGGGGGTCACTCTCCTATATGGGGAGATCCCCCCTCAAATACCTTATGAAATTTTTATGTAGTTGGACTTTGAAGAGATCACTACTTTACACCTGCACACAAAATTTGATGTTTCTAGCTTAAGTGGTTTCCGAGAAAAACTGCTGTGACACACGGACGGACGGACGGACGGACGGACGGACAGACAGACGGACAGACAAGACGCGATTTTAGAAGGGTTTTGTAAAATTATTTTACAAAACCCTAAAAAATGATAAAGATTTGTGATTTGTCTCAGAATACAGAAGCGAGCCCCGAAAAAGCTGTTTTAATTTCTTGGACTTGTACAGATTCAGCATGGAAAAGGATTCACATTGATTATGCTGACCCAGTCAAAGGTTATTATGTTTCGTTAATGGTGGACTCCTTTTCAAAGTGGGTAGAAAGTTGATCAGACCAAAGCCATAATGTCCTCTTTTCCTATTAATAAGCTTAGTAAAGTATTTTGCCGATTGGGTTTGGTCGAAACATTGGTTAGCGACAATGGCAATCAGCTTACTTCCCAGAACAAGAATTTTGCAGATATAAATGAAATTAACATAGATACATTTTCACTGCTCCTGGACATTCCGCCACTCGTACCAATGGTCAAACCGAAAACTTTGTGAAAACTCTAAAACAATTTTTTTAAGCAACATTGCCAACCGACCACTCTAATGTTGACGTGATTTTAAATAGATTTCTAGTTGATAATTGCGGAGTGGAGAATTGGCAACTGGGGAATCACCAACAAAATTATTATTTAGTAGAGAACTTAGTCCCCCGGTTTAGTCTGTTGAAATTGCCGCTTATAAAACAAAATATTGAAAGATCTCAAGAAATTGCTATAAACACCTTCCAAGGCAATAGGGATTCAAATTTTTCGTTTGGTCAGGACGGTTATGTGAGAAACTATAATAATAATAATCCATCGCATAACCGTCTAAATCTGAACCTTGGCGTTGGGATTCATTGTTAGGTTATTTTATTCCATGACCATAGCAGAATTCAATTCAACCATGTGATTATTACCTTATTTTGCAATTTAGCATCACAAGCTCAAACTCGACACCACCACCGAGGTTTCAACTCGGGAGCTGCTGCACATGGGCTATAAGAAACATTGATAAAAAAACAAATTGGCCTGAAAAACTACTATTCCTTATTGAATCGAGATATCAAAAGACAGCTTGATCATATTCGCCCCGCTGGTCAGAATGAAATGCCGACCGATGAATCAAATAATGATTTGGAACCCGCAGTTGTATCAAACACCCATGAATTTTGCACTGGCTAGGTCCAGCCGCCGGTGGATAACTCAATGTCAAAATGAGAGAATGTACGTAAATTTAAGAATAATTCGTTTTGAACTTACATATAAACAATGAAATATTTGAATTTAAATGTAATCTTGACCTGCTATTGAAGATCGATTTATATACTGATGTCAATTAAGTTTTTTATTTTTGAATAAATTTTTTACTTTAAATTACTTAGGTTTTCGTCATCACTCTGAAAATTATTTATGGAAATTGTGAGCAATTTAGCAATTTAACAAAAAAAATGACGTTTAAATTCTTATGACAATTGTAACTGAGATGTCTTAGAGTATTCAATAAAAATATGTGTCGCTCTCTTCCGCCACATTCATCGACTTGACATGGCGTGTTTAGCTTATCCCTCCGAATACACTACAATTATCTACTCTGATCATTCTATCATCAAAGGATGATTTGATTTCCTGCATCCAGGAAGATAAAAAGGTGAAGGTTTTCAAATATTATTTGCATTGAATAATTGTATTCATTATCATAAACTATTGTTGCCCAAGACAAAATCAGCCTACTTTAAATATGGTATTTCACCACTGAGCGTCTGCAATATGTTCTTTAAAAGGTGTGTTCCAAAATAAACGAGACTGAGCTAAAATAGAAATGACAGGAGCTTTGTTCCCTTAAATTCGAGCTTATTTATTCAAAATAGTCTCCACCGGCCGCGATACAATGTTTTGCGCGATCGAAAAGCTTTTCGAAAGCCTTTTGGATGGTACAAGCCTTTTGGATGCCCCCTACGGACCCAAAGTGTTTTCCTTGCATGGCCAAATGCAATTTTCCAAACATTTAGAAGTCACCGGGAGCCATATCAGGCGAATACGGTAAGTGATTGATGGTTAAAATGCGATTTCTATTCAAAAAATCAGTCACAAGAGTGGATTTTTATGAGAAAAGTCTCGTTTATTTTGGAACTGTCCTTTCGTGTAAACCACTCATGAACTCTGGCACGTGATAGACAATCATCGCGATAAACTTTTTTCATCAATTCAAGTGTTTCGGTAAACGTTTTACAGATTTTAAAACAAAATTTGATATTAGCTCTTTATTCGAAACTCATTTTTGTACCGACGATACAAACATACTGTCACTTTAGACGAAATAACTTCGCTTTCACTGAACCGAATGTCACCAAGCTTTCACTGGAAGTCAGGGAGGGATGGTACTTTCCAAAGCACTATCTCATTCACAGATGGCACCACAAAAAAAAATGTTTATCACAAAAGTCTCGTTTATTTTGGAACGCACGTATAATTGAAAAGAGAAGTAGCATTGTGGAAACATTGAAACGTAGATGTGCCGTTCTTAATTCACAGTATCTTTCTTATCTTCTTTCTGACTTGCAAGAAGGAAGACCCAAAAACTTCCATTTTATTAATGATTTTTATTAATTTTGGCAGTTTCACCAAACATGGTCATAATTTCCATCAATGCTGTAGCTACATATGTATGTATGTCTGTATATCTCAGGATTGAATAGTTATAGACTTACATGCTGCATTCATCTGAATCGAAATTAAATAGAATGTACATATATAAATGATAAATTCTACAATTAATATGCATTATGGGTGCAAAATTTGTACATAAACAAAAGATAAAACGATTCTTTAAGAAAAAAAAAACACTCAGCGCTCCATCCGTCTTTGACACCAACCTACATATCTACTTTCTACCATAAACCGTCCGATACGATTGAATAGAATATCAACCGTGCTGGTAAAGTCAAATGGAAAACCTACATGTTGTATGCGGTTTACGCGTGGATTTAAATGTGATCTATTATTTTACGGAGTGAGAGAAGAAAACGAAACGAAAAATAAAACAACACATCAGATATCCATCGTCCTTGAACCCTTACCACTGCGATATTGAAAGAAAGATACCAAGAATGTAGAGTCCTCCGCACCGCAATGGTATCAGTTAAGCCGAACAACCGCACGTTTGGAGCGTGCGGGTGGCTTAACAGTGGATGATTACAAGAATTATGGTTACTTCGGTGGCGGCGGCCTATCAAATTCACCCTTATGTAAAACCATTACATATTGATTTGTTCAACTTGTCGAAAGTGGAGAACTATATTTATACACAAATCCGAATCTACGTTAGTTTGTACGTAAGCATATCAATTCGGATGGATTTGGTGGTAATGTTTTTTTTCTCTTTCACTTTTCCACCATTCCAACATTTTTCCGATCCGGGAAAAATGTGTGGAAGTCGATGGCAAAGTGATGAATGTTTGTTCTGTGTAATTTTTATGTGGGAAAACTAATAAGGTGAGATGTTGAAAGTTAGATAAGATTATCGTGAAAGGTGTGAAGAAATCAATTTTCTAAGTAGATTGCGATGGGTTTTACGTCTTTTTGGGGGTAAGAAAGTAACAACTGTTGGTCAATTAAAATAAATTGATAAGGTTTTATTTCGTTTCCGTTTTTGAGGTGTAAGCAATGGAAATTATTTTTAGGAGTACTTCCCTGTTTTGAATGAAAAATTACATTGTTCCTCAAAAATCCTTCCTTTATTGTACGTAAATCGGGAAAGTCATATTCGCCAACTTTTGCCATTGAGTTGAGTTATTATGTGCCATCAGCGTCCCCTTCAACTGATTTTGATTTTATAATCTCGGTAGAACATTGTGGTTACGTTGAGTTTCAAAACAGATTTCACCGAAATGATTTCCTAGAAAAAGAGTTTCTTAGAAAATTATTTAAATGTTAACCATAATTTACGTAAAAAGCTCAAACAAAAAATAAATCGCAAACCTTTCGTGCCAGATGTTCAATCCATCGAAACATTTCAAATTAGGTTTTGGATTAAAAATCGATTGGTACGAAATTCGAGCCCATAGCAATTGTAATCGTGCCATATTGTCTGATTTCTTAGAATCTATACAAAAAGTTCGATAAAATGGCATTGTATAACCTTAATTTACCAAGTGACTTACATTATTATAACAGATACTATAGTAATTTTTTACAACCTCCAACCTTCAACAATCCCTTCCAGCAAAACGTTAAATGAGTTTCCATCATTTAAAATCAAACAAAAGTTTATACCAATCAATTAGAGGTAATATTGAAAGTTCCACTATAACTTCTGAAAAATCTTACCAAAATGTCGTGTTGTGTAATAAATCGCTGTCATTTTCGAAATGTTTTTTTTTTCTCACAATTTTGCATTCGGTTAAGCAAAGATGGTGATCAAAATCCATGAGAAATGGTAGAAAAGGTGGACAGTACCTTCAGTACTTTTGGTAACCACCTACATACTATAGGCTTTGTTGAAAAACTTGGAACTTGGTTGTCACGTAAATTGAGTGATCGAAACAAGGAAAATTTTTGCGAAATTGTGAAATCTTGCTCGACATTGTTCAACCTGCCGCCATAAGCAACCACTTTTGTAGGACTTGTTACTGGGGATGAAAAATCGTGTCTTTCTGTCAATATGGGGCAAAGAAAATCATGGACAGCACGAGAATACATGCAAAGCTGAGAGTCAAACAAGATCTCCATGCCACAAAAATGCTGGTTTGCGTCTGATGACAGTAGGAAAGCGTAATATAATACTGTGACCAAAAAATAAGGTGACATTTGAATTTAAACTGCGCGCGTCGAAGGATTTGGAGAATTATTTTTTTTAGGCTGGTAGTACTGTCAGTGACATCTATGTCATATTTACATGTCAAAATATTCATTAGTGTTTGAGATACGCGTCGTTTCCGGGATGGCCTTCAGTTTCGTCTTCGCTGCGGCTTGAATCTCCTCTATCGTATCAAAAACGGTGTCCCCGGAGCGGTCTTTTGAGCTTGCTGAACAGCCAGAAAACAAATGGCGCCAGATCAGGTGAATACGGTGGTCGCGGAACGATATGGGTTCAGTTTTTGGCGAAATGATCACGAATTACGAGTGCAGTATGGGATGTTGCATTATCGTGGTGTAAAAACCAAGCATTATCTTTCCACAATTCTGGCCTTTTGAGGCGGATAGCGTTACGCAAATGACGCATAATTTTCAAATAATATTCCTTGTTGACTGTTTGGCCCGGCGGAAGGAATTCATAATGCACAACACCACGATAATCGAAGAGGTTGATGGTCATCCAGGACGCTCTTTGTCTTCGACACGTTCACGGCCGGCTTGGAACTCACTATACCACTTGTAAACATTTGTTTTATACATAGCCTTATCACCAAAGGCTTTCTGCACCATCTTCAACGTATCCGCAGCAGAAAATTAATTCCACGAACAAAATTTAATGCAAATTCAACAAATTTCGACATCGCAAAAACGAAAAACTCACTTTTAGCAGCTCACAAAACGACGCGTATCTGAAACACTAATGAATATTTTGGCATAAAAATTTGACATAAATACCACTGACAGAACTACCAACTTAAAAAAAAATTCTCCAAACACACGAAGTAGTAAATAGGGTTTACAATTGAGGACATAACAATTAATAAATTAATTTCAATAAATCGATTGTGAGGCATGCAGTGTGGCTAGTGGTACCGTCTTGTTGAAACCATATATCGTTGCTGTCAAATTCATCCAATCCTGGCCACAAATAATCCTCTAACATAATACAATAGCACTCTCCGTTGATGGTAACATTACGGTCGTTTCAATCTACCAAAAAAATACGCCCAAATCAAACCTCTGGCATGAAAACCACACCAAACAGTATTTTTTTGTGGATAAAACGGTGTTTCAAGAAGCACATGTGGGTCTATTGCTGACCAATAGTGCAACTTTTGCTTTTTAACAAATATAAAAAAAAATGAAAGAAAGTAAATACCCTTTAATTCTACTATTTTTATTTCAAATTTAGTATACGATTGTTTCGTTCTCTACTTGAGAATTTCTCAGTACTACTATTCCCTATACTACAAGTGTTCTAATATTTATACTAAGCTCTTTAAACTATTAAAATGAATCTCTAATTACATCTAATCCGTCAAAGTTGTTTTGCTTAATCTCTAATTACCTGATCCTTTTACCATTCAAAAATTTGTTTTTCCTTAATTTCTACTTAATTATATTTATTATTTTGTAAGCTTAAATAGCCTGGTATATCCGTTACCTGGGTTACCGTTCCAAATGTGCTGCATCTTTCAATTGAATATCTCCAAACTTTCTGCTGCATCAAGCTTCCACCCGTTTGTAACCGTTTTCAGCATACTCACGTTGTCCGCAGTGATGTCATGTTTTTCAAGGACTATATGCTCCGTCACTTTTGATTTGAAGTTTTTTGCATCCTGCTTTTTGTTTTTGTTGACTACTTTCTTTAAGTGTTCATTCCATCTGACATCTAGTGATCTCCTCGTTTGTCTTATATAACAGCCATTTCATTTCGTACACGATACCTTGTAGACTCCGCTCCGCTACATTTTCGGTATGGGGTCCTTGGTTGATCCTAGCAAGCTCTACAGTTTTGTGGCCCGGCTCGTATAAACTAGATCGATGTCTACATTCTGCATAGCCCTCTTCATTGTTTCCGTCCTTGAGTCAAAAGTTACAACCAACCACTTCCGTTGCTCGACTTCCGCAGTTAGCGTTGTGAACTTTTTGTTGAAGATCTCCTTCATTCGTTTGGCTATCAATTTAGTGACTTCATCCGTAGGTTATCCATTCGACTCGGCTAGCTTATAAATGTGGGACGTTTCTTTTTTCAGGTCTTCCTTATTCAATGGAAGCGTGAGCATTCGATTCACAAGCCAGCTAAATGTCGCCCATTTTTGCTGTTGGCAATGGTTCAAAGTGAAAGGAATTATCCGTATGATGTCCGTTGGTTTGCGGTTTATTTCGAATTCCAATCCATTAGCTGCTCTACATACCATCACGTCCAGGAATGGTAGCCGCCCCTCCGACTCCAGCTCGGGGGTGAAACTGATCTTGTTGTGTATTGAGTTGATCGCCGTGAGAGTTTGCTGGACCTGATCTTTGATGATCGTGAAGATATCGTCTACATAATGCATCCATGGATGTGGCGGTTTACCTTCTTGTGCTAGCTGCTCCTCCAAAAATGCCATAAAAAATTCGCTTAAAAACGGGGAAAGAGAGTTTCTCATTGGAGCACCACGTGTTTGTTTAAAAAATTCTCCCCTGAAGGTGAAATAGCTTTCACCCATGCAGAGTCTAGCCAGTTTCAAATACATTTTGGCTCGTGCTTTCCATTGGTCTCCTGATCCTTGTATCAGAATCCAGTCCTCAAGTAACGCAAGTGCTTTTTTTGACCGGAATACTGGGGAAAAAGTGCCTTGACGTTAAATGACACCACCGTATCGCCATCTTCTAAAGGTCCCCAGAACAAAACCTTTGAATTAAATTCTGCCGAATTCACTGCTGATCGGGTAACAAATTTTTTTGTCCATGTCATTAAATTCCTTGACTAACCACTTCGCAATTTTCTGAGTGGGGTCGTTTTCTGCTGACACAACTACACGCATTTCATGGCCTGGCTTGTGAATCTTCGGAAGGTTGGTAACTTTTAAGAATTTCTGGAGGTCCTAAATCCATGGTTCACATTCTTTCAGCACTTTCTCCAATCTTTTTATTGACTCAGGCAGCGGATTATTTCGTAGACTGAAGTATGGCCCCGTATTTATTTTTTTTCCACATTTTATTGCCGTAATCGGTCTTGTCCAGTATCACTAAGGCATTCCCTTTATCCGCTTTCATGTAGTAAACCGGTCGATTTTTTAGCTCATTGATGATACTATTCTCGTCCTGCTTTTCGACCCATCTAGTTTCTTCTCTCAGCGTATCTGCAATGCTGGTTCTTATCGTAGCAAATTCGTAGTGTCTAAGTGGATTGGAAGTGTATATTGTCCCATAGCCATGTATAGTTGCTGTTTTAACACAGGAAAATTTTAACCTCCATAACTCTGTTCAATACAATTTGATCTTTCTGAAATTTTCAGTAATGTAAATGAGCATTTACTTATTGCCCTTATGATTTTATTCAAGAAAGTTTAAAATTGATAAATCATACTATTACTAACAAAGTTGAGTGAATTTCGACTTCTGTCGTATTTGTGTGGTAGTGTTCATAAGCTACACTCATGATTTTTTTCAGATTTTTCGAATTAAAGGTTTCCAATCGCGAGGGGGGTACGCCTAAATTTCATGCATTTCTTCTTCTCCTGCCTTCCTCGATACTGATAAAGTAATTTCAAGACTTGTTTTAAAAAGATATCATTGAAACCTTTCATATGATACCCCACTTGGGGTACCCTCTTAAAACTCTTTGAAAACTTTTTTCACCCTAAACCTTTCTAGAAGTCATGACTTCCGACCTTTCTACAAAGGTTCATAGCTGTAGCTTCTATGGTTTCGGAGAAAAACTGCTGTGACACCCAGACGGACGGGCACAGGTACCGGTTTTAATAGGGTTTTGTATTTTAGTACAAAAATCCTAAAAAAGTTCAACTTGTCATTGACGATGACCCAAATGCAACAAAGGGAAATGGGAAAACTGTAGTGCAACAAATGTAACACGCAAAGTAAAATTTAGCGAGGGTGATGAGTGCTTCAGTAAAATGGCAAGGCTAAACGGAAGTGATTCTACACTTTTCTTTGAAACTGGTAGTGAATGTAGTTTGAATATCAGAAATGTAAAGTAGACTGAGTGGATATTTTTGAAAGCTTTCCCGGGGTATTTGCTGAACCTTTACAATAGTTGTTGCGCAAAAACGAACCCTTCATTCGTCTTTAGCAACCTAAAATAAGCTCTGGCATCAGGACCCGTAATGACCCAACGGATATTGCTTGGCCAGACTCAAATGTAATTCGTGTATCTCTCTGCTTGTCCTGTCCAATTTCACATAGAGCCTTTCAATACTCTCCCTCACCAACTGCATTTCTAGATACTTGATCATTGTACCTTTCTTGAACGGTATACTCGTCTTGATTTTAACGATGTGGCTTTTCGGGGTGATTTTATTGTGCTGGCTGGATTTTATTGTGACGGCATAAAATTTCAGAAAGATCAAATTGTATTGAACAGAGTTATGGAGGTTAAAATTTTCCTGTATTAAAACAGCTACTATATATGGCTATGGGACAATATACACTTCCAATCCACTTAGACACTACGGATTTGCTAGGATTTGCATGAAAGTTTCAGGAATTATATTCATAATGATTATCTTTAAGAATTCGTTCAACGGGTTACATCCGTAATCATAACATGAAATGGCGGCCGCTTTAAATGAGAATATTGCAGAAAATTTTGTTATTTTTCGCAAACTTCAACATTTAAGGTACATGCTACTAACACTTGATTGAATTTATTTATGAATAGCTGAAGATGAGCAGCTAAAAATAATCGGCGAAAAAATTATGAAGGTAAGTCCAATAACTTAATGGTTGAAATTCATGGTAGAATCTGTAAATTAAATGTTTTCGCCCGTAAAATTGTCTTAGTATGATTAGATTGGATGAAAGCAGATATTCAGGTGTCCTTTGAAAATCTTTGTACTCTATGAGTTTTAATAGAATGTTGACATGTTATTGCCGTTTGAATTTTCTTCGATTTCAATGATCAAACACAGTTTTACACTACATGGGCTTTCCATCAAACCAGACACTACACTTTTGATTGTATTTTCTCAAAATATTTAATAGAACAAAAAGACATTCAAGATTCGGCTTAGTCAATGATTTAAGCAATATTGCAAGAAAATGTTGGCCAGTTAAAATGAAGTAATACTGATTTTTCATTTAAAGCAAAAATATATTTGGTGTACATGTCATTAAACTTTTTCTTGAATTAAATCATTTTATACTCGTATGTTTGCATATCGCCTGTTAAGTACAAAACCCTTCTGACACGAGTGTGGTTCTGTCTACCCAACTTGTTTCGTTTTGACCTTTATTCAACGTTTTTTTTTTTTTTTCGTTTGGACCATCTGGCGCTCTCGGTTTTGGTTCGCTACTACACCGAACATTCAAATTACGTAAATATTCTTCGAAGCACTCGTGCATTTGTTCCGTGAACGTAAAATGCATAGCCGCTGTGGCCGCTTGCAACTCTCTGCGCTTTATGCCATCTCGCGAGGATTTTATAATCGTTTGTCACTCAATTTAAAATTCCGACCGATCATACACATACGATTATAATATTCCGTAACAGATTCGTCCTACATCTGCATAGTTTGAGACATGTCTACCTCCACTTCATCGTAAATTCACCGAAACTCTTTTAATAACTCAGCTGAATAATCCCTGATAACCGTGGTTATGTGAATTGCTTCTTACCAAGCATGAGCCGTTCCTTCGTAGCGCGTAAATACCGCTAACATAAGACACTTTTCTTTCCAGTCATAAGCCATTTGCGTGCCATTCACGTGATGAGCAGACTGTTCACTGTATCTCCCGACACTATTACCGTCACAATCTTTGAAATAGTCTAATTGTGGCTGGCGCAACGTTGGGGAGTTGGCAGTTTGATGCACTACTACACCTCCTATTGGCTCTGCAGACTGTAAGCCTTTCACCCCCTCAAGACTACTTTGCATCATTGCCTTTAAATTACCAATTTGTTCTTGCATGTTCGTTTGTATGCTTTTCACGTCATCTATTTCGTCTTTCCCGAGAACTTCAGCCAGTCGTTGTATTCATTTGTTCTTAGAACCGCGACTACTAGGGCCTAATTGCCGGAGCTTCGCTTTAAGCTCAGCCGCACATAGCTCGGCCATTAAAAACATATTTTTTGCACTTTTCTTCCTTTTTGTCTTGCTCATTTCGCACGTTTTTCATTCTCACTCATTCCAGTTCGCACATTTAAGCGATAACACGATCGTTCTCGTGTTTCATTTTGTTTGTATACCAAAACGTGTTGCTGCATTTATACAGCGCTTATGAAGCTTTTGTTTTCCCCCCCTCGGTTCAATCTTTTGTCGTTTAGGTTCTACTTCTGATTTGAAAGAATATCTGTCGCCAACTAAACTTTATTTGTTCCTCCCCCAGCTCGAATGAATCATGGAATATAAGACATGAAAATGGAATAGAATTGGGTGCAAAAACAGTCTAAAGTAGCTGGCATTCATTTGTCAGTTCCTGTGGCTTTCGCTCTCTGCGCCGCTTAAAGTTTGGCCTTCCTGTATACTCGACATGCCACTTACAGTAGAGATCTTCGATCGGGCTTCAATGTGGTTGCCGGACTCGGAAGCAACACACACTAGGCGCGCCCGGCTAGGAAAGGTTGTGGACGCAAGGGCTAGAACTATGGGGGTCGGAGTGAACGGTGATTCGTTTAGTGGAGAGTGGATGTCTCCTAGCTGAGTAGGCAATCTGGGTACCAACTACGGTAAAGAGGATGATACAGTGGATGGGAATCCTGGTGGTACGCGGTGTTGGCAGCATATGAGACGCTGCAATGGAGAACAAGGTTGACTCCAGAGTCTGGACCGCTGGTTGCGAGCGAGTATGACTTGGCGAAGGAGGGCTTAGGTTGTGCCTAAGGGATCAAGCATGTGATGCAGACCTCGTCCGGACCCATCAAGCAGGGTTTTTATCCTGTATCTCTGGCAGTGGAAGTGCATATCAACGAGGAGCTGAATGAAGCGCTGGTGGGTTTTTTCTCCTTTTTTCAATTGAACCATAAAATATGCAATAATTTTAATTAAATTGAATTTGATATTGTTTTTTAATTAAATGTTTTTACTTAATAGCATATAAATTTAGAGAGCCATTTGCACCATTAAGTTTTAGTATTTTTATTGTTTGGAATTTGTTTTATATTCTTTGAAAATTTATAACCACTAGTGTTGAATAAAGTGGGTTTGACTTTAAGGAGCTGACTTAGGTGTCGCAGTTGAGGTAGTAGACGCTTTCGGGAGACCATGGTCATCCCCCATCCTCTTGGTAATGTAAAAGGATGGGAAGTTCCACTTTTATGTTTACTTTACTTTCAGAAGTTGAACAGCATATTCAAGCGGGACGCCCACCCATCGGCATGCATGTCTTCCACATTGGATAAACTACACGCATCCCGGTACCTCCCCTCGCTGGATATTAAGTCTACTTACTGGCAGGAATTGCTGCTTTCCCATTTCAATTAAATGCCTTTTAGGCTAGATAATGCTCCTGTGACGTAGCAACGATACGTGGACCGCATTTTAGGGCCGGAGCTGAAACATTTTGTTTTAGTTAGTTAAGATACCGTGATAGTAGTGACCGAAGACATCAAAAAGTATTAACGCAGGAACGAAATTGGATTCTTGGGACGGCTGATGTACAATTGAACACATATTTTTCTCACACTCGCGAAGGCTCTGCTCTTCCTCCAGCGTAGACACCATGGTTGGCGACATTGTGTTGTATTTTTGAAAGTTCTCGTCACTGAGTATAGTTGCTCCAAATCACAAATCAATGTCAACACAGTCGAATCCCTTCAAGAACTAGAAAATGTCTGGTAATCAATCAAACGTCATATTTGTGCAACTGATCCTGATAAAATAAATCAACAAATGAAATTTGTAATGATGTAGGGTAATTCAGTATGCAAAATTATCTGTTTGTGATCTCAATTTTTTCTTCAATCCCAAATATTTCACTTGTTGTGAAAATAGTTCTCGACACCTAATAATTTCACTTCATTACAAATTCTAGAATTGATTAAAATTGCCAATTACAATTAATTTTGAATTAATTAGTCGTGGCTCGTTTGGTTGGTATAAAGAGCTAATCTTGACAAAAACGCATGTATTGGCTATTCAATGTTTAATATTTGCAAGCGATTCACTGCCAATCATTACAAAGCACATCACATTTGACATCATTTTAATTTTGACGCGTATCCTTTTACCACATATTTCTGGAATAATTTAGTTTCCTGATCTCTATATACAAGCGTATATACTACAACGTAACAAAGGCGCAAGTTAATAAAATGATTTGTGCAAGCTATACCAAATTCTGAGAGATGGATCGGCCAATAATAGTCCAAAGATTAGCCAATCTTAGCCACTGACTGGCAAATGATTGGCCAAAGCTTAGGCCTTGCATATTGATGCGAATTTACTATATGGAAACACTTGGCCTTGGTCAATTTTTCGCCAATAATTTTCGTACTTATGCATCATAACCATAAAGAAATATCTTAATGCTTAGCCCCCCTTTGGCATTTCCTTTCACCGCAACACATTCGGATCTGAAAAATTTGAACTTTTGCCAATCATTAGTCATTTTTCTATGTTATCCCGAATTAAAAAAAAAAACCTTTCCATGCCATTTACGAGTATGTCCACTTTCGGAGTTGATTCGAAGTAGATCAAACCTTCTCGAATAAGTCCATGCACAAGCTCGCTGACTCGACTGTTGATCACAATAGAATGCTTTCTTAATTGCTAAGTTTCACCAAAATCAAAAATAGTGCGGCTTCGCTCATTTGATGAATTTCTAAGAATGATCCTACTATTTATGTAAACTGTTATTTTTTCTTAATTAATAAATAAATATTACTTCAGAATCTTGTTCACAATCCTTTAGGTGTTGCAATCCTTTTGTATTCTGCCTGTATTCAATTTCAGTAGACACCTACGAGTGACGAGTTAAACTTCATTTTGGAAGGAAGGCCACCACCACCTCTTGCTCTGTTGAAAAACAATTTTCTTAATAGTTCACTTTGAGCGACGTTCAAATCGAATTCCATTTAACTTCCCCAACACAAAGTAATGATGTTCTGTCGGCGATGGCTTTTAGGTCAAGCGCATTGATAAACATTTTAGTTGTCTTGGAAAACTGAAAATCCTGTTTCATCAAAACAAAAACACAAAACGAAGGAAAACAAAAAGATCATATTGCTTTGCACCATTAGATAACTTTGAGAGCACAATTTCAAGGTATCGATAGAATCAAACATCCCTCGCTCTCTGCGCCTCGAGAATCTCCGAAACTTTTACGTAAGCAACCTTTCAGATATTGTTAACAAAAGAACAAGCCAAGGAAGAATCGCAACGTACCGGGAAAGCCATAGAAACATAGTAACATAATACTTGGCCCATAGCGATACACACTCGTGCTCCTACATTCTCTCGCTCGCAAAGATGTCTTGGGTGTTGGTTGTCGAAACCAACTTTGGGAGGAAAGTTTGAGATTTCAAAAGGTATCAAATTACGAAATTAATGGAGCGCCTCGTTGTTGCCTTGCAGTCCGCCGGGTGAGCCCCAACGCACGTCCATGTGCACGAAGCAAGACAGGGAGCAAGCAGGAATCTCGCCCGCAACTCAATGTGATCCCAACAACAGCCGCCTCGACTTCAAAGTCATGGTGGTCCGAAAACGTATTTTTCTTCTCATCACAAATTGACAGGTTTTTTTCGGGTGGATGTATCAATAACGTTAAGGTCGGCTTTAGTCTGGATGATTCCCTTCTTTTGCTTCTTCATTTTCCCACTCGTCATCTGCTTGGCTATGACGTGGATGGAGCCAGTTTGCAAAACAGGATTCTTACGCGGCAAATGTTGAGTTGTGACGACGTAATAGAGTGTATCCTTACATGTGATAATGTACCACGGTAATACGTCAAAGGAATGTGGAATGAGAAGCAATTTCGAGTCGTGCCCTTCAAAGGTTTTCCATACGATGCGGCAGAAGCAGTTCAGGTTGGTAGCGGTTGTGATGTTGTTTCTATTAATTCAACTTATTCGTATGCATGTTACAAGTGGGCGTTGATGGGGTGGACAGCAGTCAGTCTAGTAGGGTGCCAAAGCTTTTTGAGTTTTCATATACAAGTACACATCGGGAGCCACCCTCGCCATCCCATTTGGCTTCAAGTGGAACGAGGCCAACTGCGAAAGACCGCTCCAGTATGGAGCCTTGCAGGAGGCGAGGTATCAGCCGCGACCTCGTCGAACAGAATTGTTTCGAAGCTTGCATGTCATTTAGTCTTTGGGAAAGTGCAATTAGCCGACAGCTTCATAAATTTCCTTTAGGTTTTCATGACCCGGAAATTTATTCTTCCCGTTTTGCCGCCTCTGTCGATATTTACTGTCAAGTCCTATGAGGAAAATATTTTGTAGGTGTTACGATTGAACAAACCCTCAACATGGTCTATATACACGTTCGTATGGAGGAAATGTGTGAAAAAGTCATATGTACGTTGAATGGTGGAAAAAGTTAGAGATTTATTACTTACTGATATGAATTCACAGTTTGTTTGCATACGATAATGAATAGGTCGCCTGATAACAATTATTAATTTGACGACTTTATTCGGGTAGGACAAATTAAGGAATATTTGGAACAGGCAGTTGCGAGATTATTAGTCAATTTTTTAATGCTTTGATGAATCGAGCGGGGCCTGTCTTGGTTGTTACTAAGGTGCTCATGCGACCTATTATTGAGCGTCTAATGATTACCCTATATTGGTAATAGTGAACAAAGAAGTTCGTCCTGTTCTCATTCAGTCTCTCTTAGTTTGTCCAAAAGAAAACATGCGGTATTGCTGATATGCTTTGCTTTTACACGTTGCTCTTATTTTGCCCGCCTATTCTTCACACTTATATTAACCAGTGAGTGGGCGTGGATTTAGTTTTTGCGCTCGTAAGACAAATTTATTAATAAAAATTGACAGTTGCCTTTTTGGATAAGTACCCGACTAGAAATTCAATTGGGAAAACGATGCTCGTTTAGGCATGCCTATTTAGGGCCTAGTAGGCATACCTAATAGGAAATTACCCCATCAATTCCTAAACAGAAAACCTTAAGGCTCTGATGGGGTTTTCCGCCTAAGCACCGAATGGGGCTTCCTAAATAATTTCTAATTTAGGAACTGATGGGGGTTTCCTCAACAGCTCCTAAACATAAATATTTTGGTTTTGAAAAATCGATACAAAACTATGCATTTCTTGGTAAGAACTTCAGATGCTTACCATTTTCTTCATCATTATCTATGGCACGACAGCCCAAGACGGGCCTTGGCCTCCCGGACTAATCTCTTTCAATGATCAAGGTTTCGCGGCCTTGTCCGCCAATTGTTCACGCACAACAAGGGTCTGGTGTCAGCTTCTATCGTGTCTTCTCATCGAGTCTTCGATATTCCCATTGGACATCTAACCAGTGCTCTACCCTAGAATGTTCTTTTGGGTAACCAGTTTTTTTCCATTCTTTCTACAATGCCTGCCCAGTGCAATTTACGTAACTTTACTCACGAGGAAACAAGTGGATCGGCAAATAGTTGATGCAACTCATCATTGTAAACCTGTTCTTTGTTTTACTGTGTCTACGATTTTCAAGAGCACTGTTTTGTGTTTGGATTTTAAACATTTACCAAGGGTGCTAACTCACTCGTGCAAGAGGTGTACCTCCACTTCTAACCACCCACTCACTTGCCATCCAATAATCGACTTCTCTATCACCTGACTCTCTAATCCCGCATCCTTTTTGATGTTCCAACTATCCGCTGCCGCTCAGAGTTAACATTATTGAAGTTGATTACATTCAGTTTCATTCCCTCTGTTTATCTTTCAACTTTCACGAAATCCAATAATTCCAATTGCATGGAAGTTAATTTGCATATAGCCATGATAATGCTTAGCTTTATGCAAATCGTCATGCACTTAGAAATAATTACATTTGACGAAACTAGAAAGATTTCCTTGTGTCCGGTGGAGTTTGAACGTACGGTGCTAGTAGAACCCGAAATTTGTAGTCCAACTTTTACTCTCCACATTGAGGATCCTTCGGTTTGGGACGTTGGACCCGGTTCGCTCTTTGGAGATGGTCGTAAGAGGCGCCACTCACTTGTTTCTTGGTCCCAAATAGCCGCCAAGTGAGAAGCGCGGCCGCTGAACACCCCTCAAGCAGCTGGAATCAAGACCTATTATCCTAACTTGGTGGAGCCTCCCCGATAGGACAGCTTCGATCAGTTTATCTACTATCAAATTGCGGAGTGATGGGAACTTTGGTATGGCCTCACGGTTGAATATCAACATATCTGTAGCAGCAGGTTCATTGTTGTCTGTCAAGGATTCGGCGAGGACTGGAATGATTGTTGTGGCAACGTCACGGAATTTGATTGAATAGCTATGCAAGGTACTTACAAGCAGGTGGCGATAATTGCCGGCGTCTTCGTGTTAAATGTTGTGTATCCTCGAAACTTTTTTTTGTTTGCTAAGACCATTTCATCGATATTGCAAGAGGATACTAGGTCCATTGCCAGTGCAAGGATGTTACGTCGGACTTCTGTGTCAGGAGCTGCAGGGACTCGTAAAATGTCCATAACCAGATCTTGTATTACTCTTTCAGCTAATGCTTTTGTCGCTGTTGGGGCTGAAGAAAGTGTGAAGAGAGTTCCAGCCGCTTCATAACGCATAGCACTTAAAGAAGAATAAAGCAGGTTGTAGATACAGGGTGCGGCAGCATAACTTCCTTTTTTCAAAATTCAACAAAACAAATTTTCAGCGGTACTTGTTTATACGCACGCTCCGCATTGTTCCAACGCATGATAGCGACTAACCAAGGGATGAGCAAAACTTTAAAATCACCTCTCTCGAATGAGACTACTAGCGCCGCGCTATAATAGTTAGCACTTTAAGGGCGGGCATTTCAAAAAAGGAAGTTATGCTGCCGCACCCTGTACATGGAATGAAACGAGATCGTTCGGTTGGGTTAGCGTAACACACTTTGTAGATCAATTTGACAATCAAAAGCAGAACATACGAGTACATTGCAAATGATTAATAGGAATGTGCAGATAAAAATAGCATCTGAATTCTGCACATGCTTTTAATTAATATTTAGTATAAAATATATTTAAATATTGACGATCTGATGAGTTATTACGACTGCCGCGGCTATTTATCAAGACGTTTCTTTTTCTATGAGCGTGTCATCTTGTCCGTTTACAATAATTGTATCATCGTCGCCTTCTCTTTTTTCTACGGGTTTATCGTGTGCAATATAATTTCTTTTATCCTTTTGGCTTTCTGTACTATTTATTATGCTACTTTCTTCATTTTCGGTTTGAATAGCTTTTTCATCAACGCCAATTCGACATGTCGGCGAACCAAATGTTCGTGATACTTCCTTGATTCTCAACGCGATGGAATTGTATGATTTCCAATTCGTGATTCATTCATTTCATTGATTTTATCGCCTTGTTTTCGTATCACCTCAGACAGTGTTGCGATGTATGTATCCTTGAGATTGAACGTACTATTTAAAATTTTATAATGAATATACTTGCGATATTTATGCATAATAAGTTCTAAAGCCCGTTGATGATCTTCTAGTGATGCCTTCAATTCTCTATTCTCCTGTCGTATTTTTTCGGATGCTTGGATTTTGTTGATTAATTCGATTTATCATGTCTGAATTGGATTTGTTGATGCAAAGTTTTTTTAACGAATCAAGATCATCCCGAAACTTTCCTTTTCTTGGAATGAGAAGATAACTTTGTGCATCAAGTCCTCCAGGCGTCCTTGACGATTGTCCACTACATTAGGAGAGATGAAAACGAGTGACTCATCGAGGTAGAGCAGAAACTGTTTCATTGCAGGATCACATTCATCAGAACTCCTCATTTTTGCTTCCCCATCATTTTTATTTGACTTTGAACTCAAATCTAACCATTCAGGTTCTACACTTAATCTATTTCCCCACTCGATTTCACTCAAGTATCTTTTTTGTTTAATGTATTCATTTAATTTTTTTGTTTTTTACTTTAACATTTTTTACTTTAACATTTACAACATTGGCTTGGGCAGATTCTTAACGACCGCAGAGAGTGCAAAGGGTTTCCGGGACACAACTCACTAGTACCTACACTAGCTTCCGACACTCTCCCATGCATCCAACGCTCAACTTCAATTGAGCAAAGCATTAGAAAACTTGCATCAATATTATCGTAACGGTCAAGTTTATAGGGGAGAGGTATGGTTATTTTATGGTTATTGTCCCATTGCAATAAATGCGTGGGAACAACAAGATCAAACCGAAATGCAATTCATTAAGCGATAAAGGAAAGGTACGATTATTTGTTAATAAAGATAATAAAAAAGTAAGATTAGTAAGAAAAATAACAATCATTTATTGGGGAAGGGAAAATAGGAGTTTTTTATAATAACAGGAAAAAGTTTCAAATGAGTGATCGTAGGGACTTAAACGAAAGGAAAATGAGGAAATATTTTACAAGATATGTGCGCCCAATATAAACGATATCAATGAGTATTTATATTAATAAACAGAAGAATGCCGGCATGCCTGAAATTCACAACAGGTGTTCAGATATCGAGAAGATTGTTAACGAGATTTCACACATATGTGAAAATATAGTAGTAGTAAAAAAGTAGTTCAGGTGTTTAGTAATATATTTTACGATAAGTAATCCAGTTGAGCTGGTTGAAATTTAGGGAAATGTATATAACGAAAGATCAGAAATATGTTTCGCCCATGCTACGTTATAAGTTTATTTTTCAGTCTCTTCTATTAAAGCTTACTTTTACAGCTTTTTAAGTGTACTTTAATGAAAGTATCGAAGAATATTGATTAATGAATGAACTCATTCTGCATTTGATGGCGAATATGATACAGTCATGACTTGTTATAGTTATTTGACGAGGCGAAACCCTACAGGATGAAAAAAATTACAGAAGTTAGAATAGACATGCCAATTGAAACAAGTAGAATAGTATGTACTTTAAAGGGAATCCCTTGTTAAACTAACTGAAAGACAGAAATCAGAGAAGTTGGCACACCACTATAAATAAGGACAATTATTTGCCAGCCATATAGGAAATTGAAGGACGTGGAGGATAAAAACGAACTAAAAAAATCAATGTAAAATAGAAACATTAAATATACCATGTATTAGCCCTCATAATGCAATTTTAGTGTCGGCAGTTAAATGATGCACCGATGAGGAGAGGCGAACCCAACTGAAAGCATATTAACTAGTATACGTAAAAGAAGGCTTGCGTGCCCATCCTTGTTCAAAGGCTTTGCGTGAATGTACATCGACATTTCTACGCGAATTAAAAATTCAGCAAAGATTAAATAAAAGTTCACCTCTTTAGAGGTTAATTGAAGATTTTTTAAAAATTATGATGCAACTAGCTTATGGGGTGCTGTTGTGAATGGGTAAACGCGCCGCCCCATGCGTTCGCCAGCCAATGGCATCAATTCCTATTCATTTGCATGATAAGAATTATCAAATCGCAATCAATTTATGTTACCTGATATAGCAGGTATGCGGTGAAGGTGAAGAGACGGCAGTACCATACATCTCACAATCAACTACAAGTCAGCCAGCAGAAAGAAGAAGAAAAAGAAGAAGAAAAGACAGCAGCTCGTGAGAGAGCCAAATGAAAGCTCCAGAGAGGAGAATGCTGTAATTAGCTCAAAAGCTCTTCTCGTTCTTCCGTAAGTTTGTTTCCCAAAGGAGAATATCGTTTGTTGGCTCCCTCAGTTTACGTACAAACGAGATGATATGGGGAGGAAGAGTTTCTGTGGAATGGGAGCTCTCATTTTCACGTACTCCCGCAGATTTCAGGGAAAATTGAAGCAAAACCTCACTCCACAACCAAATTTAACACTTGGTTGAGTACTGGCTAATCAGTATGGAATTGGAAACTGCTAGGGAGTTTGCTGCTACCCAATTACTAAATGATTTAAGTTCCAGACTGAGGCATTGTGAGGAGAAAATTCTGAAGGTAAGGGATGATGTGTTCGCTTGAGTCGTGAGCCTCAACCAGCCTTTTGGCATTCACGGCATGTGGCTACTCTATACTAAAGATATCCACTTCTTCAGGTCAACGCATGAGAAGCGCAACAAGTTCCGTGAACCCCAATGAGCAGCAAGTCTAAATCGAAGTCATGAGTGATCCATTCAATATTAATCGAGGATCACCGAGCGATATACAATGCTCTATGAAATGTAGTAAATCGTTTACAATGTCAGTTTTTGAGAAAATTAACAAGGCAGTAAAATTACTCTTCAAATTAACTCTTGTCTTTGTTGATTTAGTTTGAAATGGATAGTAGTAGCTGGTAAGTCTTATGCAGGGGGATTTCTTCCCGGAGCCTTGCTTGTGTGTGTAGGATACAAATCAAATCGAGCTCCCAGTTCATGGCAGTAAGCATAGGGTATACTGGTTATGTAACACCGCGGCAGGCTGCGCTACTACTTTTTTTGATGAATTACTATTTTCATGATAACCATTTTTTTGCAGTTTCTTGAGCAGCTTGCATGTCCGGACTGCTCACCATCTTGAATTTTAGCATTATGCATTTAGATTTGTAATCATCATCATTTATATCATAGCTCCATTTTTAGCCTTCGCCTTTAGTAGTAGTCGCCTCCAATCGTCTGTGACCTCGTTCAACAATTAGAAATCACAGGCATGGATCTGCTGTCAACATAGATTTCCTTGGTTTCCCGACTGGAAGTTTTCCTAGCACTGTACCGTTCAACGTTCATCTGAGGAGTCTGTGCTCTTTTATTCTTTCCACATATCCTCTCCACTGCAGTTTGCGTAGCTTTGTACATGCGGATACCGGTGGTTTGTCATAAAGATTATACAACTCGCCGTTGTAACAAAGTCTCCACTTTGCTCCAGGCTTTACTTTGCCATATATTCTCCTGAGCACTTCACGTTTGAAAACGTGCAGGGCTTTTTGGAAACATTTGTTAAAGTCCAGGTTCTACATCCATAGAGGAGCGTAGGTCTTATTATTTTCTTGTATATGCAAATATTATTTTTCCCCCAAACATTTCTAGATATTAACATAGGAAGTACTATGAAATAGGCTTCGCTTGCTGCGTTTCACCTTTTCCATATTTAATTCTATTTTGTGCCCTTTCTATCAACATAGACTCTTAAGTATGGAAAGCTATCCACACTTCCCATTTCGTAGTCTTCGAAGATTTATAATGAGCTACTCAAAAACGTAAATATAAGCGCGTTTGTTGCAAGCTCTCAAAAAATTCTTTCATATGCGTTTTGATGGTCATAATCGCAGTTTTCGACTGTTCGGTTCATCATATTAGATCCAAAATATTGAGTTTTGCAAATCTGACTTCGGATTTGAGTTCAACGGCTTTCAAAACATAAAAATGTATCAGAAAACATTTGTTGTAGTTTTTAATTCTTACAAAAAAAGTAATACATTGTTGCGAGTGACCCTTGTTTCCTGCCCTACCACCTGGAAAAAACCCTAGCGATAGCTATTCACTCAAGACCGTAAGAAAACGAAGAATTTGTTTTGAGCACCGAAATAGACTAGCTAGCGTGAGCCAAGGTTTATAATTAGGGATAGTTGTGAAAAGGAGTAGTATTAGATGGTTTCGAATTAAAAGGGCTGTGTGAAGTAGAGTAATCAACCGAATGCATGTAACTAGTGCGTAAGTCTGCAGAGAGGTCCACTTCCACAGCAGACCAGGAAAAAGAAAAGATTCCTTTGATAGAACGGCAGAACAATGGGAACAAATTGCCATCGACTGCGATTCCTCCGACCTTGTACCTTCAATTTTCAGTGGCCTTGGACATCAGAACATAGAAACTGCCATAAAGTCATTTCGGTGCCATGAAATTTTGGATCTATATGCATAAGGAGTTGGACTATTTACATCAAATTGAAAAAATTCCTAATACC
Organism: Odontomyia ornata; assembly: GCA_963969285.1. Lineage (NCBI taxonomy): Eukaryota > Metazoa > Arthropoda > Insecta > Diptera > Stratiomyidae > Odontomyia > Odontomyia ornata. The sequence goes on from OZ017739.1 coordinate 457,737,099, forward strand.
ATAAAACAGTTGAATACCCTGCTCACGTAGATGTGAAATTGACCCATTTTGGCGCATCAGCGCAGATAATGGCGGCGATAACTACAACAGCTGCGACCATCAATGATGCTACGATCAATTCGAATTCAAAGCATGAATACTCACCAATCAGACTGATTTAACATTTCAAATTAATCGAAAATATACTGTTCACGTATGACAAATTTATGAATATAACCGCTTATGATGGAATATGCCACCAGTTATTGGTGTTTTTTAAAATAAATTTTCGATAAATAAATAAATAAACATTTACAAATGCACAACACAACACTGACAGAAAGTCAGTCATTTTGGCATTTACACCTGAAGAGCGAATGTACTAGATTGGAGGAAATTTATATTTCAATTGCCCAATATGGCGACAGTTTGAGTACCGCTGGTGGATTGTGCATGGCCAGAAGAAAGTTCATTTCCCCCCGAAAAGAATTTAACGTATCCCCGTTTGAAACAAATTGACGAGGGCCCCGGGAACAAAGCAATCTGTCTCTTTAAAAGGACGACCATTGGTGGCGATGGACGGAAAACGTTAGGAAACACGGAAGAGACTGATCGCTGATTTTTTTCCTATCGACGATAGCGGAAAGTTTTGAGTTAGCGGCTGCAAGTCAGCATCTTGAATTTGTGTCGAAATTATCGGAGAAAGTTTTGAGTTAGCGGTGGCCAGCAAATATTTCAAATGAAAATGGGTGAATTTTACGGTCACTCTTTGTTTTTGGTTAATATTCATAACTTATTTCTGTCACAGCATGATCAATTGTGCTTACATAATATATACGAAATTGAGAGAGCTTCATGCGGATTTTTCAATCACTATTCGGGGATTTTGGAATAATTTACGATCCAATCAAGGTAGCTAAAATATTTCTGAATGCCTTGGGATGGTTTGAAACTGCGCACATAAGTGCATTCCATTTTGTATGCTACACGTAGAGTGGTTCCCCTTATTGGTTGAAACTGTACCTAAGCCCAGCTGAAGTGTCAAACCGGCCTTTGTTATCGTAGATGCCAGCTTTCATTTTGTTTTTTATAAATGGTAAACTCCCATGTCATTCATAAATTACACTTAAAAACAAGCGATACATAAATTCATGGCAATAAGATGATTTTTCGATGCGCAACATAACCTGTAATATCTCGTACCTAAAACACATATTTTTTCATTAAAAATATGATTTGTTTCTCTCATCCCAATAATATCCTACAAAAAAAAAACCCAAAAAATGAAAAAGTTCACTTCACTTTGTCCGCATGAATTCCACAGTGAAGAAATTTCTGCATTAATTTGGGGATAATCCGCATAATATAATCCATCTCGGGGCACATAATCAAAAGCAAATATGTGATCCATTTCTGCCTAAAGTGACGTTATTAAAGAAATTCTGACATGCAGCCTCCACCACCCTTAGCGCAGACTACGTTCAAACGAACGGTTGGTCCTTCTATTCTATGTGTTTCGTGCTTCCAAGCTTTTCATATTCCAACTATATCATGTATAACGGGAGCATCCAGTTCAGATCCCAAGGGGCACAACCAGGACATATGAGATACCTTTCAAACTGACAGGACATAATTCAAGTTAACATATTCAGTGATCTGAAAGAAACTCATGTTTAATATTATAACGTGTCCCTTGACTGACTGAATTCTCTCTCGCAGCTCCCTATTATTCCTTTCGCTGGCTCTATATATAAACTTTTGTAAATAAATCTATAAATATATGTGTTGGTTGGAATATAATGTACAGGTACAGGATATAGCACAATCGTACGTGTCCCCGTGGACACTTAGCTTATTTAAGCTTGAAATCGCATTAAGCATATTCGAATGAATGATAGGTTTCTAATGTGAATCGGAAACGCTTCCAAACTGCCGTAAATGCTCCTCCTGTGCTCACGTTTTAATGAGGTGCCAGTCTAGCACCCTAATTATTATGCTTACAAGTCATAATTACAAACACTTTCGACACGCGATAAGTTCATTTAAAGGGACAAATTAACTCATGTTTAGCTTGAAGACATGTCGCGTGAGAGGGAGGATGATTTAAAAAGGACGAAAGCTAGTTTCGAAATGGACTTTCAAACAGTGGTTTTGAAACTTTATGTACAATTAAAAGGAATGTTGTTAGTTGACGATGTCTGATTTTTCCAATGCTATGTACAAACTGACTATTGCCTTTAATAATTGCAGCATGACCTACTTTGTCATCATTCTAATGCTAGAATCGGGAAAGAGGAAATTTCTTTAGCTTTAATTCAACCTTGAAGCTGAAAATGTAATACCAGAGTTCACTGGAAACTAGGTAATGTATTAGAATAGTTTCTGTGAAATTTGCACATATTTTGACTCTTGCTGCATCCCTTGCCTTTGTTATAGTACAATAATTCTAACATTAGATGCACAAAGATGCGAAGGTAAACTTTTATTTAATGTATTTATTGACTAACTTCTGCAGCAAAGAAAAATCTTTTAAGTGTAAAAATAAAAATAAACTAGTATGGATCGATAATCAACTGACAGAAGCATTTGACTCTAATATTGGACAAAAGTAAGGGGATGGGCTAACCTTGATCTAGAGTATTCTATAGGAAAGGTACTGGAAAATGCACAAGGCTTATAACTGCATAAATCCGATCAAAGTCTAGTAGAACAAAGCTCCAAAGGTGCAAATCTATGATAAGACCAGGGCACAGCTGTGAGATATGGACCCCCATTTTAATTTTCATGAATATGTTGATCGCCTCTAAATGCAGGTTTTCAGAGGCATAATTAAAGCGAAGTGTGAGAAATAATACCAGCGCAACCACGAGCTTTATGAAGGCTGCAAGATCATAAATTTGTGGAACTTTTAATACACATACAACGTGGTACATGTGAACGAACAAATTGTATCGGAAAACGTCTTTGAAAAAACTGAGGGCTATAGATGTGGAAAACCCAAGACAAAGCTGGTCTTATTAGGTCAACGAAGGCAGTTGAACGCTACTCGGTTTCTAAAATTGAATACAGAAAGCCAAGGCTCTTGAGAAGTTTTAATGCTACATCAACGATAACGAGCTTTTTTAGTTTTTAAGAAAGCTTGAATTGACGAACGAATCGATTGATGGTCGGCTGGAAAAACAGGAAACGGCTTGATTCATATTTTGTAAAGTAATTATAAGAAAGCCTAAGGAATGATTTCTGGAATATGTAAATTTTCAACTTTAGAGTACGGGAAATATGTAAGTTATTTTAGTGAACCTGTTTAACACAGAGATACTGTGTGAGACCTCCTCAGAATTCAGCGCATCTTTGGCTGACTTGAACTCAATCAGTAATTTCGTTCTAGTTGCTAATTTTTCAGCATTAACCCTTTTGATCTCGAAATAAGTTAGTTTATTTTTGGCTGCCAATCGCTGAACCATATCTCTTCAGCTTTACCCGAACACATTGATTGGCTGGTCTTTTTCTGCCTTTTCGGTGGCTTTTCCAGAAGAACCAGCAGAATTGCGAGCTGGTTTCTTCTCCTTATTTTTATTTGTTAAGTACTGAATAAAATTTACATCATTATCCTGATTAGAATTATCGCCTTTCATCAACTTGCATTTCTTCGGTTAATCCGTCCAGCGCTGCAAAATAGTTTTGACTCTCGTTGGTGCCACAAGCACTTAGAACTTCTTCTGGAATTGCTTGCTTTGCACTTTTATTCGCCTTTGTTTCCTGTTGTACTTGATTTTGTGGCTACGACTTTTGAGGCTTTATCCTTTTCTTGAATAGATCTGAATCTCTAGCCTTAGTTCAACATTTTGATTACTTGTTGATTGTCCGCTACTATTTGTAGCTTGTATCCACCATCTGCGGAGTTTTCTTTATTTTGTTTACTTTTGCTGATTATCGTCAGTTTCGTATTTGTCGTTTCCTCAGGCTGCCCCAACGGTATGAAGCCGTTGGGCTCCTCCATACCAGCGATCCTGAAGATTTCTTGGGTTCTGCGCATTTTTTATATTCGATAGAAATTTCCTAGGTCGATTGCTTCAGCAATATAAGATTTTCTCGATAAAAACTGACTCCGGACTGACGCTTTAAAAAATTAATTTAATTTCCGAAAACTTTTGACAGGAGCAGCTTAAAACACGTCCGTACACAACGATTGCAAGACCAAGCCTTCTATTTGATAAAGTTGTCAAATATGAGATGTTGTTTTCTGAACTTTTTAATTTCAGTTTTTTTCCTGGTCGTTGACTAATTTCATATCACAGCTAAGCATCATTTTTCATATTGTGATGGATGGCAGCATAAAATTAATTGAATCAAAACATAAGCTTGTATCTACTTAATTTACTTGTAGAAAAAAAAATCAACTATTTGCTTTTGTTTCCTATGTGGCGTATTTTTAGGTTTACATAATTACCTCTTACAACTTCATACAAAATATATTATCTATTTTGCTCAATGGATCAATACCTTGAGTGTTTTTGATTTTACACACAGTGTGTTTGCTTGGGTCAAGAAATTTTTGATATTACAGTTGACGTGTTTGATTTTTAATCGAAATGACGTGCCAAAAAACTAAAACAGTACTCTCCTTAGGTCAGAGAAAAATTTAAAGTGCTATCGCTTTAAACAATGAATAATTTGTCAAACTAAACACATTTGTTTTTTGGCAATCGTAAGCTCATCACGGCAAATAGTTGATTTAAGTAAGAATTCAATGATCATAGGTCGATAAACTCATAACCCATCAATTGAGGGTGTTAAAAAGACCCATAAATACCAGGTAGCTCATCTCTTCTTAATATATTACAATCAGATTAGTAATGGTCTTCCTTATCAAAAGTGAGACAGATACATACAATAAAAGTCGATTCCCGACGTCCTTGTAGCATTGAGATAATGTGCGACCATTATCATAAATTTAGACACCCCTTCAAAAGCTGTCATGCACAGGATGTTGTGCCAATTATGATCCACATCACCACTTTTAGGGCTTTGTTAAACTTATTTTTACAAAGACCTACTAGTTTCGCATCTTGTTTTTCCGTCCATCTGCCCGTGCATGATACCAAGTTTTCTCAGAAACTAAAGATGTTACAAAGATTTCAAAAATTGTTAAAAGGAGGTGGTCTCTCCTAACAATGAAGAGACACTTAAAAAAATTTGTTCACAAAGGTAATCAAATGGGGTATCAAATGAAAAGTCTTGATTAGAACTTTTAGAATCCAAAACATAAGTCATTTTTTGCATCAGGTGGGCCAGGGGGATGCAAAAGGTACGGAAAAATTAATTTTGTATGTTAGCATTTCAAAATTACACTCAAAGAAGCACTAATGACCTTCATGAATCACATTTCTATTCTCACATGAAATGCGAAATCCTTCCTTCGTCAGGTTAATGAGCTGATTCAGTTTATAAGTTTGACATGATTCCTATTAAAAGGATCTTTTTAACCCTTGAAATTTTTTCGCTTTCCTAACTGTTTTCTGCCCAAAAAAGTATTTTATTTTTGCACCTGTTCTACAAACATTGGATGCCACTGCAATTCATATGCAAACCGATACTTTTCAGTTGTTATTAAAGATTTCTAAAAATCTTTTGGACTTCCAGGTCACATTTTCCTTACTAGAGACTTTAATATCTACTACCGTAGTTGGGAATGATTGAGAAGTACCTACGCTGGGAATTATCGAAATTTGTTCATAACAAAAAACTCCCCAACCCTGTATATTTGCAATAAATCAACACATTACACCGATATTTTTAGGGTATTGTGAAATAGTTTTAAAAACCCTACTAAAATTGCATCCTCTCTGTCTGTCTGTCCGTCCATCTGTCTGTCCGTCCATCTGTCTGTCCGTCCATCTGTCCGTACTTAAGCTAGAAATATGAAATATGACCTATCGACTATTAATATAAAATAATTTTTATAAGGTATTTAAGGGGGTCTCCTCATATAGAGGAGTGGTCTCTGAAAAAACAATTTCACCAAAGGTAGTCAATATGGGCATCAAATGATAGATATTGATGAGAACTTTCCAAAAAAGGTCGTAAACTGGCAGTTTTTGCTTCAACGAGTGCAGGCGGAGGGAAAATTTAACAAAAAAATGGTGTCCCCCCCCTCGCGATTAAACACCTTTGATTTGAAAAATCTGAAAAAATGAAGAATAAAGGTCTTTATGAGTACTAGGCCAACAAATACCTCAGAAGACATGATTCCATCAATTTCGTTAATAATAGCACATTATATGAATTTTACATTTTTGGCTATAAAATCGAAAGGCGTCGCCTAAATTTGCCGAAAACTATTTGATATTAAACGCATCTTTTCTGAAAATTTTATAAAAGCCGAGTCATGAAAAGCCAAGTTACAGTCGATTGAAGATTTATTAATTACCACAACAATAACCCGTGATATTGGGGAGATACGCATTTGAAAAGGGCGCAGACACTACAGATATGTAGGGATTTGCATGAAAATGTTAGCAATGTTTTGTAACATTGATACGTTCTCACGATAACTCAAAAAAAGGCCAACACCCTGAAAATAAAATGGTGGTGAATTGGATTACATAATAACTGTACACCAATTTTCCGAGCTCATATTACAGAATTTGTGTATGAGTTAAGTCTAGATATACAAAGGCCGTTGGTTGAGCTGCTAATTATTTTAACAATTCCCTTCGGGCAGATGCACTCTCTTGCTACTTCGACTTATTTGTTCTTGATATTGGTATCTTAAAATATGATGTACGCAACTTATTTCTTTGCAAGCTTTCATTCTGGTGCTGCTACGAACAGGAGAAAGAAATAGAAAAATACCTCTCAAAAAAGAGGAATACCAAGTGTCAGGCTTTCCAAGTCACACTAGTTAAAGAAACTACATCCCAAATACCTGTTACAGCCAGTTATATAGCTAAAAGTTTGAAGAACTAGCCCAAAAGATTGTAGAGGACAATTGACAACTTTTACAGTCACAACTCTGACTATCACCTATGAACTCCTTAAAAATATCAAAAACTTAATAAAGAAGAGGAACCACGTTCAAACAAGTTGGGTAAACAGACCTACGCTCATGTCAGAAGGGTTTTGTACTCAATTTACAAAATGCAGTCACCAGATCGAATCAAATCAAGAAACATGTCAAAGACGATTTTATTGGAGAAAATATGAAATACGAAGATCATACTATAATTAGCAAAGTTGAACGAATTTCGACTTCTGAGGTATTTGGTTATAAAAATCTCCCCTGATAATTATTTCAGATGTCCATCCGCGACGGAGGAAACACATTTTTCATGTATTTTCCCCCTGTGCCCCCACTGAAGCAAAAACTGACAGTTTAACAACTGCTTTGAAGAGCTCCCGTGAAAACTTTTATTTCATACTCATATCGGCTACGTTTGATGAATTTTTTTTTTCAGGGGCCACTCTCCTGTACTGTTATCATCGATTAATGGCCAATTTTTTCGAATCCTAGAATGGTTACAAAACCCTTTTGCTAGGAGCTCTCTCCCACCTCCTTGACTTGTTTCACTTATGAGCATTAATTGTAGGTACTCATCTTCAATCATTCATTAAATTGAATCAAGTGTTCAAAGCATGCACAATAAACGGTGAAGTTGGGAAAAATAACTCAAAATTATTCAATCGTCGCATTTAAAACAGCCACTATTTTGTTTTACGATTACTGATACCACTAGCTGAACCGATTCTCAAAGATATACATGAAACCTATCATTCCTGAAATTTTCATGCAAATCCGAGCAAGACTGTAGTGTCTGAGTCGGTAAAAAGCGCATGTTGTTCCATAGCCATATGTTGCCATAGTAATAAATGCAGCGCATATTGTTCCATAGTAATACAGGAAAATTCAAACCGCTATAACATCGCTAAATATGATTCAATCTTTATGAAACTTTCACGATAGATTAATCTTATAAAGAGACATCCACGTATTGAATTTCATTAAATTTAAGCGTACCGTTAAGATTTTATTCAAGAAAACATAAAATCGATAGATCATACTATTACTAACAAAGTTGAGTGAATTGCGACTTCTCAGTTATTGTTGTTGTTGTACTCACCAAGGCCTACAATCGTGATTTTTTTTAGATTTTTCGGATCACAGGTGTCCAATCGCGAGGGGGGGGGGGGACACAAATTTTTCGTGTATTTCCCCTCCCTGTGCACCCCTCGAAGCGAATTTTGCCAAATTAAGACCTGTTTTGAAAAGTTATCATCAAGGCCTTTCATTTGATACCCATATCGGCTACCTTCAATGAAATTTTTTTTTCGGGGGGTCACTCTCCTATATGGGGAGACCCCCCTTAAATACCTTATAAAATTTTTTTGTAGTTGAATTTTGAAGAGATCACCACTTTACACCTACACACAAAATTTGATGTTTCTAGCTTAACTTGTTTCCGAGAAAAACTGCTGTGACACACGGACGGACGGACGGACGGACGGACGGACGGACGGACAGACGGACAGACGGACAGACTGGTCGCGAAACTAGTAGGGTTTTGTAAAATTATTTTACAAAACCCTAAAAAGAGATAGTATTTTCCTGATTTCCGCAAGGAAACTAATCAGAAAAAAAAAAATTACCCGTGTTCACTTATATCAAGTTTGTAATGAGCAATGATAGATTTTGGAGAGTGTTCAAATACCTCCGGTCAGAAAACTATCTTTAAAATTCAAAACTAAAATGCTATGTATTTTGCTGTATTTTGCTAAGGCATGATCTTAACACTATCAAACTTGACAGTACTGACAAAGCAAACCCCTCACTGAAATTTTAGTGTAGGTGTTATGTCAAAATTCATCTGAGGAAGTGAAGTTTGGCAAGTAGGAAGATCGTGTTATTTGATCGGCCATTTCAGCTCTGAGAATGGGCACTGCGGGTTTCATGAAAATATGTAGCACCAGCCTTATATAAGGCATTTACATATAAGGCATTTACAATTTCAAATAAATATAGAATTTGGATTCAGTATCAAACCCTGTGACTAAATAGCGGCCAAATAATATTACCGAAAAGTTATCGATAATTATAAATGAAATTTTTCACTTTCTACTGTTTCCACCAAACCCAAAGCTTATATTTAATCATATCTGTCAAAAAAGTGGAGGGTCTGCTACTTAGGTAACTTATTGATACATAGTCACAGACTTATTGATACATAGTCACAGGAGATCAATTTTGGTTGAAGCCAATACATTCTACTGAATTCCACTTTATTACAGTAGCCCAAAAGCTAAAATTGCTAAATCGTAGAAAGTTAACTAGCTTAGTTATGTTCGCTTTAGCCACAGACTTTGATGAAGTGTAATGCACCGGATATGAATCATTAATTTAATGTGCCACTGCAGTGCACCTAAATTTTTAGCTTATCTTTTTACAGTAGAGCCTTTCACATTGGAATGGCTAATTATATCTCTAATCTTTGCGAAACTCAAGCTAGAGTCGTACAAGGACCAGCAATGTCTCCAATCTCCTCCAATATTTTTTCACTGCAGACTTTCTCCGATTGCAATTGAACATAACAACTCAACTTAACAACATATTGTCACGGCGGAAAAGTTCCATACAAATTTGTATTAAAATGGGTAGAATCACCCCAAGCCAAGGTATTTTTAAAATTTATGCAATTATGGATATGATATACTCAATCTGGCTCACGCGTGCACTGGTTAAAGAATTTGTTTCAGTCGGAAAAATAAATTTTTGGAATCTAAAGAAGGCCTCAGTCATCATGTAGTCGTAGATAATGTCAACATCAACATGGTTCACAGCCGCAACTTACACTCCCGCAAGAAAACTAATCAACTTTTCATTTTTTATCAAAATGTTAGAGGTTTAAAGGCTAAGCTTGAGCACCTTTTAATTGCTTATCAGTTCAGGTATGATACCGTAATATGTTTCTCCAAGACGTGGCTGAAACCTTATATTCTCGATTTGGAACTCTTTTCTGATCATATTGTTTATATTTGTAATCGTGATCATAATGCCACTAACAAGTCTGATGGTGGAGGAGTCTTGATTGCCGCCAGTCATTCTCTTTCCACCTCCCGTTATACTAATTTCAATAATTCCCATGCATTGGAATGTGTAATTGTCAAAATATGCCTACCTAATAATGCGTCCTTACTGATTTCTTCGGTATATATTCCCTGCTATTCTCTCTTACAATTATATGAGTCTTTTTTTGATGACCTCCTTTCCTATCTTATGGTACTTCACCCTCAATACACAATCCTTGTTTGTGGGGACTTTAATTTACCCATCGTTGATTGGGTTGATTCGCCTGTTTCCTCCATCTGTTCTTCTAATTCTCCTTCCCTAGCAATTGTAATAAACATAAGCAGTCGAGCAGCCCCGTGGTGATCAGGAGTGGCTGCTCCTGAAGAGATAAGGTGGTCACCCCGTCAAAACTGCTTAGTTTGTTGTTTTACTAGTGTAAAGTAAACTACGTCCGTCAAGTTTCCATCCTTTACGCAGAGATGAGCGGTTCACTTCAGCCACTTCAACATCTTTAGGTTTGACATTCCCCTTGTAATGCAACGACCTTCTTCGGAGAAACTAACGGTTGCTTTTTGTGTAATGTTTGCGTTTGTCTCAAGCCTCCGTGTCCGCTAACTTTAACGAGACAAGAAAAATATTGAATTACTGTTGAGTAGCTTAATTAACACCTAATAGAACATTTCTAAAGATAATAAAAATTGATCGGTACGTCTTGTAGAGTAGAGTACGCGTGATAAGTATATTGTAGTGTAGCTTCGTGGCTCGACAAGAACCCGCCTCATATGATCCCGCAAATGCTAGTCGTCAAGCACGCGTACGCGGTCGTTAAGCGAAGCTAGTTAGCTGAGCTCGGTGTTGTTTTAGCTCGCTGACACTTGTGCCAGACCATCGGCACCCGTGTCCTGCACGGACATTTCGAAATTCATTACACAATCTTTGCCTCTCTTTCTCTCCGCGCTCTGTCCGAATACAATCAAGTCCGTAATACAAACGGTCGGCTCCTGTATCTCGTCTTGTCGAATGTTTCTATTCATCACCTGTCTATATCTCCTTCTTTATCTCCCTTTGTTCCTCCTGATCAACACCGTCTACCTCTTTCCATTAATCTCACTGTCGATCCTTTTATAATTAAAAAACCTGTGACATCCCCAAAATTTAATTTTTCCAAATCCGATTATGAGGCAATTAATTCAAAACTTTTGTCTGTGAATTGGTCTCAGTTCTTTCAAAACCTTGATTGCGAGTCTGCTCTCAATAAATTTTATGCGCTTCTTTAGTATCTCAACTGTAGATTTACACGTCTTCAGTCGGCTCGTAAGGTCAAACTAAAACCTTTGTTTACGAAACGCGTTCTTACAGCGTTAAATGTTTGTGCTCTGCTATACCTGAATGCTTAAATTCACGACATGCCCTTTTGTCGTGAATATAAGCATTCTGGTATAGCAGAGCACATTCTTAACTTTTGCAAGCTGCGTTCTGACGCCAAAAAGGAAATAAAAATTGCTATGGGGAATTACTTTTTCAATTTCGACGCTTCCCTCAATGTTAGTAATGTGAAGCCTTTCTGGTTTTACATTAGATCCTTGAAGACTTCGTCCTCTGTTCCTTCTACCATCCGCTGGGATGATATAGAATGCTCTTCTCCCCAGGAAATCGCGGATTTATTCTCCCAATATTTTTCGTTTACGTTTGCTCTCCCCACTGAATCCGCCAGATCCTACACTGAGAGTAACTTTGGTTTTTCGTTTACTACTCTAAACTCTGGCCCTTCTGAAATTGAATCCCTAATTCATACCCTCGATCCTAATGTCAGCTCTGATCCAGACGGCCTAACAAGTATTTTGGTCAGGTCCTTAGCTTTGTCACTTCCCCTCCCTTGTCGATTCTCTTCAACCTAAGTTTAAGAAGTGGAACTTTCCCCTCAATGGAAAGATGCTCATGTTGTACCTATTTTTAAAAGGGGTGATCTTTCGTGTGTATGTAATTATCGTCCTATATCATTGATTTCACGCTTTTCGAAGTTACTTGAACATTTAGTCCACAAGCGGCTTTTTGACCAGTTGAGCTCTGTTTTAGCTTGTAAGCCCACTATTTTAAATTCAGTTCACTGATTTTGTTGTAAAAGGTTTCAGCAGTTAGTATCAAGTCGCTGTGATACACGCAGATTTTACAAAAGCATTTAATTCAGTCAACCATAATCTTCTTTGATGAAAACTTGAAGCTTTTGGAATCTCTGATTCTCTTTAATCATGGTTTTCGTTTTATTTGTCGTTCCGCTCTTGTTGGGTTAGTTTTCGCGGTAACACGTATATTCCATTATGTCCTACATCTGGTATTTTTCAGGGATCTATCCTTGGGCCCCTCCTATTCCTTGTGTTTATCAATGACCTCGCTTCATTAATTTCTTCCCCCTGTCTCTTGTTTGCGGATGATTTCAAGGTGTCTCGGACGTTCAAGTCGCCCCTTGACTGTCAGTGTCTCCAGGAGGACTTGACTGTGCTCAATAACTGGTGTCTGTCCAATTTTCATTATCGTAATGTTACCAAATGCCATAAGATGACTTTTTCTCCTAAGCAACATCCTATTTCCTATACTTACATATATACAGAACGAGGCCTCTGTGTCTGATGTTACCACGTATAAAGACCTTGGAGTTACTTTTGACTCCAAACTTAAATTAGATCTTCATATCTCCTATGTGATTGCTAGGGCCTTTAAAGTTTCGGGTTTCGTACTAAGGCGTGTACACAAGTTTGCTAATGTTTCAACTATGATTCGTTTGTTTATTTGTCTTGTCCGTCCTCTACTTGAGTATTGTTCAGTGGTCTGGGCTCCTCATCATTCATATCTTGTGTCCTCGTTACAATCTGTGGAGAGGAAGTTTACTCGCTTCCTATTCTATAAGCTTAACTTGCCCTATCTCCCATATGAGGATTGTTTCTTCTTCCTTGGCCTTTCGTACTTGAATTCACGTAGATCTTATTGGGCTCTTTCACACGGGAATGGTAAAAACCCATATCCAAACAGGTTTCGCGCTTACGCCCTTATGTTTACACGTTGCATAGTTCAGCCAACCTATTTTTGTATACGATACACGTCTTGCGAGTGTATGTGCCAAAAGGATCATTTGATCGTTAAACGTCGTGCGGACAACATGAAAGCGAAGACAGAGAGATGAGCGATTGAGAATTGATGTTTTAGCCTTGAATTGTGCACGAGGTAACAAAAACTGGAATGAAAAATGTAGTTTATGATTGTTAAAGTTTGTCGATCTATTGGATTTATTAGAACCTCCGTGTTTTTCCGCTTTCTGAAAAATATATTCCAAATTTTAATATCCTTTTAAGTCGCATATGTTTCTTGTTGTGTTGTCAACCTGGCATATTATAATGCGATTCTATAAAGATTATGCGTACTGTTAATTTTCTATGGATTTACAATAGGCAATTTAACTTTATTGAAATCGAGATATTCGTCGTGTTGCTTCCTGAAATTCAATATGGCCTCCGCTTTTATAAATTTATTAAATGACGCGTAGCTTCTCGCGTCCACGCATCCATTTTTGCACGCAAATTAAAAAAAGGCAATTGTGTCATAACGACTACCTTCTTCACCGAATGTTCAATTCGGAATGATTACCGGCGTTTGTATAAAATTTCCCCCACCAAATGATCAACAAAATGCGTTTGTGTATGTGCGTTACGCTCGTTCACCCTACAAAATGTTGGCTTGTTTTTACCATCAGGTCCCCTCAATGCCTCTCACTCTTCTTGCCCATATAACCTGTTTAACGCTCACTTTTAACGCTGCGTCTGAAAAAGCCCATTTGGATCAGTGCTTTCTATATCGACACTAGCACTATCCAACTCCGGTGTGTATTTTTGCTGTTACACTTTCGCCATTCATTAAGTCCCTCTCATGTTTTTTCCCTTTTTATTATTCTATATGCTCGTATAGAGCTGAATTTTTACTCACTTATTGTACGTCTCCTGAGAAATCATAAAAATCTGTAGCTTGGTCCTTTCCCCTCATCCATTACAGCTTTCAAACGAATTTTGCAGAATTTAATTTAAGATATGTTTAATCTGTATTAACTCTTTTGATGCACATTAAGTTTATTATTTTTTTCTATTGCTTCTATTCCTTCTTGTTACTGGATTTGTTATCTGTAAGATGAAATCATGAAATAAATAAATAAAGAAAGAAATAATTGAATATAATACCAATCCCAAACATAACATGTAAGTTAGGACGAAATTAGCCATCTTTACAACCACAACAGCGGCAACAACTAATCGCGGCAGTCAATTTGCCCACAACATGAGGAATACTATGCGAAAAGACATCGACCTCAAACCTACGGGCACGCATAAATGCAATGGAACATAACATAAATTGATCTAGGTGTGCAAATTAATTGACTAGCTCGTTGAAGTGGGTGAAGAGTAACGACTCCAAAATGAAACTTTTTGTTGGGCTGTATTATATGAAGATAGATTTTTCTGTACAGAAGGGTAGTTTAAGTGAAACTACAATTAGTTGAAACAGTGACAATATTGATTGCAGCGAAAGATAAAGAAACCTACCAGCAGATGTTGGCAAAGTTGGATACATACGGACGACACTTACACGAGGAAGAAGTTTCATTTTTCTCGTTCAGATCGGTGAAAGACTTAACTCAAAGTAGGTATCAAGCGCACCATTTATCTCTACTCATGGTGCAAAAGGCTAGCCCAGAAAATTGGTCATAGAAATTGGACAACCATAACACACCAAGGAATTCTGAGTAGACTGTAATAACCATAGATATAGAGAGTACTGGATCCGCAACCGGTTGTGAGAGCCGAAGCAATTGGCAACCTTCGCTAAAGTTGTGTGAAGTTGAGGTGATATGCTTTTAATTTAGCACTCTTTTCACGGCAAAAGACGTTCACATTTAAAAAGTTTTTCATTTTAAAGATCGCGCGTACGTAATCGGAACTTTAATTCACTGTTTTAATTAAAAATTTACGAAATTTCTATCCGCTTTGACACATGAGTTTTCCCGCGTGTTTCGCGCTCTTTCCAATTTTCTTTTGCTTTGACGTTCGAGTTTTCCGTGAGAGTCGTTTGTTGTTTGTACTCAAACTGTTTTCCGAATGATAACGAAGGCGCGATCGTGTGTACGTGAAATGAAATTTCGTTGGTGTGCGCAGGTGTCAGTGGAGGAAGCGATTCTTCTGAAGAGAGACAAGAAATCCTGTCTGGAAAAAAGGGGAAGGAGAAGCAGAGGGAATCATATAGTTTCGAGAGCGTAAGTTATTTATAACTTATTTATGTGGCAAATTTGCTTCTCACATGGACGAGTACACAGATTCTCGTTGCTCGTCCATTTGTTTATATGTCTTTGGTAATAACAGAGCAGCTTTGATGGCCTATCGTAGCGGATATAGACGATATTAATGCTAATCCAGCTTCTAATACATCAGACCAGCGATCAACATCGTCAACTTGGAGCTGCCCACAGCAAAAAACTACATTAAAAGTAAAATCACTCACAAAAATGCAACGCGGAATTTAATTTCTGCTTCAGAACTTAGTACTACAACGTTTAAATGACCATGCACTACTACCAACCTTAAATATAAAACAGAAACCAGCTAAATAAAAATACAGGAAAAAGTTTGCAGTGAACATTTATGTCCAACATTATTTTCGAGCCAAGAAGGTTGGAGGGATGGATACTCGGAGATCCGAAATTCTGGCGATGGCGCTGGAATCTCCAATTCCGGGAAATTTGTGGCTGACTTCGCTAAAGGTTTTTTTTTAGACCGTTTGGAGTACGAGTTATCTTCTTTTTGGAAACTAGAAAAATTGAGTGTGATAACATGTGGGGCACCGAAGGATGAGATTTCTTATAGGCAAAATCTACCTTTTGGAGTCGCGAGAACAATAAAGGACGAGCAGTTAGCAATTTCGGCCAAATTTACCTTCTAGACCTGTGAAGTTGCAAAGACCAGTACGTGCACCGAGAACGACGATTAGCGGAAAGTTTGCCAGGGGCTCCTTTTGACGAGAGCACAGAGTTATGGTTAGTTTTGAATGCTTTTGTATATTAAGGAAACTATTTGTTTTATTGTCGATCACTTTTACAAATAATGTTATTATAAAAGTAAAGTGATAGCGGTGCTTTTTTTTAACGGTTGTTCAAAAAATTATAAATTTGGCCCGGGAGTGCTATAAGTAACTATTAAGCTCACAACTTATGCCAAAAAGTAGAAATAAAAGGTCCTGAGGTGGCAAAAAGGTGCTGAGGTTGATGAGGCCCCTTTTGGTTCCTATTTCAGCTCCTGGTTAGCGAAAGCCGATAGGACAGTCTTCGGCTTCTTTGAAGCACGTTCGCCAGGTGAAGTCCACTGTTTTGAATACTCCTTGGTCTTTGGTGTGTACCAGTGGAGCCATTTTTCGTTGGGGGTCGCAAAACCATGTAGATACTCCTTGGGACTGTACTTAAATAGCGTTAAACACTACTTTGAAGTGGTCTCACGGTTGCGTTTGTTGTCCGGAGTGAGCAAGTGTGGCACTCATTGCGCCAACAACTTTCTCATGTCCAAAATTGCATGCAGGATGTGACTTACGCAGTCTTTTGAGATGCCTACTGTCTCAGCTATCTCGCGAAGATTCAATTAGCGGTCTGCCAATATGAGCTCGTGGATTTTTGTCATTTTAT
Organism: Odontomyia ornata; assembly: GCA_963969285.1. Classification (NCBI taxonomy): domain Eukaryota; kingdom Metazoa; phylum Arthropoda; class Insecta; order Diptera; family Stratiomyidae; genus Odontomyia; species Odontomyia ornata. The sequence continues at coordinate 457,753,850 of OZ017739.1, forward strand.
TCTGCGTGGTAGCCATTTTTATGGCATCTAGAGTCGGTTCATCAAAAATCGTCGGGTGGTCACCATTACAAGGGCCAAATCCTCGTACACAGTATCCAAACATTCTTTGGTTGTATAGCGCGATTTCTTTCCAAAAACAAGAATCGAATCAGCGATCAACATTGCTATTCCTCCATTTTCCTAAAATTCACGGATACCCCCGCTTCCAGACGCGGTCAAAACAAAACTACGACTCTGATTCAGCTGTAATTCGGACAATAGTCATCTACGAAACTGTACTACACGATAGAGAATCTCTCTTGTGATAGTGGCACCATGTGAGACTAAGTACTAATTTGACCGCCATCGTACAGTTCTGAATAACTTTTGCAAGTTAAACATCATGTGTGATGCTGACAAGTCTGAAAAAGTATTTACAACTACCTGTGACTATCATTTAAATTTGTTGGGCCATTCCCATATACAAGAAATGAGAACATTGCAATCGCTTTAGTTATAAGTGAATACTCTTCATAATCTTAAAGCTCAATTTAAAGATTGCTCTACTGAGATACAAGTACACAGGCAATCAGGCCGATGCTAATGTATGGTAGTATCACTTTTTACGAAAAAGAACAACGATTCACAAAAGGCTCTGCAGTCCATATAGATCAAAACTATCAGACAGATCTCTGGGATTATATTAGAAATACGAAGGTTCACAAGGACTACAGAAAAGAGATAGTTGAAAAGCACTTAAACTACTTGAAAAAATTGGCTGACATGTAAATATTACTTTGGATACCCTAAGACTACCATCTCTTAAAAATAAGACCTTTCCAACCAGCGTTGTTCGAATTTTTATGAAACTCTGCCTACGTATACACTTACTGTAGCTCCTGTTGCAAATTATGTAGTCTCACACCAGGCTACTGAGTTCTGAATATTTCTCTTGGGCCAAAGTAAATTTCCCCGTATTAATACCTCGTTTCAATCTTTCCGGCATCATTTGTAACTCAGAAAAGCAGTCGCGGACTCCAATTTACACCCTTCTAGCCAAAGAATCAAACTATCACGGCCAGTGCATCTCCTAGATACCTTCAGATCCACTATCTTGCCTTCTACTTGGTTTTCACTTTTCATCAAGATCTACTTTACAACAAACCCAGCAGGTCTAGGTTTTTCATTTCCCCTTCCTAATAGGCTCTCGTTATCCTTTCTAGTTATTTGATACCTTCATGTAAAAATTTGGCCTCTCTATGTATTGGTTCAACAGGTTCAAAAGCATCAACAGTACTAGCAAAACTGCCTAAATTTCTGTTTACGGCTTTATAGCATCCCTATCTACAAAGTATTGACTACTTCAAGCCAATATTTTTCGACTAATTTTTTCCTTTCCCCTTTTTTGAGCAGTCATTGCAAATGTATACTGAATTGCAGGGTTGTTTAGCTAGAGCAGTAATATGTTCAAGCGAGTATATGAGTATATGCTGACCAAGGAGGTTTTCTGTTAACGTTTTTTGCAAAGTGTTACTTGCCAATTTAGTCCAGTCTAAATAGACAAAAGAAAGTTACATCTTGAGATATCGCGCTTTTATCAGTTGAAAAATTTATATTATATATAATATGCGCACATTTGCGCACCATCTATGAAGGGTTTGTTTTTTAAAATGGTTTCCCCTCTAAAAAGAAGAAAGTTTGATCAGATCATACCCTTTTGATTAAAAGAATTGTACGATTACTAATAATCCAAGCGGAATGGGTTGATTTCTTCTTAATAATATTATATTCTGTCTCGCACGGTCTTTTGGCTGTAATAATACTACTCTTTCGAGTTTACATTTTAGGACACTGCACGTGGACTGCCACAGATTGCTTGTTTTTCAAGTATTTAAATAACTTATCATTTCTTTCAACACTTGCATTGATCAAAGTCTTCTTTCCACGATCAACAACAACTTCAGTTTCTTTCAAACGTTTATCACAAACGAAGCAAGCTTCTGACATTGTGTTAAAATTGTTTAACAGCACAATTGAAATTGAAAATATTACCAATAAGCACGTCTGTTCACTGCAAAGTACTAGCCAAAAGTAACAATATATACTGTTATTTCGTTAACGTCCTGCAAAAATCACTCGAACAATGACGTAGCTGGGAGATGTTACTCAGGATTACGGACGGAGGGAATTAGGAACTGGCAGTATAGTTTTGTACTTTAAAATGCTCATTCAATTTGTACAAGCTTTAGTATGTGATAAGCTCAAACCAATAGTTTCTTATTTCACTTATATTGAACGTTCGATGACATAGAAGTCAATCAATGAGAAACATATACAATACGAGTATATGCCTTTCTTTGACAGTCTCGGGAAAGTAGCCTTATGTTTTTTTTTCTTTCTAACGATAGAAAACTGTGGCCCAATATATTGAAATAAGTCTAGCCTTGATTCATTTCCCGCAAATAAAGTTATAAATTTACCGAATTTATTTCAAACACAGTTTCAATAGGTACTGTCTTAATTATAATAGAAGAAAGCATTTTTTTGTCTAAGAAGCCTTTCAACATGAAATTCAAGCCAAATTTTTTGTACTCACTAAAATTCTTCAACCAAATATTAACTCATCTTATTTATCTTTGCAGCTGTTAGTTCAATGAAATCCAATATCGATTCCTCCAATTGCATTCTAGTCCAAGACGTAAAATCGGTCACGCATGATCAGCAAACGCAAAACTCACAAGGATCAACCCAACCGCCAACGGAAGAATCGCCACAAACGAGTAGTACGCTGGATCACAGTACGCATACAACAGGTGGGCATCATGGTAGCGCTGCACTAGGGAATATCCTTCCACAAACGCAACAACAACAAGCGCAACAGCAACAACCGCAACAGTTCCAGGATCAACAGCAGTATAGTGCGGCTCAGCAGCAACAACTCAAGTGGCCACAAGTTGTGGAGTTGCGCGATTTCAATGAACTCTACCATGCAACCATCCCTCCATATCAATTTTGGAATTTGGAATTTAGAAACAAGCAACCAGCCTTCATTCGTTTCAATCTGACAATACCATGGGGTGCGAATTTCGCGGTGTATGGAAGACGGAATGTGGCGCCTAGTGTGACTCAGTACGATTTCGTTGAATTTATCAAAGGAGGACGTTTGGATAGTAGACTAAAGCGGAGACGGCGAAGGCGGCAAATTGCTGTGGATGCAATCTACGATAGTTTATACGAAGCTGTTCCTACCCCACCACCCTATGAAATTATCTCCGACGATGACGACGAATACAATGGAAGTGATGATGACAGTGTGGAGGACAGGTTGGGCCCAAAAGCAACATTCAGCTCCTTGTCAACCGCAGCCAAGTCCTTCGTGCTTTCGGCTGAGGTAAGAGATACATCTTCGCTAGGTATTGGCAATCAGTTCAAACTCATGAAGCGTGTGTTACAGACATCACCTGGACTGACCATAAGTATGGCGGAATCCGAAGGCAATCAACTGCTGTCCAATCTAGAAAAGCAGGACATGCAGCCACAAATCTTGGCAACCGCCGCTCCTCCCGAGAAATCACACTCAATTTGGAAACGCTCCTCGTCCGATGGTTTACCAGCCCTGGACACGGACACAATGATGGTGAACGTAACACTCCTCCAATATTTGGACACTGGGCGTTGGTTCTTCTCCGTGTACAATGACGAATTGCTGGCACATGGCGTAACCCTCGTGGTCGAGGAGGCGGAAGGTGTGAGCACGACGTGTCCTAACGACTGTTCCGGCAGAGGCAGCTGTTATCTAGGCAAATGTGATTGTATTGATGGATACCAAGGTGCCGACTGTTCGAAAAGTAAGTACAGCTTCAATAACTGACGACCAAATTGAATCATCACATAAAGGACTGCAACTCTACTCCTGCCAAATGACCACTGTTTGTTTTCCTTGAAGCTCGGAATATATGTAGAATGAACATTTCCGTTATCATGCAAATGGACTGCTTTCCCCTTTAACAAGCAATCACAGAAATCGGAAAATTTAATTTACCTGATGGCTTCCTTTAAAGCCAACGGTATGAAACTTTTTATTCCCTTGACGATAGTCAAGCCTTAAATCCTCGACGGAAGATGTAAAATCAAGCACAAATAAGGAAACTCAGAATATCTTAAAGTGTACAGGAAGCCGAAACGTATTGAACAGCCTCTTCTTTGACTCCTGAAATTACCTCAAGCAATTTCAAGTGTACAATGTACAGCCACAAAGGGTTTAAGTGGATCCCTGTCGACCCTTTTTTGTTCTCGAGATTTTCACGTATGTTTCACATCGTCACCGGCACATACCTTTCTGCATGCCCTCATAGAAATACTTAGGTGGATTGACTTGGCACAGGGCTTGCTTGCTTCCTTGACGCCTGCCTTCTAGTCTGCCCGCCTGGCTTCCTCACTCACATCATATGAGTATATCCATACAAAATAACATACCAGTTGTTTGTTCCCGAACCACTTCTCTGCATTTCCTTTGCGCTTCCTACCATTCCACTTAACTCTACACTCTCGTTCAAGGAGTTCTTCTCGGAAAATAAAGAGCATTTTACTAAATGTTTTTCATGGTTCGATAAAGCATTTCAGGAATAGATAGAGTTAGATTGATTGGATGGCGTGAAGGAAGAAGTCGATATTGGAATTTTCTTCTTTTTAATTTGAAGATATCCTTTCTGGATGGAATGACGTTGAAAGCAAGCACTTGGTGGGGCCAGGAGTTTATTGAGTTTTTCCTCGTTGAAAGGCTCCAAGTGCCGATCGAGAATGAAAGAGTTTCAAGTTCACATGAGAGTAGAGATATGGGCTTGGGACTTTTATTAAGTGTTTATGAGGGTGTTACCATATTCACTAGTGAGATATCTTTACACCCAGTTGGCCCTGCTGTGGCGCTGCAACGGGGTGGATATATCTTACAAACTGCTCATTGCTTCCCAAGTAAATGGCTTGGAACTTAACCTAGTTACACTCTTAATGCTCCTTTGTCTCCAGCTCTACATGCATTGCCAGAGCTTCCTCGTAAATTCATTTATGCATGCAAGTTTAGCCAAATGCCATTAGTCGATAATCCTAGAGAGAAATGTTCCAAGGATTTGCATTCTATGCATGGACATAAGGCAGCAGACTTTGCTTTGGTCCTGGCTGTGTCCAAGGGCGACTGAGATTAGATAAAATCGGTTTATAAATTTGATTTTGAGCAACTTTTAACGCAATTATTTCATCTGAAATTAAGATTATTCATTTAGATCATCTTGCATATACCCGAAAATGTCATCAGGAAATAGAGTTTGCAGCCTCCAGTATTTTATGAAGCTCATTGTACTAATGCAATTTTATCTCTTTCCATTCTTCCACATTCTTTTTGCTGCAATAAAAATAATGAAACCCACCCTTATCACCCACATCCTTGCTGGACATCGAACATCGTTCATAGGTGTATGTCCCGTTTTATGCTCGGCACATGGTCACTATGGAGGCGGAATTTGTCACTGTGAAGAAGGCTGGAAGGGTGCAGAGTGTGATATACCGGCCGGTGAATGCGAGGAGCCCGGATGCACAGGACACGGACGTTGCATTGAAGGTGAATGCAATTGTGAACGCGGCTGGAAAGGAATGTTCTGTGAGCAACGTAAGTATCTCTCTTTCTATATGTATATAGTTGAGTATCTACAGAATATATATGGGATTTTAACAACTGGCAAATAGATATACAATACATAGGATTTCCTCACTGTCGTAACAATATGGAGAGAAAATTTCGAAATGGGATTTGCTCGGTGCATTTTGTCCGACAGATACTCGTATGCACCATAGCAGGACCTTCGAAAGCTCTATCCACCTTGTTATCGAAGTATTCAAATTGAATTCTTATGTGCCAGATTTGCCATAGAACTTTCAGGACCTACTTGGTATATACTATTTCGAAATAATGGTACAGTTTCGGTTTTAATTAAAGAAGAGCACCATCAGGAGTTTAGGGAGTACCATTAGATTAATGGTCCAGACAATTATACAGTGCTATTTATTCCAAGTTTTTAAGGGATTTAAAAAAAGGAGACGATTTGGTTTCACGTGTGCGAGACAATTATACATTGCTATTTATTCCAAGTTTTTTAAGGGATTTAAAAAAAAAGAGACGATTTGGTTTCACGTGTGCTAGACAATATGTTCACAATTTCGTTTTTAGAAACTCTGTTGAGAAATCGTGAATCTTTTAAAGTTGCTCAGTCGCTGCGCAAGTAAACTTTGTTTCCTCCCATGATATTTTCTAAGGCCTTTGAAAATATTTTGTACAAAGTGCAAACTATTCAAATGCTTCCAAAGTTTTCACAATATTGCTGGTCACCTTTTTTGTCGGTAGGGAATATAAATGACTGACTCCATTAAATTGGCTTAATATTAAGCTTGATCAAAGCTCTTGGAAGTATCATCACCATCTATAGAACAACAACCTGAACCGGGCCTTGGCCTCCAGGATTAAGCATCACTGTTCTGCGACCTTGTTCGCCAGTTGATCATTCCCAGCACAGATCTGCTGTCAGCTTCTTTCCTGTCTTCCAAACGAGTGCTTGTTCTTCCCGCTGGGCGTTTATTTCGTGATCTACCATTTAATGTTCTTTTTGGGTGCCGGTTTCTTCCATTCTTTCTACATGGCTCCCTCATCATAATTTCTGTAGTTTGCCAAATGTTTCATGCAACTCATCATTGCAAAGAAGTCTCCACTCTGTTCCAAGTGTGTAATATCGAGTAACACATCAGTTAGATCGGATATAAAAATAGTGAAGAGCATATGTCCAAGGTGACGGTACGCCGGAACGAGCGTGGATTTGTTTGGACATATGCTCTTCAAACCTGACATTTTAAGTCCGATTTAGTAGATAGGAATTCAGTCAGTGAAACAAGGAGCCAGTAATTCCAAATTTGCACAATTTATTTGATTAAATCGTATGGTTGACTCGATAAAACAACTTGCTAAAGTCGGTATATAGTGCATCAACTTGATTTCCGTTTTTCATTGCACAAAGCATGTTAGAAATCATAATGCAAGATTTGTGATTGTGGATCTATTTTTTCTGAAGCCATGTTGTTGGCGATTGAGACGTTGCCCTATTGTGGGCGATGATTTTTTTTATAGCATTACAGTCCCTTTCGGGCTTTCAATTACAGATAGTAAGAGTATCTCATTATCATGATCGAATGTGTTGCCATTCCATGAGGTGATATGGTCAGTATCATGCTTTGGCCGTGTGTCCGTCCACCCAGCTGCGATACGCTCTAATTTTAAACCAGTACGTATCATAACTGAACAAGCTTATAGTCCATCCGAAGAGTCACTCGAATGAAATCTCGTTGCCACGAACGAAAGTCGAACCAGGGACCTTCGGCTTACGGGAAGAGGGCTCCAACCACTACACCATGCGGACTACATTTAGATAATTCAGCATATCCTGTTTTTTTAAATAATTTTGGAATGGCAGATAGTATAGCGATTCCTCTATAAATTTGAACAACATTTTTAGTTTTGTTGTTATGGATTGGGACTAAGAGAGAGGACTTTCAGTATTCTGGACAGATGCTGCAAGAGAGTGATTCATTAAAAATAATAAAAAGAGGTAAAATTAATTGTTCTCTGTACTGAAATAAAAAGTATTGTGGGCATAAATCAGAGCCAGGACCTTGATTTAAAGCAAGTGTGTTTATTGTATTAAGAATATCATCTTCAGAAATTGAAAATTCTTGAAGCACCGTGATGAAATTAGTGTAAGAATGGCCTGTGTGAGGTATAGAATCAGATAAACAATTCACTGATTGAAAGTGGTCTGCAAAAAAATCGCATATCTTTTCAGGGAGAGAGGAACAGTTATCATTATAAGCCATTTATTTAGGGTAGCCATGAGCTTTTCATCTAATCTTCACAAAATCAAAGAAGTGTTTGGGATCTCGGATTATGTTTTAACCAAAAACGTTGACATAGGTTTCATATGCCTCGCGTGACTTCAGTTTAAACTCATTTGCCAGTTCATCATATTCTTTTTTCGTTCCATTGCTCACATTGGACTCTATCTGTATAGTTTTATGCAGCTTATTTGCTTGATTTCCTTAATTTTTAGATTACTATCTAATTTGTTAATTTGTTTTTCTTCTTGATTATAGCTATATGATTTCCAACGGCATCAAATATGATCCTGTAGAAACTATTTACCGAAACATATATATCTAACATTGAGTACATGCTAGTCCAATCAGTACTAGAACGATAGCTTTTAATGCTATCGTAATCAGCATTACGGAAATCAAATACAATGAAACTATTATACGAAACGTTTTCTGTGGCTTCAGCAGTGGTATAATCCTCCGAAAGTGCGAAGTGATGAGGGCTGTTTGCGAAAAGATTTTGCACATCACTAGTCAGTTTTGCCACTACCAGAGCATATAGACTAACAAGCCAAGCCACCAACTGATCGGCCTAATTAAAAGAGAGGAAAAATGTTTGAATGAAATAAACGATAAACTTGCACAAGGTAGAGAATGCGTTTATCATCATTTGTTTTCATTTGAGATAAAACGTGAAAGCGGTATCTACTTGGAACGGAAAATCGATTTGCTGTTGTGCTTGCATGTACGTACACTTAATGAAAGGGGAATCTTTAGCCCATCTGATCAAAATGAAAGCTCATCGTCTTGCATTCCATTCATGGGCCTAGGCAGAGCAATATTTGCCGATTCAATCTCTTTCTTACATTTCCCCATGAAAGCGTTTGCGAAGGCTTATATATACTCGAACCGATCTTTGAAGGTTGAATACCTTTAGGTTGGGAATTTGTTCTATGTGAACTCGCTTGTTAGTTCATACGCTCTGCGACTACCTCGTCATAAGCATTTGTGAAAATCAAATCTAACAAATCACCGTGTTGATTGTGTTAAGTCCAACTTGGCAACACTGTAGCGAGGTACTCAGTTAGTCGGGATGAGTCGAACCAAGCAAGCGGTTGGTAGGAACAACGTATCCTATGATATGATGGTAAAATATATTTTTAACGTGAATTGGTGAGGGATTTGATATTCATTGCTGAAAAAAAGCGGAGCTAGCTTTTAAGTAAAGCAATTCCCTAACATCCACAGTTCTTTTATTCCTGACAGTTTTCAGAAGTGGGATGTTACGGAATTTTCGCTTTATTGGATGTTGTGTGCTTTTAATAACAGTTAGCCGTCCCGTAAGTTGCAAGAAAGCGTGGAAAATCTCACAACTTTAGTTCAAGCATTAATATTTAAGTACAGAGTATTGCTTGTGGATTTTCAAATTATGTTTCAGGCATAACCTATTGCATGTCACCAAACTTGAATATGGCATGATAAGCAAAACGTGTCGAATGAGGCTGTTGTGATGGAATCAACACCGAATCTACATCTACCGCAGACAGATGAAGATCAGTTGCCGTATCCGACACGACAAGCAGTCCCAGTATGCCGAAGCATGTTCCATAATTTGCGCTGCATCGTTTAAATAATCCCAGAATTCGATCCAACATTAAGCACATCTCTGACGGCGCAACAATTTGTTCATATATTCATGGGCTGAAAACATTGTTCTGTTTGCAGTGCAAACGAAAGTTCGAGGGCCAACAAAATTATGGCTAGATGCAAGAAGCGGTTTTTTCAAAAGCATCAATGAATTTGCAAATTCTTTAGAAGAGGAATCCGAGTCTACCGAAAATGAAGCCGAGGTACGTCGTCCTATGATGGCAAACATTAGACGTTCAAATGAGCCATATACGGATTATTATTATCGAATGTGTGCGGAAGGTAGACGTGCGGAGATCAGTGATGCAGCCATTATAAGATATATGCATAAAGGTTTAAACGACGTTCAAATGCAAACCGCTATTGCGTGCTTTACATTCAAAACAACTAAGGAGTTTTTCCGTTGCCTTAAAACTTATTTTATGAACCAAAGCAAGATAAACATACATGTCACGCGACAATCACATGGTGAAATAAAAAGTGTAAGCCCGATAAACGTGACCTCTGTGTCAAAAAAAATCTTTAATAAGTCTGTGTCAGGGGCGACGACTGCTGCCGATGCAAACGACGTGTCAAAGCGTGTTTGTTATAAATGTTATAAACCGGGGCACATTTCTGTGAACTACTCTTCGCCCCAACGACGACCGCGATGTGTTACATGCCGAAAGACGGGACACAGTGCGGATACATGCATAAGTCGAGATAAACCGGAATATGTGAATAACGCGAATGGATGGAAACATTTTGGACGCGTTTATAAATTCGGGTAGTAATAGATATCTCGTGCGAGAATCATGCGCGTACCACTTAATAAAGTGTCAGCCGATTGAGCTGAATGGATTTGCAGGTGGATGCTTAGAATGTATTAGCAAAATGATAGCGACATTAAAAATAGACGATATAATCGTACGCATGGACCTGTATGTTGTAGCCGATCACCTCATTCCCAATAGTTTGCTTTTGGAATTGGATGCGTTGAACGGAGTTTCACATCAAATAATTATTGAAAATGGTGAGTGCCATGTTGAAAGTAAATGTCCTGAAACATCCGACATGGAAAGAAATTTAACTGCAGCCGAAACAACTGAACTGTGGGTACTTCTTATGATTTCCGTGATTTTTTTACAGATACTACGGCCGAAATGAGTCGATGCAGGTCAAAATTACTGAGTATCGAGTTGACATGCCTATCCATGCTCGATCATATCGTATACCGTTGGCTAAAAGAGATAAGATTGAGCAGATTTTGAATGAATTATTGGCCACAAACGTAATTCGCCCAAGTAATTCATTATACTCTTTGCTGTTTTGGTTCCCAAGCAAGATGGGAAGGATCGTCTTTGTATTGAATTTTGCGGTAAACGCTATCGCCAAGAAGCCGTACCTATTTCCAACTGTTGAGGAACAGTCTCAGAACTCACGGGAAAGCAGTTCTTCATGACACTAGATTTATTCTCTGGATACTACCAAATTCCTATGGTCATTTTGAGTATAACGTAATGCATTTTGGCATCATTAATGCAGCGATGATTTTCCAAGAGGTCATGATCGATATAATTCGTCGCATGAAATCAATAAATATCGTAAGCTATATGGATGAAGTCATTAGCCCCAGTGTGACGGCGACTGAGGGCCTCAACACTCTGAAGGAAGTTCTGTGTCATCGCATACATAAGACGGAATGAAGCCTGAAAGCAAGAAAATTGATTCTATCCAAAAATTTCCTACGCCTGAAAATGTGGCCGATGTCAAAAGATTTCTTAGACTAGCAGGGTTCTTCCGTAAATTCTTTGAAGGATTCTCAAAAATTTCGAATCCGCTAACGAATTTGTTAAAAACGAACGAACAGAAATCCTTTGTATGGCACAAGACCGCAGACATGAGCTACAACAAGTTGAAAACTTGTCTCTGTAGCGAACCCGTTCTAGCTCTTTATGATCCACGGGCTGAACACGAGATACACAGTGACGCCGGTTCTATTGGTCTCGCCGGAGTCTTGATGCATATTCGGAGTAGAAAGCATTCCGACCAGTAATATATTTCAGCAGACATTGCACCGATGCTGAAACGAAGTACAGTAGCCACGAATCAGAGGTACTAGCAATCGTTGAAACGTTAGATCGATTCCGATTTCATTTGATTGGAAAACACTTCTGAGTGGTGTCCGATTGTAGTGCAATATCGGCGATGAAGTTGCTCGATGGTGGCTAAAACTCCAAGAATTCGACTTTGATGTGGTGCATCGAACAGGAAACAATATGAACCATGTCGATGCATTAAGTCGTCGACCACACGAACAACCGCAAGAACCGACAACAATAACAGATAAAGTGCGACTGATACAAAAACCTGATAAGAGCCACTGGTTGATATCATTACAGCGAAAGGACCCAAAACTAAAGGAAATTATGAATATAATTGATGGAGTATGCAAATCAGCCTAATTCGCCCAATTAGAGTGCGATTATACTCTTGACAAAGGAAGATTGATGCGAAAAGTAAATGGCGATCTTAAATTTGGAGTGCCATTAGCCGTCCGTGGGAGACTAGTGAAAAGTTGCCATGACGATGCCGGTCATTTTAGCGTTAATAAAACGGTCCATATGATACAAGAACTATTCTGGTTTACTCGAATGCGCAACTACGTGAAGTCGTACATTGCTTCATGTCCGAAATATTGTTTCAATAAAGTACCAGCCGGAAAAACCGAAAGCCGCTTGTTTTATAAACAGGTTGAACCTATACCTTTTAGGGTATTGCATATTGATCACTTGGGACCATTTCCTAAATGTAACAAAAGCAATCTATACAGTAACGGACCCTTTCAGTACGTTCACAATAGTTCGGGCCACGAGAGCAGCCAACAGTCGACCAGTAGTTACCATGTTGAGGGATACCACGTCATACTTTGGATTAACAATCCATATTATAAAATGTCAGTATTTGCATCGAAAGAATTCGAGGATTACTGTGCAACGTATGATATTCATAACGTGAAGGTGCCTGTGTGAACTCCACGCGCTAATGGCCAAGTTGAGCGCGTTAACCAATCAATATTATCATATCTACGATGTTTGATGGCGGATTGTAAAAAATGGGATGAGCTTCTACCGAGTTTGCAATGGGTGCTAAATTCTCAAATCAACTCGACGATCGGATTCACACCTAATCAGATAGTTTTTGATTTCTGTTTGAGGGATGTAACAGTGAGCCGTATCATCCAAGCACTACAGGACTATAGGGTGACAATAATCGACTGTCGATAAGCGAAATTCGGCAGGAGGCTGCACAGAGTATTAAGACCGAAAAGGAACGATGGAAAATAAGAATCGGCAAGAAACATAAGACTCCTGTTTTAAACGAAGTAGCCAATTTAGTGGTTATACAGAACATACCAATAGCAACCGGGGAGTCCCATTAATTTAGGCCAAAGTATCGAGGACCATATGAGGTGGCCAAAGTTTTGAAAAACGATCGCTATGTTATCAAAAGCCGAGAGGATAATCAGAAACGAAAATTCAGTTCCGTGTTCACAGGTGATAAAATGAAACCATGGTGCCGACTCAGCCCAGATTAAGATACCTACGCCTTTAAAGACGGTGGCGAATACTACGAAGAAATCCAGGACGGCCAAGCTGTCAATTCCAACTTGGCAACACCATAGCGAGGTGCTCAGTTAGTCGAGTCGACTAGAACCAAGCAAGCGGTTGGTAAGAACAACGTATCCTATGGTATGATGGTAAAAGATATTTTTAACGTTAATTGGTGAGCGAGTTAATGTTCATTACTGAAACAAAGCGGTGTTATCTTTTAATTAAAGCAATTTCCTAACATCCATAGTTCTTTTATTTCTGACAATTAGCTCTCGAAGCTACTTGCTGTAGATCATTGCCATATAATATAGAAATAAGGTTGAAATCACTGCCTTTTAAAAGATTGACTGGAAGAAGACGGCCGTCAAGTTCGTCCTCTAAAAATTTTGAATTGGGCGTGTTAAAGTCTCCAATTATTATAATTTTATCTTCTACTTTGGCGATTACAGCCATTGAGTAAATTATTACACAGGCTTTATAGGACTTTGGGGGGATATAGAATACAACAATGTAAAAGTAAAGTTTATTGATTTGAACCCTAACTATAACATGCTGAAAAGTTGTATGAGGCATACTTGTGACAAGTTCACTTAAATGAGAGTTTTGTACAGCGAATAGCATGCAACTGCCTCGGGTTTGCCTGCTACTGAAGAAATCTCGACCTTCTCTATAAATAGACCAACTACCATCGAGGATCATTTCATTACGATATGAATCATTCAACCATGTTTCTGTAAATGCAAGGACAGTAAAAGGGCAAGATTTAGCGTCAAAAAAATTTTATTTGGTTTGCCCCTCATACCACTACAGTTACGGTAGAAAAATCTGCGGCATTGTGGGTAGTTTTTTTATTGTGGACAAAAAAATGTTTCATGTTGCTCTTGTGACCTTTGAAGCAAGGATGTGTAATTTGAGGTCACATAAAAAGGGCAAGTCTCAAAATCTGTCTGAGCTTGATCAGAAATTACACCCAGTTGCTCATGGTACGTAGGATCTTCATCCCAGTCATAATATTTAGAGCACAAAATATTTTCATCTCATCTTCGTTTGTTGGTGCAAAAGATTTTCCTGTTGTAGCCGCAGATTATGTGGCATAAAAATTTGTTTGGTGCGCTAACTCCTTAAACAACTTATCCGGATAAAAGGCAAGAAAAAAGTTCTATAGGAAGTCCTACCCCTTCTTCTATTTATTTATTTATTTATTTCTATTTAACAGAAAAAAATTCAATTACAAAATAGATAAAATGATAGCACAGCAAAATAAATTAAGTAATAGCACAGCATGCAAATAGCAAGATAAAAGTAATAAAAAAGGCAAACACGAGGAGAAAATGAATAAGAAGAATTATTAAGAGTTGAAAAGAAGACAGTTGACAAGTCTTTTATAAATTAAATGCGAGAGGGGGAAGGGCCCAAGCTGAAGGTCATCATGGTTACGAGGTAATCTGAGCAGGTGTGAGTGAAAATACACCAAACTACGTGCGAATGGAACATCAAAGATATTCGACGATCTTGGAGAACGCATAACGCGGCTCACTGGAACCTGGTTGGCTAGGCGTGTATCGAGCAAACCACGGCAAAGCCTGTAAAGGAAACATTCATCAACGTAGAGTCGACGCCTTTCTAGCAGGGGAATATTGAGGATAGATAAGTGTGATTCATAAAAAACGTAGGGTATCTGGAACTTCAAGAAGACGATCCGGGTGAATCTTTTTTGTACAGCTTCTAGCGTGTACTTCAAACACATCAAATGAGGCGACCAAACTAGCGAACAGTACTCAACTTGAATATAATTTAACACACTACAAAGGATCGGAAAAAATATAGGACTTTCTTACAATCAAGCCAGAAATGCGAGAGGCTTTAGAAGTAATTTCAGAAACAAGTCCCTGAAGTGTATCACCGTACATAGGTATGAACTATTTAACGTAAATTGAAAGCGTTTAGGGCAAGGGTTGTTAGAAAATGAAAGATGGATGCACTTAGAAACATTTAGTGTAAGTTGGTTATAAGAACTCCAAAATAAAATGGTATTCAAATCTTCTTGAAGCAAGGCGCAGTCATCGATTGACGAGACTATTTTGAAAACTTTGACGTCATCTGCATAAAAAAGACAGGAGGAGTTGATGACAGTGGATGGTAAGTCATTTATAAATAGAGTGAACAATAGTGGGCCAAGACTGGATCCTTGAGGAACACCTGAAGATGCATGGAAGGGGGTAGAAAGGCAACCTTGAAAAGATACCTGACTGACACGATTGGATAAGTAAGAGAATAGCCAGTGAAGCAAATAATCAATTAAAGTTTGCTGAACAAAATATTCTGATTTACTGAGTCGAAGGCTTTAGAGAAATCCAAATACAAGGTTTCGACTTGTAAACATTCCTCAATGGGTTTTGAAGCAACGGTCATGAATTCTAACATATTCGTTAAGGTTGATCGCCCTTTGATAAAACCATGTTGTTCAGGAACGAACAACTCATGAGTAACTGAAAAAAGGTGCATGTACACGATTTTCTCCAGTAGTTTAGAGAAACAGGGTAATAAGGAGATAGGCTGATAATTGGCAACGTCTAAGGTGCTACCTTTTTTAAAAATAGGAGTAACATAGGATCTTTTCCAACACGAAGAAAAAGAGCCTGAAGATAAGCTAGTAGTGAAGAGAAAGGAAAGGAGGACACAAAAAGAAGTAGCTAATGATTTCACAAAATGATTAGGAATACCATCGGGACCTGAAATAACAGAGTCATCAAGTTCTAAAATAAGCTTCATAACATCTTATGGATAGCAAGTGAAGGTGGCGTGTGTATGATTGGGAACGAAGGGCTATTACAGGTAATAGCATTAAAAGTAGAAGAAAACTAAGTTTTAAAAAGTTCACAGATCTCAAGAGGTGAAGTTGCTAAGCAGCCATTCAAAGGAAGCGAAGATGGGATATTGGAAGAGGATTTGAGAGAGCGTATATATTTCCAAAATGGTTTTGAATGTGTTTAGTTTAGAGAGCCTTCAATACTATGAAAATAAGAAGCTTTAGCGATCTTTATCTTTTTCTTAGCTACCGACCTCAGATGACAAAAAGTTGTAAGTGACTCAGTGGATCTGTCACGTGAAAAACTTTGACGAGCTTGATTTTAAGCTTTCAGGGCTCGTCTCACATCGAGAGTTAGCCAGGGACAGTCATGAGAGTTTCTTATACTGACAAGCGAAGTCGAATTAGAAATAGCAGCCCTTAGGAAATCATAGAAATTGTTACAACAAGTATCCGAGTCAAGACGCCGAAAGAAGGAGGACCAACAACAGAGTGAATTGTTTCGGAAACTTGCTCATAATTAGTTTTATAAAAGTCAAAGCGCTGACGCTATTTCCGACGATAACGGATAGAAGCAGTAAAGAAAATTTCAAAGCGTAAGTGGGGATGATGGGGATCAGGAGAAAGATAAGGAAAAAGAACTGGAGGTGAGGATAACAACGATTGCTCCATACTACAAAAGAATACGTCAAGAATATGATTATTAACATCAAGAAAATTATTAAATTGACCCAGGGAACATATGGACATAAAAGAAGACACTAACGACCAAATTTGAGATGAGTCAGAATCAACCTGATTGCCATCCCACGAGAGTTTAGGAAGATTAAAATCTCCACATAAAATAAGGTGACAACTTGAAAAGTGCGATAAAAAATACTAGATATTTCGGTGAAGAAAGTTTCGTTGACCAAAAAAGGAGACTTATAAGGTATATAAGTGGAAAAGACAAGAAGAAAAAAGGAAGACAAAATAACTTCTTTTGCCCCCACACATTCTACAGGAGCAGTGAAAAGTAAATTTGTTAGAGGAACGCCAGTAAAGGTATTCTTGTAGGCGACTAGGACACCTCCTCCGTCTAACTTGTTGGATATTAACCTATCACAATCACGCCTAACAATTGTGTGATAAGGGAAAATTTCAGTCAAATATGCTATCAGTCAACCAGGATTCAGAAATACAGATTATACTATCGTTAGAGAGAGAGAATAGGATAAAGCTAGATCCTTCAGCTTGGATCTTAAATCTTCGTCAATATAACGATATTCACTGTGTTGCTCGTAGACATTTAGTGTTTTAAAGCTCAGAACGATTGATATTGGGCTCCACGATGTCTTCAGGATGAACATCTTTATCTTCATCACTACTTTTATACTGCTCATCTCCAGATTCTCCATTAGAGGAAATGTCTTCGAATATTAGCCTCTCAAATTCCTGGTAATCCATTTGCTTGAGGACAAAAATATTAAAATTTTTGCCATGAGAACGAAAAAATGTTATATCATAGATATTTGTCAAGTGGCGGCTTAGTGGTGTCGTTTGATACCACCTAATTTTTGAGTTCAGAAGTATAAATTCTAAACCAATAGCCCTCAGAACACGTCACTTATCATAAAAATAGCTCATAACATCATGTTTTATAAACATACATGCCATATTTTCGCAGCGTTCAATAAAAAGATTGACGAACAAAATTCATTTTCATATTCGCACAAAAATTGTTATTAACGATTGTGTTTAATCTTTTAATCCTGAGAACATAGTGAAATAAACGGAAATACTCGTATTTGGTTACGCCCGCTATAAATGCTCACTAGTATAACAATTGACAGCTGGTATAGGGTAAATATCAATAAGTTAGGTACGTAGCGAGTTTTAAAAAAGTGGTAAAAGGGTAATACAGGCTTTTCCAATAAGAGGTGTTATTTTGATGTTAAAGAAAATATAAATGATCGGATGTTTATTTTATTATAAAGACAAAGGTATGCTGTTAATAGTGAAAAATAACATCATGCAAATGACTACCACGACCACGCTTACAGGACCATATCCTTTTCATGAAATTTTCCATTACCGAATCGCAAAGTGGCTGCCCTATGTCCTCAATAGCATCACGAATTCCATCTTTGAGGTCCGGAAACTTTTCCCGTAAAAGATAAATGGTTACGTTGCTTGTGTGGCACATAGCGCCGTATTGTTGAAAGCAAACGTTGTCCAGATTAATACCATCCAATTTCGGCCATAAAAAATCATTAATCATCTCTCGATAGCGCAATTCATTCACCATAACTGGTGCTCCAGCCTCATTTTCGAAAAAGTAAGGTCCAATGACTCCGCCGGACCATAAACCGCACCAAACAGTGAGTATAGAGAGGCTTTTCAACAATAATTTTTGGGTTTTCTGAGCCCTAGATGCGACAATTGTGCTTGTTGACGAAGCCACCGAGGTGGAAATGGGCCTCATCACTCAAGATGATTTTGCGATGGAGTTCCGGATCATTTCCATGCATTTCAAGGACCCAACCAGCAAAGACACGACGTTGTTGATGATCGACCGGCTTGATTTCTTGTGTTAACAGAACTTTATAAGCCTTAAGACCCAAATCTGTATGCGAAATCTGGTGTAATGACGTTTGTGGAATGCCTAATTCCAAAGAACGACGAGAAATGGATAAACCTGGGTTTTCTTGAATACTTTCGGCTACAGCAGCAATATTCTTGGCTCTTCTTGAGTGAAGTGCTCGGGTTTTATTCTTTACATCACTAAATTGTCCCAGCAGCTCGAATTTTTCCACCAATTTCTGTATTGCGGTCCGACAAGGTGCTTCACGACGACCCAAAAATGTTGGAGTTTTACGAACCGTATCTGCCAAATTTTCACCATTTTTATAGTGTATTTTAATAATTTTAATGCAATGTTGAAGCATGTATCGTTCTATTTTATTAATGGCGTAGTTTCTACTTGTCAAATGTCAGCTTCAAAAATGGCATCTACCGAAATAGCGGGCTATTCAATATAACACCTCCTATTGGAAAACCCTTCACTAGTAAACTTGAAAGAGTTAAGGAGCACTGGGATTGTTATATACTCGAAAATATTATTTAGATGCAAATTTTCATAAGTATTTATGAGTCTAAAAAGTGGGACTAGAAACTTGTATCTTGGTTAATCCGGTGCGATCTCAGTAAATGAAACCTAGATAGCATGTTTAAATTTTGGCCTCTTCTCATGTGCTAATCTATACGTCGGAACATAAGGAATGATATTAAATTTAACATTTGTAGTATAACCATTTGTACATCAAAGTACTTTGATAGGTTGAACACCCTAAAAATGGTCTTTTGTTAATTTATGTTTTTCAAGATTTTGATACCCTCGTAGTAATCAAAGCTATAATATTTTCATATTTCAGGTGACTGTATAGATCCATCATGTTCTGGTCATGGAACATGTGTTGCTGGACAATGTTACTGCAAGGCGGGATGGCAAGGTGAAGACTGCGGTACAATTGACCAACAAGTCTATCAATGCCTGCCTGGCTGCTCAGAACACGGAACGTATGATTTGGAGAGTGGAGCGTGTGTTTGTGAACGACATTGGACCGGTCCTGATTGTTCTCAAGGTAAGTTATTGAAAGCATTCTCTATTCATTCAACTTCCCTTTCTGCACAAGAGTATATTCATAGAGTCGACTGGATACTAAGTTACTTTAAAACACTCCAACCCTTATTCACATTCATTGCTGCTCCTAGTCTTTTGCTCTTGGATGCTCTCGAGCTTCAAACAAAGGACTGACATAGTGTGTCCCTATGCAATGTAGAAAATTCACCAGACAAAAGTATGTAATAGAATTGCCCGAACTAAGATTGTACAATAGCGTTGATGAGATAAAAGGAAGCCTCACTAGTCTCGTAAAATCTCTGCCACTGACTTTCAGTCATGTGAAATTGTCTGTTGTCTGTCGGTACATTGACTATGTCGTCCACTATGGTAAAAAGCAGTTTAAAATTGTACCACAATTCAAGCTCTACACAAGCTTGACTTTTGTAAATCAAAGGGAAGTTTTGTGCATTATCAGCAGAAATTTTGAAATATGTAAGGCTTCACGTTTGGGTAATGAAGCTGTGCAAAAGGATGGTAAAATTGAGCGAACCGACACAATGAATAAGGTTTCAGTGTTAGGGGATGCAACTAAAGCGGTGGAAAAGAGCTTAACTATGAACTAATAAATGCTCCTTTGAGTGCATGGAACTTGACAAAAGATTAATTAAAATTAGTACTGCTGCATGGATTTTACTAAATGTAATTATGCTCGATTGCAACAAAATGAAATTCTCCCCAACAAAGAGGAAACCTCACGCGCTAGGAGTGATATATCAAAGGGGTAAATGCAACCATTTAACTAGACTTTATAAGTAGCGTGTTTTTTCCTTTAAACAATTTCAACATAACGTATTTCAATTTTAATTTTCCATAACTCAGCGTAAAGGATTATATCTCTCTTTTTGTTTGATATCAACTACTTATGAAGCTATCAGTTTCAGTAGTTCTGCTGAGAAATAAGTGACTACAAAAACGATCAGTAAGCCTATATTCGATGAAAATACTAATCGAACCTCGGCGCTAATATTTTTCAGAGTACTTCCCTATGCGGCAATAATGGTACACTAGAAGGTTATATGATCAGCATTGCTTAATTTTATTCGTACTCATATCAGCTTGGTGTTCAAGTTAAATATCGATACTGAACTTGATTCCACCAACAAAAACCCGAAATCTCGAATGACTTTCAACCCAAAATCTTCACCGTCAAAAATCAGCCTCATCCGAATCAAAGGAATGATGCCTCATTTGATTGGAACTACATTTTCCAGGATAAGTGCATGTAATCGTAATACATTGATAGTGAGTTTGCCAAGAAAATCTTTGTCAGCTTACTGCCAAACGTTTTTATGCAAAGAATCACAACCACCCTCCCACCGTATGGCGATGGAATAAGGACTTCTAAACTCCAGTATTTGGAGGCATACGATCCATCCATTGACAACAATATTCGAAGGAAAGGCGAACGAATTTTACGAGCAATCGTAAATCTCCTGCAACAGTATGGCTGTAAGTAGTCAGGATGAAATGGACGATGTTGGGCTTATGTTCGCGAATAAAAGCCGATTTCGTTGTTGCCGTTGTCATCGTCGTCCTTGTGCTGAACAGAAAAAAAGGACCTGTGGCAGAACGAATTTTTTAACGACACAGCATTCTTTGTAAGTGTTATTGCCTTCGACATTGTATGCGTCCCAGTATGTCCTGTTAGCAATTCCGAGCGTTACATGTCCTCATCGGATGATGCCAATGGGTTCGGGGGGGTTCATTTGAATTGCATGTGTGTTGTGACCGTGTTGGGCTGTGCACAAAATGGACAGACACATCACGCTGACAGACATTTCCTCTTTATGGTGGCGCACAGCTCGCCACCAAGAGGCCACGAGATAGAAAGCTCCACTATAAAAGTGTCATATCTTTATGAAAAATCGATAAACCAAACCCACACAATTGCACTTCTCACGTTCTCGCCATGAAAGCTTTCAATGTATTTGAACTATGTATACCCATGAACGCCTCATACAGATTCCTATAGCGAGCGAACGAGTACGACCGAGGACGTGGATGTAAGGCCTTGTATCCTTTTGCGAGATATTTTTCGTTACAACATGGAGGAGCATAAAATATTTCGGAAATGTTTAAAGGCCATGAACATGACATGATGGTAAATGACTGTAAGAGATTTTCATGCTGTTGTGGTTTTTATCTTCTCTTCGTGTGTGCCATATTCGGAAGCATAATGGAGCAGAAGTGGTGACGGGGGCGAGCCAGGCCTGAACCTCATCTCTGCTCCGTGCCAGGATATAAACGTAAAGGTGGAAGCAATGATGATGACTCCACCACAAACAGGTTACACTCTAGTATTCTATGCTCAAATCTTATCTGTATCAAAAGTGCCACCCATCCGCATCCTCTCAAGTGCCACCGCTGCCACTCTGTTCGGTATCTATCGAATCCTGCCGCTCCTATTCCCATGCCAAATCCAGATAGCGCTCTCAAAAAAAGCATTACGTATGCGGTAAGCACTTTTCTCGCATATCTATAAGCAAATGTTGTTGCTAAAACAACAATCAGCGTCGGTATAGTGATAATGTGCAAAGCCAAAAAGACTGAAAAGACTGGTCATCGGAATAATGTCGGTAATTTGGCGAATTCGTCATAGGCAGGGTGAAATTTTGCTGGCATTTGCGAAAATTCAAACAGTATGTGCAGACCGTATAGGAACGCGAAATGAGTGGCAGATTTGGTAATTCCGGGACTGAATGAAGGTTGGGGTGTGTGTGGAGTCAGTGGATGGTAGGTATGCCAGGAACGCTTGCTGTTTTCCCTTATAAAAGGGGCATGAAAGCATTTTTTTTTTATTTTTACTCAACATACATTCGGGGAAAACATGTATGTGGGTTCGTGCTGTCAATATTTGTGGTTTTATTGCTGTGTCAATATTTTCGAATCATCAAAACAACAAGAAAAAATACAAAATGTACGAATTTTGATCAACAAATTGTTGATGCAATGATGTAATAATATGATGATTATAAATAATACTTGAGGGTTAGTGTTCGTGTGTGCCGTTGGTTAGAATCTCTTTCAAATTGGCGATATTTTGAGGAAGGATCTGTATTGGTAACTTGATGGCTCTCAAATCTTTTGTTACTTTTTGAGTTATGACTAAGTCAATTTTAACTTTTTGATGATCCTCAAGAGAGTTTTGGTGTTTGAATTTATCATTCTGAATTTGCCGAAAACATGATCAGAATATGAACATTCGCTGTTATGCTCAAAATGTTGAATTGTAATTAACAAAACATGCGAGCTGATAATATCGTAACAAAAGGCATCACTATAAATTTTCAAACGATACCATTACATCGCTCTATAATGCATAATCCTCATTGCCGGGCAAATCGTCAGTGGAAACGCTTTCATGCATTAAGCGCAAACAGATGAAATGAGGGACAACACAATACCCTCATTACCGTTGAATGTAGCAATTATACATGATGGACGTGATAACAAAGTCTGGTCGTTATATGTGATTCCATTCTAAGCACATTACACTTGTACTGCGAATGACAGGTGTAAAATATTTTAGTCCTTTACGCGATAGTGGTTTAATATTCCTGAGTAGAGATGAGACATAATGTTTTAAACGATTCGAGGAAAAAAGATTCTTAATACAAAGTTTTGTTCTAGTTTCGTTGAGTCGTATCTTTAGTTCTTTCTTTATCTTGGAAATTTATATCGAATTCATCTCAAAAAATCTTGAATGGCACGTTGCTATTGTTTCTGGTACCCTCAAGATGAGTGAAATATTTTGAGAACATTTTAGTCGATCAACATTAGGCAAAATCTCTCTTGCATACTGGGGATTTCTTCAAATGCAGTACAAAATACTGCAGGCTGCAACAAAGCCTGTTAAATTATGTCAATCTATTCTCAAAGGTCTACGTTCAAATAATCAAATCAGGTTTGGGGTATAGTAGAAGCTTATCAGAGGCTCCTTGTTTATTGGCTTCCGCATATCAGGAGCAATGAAAGTCTAGGCATTTTGAAAAAAAATAGTTCGGAACTCCAATAAATATGATTTTAGGGGTAGAAAATTACTTTAAACAAGACCAAAAATTCGAGAATAGGTAATTAAGGCCTGAAGAAAAAAATTGCGCCAGTTTAAAAAAAAACTGCTAGATTACAAATTAATTATATGAAAGCTTTTCCACGTGAGTTCAAAACAAACTTGCCAGGGTTTCTTCCATTTTAAGTTACTCCGCCAAATAGGACCTGTGTTTCGGTTTGATGTTGACCCGTTTTGACTCCTTTGAGTCATCTGCAGTTTGACACTGAAGCAAAAGCCGACGACTTTTCAAGAAGGAAAAAAGCGTGATATAGTGTTTAGACTGCATCAGAAAACTATACTCAAGTACTTTAGATAGTGTAAGCTAAAAGGTATTTGTAGTTTTCGCGCATGTAAGCTGATGACTAGTACAAACACAAATTTGATTTTGATCCACGTCAAAACTTAGTGAGAAGTTGTCTCAAGTACACTAAGTATGAGCTTTAGTACAATATCGAGTAAAATTTGTATACAAATTTTGTAAAAAACAAGTTGGGTAGACAGACCAACGCTCATGTCAGAAGGGTTTTGTACCCAACATCTTCGAAATACGGCCACCAGCAACAAATAAAGCCAAGAAAAATGTCAAAGAGATGTATACGTTTAAAGGAAAATTTATTGTTTCTCCATTTTGAACGGTCGCCATTTTGTTCCAAACTAATACAAATCACTCAAATTATAAATTCCAAAAAATTTGTATTGTTATAAATCCTATCTGAAAATTTTAACAAATTCGAATCAAAATTGCAGTGTCTGAATCGATGGGAAGTCCATAAAATACCAAGACCGTGTGTTATTGTTGTTGTAATTGCAGAAATTTCAAATGGCTATAACTTCCGCGAATATGATTCGATTTTCATCAAACTTGCAGAGTATTGGGCTCTTACGTGTAACCACTTAAATATCGAATTTTGTTGAGTTTAAGGGGTACCTATATGATTTTATTTATTTATTTATTTATTTATTGCCAAACAAGGCATCATTTAACAAAACACAAAGATATTACAATTTATACATTGGGTTACTTAATGATCTACTGTATCCGGGAAGAGCAGGATTGTGTAATTATGGACTTGAAAAGGGACTTGGAAATGGTGTTGGAATAATGATTGCTGAATTTGTTATATGCTTTACAACATCTATTTATTGGCGCGTTATCCGCATATATGGTCCGATGTGTTCTTGTGGTGAACATAGGAGAATTTCCGGTAACTCTAGAAGGGTTATTCAGCCGTACCTTCTCGGAAATAAATTTCACGTTAATATTACCCCTAAGCACATCGAAAATTAGGCATGAGGACAACGCAGTTCGCCTAGAAGCTAGTGATGCCATATTCAATATTTCGAGTCGGTTATCGTAGGATGGAAGGCTATGGAAATCGCTGGGGTCATAGAGGGACCTTAGGTCAAAGTGTAAAAATTGTTTTTGTACCGACTCGAATCTAGTTTTACGAATGTTGTAAATTGGGTCCCAGATCAAACAAGCGTATTCGAGAATGGGACGAACAAGTCAAGTGTATAGCGATTTTGTTGCCCAAATATTCTCGAATTCTTTGGCTCTCCTTTTGATGAAACCTAGCATCCTATTAGCTTTAGTGAGGGCTTCGTCATGTTGAAGATTGAACCGAAGCTGTGTGTCTAAGATTACGCCTAGATCTACTATGCTTTCAACTCTGCTCAAACTCGTGCTTTTGATTTGATAATCGTTAAGGATGATTTTTTTTTTCTGGCAAAACTTATGACATGGCATTTATACAAATTGCGTGCAAGTTGATTATCGTTGCACCATTGGAGCAAAATATTTAATTTGGATTGAAGAAAGGAAGCGTCAATCTGCGATTTTATAATGTGATATACCTTCAGATCATCGGCATAAAAAAAGGTGAGGTATATCGGATAGTGCCGCTGAAAGGTCAGATATGAAGATATTGAAAAGTAATGGACCCAGATGACTACCCTGAGGAACCCCAGAGAGGGCATTAATTTTCTTCGATAAGCGACCTTGGAACTTGACACATTAGATGCGGTTTTTCAAATATGAATGAATCCAGTTAAGCGGTGGGCCAGTGATTCCAAAACTATGCAGTTTTTTATCAATATTTCATGATTCAGGCGGTCAAACGCCTTGCTGAAATCGGTGTATATGGGGTCGATTTGGTTACCTTTTTCCATCGCACATAGAATGTCTGACGTCAACACGACAAGGTTGGTGGTAGTAGATCTGCTTTTCCCGAAACCATGTTGCTCGTCGTTGAGATAAGGTTCAATAAGAGGTGAAATTTTATCGCATACAATCTTTTCAAAAAGCTTCGGTATGGAAGATAACGTAGCGATTCCCCTATAATTTTCAACAGACCGCTTTTCGCCTTTTTTATGGATTGGTATTATATAAGATGGTTTCAAATGTGAGGGGAAAACACCGCTCGAAAGCAATTTATTAAAAATGAGGAAAAGAGGGAGGGACAAATTATCTTTACAGAGGGCCAAAAAACGAGTGGGTATGAGATCGGGGCCAGGTCCTTTACTCAAATCAAGAGCTTCGATGGCTTGACGAATTTCCTCTTCAGATATCGAAATACTATCGCTCTTTGCTTTTGGTGCTACTTCAGAGGACGGAAGGTTTTGAGAGTTTCCAGGATCGCAGTAGATTCCTTGGAAAAAATCAGCAAAAAAACTCACAAATTTGCTCTGGAGAAGAAGAGATAGAATCATTGTGTTTCATTGCTGAAGGGTAACCATGTATCTTACGTTTTACGTTGACGAATTTGAAAAATGTTCTAGGATTCCAAGTGATTTCTTCACCTACAACATTTATGTAGGATTTATATGCTTCTTGAGATTTAATTTTAAACTCATTAGCGAGCTCGTCATATTTTCTCTTAAACTCCTCGCCAACGTTGTTACCATTTTTAGGGTTTTGTACTAAAATACAAAGCCCTACTGCAATCACGACCTGTGTCCGTCTGTCCGTCCGTCCGTCCGTCCGTCCGTCCGTCTGTATGTCACAGCACTTTTTCTCCGAAACTATAGAGGCTACAGCCATGAAACTTTGTGGAAAGGTCAGAAGTGGTGACCTCTTGAAATTTCAAGGGTGGAAAAATTTTTCAAAGGGGTTTAAGGGGGGTCTCCCCGTATAGGGAGGTGACCCCTCAAAAAAAATTTTTCACCATTGGTAGTCGAGTAGGGTGTCATTGGAAAGGTCTCAATGAGATCTTTTCAAAACAAGTCTTAAAATTGCCTTTTGAGCACCGAGGGGGGCAGGGGAAGGGGAAATGTACGAACTTTTCGCGTACCCCCCCCTCGCGATTGGAAACCTTCCATCCGAAAAATTTGAAAAAAATCATGAATGTAGGCCTTAATGAGTACAACAACAACAAATACATGAGAAGTCGAAATTCACTCAACTTTGTAAGTAATAGTATGATTTGTCGATTTTATATTTTCTTGAATTGAAATCCAAACGGTACCCTTAAACTCAATAAAATTTAGCAAACGGATGACTTTTTATAAGATTGATCTTTTCTGAAAGTTTCATAAAGATCGAATAGTATTTAATGAAGTTATAGCGATTTGAATTTTCCTGTATTACTATGGAAAAAAATGCGCTGTATTACTATGGAAACATATGGCTATGGAGCCATATGCGCTTTTTATCGATTTAGGCACTACAGCTTTGCTAGGATTTGCATGAAAATTTCAGGAATGATAGGTATCATGAAAATGAGAAAATACAACTGAAACAAGTCGAAGAGGCAGGAGAGAGCTCCTAGCTAACGGGCTTTGGAACCATTCTAGGATTCGAAAAAATAGGCCATGAATCGATGATTACAGTACAGAAGAGTGGCCTCTGAAAAAAAGTTTTATGAAAGGTAGCCGATATGAATATCAACTGAAAGTTCTCTATGAGAGCTTTTCAAAACAGTTCTTAAACTGACAGTTTTTGCTTCAGTGGGGGCACAGGGGGGGGGGGGGGGGGAAATACATGAAAAATGTGTTTCTAAAAAATCTGGAAAAATTATCAAGGGAGATATCTATGGGTATAAGTAAAACAAAAACCTCAGAAGTCACAATTCTTTCAACTTTGTTAATAATAGTATGATCCTCGAATTTCACATTTTCTCCAATAAAATCGTCTTTGACATGTTTCTTGATTTTATTCGTTGCTGATTACTGCACTTTGTAAGTTGAGTACAAAACCCTTCTGACATGAGCATAGGTCTGTCTACCCAACTTGTTTAATATTTTATATAGCTTGTTTCGTTGGTTTCTCAAATGTCTCAGGTCACTTCCCAGCCAGGGTTCAGAAACCTTGTCTTTTTTCTTAATTTTAGGCACAAATGAATCAACAGCGTCAAGAATGATTTGATAAAAGGTGGATAAGGCTTGATCCAAGTCTAATGTTGACAAAGTACCAGTCCAGTTGAAAGTTGATAGAAGGCTGTTAATATTGTTATAATCGCCATTACGAAAGTCATATACAATCTCATTATTGTAAGAAAAAGGGTTTACTGAATCAGAAGTGGAAAGTTCAACAGAAAAGGCGGAGTGATGAATTGTGTTGGAAAACAGGTGCTTGCTCTCATCAGTTGGCTTGACCACTACTTCGTCATGTGCATTTGTGAAAATGAGGTCTAACGAATTACCGTTTTGGTTGGGGATAGGAGCGGTTTGCTGCAAATCATTGACATATAGGGTGCTCACTAAGTTAAAGTCATTGCTGTCTAGAAGATTGACGGGAAGAAGATTACCAAGTTCATCGGTTACGAATTTAATGTTTGGCCGATTAAAGTCACCAGTTATAATGACTCTGTCTTCTTCATTAATTCCGGCAGTAATTCCAGCTATGATGTCACATACAGCATTATAGATAATTTCGACAGGTTCTGGAGGTAAGCATGATTTTGGAGGGACATAGAAGACGCCAATATATGCAGAAAATTTCTGCAGCTTTATTTGCACTATTTTATGCTGGAATAATGAATTTGATAGCGTCTTGACGGGCTCACTAAGGAGAGAGTTATATACAGCAATCAATACAACACCCCCGGGTCTTTGTCCAGTACTAAGGAAATCTCTGTTGTCTCTGTAAATGGACCAATTATTGTCCAGAATCTCCTCATTTTTGTGAGAGTCATTTAACCATGTTTCGGTCAGGGTTAGTATATTAATATGGCAGATTTTGCGTCAAGAAACAGTTGGGGCAGTTTATTACGGATACCACTACAGTTGTGGTAAAACATTTTAAGACTATGTTGAATAGACTTATGAAAGGGGACGAAAAAATTTGTGTTGGTTTTCTCTTGTCCTTTGTAGTGAAGATATATAACTGGAACTAACAAAGGAAGCATAGGTCTCAAGATCTTTTTTCGCCTGGTCTATGGTCACACCCAACTCTTCATGATAGGAAAAATATAAGTTCCGAAAGGCGTCAAGATCGACCGGAAGGCCTTCTCTTTGAATAATGATGTTGAGACTAGTCCTCATTTTACCTTTAATACAGGTTGTTTCCGGCGCTTTATGCATGTAGGAGAGGTAAAGGCGAACACATTCATAAATTTTGTGCTCTCTGAGCCTTGAAATAAGGTACCTTTTCTCCAGATCGTTACTCGAGACAATAGTGGCCTTAGCAGTGGGTGGCAAGAGTGGATCTAGAAATGATTTGCTCTTGTTTGAAGTGGTTGATAAAGTTGGCAGTCCGGATGAGCTCGTGGCTGGTGGTATTTGGTCTTCACCACGCACGAAACTACTGTACCTAGTTGTTGAGATGGATGTTTCAGGTATCGAGGACGGATCTTTAGTCATCTCATTGACACTCGATCGCTCTTTTCCAGAAATTTTTCGTGGTTAGCCACAAATCTCCTTAGTCGTGTTGACTTCTGGCTCATTTAACGTATCACTTTTCAATAAAATAGGAGGAGGTAAGGATGGAGGTGCGTTATAAGAGAAGTTGGATGAAATTGAAGTGTTAGTTATGGAGTTAGGAATACGTACTTTCTTATAATTACTTTTGTCACGGCTGGCCTTGGATTCTGTGACTCCATTACGCTCCTTGCATAATTTAAAGCTCATACCGTTCCACATGTAGTTGCCGTTCTTTTTTCTGTAGTTTTCTGTAGTAGAAGTGTGAAATTCGAAGATCATACTATTATTAACTTCTAAGGTATTTGTTGTTGTTGTACTCATAAACATCTACCTCTTTGATTTTTTTCAGATTTTTCGTATCACAGATGTCCAATCGCGAGGGGGATACACATTTTCCGTTTATTTCCCCTTTGTGTGCGCCCCCTGAAGCGAAAAAGGTCAGTTTAAGACCTGTTTTGATAAGTTCTCATCAAGACCTTTCATATGATACTCATATCGACTACCTTCGATGAAAATTTTTTTTTCGGGGCCCCTTCTCCATATGGAGAGACCCCCCTTAAATACCTCATCCCGTTTTTTGCGATTAAGTTTCCAAGAGAGCACCATTTTTGCTCCTACATGCAAAATTTGATATTTCTAGCTCAAGTAGTTTGCGAGAAAAACTGCTTTGACACGTGGACCGGCGGAAAGACAGACAGGTCGCGATTTTAGTAGGGTTTTGACAAATTATTTTACAAACCCTGAAAACCAAGCATACATCAACTTTCCGTTTGGGAAATGCTGATCTTCGCAAAATGCTTATCTGATCCACTGCTGACAGTGGTCCATCACGTCAATTAATTGACGTACATGAACATTCTCATATAGGAACCACGCATGATTACAAAAGACTTAAGCATTGCCAAGCATGGGACAAGCATTGGCCAAGCGTTTGTCAAGTGTTTGCCAAGCATTAGCCAAGCAATAGCTCATTATTAGTCAGGAAACCAAATCCATATAGAAATATGTGGTAACATGATAATTATGAATAAGGTGACCATTTTTTTATTGGTCAAAGCGGGACACCCTCAAACTTTAATCCATCAAAACCAAAATAAATGTTTATGATGAAGTTATAATATCTTTCTTTATTGATAAAAATGGAAAAGACACTTTATTTTACACAGTCTAGTGTGCTTGTTTATTATATTTTTCAGATGACCAAATTTGCTTTAGTATATCAGGTTTTGTCTTCAAATGAGAATGTAGCTGTTGGCATGACATATTAATGTTATGTTTTATTACCAGAATGGCTTTTAGTACTGCGACTTCTAGCTGCGTTTTCTCACTAGTCCAGATTTTGTTTATTTGAGAAAATATTCATTCAACTGGAGCGTTACTGCCTGGAAGACACAAAATATATTCAACTATGACGCGGAATGTATTATATTCTAGCTAGTTTGCCTAGGAGTACCTGAATACTTCCATCCAACGATTCTCAGTATTAATGTTGTTGGTGTTCCACTCTGTTACTTTTTGACTTGTAATATATTTATAAACCAAAGAAAATTCATCAAAAACGTTTACATCTTCACTGCTACTCATAAATCCCTTTTCTATGAGCAAATCCATCACATTTTGAACTTGCTCCCGTATGGGAACTGAGATTAGGTCCGCTCATTCAGACACCTCTAATTCTGTGTTGAATTGGTACCACTGCTCTGAGTATTCCTTACATGTTTTGTAAAATCCTGCTGTCGTTAATTTCACACTTTCTTCTTCAACAACACCAACTTCATGCGATTTCAATAACATATTACGGGTGACGTGAGGCAGAAACCATGAGTTTGATTTTAGCGCCAAGTTGTCTATGAGCCGTTTAACTTCCTTTGCCGCTTCAACTGCAAACATGGATTGCCCATCGATTTTCAATACGGCTTGATGAAAAATAGCTGACTGCGCCTGAATAAAAAACAACCACAGCTCAGAGGTAGGGCTTTTAAAGAAAACTTTTAATATTTTGGGGCATTTATCGATACTCAGAAAATAATTTTTCAATGGTTGAAGTATTTTAAATACTCTCTCCAGTACAAGCATTAGCGCTAGCCATCTAGTTTTGCTATAGCCTAAAACTTTCTGATATTCTGTGCCAGCTGCTCCACAGAATTCTTTAAGCGCTTCAACACGGACGCTAGACATGTAAGAAAAAAAAGAATAAATTTTAACAATGATGCTATCGAAGTCAACAGGAAGACAATCTGCTGCTGTTTTGATCGCACTATGGATTTTTTTTTCAAAAGTTTGGTTCAATTTAGAGTAAACATTATTCATTCCTTTTCTGTTCTTTCCTCCGGAATCGGTGTTTGTAAGATCTCCACAAAATGCTACAACTTTCGACTCCAGTTCCATTTTTAGGGTTTTGTAAAATAATTTTACAAAACCCTACTAAAATCACGACCTGTCTGTCCGTCCGTCCGTGTGTCACGGCTTCTACCAAAGCTAGAAACATAAAATTTCGTATGCAGGTGTAAAGTGGTGCTCTCTTCAAAGTTCAACAACAAAAAAAATTTATAAGGTATTTAAGGGGGTCTCCCCATATAGAGGAGTGGCCCCCGAAAAAAAAATTCATCAAAGGTAGCCGATATGGGTATCAAATGAAAGGTCTTGATGAGAACTTTTCAAAACAGGTCTTAGTTTGATGCTTTCTGCTTCGAGGGGTGCACAGGGAGGGGAAATATACGAAAAATTAGTGTCCCCCCCCCTCGCGATTGGACACCTGTGATCCGAAAAATCTGAAAAAAATTATGGAATTAGGTGACTATGAGTACAACAACAACAAATACTTTAGAAGTCATAATTCATTCAACTTTGTTAATAACAGTATGATATTCAAATTTTAAATTTTCCCCAATAAATCGCATCGGTTCCCTTAAACTAAACAAAATTCGATATTCACGTAGTTCTACTAGGGGTCCTTATACTTTATAAGTTTGATGAAAATCCAATGATATACGCGGAAGTTATAGCCATTTGAAATTTCTGCAATTACAACAACAATAACACATGATTTGGGTATTTTATGGACTTTCCATCGAATCATTCACTACAGTTTTGACTTGCTCTTCTTGAAATTTTCCAATAAGGTCAATAACATTAATATTTTTGAGAATTCATGACTTGAGTGATTTTTGTTGGTTTGCGAAAAATGGCGGCCGTTGAAAATGGAAAAACAATGGATTTTCTTCTAAACGTGAACATCTCTTTGACATATTTCCTGACGTTATTCATTGCTGTTGACTGCATTTCTGTGAAGTTGGGTACAAAACCCTTCTGACATGAGCGTAGGTCTGTTTACCCAACTTGTTTTTAACTGCATCAAGTAATCCACAACTATGTCTGAAGTTTCCCCTGGTTGCTCGGCAAACTCTAAAATTTTTACTTTTGCTCCTTTCTGTGGTAAAAAATAGCATACCAAAATTGGAATAAGCTTTATATCACAAACGATGCCCGATTTTTTCCATATTTACAAATTCAATGAGAGCGTTCACACTTGGGTGTCTGTAAAAAAATAATATTAAACGTACCTTTATGAATTTTTCACATTAAGTTGTTGAAAGACGGTATTGTCAATCGCAGTAATTGTTTCTTTAAAACTACCTGCATTCATAAGTCAGGTCGGGTACTTTTGGGACTACCCTCATAGACCCATGATTTGAAGAATCTGTCAGCAAAGTTATGCAAGCAGCTCCACAAAGTTGCTGTTTAAGTTCGTGTGTTGCCATGGGCGCCAAAACATTCAAAACAATAGCTTCGGATTTCGTACAAGCGCATTTAAATTTTTGTTCGAAGCATGTTTGTAGAAAACTCGACGTACAATCATTAGATCGAAAGCAATGATTTTCTGGCACGGGGTGGTATACCCAAACACCTTCTGCTGCGGCAACATGAAAATCGTTTATAAAAGGTGATTCCGTTTTCTTGAAGAAATTCAACATTGAAGAACTAGAAACGGCAGCGGGTTCAAACTGCTTGTGCTCTTCTGAACGTTAATATTTTTTGATGACACTAACACCACCGTGTGCAACCTTAAAATTTGTATGACACTTTTCACATGTGACGTCTGTGGGAACACTTCTTTGTTTAATAAATGGAACTTAGCTTGTAAATTAAAATTAAAAGAACTCTTTCGTTTAGGTATTTTAAAAACTGCTGTGATTACAAAAGAATGGACAGAAGTAGCTCACTTCACTCAAAAACATTTCTAAGACTAATAAGTTGCTGTCAAATTATAGCCTATATACGGGCAAAACTAACGGTCTTTACTTCAAATAACACTAAAAAGAATATCATGAGCTCTTCGCAACTAATAACAGCGCAAGTAAGGAATACCACATCTTGCCGCTATCCATAGTATACTCGTAGCATAGGGATATACTCTCGCAATATCAAAAGAGCAATCTCCATTGGTTACATTTGAGTAAAAAATGTCTGACTCTTTAATTGCCTACTTTTCTTCAGCTGAATGATCATCCCGGTTTATGCCGCGGTATATGACATCAGGACTTTTCTAGAACAACGCATGCGCCGTAAGCGATACGAGCTTTAAACCACGATGTAGTAGGACAAGTTTCTCGACTTGCTAATAGGGAAGTAAAGAAGCGGCTCTCCTTAATATCTGACAAACCATCATAACAAACTCACATATTCAGTAAAGGTGTGTTTTCGATTTTGGTTCGTATGATGCACCCTCAGATCTTTACCACGCGTTAACTGAACTGAACGTCAACAAAATGTGTAAAAATTTATCAATAATCTTTAAGAGAAATCGGAAAAAGAAGAGAAACGATATCTTCAAGATTTTCCGCAGCTGGGATTGTAAATTACTTTATATTTGTGTACACTATGGCAAACATCCGAAGCATACTCTTCCCTTGTTAACTGAGGGGAATGCATGTTATGCAACGTAGAAACAAAAATCTTCGTTGCAACATAAAAAATTGAATTCAAGCGACCATTTCCTCTTAAACTGTAACCAGACATTACAATACGCTGTGCTATGTTGAGCGCCAAAATGCTTTCGTCATGCCAAAGCGGGACATTTTTAAAAATATGGGGGACAGCGGGATACATAGTTGCAATGCGGGACGTTTCGTCACATTAGTTATGAATGAAAATGACGTCAATAGTCCAGTCAATGAAACTGGACAATTTTCTCTGCAACCGATTTGCATGACAATTTGGATGTAGGCTCTACTTACCCTCTATTTCAAAATTAAAAATGTTCGAAAGTTGTTTTTTGTTTTCAAGCGGTGAAAACTACCCCTATTCCAAAAAGATTGAAGCGAAAAAACGACTGAAATAATCTTTAAATGAGTAGAATGAATGCCAATAGGTATTGAGGGTGACAATTTATGAAATGCTTAACAGTTTCAACCCCTGAAAGCTACCGTTTGGAGCAGTTATAATTTGAAAAAGATCTTCAAAATGTTCTTTAGCAACTTGGAACGACTAACTATCACGGATTTGCATGAGAATTGGTGTTTGGATTCTACTTACCCTCTTTGTCAAAGTTGGACCTGTGTCAGAGCCGCGAAAACGACCCCTATCCTAAAAAAATTGTAGAATTGCCGATTGAAGTAGAAAAACAATTGTAATAATCTTTAAATGAGTAGAATGAATGTCAATTTATATTGAGGGTTACAATTTATGCATGATTTGAGAATACAAAGTCTTCCGTTTGATCACGGAAATGTACTGCCATGTGGCTTCTATATAAGTGAAAAGTGAAAGTTTACCTTAACTATGATACACACATCCAACCAAAAAACATCCTACATTGTCTCTTTTTAATTTGGATGTATATATATATATATATATATATATATATATATATATATATATATATATATATATATATATATATATATATATATATATATATATATATATATATATATATAGTGTGTGTGTGAGCATGAGAATAAGTAGGTATAACTTCATCTGTGCCTAAGATATAGCACATCATGTGGATTTTCTTATGCTATAACATACATGATATGATTATTGCTAAAATATGTGGTTGGGTTTTTCAACCGTATCTTGGTCAGTTTTAAGCTACGAGGGTTTTAAAAAATGATTTTGTAGG
This sequence comes from Odontomyia ornata, assembly GCA_963969285.1. Taxonomy (NCBI): domain Eukaryota; kingdom Metazoa; phylum Arthropoda; class Insecta; order Diptera; family Stratiomyidae; genus Odontomyia; species Odontomyia ornata. The sequence goes on from OZ017739.1 coordinate 457,789,484, forward strand.
TTATTTCACGGACTATAAGCTCACATAAATAAAATTTTTCTTCAACCCTGATTTTAAAAAGCGGTGTGCTGAAAAGTGTTTGAACGGCTGTATCTTCGTCAATTGTTACCAAAAAATGAAAATTTTCAGAAGAGCAAAAGCTACTATTTTGTACTCTACAAAATTTTACGTATCACCGATCGATTCTGAGTTATTTTGAAGAAAATTTAATTTTTTTTTCAAAATTTTAAAATCAGCAATTTAAGTTGGTGGTACCTCCTTGAGTGCACTTCAAATACATAACTAAAGGAAATTGCAGAGCGGTAACGTTAGGGTGCAATTAGGGTGCTAATTAGGGGTGATTTTTATAAAAAAACTTTATAGAACAAAAGTTGCTTGGAATATGTCAATATATTCATTTATGGGCTCAATTTTGATGTAAATATTTTCACCCCCAAAGGGATGGGCTCCGCCCCCTGGAAAAAAGCAACCTTCGGATCATTTTCAACTTTAAATTATAGACAATCGGAACCTTAATCGAAATTTTCATGGAAATCCGTGGTGACAGAGTAAATGATGCAGGAAAATGGTCATTGACTGGACTATCAATTTAAAGTATATACAAGTTATAACTGAAACAAAGTTTTATTAGAACAATGATAATTAACCCTGAATTGATATAAGATTGGTCCAGCATGAGCTCACTATTGGCAATGAGAATTTACCCAGGATTGGCCCAACAATGGCAATAGCCTAGTGTTCGTTCCTATTATTGGCCAATGATTCACTGCCAACATTGGCCCATCACTAGCAAACAATTGACAAACTTTCAAATTTTGCAGATTAGAATGTGATGCGATGAAGAAAAATGCCGAAGAAAGGCCAACCATGGCACCTATTAAGGGATTCCCATACAGTAGTGATGCATAAATACAAAAACTCTAAGAAGTGGCCAAGATTTAATCAATTATTGACGATAAATTGGCCAACATTGACAATGCAAGGCCAATAATTGGCAAATCAATGGCTAGGCACTCCCATACAGTAAATATGCCCAAGCTTTAGCCAATCATTCACCAGCGATTCGTCAATCCTTGTCTCATTATTGGCTATAACTTTCATATTTCATTTCATATAAATCGCATTTTTGTTATATTGTACTGCGCATAGAATGAGATCAGGAAGTTAAATTAAAGGTGCCAATGCAATAACCCGATAACTCCGCTTTACAAAATTGGTGAGAACACACAAAAAAACTTTCCAAAAAATGGTAGAGAATTTTTTTTTTAATTCGCGTTTTTTATTTTCATTACAGCATATAATTACACAATTACAGCACATAATTACACAACAAGTGGGGGGGGTAAAATAAATTAAATTTTGGATTTGTCTGCTTCTTGCACTGCGAGTTGAATTTTTTGTTGTAAGGATAGTATTGTATTGACTAATCGTCGTCATAATCGGAATCCGCCATTTCTTGTGTGCTCCTTTGTTTTAATAAAGTGTTGTAAAAGTCCATATCTAATGGTGGAACGTATTTCCTTGCCAGTGTCATGACGTCTTAATACTTTTTAGTGTTTTGCACTAAAATGCAAACCCTACTTAAATCACAACCTGTGTCCGTTTGTCCGCCTATCTGGATGTCACAGCAGTTTTTCTCCGAAACTATAGGAGCTACTGGCATGAAACTTTGTGGAAAGGACAGAAGTGGTGACATCTTGAAAGCTCAAGCAACTGATATCAAGAACTAATCAAACATAGAAATTTACATTGCTCTGGTGACATTAACGCTGCCTAGGTAGAGATAGCGAAAAACTGTTTTCCGGTTTATTGTCTTCGGTATTTTTCTATTCCTTTGTATCCGGTTTTTATCTGGTTCTTGAATTTTAAACAAAAAACTGGTTTAAACCGGGAAGAAGTTTTTTCTTCCGTAAAAAACGGTTTTCAGTTGAACCCGAGCGGTTTTTCCCATTCCTGCATGTTACTGTATGCTGAAATTCCGTGCCACTGGATATGGGACACTCCTTCAAAATCTTCTCAGCGTTGGAAACAAAGAGCACCAGTTGAAGGGAATTCAAATATGTATGTATGCTTCAGACGCATTGGGTTGCATCTACACTGTGCATCCAAATAACGACAAATGTGATTATCTTCGAGTGTTGTTGGCAAATGTTGGTGGTCCGATATCATTCCAATAACTAAGAACAGTTAATGGATATGTGTATGCTACTTACCGTGAGGCATATCAACCATTACTACTGCTCGGGAACAACTCATATTGGGATCAAGGTAGAAGACAAGTGCTTATTGATGGCAAATAAAGTTTTGTCATGTTTAGCGTGATTTTGCCCAATCGTCCAAAACACGATCCATTTAACCACGGGTTACAAAGAGAACAACAGTACGACATCGAAGCATTAGCCAAGTTAATTCGTACAAATGTCCGCAACTGAATCAACAACAAAGGACTGCATATAATACTTTGATAGAAGCTATGAACAATGGAACTGGTGGAGTTTACTTCCTCAGTGCTCCGGGAGGGACTGGAAAAACGTTCCTGATTTCAGTGCTTTTGGAGATGATCAGATCATAAAATGAAGTTACCCTAGCATTGGAAGATTGAGGGACTACACATTCTGCCTTGAAATTGTTACTGAATATGCAAATCAATGAAGCGCCAGCCTGTACCATCTCCAAAATCAATGCAATGACGAAGATTCTACAGTATGCAAATTATTACTTCGGATGAATGCATGATGGCCCACAAGATGTCACTAAACAGAATGTTGACAGGTCTTCGCGAAGTTTAAGTATTATTGGAGGTAACATGCTTCTGTCGTTTGGTGATTTTCGTCAGACTCTTCCAGTAATCTCCCGATCACCTTCAGCCTATGAACTACACGCCTGCTTGAAATCATCAAATTTGTAGCGGGATGTGAAGACACTCCAATTGACTACAAACATAATAACAGTCCATAGACATTGAAAATGATAAAACCGCAGTTGAGATCTCGACTGGACTCATCATATTATCCACCGATTTTTGTCACTTTAGGGACTCGAAAGAGGAGCTTATTCAGCGTGTTTTTTGGGACATAGTGCAACAATTCAAAAGCCATAATTGAAAGGTAGCAGAATTAATTTGAAGTTTTCCTATTTCACGCATGGACAATTATATATAGCGTCTTTGAGTGTCGGAAATCCATCATCTTTGCATATTTATGCTACTCAAAAAGCTTCGAATTGATTAACTGTATTTACAATTCGTGTACATAAAAGACATTGAATTCATTCAAATTGTAAGTAAGTTTCATTTAACAACGTAACGAAATTGCGTTGGGGCACTTTACAAAAATAATTTGTCACACACACATTGGTTTCTAATAATATCGGTACCTAGGCTGGAACCAATTGCTGCTCAGTATGACTAGTGGGGGCAATGGTTAGTTTAAAGGTCTACCATAAAATTTCTGTATGGCCCAGATATCATGTGTTTCGATATTTTTTGTCCCTGCCTTCCTACGGAATGCGACGTTATTGATGGCCCTCAGCTTCATTCGGATTTTCATATTGGGGCTCGTTAATCCTGTCAAGGACTGCTACTACAGCTCAGGAATACTTACCGCAAGTACACCAAAAGATTTTTCAGCCCCTTTTGAAATGAGAAGAAATAGGGCTTCTTCATAAACTCATTTTAGTTTCTCCTACTAATAAAGATTTAAAAAATCAGTATGTATGTTCCATTAAGCAAAACTTGCAATAAATGTAGGCAGTACCGTTCAAAATTAAAGAGATTGGATGTGTGCAAAATATGTAAGTAGTGTAATCAATAAACAGACGTGTGTGGTTTGACTTGATATCTTGTACAAAAAAACTAAAAGCAATAAATAATGCAATAATGAACTTACCTCCGACTTTGCGAGCACTCGAGGAGGGTGGTAGTTGCTGTAATCCAAAATTAATATATTCAAAACTTTAGATGCATTCAAAAAAAGTCACCGTTACTTTAACATTACCAATTACAGCTAACTTCAATCGTAGAATGATTTCTTGAAATACAGGCAATAATGTGCCTATGCAATGAAAGCACTGAAGCAGCAAACTGACGCTTCACTAGCTGCGTTTCACTTCAATTAAGTTACAGAATTCAACAAAGTATCTGTATCAAGTACAAACACCCAGTTCGAAGTAATAAATAATCCTGAATACATTCTTCTTCTACTTCGTAGTTCTACGGCCCCTCGCTGCGGGTACATTCGCGCTGACAAATTATCCAATTTTTGGGTTAATGAAAACTTTCAACTCGAACGATTCTTGCTTGTGTGTCACGTATGTAAACTTCCTCACTGGAATGATTGTACTGATTGCTGCTCGGATTGCCTGCTCCTTCCTCCTCAGATTCACATTGATCGCCAAAAAGACAGTGCTCCACTCACCAACCGTCCTTAAATAAGATATGCTTAACGGAGCACCGGTTTAAGTTCGAGGTCAACTTGACGGCGGTTAATGCACTTTCCTCTTGGAAAAGTTGTCCACGGCGAAGAATATTCTTTGTAAATCACGGGCTCAAACCTTTCCAGTGGCACTTCCACCTTATCACTGTCGAGAGTCTCCTCGATCGAAATGGTACCGACTTTATTTACCAGCGAAATTTTTCAATTTTTCCTTTAGCCTCATACAACTCTTAAGTTAACTCCTTTACTTTACTGTCAACATAGTCAGTGGTAGCAAAGTGACTTTTGAAATCTCCAGGTTTTCTTTCCTGTGACGTTCCTCAGCATACAGTTCTTGTAATTCTCGTACCATCACCACATGACCATTACTCTCCTTTTCTCGTCCATAGCGTTCAACTATAATTTTTGATTTCATTCCTTCAAGTTTCGATTTATGTTGTTTCTTTAGTTCGTTCATTTCATCTTCTAATTTCTAAAGATCTATGAAATTAGTGCTTACTTTTTGATACATTCTGTTAAAAAAGAAGAAAATTAAAAATTTGTTTGCAATTTAGTTCTAATTTCTTGTCCGCTTGAACTGATAAGAGTTGCCATTTGCATTTGCGATCCATCCCTAGATGTTTTCGGTTTTGATTCGGAACTACCACTGTTAGACTTTTCATTAGTATCAGCATCTCCAGAAAGTTTTGCGGAAGCAATTGCGGCCAGGCTTGATTCATTCCTCGTTACTTCTGGCGGTCCTATACGACTTACATGGAACTCTCTGCTTAAATTCGTAACTTGTTTCCTTAATTTAATTAAAAATTGTGTGGATTTAAAGAAACTTGCAACTACTAAGTTTCGTCGTGGCTCAGTTGGTTATGGTGTCTTTTATTTAAAATTTTTTTCTTAAAATAGGCGAATTTTTTTACTTCTGGTACTTGTGGTAGGAGGGGTTTCCTCTAAGGGCAAAGCAAAAAGACGATACCGTAATGCAGCGTTTCGTCGGTTTCCTTACTGATCCCCGTTCTTCAGTTCTCCCAAAGAATACCTTGCGAATACCCAGTTGCTCATCCATACGATTCACGTGGCTAGCCTATTGTGGCTTCCAGCTACAATCGTTGAGACTTCCGGCTCGTCCAAAATTTCATACAGCTCATAATTGTTTCGAATCCACCATTCGCCCCCATTTGCTTGTGGATGCTTGGATTAGGGAGCATATTTAACACCCACAGCATAGCACAGGTCTTATCACAGATTTGTATACCTAAATATATTCACTCATGTATATTCACGGCAATTCATCTAGCTACTCAAGGCAATTCATCTAACTACTCCCTCTTTTCCCTCAAGAACATGTATCTCACAGATTTCATTCCACATAAATTAGACGGAAAGTTGAATACTGCCGCCTACTTGCTTGCTCATTCTCGAGAGACAGTAGTTGACATTGATGACAGCGGACAAGTATTTCGATTCATTGTATTCCTTGCTGCAAGTTTATGACACGTTTTGTGCGCTCGTGTATATCAAAGTGCTTCGCTTGCTAGCACCAGACCATTTCTTTATCAACATGTGCCACTCATTGCAATGAACATCCTCATAACGGCCTTCCAGCCACCTGCTACGCAGGACTTCGTGCCCTGATGTTAGTGGCTCATAGAGGTATTGGCAACTGCTACTGTTTTTCCAGGCACTGTAGTAGAAAAGGTAGCAAGCTGTGAAGACTTTACATTTAGAAGCCGATTCAAATTTTTGATTTGGTCTCCTAGACGCATTACTACCAGATTCTTAGTTCCAATATATGTTGGCTAAGTTAGTGGTTTCTTTTAAGTTTTCAAAGCACACAGCATACAATTCCGACAATATAGAGGTTAATGAGACGAAAGACCACGGGAAAATGAGCTTCACAACGAGGCAGTTCTCAATAATTCACTCGTCAATGCAATTGCGTCAAAAACTACGTTTGCATCCAACTTAACAGAAATTGGCTGTCGTCAAATTAAAGAACGTCTGTTTTCTATAAGGCCTCCTGACTGACGTGTTTGCAACCAGGTAAAAGAATTACTGTATGTGTGCGATACAACATAACGGACTGAGGGACCAGCGATAACATTTTAATCGAATTTCACTTTTGTTTGCAATATTCTTCAATAAAACTAGATTCACGGGCATTCGTTTCACTTTTGACACATCACTGACCTGTTGAATTCAACTCAGTCTTCAGCAAAATCACGCTTCATGGATGCTAATTCAGAAAAACATCGCAAGCCACCGAACACTTCCTTAACGAGCCATCATGATGCGTCGTTTTCTCTTCCAAGTTGCTTCTTCTTCCTTCAGCCGTGTCGCATACATACCACCACTTTCCGTCACTTCATTTTCCGAGACTCGTTTGGCTGAAATTTTTGTCGCCAACTGATGGGTTCCAACTTAGTGGCAATAATTTGCTTACAGAGGTTCGCAACAAAGTTTGCGTATTTACAGCCCCACCATGACTTTTTATTTGGCATCAAGCCTATGTTTCCAATTGCTATCTTATAGAGATCCGCCGAATGGTAATCATGCCAAATTCTTAGCTTTATTATTACACATTTGTTCATTGATTAAACGGTGCTGCTCTGCTAACCTTTACTGTTTCTGAGTTGTTAATCCTGCGCGAGTCCATACACTTAAGGGTCGAGGCTTCAAATTGCTTCCTGTTCTATTCAGAAACTCGCATTCATTTTCATACCCAAATATGCTAATGGCCCACATGGCGTTCCTTTGAATTTGATAGATTGACGTGAAACTTACTAATAAAAGTAAATTCAACTCCCACCATAGGGTCTTTTGGCAGAGAAGCAAACTGCGTGGGTAGTGGAGCAAGGTTTCTAATTACTTATTCTCTATATTCCAGTAGAGCCTAGTTTTCATCCGTCCATTCCTTTTTCGCCATATAAAGGGTGGTCCAACCATAACGCCTGATGCTAATTGTGAGTGACACCTTAGCTTCAAGTTGAAACAAAGAAATCTTTAGTTTGACATTTCTTTGTTCTAGTGTTTGACAAATTCAACTATGGCTAGGTACACAATTGAACAGCGCGTTAAGGTTGTTGAAGCCTTTTACGAAAATGGTCGTTCAAATTGAAATGTATTTCGTGCACTTCGTGATTTGTTGGTCAGCATAATCGACCAAATGTGTCCGCCATCGAAAAAATTGTGGGCTAATCTCAACAAACTGGGTCTGTAGGAAATGTGAAATCACCTGTGCATGCTCGCCCAGTTCGTTCTGCGGAAAACATTGCTGTTGCTCGCGATAGTGCGGCAGAAGAGCCGTGAACCTCAACTCGTCGTCGTGCCCAACAATTGAACATCTCACGAACATCACTGATGCTAATTTTGAATAAAGATTTCAATTGACACGCTTACAAGGTTCAATTGACTCAAGAGCTGAAGCTTACTGACTATTTCAAGCGTCGACAATACGCCGAATGGTTCGTTGAACAGACAAAAGGAAATAGGGACTTTACAAAGAAAATCATCTTCAGCGACGAGGCACACTTTCACCTCAGTGGATTTGTTAACAAGCAGAATTGCCACATTTGGGCAAATGAAAATCCATGAGTGATTGTAGAAAAGCTGATGTATCCGTAAAGAGTGACTGTTTGGTGTGGTTTATGGACTGGCGGCGTCATCGGGTCGCACTTCTTCGAAAATGAGGACGGCCAAGCAGTTACCATGAATGGTGCTCGCTATTGCGAGATGATAATGGACTTCTTGTGGCCATAAATTGAGGTTATGGACCTGGACGATATGTGGTTCCAACAGGACGGTGCCACTTGCCACACAGTCAACAAAACAATGGCTCTTTTGCCCGTGTTATCTCACGTTGTGGCAATGTTATTTGGCCGCCACGATCATGTGATTTGACACCGTTGGGCTTCTTTCTCCGGGGATATTTAGAAAAAAAATTCAAGAGCTAAAGGATGAGATAATTCAGCACATTAACGAAATTGAGCCTCAATTATGTCTCAGAGTCATTGAAAATATGGACCATCGGATAGAAGTACGCCACCGTAGCCGTGGCGAGCAATTGAGCAATATTTTGTTTCACATATAATGGTCATAGATCCTTTTATTCTAATAGAAAATATTAGCATAATTCTCTGAAAACTTTTTGTTTTATTTACAATTAACATCGTGCGTTTTATTGGGACCACCCTTTATGACAGTTAATTATATCAACGTCAGGGGCCATAGTGGATTCGTTAGTCTAGCTCATTTGTGCTATCCTTATAATAATCCCATGGCTCTCTGCGCAGAAAAGTGAGGCAATGCGTCGGCTCGCACCAGTCCTTATGAAAGCAGCTGTACAGAGCCGGATCGGTGTTGATCAAGAAGCTTCCTTTGAAATCAATAAAGAGAATATGGTTCGTGTTCTTTGAGACGTCCATAAGTATTCCATTTTGTATGTCTTTCATTGCAAAGACAATCATTTCCTGCATTTTGATGAAACAATGAGAAATTCAAACATAATTTTGCAGCTCAAAACAAGCAAAAGCTATGATAAATGAAATGTGACGAAAATTTCCTTGAATTCAGTGGCACATTGAGAAAATCACAAAATCAAATTTGATATTGAATCAAACTTTCATCAAACCATCTGAACAAAATCAGCAAAAATTTCAATTCCGATCAACAGACAGCATGATATGAAAGGAATTGACTTTTCTTTTATTATTTTGCTCATATATTGCATGGACCAATACTTGTATAGAAATCTTCAGCTCAATTTCCGCGATCTGCAATACTGAGAGCGTCTCATCAAAAATGCATACGTAGTTCCTACTGACGATGAACGCAAACATTATGGTTGCAGGAGAAAGAAAAACTCCCAAACATATTTCCCACACAAAACCATCCATTTTCATAATATATCTGTGACCTGAATGAATAATTCCCGAGCACACACACTTCATTCAGAATATGTGTAGCTTTTTGGCAAGCGAACTCATATCTGTCCGTCCATTCATCTCGGGTGCCGTTGGAGCAGAGCAACAAAATCAAATCACGAATTCCATTAATACCAAGAGTCCAAGAGTATCATCATTATTATATAGTTGCCGTTTTCGATAATCTATTCAACACTATTATCACTCGACGCCCGCAGAATGCTAAATGAGTGTCCTCTCAATGACACAATCAATGAACTTCCGATGAAGGGGTGGAGCCGAACATTGTCATGCTATTTCATATTACAGGACCCGTTCCTTTGCTCGACGGCCTTTCAGGCCTACACAGCTTCCTAGTCCGCCCATTATGCGACAATAATTACTATTCTCACTTTGTATGTTCCCGACAACGAAGAGTCAGCGACCGTCGGCCATTTATCAAATTGTTGAAAATTCTATCGGTTGTAACCTTTGCCCAGCATCCTCTTCTCAACACCCGATCACTCTGGACTTGAATGGGTTTCCAAACGATAGCCCGTATGGCTCTGTTAGCATTTATAGGCTTAGTCCCTCTCAGTCGACACCAACAATGGAGCGGAATTTAATAACGTTCTTGCTCGACAACATCGAGTGGTATCCCCAATCTTGTCAGCTTCATTGCTATCAGGACTCAAGTTGTATTTTATAAATTTTTTCCACCCTTTCAGTGTATGTGCCTTGTATTATTATTCACAAAGGCTGCTCTTTTTTCCCACAAAAAAGGAAACCCTTTCATTTCGGGGCCGAGGCCTTTTGCTGGGCTGTTTGTCACGAGTTCGTTTTACTTCAACGACCTCCAAGAGTCGAGAGCTTCGCGTGCTATTCCCCAAATCCGTTTCCATTCTCAGTTGGTCCTTTCAATTCGATATGTTTTCCTTTTTTATTTAGCTTGAAATGATAAGAAAAATACATGTTTTACGTGCCAGCATATGTGGGCTTAGGCAGATGTGTCGATTTTCCCCAAACACTGATACGGAGGAAATCATCTTGCAAAAGAACTAGCTGTTGAAAATATGTTGATGAACGACAGGGGATGAAATAACTATTGGAGAGATGGTTCAAAAGATTGTACTCGCAAGCAGTGGCTGAATATGTCGTGGACCATTCAAATATCTCAGTAGCTTTCCAGGATCTGGATTTATGGTGGGAATTTCGGAAATAGTAAGGACATAAATTAGAAGTGAAGTGTAATGGCAGATGTGGGTTTTTTGGAGATTAAAATTTGACTGGTGATATAAGAGGATCTGGACAATTGCCAGCAAGTAATCAGGCTAATATGTTAACTCATCATGTCGCGCTGAACCATAAATGTTCAGAGTCGAATGTTAAGGGAGTGATTAACAAGGAATGTAAGAGAAAAAAATGTTCAAATAGGTGTGAGATTTCAAACAAACCCTACGAAGCGCTTCTGCTTCATACTCATGCATCCAGGTCTTAAAAAAAGGATCATGAACGCTTAGTATTTAATTATATTATTATTTAAAAAAAACCCTTTTGCTTCTTATTTAAAAATGCTACGGAAGCATTTTTACACCTGGAGAACATTTTGTTAAGTACTGGTTTTATTTGCTATACAATCCCGAAGACCGGGCTCGAACCCAGCTGCAGAATAACAATTACTTGAACTTTTTTAAAAATTCAGTCAGAAGCTCTCAACTTCAAATCAAAGCACTTAGAATTAAAGTCACAAAAATTTAAGGTTATGTATCATTCCGATAAGATTTCACCACATAAATCGAATCATACTCGTGTTAATCACGTTTGTGTTACACAATACTCAATTAATTACCTGCAGCAAGTAACGACGCACTATTCCATGTTGATTGAATTAAGATTGATTGATAATATACTTGTGATGTTTGGTGTGATGCATATAAATTGTTTTGAGGAAAAATCGTAACACAAGTAAGTGGTAGTGCGTGTTTTAAAGAAGAGCTAAGGTCATGAAAGATGATTGTCAAAAAATGAGCGCAAGCGAATAAACTGCCCTATTCTGATAAAATCTTATAAAGGCAGTCACTAAAACTCTAGTGCACTGGCGAATTACTTATCAATACAAAATCGCATGGTCAAAATAAAGGCTTTCATAGATATTAATTAACTTATGATATGACAAATAAGAATTTAATATAATAGAAGATAAGTTGAGCATTTTAAACTGACTTAATTGCCACATTCTTCGCTACAAAAAATCGTGCCAGATTTTCTTAAAAATTTGGGTTACTTTTGTCAACAGTCAGGGTTTAAACTGAAACGCGAACACCAAGGCCTTCGATTATACTTCTTATTTTATCCAAGGCCCGACATCGACCCCCTGACCGGTTTTACAAACATGCATATAACAATGAAGATAGATGGTGTTGCCATAATTCATATAGACGTTGGGTAGTAAAACATTTATGAATGACAGTCAGCCTCTCCTGACAATAACTCGCCTCGAGTAAAATGGATGTGTCGAACTCCTCATCTGCGAGATCATCGTAATCGTCATCGATCTCCGGACATCGCACCAGGACTTTATTTTGTCGCTGCTCATCACTGAACTGAATGGTCGCTGTTTTTGATGTGCTTCGCGCTCTACCACGACATTTTGATCATGTCGCAGAACTCTCTTGATTATACAGGGGCCACGATACGTAGCCACCAACTTCTTACACTCACCCGTAGCTAGAATGGCCCTTTCTACCAAGACCAACTCTCCTTCCTTGTAGTGCATTGGCTACTGATGTCTCTTGTCGAATCGTTTTTTCCACTAAAGTTTAGCCTCGAATATATTTTCGATCCCGTCTTCTCTCTTGTCTTTCATCGTTTTCTCGTCCAAATTAGTGTCCTGTACGGATGGTAGAAGCCAGTTGCCACTGATATTCTTCACCGGGTAGTCAAAAATCAGAGCGATTGGAGAATACTTCGTCGTTGCACTCACTCATGTATTCAGCGTAGTTCGTCATCCCAGGTGTTCGGTTTAGCACATGACATTTTAAGGTAAGCCAATATCGACTGGTTGACTCACTCGGCAATACTATTCGCTCGAGGTGCTCAAGTTGCCGTTTTGATGTGGGTTATGTCGTTGACATTACAGTAATCCTCAAACATATGCGAGGTGAACGCTGTTCTCCGATCGGTGACCACCGCACGCGGGACACCAGAATACATCGTCAGCTGATCGACTGCTTCGAGGACAGGTTTCGATTTCGTTTACTTTTGCGGATTGATGACCATGCACCGAGTTAACGCATCTACCATGATTAACATAGGGCATACTCGTTACCGTGGCGATTTCTAATAAACGGACTCAAGTGATTCATATGTACTATTTCAAATGGTAATCGGGGAATATCCATACCATGTAATTTACATTCCTTTTTTCCTAGCTCTCGCACCTAGCCACAGTCAATGCATGTCTTCGTGTAGTTCTTTATGAAGTTACGCGTTCGAGGGAACCAAAAACTTCGTTTTATTTGCATCAGTGTAACGTTATCGTGACACAACTTCGCCATCCGCTAGCTTATGCCCTTCGGAACAATGAGTATTTTTTCCTGGCTGTTCTTTATAACAAATTCCTTGGGAATTTGCTCCCACTGATTAGACTCTGCCTTCATCTCGAGAACGTCCATGATGTTTTTCCCGTCTGAACCCTGTTGCTGTAAAGTGCATACCCAACCCTCCATCGACAAGTTAACGCTACCAACATACTCCTCTACTCCACTCGGTTCAGTCGGTGGCTCCACAGGCGCTCGACCAAATGCGTCGACGTGAGGCATCTTTATTCCAGGACGAAATACAACCCGATAATTGAACTCTTGTAGTTTCAAAAACGCTTTCAGACTGGTAATGGCTTGGCAATCAGTTACTATTTCGAACACCTTTCCTAACAAGTACATTCGTAACCGTTCACACGCGTCGACGATCGCGAGCACCTCAAGCTCGTCGCTATGGTATCAGCTCTCCGCTGGATTGCACAGACGGCTATAGTACGCAACGGGATTCATCTGTCTCGGCCCATTTTTCTGCAACAAAATGACTGCAAGGCCCACGGAGCTCGCATTGGTGTGCAACTGATGCTGCGGCGCCTCATCGTAAATGACTAGGGTGGGTGCCTCAGTGAACAACCTGAGCACCTGTTGATGTGCCTCCTCGTATTCGGTCGACCAGTTGAATAGTACATCCTTTTTTAACAATCGGGTTAGTGGCGTGGCAATGATGGCTGGAGAGCCCAAGCACACACTTGACCTCGGCAGCATTCTGTGGACTAGAGAATTGTTGCACCGCCATGGTTCTTATCTTCCCAGGCCTGATTCCTTTGGCCGTTAGTTCATATCCAAGGAACTCCACCGGGCTCCGGAACAATGAACACTTGGACTTGCGTAATGTTAGCTCTTTACGTTTTATGACTTCTAGGAATTCCTTCAAGTACTCCAGCCCCTGCTTGACAGTCTCAGACAGAAGGATAACCTTGTCCACATAGCTTATCACCTTGCCTCGTCATAAGTCGTTGAAAATTACTCGGGGCACTTCGAATCCCGAACTGTATTCGATTGAATTCGAAGTGGCCATGGTGAGTTATGAGCACCTTGTAGTGTTTGGCCTCCTCCGCTATCTCCAACTGGTTATAACCAGGTATCATATCAAGCACAATGAAGTAGTTTTTCCCCGCCATCGTTGACAAAACGTTGTCGACGACAGGCAGGATCATGGCTCCTTTTGGTTGACCGCGTTTAGCTGACGGGAGTCGACACAGAATCTGTCTTCGCCATTCTGCTTCCGCACCAAAACAATGGGTAAAGCATACAACGACATCGACGGGCGGGTCATGTCGAGTTGCAGTAGCTCGTTCAAGATTTTCTACTATTTTCTGTTTAGGGATGGAAACAGGGTACGGTTTTTTATTTACCGGAATGTCTGACGTCAAAACAATGTTCATTTTCATAGTACTACATCTTTTGAGCTCCTTCAACCTTTCCCCAAAACAGCCACGATATTCATGCTAGTAACGCCTCGACTCGCTGTTTTTCGAACTTTCTCAAAGTATCATTGATATTTTCGCACGCATTATTAATTACATAACATTTGCCCTTGTCAATAGCTATACGGCCACGAGAAAGTACATCGGTACCAATGATGACGTCATACACCGAGATTGGGATGCCTATTATTCTGAAGTCATACACAAATTGCTGCTCGTCAATTGTAATGGTTAATGTTTTCGTTTCGCGGCACTCCACCTGTCCACTGGCGAATCCTGTCATCGTCTTGTGGCACGGCTTAACTGTTCCACTTTATAAATGAGTGGCAACTACCCGAGTCTATAAGCGCTTCGCACGCGTTCACGGTGATGGTTTTTGTAACGGATCACCAGATGGTTCACTGAAGGAGTTCCCAGAATTGTCATTTTTCTTTTTCCCCAGTGGTTTTGGGCAATCACGTGAAATATATCACCGATCCCGACAATTAAAATGTACTGGGCCACCTTCAGCGTGAGTTATCACTTTTTGCACGAAAATTTTTTGTCCCCGGTTGGACAATTCACAACACTAGTCTTACTGTCAACGACAGCGTAAACGTCAATGCCAGAAAACGATTGTAACAGATCAACACTTCGCGGAAAATACATGACCAACGATTTCCGACGCAAATTATCGTCCGTCAGCCCGTTAATCATGCAGCGAATTAATGACTGTTCGTCAAGACCAGCGTGGCATCCCAACGAAAGCATTCGATAATAGGACTCCACCATCGATTTAGCTTTCAACTTTTTCGTCTTCATTAATTTCATATGCACATCGGCGGTACTTATGTGAAGCGGAAAATCTGCCAAAAAAAAAACCATGCGGGATTCCATCCATGTACGAAACACTGGTTGCGCGTTAGCCCACATCTTTGCCGTGCACTTAAGTTTGGCTATGACAGCTAGGAGTTGCAAACGATTTTTCCATTCATACCCTATTCGCAATTGCTTGACTCGGTCGATGAAATGTGTTGACATTATGTCGGAAACATGATGTCCATTAGTGACAGGAACGATTGTGTTCCATATTGGCGCCTATTGCTAAAATGTTGCAGGCAGCACAGACGAAACTGCTGTTGTGTGTTGGTATGCTTGGCGAGTATACGTATGACTTTTCACACTGGACACTCGACACTAGTTTATACGAAATTATGGTGTTGATGGCGGAAGCTAGCTGTGGTGATAGGGTTGCCAATTACTTTCGCAATTCCCCTTCATCACCTCGCAGCTTCTCGACTTCTTTCATGCCATTTTCGTTGGCCCCGTAGACCAACTCTACTTTACCTTCATGGTTCCGCAACCGCGTAATAAGCTCTTCCTTCATGCCCGACACAGATAAACTGGCTTCGCGAAGTTTTTCGCGTCTCTCCGCAAAATTAGGGATTATTCTACTTCTGATTTTATCAGCAGTCAGGGCTTAAACTAAAACGCGAACGTGAACAGCATAGGAACTCAGTTTACCTCCGTACAGGATATCCACAACACAACTACTTTGCGGTACTTGTCAAAATCACATGGACCACGTTCTTGCCTTTAGGCATCTCATCATGAAGGGGTTAGCAGTAACATGCGTCCAATAGTAAAATGACGCAGGTTGGCTAGGTGAGCCTGGGTTTCCAGGCATAGGCTAAGTGGGTGGGGAATGCTGAGAGCGTTTAATCATGAACAACTGAACAGAAGAATCTGC
Organism: Odontomyia ornata; assembly: GCA_963969285.1. Lineage (NCBI taxonomy): Eukaryota > Metazoa > Arthropoda > Insecta > Diptera > Stratiomyidae > Odontomyia > Odontomyia ornata. The sequence continues at coordinate 457,805,561 of OZ017739.1, forward strand.
TTTGAACTCAGTCTTTGATCTGGCTCTGGCCTTATCGATGTCTACTAGGAAATGATATCCACTTAAGTTTACTGGATACCAATTCTACTTCTTCTACCATAAGGTTGTGTTTCCTAGTTCTAGTTTTATTCTTCATCAAAACCTTCTTCACACAAGTGTGGATGAAAGAACATTCGTCTATATGAAGTATATTGAGTTCCATTTCACGACAGTGACCTCAAAGAGTGTAAAGCAGCGTCGTTCACGCGCTAACAGAGAGTTTAAGGAGTTTTAAGTTGTGTTAAAGAGTTATCCATATAATAGCATTGTACTTTTCATTTTAAACAATTCCGCACCCAAACTATAAAGTAAGCCTTTTATTTCAGTTGAAAAAAGTGGGCAATAAAAGCAACAAGAAAGCAAATCAAATAAACGTCTTTAAGATCCTATCCAGATAATGATGCTTGTAAAACTGCAAGCAAATGGTTGCCAAATGAGGTGAACTAAACATGTTCAAATGTTGTTTAGCTCATTGGTTCTTAGCATGGGGTAACTGCCTTTATTTCAAATGTTGAGTTTGAGACCCTTCTGACAAGAATATACTCCTATCTACATAACTTTTCTTATGTTGGTTTTGATTTCGACGTGCGGTTATTAAACCCAATTTTACATAAAGGGTCATGTTCACTGCAACAGCAAGAATGAATTTATCGAATTGTAATATAAACACATCAATTCTGTCAACTTTTAAAACTATTTCCTTGTTTTTACGTCTTCTTTTCGAGTCGGAATATTAAATACTACCTGCTGTTTGCGCCGCATCAATTTTTGGGTCATAACAGTTATGTGTTGATGAAAGCATTGAAATGTAAGTTGATTACCGGCTATTTGCGCGAGCTCGTGCAGCCATTATTCCTAAACATTCTGTTTGTGAAAAAATATTTTTTGCATCATCTACCGTGCGCGCATCACCATTAGCAATCACCGGAATTTTTACAGATTGATTAATATGCTTGAGGGCTTCTATTTCGACAGGCTCGCAAGTTTTTTCCCATGGAGTTCAACCATGCACGGATATAAAGGAGGCGCTACAGTTCTCTACGGTTCGACATAAATCCACTGTTGATTTGTAACCAACATCTTTCTGCAGCAATCTTAGTTTAATAAATATGGTGAATTGTGAAGGAAGGTTATGCTTAACCGTCCAAATCACACCGTAGAGGAGTTCAGGCTGTTTTAAAAATGTACAACCATAGCCTGCAGTGATTGCCAAGCATTGTGGGCATCCGCAATTTAAGTCTGTTCCATCCGCATGCGGATAAATCAATTTCGCGGCTGTTAAAAGTTCAATTGAATCTTTAGCAGCAAATTGTGTTTTTAACGGCGTATCATCTTCGTTTGTCGTAAACTCTTTTTTTGCGCCAAATCATTTTGTCAAACCGAATCCGCTCTAATCATAGGAGTAAAACACAAGTCGACATTTTGTATCTCCTTTGGGGACCTGATTATTTCTAGGAGCTGAAGAATAACCAAACAACTAAGGAAGTGTTCAGTATTTGCACCATAACTTTCTCCGATAATCTATGCACTCATTTAACATCATACGTTTTCCGTGCGCAATTCACATCTCATGCCCCGCGCGATTCACATGACCTCCCGACTTGGCAATCTAAAGCGGACTCCCCGATCTGTTCCAATCCCAGAATAATTTTTATGCCGCAACGGGGAGTTCTTCCGTGCCCAATAAGATTTTCCTCTTGCTTGTCCGTCGTCCACCGTATCGTCACCCGCAGCGGTGGATTGACGAGCCTCTAGCTCAGCCACTGAGACTACATTGGGAATACAATACGTGGATGGGCTGTATTATCTCAGTGTTCTCATGTCCGAAGCTTTAATTGCAGATTTGAATTTTTAAATTAATAGGAGATAATAATGAAAAAAAATGAAATATTAATAAGAGATAAATATCATAAAGAATATAATTATAAATGAAAATATAAATTTATATATGTTCAGAGGAAAAAGATAACACAAAATTTATATTTATAGAAAAAAATGTTTTATAATTTATAACTATAAATTGGAATAATTAAATTTGTCAAATCTGCTATAAAAATTTCGGACCAGTGCTATGCCGGTTTTCGATCAGTTTGCTTAGGCGACTGCTCAATCGCTACACTAAGTAGGTTGCAAGAGGCCTTCGAAAACCAACGCGTATGGGATTAAACCTTAGCTAATGAGTTGGCAGTCAGCGAAACAGATCAATTTGCCAGCGAGCTGAATTGCAACAAGCATTTCGTCGTTCAAAGCCTTAACAGCGTTTGTAGCAGGTCGCGAGTTTGAGATTGGTTTTTTGGGAATTTCGGTTCCAGCGAAAACGGAGCCAAGACGACTCACGAATTTCAATTACAGTCTGTTAAGTAAGACCGTATCCAGCATAATTTTGAAAAAGTTTATTTAACAACAGTTTTTGACTTATACATACATTACATACATTCTGAGGTAACGTGCTTTCAGTTTAATAGTGAGTCCAATCACCACCAGCATCAATTATTGCTTGGCATCTCTGAGGCATACTTTCCACTAAATTTTCGGCGTATTTGAGGGGAGGCGCCATCCAAATGAGGCGAATTTGCCGGGAGAGCTGCTTCAAAGTGTAAACACGTTTTCCGAGGAGCTTCTGCTTGATATATGCCCAGATCTTTTCAATGGGATTTGCATCAGGCGATTGCGAAGGCCAATCAAGTGCCGCAATGCATTTTTCCCGTTTCCATTAAGTACACAGCCGGCTCCGGTGTTTGGGATCATTATCGGTACTCCGCCATTTTACATTGTTTGCACACAGATGTTCTCGAATGACGACGTGTGATAACTCGACACCTTTTTGCTTCAATTTTGCTTGTCCTTGACGTAAGCACAAGCCAGGATTGCGCGAAAACAAAGCCACGATTCGCTTTTTGTCCTTTTTGGACACCTTTCCTACCGAACCACGATCTGGAAGGTCATCGACTTTTTTTGACTCTTGAAATTGTCGAACCCACTTTTTGACAAACGATACAGACTTTTTAATGCATTTAGCCGCCACTACATAGTTCATTTTTGGTCCTTTAGGGTGTGTGCAAAGGAACTCGGCCGCGAAGCGCTTTGCGTAAATGGCCCTCATCTCGATTTTAGTATTTTCCCGACAGAGGATTGACTTCGACTGAAATTTTTTTTAAATACCAAAGACAGAGGCTCTCTCTATCGATTAAAAAAATCGAAGTCAATATCACTTACCGATCGCAAGCTATGCTGAATACGCTCTTACATAACAGACTGTAAGTTATTTTCACTACTCGAATACTTGGTTAATTGAGCAGAACTCAGGAAAATCTTTTGGCAACTGTCGCGGCAGATGCAGTCACGCAACAGCTGAAATTGCACCACCTGAGTGGTCCAGCATTTGTCGGATCCAGACACCATCTGAGCCGAGCGACGTTGCAGATTTTGATATTTCACCGGTGCTTGTAGCATGGCGCTAGTTATGAACGAGTCTTCTAGCAGGCAGCTTGGACAATATCGCAACAAGTTGTCCTTTGTGGAACTAGAACGAGACGTTCAACAAGCTGATGATTAAGATCGTTCAAAGTACGTTAGAGACCATATATTGGTTAAGGAGCATCATCATATTGCACAACTAATTCAAAGTGTTCAGCGTCAAGATATAGTTTCTAATTTTATCCCTATAAAAAATACGCTACCGATTTTAACTCACGAAGGTCAGAGTATTGTTAACAGCACGTATTATATATTTGAAGCCTGACTAAGAAAGCTCAAAACTTTGCATTTTCACACTTAATTTAATGACTAAAAGTTTCTAAAATGCACATTGATGACCGTTTATATTCAAAAGATCATCATTTCTGGACTTCCTGCTGGGTTTTTCATTTGTAGTTTCCATATTTGTTGAGAAAACTTGCTGTGATATACGCTGATAAATGTATGCTGAGTCCAGTCTTTTGCTGCTAAGATTTCAGCCCTTCTTAGAATATCTTGCTTACAGCAAAATTGAAAAGCACTTTTGGGTTGAATTTCCGTACGTAAGAATTAAATTCACCATCTTGTTACACTCAATTACCCACCAAATTACTGTACCTTCGTTACTTGCCTCCAAACTACCCAAAGAACACCAGCTACGTTATCAGCAATGTTTTTCTTGATATTATCCATCCTAATTACGAGAAGGGCCTATGAATATCCTGCTCTGCGATTCATACAACCCCTGCCTGCAAGCAGGCAGAATTGAAAAATTTTCTTGTAAAGCAGTTTATTTATTCAGAGGGAACCAAATCCGACTTTAGAGAGATTTGCCGACGTGCAGTTAAATTGGTGCAAGAATTACCTTCAATTTTTTATTCATTGAAGTGTGTATAACTAACATCGCTTTCCATCCTATCTACAATTTCATGTTTTATGAAAAAAGAAATCTCGCATCTGAGCGAATCTAATTTGGGAGAGAAAAATATATATTACGTTTTCATAATAAACGAGTAGTTTGGTATTACGACTGCGATAGGTTGCGCCGAGACGTTGAGAGTATCCGTATCCCAATCGTATGCCGCTCTCCCCTCACTATTCCAGCACCCTCGGCTGCGGTGAAGGACCCTCCGAGCAATATTAACTCGAGCTAAGATGGAATTTAATATTAATGTCGCGTCTCCTTATTTTATCCTTATGTAGTTGTGCCGCATGGTCTCCGTGGTCGCGCCAGTCGTAAGTTGTAATCTGGAGAATTCCAAAAATGTCCATACGAGTCCAGGGGTGGAAGCTGGAATTACAAGCACAACGTCAACATTTGGACTGGGGTTTGCGGTACGTTGTTGCACCCGGTCCTAGCGGCTGTCAACCTATGAAGTGGTTTTCTCCTATTATCTCATTACACAGATTTGAAACAATAATTTTTCGAGTCCTCTGAAGATTTGAAGTCGTTTTTCCTCGGAATACTTCTAAAGCTTTCTGCAAATTAACGTCCATGAAAATTTAATTTGAACAAAACTTTTTGAAATATTCACTCCGATGCTACGTTTTCATCCCATTCAATTCTTCTTGGATTATTTTCCACCCCTCGCAGCAGCGCCCACCATCTTTTAGCTGTACCGTTGGGATTTTCCATTTTCTCATTTCAAGAAAAGGTGGAAGGAATCGCAGGCGAGTATTCACTCCACTTCATCGAAGCGAAAAATTAGTGGAATTGTGAAATGAGGGATGCATGGTAGTTATTTATTCCATCACGGTAATGCAGTGAAAAAGGAATAAATCATGTTGGTCGGAATGTATGGATTTTCTCTCAATTTGTAATGATACTGTCGTTAGGACCTTCATCATCATCAAGATTGAAGGGAAAGCAATTCCAGTGTGTGGCTCGTAGGTATTTATGGATTGGCATGCGACATATATGGATGTATGACGAATGGGGTGTTGCGGGTGCTCAATGAAATTATATTTTATTTTCGGGCGCAGAAAAAAAGGCAGACAGTTGGCTGAGATTGACACTAAATTTTATTGGCATGACAACGGGGCCAAAATATGTACGTAGGATGTTACTAACCATTTTAGGATTTATTAGAAAACACTTGAAGCATATCGGGTGGAAATTGTAGATATTGCATGGTGGAGATGATTGATTAAGGTTTTGCGGATGGCTGGAGATTAAACATTTGCTATGGACAGGGAAGAGTTTAATTTACTTCATAAGGACAGTGATTGAGCAGATTGGTTTTTCATTAAATATTTTACGATTATGTTTAAGGAGGGTCAGTTGAATTGTGGAGTCTCCTTGGGTCGTGATTATTTGCAGAATGTATTTATTTTTGCTATTGAGTATTTTTGAATCAATATATAGTTTAAATTGAGTCTAGGCATCAAAATATTATAGAGCATTTATTTTCATAAGTCAAACAGTATCCAAGAAAATGATTGTAAGTCTATTTGAATCAAAACATATTGGAGATGACCGATCACAACAGTCAAAAGCCCCAAAATAAATTTGTTGCCATAACAAGCTTGGGCTTATGCACTCCACATTGCTTTTGTAGTATTCTCAGTTCTAAGGAATGGTTTCAAAATACTTCAGTAATGATATTAAGTTTGACAGTGTAAAACTGTACATACGAGTACAAAAAACACCAAATGCTAACATATAGAACAGTCATTGGGCTCTTTCACACGGGAATGGCAAAAACCCATATCCAAACAGGTTTCGCGCTTACGCCCCTATGTTTACACGTTGCATAGTTCAGCCAACCTATTTTTGTATACGATACATGTCTTGCGAGTGTATGTGTCAAAAGGGTCATTTGATCGTTAAACATCGTGCGAACAACGTGAGAGCGAAGACAGAGAGATAAGCGATTGAGAATTTATGTTTTAGCCTTGAATTGTGCACGAGGTAATAAAAACTAGAATGAAAAATGTATTTTATGATTGTTAAAGTTTGTCGATTCAAACTTCTATTGGATTTATTTGAATCCTCCGTGTTTTTCCGCTTTCTGAAAAATATATTCCAAATTTGAATATCTTTTTTAGTCGCATATTTTTCTTGATGTGTGGTAAACATGCTTATTATAATGTGATTCTATGAAGATTATGCGTACTGTTAATTTCCTATAGATTTACAATAGGCAATTTATCTTCATTGAAATCGTGATATTCGTCGTGTTGTTTCCTGAAATTGAACATGGCCTCCGCTTTCATAAATTTATTACTAACGCGTAGCTTCTCGCATCCACGCATCCATTTTTGCACGCAAATTAAAGAAAGGCAATCGTTTCATGACGACTACCATCTTCACCGAATGTTCAATTCGGAATGCTTACCTGCGTTTGTATAAAATTTCCCCCACCAAATGATCAACAAAATGCGTTTGTGTATGTACGTTACGCTCGTTCGCCCTACAAAATGTTGGCTTGTTTTTACCATCAGGTCCCCTCAATGCCTCTCACTCTTCTTGCCCATATAACCTGTTTAACGCTCACTTTTAACGCTGCGTCTGAAAAAGCCCATTCAGTAGCTGAACGTATAAGACTTGCTTTAATTTACATCCAAACATTGTGTAAGGTGTGCATGAAAGAAGCAAAAACATAAAAAAATTTGAACACACGTATTAAAGACAAAATTAATTGCTTTGGTGACATCAAAACTGTAAGAAAATCAATGAAAAGAAGAACGTAAAATAGGCATTTTTGAAGAACGAAAACGAAAAATTGGAGAAGAAAAAATTTTCCGGAGTTGCGAGAGAGAAAAAAATGTCTGTATTTCACAATAGTTTGCTATTCCAGAGTCTTCGGAATGGAATGGAGAAAATTCATTCCAGGTGTAGTAATGGGGAAATCAGGAGGTTTTAAGTTTCGTTCCCTTCACCGCAAGCCTTATTCAACCGGGTAGCTTTGGCCAGTAGTGTGTGATAGTGTGGTGGCCATAGAGTTAAGTGAGATGATGATTCGAACATATCCTGATCAGTTCAGAAACTTTTCTCTAACACAACAAAAGCAAAGACATGCTTCAGTCGGATTAATTGAAGAACGAGTATGAGCATATCGTACACTTGGCAGAAACGAATGGATACGATAAAGCGCTTATGGACAAATTGATCGCCAAATGTACGCATAAAAGAGAGAGAGAGCTTCAACTCTTTTCCATCAAAACTCCAAAGCAAGCAATGTTCAATCTCGTGTATCTATGGCATATATTCCAAAGATTTGCATCTAACGTAAGAAGGAATTCAGCCAATCTTAGGATTATGCATTATGACACCTGCAAGCTTGGTTCACTCCTTGGCTCTACGAAAGATCCATTTTCACCAAATCAATAAAGCGGAATCTATCAAGTAAATTGCACAGAATGTGATATAAAGTTTATTATACAAAATAGATGTGCAGTAGAATTTGGTCTCAAAGAAAACGAAAGATGCATCAAGAATAAAAAAGTAAATAAAGGTATTGCTGCACACACATTGGATTTGATCAACCCAGGAGGGCACTACACGGGACCGTGTACTCAATCCGCGGAAACTCGACACATATGAATCTCTATTCATACATATAACGGACAATTTAGTTAATATTGACAATAGCCCAAGAAATTCAAATTTATTTAATTTGACGGGATAATATATATTAACGGTTAACTTGATTAGCTTTTGCATCAATTATCACAACTCATAATATGTTGAAATAACATAACAGAATTCTTATGTAATATTGACAATAGTCCGGCAATTTATATTTCATTTAATCCGACTAAATCATATATGCTAAAATTAACTGTTATTACCTAATGTCTTTGTTTTTGCTGTAATTGTTTCACTAGTAGTTTTGCGTCTAGCGCTGAAGATGGTCGGCAATACTGCAGGGCCGTTCAAGTATTACGTAAGCACTATAGGGGGCGGGGGTCTTTGCTTTGCTTAGTTTTGATGACATGGGGGTGGGGGTCTAGATGGTGGTTACGTCAGCAGTAGTTATTTACTTTTTTACACACATGGCAACCCAGAAATAATGTATACATTAAGGTACTCGCTTAGAAACGAGTAGGGGAACTACCGCGCGCTATTCACTTGTCCTAATTTCTTCCATCAATCTAGTTTCGCTTCGGTACGATTTAATGATTTAATGTTTGTGTTGACGTTGATCCCCTTTCGCTAAATTGTTTCAATGAGATGTCGTTTCAAATAGACAAATCCAAGTTATACCGAAAGTTGTTCGAAAGTTTTAAAAAATCTCATACAAGTACAAAATGTACAGAAGTTAGTTAACGAAGTGTGGCGTAATTATAAGTTACAAGCAAAGTCCGACAAGGAACTTGATACAGGGTTTTCCAATAAGAGGGGTTATTTTGATGTTAAAAGAAAAATGCAATTTTTTAATATAAATGATCTTATGTTTATTTCATTATAAAGAAAAAGGTATGCGGTTAATAGTCAAAAATAACATCAAGCAAATGACCACCACGACCACGCTTACAGGACCATATCCTTTTCATGCAATTTTCCATAACCAAATCGCAAAGTGGCTGCCCTATGTCCTCGATAGCCTCACGAATTCCATCATTGAGATCTTGAATTGATGCTGGGATATTGGCGTAGACCTTTCCTTTCACGTGACTCCAAAGGAAGAAGTCGCAAGGTGTTAAATCACAAGATCTCGGTGGCCAATTGTGATCACCTCTTCGAGAGATAACACAGTCCGGAAACGTTTCCCGTAAAATATCAATGGTTTTGTTGCTTGTGTGGTACGTAGCGCCGTTTAGTTGAAAGTAAACGTTGTCCAGATCAATACCATCGAATTCCGGCCTTGAAACATCATTAATCATCTCTCGACCGCGCAATCCATTCACCGTAACTGTTGCTCCAGCCTCATTTTCGAAAAAGTAAGGTCCTATGACTCCGCCGGACCATAAACCGCACCAAACAGTCACACGTTGAGGACAGAAAGGCTTTTCAACAATAACTCTTGGGTTTTTCCGAGCCCCAGATGCGACGATTTTGCTTGTTGACAAAACTACCGAGGTGGAAACGGGCTGGATTTTTCGATTGAATTCCGGATCATTTTCATGCATTTCAAGGACCCAATCAGCAAAGATACGACGTTGTTGATGATCGACCGGCTTGAGTTCTTGTATTAACTGAACTTTATAAGCCTTAAGACCCAAATATTTATGCAAAATACGGTGTAATGACGTATGTGGAATGCCTTATTCCAAAGAACGACGAGGAATGGACAAGCCTGGGTTTTCTTCAACACTTTCGGCTACAGCAGCAATATTCTCGGCTGTTCTTGAGTGATGTGCACGGGCTTTGTTCTTCACATCACTTAGTTGCCCCAACAGCTCGAATTTTTCCACCAATTTCTGTAGTGCGGTCCGAGAAGTTGCTTCACGACGGCTTAAAAATATTCGAGTTTTACGAACCGTCTCTGCCAAACTTTCACCATTTTTAGGTCTTTGTAAAAAATTTTTTTACAAAGACCTACTAGTTTCGCGACCTGTTTGTCCGTCTGTCTGTCCGTCCGTCCGTCTGTCCGTCTGTCCGTGCGTCACAGCTGATTTCCTCGGAAACTATAGAAGCTAGAATGCTCAAACTATGTGAAAAGATCAAAAGTGATGGTCTCTCAAAAGTTAAGGCCTTGACAAAAATTTAAAAAATGTTTAAGGGGGGTCCCCCCCTATAAACGAATTGGCCCTTAAAAATTTTTTTTAATCAAAGGTAGTCGAGTGGGGTATCAAATGAAAGGTCTTGATTAGAACTTTTGGAATCTGAAATAAAAAAATCATTTGATGAGTTAGGGGGTCCACGGGAAGGCAAAATGTACCCAAAATTTGTGTCACCCCCCCCCCCCCCCCCCGCGATTGGACACCTTTCAGCCGAAAAATCTGAAAATTATCACGAATGTGGACCTTTATGAGTACAAGGGCAACAAATACCTTAGAAATCGAAATTCGCTCAACTTTGTTAATAATAGTATGATTTGTAGATTTTACATTTTTGCCCATAAAATCAAAACGGTACCTGTAAACTGCTAGTAATTTCGTAATTATATAGACTGACATACGATATATATACATACGATATTTAATTGAAATCGAATTATAATCAAGTGAGTTATAGCCATTTCAATTATATGGAATTACAACAACGATAACTCGTGTTTATGGTTCATATAGGGTTTTCCAATAAGAGGTGTTATTTTGATATTAAAAGAAAAATGCCATTTTTTAAAATAAATGATCGGATGTTTAGTTCATTATAAAGAAGAAGATATGCCATTAATAGCAATATCTAACATTGAGCAAATAACCACTACGACACGCTTACAGGACCATATCCTCTTCATGAAATTTTCCATAACCAAATCGCAAAGTGGCTGCCCTATGTCCTCGATAGCCTCACGAATTTCATCTTTGAGATCTTGAATTGACGCTGAGCTATTGGCATAGGCCTTCCTTATCACGTGGCTCCAAAGGAAGAAGCCGCAAGGTGTTAAATCAGAAGATCTATTCAAAATAACACCTCTTATTGGAAAACCCTATATATATTTAAAATTGACTTGGGTACTTTTCATTTTCTTTCAATTTTCATGAAAATTTAAGGAATAGTGTTTAACTTGAACATGTTCAATCGGCCGAGCATTCAGAAAAATCATTTAAGCTAGATTAAAATGGCGGCTGCACTGTGCTTATGAAAGAAACTGTGCATCTTTTGTATAAATTTGAACGATTTCATATCTAAGTATTGGATGAATAATTCAAGTTATCGATTCACGCCATTAGAAAACTTGCTTCTAACCCTAGGATGTTTACAAAGACCTTCTGGTAGGAGCACTCTCCTGCTTACTCAACTTGGTAGTTAAATGTATCCTGTTTTTTTATTTACTCGTGAGCAGCAGTTATAATAATAGAACTAAAAAGGATAGAGAACTTTAACGCACTTAATATTCATTCAAACAAACTTTATTGACATGGTATTTAACATGGAGTGAGGTACCAATATTATGATCAAAAGTGATATTACGAACAAAACAGACTTCTTTTAAATTTTTTGGTATACATATTAATTCCAATTGACAGTCTTCAGCCCATGACACCCGAATCCATGATTCTAAGCTTTCAATGATATTGCATGTTGGCTGCTCAATGCTGTATGTCTGCTCACTTTAACCAATTTTGGAATGTCTACGTTATTCTCATCGAGCCATTCAACATCGTGGTGCTCTAAATTTTGAATAATGCACATCAGTTCATCAGCACGACGAGCAGCAACTCTTATAGGCCTAACTTTCATATCAGTGTGCCTGCTTACTTATTTATGGATCTTCTCGATGTGACGATTTAGTGACTTGACGGAAGCGTGATAAAGACCACACGTTTCGCATGTTCAACTTGATAGCTTCAATTTCACCGTCGGACAAAAAAAATAGTAGGGCATTTGCAGGAAATCTTTGAGTTAAGCATAGAGCTAAATTGACTGGAAGATTGAGAAATTGCCCTCCATCATCCAAAACCAAGCCATCAACTGTTTGTTTTACTTTTACTGGTGGTGGAAGAAACCTGTTGTCTAGTAATGTAAAAAGACCACTTCTTGGACGATAGCATTCTATGTTTCTACATTTTACAATTTGAAGCAAGTATTGGCTTTCGCGCACATTTTCGGAATACCATTTAACGTCTGGGGAATCAGGAAGTTTTTGTTCATCCAGCCCAACACATTTTGCAGTAACATGATAGCCATCAATTTCCATTGAACTCCATACTTCAGCTAACACATTTTCTGCAAACTCGAAATTGATTCATTCTAAATATTTATTAATTGTAACGCCACGTTCATCCCAATTGAGACCCAAAATGGTCATAAGGCAATATCAAACCAGCCAGTTCCCGATTAAGAGGAGCCATTCTGCGCTCTACTCTGTTATACGCACCTTTGTCAGGAGCATTGGTAGATAAAAAAAATGCATCGAGATCATGTCACTTAAAGTGTTGTACAGCAAACCCTATAACTTCTTGATAACGTGGATTTTCATCATCCATCAACCGTTATGATTACCACTGGTTTTACCAATCCATGGTCAGTTTTAGCTACGATTATTGCTTAAAACTCTTCAAGTTTGAGAAGCGTCTCGAAATCTAGAGCATGAGTATTGGCAGTAGATGAACTATGCCTTCCAACTCGGATAGCGAAGTAACATATGTTGGTCCAGAATATCAAACGGCTTGCGGTTGTCCTAATATACTGAAAGTGATTTTGATACCAGCATAAACTGCTGGTATTAATTTATGCCGCTCAGTGATTATCCAGTCGTGATCAGGCAATTTGATTCGATATTGCATGTGCATTATAAGAGGTGCTTGCTTATTTGCCGTAGTAAAATCAAAAGGGACCTGGGGCTTTATCATCTTGAGATATGAAAAATACTTGAGCTGCTCCAGGTATGGATGCTATGTTCTCGAAATAATGGATTGATGTTTCAGCAAAATTGCTATCTAAGTGGCTTTTGTGTTGATCAGCCTGAGCCCGAGTGAGCTTTACAGGGACTGTCAACACATATCTTCTTCCCTCTGCAGAATTAGATTTTGTGGGAATCAAACGAAAATATGTCGCACTTCGGCTAATGTCAAATCTTATTTTACGTAATTCTTGTGTGAGTTCATCAAGAGTTTTTACGCTGCGAATAGATTCCATTCGTCTTCTATCATCTGCTGCACTCTCAAATAAAGCAATTCAATAGTACGGTTTGATCGTTTTCTAGGCTAGGATGTCCCACTGAACCCATCAGGGATACCTTTTTTTTAATTTCTGGACTTTGAAGACCAATATCATCTAACTTTCTTTTCATACCATCTCTGTGTTTCTTCTGAGCAACGGCGTTTTGCATCTTCCTGTTTAAAGACTGTTTCGCTGTTTTTAATTCTTCGCGCAACTTAATGATGTGTTCATCAACTTCAACATGGCTTGGCAAAGTATCTCTGGCAGAATACAAAGCATTCAGATTTTCTTCAAGTAGAGCAATCTTATTTTCCATAGCTTCCTGGGAAGGTTTAACTCTCGGTTGTTTATCTGTATTTTCTGTGTTTTCGCATTGCTCTTATGATTCCACACAATGTTTTATGTCGTCTTCTTCCTGTTCTTTAGTGTTAATTTGTTAGCTTGTGTTTTGTCTTCGTTGCATAAAAATTAAAATACCCAATAAGTGCTGCTAATGATTCTCTTATTAAGCTTAAAAAGACATTTGTTACATACACACTATAATGAGTACATTTAACATATTTCATTTACTTTAACATAGCGAAAATGAATCTACAGTTTTGTACATTTATCCGATCAAATACAGGGCCGATTAATTATTGAGACACGTCAGTAAGGGTATGACACCCTTATAGTTACAAGAAAGCGTACCTAAGAGACGTACTCTAAATTTTTGAAAAAAAATCTGTACATTCTGTAAGAGAAAAACGTTTAATCAACAAAAACACCCGTCAAATGCAAAAAATTAACACCCTGTATTTTTTTGACCAATCGACGGAGTCAATCATAAAGAATAAATCTATCTAATGAACATTACCTCTAAAATTAAAGGTAGGCTGTAATGTCTGCTAATCATTAAACGTCAAAATTATGTTTTCTTTACTCGTGCTTAAAATGTTTCATCACTCATCTTAGAAAAAAACGTAGTAGATTGGATTTGTTCTTAGTCGCTGCTTGCAATTCTTCTTCAATTCTCTTGGAGACAATAATAAAGGATTTTCCAATAAGAGGTGTTGTTTTGAATAGCCCGCTATTTTGGTAGATGTCACTTTTGAAGCTGTCATTTTCTGACATTTGACAAGTAGAAACCACGCTGTTTACTAAAATTTAACGATACACGTTCCAACAACGTATTGAAAGTATTAAAATTCACTATAACAAGTTGAGTAAGCAGGAGAGTGCTCCTACCAGAAGGTCTTTGTACACATCCTAGGGTTAGAAGCAAGTTTTCTAATGGCGTGAATCGATAACTTGAATTATTCATCCAATACTTAGATATGAAATCGTTCAAATATATACAAAAGATGCATAGTTTCTTTCATAAGCACAGTGCAGCCGCCATTTGAATCTAGCTTAAATGATTTTTCTGAATGCTCGGCCGATTGAACATGTTCAAGTTAAACACTATTCCTTAAATTTTCATGAAAATTGAAAGAAAATGAAAAGTACCCAAGTCAATTTTAAATATATATAGGGTTTTCCAATAAGAGGTGTTATTTTGAATAGATCTTCTGATTTAACACCTTGCGACTTCTTCCTTTGGAGCCACGTGATAGTGAAGGCCTATGTCAATAGCTCAGCGTCAATTCAAGATCTCAAAGATGAAATTCGTGAGGCTATCGAGGACATAGGGCAGCCACTTTGCGATTTGGTTATGGAAAATTTCATGAAGAGGATATGGTCCTGTAAGCGTGTCGTAGTTGTTATTTGCTCAATGTTAGATATTGCTATTAACGGCATATCTTCTTCTTTATAATGAACTAAACATCCGATCATTTATTTTAAAAAATGGCATTTTTCTTTTAATATCAAAATAACACCTCTTATTGGAAAACCCTATATGAACCATAAACACGTGTTATCGTTGTTGTAATTCCATATAATTGAAATGGCTATAACTCACTTGATTATAATTCGATCTCAATTAAATTTTGTGAACATATATATCGTATATCAGTCTATATAATTACGAAATTTCAAGCAGTTTACAGGTACCGTTTTGATTTTATGGGCAAAAATGTAAAATCTACAAATCATACTATTATTAACAAAGTTGAGCGAATTTCGATTTCTAAGGTATTTGTTGCCCTTGTACTCATAAAGGTCCACATTCGTGATAACTTTCAGATTTTTCGGCTGAAAGGTGTCCAATCGCGAGGGGGGGGGGAACACAAATTTTTGGTACATTTTGCCTTCCCTTGGACCCCCTAATTCATCAAATGATTTTTTTATTTCAGATTCTAAAAGTTCTAATCAAGACCTTTCATTTGATACCCGATTCGACTACCTTTGGTTAAAAAAAACTTTTAAGGGCCAATTCGTTTATAGGGGGGACCCCCCTTAAACATTTTTTAAATTTTTGTCAAGGCCTTAACTTTTGAGAGACCATCACTTTTGATCTTTTCACATAGTTTGAGCATTCTAGCTTCTATAGTTTCTGAGGAAATCAGCTGTGTCACACGGACAGACGGACTGACAGGTCGCGAAACTAGTAGGTCTTTGTAAAAAAATTTTTTACAAAGACCTAAAAATGCATATAACAAAGTATACGTAAGCATAGGAGGGGGGTAAAAGCTTTGCGTTCGTTTACTGACAAGGGGGATGGGGGGTATGTCATTTAGAATAAAATACAGTTGTAACATCTGAAGTGTTATTTAAATTAATGTAATTGAACACTGGCTTTATGTTATTTTAAACTTAATTATTTGCGGTTCATAAGGGTGAAAAACTAATTGAATTTTAATCATATCCTGATTACTCGTGGGTTGGAGGTTTTTAATTACTTTTATTGGAGTTGTAGTTTGGGGTTTTTTTTGTAGCGTACACAGATCATGATATATTGCAACACATAGCCTCGCGTTAAGTTGTAATACTGCGTTAACATGGTTTGATTGTATAATTCTGAGTAGCCTTAAAAGAAAAGAAGTAACTTCGTTATCTAAAGAATCGCATAGAGGTATATTCGATTGAGTCGCACTAATAAAACAATCAATTAAATTTTGACGAAAACTTTCTATTCTGTCCGTAACACAAGTGAAATTGTCTTATTTGATTCCTAATCAGAGTGTCTTTACTGTGAAAATTGAGAAAATTATAAGGTACTCGTAACCGCATTAATTATTTATTCGTTGGAAATCTATTGAGCAGCAGTCTCATCGTGGATCTTTCTAGCATCGCTAAAACTTTCAAACACATTACCACTTTGGAAACTATCCGGTACTTTGTATCTTGGCCGGCTTGAGTGACTCATCTGCTGTAATACTTGACACGTATGGGAGTCATCATAAATATCTAGAGGATAAAGGTGAACTGAGAAAAATTTTGAAGCTTCAAATAAATATCATCTTCGGCATTCAAATGCTGTAGCTACTGTGCCACTTGCATTGCGCCCAATTGTGGCAGGAGTATTTATAGCTCTTGGAACACCTTTATGTTGTGGGCCATGTTACCACTGCGCTTTCATGTGCACGATTTTTTGACTGCATTCTCGAGCACTCACCCAATACTACACTCGGTGAATTGGACTGCCTAGTCCAGTTATGCTTTTTAAGCTGAAGGTACGACACTAAGCTTACCAAAATCATCAGTTTAACTGACAAGTGCCACTCCTATGGCTGCTCAAATCTCAGTAGCCAATCATATGAGATGTTATGCAGATTTAACTTCAGTGATAAACATAGACCTGTGTTATGCTATGGGTGTGAAACATGGACCCTAACCCAAGCATCCGCAAATATATTGAACGCCTTTGAGCGACGGGTCCTAAGGCGAAAAATCGGAGCGAAGTTAGACCAATGGCGAATTCCATACAACTATGAGCTGTATAACATTTTTGCCGAGCCTGAGGTCTCAATGATTGTCAGACTGCGGAAGCTGCAATGGTATGGGCGAACAACGGATACCCAAAAAATTTTCGCTGGGAGAATTGGAGGCCGGAGACCAGTGGGAACACCGAGGAAACGCTGGTCTGGCTCGGTTGACGAAAACAGTTCATCACTCCTTGGGTTTTGAAACTGGAGGACGCGGTGGACCGAGATAGTTGGAGTTGGATGATGTTGCGGCTCTAGTTGCTGCACACACCGTTGAACAAGTGTAAATTAAGGTATTTACGCAAATGCGCGGGGTGAGAGACTGGATGGCTGCTCGTGTGTTCAGTCTAGTACTGGAGAAAACTGAAGTAGTTATCTTGACAAAAAAGAGAATCCCTATAGTAAGGGTGATCAGTATTGAAAACATACTAATGGAAGCACCTCGGACTAATGATCGACTCGAAGATGATTTTCTCTGAGCCAATCAAGGCAACGGTTAAGAAAGCTGTTTGGGGCATATCGGCTCTGAATCGACTTATAGCTGATGTAGGTGGTCCAACCCATCAAGAAGACACCTCTTGGTAAGTGCCGTAGGGTCAGTGTTACTGTACGGAGCAGAATTATGGGGCAATACTCTCAGCAAGAGGGGTACCGAAAACGCTTGGCACAGGTACAGAGAAAAGGCGCACTGAAAATTGTATCTTCATATACGACAGCCTCTGATTCGGCGGTGAGAGTTATTGCAGGCGTAATATCTGTTGCCTTTCTTGATAAATGGTGCTTTGCTATTTATTCGCATAGAAGCGAGGATGTGGGAGAGATGATTTCCCGCTAGGAGAGACTGACCTCACTCAACGATTCGCCGCAGTATTGAGTGAATCACATGCAAGGGAGTTGGACTGCGGAGCTCATCCACGGTCTGAGACCGTAGCTAAATCGAAGGCATGGTGAAACTGACTTCTATCTGACCCATTTGTTGAGCGGGCATGGCTGTTTTTGCCTGACCTGCTCAAGATTGATAAATCACGGTCCCATGACTATCGGTTTTGCCCAGGAGAGGAAAATGATGCTCACCACTTATTTTTTGCGTGCAAAAAATAGGACAGGCTGTGACAAGACGCCTATAGCGAGATGGAAGAGTACATCCCGAATAGTATAGCCGCGGCAATGCATGAATCGGTTGATAAATGGAACAATGTGGCATATTGTATTTGGGCAGTCCTAAGAGATAAAAGGGACTCCCGATAGCCGGAGACGTCGGGGCTGAGGGACCACTTGTCTGGCAATTCCTCTTTCTTCCTCCCCTTCTGCTAGAGGAGGGATTCCCAAGCTTGAAGGCATCTCACGGCGTAGGGAAACGAGGGCTGTCCCGAAGAAATGTGACACACAATTCCAGCCTGGGCTCTCAGGTCGACAGAAGAGGTATTTAGTCGGTAGTTCAGTCACTCGCGAGCATGGAAACTCGACACTAAGCGCGTAAATTGGATACACCTCCAGCCACAAAAAAAAATGGTTCCGGTTTTCCAAAAATTCTTTTAGTAGCAAAGTGGCTCGTAAAATTTATTTGTGTCCTTATAATGGAAGGGGAAATGGGTGAGTTTTTTAAATTAAAAAATCGAAAGATTGCCGTCATCAGAGGAATTTTATAAAATCCAATAGTGTCATAAAATCTTGATAATCTTTAATTGAAGATCAGTTAAAATCAGCAAACTATTTTTTTGCAAAAACTATTGAATCTTTAGTTGAATTCGGCTTGATGTCGAGACACCAAATGAGAAGAGTATATTGCTAAAACGTGCTGTCCTGAACCAAAACTTACCTTGAAGTAGAACCTTATTATCATTAAGTCTCTTCTAAAGTGAAAACATGGCTCCATCCTTATAATCCCTTTAGGAACATTGTGCAATAATAGCATGGCCACGAATCTGGATAAAACATTAATTAAATCTCAATGTTTGCTGTTCCCTGCACTTAATTCAAAACGAAAGGTTTACTCTATTCATTCTTAAAATGTAGCCAACAATTTGTGTCACTTTTCGCCAGAGTAACTAAATTAAAAATACTTTCAGCTATAGCTTCTTCTCCTGCTCCAGCTTCCTTTAAAGACTATACTAATCTGATAAAGTAAAAAAAGCTATTGCTACGTCCAGATTCGTTTTATTCACCAAGACTAGGCGTACAGCGAACCACACTCCGGCGATAAGGAGTGGTGGCGGTGGTGTAGATTGACAACGTATTTGTCCTTTTCTGAATACTCGTATTTATCTCATTGACAAGAGACTTTACTGGTAAATTTAATAAAACTCTTGCAAATTATTTCTATTTACAGCTGTCTGCAGTTTGGATTGTGGACCGAATGGCGTCTGTGAATCGGGAAAGTGTCGTTGCAATCCAGGTTGGACCGGAAATCTTTGCGACCAATTACCTTGTGATGCCAGATGTTCCGGCCATGGACAGTGCAAGAATGGAACGTGTGTTTGCTCGCAAGGCTGGAACGGTCGACATTGCACTTTGCGTAAGTATAGTCCCTTATTGTGTTTTACGAGACCATCCCACGATGCACAGTGGATTGGACTTGTAATATTGGAAAATTTTGTTAAGGGTGCATGGTGCAGGATATGGTGCTAGTAATCCTCGCGCTGTGTCTCTGTACTTTACTTGTAGTACGATTTGCTGTTTTTTATGCTTTTTCCCGTAATGTTCTTGGATAGCGAATGGCGTTTTTTATCACGACACAGTCCTCTGACTATAGCAATAGAATTGAACATGAATAAATGGGCCATTAACTGCACCCTGTGCGCTCAACATGGTTTGTCCTGCTACATGGCTGCAGTGAAAATGGGCGAGTCCTTTTCTACGTTAGACTATCAATATGTTGATGTAATTTAAAGGTTTATGGATTCTCTAATTCAGCGGTAAAAATCGATTTGAATTGAGAGGAAAGAAGTAGAGAGAAGAGGTTTTCAATATTTGGGAAACAGCCTTTCACAACTGGCAACCGTTTATTAAACTAAACCTTCAGTCCACTTCTTCGGCTTCTTCACAGTATTTGGTCTTGGAGCCATTCAATTGGTAGTACCAATTTTAATATTTGCTTTTTTTCATTTACGCAGAATTTTTGGTTTTACAGTGGAATGCATTCAAATTGAATAAAATTTCAGGTTTGAAATTATTGTCATGATTTTAAAAACGAATAAAAAATATATAGACAAGCATTATTAAAATGAGCTATAATTTGGGTTACTTAGAGCGAACGTCAGTTGTTTAATAAATTCAAAATGATTTCAATTCGACTTTCATCACAGTTAACTCTACCTGAAAAGAATGGTAACCATTTGTTTTTTATTCCTTTTCATTTACCACAATCCTTACAATCTTCATGTAATCTGTAAACTACAATTTCATTTGAAAACTGTCTGCCCTGCTTCCTTTAATCCAGATACTAATATTTAGTTTAATTTCCCTAAAAATTATTCAAATTTGCTTCCCCCACCACATCACTTCCATGCATATAAACTGAAACACTATTTAAATATCATCAGTAGCAGAATCCTTTTTGCCAAAAGCATCGACCATTCGCTACTTCTTGAAAAAAAAAGATTTCTGTGACGCTACCGTTTGGCTCAAGTTGGTTAGGTTTTTAGCACCAGACAGAGAAAATTAGAAGAATGCTGACTGGGCAAAAAGAATCCTTTTCCCTTGAGAAATAGTCTAGTCGTAGAAAATAAGTGGAATTTCGTCGACTATTTCCTCCACTACTTTACTACTACTATATATGCTAACCAAACCGATGGGACTCAAAAGTCCGTCGTAGTCGATGTTTTTTTTATTCTCCATCACCTACCCGTTCGGATACAAACTGAAAGATATGCAGATAATACGAAAGGATGGCAAAAGGAAGCACTTTGTTGATGGCAAAGATAAAGCCAAAGAGGAGAATAAAAAAAAACGCAGAATTCTAAGAGAAAAATACTGAACACTAGAAATCCCAAGTATTCACGGGAGTATTGAAGTGCTAGGATACTGGGTGAACTGTGTAATAGTGGATTGCGACAACGTCGTCCTTGTCGTGGTACTTGTTGGGAGGCAATACGCTGGTTGGCGTTTCAGTAAGTTCTGATGGCTTTGGATTATAGCAATTTGAGTTGGATGGGAAAAGATGAGCAAAAAGAAGCAAACGGCAAAAGAAGATCGGGAACCGGAAAAAAGAATGTTTCAGCCACTTAATACATCTGTGTTTGGCGTTGACATTTTTGAATGGATAGGATTAAATATTTAAATGTTGGCTGTGGGCTTGATGTAGTTTAAGCTAGATATGTAATATCGCTCAACGTTACTGTCAAGAGTCGAGTTTAAATATTTAAATAAGAAAAAAATCACTGCATCTGCTTGTAGATGAGATGTCAGTAGTGAAATAGAATTTCGTATTCTCAGTAGTTGACTTTAATAGCTTTTAGTGATATACTTGAATTCAGAATTTCCTTTGGCATCCACGATGACATTTATAACATATTGAACGTTTCGTAAACTAGACTTTAATCAATCAAATTCAGTAATGAATTGGAACTCATGAATTGATAGTTCTTGTTTAACTTTCCAATATTGACACGATCAGAATGGTATCACCTTTCACAAGAATCAGCTCAACACATCGAAAAGAACTAAAATAAAGCACTGCACAGTATACGACTCGTGCAACTGATTCCCCGGTAGATATTAACTGTTCGAGAACAATTGATCATGCATGGTAAATACATGAAAATAAGCGTAGTTTATATTAATTCCTCAAAAGTTGTCAATAAAGGGGACCACTCTATTTTGCCTGAGACCACTCTATCTAGGTACCTGGACTTTGATAATGGAACAAACTTCATCCAGAGTTGGTGGGGCCAATGGAAGCTCTCCGCCGACATCTATAGGTTACGACGTTCTGGAGCTGTGCGGAGAATTAAGGAGGTTCTTGACATATGATGCCCATCTTTCCTTAATCTTGGTTTCATCAGCTGATAACCACGTTTCGGGATTTTCACTACTTTGTATGGTTGTCTTGTGTTGTTGCTTGCTAAACTTACATCTATACTGCTCAATTGGTCGTCATAGTATTTTCTTTTCCTAATTCTAATTATCTTATTCGCTACTCTTTCGAAATTTTCATAGTGTTCTCTCTTCGTCCTAGTTTTCCTACCTTTGTAATCTTTGTACGCCTGATTCTTTGTGTCTAACGCATTCTGGCACTCATAATCGAACCATTCATTTCTCTTGCGCCGGGCTTGATGTCCGATCGTCTGTTCTGCCATGGTCTTAATAACCGCTTTCATTTATATCCAGAGCTCGTTGCTCGTCTTTAACGGTGCGTCTGATAAGATAATGAGCCGCATAGTCTTTCCAGGTGATTGTAGAATGCTTCCTTTGTTTTTTGTTCCTTTTCTTCGGTCGGGGCGTGAACACTGATCAGCCAGATTTTGAAGAATCTGGCTTTTATACGGATCGCACCCAACTGTTCATTTATTGCCTTTAAATCAATAAGGTGCGATTTGAACTCCCTATCCACAATGCAGGCTACTCCGAATTCTCGTTTTACAGTAGGCTTCCCAATTTGAATATTATGTGCGATCTTATGTCTTGAATGTCGTTTCCTGGGTTGCCAGTAATTTTAATTTATATTAACTGGTCTTTTGTCAAAGGTCCTTAACAGCACCAGGGTAATTGAGTGATCTGACATTCCAGGATCCAATGCCATTGTCTATTTTTCAACTGCGAGGTCGTTGCCATGAGTTCAATTCATTCCGAGGCCCGTCTGCAGTTTTTGAAACATTTCAAGGTTTTCCAGGGACGGGGAGTTAGCCCATCGCCCAACCTACATTCTGGCGGCATGCTTATTACGTCGAATCCGTTATCAGGCGCGGAAGATTCGCTTTCACCCTCTTACGTCTTCAGAAAGGAGGTGTTAGTAGGATATTATAGCAGAGCTGTAGATGTACTTACAGTTACTAGCATTGCTCAGCATTTAATGTCCCATCATTGGGGAACCAGTAAACCAAATTTGCGACCCTGAGAGCATTTACTACCATTTAATTGGGGGGTTTGGGATGAGGAATCATGGAATCTATGGGTTGAGGAAACAAGGGGTTCGCTTCTCTTTTCCCAAGCAATTATGGCAAAAATTCAGAATTATACTTATAAACTTGATTTTTGATGAAAGTTTTAAGCACGCCAAGACGCTGTGTTAGAGGACTGAGACAATCCAAGTTCTGCATATGAAGTAAACGTAGCAATAAAAAGAGGAACAAGGTGCTAGTTCGTGCATATGGAAAATGGTATTGAAGCAAGAATCTACATATGAGGGGGCAAATAGCGTTGAATTTACTAAGTTGCTTGCATAAAGTTTGGAGTAAATGACTATAATGACGCTTGCTTAGAAGATATTCATCAAGGAAAGATCGTGCGGATTCGAATGTAGAAAGGTTCGAAATATGTAGACGTCACTATAAAGGGACTAGGGAGGTGGAATTTGAAAAATAGAGACCGTACAAATCTGCTTTAAATCGCCTCGAGAGCACCGATATGCTTCCTGTGATACGCACTCCGTATTTGTGAGCAGTATTCCAAATCACCAAGGACTAGTGAGAAATAATCAAACATATAGGAGGTGATATGTTAGATTGATGAAGTGGATCATAAAATTAATCCAGTGATACGAGGGGCTTTCCTAATAACTCGAGAAATGTGGAAATCGAATTTCAGTTTACAACCGAAAACAGGGGGATGTCATCTAATTGGGAACATTTGGAAAAATCAAAAGAGAGAAGTTCTCCAGCACAATTTGCAACAAGATTATATACCAAATAGGTGGAGCCGATCAATTATATTCCCTTTCCACAAAAAAGGTAACAAGTTACAGTTCAAAAACTACAGAGGCATACTCTACTTTGCACGGCATACAAAATATTTTCGAAAATCTTAGAAAATAAAATCGGATCATACACGAACAATATTATTGGGGAGTATCAAGGTGGCTTTAGAGCAGGCAGATCAACGATAGACCAATTGTTCACAGTCAAGCAGGCAATCGAGAAATGCTGGGAGTTCAACTTTGATGTATTCCAAATTTTCAGTGACTTTAAGCAAGCATTCGACAGTATTGATCGGAGTGTACTGTACCAAATAATGCTTTGCTTAGGTATCCCAGCCAAATAAGTCCGTCTTACTAAAATGACAATGACGTCCGCATGAATAACCAACTCACTGATGCCTTTGACACAAATATCGGGAAGTGGGCTGGCCCTTTTGTTATTCGATTTGGCTCTGGAATATTTCAAAAGAAAGCTCCCTGTTGATCCAAAAGGTAGGTAAGTATACAAGTTGGGCCAAGTGGTGGTCTATGCAGTCGACATCAACACTTTGTCACGGTCACTAACAACCAGCATAGAATTTTTCCTGAAACTCGACAGCAAAGCAAAACAAGTAGGGCTACAAATTAATGTAAATAAAACATAGCTCTTGATGCAGTTGAGGAAAACACCTCAAGTACACAAAATAACACACTATTCGTTGGGAGAACGGAAGGCTGGAGACCAGTGAGAAAACCGAGGAAACACTGATCTGACTCGGTCGACGAAGATAATTCATCGCTGCTCAGATTTCATAATTCCTCGCCTCCAACCATTGACCGCGCCCTCTGGTCAATGGTTAGAGGCGCTATTCGGAGGAAGCGAAGGCCCGAGAGGGGCTATTGTGCTATGAAGAAGAAGACAAAAGGAGTAATGGTTTCATTCACATTCATCACTAAGACACAGTAGATCAGTTTGAAGGAGATTAACTGGAAGTCAGTAAATCTAAAAATCTTAGAGCCATCGGCAAAAGGAGACAGGGGTGTGAGATATTAGAAAAAAGAGCATTGATAAGAAGTAAAAATAATTAGCGGCAAGTATTCAAAATTGCGGAACTCCCGAACTGGGGTGTAAAGAAGAGAAAAGGCAAGAGAAGCCAGGAATAGAGACCACTAGGAATATTGAACTCTTTATGTTTTACAAGTAAGTGAGGGATCTACTCAATTAAAAGCTCAAGAGAAATCCGTAAATATAACGTCAATTTGTTATTGCTGGTCAAGGGCAGCTGCAATATGATGGGTAAAGAAATTTAAGTTTGTGAGGGTAGAACGAAACCATGCTGTTGATCTGCTAAGGACAGAAGAAAAAGCGTGTACAGCTTATCAAGAACTTTTTCTACAAGGGTTTTAATAAAGCAAGGAAGGAGGGAGATAAGATGATAGCGACATTGCGAACACCATATTCGAAGATAGGTAGAACGTTCCATTGGGAAGGGAAAACCCCACAGGATAAATTCTAACTGCGAGAAAATTCAGTGAGGTTTCAATGTAATCAACATATGTACGAAGTGCACAGGTGGCAATTTGCTTGGTCGCAGTATGACGCTCTTTAAATTTAGGCATGTCACTTAGAAGACCGCTGATTATGAATTTTCTGTGGGCAGCTCTTTTGCTTTAATTGCTATGGCATCTTCTGAACTAAACCAAAGAGCAGAGGCCTAAAGTGCGTCCTTGATGGAAACACAGGAGAAAGTTGTGAAGTTAAGGACGAAAGAAACAAATAGAACTTATCGACACAATCTTCAATATGGAGGTGGCATTAAGGCTAGCTTCCATGCTAGATCGATTAGCTTTTAAAAAATTAAAGCAAGTAGATGAGAAATTCCTCTAAAAACGAGAAGATGTGATAGCAAGTTCAATGGAGAGTGATGGATGGTGGGGGTCTGGTTTGACAAGGGGTGAGAGACAGGTGTAGCCAGAGAAGTAGAAGGCAAAGGGGAAAGACCAAGATCAAGACTTTGTTATTGGCATTAGGAGTAGTGCTGAATTCTATGAAAGAACAGAGAACAATAAGAAAAGAAAGAGCAAACATAAACAACTGCCAGAAAGTCTGGAGACATAAATGTCATCCCAAACAAAAGAGGGCAAATTGAAGGTACCACAGAACAATAAAGTAAATATTAATGTAGCTCGAGAATTCAGCAAACAAACGTTCATGAACAATAGCAGAACTTTCACCTAGAATGTACGCAGATAGTACGGGGAGGGAAAGAGAGTCTGATAACAGAATCTAAGTAATAACATGCTACCGGAATGGAGGTTGAGTGACGGGTTAAATTGCCATCCCTGGAAAACCCTACACCATTTCAAAACCTGCAGATGGGCCTCGGAATGGATTGGACTCACGGCAACGTCCTCGCAAACGCAAAAAAGGACCGTGGTATTCGATCCTGGAATGTCAGATCACTCAATTACCCTGGCGCTGTTAAGGACCTTTTACGTAAGATTTGGAGAGAACTTTTAGACAAACACAAAAAGAGGCCGAAATTCCTCATCCAGCAAGATAGTTAGATTGGCTGGAACTGTAATTTTAAAGGAAGCAACTAATCTATTCATGTTCCCATCAGGCGTAAGCTTAGTGCACTGAAGTAGGCCAGGAATGAAGTTCAGGTTATACTTGATACGATCGATTATGTCTTCAACTGCGGTGTTGTATTCTAATCAGAAAAGAAAAATTTGTGACGGGGGATTAATATAGCACGCAGTGGGGTGCCAGGTTTGATCGCAATAGTGTTTGTCGTTATATTGACCCCAGATGATGAGGTATCAGATGGATATTAACACTTTGGGTTAGTCCCGATTCCAATTAAACATTGCGGTGTTATGGTAGCAGGCGGCAGAAGTTTAGGTTGCTGCGAATTTGAATTCGGTTGCAGGTATTTCGGTTGTGCTTGTTGCTGTAGTTTTTGTACTTGATGAAATTTCTTTTGGAAATGAGGCAATAGCTTCTGTTGAGGCCTCTTTGAAATGGCTCTTTAGCTATCATCAACCGTAATATATATGTCAGAATTTGAAGAACAAAGTAACGGGTGAACTTACGTTATATAGCTTCTAGGAAGGAGATTAGATGTAATAGCCAAGGAAACCACACTATAGAACAGTACTCAGGAAGGAACGGACAAGACAAACAAATAAGCTTGTTATAGACTTTATATGCTTAGCTAATAGTATTATGGATACCGACACCGAATATAAGTTTAAGATTAAAGATAATACCGAGGTCCTTGCATGAATCCACTGATAAAAGAGGAGCATCAGACCGGGTAAAATTAAACGATAAATGGCTAAACTTAAGCGTAAAGGTAATTTTGCGACATTTATCAACATGAAGATGGAGACAATTAAAGTTGCACTATCAAAGTAAGTTGATTAAATTATTGCTCATAATCTTGGACAAACTTAATGACGCGAAATGCATACAGGAGGCAAGGAGAGGAGATTACAGAAGGAAGATCATTTATAAATAACAGAAAAACGACGAGACCAAGAATAGAGCCTTGAGGGACACCCGATGTAGAATAAAGTGGAGAAGAAGTTGATCCATGAAATATTACACAGGGAATATAGCAAGAAAAAGAGGATGAGATCTAGGAGAGTAAGTAACTAGAGATACCAAAAGTCTCAAGCTTTTGACATAAAAGTTATTGGCTTATAGAATCTGTGAAAATCAGATCCACTTGAAGTTGCTTGTCCGGTGCCCATGCAATGAGGTCTGTAAAGTCAACCAAGTTTGAAGAAGTGGAGCGGCCCATCAAGAATCCGTGCTGCTGTACTACGATAATTGAATTCAGAGTCACTGAAAGTTTGATTTACAAAAAGGGTTCAAGTAGCCTAGGGAAACAGAAAAACAGGGATATGGGATGATAATTTGAAACATTAGATGGATCACCGCTTTTGAATATAGAGATACCATTAGAATTATTGCAAAAAAATTAAAAAATTAGAGATGAGGGAAAACACAAAAAGGAGGAGAAGAACTTCACAAATATGTTTGGCAACCCATCAAGACCAGAACCAACATTATATTCAAAGAAATTAAGTAAGAACTCGTCCTCAGAAGGACTAGTGAAGTAGGATTCAATTGTAATGCGGCTGCTGTCTGTTATGTTGTTGGAAGAACATATTGGATCAGAAGGAGAAAATTTTGAGGAAAAAACTTGGTTAAAAAAGTGTGAAATACCCTGTGGGGAAAAAACTATAGTGTTGTTCCAGTTTACAGTATAAGGGGCAGTGAA
Organism: Odontomyia ornata; assembly: GCA_963969285.1. Lineage (NCBI taxonomy): Eukaryota > Metazoa > Arthropoda > Insecta > Diptera > Stratiomyidae > Odontomyia > Odontomyia ornata. The sequence goes on from OZ017739.1 coordinate 457,833,746, forward strand.
AGAAAATTTGAAGGAACTGATGTAGGGCTTAACTATATTTAACAAGAGGGAACTCTCTAAGTAAGTGGAATAATTTCTCGCGGCTATTCTTATTTCTGTTTTGACAATTTTACGCAGCCTACAAAAATCAGATTTGGCTTCATCAGTTCTTGTTACCTTAAAACGGACAAGCCTCTTGTCTTGCATTAAGTGCTCGTTTAGTCAGCCAAGACTTCATTTTAATGCTGCGATTATTTTGTAAAGGGTTATATAAGACTACTGAGTCTTTGAGGCATTCATAAAATTTGCATAAGGTGACCAGAAAAAAAAGACACACCAATTGATTACATCTATATAAAATTTAATTACTTCATGATTAGTTTAAAAAATTTACACGAGAAACAGGGTCGTTTCTCGAAGATTTGATAGTACCAACGAGTAAGTCCAGAGCCACAGGCAGATGATGTAAATTTGGTGGTAAATAGGGATACACAGCACGAGAAACAGACAAATTGTATCTAGGGATGTTAGAGATGATGAAGTCTAGGTGGCGACCATTAAGGTTTCCGATGTGGTTGAATTGTGCTCAACAGCATAGTAACAGGAAAGAAGAAAGAAGTAAAGAATGGTGATTAGTTGAGGAAATATAAGGTATAGTGTTGGCATATCATTCTACAAAAGGTACGCTGAAGTTTCCAAAAATTAAGATCTTGAAATGTGGATGCCGAGAAGAAAGATAAGAGGAATGTTGATCGAAAAAGGATTTATACACAATCAAGGAGAAACTCCACTGAATGTATACAGCGTAGATCAATAAGGAGGAATTATGTGGGATTTCACAATTACACATTCTCAAGCACGATTAAAATGGAAATCAGAACATAGTGAGCTTACAAAGGATTTACAATCAGTGACCAACACATCAGCGCTATCCGATTTACTTATAACGATGTCTCGATCGCTTAGATAGACTGAGTGATTTGGCAGGAACTTGACGTCAGTATTATTTTTATTGAGCCATATTTCGATCACACAAATGATAGAGTCTTTAGTCAATTCACAAGAATGATAAAAGTCGTCGAACTTGATTCTTAGACCTCGAACATTTTGATAATATAAATTTACAGTTGAAGGTTTTTGCAAAGATGAATTTCCAATATAGTTAGGTATTAAAGGAGCCGTTGTTCTGCAGTGCAAAGCGTCTTCTTGATGTGGGAGTGTAGATTTTAACTATTATTCCAGGTGGCTAGAATTCAAATTTGGCAATTAAAGTATAATCATGTGGAACAGTGATTTTGAAGGAAGCAATAGCCTTATCTGGTACGTTTTTCTTGGTTAATTTAGTACAGTTTAAGACAATATGCCTCGTGCTGATGTTTGATTCAACGCTTAAATGTTTGATACAAAACTTAAATTTGATGAAACGCCTTGAAATCTCTGGGTTTGTTCCACCTTCAACTTCTATTTTTCAAAAAGGCTCGCTGCGGTTCATCTATATACGTCCCTTGTTAGAATTTTTCTAGAGTTTGTGTCTCAGGTATGGTCACCTCATGTCAGTTGCCGCATTTCCGATCTAGAATCAGTTCAAAGGAATTTTAAGGGATTTGACGCGCTGCCTTCTCTATAAACTCAAAATACTGGAAATGCGTTATGAAGAATGGCTGAGTTACCTACAATTTCGATCATAAAACTTTACTTGGCGAATGTTCTTTTAAAAGCTTTATCACCGATTTAATTGATTGTTCTCATATGGTTGATGTGATTAATTTGATTGAAGCTATAAGGGCACAGCGTATTTTTAATCTTTTTAATATGCCATCGATCATACTGGAACACACTTTTATTCACCCTTGATTCGTTTACCACGTGTTAATAACGAGCAAGATGTAAAGTCATTTTAACTAATAAAGTACTCAAAGATTTTAGAAAATAAAGTCGAATCATCTGCCAACAGTATTATTAGGGATTATTAAGGTGGTTTTAAAGCAGGTAGATCGACAATAGACCAATTGTTCACGTTCAATCAAGTACTTAAAAATGCTGGGAGCGCAACATAGACGTGCAACAAATTTTCGTTGACATTAAGCAAGCATACGACAGTATTGATCACAACGTACTGTACAGCCAAATTGGTCCGTCTTACCAAAATCACAATGACGGCGACGACCTCCCAACTCACTGATTCCTTTGACACGAATATCGGCCTAAAGCAGGGAGATGGGCTGGCCGCATTACTATTCAATTTGGCTCTGGCACGTTATAAGGAAGCCAGCTGTCGATGCAAGAGGTACATTACTATACAAGTCGAGCCAAGTAGTAGCCAAAGAACTCTTCCTGAGACTCGACGGTGAAGCAAAACTAGTAGAGCTACAAATCAATGAACATAAAATAAAGCTCATGACGCAGTCAAGAAAAAATCCCCCAAGCACACAAAGTACCACACTTGGCGAATACAGTATCAAAAATGTGAGTGAATTTGTGTATCTAGGCGCCAAAATAACAAAAACAGGTAATGAAGGAGACTAAATACGCTGAAAAATACAGCTTGCAAATAAAATAATTTGTTCAGTTTTGTCGAACTTGAAGACTTGCTGCATACAAAGGAAGACAAAATTCCAAGTATACAAATCTGTGATAAGACCTGTGCTATGCTATGGGTGTGAAACATGGACCCTAACCCAAGCATCCGCATATATATTAGACGCCTTTGAGCGACGGCTCATGAAGCGAATAAAAGAAGCGAAGCCAGACGGGAACCAATGGCGAATTCGATGCAACCATGAGCTGTATGAAATTTTTGACGAGGCTGAGGTCTCAACGCTTGTAAAGCTGCGGAAGCTGCAATGGGCTGGTAACATGAATCGTATGGACGAATAATGGATACCGAAAAAGGTATTCGTTGGGAGAACTGAAGGCCGGAGACCAGTGAGGAAACCTCGGAAACGCTGATCTGACTCGGTCGACGAAGACAATTCATCGCTGCTTGGATTTCGAAATTGGAGGACGCAATCAATGGACTGAGACAGTTGGAGGCACTATTTGTAGGAAGCGAAGGCCCGAGGGGGGCTGTAGTGCTACGAAGAAGAAGAAGAAGAACAAAGTACTCAAAATTGATTTCGCCTCTTGAAATAATAGAAAGTATGAATTCTCCACTTCTTTTTATTGATGCAAATAAAGGGTAGGATACTGTTGCAACCACGACAACCACGCTTATCTTAATTTTTAATTTCAGCACCTTGAAAGCAGCGTTCATCCTTCGTTTATCATCATCAATCCAAATTTGGCTTCACTATTGCTGGCGCTTATTCTGCTTTTTTGGTTTGGTTGCTACTTCTGATGCAACACCAACCTATACTTTTCCTTCTAATGCCAAAAATCCAAACTTTCTGCCATCACCTTAGTTGGTAACGTTCACGTTGGGATGTCACTACCTTCCGTAATAAAAGCCAACACTGGTTAAAGAGTGGCATCAGTAACTGACTACAATAGATTGGCCACACATATTTGTGCGTTGGGCGTTCCCGGGAAAATTTTTGGGAGAGCTACTCCTTTCACCAATGAAACCAAAAATAAGTTCGTTAACCGTCTGAATTTTTCTTCATGGCTTAAAAGGACTAATTCAAAATTTTAAAGTAAGATTCTTCTATCCATGTATCTCTTTTCAATAAGGCAAAGTTATACAAATCGCAAAAGTAAACCTCTTCGACCACGGAATGTGTTAATATGTCAGAGGAGTTGTAAAAAAACAACGATAAATTTCTATATTATGTGTCTTTTACATATGTCATTTTTAAGGTTAAAACAAAAAATTGCCGAAAAATAACAAACTGCAACATACTTTTTTCTTGTATTACAGCTGGCTGTGAAAATGGATGCTCACGTAATGGACAGTGTACATTAGAAGACGGTGAATATCGTTGTGAATGCAATGAAGGATGGGCCGGGTCTGACTGTTCTATTCCTTTGGAAATGAATTGCAAGGATAACATTGATAACGACAATGGTGAGTATACAAAAAATTAATTTCACGTAGCAAATTTCATCTCGAGTCAGAAAGTGTTCCAAGCAAATCCTATTTCCATGAAGTGAAATAAATGCTGAAGCTAAAATTTTAAGAATAACGAATTAGGATGCCCCTTTTGAATTTATCATCTTCTACTAAGACTAGTTGTAAGACTTTTGAAGTAAAGTAAAGAAAACAAGTTGACTTGATAGAATTGCGCTCATGTCAGGAGGATTTTGTACCTACTTAACCTACGATATGCAGACATATAGAAGGATTCATTTCAAGAAAAACTATAATGACATGTGCAACAAACATATTGTCGCGTGTTATTGGTTCGCGGCCAATAATTTTAACGTTCCGGGAAAGTGAAAACGCAATGTCTTTTAATTTAAGTTAAAAGAGTTTATTTAACTAAACAAAATGCACAATAATCAGTTAACACTTTCACTAATTTTAATTGCCACTATTAAAGAAAACTCTAACACTTGTCCATAAATTTATTATCGCAATTGTCTTCTAAATTACTTCACTATTACGAAACACACTTCCCACACACAATCGCAGTTCTTATCGCGGTCAAATGAATGATTCTCCCCATTCATTCAGCTCGCCTTTATATAGGGTCTCTACCTATTCACCCATTTCTCGCACATTGGCGAACGTTCTACCTGGTAGATTCGAGCAAATTCATCAATGGAGTGACGTCACTTGCAGATGTTGATCATGCTTGTTGGGTTCTCGTAGTTTCGAGTGAATTCGTGTTCTTCATTGTTGTGAAAACAATTGCGACAGTAGCTCGCAGAATTATTTGTACATGTAATTATTTGTACATGTAACAATATTTTTGCTTTGAAAGAAAAACCAGTGTTCCTTCATTCTAACCGGCAAACATTTTTTTGCAATATTGCCAAAATTATTGACTTATCCGAATGTTAAATGTCTTCTTGTTATATTCGTATATTTGGAGAAAATACAATCAAAAGTGTAGTGTCTGCTTCAACGGAAAGCCCATGTAGTAGAAAACCCATATAGCAGGTGGTCCAACCAAAACTCACGATGTTAATTGTAAATAAAACAAAAAGTTTTCAGAGAATTATGTTAATATTTTTCATTATAATAGAAAGACCTATGACAATTATGTGTAAAGCAAAATATCGCCCAAATGCTCGCCACGGCCACGGTGGCATACTTCTATCCGATGGTCCATATTTTCAATGACTCTGAGAAATAATTGAGGTTGAATGTCGTGAATGTGCTGATTTATCTCATCCTTTAGCTCTTGAATTATTCTTGGCTTATAGACGTACACTTTTTCTTTTTAATATATAGAGCCATTGTTTCGTTAGCTGTGTGGCAAGTGGCACCATCCTGTTGAAACCACATATCGTCCAGGTCCATAACCTCAATTTCTGACCACAAGAAGGCCATTATCATCTCGCAATAGCGAACAACATTCACGGTAACTGCTTGGCTGTCCTCATTTTCGAAGAAGTACGGCCCGATGACACTGCCAGTCCAAAAACCGCACCAAACAGTCACTCTTTGTGAATGCATCGGCTTTTCAACAATCACTCGTGGATTCTCATTTGCCTGAATGTGGCAATTCTGCTTGTTAACGAATCCACTGAGGTGAAAGTGTGCCTTGTCGCTGTAGATGATTTTCTTTGTAAAGTCACTATTCCCTTCTGTGTGTTCAACCAACCATTCGGCGTATTGCCGACGCTTGAAATGGTCGGTAGGCTTCAGCTCTTGAGTCAATTGAACCTTGTGAGCGTATAGATTCAAATCTTTATTCAAAATTCGCATTGGTGATGTTCGTGAGGTGTTCAATTGTTGGGCACGACGACGAGTCGATGTTGACGGCTCTTCTGCCAAACTATCGCGAACAACAGCAATGTTTTCCGCAGAACGAACTGGGCAAGCATGCACAGGTGATTTCGCATTTCCTACAGATCTGGTTTGCTGAAATTCGTGCACAATTCTCCCGATTGTGGACACATTTGGTCGATTATGCTGACCGAAAAAATGCACGAAATGCATTTTGATTTGAACGTCCATTTTCGTAAAAGGCTTCAACAATCTTAATGCGCTGCTCAATTGTGTACTCTCCATGGTTAGATTTGTCAAACACTGAAACAAAGAAATGTCAAATTAAGTTGGGCGAAAAACTTGACGTTAAGGTGGGACTCACAATTAATATCGCGCATTATGGTTGGACTACTCTTTATGATTTGTTATTGGGACTACCCCCATCATTTTCTCATCGTTTATTTTTTGCAGCTCATCTTCAGTTATTCATTGATAAATTCAATCATGTATTAATAGCATGTACCTTAAATGATGGCCCGGGAGAAATAAGACAATATTTTGCAATATTCTCATTTAAATAGCTTTTTTTTTATTTTACGATAACCGATGCCACCCATTGTAATGAATTTTCAAAAATATTCATTATAAATATAATTCTTGTAACTTTCTTGCAAATCCTAGTAAACCCGTAGTGCCTGATTCGATTAAAAGTGCATATTTTCCCAAAGCCATGTATAGTTGCTGTTGTAATACAGGAAAATTTAAATTCCCACAACTTTGTTAAATATTATTCAATTTTTTGATATTTTCAGTAATGATCAAACTTATAAATTAATATTTACGTATTGAATTTTATTGAATTCGAGTTTGCGCTTACGATTTTATTGAAGATAATTTTAAATTCATAAATCATATTAATACTAAAAAAGTTGAGTGAATTTCAACTTCTGACAAATTTGTTGCTGCTGATTTTTTTTCTGATTTTTCGGGTGAAAGTGTCCGATTGCGGGGGGGAGGGGGTACGCCAAAATTTCGTGCATTCCCCCTTCTCCTGCCCCCCTCGACACTGGTAAAGTAATTTTAAGACCTATTTTGAAAAGATCTTATTAAGACCTTTAATATGACATCCAACTTGACCACCTTTGATGAAAATAATGTTTTGAGGTTCACTTCTCTATATGGGGAGTCACCTTAAAACTTTTTGAAATTACTTTTACCCCAAAATTTCTAGAAGTCATAATTTCCGACATTTACACAAAGTTTCATGGCTATAGCTTCTATACGAGTAGTTTCGGAGAAAAACTGCTGTATCATACAGACGGGTGGAGGGACTCACAGACGCAGCCATACACGACTTCAACAGAGTTTTGTATTTTAGTAAAAAACCCTAAAAATGAGAACGCCTACTACTTTTTGCTCATACTGGATATTCCAGCAGAAAATCGTGCCTTAAGTCGACATCAAGCGAAAGTATATTTCATTTGATAACTTTGTTTGTTCTGACAAAAATAGCTTACAGAGGACTTATGATTCGTTAATGAAAGGACATCTTTGACATCGTGTTTATAACTTTCCCGGTTTATAGCGCTGCTGATGGACTCAAATTCCCAAGAAATTGGAAATGAATTTTAATTAAAATGGATTCAAATAACAACGTTTCAGTTGATAGCATCTGTAGTTCGAGTTTACTGTATTTATGTAGAGTGAAAAGCTATGATGTCATAAAACTGACTCCAAAATAATGCAAAACCTATAAAGATCACAATCAAAACAATAACACATTAAATTCAAAACAATAGCAACAAACATATCAATTGAACGACCCTTCCTTCAACATGAAAATGACTTTCGGTTGCTTTTCAGAACTCGCAAGGGTGCAAACAATTTTAAAATTCTCTCCAAAATCGATTTAAGTCTAATAGGCGTCTGCGAGTATTTCCAACTTTTAAAATATCCTTTCTTGTGAGTGGCATGACTCTTATCCTGGAACATCACAATTTTCTTCAATTGTACTCCATTTACGATGCCGAAATTGGCTTGGAGGGCAATCACGTCGTGCAGTCTCCATCCCAAGTCACTTTACTTCAAAATAGGCTTTGACACCCCATACATTACATTTAACGGTTTACCTACCCATGCATCTTCTTTCCAGCCCGCTATGTCACATCAAACGGCCAAGGACAAAGACTCTGTTATGCGGCAATGGTGCATTGGATGTGCGGCGGGGGTGGCAGCGCGACCAAAAACGATCAAAGTCAAACCTCAGAAGCGAATCGACGAAACGAACTGAAACTCGAAAAGGGTATTCCCCGTGCAAAAGAAAACAATTCCCTTGAACGTTGTCAATAAATAGGAAAATTCTAAAGTGGAAGGAAATAGAAAATTTTCTTTGACTTACTTTTATTTGTATTAGGACTAACGTTGTCGCGGCGCGACTCCAGAGATATATCGCGTGGGAGTTAAAGAACCCTCTTGAAAAGGACGAATTTGATTCTGTTGCCCACCTTTATCCCTTTTACCTAAAACCGTTACTTTGAAGCTTCCTTCTTTCAAGTCCGGTGAATCACAACCATAAACTGAACGTTCATCACCTGGGGAGACGAAGTTACTCAGTCGACAGGTTTTTTGAACAGGTTGCAAGACGTTTTCCTTGAACGACTCGAGTCCCCACACCTTTCTTTTCCCTCTTTCTCGCAAAGAAAATTTGTTACTTATGCCACTATGCCAACCACTAGCAATGCCTCCCACTCCACCTTGAACATCACCAAGTCTACATACTTTAGATTTCTTTGAAAATGTCATTTCTGGAGGGTAAAGCGCCAGCAACTTTGAAGGGATGAAACGTTAAACGTACGTATGCTATATGCCCTGTCAATTGAACGAGTAGACACTAACGGTACTTCAACCGTCTTGCTCGTATTCTTAACGTTTCTCTCGTTGCTCTCAGACACAAAATTGATTTATTTGTATTTTATTACATTTCGATATGTCGATGTGTTGAGGGTGTCGTATTTATGGGTTGAAAAGCCATCTCCTTTAGATGATATTTCGTCCCGTTTGTTCCGTGATAGAAGACGTAATGCGAGGCAAGTTTTGTCTCTTGCACGTCTATTTTGCCATCACTATCGACATCGTTATCAACAACGCTATCAATGTACTCGTATAGCTCAAAACGGTGGCTATACATACGTAGGAGTGTGCTGGGTATACGAGTATGTCTTCCTAATAGCAGACACATGTGCTTGTCCTTTAAGCTTGAGCTCCTGTAAAAGGTACAAGGTGACAATAATTTGACATTCACCGCGTTTCACTTTTTTTTATTTTGTCATTTTCTAAGAGATAAAGAAGAAAAGAAATTGTTTAGACAGAAATAAATTTTCTTGTTATAAATTGGAGAGGTTGAATATCGTGAATCGGTGAAATATTTGACACTGAGTGTAATTACATTGAGTAATGTTTGCTACTCTACTTCAGTGGGGGAAGAGCGTAATTAAATAAATAGTAAAATGAGACGGTGGCAAAATTCAATCAGATGTATAATAGAAGAAATAAATGAATGCAAGCAACAATCAGAACTATTGTTTTAGTATTCAGCAGCAGCTTTGGTCTAACTCTTTAAGTAGAAAGATTTTCCCGAAAAGCAGGTCGAGGAAGATTGAGTGTTGAAGAAGGGCAGTAAGCTTATTCCTCAATTATTGAAATAGTGATTAACTCTTACAAGCTTTTATGTCACTTGATTTGTGTATTTGTAGGCCACTAAGATTTGCATTCTATTTTTCAATCGCTAGCTCTAGTCCGATATAGCTGGAATTCGTCATACTCATGCAGGTCCCGCGACAATGAGTTGTGATGATAGCATTAACAGTTAATGGACTTTGATGGGTTTTCTTGAGCTTGCTTAATTTACGAGTGTGCTTGTCAAAATTTAAAATCTATTTTTCAACAGTTTCGACGAGTCTAAATAGCTGTAATGTCTATACTAAAGTAAGTTCCATGACAAAGCAAGCTTTTGATGCCGCTGAGCTGTTATGAGCTTAAGCAGGCTTTTTATGTATTTGCTTTGTTTAAGTCCCTCAACTTTTAATTTCTGACCTCCAGTGTTGTCATCAAACCATTGAATTTTGACGAGATTTTGAGCAAGTTTTTATATGCAGATTCTCCCATAAAGGACATAACAATAAATTTCAATAAATCCATTGTGAGGTGTGCTGTGTTGCTAGTGGCACCGTCTTGTTGAAACCACAAATCGTTGATGTCAAGTTTATCCAATTCTGGCCAAAAAAAATCCTCCAACGTAACAAGATACCGCTCTTCATTGACGGTAACATGACGGTCGTTTTCATCCACGAAAAAATATGGCCCAATCATATCTCCGGCATAAAAACCGCACCAAACAGTAATTTTTTGCGGATGCAACGGTGTCCCGAGAAGCGCATTTAGGTTGGTTGGTAACCAATAATGCATATTCTGCTTATTAACAAAGCCATTAAGGCAGAAATGAGCTTCATCCCTGAAGATGGTTTCTCGATAATAGTAATTAATATTAATTTTTAATAATTCTCAAATGTTGCTGGTTCGTGAACTTTACGATGATGCAAACGTTAAGAAAGTTTAAGAGTGCGTTCATATAAAGATATGAAATTGTTATATCCTTAATGCAAAACCCTATATTTAACCACTTGCAGAATTCTGGGTGAGCTAAAATTTGGCATATATTGATACTGCAAATTTATGGCATGATCGAACTGATCCAATGATATAAATGGAGAGTGGAACTCGTTAACTACACAGAATAATCACATCGTGTTTGAATTCACATATACACATTAGTCTAGGGTCGTATGATATACTGCAAATTGATAAAACCAAGTTTTTCTATTCGCAGAAGTTTGAATGATTGGAGAATGCAACCCATGTTCCAAAAAATAGACTTCCCAAGTTTAAGATAGAATTATGCTCCGGGAAGCTAGATGGTAGCGGATGTTAAAAAACACGTTTGCCGTTAACGGATCATCCTCTGAATATCTGGCGTACCTAGGTGAATTAATGCCCGAAGCTGCTCAGTAAACCATTGTTCACTAGTTTTTACACCATAAAATGATTTTTGCTATTGGTTTAGTGTATCATTCTACTCCACGCAATAAAGCTTTCCAAAATATGCTTATTCAATTAAAGTTCCTCTACCCCATTCAAAAAAACACGCAATATGATCATATGTACTTTGAATTTTCCCATTTTTGTCCTATAAATGAGGTGAACTTTGTCTTCTTCATTTGGCGATTGATTGTGCAGAAGACTGCACAGGCCCATTATATGCTGAAAGTTGAAAGTCTTCATCACAATTTTGAGAATTTCTTTAATATGCCTATGACTCAGCTTCGAGATCCTGATGCATTGATCAATAAATTGATAATTGATCGAAGTAGTCTACGTAGTGCAGAAAGTGCTCAATACGTGAGTCGAAGGTCCCTGGCTCGAACCCCGTTGGTGACAATGAATTTTGTTTCGAGTAATTTTTCGGACGGTCTATAATCCCATTCAGTCATGATACGTACTACTTTATAATCAGAATGCATTACAGCTGAGTGGACGGATAAACGACCAAAGCATGGTATTGACCATATCACCTTCTCGAGTCTCGATACATATGATCAAGATAATGAGAAACTCTAACTATCTCTAAGCAAAGGCTCGAAAGGGTCTATTGTGCTAAAGCAAAAAAATCGACCGAATAGATTGCCAATTGGCAATAGCAAAAAAACGTAAATATTAAACTATTTGGGGCACATGTTCTGTCATCTAGATAATAAGGATGCGGGGCGAGATGTTCTAAAAGCTTTAGATATCCTCACCAATGATTGATACGTATGTAGATGATTTTTGCGTAGGCTTGATTAAGATTTTAATGAAGTTCCTAATGAATTTAAGTAGTGCATTCATGAGAACATTCACTAGTTTATGGTTCAGTGCGTGTAGATTATGTGCTTGGTTTCGCGGTGTCTGCCATTTGCAATGGAAAATCTGCTTATAGCCCTACTACGAGTATAACAAATCCCTCTCTTTGTATAAGAATTCAAAACTGTATGTAATAAAAATAAAAATTAACAAGTTGGAGTAGCAGGAGAGTGCTCCTGCCAGGAGGATATTGTAAAATAATAAGTAAATTAAACAACATATTCTGCATATCAAAAGTTGACTAACATAGAGATTCCATAAATTGAGTTCGAAGAATTGATAGGTTATTATATTTTTATATTCGCCACCATTTTGTTCCAAGTGGCTTGACGCCTTCGCTTAGTTAGTCATGATAACATATCAATATAACAAACTATTTCTAACATTTTTATCGAAATTCCTACATATTTGTAGTGTCTAGGTCCGTTGCAAACGTGTTGTTGTAATTGTTAAATATTCAATCAGCTATAACTTAGCTGTTTATTGTGCGATTATTGTGAAATTTCCAGAACACATACAATTGTTTTAAAAAAACTTAAATTGTAGTTTTTGGGAAATTTAAGGGTCCCATTGTGATTTCATAGGCAAAAATGTAAAATTTATAAAATGTACTATTATTAACAAAGTTGATCGAATTTCGACTTTTGAGGTATTTGTTGCCCTTGTGCTCTTAAAGTCTCATTTCTATGACTTTTCGGGTCAAAGGTCACAAAGGGACACAAAATTTTCTTACATTTCCCCTTGCCCTGCACCCATTAAAGCAAAACTTGTATATTTAAGACCTGTTTTGAAAAGTTCTCATTGACACCTTTCATTTGATGTCCATATTGCCAACATTCGATGAAATTTTTTTTTCGAGGGCCATTCCCCTATATTGGGAGACCCGCCTTAAACACCTTAAAATTTTTTTTTGTGATGAAACGCATCACTTTAAACCTACTCTTAAAATTTTGTGTTTCTAGCTTATGTTGTTTGCAAGAAAAAGTGCTGTGATACACGGACAGACGGTAAGACGGACGGACGGACAGTCGGACAGACAGGACGCGATTTTAGGAGGGTATTGTAAAATGATTTTACAGTACCCTAAAAAGTAGGAAATAAAATCAAAGTACAAAACAATTATTATTTGCAAGCTTTTATTTACAAATTGAAGCGAAAAAGAAAAAATAAGTTTACATAAAATTTATCTTAACAACTGAGTTAAGAATAGCTCCTTCCTCAGTGGTTTGTCATACAGGGGTTCGTAGTTACATAAGTTTTAAAGGCATATATATATATATATATATATATATATATATACATATATATATATATATATATATATATATATATATATATATATATATATATATACATATATATATATATATATATATATATATATATATATATATATATATATATATATATATCCACACACACACACACATATATATATATATATATATATATATATATATATATATATATATATATATATATATATATATACACACACACACATATATATATATATATATATATATATATATATATACATATATATATATATATATATATATATATATATATATATATACATTCTTCTTTGTAGCACTACAGCGCCTCTCGGGCCTTCGCTTAGAGATAGTTAGAGTATCTCATTTTCATGACCGTATTGATTTTTTCGGAAGTTGATTTGGTCAGTACCATGCTCCCGTCTGCTTGCTCAGCTATGATGGGATCTGATTAAATCAGTACATATCACCACTGAATGAACACTCGTAGTCTGTCCGAAAGATCCCTTGAACTAAATCACGTTGCTCCCAACGAGATTTGAACCTGGGACCTTCGTCTTATGCGTTCATGCTCTAACCACTAGACCACACAAACTACATTTATATATATATATATATATATATATATATATATATATATATATATATATATGAATATGATGTAGATAATATCAAAGTATTAAATATATTTACACTTCATAACCTTGAGGTATAGTCTGTTAAAACTTTACTAACGCTCCAAAAGCGAATTGCATCTAAAGCTTTTCCAATGAAAAATATATTCAAAATTTTTAAATAATTTACGTCAATATACATAGATATGCACTTAGACCTTACCTACCTACGAGCATCTATATGACGAACTAAATTTGATTCAAACTTTTTTTGAATTTTCATTAAATTTTGACATATTTACGTATTTTGATTAATTTTATTCAAATTTTCTTAGGTAAAATCTTGCCTATAAAAAACGTAGTCTCTTAAAGGCCGATTTTCCATTTCCCTAATGCAACTTCTATCAGCTCGTACCTGCATTACTCCAGCATGACTTGACAAAATGACAATCAGTTGTTAATAACTTACTCAAGTTATCGAGCCCGATAATATTGCGTAACATGCTGTACAGGACTTGAAAAAAATAGAAACTAAAATCAAAATCTCCTATTCATCATTCTATCCACCCATCCATAGTTGTCAGCAAGTGTCTTAGGAACTCGGGAAGTCATGTTCTCAAAATTTTTTGAGACTGGCAAAACACACAACTTAGACAATTTAGAATGTCATGGTAGCAAATATTTGGAACGGTCTTAAAAGTTTCCTTTAAATATAAAAGCAAGCGTTGAAGACGTTTTTTTTTCTCCTGCCTGGAACCATTTGACACATTGATTTTGGCTCAGCCTTATTTTGCTACGCTGTATAGCACCTTCAAGTTGGGGGATCCCCCCGTTAGGGCCACGGGAGGGAGCAAGAGGGAGTTCTAGAAAAGTAATCCCCCTATCACGACAGTTAATTCACATGAGTGCCCTTAAATTTAAATTTATGTAGTCCAAGAAAAAATCCTTATACGCTAGAAGTTTCATTTGCCGAAGTAATAGCCATTTGAAAGTCCTCCAATTAAAATTAAAATAATTTTCAGTTTTTCTACCATCCGGACTTTTCATCAAACCAGACACTCACTTTTAGTAATAAAACCATCTTTCAGATTTCATTCAATTAATGGTTGTTTGCAATACGAGCTGACGTCAGGTTGACATAGAAGAAAATAACGAGTATGTGTTTGTTGCAGATGTGGTTCATGATTTTCTTGAGTTTATGCAATGTTGGTGTCTGTATATCGTATGTTGAGAAAAAAATCCTTCTAATATGAGCGCAGTTCTGTCTACCTAATATGTTATCTTTTCGGCCTGCCCAAATATAATGTGGCACATTGTTCCATTTGTCAACCGAAAGAAGCATATCTCCGATTAGACTACAAGAAAATAGCAGAGCTTGTCCGAGACAAGCTCTGCTGTTTTCTTGTAGCCGTCTTGGGGTAACCTATCTCATGCTTTGCCTGCGAAAAAATCGGGGGCAGGAATCCTCTTCATTTCCTGCACAAAAACTTCAGTCAGGGGACTGCGACTTACCAGTCTTGTGCACGTAAGACCGAAAACACATATGCCCGCTCAAAAGTTAGGTTGGGCAAAAGTGCGCAGTCCATCTTTCCTGTGTGCCGTTCAACTAGCGCTGCTACCAATCATTGAGCGATCATTGTCTCTCTTCGCAGGTAACTGTCTCCCTCGTACCTGTGTTTCGACGCAGGTGTATAGTATGGCACTCTCTAGAAAGGAGGGCGATAGCCTGTAATGACTGGATCTACTAAATCAGAGACTGTTGGATATATAAGTGCAATCTTCAGTGCTCCTCTTCTTCGTACCTGTGCCAAGCGTTTTCGGTAAAGCTCCTTACTGAGAGCGTCGTTTCATAATTTTTGCTCCATACAATAGCACCGACCTTACAACCATAATTAAAAGTAACTTTCTTGGTGGGTTAATTCCCCTACTTTGACCATAAGTTGAAAAGGGATTTTCGGCGTTCCCAGAATATCAAACCCATCTAGCCGAGTTTAAGGTGTTCCGAATAGCAAGTGTCATCAACAACACCACTCATCGCTACGTACAGCTATGTGCCTCCACCTTTTTGACTGCAACCACCTCCTCCGCAATTGTTTCAATGATAGAGCATCCTGCTCTGAAGCTGTACAGCTGAGAAGATAGGTCCCCAGCAGCATAAATCGAATCAGTCAGCCTTCTCTCGATAAGTTGTCTAAGTTTCTGTCTGCTGTATGCAGACAGAAACTTAGCCTCAGGACCCTCCATCCCCTGGCTGATCAGTACGAGCCGCGCTACCTTCCAACGTTGCAAGAAAACTCCTTCCCGCAAGCAAGAATTGAATATACTGAGCAGCCATTTACGACAGGTGATAGATGAGCTGCAAAAGCTCAGCTGGGATCCCACCTGGACCTGGAGCCTTCCTTAGTTTCAACGATAGGACTACCTCTTTAAGTTCCAGTCGCATGAAGAGTGGGTATTCGACTGCTGTTTTGCTGACGACAGCATCGAAATGTGTGAGATGGACGAGGAAAAATACCCGCACTATCTCGTCCATCTTTACCACTGGCGAAGGGTGCCAAGCTTTTGCATAACTAGCTTATAACCAAGGCTCCATGGATCTCTGTTCATAGTGTGCACCATATCTTGTCGGCAACAAACTTTTCTGCTATTAATAATGTTGTGAAGGTATTTTCTGGCTAGCATATATGCTGCTAACTGGCTAAAAGCCTCGTCAAGGTTCCATACCCATCGAGCATCACGTTGAAGCTTTTGACACTCCCTTTGCTTTCCAACGATTTCAGTCAACCACCAGCAAACTAGAGGTTTGCCGTGCTGGGGTCTCTGACGGTACATAGAAGTGCTGCAAGTAGACGTGATGATACTCATAATTGAGTTCAGCATGGATTGAGCCCCTAGTCCTTCAGTCCCCTTGGAATCTTCCAACGCTAATGACACTGATCCTAATACATGTTTGTAATCCAGTTTGGGATCAGCAGTTTGCCTTCGTCATAAATTCTTTTCTTTTCTGTCCCATATCACGAAATTTCTAGCATGAGGGAGCTTCTATCAATTCCCTTGCATACCTGTGAGGTATGAACATAACCAATATACATAAAGCAGTGTAGAGGTACTGCAAATGACCTACCCTATTCTTATTTTCCCTTACTCAGAAGTTGTTCGGCGTCCTTTTTGGTCAGATTGATGATGAAGATACGTTGTCCTCTTTTGTTTTCTGGTATCAGCCTCGCTTTTACCCTACTTGCGCTAGGAAGCTCCCTTTTGACGGCCTTCACTACCTTGATCAAGGCTTTGATGGAATTAATGTCCTTGATCCCGATCCTTGCCATTGACAGTTGCTATTTTGCCAAAAATTTTCTTGACTACATTGTACAATGCTTCTTTATTATTGGCCTCTGCTTTTAATTCGAATAATATCCAGCCAGACCGAAGGATCAGAGGATTGGCACATTTAGTGAACAATTAGCGAAGAAAATCATTTTAAAGCTACCCGAATGAAACGGGAGAAAATCTTTGACTTTGTTGTCAGAAATCCGTACAAATAAAAGCCCCATGCATTTGATTCGACCAATTTCTTGGGCGTTACGAGGGTCATTCAACAAGTACCTAGCCTACCGAAGAAAAACGAAAATTTGCGAAAAGCGGCAATTTATTTTTCCACATAATCTCCGTAACGCTCGATACACTTGGCCCAGCGGTGTTCTAACTTTTTCAACCCGTTCAAAAAATACATTTTCTCGACGGCTGCAAAATAGGCCTCCGTGGTGGCGATGACCTCCTCATTCGACCCAAATCTTTTCCAGGCGAGTGATTTTTTCAGGTTTGGAAACAAAAAGTAGTCACAGGGGGGCAAACCTGGAGAGTACGGTGGATGGAGCAGCAATTCGTAGCGCAATTCGACCAATTTGGCCACGGCGATGGCGGAGGTGTCAGCCGGCACATTGTCGTGGTGGAACAGCACTTTTTCTTCGCCAAGCGGGGCGGCTTTTTCTTCAATTCGACGTCAAATAGGACCAATAAGTCTGCATAGTAGCGCTCCGAGATTGCTTTACCCTTCTCGAGATAATCGATGTGGAATACACCTGGTTAATCCCTTTCCGGCCGAACGAACAGGCTTCGCCTTCTTCGGAGCACGTTCGCCGGGTGCAGCCCACTGTTTCGACTGTTCCTTGGTCTGATGTGATCTCACGGTTGCGTTTGTTTTCCGGTATGAGCAAAGGCGGCACCAATCGCGCCGGCAGCTTTCTCATTCCCAGTTCTTCGTGAAGAATATGATGCACCGTTCCCTCGGTGATGCCCACAGTCTCAGCTATCTCGCAAACCTTCAATCGACGCTCTGCCGATACGAGATCGTGGATTTTTTTAACGTTTTCCTGCGTGGCAGCTGTTTTCGGGGCAACTGGGCGTGGCTCATCCAAAACCGACGTGCGGCTACGAACAAACTTGTTTAACCAATTCTTGACGGTCGCCATCGAAGGAGAAGAGTCACCGTACACAGCACCCAAGCGATCTTTGATTTCGCTGCGCATTTTCCCTTCCAAAAACAAGAATCTAATCACTGAACGATATTGTTCTTTTTCCATTTTTATACAACCGACCGGCACGCTCGCTTCCAAAGGCTATCAAAACAAAACTAATGAAGGAAACTGACTGAAACTTTGACAGTAGGCTACTGAGGGAATGTACTACACGATGGCAAAACTCTTTTGTAATAGCAGCGCCATCGGGTGGTGAGGCTAAGTACTTGTTGAATGAATCCTCGTATCAATGCTGTGCACCTTGGATCTCCTAATGATACTGCAATATGCACAAAAAGCTTGGGCTGTAAGTATATATAGGGTGCGTCAACAAAACCCTGAGAAACTTTACATTAAATTGTCGCTGTAGCGGATCTCAACAACAGCAGTCATTTGCTGTCATTTCAACTGAGTAGCGTATATTCTTAAGTGAACTCTAAATGGCAGAGCTAGTGCAATCGAGTGCGGAATACAATCGAAGAGCGGCGATTATTGAAAGTCTTCGCTCTGGATGGTTGCCAACAGAAACTATAAGATTTTTCAGGCATCCGAAGCCCACAGGTTACAATATTGCCCAGAAGTATGTGGTCACGGAAAATTACGAGGAAGGCTCTCCTGGTCCACACGGAAAACTCATGCAAAGGAGTAGACGGCAAGAACCCCGAAATTTGTTCGAAGAGCCCAAGACCTCATTACGAAGGATCCAACGAGCTTGCTCAGAAAAATGGCATTCATTTTGGATGTAAGTGAGGCTCTCATGCAGCAAATCACCGAAGAGGACCTGAGGTACACGATATATGTAATAAAGATGTGACAGGTGATGTCCGTGACTTTTAAAAGAAAAAGAATTGCCCGCATCTGGTTTTCCTCTCGCAACACCTAAGATTTAAAGCCCTTGGACTATTACGTATAGAGCGGTATTCAGCGGGTTACTAGCAAGTCCAGACATCTTAATATGGCATTCCTACTGATCACTGTTGAAGAAGTATTCAACATTGTAGAACGAACAGTTAAAGAAGATGTGCTCGCAATTCAGGTGAAGAATTGAAGAGAATTGAGTTTTAAATTTAAGGAGAGTACCTAGAATGAGGATATAATAACTTTTGTGGTAAATGTTAGTTCATAAGTAATAAATAATTGTTATTATAAACTAAGTGTTCTTTCTGGGTTTTGTTGATGCACCCTGTAGGTGAGCGTGATATATACTTCATGCTCGTCCAACTGAGCTGAGTTGGAATTGAAAAACCAACAAAAGAGGGCTAAACTGAAAGGGCACATGTACAAAACCAGTTCTTGAAAAGCTTAAGCATTCTTGCTAGTCAACGAGAGATGGCAGCTTCAATATTTTCCCAATTAATTCTCGCTGATCGTTATTTTGGTTGACTAAGCAAGGAGGTTAATGCACCCATTAATAAAATTGATTGATTGGTGAAAAATGTAAACTTGTGGTAAGCAATATTTTGACATAAATATATATAGCCATCAACGAAAAAAGGACTCTTGATACTGCGTTTGTCCAGTTCAAGGCCCTTGCTCGAGCAGAATTGCCTCAAAGTATTTCCCTCAAGACTGAAGAATTTCAAGAGAGTATTGTGGAGATTCCAGTTTCAGCCTAGTTTCCTTCAATTCCCGTCGTTACTTGTCCTGGTCAAGGCGCTTGCCCGAGTAGTAGAATGCCAAGTCATTTCACTTGGGATCAAATGAGCCATTGCGAACATCTATAACATAAGTTGCCACCTGCATCGATCTGCATCAAACGGACGACTATCAACAACCATCAGTTGCTTAATGACGAAACACTCAGTTGTTAACAGACCCCCGTTTTACTTTCCAGGAAGCGATTGCAGTGACGCCAAGAGCGGGCCCGAAACAAATTTCGATTGATGTTTACCATGTACGCTTGGCCAGGCTGCTCAATTTATCTGTGGCCAAGCCGAAGCAACATCGGAGACAAGGTGGGGGACTAAAGTAGAATTGGATACTTCATCCAATAATTCAAATATATGGAAGTGACCCCGTAAAATTTTCCTTCCAAAAAAAAAACGGCATGAATATCAAATAAAACGTCTTCACGAGTACTTTAAGTATCAGGTATCCAAAGAGCAGTAACGATATTGAGAGGAGTGGGTTGAGTCAAAATAATTTTTATCGTTACCCTCTCGTGACCAAAAATCAGAAAAAAACATAGATATTGGTCTTAACGAGTAGAAGAGCAACAAATATGTACCTCCGAAGTCAAAATTTGGCAAACTTTGTTAGTAATAATATGAATTTTAAATTTTTGGCCGTGAAATCTAAAGGGGATACTTAAATTTTCGAAAAACTGATACCTATGACGTTGTCTTAGTAATAGATGCTTATACCCTGAAAATTTTACAGTAATCGAATTTTACACAACAAAGTTAAAACCAATTAAAAATCTTATAATTATGTAATGCTGGAGAAATTGGCATTTTCAAATGGCCCAAACATTACAGATATGTTCAAATTTTCAAGAAAATTTCGGGGATGGCTTGT
Source organism: Odontomyia ornata (assembly GCA_963969285.1). Lineage (NCBI taxonomy): Eukaryota > Metazoa > Arthropoda > Insecta > Diptera > Stratiomyidae > Odontomyia > Odontomyia ornata. The sequence goes on from OZ017739.1 coordinate 457,854,417, forward strand.
TATATTAAAATGTCATTACGACTGGTTACAATACGGCAACGAAGTCAGCAAAATGCAAATAAAATGGCGGCAAATTTAAATACATGGTAACGATACATTTTTTCTGTCAGTTTAAATATTCTATACGTTAATGAAATCGCTATTTCTAGGACATTGTTTGACTAACCAGTTCATAAAATCTTGCTGGTAATGACTTATTTTACATTTGGAAGTAAGAAAACTTGAATCAGCAAACAATTTTTCAACAATAATATTGATGCTTCACAAAACTGTTGTGCCTGAAATAATATAAATCACCTTATTTAATATAGATTTGCAGAAATCGATAAGCATTATACCACCGGCGAAATATGATGGCGACAATGAGTTGCTTTAGCATTTATTCGCTTTACTATGAGTTTCTAAACTATAGGTTGAAGTTTTTCGAATATCCATTAGATGTGCGGCGAATAGCTTAAGGGGAAGCTTATTGAAGATGAATACTACTACTCCTGAAAATTTCATTGAAATCGGTGACCAAATCCTCCCTCTACCGTAAGGTCTTCCAGTAAGTTCGATGAATGATCTGAAAAATCAGCCACCATAATCCAAACCTCATCGTAAAAACAAAATGTTCCTCTCTCAGTGCACATAATGATACATCTCTATTAAATTGAGTTGATGCTCACTATCAATAAACATCAACCTCATTCAATCCGATCAAACTTTAAAATAAATTTACTCGAAACAACACCAACTCTAGTGAAAACGCTTCAAATCAGAGTTAACCTTTTCATTCACTCGCATCACGAACTATCGCAGTAATAAAAAGGATAAAACTTGCAACAATTCGTTGTCCTTGTTCCTCGCCGCCTTCGTTGCTATCGTTCTTGTTGGCTTCATCCTTCAATCTTTCACCATACATTCAAACCAATCGCTTACCCTCTCCTGTGCATATAAAATATTGACGAAGCGAGCAAGGCACCAGGGATGGCTGAATAAGAAAAGATACTTTGTAAATGCTTCCTCATCATAGGAAATCTGTGTTGCAACGATTTTACCATCGGACGATTTATTACGCAGAGACTGATAGACACATACACCGACATGGCACAAACCAAGGTAAGCAGCTTTAAGCCACCATGGCAAGGTTGGCCAGAGCAAGTCAAAAAGCTGGCTAATATTAGTGGGGTGCCTTTTTATCGTGGATGCTGAATTTCCGTCCCTTCGACATCAACATGGGCGCCCTTTGAAAAATCATCATTGGATTTGATTAAAGGTAAAAGCAATATTTTAAAATGAGAGAGGGTGGATTTGGACGAAACGAGCACTTCATCGGTTCTATTTATTAAATTATTAATCTGAAATTTCATAAACTTGTTGTATAAGGGATGACTCATGCCCCGCGTCGCAAAAGCGAGAGGTGAAGTAACACATAAATGAAATGAAGTTCTTTTTTATTGAATTTACTCAAGAAAGCAAAAGAAATGAACTATGGATTGGAAAGAGTACATTTTTTATGCCACTCGTTTTACCGGTAAGAAGCGTTCATAAAAGATTCGACAGTGAGGATGCAAGGAGAGGGGGTGTGTAACGGTTTCTTTATTATTTGTGAAGATGCATCAGATTTATCTTTATTGTGTTTAAATTTCATTTGGTCGTAATTGAATTTTCAGAGATTTTTTAAGCTTTTGACTGTGCAAGTTGATTTGAAATAGATTCGTTCACATATTCTTCAAGGATCGGGGTTTGAAGTATTCAAATTACAATTTTAGAAAAGACAAAAATTTGGAGAAGCATGTAATAAACCAAATGAGTTGCACGGTTTTCTATTACGCTCAGATTGGGTTGATTAGCTGAAATTCAACTTTATGGTGAAGTTAGCATAAATTTGTGCTTCTGTTATCTTAGAAACTTCGATCATTGTAAAATTAAAAATATAAGACCATTTGCTGCCAGAAACATACCCATTTATGCACAATTTGAACGTTCAGTGAGCCTCAGCGTTGAAGATATGAGCAGACAAAATTTCAAGAACCATTCGAGAGTAAATTACTTCTTGCAATAAAATGAAACTTAGGTGAGGATTTTGTAGAAAGCCGAAAATAATCTTTTTTGAAAAGCAAACTGAAGATGTAGTTACTCCGAAGCGTACGCATTATAACTAAGCGATTATTGATTACTTCTGGCCCAAATAAAATTAACCGACAAGAGATATGCTTATTTTTAACAAGATGGGGTACCACATTCAATCTATTTATGGTTGACTACTTTCAAGTAATTCTGATGTAAATTTTCAACCTGCATAGTGAACTTGACTCTTTTTCCAGAAAAATACCAAAGAACAAGTAAAAGTAGCAGGAGAGCGCTCCTGCCAGAAGGGTATTTTAAAATTATTCGAAATTCATACAACGTCTTCTGATTAAAAGAAAACTTTATTCATACATATATTTTCCATGAATTGAGCATGGAAAACCAATATAAAGTTATTAAGTATTTTGATTTGTCGCCATTTTATTTTCAGTGAGCTGCCCTCAATGTTTGAGTAGACATGATAACATATCGACATTCTAAAATTTTCATCAAAACCCTTACACACCTGTAGTGTTTGGGCCCTTTGCAAATGTTTTAAACAGTATCACGTGTAATTGTTGTTGTAATTGATAAATTTTCCATCGTTTATAACCTAGCTGTTTATGGCTCGATTTTTATGAAACTTTCAGAAAGCACATTTTACATCAGAAGATTTAGATACAAATTTTTGGCAAATTTAAGGGTTGCCTTTCGGATTCATAGACAACAACAAAGTTGATCGAATTTTGACTTCTGAGGTATTTATTGCTTTGTACCCATAAAGACCTACTTCCCGGATTTTTTTCAGATTTTTCTATCAAACTCTGTCCAATCACGAGGGGGACACCAATTTTTCATACTTTTTCTCTTATCCTGTAACCCACCATGCAAATACGTCTTGTCTGTTTTGAAAAGCTCTCATCAAAACCTTTCATTGGGTACCCATATTAACCACCTCTAGTAAAATAATGTTTTTCAACGGTCACTCCCATATTTGGGAGACCCACCTTATTCACTTTAAAAAATATTTTTTTTTTGTGCTGCAATTTTGAGAAGGCACCAGTTTTGACTTAACTACGAAATTTCATAACGTAAGCTTGTGTGGTTTGCAAGAATACTTGCTATGGAGCACAGACGGATGGACACACAGGTTGCGATTTTGGTACGGTATTGTAAATTTTTTTGTAAAATACTCGTACCTTAAAAAGGCTTTGAAGTTATTTTAAAATCAGATAGTTTATGACCTGGCCATATTAGGAATAATATACGCAACAAATATTAGAATTTTTCGTCTCGAATTGGTGTCTGTAATCGTGCTCGATGTTGTCACATATCTAGTGTTCGCGTTTTTAACACAATTATTATAAACAATATCTAATGGTCTAGTGTTAAACGAGGCGTTATACTGCCCATTCAGAACTGCAGCAGTGGGCTGCTGCCTCAGTGAGCAAAAGATTGGTGCTCAACTGGAATGGCCTTGCTTGGCGATGCGTAAGCATGCTGGCAGCTAGCGTTGTGGTGTCGGTAAGCGTGTTCTTCCACCAGCACAAGGACCCACTTTTAAAAGAATTTCAAGCTTACAAATTCTTGTATAGTTGCAACTGAACACTTTCGACAGGTACCAAAGGCTGAGATAACCAACCGAAGGACATAACAATAGCAACAATCGACGACTTTCTCGAGTTACCCACACGTGAGGATCACCACGGATCCGTCGTCATCTAGGTGGTAGTGGTGTTCCCTCGAACCCATCCCTACCGGATCAAGGATATAAATGATGACTTGACCATGAAAAAAGTGGAAGGCCAATCAACCCAGGCGAGAGCCTCTGAAACGGCTAAAAACAGGAAACTACGCCCGATGGCTAGCTCATTTTTTTTCAGGAAGAGCCTACAAACGTTGCGGGTCCCATACCTCTTAGAGAGATTGGGGAAGACCTACCGGTTTGCCTAGTAATTCATTCTCAATTTCTCTGCTAACTTCCATTTATTCCTAAACAAATTACTCACGTGTAGTAAAACATTCATTTTAGTATTATATTCAAGTATTTGTCTCCAAAGGAATTGAAATAAATGTAATGATTGTACCAAAATTTACGAACATGTCCTTCTTTGCAGAAAAACTCTGAAAATAATATTGAGCTAATCGTATGACGCTAGTTGCTAGCTTTCTATTCCATTGTCACGGCATCCCAAAGGAGTTCCGATTTTAGTAAAAAATTTATGGTTTTCATGATTAATACTTTTTCCGAGGGTTTTAAGAAGCACACTACAAGCTCTTTTTTGTGTGATAAAAATCAGTGTAAATGAAAAATTCAACTATATTTTGATTCAAATGTTCATATGGTTAAAAAAAATGGCCGATTTCCCTGTATAAACAAATACGTTTGAAATTATGAAATCTAGAATACTACTATAAATAAATACCCAAAGTACCCGACCCGACAAATAAAACAGTAAAAAAATTGCGAAAATGTTTTTTTATTTTTCAACATATTCTCCTTTTAGCTCGATACACTTTTCTCAAGGATGTTCAATAGCTTCGATACCCGCTTTATAGTAGGAACCGTCAAGCTCCTCAAAACAGCTACTAACCGCAGACTCTTTCTCTTCACTGTTGGCAAATATTTCGCTGCCGAGCCATTTTTTCAAATTCGGAAAAAGAAAATAATCCAAAGGAGCCAGATCTCGTGAATAGGGTGCAAGAGGAAGGAATTCGAACCTCAACTCATTGATTTTAGCCATCACAATGACGCACGTGTGGACTGGTGCGTTGTTGTGATGAAACAACACTTTCTTTTTCGTCAGATGAGGCCGTTTTTTCTTGATTTCATCACTTAAATGCTGCAATAAGGCTGCATAATACGCGCGGTTGATTGTTCTTCCTTTTTCGAGATAATCAATAAATATTGTCGCGTGTTATGGTTCGCGGCCAATAATTTCAATGTTCCGGGAAAGTGAAAGTGAAAACGCAATGTCTCTTAAATTAAGTTAAAAGAGTTTATTTACTAAGAGTGCACAATTATTGATTTCACTATTTCACAAAAATTAATTGAAATGTTATTTACCAGTCTGTGAATTTTTATTACAGCTGTCTTCACTAACCATCACTTCACCCCCTTCACTTATCAATTAATATCGCCTTTACTTCGCGCTCCACTCTATCGCAGTTTTACTTTCGTGGTTATAATAACCCTCCCATTCATTCAGCTTGCCTTTATATAGGGTCTCTAGCCATTCAATCCATTTCTTGTACATTGGCGAATGTTCTGACGAGAGCTACCTGGGATATTCGAGCAAGTGCAGTGACGTCACTTTCGGATGTTGATTATGCTTGGTGAATTCTCTTGTTTCGAGTACATTCGCTTGTTGATCATAATGTTGTTAATGGTTGTAAAACAATTGCGACAGTAGCTCGCAAAATTATTTGTGCATGTAACAATATTATTCCACGCACATCCCAGAAAGTGGATGCCATGACCCTGCCAGCTGACTGAAGTGTCTTTGCTTTCTTTGGAGCCGGTTCTCCCTTTTCAGTCCACTGCTTTGGCAGCTCCTTGGTCTCAGGTGTAAAATTATGGAGCCATGTTTCGTCAAAAACTTGACGGAAACATCCTCACGTTGCTGTTTGTGCCCCATTGTGGGCATACACGGGACCCATCTTGCGCACAGCTTTCTCGTGTCCAAATTTTTGGTCGAAATGCGATGCACAGCACTTTTTGAAATGCCCGCCATGTCTGCTATCTCGCGCACTTTTAGTCGACGTTCATCCAAGACCATTTTGTGGATTACCTCGGCTTGTCGAATAAATGAAATTTCGCTATGATAGCAAATATTAAAGAAATGAAAAAAATCTGTTTCTACGCTATGATTTTCTTGATTTTATTCTTCCTTTTAGATTTCACCGTTATTGTCTAATTTTCTTTTCACATTTTCTCTTAAATTGCTATTCAATGCTCTAATCCTGAATTATAATCTTTATCTTAAAAATAATTTCTTAATACTATTTTCGCAGAGCACATCCTTTGCTGAATCCAATAGATCTCTCAAGTAATTCCTGCAAATAAAAAGAAATCCGTTTGCATTAAATTTCTGAAAAATTATCTCTTATTGTACGGCAGTTGTTATATTCTTATTTTTATGCCCCTATTCTTCGAGCCATAAAGCCTTTTTCTGCACTCAACATAGTTACCTTTATGTATTCCCTACTCCGACTCTTCTTTGAACTTCGTCGTGCTTGGGACGCTTTCTGTTTACTTCCTCTTCATGAACTGGTCCAAGTATTGGTAGCTCCATACACAATCGGACGGAAAACCTCCCGATAAATACAACTATTGCGATAGGGAAGAGCCGGTTACTGTCCAGTATAATCGATCAAAACCAGATTTTGAACAAACACGACCAACATATTTTCCCTAAATCCCGTTAGACATGGACTCCTTACAAATTATCTTCCTTCTAACAATGCATACAAATTATCTTCCTTCCGATGCAGACATTGGCCCATACACTATTATTCCGATCAACAATACAGGAGTTCTATTTGAGAACATTAGAAATTTTCTGCCTAACCACTGTAGCTGGAGCATAATAACCGAAATAAACCAGGGAGATCTAGCAACACAAATTAACCTGGCTGAACGTGTGGAGCATCTCTTGCAACTGCTCTGTTTAAAAAACTACACATGGTGTAAAACTCAGCTTCTCCATATTCAAACCGTTATAGAAACCCTGAAACACCGCGCACAAACTCTTAAGGAATCACGGACAACACGGAAAGCGAAAATATCATTCTTTGATGGAATAGGACGAGTTATGCATACCCTGTTTGGCACGATGGACAACCAACATAAAAAAGAACTTTACAGCAGATTGAAACAAGTAGAGAGCAAAGGAGAAGAACTGGTTTAGTTGGGAAAACACAGGATCAGCATAGCGAAAACATCCTTGGAAGAACTCCATAAGCCCCTTATCAACATCATGACTAGACAACAGGAACTAGCTACGCAAATCTGTAACATGTCTAAAATAACATATGCTTTAGAATTAGCGGAACACAGAAATATATTAACGACAACTCTATTGAAATCGAGTTCAGACAACATACATTCATAGAAATCGTATCAGCAACCCACACTAATGCGATCCATCCCCTTCTAATTCCCAACGAGAAGTTACGCAAAATTTATACAAATCCCGAAAATAAGTGTCCGAATTTCGCGAACAAATTCTTTCACAAATAGCCGAGCCATAGAACTACAGAATGAAAGGTAAATTAGTAATAATTATAAAACTACCTCTATTGCAACTACCCCTGATGCAACTTCAACAAATCCACACACTTACCATCACTACCAACAAAACATTTTTCCTTCTTTGCTCGATCGAGTTTTCGTATATAGCCAGTAGCATTACATCACAGCAATTTTCGCTCTTGAGACCTGAAAATCTATACACCCTGAAAAAATTAAGCACCCCAAGAATGGCGACTTATATGTGTGTCAGTTTACCACTCCTATAAATCATTCCCCACCAGTGGTGAACGAAATTATTATCCTACTCCACAACCCATTTAAGAGGAAAATTAACTAACCCCTCAGAATCGGTACGTACATCGCCAACACCTTGATAAAACTCAACAAAACAAATAGTTGGGTGTATGTTCTAAAAACTGAGGCCCCCATTTACGTCCATTGTGATGAAAATTTAAGCACGCATAGCCTCCTTGGTAAGGGTATCTTGACCCTCAACTTTCCATGTACTTTAAATATCAACGAGTTAATCATACCCTATCAGGCAGAAAGCACAAACAATTTTGAAATACAATAGCCACCAGAGTTTCCAGAAATTGACCCCCAATTACTCAAACTCGATCTTTCAAGCTTGACTTATACTCATAGCAACAACTCATTACAACTAGTCTCAGACCATAATAGAAATAAAATTTTCGAAGCAAGTACCCATTCTTTAAATGAAATACATGCACAATTAAACCAAACAAAGTATACAGGCAACACTAAAAACTATAATCACTTAGCAACAACCTCGTACAAACTGTACCAATAAAACAACCTTATATCGAAACATTTATCGTTAATATCCAAGACATCTACCAGAATTAAAATAAGGTTGGTGCACATCAATAATATATATCACTGGCAACAGCAAAGCGGTTTTAAAATTAAATTCTTTCCTACGCTTTTGGGAAAGACAATTTCGCTGAGCTAGTAAAAATAATGTATATAAACAGCGAAGCAGGCAAGAAAAATTCAAGTGAATTCTAATTGGTACTTTGTGTGGTGGACCTCGCCCGCGCAGGTCTTTTAAAACGTAGTTGGCCTTTGGCCTAGCTTAACAAGTTGGCTTAGTGCCCAGTATATAATAAAACCTTTTTGCTGGGTGGCTTTGCCAAGCAGGATTGCCTGTAAAAAACCAGCTGGCCGCGCACATGGTTAAGTCTAGTTGGTTTAAGTGCCTAGACATATATCGTTCCAACTTTTCTACAAGTTGGCTTTCCCCAGCAGGATTGCCTGGAGAAAACTAGCTGGCCTTGCGCCATCTAACCTTTCTGCTGGTTGACTTTGCCTAGCAGAATCGCCTGAAATAAACCAGTTGGCCTTGCACCTGGTTAAGTCTAGTTGGCTTAAGTGCCTAGACATAGTCCATTTAACCTTTCTGCTGGTTGGCTTTGTCCAGCAGGATCACCTTGAGGAAACCAGTTGGCCTCCCAACCACGACACGCCGGACAGGCGGCTCCCGATCAATGAGGCCACAATCCCAGGCAATAGAGTCATCTAACCTCGCAGCCTAGTCCGAAGATCTGTGGCAGATTAGGGCCCATAACTATTAAACATTGAAATTTGAACTGAATTGAAGTGTGGATAAATGAATTGTGAACTTGATAACAACAAAAAACTAAATGTGATTAAAATAACAAATACCCAATGTTTAACTGAAGTTCAAAGTAGAGTCCGAGTAGGGAATAGATAAAAATGCTTCATGGCTTGAATAATAGGGCCTTAAAAATAAGAATATAACATTAGCTAAACTTTTTTTTTTTTAATTGGATCATTTCACCCTTTTCACATCAATTTAATGTAAATCTATACGACAAATTTGCTCTACATTTGAAGCTTTATCTAACGTCGCGCGGATATCGATCACTCTTTCGGATGGCTCCGATAGCAAACAATTCCATAAAAAGTAATTTAAAAAAGCTATCGGAGCCATCCGAAAGAGTGATCGATATCCGCGCGACGTTAGATAAAGCTTCAAATGTAGAGCAAATTTGTCGTATAGATTTACATTAAATTGATGTGAAAAGGGTGAAATGATCCAATTAAAAAAAAAAAAAGTTTAGCTAATACAAATACTTACAAGAGAAATTTACCTTGAATATAACTTGCAGATACAAAAACATATTGAGTTTGCATTAGTAGAAAAATTAAAAATTAACTCCCTCACCTCTGAGCATGGTGGTCGCCATCACCGGTGTGTATCTAAGTGTGATGGCCTGAGGAGAATTAGTGCACACGTCGAAACCACCTTCTTCTAACATTTTTCTTCTCTAATAATTTTTCAGAAAAATTATTATTCAAAAATATGCAACTCATTTATATGTAGCTGCAAACAATTCCATAAAAAGTAATTTAAGAATATAACAGTTTCCATAAATTCTTGCGACGGTTTCGAAAGCCTCCCTTCGGTTAGTCGGTTAACCCATGCCCAACTTGTGTCCTCAGCAGCAATAAATTAAACCTGAGGAGAATTTATTTGGTTTATGGCAAATGAAACCTGCTAATTTCTTCAGTCCATTGTATTCAAATGCTTTCAACTTGTTGAAAAGATTTTCCCATTCCTCTACCGGCTGGGGTTGTGTATCTAGACTTCCTTATATCTTAGCTGTAAAAATTCAATCCAAAGTTAATATTTACAGTACATTGGCTCCGTATAATTTTTAAACCTGAAAATGTAGGTTCTATATCTGACGTATCGCCTGCATCAATACTTATACTGGAAACTCTTCAATCGGGCTCTGACAAAGCTTGTAGAAAATGAAGTATTTCATCGAAAAATTATCTTCAGCGATGAAGCTCATTTGCTAAAAAGCAAAATATGCGTTAGTGGTCAGAAACAAACCCTTATGTGCTTCTTGAGACACCGTTGTATCCACAAAAAAATAACTGTTTGGTGCGGTTTTTATGCCGGAGGTATGATTGGGCCATATTTTTTCGTGAATGAAAACGACCGTCATGTTACCGTCATTGGAGAGCGCTATCGTGTATGTTGGAAGATAAGTTGTGGCCAAGATTGGATGAACTTGACATCAACTATATATGGTTTCAACAAGACAGTGCCAGTAGGCACACAGCACGCCTCACAATCGATTTATTAAAGGCAAATTTTGTGGATTTGTTATCTTAAGAAATGGTCTGATCAGATGGCCGCCTCGTTCATGCGATGTAATGCCATCGGATTTCTTTTTATGGGGCTGTATCAAGTCACTGGATTATGCCAACCATCCAGCAACTTTAGACGAGCTCGATGATAACATCCAAAGCGAAATTGCCAACGTTCCGGTCAAAATGTTTGCCAAAGTGGTGGAAAGTTGGTTCTTAACATCGACCGCTGTAGGTGGTCATAAATCGAATTTCATGCATAAAATGTTATGCTTACATCAATCCACAATAAATTTGAAGTCAATATCTCAAATATTTCTGTATTCCATTAATAGATAACATTGCTATGTCCTTAATGGAAAACCCTTTACTAAATATGAAAAATTCTCTCGCACTATTCTTATTATTGATTACATTTTTAGGGTTTTGTACTAAAATACAAAACCCTATTGCAATCACGACCTGTGTCCGTCCGTCCGTCCGTCTGTATGTCACAGCACTTTTCTCCGAAACTATAGAAGCTACAGCAATGAAGCTTTGTGGACAGATCAGAAGTGATGACTTCTTGAAAGTTCAAGGGTGGAAAAGTTTTTCAAATGGGTTTAAGGGGGGGTCTCCCCATACAGAGAGGTGACCCTTCAAAAAAAAAGTTTTCACCATTGGTAGTCGAGTAGTGTGTCATTGGAAAGGTCTTAATGAGATCTTTCCAAAAGAAGTCTTAAAAATGCCTTATCTGTACCAACGGGGGCAGGGGAAGGGGAAATGTTCGAACTTTTCGCGTACCCCCCCCCCCCCCCCCCCTCGCGATTGGACACCTTTCATCCGAAAAATCTGAAAAAAATCATGAATGTAGACCTTTATGCGTACAACAACAACAATTACGTGAGAAGTCGAAATCCACTCAACTTTGTTACTAATAGTATGATATGTCGATTTTACGTTTTCTGGAATAAAATCTTAACGGTACCCTTAAGTTCAATGAAATTCAGGACACAGATGACTACTTATAAGATTAATCTTTTCTGAAATCTTCATAAAGATCGAATAGTATTTAACAAAGTTATAGCGATTTGAATTTTCTGTATTACTATGGAACAATATGCGCTGTATTACTATGGAAACATATAGCTATGGAACAATATGCGCTTTTTACCGCGTTAGACACTACAGCTTTGCTAGGATTTGCATGAGAATTTCAGGAATGATAGGTATCATGAATATCTTTGAGAATCAGTTCAGTTAGTGGTATCAGGAATCATAAACAAAAAGGTGGCTGTTTTAAATGCGAAGATTGAATAATTTTGAGTTATTTTTCCCAAATTCAACGTGTAAGGTGCATGCTTTGAACACATGATTCAGTTTAATGAATGAATGTAGGTGAATACCTACAATTAATACTCATTTGTGAAACAAGTCGAAGAGGCAGGAGAGTTCCTAGGAAAGAGCTTTATAACCATTCTAGGACTCGAAAAAATTGGCCATGAATCGATGATTATAATACAGGCGAGTGGCCTCTGAAAAAAAATTTCATCAAACGTAGCCGATATGAGTATCAAGTGAAAGTTCTTTATAGGAGCATTTCAAAACAGATCTTAAAGTGACAGTCTATGCTTCAATGGAGAGCCCAGGTGGGGTGGAAATACATGAAAGATGTGTTTCCTCCCTCGCGAATGGACATCGGTGATCTAAAAAAATCTGAAAAAATTATCAAGGGGGATATGTATGGGTATAACAATAACAAATACCGCAGAAGTCAAAATTCGTTCAACTTTGTTATAAATAGTATAATCTTCGAATTTCATATTTTCTCTAATGAAATCGTCTTTGACATGTGTCTTGATTTTATTGGTTGCTGTTGACTGCAGTTTGTAAGTTGTGTACAAAACCCTTGTGACATGAGCGTAGGTCTGTTTACCCAACTTGTTTTACTTATTACTATAATTGTAAATAGCTTGAACACTTTGAAGAGATGATTTGGGTACAAGATACTGTTGTCCTTCTCGTTGAACTTAATTCACTGGGATTCTTCCATGTACGGTCCCCAGCAGACGTCTTAAGTGACCAGCCTAACACGAAAGGTGTTTATAATAGACGTAGTCAGATAAAGTGACTCAACATCTTCCCTCAGAGATGGCACCTAGTACAAAGAGTGAAAATTATTCACAAATCCATATAAGACTGATTTTGGGCGAACCTTTATTGTGAATTTTCTTTTGTATTCAAGAATCGAAATTTTGCCTATCTAATTTCATACTTACGATATATCTTCATGGTCATGATTTTTGCGTGTTACAGGTGCGTTTGTCATTCAATAGCGAATTGATTGCTTACACACATGATTCTCTGAAGCGAGTTATAAGGACTTTCTTCCAGCGATTCTCAAGTAATTCGTGTATTAAACATACACTTTATACACACACCCATATGGAAAACATCCCGGAGTCGTAGCAGTTCAAATACAACACTTGAATTTTATAATAATTTAAATGGTAAGGAGGCATTTTTGGAATCTGGTTGACAAAAAAAAATAAACTAGTCTGAAATTGTCACATTTTTAATCTCGAAGAAAAATCTGAATAAATCCACCGAACAGATCTCACATATGACCAATGATAATTAAACCACTGGGGGTGTGTGTTGCTCAGTGCTGATGATCTGTTTGCTGCATGAATACTTCCTTTTGTATCCGCAATGGCTTTGCCTAATTCCACGCTCACGTTCAATAGGTTTTGCGGTCAGCATTGGAAATTTGGGGAATCGACGCGTTGATAAACGAGCGAAGAACTTGGTGGAATGAGGCAATGGCAAAGGCCAGTAGAATTAATTAGAACTGCTATATATTGAGGCCAATTATGTCCTCCTAGTGTAAATACCGCAGTGGGGGCGTTCTGATACAGTGCTCTCTATGAGCGCTGGACGATATTTGGAATGTTGTGCCTTCAGGGAGCTTGGCATAATTGGAGTCGTCGGCTGTCTACTTTGTCTTGGCGCCGCTTAGTTAGGTCCTTGGGTACTACGATACTGAGCAGAGCCCCTGCGGTGGTGGAATGTTTTGCCACAGCCTCGATTCAATAACAGCCCAATCGTTTCTCCTCCGAGAAAGTGTTGAATTGCCAACCTTAAGCACCTCGAGGCTGCACTTTTCTAAAACTGCTGTCTCAAAGATCACCGATCAAGGAGTCTGCCTATTTCGCTTGGTCGCTCTCGCCCAAATAAACTTCGTCAAACTGTCAACTCAGTCTTATCTTTAAGTGGACAGCTGCAGGACTGGCTGCCGTTACCGCAACCCACATTAGGCAAAAGCCTGTTGCTGCAATTGCCGCAACCTAGCCGTAGGCAAATGCGTGTTACAACTTTAGTAGGGAAATTATTAATATTTAAAGGATTTTATCCATCCGTTTGTTTTATGTTGCCCCATTGAATCATTGCAGATTTGCCCAAATAGGAATTGATTGTAAATCTAAAAGCAATAAAGAAAATGTAAAATGCTCATTATTCCAATATTATTATATATCCAGCCCTATTCTGAATAAATGCTCGTGCCAGCAATTTCCTCCACCTTTCCGGTGCTGTTAACACAAAACTAGCCAGCAATTTCTAATGATCATTTAATTGAAATTATTCTATAAGCTCCCTCTTTCTAAAGAAAACTGCTGTTCACTCCCTTTCATTTAGCCGACAAATAAACCCTTCTTGTTAAGTCCTCCCACATTTACACTGTTTTTTATCTGTGCAAGCTTTACTACATATATTCGAACATTCACCTCGTTTGCATTCTATTGACTTGACTTGATTTTATCTCTATATGTTCAAATCAAGCGTACGTTAAAGCGATTTCCAAGAAACTGCACGGAGACGAAAAAACATGAACGTAGTAGACTCGAACATTTACTTCCGCTAGCCCATAGTCAACATAGTCCTAGCCGCCTGTCGTCAGCGTGCTCTATCTAATTATATTCTATTTTTTATGTCCTTTTCGAATTGCTTTCCACCAACACTTTGAATATACATATAAATCCATTCGAAGGAAGTAAATAACAAACCCTTCAGGAAACAAGCTATCAATAAAGTTGACTTGTGAGTTTGGTCTAATAGTATACTATAATAGCATTGAGAAAGCATTCAGGAGAAAGGTTTTGTTGTTGTTGCTGTCATTGTCAATGCAGACATACATACATAAAGAGTAGAATGAAAGCCGTAACCCTAATAATTTGTAGCCCTCGGGAATAAAGGAGCTTCCAGTCATGGCATAATAAAAATAGAGGGAGCAAATTGTCGGTAATAAAAGTTAGAAGTCATTTAATATAAAAATACCATTGGCTGCGTTAGTGAATCGAGATCGAGTTTAATTATTTTTGTGTATTTGGTATGCCTAATAGCATGGCAATTTTCAAATGAATAGCCTCATCATGACAAATATCTACTCATTACAGTCCCAGGAAATTGAAGCTAGTACAAAGTTTAATTGAAATCAATGTATTGACGAAACCAAAAATATCTAGTGATATACTCTTTGCAGACGATTGTGTTTTCCTTTCCTTTACTTCATTCTCCTTGAGAAAAAGAACAGTGTTAATCTAGAATCGTAACGCCCCAGCAAAAAAACCATTTCTTATTACTGCACTATTTGCGTAGAAAATAATTAATATCTTCTAAGAAGATATGAGCTCCAAAGTACGCTTGAAAAATAATATATGTGGTCTTCTTGAGTCACTCTGGTCTAAAAACTCTTCAAATCCTTTTTTAATCGGCTGTATATAAAGATTGACAGATTGCGAAGACAATTTCGGCTGCAATTTTATGTCCAAGACAATTCTGCTCCATATAAGGGAACAGCATCCATTTCATTCAAAAGAACAGAACATTCCGCTTGACTTCAATCCTTTTTGCTAATACTTATTTTTATTTTGTTTGATAAATTTCTACAATATGCAGTATCGACGTAAAGGCTGTAGAAACCTCTTCATTTGTATTCTGCCATCGTAAATCTCATGGCAGATGTCAGGGTCTGTACCTTTCTGAACATCTTCAAGTTAGACAAGTTTAGTATTGTAAGACGATTAAGACGCGTACCAGATATGCTTCCGCGTTATCAATTTCCAGACACACCATTCATTGCAGCCTGCCAAGTAAGATGTAACCCAAAAGCGGCTAATTTTGTGACGTCTGACTAAAGATGCGTAAAGAATCTGTGGGCTTATAACCGCTGTATGAAGTCATAAGGATAAGATATGTAGCAAGCCCAATGAATTGCCTAAAGCAGTCTTGCATTGTCCAAGTTCTCATAGCCTGCATGGCCTTTGCAAGCATCATGTTCCTGTAGTTCAGGGGAAAGAGCGTCAAACAATATGCTCCATACCACGATAAAACGACACCTCATTGAGGGCGACCCTTTTCAGCTAGCCTATAACACATTGGCTTCTCTATCTTGTTGCGGAGTGTAGTCTGTGCTAAAGCATGTTGCTGATCCAGCTAATAATCTTTAATTCAACCACATGATTCCTTGCTGACGTTGCATTGTGTAGTGCACGATCAAAAGCTACTTTCCGTTCCACACTCGTCAATTTTTATGCATAATTTCCATTCGACAGCCTCCTTGATTTCTAGTATTTATTTATGTAAAAATCATTCAAGCGATGTTTCGCATAGTGTTCATTTTTAATAAACAGGTTATGTGCTGCGTAAAGGACACCTTTTTGTTTTGAACATCTAATTTATTAGTGTGCAACATTTTCCAATGTCTTCAGCAAAAACTAGCAAAGACTTATAGAAATGAAGTTTTGGAATGAGATGTCATTTTTACCGAGACCCGAAAAATAGATTTCTCTAACTATTTACCAAGGTGTAGTTTCTGTCCCCAGGGGTGATGCCGGCCGACAGGAATACTTTTGGAGACTAGCATACTTTGGGGAGCGCCGCCCCCTCAGACCCAAGGATATGGGGGGTGCCGTGAGGTTCCCTCCAGGGATGACATGTAACGACCCTGACAACAAACTGGAATTGATGCTTTGGGCTGGCGGATATGGTGATTTGGATCTAGTTGCTTGCACGGTAGCACCGAGGTGACACTCGTGCGTGAACGGCTCCAATTCAACTATCATATCATCTCCATTGCGGTAAAACCTTAGTAGGCCCCGGAGTACGTTCAAAGTTTGCAATATTGGGTTGGTGGTGTAGGTTCGGTTGAGATTAGCCGATTAGCGCTGATCTGGCTCTGAGCACTTATTCCCATAAGGGCTTTTGCCAACCCTTGCATGGCCTCTTGCCTGCAAAGATAACATGGTACCAAAATGGCGACTACATGCATGAATAGAAATAGCGGCTTCGAGGGCGGACCAAACAAAATTTGAGCATCTAAAACCCTAAAATAAGATTTTAAAAAATTCAAAAAAAGAAATTAAAAATAACAACATGACGACGAAAGTAGCGGCTGCAGCCACGATGATTACTGCATATCGGTACTAACGATGATAAAAATGGCGATGAATACAATCACAGTGAAGATGGATGAAAAACGGAGATTAGCAGGCAGTCTTGTCCAGAATAAGATCCTGTGGCGTTGCGGCACAGCAAAAAAAAATGCTGCGAACACCCGAGCGTCCTTAAAAGGAAGAACGGGAAACTCTGCAGGACGCGTCAGATGTTCAAGCGGTGGGGGAAAATATAAAAAACATCGAATTCGATGCGATCGCTACTAAAGCAACTGAGGCAAGGGCCGTATATCCCGAAATAATAACAAACAATCTTGACGTCCACAAAAAGCCTACGGCAGGAAAAGACAGGAATGACTAGACAGACAAAATGCCGTTGCGCAATTTCATCGCCACTGTCTAAAATGTACTCAGAAACGCCGATAACCTCTCGCAAGAGAGGTGGTCGCAAAGTACCATTGCCGCTCAGTGACGTGAAGAAAAAACGCTAATCTGAAAAGCGTGAGATGCTTTAAAAAGAATAAAATCCGTATGTGATGCCAAAAACCAGCAAAGGAGTAAAGGTTAGGCTCTTTGAACTAAAAGAGCTCCTAGACCGCATAGGGCATTATTGAAGGAGCTTGTTAAAGAAGAGCACCAGAAGGCCAAAAAAGTGCAGAAGGCTAAAGAAGCGCTGAGAGCTAATTTTTGAGGGTATGCTCAGATAGCTCCACCAGCAAACATTAATATAAGACTGGCATCTAGCCTAATTGAAGGGGTTTGGATGAAATAAGGAAGGTAGAGGTGCTTGATGGGCGAGGAATGCCAACAAGAAAAAAGACCTGATGCGAAACAGGACAGAAGGAAGCTATGACGAAACTTCGGCAGCAGACGTTGGCCGTAAAACCCCAAGATGGCTGATCCTACGCAGAAGTGCTGCGGGATATCATGGAAAATGTAAGACCCGAAGACACCAACACTGCCATCAAAGTAGTACGACCTATGCGGCCGGGCCATATACCAGTCGGACTCGGAGCAGAGGCTGACAATGAAACAGCATTCTGTGGCGCAGAAGTGTGGGCTGGATCAAAGCAATGCTAATACCAGAAAATCAAAGGGGACAATGCATAGCCATCATTGACTTGACTGAAATTGCGCTGAACAATTTCTGAATAAGGGCAAAGTAAGATAGGGTGGGTTATCTGCAGGATACGGTGAAGGGTGGTGCCTTTTCAATGTCTTGGCTCTGGTTACACCGCACAAGTATGCAAAGAACCCGATAAGAGTTCCTGATGTTATAAATGCTGTTAAATCGGTCATAAAATGCAAGACCGGATCTTGGGCATGTCTTGAGATCGAGGTAATGTCGAGTTTTCCAGGGAGCCCTAGCCAAGGCAAAATGAGAACTTCGATGACCTCCATCCTACAGCTAAATCTACGCCGCAGTTCAACCGCCCCAAAACTACTTGAGAAGTTTGATATGAAAGCCGACTTTATGCTGCTGAGTGAGCAACACTATGATAAAAGTTTTGCAACATGGTATTCTGATGAAACTGGTACTGCCACCATCTGGGCTCGGAATATGATTTCCAGGAGAAGAGTTGTGGATGGGGGAGTTGTTTTCTGTGGGCTCGGTGCTCAGGGATAGCCTTCCTTAGTGTGTGAATTGGTATTATCTTTCCAAGCCTAACTTAATGCTTTGGAGGGCGCTGCCTCGAAAGCAGATGGCACCGTGCTCGTTGGGGAGACTTCCATGCTACAGAAATCGAACGGGACATTCCACCGCGGGGAAGCGAATCCTCGAAATGGCGGCCAAGATGGTGCTCGTTGAAATAAACAACGGAAATATGCAGAGTCTTCACCGTATTGACTGCGAAGGAGCCATACGGAGGATACACAATTGGAGAGTCTTAGAGGACTACTCAGCCAGTGATTATCAGTGCATTCTACTTCAAATCAGTGATGTTGTCTCCCAGTGTCCGTGCTCTCAACTTTCTACAATTGGAAGGATGGAAGTCGAGGTGCTCACAGAAGGTGCCCCGGCGCAGGGAGATTCGCAGGGGATGAAAGGACTGGCAGCTCAAGACGTGGTGAACCCAACTATGAGCATCATCACGACTGCTTGCAATGCTTCTGTGCCCCGTCGAAACGGTAAACCTCCAGTGTACTCGTGCTCGGCCAAGATCACTGAAAAAAAGAAAGGAGTGTCACAAGCTTCTGCGAGAGGCTCGATAGGCACAAAACCGTGACGAGGCATGCAACTTGAAGCAGCATAAAAGTCGGCCAGGAAATGCCTTCGCAAATTAATTAACAACAGCAAGGCTCACTGCTGGCAAAATCTAATAGACAATGTGAACAGGGATCCGTTGGGCCTTAGCTTCAAGCTAGTTAAGTGGAAGCTTGCTGCCCTACGGAAGCCTTGCATACATGATGCAGAAAATATGAACGGGATAGTGTGGGCACTCTTTCTCGCCCATCCCGTCCGTATTCACGCTGTCAATAGTGAAACAGCAGCCGAGTATCCACTCTTCACATAACTGGAACTGGAAGAGGAAGTCCTTTTACTGAAAGTGAGGAAGGGTACAGGTCCAGATGGTATTCAAGCTGAGGTGCTGCAACTTGTTTATTACCATTGTCCTGACTTGCTGCTCAACACATTCAACGCTTGCCTACGAGATGGAGTTTTTCCATTACGGTGGAAGGGGGCGAGGCCCATGCTGATTGGCAAGGGGAAGGAAAATCCTGGATCGCCATCTGCGTACCACCTGTTATGCGTGCTAGACGAAATCATCAAGGGAAGCCTCACTGACGCGTTTTGTGCGGCTGGGGACCTATCTCCTCGGCAGTATAGCTTTAGAGCAGGACGTCCCACCATTGATGCGATTGCAGAGGGGGTGATTGTGGTCCAAAAGGCGGAGGCGTATAGCCACACCAAGCAATGCATCGTTCTGCTGGTGATACTTGACATTAGGAACGCTTCCAACTCCGCTAGATGGGCGGATATTCTGAATATGCTGGAAACGCATTTTTAAATTCCAGAATATCTAATGTGGCAACTGAGGGTCTACCTGAAGGACCGATGCCTGCTTTACGACACCACGCAGGGCTAACGTAGGAAAAAAGTTACATCGGGTGTTGGCCAGGGACCTATCCTTGGCCCAGACCTATCGAACTTGTCTTACGACGAGCTATTGAGACTGGAGATGCCCGATAAGTTGCGGTTGATCGGCTATGCGGATGATTTTGCGGCTCTAGTCGCTGGACGCACCGCTAAATAAGCGCAACTTAGGCTAGTTATGCCAATGCACTGAGTTCGAGACAGGATGACTGCTCGTGTGTTCAGTTTAGCACTCAAGAAAACCGAAGTGGTCATTTTGACAAAAAAGGGAATCCCTAGAGTAAGAATGATCAGCGGTGAAGAAACTGGGACTAACGATTGACTCAAAGATGAGTTTCAGCAACGGCTGAGAAGGCTGTTTCGGTAGTTCCGGCTCTGAGTCGACTTATGGCCAACGTAAGGGTTCCCCATCAAGAAAACAGCTCTTGATGAGTGCTGTATATTTGGCGCTACTGTATGGAGCAGAAATATGGGGTGACACTCTCAGTAAGGAGGTTTACCGAAAACGCTTGGCATAGGTACAGAGAAGAGGAGCACTGGGGATTTTATCTTCATATCGGATAGTCTCTGATTCGGTGGGGAGAGTTATTGCAGGTGTGATACCTTTGCCCTCCTTGCTAGAGAGCGCCGCGCTATTTACCTGCATTAAAACGGGGAGGAGAGACAGTGCTCTTCAATGATTAGCAGAAGTCTTGGGTGAATTGCACAAAGGGAAGGTGGTCTGTGCGCCTCATTCTGGATTTCTATCTGACCCAGCTTTTGAGTGAACATGGTTATTTTCAGTCTTAGCGGCACACGATTGATAAGTCACGGTCCCCCAATTGTCGGTTTTGCCCAGGAGAGGAAGACAATGCCTGTTTTTGCGTGCAAAAAATGGGACAGCCTGCGGCGGGACCCCTACGAAGAGATAGAAGAGTTCACCCCGGATAGTATAATTACGGTGATGCTTGAATCAGTTGACAAATGAAAGCAGGTAGCGCATTATGTTCGGGCAGTTCTAAATGATAAAATGGACTCACAGCAGTCAGGGATGTTGGGCCCGCGGGAATGCTTCTCTGGTAATTCCTTTCCGTCTCTCCTTCCGCTAGAAGAGGGATCCCCAAGCTTGCAAGTGGCTCAGGACATAACAAAATGAGGCCTGGTAGAGTTCTCGGGTGACAGGGGAAGTACTTAGTGGGCAGTCCAGTGGCTTGTGAGCATAGGAGTCCCACATTCAGTGCGTAAATGACATTCACCTTCCAACCACAAAAAAAAAAACAAACGGTACATTTAGATCAATCTTGTCTATGGGAGAAATCTAATGAATTAATGATTAACATCATGCATATCAACTCAAATCGTATAATTCATGATAAAGAAGAGAATCACCGTCGGGGAAATTTTCAAAAATACTTTTCCTTTCGAATATTTGTCCTGTAGCTAACCAGAAACGAGCGAGAAACAAAATTTCTTACGTTTCTTACTTTCTTATACGTAGATATTGTGCATATTGAAATAGAAACTACTAGAATTGTGTATGCCCGTGCATAAATTTTGACCAGAGATAGATGGAGTAGTTCTGTTTTCGCTAAAGAGTCAGGTATGCATTCTATTATCCTATTTGAACAACCCATTTTTGGACATCGAATAAAGGTGGAGGAAAGTGGAGCTTTCCAAATAAAAACTTTTGGTTTTTTTGCGGTGCTTTACTGGTATAATCGGCGATTTTCGTAATAGAGGTGCCGTATGGAACACATCTTAGACTATAAAAATTTAAATAAAATAAAATCAAAACCAAATTAACTTAATTTATTTTCTTTTTACAAAAAAAGGAACCACCTTCAGAAAACCAACCCAATGAAATTTGCTTAATGGGGTAGGAATAGAGACAGGACCGGGACTGGATAAGAATAAGAGTGGGATATATAAACATTATTTGATACTTTTCAGTACGTTGTTTTTTTTTGGTTTTTGTTCAAAGTTATGTTTTACATTTATTTTAGTAGGAAGTTTTATTGGTAGCAAGTTTTGGGGTAGTACTAGTATCAGTCTGTAATTATGATTTTAACTTAGTTTTGACGATCTTGAAGACGAGCTGCATACACAGGAGAACAAAGCTCCAAGTATACAAATCTGTGATAAGACGTGTGTTATGCTATGGGTGTGAAACATTGACCCTAAGCCAAGCATCTGCAAATATATTGAACGCCTTTGAGTGACGGGTCCTGAGGCGAATAATCAGAGAGAAGCTAGGCGGGGACCAACGGCAAATTCGATACAACCATGAGCCGTATGAAATTTTTGACTAGTTGAAGGTTTCAACGATTATAAGACTGTGGAAGCTGTTGTGGGCTGGCCATGTGAAGCATATGGACGAACAACGGATAAACAAAAAAGTATTCGTTGGGAGAACTGGAGGCCGAAGACCAGTGGGGAAACCGAGGAAACGCTGGTCTGACTTAGTCGACGAAGACAGCTCATCGCTGCTCGGATTTTGAAATTGGAGCACGTGGTCAACAGATCGAGACATTTTGAGGCGCTATTTGCAGGAAGTGAAGGCCCGCAAGGGGTTGTAGTGCTACAAAGAAGAAGAAGAAAGCGAAGGATGCTTTCAGGGAGTGTTGCGCAATGGACAATGAAAATACCGACAAAAAATGGGACGACTTGATATTATAAGAGATCGTCAGCATGCTGCTCATGCTGCAGGAACTGATGAGCAAAGAAAGGTTCGCATATCAAAACTTTGAATCTAAAGAGCAGACTAGTCTGCGTTTGTTTTTATACAGGAATATACTCGCCAAGCTACAGCCAACGAAACTGAGGAGCAAACTTGTCAGCGCTTACTCTCCGTGCGCAAACATACTTGTCAGAGTACAGGGTCTGAATAATAAGTAACCGGACTGATCTCAAGAAATTTTTTATTCGCAAAATATGTACAATTTTTCTTAGAAATCTTCAAAGTAGTCCCCATTCGAGTCGATAACACGCTGATACCGGATTTTCCAATCGCCGAACGCTCCCTGGAAGTCGGCAACCTGGATCCTGTCTAGAGCCCTCGTCGTAGCACGTTGAACGTTTTCCAGAGTCCCAAACCGCGTCCCCTTAAAGTGTCTCTTGATCTTGGGGAACAGAAACCCACGTCTCGTCTCCTGTAATAACGTGGTTAAAAAACTCTGGTTCGGTTGCTCGATCGTACCGTCCATTTTCACTCCGACGACGTAACTGAACACGCACTCCGCTCTCGCTCGATGCTATCTCTCCAAGCGCTTGGAGGCAACTGCTGCAGCCCGGTTCCCTTTACCTAGACCCCCACCACCACTACAGCACCAGGTACCGGTTAGCAGACGCTTTGACGGCACAGGGCAGGCTCAGTCCGGTTACTTATTATACTGAACCTGTATGTTAGAGCTAAAGAAACTATGGAGTCAAATTTTCAGCGCTTACTGGCTATGTGGGAACATACTCGTCAGAGTAGAGCTGATGAAACTGAGGAGCAAGCTACTCAGCAATTATCATCCGTTCGTTACCATGTTCGTCCAATAAGAGTAAATGAAACTGAAGAACAGCGGACAAACAGACTAGCTCATATGCAACAGGCGGCAGCAGATAAATGAAAATGTGACACCGAACTTTTCAAAGAAAATATTAATCAGTTTGCTGATGTTCCCTGTACGTTCTGCCATAAAATACTGTATCCGCGGCAGCATATTATTTGGAGCTCACAAATTAGATGAAGAACTTTTTACCACCTGAATTACAACACATGGACAAAGTGATAACTTGTTTCAGATGCTCCTGGAATTTCAGTAAAGGTAAGGTACCACCACAAGTTTACTGGAACTGCTTGCTGGTGCCGGAAATCCCACCTTTCATTGAATGGCTTTCTGGTTTTGAAAAGAAATCGCTTTCACATATTGTGACTTTTATAAAAATAGTTAGATTCACTGATAAATTTAGTCAGCAAAGGCGCAAAAGCCAGGCTATATTATTCGCTCAACACATGGAAGAGCTAGCGGAGCAACAGGCTTTACCGTTTGATAGGGCATGGCTTATTATTGTCGCCGAATCTCTTGAAGGCCCCAGTACGAAGAGAGTTTTCAGTAAATATGGAAAATCTGGAACTTTCTTGATCTTGGCTCTTGGAAAATAACCCTTTATAAAGGAATGTTTGGGTAACTATCTCTTATGCAGGCATGGACAGCAGGACTTAACTAAAATTTACCAGAAGTTTTGCAGTCAGCTTATCAAAACATAGATAAAGGACAATTTTCTGTTATTTCTGAGCACAGTTCAATCTTTCGAGGCTCATTCCATTAAGCAGATGCTAAAACATGCCCTAAACAAACACAACGGTAACAGTGCACTGCTATGGCAACCGTCGCAAATATTACTGCAATCGTTACAAACGTCGAACATTGGACAAGCAGTGATATAGACTTGATTCTTTTGGCTGGAGATCGTTACTACAGAGAATGCATTACTGCTAAGATCAAGGCCTCTCAAGAAAAGGCAAATATTGATTTCTTGGCTATTATTTTTAAAGTCGGTGTATCCATTGCTGTCGGAGTATACATTTTTTGTATACGAAAACCTCCTCCAAAATGTAATAAATACTTTTCTGAGAACTGCATCAAAATTGGTTTCGACAAAACGAGAGATAATTGCGGCAAACATACATACATGCATAAAAACATAAGGGTCAAACTGAGAACCTTCTTTTTTTAAAAGTCGGTTAAAAATGTTTCGGAACGGATATTAAAGGATAGATATGTTCTATCGCCGTCGAGAAATTAAATTTTAATGTCAATGTCAAATATACGCAATAGTTTTCTTTACTGTGTTGATTGATGGTGCAATTTTCGTAGATGATGAAGAGGATCAGTGTACAATCTAATTAATATACTGAATGGACTGTACCCATCAGGTCGATAAGTCTGGGCACTCTAAGTCTACTCCGAGGTGGCTGCTGGCTTGCTAGCTAGTTCGGAGAGGAGTTTCGGTTGCGAGCTTGCGTCGCGAAGATCGCTGGGCGATTCGCTTCATTGTTCAGCCCGCCGTACGGAACTGTGTCGTGCATTGTCGGTATCGGTAGGGGTGCGGTACTGAACCGTGGTCTATACCCTGGGCCTCTGGGGTCCATTCCCGTGACCATTTGAGAGAGGTTCCAATTCTCAACTGGCTTAGAGTTGGACATAGCAGTATTTGGACTCGGTTCCCAGCTTGGTGGAGTTCTTGCACGACTGGGGTGCTGGCTGCTCCTGAAGTCTTGGAACTCTCTCTCTATTTGTGCTGTCTAATTAGACAGCCCTTATAATAAGGACAGAATCGTGTCATTGCCAGTTGTGTTTGATGGCGCTGTTGGGATGTCTGCCTGTACTCTTGAAACTGGGTCTTCTCCGCCTACGACTCCCTGGCTGTTCGACAGAGGTCACGTCTGGTCGTTAGTCCGGGGGTCTTTCGCAACTGCTCCACGCATGGGGGCTTGCGTTCCGAGGGTTTTCCAAGGGCACTCTGCTCAACCGGACGCCTGCATAGAGGACAGAGATTGGAGGTTTGCAGGAGCTGCTGGACACAAATGCGATGGAATAGGTGTCCGCACTCCAATCTCACATTGGCAGAGCCCTCAATCACGTCCTCATAGCAGATCCCACAGTTGGCTGGCTGCACATTTTTGAAAAGGGTCCAGCGTTTCTCTGGAGTCCGTTTGGTTGTCATCTCTGGAATGGTATACGAAAGAAAAATAATGGTATGGAAAACTCCTAACAACTATGAAAAAGTCTTATCTACTTTATTTATGTGGTCGATATGTGCGAGCTATACGTGATCTAACAATCAAAAACAATTTTTGATTAACTCTTTCCAGAACACGCCACCAAAAGTCGAACTGGAACCACTCACCTATCACGCATAAAAAGATGGTTAGACTCCTTCCGCAGCATAAAGGCAAGGTAGCCTTCTATTTTCTTGAGAGCCGAGGTGGATAGGAAGAACCCATCTGGCTGACGGTTTCCATCAAGAAAATAGAAGGCCCTTACAGGTTTTACCCTGGGACAACACATCTGAAGGAATCTGTTGCGAGAAAAAACGAAGGAGAGCGGAAGCTATAACTCACGTGACGTGACTGAAGGGATGTCTCACACAACTCCACTACTCCTGTCCATGGGGCTGTTGTTCCGATGTACCGTACATCCTGCATAAACGATCAAAACATCAGAAGACGCAAATTTTCCCCCTTTAGGATGTTTGGGGCCTTACGTTGGGTGCAATTTGTAATGATTTTTCACGTATTCAACTCAGTACTGTCAAAGTTTTAATGGCGAAAGTTTCGGGAAATCGTCTTGACTACTTCACACATCGCGACAATCAGCACATGCAGTACCACAATTTTTCTTCTCCTCGTCGTTCCGTGAAGTCGCTGCGAGCTGTCAGTACTTCTTTTTAGCTTGCTCAACAACCGTCGACGTCAGTGGCGTAGTGTGTAGAAATCTGTTTGCTTTTGTTTCGCTCAACACCCGTCGACGTCAGTGGCGTAAGGTGTAGAGATCTATCACACAACTTTATCAGCTGGTTGAGACATTTAAATATAGGGGTGACAGATCTCGGCGGAATATCGATCCACGGGATCGAGGTTATCACACTTTAAAATTCCCAAAAAAGAGCGCGATAAATTTCATGAAATTTAAACGATAGTGTAAAATCAGTTTTCCCTTTTCAATATTATGAATTTAAAAAAACATGATAACCAATGTAGATGAAACGAGGAAAACTTGATATATGAATGGTTGCATGAAATTTATTCCACTCTTTTCAGGGCATGTCAAGTCGGTTTTTAAGTTTTTTTTTTTTTAATTTAAAGTAATTTCCTTTCTGATTTGATTGACCAATTTCATTTAAAAGCAAGTGGAAGTGCGGTGATGGTTAGTTGCCATTTGTCGTTAGGAATATTATTCTAAGTTCATGGTAGCATTCTTTGGGCAAAAAAAGGCTCCGCCAAAATAAAAATATTATGAAATGATTGTCAACACTTAAGTTTACAAAATTTTGTCAAGCGCATGTTAAATAATCCAAACCAATTCCTTTTCAGATGGCATGACAGATTGCTCGGACAGCGAATGTTGTTCGCATCCGGCATGTTCAGAACATATAATGTGTCTTTCATCGAATGATCCTGTTGAAGTCCTTTTACGAAAACAACCACCATCCGTAACCGCCTCATTCTATCAAAGAGTCAAGTTTTTGATTGAGGAAAATTCCGTGCAGTCGTATGCTCATATGGATGAGTACAGTGAAAGGTAAGTCAATCTGGTGTCCTAGTTATATTAGTAAACAATTAGAACATAGCTATACGTATCTGTGATAAAGACAGCATTATCAAGTTGCTATTGTTTCTTATGAAAGCTTAGCAACAAAAGCTATTCATGAAGACAGTTCTAATTAGTATGAATCCTCATTTTATCTATTTCTTTGTTCATGCATTCTTTTCATTATCGACCCCAAAAATGGTGTTCAGTATTATTGAGCATTCACCTGTTATTATTTATTCATTGTTTATGTAATTTAATACTTTTCATTGTACTGTTTAAGCACTAGACAGTTGTAGTGAGAAAAGAACGTTGGGAACGTTTCAAGTTGTCCCAGATTTAACAATTTAGAAATTCAGTTTTAGTGTTTGAATGATGTCCTCGTGTATTAACTAGACTACTGTGCTTGTAGTTTTTAAAGAATTGCTGAACTGATTTCAAAATGTTACATCTGGAGACCTCTTTTGAGTTGTTTTCATGCGTATGTTATTCATTCTTCTGTTTTGTACAGTTTGAATATGAAAAACCAATTAATCTTAATCAACAATTTGAGTTAGGTTAGGCTTAGGGAATTTCAATATGATTTCGTACTCATACAAAAAGTGCAAGAAAAGAAAAAAGCTCAAAATTAGAAAATTTCATTTGATTTAGTGTGAAAATCAGGAAAATTTCTTTTGAAAATGTAAAGCAAAATCTAAGAAAACAAATTAGCCTACCCCAAACATCCCATCAAATCCTCACTACCCAAAATCCCTCAGTGTTGGTCTATCATTTATTCATTTCCGTTTTAAGGATTTAATTGTTTGTATTCACTTAATAATTTTAATCAGAAAACAAGCGAAAAAAAACTGTCGATGTGCCTGAGATCATCATAAATGCGAACTGTACGTATTTATTTTTTGTTCAATTGGATTTTTTCAAATGTAGTTTAATTGGAATCGACAAAAAGGAAATTCATTTATCCCTTAAAATCCAATTTTAATGCAACAACAAATTGAAATTTATTTTTCATTCAATTATTTGCTTTGATAAATTTCAACTCCGATAATGGCATTTCAAGCATTATCGAAATAATGTGGTACTTGTCGAACAAAATTTATTTTTCCACTAATGAATTTTTGAGCTTTTTCCTTTCTTGCTTCATACGTATCACGATACAGTTTTTAAACAGCCATTCTTCCGTTACGTTTTCTTTTCGACCAAATGAACTGTGTTTTCGATTCTGAATTTTCTGTTTTGGCTATGATTTTTCTTTTTTCGATGCGAAAAGAAAACCTTTGAAAAAGAGCAGGCAGCTTGTGTCATCTTTTGATTTGATTTGATTAGATAATGCAAGAAAAAAGCTCGAAAATTATCGAATACATACAATTAAATCCTCTCTTTCAATAATGGGAAAATTTAGTATTTCCCACGTAAAGTTGAAACGAAAGAAAAAAACAAATGATAGTATCTCATTGAGTATGTGTATTGTCTAATGTTTTACATCCTTGTGTTCGTCTTACCCTACATGTTTCGTAAAAACAAAAAAAAGTGAAAAACAGTTAAGTAACAAATAAAATACCGTCGTTTGTTTGATCGCGCGTAATGGTAGTATCAATTGAAAAGGACATGCAAAGTGAAACAATGGAATAAATGTCCTGCCAACGAATTCATTGCGACTGAATATTTACATGTGCGCAAATCTTTGGAGAAAAATTTCTTTTATCATTGTGTAATGAGGGACGTTTTATTTTTTGTTCTCCTTTTCGTTAAACCGAAAATCATTTCAACGAGTATATTAGTCATTGAGGTGGCTAAAGGTACTGTGGAAACTTTCTACGTTAATACCTGTAGGATGTAAATATATAATATCTTTTGTAATTTTAGTTGATTTCTTTTTGTTCTACTGATTTTCTAAAATTTGTTTTGACTTGTTTCAAGGATACGTGAAAGTTTGGGATGATATAAAATATCTAGATTTGATTTATGCCAACTCACTGGATCACTTACTTTGAATATTTGCGGATAAATGCGCTGAATTGTGAAAATTTCAGCAATATTGGAAATTTTGATAGTTTAAAAATTTTAAACAAATTATTGTTAAATCAGGTTCACTTCATTGAAGACAATTTCAGTTATAAATTAAAAATTTAAGTTTAATAATAATGTAATAAATCTAATCAAAAAATTCATATGCATATGAAAATCATTTTATATAATCCCCAACTAAATTCAACGGATTTCAATCACACACAAATTATAAGAACAATAATTTAAAATTAAATGACAATCTAATTTGCATGCCCCGTATACCATAATGAAATCCGTAATTGATTAGCGTGTTTCAGAATATAGAAAGCTAGAGAGCGACTAATTCCATTTAACATTTTTATGACGCTTAATTTGCCATTATAAATAATTTGCCCCTTAATTTTCGTTTTTGATTCTATTTAGTTGTGATTAAGATTCTCAACATATCTGAAATATTGAAGATGAGTATCTCTTGATGAATCGTTAATAGAGTCTCATTTTTTGTTGTTGTATTTACTTTACTATTTTATCGTATTTTTTAAAAATGAGAAATCACCTGCAGTGTAATTACCGCGAAAACAACCCTAACTTAAGACAGTGAAAAATTGCCTGAATGTGAAAAATGAAACAAGGACATAAAACAATCAAAATTTTTTTTACTCAAACCTTTATTTTGTTAATGAAAGCTAACTATAAGAAAAGCAGAAGCTTGTTAACGAATATATTGTAGGTATTAGATTTTGGATTTTCATTTTTGCTTTATTTTCAAAGGAAGCTCTTAAGAAAATTGAAGATGAGCTTTAAAATTAGCTGTTATGTGTGAGTTATTAACTCTAAGATTATTTTTTGGGTCATACAAGATAATATTAGGTGTGCTCGCCAGAAAAACGTGTGCGTGTGAATATATGGAAAGCTCTAAAATGTTTATTATTTACTCTTGGCTTTATAATTTTGAGTGGAAACTAACAATTTGTATACATATTTTTTCGGTTCGTACACTGTACAATTAGTTGTATGGTCATTTGTTAATCATCCATTTCTTACATGTTTTTTATCATAAACCATATTTCGTTTAGAATTTTGAACTGTTTATATAATAATTGAGAAAATTGTGCTAATATCATTAGTGTCCCACCAATTCACTACATTCTACTCACAACTATACATGCACATTTAGATGAATACTAACTAAAAAACAGAAAATAATGCAATTTTAATTAATGAGGAACAACGTTATTCAAACTTCAATTGAAACGTGAATTATAGTGTTCTAAATACGGAAAAACTGATTCAAATTTGCTTAATGTCTTAGTATACTATTTTCATAAGGCCACGTTTAACTTGAAGATGCATCCAGAAGTTAAAATTCCAATCAATATCCGAAAATGAATTTTAGAACTTTCAGAACTTTCTCTAATCTGAATAGAAAATTCACCAAATTATCATGCAAGGAAATTTATCTCATTTGCACCAACTTTGAAAAGATTGCTTCATTTTCCCGAAAAAGTATACCTACACATCACATGTCAAAGTCATAGCGATACAACTGTGTATTTTTATCTAATATCAAAAATCCTAATTATTTATTGCGTCTGTGGCTCTTGGTTAGTTTTAAACATGCCAGTAATAAACATGAACTAAAGGAATCGCTTTACGACACAATTAGTAGCCTCGTTTAGATTGTTATATTATTATTTTTATAGTCCTTAGTCTTCGAATCATAAAGCTTCTGGCTGCACTCCAACATACTTACCTTTATCTATTCCCTACTCGGACTCTTGCTAAACTCCAGCGTATCGTTGTTAATACGCCTGTCCAGCGTATCGTTGTTGAGGTACCTTCACTTTCCCGGTCTGTCGCTGTGGCAGACAAATTGCCAACTAGAGCACATAGATGCACGGCTGGGGTTCTGGGCAAAGAGGCCAACCAGAAAAGCGCTATGCTTCCTGAGCCAGCAAGCTAAACAGAAAAAAGTGGGTAGAAATGGGTCTGGGTACTTAAGCGAACTAGACTTAACCCGGCGCAAGACCAACTGGTTTCCTCGAGACGATCCTGCTAGGCAAAGCCAACCAGCAGAAGGGTTAAATGAAATACGTCCAGGCACTCAAGCCAACTAGACTTAACCAGGCGCAGGGCCAACTGGTTTTCAACAAGTGCTAGGCACAGCCAACCAGCAAAAAGCAACGATTAGTAGTCACTTCCCTCTTTCTGCGCCAACGGGCCAAACAAGAAGAGGTAAACTTTCTGAGCAAATCAGCCTAACCAGAAAGAATGGTTTATTTTGATTTTACTGGGCACTAAACCAACAAGTTAAGCTAGGCCAAAGGCCAACTAGCTTTTAAAAGATCTGCGTGGGTGAGGCCAACCACACGAAGCAACGATTAGAAGTCGCTTGAATTTTCCTGGCCTGTTTCGCTGTTTATATGCCTTATTTTTGTTCCTGCAGCGAAATTGTCCTTCCCAACAGCGTGGGAAAGAATTTAGTTTTAAAACCACTTCGCCATTGCCATTGACATATATTTCTGATGTACATCAATCTTAATTTAGTTATGGTAGATGTCTTGGGTATTTATGATCAATGTTTCGATATAAGGTTGTCGTATTGGAACAGTTTATACGAGGTTGTTGTTTCCACTGTTGTAAAAACTTGTGCGAGGTTAATGTTTCCACTTTTACATTTTCTATTTAAACTTGTTTCTACTGTTATATTTTCTTTTCTATTCGAAGAGTTTAGTTGTAGTGGCTCAATAGTGTTTGCACTTTTGATTGTAATATCTGAACAGTCTAGGTCAATCGTTTTTGCAATTTCTTTTCTATTCGTTAGAGAAATTCCTATCGTAACAAGATCACAGAAACTTGATGCTCTGAGCTGTCCTTATCTTCTCTGGGTCAGAGCTGACTTATTATAAAGGAGCACTTCATTTTCCCTTTTTTCCGTAGCCAATCACAGTTTCTACATAAGCCAATCGTTACGGTTCCCAGCATGTAACCATATGTGTCTGAGAGGCATAAATCCTTACCAGCAATGCGCAGCGTTAGCTGAGCAGCTTAACAAAAAAATCAGTTTTCTTTCTATCGTATCATTCTTATAGAATCTAACCATCAGCTTCGGTGAGTGCAGACAGTTATCGTCTCCTACGAATCGTATTCAAAAAACTTCACATTCTGAGGATGGCAACTGGGTGACTAACTTTTTTAGAATTGTCTATAACCCCATAAAAATCAAGGTACCTAATGACCGTCGTGTAAGTCCTCCTCCTACTAAAGAATTTCATGCAGATGTTAAAAAGCAATCATTGATTTTTTTATCTTTCCTCATTATGGAGTTTCCATTATAGTTCACTATCTGGGACGATGTCCAGATACTCGGCAGGGTTCATTAAAGTCTTATTTTCTCCGGGTTTATCTAGCAGCTCAAAGGCTAAGTGTTAATTTTCCTTGATAAGTTCAATTTAGCTCAGTCTTTTGTGAGTTGATACTGATTCTCCTGATGGTCATCTACTCTTTGAAGCATTTGTGCTGAGCTCTGAGAGCCAGATATATACCTGAGACTTCCTATATAGAAAATGCCAGTCATAGCAAAAAGCCCAAGCAAGTGCCAATCCGTGGTTACTTATCTGGGTTTGCTCCATCAGCTTCTCATGAGTATCCGGACTGATGTTTTACCTAAGTGCTAGTAGACGGTGGAAAAAGAACTAAATTGACCTCGTAGAGCCTGTAGCTCCCGGAATTTTTATCGAAAATAAGCATTTTTGGAGCAGAGTTATATTTGTTCCTTAACATAGTTTTCTTTGTAGGCGATACATTTGCTATAGCAATTTTCCAACGTTTTGATGTCCTTTCTGTAGCACAAAATGTCCAATTCTTCAAAATATGCCTCGACATTTGCGACGGCTTCCTCATTCAATCAGAATTTCATTTCTTGTGGGTGCCGCTGGAGGTTTGAGAATAGATAAAGTCATTGTAAGCCAATTCTGGAGATAACGGTGGGAATTGTAATTTGTCCAATTTGGCCATCGCTTTCAAGGACATGTGTGACAGTGCAAACTTTTTCTTCGCCATATGGGGCGCAGGCAATCGATGAAAATTATTCCATGCGCATCCCAGAAAACTGCAGCCTTGGTCTTTTGGTTGCATTGGTCAACTATCAAGACTTTCTGGCCACTCTGTAGACTGACTCAGGTATATAGTAATGGACCTACGTTTGATTCATCGGCACGAAACATCGAAAAAGTCTGCTCGATTAACTGCAATACCGACAAACTGGCCGTTGAATCATCAACGCGTTGCTGTTTTTGGTCGACGGTTAGCAAACGCGGAGCCCATCATGCCGACAGCTTTTCCATCTCCAAAATATCTTGCATAATATTTTCCACCCATTCTTTTGAAATGCTTACATCCTCAGCTAACTCGCGATACTTCACTATCCAATCATTCAAAGCGACTCGATGCACTTGCCCAAGATTTCTGCGTTCAAAGCCTCTTTTGACTTTCCAGAAAGAGCTTCGTCTCCGGGGCTTGGGAACCCATTTTAAGCTCACTAAACCATCGATAAACTATCATCATCAAAGGAGCAGATAGAGCATAATATTAGTGCACCCATTGCAATGAATCTACAGTAGTTGTTCCCATCAAAAAACAATGTCTGATCAAGATGTAATATTCCTGTTTTCCTAGTCCTCATTTAGTAAGTTTGTGGTAATAAGCTAGTTAAAACACACTGATTTATGTCCAGCTTTTATTAAGTTCTGTATAGTATATCATGTGATGAAACATTTAAAATTAGAACATTTGTAGCTACGTTTCTGTTTTGCATTTTTTTCTCTATTTATAGCAAAACTTTTCTACCTGGTAGTTTCACGATGGAGAAAGTAAAGTTAAAGCAGTGATTTGAATCTTACATATACTCGTGTACTACTTTGGTAGAGAGCATCACCAAAAATTCTTTAAGTCACCCCTGTACTAATTGATGTAAAATCCTTGATTTATTTCAAATGTACCTGTCGTTATTCTAAACATAAAAACCTTCTAAGCACCAAATTTTGAGCCCCTATACAGATTACTGCAAATGGATGTTAAGGGTTTTTACCACGTAATTTTTGTGAGAGTTCAATAAAAGCATAGGACTTATTTTAAGGCCTCTCAATCCCATGCAACCTTTCCTTCAAATTTTTGCATACAACCTTTTCTCATTATTCATTCATTTTTTATGGCATAGCTCAAACTCCGGCCTTAATCTGCAGTAGTACTCGCCTCCAAATGTCGCGGTTTTGCGACCTCATTCACCAAATGAAAACCCCAAGCAGGGATCTGCCATGAGCATCAATTGAATCTTCCACCGTTTCCTCGGTTTCCAATCTGGACGTTTTCTTTACGCTCCATCTTTCAAAGTTCATCTTCCAATCTCTCTACATGTTTTCGCAGCATGTCGTACAGGCCTATTGTCACGAAGATTATGCAGCTTGTCATTGTAAATGAGTCTCCATTCTGCTTCATGTTTTACTAGGCGACATATCCTCCTGAGCAGTTTTCATTCAAATGTATCCAAGGCCTTGTAAGAGTCCAGATTTCACGTTGATACAACAGAACCGGTCTTATTAGTGACTTTTATATGCAAATCTTATTTTCCTTGTGAACAACTCTGGATGTTAGCATAAAAATTAATAGATCTTAGCGTAAGCAGTACTGAAGGCTTTGTTTGTTGGGTTTTTTCTGCCAAATGTCATTCTTTTCTGTGCCTACCTTCTACCAAGATTAATCAGTAAGTATGGGATGCTATCCACACTTTCCAGTTTGTAGTTTCCTAAGGTCAAGTTTTGTCATACAGTCATGATTGTCCTTGACTGGGTCATAAATTTAGTTCTAGTTTCATTGACTAAGAGAGGGACTTTTCCGTTTCTAACTCCAGCCGTATAAATGCTTTATTTGCATCAAGAATTGATCTGGACATATTTTTAACATCATCGACAATTCCACCAATTGTACAGGCTATTAGAGTAACCTGTGCATGGTGTCTGCTAGCGTTTTCCTGACCACATATCCCAGAACAATATTGGACTATATTAGGGCAAGCCCATCCCCCCATCTTAAAGCTGTGTTCATTCGGAAGTTTTCTGTCAAATCACCGTGAACTTTGACCTGAGAGTCAGTGTTTTGCATTGTAACGTTAGTCATGTGACGAGCTTAGTTGGGACGTCAACGTCAAACATTATTTTGTGCAGAATATTTCTGTCACCACTATCGTGCTTGCTTGAAGTCTACAAAGGGCGTTTGTACTTCGATATTATATCTTCAACACTTTTCGAGCATCAATTTTACTGAAAATATCTGGTCAATCGTAGATCGTCCACTTCAAAAACCATACTAGTATTCTCTGATATGATGCTTTTCCGCCAATTATATGGTACATATTAACCAATAAAAGAGCCTGTGTAGGTTTGTTCCTCCGACCTGGATTAGTTCTGTTGGTATTTCATCGATTCCAGGAGTTTTGCTCTTTTTAAAACAATGAATGGCTGTTTGTACCCCTCTTACTGTTGGTAGCGATATCAGGACGTCTTCTTTAGCCCTTGGAATATTCACAATTGCTGTAGATAATCTAGGTACTGAAAGAAGGTTTTGGAAATATTGCTTCGATCTGTTTTGAATATCGATAAGGCTGCCTGATATTGCACCTTTTCCATCTTTGCACAGGATCGTGCGTAGTGTGAATCCATCTCAAAGGAGAATTATGTCGATCTGGTTTCACTTAGCGTCATATGTTCGTTATTGATTCTATATTCCCGTTGATGGCCCATCGTTTCTTCTGTTTGCACAGAATTTTTACTTGCAAACGTAGGGTGATGTCTTGGTTGATCTTTTGGCGCTCCTTTGTGTGCCTGATTTCTTTTATGAGCCGCATCATGACATTCTTCGTCTAATCAGTCATTTCAATCATTTTTGGTCGATGTCTTAAGACCTTTTCTGTAGTATAGGGTGGTCCAACCAAAACACACGATGTTAATTGTAAATAAAACAACAAATTGAAATTATGTTAATATTTTTTTTATTATAATAGAACAATCCTTAACAATTATGTGTGTAACAAAATATTTCCCAAATGCTCACCACGGCTACGGCGGCATACTTCTATCTGATGATCCATAGTTTCAATGACTCTGAGACAATGTAGTTAATGTGCTGAATTATCTCATCCTTTAGCTCTTGCATTGTTTTTGGCTTATTGACGTACACTTTTTTTTTTAAATATAACCAAAGAAAGAAGTCCAACGGTTTCAAATCACATGATCGTGGCGGCCAATTAACATCTGACCACAAGAAGTCCATTATAATCTCGCAAAACGAACACCATTCACGTTTACTGTTTGGCTGTCCTCATTTTCGAAGAAGTACGGTCCGATGATGCCGCCAGCCCATAAACCGCACCAAAAAGTCACTCTTTGTGGATGCATCGGCTTTTCAACAATCACTCGTGAATTCTCATTTGCATAAATGCGAACGAATCCACTGAGAAGAAAGTGTGCCTCTTCGCTGAAGATAATTTTCTTTGTAAAGTCACAATTCCCTTCTGTCTGTTCAACCAACCATTCGGCATATTGCCGACGCATGAAATGGTCAGTAGGCTTCTACTCTTGAGTCAATTGAACCTTGTAAGCGAGTAAATTCAAATTTTTATTCAAAATTCGCATCACTGATGTTGGTGAGATGTTCTATTGTTGGGCACGACGACGAGTCAACGTTGACGGCTCTTCTGCCACATTATAGCGAACAATAGCAATGTTTTCCGCAGAATGAACTGGGCTAGCATGCACAGGTGATTTCGCATTTCGTACAGATCTGGTTTGCTGAAATTTGCGCAAAATCCTCCCGATTGTGGACACATTTGGTCGATTATGCTGACCAAAAATGACGAAGTGCACGAAATGCATTTTGATTTGAACGCCCATTTTTGAAAAAGGCTTCAACAACATTAACACGCTGCTCAATTGTGTACTTCTTCATGGTAAAATTTGTCAAACACTGAAACAAAGAAATGTCAAATTAATTGGGCGAAAAACTTGACGAGAAGATGTGACTCACAATTAGCATCGTGCATTATGGTTGAACCACCCATTGTTTGTGATCACATCTTTGATCATTTTCCATATCATTTAGATATCACTGCTTTTTCTCCCGCCTGCTGGATCGTTTTCACAAATGTAGACTTGACCGAATTGTGATTTAACCTAGGTAGATCGTATCTTATTATCAGTGACTTTGATTGTTCCTAATATTTGGAGATGAGACTTTGGAATTTAACCTTGGGTACGTAATAATCTGGTTCGCGGAATGAGCGTGTTTCTCATGAATATCATGATGAATATTTGCATAAATTTCCAAAGTTTAGATTGCATCACTTACAGATATCATTTGATTTGCAGTGCCCACACTGAGAAAAAAACTTGTGTATAGTGGCGCAAAATTGTGTCTATAACCCGCAAGTTTTTAAACATTTGCGGCTGTTCTGAAATCAACAGCTATTTGTTTAAAAGTCTAGGCAAGTAACCTAAATACATGATTGGAAAAAATAAACTTACCTTCATTTATGCAGCCGTTTCCCTGAATTTAATTCCCCCCTTTCTTTGTCCAAGCCACCCACTCATTTTGAAACTATAATTTTGCTTTCACACTATTTTTTAAAATTCTTACTTACTCGTTAACTTGAGCTGAACTCGAACTCGCAACTCAAGATTACTGGGCGAAGGCGATTCCATTGAACCATTGGACATTTTATGGTGCTCAAGACTAAATCATCCACATATGGCGCTCAAGTTCAAAGTGGTTACTATGCCTAATGCTGGATGGCTTAGAAACTTAGTAAATTTGCCTTAGTTTGTGTTGCAATTCGCTCAGCATTAACTCCTGTAATTAGCTCAATCTCGTGTATGATTATCCCAATAATTTTCATATTCATATGAAAAAATTCACCCAAGTGTATTTGGGCGGTCTTACCTCAGTTTTTTTTTTCTCTCGGTGTAGGTTTTAACGTAAAAGGACTAACCACATAAACTTAATTTTAAAGACTAACAGAAGAGTGTTCATATCTACTCATTTCTTATCATTATGTTACTAATTTCATAGCCATTCCCACTAATTGTAGCTAATATCTAGTATTAGATCTAGAACAAATCCTTGAAACTTAGATTAAATTCCCATCCCAAAGCCACACCATCGACGTTAAAATGTAAATAAAATTATTAATTCACTATCCACTTGAGCGTTAAAATTAAATAAAACCAAACTCAAACGCATCCCATGATACTCCAAAGTCGTTGTCTCCAAGTCCAACGACTTTCTCATACTTCCTTCCACCTGTACTCGTTTGTCTTGTCCATATCTTAACATTTAATTGCTACATTGAGAAAAACAATATAAGATATTTTACAAAGTCATGAATTTGTTGAATTCGCAAATTTATTTCAACGGTAAGGAAATTTTCCCGCCTGGGGGGCTTTGCATAAGTCTGTTTGTATATATTACTCGTACTGTAGTAGACGGAAAAAAGAACGGTAATGTTGCGTCGACAACGGTCGTCTTAAGAAGTTAGGTTGGTATGTAGGTAAGCGGATAGATGTACTCGGGTATGTGCAGGTGGAGGAAATAGGATGGCAGAAAGATGGTTTGTGCCTTTGAGAAACGCTCGTTCGGTCTGTGTGTCGAAAATGTCCTTTTTAATTTAAGTCTTACCCTGCTTATTCTGCACACTGATGTCGCCCGCCTATCGTTTCGTGGACATTGAGACAGGCGGAAAATGGGACAAAATTCTAATTTACATAAGCGCAAGCAAGATAAGCGCTTACCTTAATATTTTAAGTGTCAGTAGGAATGTCCCTTAGCGATATACCAGATTAAAACGACTTGAAGAGATAAAAAGAAAATTCATCGCGCAACGTAACCAGAAACTTTAATATAAATTATTATTGTACATGTCCTTTTTGCGACGAAGTGAAGAAAGCATGAGTTTATTTTAATGAACTGTTTGGGAGTTGCTTTGAAGACACGCAGGAATTTTTGGGAATTCGCTTCTTGACGAAATTTAATTATTTACTAAACATGTGCACAGTTCCATGATTAAAAGACATTTTCGGAGAAAAACAATTTTCGATGCAAACAAGATCAAAAGTTTCGTGTTTTTGCTTTGGAACGCAGAAGAACAAACGCTGACAAGAACAACACAGTAAAAAATTAAAATTGCATTATCTTCATCCCAAAGGGAAGCAAACATTTCTAAACACATAAAGTCACATTCACATACTACATCCATTGTCCAACCTACATTTCTCTTCACAAAGAACATGAAATCATCCCTACCACATGTACACACAAAATTTCGTGGGATTAAATTATAAAATCATACTTTTAACAACTAAATTGCTTTTAAATATTCTAATTCCATCGTGTTTTTTTCTTTTTTCTGTATTTTTATACATAATTTTTGTCCTGTCTTCTCTGTGTCCTTGTTGATGTGCCGTGTGACGATCGGCGCCTGCGTGTTATTGTGTGATTAATGATATCCAAAAAACAAATTAAAAAAAAATAAACAACTACCATTTTCATCGCAACCGCAACAACTACTAACCACTAATATTTGTCGAAAATTGTTTCAACAATGAAATCTCAAAATTTCATTCGATATGACGCGCGAAAAATTTGAAAATCCATTTCAATGACAAAATGACATTAAAACGTTCAACTATGAATAAAAAATCGATTTTCATCTCCAGCCTCTTCTGGAGTTCATTCATACCGTGGTAAGTGAAGTGACTGTGTATCAACTAGAAATGCAAGTTTAACAAAAAATCAGAAAATTTTTTAACGAAATTTTCCACTTATTTATGTTATTTCACCCTAAAATCATCTGACAGTTACCACTAATGAGATGTACTTTAATTTGTTCGATTCTAACGGCATCCATATGTGTTATGTGTTATCATGCTTCTTAAGAATTCATTTTCAAATACACACAATATAGCTCCAACACGCAATGTTTCTCTAGTATTTTGCAAAAAATTACGTTTGATGCACATTTATTGACTAAATTTATTTAAAAATAATTATCATCTATTCTTGGTTTATCAACAAAGCCAAAATGGATTATTAGCTAATTATGAACAATGAAATAATCGTCCTTTAATGATGAAAACTATATATCTTTTATCGATTTATCTAGATTTTTGAGTTCAATACCAAAATCTATGAGCTATAAAGATTCGAAAAATGAGCAACATTGCGTTTTAGAAGTCAACAAATTAAATTTTGATTTGCATCCCCTAGAGTATTTTCTCATAGCAAAAAATATAATTTGTTGCAATGGAATTTTACTTCAGCATCTTTGATCAACTTTTCTACAAAACCATCGAATAATAAACTTAAAATTTTCCATACACATTCGAATATTAATTTAAGATTAAATTTATATTTGTACTTGTTCTTTGTATGTGTTACGTGTTTGTGCCGATTTATTTTTACATGTATGTGTATTTGTAATTGTGATTTTATTCATTCTCACCATTCACTCATTTTCATGAATCATTAGTGTAACAAGTAATCTGTAGTTGCAAAATATATTTCATCAGAATTTTAATTATTAATAATCCGAGGGTCATTATATCAGATATTCAAAATTATTATTTAAATTTTTCTTTCAAGCAATGATTTATCCCGTTTTAATTATTCTTTTACATTACGTGAAAAACTCCAAGAAAAAGTTTATGTCTTATAAAATTGAACAAACGCTTTATTTACCTTAAGAATCGACCTCCGTAAATATGGAGTTTTTGAGACATTAATTAATTGCAAATACTATGAAATGCGCTATTTTATTTCAAAAATTTCTACAAATTTTGCCAGGTATAGGAATCATATTTGATTTGCTAAGTATATTTGCTGTCCGTTTTGGAAATTGAAAAAATACTAAATTGAAAGTATTAACACATACAGCGAGTGAATTTAATTCACATTTAATCGCACAACAACAAAAAAGAGCGCAAGTTGATTTTAAGTAATTGAATTTTTGGGTTTTTGCGGTTTTTCGTTATATCACAAATTTTTGCTTCTTATTTCGATTTTGATTGCGTATTCATACTCATTTTAGTGCAGTTAGCATCATATTAATTTTCCATCCATTCGCTTAGATATATTCGATGAAATAATCCCTATTTTTATTTCAAAAATGAAAATATTACTACTTATATTTCTTCAAGCAGTAATTTAGCAAAATCAATGTGAAATATTATTTTACTAATTTTTATTTATCAAAACATATTTTTTATATAAAAGTGTTTGATACTGAAAAATATATTCAGTTTCCACAATTTTTCTTTTCCACTAAGGTTGTACTTGTATTTAATTTCATTGAATCGCAAAGATTTAGTTGTATTTGTGCAGAAACATAACTTTAATACCATCGGGAGACACAAAAAATAATGTTCATACAGGATAATTTATTGAATATTTCTTTTCAAATTCTACAGGAACCGTAAGTTCTACTGTGGATATAACAAAAAAACAAGTATTAGAATTTCAAAAAGAAAAATAATCCTAACCCTATATGTTAAACCCCTCTTTATGTATCCAATATCCCAATTGTCTGTGTCTACACTTCTCGCCTTATATGTGATACCTCAAAAATAAAAATAATTCAAAATTTTTATAGATAAGGATTCAAGTTCAGAAATTTAGTTTCAGTTGTTATATTGTAACGTAATTTATTTAAAGCTAATTCATGAGTATTCTAGTAATTAAAATTATTTAGTAGGGTTTATAACAAATGGTAATCAGTGCTTCGATGGTAAGTAAATAATGTTTGAACTATATAAATCTACATAAACTGCCATAATTACATTTACAAAACAAAAAATGTTGACAAATTTCAAAACACCTCGAAAATACTCGTAACATAAAATGTCAGTGGTAATAAATTATAATCGATTTGTAAGACAACTTGTTTTTTTTATATATCATTTTCTTTATTAGAATGTATGTGGTACAGAGGCCTTATAATATAGTAGGTGTTCTGACAAAGTCATTTCACCATCGTTTGAAAATTAGTTAAAACTATGTATGTTTTATCGTATTTCTATGTGATTATTACAATTAGCTAGAGGAAAATTTAGGCAAAAACCTCTACTGAACTTATACTAGCTTAACATAACTTAACTTTCTACTTATAACTAGCTAAAATCTATGAGGCTAGTAAGACAACTTGTATGTGCTATTTTATGAAACTATTAGTCAGCTAGAAATTACTCAAATATAACTATTTCTATGGGAATTTATTAAGCTTGATAATATAAAATATAGAAAGTTTCTTCATTGCCACTTCTATATATATACATATATATATATATATATATATATATATATATATATATATATTTATATATATATATATATATATATACATATATTTATATATATATATATATATATATATACACATTTATATATATATATATATATATATATATATATATACATATATATATATATATATATATATATATATATATATATATATATATATATATATATATATATATATATATATATATATATATATATACATATATATATATATATATATATATATATATATATATATGTATATATGTATGTGTATATATATATATATATATATATATATGTATATATATATATATATATATACATATATATATATATATATACGAGTATATATATATATATATATGTATATATATATATATATATATATATATATATATATATATATATATATATAAAATGCTTTGTTTATGTTAAATAATATGTATTATGTATAAAAAATGTCATCTAGGTTCACTCATAGTGGAAAGTTTAGTCAAGATTCAAAATGTTGATTTGGTGTTTTCTAATTTTTTACATATATAAAATTCATTATTAACTCAACCAAACAATGATCATGTGGGTTCTGCCGGAGCTCAATAATAATTTACTGTAATTAGACTACAATATTAATTTTTCAGTAAAACAAAACTTTAAAATGTTGACACCCACAACGTTATCAATCATTAATAGATTATAAAAAATAGTTTGTAAAAATCATTTGCTCTAACAACTAGTTTTAAAAATTGATTTCTTTAAAATTAAGTACATTATTTCCTTAAAACTGCCTTAAAACTACTCATTCGCGTCTATTGCGCGGTTGTACGTCGCTCTCCTGACTACTCCCGCCTTTTGCAGCTTATCTCTCCTGATTCCCGCTTTCGCTAGCTTTTCTACATACGATTTTATTGACTCCATTCCTGTCTCCTGGTACAGCACCTCGTCGGGGAAAGACCGTTCATCCTCCTATCTGTAAAAGCCTGTGCAAACTCGAAGGATTTTTCACTCCACTAATCCTATCTTGTCCCATTTTGTTTTTGGAGCTCCAATCCATATCATCACCGTATATGTGAAGATCAGACGAGTCAACGTTTTATAGGCCAAAACCTTGACTGGCTTGCTCGCTGTCGAATGGTTCCTGAAAAGAGATATAAGAAGATGGTACGCATAAGTCTTTTTTTTTCAAAATATTATCAACGTGAACACTAAAGGTAGCTTTCCTGTCGAAAGCTACCCCAAACTACTTCGTTTACCTAAAGCAGTGCACCATCTACCCATTCAACTGAATCCTGGAGTCACAATTACCTCTTGCACGAAGACCAAAGTTTTTGTGGGGGCCCTTGAACACAATCAATTCATATTTCTTTGCATTTACCTTGATTCCCCATTCTCGGTAATATGCAGTAAGAGGTTCCAAATATTTTTGGAGCCGAATCCTAGCAAAGCGCAAATTGTGCTCAAATAACCGCACTAACAAGTTGTCAGCGAAGGGGTTCACCTGGATTCCGGGCTTATAATCATCTCTCAAGCCCGGGACGTTTTGGGCCAATATGTTGAAAAGAAATGGGTCTTATATAGACCCCTGTCAGACACCCGAGTCAGTACTAAATTGGTCTGACCTAGCTCTACCAGCTACCGCAAAGGCAGTTCGTCCCTTCATGAAGCTGCCTATAATTTTTACAATATTGGCCGGAAAACCAAGAGTAGAGAAGCCCATTGATCCATACAGAGTCATAAACTTTCTCCACATCGATCAGGTAAGCTACAACAAGCTTATTGTTGCACCAGCTTCTCGTTATATCAGCTTGGAACACGGTCATAGCATCCACTGTGGAGTGGGCTTTTTTGAAGCCAAATTGACTTTCCGGCACAATTCTTGCCCCCACAGAGGAATGTGTGATACCTTCAACTATTACTCTTTCAAGAAGCTTATCAATGTTTGAAGCATCGAAATCGGATGAGCATCGACTACGTCAGAACTGCCCGACTTCCTGAGTATTGTGAATATTCTTGCACATTTCCATTGCTGAAGGAAGTAGCAAATGTTAATGCAGTTATTTAGAATGATCGCGAGTAGAACAAAGAAAACATGGGAAAGCCTTTTAAGCATTTAATTGAGGATTCCATCAGCCCGTACTGATTTTTTTTGGAATTTCGCTCCAGCGCCAACGAAGTGAGTCTCTCAGGACTGACA
Source organism: Odontomyia ornata (assembly GCA_963969285.1). NCBI lineage: Eukaryota > Metazoa > Arthropoda > Insecta > Diptera > Stratiomyidae > Odontomyia > Odontomyia ornata. Next base: position 457,899,262 of record OZ017739.1, read on the forward strand.
AACAGACCATGGCCAGTAGGTGCATCCGAGGGATTTGAAACAGAGAACCTTGTTAAGCACAATTGCTCATGGTCCTTGTCGAAATTCGTTGTGGTGCTGCTCACTAACATCTCTCCCTGACTTCCAGTGAAAGTTTGGTGACATTCGGGTTAGTGGAAGCGAAGTTATTGCGTCTAAAGTAACAGTATGTTTGTGTCATCGGTACAAGAATGAGTTTTGAACAAAGACCCATATCAAATTTTGTTTTAAAACGGTGACAAGGTGCTTTCCAAAATGAACGAGACTTTTGTCATAAAATTTTTTTTGATTTTTTGACTAGAAACCGCATTTTAACCATCAATCACTCACCGTATTCGCCTGATATGGCTCCCTGTGGCTTCTACCTATTCGGAAAATTTCGTTTGGCCACGAAAGGAAAACGCTTTGCGTCCGCAGAGGGCATCCAAAAGGCTTGTACCGACATCCTGAAGGACATGCTGGTTAATGACCTGTATTTTGAATAAACAAACTTGTATCAAATAAGGATGTTTGTTATGAATCAGAAAAATAAAGGTAAAATACGTTGTAACAGGGCATTAAAAATGTACGAATAACCAATAACATAAATTTTGAGTTTTTTTAATTGTGTGCAAAATAAATTCTAAAAGATTGATATATGTACTTCAAACTTGGTTTTCCTAAGTGCAAATATGCTAAAATATATTGAAATACAAAATTTTTTAGAAGATCAGTGTTGAAAACTGAATTATCTAAAGAACTTAAGGTATGTTTGGTTCTGTAAGAATACCCTAGTGATTTTGTAAATTGCCTTAAAAAATTTTCTGCGTCACGTTAATAGTTTCCAAGATTTACTCTAAAACGTCAATTTGTTTCGTATTTTGTTCGGTAGTTAACATTTTGGGTACCAAACGCCCTAATACTTTATTCATTTATGATGAAGTTCGTTGTTAAGGGTCCTTTTAAATTTTTGTTGGATATTTTGGATCACCTGGACTTCTTCATGAACAAATAAAACTTTTCTTTTCAAAACCGTTTAAATTTAATAGGTGCAACAAAACTGCTTAGTAATCGTGAAAACTCATGAGATATTTAAATATATTCAACCAATTCAAAGGATTTCGCCACTACACTTTGCAATCAATCTTTTCTGTATCACATCAAAATGAGTCAGTCTTCCCGAAACAACTTTATTGTTCAAGGATTCAATTTTGCCCTCGAAATAAAGGATGCATATCGTTAGCAACCATTGTTTTATATTCCATCTTACTTCCACCGTGACTATGAAAGACAATACGCGCAAGGAAAACTTGCCATTAGACATCTTTTTCTTATTTCTATTTCCACTGATCCTTCATCATAAAGGTGTGCTAGTCTATGAGGATACTAAAGCATTGCATTCACCCAACTTGAATTTTCAGTGAGTCAGCAGCATCAGCTCTAGTCCTTATCAACCACCAAGTTAGTCCGTCATCCACTCACTTCCTTCGCTGTGAATAAGAAGACCAGCTGAAACACAAGTAGTGAAAATTAAAAGAAAAGGAACGTTACAAAATGGAAATGACTCGTAGAAGAAGACAAGGACGATGTTACGATGGGTAGAGATGTTTTGGTTAGTTAGATGCATGATATCCTCTTATTTGGGACTAGATACCACTCCCATGTACTAAAAGGAATACAAGAAATGAGTGGAGGTGCGGTGGTTTTTTCTTTTTCTCCTTTTATCTGGATGACTATGAGGAGGTGATGGCTGCAAATAGAGAAACCTTAACTGTATATATTGTACGTCTGTTAAGTTAAAATCGTGAACCAAACGGAATTTCCATTTTACTGAGCATAAAATTACCTCAATGCTTCGTAAAATGAAAACTAGGGCATCCTGTAAGACATCAAAGAAGCTCGACAAGAACTTTTCAATGAACTCACTTTCCTTTTATTCTCCACTCCATTCAAGGTGCATGGGAGGGTGGTGCGAAGGTTGCGATGAGTTCTCTATATCGTTAATTCTTCCTTAACAAACTCGCCGTCATTGTGCAGAAAGTTGGCTTTCAAGTCAAGTTGAGCTGGGGTGTGGATGGTGGTGGACTGTATTCTGTCGAAAAATAGATTTTACAAGTTGTGAAGGTTTCTTTCTATTTCGATAGAATATTCTTCGAGTTTGGTTGCATGCTTTTGAATGTTAGATTCAAAAATTTAATGATTTTTACATATTTTATCTGATGTTTATCAAGGAAATGGCTCCCTTGGAATAATTAGTGAGGCCCGTGAGCATACTTTTCATATAAAAGTTTGTTGATAGGGTAATAAAGAGAGTTGTAAGTTGGTGGTCCAATTTTTCTAAGTCTACTAAATTCTGAACGTTATAACCACGTAAATTTCAAAAATATTTATTAACTTCATATTCAGTTTTATTTTCACAAACAAAGTACGCCTATACAATAAAATAAATATTTTTTTTTTTTGAGGAAGATTCATAAAGTGCATGGAGAGTTATATTTGCTAAACTGGTGAAGTACTTTAAAAAATCTTTTTGCTGTCCGTGAGCTGTATAAAAAGGTTGATGGCAACATACGGTAAGCACTGGTGTATGCATGTGATTTTAGATAGCTCATTCGCTCATCTGTTATGAATGAAATCTAAAAATAAAGTCCAAAGGGTGTATAGTGGGTATTCTAGCTGAGATAAGCTGATAGCTCATCTTCTCCATGAGGGGTGTTGATTGACGTTTGATTCAACTACATTTATGGGGGCACTATAATGTCAGGCATAATCTTGACAAGTACTTACTAATGTAAGTAAGTACTTGTCAAGATTATGCCTGACATCACTTTATTCATTTCAGGATACCTTTCTAGAATCCAATGATATATTTAGAATTTGGAACCAATAAGTGTATTAAAGTAAGTTGTGGAACTTACTAGAGTCATGAAATGATATCAGTGTAACCTATGAGCGTGGATACCGAAAGCGGGATTCAGGCATATTCGAGAATAGAGCTCACCAATGAATCTAGAATTCCTTAGCTCTTTGTATGGTAAAAACTTGTAACTTATGAGCCCTGGATCTAACTTACAATATAAATAATATAATACTATAATAATATAAATAATAATAATACAAACCTTTTTGCCCTGAACAACACAAAGATCTCCAATGCTATGATTAGCATAAAAATATTGTTGCGCAATGCAAGGAGAGTGTTAGCCCTTTCAGTGCTACCACTGCCTACAGTCGGTGTATAAAAAAAATCTGTATGTGCGCCACCCCAAGTCAGCATCCTTTCACCATTATCTAGGTATGACCGCCACCTGATTTCGGCATGCACAGGGGCCTCTTCAAGCTTAACGCCTTTGCCTTTTGTGGCCATTAGCGCTGCCGAAGCGTTATGTTTCGCATGGTTCTTTCACTTTGATTTTAATAGATGAGTCACTCTGGTGAAGCCTATATTAATCTCCTCAGTAACGTTACCTGATACACCCCTTTAGCCCAGTCATATTAGGTAAAAAAAAGGGGTCAACCTCGGAATGAAAGATAATAAGCTGCAAATTGGTATGAACCTTTGTTTTGTCATTCTAAATGTTGTCTCAAAAGTCAAAATCATTATCGTGTTCGCGTCTCAAGATATTCAAGGTCAAAGGTCACAAAAATCGGTTTTTCGCGAATATCTGGCTTCCTATCGGTTAAATGAGATTTGCATTTATTATAAAAGTTGTAGGCTATAAAATTCCCTACAACTTTTGTTTAAACTTTTTTTTCATACGACCAACCGTTTTGAAGGTAGAGCGCGAAGAGTGCACATCGTACAGTCATATACGGCCTAATGCAAGGTCAAGCGTGAGTTATGGTTATCAGTACGTTATAAAGTCAATTATTTACTTGGAAATTATAATTATTAAACAATGCCTATTATTTCTGTACTAACTATTAATTATTTATATTTAATTAAAGTAAGTAACTTGATTATTTATATATAATTATTCATATTTAACTATTTAAGTATAAAATATTATTAATTCTGGATTATATATTTTAGTTTTATTTTAAGTTAAAATGATAGTAAGAGTATATATTTTACACATATTTTTATTTATTATTAAATACGGCATAATATACATTTATCAAAATGTGAGTTCAAATATCAAAAGTATCTTTGTTGATTTTAATTGTAATGAAATTGGAAATGGAAGCTAATTATCTTCTTCTTGTTCGTCGTCTTCTTCTTCTTGTCGCTCAAAAATGTTCGATTCATTGTCATCATCCTCATTATCTGTCATGTTCATCTCCAAACCTTCCAGAATATCGGGATCATATGTATTTTCTTCATCGGGATTACTTGGATACAGTGAAGCGTTGAGGCAAGCTTGTCCGTTGCACTGGCCGCAAGCTAAAGAACATTGTAGCCCTGATTTTCTGCATCCACAGCGGGAACCACAACCATTTTTGCAATTGCAAAATATTACGTTTAGTAGTTCGGCTGGTGCTGGAGGTAATAACGTTCGTATGGGCTCCAGGATTTCATTTTCAAGCATCCAGCCCCATTCTTTAGGTTCTAAGTCCTTCCCTAACCACGTTTGAATCTGGTAGTAGACACGTTTTATGTGTTGATGAGCTGCTACACTTGTTGGTGGAAGTGTTGACAGTTGTACAGGTTTATTTAGTTTTGTAAATTTGATGAATTGCGTGTAGCGGAAATGATCAATGTTGTCCTCAGATTTTGGAGCATTATATAATGCCAACAAGATGCGCACTCCATTTTCTAATAATGTTTGTTTTGGGCAGTTTTCTTGTTGAAATACTTCCACCAGTTTATCTAAATCAGGAATTTTTTCCAATATTTCCAGGTATATAAGTATTGAGAAATTTACGAGTTTTAAAGAAAAGATATATAATGTCGTGTTAACTTAAAATAAAACTAAAATATATAATCCAGAATTAATAATATTTTATACTTAAATAGTTAAATATGAATAATTATATATAAATAATCAAGTTACTTACTTTAATTAAATATAAATAATTAATAGTTAGTACAGAAATAATAGGCATTGTTTAATAATTATAATTTCCAAGTAAATAATTGACTTTATAACGTACTGATAACCATAACTCACGCTTGACCTTGCATTAGGCCGTATATGACTGTACGATGTGCACTCTTCGCGCTCTACCTTCAAAACGGTTGGTCGTATGAAAAAAAAGTTTAAACAAAAGTTGTAGGGAATTTTATAGCCTACAACTTTTATAATAAATGCAAATCTCATTTAACCGATAGGAAGCCAGATATTCGCGAAAAACCGATTTTTGTGACCTTTGACCTTGAATATCTTGAGACGCGAACACGATAACGATTGTGACTTTTGAGACAACATTTAGAATGACAAAACAAAGGTTCATACCAATTTGCAGCTTATTATCTTTCATTCCGAGGTGAAAGCCCTAATATGACTGGGCTACTTACACGAAAAAAACTATGCAAGCAGAGGACTGTGACTTACTAATATTGTACCTAACAGTAGGAATCCACCGCGCCAGCCATTTTCAAGTAGTTCCTATGTGAGAGCATCCATACCTTTGATTTATTCAGAAGCATAAATGGTGCGGCACTCATCATAAGTCACTTTCATGTGAAGCTTGGTTACCCTATGTTTGCCGTCTGTCGTTTGAAAGCTGATAAGCCTACGCAGCTTCATTGGTCAATTAGTAATTCGAAATGCTTGACTGTTAGTTTTGATTGAACTAGCACCACTTCATTCATAATTGTCGTAAAGGTGACGATTCTTTTCTTTGCCTTCAAAATTAGATTGAATCGATGAGTACTTATTCAACGTATTAGTATACTCTGTCAAAGTGGTACTTGTTCAATAGTGTGATTAGTGACTGTCGTAATATCATCTTGATGGCCGATAAAATGTTACTCATGCAGTGAACTGTTATGAACGGGAGAACATGCCGCCTTCTGCTTTAAACCCGCTCATGGCATCGTTTGCAAAATGTTATGAACGGGCATACACGCCACCTTCCACTTTACGTTCATAGAATCAATTGATAAATGCTATAATCAAGTTATAGTCAGCCAGTAGCATCGTGTGTACATCAAGCAGAGAAGATATGTGGTAAATTTAGAAGAAACAGTAGCGAAATATATCTCGCGAGTAAATGCAAGGCAGCCAGTAGAAAGCTACAAAGAGGAGACTGCCGCACACGAAAGTCAGATCAAAAGTTATCTTCTGCAAATTCTATTTCCTCTAATTGCACAGTGAGAATATCGCTTTATACTCTTGTTTATTGAATGAAAACACATGTGATTGCCTTTTCAGCAGTTTTCTGGGCAAAATTAGAGTAAAAGCTCACCGCGCAAACAGATATAAACGTCTGCTCAAGTACTTGGCGAACAGTAGTGTTCCAGCGGTAAGTCAATAGGGCTCACCCATTTCAATTTCAAATGGTGAGGTGTTGGTTTAAGTCGTGAAATTCTTTCGGCTTTTTGGGATACCATGCCGTTTAGTCCCCAAAGTATAATCGCTTTTGCTCTTGCATCCTTTGCAAGCCGTTTCGCTGACCCTATTCATAAGAAGCTCAAGCGTTAATAGTTAGTTCGTCATTGAAGACTCTTCCTCCAACTCCATGTGCAAGAAGAATTAACATTCCACTGCTAATTTTTTGGGAAGTATAGGAAGGGGGAAATGCCCACATTATCTTGTCTATGTTTTTTGCTATTGTACATGGAAGTACAGCTGCTTGCGATCGAATTAAGACTACTCAATTTTTTTGGCAGTTGCTTAATGTTCACAACGAACGAGAAAAACGGACCTATTCCAATATAAAAATTCATTAATACATAGTGTTTTATTTTATTATCAACTAATATGTGATAATTCTACTTTTTGCTACAATGACAATGCGAACTTTTTCAGGCATACTCCAAATATATGATCGTATAGTTTAGATACTCTCATCGTTTTGCCAAACGTACAATATCTTAGATTTCAAATCAGTCATGGTAATGTTTGCCGTTAAATAAACCATCGATTTGAGCATGGTCCATACATTTTCACTACGGTTTGGGTCCGCGGAGTTGCTAAGTTACAATAGTACTTTAACTTTTGCTGAAGATAACAAACACATGACATTTTTGGTCTGGTAGCACAGTGTTTCATCTTGCATGAAAGTATATTTACATTCCCGGGAACTCGGCGATTTACATTATGGAGACTAAACCATTTACAGGATATCTTCATATTGTTTTGCGTCCAAACTCGTATAGATAAAGTATAGGAAACCGGACCCCTCGCTCAAAATGCACAACCAAATTATTGCTGATGATGGGTGTTTCACAGTTTTTTTGGATACAGTAAATTTTGTGGTCTTTTTCTCATAAACGTGAACGTTTTGATTACAGTGTCCAAACAATCTGAATGAAACTCATCACTTAAAATTACCTAAAACGTAAGACATTATGAGTAAAAAGTTCATAAATTGGAGGTGCAAAAATAAGTTAAACAAACATTTCCTCCTATTTTGTAATATTTTATCTTTTTCTAGTCTACCACTGTTCATTGTCGATACCCTTTAGTCCACTCCCGATGAACTTCTTCATTCTTGCATCAATTATTGTTTTTTTTTAGCTGGCCAACTACATTTAATATGGTTTTCGCCTAACCGTCTCCGTAAAGCTGTTGTCGATATCCCAAAGTTAAGCTTCTTCAATTGGTTTTTTGTTTTTTTTTTGTAGCACTATAGCCCTTTTGGGCCCTTCGCTTGGAGATAGTTAGAGTATCTCATTATCATGATTTAATGTATAGGCACTCCACAAGGTGATATGGTCAATATCATGCTTTGGCCGCGCGTCCGTCCACCCAGCTGCGATGCGTTCTGATTTTAAACCAGCACGTATCATAACTGATTGGGCTCATAGTCAATCCGAAGAACCACTCAAACTTAATCTCGTTACCGTCAACGAGAGTTGAACCAGGGACCTTCGGCTTAGGGGATAAGTGCTCTAACCACTACACCACGCCGACTACTGCTTCTTCAATTTACGTTAATCGTTTTAAAAGTTCCGTTGCATCTCTTCAAAATGTATTCAAAAACCCATGGATTAGTGTGTGGAATTGTCTTCCATTTCCTGTGACGGTTTTTCTGTACGTTCAAAGTCCACCAAATATTCTCCTTGTTGTCTCTGACTATTTTGCACTGTTTAATGAGAAATTCTTATGTTTTGCGTTATTTCTCAAAAAATGGACTTGCTGCTGTCAATTAGCCCAGGCATATATGCTTTTATCGCTCGAAATATCCTTTTTCTTGCCGTTTTTCATTTTGCTCCATTTCCGTTGAGTTGCTTCCAAAAGACAAAAAAAAACCAAAAAAATACTATACAAGGCCCACCAACTGATGAACTTGGAAGGTAACCTTCCAGTCTACAATTTTCATATGGACAGCTTTGTCTTTCGTCATTCGTGTCAAAAGTTGTATTCATTTAGAAATGAATTAAACTTCTGAAAAATTTGTTATATTTTACAATATCACTATGATCAAGGCGAGTATGATCAAGGCTCGTGAAAAAATGTGTGGTACGGTCAAGATACTTTATCAAAAGCCGCAGCCAAGAGATGGTTCCCTCGCTTTCGTTTTGGAAATTTTGATGTCAAAGATGCACCTCGCTCAGGTCGACCAATCATTGGAAAAGTCGATGAAATCTTACAAAAAATTAAAGAAGACCGACACATATGCAGCCATGACATTACTGAGGAACTGAATATCCATTACTAAACAGTTTTGAACCATTTGCATAAGGCTGGATACACAAAGAAGCCGCATGAATTAACACAAAAAAATTTGATCGACCGAATTTCTATTTGCGAAATGCTAATAAAATGCAACGAAATCGAGCCATTTTTGAAGCAAATCATTACAGGCGATAAAGAATGGGTAAGATACGAGAATGTCGTTCGAAAAATATCGTGTTAAAAAAAGGTGAACCATCACAAACGACTTCAAAGCTAGGTTTGACACCAAGTAAGGTTATGCTGTGTGTATGGTGGGATCGGAAGGGAATTGTTTATCATGAGGTGCTAGAATCTGACCAAATACTCACGTACATGTTACCAGCCTGATGTATGCCTCTCTGTTTAGCTTCTCTTTGTACCTTGAGATACTTCCTTTATTGTTCAGGGAATTTAATTGACCATCCATACAATGAGAGCTAGCTACGATTGGGTCTTCTGTGAGAAATATAAAACATTCAAGCCAAAGTACTCTCCGCGTTGAGCTCACTATCTTTTTAACTGTAAGTCTTTTGCTCTCTGGTGAACCGCCAAGTGGCAAGATACCTCCCTTGAACTTTTTAATAAACATCTCAATATATGTATTCCTAATCTCCAACCCAAAAGCAGAAAATTGAGAAAATTCGTGCCGAAATTTTTAAGTGGAATATGCACGTGAAATCTTAAGAAGAATGTGCTGCACCGGGTTACCTAGAATTTTTTGGCAAATATCATGTCCAGCATGGTTCCAGTGGTAAAAACTAAGTGTTCTGCCAGATTTATTTGTTTTCACGGACACCTCTAAAACGTTTGAAATGTTTGAGACCTGCTCCGTTCGGTGCATCCATTATTGAAAATTTCGCAGACGGGAATTTGACCTACTATTTTTGAGGTTTCGACCACCAAAGCTTTAATTCCGGCTTTGAAAGGTCGTTACATATACAATAAAGGATGTTGTATTTAAACAACAAACCCAGAAGAAATTATAACTTAATCCATAGCCCTACTTTCAAAATAAGGGACTGCTTTGAATCCAAAAAATGTCTAGGTTTTTTTTTCAGCAACAACAGATCCAAGTTATTGGTATTGATGCTGTTTTTCAGATTCACTTGCAGGATACGGCTCATTAGTGTAGTGCTTTGATTAAGGCTTCTTGGTACGTGCTTGAAACCACCCGATTTAGGGTAAGCGTCTTTGTAGTGGGTACAGTGTGCCTCACTCCGGCATTCTTGTCTTTTTTCTGCTTTTCTACATTGAAAACATAAGATGCTTCTATCGGACATTTTATAGCCTAGTGGACCGTGGTCAATTGCGAGGCATTTAAATTAAGGGAGAAAACATCTCTTTACCAATTCGTACAGATAAACTAACATATTTTGATTATGCAATTTAGAAATATTTCGGCTAGCTTATCATAAAGGTTGACAATGGCAATACGTTGCCCTCTGTTATGTTCTTTGGTCAGCCTAACTTCCGATCCTTTCCAAATATGGACCTCACATTTAATGACGCCTTCTGGCTCAGCTAAATCCATAACGCTGTCAACATCCCTTATTTTGATGATTGTCATAGAGTTTAGAGTGGCTTCGGTTGCCTTCCCACCTACCTGTAACATTTTTGTCTGTATCGCGAAATGGCCAGCTTTTTGCGACCTCTGGTCGAAAACCTACTAGTATGCCATCTACCTAGCATGGTATTACAGTAGTTTACATATCTTCCAGTTTGGTAATTTCCTTGCTTTTTTGCAAGGTAGCTTCATAGGATATACTAGCGATAGATTTGATAGGCCTATCTTTGGGGTTAGCGTCGTTACTTATAGCTAGCATTTTGAGTCACATTGAATTATTTTTTGCCCTTCCATCTTGGAAAAGCATGTTTTGCTTCGTCTTTAGAAAAGAGTTTCATGGCAGTTTTTAGATGCTTTAGGTAGCAAGCCTGAAACCCCTATTACAAAATTACATAATCTTTGAATACTTCATCTTCCCATGTTGTCTGGATCTCCTTTGATTGAATTGCAGGCTTGATTTTTTTCGTATTAGGCGCTGAAATTTCTTATACTTTACCGATATACGTAGCCTCTGCCTTCACCACCTGCGTCTGTGATGTATAGTCTAAGAGCTGTATGAAAATTTTGATGAGCTGGAGGTCTCAATGATTGTAAGACTGCGGAAGTTGCGATGGGCTGGACACATGAATCGTATAGATGAACGACGGATACCCAAAAATAATTCGTTGAAAGCCGGAGACCAGTGGGGAAACCAAGGAAACGCTGTTCTGACTCGGTCGACGAAGACTGTGCATCGCTGCTTGGATTTTGAAGTTGGAGGACCTGGTCAATGCACGAAGACAGTTGGGACCCATATTTGTAGGAAGCGAAAGCCCGAGAGGGGCTGTACTACAAAGAAGAAGAAGAGTGATTTCAACTCCAGAACTCCGTTGCTAACATCCTTTCTTATTGCTTATGATTTTTTGTACGTAGCTGCTCAATTGAGTTACATTGGTATTTTTTGAAACATTATCAAACAGAAGTTGGTGATTTCGATGTGTGTACTACAATATAAACTCTCCTCAGGCTATTACACTATAGACACACACGGGTGATGGCGACCACCAAACTTGGAGGTGAGCGAATCATTCCAATTTATTCTACTTATAGAAAATCAATATGCTTTTGCAACTACGCATTATATTCAGGTTGATTTTCTCCTGTAACACATTTATTTATACTGAACTTTTTTATTGATCGATAGACCCGTTTTACGTCAACTTAATGTAAGTCTTTGTGTTTATGTACTCTACATTGAGCTTTAATTGCAACACACGAGTGCATTGATTCACGCAATCTCAGCCATAAACAAAAAAAAACATTAGTAATTTGCAGCCATTGGAGCTATCCACCCTTGCGTTACAATTAATACTCGTGAAGAGAACTTTAACGTATAGATTTATATTAAGATAATGTGATAAGGGCGAGTCATCAATAAAAAGCTTAACACAGATAACATTTTTTCTTGTGTTTTTTGAATACCAAAGAGGCTTGGGTTCACGTGAGGCCTTTTCTTTTTTTTTCAATTATCCGCTTTTCTAGGGAACGATGAAAGGCTGTTGAACTGCCTAATGTTTTAACTAGCGACATGCCCTCAACATTTAAATCCAACACTAACTTTGGTCTCCTCAATTGTTTATTTGTTTATTTTTTGACATGGGCTGTTTGGATTTCTGCTTCTTCATAGTATGAAATTTCTGCCCTATGATGATGACTTATGAGGGATCATTGCCATTGAGTCACCTTTCAAAAAATAAGGGACACAAACCTTCTAGCATTCTCATGAAAAACCAATAGTATGAAATCGCTATCATTGTTAGTAAGACTACCTAGATTTAGCGGCTGGTATACCTAATGAGAGAGACTAGCAAAGTAAAAATAAATACCACCTATTATTTGAAGAATAAAACAAACTCCTGGGTTCAAAACGTGAGAATTCTGGACAGCAGTCACAATAAGAAAAGTTGATCAAGCATATGCCATCCATAGAAGAGAGTGGTACTACAAGGCAACCTGGCACGTTTGCTAAAATGGCCAATAATACCTGAAAGGCAGGTAACTCTAGGACCTTTGGTGGCCAACCTGCTGCGAGAGACTACTTCGCGGCAGTCAGAGATATAATGCAGGTGGCCGTAGTAGGTGAGCCTTCTGTGTGAGACAGGTTTTCCATAGAAGCAGGGTGGGTGTTGAGGGCACCCCATCAAAGATAATCAGGGAGCGCCTGATGAAAAAGTTCTCGGGCTAATATTTTCACTATAAATCCAGTGAAGTTGTCAGGAGCTTCTGAGTCATCTAGTATATGGCCCAGGCTGATTTAGGTTTTCTCAGTGAAAATGTCACTAGAGTTAGAGGTGCATGGGATGGCTTGAGACTCAAGCTGGTTGTGGATGAGGATATTTCCGCATTTCGTTACTAGTCATAAAGATAGAAACGGGTCTACGTAGCAACAATCCAATCATACTCATAGATTACCCATGAGGCTGTGGAACTCCAAGCGTCAAGCCTCATGTCCTTCTTCTCATAAATGAAAAGATCGAAGATTCACTTGAGAGGGCAGACCTATGTGTGTAAATTAAAAATCTTTTCATTCCCAAATCTGGAAGATCAGAATTAGTTCAAGGTGGCAACCTAGTTTCAAAAAGACCAAAGGTTGACAAGTATCTGCCGCCTAACGTTGAACATTGTGCAGTTTAACCTGTAGCACTGCAAATATTCGGACAACTTGATTTTTTTCCCAGAAGGAGACACTGACTTCTCTTTGACAGAGGCGTTCTGAATTGGAAATCGAAGTATCAATAGCTTGGATACTCTGATCGGCAGGCTTAGAACCTGTATCTTGACTAAGTGGATTTTATCTTTTTTTCGGCCCAGATCTCAAATCTCTATTTAGGTTGAAATAAAGATTTGCAAAGAGAAAAGGGCTTTATGTCTGCTCTATCTATTTAGCCTGTGACTAACCAACGCCGCCTGAGGAGTTACAGTAATTTATTTCTCATTTATCAGGAAGAAGTATACCCTGCTAACGGGATGTGATGTCGATGCAAAACATCCACTATGGAGGAGCTCAGAAATTAATGAAAGGAATAAATCTTTATAAGACTTCATTATTGGCAAGAATATCACCATGTCTAATATAGCAGAGACAATACTGCAACCTTCATTTTTCTAGATTAGGAAAACTGAAGAGGGTGAGCGGTGGTGCTCAACAGTACGACTATCAAAGGTAATGTATTTGGTTAGAAAATTGGAAAACTTGCAGTTTGCGATCTATTTTGGTCCACAAGTGAATACAGTTCAATCTTAAATTGATGAAAGCGTTACTGAAACCTTTATGGGGCCCAAAAAATTTAACTACAGGAAATTATGTTAATGCTAAAATGTCAAGAGTACTCAATATGAACATCGAATCGGTTGAAGAATTGAAGAACAGGATGTCTTCCCTAATCTGATAGGACATTGCTGAGAAGACTTTGTCTCCATGGGCACTCAGTTTGTAGTAACTACTCTCTGAGTCCCTGGAAGTAGGAACTAAGAGGAAGATAGTGCGTGGACTAATTAATCACACGGAGCCCAGCTTTTGGTTCTCCTTTCGTGGTACTGGTGGCTGTACCGCTGTCCACCTTTTCGCACAACTTTTATGATGTGAACTTCAGGCAGGGTAATCGTACCACCTGCAATGTATCAAGAAAGATTAAGCTTATTCACTGCAGCACCAGGACGGGTGCATCTTTGGTAAATCTTACATAGTAACATTCAGGGTCATGACTGTTTGTCCTGGCCAATATCTGATTGAAACCCATTGAGGCAAGATTAGTATAAGCTACAAAAAATATTCCTGTATTGCAATGACATGAGCCAAAAAGAAACGATTATTTACTTCTTCTGTGACTACTCGGCACCAGCTAGAGTCAGGCAACGAACAATAGGTAGTAGCTTTTTTAAGATCTGTGGGGCATCTCCAAGGTAAGAATTGGGAAATTATTATCCTTCCTGAACGGATTAGGCGAGTTTTGAACTCTAGAGGAATCTAACATTACAAACAGATTCATCGGAGTCTGGGATCAAAATTGCATTAACTATTTGCTTAGCATGGCTCTCCATTGAGAAGGAAGAAGATCACAAGGGAGTGACTAACTGAAAATAATATAGACAGGACAAAATCAGGAAGTTGGAAGAAATAAGATCTGCATCATATTCTTTTCCTGAATCGAGACCCACAATTATATGAGAATTTTCCAATTTAGAATTTAAAGTTCTTTTTAGTCAAAGTTGTTGTAGATATTTCAGAAAGAATTAAATCGGATAAAGTCTCAGAATCACAATCAATCTACTAGACAGGACTTGTGAAAAACTTAAACAACCTCTTTGGAGGAGAAAACCCAAAATATGCCCTTAAAAAAGGATAATCTCGGTGTTGACTCTTAAAATCTATAAAATAAATAAAACACCTGAATAACTTTTCGCTAATAAAGTTGATGTATAATTCATATGGCTCAAATCCCATTGGTGATAATAAGGTTTGTATTGAGTGAATCTTCGGACAGACTTTAAGTCCATTGTGTTATAGTACATGATGCTAAGTATTGAATACAAGACTTGAAAGCAACTATCAAAAAACTGTAGTCAAATCGACTTGGTTGATTCGGGTAATTTTTTTGTATAAGTACCAAAGTAATGATGCATCATTTTATGCAAACTCATAGATTATTTTCAACAAATCACAGGTAATCAGCCAGGCCTAAATAAATAAGCATATTGTCTGAATTATTCTCAAGATGTAAGGCAATTAGCTCTCCGCATAATTACCGCCCAGAGAATCATACATTTGAATGTGCCTCATGTTGATGATTTAGTTTAGGGTAAGATAAGATCTCATATTGCAATCGGATCATTTTCACCCTCTGGTCTGTGATATGTGAGTTCGATTCCAGCCCTAGTCTCTCAGTAAGTATGAATTTGAATGAGAAAATACTTTGATGAATTTTATTAAATGAATATATCTTCCTACATTAAATGGAAAGTAAGGTGGTACTGATACATTGTGTTTGTGATAGAAGGATGGAGGGAGTGAGAGTTCATAATAAATATAATGTTGCTTTTTCCTTTCATGACAAGATGTAGAAAAATTTGTTGCGAAAGCAGTTCTACCCTCAAAACTAAATTTTGACGGATCATGCATGCCTTAAAAAAAACTCTAGTTTTGTCCGACGTCCGAATATTACCACAGCAAATCTTTTATCAGCTCATTTTCCATCGGAGAACTGAAAGTAATCCATTAAAAGTAAAATATCTTAAGCGAAAATTCATTTGCATTTTAAAGACTCATTTTAATGAAATCATGGATATAACAATCTTCATTTCTTTAAGCAGTACCACAAAATTACTTTATGTTTCCCGTCAGTTTTCCTCACTCAAAACAAACCGTATAATAAAGCCAAGAGCAACATTATTAATGCTTCATCCTTCGACCAAAGAGAATAGGCCATTTATGGAACTTGTTATTGAGTCCTAGTACCTTAGTTTCGTTTGGGTGACAAACATCCTTCATAGATTTGGTAGGTTTGAATACACACGCCTTGCAAGTCCACACGTTTACGACAACGTCTTTTGTAATTTTCCTCATTTTCTATCCAAATTTAGCATCAGTTTCTTACTTCATTATGTCACGGTTGACAAAATTTCTTTTTCATTTCGAATCTATTAAGTTGTCAAGCTCATGAGGGGCTGGAGTTGAGAGAAAAGGTGACTTATTCCTGCTGTTGCGTTCCTTATTTTGTATTTCATTCCATCGTATCCTTATTGTCGCAAGTCTCTTTTGCCCGTTTTATTTCGGTGATGGAGTGAGAGCGTTATACAGTCAGGCATAAAAAAGCCATTTAAATGCTTTTGAATTTTTGTGTGCCTTTTTTGTGCATTCAATTCGTTGTTTTCTTTGTCGTTTATATTTTCTTTTATTTTTCTTCTACTCCTGTTATTCGCTACGAACTCTTAGCATTTAATTGAAATTACACTCAGATGGTTGGATGAGAGTGATATTGTTTCACTAGGTCAGAGTTGAAAGTGAAGGCTGAGGAACACGGAATCCAGGTGATGTTGATGTTATTAGAAAATTTGGATGGAAGGCTTTAATGAGAAAACTTATACGAAATATATGAGCTTAGGAAAATTAATCAAGCTAAATATCCGTTTCACGGAAACGTGCTTTTACTTGACTCCTACGAGGATTCGCAATTCGCGTAATCTCACTATTACCGAGTACATACATGTCAGCATGTAGCTCATATCAAATTTCTTCTGACAAAATAGTGGAAAATACCACTTTGAACTTAACAAGAAATTTTCCAAATCCATATTAAGATTTCAAGTAGATCTCGAACAAGAACGAATTCTTCACAATCTGTTGTGTATCCTTACTTTCATTTGAAGTAAGGTGATATGTAACGTGTGCCATTTCCCGAGAATGTCTCACGTGTGTGCTTTTATTTTTGCAAAGTTGCGAGGAAATAGGTAGTTGAAACCTACACATGGCAGCCACAAAACAATCGGTGTAGGCGGTATCGTTAAAGCACCCATGAGCCAAAGGTGGATTGTGTCAGCAACAAAAAAAACAAATGTTAAAGATAAAAATAGATTATAAATATACATACGTACGTGAAGTATACTGTAATAGCTTAAGTAGGACAACTTACTATCGACATTCCCATCAATGAAAGGTAGAGTATTTTCTTCGGATTTTTAATGGGAATTGCTCAAATACATGATACATAATTCCGAAAAATTCAATTCCAAAAAAATTCCAAAGATGTTGACATGTGAAAAGTAAAAATACTGTTTTAGGTATCCTATTTCGTGATAAACTTTTGGGAAGCTTGGCTAAAGCTAGGGAAAAATCATTCATTTCTAGGAATACTGACAACATTCTTTGTTGAATCTTATCTAGTTTGATGCATAACTGAGCGCATTTCTGATCATACGATGAAGAAAATATATTTATGCTCTTATTCTTGAATGACCACCCCTGCATTTTATTGTGAGCTCCAGGTGGGACGATGAGATTCATAGCATTCAATCGTTCCGTGATACTTTAGCAAAGGATTTTCTGCCCGTGATAGGTCACGTACATAAGAAACGTACACCTAAAGGAATGTAAGAGATCTTGAGAAATAAAACTTTGAAATTTAGCAAGTACTGACTATGTTACCAAATTAATAAAAAAAAAATTATATATGTACAGGGTTTTCCAATAAGAGGTGTTATTTTAATATTAAAAGAAAAATGCAATTTTTTAATATAAATGATCGGATGTTTATTTCATTAAGAAGAGGGAGGTATGCCGTTAATAGTGAAAAATAACATCAGGCAAATGACCACCACGACCACGCTTACAGGACCATATCCTTTTCATGAAATTTTTCATAACCAAATCGCAAAATGGCTGCCCTATGTCCTCGATAGCATCACGAATTCCATCTTTGAGGCCTTAAATCAACGCTGGGCTGTTGACGTAGACCTTCTCTTTCACGTGGCTCCAAAGAAAGAAGTCGCAAGGTGTTAAATCACAAGATCTCGGTGGCCAATTGTGATCACCTCTTCGAGAGATAACACGGTCCGGAAACTTTTCCCGTAAAAGATCAATGGTTTCGTTGCTTGTGTGCCACGTAGTGCAGTCTTGTTGAAATTAAACGTTGTCCAGATCAAAAACATCCAATTTCGGCCATAAAAAATCATTAATCATCTCTCGATAGCACAATCCATTCGCCGTAACTGTTGCTCCAGCATCATTTTCAAAAAAGTAAGGTCCAATGACTCCCCCGGACCATAAACCGCACCAAACAGTCACACGTTGGGGATAGAGAGGCTTTTCAACAATAACTCTAGGGTTTTCCGAGCCCCAGATGCGACAGTTTTATTTGTGGACGAAGCTGCCGAGGTGGAAATGGGCCTCATCACTCAAGATGGTTTTTCGATGGCATTCCGGATCATTTTCATGCATTTCGAGGACCCAATTAGCAAAGGCACGACATTGTTGATGATCGACCGGCTTGAGTTCTTGTGCTAACTGAACTCTATAAGCCTGAAGACCCAAATCTTTATGCAAAATACGGTGTAATAACGTTTGTGAAATGCCTAATTTCAAAGAACGACGAGGAATGGACAAACCCGGGTGTTCTTTAACACTTTCGGACTTTCGGCTACAGCAGCAATATTCTCGGCTGTTATTGAGTGTTGTGCACGGGTTTTATCCTCCACATCACTAAGTTGTCTCAACAGCTCGAATTTTTCCACCAATTTCTGTATTGCGGGCCAACAAGGTGCTTCGTGACGACCCAAAAATGTTGGAGTTTTACGAACCGATTCTGTCAAATTTTCACCATTTTTATAGTGAATTTTAATAATTTCAATGCATTGTTGAAGCGTGTATTGTTCTATTTTATTAATGGTGTAATTTTTACTTGTCAAATGTCAAAAAATGATAGCTTCAAAAGTGACATCTACCGAAATAGCGGGCTACTCAAAATAACACCTCTTATTGGAAAACCCTTTGGTAGTAGTAGATAAGAGTATGCTCCTATGCGAAGGGCTTTGTACTTAATCAATGAAATTGATTTTTGCTAATGTTTTCAAAAAGATTCAGTCAATAATGTAGCATTTCGAATTGCTATAACTTCACTGAATAAAACTGAGTTGTGTTAAGAATTACAGGGATACGAAAATCAAGTATAGTGCAATTTTATTGAATGTAAGCATACATTTATTGGCGAAAAGCTGAAATTCATAAATTCAACTAGTTTTAACAAAATTGCACTAATTTTAGTTTCTGATGTTGTTGCAGTTATTGCACTTTCTCACTACTTCCATAATTTTTTTCAGGTTTTTAGGCCCACATATCCAATCGCGAGGGAGGATACGTGTTGCTCCGCTTCTATTGCTTACCCGGTTTCCGATATTGCAATTTTAATAACGGGTATCAAAAGACCTTATCTTTACCTTTCATTTAATATCTTATTTGACTACCTTCAGTAAAAAAATACGTTGAAGGATCACATCCTTATATGGGGGAAACCCCCCCTAAAATCCTTTGAAATTTTTTCGAGGATTAAACTTTCATTAATCAGAAACTTCTGAGCTGTGGACAAGGTTTGATGACTCTAGCCTCTCCAGGTTCTGAAAAAAGTTTCTGAGATGCACTCACGAACAGACGGATGGACTGTCTAGTGGCTGCTGATTTTAATAGCATATTGTACAAAATTTTCTTTTGCGGCAAAATCCTAAAAAGCCAAACAAATTTACTATCGCATTTTGCCCACCGGGCGCTCAGCATTGCACGTGGAAAGTGAAAATTATAGTTGATTCACGGTTTTAGTTTGTCTAATAATCTCAATAGAGTCCAAGTATTTTTAATTTGTTAAATAAATATTGGAATTCCCCATTTTCGTATTGAATATTATGAGAAATCCTGTAAAAAACACACTTCCATTTCTAGTAGACTGGCATAGATTGCACACAAAAGAAACCTTCCACAGTCCTTAAAGTAGAAAATCAAGCGCTGGAGAGGTTGATGACGCCTGTCGTGCATTTTTTTATGTATAAACGGTGAGACGGGCTATGCGTTGATCTCAATAAGGAAATATATTAACTCCTTCCAAATAATCTAATTGGGGAGTTGTTAAGATCCGTTGACAAATGGAACGATGTGGTATATTCCATGCTTGTTTTTCTGATTGCAAAAAAGGTGTACGTGGAATCATTAAGGGTGAGGCGCACTCACTTCCCCTTTTTCCTATCCTGCTCTACAATCCAGTTTCACTGTGAGGCATAAAAGAGCAAGGTCTAGTCTTAAATAGTGTTTCAAACTGCGTCAGGCTAGGATCTCAGCTTGACAGGGGAGATATTTCGCTGGTAGTCTAGAGGCAATCTGAGAATACCACACTTAGTCTGTAAGCTGCCACACAAAACAACTAGACTTTCTGACAAATCTTCTCTCTGTCTCTCTTAACTATGAAAATTTTTCTTAAATTTCAAAACGTTTAATTCCTTTAGTGTAATAGTGTTTAAATTTAAATCCGTAATCTACTCTAACTTGTGTTTCACGAACAACAATAACCTATACGGTATAACTGATGTTGAAGCTATGACCAATTTTTTCATCAATTGTTCATATTAAGCAATGAATAGGACTTGGCGAGTAAGAGTTCTAAATCATAAATACCTATCGAGTTTCAAAATTATACAAGCGCTAAACGCGCTTAAAATGCTTCGATAAAGCTCAATATATAGCCCATGTTATTATCATGTACTACAGCTTAGCAAGTTGCTGATACCTTAAAACTCGTCTATACCATGTATGATGATATTAAAAAATCGGCAAGGTATTTGAAGTGATACTAAAGCAGATATTAAACGCCCACATCGAGAAATGTGAGCTGATGTCGGGTTGCCAGTTTGATTTTCTTACCAGACATTCGACCATACATACGATAACGAAAGTAACCCCAGAGATCTGCTGGAAACTAAACAATATGTGTTGCAACATATCTCGTTGATATGGAGAAAGCTTTTGATATGGTGTATGGTTAAATGAACTGATTTTTAAGCTGCTTAAGGATAATTTCCCCAGACACCTTGTTTCTATGATGTAGAATATATTCTCTAGAAAATCGTTTCTTGTAACTAATGGAAATCCGATGACGATGGAGATCCGATGACGATGGTGGACGAGGTTATGAATGGCCAACAGCAAGGAATAGTTACTGCGCATCTGCTCTTCTTCAAACTCATTTGCAAACTATTTAATAAGCCAGGTGAGCTGACAGACAGTTTGTGATTTTAATAGAGGTAGCACAAAACCTCAAAGTAAAAACCATGCCTAAAAGCTTTTTCTTCAGTTCAAAATAACTAGGGACAATTACATTCAAAGCTTATCTTTGATACAAAATGAATCTTCAATGCCTGTACCCTCACTGGAAATCAGAACTTCCTTTTTTCTTTTGGCTCATTTTCTTATTGCAAATTTGCTTACTCTAATCAAGGGTTCTATGCCTAAAAATTCAATCACAGACTCCAATTTTTATTTTCTTGAAGTTCCTTGTGTCACACCAACCACACTAAAGTCTTTTATTATATTTGGCCGGTTTACTCCATATTTCCCACTCTAAGGTCCAAAGTTGTGCACAGGCAAAATAAGCTCCATACTTACAATTCACAAGGCAAATCTGTGGTGTTATATAGTGAATCAAAAAAGGCAGTGGTCGTATTTGAACGCAGTGCCCCGGAACTTCTACGGCCCAGTGAAACAAGGAACATATTGGAGACTATGTTGCATCGGTGAATTGTGTGAACTGTTTCACAAACTACCTGTATCTGCTTACGCAAAGTTTGATAAATTAGAATGGGTAGGCCATGTAGAAAGAATGGAAGAAAACCTGCTATCCAACAGAACATTAAAAGGTGAAGCATAAGGTAGACGTTCAGTGGTTCAACCGAGGACTAAATAGGAGGACATGGTAGAAGTTGATAACAGAATCCTTGCTGGTAGTGATCAACTAGCTAACGAGGTCGCAGAACTATAATGATTGGAAGAGATTAATCCTGAAGGTCTAGGCATGGCTTAGGCGGCCACACCGTAGATAATTATGATAATTACAGTGGGTCGGGGAAACAAGATTTTGCTGAAACTAACAGACAAGTTTTAATCGACTTTCTGAACTCACTAGATTTTGAATGATTTATTTGATAAAGACAGACTTTGCATATTTTAACTAGCGGAAGGTGAAGGCAGTTACTACTCCAGTATGTGAAGCTCAACATTACTTGTCTGCCGGTCTACCTGTTAAATATCCCTTTTGCCAATAGATACTAACAGGGAACCATTTGATCGGGCTGGATGCCTTCCAAGTTAAGGGGTGTTCTCTTCTAGGTAGTCGAAACGGGAAGCTAACGGGGTGCCAGTAGCTTCACCGTCTTTGTCTCAGGGATATTCAAATTATTCTTTTACAAAAATCAACCAAGTGTAAAATGTGTTTTTTTTTCTTTAGTAGATTGTAGTATTTCTCTATTATATTTTCAAGAGGGAGTTGAACTAACATATAACCTGAAACTTGTCCTCGTACTGTCTTACCCGTTTTTTGCACGGTGGCAAAAATTGCCCACATTCATGCCAGACAGCAGTCTAAAGTAAAAAGTCCGTATAAAAAGACGTTATCTTAGGGAGACAGTTCCTCAAATTTAGTGTTTCTTCTGTCTGTGAGAAAAATTGCTGCGCACCGTAACTCCATGATAGCATTGAAGATGAACCGTGCTACTCTAAAACCATACTATCGGGATATAAGTCTCTCGCAGTACAATGGATATCAGTTTGTCGTATTGAGCCTGTCAAGCAACTTTCAGAAGCGTCTGGTATAGAAAAACGCCTCTCTAAATTTAAACAGTGAATGCATTGAGCAAGTGGAGAAGCTCGACTTGGAATTGGCCGTTGCCGATGCGCATTGCAGTTTCATTGAAAAGCTGCTTATTTAAGCTATTTATGTCAAAACAAACTGAACTCTGTTATGAGACACAATTTGCTGACTTTACTGGCTTTCAGAGCATAGAGAGAATTACATATATGAGAAACACAACGCTTTGGTGAAGGGAGGCTCAGATAAACTGCTGCTCAAAGATTTAGTCAGCGAAATCTTGGTGAGCATATGACCACCGTAGACTTAGTAAATCTCCTGTAAATGAGCCAAATCAGAAGTTAACAGAATTTCTGCTTTAAGTAAGAAAGTGTGTAGAACTTTGGTTGCAAAAATGACAGGCATAATTTCCTTCATGCTTATGTAATGATTGCCGAAGTCTATGGAAATATTTCGTGATTGAATGATAAGTAAGTAAAAGTAGCAGGAGAGTCCTTCTACCAGAATGGTGTAGAATGGTATTGTAAAACAATTTCAAATTCAAACAACGTGTTTTAAACATCAAAATTTGCCCCATACATATGTTCCATGAATTTCGATTGGAAAACGAATATATGGTTATTAGGTTATATTTATATATGTATGGCTATACGGTTTTATTATCAGTGTGCTGTCCTCAATATTTGAGTGGGCATGATAGCATATAAATGTTAAAAAATATTTCTAAAATTTTGATCAAACTCCTTCCACATCTGTAGACATTGGGTCCTTTGCCAACATGTCTTTACACAGTATCACGTGTAATTGTTGGTGTAATTGATAAATTTTCAAGCGTCTATAACTCAGCTGCCTATGACTCGGTTTTTACGAAACTTTCAGTAAATATGCACTTCACATCAAACAACATTTTTTGTTAAATTAAAGGGTCTTTTTTCGATTTTTAGATGAAAACGTACAATTCACAAAATGTACTATTATCAACAAATTTAATGGAGTTCTGACTTCTGACTCGTAAAGGTATTTGTACTCAGAAAGATCTACTGTCCTGATTTATTTCAGATTTTTCTGTCCAAAGATGTCCAATCGTGAGGGGGGGACACCAAATTTTCGTACATTTCCTTTCACCCCTTCATGCAAATACTTCTAATTTAAGACCTGTTTAGAAATTGGCTACCTATGGTAAACAATTTTTTTCAAGGGTCACCCCCTCAATAAGGAGACCCCGCTTAAAACCTTGAAATATTTTTTTGGACTATAATTTTGAAGAGGAGACCACCTTAGACCTATGTTCAAAATTTCATCACTCTAGCTTCTGTAGTTCACTGTGATGCACGGACGGACGGACGGATAGATGTACAGGTAGATTGGGGTTTTAATAAGGTATTGAAAAAATTGTTTACGATGCCCTTAAAACAGCCTTGCAGTCGACTTAAAGTGTAGAGTCTCAAGTCGTAGCAACGGTCAACAATACGGCCACTCGATAGTCCACTGTTGCCAGGTGCTTGTAGGCTAGCTAGTTCGGCAAGAAGTTCAGTCGTGTCTTTAAACTAGTAACTACTAATGTTTGCATCGGTAACTTCTTGAGCCACTCTACGTTCGCTGTAGAACTTTGTAAGAAATCCAGTTGGTTGGTACGTGTGGTGTCGAGTTAGAGTGTGATGCACTTAAGTTTCAGGTCCTTTAACAGAATTATCTTGGAGTACCGACTGTTGCTCTGGGCACTTGTTTGCAAGTTTTATTATTTATTCCGGACAACCCTTTCAGTCTGGTGCATAAACAGGCTCTCTGCAGTTCCAACTAATTTTCAGTACTGACATCAGTGCATCAGTTTTATGAGTGGTCCGCAAATGGTTAAAGGTGCTGTGAGCCCCACTGTGTTGAAGGTGCGTAAAGCATTTGCCAATACGGCTGATGAGAATCAAAGGCTTCTAGTTGTTCATCCATCTACTCCTGTCTCTAGATGTGCGATTCCAAGGAGTGCATTGTGTAGATCGGAACATGCGATATGCCGCTTTTGAGCTTGAAGGTTAAGTTGCCATGGATTATACTTATTACCAAAGCCTTCTCCACCATAGAATAGGTATTCGTAACCGTGTTACAATTTTCATTGGGCTTATAAGGGATTAATTGATGTGGACCTTGCTTTCACATGCGCAATCCCTCCTGCCCATCGTTGAACCAATCGTGTAGCTCCCAACAGAATGAATACTACTCCAAACGCTAAACGACTATGAACTGCACCAAAACCAATTGACAGCATCTCCAGTGAACAGCAGATGCAAATGCTGCAACAAACAGCTGTAGTCACTATTGGCAGTCGAAACACGATAGATGTATGAGTCTACAGGAGTGAATGTACTGAAACCGCTAAATTTCTGATGCAAGCTCTTGAG
Organism: Odontomyia ornata; assembly: GCA_963969285.1. Lineage (NCBI taxonomy): Eukaryota > Metazoa > Arthropoda > Insecta > Diptera > Stratiomyidae > Odontomyia > Odontomyia ornata. The sequence goes on from OZ017739.1 coordinate 457,924,355, forward strand.
GATTCTGGGATTAAAATCATGTGTTCGATATCTCGCTGGTCTTTGAGTCAAGTTTGGATATATATGTCGACTTCAGGCCGGTAGACTGGCAGAACTTGCTAATTAATGTGCCATGGGACATCCCAACCCATAGTTAGAGGTGCTACAGGGACGCCGTTAGGCTAAGGATTGTTGCTAAAATATTCTGGGTTACTCCATGGATAGGCCTGCTTCCAGGGCTCTGAAGTTCTAACTTACCAACTCTATAGTCTAGATTTTGCAATAGACTTAACACTTGTTGTGTCTCTACGCTACGTGAGAGTTGTGGAGAAGCGGTGCCAATACTTTCACTTCTAAAGAAGAGTTGCGAATTTTTTCGTGTGGATGACCGTTCTCTGTGGATAGTTCGTTCATATAGTTAAGAATCGGTGGTAACAATGGAGGAACAGAATCTCGTGGACAAAACTTGGTAGGGGGTTTCTTAAGGTATCGCTACTTCCTGTGAACTGGGCAATTCTATGGCATCCAATTCATGCATGCAGCTGCCTTTGCCCAAGGTGGTGAATTCTTCTAAGGTGGTATGTCATTGGCGTAGTGGACAATTTAAATTTATATAATCTTGATTGAAGTGCACTTACTTGAAATGATTCACTAATAATGAAACCGCATTAAAATTTGAATACTGTTTCCGAAATCTCCAACTTGGTTATTCGGAGGTCGATCTCACAGACAAGCTGTCCAAATATAGACCAGAATCATCTCTTTTGCCACATAACAGAGATTCGAACTCCTGAAACAATGCATCTAAACCACGTTGACCATATAATCCACCTGATCTACGATCAACGACGCCATCAAGCTCATCCGATACTTCCAAAATTTCAAACAATGCAACCATTTTTTCTTTAAAATTACATTGCTCGCGGATTTTGGCACGTGAACCCTTCCTCTTAATTTCAAAATCACTCTGACACCTCCAACCTCTCCATTGTTTACTGATTTTTTCAATATTTTCTGTAATCACTCATTTCTTGTGTAGATGCATAGCTAAGTTTGGCATCATGGCTTGTAGGATCGATACTTGTTCCATCGTCCATTGCCCTACGAGTTAATCAAACTAAAACTAAATTCATGACTCAAACGAAAAGAAAAGTCCAGCTCGAAAAACCTGCCCATAAGCGACTACAATCTTGAAAGTATAGATATTTACTATTAATGTTGAAGCAAATCTGAAGAGAACAGAAGCTGAAAAGGACGAAATTGAACGTGCATAAGCGCCGCAAATAAACCTTATTACTCCGTACTTCCCATTCTAAGGCCCAGAGTGGTGCACGAGCAAAATAAGCTCCGCATTTACAAAATACTGGTCAAATCTCTGCTGTTATATGGAAGTGAAACGTGGACCCTGATGGGCGAACCCGAAAAGACATTGGACATATTAAATGCAAAGTACTCCGGGAAATCTCCAACTCAGTGAACAGAGTGAAGACTATGTTACAATAATGAAATGTATAAACTATTTGATGACCCAGATTTGTCCTCCTGTCTAAAGTTACGCAAATTGTTATAGACGGGCCATATAGAAAGATTGAAAAAAAGCGACTACTCTAAAAAACATTCAAGGGCAGAGCACAATGTAGATGTCCAGCGGGCAGACCAAGGACTCGATAGGAAGACAAAATAGAAGCTGTCAGTAAATCCTTGTTGAGAGTTAAAAACTGGCGGACAAGCTCCCGGAATCTGATGATTGGAAGAGATTAATCCTGGAGCGGTCGCCTCATAGATGTTGATGAATTAATTAAACTGCAGTAATGCTCATGCTCCGCTCACGCTTTGATATGTTTGAGAGAAGAAAAATTCACGCTACGAATACCGTCAAAATGGTAATCGGACTTACAGCACTCGTTTACATAGAACAGGTATGCTGGAGAACTTATTTGCCATCGGTACTTTGAACAGGATGAGATAACCATACACAATGTATGTGAATGTGAAGTCTCTGCCTATATCAGCTGGCAGATATTTGGTGTCACAGCAATGGACTGGAGTATGCTTATGAACAAATATCTGGCGGGCCTGTTTTGTTACTCTAAAATAACGATTCGGGTCTGAAAGATAACATTTTCGCATGCAATGGGCCAATATTATGTATACTCAAAAATGGCTGAAATACCAATCTTACTCCAGCATAAAACAAACAGATAAGAAAACAAGAAAGCTCCTTAACTGCTTAGAGTAGGCAATTAAAGCGTTGTTTATTTCAGACACCGTAAATTCACAGCAAATAAATCCATCTTATCTACTAGGAAACGAAAGGGCTTTCAGTGGGCACTGATCTTCCCTGTATAGTAATTATTCCGTAGATCCCATTGATTGCTGTTAACATCTCTTTCAAGCTCGAGCCTATAGCGAGTTCGACTTGCAGAACTCCTTTTTTTTTAATCTATGTACCATATTTTGATTATCCTTTCCATTCCTGTTTTTCAATCGATGGGCAATGTGTTGAGGCCTATGGTATTCACTTTATACTTCAACACTTTCCCTAGGTTACCAGTATTCAGTACAATTCCAAGCAAATGTCATCAGAGTCAATTTAGAGTTAACTAGACCCTTAACTGCAACCCCTCTATTGCCCAAAAAAGGCTGTGGCTTCAACTCACGCCTGAAGAGTGTGAACTTCATTCCACCCTCTAGACATCAATTTTGTCAGTGACTCTCTCTCTCTCTACCTCAATTTCTTTAGCATTCCACTTAATGTTAGGAGAGCTAGTTGTTGGCCTAAATGGGATGTTGCCGATCTCAAATGCAAAAGATTTGTTGCCAATTACTGAGTAATATTCTAGCCCAAGTCAAAGTCAAAAGCGCTTTATTCAATACTAATCATTATAAATTTCCAAAGAATATAAACCAAATTCCAAACAGTAAAAGTTCTAGAATTTAATGGCTCGAAAGGATCTTTAAGTTCATACATTATCAAACAAAAATATTTAATCAAAAAAATAACAACAAATTTAAATTAATTCAAATTATTCCATATTTTATGATTCGATTGAAAAAAAGAGAAAAAACCAGCCAGCACTATCCAAAAATTATTTATAATTTCAAAACAAAAGTGAACTTTGATACTACACCTAATATGTTATATCCTAATTCCAATCGAACTCAATGAAAAACTTTATCTTATACTAATAAAATGCGATCACAATATTCCCAACCTATGCGTTAAACCTAATATCATAAACATAATATATACCTATCCTAAATATTGAATCTTATCCCTAATTTTTAGCATAAACAACAACAACACAAAATGTAGCAATAATGAGCTGAAACTCAAAAACAAAGAAACGGAAAGGACACAAACAGAAAATAAACAAGAGTAATTAGACATTGCCTCTCAGCCATGAATACCTAGATTGCTCCGTCTCAGCACGAGTAGCCTCAACGAATCTAGCGAATCAGTATCTCCATTGGAATTGTCGTTGGTCTCGTGAACTCAAATTTGGAGGATATTTTATCTTCGTATTAGTGGCCCAACTATATATATGATATATAATTGGGTCGCTGCCAGAATCAAGAAGCTTCATGTCCAATTATGCGAATGTTTCTGGAGGAACTAAACTAATAGCGAGGGAAGTCGCAATTTACCCGTCTGTAGGGTGGAATGGCTTTAAATTTCAGAGTTTTTCACTCACACATACAGATCTTGCGATATAATTCCGAGGAAGCCTCAATATGAAGAAATCGACTCTCGTCAATTTTGCAGTTTGATAAATTTTTGTATTCGACGTAAAGTGTTTCCAATTTGTCTCAGGCTTTCTGTACAAACCAGTACATGCACGAAGACATTTCGTTTTGAAAATTCTTAACCTTTCCACAGTACTACCAATTTGGTTATAGCAGATCTGACATCCATTTGTCAAAACTGGTCTAACCAGGGTCTTGTAATAGATAACTTTGACCTTTTGATCAATGTATCTGGAATGAAAGAGTCCTTGAAGGGCCATGACTACTTCTTGTGCCTTACTGAGCATGATTTTGACATGTTCAGTAAGTACAGTACAGATACTGATCGAGATGAACACCGAGGTATCGAACATAGGATTTATGTGGAACCCATTCAGAAATTTCCTCACCAGCCATAATGTGGAATTCCTTTCATTTATGTTCCAGGTCTTGAGTTACACTCTGCAGAGTTATCCGAAACAAAATTGTTTCGAACTTCTGCGCATTGATTTGTATTCGCCAATTGTAGGTTTAGAGCTGACAATATGAAACATTTTTTGAAGATTATTCTGAACTATTGTAACTTTTTGGTATGCCGTATAACTGATCAGATCATAAGGCAAACGCTACTAATGATCGCGTTGGCGAGAAGTTAAAAAGCCGTTCAATAGCTTGCGAATTAATATTGAGAGGAGCAGAGGCGCAGTAACTGTTCCCTGCTGTAGACCATTCAAGACTTTGAAGTCGCGCTTTGACATCAGGTTTGCATCAGTTACAACAAATGATTTTTCATATAACATATTGATCATCATGGCGACAAGGTGTCTGGAGAATCTGTTTTGAAGGAGTTTAAACATAAGTCCATCTAACTACACCGAATCGAAGGCTTTCTCCATATGTATGAGACATGCTCCAATACATTCTCTGTTGTTTAGTTTCCAATAGATGTCTGAGACTACTTTCGCTATAGCATGTATGATCGAATGCCTGGCACGAAAACTAAATTACCAATTCGGCATTCATATTTCACACTGGGTGATAGCCTTTAGGGCTCGAAGGCTCTTTTCCTTTCTTCAAGATCAGAAATACATTAGCCTTTTTCCACTCATTTGGGAAATATGAATTGCTCAACATGTTGTTGAACAATGTGCAACCTCAGGCAAATGTCGGAGAGCTATCGAGAAGATTTATCTTATCACTAGCGACTCCAAAATTCGATAGCTTCCCTCAAAATAAGCTATTCGCTTTTGTGAAAACTCCATCTGGTTCGAGGAATCGTCTGTACCTCTCAATCTGTGCGTTGTTGATACCAGTGATTCTGGAACAAAAGTGGATCTAACCTTCTGAGTGTATGTATTCTATTGTTTAAAGTAAATTAGCTTGCACTTTACATCGTTGATTAATTTGTAGAAGATTCCTCCATTTAAGAGCTTTTGTAATCACTATGAAAAACAAATACATATAACGATTTTGTAATCAAATGACCTACATTCCGCTAGTTACCAACTGAACTCTGTTGTTACAGATAATTGATGAAAACAGATGTTTCAGTTTGATCGTGCAGTGCCGATACTTATTATTGTGAACTGATGCATCAAAATATGCATTTTGTTTTCATATTTGCTCTAATAATCACCAAAATATGTATCAGATGGTTAAGTCAAAATACATGGAACATGGCAAACTATGTATTTGAGCAACTTCTAGGTACACATTAGGATATTCATTTGTTTGAATGCATTAATGTTTATTTCCATTTAATATTAAACGAAGGCAAACATTTTTGTATGCACACCATTTTCAAATCGAAATGGATAGTCATTGTGAGAAAAGAATAAACTCGTTACACTCAGGTACTACCACGTCCATTAAATACAATCAGGATTTTTATTTTCAAAGCAATTTAGAGTTATAAGGCAAATGCTGTATAATTTCCAGGTGTAAACATTTATTTACTACTATCCAGACCTATATAATATTGTCGTTTTGCTATATTTTTCGTTTTTCACTCAAATGGAATAATTGCAATATGTCTAAATATTCATAGTAAAAGTGAGGAGTCCCTGTACAATTGAAACAATTTTAAAATGTAATTTTGCCGCCTGCAAATTTCAGCCCGATAGGAATGAGAACAATAAAATATTCTCTAGAGTCGTTCTAACAAATATAAACTAAAACGATTGATTGCTAGGACCATTTTCAATATCTTTTGCAAACATACAACCTTGCCCGCAGAATTCAATTTCCCCATTCCATCCAGGGAATAATTTCAACCCGATTCAGGGCCAGTAACATTCATAGCCATAAACATCAATTTCATCTCAGATAATTCAAAAGCATTTTAATGTCACATACGATATATGCAACCCTTTAGGTAGATACACACACCCGTAGACACAATCCGGACATAAAAAATATCTACATGCCATATACGATTTATTTTGTGTATCAGGACTTATCATCATTCAACAATCGAAACGATAATAATAATTCATGACGCTACTGAAGCGGCAGGAGCAGGAGCACCAATCGCAGCGTGCTACGACATTAAACTCCTATCTGACACGACACAAACTCCTAAAAACAAAACAAAGTAGTAAAATATAAAATCAAAAAGTTTATTCGCTTTAAAGCTAGCGGTGCGCTGCTGCTTTAAATATTCCAATGACGTTCGAAAATTATTGCGGTCACCGCCGTGCTTGTTAGGGTTGGCAGGAATCGGGCGCTACATGATGATAGGATGTGAAATAACATGACACACTCGCAGGACACTAAAGGCCATACACGGTGGCAACAGCTTGAATAACCCTCCATTTGACCTCGTGCGCTCAGTACAACAACTCTCACTCCCAACACGTTTTAGCATTATATGGCAGCCATTTGTGATAATTTATTATGACCGTTTGACCAAATGTAGTGTAGTATGCGGTGAAACATTATACAAACACCCGCTACATTGTTCCCGCTGCTGGCGAAATAGCTGGAGTTTGAATCAAGAAAAAAGGTGCTGCAAAATTAAATGATAATTATATGATACATTTGGAATATTGCCACGGGGATAATACAATAATTTTATGCAAATGCTACAAAATATAAAACAAAACGAACAATATTTCGCTGGTGCAGTCTGAATTATATGTAGGTTAACATCCAATTGTGAAATATTGCAATTACATTGAGCAATATTGTAGTAATGCCGAATAAATTTTCTTTTTCAATCCGATTAAAGGGGGTTAAGCTTTGAGCATAATGTGCGCTACAATGCAGTAATAGAAAGGGAGGAGTCGTGTGAATACCATCCGCGGTCAGAAATTAAAGATTATATTTGATTGATGAAAAGTATTAGGCGTGACTTGAATATACTAATATTTTTTCAAAGTAATCGTATTTAAAATGCTTTGTGCTATAAATTCTTAAATCGCGCTTATTCAGAAATTCAAATCTATTATAATGACCTTACCTTACTAATTCTTCGTATCTTCCAGGAGAGTTTGTGAAGTGTCCTGAAAACTATGCTGATCTCTCATCTCCAACCTCACCAACTTCTTGACTATTGCACTGCCTATGGCACCACTGTGCATGAAATTTGCATGTTAGCAGACATTGATGTTCTTCTAATTATTTTTTTTTTTAATTAAACGCTACAACCCCCTTTTGGGCCTTCGCTTAGAAATAGTTAGAGTATCTCATTATCTTGATCGAATGTTTCGGCACTCAAAAAGGTGATGTGGTTAGTATCACGCTTTAGCCGTGTCTCTGTTCACTCAGCTGCGATTCGTCCTGCTTTTAAACCAGTACCTATTTTAACTGAACGGGCTTATAGTCCGTCCGAAGAATCACTCGAAACAAATCTCGTTGTCGCCAACGGGATTCGAACCTTCGGCTTAAGGAGTGAGGGCTCTAACCACTACACGACGTATTTCTTTTAAGTCATGCTTCTTAAATTTCAGCTGTTTGGGGTTTTCATCGATGGCGTAGGATAAGTAGCTAGCACGCTGCTACATACCTATCTGGTATGCTGAAACTTATCATCATTGGACCTTGTGTTGAAAGGTCACCTTATAAATCCCACAGAAAGTGCCACCAGTTATCTCGATCCATCAACAAATGCCAAAATTTAAGAAAAGATGAACTGCTCTCATTAACAGAGTCAGACCAGTGTTTCCTTAAGTTTCCTACCGATATACCTTCTTTAATTTTTCTTTTTAATGACTTTTTGGGTACAAGTTGCTCATACAAATGTATCACATGACAAGTTTCTTGTAGTTTGGAAGACCCTTCTTTTGTTTTTCTTGGAACTAAGAAAAAGGAGGAAACAGGCTTCTTTACTAAGGATAATTAACATCCTACATAGTTTAAAATAATTACACTTTCTTTCCTCTGAAAATAACTTAAGAACTCTTTACCAAGCACAGAAAACAATAACTCAGTATTTCATTAGGATGGTTTCTTCAAAAATGTATTTTAATGAAATATCTGAATGACATTTTCTTGTTCACTTGCTCCTACGAGCTTTTCTTCCGTTTTTTTTCTACGAACCCCACCAGCAATCCGCAAATACATCAAAAATTGTCGCACACTAACTGCAAACTACACCCTGTCCTGTCGCCAAACAAGAACCACCCCTAAAGTTAATTGGCCTTTCTTTCCTGCAAACGCACACCTGACCATACCTTGAACTTGAAACACAAGCTAAAGTCCTCCCTCAATAGTGATAAACCAATGCTCGTCCGTAAGGCAAAACGTTTAATTTGATTTGAATAGAGCGAACAAATTTTAGAATAGAGCGAACAAATTTGTTAGAAATTTACCCTTCCTTAGTTTGATTTTGGATTACAAGTATCTCTGGAATTGAAGCTGATTCTTGGAAACTATCGAAAGTCCAACACAATGAATAATGGTCTCCATGAGTTTGCTAGCTCGCGGCTGTTCTTTAATGCATAAATACCACAACCAAGCAGAACTATTTAAAATTTAATAGCAACACATACATTGTCAAGGACGGTCTGGGTATGGGACATCTAATATCCTCAATAATGTCAGAAATATTCTTACAATCTTTGGAAGAAGTCTTTATACCCAAAGTTGTCAAAAGATTCAATGTAATATTTTACAGACGGTGTGTGGATGTCTGTTTCATCGTTATTGACTCACAAGAAAATAAACAAAACGAACTATTTAGCTATATGAATGAAATTCACCCGAATATAAATTTCACTATGGAAAAAGAAACAAATGGACAACTCAACTATATGGACCTAATTGTGACACGTGGACAAACACGATTGGACTACAAAATATACAGAAAACCAACCACAATTGATCATACTATGCATGAAACATCCAACCACCCCGCACAACATAAGCTAGCAGGGTACAGATCAATGGTGCAAAGGCTTCACTCCATCCCCGTGACTCCTACTAACTACTCCAACGAACTAAACAACATTTACAGAATAGCTGATAATAACGGATGCAAACAACGCGACTTTGACAAACTTGTCACACAGTACAAACATGAACAGGAACGCCAACTGACTGAAACTCATAAGAACGACCAACAAAGGGTTTCGTTAACATACGTAGGCAAAGAGACATACAAATTATCAAACTTCCTTAGGAGATACAAATTGCAAACTGCATTCAAAACGAACAACAACATTGGAAACAAACGAAACCAAAACTGAATGACACATCAATATACGAAAACAGCGGCATATACAAACTGACATGCACGGACTGCGACATGGTATATATAGGAATGACAACACGAAAACTAACGACAAGATATAAAGAGCACTTACACAACAAGGCAGACTCCAATTATGCGATGCACCTACAAAACCACGCACATGAGCCTGACGCTATGATAAACTCTATGAAAGACTTGACATCCTAGAAAGGCTTGAAATTTATAAACATAGAAAGACAGACGGTAACATTAACAACGAACAACTTAATACCAATTCCGACGCAATCTTCTCAGTACTAGACCACACTCTTAGACGAAAACGAAAACGAAATGAAACAGAACAAACGGACATCCAACAACCAAAAAAACATAAACTTAATATCCCTCTATCTGGTATAATTTAGTACTTGACGTAATTTACTACCTGACCTAATTACCCATCTGCTAATTACCCACCCGCTAATTACCCATCCGCTAATTACCCATTCGCTAACTACCCATCCGCTTGACTCATCCTACGAATATATAAAGTCGTTCCCTTCAACACATCCTTTAGACACTGAAGATAACTCAAAGCAGTCGAAACGTGTCTGCTCACACAACAAAGCAAGGCCCGACGGCTTTTAAAGAAAAAAGAGAGTTGGCCTGCGAATATCAAATAAACAAAATTATTGTCTCCATTATTATTATATTATTTTTTTTTGTTTTTCGTAGCTCTACAGCCCCTCTCGGGCCTTCGCTTAGAGATAGTTTGAGTATCTGATTATCATGATCGAACATATAAGCACTTCACAAGGTCATATGGTGAGTATTGGCCATGTGGCCGTCCATTCAGCTGCAATATGTTCTATTTTAAACCAGCACGTATCATAACTGAACGGACTTATAGTCCATCTGGTGAATCACTCGAACTAAATCTCGTTGCCGCCAACGAGAGTTGAACCAGAGACTTGCGGCTTATGAGATGAGTTCTCTAACCACTACATCACTTGGACTACTTTGGTCTCTATTATACAACACATAATTTGCGCAACAGCATGTAACCATGCGTTTTCAAAAGTGATAGGAAAAGATATTGGATCAAACTCCAGAATGCATAACGAAATCAATTATTTATACACTGAGAAAATCTTCATAAAAAAAAAATTAAATTTTTTCCTAGCATACAGTACGATTTAAAGCAAAAACATGGACTCAAGGAATTATTCGATAATCATTGAAATTTCTGCTTTTGGTACCCATCACTACCAGGGGCGCCTCTGCAAAGGAGTTTTCGACCCCACTTTTTCGTCCATGTAATGAACCCCTTGGAATAAGCCTCGCTACAAATCAGTACGCCTTTTTGCTAGCTTAAACAGTTCGCAAGGTCTAATCTACCTAGGAGGCCTGACTCTGATCGAAACAGAACAGTCTCTTACTCTTCCACTAAGGAAGATATCTGTTTACCGTAAAAAGACCAAAATCGAACTGAAAGGAAGAACAATCATAAGCTCCCCGCCTTCATATCTTCCTTAAAAACTCCATCTTCACTTCTTCACTATCCACATTTCCTTAACCACCTCAAAGAGCTTCTGAAGATTGAGTTCCTCACCATCCAAGATCTGAATATTTCCTTACATATACCTTTCCCGAGCTAAAAAGACAGGAGTAAAATTGGTAACAACGCTCACAAAGAAACATTTATTTTACAAAGTAGACAAATATTCTGTTTCACAATGGATGCACTTAAAGCTTACAAACAAGTTGGGTGGACAGGCCTACGCTCATGTCAGAAGAGTTTTATACCCAACTTCTCCGAAATGCAGTCATCAGTAACGAATAAAGTCAAGAAATATCTCAAAGGGATGTGTACGTTTAAAAGAAAATCCATTGTTTGTCCATTTGTAATGGTCGCCATTTTGTTGCAAAAGAACAAATATCACTCAAATCACGTATTCCCAAAAAATCATGATTATTTGAAAATTTTCAGAAGATCAAATCAAAACTACAGTGTCTGCTTCAATGAAAGGTCCATAAAATACCAAAATCTTGTGTTATTGTTGTTGTAATTAGAGAAATTTCAAATCGCTATAACTTCCATGTATATCATTCGATTTTCATCAAATTACAAAGTATGAGGGTCTTTTGTAAGACTACTTAAATATTGAATATCATTAAGTTTAAGGATATCCATACGATTGTATTGGAGAAAATGTGAAATGACTATCATCAACAAAGTTAAGGGAATTTGGACTTTTAAGGTATTTGTTGTTGTTGTGCGCATGATTTTGTTCAATAAAACCTTAAATTGATAAATCATACTGTTACTTAGAAAGTTGAGCAAATTTCGACTTCAGACTTATTTGTGAAAAACTCGCGCATTTCTCCTATTCCTGCCCCCCTCCTTTTCCAGATAAGGCAATTTTAAGACCTGCTTAAATAAGATCCCATTAACACCCTACTCGACTACCTTCAGTGAAAAAAACGATTGTAATGGTTTACCCCTATGAGAGGAAACCCCTCTCGAAAACCGTTGAAAAAAAAATGATACCCCTAAACTTTCAAGAAGTCATCACTTCTGACCTTTCTACAAAGTTTGATGGGTATATCTTTTATGCTCTCGGAGAAAAATTGCTGAGACGGACGGACGAATACAGATCGTGATTTCAATAGGGGCCAAATCTGGAGAATACGGTAGATGGAGTAGCAGTTCAAACTCCAATTTGGACGTGGCGACAACGAAAGCGTGAGCCGGTACGTTGTCATGTGCAGAAGCCCTTCTTTTCGCCAAATAAGGCCTTAATTTCCAATAATTCGGCATAGTATAGCTCTGTGACCATTTTGCCCTTATCCAGGCAGTCAATGCAGATCACCCCTTATGAATCCCAGAAAACGGTGACCACCACCTTCGCGGCCAATAGGAGAGCATTCGGAGCACGTTCGCCAGGTGAAGTCCACTGTTCCGACTGCTCATTGATGTCTAGTGCGTACCAGTGAAGCCATCTTTCGTCAATCATCACGAAACGCCGTAGAAACTCCTTCGGATTGCGCTTAAATATCATCAAACAATGCTCTTGCGGTTGCATCTGTTGCCCGGAGTGAGCAAACGCGGCACCCATCATGCCGACAGCTTTCTCATGCCCAAAATTTACCATTTAAAAAAGAATCATAACGGGTGATGAAAAATGGATTGTTGGATCGTGTACTAAGCAACATAAACCCCCTCAATCTACATGCAAAGTCAATATTCACCAAAAGAATATTATGCTTTCTGTGTGGTGGGGGTACAAGCATATAGTCTACTTTGAGCTGCTTCCAAGAAACCAAACTATTGATTCGAAAGTTTACTCTCGTTAACTATCTAAATCAAGGTAAACTGCCCTGAACTGACCAATCGCAAAGGCGTGATGTTCCATCATTGTAACCGCAGACCGCACACTTCCTTGGTAACCCGTCAAAAACTAATGGAGCTCGAATGGGAACTCATGCCACATCCACTCTATATATCGTTTGTCTCGCTCCCTTCAAAATGGTAAATGGTAAAACTTTCAATTCCGATCAGGCTATCAAAGATGAGTTGGACCAGTTCTTTGCTTCTAAAAATCAAAGTTTTTTCGAACGTGGAATTTTTTAACTTAACGTAAAATGGCAAAAGGTCATCCAAAAAAATGGTCAGTATCCGTATTTCATTGATAAATATTTTTTGTTAATATAAATAAAATTACTTTGAAAAACATGAAAAAAATGACATTGATTATCAAACAGCCCAATAGTTTGGGTCGTAAATGGCCGAAGAAACGTAATAAGAATCTATTCAAGCCAGTTTTGGGTACTGATTATTTTCACACGCGTCCTTCTTAGGAAGACCCAACCACGCGCATTCTCCTCTGTGTTCAAAGTATGTTGCATAAGCTCAAAAAATCATATTTGAGCAATTCATTCATTGTGAAGATGCTGATGCCATGAGCTTATTCCCTATTCGAGTAGTTAGCACTGTGCAACAAAATCACCAGGACGCTTTTTCTGCATGCATAATTTCTAGGGTGTTAGGATGAATTGAAAATGGGTGAGTCTAACAAATAAAACGACCTACTTTTCTATGGTTCGAAGTATCAATGGCATAGGAATAAAAGGTCCTTACTACTTTACACTGCTTCAATTTCACCAAATGCATCTGCTTTTGAGTAGATGCAGAACCAATGCTGATAGTATGTTACATGGCCCAAGTACTCATAAGACTTAAACGATCCCTCGATCAATTTCTTTGTACTTAGTGAGAATTCTAATTATTTTCACTTGCCCGCCTTAAATTAGTTGCTATATACGTTTCATTCTTAGATTGAGCTATCAATTCTGATCTCAAAAAGTGCTGCTCTAGGTTTTTTTTCCGATTTACCTGAAACTGCTACTTAGTCTCAATAACTTACCATATAGTCACTGGCGGACTAAGGGGGGGGGGGGGCGGCAGGTGCGGTCCGCCCGGGGCCTCCGATCCTAGGGGGCCTCCAAATCTTGAGGAGTTCTTTAAATCATATTCTAAACAAGATTGAAAATATGTTCAGTAACTTAGAAAGAGGCAGTTTAAAGTTTAGGGCCTCGTAGATACAAATGGAAAACAGCATAGACCGGTTATTTACAATTTTTAAATTTGAATGGCAGGTTTAAAATGGAAATTTTTCCCACTGCCAATCTACCTTTCTTCAAAGTATCTATATTCCGCTGATATCCATCAACTGCTGGGTCTGTAGGCCTCTACATCACTACAACCTACAGTAAATTCAGTTTCACCGTCATTAACTTGACACGTTTTACATCGCCTTTTCGATATAACCCTGTTTTTAGCCCAGCAAAACCTTGCTTTCCACGGACATCGTGAAGACGTTTCTTCTGAAAATAGGGGAAATTTCTTAGAATTGGTGCAACTAATACCAAAATATGATCCAGTGCTGAAAGAGCATTGTATAAAACTCAACGAATCCACAGGTGGGTCGAAAAGAGTACCTTCTTATTTATCTAAAGGGATACAAAATGAATTTATTTCTTGTTTGGGCGAACATGTTAAGGAAAAGATTATTGCAAATATAAACAAGTTGAGTAAGCAGGAGAGTGCTCCTACCAGAAGGTCTTTGTAATCATCTTAGGGTTAGAAGCAAGTTTTCTAATGGCGTGAATCGATAACTTGAATTATTCATCCAATACTTAGATATGAAATCGTTCAAATTTATACAAAAGATGCACAGTTTCTTTCATAAGCACAGTGCAGCCGCCATTTTAATCTAGCTTAAGTGATTTTTCTGAATGCTCGGCCGATTGATCATGTTCAAGTTAAACACTATTCCTTAAATTTTCATGAAAATTGAAAGAAAATAAAAGTACCTAAGTCAATTTTAAATATATATAGGGTTTTCCAATAAGAGGTGTTATTTTGAATAGATCTTCTGATTACATACCTTGCGACTTCTTCCTTTGGGGCCACGTGATAGAGAAGGCCTACGCCAATAGCCCAGCGTCAATTCAAGATCTCAAAGATGAAATTCGTGAGGCTATCGAGGACATAGGGCAGCCACTTTGCGATTTGGTTATGGAAAATTTCATGAAGAGGATATAGTCCTGTTAGCGTGTCGTAGTAGTTATTTGCCCAATGTTAGTTATTGCTATTAACGGCGTATCTTCTTCTTTATAATGAACTAAACATCCGATCATTTATTTAAAAAAAATGGCATTTTTCTTTTAATGTCAAAATAACACCTCTAATTGGAAAACCCTATATGAACCATAAACACGTGTTATCGTTGTTGTAATTCCATATAATTGAAATGGCTATAACTCACTTGATTATGATTCGATCTCAATTAAATTTTGCTAGCATATATATCTTATGTCAGTCTATACAGTTGCAAAATTTCAAGAAGTTTAAAGCTACCGTTTTGATTTTATGGGCAAAAATGTAAAATCTACAAATCATACTATTATTAACAAAGTTGAGTGAATTTCGATTTCTAAGGTATTTGTTGCCCTTGTACTCATAAAGGTCCACATTCGTGATAACTTTCAGATTTTTCGGCTGAAAGGTGTCCAATCGCGAGGGGGGGGGGGACACAAATTTTTGGTACATTTTGCCTTCCCTTGGACCCCCTAATTCATCAAATGATTTTTTTATTTCAGATTCTAAAAGTTCTAATCAAGACCTTTCATTTGATACCCCACTCGACTACCTTTGATTAAAACAAATTTTTAAGGGCCAATTCGTTATTAGGGGGGACCCCCCTTAAACATTTTTTAAATTTTTGTCAAGGCCTTAACTTTTGAGAGATCATCACTTCTGACCTTTTCACAAAGTTTGAGCATTCTAGCTTCTATAGTTTCTGAGGAAATCAGCTGTGACGCACGGACAGACGGACAGACGGACAGACGGGCAGACGGACAGACGGACAGACGGACGGACGGACAGACGGACGGACAGACGGACAGACAGGTCGCGAAACTAGTAGGTCTTTGTAAAAAATTTTTTTACAAAGACCTAAAAAGGCTCAGTACTACAGCATCAGTTTTGACAGCACTCCCAACGAAAGCAAAATAGACCAAATGAGTCAAATCACTAGGTATGTACGCATAGAAAATTACATTGTGGAAGTTCAAGGATCATTCCTAGGGTTTTTCGTGATATCTGGGAAAATGACAGAAGATATGTCAAAAGATATTCAGCAGAAGCTTAAAAAAGATGGCCTGGATATTGCATTGTGCAGAGTTCAAAGTTATGACAATGCCGCGTCAATGTCAGGTGTGCATGGACGATTGCAACAACAAATTCGGGAAATCAAACCAAAAGCTGTGTTCAGTCCCTGTGGGAAATCATTCCGTGAATCTTTGCGGAGTACGTGCATTCTCATATGTTTCTTCCAGCGTCACATGTTTTGAAACTGTAGAAAGGCTATATTCATTATTTTCATGATCTACACAGAGGTGGGAATCACTCAAAGAGAATACAGATAAAAGTTTGAAACGTTTGTCTGATACTCGCTAGAGCGCTCATTACGAGTCAGTTAAAGTCATAACAGAAAACGTGGAAATAATTGTGAGCACTTTAGAATATATGACGTCTCATGGACAACTTATCATAGTCGCAAATCGGGAAAGCCAGAAGCACCATAACTTGGTGTAGTACGCTCTGGCTCCCATATAAATACTACCCATGGCCCAGATTTCGATGAACTGCAGAGAACCAACACCCCAGCATGGCTGAAACTAGATGACAAAACGTATTATACTGATTAACAAAGAACAGGATTTCTCGCAAACTTATCTAAATTAAGTCATCATTTGGTCCAAGTTTCGAAAGTTTCTGAGCCGTGGAAGTAGAGGTCTCAGTTTTTTCAGGTTTTGCTATACAAATATGCAATTATATCCCGCAAACGGTGCATTACAAGGAAAAAATTACTTTCTGGTAGATAGTAATACTACAATAAACAGTTTGTATCCTCTCTGAAGCATATGGATCCACGAAAATGGGAAACGAATAGGGTTCAAAAAAATTGTTTTCAGTTATTGATAAATACCTCCAAAAATGTGCATCGTACAAACAGAATGATTATGATCAAAATTGAAGCTGGTAGAAATTTCAGTTAGCTTTTGTATCTCTTCTCTAGTATATGAACTCGCAGTGATGGGAGATTTATTGGGCTGAGAACAATGTTTTTTTCAGTTTCCGCCAAATATCTCGAGAACAGTGCATTGTAGAGAAAAATAGTGGGAGCTAAAACCAAAACTAATTGATGTCTACTATATGTTAACTGATATATTTGAACTTACTCCTTTGTATTCCATCTCATGTAAATGAGCTCGTCGTAATAGGAAACTTATTGGGGAAAAGATATTTTCTCAGTTTTTGCCGCATATCTTGAAAACGGTGCATCGCACTGAAAATTATATTTCAGTCAAAATTAAAGCACATAAAATTTCCTGTAAAATCTTCATTCAGTATGGGCCAGAAATCCTTCTGCTGCACAATCCTAAAACACTTAAAACTGAAACCTAATAGTGACATAACTTAGAGTCTTAAAGATATCCTTAAGATATCATTTGCCTACTACTAAAAGATAAGTTCATTTTTGACTATTTTCCACTCATTTGATGCACTGAAAAGATATCCAAAGGACATATTTTAGCTCTAACTAAAAAATGACTTATCAAGTCGACATATCTAACCTGCTTTAACTCAATGTGCTGTTTGGATCACTATGCTTATGAACTTTGATGTTGATTAGCTCAAAAAGATTCTTTCCATTGCCACCTTTCTTAGGTTATACCACTAGTTTTACTGCCACTGAAATTCTACAAAAAAAAAGATAATTGTAATTTTTAATAAAATATTGATTTTGGCCCTTACAGACCTTATAGCGTGGATTAGCGTGCCCTTATTTTTTTATTTTAATTTTACAAAAACCTACTAAAATTGCGACCTGTCTGTCTATCTGTCCATCGGCCCGTGTTTCACAGTAATTTTTTTCGTAAAACATGTAAGCTAGAAACATAAAATGTCGTAAAAAGTTGTAAAGTAATGCCCTCTTCAAAGCTTAGTGCAAAAATATTTAATGAGATATTTTTTAGGGGTGGACTCCCCATATCGGTAAGCATCCCTGAAAGAAAAAATTTCACCTAAGGCAGCCAATATGGGTCTTGATGATATCTTTTCAAAAGTGATCTTAAACTAACAATTTTGCTTCAAGGGGTGCAGGGGAAGGAGAAACTTATGAAAATATTTATATTCCCCCCTCACAATTGAACACTTTTGATCTAAAAATTCGTGGAGGATAGTCTTTAGAAGCTCAAGACCAACAAATTACTTCAGATGTGAAAAACCGATCAATTTTCTTAAGAATAGTAAGCGTTATATATCTTACGTTTTTGCCTATAAAATCATTTCGGGATCCTTAAATTTACAAATAGTTTTTATTTAAGTTTGTCAGTAGTAGTTGTACGTTTCCTGGAAATTTCACAATACTCGTAATTGAGCTATAAACTGCCAGGTTTAACAATTACAACAACATTAGCTCGCGATACTGGGGAGATACATGTTTGTAACGGACCTTGTCACTGCAAATATGTAATTATTTTATAAAACATTCAGAAATGGTTTATAATATTGATTTGTTTTCATTAATATTCAAGCAGTGGAGTCAAAATGCTTGAAAAAAGGCCCGGTGAATTTCAATACATAATAACCAGGATTTAGTTTTTCAAACTCAATTCATAGTATCTGTATACGCATCAAGTTTTGGTATTCAAAAGGTATTGTTTGACTTAACTAATTGGTTCACAAAAATTTTTTGGTAGGAGCACTCTCATGCTACTTCGACTTGATCTTAACTATAAATTCTCTTCTTTCATCAACTAGCCTTCCTTAAAAAGTCTAAAGCTTGAGATACTCGTATATTTGAACAGCCTGTATGCTACGAATATGAAACGGTGCACTAGTTAATAAACTTAAAATTCTAAGGTAAGCCAAGGTACTTTATGAAATATTTGCTTTCCATCTCCTCGATGCACCCTTTATTTGTAAAATAATTAGGCTTATTCTGATCTGGTCCTCTGCCTGTTGAATATTTTTTAATGTTCAACGCCAAATCAGTATGATAAATAGAAAAAAGTGATTCGAATAGTTAACACCCAGAGCACCTAATAAAGTTACTCTCTCACTGTCATCTATTTTGCCCATATGAAGGAAGACCATGGTATAAATTCATCAATGAAGCAATTAATAAGATTTACTCTTGACTCTCTAGTTAAGAAAAATTTTCAAGGAACTTCTGGAGCTTAACAAAAACCACGTGCACCACGTGGCAATAATCACAGGACTTTAGCAAGAATAGCTCCTAAAATGTCGTTAACCTGCTACAGGCCGGTCTTCATAATTGGGTTTTTTGAGAACTGATAGTGTTTTCCTGAGTTACACTGGATGTGTTCCATAATCTCATTCCTTATTCATTTCAGCAGGCACTGGATGTCAATTATGACAACTAAAAAGAGAAAGAACTTCGATCTCGCTAAAGATCCATGAAGAACTCTTCATCTCCAACCTCTGTTACAACCACAGAAGTCATCGTAGTTGCAGAAATTAGATTTTAGCAGAAGGGTGCTCAACCCGGGATTGCATAATGAGGCCACCTAGCGCTCAGTCGTGTCATGGGTCTTCCAGGACACCCTTTACTTGTGCTGTGTTACCCTGCATTTAACAGCACATCACCAAGGGAAAGGAAAGGAAGGGGGAGGACATCTTGAGATATAAAAAATAACTTTTAACGGATTCTTTTAGTGTATATTAAAATGAATGAAATTTAATGAAATTCTCAAATTTTATTAGCCACTAGTTTGGTCTAAAAATTCATTACACTGCTGCTCTTCTTATGTTTTCGCATTGTCTTTCCCAATTTCTGCAGAAGAAGAATGCGGATTTCATACTAACGGATTTGAGTTTGCTTGAAATTAAATTTACTATTCTCTATTGCTTTCAATTCAAGGATTCTGCTCCTGTCTCCAAAGGTGTCAATCTTTTTTGCACCAAACAATCTCACATTCACCATAACGACAGTATCGTGGAATAAATCCTCACTTCACTCCACAAGCTGGATGATTACTAACTGGCAGCGCCGTGAAAAGTTTTTTATAAATAGATGCTTAAAAAACGGTTGCTTTTTGATAACAATCCTGTTGATAATTTCCCAGAAGAGTGGTCACAGAGATTTGTTACATCTTAGCACTTGAGACTAAGGACTAAAATATTTCACACGATGGAGTCGCAAAGGTCGCCTTCACCATACAACCAAACACCAAGAATGATCGCCGGTAATAACGACACACAACTTTTTTTTATTTCACGCAAATCGATTAGAGCACACGACTTCTACTGAGAATTTTAAAAGCTGCAATAGATGCTCGGACAAATGTAATTTGACCGTAATACTCGATGGCAACTCCTCACAATACCACTCGAAAGTTTCTTGCATATTCTTCTAATCAAATCCCATTTCTCAACTACCAGGGCCGTTTACACTGCGATCACAATTAGCTTTTGCTTCTTTTTCAACAACGTTCCGGTTTCACCATCTTCAACCAACCTGCGAGCCCGCAATCTTTTTTTCTTTCCATCATTCGCTGCCGTAGAGAAGTAACGTAATTGAAGTTCAATACACTTCAATCCCGTTCCCTCTGTTCAGCTTTTCCCCACATCACATTCCCATTTGCATGATTGGCGATCTGCATTAAACCATGATAACGTTTCATTATATCCAAATCATCATACACACGGAAACAGTTACATTTGACGAAACTAAAAGATTTTCTTGCACCCGGGGAAACTCGAAACCGATAGAGAGTCCGCCGCACTATCATCTAAGCTAACTTCCGATAATCTCTCACTCCTCAAATAGTCAACTTCGATTTCGGGAAGCATCTGAAAGCTTGCATTAATATTATTGTAACGGGTAACGATAAACAATTTTGTTAGTAGGAAGGCAAGAATGACATTTTGTTAGTATAGCGGCAAATAAAGAATGAAACTTTGTTAGTGTTACTTAAGTTAAGTTACTAAGTTACTTAAAAAAATAGGGTAGGAAATAAAATATCAATGAAGATGGAGAATAAAAGAATAGATAAACGATTCAGTATTTTTACGAGCAAAAAGGAAGAAAGAAACAAAGATAGGAGTGCCCAAAAGAAGATGGAAGTTTCAATTCGTGAATGAGAGAATGCCGGTATGGCCGGAATATGCAACACCTCTTTTCTTTGTGCTGGCTAGTATCCTGATTTGCCTGCATCTTCGTGGTTTGTCAGTTTCACCTTTTGCTCTAACTCTTCATACGGTTCCTTATTATATTTAGCTTCTGAAAGCTAATAATAACCTCATAGTTAGTGTTCTGATTCTCAACTCTACAATACCCAGTGCGCCTCACATGAGGCTTGTGGATTTACTACTTCTATAAAAAAATTTCCCTGGCTAAAATAGGCTGAAATCTGTCCTTTCATTTTAAAGTAATGGACGGTCACTATTGACACAAACATTTTGATTATCCTTCTTCTTAGCACTACTGCCCCTTTCGGGCCTTCGCTTCCTGCAAACAGCGCCTCTAACTGTCTCGGTCCGTTGACCGCGTCTTCCAATTCCGAAATCCGAGCAGCGATGAATTGTCTTCGTCGACGCAGTCAGACCAGCGTTTCCTCGGTTTCCCCACTGGCCGCCGGCCTTCAGTTCTCCCAACAAATACCTTCTTGGGTATCCGTTGTTCGTCCATACGATTCATGTGTCCAGCCCATTGCAGCCTCCGCAGTCTTACAATCCTTGAGGCCTCCGGTTCGTCAAAAATTTCATACAGCTCATGGTTGTATCCAATTCGCCATTGGTCCCCGTCTAGCTTCGCTCCAATTATTCGCCTCAGGACCCGTCGCTCAACGGCGTTCAATATATTTGCGTTTGCTTGGGTTAGGGTCCATTTTGATTATGGATTTTGATAATTGGTTCTCGAGAATTCGTACCCTGACCAATAAAAGGGATGGAGCTCCAGGATTTTTCGGACTTGATGAGTTTAGCATCATTACCAAACTCTGTAAAAAGTCAAAAGCGATGGATGACCTCGCTAAAGCGTTTTTTAGCAGCCAACGCTCGTGGCAAAGTATTTGACTATTTATCCTTGAATTCTCTTGTTGTTTCTCGATTGATCCCGGGTTAATTTTGAAAAATTTCGTGCCCCAGTTCAACTCAATATCGTGCTTCTGAACAATATCTATTTTCGATATATACCTAGACCTTCTGCTGATAACTTCCTGGTATTCTCTGGCTAGTAAATTTTGTTTGAACATTCTTATCATGAGCATAGATTAAGGCAATTGACCTCTCATTTCACAAAGCAACGTTTCAAAGGAATCATTAAAAATAACTTTAAATTCTCACTTTTATCTTTTCCACCATAAACCGAATCGTCACTTAACTTTAAATCATATCTAATGAAACTACATGCATATTTACCTAACAGTCATAACTTTTCCCAACCAAATATCTAAAGAAACCATGAAAATTCAGTTGCGTTTTCACAACGACTATTTCCGAAAACTTTAACCGTTTCATTACCAACGTAAATACAAATCCTGCTTAAAACTTTGTATCCATCATATGTCACGCAATTTGAAGGAAAACCAATAGGAGGGTATGCATGTATACGAGAGCGAGTTTGAAATCTTTAGAGTGGCTTGGTGTCCGTTCCCTCAAATGCTGAACACTACGAGTACTTCTCAGTTCGACATTTCAACTAACCCACCCTGTAAAGCCACAACAGAAAGATTTCCGCCAATGTGGTTTTCTTACGGTGACGCAGCGGACGGGGGTAGGGAAGGACAAGGATGGGTAATGTAAAGGACTTAGAGAGCTTCAGCCTTCAACTTACTTCTTGATAAAATTTCGAGAGAGTCTACACTTCATTTTCAAGGTGTATTTGGCTTGGAAGGGGGTGGCTGATAAGCTTTGCTTGTTGAGATCTATTCCTGGGCTTCTATTTGTGTTGGCAAAAAGCAGGTGAAGATCTGCTGGCGGTGGTGTTGGAGTAATTGGCGGAAGAATTTTCAATGTGTGTTATGTTTGCGGTTTAGTAGGAATCAAGAAAAATTCAGAAACAATGACGTCCTTAAGACTTCCAAGTTGATAGGATTCTTTGGAAGAAGAAAGTTCAAAGTGCCATTCGAGAATGGAATCAGAAACTTTCTTCAAAAGTGCAGAAACTCTTATCAAGATCAACCGACGACAAAAACCAGGAAATATAGTTCCTATTTTAAAAAGGATATTTTACGTTATGTCACAAACTGTTATCTCAACTGTCACACTTCTATTACACACTCAACCACTAACTTAAGTTTTGAGTACCAACTTTGAAAGTTGGCTGAAGGAGTGAAGCGGCACTAGGAGGAACTTTCAGGTCAACTACCTATCCATATTGGAAAATCGTTAAACTGAACGCTCTAAGTGAAACCCACCCTCGATTCCTTGCATCGCTCGTAAACTACAAATAGCATTCACTTTAAACTTTTAAGCAAGCACATAAAGTATGGTAACACCGAAAGCAAGTTTGAAAGTTGTCACCGTAGTCGTTTTCGTCACGTTCTTCCTTGGTGAAGGAACGCTGCTGCTGTGGCTGGTAGCAAAAGGAGACATAAATGTGAGGAGCAAACAAGAAACGGAGATGAAGTACCCTAAATGTTTATCGATCGGTTTTTAAACAACAATTACAGTAAATTAGATTTCCATGACAGGAAACAGCGGAAAAGAGGTTCTACCACCCCCACGTGCCCCACTCGTGAATGAGTGCGAGCGCGAGTGCGGCGTTTATACAATACGAAGCGGTGATGGCAATCAGGAAAAGACAGAGTCGATAGCCTAGAGGGTGAAAATGGTGGCTGCAATTATATTGTCGACGTCGAAGTTGAAGTCGACTCCAACAGAGGAACCTTGTCGTCGACATCGTTGTCGATGTTCACCAACGACGACTGTTGTTGGTTTCGCGAGGTGACTCAAAATGAATTCCTGTAGCGTTCGAGTGCAAAGAGCTGGCTCCACTCTTCATGTTGAGACCGAGGCGCCCCCGCGTTGGTGTTTTCCACTTTACAAGGTAATCTGATGGGTGTTTTTCCCATGAACGACACTGTTTTTCACCCAAAATATATCTGTGCAAACTTTTTAAATTACATTATCTTCTCAGTTTATTTATACGAAAATTTTTGTTTTTCATCTCCTCGCCTAGGCGGTGTACACGGAAATTATGTTTTAAATCCTCTTATGTAGCTACTTAAAGGATATAACACATAAGGAGGGTGTATGTGAAGCGACACGCGAGAGGTTTAATTAAAATTGCTCTTAGGAAATTTCGCATGGTGTAGTGCTCATGTTAAGGTAAGATGAGATGCAACGACATCATATGGGTAATCATGGATATTACTAGCGTAGTATCTATTTGCAGTTTCAAGGATATACACTAGATTATAGTTTGTATTGATTGACTATGGAAGGTTAGTGATTATTAACTGCTCTAAACTCGAGATGTGATAACTATATTACTCTGTTCAATTTAAAAAATTTAATTTCCTATCTGCTGACATTAGCAAGCATTTTTTCGTGATTTTCAATTAAACAAGCTAGTATTTATATAATTATGGTTCCCATTCACTCACGAACAACATATAGTAATAATATATCAACCTATATCCCAGACTTAGAAAAAAACACTACGGCCCCTTCAGGGCTTTCGCTTAGAGATAATTAGAGTATCTCATTATCATGATCGAATCTGTCGGTCAGTATCACGCTTTGGCGATTGCCCGTCCATTCAGCTACGATACGTTTTGATTTTTAAACCAGCACGGATCATAACTGAACGGGCTTGCAGTCCGTCCGAAGAATCTTCTTCTTCTTCTTTCTAGCACTACAGCGCCTCTCGGGCCTTCGCTTAGAGATAGTTAGAGTATCTCATTTTCATGACCGTATTCATTTTTTCGGAAGTTGGTGTGGTCAATACCATGCTGCTGATATGATCTGATTAAATCAGTACATATCGCCACTGAGTGAACACTCGTAGTCTGTCCGAAAAATCCCCTGAACTAAATCACGCTGCTCCCAAAGAGATTTGAACCTGGGACGTTCGGCTTATGCGTTCATGCTCTCACCATTAGACTACACAGACTACTCCGTCCGAAGAATCACTCGAACTAAATCTCGTTGCAGCGAACGTGAGTCGAACAAGGGACCTTCAGCTTACGGGATGGGTCCTCTAATTACTACACCACGCGGACTATATATCCCAGATATTAAGATATGGGTATTGTAGAATCTGATATACTAATTATCACATTAGGCCGTCTCATCACTCAGTAAGAGGTCATAAAGTTTGGGTCACCGACTTGCATGCAATCTATTGTAATAAAAGCTTTAACTTTTAGGAACTGTGGTGATTGGGAGCGCTTAAGTCCGTACAGGACACGGGTTCCGATGTTCTGGCTTAAAAGGTTAGCAAGCTATAAAGCTTCGTTTTGCGACCTCATATTCGTGATGTCAGCTATCTACTCATTGCATCATATGAGACAGGTTCATTCGTCGCACTACGAAGCTACACTGCAAAATATTTATCACACACACTCTACAGTACTGCAAATCCCGCGCAATTTCTATTGTCTTTATGACATACAATAAATAAAGGAAGGAGGCCATTACATTTCAAGGGGAAATGCGACAACACACAAGGTATCAAACGTAAAGATGGCACATGTGGCTAAAGTGAACTACTCATCCCTAGCTGAGTTACAGAAACCTAAGAGGTGTTTTCTTACTTAGATAGTTTACCCTTAAAAACCACTAGCTTTGTTCCTGTAAACAGTTTTGACGAGTAATATGTATAGTGTCAGAATTTTTTGCTGCGGTACGTACAAACGTTAAAATAAAATCGATTTTACCTTAAACCACAGAATTTATTTAATAAAAATACCTTTTTATTAAATAAATTCTGTGGTTTAAGGTAAAATCGATTTTATTTTAAGTTTTGACGAGGTTATTCGCTTTTCTCAACTGGAACGGCCACAGCGAATCATCTCGGGGCACTTTGACTGCTTATTTGACGGGGACCTCCCTCTGTCTGTCTTTTTGTCCGTTAGTTCATCGGTCAGTCAGTCCATTTGTTCGTCTATCTGAAGATTCATAATAGAACCTAACCTGCGAGCTATTCTATGCACCTCTTTATATTTTTTGAGGCAAATGTCCATAGTGTTCCAGTTCAGCTATTGCTATCTATGACTAGACCACCTATCATTTGCTTCAATGACATCACTTCAAAGGTTGATTGACAATCAACTGGCAAATGAAAATCGTAAGCTTTATATGCAAAAATTTCAACTTTATCCTCTTAATATATTTCGTGGCACCCCAGTGAAACGTGAGATCAAAACTGTTTGATCAGCGACAGATAATGTAAATTTTTTAAGTTTTTAGAAATGCTTCTAGCGGCTTACAGAATATTTTTCTAATGGCGAGAACAAGAGAAGATCAAGTCAAAACTGCAGTGACTGATTCGATGGAAGGTCCATAAAATACCAAAATCATGTGTTATTATTGTTGTAATTGGAGAAATTTCAAACGGCTATAACTTTCGCGTACATCATTCGATTTTCATCAAACTTACAAAGTTTAGGAACCCTTAATAGGACTACGTAAATATCGAATTTCGTTCAGTTTAAGTGTCCGATGCGATTTTATTGGGGAAAATGTGAAATTCGAATATCATACTATTATTAACATAGTTGAACGAATTTCGACTTCTAAGGTATTTGTTGTACTCATAAACACCTACCACCATAATTTTATTCAGATTTTTCGGATCACAGGTGTCCGAACGCGAGGGGGGGCGACCAATTTTTCGTGTATTTCCCCTCCCTTCGCGTCCCTTAAAGCAAAAAGTATCATATTAAGACCCGTTTTGAAAAGTTTTCATCAAGACTTTTTATTTAATACCCATATCGGCTACCTGTGATGAAATTTTTTTTTTTTCAGGGCCACTCCCCTATATGGGGAGACCCTCCCTTAAATACCTTAGAAAATTTTTTGTAGTTGAACTTTCAAGAAAGCACCACTTTACACCTTCATACAAAATTTGATGTTTCTAGTTTAAGTAATTCGCGAGAAAAAGTGCTGTGACACACGGACAGACAGGTCGCGATTTTAGTTGGGTTTTGTAAAATTATTTTACGAAACCCTAAAAACTCACTGAAGCTATGTGAAGAAAGATTTTCTCATAGGTTAAGATTCCAAAACTAAGTTGGTTATCATTGAGTAACCTGAATTAAGTCCTGAAATAATAATAATAATAAAAGTCGGTGGTATTAAAGCTGCGACTAGTGTTGGTCTGCTTTAGAGACTATGCTTGCACCACCGAATAGAAATATACAAAAAGCAAGCTTTGCATCTTCTCAAATTCAACCATGTGGCTTGTATAGATATAGTTTAAATGGCTTGTATGGATATAGTTTAAAACAAGTTTTTATATGAGATCGTGAAGCTAATTTTGCGAATTCATACACACCTTTCCTTCTAAGTGTATCTATTCTCTGGTTTGCTCTATGTGTGGTATTCAAGTGATATATGTAATCTGTTAGCGAAACATCTCTTTGCAAGTTTAGTGAAGATTCTGATGAATGTTAGTGATTCTGTTGTTGAGTAATGAAATTTAAAGCAATACAAGGGCAGGTGGATAAAATAAATAAAATATACTATTGAAAACACGGTAATATGCAGATTATTTACAATTCTTGTCTTAAATGGACATTCCGACTGAAATTCTTTTTGAAATGTGTTAAAAGCCATACGTGAAGCACTCGTGCGCCTTTCGGTTTTCAAACTTTATAGTGAACCTTAATAAATTCGTAATTTTCTGCTAGCATTGTCTTGCGCTGATTGATGCAAACATTACGACTACAGTTTTCAAACTCTTCCAATACTTTAATCCCAGCCCATAAATTGTGCAACTCCTTCTACTACTTCTTCTTCTTTATAGCACTACAGCCCCTCTCGGGCCTTCGCTTAGAGATAGTTAGAGTATCTCATTTTCATGACCATATTGATTTTTTTGGAAGTTGGTTTGGTCAGTACCGTGCTCCCATGTGCTTGCCCAGCTATGATATGATCTGATTAAATCAGTACATATCACTACTCAGTGAACACTCGTAGTCTGTCCGAAAAATCCCCTGAACTAAATCACGTTGCTCCCAACGAGACTTGAACCTAGGACCTTCGGCTTATGCGTTCATACTCTAACCACTAGACCACACAGACTTCAAATTGTGCAACTAATTGCGTCAAAATATTTAAACATAACCTTCTAATTACTTGTTGGATAAACGGTTTACATCAGGGCATAGAAAGCAATTTGCGAGTATTTAGAATACTTTGAAAAAGTTCAAATAACAAAGGATTTCCTTTTAAATCGTTGCAATTAATTTATCCATTTATTTATTTATTTTATTTTTTTTTCATAGAGACCCTGGTATTACGGAATGCATACTCATTCTTTCCTCAGTGGGAGACTAGTAAACTTTATTAACTGAAATGCATTCTGAAATACCCCGGTGTCTGCAATAAAACTTTCTAAATTACTTACTACTTATTGAAACGAAACCTTATTTATTTTATCTGGAAACGCATCGAGTCTTGCTTATTTTTGTAATATAACGCGCTTGAGTCATCTCCAGTAACACTACAAATACGTCCGCTTAGCAAAATAAGCAAGACCAGACGGCTTTTTCAGATAAAAGAGAATTGGCCTGCAGATATAAAACAAACAAAAAAAATTGACTTATTTTTTTTAGTTTAACTATTTCATTAAAGTTTGTTAAAGCGCTTGGCAAGGATACTTCTTGTTGAAGACTGTGTTTTGGCTAAAATTCAATTAAAATGCCTTATTTTAATGGCAATTATCACAACTATCAATCCACCATTAATATTAATGGTAAAGATCGTTATGTTATCCATATATTGCTGTACAAACATGCACGAATAAGCAATGTGTACATAAAAATAAAAAAATATCCTGTTGTTGCGTGTTCTGCAGCCTATTAATTAAGTTTTTTGTGAAAGTAAGCACTGTCTTTGAATTGAATTAAATTTCCTTAGTCCCGGGAAATTTTAATCAAAATAATCACTTTTCACTTCAGTTTGACTATCACCTTCACAGCTTTTCGTTTCTCGTATATCGTCACCGGTTATATAGAGATTCTACTAATCATCATGTATGCGTCTCGCGGCGCTTTATATAGGGTCATCAATAAAACTTTTTAATGTTCATTGACAACGTCAAGTGTTTTTAACTACCAACCACAAACTTGTTGTTGTTATAATAACACAAGCACCAATGATGTCATACATGTTTTTAATTACCAGCCTCCTACTTGTTGTTTTTTAATGACGCAAGCTACCGATGTCATCAGTGCGATTGGTTGGCAGTCCCATATTTGTAGTTATAATAATGACGAAAGTGCCTGAATGACGTTTGTGTCAATCATTTAAGCAAGTTCGTGATCTTTCCATTGATGGTTCATTTTTGCCGTGTCAATTTTTCCTTTTTTAATGATAGAGTTCTAACGTTAACACGGCCAAGCACCAGTAGCTTCCGAGTTTGTGGGAACACCTAGTACTATGACCTTGTTATCTTTTGATTTCACGAACTTGCAGCCTGTTTGTAGCCACTTTTTCAAATTTCAAAAATCTATCAATATTATTTTTATGTAAAGGTTTTTTTTTAAGTTGATTGTATAAAATAGTAGTTCTCAGATCAAACTGATATAATTTAATTTCATTAAACACTACCAGTGTGAAAACTATATAAATCGATACGTACTCATTCAATACGTTTTTTAAGACTTTATCGTATATATCATTCCAATTCTCCTCTAACTTAACAGTGACTTATTTGTAAAACGATTTTTGTTTCGTGTGGAAACAGATCCCAACTTCGAAACCTATGACAAAATTGAAGTTATAACTTTCTCTTTGGGAGTGTCTTTTTGAGGCTTGCAAAAGGTCAGATCCAGAGGATAGGGTGAATTTTTAAGCTATTTGAAACCCAATTGATTTACTTTTACTATCACATGTGACACCGTCATTAACCTTGCGATTTCTTCCTTGAAATACACTTATAACACCATACAATATTTGCTAGTGATAGTTTCTCCGTTTTTATGATAATCAACTAAATCCCGAAATACGGAGGCCAATCGTCTTTATGGATATTTTAGATGACATTTAATTTAGGTGTGTAAGATTTATCCACTTATAAATTTTTTTTTATCTCACTTACAGTTTCATACAGCGCTCTGAATTGCCAATGTTCACTTCAAAAACAACTTACGCATGCTCAAATATTCTTGTAAAAACTCTACCTTCTGATTCCTTAAAGGATTTAGCCACCAACACCAATTCAATTCATGATCAGCCAAAACTATTTAAAATACTCTTTGTATGCTTTCCAGCACAACTGCCACATTCACGTAAGCAGCGATTCCAGCACTATCGATATTTTTGCCATTGCATTCCAACTCAGCTAACCAGCCAAAGATAGTGGATTTCCTTGATGTAATGTCCTAATAATGCTTATCAAATGACTGTTTGGCTTCAACAGATTAACCATCAAAAATCCATGTTCGATAGCCAAAAAAATTTTTTTTTTGAAAACAAAACATTTGCTCCGCTAAAATGCAATTGAATTCTAAACAAACCTTCAAATTATCATGAAATGAAGCGTTTTTCCAAAAATAATTTGGATTCGTTAATAGTAGTCCCATATTGATTGAGGCTTATTGAGCTATATAATTTTCTACAGGAGTGACAGTTTCATCTTCTCTACCATACAGCCGCCTAACTCTGTGGATCACTAAACTTGCATTCAATATTTGACTGTCTCATATAGCTTTACTTGACATCGTTGTCGTTGTTGTCGCGCTACAGCCCCTCTCAGGCCTTGACTTCCAATATTCAACGCATACAGCTTTCTTGGTCCATCAAACCACATCCTCCAATCCTGAAATCTGAGTAGCTTTCGGCTGTTTTCGTCAACAGTGTGAGAACAGACTGGTCTGCATCCTTCAATTTTCCAAGCGAATACCTTTCTAAGTAAACTTTCTTCGTCCAACCACTGAACATGGACATCCAATTGCAATCTCCGTTGCTTGATGACTATAGAACTCTCTAGCTTGTCCAAAATTACCTACAAATCATGGTTGTATCGTATTAGCCAACAATCTGCTTCTGTTTCAGCCCCAATCATTTGCCTTAGGACCCACCTTTCGAAGGCATTTAAAATGTTTGAGGATGTTTGCATTATGATCCACTTCTCACTACTACAGCACAGCACATGTCTTATCAGATATTTGTATACTTGAAGTTTTTGTACAACCCCGTTGACATTCTCTCTATTGATGGTTGCAACACGCTTTCTTAATTTCGTTTCCTGGCTTGTACTTTACTTCTAGTTTTTGACTCGCTGACTTGCTTTGCTTCTTGGAGCAGTTTTGGCAAAATTTTTTCAGCAAATGTAAGAATATTTACGTGAATAGGCCACATTTAGGTTTATTTCATATAGCAGCGTACCTCGGGTATCAGTAGAGCTTTTCAGATCACATAGCCCAAAGCTAGATTAAATAGGCTAGGCTATATCGCTGCTTCAGTCCAACCCCTGTGCCAAGGGCAAAAGGTTTGTTTACTCTGACTTGGGACGTTACTTACATCATAGTCATTTTGGTAAGATGGACAAATTTCATAAAGATGTATTCAATACTGGTCGTATACCTTTACAAAAATATTCTCCTGGATAAAGGCCAATTCCAGAATTTCATCAAAGTCGTTAGCAACTGACGTAGTTTGGAGCCGCTCAATGTCAATTTTTTGTAAATGGCCTTAAATGACTTGAAAAAAACGACATCAGGACGTATATTTCCCTACTTGACAAGTATATACGTCCAATATACTAGCGACTTATCTTTTTGGACCAGCACGTGGCCGGTTCGATTGGTTGTGAATCGATCAGGTGACGCACGTAGCTTATTGATTCGCTTGTGTAGGAAGTATGTCAAGCTTATTTTTCTGATCTCCTGTCGTTCCTCGACGCATCTCTTCATTATTAAATTTTACGTTAAAATCATCCATTATTATTTTTATATTGATTGCAGACAATGGGCTTTTTCAGACGCAGCGTTAAAAGCCAGCGTTAAACAGGTTATATGGGCAAGAAGAGTGAGAGGCATTGAGGGAACCTGATGGTAAAAACAAGCCAACATTTTGTAGGGTGAACGAGCGTAACGCACATACACAAACGCATTTTGTTGATCATTTGGTGGGGGAAATTTTATACAAACGCCGGTAATCATTCCGAATTGAACATTCGGTGAAGAAGGTAGTCGTCATGAAACGATTGCCTTTCTTTAATTTGCGTGGGAAAATGGATGCGTGTACGCGAGAAGCTACGCGTTATTTAATAAATCTATAAAAGCGGAGGCCATGCTCAATTTCAGGAAACAACACAACGAATATCTCGATTTCAATAGAGTTAAATTGCCTATTGTAAATCCATAGAAAATTAACAGTACGCATAATCTTTATAGAATCGCATTATAATATGCCAGTTGACAACACAACAAGAAAAATATGCGACTTAAAAGGATATTCAAATTTGGAATATATTTTTTAGAAAGCGAAAAAACACGGAGGTTCTAATAAATCCAATAGAAGTTTGAATCGACAAACTTTAACAATCAAAAAATACATTTTTCATTCCAGTTTTTGTTACCTCGTGCACAATTCAAGGCTAAAACATCAATTCTCAATCGCTTATCTCTCTCTCTCTTCGCTTTCATGTTGTCCGCACGACGTTTAACGATCAAATGATCCTTTTGACACATACACTCGCAAGACGTCTATCGTATACAAAAATAGGTTGGCTGAACTATGCAACGTGTAAACATAAGGGCGTAAGCGCGAAACCTGTTTGGATATGGGTTTTTACCATTCCCGTGTGAAAGAGCCCAATGAATCAAAGAGTTTTTCTACCTGAGTGGAAATTCAATTTACGCAGTCATTAGGCCCTAACTAGACATGCTTAAACGGGTCAAATTGTTTGCTAAATGCATGCGTAAAATGAAAAGAGAGAGAGAGAGTTTCGACCATAGATATAGAGAGTACTGGATCCGCAACCGGTCGTGAGAGCCGAAGCAATTGGCAACCTTCGCTAAAGTTGTGTGAAGTTTAGGTTTGAGGTGATATGCTTTTAATTTAGCACTCTATTCACGGCGAAACACGTTCACATTTAAAAAGTTTTTAATTTTAAAGATCGCGCGTACGTAATCGGAACTTTAATTCACTGTTTTAATTAAAAATTTACGAAATTTCCATCCGCTTTGACACATGAGTTTTCCCGCGTGTTTCGCGCTCTTTTCGATTTTCTTTTGCTTTGACGTTCGAGTTTTCCGTGAGAGTCGTTTGTTGTTTGTACTCAAACTGTTTTCCGAATGATAACGAAGGCGCGATCGTGTGCACGTGAAATGAAATTTCGTTGGTGTGCGCGGGTGTCAGTGGGGAAGCGATTCTTCTGAAGAGAGAAAAACAAAAGGGGAAGCAGTGGGAACCATATACTTTCGAGAGCGTAAGTTATTTATAACTTATTTATGTGGCAAATTTGCTTCTCACATGGACGAGTACACAGATTCTCGTTGCTCGTCCATTTGTTTATATGTCTTTGGTTTCGACCCTTTTCCATCAAAACTCCATAGCAAACAATGTTCAATGGTATGTATCTATGGCGTATGTTCCAAAGATTTGCAACTCTCTCAAGAAGAAATTCAGCAAAGCCAATCTTAGGATTGTGCACAATAACACCCATAGAGTTGGCTCAATCAAAAAAGGTTTTAAACAGTCATTTTTCAATTCAAGTAGTGCAGGGGGAGGGGAAATGTATGAAAATTTGTTTCCGAGCTCAATTTATGGAATTTATGTATGAGTCAAGATTTGATATTCAGAAGTACAATTTGCTAATAATTTTACAATACCCTTCTGGCAGGAGCACTCTCCTGCTATTTTTACTTATTTCTTCCGTTTTTCCTTGGACTTCATTACAGCATTTTTTTCTGTTCGACCTTTTCGTATTTTAGTCGCTATTTCCCTTTTTGCAGACCCAAAATCAAGTATAACATTTTTGTCAACTTTTATTCTACGTGCATTCACTTCGTTCTTTTCCTTAGCTTCTCTTAAAGCGATAAGCTCATTTTTGTAGGGTTTCGAATGACTTCATAAAGCCGTAATAATTGCTGTCTTTCCTTTCGCTTGGTAGCCCTCCGCTTTGGTTTGTTTTCCTTAGGTAGCGACATTATTCTTTCTAGAGTAGTAGCAATAAATATTGACGAACAAGGCCTTTCAGGCATCCAAGAATACCTAGCTTCTAGAGAATTTGACCTGATAAAGCCTGGGGTATTTTCCGTCTGTTCTGGGTTTGTTAAATTTGTTGAGCTTTTTTGATGATGGTGGTGTCTGTAAACCAGGTAATTTAATAACAGACTGAACATTATGGGAATTCATGCCTGTCATCTCAAGTTCTTCATTGCCAATCAGGGATAGATATGCTCGTGGAGAGTTTTGTGAACTATTTTTTGCTCGCTAACCAGTGGGATTATGGGTTACTTCTGGGGTTTCCGAGTTATCTGATGTTATAGCTAGAGCAAAATTCACGTCGGCAAATATATTATCAAAAGACCAAATGCCTGTAGCCCTGAAGAAGATTGTGGCAGTGGTTACGACTTTTCCAAGTACTCCAGCCATCTTATATTGACCTACTACTCTAGCTGGGTGGCCCCGCAATCAATGTTTCACCCCATTGCTATAATAAACACTGAGTGACTTCATAAAGCCAACATCTAGTGGCTGGAGACGATGCATGCGTTGAGGTGGGAACCGCAATAAGATCACTCCATTTTCACGTGCTGTATCGATTACCTGAAATGATTTTACGTGAGTTGCATGTCCATCAAGCAACAAAAGCACTGGATTTTCTTAACTGGCATGCAACCATTGTATAAATCTCTTCAGCTAAAGTACGAATAGGTGGTTCTGAATCCAGCCAAATTTATGGCATTCTTCTCGTGAGCTAAATGGTGTCCCATCAAGCATTCACTTTCTAGGAAAGATGATAAATGTTGGCATATAATTACCGACTGCACTAAAGCAAACAGTGGGATTCATTAATTTTCTTCTTTCTGCAGAAGTTAAAGTACCAACTTACCGCTTCCCGGTAGAAGCAGGAATCTTGCAGTGGTTTTTGGGGACCCTTGAAACACCTTTTTCATGCACATTGAATATACGATGTGGTGATAGTTTATGTTTCTCATAAATTTCTTCCAAAAGCCCTTAAAATTTTCTGACAGCCACCTTGTTAAAACCAATTGCTCTAGCTACGGAGGTGGATTCCGATGTCCTGTATCTAATATATGGGTGTCTCTTCATAAAACTCTTCAGTTAGTCAAGTCCTACTAGATGTGTATCTTTGTAAAAATTATGAGCTATGTAATTTCGTGAGTCTTCTCAATTCAAGGGAAGTCAGACCATGAAATCTCGCTTCCATTTCCTTTATTTATATATTAAACCAATTCTTCCCTCTGTTCAGCAGAAAATACAGTTCTGTAATGCGCCAATTAATAGTATCATTATGATCACTCCGATGCTGAGAAACATATCGTTCAAGGGTTGTCTGTAGAACGCCGTGGGTCGTTGCAGCGTTTTCATATCCCATTTTCATCGACACGGCACTTTTTATTGCTTTTTCTATGCATTCTGAGATGACCAAAATGTTGATTTGTGGTTTTTTATGCGTCCGAACCATTTTATCTGTAACGAATACAGATATAAGTGCAAATATAAAAGTAACCACCTATATATTGATAAATAAACATGATAAGCAATTTTAGGAATCAATAAGGGGCAAAGCAGGGCACAGTACAGTACAATACCCCAATATGCCTCATGCATGCTTATCCACTTTATTCCAACCACCTTGAACAACAAAACATAGACAGCGTCATCTTAGCTTTGTACCAAAGCGATTCTTGAGCCCAGATATAAAATTCTGTGAACTGGATGAATACTTGACCAGTGATTTTTAACCATGATTACACCACTATATTCTAAAATAATCTACACTGAATTTGATGCAAATTTTTAACAAAAACTCAGTTTCTCAATCACTTAATGGTATCCTTTCCACCATGCATTCATTTGTTTCGAAGTTGATAGGGAAACCCCACTATGCTCCGGTACCTCGCACATCAGAGTCCATGTTTCACTTCCATATAACAGCACAAGTTTGAATAGTAATTTAAGGAGCTTATTTTACCTGTGCACAACACTGGAAAGTAGAGCATTTATGTGGCATCCAATTTCATCCCTTTTGGTGCCTCTTCTATACAGTTTAGCGCCAAGGTAGATAAGGATATACTATGGTCAAGTTTTGTTGGACTGGAGTTTTCTTTCTCGTTTAAGTCATGAGTTCAGTTTTCATTTCATTAACTTGTAGGCCAATTCGCTTTGCTCCAGATTCTGGACTCAGAAATGCTCCTTTGGCACCCGAGATTGAACGTGACATAATATTGACGTCATAAGTATACATATGCTACTAATTGTGTGGACTTGACCGTTAGTGTGCCAGAGGTTTCAGCTGATGGCTTCTTGATGACGTGTTTCAGCTCAATATTAAAGCGCATTGGGACGAGCTCATCCCCTAATTTTAAGCCTGGTTTCATACTGAAGCTGTCCGTTAGGTCGTAGGTTACCTTGACCTGCGACTCTGTGTTTAGAATCTTGACGTTGACCATGCGGACTAGTTCTGTTGGAATGTCAAATCAAGCAATAATTAGTGCAGAGCATTTCTGTCGACACTGTCATATGCTTCATTGAAGTCTATTAACACTTGCTCCAAGTCGATGTTATATTCCCAGCACTTTTAAAGTACTTGCTTAACTGAAAGCCTCGCTGATACATTCTTATCATACTTTTATAGTACGCCTTTCATTTTCTTCCAATGATCTGGGAGAGCACTTTATCAGACGTACACAGCAACGAGATGCATCTATAATTTTCAAAACCATAACTTGTCTCCCTTATAGTGTAGAGGGCATATTATAAGGTGCGTACGGTATTTGAGGACAACTTGAGAGTAAAATTAATTAGCTTGTATTTTTAACAAAATTTAATGAAATTTCAGGAATTTTTTGTACAACGTCAAATTAATATATGGCTATAAAATTATTCAATAAAATCGCCACTAGCAGCAATAACCTCTTCGATCCGGGTCCGGAACGATTACATGCCCGAATCAAATGCTCCTTGTTCATATTGACAATAATGGCATTATAGCAGTCTTCAGCGAAGAAGTGGTATTATGACGACGCTTATTGGTCTCACGCTCAACTATGCTCCATACGTAACAATCCAAAGAATTAAGGTCTGGGAAGCTAGGTTGCCATAGGTTTGGTGTTATGTGGTCATGAAAATTTTCGGCCATCCAATCTTGTGTCGCCATCACTTTATGTGAAGGAGCAGAGTCTTGTTGAAAAATGTATAGTCTGCCTCCGCTTACATTGTCTATCCAGGGTTTCACTACCGTCTCCAAAACCTCGATGTATACAGCAAAGTTCACTGGAAGTCCTTGAGTAAAGAAGTGCGGTGCCATAACATGCCCTTCGTTGCTGACAACACCTAAAACCACAACAGTGGCTGGAACTATTGTTTGCATAGCAACAGGAACCTCTGTAGGATTTGAACATAGCCATCTGTCATTTCTGCGATTGGTCTTTTGATCTTGATCAAAATATTTTTCGTCGGAAACGAACCATAACATTTTGGGCGCCTCAGGGTGTTTGTTCCCGTGTTCGTTCCAAATGAACTATCCTCTGCGCATCACGTTAGACTTATACCGAAGGTCTTCGTGGACAACTCTACGCATAAGGCGCTCAGAAACATGAAGCTCACTCGCAAGGACCCTCATTAATTTTGAAGGGTCCTCATCTATGATTGCTTCTACTTGCTCTAAAAATTCTGCAGATCGGACAGTGTCAGAACGTTGTTCGTGCTTTTTGCGTTTTGCAACCGATTTTGTTTCACCTCCTGATGCTTCCAATTTACGTGGAATCGTATTCACGAATGAACGGGCGCAATTAAGAAAATTAGAGATCTCTAAATTTGTATGGTTGGCACATATAGCGAAGATGACAGCATGTCTTAATCTTTTTCTGAATTCATATAACCCTATCTGTACTTCATCTCTGGTTAGTGATAAAATTGGGACCTCTTGCTCTTCTTCTGAAATGCTTACAATTTCAGTAGTTTTTGGAGAAGCTGTTAATGGCTTCTGAAAATATTGCAGCAATTTTTTTAGTTTCAACTGGCATACCTTTAATTGCTCCTTATGCACTTTTGCAAAGACTTTATTTGTGGGTTGAAGCCATTTCTAAGTTTTTCAATAGAGGCATATCCAAATCAGTCTTCATTTAAAACCATGTTTTCGCTTATCTATTGAACCTTGATGTTGATGGTCAATCGTTGCTGTCTTTAGTTCATGTTTGGCTTGTTGTCGGAGGGTGTTGTATTGTTCTTCTTTGGCCCGAGTTGGCCTCAGGATGTATTCGTTGTAAGCTTGATTCCTTTTCTCAGCCGCTTCCTTTCATTCTTCGCCTTACAAGGCATTCCTACTTTTTTACCGGTGCCCGAAGACACTTCTGCCACTTCTGTTACTGCATATCTTACTGTCTTCCACATAGTTTGGATGTAATCATTACTTTTTCTTGCTCACAGGGATATGTTAAGGCAATTTTTGAGCGCTGACATGTACAGGACGCTACTGAGCTATCATTTAGCATGTGTATCTGCTACGTTGGACAAATTTATCTTCCATTTTTACAGCTACTAGAGATGCGGCATCGAAATTTAACCCTTATAAGGTAGTAGTCCAAATCAAAGACAGCGACCCGAAACGAGCGTGTGTTGAGAATACTGGTGACCGCTCGTTTCTGCATGAGAACATGGTTGATCTGGTTGAATGTTTGGTCGACTGGGGATATTTACGTGTTGTGAATGCCTCGATGCAGGAGCTTACTATGAACTTCTGCTAGTAACGATGTCTATCTAGCCCAGTCATATTAGGTAAAAAAAGGGGTCAACCTCGGAATGAAAGATAATAAGCTGCAAATTGGTATGAACCTTTGTTTTGTCATTCTAAATGTTGTCTCAAAAGTCACAATCGTTATCGTGTTCGCGTCTCAAGATATTCAAGGTCAAAGGTCACAAAAATCGGTTTTTCGCGAATATCTGGCTTCCTATCGGTTAAATGAGATTTGCATTTATTATAAAAGTTGTAGGCTATAAAATTCCCTACAACTTTTGTTTAAACTTTTTTTTCATACGACCAACCGTTTTGAAGGTAGAGCGCGAAGAGTGCA
Source organism: Odontomyia ornata (assembly GCA_963969285.1). Lineage (NCBI taxonomy): Eukaryota > Metazoa > Arthropoda > Insecta > Diptera > Stratiomyidae > Odontomyia > Odontomyia ornata. The sequence continues at coordinate 457,963,773 of OZ017739.1, forward strand.
CATCGTACAGTCATATACGGCCTAATGCAAGGTCAAGCGTGAGTTATGGTTATCAGTACGTTATAAAGTCAATTATTTACTTGGAAATTATAATTATTAAACAATGCCTATTATTTATGTACTAACTATTAATTATTTATATTTAATTAAAGTAAGTAACTTGATTATTTATATATAATTATTCATATTTAACTATTTAAGAATATCGGTATCATATGTATTTTCTTCATCGGGATTACTTGGATACAGTGAAGCGTTGAGGCAAGCTTGTCCGTTGCACTGGCCGCAAGCTAAAGAACATTGTAGCCCTGATTTTCTGCATCCACAGCGGGAACCACAACCATTTTTGCAATTGCAAAATATTACGTCAACACTTCCACCAACAAGTGTAGCAGCTCATCAACACATAAAACGTGTCTACTACCAGATTCAAACGTGGTTAGGGAAGGACTTAGAACCTAAAGAATGGGGCTGGATGCTTGAAAATGAAATCCTGGAGCCCATACGAACGTTATTACCTCCAGCACCAGCCGAACTACTAAACGTAATATTTTGCAATTGCAAAAATGGTTGTGGTTCCCGCTGTGGATGCAGAAAATCAGGGCTACAATGTTCTTTAGCTTGCGGCCAGTGCAACGGACAAGCTTGCCTCAACGCTTCACTGTATCCAAGTAATCCCGATGAAGAAAATACATATGATCCCGATATTCTTAAATAGTTAAATATGAATAATTATATATAAATAATCAAGTTACTTACTTTAATTAAATATAAATAATTAATAGTTAGTACATAAATAATAGGCATTGTTTAATAATTATAATTTCCAAGTAAATAATTGACTTTATAACGTACTGATAACCATAACTCACGCTTGACCTTGCATTAGGCCGTATATGACTGTACGATGTGCACTCTTCGCGCTCTACCTTCAAAACGGTTGGTCGTATGAAAAAAAAGTTTAAACAAAAGTTGTAGGGAATTTTATAGCCTACAACTTTTATAATAAATGCAAATCTCATTTAACCGATAGGAAGCCAGATATTCGCGAAAAACCGATTTTTGTGACCTTTGACCTTGAATATCTTGAGACGCGAACACGATAACGATTGTGACTTTTGAGACAACATTTAGAATGACAAAACAAAGGTTCATACCAATTTGCAGCTTATTATCTTTCATTCCGAGGTGAAAGCCCTAATATGACTGGGCTAATCAGGCACTGTCCATTGTCGCTGATCTCTGCACGAAGGCAGTGCTCTCTGGTTGTTCCTCTATGCACCGTTTCTCTGCCGATTTTTGATCAAAGTGACCCAGAACAATTTTAATGTGGTTTAAGGGCAATGCATTGACAGTTTATTCCAAAGTGCTGTAAAATTTGTCCTTGAATTTGCTTTAATATACATCCTCGATAATTCAAACCCTCCCCTGTTTTAAATGGTGATGGAGATATATTGATCTCCCTTTCTATTGTCGGACTAAAATTTAATTTTGCAAGAAACTTCACCTAGAGTATTTTCTTACTATTTTTGCCGTGTGCGATCTGCTATCTGCAAGGACAGTCAATGAATTTCCACCAAAATCGAATACCCTAGTATGTTACCTTTCATATGCAACTCAATAACTGGAATCTATATCTAACATGATTTCTAGTGAAGAGAAATCGTTGGCTAAGTCGGAAAATTGAGCTTTATGTGACGGATTTCGTTCTTTACTGTTACTCGATTTTGATAGTTAATAGCGTGACAACTAACAAAATATATCTGAGAAAGGATACAACATTCTTTAAACGGAACTATATTCCTATCTACTCTACTGATTAAAGTATTCATACCCTCCAAACCTTGAACACTAAAATTGAAACTACTAGTGACACTAATAAGACACAATATGAAATTCTGTTTCCTTACTGATCAAAAGAGCAAGATAATCATCCCTATCCATATTAAAGACTCTATTAAATACAATAAAAGAACAGTCTCCACTCGTCCGTGTTTACACAGCAAACACGTTCGCAATTATTCTGAATATTCCACTCACCTCATGCATTACGTATGTACCTTGACTGTGTACGCTCAAATTGCTACTTCATAATGCAATCAAGCATAAACCCCACAAAACGTAACAACCAGCATAAGTTCAATAAAAACGGCGAAATTATTGACATTATAGATATGTATATTACATTATGTAGAAAGAACATTGGCGTCGGAATAATAGCAACAGTATGGCTCTCAAAGCTTCGCTATAGCGTTATCATTATCCTAAAGTGGTTTTGTCTTCTGAATCAAGGAGACAACAAAAGTGGAAAAGAAAAGAAAGGAGAGAACGAGCAAAAAAAAAGTAAAACGAAAGGAGCCCAACAACGAATTGTTCCTATCACGTGCGTACGTCTTTCCTGGCATAATCGACGTGGAATGTCCTTCGGTTCAGTTCAGTTTGGCTCTAATAAAAGTATTATTGTTGTTGCTTGAGAGTAAAGTGCTTGTTCCTAAAGTAACTAACCGCACTACGCTCTCAACTCCTTCCACTGGATCAAGCAAGCGTTTTCTTGTATTCCGTACGTTTATTTTTTCATAGACAATATGCAACCTTTTTCTTGGTTTAAACCACTTTGGGGAGTCGTCGCAATCCACATTTCACTCATCCATACATATTAGGGAGTCCTTTGTATGTTTTGTATGTGCGACATATGTACGACGAGTATGGTAGTTGTCTTTTCATTGCCCCTAGTGACGCTGTTTCATTTACTTTAAGGACTTTTTGGGCAATCGACGGTAATGATTTCAGGAAGAAAAGGTTTTCAAGGTGAAATGCATAGATTGTCCTTAAACTGATAGAAACATTCAAAAATCCTGTCATGGGGTTGTTTGATTGGATTGAACTCTTCTGATTTGTGCACGTATTTGCTCCAAAAATACTGCAGCAGTTTTATTATACATGTAGCTCAGGAATACTTTTCCACGGGTCCTTTATTTCTGAACTTGATAAATTTGCAGAAATTGGGTTACTAGCGTTTTATTTCCAAAAGTTTCGCGCTCAATCCCCTCAAATGGATAATCAACCCTTAAAAATAACAGGGAATAAGAAATATTTTCTTTATTTCCCAACCATACGATTTGTATACTTAAAGACCGACTGCTCAAGTATCCTTCCATCATATCCGGCGGATCGTCTGCCCTTCTCGAAACGCAACATCTCCCCATTGTGCGACAAGGGCGTGAAACGAAAAAGTTGAAAAAGTGCCATCTCTGCATTGAACTCGTGTACGCAAGGCTGGAATGAGTAGCGGAAGGAAGGACTTCAATTGTTGAATGCATTTAGATTAATCGTGTGGAACTAAGTAAGTGGGATTAAATTTGACGCACAATCGATTGATTTTTGTAGCCATTGGTTGGTCGGCGTCGCCTTCAAGGAGCGCACGAAGGACTTTGTGTGCTGATTGAAAGTTGGGTGCTATGACGACATTATTACGAGCCACCCAGCGGAACTGGAATGGGCCGAACCGGATATATCGTCCTTTTTCCTTTACGATTGTGATATTCTAATTGCGTAATAACGATAGTTCATGTTTGTTGCCCTCCTGAACGAGGTCGTCATCGGTCTCGCATTGCTTGTTCTATTTCATATAATTGGACGGGACTGACTGGAGTTTGTAGTAAGACACAATAATAAGTTGCTATTGCGAGTCATAATGAAAAGGCAAGTAAACAATTTTCGCAGATACAATTGTAACGGGCAGTTGGATATGCCGGCAAGTCCTGTGTCCTGTGCCATGTCAGACGTAAATAATTGTAATATTGTCATAAAGTTTTATTGGTTAAACACAATGATATTGCAATACAGGCAGAGAAGGACTGTGTACATTGAATGGAAATAAATTGCACTAATGTAATTAGACGATGTTTGTAAAGCAATTTTTGTGGGGATTATTGATTTTCTTTGCACCATTTAATGGAAAATGCTCTGCTGTATTGAAAGCAAAGATTAAGGAGAATTTTTAAATAAAAATGTCTCATTAATAAAGTTCTTAACATTATTTTGAATTTCTTTCTTTGAAAATACCTAAAGGAGAATTAAGTCGCTTCAGGTTGAAAAAAATACATATTTTTTTCAATAATTGAGTTTCCGGTTGCGAAAAAAATATGATGAAGCAAAACATAGTCCACGTGACTGACAGATCTTTCTTTCCAATTCATGCCTTTGTGACTTCTTTTCTGGATGAATTCCAATTTGCACGTGTCTTTTATAACGAAATGAAATTTCCCATAAACTTTCTTTAGGAGAAAAGACAGGAGAAAAACTTTGTAAAAATAAAAAAAAATTTTTTAAAAAGGAATAAAGCCGACATCAAAGTTCCCTAAACAAGAAAAAATAAATTCCATGGAATCAAATCAATTCTCCTGTTCAAAACAAAAAATTCCCAACATGTGTTGAACATTAATGGAATATGGAAACCGCTTCTATGAGATTTATTTCAACCTTTAAGGACACTTTGAAGTTGGTGTTCTGTTTTTCTATTACTTTTGATTTCAAACTTTTTAATGGCAAATTATTTCATTTAACATCTATTTAAATTTATTCAGAGTGTACCATGGAAACAGACCTCCTCCATCCATCTCCATTCAAAACGTATGCCAAGATATACATATGTAAAAACACAACACGAGTATAAAAACAAGTTGGGTAGAGAGACCTACGCTCATGTCAGAAGAGGCTTGTATCCAACTTCTCAGAAATGCAGTCACCAGCAACGAATAAAGTCAAGAAATATGTCAAAGAGATGTGCACGTTTAAAATAAATCCATTGTTTTTCTGTTTTCAACGATCGCCATTTTGTTGCAAACCAACAAAAATCACTCAAATCATGAATTGCCAAAAATATTAATGTTATTGACATTATTTGAAATTTTCAAGAGGATCAAATCAAAACTGCAGTGACTGATTCGATGGAAAGTCCATAAAATACCAAAATCATCAAACTTACAAAGCTTAAGGATCTTTCGTAGAACTACTTAAATATCGAATTTCGTTCAGTTCAAGGATACCTATACGATTTTATTGGGGAAAATGTGAAATTCTAATATCATACTATTATTAATAAAGTTGGGCGAATTTTTACTTCTAAGGTATTTATTGTTATTGTACCTACTCATAAACACCTACCTCCATAATTTTTTTTCTGATTTTTCGAATCACAAGAGTCAAATCGCGAGGGGAGGGGACACAAATTTTTCGTGTATTCCCTGTGCGCCCCTGGAAGCAAAAAGTGTCAAATAAAAATTAAATTTTTGAAAAGTTCTTATCAAGACCTTTCATTTGATACCCATATCGGCTACCTTTGATGGAACTTTGTTCTTCTCAGGAGGCCACTCCCCTATAGGGGAGACCCCCCTTAAATGCCTTATACAATTTTTTTGTAGCTAAACTTTGAAGAAATATTAGCCGAGTTGATTCAATCGTTATACGTTTTATAAAAACATAAAACAAATTTCAAAACATTAAAAAATTCAAAAACTTAACGGCGCACAAGGTATTCAAAATTTAAAAAATATTCAACCAAAATAAGTCGAGTAAGAGGAGAGTGATCTTACCAAAAAGGCTTTGTAAATATCCTAGAGTTCGATCACTTGAATTATTCATTCAATATTTGTAAAAGAAATTATTCAAATTTATCCTAAAGATGCCGAATTTCTTTCATAAGCACATAACAGCCGCGATTTCCCTCCAACTTAAATAATTTTTGTGAATATTCGGCCAAATTGAACATCTTAAAATTAAACACTGTTCGTCAAATGTTCATGAAAATTAAAAGAAAATAAGCTCGCCTAGATCGATTTGAATTATACGAGGCGGTTCAAATATGATGGAGACAAACGCTGTAGATGGCGAGCATGTATGTTTGAAGATCGTGGCTTAAGTATGTGATAGCTGGGTCCCTTACCAACATTGTGGCATAGTTTTTATCAGGAGTGCATGTTTCACGCGCGTGCTACGACCATGAGTGAACGTCAATTGCCGACCGCCGTTGCGCAATGTATTGTCAGTCGTTTTTTATTGAGGGCAGGCGTTCAAAACACGGAAATTTTTCTGCTCAAAAGTGTCGAATGGCGAGGGGGGAACACACCATTTTTATACATTTCCCTAGGGCATAAAATTACTTTTATATTTCATAGTCAGAATGCTCTAGCCAAGACCTTTCAGTTGATATTCTATTTGCTCACATTTGATTAAAAAATATTAAAGGTTATTCAGCATAAGCGGGGACCACTCTTAACAAATTTTGAAATGTTTGGTAAGACCTACAATTTTGAGAGACCACCACCGTTCACTTTCCCTGCGCTTTCTAGCTTCTTTGTTTTTGAGTAAACTTGCCAAGGGGACGGAATGACGAACAGATAGAAGGTGTAGGTCATTGTAAAATTTTTAAACAAAGCCCTAAAAACAGTAAAAAATTACGAAGACGTGTTTTTTCATCGCTCTTTTCACTAGTTTTCACAATTAAAAAATTTTTTAAAACATCAGTCGGAAATTAATCTTTATTAAGAAATTAATCTTTATTAAGAAAAGCTTGTCATATCGTCGACGCAATTTATTCAAGGAATTTTGTCGAATATAATAGTTCAACCAGTGCCACCCATGTTAACGGTTTGGCAATTCGGTGGGTATAAATTGACCCAGACCGAGCCTAAAGAATAGTTTTACTGCGTCAACTGTATTTGTATTTGGTCATCCAGCATCATATTAAGGATGGCCCCAATATCAAGATGCAAATGTTCAATTTATTCCAAAGAAACGCACGTACACTGCAATGTAATACCTTCTAACTTTGTAAAGACCAGGGTATCATTCAACTAACAAGATTCGAAAATTGACTTGATTTTGCAACATTTCCATGGATCGGCTTTGTCTCGTCTTGATCAACGTCAACTTCATTATTACTCTATTTTGACGTGACTATTATCTCCTTGAATTCGTTGGTATGCAAAAGCAACGATGGAGTAAACGGTGATGGAGGAGGTAGTACCAACATATTAGTAGGAAGACCTTATCGTTTCCAACATATTGATAAATTGGAATTCAAAAACTTTGAATTTCTTGAACTATCCGTTACCAAAATTTCACTGCCAGGTGGGGATAATATGTTCGTTATCTCGGCCTATTCAACAGAAAAAAACGTTCTCAAATTCAAGGAGGGCCTTGATTGTTTATTGAAATTCTCAAATTGCACACAATTATTATATTCTTGCCGGCGATCTTAATGCTCAGCATACTCGTATATCATGGCTTAATGCCAATAATAATCGAAGAGGTATATTTCTGAAGTCTTAGATGACAGAGAATCATATTGAATAAAGATGCAATCTAATATATGGTTTGGAGCTCCCAACAAACTTTAGGACAAATTCATATTCAGACGTTTACATTGCTGACGCAAGGCTTGAATTCAAATTTAACAATCCTGAATGGGAATCGCAAGCGCTTGCTTATTATAATAGAAATAAGTCATCAAAGGATTAAATCTTTCTCAATCCAGTTCAAAATGAAATTCATCGGGTTAGTTTCAGAAAAACAGATTGGAAAAGTTTCACAAGAAGTTCAATCGGGAATACCAGAAGGGACTTTCACCTTCTAACGGCGATAACTCTTCCGCAATACTCGAAGATCTCTACTTGTTGAAGTCGGAGAAGTTGAAATCGGAAAGTTCGTTATTATCTCGCAATAGCGAGCACCATTTGCGGTAACTGCTTGGCCGTCCTCATTTTCAAAGAAGTGCGGCCCGATGACGCCGCCAGCTCATGAATCGCAACAAGCAGACACTATTTGTGGATGCATCGGCTTTTCAACAATCACTCGTGGATTCTCATTTGCCCAAATAGGGCAATTCTGCTTGTTAACGAATCCACTGAGGTGAGAGTTCGCTTGAAATGGTTAGTAGGCTTAAGCTCTTGAGTCAATTGAAGCTTGTAAGCGTATAAATTTAAATCTTTGTTCAAAATTTGCATCAGTTATGTTCGTGAGATGTTCAATTGTTGAGCACGGCGACGAGTCAAGTTTGACGGCTCTTCTGCCACACTAGTGCGAACAACACCAATGTTTTTCGCAGAACGAACTGGGCGAGCATGCACAGGTAATTTTACATTTCCTACAGACCCAGTTTGCTGAAATTTGCCCACGATTCTCCCGATTGTGGACACATTTGGTCGATTATGCTGACCGAAAAAATCACGAAATGCACAAATTGCATTTTGACGTGAACACCCATTTTCGTAAAAGGCTTCAACAACCTTAACGAGCTGCTCAAGTGTGATCCTCTTCATGGTTGAATTTTTCAAACACTGAACATAGAAATGTCAAATTAATTTGGTCGAAAAACTTGACGTTAAGGTGTGACTCATAATTAACATCGTGCATTATGGTTGTACCGCCCTTTACTATTTTCTGAAGGAATAGCAAGAAGCAATTGGTTTACAATCTTTTCACAGTGGTTGGTCGCATGAAAAAATAAAAAGAGTGTACTGCCAGACAAAACGATAAGAACAAAATCGATTTCAAAAGAGGTCTTAAATGTTTATGCAGAACGTTAAAAAGCGCTGCTGATTTAAGTACACTGAGATAAAACCAGTATGCATATAGTGCCTCAAGTCATCCAGCAAAACAGTCATTTTAACTTTAAATTGCATGAAGGGATTCACTAAGCCAGGAGAGTCTAGAAAAGTCTTACTGGAGGAACCGCAAAGATGTTATGCTTTGATTTTTGTTACAGGCTTTTATCTAGTATATTCTGGTCTTTTGGTTGAGTTGAAGAAGAAATCTATTTGCTTGGTCTGAAATTTTTCAACATATCAGCTTTATTCCAATGCATTGGTCGACTTATGCTGGAAGCAAATAGTTAAGCAAAAGTTTAAAGCCAAATTAATGGCAAAAAATGTCGATTTATACATCATTTCATTATGTTTGACTGTAACTCGTACAAATGCTATTACATTTGAGTCGGTGGAAGAGTTTGTTGCCTTTTCTATGTGTACGCCATCAGCAAAATTTGAATTTGTACGCATTTCAGTAAAATGATTGACTTTTGTGACTATTTTTCCTAAATCTTAGACTACGTACCGAATTACTACTGGCGAACGTTGTGATTTGTGAACTACTTAATCTTACTGGTCTGACTTTATGAACTGTTTCATGTGGCTGATTCACTTTGCATTCGATTGTGGAGTTTGTAGTGCTTTCTGATCGCGATGTATAATTAAATGTGCCATTTTTAAGTTTGTTCTACTTTATTGATACGTATTGAGTCTATGACCAGTTGAATCCTTTATTGCCTTATCGATATCTTAGTCCCCATTCTAATATATACGGGGCTAATTTGAGTCAGGTAAAGTCTCTTATTTACCTTTGATGTAATAGAATGTATCCAATCTGAGCCACACCATTTTGGAACCAATTAACTAGCACTTATTAACACTGCTTAGTGATAACTTACAGACTGATATTAACGCTGATTCAGAGTTAAGTACCCACAAAGAAAGTCATTCCTGCAACTCACTGACTCCTCAAAGTGTACAAGACAGCCTAAGCTATGTATCATATGATTCCAGTTTAGATTCGAAGATTAACTAAGAAACTGAGTAGTTCAAGAGCCTTGCATGACATAGGCTCCCACACTTAAGGCGTATATAAATTTCACTTGGCTAGCACAAAAACATAATCCTCACGTGGATCAGGAATGCATTGACGCAATTTCTGGTGTTACTACAGTCCCTGATCCGAAAATTAGCAAAACTAAGATTTTTGCTAAAATTTATACTTTCGCCTCTAAAAACTCTTTTTTAAAACGACGAAAAAATATAGAAAAAATTTTTTGTTATTCCGTGACTATTTATTAATAATAAATTAAATACAACCTCTATCTAAATACTAATATTTCGTAAGACCACCCTTAGGTTTAATAACCACTTTTATTCTTGCGGACATATTGTCGATGCACTTATCAATTATGTCCTTTATTTTCTCATTGTTTTCCCATATATTGCAAATATTTTCCTTTAATTTATCTACAGTGAGCTTAGTAGAAGCATAAACTTCCGATTTCAAGCATTCAGGTTGGGGGAATTGTCAGGCCATGGAAGAACAGGGATTCTTCCACCATCAAATATATTTTGCACGTACTGGGCACGGTGACAAGGAACACCATCATGCATAAAAGTGGTGCAGGTATCACTTCATCTCAAAAAAATGTAATATGGAATTAATATATCTTCCATGACAGAGCAATGGAGAGCATTCATTGTCCCGTTGACAAAATACAGCGGTCCATATGCATTTGCTGAAATGCGACATCATATCATAACGGCTGGTGGATGCGTGACGGTTCTCACAACACTAGCTTCGTTATATAGCTCATGTGGCCTTCTCCGAACGACCTGATGATTTCCTGTTACCGCCTCTAATCTGCATTCGTCGCTAAATACAATCTGAAAAATAAGTGGAAAAAAATTAAAATTCGAAAATGTTGCTCTAAAGCCAAGAAAATAGCAGAAATTTATTAACATATGATAGTTACCTTTCGGAAATCTTCAACGAAATAATGTTGAATATCACTTACAAATTCCAATCTAGCTTTTGGCCGTTTATTCGGTTTTTCGCTGATCGCTGCCATATAAGTTCGCTTCTCTTAAGCGTCTCCTGAGTGTCATTCACACTATAAATATTCCTTCTGCTTCCAGATCCTGATGAAAATTTCATACGGACAAAAAGCGGGTTTCATAGGCTTTCTGTATAATTTTTCGGTCTGTTCGAGTCGTTGTACTCCTTTTCCGGTCAGAACTCTTTCGTTTGCTGGCAGATTGCAAAGGACTCTCAATCGTGATCTTATTGATTTACATCACCTGTTGAGGAGAAACCTTTTCCATTCGTACGATTTGATGAAAAGAAAAGTTGTTTGTCCTTAGCAACGCATTAATCGATGCTTTTTGTTCCAAAGATATATCTTTGCACTTATCCATGTTGCTTTAATATACAACTTTATAATAAAATACGCTTAATTATTCAGGTACCTAATTAACCACAAAAAAAGTTAAAAATCACTTTTACCTTCAAACACTTTTCACAATTTACGCACAAATACTAGTGGAAAACTACCGGCTATTTAGTTTTCTGTCATAAAGCTAACTTTTAATGTGATAATAGCCGCTAGGATGCACAGGTAAAAAACAATTACTTGAAAGAATTTCAAATGATCGGGATTTTCTATGGCGCATAAAACCTCTTCAGGGTACTTACAAGCATAATTATAAAATGAAAATATACTCGAAATCCCAGTTTTTATGACATCACAAATGAAACTTTTGAAAAAGTCATAAAACTACTGAGTGTTCCTATTATTTTGAACAGGGACTATAGTACACAATGAAATGGGAAACAAGTTGGGTAAACAGGCCTACGCTCATGTCAGAAGGGTTTTGTATTCAATTTACAAAATGCAGTCACCAGATCGAATCAAATCAAGAAACATGTCAAAGACGATTTTATTGGAGAAAATATAGAATACAAAGATCATACTATTATTAACGAAGTTGAACGAATTTCGACTTCTGAGGTTTTTGGTATTGTTACCCTCATAAATATCTGCCTTGATAATTATTTCAGATGTCCATTCGCGACGGAGGAAACACATTTTTCATGTATTTCCCCCCTGTGCCCCCACTGAAGCAAAAACTGACAGTTTAACAACTGTTTTGAAAAGCTTGCATGAAAACTTTTATTTCATACTCATATCGCTTACGTTTGATGAATTTTTTTTCAGGGGCCACTCTCCTGTACTGTTATCATCGATTAATGGCCAATTTTTTCGAATCCTAGAATGGTTACAAAACCCTTTTGCTAGGAGCTCTCTCCCACCTCCTTGACTTGTTTGACTTATGAGCATTAATTGTAGGTACTCATTTTCAGTCATTCATTAAATTGAATGAAGTGTTCAAAGCATGCACCTTAAACGTTGAAGTTGGGAAAAAATAACTCAAAATTATTCAATCTTCGCATTTAAAACAGCCACTATTTTGTTTTACGATTACTGATACCACTAGCTGAACCGATTCTCAAAGATGTACATGACACCTATCATTCCCGAAATTTTCATGCAAATCCTAGCAAAACTGTAGTGTCTGAGTCGGTAAAAAGCGCATGTTGTTCCATAGCCATATGTTGCCATAGTAATAAATGCAGCGCATATTGTTCCATAGTAATACAGGAAAATTCAAACCGCTATAACATCGCTAAATATGATTCAATCTTTATGAAACTTTCAGGATAGATCAATCTTATAAATAGACATCTACGTACTGAATTTCATTGAATTTAAGGGTACCGTTAAGATTTTATTCAAGAAAACATAAAATTGATAAATCATACTATTACTAACAAAATTGAGTGAATTGCGACTTCTCACGTATTTGTTGTTGTTCTACTCACCAAGGCCTACATTCCTGATTTTTTTCAGATTTTTCGGATCACAGGTGTCCAATCGCGAGGGGGGGGACACAAATTTTTCGTGTATTTCCCCTCCCTGTGCGCCCCACGAAGCAAATTTCGCCAAATCAAGACCTGTTTTGAAAAGTTCTCATCAAGACCTTTCATTTGATACCCATATCGGCTACCTTCAATGAAATTTTTTTTCTGGGGGTCACTCTCCTATATGGGGAGACCCCCCTTAAATACCTTATAAAATTTTTTTTTAATGAACTTTGAAGAGATCACCACTTTACACCTACACACAAAATTTGATGCTTCTAGCTCAAGCAGTTTCCGAGAAAAACTGCTGTGACACACGGACGGACGGACGGACGGACGGACAGACGGACAGACTGGTCGCGAAACTAGTAGGGTTGTGTAAAATTATTTTACAAAACCCTAAAAGCAAACTAAGGCTGGATTTAAAAGGTTCTAAATGTAGCTGCAAATCATCGAGCTGTTGGTGGAATTGTCATCCTGAGTTCAAAAAATATTCTTTCCTTCCTTATACTAAATATTTGAACATACAAAGTGGTAATGCACAAAATTGGACCCAAGTAGGAGAAAAATGTAGACTCGATTTCAACAAAAGTATATTTCACATGAATTTCAAAGGATATTTGAATCTTTATGTTACCGTCTCTTGTATTCTTACTTTTAATAAGCTACAGACTGAAATTCAGCTGACGTATTTTTGTTTTCAATCTTAGCTTTTGACTTGCCTTTACCCACCAATATACTTCTGCCCATCATTGATATTTTTGATTCCTTTCTCCATACAAAATGAATATCAAGCATACGCCTTATCTAACCTTGCGGTCCCAGTGCCATCATTTGCCTCATTCAATGCCATTATACCTAGATATTTACAAATTTCGGATTTTCTGAAAATATCGTACAACATAGCCAGTTTTCTTATTCCTTACCAAAAGTGGTGGTATGAAAAGGTGTCATGACATTGGCATCTACATGAAGTAACATCCAATTAATAACTTTTCCCTGTCCACCATTGATTATAGATATGTAAGACAGAGGCAAAACGTGGTTTACATACGTCCTGGTCAAGAAAAGACCTAACTCCACGGTCACCAATACACAGGAATCGGTACAATGCCTCAATCAGCGCCTTTGACCTATTGGAATGGGGTCACAATTTACCCCCGTTCAGGGTACCCACAAAACAACCGGTGTATGCCCAAGCTCAAACTACTTTCTGAGCTAGTTCAACCTCAATCACTACGTTTCTGCCAGGATAGGCACCTCACTATGTAGGAGGTAACAACAACCTGCCATGGGCTCCTCCTAACGTTTGTGATGGAGCTTCGGTCAATTTTTCGTGACACTGCCTGAGTATCACTTCCTATTCGGCTCCTGTACCGGATTAAGTGGCTTTGCCTCGGGTGCGTGGGGCAGTCTTCTCCAAAGACTTCTAGTTTCTGAGAATTTTTCTCAGGGCTCAGTAAATTCCCTTGCGCTTTGATCTGTAAGACAGATTGCCCAAACTGAAATCACTGAAGGTTTACGAATAGTACTGCTTCTACGTCCCTTTTCTTTTCAAAATAAAAAAAAAATTACAATCCGTTTGGGCTTAAGCATGATATTTCTGTGTTTCATTGGTTTCTTACACTTACGCTAAGGTGCTCCATTAAAGTGAATGAAATTGTTTTTTATCTAGTTTCCTTGCTGAGTGTGAGCTAAAAATGGACCAATATGGAAGTAACTTCTTTAAGTTCATTTTAATTTTTGAAGTATTTAGCTAGCGCATTGGATTGTCGTTCCAATATGTCTGATATTGAATAGACCCATTAATTCCTATTTACTTAGTATACCGAAAATGTCCAATTTATATTCTCCCGACTTGTCTTATATCCTCTTCTTGTTAGCCTACTTTGGCCATATTTGAAAATTAAACACTTTTTGTTCAGATCACTGAGTACATGAACGCTTTTTGAACCTTTGGCTTTACAGCCAAAAGAGTCAACTGTTACTGATGTCGACCCTTTTAGAATTGCTGCTATATTCTCGCATTAATAGGTAAAATGGGAAACGGCATATTATTTCTAATTATCTAATTCTGAGAGTTCCAAATCTACCATGAAATAACTCTGCTCCAAATTACAATTGACTGTAATTGCTTGATCATTATCTTAGCTAAGAAATCCTGTGTTATCTAAGATGGAAAAATATCTCATTACACTGCGCTGAAGGACGGGATAACCTAAGCTGATACTCCATTGTTTCATCTAAATACAAGTAAGTAGATAACGTCAAATCTCCAACGAATTGGTGGACTCGTCATCTTTGATCTCAACTGGAGATAGCTTCTATAGACTTTTTCAAACGGATCAATGACCTTGTCTAGCCTGAAACCCCATGAAGACAGCTTTTTTTTTTCCTTGGACTTCAAGAAAATAAAAATGAATATTGGCTAAATGATCGATGGGCAAATAGAATATGCAGGTACCAGAAAGTGTCAACTCTGAATTTCGATCTTCAAAAGAGGGAATATCGTAGTAAAGTACTAATCATGATCGATTCGAGTACTATCGGTGATGTTTAGCAACTCTAAACTAAAGCTAACGTTGTTATTATCAACTTAACATAACTTAGAACTATCTACTCATAACTAATTAAGATCAATGAGGCTCCATTTCATCTTCAGAAAAAAGAAAAAAGATCATCTTTTTCTAGTAAAAAATTAGTATACTTGCCTGGAGTTTTGCGCTCCCTTTCGCTGCGCTGTTGCAGAGGGTTGGAGTTGGATTGCTGAGAGAGCGCCGAAAAATCTGAATCAATTGATGCGACTGCATCTTGAAAACTGTCTTCGTGAATTGCATCTTCTTGCTCGCTGCTAATAACAACATCTTTGACCAGATCGTTGTGATTGTTGTCAGCTTCAGCCTTTGCCTTTGGTGTTTTGATCATATCTGACCATAATACATTTGTTGGATTTTGGATCCCATTTTTTCGATTGGCTTTCGGGATGTGTGCCATGGCCGTTGTTCCAAACACTCATATGCGCAAGGTCAGGCACTTTTTGACTCCACGCTTGAACTGGTATTGTGCTAGTTCCTTTCGATGGCGAACGGTTTAGAAGATATACAGATTGTGCAGCTGCTTCTACCCAAAGTGTTTTCGACATTTTTGAGTCGGCAAGCATACGTTTTGCCTTTTCCACGATTGAGCGATTGTTGCGTTCGGCTAAGCTTTGGTGTTTGATCCCATTTTTCAGAAGTGTGTCTTGAAATTTGGTATTTATAATTTCCTTGCCGTTATCAGAACGTAGAGTTTTGAGCTTGTGACCACTTTGCTTTTCAGCGAACGTCATGAAGTCTTCAAAACATGACAGTATTTCCCAATCCATTTTTGTTTTTAGAAAGTATACAAAAATTTGTCCTCCATTTTCCATCGATAAATGTTATAAAATAACGACTTCCACCAAACGAACGGTTTTCCATGGGTCCACATATGTCAGTATGCACTAATTCAAGCAACTCATTAGCTCTGCTGCTGCACTTACTGAATGGCAACCTTTACTGTTTGCCAATGGCGCACACCTTGCAGTCCTCGCCAATTTTGTTGGTAAAATATATTCCAGTTGCCAGTCCACTGCATACATTGTCTAAACTTTCGTTGCTCAGGTGGCTCATTCGACGATGCCAAAGGTCTTTAGTGCATTTTGAACTACACGTAAATACAATATTTTTTGACGATTTCGTGTTGAATTTAAACAAGTCATTAGCGTTTGTGCCTGTTGCAATTACTTTGTTTTTTGAGTTTATAACTTTGACATATTTGTTGTTGAGCTCTACGGTGTGACCTTGTTTTACAATTGGAACAACAGATAAAAGATTGACGGATAAATCAGGAATTAACTTCACATCGTTGACTTTGAATGCAGACATATTGCATGCTGGTCTTATTGTTGCCATTCCACGCCCTTTTACCTGCATCTTGCTTTTGTTTTTGCAGCAATCACTCTGCCAACATCTTTAGATAAATAATCCAGCATGTTTTTGTTAAAACTCATGTTCGATGTGGCCCCTGTGTCAAAGTACCATGTGTCTTTGTTTCTCGGATTACCTATTGTAGACAAAACACATCTGAGCGCATCACAATTTTTGCTTTCGTTTGTGTTGCTGTAACTTCTTGACAAGCAGTTTTTCGCAATATGTCCAAAATTGTTACATATTCTGCACCTAGGTCCTTTTTGTGACTTTTTGAGTTACATTTGGCGTGTGTATGTATAGAAAGTTGAACTTTCACTGCCGGGAAGTATGTCTTGCAATAATTTTGTTTTTATGACATCACCATTAATTCTTGAACCTCGATTCTCCAAAGCCATTATCATAGGGTGGTCATCATCTGGAAGTCCAGCAAGCAGTAAAAAGCCAACCCATTCCTTATTTATAGGAAATCCAATACCGTCTAGAGATTGAACTGTGGTAAAAATTTCCTATATATATTGCGACAAAAAGTACCCGGAATCCCCACCAGATGCACTACACTAACGCAAACAATTTTTCTCCTCGAAACACTTTTCATAAGCACTTTTTGAAATGGCCTTCAGCGAGTTTTGTTTTACATTGTGACATAAAAGTACCCGGGCATTGCAAATAACACGCAAAATATTTAATTATTCATCAAAATCATACGGAGCCCAATCTGGTAAATACGGAGGATGATCGATGATCGTTTTTGACTTCAAATTCAGTCATAATAAATGTAAGTCACAAAATCACTAAAATTGCAACGCGGTACTGAGGTCTACCGACTTATTTGGCATGGTAATTAAGAACTATCTAACAAAATACATTTTTTTGAAATATCATTTACCCGGGGAATTTAAATTACAATATCCTGGTACTTCATTGTCACAATGTATATATGTCCATGGAACCGCAATTTGCAAGTGACGTTGTAATGAGTTTACGTAAAAGTGCTATTTGACGTGTTAAACCGCTATCTTCTTACGCATTTGCTAGCTCCTGCCTCAATTCTTTGGCTGATGTTGCCCCCTGTATATGGGCAAAGCATGTAGGATTTAATCATTGAAGTCAATTTACTTATTGCATGGCGATCCTTCTCAGGATCGACAGTGGTTTTGGGATTTCCTTCTTCATCGGGTTCATAATCAATTGTCGTTGTCCAAAGGTTATCTAAATCCAAGAACGCTTGTGCAGTAATCTTCTATGTCGGGTAGTTTTTCCCTACCGAGCAGTTCATCAATTGAAATGGTGCTAGCACTGTTATCGGACTTAAACATTTTTTAACTTTTATGAAAATTCAACAAAAAAGCGAAACGTTTTCAGAACTTCTATTTTTTCGCGAGTGGCCCATAACCAATTAGCAGAGAAGAAGGAAAATATGTGTGGTCGGCTTGGTGGCTATGACAGAAGTGACATTTTATTTAAATTAGGTTATGAAGTACACAACAAAAATAAATAACAGTGTAACAATGAACATCCGAATTATAGGGTGACTCTAACAGTTAATCAAAAGAAAAGTAAAACAGCATATTAAATACCATTTTCAGGTATCTGTATGCCGTAATCTGAAGGTCTGTTACTAGATATTTAGTGCACTAGATCCTGGTAGATGAGTCATGAGGAATGATCGTTTAGATTGCTATTTTGACAATGAGGACTTTGTTTTGGTGCTGAGACGCGAATGACGATTAAAAAGGGGCATAGCGAGAGCACAGCCTCGCTTTGGAGCTAATATGCTCAATATTGCTTCTGAAATGTAGTTTTTTGTCGAATATAATCCCAAGATTATTGAGGATATACAAGTTCACAGAGCTATGCTTTCAAAAATCTTCTTTGGAAGCAATTCTTACAAGCACTAATCCTATTCAAGTACTTTCAACATTTTATCATGCTCTATCAACACTTTGTTCCCCTAATCACATTTCACACTCAACTTAAATCCAACTGTTCATGACTTTCCCTCTTATTAAGGAAAATGCAAAATCTTTATCAAACCTGTCAAAAGACAAAACCCACCCCCACTTCATTTGGGCAAACATCATTCACATCCTGCAACAAAGTGGAAGTAAACAGAGGCACTCTCTCAAAACTCATTCGACGCTCTTTTTGAAGGAGAACAGATTGCCTAATATTGATAAAATGCAAGCATCAAATGAAACGGCACAATGGAGACATAATCACACTTCAATTCCGTGAAAGGCGTAACTTAATCTTGAGCAAAGTCCTGTTATTTGTTTGTTTGAACACTACACGCACCTCAGCCTAATATCGTGCCAATCCCCTGGGGAATGTTTACTTGCAATAAGGCGCCACGTGCGATCTATGGCAAGTTGCATATCATCTTACTCTTTGATAAAACAACACTGCAGCCACCAATTTTCACCACCTCGCCACCCACACACACACGCATTTGTACTTTAATCGGCAGAAAATCGCTAATACCACATAACAGACACGTGCACCCCCATCCCCCTGTATTTTTGTTCTAAGCACTCATGCTGAGTGTGAGTGGTTTATCGCCAGGATACAAACAATGCTGCCAAAATCACGTTGTCCTTCGTCAACGCAACCACGCAATTCGCTATGCACCCTTTCAACTCGGCAGGATGCTGATTTTACTTAAGTCCTTTCATTCAAGGCACACTCATCTCACCAGTTTTAATTTTACTTCGCTGTCCTCATTTCAGATGAAAATCTGTGTCAATTAACTCCACTGATAATCAAATTTTCCCTCTTGCTCCCTCTCGGTCGCTAAGTGCGAGGTTTTCCCAACTTTCGGAAAATTGTTGCACAGAAAATCAAGTGAAATAAATACCAGAAGAACCTCAATTTCGATTAATATCAAGAAAAACAAGGGAAAGTAGAAGAAAAGTATCATGTGTTGTGTTGTATGTTGGTTTATGAAGAACCCTCATCAAAATGGGTTCACGTCTCCTCGAGGCCTTTTGGAATAAAACAAAAGGACATTCCTTGCCAAGTTAAACGCAACGTTGGGTGGCGATGGGGGTGTTGGTCGAGGCTAAAGTGTTCTCATATATATTGAAAGATCAGTGGAGTGGTGAAGTCTGAAACATAAGAATTTGCCGTCATCTATCCTTTCACCGAACCCCATCTTGATTTTTTTTTTTTCATTCTGCAAGCTACACCACACCCTATTGTGATGTAGAAATACTTTAGTGAATAATTCCTTTTTTTCTGGTTTTTCTCTCTCTCCCTACACTTGTTGATAGATGAGTGTTTTTACTTTTACTAATGTATGCTCTATTAACCCTAGTGTGGCTTTTCTACGGTTTCGATAAAAGTTGGGGAGGATTTGATTGAGATTTTATTACGCCACAATGAGAATGAGATGCTGTGCATGTGGGAACCTAAGTTGTTAAAAGATTAAAGGTTCAGAGTGAATAATGAAAGTTGTAACTTATTTCATCTGATAACACCGAAAATGGCTATCCAGAATTGCATTAATTTTTTAATTATGTATTGGTAATTATAATAGATGCTTTAATAAAAGTTTGACAATCGCTTTCCATTCTTGATATACTGTATGTAATTTCAGGGCAGAAGATGTTTAAAGTTGAAAAAATGGGCAATTTGAATTTCTAGTACTCCTTCAATGAGTGGATTTCATTGTTACTCATGAGAGCTTGATCTTACAAACCCTTTTTTAAGAAAAGATGATTAAAAATCAAATTGACCTCAAATGGTTACATAAAGACTGATAAGTGAGATTTTATGAATAAAAATGTTCTAATTATGGTCCAAACAATAAGCGTTTGCAGAAAAATCAATCCAAATGATTTAATAATATAAATTAATTACTATCGTTTTTATCTCTGACTACTATGTGTTCTTTGAAGCGCAATTATATTCAAATTATTTAAAATCAAAATTTTATTCAAAAACAAAACAAACGTGAATTAGTCCATCTCAAACTAATTACGAGGGCGGTCCAATAAGTACTTAGCCTACAAAAGAGAAACGAACATTTTAGAAAAAGGACAATTTATTTCTCAACATAGTCTCCTCTTAGCTCGATACACTTGACCCAGCGATGCTCCAACTTCTCTAACCCGTCTGAAAAATATGTTTATTCAAGGTCTGCAAAGTCGGCCTCCGTGGAGGTGATGACCTGTTCGTTCGAGTCAAATTTCTGCTTGGCGAGTGACTTTTTCAAGTTTGGAAACAAAAAAAGTCACACAAGATCAAATCCGGAGAAAACGGTGGATGGTGACGCAGTTCGTAGCCCTATTCGACCAATTTGGCCGTGGCAGCGGCGAAGGTGTGAGCCAGTGCGTTGTCTTAGTGGAAGATCACTTTTTTCGCTAAATGGGATCTTTTTCCTGCAATTCGGCATTGAATCGGCCTAATTATTCAGTAAAGTAGACCCCTGTGACCGTTTTGCTCTTCCCCAAGCATTTGATCCAGATCACACCTTGTGAATACCAGAAAACTGTGGCCATCACCTTCCCGATCGACAGGACAATCTTTACCTTCTTTGGAACACGATCAACGGGTGAAGTTCGCTCTTTCGACTGCGCCTTGGCCTCTGATGTGTACCGGTAGAGCCATGTTTTGTCGGCGGTCACAAAACGACGCAGAAATTCCTTTAAATTGCACTTAAATAGCCTCAAACACTGCTCTGAAGTAGTCTCACGTTGGCGTTTGTTGTCCGGAATGAAAAACCGTCACACCCATCGCGCTGACAGCTTTCTCATGCCCAAAATTTCATGCAGGATATGAACCACGGGGTCTTTTGAGAGACCTATTGTCTTAAATATCTCACGCACCTTCAGTCGGCGGTCTGCCAATACGAGCGGACGGATTTTTGTCACGTTATCGTCGCCCTCGGGCATGGCTTATCAAAAACCAACGTTCGACTGCGTTGAAATTTGTTAAATCAATTTTTTACAGTCGCCATCTTAAGAACAGAGTCACTGTACACAGCATTCAAGTGCTCTCTGATTTCGCTGCGTGATTTTCCTTCTAAAAACAAAACTCGAATCCCAGACTGATATTACCCTTTCCCCATTTTTCTAAAATCCGCGAACACACCCGCTTTCACATGTGGTCAAAACAAAATTACGAGTCTGATTTGGCTGAAATTTTGACAGAAGCTGTCTATAAGTAGGTTCTACACGATAATGAATATTCCTTGAGATAGTGACATCATCGGGCTATAAGCCTAAGTACTTATCGGACCGCCCTTTTAAAGTTAACTCAAAAGATTTGCTGCTGAAGTATGACTGCAATGTTCGCAGAAAAAACATTAAAGATTTCGCAAAACTAAGTGATCTATTTCTTTTTCAACATAATGGGCGCAAAAGTTTTCGCGCCTAGTATTTCTTGCAGAGTATTTTAATGAAAAGAGATGGGGTTAATATCATAAATTTATTAGTAAGATCACTCGTCCGTACAATAAATGACAAGCTAGAATTTTTTTTTCAATATGGAGCTTTTGGTCTTCCATTCGATGTGCTCTCAAGTGGAGGATAGAGGCTGCGCTAACTGGCTAGATAGAGGATATGTGGGAAATAAAATAACACTTGCAGGCAAAAACTGATTAAGTGGAAGTGCCCACAACGCTTCACTTAGTATTTACTTGTCATAGGATAAACAGCAACAGCCATCACAACGAATAAAGGACTATTCTTTTGGAACTTAGAATGCTAGATCATTGAACAGTCCATGGGCACTGCGGCAACTTCTAGATGAAATAAAGGAATACACAACCAACATTCGCGTAGTGCAAGAAACTAGATAGCACGGGGAAGATGTATTTAACATGCGAACATACACCATGTTTAAAATCGAAGGAAACCATGAGTCCAGGGTAATTTTCATTGTTGACAACACATTCAAATAAATTTTCACTGACTTCAAGCCCATGCGCTATTTGTATCATGACTAATTTCTTTAATGTCTACGTGATCAACTGCCACGCACCTACAGAAGCCAAGGAAAAGGCAATCAGGGAAAATTTTTACAGCAAGCTGGAATATACTGTCGATACATTATCATCCAATGATATTAAAATTGTTCTGGGTGACTTCAATGCGAAATTCGCGAGAAATGGCATGTAGAGTAACAACCGGAGTGCACAGCCTTCATGCAAAGACCAGCGACAAAAGACAGCACGTGATAGACTTCTCTACTAGTAGAAGCTTCACAGCAAGCTCCTACAGTTTCCGCATCGAGACATCCATAAAAAGACGTGGCCATCCCCAGGCGGTCGCGCCTTTAACCAGGTCAATCATGTTCTCATACAAAACCGGGTGGCCACCAGCATTCTCGACATGTGCTCATTCCGCGGGGCTGTCTGTGATTTGGGCCACTACCTTATAAGGGTCAAGCTTCGATGCCGCATCTCCAAGAGCTGTAAACAAGGAACATCAGTTCCTTGAAGATATCAGATACACAAGCTAAATAATAGCACAGTAAAGATCGCATGCATGACAGCGTTGGGAAATTGCGTCAACATATCCCCACAGGCAGAACAAAGTACAGATAATATCGAAACCATGTGGAAGAAAGTAAGAAATGCGTAAATAAAAATGGTCAAAGAAGGCTTGTGCCACCGGCCAAAGAAAAGTAAGAACGACTGGTACGCAGTTAAAACATCTAGCGGCCAACTTGGGCCAAAGAAGAAGAATACAACCTCCCCGATGGCAAATTCAAAAAATGTGCTGAGTAAAGGAGGGAATGACCATCAATACAAAAATATAACAGATAAACGAAAACATGACCCTACATGAAGTTAAATTGCCGTATGCCTATATGAAACAACTAAGAGATGGCTTTAGTTCACAAACAAGCCTTTTCAAAAATTCACAAGAAGGATCAATCATAGGTAACCCAGTCGAAATTAAAAACAGTTGGCTGCAATATTTTTACCCACAGCGTCCTCAACAGCTACTGAAGTTATGAGCATTCCAAAATCAGAGCGAGAGGTCTCACTTTCACTACCAACCAGACACGAAGTATACGCTAGTGTACGTGATCTTGGAAAAAATAAGGCTCGTAAAATAGATGGAATACCGGCAAAACTGCTTCAGAGGGGAGTCCCAATCTAAGTAACTTTCTGCATCAGCTGATATATAGAACATGGGCAGAAGAGCAGTTACTAGAAGACCGGCGCAGAGCTATTATATGTCCTGTACACAAAAGAGGAACAAGTTAAGGTGTGAATATCAAAGAGGCATCACTTTATGTCTTATGAAATCAGTTAAACTGCTTTGTCCAATTTCCTCATCACTGAAAACTACTGTTTTTTGAATGCTAGATGTACTAGATGAATTTATAGCAATTGGTTTTTTCAAAAGAGGTCAATCTTTTGAAGTTTACCTGTTTTTTTTCCACCCTCTCTTTCTGTATTTTCTTTTTTGGGAACCACTCGTGTGTCTTTATGACCGCTGTGCTTTAGCTTAAAAAACAATGTACTTTCTGTTAGGTAATATAAAACACAAACACACGACACTGTTCACTCACTTTCCCACGTTTGCCACTCAGATTGCACGCAACAAACCGACCGTACCGTACCGCAATTCGACTATAACTAACGAATCACCAATATGAAACTTTCTTTGTTTACCTGATGCTATTTTTAATCTAAAGGACCGGATGTTTATCTTATCGCCGGCCGGTGAGCCACCGCGATACGCGACGTAGAGATAGCTGCATTACTTATCTACCAATGATAAACAATACACATACTTCATATCATGACATTAAATAATAAATACTGCTCTCTAAATAATAATGGTAATTGCATTTTAGGATGCACAATCATGTCTGCAGATATTTAGCTTATTTTAGTAATTTTTTGACAATACTTACATAAATATTGTTATGATAGAGAGGGCCGTATGGTGGCGCGGTATCCAGCGTGGGTCTATGGGGGGCCCGGGTCCCGGTTAAACCGGAAAAACCCGGTCAAGTAGTCTTCCAAAAGGCCCTAATCCTCTATAAGTTTGATGAAAATCTAATCATATTAACGGAAGTTAAAGCCATTTGAAATTTCCCTAATTACAACAACAATAACAAACAATTTTGGTATTTTATGGACTTTCAATCAAATCAGACACTGTAGTTTCGATTTGATATTCTTACAATTTTCAGATAACATCGATAACATATATAAAGGTTGGTTCAACCAAAACACACGATGTTAATTGTAAATAAAACATAAAGTTTTCTTAGAATTTAGTTAATATTTTTTATTATAATGTGTAAAAGGATCTATGAAAAATATGTGTGAAACAAAATATTGCCAAAATGCTTGCCACGTCTACGGTGGCATACTTCTATCCGATGGTCCAAATTTTCAATAACTCTGAGAAATAATTGAGGTGCAATGTCATTAATGTGCCGAATTATCTCATCAGTTAGCTCTGGAGTTGTTCTTGGGTTATTGACGTACACTTTTTCTTTTAAATATACCCAGAGAAAGAAGTCCAACGGTGTCAAATCACATGATCGTAACGGCCAATTAACATCGCCACAACGTGAGATAACACAGCCATTGAATTTCTCACGCAAAAGAGCCATTGTTTCGTTGGCTGTGTGGCAAGTGGCGCCATCCAGTTGGAAACGCATATCGTCCAGGTCCATAACTTCAATTTCTGGCCACATCTCCAATCTCACAATAGCGAACACTATTCACGGTAACTGCTTGGCTGTCCTCATTTTCAAAGAAGTACGGCCCGATGACGCCACCTGCCCATAAGCCGCACCAAACAGTCACTCTTTGTAGATACATCGGCTTTTCAACAATCACTCGTGGATTCTCATTTGCCTACATGCCGCAATGCTGCTTGTTAACGAATCCACTGAGGTGAAAGTATGCCTCGGTGCTGAAGATGGTTTTCTTTGTAAAGTCAACATTCCCTTCTGTCTGTTCAACCAACCAATCGGCGTATTGCCGACACTTGAAATGGTCAATATGCTTCACTTAATGCGCTGCTCAACTGTGTACATCTGCATGTTTGAATTTTCAAACACTAACAAAGAAATGTCAAATTGAGTTGGGCGAAAAACTTGACATTAAGGTGTGACTCACAATCAACATAATGCATTATGGTTGGACCACCATTTATTATTGGAAATTCATGATTTGTGTGATTTCTGTTAGTTTGCAATAAAATGGCGACCGTTTAAAAAGGATAAACAGTGGATTTTCTTTTAAACGGACACATGGCATGTTTCTTGAGTTTATTCGTTGCTGATGATTGCATTTCGTAAGTTGAATACACTCCTTCTGACATGAGCGTAGGTCTGTCAACCCAACTTGTTTGTACCTATCATCGTTTTTGATTGAGAAAACTGGTTCATAGTTAGTGATTTTGTTAGTGGATTGTGCCCGTAGCTTTGTTTGCTTGTCGATGAATATCTTCTGCATCATGTCGACCAGCTATCCATATTTTCTGAGGACATCTTTGCTCGAAGTTGGCTTATTCATGTCTGCGATGACAAAGTTCTAATTGAAGTTTCTTCGAAGATCTATTCGCAATAAAGAGTAAATACATCTTTGACCTTATTTTCCTACGGTGGTGATCAGGAAGTTTGGTTATTAAGCACTACCGACAGTAAAAAGGCGGCTTAATTCATTATCGCTGGACGCTTGATCAACTACCGGTGGTGGAGCTGCATCTAGTTTTTTGTCTGCTTGGAACTGCATAGCTCTGGTGACAAAGTGATGACGATAATAATAAACTGGAAACTTGGTGTCACAACTTTTAAGGGGTTTTGTACTAAACTATAAAACCCCCGTTGAAATGATGAACTGTAGACATACAGACGTCTGTCCGTCCATCCATCTTTATATGACAGCTCTAAAACTATAAAAGCTACAGTCATGAAACTCTGTGAAAAGGTCAGAAGTGTTTTAGTGCTAAAAAAATGTTTAGAGATTTATTTATAGGGGTGTGACCCTTGTTAAAATTTTTTCATCAAAGGTAGTCAAGTAGGGTATCATATAAAAGGTCTTAATTATATATTTTTAACTCAGATCTTAAAATTACCTTATCATTGTCAAGAAAGACATTAGAATCTGAAAGGTTTTTCTACTATATCCGCTTTTCATTGAGCCAGACACTACACTTTTGATTGGCTCTTCTTCAAATTTTTGGACAATGTGAATACAAAAATACATTTTAAATTCCGCTTAGTTGATGATGGTGAAATGAAGTAACACTGGTCTTTCCTTTTACGGCAAGAATGTATTTACCGTTCGTGCCATTAAAGTTTTTCTTGAATGAAATCATTCTGTATAACTCCATATCATGGACGAAGTACAAAACCCTTCTGACGTGAACGTAGTTCTATCTACCCAACTTATTTTTTTGAGTCCTTTATCAGGTACTCTTTGATAATAACATTTTAGTTTCGGTGTGGGGAAGAAATTTTTGTTTTATTTTTTGCGATGAACTATATAAGTACTGAGTGTAGGACTCCCAATTTCACAATGGATCTGAACTACCCACGAAACACAACTCTTGCCACCCAAGAATCCAGCCTGAAACCGTTTGACACAATACTTCGGGCAAGGCCTCGTTTTTTAATGCCTAGAGGTACCTTCAGGTCACAGAAACCTCCTTCTAGCTGGAAGAAGGGTAGGCAAAAAATTATAAGGGAAGATACCCTTCCTATCTCCAGTAGTCTAGTGCGCCTTTTTTAACCGTCAGCGCTGCCCGAGCGAAATACACCCTACAGTCTCACTCGCCAACTGATATAAGCAAATTTTCGACTACAATCTCCGAAGAAAGCTCACCAGTTTCACTGGAAAGATCATCGTGCGGCCTTTCTAAATGCTCATAGATAAAAAAACGTGTGGTAGGCATCATCCACCGCTCCCCTGCAAAACATGCAGTTCGGAGACCATGACTTATCTATCTTATACAGGTAACACTGGAAACATCCATAACCGTTCCAGAGCTGGGTCAGGTAGAAATTAGTCTTCCCCGCACTCGGCTAAGCCACGCCATCAGGTCAAAAATCACGCGAGTAGTCCATCTTCTCTTGATATCGCTCTCCGAGGATTTTGCGAGGAAACTTATCTTTGAGTCTACCAGCACTCCTAGGTATTTTCCCGCTAGTTTCGACTCGACCAGTGTTTCTGCGATACTGAAAGTCCTTAGCCTGGGGACTTAGTTAGTATGTCCACTTCAGTTTGCTCCAATGCTAGACCGAAGCCGTGATCAGTTATCCAGTCCCTCACTTCCCACATTAATGTACCTAGTCTGAATTGCGCAAGTTTAGCAGTGCGTTCCGCGACTAGTGCCGCTACATGGACTGCGAAGCCAATTTAGTATCTCAAGTCTCAGTAGCCCATCATACGTGATGTTCATCAAATTGGGGCCGGAGCCCGGAGCGACACATTGTAACAGCCAATCTTCGACTCCCTTCCTTCATGTTATAGAAAAGACCACAAGTAGTCCCTTCAAATTCGACAAAGGTATTGTGGCACTTTGAGGCGACTTACCAGCGCTTCCACAACATCCACCCATCTGGCGGAATTGAAAGCATTTTTAACGTCAAAAGCAATTTGCAGGACATCCCTTCGAGTGGAATCTATGTGCGTCTTGGCGCGCTGGACCACGCTTACGACTTCTTCAATTTCGTCAAAAGTAAAGCTATGAACCCATACTGCCTTAAAGATAGCTTCTCAGCAGTAACACATCACGTCAACGAGTCTTCCCTTGGTAAATTTTTCAAGTATTAGGTTGTCCCATAAGTTTCTTTCTTTTAGTACTAAGAAAATATAAACTGTAATTAATGTTAAATAAATTTTTATTACATCTTATATAATCCATACGGAGTTATATCCTTTCTCGATTACTCCGGAAGCCTAATAATGTTTTCTTCCCAAGACTTCCGGGATTGGTCGGCTAAATATTGATGAATATACATTTTACCAAAAAGAGAATTTTTCAATAAAAGAAATAAATAATAATCTGAAGGGCAATGTTAGGAGAGAATTAAAGATGGGGTAAATCATCCCATCCAAATAGTAATTTATTTCCCGATGAGTAAAGACACATGGTGCATGGCGTTATTGTGATGAAGAATAACACATCATCTGTTCGCTAATTTTGGTCGTTTTCTGGCAATTGCATCCTTTAGATTATCAAGTTAGCTACAATATTTTGTGGAGTTGATCGTTTCACCTTGCTCAAGCAGCTTATAATAAACTACTCAATTCCAATCCCACCATATGCATAGCAAAATTTTTTTTGGGTGGAAGCCAGGTTTAGCGACAATTAAAGGCCCAGTATTCTTGGTCCAAGAGCGTTTCCGTACGACATTCTCATGCAGTATCCAGCTTTCATCTCCAGTGACAAGCCTCTTTGGGAACAGGATGCGTATTATGTGGCTGGAGAGGAAGATCGCATATTGAAACCCACTCAAGTTTACTGCGATCAGTAACTTCATGCGAAAGCCACACATCTGAACGATTGATGTAACTCTATTTTGTTAGATGATTATGGACGGCTGTTCATGGAATTCCTTACCTATCAGCGACTTTGCGAACAGTATACCCCCTGTTTTCTTCCACCTAGGCTATGACGAGATTTGTTTTTGTAGTGATTGGGCGGCCGCAACGATATTCGTCATCCAGATTAAAATTACCTGCTCTGAATTTCCTAAACCAACTGCAAACTATCTGTATACTTGCAACGTCATTCTTATTTACAATAAAAATTTCATTGGCAGTTTCACTAGCACTAAAACCTTTATTATAGCAATGACATATAACATATCTAAAATGTTTGCTTTGCTTCTCATCGGTAGGCAATAAAATTTGACTTGGTAAAATAATTTAAAGTACGTGAAACACACTCTTTGATAGTTCAAAGGTTACTGGATTTGACGATATTAAAACTGAACATTCAAGGTCACACGTTCTTGTAAACACTGCACCGTAAAATCTTTGTGCGCTTCTGCCAAAGAAACTTATGGGACAGCATAATACTTTCCGGGCTGTTTCAAGCATACATAACGGTCAGTATACAGAAGGTGATTTGAGATTCTCCATACCTTTGCTGATCAGCATGAGCAAAGACATATGAATAAATGGACGAGCAACGAAAATCTGTGTACTCGCCCATGTGGGAAGCAAGTTTTACACATACGTAAATACCTTACGCTCTCGAAACTATCTGATTCCCCTTGCATCTTCTTCTCCTTTGTTTTCTGAGAGGTTTTTCTTTCTTCTCTTCAAAAGAATCACTTCCCCCACTGACACCCGCGCACACTAACAAAACTTCGTTTCATGCGCACACAATTGCGCCTTCGTTATCATTCATTGAACAGTTTGAGTACAAAACAATAAATGTTCTCTCACAACACAGCAAATGTAAAGATTGGAAAACTCCTACGTGAAAGCTGATGAAAATTTGTAACTATTGAATTAAAAACGTGAACTAAAGTGTCAATTTCGTATACGTGATCATCAAAATCAAAAACTTTATAAACGTGAACGTGTTTCGGAGTGGTTAAGTGCAAAAACAAAAACATATCACTTCAAACCTCAACTTTACACAACTTGAGCGAAGGTTGCTAATTGCTTCGGCTCTCGCAATTGGTTGCGGATCCAGTACTCTCTACATTTATGAACATGAGCCTCGCCACCTTCCAGCACTCTAGGAATATCCCCTCACGCAAGCAAAAATTGAACATACTTAGCAGAGAAGGGTTACTGTGACACGTATGACATCGGAAAAGTTGAAAAGTGTTGCCATGCCAAGTGATCCAACGACATGATCACTTGCAATACTGGTATTTCTAATACTTCTAATACTAACATAAATTTTGCGTTTTTCTCCCGGGACTATTACCGATGGCAGAATGGGGCTATCAGGCTGCCACAAACTTTTAACGCTATTGTCTTAACCCACGTGCACTCCATTCGAATTTTCAGTAGTTCGCATGTTGTCCTGAGTGCGTTTTTCGAAGATTTTCATAAGCTCGCTGGACTTTGATGAAAATCGTACTACCTGGACGAGTGAACACCGAAAAGATACTGTCTACGTTGCCCAATCTGCCGGAATCGCATAGACATGGAATCGGTCATTCATTTGTATTCCGTTAACTGGCAAGGGTTTTATTTTTAGTTCTTGTATTCAATGGCACCAGGACTGCTCACATTTGAGATATCTACATGTTTACACATGTCAAAATTTATAAGCTGCAAGAATAACGAAATCAGCATTATACATGGTGTGGGCCCATTTTTCCCTCTACAATGATTTTAACAAACTAACAGGCCAATTGAAAAGTCCTCGGTCAAATGGGGCCGTTTTTAACGATTTCATCCTTTAAACGATCCAATAACGCTATATAATAATCGCTGTTGATGGTCTGGCCCTTTTGGAGGTAATCAATGAATATGCGCAAGGTCATCCCAGAATACTGTTGCCATAACCTTGCCAGCTGACTGTTGTGTTTTCCCTCGCTTTGGATTCGTTTCATCGTATGCGGTCCACTCAGCTGACTGTCGATTGGACTCCGGAGTGAAATGATGGAGCCATGTGTCATCCATTGTCACATATCGATGCAAAAATGCAGGTTTATTGCGCTTAAAAGCTGCTCAGAACAATTAACACGTAGTTGCTTTTGATCGATTGTTAGCTCGCGCGGTACCCGTTTTGCACACAGCTATCTCATGTACAAATATTCGTGAATGATATGATGTACACGTTCAGATCTTCACAATGTCTGCTATCTCGATCAACTTCACTTCACGGTCTTTCAAAATTATTTTGTGAACTTTTTTGATGTTTTTGTCGGTGACAGCCTCTTTTGGGCGGCCACTGCGTTCGCCATCTTTGGTGGTCATTTCACCACGTTTAAACTTAGCATACTAATCAATGATGGTTGATTTTCCTGACGCAGACCCCGGAAACTCTTCATTAAGCCAAGATATTGCTTCAACTGTATTTTTTCCCTTCAAAAAGCAATATTTTATCAGCACACGAAACTCTTTTTTTTTTCCTCTTTTTTCAACTAACAAAACTAGGTACACTCACAACGCAATATCTCACAAACCAATGGTCGGACTGTTGTCAAATTTTGACACTTATCGTTTGAGGGTTAGTACTAACTTAAAATCATATGGATTTAATACTAGCACCGCCATCTGTGTATCGCACCGGGGACTTTTCAATTGGCCTGTTATGTCAATAAATTGAGAAGAACTTGCTTGCTTGCGGCTTATTGGAAGTACAATATTTAACTTCATTTTATCTTTTGTCTGGTATAGATAATATTTGCAGCAACAACCGGCCGTACTGCGACAACCTAATAATAACCACGGCTTTGTTCTCGAAGATAAGCTGTTAGCTGTTCGTTTTGAGTGTATTTTTAACTATGTACATAGAAAGAATCTTTGTCAAATTTTTGTTAATTTTACATCAGAAACTTCTAACAATTTCTCATTAAAATAAGATTTAAGATTAAAACTTTTAAGCGTTTCTGGAGAGAGATGTTAGATTGGCAATTTTTGCCGCAGCAAAAAGTTTTCTAAGTTACCCTCTCACTCAATGACTTTAGATTCGTATGGATACGGTTTGTCGAGATCAAGATTCCAATGTAGGTGTCAGCATTTCCTTTTTCCGTGAAAAAGAAGAATGCGTGGACTTTATCTGATTATTTCCCTAAATAACAGTATTTCGTTTTTTCCTGAAAATTATTCATAAATAGGTGAGTTATTTTCTGAACTTATTCAGAATGGAATTAAATGATCCTAAACTTCTACCATCCTTTTTTGTATCCACGCATTCACCGGTTGTCGAATAGCTGACAACAAAAACGCCAACGGAGAATGTGTTATACGAGAATTAAGTTTCGATGTTCAGTTGTGGGTCGAGTACCACATCGCCGCATATTCTGCATGAAAAAAATGTTCAACTTCAAAATGAGCACGAAATAATGCATGAACCAAACATAAAATCGCATGTTGTGGATAGAGTGTCGGATATTATGGCAAAGCAGGAGCTTCGTGGAAAGGGTATGTCATGTGAATTTCTCGTGAAGGGCTTCAATTTAGGTCAGATATGTGCATATAATTCCAAAGTCCTGGATAAAGTGCATACATCATTTTTTAGCAATGATGTTTTCACATTATTGCACATAAAACTTTTTGGTCAAATTTCATGTAACTCTATCGTAATTTTTACGAGGAGTGGGATATGTTTTTTGGGCTAAGACTCCCTGATAAGCTCGTAAATTTTATAACGTTTCAACTTAGTTCTGAAATCAAAATTTAAAAAGTATTTTATCCAAGAGCATTTGAACAAATCCAATGCATCATCCTCGCGTCTCTTGTTTCGTTTATCGTGAACCCTATTTATCCGCATCCTCATTCAGGACGACATCGGATTTAAAGCTGATGGAGAGTCAGAGATCCAAACGTGCTTTTCATAACAGTTTCACGAGAAATTTCCAGACACTAAATACTTAAGCCTTAAGAGATCCAAACTGGTGCCATCAATCATTAGTACATTTCGGAAAACCCTCTCCTTGCCCACCCGCCCACACTCTCCCTATCACTCATTGTTGGGTAATGCTACTCAAGATTTTCCCAACCCAATCCAACTTACTCTGGGTACAATGGGTATGTATCGCTTACAACAAACCAACAACCCCTATTTGCAATGCTTCTATACTAAAAATTTGGAAATATTTGCATAGCACAAAATAAAAAGGACATGAACAAAATTTTTACACTGAAAAAGAAACTTGGAATTAAGGTGGATAAAAAATATATCCCAGGCACATTTAGTGAGCGGAATACATAATGTGCAAAAAGACGAGAACAGGACTCGCTTTCTTTGGTCGATCGTTCGGGTTGGTTGCTTTTTGCACGTTGTCGTCTTCTTTTTCGGCGTATGTTATAAAGAAAAACTGCATGGCAAAGATATTTTGAAAAGTAAAAGATAGAAAAAGGAGCGAAACATCGACATCGTCTGGGAAAGGACTGCGGGGTAAGGACGTGGGAAATGGTTGTTGGGAGAATGATGGGGATTTGTTCGAAGGATAATGACAATAAGTAAAGCTAAGAATATATTATAATGGATACTCTTCAAAAATGGAAAGAATTTGTTCGACAGTTAAAGAGATTAAATTCTAGTTTTCGTTTTTCATTCTGTTTTCTCCTATTTCTCTTGATGCTATTTTATGATGAAGAACGTGTCATGTGCAATAATGGAGGCGAAATGAATGAAACAAGTTTGGTGGGACTTGGGAGAAAGTGGTTTTTGATTATTGATTAGATTGGCAGAATTATGGAAGCGTTGTTTTAGAATGAATTGAAAATTTACACAAAAATAACAATTTTAAATACATTACTGTTTATTAATGATGGCACGTAGTCAAAACTTTCTTAGAAATCGAATCAATCAATACACGGAAAAATGATATAGAATAAATATGTATGTGTTTGCCTTTCATTTACCTAGATATTACAACTTTCTTCAGACACTCATAAATATTTTAGAAGGATAATACCAATACAAGGACCATTCCAAAATAACGAGACTTTTGTCATAAATTTTTTTTCGGTGGCGCCATCTATGAAAGAGATAATGCGTTAGAAAGTTACATCCCTCCCTGACTTCCGGTGAAAGTTTGTTGACATTCGCTTCAGTAGAAGCGAAGTTGTTGCGTCTAAAGTGACAGTACCTTTGTGTCATCTGTACAAAAATGAGTTTCGAACAAAGAGCTAATATCAAATTTTGTTTTAAAATCGGTACAACGTTTACCGAAACATTTGAATTGAAGAAAAAAGTTTATGGCGATGAATGTCTATCTCGTGCCAGAGATCATGAGTGGTTTACACATTTCAGAGATGATCGTGAGGACATAAATGATGATGAACATACGGGCCGCCCAAAATCAGTGATCACCAAAAACTCCATCGAAATTGTACGTGAATTTACCAAAAATGAGCCGAAATCATCGTTGAAATTCATGGAATCGGAGTTGAGTATCTCCGAAACATCGATTTATTGCATTTTAACCGATCATTTGGGCTCACGAAAGGTCGGTGCACGTTTTGTTCCGCACAAGTTAACTGATGACCAGAAATTGCTCAGAATTCAACCTTCGAAAAACATCATTAAAGAGGCGAGAAAAGACGAGAACTTCCTTTACAACATTGTAACTAGTGATGAAACGTGGTGTTCCCAATATGAACCCGAAACCAAGCGTCAAAATGCCAAATGGAAGGCCCCAGGCGGGCCACTACCCAAAAAATCGCGTTTGGAGAAGTTTAAAATCTAGTCGATGCTCATTTGTTTTTACGATTCCAAGGGTATTGTCCATAAGGAGTTCGTGCCAATGAGCCAAACCGTCAATGCGATTTTCTATGTTGCCGTTATGAAGCGTTTGTTGCATCGCATTCGTCAAATTTGGCCTGAGTCCGCGAAATAGGAAGCTACCGCTTATTGCATGATAATGTCTCATCTCATCGATCCACTCTTGTGACTGATTTTTGACTAGAAATTGCATTTTAACCATCAATCACTCACAGTATCGCCTGATATGGCTCCCTGTGACTTCTGCCTATTCGAAAAATTGCATTTGGCCATAAAAGGAAAACGCTTCGCGTCCATAGAGGGCATCCAAAAGGCTTGTACCGACATCCTGAAGGGTATTTCGGTCAATGACCTGAACACACTTTCGCGCAAAACAGTGTAGTGAGGCCGGAGGAGACTATTTTGAATAAATAAACTTGAATTTATCAGAACAAAGGTCCTGTCGTTTCTAGTTTAGCTCAATCTCGTTTATTTTGTATATTCAATGCCAATTCAATCGGCAAAGGAAAAATGGTCGATATATATGACAAGGAAAATAGTCCAATTTCATTTATGAACACGAAACGACGTGGTTTACTTGGGTACTTGTCATGAAAAGTCGCCCTACGATCTTGTTAGACAGAAAATTTTACAATGCGCCAATCAGTGTCGGCACCCATTGGAATGGGGTTCCTGTTTACCCTCACTCGGGATAACCATAACGCACTTGGTATGTGCTCAAAACTACTTTCCAATTATTCCACCATAATCACCACGTTTTATCCACGATAGGCTCCTCAGCGTGTTGAGGGTGACAGTAACCTGTCCCTACTCCATGGCATAGATCAAAGCCCTGCTCAGCTTTTTGTGATAACCTGTCCGAGTATGCATGGGGAGCGGTCTTCCTCAAAGACTACTAGTTTCTGAGAATTTCTCTCAGGGCTTGGCAGATCTCTCGTTTTATGGCATCTCTTATGTTTTTGGGACAAGAAAAACAGTCACGGACTAAATTTCTTGCTCCATATTTGCATGTACCAGCTGTTGTTTGCGGTAATAAAAACACTCAAAAGCGTAAGACTCAAATTATTGCTTCCAGTAAGCATTTTTGTACCTCCGGGCCCATTGCTTCACTGACTACTGGGCTTGCACTTTGTGCAGATGCACTTCTGCCTTCCGGCCAGCGTTCCAATATTTAGTTAGAGACTTAACAGCAAAAGCATCTAAATATATGAGAAGTAACATTTATGCACTTGATCAGCTTTGCTTGCAGGTCCATCACATTACACGCACAGTTAACGGCCAATGCATCAAATTGGTTGCCCATTTTAAACACTCACGCTCCATGCTAGATAACCCTCTTGCTAAGATTTTATATATATAGGTCTTCACCTGTCAGAAGATTGTAAACTCAGCGATGATCAAGTTTCCTTGGGAAACTATATTAAGTTAGTTGAGCATAAATATGTTTTCTTCTTCTTCTTAGCACTACAGCCGCCCTCGGGCCTTCGCTTCCTGCAAAAAGCGCCTCCAACTGTCGCGGTCCATTGACCACGTCCTCCAATTTCCAAATCCGAGCAGCGATGAACTGTCTTCGTGGAGCCAGTCAGACCAGCGTTTCCTCGGTTTCCACACTGGTCTCAGGCCTTCAGTTCTCCCAACGAATACCTTTTTGGGTATCCGTTGTTCGTCCATGCGATTCATGCGGCCAGCCCATTGCAGCTTCCGCAGTCTAATAATCAATGAGACCTCCGGTTCGTCAAAAATTTCATACAGCTCATAGTTGTATCAAATTCGCCAATGGTTCTTGTCTAGCTTCGCTCCGATTAGTCGTTTCAGGACCCGTCGCTAAAAGGCGTTCAATATATTTGCGGACGCTTGGGTTAGGCTCCATGATTCACACCCGTAGCATAGCACAGGTCTTATCACAGATTTGTATACTTGGAGCTTTGCTTTGCTGTGTATGCAGCCGGTCTTCAAGATCGTCAATACTGAATAGAATATTTTATTTGCAAGCTGTATTCTTCAGCGTATGGTAATTATTATTTCGGCGCTTAAATACACAAATTCGTTCACATTTTCAATACTGCATGTGCACAAGTGTAATATTTTGTGTATTCGAGGTATTTTTAATCGACTACGTCATGAGTTTGGTTTTATTCTCATTAATTTGTAGTCCTACTAGTTTTGCTTTGCTGCCAAGTTTCAGGAAGAGTTCTTTGGCAGCTGTTTATGATGGTGCTAAAATGTTGATGTGTTCCGCATAGACTGCTACTTGGCTCGACTTGCATAGTAAAGTACCTCGTGTATTGACAGATAGCTTTCTTATGACGTACTCTAGAGTCAAACTGAATAGCAATGGGGCTAGCGCATCTCCCTGTTTTGGTCCGATATTTGTGTTAAAGGCATCGGTGAGTGAGTTATTGATGCGGATGCAAAGCATTATTTGGCACAGTACATCACGTTTGCTTAAAGTCAACGAGAATTTGGTGTTCGTCTATGTTGAACTCCCAGCATTTTTCAAGTACCTGCTTGACATTGAACAATTGGTCTAAAACCACCTTGATACTACCCAATAATAGTGTTGGCATATGATCCGATCTTACTTTCTAAGATTTTCAAAAACATTTCGTACGACGTACAAAGTAGTGATATGCCTCTATAGTATTCGCACTGACTTGTTACATTTTCTGTGGATGGGGAATATAATGTGATAACCTTGATCCTGTGGATCTATATTCCGGCAAGATCTGCCACCCCTATATTTAAACGTCCCAACCAGCTGATAAGGTTTAATGACAGATCTCTACACCCCACGCCACTGACTTCGACGGATGTTGAGCGAACTAACCGAAAATCAGCAGATCCCTACACCGTTCGCCACTGACGTTGACGGGTGTTGCATGAACTAAAAAGAAAAACAGACAGCTCGCGGCGACTTACCGGGTCGTGGGTGGGAAGAAAAAAAGCGGTTGTGTGCTTGCTTATTGTCACGATGAGTGAAGTACATTAAAACTTTTACAGTACTTAGTTGTTCTACGCGGCAAACGTTGTCTGGTGTGATGTTGGTTCGTGGTCGACAATAATACGGCTCATTCTCGCGACGATTCTTGAATGCTTTGGCCCATTTAAACACAGCAGCGCTCAACACCGAACTGATTTCATAAACGCAGAAAAATTTCCGTGTTTTTTACGCCTTCCCACACTAAAAAACGAATGACAATACGTTCCGCAACGGCGGTCGGTACTTGACGGTTACTCATGGTCGTAGCACGCGCATGAAACATGCACTCCTGATGAAAACTATGCTACACTATTTGTAAGGGACCCAGCTATCACATACTTAAGCCACGACCTTCAAAACATACATGCGCACCATCTACAGCGTTTTGAAACATCCTAGTATTTAAATACGTGACAAAGCAACTGCCACACTATAAAGTTGTTATTTCAAGTAAAATAGTTAGTGGTGGACGAGCGCAGAGGTGAACAAATGGATTAATTTGCAAAGTCTTTGTGCCGCGGAAAGTGCGTTTTGTGCAGAAGACGATGAATTGTAGTGAAAGTGGGTTTCCCGAGGGAGTCCGGATACGGGGTCCTGTGCTGCTAAGTTTTGTTCCATGTATCTTCATCTTGCATGCTTGCTTCCCTGTTGCGGAGAAGACATCGGTTGCCAAACTCTTACGTTCGCACGCATCATCCCAAGGAAAATTTCGCGATTCACCGCGTCTCGAATGGTTATCATAACACATGTTGCGATAACATAATCGAAAAAATTGCGATTAAAAAGGGTAATGGCGGCCTCCACTCAAGGAAAAATTCGAGTAGATTCCAGCAACCAGGCAAACAACGCCTATGTACGCAACTCACAAAACCACGGTAAAAAATTCAAAAGCGAAACTTCCCGATTATAATCCAATTTCGTTTTCCCGTTGATAAAGAATCTTTTGCTGTATTTACGTGCAGCTCGATCGTTGGCAACATTTCAAGGAATTTGTGATGTTGGTCTTGAAGATGGTTGTTTAGCAGCTAGTAAAGACAACACGACAATAATTGCTCATAATGTGCTACATGATTCCGGGTACGACCCTGGTAAAACAGCGTTAGTAGAGTGCCCTGTGACAAAAGGAATTGACACGAAGTGGACCAAGGATGAGACGTTAGAAAACCATTGCAATAATTAATTGGCTCCACCCTTTTGGCATATGTTCTTGCTGCCAAATGTGCTGAATGACTTTGTGAATATCTTTCTGAACACCACTGCCACCATATTTAGTAAGCTGCAGTGGAATCTCATCCATGCCAAGCGCTTTATTATCCTTTCAGCCTTGGATAGCGGAATAAATTTCCTCCAGAGTTGGTGGAACCAAAACTCTCCAGAAACATATATAGGCTCCGATGTTCTGAAGCTATGCGGAGGACTAAGGAGGCTCTTGAAATATGATACCTATCTTTATTTAATCGGCATTTAATGAACGTGGGACGCGTGTGATAAAACAACTTTTGCTTCCTCGGAACCGTCGCGGTAGATGTTGGACAGCGACACTGGTTGCATTGCAAGCCTCTGCTTCTGACAGGTGGTTGGGTTCCATTGATCTCCCCTCTCGGTTCAGACGTTTGTGGGGCAACGTTTTCATCGTGTTAAATTGCGACGGGCTTTTTATTATTACGAACGTATACTTCAGCAATAGCATCACTTACAGAACAACTAGCGATTCTATCTGCAGCCGGAGCGAGCTTGCTCAGTTTCTGGTATCTGCTACAGCGAGGATTTATCGTATGTGCGTGGGAAGTCGTTGAAGCCACAATGCTTATAAAATGGCATCGGACATGAGATTTCCGGCCACCGACTGTAATTGGGCCGAAAATTGATATGATCCCTACTTCTCAAACTTCAGGCCATGCAAAAGCCGCCAAACACGTTCGTGGTCCGTGAGCACGAAAACAGCCAAGATTCTTGCTTTAAGAGCCTCATTTTTTTCATTAGCAGGTGGTGACTCTATAACGTCAGCCACCTGTTTGATGACTGAACAAATCGTTAATAATAAATAGATAAACTATATTGGCTAGAATCTCGAAAACGTTATATATTCCGTCATCGGAAAAATCATCTGCACTGGATGATCGCTGTCGAGTGAGTCGACATCGTCCTCAAGCTTGTTCTGAATCTCTTTCGTTTTTTCTTTTGAGTGCGTTCAATACTGATTGTGCGTTTTCAGGCAATGTGCAAGTCTCGTTTCGTTCTCTGCTTATAAGCTGTTTTGCAATACCAGGATACCCTATGTTGACTAGCACGCACTGGTAGCTTGATATGATATGTATACTATTATACACATCAAGGCTCCCGGGAAAGAGAGATATCCTTGTACAACACTTATCTTTGACTTTATACTTGCCAATTAGATCAGTAAAAAGGTGTTCGTTTATTTAATGACTTCATTTTTATTTCATTCTTTGTTATGTTATGCAATTACATGTTCAATTAACTACATAATATTAATAACATATTTTACTTTTGAATTCTTCTAATGATTAATTTATTACAGAGACAATTAATGAGGTTTTATGTTTGCATATGTATAAAGTTGGAGCATTAATGGAGCTGTAAAATTTCTGCAATTTGTATTTACTTTAGTTATATTTGTTACTTGAAATAACCAATCAATTCAAGCTTTAACTATAGTATTACTCGGGCTGGCGGCTTGATTACGCAGTTTTATTTAGGAATCAATTGATTAGTAATCTGCTAGCCCCGGGCACAAAGCCTTGGGACGCTAACACTCTTGCGATCAAATTCACTAATAGACTCCTTGCTAACAAGGGCCACAGTAGTTGAAGATTTTACGAAGCTAAATGTATTGATTCAAGTGTGTGTAGTCTCTGCAATGAATTCGACAACTTATATCACGAATTCTTCAAATACAGTGCTTATAGTGACAAGAGGGAGGAATTTGGTTTTTTCAACAAATTCAATGGTTTCGATACTATCATATAACATAAAACTATTCATAGAGTTTTGAGCCTGCATCGATGTCACTAAAATTAGGATTTAAGTCGCTAGTGACGACAGAATTTAAGTATTCAATGGTGAACTCAAGTCCTACGATCAACCCTTTTAAATCTTACGCCCCCGTCTATGTTAAGGTTTTTTTTTGGTAGGGAGGGGAAGGCATTTACGCCCGCCGAGTCTGGCTGTGTGGGACTCCCATGGAGAATACCCTTGGACTACCCACTAAACACCTCAATCTGAGAACCTAGCCTGGAACCGTTTGACACATTACTTCGGGCTAAGCCTCATTTCTCTACGCGTTTAGGCGCCACCAGGCTACAGGGATCCCTTTTCCAGCGGGAGGAGGGGAAGGGAGAGGGATTTCTAGAAAAGAGACCCCTCCGTCCTGGACGCCTCCAGGCGCTCAAATATGTTCCTTCTTATCTTAAGGACTGCCCGAGCGTAATGTGCCACACAGTTCCATTTGTCAACGGATGTGAGCATCTCTCCAGTGAGTTCATCCGGAGAGAGATCTCCCATTTCTTCAATTAGGTCACCGCGCTGCCTTTCCCACCTCTTGCATACAAAAAATGTGTGGTAGGCATCATCGACCTCTCCAGCACAGAATATGCAGTCAGGAGACCGTGACTTACCAATCTTGTGCAGGTAAGACCGAAAGTATCCATGTCCACTCAGTAGCTGAGTTAGATAGAAGTCAGTCTCACCATGCCTTCGATTGAGCCACGGCCTCAGGTCACCAATAAGGCGTGCGGTCCACCTACCTTTTGTATCGCTCACCCAAGACTGTTGCCTATCACTGAGTGAGCGTTCTCGTTCTTCGTGGGCGACAGCATCTCTGTCGCATTCGTTCCCCCGCAGGTAGATTCTGCGGCACTCCTTCGCAAGGAGGGCAATGGGTATCACTCCTGCGATGACCAGCACTGCCGACTCCGGGACAGTCCGATATGCAGATGCAATCAGCAGCGCTCCTCGTCGCTGCACCTGTGCCAAGCGCTTTCGATACAGCTCCTTGTTGAGAGCCTCATACCATATTTGCGATCCGTACAACAGCACAGATTGTACTGCACTCATCAGAAGTCTCCTTATTGATGAGGTGGGACCCCCTATGTTGGCCATAAGTCGGCTGAGAGCCGAAACACTCGCTGCAGCCTTGTCAGCTATTGCCCTGATTTGCTCGGAGAAACGGATCTTCGAGTCGATCAAAATGCCCAGGTACTTCACTGCTAGTTTAGTCTCAATGAGTGCTTCCCCAATGTTGATCATCCTTACTCTAGGGATTCTCTTCTTTGTCAACGTGACTACTTTGGTTTTCTCCAAAGCTAGGCTGAACCCGCGAGCAGTCATCCAATCCCTCACTCGGCGCATTAGCATACCCAGTCTGAGTTGCGCTT
Organism: Odontomyia ornata; assembly: GCA_963969285.1. NCBI lineage: Eukaryota > Metazoa > Arthropoda > Insecta > Diptera > Stratiomyidae > Odontomyia > Odontomyia ornata. The sequence goes on from OZ017739.1 coordinate 458,005,963, forward strand.
GTTCAACAGTGCGTCCCGCAACTAGCGCCACGACATCATCTGCATAGCCGATCAAGCGTGACTCATCCGGCAGCTCGATTCTCAGTAGCCCGTCGTACGTGATGTTCCACAGGTCTGAGCCAAGGATGGAGCCTTGTGCAACACCCGATGTAACTTCCATCCTCCGCCGACCCTCCTTCGTCTCATAGAGCAGGCTCCGGTCTGTCAGGTAGTTCTTCAAAATTCGCATCAGATATTCTGGAACTTGAAAAGAGTTTTCCAGTGCTTCCAGAATATCCGCCCATCTAGCGGAATCGAAGGTGTTTCTGACGTCAAGCGTCACGAGCAACACAACCCTTTTGTTTGTCTATGTTAAATTTGGAAAGCTCATAGAGGTTCCTGTTGTTTTGCCGCTTGGGAAATCAAAGTTGAGTCACTGTTTAACTTTTTAGAAAAGCGCCATCGCATACCAAACTACATACTTGGGTTTATCTCACCACATACACCCTGTATGGTTATTGGTCATTGACGTTAAGTTTATCTATCAAATTACACCACGGGGTTGAATTTTTAAATTTTTTACACTTAAAAGAGGTTTAAGGTGCTTCCTTCTTCCCTCTCCTGAAATTTCAGTCATTGAGCCCCACCCTAATAATTTTTGACTGGTTTCATCAGCGATGATGTTGCCAATGTCATCACGAAGGAGCCTGGTTTTGGGATAATAACCTGGTTTCAGGCTTTTCACTACTTTGTATGCTTGTCTTGTGTTGTTGCTCGCTAGACTTACTTATATGCTTCTTAATTGGTCGTCATAGTATTTTCTTTTCTTAATTATAATGATTTTATTCGCTACTCTTCTGAGACTTTTATAATGTTTGTGTCTGGTAAGATGAGAGCCAGCTGATTGTCGAGGGTCTCCGTGAACATTTTCGATACAGACGCCGTTTGGAGCCTTACGATGTCGAATTTTTGTAGCGGGCTGGTCTTCACTGAATATGCCTTTGCGATGCGACTTTGATAGGTTAATTTAATCAAGTAATGATCCGAGATACAATTGGCTCCTTAGTATGTACGGACGTTAAGTCTGCTCGAGGCCCAACATTGTCGGATCAGAAGATGATCAATTTGGTTTTGTGTGTTGCCATCCGGTGACACCCAGGTCATTTTATGCATGCATCGATGAGGGTAGCAATTCGAACGTATGGCCAGATTTCTGCTACATGCAAAGTCAATCAGGCGCTGGCCGTTGTTATTTGTTACATTGCGGAGGCTTGTCCTCCTGTCGTTCTCCGATGAGACAACTCATTGCCAACCTTAGCGTTTACGGTTCCAGGCTGGGTTCTCAGGTTGACAGAGGAGGTGCTTAGTAGGTAGTCCAGTCACGCATGGGAGTCCCAAACTCTGTGCATAAATGGCATTCACCTGCTTACCACAAAAAAAGAAAAAAAAACCTTAGCGTTGAAATCACCCAGAATTATTTTTGTGTCGTTTTAAGGCAATGAGTCGACCAGTCTTTGCAGGTGATGGTAGATCGTTTCATTCGTTTCTTCATCCTTGTTTTCAGTCGGGGCGTGAATGTTAATCAGCCAAATTTCGCTTATATACGGATCGCACATAACCGTTCATTAACTGCCTCAAAATCAATAATAGCCGATTCGAACTCCCTATTCACAATAAAGGCCACTCCGAATTCTCGTTTTCCAGTAGGCTTCCCACTTTTAAATATTTTGTGCGATCTCATATTTTGAATATCATTTCCAGTCTCGTTTGTTGCCTGAATTGCCAGTATTTTTAATTCATATTGACTGGCCTGTTTAAAAGTTCCTTAACATTGCCAGGATAGTTGAGTGTTCTGGCAATCCAGGATCCAATGCCATAGTCCTGTTTTCATTTGTGAGGTCCAATCCATTCCGGAGCTATGCTAATAATGTCAGAATTTTCTGGACATTCAATGTATTAATAATTTGTATACAAAAAGGGCAAAACTGATCACCAAAACATAGGAGCAATTTTCATGCATTGAGATTACATTCATAATTTCTTGGATACAAAAACTAAATTGAATTTGCATAAAATAAAAATCTAAATACATTTTCTTCACATTAATGGTGACTACATCAGTGGAATATGGTGGCTGCATCAGAGAATATAGGCGCAACGCAAAACCACTATCCCAAATTTAAATTTTTTCATGTGAGTTTTTCTAAACAATAAATTTTCCTCGAATAATAAAAGCTTTCGAAATCTATGTAGTAATATTCTTTTCCAATACAAAATATCCAATAATTATCAGCTACGCAACTGTTCTATCTAGATGTTTATGATAAACTTCACTACCTGGAGTTTTCTAGACTGCATTGATTTATCAATAGCGATATTAAACAAACTTCTTAATGAAGTGTTGTGCAACCAAAATGCACGATGCTAATTGTAAATAAAACAAAACGTTTTCAGAGAATTATGTCAATACATTCTATTAGAATAGAAGAATCTATGACAATTATGTGTAAAACAAAATATCGTCCAAAAGCTCGCCATGGCTACTGTGGCATACTTCCATCCAATGGTCCATATTTTCAATGACTCTAAGACATAATTGATGTTCAATGTCGTTAATGTGCCGAATTATCTCGTCCTTTAGCTCTTAAATTGTTCTTGGCTTATTGAAGTACACTTTTTCTATTAAATATCCCCAGAGAAAGACGTCCAACGGTGTCAAACTACATGATCGTGGCGGCCAATTAACATCGCCACAGCGTGAGATAACACGGCCATTGTAGGTCCATAACCTCTATTTCTGGCCACAAGAAGTCCGTTATCGTTGCAATAGCGAACGCCATTCACGGTAACTGCGTGGCCGGCCTGATTTTCGAAGAAGTACGGCCCGATGACGCCACCAGCCAGTAAATCGCATCAAAGAGTCACTCTTTGTGGATTCATCGGCTTTTCAACAATCACTCGTGGATTTTCATTTGCCCAAATGCGGCAATTCTGCTGGTTAACGTCGATTATACTGACCAAAACAATCACAAAGTGCACGAAATGCCTTTTGATTTGAACGCCCGTCTTCGTAAAAGGCTTCAACAGCCTTAACGCGCTGCTTAATTGTGTACCTCTCCATGGTTAAATTTGTCAAACACTGAAACAAAGAAATGTCAAATTAAGTTGGGCGAAGAACTTGACGTTAAGGTGTGACTCACAATTAGCATCGTGCATTATGGTTCAAGCACCCTATATTAAACTATACTGCCATTGAAATTGATGGATTCAAACAAATATAAAATACAGTGCTCAGCTTGATGTATGATATTAGGATATTTCACTGGCAAAGTTGTAACAAAATCAATAAAATAACAAGAAATACGTTTACTCGTGTTTGAGTTGTATCCTCATATATCTCATAAATTATGTTTGAGTCCCTAAGTTTTTTATTAATAAAGGAATATATCTGTAAAAATTAATCCTACAACGCCCCAAGCCACATTTCTTACAAAACAATCAACATTCAGGAGACTCTGAGGCAAAAATTGCATAGAATATGTCGACAGTATGATTTTCACAATGTACATACATAAACGAGTATGCTCTGAACATGCTCTTTTGCAATCCTCATCCCCATCCTGTTGTCATTTCCCGTCAATGGAATCCAAGCCCCTATGAAAAGAAAGAACATGATAAAATCATTAAATTCTTTACCGCACACAAAAAAAACTTTTTATGGAGCTATAAAAAGATTCTACGTTAATGGACCACAATGAGAGCATTTTGACCATTGACTGAGCAATAGTAGAAGCTGCAAAAGTCCATGGTCGCCAGATGCTAGCAAGCGGGAACGAATAAAGCTGACACTATTTCTAAGGGTGTAGTTTTAATTTGAAATAGGTCATGTGGCTATCATCGCTTTTATTCTTCTTTTAGTTTACGGTCCTATTAGTCCTATTGCCATGAGTGTCTCTAATAGATTAAATTGGATTAGTTTGCCAAGATACTCGCATGTTTACTACTGCTTTATCTCCACATTTTACTATGACGATGATGACTGTTGATTGAAGTGAAGAGGCAATAATTTAATTTTTTAAAGTGTTGTGACTTGAACATTCCCTCATGACTTAAACTTTGTGTAATTGGTATGAAAGAAAGGGGTTGGCTCGGCACAGTATAATTTTGCTCTACAGTGACTATCTTTCGAACAGTACTTGACTTTTCTTGCATAATGTTCGTCGTATTTTAATTATTCCCATGGATACCACCATCCTCAACTTATAGCATCGCTTATCAATTTGAATGAGGACTCGTACCTCAAATCTCTCACACATGAAATCACTTCCACTACTCATCCTGCCTGAGTAAATTTTAAATAAAATTTGTCTGGAATGATTTCCAAGACGATATGAATTCCATGGAAATAGATTCACCGACACCACTTGCTAAGGATTTGGACGTGCACATATGTATAGCATTGTTACTATTGTATGTCATCCCAATCTTCGTCATTGAGTAGCTGGTAAGTGAAGTTCGGTGGAATGCTTCAGCCACTGGTATCCAAGTGCAACGAGATTTTATCAGTGTTGAAAGACTTATTCAGTACCTAGCGGAAATTGAATTTTGTCCACACGACAGACTCTCTCTCTCCCTGGAGAATGTTGTTTGCATTCATTCATTCATTCATTTCATTCATCCACCTATCTTTCCATCTGTTCATTGTATGTAAGCAAGGATGTATGAAAAATAGATATCTCTTCCTCCAACCCTCTCCGATCGCTCGCTAGAAAAGAATTGATTTAATCGAATCAATTTGGTTTTTGTAGAGTGGAGATGCAAATTTCCACTAGACATTGTCACTTTGTTTAAGAAAATACTGCAATGAAATGGTTATAAGAGTCTCGAGTAATATCGCCGATATACTCGTAGTCTTAATCAAGGATGCGTACAGCTGCCTCTTGCTATCGAAAAAAATATTTAGCTATTGAATGGAGAAAACACTACCAACTTGGTATTGTGATGATGAAGTAAAGTCGACATTTAATGAACGTGTACCGGTATTTTCAAACAAGTAAAATATCTCCTTCTATTTAAAAAAAAAAAAATCAAAAATTTTATTTATTTCGAAAGATTACAAAATAACATATTTTAATATTTTAATGAATGGAGGGAGCATAGAATGAGATTCGTAAACGGTGCCTGTTACATTAATCAATATCGGCATTAGGCAGACAAGTTTTTAATTTAATATAAAATGCGGCTGCAGAATGTCATTGGAAGGTCTGTACCTTTAGCATTATTCCATAGCCGCAACCGATAAATTGCAGGTAGAGTATGCTATTTTCAAAGCTTAGCCTTTGATACTTCAAATATCAGCGTAAGTGGGGACGTGGTCTGTCTTTACAAGAGCTTTGCTTTTAATATCATAATCTACTAACAGTCAAACTTATTTCTAACAAATTTAACGTTTAAGGTTTTTCGGCCAATTTGTGCTAGTATACAAATTTAATACTAAACTTTCACATTGTGAACTACGTCAAAATAGAGAGTAATCTCAAACTTTAATTTTTAGCCCTCCGTATTTTCTTTTGAAAATGAAGAATATATACATACGAAAAAATCATTTCGATACATCCAACTAGGATCCGAGATATGGAATTCTAAAAATTTATTCACAAGTGATGCCATAGTATAACACCTTCACAGCACATTTCGTCTGCCTGATGGACTCCCTTCACATAAATAGCGTGCAATGGACTTCGTCACGCACAGTGTTGAAATTTGAAGTCCCACGTCAATGTGCATGGGAATGCCTGCAAAGTTATATTCAATTCTTCTTCTTCCTCGCTGCACTGCAGCCCTTCTCGGGCCATCACTTCGTGCATTAAGTGCCTCCAACAGTCTCGCTCTATTGACTGCCTCCTACAATTTCGAAATCCGCACAGCCATGAACTGTGTGCATCGACCGAGTCAGACCAGCGTTTCCTGGTTTGTGCCATTGGAATCTGCTCTTCAGTTCTCCCAATGAATATTATTTTGGGTATCCGTTGTTCGTCCATACAATTCACATGGCAAGCCCATTATAGCTTTGGTAGTCTTCCAATCGTAGAGACCTCCAGCTTGTCAAAAATTCATACAGATCATGGTTATGATTCGCCATTGGCATCCGTTTGTCTTTCGACGGTGCTAAATATATTTGCGGATGCTTACGTTAGGGTCAATTTTTCACCCCCATGGCATAGCGTAGGTCTTATTACAGAGTTGCATATTTGGAACTTTGCTTTCCTGTGTATGCAACTGATCTTCAAGGTCGTCGAAACTGAATTAAGTAATTTATTTGCGAGCTGTATTCTTCAGCGTATTTCGTCTTTTTCATTACCACTTCTCGTTATTTTGGCGTCTAAATATATAAATTCAACCAATTTTTTGGTGCTGTATTTGCCAAGTGTGGTATTTTATGTATTTGAGGTATTTTTTCTCAACTACGTCATGAGCTAGGTTTTATTCTCATCAATTTTTAGCCCTACTAGTTTTGCCGCGCTGTCAGTTTTCAGACAAGTTCTTCGGCGATTGCTAGCGACTGTGGCATTTTATTGATGTCATCCGCATAGGCTACCACTTGGCTCAGCTTGTATAGCAACGTACCTCTTGTATCGACCGGTAGCATTCTTACGACATATTTCAGAGCCGAATTGAATAGCAATGGGGCCAGCCTACCTCCTTGTTTTAGTCCTGTTGCATTACCAGTATACCCTATGTGTACTGGCATGACCTGGGAGGTTGATGTGATGTGCATCTTATAAACACATCTACGCTCCTGGGAGAGAGAGAGAGAGAGAGAGAGAGAGAGAATTGTCACTGCATAATACTTACCTTCTACTTCATTCTTGTGAACCAGAGCAGTCAAGAGATATGTGCACGTTTATTTAAAAGACTTAATCTTTATCTCCTTCCTTCTTAGGTTAGTCAATTACACGTTCAGTTGAATATACGAGTCTAATATTCATACCATACTTTAATAATGAGTTCTTCGAATGTAATTACTTTACAATTGAACAAGATAATGAGGGCTTATTCCTGCATATCAATTAATTTAGAGTATTAATGCAGCTACAACTTCACGGGACTTACTTCTACTTTAATTATTTTTGTCATTTGAAGGAAATTAAATGTATGATATTACTTGATATCATATTTGAAAAAAAAACCAACCAATTAAAGCTTTAACTGCAGGCCCTAGACATAATGCCCTAGGATGCTAGTACTCCGGTTGACGCCTTGAGTATGCAGTTATGAATCAATTATTTAAAAACCCAATTGCTGGCCTCGAGCGCAAAGCATTGGGACGCAAAAACTTGGGCTGAAACCTTGAGTATGCAGTCAGATTGATAAATCAATCAATTACTAGTTCAACTACAGGCCCCGGGTGTAACTGCCTTGGAGCGCTAATACTCGGGCTGACGCCTTGAGTACGCAGTTGAACGTATTCTTATTTGCTTATCCCGGGCTAAGTGCCTTGGGATAGAATAAGCTCGGGCGCACGCCTCTAGCCAGCAAATAATATTTCTCAATATTCCTGCTTCTTTAATTTTCTTACATACAAGTTGCATTATAATGCTGACTTAATTGCTTACCAAACAAAATAATGAGACAATTTAAACTAGTTACATGATCAAAGCTCAGTTATTATCTTTTTTACTGACATCTCTTTGTAAATAATGCAAAGCACAAAGCTCAAGCTTTCACTTTGTTTGCTTAATTGTGCATGCGTGTAACCAATTCGTTCCACTAAGGCGGATATGGTTTAATTCTTAATACGAGAACGGATACATGCCCACCTCTGCTAATGCATGATACGACGGCCGCGCTCACATTGGTTTGATTACAATTCGAAGCTTTTCGCATATGCTACCATTCAAAGTACACAGAGAGGAATAACGGGATGTGGACCGAGTCGTAATTGCACTGCGGATTCTGTAATAGTCCGATATTTGTGTCAAAGGCATCAGGGGTTAGTTATAGATGCGGACTTGGAGGCTGTTACCGTCATTGTCATTTTGGTACGACGAACTGATTTGGAAAGGATACCAAAGCAAAGCATTATTTGGTAAAGAGCGTGACGTATACCAAAGCAAAGCATTATTTGGAAAAGTACGTGACGATCAATATTGTTGTATGCTTGCTTAAAGTCAACGAAAAATGTTGTATGCTTGCTTAAAGTCATCAAAAGTTTGGTGTACGTCTATGTGAAAATCCCAGTATTTCTCAAGTACTTACTTGATTGTAAACAGTTGCTCTATCGTCAGTCTGCCTGCTTTAAAACTACCTTGATACTCTCCAATATTACTATTGGCGTATGATCCGATTTTATTTTCTAAGATCTTTGCAAATATTTTGTACACCATACAAAATGATGATATGCCTCAATAGTTTTTACACTGTAGGTTGTCACCTTTTTTGTGAAAAAGGAATATAATTGATTGGTTCCACTTGTTTGGCATATATTTTTGTTGCCAAATGTGCTAGATAATTTACGAATGGCTTTCTAACATTACTGCTATCATGTTTAATAAGGTCCACTGGAATCTCGTCGATGCTCATCGCTTTAATATTCTTTTAGGGTTTAACGGTGGCGCAAATCAATCATCCAGAGTTGGTGAGGCCAATGGAAGTCCCCGTGTTTCTTTAATCCTGTTTCCATGATGATGTTGCCGATGTCATCACAGCAGAGCGTGGTCTTGGGCTGATAACCTCGTTTCAGGCTTTTCACTTCTTTCTATGTTTATGTTGCTCGCTAGACTTACAACGATACTTCTCAATTGGTCGTCATAGAATTTGCTTTTCTTATTTCTAATTATCTTATTTACTACTCTTCTGGATTTCATATTGCCCTTTCTTCGTCCTGGTTTTCCTAACTAAATACTCTTTGTATGTCTGATTCTTTTTGTCTAACGCATTCTAGCAGGCATTGTCGAACCAATCATTTCTTTTGCGCTGGACTTGATGTCCAATCGTCTGTTCTACCACGGTTTCACTTCTATACTTAGCTCGTTGCTTCTTTCGAGCGATGAGTCAGATAGGATGGGAACCAGCTGATTGGCGAGCGTCTCCTAGAATTTTTGCCATAAATGCCGTTTGGAATTTTCGATGCCGAATTTTTGAAGCGAGCTGGTCCTCGCCGAATACGCCTTTGATATATAACATCGATACGTTAATGGAATGAAGTAATGATCCGAATTACAATAGCCTCCTTGGCAGGTGCGGACGTTAATTATGCTCAAGGATTAACGTTGTTGGATCTGAACATGGTTGATCTGGTTTTATATGTTACCACCCGGTGATACTCAGGTCATTTATATACGCGTAAATGTGGGAAGCCAGTCAAACGGCATCATATAAAGTCAGTCAAGTGCTGGTTGTTGTCATTTGTTCCTCATAGGGCTCTATCCCCCAGTTGTTGCCCGTTGAGATTGCCAACATTAGCGTTAAAATCACCCAGAACTATTTTTGTATTGTTTGTAGACAATGATTTGACTAGTCCTTCAAGATGATTCTAGAACGCTTCATTCGAATCTTTGGGTGTGCGTCAATTAGCCAAATTTTGCTTTTATCCGAAACACACACCATCGTTCTTTGACTGCCTTAAAATCAATAATGTTCAAGTTAAACTCCCTATCCACAATAAAAGTCACTCCAAATTCTCGTTTTTATGCCGGCTTAGCACCTTAAATATTATGTGTGATCCCATACTTTGAATATCAGTTCCAGATCAGTTCGTTCCTTGAATTTTCAGTATGTTTAATTAAAAATGTCTTTAACAACGCCTGAGTTGTTTAGTGATATGATGTTCCAAGATGCAATGCCATAGTCTTTTTTGGCTGGGAGGTCTTTGCCGTAGGTCCAATTTATTCCAAGGATCTGTTGCAGGTTTCGAAATAATGTAGAGTTTTCTAGGAACGGGAAGTTAACCAATTGCCCAACCTTCGTCCCGACGACGTTTTTATTGCTTTCAATCCCATTACCAAGCGCCTTCATCCTCGTACATCGCCACAAAAGAGGTGTAAGTAGGATTTAGTAGCAGAGCTGCAGGAAAATCATATTTACTTTTACTTGTGTGTTTGCATACATATAGCGCCCTACTGTTACAAAGTTTCAATTGATATTGCACACCTAGTATTCTTCTTCGGCTACATTATACGCAGTATAGGTAAATAAACAATATTGTCAAATAATTATGAACTGCGCTTTTAAAATATGAGAATTGTAATCCGCAACTCTATTCCTAGGGAAAAGGCAACTTTTCAAGATACGTGCGCTCTGTTCAGCGGCCATATATTGAACTGACGTCTCTTTTTACAATTCATATCCTACTCACCAATCTAAATAAAGTTTATTTAACCTTTAACTCGCCCAACCTGACTCACAGATCATCCTCAATCGGACAAGGTTCTCGATTTTCTCCAGCCAGTTCGGAAAATTCCTAACCCACTAGAGCTTTGGTCCGCAACTGTAAGCTTGAGGTTTCAAAAACACGATTATATGACAACTAGGTCATTTGACACAATTGTACATCACGGATGCCGTTAGGTAAAGCCTTACGAATAACATGATTCCCGCGGTATTTGAGGATTAATTTCTTATTAGTACCAGCGGTATTATCAACATAACGGAGGACAACCAAATTTAATTCTTTTACTGTATCCCATCATGGGCTTGGGAGGGTTCGATAGCTGCGTTTGCACTCAACAAGCCTCGTCTGGCTGGGCTGGCGAGTTTATCATTTAAATACTCGGTCAGATCACCTATTTCCGAACCATGCATTGTAATGCCAAAAAGGAGTTCGTACTGAGATACACAGGTAGTACTATGAATGGAGCTGTTTAGGGTAAATCGACACCGATTTTTATGGGCGCCCAATCGAAGTGATCGACAAACTAAAAAGCGGTTAGCACACTGTTTACACGTTCAACTTGATCGTTGGCCTTATACAGCTCATGGTTATAATTTCTTTTTGGGTATCCGTTGTTCGTCCATACGATTCATGTGTCAAGCCCATTGCAGTCTGATAATCATTGAAACCTCAGGCTCGTCAAAAATTTCATTCAGCTCATGGTTGTATCGAATTCGCCATTGGTCCCCGTCTAGCTTCGCTCCGTTGCTCAAAGCCGTTCAATATATTTGCAAATGCTTGTGTGAGAGTCCGTGTTTCACACTCATAGCATAACACAGATCTTATCACAGATGTGCCTGCAGCTAGTTTTCAAGGTTGTCAAAACTGAATAAAATATTTTATATGCGAGCTGTATTCTTCGGCGTATTTCGCCTAAAAACAGAAATTCGCTCACATTTTCGATACTATATTCGCAAAGTGTGATATTTTGTGCATTTGAGGTGCATAGAGGCTTTGTTTTATTTTAATTGATTTGTAGCCCCACAAGTTTTGCATTGCTATCAAGTTTCAGGAAGAGTTCTTTGGCAGTTGTTAATGACCGTGGCAAAATTTTGATGTCGGCCGCATAGACTACTACGTGGCTCGACTTGTATAGTAATGCACCTCGGGTATTGACAGGTAGCTTCCTTATGACGTACACCAGAGCCAAATTGTATAGTGATGCGGCCAGCCCATCGGTGAGTTGGTTATTGATGCGGACCTGGGAGATCATCGATGACATTGTCATTTTGGTAAAACGGACTAATTTGGCTGGGATGCCAAAGCAAAGCAGTCTTTGGTACAGAACGGTACGATCAATACTGTCGTATGGTTGCTAAAAGTCAATGAATATTTGGTATACGTCTATGTTGAACCCGTAGCATTTTTCAAGTACCTGCTTGACTGTAAACAATTGGTCTATTGTCGATCTACCTGCTCTAAAACCACCTTGATACTCCCCAATAATACTGTAGGTATATGATCCAATTTTATTTTCTAAGATCTTTGAGAATATTTTGAACGCCGTACAAAGGAGTGATATGCCTTTTTGACTGTAGTTTGTCACCTGTTTTGTAGATAGGGAATATAATTGATTGGCTCCACTCCTTCGGCATATGTTCTTCTATCCAAATGTACTGGATGACTTTGTGAATAGCTTATATATATATATATATATATATATATATATATATATATATATATATATATATATATATATATATATATATATGTATATATATATATATATATATATGTATATATATATATATATATATATATATATATATATATATATATATATATTTATATATATGTATGTATATATCATCATATTCAGCTGGATCAACCATAATCCTAAGTTATGGTGCAGCCTCCCTTACATATTGACTCCTCATTGCTTTCCAGATCTTCCTGTTTTCAGCTGTTCTCATCCAGGCTGCGCCAGCTATTTTCTTTATATCATAATCCCATCGTATATTTGTGCGTCTTCTTGATCGTTTGATTCCTCCTGGGTACCACTGCACTATTCTTGTGGTCCAAGTGATCGGACCATCGCCATTTAAATGATTTCGCTCTATGTATCACGTCTTTTACTTGGGTCCTTTCTCGTATCCACGATAGTCTCTTACGATCCCTTCGTGTAGTGCCCAGCATGCATCTTTCCATAGCTCTTTGGGCAACCTGGAGTTTCCTCGTTATCCCTGTTGTTAGCGCTATACTACCGTATAGCAGGACTGGTAGGATACATTGGTCGAGGGTTTTCTTTTTCAAGTTCATCTTCATTTTAGACTTGAATATAATCGACCATTTCTAGTGTGGTGTTGTTCACTTTCGTATGCTCTTGAGTGCTTACGTAGTCATTGAACCTGATCTTGGTTTTGCTTAAGTTCATTTTCAAGCCTATTTGTCCGCTAGCCGCGTTGAGTTCATTCAGCTGTTCTTGTAATTCAGCTTGGCTGTTAGCTAAAAGGACTATGTCATTTGCGAATCTCAAGTAATTGAACTGTTCACAATCGATGTTCAATCCTCTATTTTCCCAATGTAGGGTTCGGAAGATACCCTCTAACGTGGCGTTGAAGAGCCGTGGCGATATGGTGTCTCTATGCCTTACCTGTTTTTGTGTGGGAAACTCTGGGGTATCTTCTAGTACTTTGAACTTTGCTCTGGCATTGCGGTAGATGTTAGTTAAAACTTCCACGTATGGTTTGTCTATGCCTTGTGTTATTAATGCATTTATTATTGCATCAGGAAAGATTGAGTCAAAGGCCTTCTCAAAGTCTATGAAGGCCAGTGCTAGGGGTTGTTCATGTCTACTCAAGACTTCCCGTAGTGCGTGGATATGATCTATAGTGCTGTATCCACTTCTGAAACCTGCTCCCGTGGTTGTTCGGCATCTAAGACTGTTTGTATTTGGTTGCTAATGACCTTCGTGAATACTCTGTAGAAGACCGTTAGTAGATTTATTGGTCTGTAGTTCCTGATATCTTCTTTGCTGCCTTTCTTGTGAATCAGTATTATATTAGTACTATTCCATTGATCAGGTATGTATCTGGTGTTAATACAATCAGTGTGGATTTCTGCTAGTAGTTTCCAGGTTTCTCTGCCTGCGTACTTGAGCAGCTCAGCCGTGATACCGTTATTACCTGCCGCTTGACCATTTTTCATGGAGTTGATAGCCATCTCGACCCCTTCCACTAGGATATTTAGGGCATTATCGTTGGTTGCAGAGAAAGTTGTTGATGTTATTAAGTTTGGAGTCGAGTTATCTGGAGCCTTATACAGGTCCCGGCAGAAGTTAGTGATTGCCTTAATTATTTGATTGGTTTAGGGCTATCACATATTTTTTGCCGATGAGGAGTGCTCTTTTTGTTTTCTTAAAGCTTCTGTTATATGTAATGGCATCTTCCACCAGTCTTTCGTCATACTTCTTGATATCTTCAAAAATTATCTTCCATATTGTTTTGCAGGCTTCTGTATATTTAATCCTTACTATGTTTGAGGATGCTTTCATTTCCCTGCGCTTTCTGAGCAGCGCCTTAGTCTCATTTTACAGTTTGTGGTGCCTATCGTGTACTCGTGGTCCGCCTACTATTTCGGCTCTTTTCAGAATGACTTCGGCTACGTGGTTTGCGTCCAATTTTTGTGTATTTATTTCTCTGTTTATTCGGAGTTGGTAACTCTCTATGTTACACTGGATGGTTGCAGTCTTAAAACCGCGTTTTATTGTCTTCCAGACCAGTTTGCTTCTTTCTGTCTTCAAGTCAAGGGTGATTCTTGCTCTGACCAGCCGATGATTGCTTCCCGTCTTAAATCAGAGATGCCTTTGACCGTTCTTTGGTGTTTGGTAAGTATCAAATCAATTGCGTTTCTTGTTACTCCATTAGGTTCTTACCACGTCCATTTCCTGTTTTTGTTCTTCTTGAAGAAGGTATTTATTATGAATAAATCGTGGTGTTGGGTGAACTGTGCCATTCGTTCTCCTCTTTCATTTCTTTATCCTAGTCCAAATTTTCCCATCAACACTACTTGGTCTTTCCTTTCCCCTAATATGGCGTTGAAGTCACTCATTAGATACTTGAAGTGGCTGGTGTTATTGTTCCAAGCTTGGTTGACGTCGGTGTAGAATTCCTCAATTTCTTCGTCGGTGTGGCTGGTTGTAGGTGCGCACTTGAATAATTTAACCTCTGCGGATTTTCGACACCCTCTGCCTTCGTAGATGGTTCCTGGGAGCTACCTATCCCAGGCGTACGGAGAATGAGGGCTGTTGATTTTTGTTTACTATCATGTTGGAGGGGGGTGAGATGATACCTTACCACACTGTCTCTTTTGTGGGTTGGTAAGGGGTAGGGGCAAAATAGGGGTGTGGTGTGGGTGACAGGAGTAGGGTCGGGATTTTCGGGGAGGGGGGAAAAATCTTTGTATGGACAATCTACCCTTGCTGGGTAGACAGACATTTTTGTTGATGAAAAAGCCATCCCTGAGACTTGAACGCGGTACCTCTCGGATGAGAGTCCAGCGTTCTACCCATTAAGCCAGCTAGAGTATCATATATATAGATAGATATATATATATATATATATATATATATATATATATATATATATATATATATACATATATATATATGGGATATAACGAAATTTGTGACCACGCGTGCTGCAGGTTGCAATTTCGCTCCAATTCTCACAATTTTTTTAAAAAATGCTTATTGGGTAAATATCTCGGTTTAGTTCTTTAACTAGCTAAATCAGCCGAGCGAAAACAAAATGGTGGTCATTTTAGACGTGGAGTTGTGATCTCTGTTCTGACCAAAGTATAGCTTCGATTTGGATTAAATTTGGAACAGAGATTCATTATACTGTGTGATGGATGTCAAAATAAAAAATACATAGTAAAACCGTCTAAAACAAAAAAGCGGCCACTCAAATGTCGAAAAACGTGCAAAAATTTGCTGTTGTAGTTTTGACTAAACCTTTCAACCGATCATGAAATCAATTCGATGATTTAATTAAAAACTATTAATATCTAAAGAACATTGTAAAAAGCTACAGATCAGCTGTCAAAAAGCAAAATGGTGGCTTGTTAAACCTCGAAATTTCAAAGGCTTCTGATATTCACAATTTTGGTTCAATCTGCAAAAAACTTAATTTTAGAGTAGAAAATAACCATATCTGAAGACTTTATTATTTCAGCGATCTTCTATGAGCACGTTTCAAAATGGTGGTGGCTTAAATGTGCGACTTTTGTGGCCCTCTAGCGGTCATTTTTTTCAACGGATTTTGATGAAACTTGGGATATGAATAACTTTATCAAAATTAATTATCAAAGTTATGAAAAATAACAAAGTCGAAAATTTCAAACATAAAATTTTTAAGCTGCCATTTTGACTAAAAATTGATTACTTTTGCCGTGTCTACAGTAAAACTCCAATTTAAACGAGATTTTGTGCAGTGATTGATGAAACCCCTTAGACATACAAATTTGAGGAAAAATCAAAATCAAATGTATAAATTCAAAGTGGCTGCCGCAAAAAACTCGAAAAATAAGCGGAATTCGCTATTTTCGTAGCAACTGAAATAATGAATATTTTTCATGGAAACATTTGAAATGGCTTAAATTGAAAGTAACTACACAATAGAAAGTTTTCCTTAAAAATTGTTTGAGTTTCAAAGTGGTGGGTAGTTCATTGACTAATGGAACCTAACGTTTGTTTTACTTGACTAAATTAAATTCAACTTAAAAAAACTAACGGTTCAATGGAATACGAAAAAAAGGAATAATCAAATAAAAAAAATTAATAAAATATTTGGACCCCCTATTCATTAAAATTAATTCAAACTCAGAAACATAAATTCAAAACAATCACCAAAAATCAGTTCAAAACAGTCAACAAAAGTAAATCCAATCTAATCAGCAAGAATAAATCTAAAATATTTGCGGTGGTTTGTTAAAAAAAAAAATTTCTTTTTTTGCCTTAGCCCTCCACCCCCTTTCCGGCCGTCGCTTAGAGATAGTTAGAGTTTCTCATTATCTTGATTGAATGTATTGGTATTGTGGAAGGTGGTATGGTCAATACCACGCCATGTGTCCGTCCACTGAGCTCCGATACGTTCTGATTTTAAACCAGTCTGCCAAACAATCACTCAAAACAAATCTCGTTGTCGCCAACGAGACTCGAACCGGGGACATTCGGCATATGTGGTGAGTACCCTAACCACTATATCACGGACTACTCATCACTTTTTATGCGGCTATGCGCTCTACAAAAAGAGGCGGGGCGCCTCTGAAATTTGATTTTGTTTATTTTTACAATTTAAAACCAAAGATGTTTAACCAAAAATCGAATTCGTGTGCCAGCACCTCCAAATGATTCGAATTCAAAAAGTGATGTAATTTTTTTAGATGGTACCATCACTGCACTTATATTTTCTGTTATCATTTTGAAAAAGAGAAACAATAGTCTTTTTTACAACACATAGTTCGATAGTAAAAATAGTCGTTAGACTAGCATTAATTAACTTTTTTTACATTTCAGGGAAATTTTTTGAGAGAAATTGATTTGGTAAATTTCACGAGAGAAATTTATCTATTGCAGAGTGTACACGTTACAAAATTTTATATATGTAGGATATAATGAAATTGTTGACCACACTAGAGGTCATATATTTGCTTCAATTTCAACCAAATTTTCAGAAAAGATGTAAACTTGGTACTAAGGTAGATGTTGGTTAATTTTACCGACTTTGTTATTTGCGTAACTATCCAGGTGCATGTTTCAAAATGGCAGTGGTCCAATATGTGATTTTCTGATATTTCATGGCCTTTCATTTCATTTCCTCATCCGATTTCGATAAAACGTAGAATTGTAGATAATTTGAGCAAGTTCTTCCATTCGACAATAAATAAGAAAGCAGAAACTTTAAACTGAAGTTTTAAGCTGCCATTTAAAAAAAAAATTGAATGTTTTTGTTCAGACTAAAATTCCAATTCGAACGAGATTTGACACTCTTGTTTATGCGACTCTAAGACAGATTTCTTTTAAAATAATCCCAAATTAAATGCTTAAATTCAAAATGGTGGCCACTAAGGTCAGAAAGTAAGTAAGTAAGCATCAATTAAAGTGTTGCCTATGATAGGGCTTACATTGGAAGTATTTGTACGACAGAAAGTTTCCCTTAAGTGGTGTTTAGCTTTCAAAGTAGCAGCCGATAAAATTATTATTTGCTTTTTGAAACTTCGTGCTCCTAAAATAAATTTGCCTTTCCGGCTGGTACTGTTAATGGAGGTTTTTGTAGCATAGGGGTTCCGGCACTTGAATGATTAAATAATGATGTGTTTTGTACAGAACATACGATTTATTCGTCGTTTCTCATTGATCAATCAACGTGTATTCATCTTCCGTCGAACTTGCAACTACTTTTATATTGTTAGTTATATTTTCCGCACAATTTTAGTGCTTGGATTTTAACAGGTATGCCATTGCTATTTTTTTCACTTCTTTCAATTCTAAAAATATCCACTGTCGCTTTTGATAGTTCCCTTTCCATTCAACAAACTGTGTTGAAATTAAAATTTTTTTTTTTTAATTTCACTTCTCTTTGCTCACTTATTTTCTTTCAGTTCTTACTGTCACGCGCAAATTTCATTCTTGCAATTAGAAGGGATTCCTTCTTTTCTGCCTTTCCAAGTCACCTTCCTAACCAGACTGATTTCCAACCCTCTGGCCAAAAACTTACACGTCCCCCGGTCAAGAGTTCATCAGCCGGCAACTGCCGTTGTCGACGCATCCCGTTGGATAAACGCACAGATGATACTCCAATAACAGCAGGTTTCTAGTTCTTCTTAGCTGTGCGCTTCAAAACATTCAATGCCGTCGTCATGCAAGTAGCCAGCAGATGCAGGCTTGTTGGTGGAAACAATGCACAGATGCTCGCATCATTCAATAGCAATCCGAAAGTCTGCCATTGAATCACGCGAACAAATGTTCGTTATTGTTATTGTCGCATATTGAAAAGAAATTACTCCAGGATGGATCTTTATTCATTTGCAACTTTTGGATGTTTCAGTTCTAATCCTTGATTGCTGATGATTAAGAATTTAGCTAGATGGCAATAAATTTCCAACATGCAACACTTCTTCTTCTTCGTAGCCCTACAGCCCCTTTCGGGCCTTCGCTTAGAGATAGCTAGAGTATCTCATTGTCAAGGTGATACGATAATTATCACGCTTTGGCCTTGTGGTCGTCCACCCAACGCTAACGTGGAGATAAACCAAATCCTGAGGTCTCAATAAGCTGGGCAAAGAGTAAACAATCAGGCGCTTTCATTGATATCCTTAGCAAGAAATTTCCCAAGTAGCTTACGAGACACATTCCCAAGCTACTGTGACACCTGCCCGATATCGTGACCCACCACGGCAGGAATAAAACGTGGAGCAAATTTGGTTGTTTATGGCAAAATGCCGCACGAAAACCTTTTGACCCTGAATTAGCTCACAGGGCGAGCCCAAAGGCAGTAATCATAAGCAATCAAGGGTTACAATTTAAACACCCAAAAGTTGCTTATGAATAAAAATGCAGGCCTGAGTAATTTCTTTTGAATATGCGCCATTTGCTGATCGCAACAGACTTTTTTTTAGAATTTAGTAGCTAACTATCCAACATTCTAGAAAAATTGTGAAAAATAGTATTCAAAATAAAGCAAAGCTATATAACACTATACGAAATCTAAATATTATATAAAATTTCAGCAATTGGAGCATTATTTGCATAAAATCGGAGCACTGATTACCAATTTTAGGATAACATTTAGCATACTCTACCTCATAAGCTTAAAGTATATAAAATTTCTTAAAGATTATTTCATATTTTATTCATTTCTATTAATTTGTATGTTTTGATATGTGCATGATCATTTATAAAAATTCGAAAACAAGTAGTTTTTTCAAGTTATAAGTCAATCTAGATGAACCAATTGTTACTTCTATTTCTTTATATTTATAGTAACTTCCAAAAAGAGTTTATGATGTTAAAATGTTTTCTATGTTTGCGAAAGCTTGGAAAATTTATTAAACTGAAAACAAAGTATTTTCTTTTCAGCTATATTCACACATATTTTATTGACTAAATGAAACTTCAAAATATTCATAAATTTTAGAAACATTGGCTTTCGGAGAGAAGAAAGCTAACTTTTTGAAACAGGATAAATGCATAAATTAGGGAAGGCTTGAAAAAATTAAATTAATAGCTTTATGGCCCAGAATGATTTCATTGTACGCGGTCTCATGCAAAAACTTGTCTTGAGGGAAAATAAAACATGCGAATGACAAAACCTCAAGTGAATATTAGTGGATACAAAGCCTTTCCTGCATCTATATCTACTCTATACTTTTTGAAGGTCCTTATAAGACTTGGTGGGCTAAATTGATCATACAGAATTTCTAAAAGCAAGCGACCATATCCTCAAAAACTTCCTGTCAAAGTTATTAGAAATCCTGTTTTAATCGTTATATCGTTTACAGTTGCTTGCCAGTAAGGAGTTGTGATGTTGGTCCATAATTGTAATAAATCCACCACACATCTCTTTGCTTGCAATTAAAGGGCAAAAGGACTTGCTTCGGTAGTGGGAAGTATTGGTTTACGTTCTTTCCCCTGCTCCTGCATCAAGGCACAAGATACGTTGTTTGGTCTCCTTTTCGTTGTCCCAAAGAAGGCCACATTTGCTTATAACTTTTGAAATTTGTGGCTTCTACATTGGCCATTTATGTTTCTCTTTGCTTAATATTACTTCTAATAATTTCGATTCTCTAGAGATTCATTTTGTAAGCCTTAAATTTTTAGATATGCTCGCCTACACTTTTTAAAGTTTGTCTTTCCTGCTACTGAGCTGTCAATGGCCCACTATCAATCCTACCGTTGATTCTTTGTTGGTTAAGAGGTCCACTTGCTTATTACCCGGCATTCCTGCATGCGTATACTCCTGCATACCCTGGGGCCTTGTTTTTTTCACAAACTTGATTGAGTTTTCTACAACATTCTCTTTTTTTTTGAAAAGCCATCGGGCCTTGCATTTTTGAGAGAGCTGCGGCATTTTAACTTCTTTGACATTTGACACTGATGATAAAAGAATGCCTCTACTCACTCAAAAAAGCAAGGTCCAATCGTTTCAAGAAAAACACAATGTAATTTTTGATGATTCTAGGAATTAGCTAGCTATAACAAAAGACAGTGATCGTTTTGCCCTTGTATCCTCCATCTTTGATCAATTTTGCGCTTACTGCAATTGCAAAGACCTCCAGCAAGGAGATATTTGGCATCCTTACAAGTATTTCATAGTGTTTAGCGCTAAACCCAAACACTCCGATTCCTGTTCCGTCTGTATTTTTAGATATGTTTGTGTGCCACTTGCTTGCATGTCGTTCTTTGAAGTATATACTGTGTATGAAGCTCTAATCCTTCTTGTTGCTCAGCTTAGTTCAAAAGTTTATATTAAATCTGAACTGAGCCGCCATCAAACAGTGCCCTAATCCATAAGAACAGCTTACCTTATTTGACTTGTTCTTATGCCCAATCCTGAAGCCACACTCTCTTTCGAGGTAGAGTATCCTGATCGTAGATCTCAATTTCTGTTCGGTTACTAGATGGAAAGATGATAAATTTGGTTTATTTTTGGATGCTTTTTTTGAGAGTGGCCTAATTACTACCGTCATGCAGACAAAAGCCATACATTGCAGCCGATTGAGTGCACACTTCATTGTGCGCTCCTGATCCTGCCCAGGTAGGTGATGATTGGCTTCACCATCATGGTATACAGTCAGCACAGTATTTATGGGCTATAGTCTTACAACTTACCAGCAGTGTTCCTGCACACCATCAGGGCTCTTCTGGCCTTTCCTTTCACCACTTCTATATGTCAGTTCCACGGCAGCATACTATATGTTAGATTCCAAGATACTCAATTTCTTTCTTGAGCTACAGGATTTTCCAATAAGAGGTGTTATTTTGATATTAAAAGAAAAATGCTATTTTTTAATACAAATTATCAGATGTTTATTTGATTATAAAGAAGAAGGTATGCCGTTAATAGTCAAAAATAACAACAAGCGAATTACCACCACAACCACGCTTACAGGACCATATCCTTTCCATGGAATTTTCCATAACCAAATCGCAAAGTGGCCTCGATAGCCTCACGAATTCCATCTTTGAGGTATTGAATCGACGCTGGGCTGTTGGCGTAGACTTTTTCTTTCAATGAGCTTCAAAGGAAGAAGTCGCAAGGTGTTAAATCACAACATCTTTGTGGCCAATTGTGATCAACTCCTCGAGAGATAACACGGTCCGGAAACTTTTCCCGTAAAAGATCAATGGTTTCGTTGCTTGTGTGGGTTGTAGCGCTTTCTTGTTGAAATTAAACGTTGTCTGGATTAATATCATCCAATTCCGGCCATAAACAATCATTAATCATCTCTCGATAGCACAATCCATTCACCGTAACTGTTGCTCCAGCCTCATTTTCGAAAATGTAAGGTCCAATGACTCCGCCGGACCATAAACCGCACCAAACAATCACACGTTGAGGATAGAGAGGCTTTTCAACAATAACTCTTGGGTTTTCCGAGACCCAGATGCGAGGATTCTGCTGAGGAAGCCACCGAAGTGGAAATGGGCCTCATCACTCAAGATGATTTTTCGATGGAATTCCGGATCAATTCCATGCATTTCTAGGACCCAATCAGCAAAGACACAACGTTTTGATGATCAACCGGCTTGAGTTCTTGTGTTAACTGAACTTTATAAGCCTTAAGATCCAAATTTTTATTCAAAATACGGTGTAATGGTGTTTGTGGAATGCCTAATTCCAAAAAACGGCGAGGAATGGACAAATCTAAGTTTTCTTCAACACTTTCGGCTACAACAGCAATATTCTCGGCTGTTCTTGAGTGACGTGCACGGGTTTTATTCTTCACATCACTAAGTTGTCTGAACAGCTCGAATTTTTCTACCAATTTCTGTATTGCGGTCCGACAAGGTGCTTCACGACGCCCCAAAAATGTTCGAGTTTTACGAACCGTCTCTGCCAAATTTTCACCATTGAAGCATGTATTGTTCCATTTTTATTAATGGCGTAGTTTTTACTTGTCAAATGTCAAAAAATGACGGCTTCAAAAGTGGCTTCTACCGAAATAGCGGGCTATTCAAAATAACACCTCTTATATTTATTAATAATTCTCTGCCTTGTAATTCAAAATATTCTGTAAAGTAGAGGTTAATAAATAAATAATATTATCACTTTTTCTCCAAAACTATACTCTCAAGGAAGCTGGAATGGTTAAAAGTTACAGAAAATTAATATTTTAAAAAATGATCTCCCAATTACAAATGCAGGATGTTTTGACTATCTTGGCTCTGATGTACCCGAAACAAAAACTGATACTACGGAACAATTTTTCAAAACCCGAGACGTTTCATTTGGTTAAGGCTTTATAATGTTATCAGTGTTCTTCCAAATTCGAATCCTGAGGGAGCTAGAGCGGTTCAAGGTTAGAAAATAATGTAAAAGTAGGTGATCTCCTAACTTCGCCGTTTGGCTACTTCGGCTATGGTGCACTCTTGACAAAAACTGATATTTTAAAACAGTTTTCCGACCCCCAAAACATCTCTTGGGTTAAGGATTCTTAATATTATCTCCGGTTTTCCAAATTCACATTCCTAGGACAGCTAAAGTGGTGCAAAGATACAATAGAAAACAAGTTTAAGGGTTCCATTTTGGTTTCATAGGCAAAAATGTAAAATTCACAAAGCATACTTTTATTAACAAAGTTGCCATAGTACACATAAAGACCTACATCTATGATTTGCTTTCAGATTCTTCGGTTCACAGGAGTCAAGTTGGGTCGGAAAGTACCATTTTTCATGTTCTTTCCCTTCATTTGCCTCCTCCTAACAAAATTAAAGCCTTTAAACCTGGTATTAAAAGATCTCACCATATATTTATTTAATAAGCCAAACAAGGCAATCACAAAAAAGTACTTATATCTAAAAAATCACGAAAAAAGTAAATCAATATTTAATAATAACTTATTTTAATGCGTCATCTTTTTTTTGAAGTTATGTATTGAGATAGAAGAAGAGTAATGTTCACTCATAGAATTGAAGAATCTTGCAACACCTATTAATTGGCTCGTTGTCTGCGTAGATGGTTTTATGTTGGTCTTCATGAAGCAGACGTGTGTTCCTAGTATGTTCAATTGTTTCCTTGAACGTGATTTTGCTTGCTAGTGATGCAACATTTACTATCTTATTGATTACATTCAAAACAAAGCAAGAACTTAAGTTAGTTTTTCGAGATGAGAGCGAGGAAAGATTCAAAATATTTAATCTTTGCTGGTAAGGTAGCAAGTCAGTGAAGTCTCTTGGGTCATAAGCATCAAGCAAGGCAAAAAGAATAAAGTGTTTCTGCACAGATTCAATGCAGATGCTGTGATTCCCAAAGCATGGATTCCAATAATAGGAGGGGGGCCAACAAATGAGGTGTATAGAATTTTGGTAACCCATAAGTTTTTGAATTCTTTGGCGCGACGTTTTATGAAACCAAGCTGCTTACATGCCCGAGCAAGAATTGTATCGTATTGAGAATGGAAATTCACCTTTCTGTCCAACAAAACGCCCAGGTCTGAGATCTGTTCAATTTTTTGAAGTGGGGAATCATTCAGGTTATAAATTCGATTATTTAGGTATGATGCAATCCAACTCAGTAGGGACCCAGAGATGCCGAACTTCAGAAGTTTGGAGATCAAAATTTCATGATCGACTCGATCAAAAACTTTGGTGAAGTCCGTGTAAACAGCGTCAATCTGGTTACCTTTTTCCATTTTGCAGAGAATAGTTGAGGTAAGAAGCATTATGTTAGTGGTAGTTGATCGACCTTTGCAAAAACCATGCTGCTGTTCATTTAAACGTGGTTCTACCAACGTGGTAAGCTTATCACAAACAATTTTTTCGAACAATTTTGGAATAGCTGATAGTATCGCAATACCTCTATAGTTTGTTAAAGACCGCTTATCGCCACTTTTGAAAATCAGAGTCAAATGAGAAGATTTCCAGACAGTTGGAAAAGCCCCTCGTGATAAAGGTGCGTTGAATAGCATAAACAGAGGGGAAGAGATTCGATGTATACACTCAAAAAGAAATCTCGGTGCAAGAGAGTCAGGTCCAGGTTTTCACTTCACTTCACAAACTCATTTCATCAATGAATGGTGCTGTCGTTGAATGGCAAATTGGTTTGCTAGAAGAATTGGTGGCCGGGCGGAAAACCTCTTAGAAATGCTCGGCAAAAAGGCCGCATATAATTTGAGGGCAAATTGAATTACTATCATCGTAATACATTGATGTTGGAAACCCTGTGTCTTTTTGCTTGGTTTTTACGAAATTGAAAAATCCTTTGGGATTACGAATAATATTCTCCCCGTTTGAATTTATGTATTGATCATATGCTTCGCGAGATCTTATAGTGAATTCCATAGCCAGCTCATCATATTTAATCTTAAGGCTTGTGTCAAAGTTGTTATCTCTCATTAATTTATCAAGCCAGGGCTCGGAAACTTTGGGTTTTTTCTTTATTTTAGGAACATGAGTCTCATTTGAAGAGTGTTTTATGGAATGAAGAGACTGCTTCCTCTGAATCTAAACTTGAAAGATAGTTCCAATCAATATTGGCAAGATAAAATTTAATGCTATTATAATCAGCATTTAAGAAATCAAATACAATACGGTCATTATACGTTCGGGAAAAAGTTACATCAGATATGGGAAGTTCAACCGAAGAAGCATAATGGCTTCGTGTGTTAGAGAAAAGGTTCCTTTTTGTCATTGATTGGACTCACCACAACATCGTCATAAGCATTGGTAAAAATACGATCCAACCAGTTTCCGTTTTGGTTGGTAGTCAGTGATACTTGTTGTAAGTCATTACCATAAAAGGCATTAATTAGATTAAGGTCGATGGTATTAAGGAGGCTTACTGCCAGAAGATGGTTATCAGTTTCAGCAGGAGTAAAAAATAAATTAGGGCGGTTAAAGTCTCCCAAAATTATAATTTGATCATGTTTATAATTACACATATCTTCTCGGAGGAGGTTTCATCAAATTTTAGTGGAATGTAATATACCCTTATGTATAAAAACCACTTTCCTACGCGTATTTGAACCACCTTATGTTCAAAAGTTTTATAGGAGGTAGTATCAACGTTTTCAGAGACCATGGATTTTTTGATTGCAATCAATACTCCGCCACCTTTGGTTAGGCCTGTGGATGAGTAGTCACGATCAGGTCTATAAATGGTCCAGCTACTGTCTAGAATTTCTTCGTTTATGTAACCATCATGTAGCCAGGTTTCGGTGAACGTTAATATATTAAAATAGCAGGACTAAGCATCAAGGTATGATCTATTAATTTTCTCTCTCATACCGCTACAATTATGGTAAAAGAGTTTAATACCATTCAATGGTAAGTTAGTATTAGGAATGATATTTTTTAAACTCTTCTCTTGCTTTTTGGAGCATAGAGATATGCTTAGATCTCACATGCAAAGCGCATGTTTCCAGATCATTTTTTACCTGGTCAGCAGAAAGTCCGAGCAGCTTGTGATATTTTTCAAATCGCAATGAGCAGGCCTTCTAGCTGAATTAGTACTTTGAGATTAATTTTGGTTTTACCATCGAAACAGGTTGATTCAGGCGCTTTGTGCATGTATGCAAGATAACGTCGAACTCAATCAAACAATTTGTGGTCCCTAAGTCTAGAATCTACTCTACTCTCAAGATTATCCTTCATATCTGCAGCCAACTTCCGAGGAGGTGGGTTTGGTGGGTCTAGGTGACTGACATTGATAGTAGAGATCGGAGTGTCTGAAACTGGCGGAACAAGGACTATACCCTCAGAAGACGGAGCCAACGTATCACCACAGACAAAATTTGAGTAAGGTGTTAGTGTAGTTGATTGTACAGAAGTTTTTTGGGAGAGGCTATTAACAGGTGCAATAATCGGTTCAATCGGAGGAGAATTTTGCATATTATTACTCTGAGTGGTCTGAATTTCAGTGAAAATTTGTCTCTCCAAGCTTCAATCATTTGAAGAGAAAGTCGACGTCTGACTGAATCCTATTAGAAGAGTAAGTCCTTGGTGACGAGCCAACTATATTGGATGTTGAAAATCTTCTACTTCTCATTTTTTATCGGTTTTTAAAAATTTCTGAAAATCATCTTTATTTTTATTTTGATCAATCGTCTTACTGTTAGTGAATTTGGATTTCCATTTCCAATAAGTCATTCCATTCCAGTTCTGGCACTTGTTATCCTCTTGTAGATCGATGAACATCCAGGCATATCGTGCAGGAATAGATACTTTGAAGAATTTGTACTTGCGTTGCACCAAAACTACAGAACAGTTTTCAAGTAAGAGCTCAAATTCGAGAAACTTCCTTATCCACACAACATCTGGTGACTTTGGAGCTCTTTTGATGAAAAATACTTGGTATTCAGAACTTTCAGATGTTGGGAATTCGCCATTTTTGATACCCTATTCGGCTATCTTCAATGAAAAAGATTTTCAAGTATATCATATTTCTATCGAGAGATCCTCCTTAAGATACTTTGAAAATTTCTTGTACTGTAAAGCTTTTTAAAAGACAGCCCTTCTGACCTTCCCGCAATGTTTGATGACTCTAGGTTCTATAGCTCCGGAGAAAATAGTGGATAGTGCTTTTTATGTCGGTCGTTTTTTATGTCGTTTGTTTTGCGTTTACTCCAGCCGGTAGAATGTTCCATTTTAAAACCAAAGCTACTTCAAAAAAAATTTCGCTGATACTGTTGTTACTTCCATCAAAACGCAGTCCCTCTCTCTCTCTTCCACATGCCATCAGCACATATTCATACTCAATAATGCAGTCCCCGTATGGTGCTGATCAGGCATCATGTGTGGTGGTAACGTTACATTTAGTAGAATTCATTGATTTCCAAACATATAGTTGAAAAGAAAAATTGTTATTTCTTATAAAAGTTTACTCCTTCACAACTAATATCACACTCAATTACCAATAAGCTCAAAAGAACTATAATATATTCGATTTTCCAAGCTTAGCAACAGAATTAAGTTTGTAATTCATTATTTTCTACCGATCATGTACATAGTCTTCTTCAACACAATTTACTCTTTATTGAATTCCTGCACAAATTATATTTTTCCTGTTACTCTATTTACTAGGAAATCCCCATTCCATCATTTTCTTCAACGTAATTAATTTTAGAAAAATTTTGCACTCACTTGTGTATGCTAATTATTTAGATGTCTACAATTCAACCTATAAATACTCTCATCCTTTTTGCAAATATTTCTTGTGTTTATTGAAAAACTTTAGACAAGAATTTCAATCGATATTCTGTAGATAGATGTAAATCCATTCGCACATTACATACACATATACTCGTATTCGTACAAATTCGTAGAATATCAAAGATTTTCATTTTCTCCATTTCACGATAAATTCTCTTAATTATTTATTTAATCGACTTTTCATTATTACAATGATTTAATTTACTGATAATTGAAATTTATTAACATTTGTAGCCGAGTGTCTGTAATGCGAGGACAAGTCATCACGCCACAAGGATTAGGAATTGTCGGAATTCGAGTTTCAGTGGATCGCGATTCACGATTTGGATTTACATTGACACGCCAAGGAGGGTGGTAAGTACACACACACACATACAGAGTTAAGATACGATTAAGAATTTTTAATTGCATCATAAATATTCGCGACGAACGGGGAAATGGCTCGCGAGAGAGTTATATTTAGGAATGAACGAGAAAGAGATATAAAGAGTTTAAATGCGGGGGAGGTTTTATGGGGAGTGGGGAAGAATCTGGGAGTTTAATAGAACTTTTCGAGTAGTATAGATTAAAAATTATTTGGAAATGAGGATTTTTTGATACATAGATGGGAATGTGGGCGAAATGACATTGTCGTAAGGGATGATTTGAATAAAGCCTATTAATTACTCAGTAGCATTTGTCATTTGGCTTACAAAAGGATTTTTCGAAGAGAGATATTTCGGTTGGGATTAATTTGATGAAGAGGACTTTGGTAAATCTTTTTTTGCGAGAAATTGGTCGGGTAAAAGGGATTTAATTAGAAAAGTTTGTCAGCAAAGCGCTTGAAGCTATCGTGCCCTTTGAAATTACGAAAGAGATTATAGGAAGTATTAGTTTTTTGGCAATATCTTTAATTTACTCGACTCTGAACTCGGGTTTTATTAAGATTGTTTTTGAATTTTCAGGATTATAATACTTTAATTGGGGCAAGGAAAAAATTGACAAACAACTCATTTTATTTGAATAATTCAGCGCTTAGGAATATCAACTAACATTATTTTGAATTCAAATACAATATTTCCAAGAAATGTTCCATTTGAATACCCAAAAAGAACTCGGAAAAATTTCCATGGCTTCTGCCATCCGAATATCCGGAAGGAATACAAAATGTATGCTAATTGTGCCATCAATAATAAACTAGTGTATCCCCTCATCGGATTTAGTCAGGAAGCATGTAACGCACCCAGCAAAATAAAAACAAACTAACAACAACCATTATTTGCACTTTATACCCTCGTCGGAGCGAGCTAATGTAATAATTATGTAAATTGTCTCGGAGTCAACGAAAACAAAATAGCAAGAAAAAATCCATGAAATGTTAACGTCCACTTTTCAAATGTGCGCGCGCGTTATCATAAATTCATAATATGCATTATTTATTCTTATCTTATTATTCATTTTCGGTCATATTTAAATCCTTATGGCCAACGCACA
Organism: Odontomyia ornata; assembly: GCA_963969285.1. NCBI lineage: Eukaryota > Metazoa > Arthropoda > Insecta > Diptera > Stratiomyidae > Odontomyia > Odontomyia ornata. Next base: position 458,035,218 of record OZ017739.1, read on the forward strand.
CAACACCATCTTATCTCCTAACAAGATACCTTCAAGAAAACCTACAAATCTTTTTGGACTTTCCTTAAGGAATTTCATTGCGCACCGTAACCTCACACACCATTCCTGTAGGTCGTTCGTCGCGAAGCATATCCACTTTGGGAAATTCCTCTATTCTAGGATATGCGAGCATCCAACCGACATCCGAGTGAATAAGGACACGGTTGAAAACATCGGTTGGGTCCGATGCTGGCGTAATGGTTGGGAACAGAAAGCGGAAAAGAAGTGGCCGCAGAAGCAGCAAAGATAGCCTCAAGTCGCATTCGCCAGGACAACCACAAAACCATAAGAAAAATGTTGTTCATTATAATGTGCCGTGATAAATCACTTCAAGTGAATTAATTTTTGTTTTATGATCCCGGTGATCTATGATGTTTTCCAATGTCCAAAATGTAGTTGAAATATGTTGTCCGTATTAATTTGTGCTGGAAGAAAGCGCCGGGGATACAGCTCACGCAGGGACTTAGCATTGGTTACGGAGATATCATTACTTGTAATTTTGGTCTGGGGATGATGACGTTCGAGGCTGCCAACAGTTAAGCTGATTATATGGCTAGAGAGTAAATAAGCGAGAAAGCTAAGAAACGGACCAAATTGTGTGATATGTGATCCATGCTGGATGCTTGTTTCTCTTAAGAGGTATTAACATAAGTTGTTCGCAAAGCGTTCATAATGAAGCTAAGTAAATTATTTATGAAGGATGGTATGCGGGAAATGTTTTCCCGATGAAAGACGCGTATTATGGAAAATAATTCATAAATCTTGAATTATATCAAGGAATGGAAAATTTATGATAACAATACCAACAATAAATAATTCAAGGCTGCAAGAATCTACTTGGCTAATTAATGCTACAACCACTGATCAATTCAATCAATGTAAACTTATGAAATTGCTGCCAAGGTTATGGCCATATAGGTCATAGTATCAGGGTGAAGCTTATATTCATTTCACGTTAAAAAGCTTGTTGCAGAATATCTTGCCTACAGTAGATTCCGCGAAATCTCGCCCAGAAGGCCCTCCGAATAACAAAAAGCAGAACATAGAGTTTGTAGTGTTTACATGGGTTGTTCAAATGGCCCGTAAAGGACTTTTGCGATGGTCTGTTGCCTCAGCGAGTAAAGATATTTGTGCTCGTCGGAATTGACCTTGTCTGAGGGCGCATGAATGCGCTTGCAGGCTAGCATGGTTGCATCGTGGCGTGGGTTCTTTTCCCCCAGCACAAGGGCCCCACTGCAAATTTTCGTATTCACGAATTATTCGATAAAGTTATAACGGTACGACGAATTGAGGCCAAGGTAACCTACCGAAGGGATGAACTAGAGAAACGCCACTAAGAGTGGGGCGTTCAGTTGTAAGCTGTACCCCCTCGAAGTCAAAGTCAAAAGCGCTTTATTCGATACTAATCGTTATAAATTTTAAAAGAATATAAAGCAAATTCCAAACAATATTCACACAAAAACTTAATGACCCAAATGGCTCTTTAAATTTCTACGTTATCAGTTAAACACATCTTATCAAAAAACTACAGCAAATTCAAATTAATTAAGATTATTACATATTTTATGATTTAATTGGAAAAAGACCTTGAATTCGTGCATTGTTGTCAGATTTCCCTTATAAAATATTGGACATCATGGCGAAAACGTGTCAGGGGAACCTCTCCTGAAGAAGTTTCAAAACTAGTCCATCTAACCACAACGTATCAAAGGCTTTCTCCATATCAATGAGACACGCTCCAACATATTCTCTATCATTTAGTTTCCAACAGATGTCAGAGGTTACTTTCGTTATTGCATGTGTGGTCGAATGCCTGGCACGAAAACTAAATTGGCAATTCGGCATCAACTCATATTTCTCAATGTGGGCGTTTAATGCTCTGTTAAGTATCACTTCAAACACCTTGCTGATGTTAGGCAGCAAGCTGATCGGGCGATAGCTTTTAGGGCATGAATATGCTTTTCCTTTCTTCAAGATCGGAAATACCTTAGCATTTTTCCACTAATTTGGGAAATATGAATTGCTCAACATGTTGTTGAATAATATGCAATAATTTCTAATAGCAGCCTCAGGCAAATGTTGAAGAACCACATTTGGAATACCATCAGTACCACATGATTTCTTATGGTTTATCCTGCCAAATATGAAACACAAGTCTTCATAGCTGACAAAATAATTAATAAGAGCGAAGCTCGGTATGAAGTCAGATGTTAATGTTTCATTGAAATGAAGAATTGTTTGGCCGTTCAGGCTTGATTTGAAGTCGTAAACTTTTGCTTCAACGACCTCTAAAAATATTTGATTCACTCCCTCAGGGTTTGGTAGATGAACCAATTCAAAATGTGTTCCAATCAGGGTAAGTTTATGCAATCCCTCACAAATAATCCTGTTTCCATTTCTATCCGGAGTCGTACTATCAATTTCGATACCAACCCTATCAAGAAGATTTATCTCATTACTAGTGACTTCAAGATTCGATACCTTCACACGAGACTTCCTGCGGAATGTTCTATTCACTTTCGTGAAAACGCCATCTAGTTCCTGGAGGCGAATATCCCTCAATTTTTCCGCCCTTGATTGCTAGCCTCTTTCCTGAAATATGAACGGATTAAGTTCCGGACATTCTTCTGGTGTAATTTCAACAAAGCCAACGAGGCATGGTTGTAGTCCGAAAATCGTCGATAAACATTGTTGACACGGGTGAGAAGAAGGCTTTTCAATGTTTTTAACCTTACAATGGTTGGTGTTTCATATCCTTCCATATTGTTTCGAGGTTTAATCTTGGGAACTACTTTCTCAATCGTTTCCAACGTCAGCTTCTCTAACTTCGACAAACAGAGGTCTATTTCATCGTTAGTTAGATTCCTGTCAATAGGAACCATTGAGCTAGAGTTGCCATCATCAGAAGGAAGACATTGCTTCTGGTACTCCTGATTAAACTTCTTGTAAACTTTCCCCAGTCTGTTTCACTGAAACTCAACCGATGTATTTCATGTTAAACTGGAATGAGGAAGAAATCGGCCCTTTGATGATTGATTTCCATTACGATTGCGTTATGGTCGCTATCGTAAAGAAGCACCTGCAGTTTCTGTTGAGGACTATTTAAGCTGAATTCATGTCTTGTGTCAGCAATGCAGAGGTCCAAATATGAATTTTTCCTAGGGTATGTTGGGAACTCCCACCTATATAGATTGCACCTGTATTCAATTTGGTTCTCTGTTATCCTATTATATTTCAGGAATACACTTCTTGCATTATTGGTGGCGTTCAGCTGTAATGTATGCTTAGCGTTCAGGTCAACGGCAATAATGTAATAACTTTGCAACCGGTTCAGTTCGAGTATTTCAAACAAAGAATTGAGCTCCTCTTTAAACTTGAGAACATTTTGACCAGTTGCATAGGCAGAGATAACGAAGAGGTTATCCCCACCTGGCAGTGAGATTTTAGTAAAGGACACTCCCAGAAATTCAAAGCTTTTGAATTCGACTTTTTCAATATTTTGGATACAATCGGGCCTTCTCATCAGTATCCCACTGCCACCTCCCCCATCACCTATTACCCTATCGTTTCTTACGAATTCAAAATCCTTGAATGTCATGGAGTGCCATGAATTGAGATGGGTTTCTGTAAGAAGGATGATGTCAGGTTTTTGCTTAGCAAGGAACACCAAGAGAAATTCACGTCGATGTAGACTCACAATGGAGTTGACGTTGATCGAGATGAGACCAATCCTATCCATGGGAATTTGACTGCATGGCAACTTATTTTGAGACATTTGAAAACGCTAAATGCTGTAAAATAAAGTTAATTTTAAAATCTTGTTTAACGATTCCCTCCGGTGAGGAATTTAATTGCTGATAAATTTTAAAAGCAGCTCATTATTTTATTTACCTTGTCCGCTAGTCCTCTCGCAGCAAGTGCAAATGACACCCCGGGCTTAATGAAGTTGGCAGGCCTCGCACTGCGGTGCACTTGACTTTATTTTGGAGTAAATTTTACCTTTGCATCTTGATAACGGGGGCATGCTCGATATGATGCTGGATGACCCAAAACACCGCAGTTCACACAATCTAATTTTTCTTTTGGCTCCACCTGAGCTAATTTGCACTTGCCGGGAGCATGAATGTCTTTGCACTTTACATATCTTTATTTCATGGCGCAATTGACAGCCGAATGCCCGAATCTTCAGCACCTATAGCACTGGTTGGCCTTTTTTTTCTGGAGGCGTTCCCACCTCACCACACGTAAGTTCAAGTACCTTATTTTTTGCAGGGCACTTGAACTGCTTTTGCTGGATATCTGGACTAAGTAATAAGGCAAGTTTTTACGCTCGACAATCGATCTCCTTGTTGCAAAGTCTTTAACAGAAATAAATTCTATTTCTGGTGCAACTTTTTGAAGCACCTGAAGGAGATCGACTGTGTCCTCTCCGCAGTCCATAACCTTCAATAAAAAGGTCTGGTTTTTTTCGCTTTTGCGGAACATCTCCAGAATTCAACGCACTTTTTGCTGCCAGAAAATCAATCAACCATCACTTTTTGGATCTCAAAATCATTTAACTTATTTTCGGCTGTCAAAAGCCTCTTCAAAAATTTAAAAAAGTTTTTTGAAAAAAATTTCCAAGAACAAAATGTGGAAATTTGATGATTGTGTGGAAAATACAAATTTTCTCCTAGGAAATTGTTTCCAAAAATCTTTTCAAAATTGTTGATGGGTTAATTCAATGTAAATAATTTAGGTCTAACAAACATAGCTTAAATCAACTCAGTACGCTAAGGAGTTTCGGAGATTTACTACATTTTTTTTTAACGAAAACATGCTATTTTGTTTGAATTTTGTAGTTTTTGCAACAAACTTTTTGAAAATGCAATGAATTGATTCAATGGCCAAAAGTTCATTCTAATTTCTACTTAAAAAAGTTTTGCAAATGTTCGTAAGGTTTCTGAGATGGACGGCTGTAAAGTTTACTCAAATTAGCAGTTTCACTGGGGGCTGCGCCTTATGCACTATGACTATCGCCATGCAAAAATTTAATGTTGATGAATCTTGGACAATAATATATTGACCATGTTTATTATTTGTGGCCACAAGAAGTCCGTTACTATCTCGCAATAGCGAACACCATTCACGGTAACTGCTTGGCCGTCCTCATTTTCGAAGCAGTACGGCACGATGACGCCGCCAGCCCATAAAGCGCACCAAACAGCCATTCCTTGTGGATGCATGAGCTTTTCAACAATCACTTGTGGATTCTCATTTGCCCAAATGCGGCAATTCTGCTTGTTAACGAATCCACTGAGGTGAAAGTGTGCTTCGTCGCTGAAGGTGACTTTCTTTGTAAAGTCACCATTTTCAGAGAATTATGTTAATATTTTTTTATTATAATAGAAGGACAATTATGTGTGAAACAAAATATCGCCTAAGTATTCGCCACAGCTACGGTGGCATACTTCTACCCGATGGTTCATATTTTCAATGACTCTGACTAATGAGGTTCAATGTCGTTAATGTGCTGAATTATCTCATCCTTTAGCTCTTGAATTGTTCCTGGCTTATTGACGTACACTTTTTCTTTTCAATATCCTCAGAGAAAAAAGTCTAACGGTGTCAAATCACATGATCGTTGCGGCCAATTAACATCGCAACAACGTGAGATAACATGCCCATTGAGTTTCTCGCACAAAAGAGCCATTGTTTTGTTGGCCGTGTGGCGAGTGGCACCATCATGTTGGAATCACATATCGTTCTCATTTCTGGCCACAAGAAGTCCATTATCATCTCGTAATAGTGAACACCATTCACGGTGACTGCTTGGCCGTCCGAACTTTAAAAGAAAAACTGCACCAAACAGTCATTCTTTGTGGATGCATTGGCTTTTCAACAATCATTCGTGGATTCTCATTTTCCCAAACGCGGCAATTCTGCTTGCTAATGAATCCACTGAGGTGAAAAAGTGCCTCGTCGCTGAAGATGATTTTCTTTGTAAAGTCACCATTCCCTTCTGTCTGTTCAACCAACCATTGGGCGTATTGCCGACGCTTGAAATGGTCAGAATGCTTCAGTTCTTAAGTCAATTGAACCTTGTAAGCGTGTAAATTCAAATCTTTATTCAAAATTCGCATCTGTGATGTTCGTTAGATGTTCAATTGTTGGGCACAACGACGAGTCGAGACTGACGGCTCTTCTGCCACACTATCGCGAACAACACCAATATTTTCCACAGGACAAACTAGGCGAGCATGCACAGGTAATATCACATTTCTTACAGACTCAGTTTGCTGAAATTCATGTAAGATTCTCCCGATTGTGGACACATTTTGTCGATTATGCTTACCAAAAAAACACGAAGTGCACGAAATGCATTTTGATTTGAATGCCAATTTTCGTAAAAGGCTTCAACAACCTTAACGCGCTGTTCAATTGTGAACTTCTCTATGATTGAAATTGTCAAACACTGAAACCAAGAAATGTTGAATTAAATTGGGCGGAAAACTTGCGTTAAAGTGTGACTTACAATTAACATCGTGCATTATGGTTGGACCACCCTTTAATATCTTTAAAATCGCTTCCAGTCCAGTCCATTTCCTGGATTGCCAGCATTTTTAATTTATATTGACTTGTCTGTTGCAAAAGGTCCTAACATTGTCAGGGTTGTTCTGTAATCGGACACTCCAGGATCCAGTGTCACAGTCTATTTTTTAGCTGCGAGGTCATTGCCGTAGGTCCAATCCACTCCAAGACTCTTTTGCAAGTTTTGAAACGATTTTAGGTTTGCTACGACAAATAGTTAGCCCGTCGCCCAACCTCCATTCCGGTAGCATGGTTATTACTTCGATTCCGTTATCAGGTAGGGAAGACTCGCCTTCGCCCTCTTACATTACCACGAAGGAGGTGTACGTAGATTTTAGAAGCAGAGCAGCAGGTGTATAGTATTTGCAGTTATTGGCATTTCTCGACATTTAATTTCTCATCATTAGGGAACCAGTAACCCTAATGTGTGACCACAAAGCTGTTTACTACCATTTGTTCGTGGGGTTTGGGATGAGGAGTCATAGAAGGTATGGTTTGGGGAAACAAGGAGATCACCCCTCCTATCTCAACCCGGATTCGGACGTCTTTGATGGAGTTGGTAGTTCATCTTAGTAGGCGTGCTTTCAGAATGGTAACGGATACCCTTATCATTAAGCAGCTCCTCTACATCTGTTGTTGACTTTTTGTTGAAACACAAAAGTCTACTTAGATAAACAACCTTCATTCATTATTCTGCTAGCTGTGATGATAGTTTCAAAACGCTTCGGGGTAAAAATTATTCAGATGTTTTTCGTAAGAGTCTCTCAAACCATGTAAATGCCTTTAAAAAATGTTCACCAAAGATAGGAAAGTAGAAAATTATATGTTTTTGTGAGATCTTTTCAAATACGCTCTTGGAACTGCATAATAAGTGTTTAAATGCGAACCAGAAGAATGTATAAACTTCTTGTGGCTTGTTTCTTGAGAGAAGGATGAATTTCTTTTCATGAATTTCATCTCAAAATGGCTTAAATGGTCAAAAACTTTTCCTTGGGAAAGTCCACATAGATTCCAATTTTTGAGGGGTGTTTTGTTAAAAAAAGAATATTCTTACAATACCTTTTGAAATCGGTACTAGTCTGTCCATCCATCTATGCGTCAGTACTTCGCAGCAAGTTTTCTCAGAAGCTAGAGAAGCTAAAGTCATCAAATCTTATGATACTCTATCCAATGAGGTCTTGATGAGGTCTTTCAATACCCGTTATTCAAACTGCAATATCAGTCATTGGGTTGGTAGTGGACGGGGAAAAAGATGAAAATATTGTGTCCCCCTACTACTCGACTTGTCTTTAAGCTACCTTGAGCGTGCTAAGCGAATAGTATTGCGTATGCTCAAGATAACCAAAACTGCATTGTATTTTTTCCTATGACGGTTTTCGCGTTTAAATATTTCAAAATCAATATTTTGGCGAAAGTTAGTTTTACCTATTTGCGCAAAGTAGAATTTAGAAATATATCATAAAAAATAAAAACAGTATATTCGCATTACCTGTTGATCTCCCGTCGACAGGATATGAGAAGATTATAAGCTATTAATTTAATATTTATCCAATAAATAGAATGTTAAAATAAAATATACTGAACAGCAAATAAATCGGGCCACCCACTATATTGGATCTTATCTGACTTTCTAAAAATGTATAAAACTAACATCTTTTGAAGTTTTATTGTACCTGCAGAAAACACGTTTGATGACAATTATGTAAAATGACTATAATTTGAATCTTAAAGTGCCGTTAACTCATATTGTTACTGTAGTGATTTAAAAGTGTGTAAAAGAACTCCAGCGATGGTCTGCTGCCTCGGCGAGCAAGGCTGTTGGTACTCACCGAAGTTGGCCTTGACTGAGGATGCGTGAATGTACTGACAGGCTAGCATTGCGGTGTCGTGGGGCGGAGCAATTTCAACAAAAATTACAAAATGGCAAAAAAACGTGGCTCTTGGCGAGAGTATGGTCAAATTTAAGGGCAGAAGCTATCTCAAACAATACATGCCGAAAAAACCTGTCAAACGAAGGTTAAAAAATTTGGATGATGTGTGCCGAGTCGGGATATTGTCTGGACCTCGATATATGTACATACCGGCAAACAAGGTGATAGTGTAAAAACTGACCTAGGAGGGAAAATCGTTAGACATTTTAGTGAAGATTTGAAGTTTAAAAACCAAAACTGTTTTTGAACAACTAATGCATCAGTTGTCGTCTACAGATTGACTTACTCCAAAACAAAATATTGGCTTGTGGTACAGTCAATTAAAAGAGCAAGTTCTTACCTTAACTTAAAGAAGACAAAAGCCTGAGACGAGAAGAATACGATTATTGAATCAGCGATACGGGCATCGGAATTTTAAAATGTTAAGACAAAAGGTCAATTTTTATACTATGCAATTATATAAATCCAAGAAATTCGGGGGAGGTTAGTCGAAGGGAACAAAACGTAGAAAAAGTAGAAGTATCTTGTCCTAAATCACTGAAACAGTACGATAATACTTTGAATTTTGTTGATAAATTTGACCAATTAAAGCCTGTCTATTGCATGGACAGAAAGTCTCATAAATTGTTGCGACTTTTTTTTCACTTCCTTGACTGTGCTGTAGTCAACCCTTTTTTGGTTTATAAAGAACTCCAGAGACTTCATCGTCCTAAAATAGAAAAGCTGACCAAAAAGGATTTTTGGAGTTGTGTTTATCAAGGTTTTTTCGCCCCATTTCAAGCAAGGAAGCGAAGATCAGGTTCCATTAGCTCAACTAGTTGTCCTGCGCCATCTAAAAATGTTTCTGTCCTATTGAAACACCATAAACCGACAGTGCCTACAGAGTCACGCTTGGAAAGCAATATGCACCAGCCTGTGCAAACCACATTGCACAGGCTGATACATATCGTAGTACCAAAAAAGTCCAGCACGTACTGTCTGGCAGTGCAGCACTTGCAAAGTGCCTCTCTACATCAAAACAGATAAACCATGTTTCAAAGACTATCATAGAATGTAAGAGTTCTAATATCTGTTAATAAAGTCTATAAAAACAATTCTGTATTCTAAAATTTTATGAATTAGGTATTTACGAGGATCGTCACGGTAGTTAGTAAACTAACGACCATATTTCTCAATATCCTTAGATGTTAAGTTTTTTTCATGCTTTTTTTGTTTTATAGACTCTACTAAAGATCTATATAACAAACTTCTATTTGATCCTTTCACCGTATGAACTCGTGGCTGAAAGAGTTAATACAGACAAATTAGTAAGAAAAATCTTTCTTAATTCATCTGTATGATGATCTCTGTCATTTAGTTACAGCAAGGCTGAGATGCCGGTTCTCTGGAGTTCATTGAAGTCAAGCAGTTTGGGTCATAGATAGCACTTGGATGGGAGGCATAAGGAATTGCACGAGCTATTGGCAGTTGCTAGTGTCAATCGCGATTAAAGAAATTCATTGGCAACTTCAATATTTTGTCATTCTGAAGTCGAGACAAAAAGATGACGTACTCAGAGATATTAGACTTCCTTGAGACACGTTTCCGCTGACAATAAGTTCAATCTTTATAGAATGTGTGCTGACTTGCACCTGTCTGTGTGATATCGTTTTACCGCAAAAAAAGAAATATAAAAATTATATTTCAAATCAGCGAAAAGACTTTTGAAGTTTATGATAGTATTTTCTAAATTAAAATATTTGCAAGCTCAAGAGAAGAAATAGACTGTTTAAAAAAAAAACCCATACGGGATTATTTTAGAAGTAGTTTACTTTGAGTGTAGCTTAAAAACTAAAGCAAACAAAGTACTTGAAAAGGGTTTTGAATTTCATTGCAAATAATAGGAGTGGGAGAGGAATGCATCATATGTCAAAATTATCTCTCTCTACTTGCAAAAAACAATCCCCTCCTGCAGCGTCAAAACACATATGTTTTGAAGCTCTTGTAGTCAAATTGAGATTTCAGCTGTTCGTTTTCACTCTGTTTTGAAAAACCAGAGGGTAAAATGCCGAGCGATGATAGCAACAACCATATCAACAATAGCCACCGCAACAAGAACAAAAAATAATTGCAAAAACAATAGCATGGACACAAGAGAGCACAGCATCAAAAACGTGTAGGGAATACTAACATTTGTTATATTTATCCCCATATCATTGGATAGCGCTAAATCCAGTTAAATCGACCCTTTTTGTTAAAATCCCCCAAAATGCCCTATGTCCTTCCAACTACTCGGCATCTATAGGATTTTCATATCCACCATACACTTCCTCGTATTACGTATATGCTGCATGCATACATGACTAATACTATCTCTCAAGCCACTGTCCCTCCAAACCCTCTAAAGAGATTTCTAAAGTGGCGTTAGTTGTCACTTAGGGCTTATAGACGAATCAAAAGGTGATTTTGGATTTTCAACGTAACACAAAATAAACAAAACAACAAAAACAAAACAAAAGATCTGATCGTAGATGTAGCAAATAGCGACAGGGGATAAAATTCCCATTCATTTTATCCTTTTACAAAATATGTCGGCCGAATCGATTGGACGGACCAACGGGTCCTGCCAGCTCCATTCGGATCAACTGGACCCACCAGCCGCCAGCAGTGAAGTAATTCCTTTGGTATCATCATTTTCGGTTCCGTGTGTGCTCGTCCGAGTGGAAGTTGGGTATCGCCACGTAGTGTTGGCAATGTAGTTATTTGGTAATTGAATTTGGCTGTTATCTATTAAATTTATTTAATGGATTGGTGTTGGGGAAGTATTTCAGGCACAAAATGGTACGAGATAATAATATTAGTAACGCCATTAACATGAAGCAGACTTGCATTTGGTCGGATGTTGAGTGAAAATGCTTTCGAAATTCATTAGATTAAGCTGCGAGCTGAGTAATTTCAGCATAAAGTTTTAAAGTGCCGAAAAAAAAGGAGTAAAAAATACAACATAATAGCATTTCCAACAAATCCTTACATCCGCTTTTGTTGCAGCAAAGACTTACTCAATTTTAACGTCATTATTTAACAGCTTATGCTAGTTCTGAAACAAACCCTCCCCAAATCCACAGGAATTTGTTTCACTTGGACTCAAATGGTGAAGTATTTTCGGAACTCACACTGCTTTCAGTATTATTTTAGGTTTCCATGTTTTGCAAGTAGAGATGACCTTGTAAGGAAGGAAACTCATAAGGATTTGTTATGTCTTTGACGTGGAAAAATTAAGTGCTGACGCAAAAGATGTTCCACGAAGAAATGCACTACAAAAGAAATTTTTTGAACCTTAGCAAAGCGAGATTGAATATCATTTCAATTTCATGTGTAATTATTGTTGACGCAATTTTATATTGGCTTCAGTTGTGGTAAATGTTTATGTTTTCCACCTTTCAATTATTATTTGCGGTTTTTAGTTGAAATTTTCTTTGAATCCCTCAAGAAAACTTACCTTTATTAAAAACCAGTCAAAGGCGCTCTTGGTACAAATTGTTCTTGAAGTGAAAAAAGCACGCAAAAAATCGTTGAAGCTTCATAAATTCATTTACTTTTTTATCTGGTTGCTAATGCTAAGTACGTTCTAGAAGAAGAAGAAGAAGACTTTTAGCAGAAAAATTTCTAGCTATTAATCTAGACATCTCTTAATTAAATATCAGACATCATTGGATATTTCTTCTTCTTCTTCTTCTTAGCACTACAGCCCCTTTCGGGCCTTCGCTTCCTGCAACCAGCGCCTCCAACTGTTTCGGTCCGTTGACCGCGTCTTCTGATTTCAAAATCCGAGCAGCGATGAACTGTCTTCGTCGACCGAGTCAGACCAGCGTTTCCTCGGTTTCCCCACTGGCCTCCGGCCTTCAGTTCTCCCAACAAATACCTTCTTGGGTATCCGTTGTTCGTCCATACGATTCATGTGGCCAGCCCATTGCAGCTTCCGCAGTCTTCCAATCCTTGAGACCTGCGGTTCGTCAAAAATTTCATACAGCTCATGGTTGTATCGAATTCGCCATTGGTCCCCATCAAGCTTCGCTCCGATTATGCGCCTCAAGACCCGTCGCTCAAAGGCGTTCAATATATTTGCGGGTAATTGGGTTAGGGTCCATGTTTCACACCCATAGCATAACACAAGTCTTATCACAGATTTGTATACTTGGAGCTTTGTTTTCCTTTGTATGTAGCTGGTCTTCAAGATAGTCAATACTGAATAAAATATTTAATTTGCGAGCTGTATTCTTCGGCGTATTTCGTCTCTTTCATTGCCCGTTTTCATTATTTTGACGCCTAAATACACAAACTCGCGAACATTCTTGATACTGTATTCGCCAAGTGTGATATTTTGTGTATTTGAAGTATTTTTCCTCGACTGCGTCATGAGCTTTGTTTTATTTTCATTGATTTGTAGCCCTACTAGCTTTGCTTCACTGTCGAATTTCAGGAAAAGTTCTTTGGCAGCTGTTAATGACCGTGACAGAATGTTGATGTCGTCCGCATAGGCTACTACTTGGCTCGACTTATATAGTAATGTACCTCGCGTATCGACAGGAAGCTTCCGTATGACGTACTCCAGAGCCAAATTGAATAGCAATGAGGCCAGTCCATCTCCCTTGCTTTAGTCCGATATTTGTGTCAAAGGCATCGGTGAGTTGGTTATTGCTGCGGACTTTGGAGGTTGTCGACGTCATTGTCATTTTGGTAAGACGGACCAATTTGGCTGAGATGCCAAAGCAAAGCATTATTTGGTACAGTATGTTACGATCAATATTGTCGTATGCTTGCTTGGAGTCAACGAAAATTTGGTGTACGTCTATATCGAACTCCCAGCATTTTTCAAGTACCTGGTTGGCTGTGAACAATTGGTCTATCAGGAAAATTTTCAAATCTCCTAAGTTTGGCGTTTTTGAACAGTCATAAGAGTTCTAGAAATTTATTCAATAATTGTAACTTTTCTTCTTCTTCGTAGCACTACAGCCCCTCGTGGGCATTCGATTCCTGCGAATAGTACCTCCAACTGTCTCAGTCCATTGACCGCGTCCTCCAATTTCGAAATCCGAGTAGCGATGAACTGTCTTCATCAATAAAGTAAGACCAGCGTTTTCTCGGTTTCTCAACTGGTCTCGGACCTTCACCGTAACCGTTATTCGTCTATACGAATCATGTGTCCAGCCCATCGCACCTTCCGCAATCTTACAATCGTTGAGACCTTGGGTCCATCAAGAATTTCATACAGCTCATGGTTGTATCGAATTCACCATTGGTCCCCGTCTAGCTCCGCTCCGATTATTCGCCTCAGGACCCGTCACTCAAAGGCGTTCAATATTTTTGCGGATACTTTAGTTAGGATCCATATTTTACACTCAAAGTATAGCACAGGCCTTATCACAGAACTGTATACTTGGAACTTTGTTTTCCTGTGTATGAAGCTGGTCTTCAAGATCGTTAAAACTGAATAAAATATTTTATTTGCGAGCTGGTTTCTTCAGCGTATTTCATCTTGTAGTAATCGAGCAGTTGCCGTAGCAAACTGCTCAAAAACCACCATAATGCTGATCCAACTTTCAATTATTAATTTAAAAAAAAATAATAATAATGATTTAAATTAGTAATTGATATCTGGACACGGCAACCGCCTTCACAACGGAGCTTATCCGCCATGCAATGGAAATTGGATCACCGTTTGTGTCACCGTTTAAGCGCATATTTTTAACTTGAGATATTAATACGCAGCAATTGGCTAATAAGTCACAGATATTGTAAAACTAATAAAGAGTGGCGCATTTTGCAATTGTCTTTTTCGTTCGTGGATAGGTGAAATCCTTTGTTTTTGTGTTACCATTTACGCGCATACTTTTGACATGATATGTTAAATGCGCAGCAATTGGCTACTAAGTCAAAGATACTGTAAAACGAACAAAGTGCATTTGGCGATTGTTCTTTTTTGGTCGTAGACATGTGAATAAATTTGTACTGCAAGCAAATCAGGTACTGCGGCGGGCCCTTGTAGAGCGCCTATTGCTCGGTGTGATTGTGAAGGTGGATGAATTTGTAGAAGTGATTGACAGTGGATTACTTGATTAATTAAGAAGATAATTGTCTTGATAGCCCAGTCATATTAGGTAAAAAAAGGGGTCAACCTCGGAATGAAAGATAATAAGCTGCAAATTGGTATGAACCTTTGTTTTGTCATTCTAAATGTTGTCTCAAAAGTCACAATCGTTATCGTGTTCGCGTCTCAAGATATTCAAGGTCAAAGGTCACAAAAATCGGTTTTTCGCGAATATCTGGCTTCCTATCGGTTAAATGAGATTTGCATTTATTATAAAAGTTGTAGGCTATAAAATTCCCTACAACTTTTGTTTAAACTTTTTTTTCATACGACCAACCGTTTTGAAGGTAGAGCGCGAAGAGTGCACATCGTACAGTCATATACGGCCTAATGCAAGGTCAAGCGTGAGTTATGGTTATCAGTACGTTATAAAGTCAATTATTTACTTGGAAATTATAATTATTAAACAATGCCTATTATTTATGTACTAACTATTAATTATTTATATTTAATTAAAGTAAGTAACTTGATTATTTATATATAATTATTCATATTTAACTATTTAAGTATAAAATATTATTAATTCTGGATTATATATTTTAGTTTCATTTTAAGTTAAAATGATAGTAAGAGTATATATTTTACACATATTTTTATTTATTATTAAATACGGCATAATATACATTTATCAAAATGTGAGTTCAAATATCAAAAGTATCTTTGTTGATTTTAATTGTAATGAAATTGGAAATGGAAGCTAATTATCTTCTTCTTGTTCGTCGTCTTCTTCTTCTTGTCGCTCAAAAATGTTCGATTCATTGTCATCATCCTCATTATCTGTCATGTTCATCTCCAAACCTTCCAGAATATCGGGATCATATGTATTTTCTTCATCGGGATTACTTGGATACAGTGAAGCGTTGAGGCAAGCTTGTCCGTTGCACTGGCCGCAAGCTAAAGAACATTGTAGCCTTGATTTTCTGCATCCACAGCGGGAACCACAACCATTTTTGCAATTGCAAAATATTACGTTTAGTAGTTCGGCTGGTGCTGGAGGTAATAACGTTCGTATGGGCTCCAGGATTTCATTTTCAAGCATCCAGCCCCATTCTTTAGGTTCTAAGTCCTTCCCTAACCACGTTTGAATCTGGTAGTAGACACGTTTTATGTGTTGATGAGCTGCTACACTTGTTGGTGGAAGTGTTGACAGTTGTACAGGTTTATTTAGTTTTGTAAATTTGATGAATTGCGTGTAGCGGAAATGATCAATGTTGTCCTCAGATTTTGGAGCATTATATAATGCCAACAAGATGCGCACTCCATTTTCTAATAATGTTTGTTTTGGGCAGTTTTCTTGTTGAAATACTTCCACCAGTTTATCTAAATCAGGAATTTTCCAATATTTCCAGGTATATAAGTATTGAGAAATTTACGCGTTTTAAAGAAAAGATATATAATGTCGTGTTAACTTAAAATAAAACTAAAATATATAATCCAGAATTAATAATATTTTATACTTAAATAGTTAAATATGAATAATTATATATAAATAATCAAGTAACTTACTTTAATTAAATATAAATAATTAATAGTTAGTACATAAATAATAGGCATTGTTTAATAATTATAATTTCCAAGTAAATAATTGACTTTATAACGTACTGATAACCATAACTCACGCTTGACCTTGCATTAGGCCGTATATGACTGTACGATGTGCACTCCTCGCGCTCTACCTTCAAAACGGTTGGTCGTATGAAAAAAAAGTTTAAACAAAAGTTGTAGGGAATTTTATAGCCTACAACTTTTATAATAAATGCAAATCTCATTTAACCGATAGGAAGCCAGATATTCGCGAAAAACCGATTTTTGTGACCTTTGACCTTGAATATCTTGAGACGCGAACACGATAACGATTGTGACTTTTGAGACAACATTTAGAATGACAAAACAAAGGTTCATACCAATTTGCAGCTTATTATCTTTCATTCCGAGGTGAAAGCCCTAATATGACTGGGCTATGAAGTATTGTCGCGCAAAAGAGCCGGTTTCAGACAATAGTTACCATATGGTGATAACCACTTTAAAGTTGTATTGGATTTATTTAAAATCAAGACGATGATGAAACAACTAATAATTACTGTACCTGACAAAATAAACTTCAATTAGTTAGAAATATCATCACGTTTTTCACGTCCATTAGACCGGATAAAACGCTGACCGCGCCGTCACATGTCGACAAACTTCAAGTTTTCAAAGTAACGCAGATTAATAATTAGTCACATTGAGGACTAATTATTAATCTAAAACATAAAGTATAAACATACTGAGAAAGCTAAAACGAAAACAGTTCCAGTTTTGCATGCTCGTGGAAGTAAATTCTCTGGACTGTGCTGCAAAAGAGGGGGGAAATAGTCGAGCGAAGAAACTCAATGCCTGGGATTTTAACATTTTTTGGAATCGCGCGTCTTTTAGCCTTTTTGCTGCTCAATCAAAAATTAATCGCAAATCGAAGCAGAAAAGAAATTTCGGAAGAACAACATTTTAATTTGTATGAGTTCCATTACCAAGTGCGCGTTTTACGATTTACCAATTTTTAAAAAAATGTATACTTGTGCCGACTTTGTCAGTTTAAAGATTAGAGTCGATAAACATTATAATCCCGTCTACGCCAGCGCCTGATCCACCCATCCCGTCTACGAGCGCACCCTTTTTGGTTATTGCGAAGAAAAAAACGTATATTCAAATATTTACATAATTACAAAATTATTAAATCGCGTTTAATTTGACCTGGCCACGTATGAGACCCGTAACGATGGTTGGCCCCTCCACTATAATGAGCTAGCCATCGGGCGCGCTTCTTCGTTTTTCTGCGTTATAGAGGCTCTTGCCCGGGGAGAGTGGCCTTTCGCTCACGTGCCCTTTTATGGTATAATGATATGTGATTCCATCGCATAATACTATAACATAAATTGGCCACGTTTATGTTTCTCCTTTAAGGGGAAAATTCATACAAATTTTTCACTTAAATGGGAAATATATAGCCACCTCTACATTTGGATCTTGCTCCGGTTGGGAGGGTGTGAGGGGGTACCCTTCCACCTGGATGCCCCACTCTTATTTGTGGGCTATAAGAAGTCTGCGCTATAGCCCGTCTGTTTTCTCCGGACCAGTTTTTTACTGGCTAACGACAACTCAGCCCTTAGTAGGTTACCTCGGCCTCGACATCAGTCGATCGGCATTAGATTGCTTTCATTCGTAAATGCGAAATTTTTTTGTAGTGGATATTGTGCTGGGGAAAAGAACCCGCCACATGGAACCTCAACGCTAGCCTGCCTGCGCATTCACGCATCCCCAGACAAGGCCAATCTCGGTGGATCCTACCATCCTCTTTCGCCGAGGCAACAGACCATCGCTGCAGTCCTCCACGGAGATTTAACTTCTCACTCACTGTCACTACAGTCTTTTTCATTATCCGTTTTCATTATTTTAGCACCTAAATACACGAAATTGCCAACATTTTCGATACTGTATTTGCCAAGTGTGATAGTTTATGTATTTGAGGTATTTTTCCTTTGTTTTATTTTCAATGATTTGTAGCTCTACTAGTTTTGTACTGCTGTCGAGTTTGAGGAAGAGTTCTTTGGTGGTTGACAATGATCGTGACAAAATGTTGATGTCGTCCGCATAGGTCAACTCTTGGCTCGTGTATCGGCAAGTAGCTTATGACCTACTCCAGAGCCATATTGAAAAGCAATGAGGCCAAGCCATCTCCCTGCTTTAGTCCGATATTTGTGTCAAAGGCATCGATGAGTTGTTATTGATGCGGACTTGGGAGGTCGTTGACGTCATTGTCATTTTGGTAAGATGGACTAATTTGGCTGGGATGCCAAAACCAAGCATTATTTACACATTACGATCAATACTGTTGTATGCTTGCTTGAAGTCAACGAAAATTTGGTGTACGTCTATGTTGAACTCCCAGCATTTTTCAAGTACCTGCTTGACTGTGAACAATTGGTCTGTTGTTGATCTACCTGCCCTAAAACCACCTTGATACTCCCTAATAATACTGTTGGCATATGATCCGATTTTATTTTCTTAGATCTTTAAAAACATTTTATACGCCGTACAAAGTAGTGATATGCCTCTATAATTTTCGACTTTTTTGTGGATAGAGAATATAATTGATTGGCTCCACTCTTTTGGCATATATTCTTGTTGCCAAATGTGCTGGATGACTTTGTGAACAGCTTTATGAACACCGCGAACACCATATTTGATGAGCTCCACTGGATGCCCGATGCTCAATTGTTCTTTTGGGCCTTAATGCTGGAACACACTTCACCCAGAGTTGGTGGGGCTAATGGAAGCTCTCCGCGGACATCTATAGGCTCCGATGTTCTGGAGCTGTGTGGAGGATTAAGTGGGTTCTTGAAATATGATGCCCATCTTTCCTTAACCTTGGTTTCATCAGGGATGATATTTCCGAAGTCATCACGACAGATCGTGGTTTTGGGCTGATTACTTCGTTTCGGGCTTTTCACTACTTTGTATGCTTGTCTTGTGTTGTTGTTCGCTAGACTTAAATCTATACTTCTCAATAGGTCATCATAGTATTTTTTTTTTCCTTAATCGTAATTATCTTATCCACTATTTTTCTGAAATTTTCATCGCGTTCTCTCTTCGTCTGGTTTTCCTACCTACGTATTCTTTGTACACCTGGTTGTTTTTATCCAACGCATTCTGGCACTGATCATTGAACCAATCATTCCTCTTGCGCCGGGCTTGATTTCCGATCGTCTTTTCTGCCATGGTCCTGATAGCTGCTTTCACTTCCATCCAGAGTTCATAGATTGTCTTTAACGACGCGTCTGATAAGATGGGAGCCAGCTAAGCGTCGAGGGTCTCCGTGAAATTTTTGGCCAAAGACGCCGTTTGGAGCCCTTTGGTGTCGAATTTTTGTAGCGGGCTGGTTTTTGCCGAATACGCCTTTGACATACGAATTCGATAAGTTAATTTGATCAAGTAATGATCTGGGTTACAATTAGTTCCTCGGTATGCACGGACATCAAGTATGCTTGAGGCCCAACGTTGTTGGATCAGAACATGGTTGTTCTGGTTTTGTGTTCTGGTGATACCCAGGTTATTTTATGAATGTGTTGATGTAGGAAGCAAGTCGAATATATGACTAGATTTCTGCTACATGCAATGTCAATCAGGCGCTGGCCGTTGTCATTTGTTTCATCGTCTAGGCTATATCCTCCAGTCGTTCCCCGATGAGATAGCTCACTGCCAACCTTAGCGTTGAAATCATCCAGAATTACTTTTGTGTCGTTTGTAGGCAATGAGTCAACTAGTCTTTCCAGGTGATTGTAAACCGTTTCCTTGCTTTCTTAGTCCTTTTCTTCGGTCATTTATTAGCCAGATTTTGAAAAATTTTGCTTTTAAACAGATTGCACACAACCGTGCGATTTGAACTCCCTATCCGCAATGAAGGCCACTCCAAATTCTCGTTTTCCAGTAGGCTCCCCACTTTTGAGAATTGTGTGCGATCTTATGTCTTGAATAACGTTTCCAGTCCAGTTCGTTTCCTTGAGTATTTTTAACTTATATTGATTGGCCAGTTGTAAAAAGTCCTTAACAGCACCAGGGTAATTGAGTGATCTGACATTCCAGGATCCAATGCCATAGTCCTTTTTTCTTTTGTGAGGTCTTTGCCGTAAATCCAATCCATTCCATGGCCGGTCTGCAGTTTTCGAAATATTTTAAAGTTTTCCAGGGCCGGGAAGCTAGCCCATCGCCCAACCTCCATTCTGGTGGCATGGTAATTACGTCGATCCCGTTATCAGGCGCGGAAATTTGCCTTCACCCTCTTACGTCCCCAGAAAGGAGGTGTAAGCAGGATTTAGTAGCAGAGCGTTTCTCGGCATTTAATGTCCCAATATTGAGGAATCAGAAAACCCAATTTTTGACCCTGAAAGCATTTACTACAATTTGAATTGGGGGTTTGGGATGAAGAATCATGGAAACTGTGGGTTGGGGAAACAAGAGGTTCCTTCCTCCTTTTTCGAATGGATTTGGGACCGTCTACGTTGGAGTTTTTGTAACTTTTATCTCAAAAATGAAACACACTATTTTTCAAGGTAAAAGGAGGTTCACTATTTGTTTAGATGCATGAACATGTACCAATTTCACAAACGAGTAAATATGTTAAAAAATACTTTTGTTCTTAACTCGCGTTTTTTTGTCCTCGTTTTTCGCACAAGTTTGTGAAAATGGCAAAAGATAAATAAGTATATGCTCCAACAGCAGCAATCATGTCAGATGTATAACGAAGGTTATGTAGCGCCTTTTTCAACCGCGGCATGAACGGTAAAATTTGCAGAAAAAATCTAATTTCGTACTTTCGTTGGAAAATGTATGCTTTTGTGAAAAATCTTTCAAAATCAATTCAAATTTTTACCAGAACAAATACCAAAATTTTTGTTGGTGACTTAGATTGACGGGCCTGTTTGGTAAGCCCGGATATGGTGTCCCCCGTCCCTCTGAACAGACCTACTAGGGAAGCTTTTCCACACATATGTATACATCCCTTAACCCGCTCATCTCTACAATGCCTTAAACTTTTATAATTATTTATTAGTCGTGGTTTTGACTAGCGAAACTTCTAATTAAATCATAAACCCTTCAAGCTAATACCTAATCCTTTTTACGCGAATCATAATAAACGTTGGTATTTCATCACAATATCTAGAACACTGAAATACCAAAAACGATGATACTAAATTCCTCATCCTCCTTTTACCCCAAAAGCATGGAACAATCGATGAAGTTTTATCATTAAGGTGTACCGGAATAATGATTGCGTAGGTAGAGTTTCATTGGGCTATGGAGTTGGTTGAATTGGGTTTTTGTTGCAAATTTGCCTGGTTTGACGGTCGAGCGGTTTTGATAAATTTCAATAGCCAAATGAAGCTGGTGGAAATGAAGCGATGACGAGAGGATACACCGGCATCCACACCACAATCGATGGAAGCACAAAAGAACATCATCATGATTGGTACGTATAATCGGCGAGGCTACGCAACAAGATTGGAAAGGGTTTCCATGGGTGAGGAGCGAAAGCAGAGGAAGATGGAGGCTTGTAGGGATGTTTGGGTTGTAAGTTCGCTTAAGTCTTCCTCGCATTTCCGATTGACTCGAAGCTAATCAAGTTTTAAAGTCAGTCTTAAATTTAGCCAACTGAAACTTTTACCTGCATTCCACGATTGGATGAGCGCTGGAAGCCTCAATTTCAAAATTTCCAATACAATCATAATCATCATCCTCCTCTCCCACTTGCATGCATGTTATTCATCCAATTTAGATCGTTTTCGTAAAGCTCTTACCCATTTTCGGGAAATCTCTTTGCTGAATGACGACAACCGCATCATGGCAACATCATGGCTCGAGGGTTCTTTGCCGATGTTTCAGCGCCGAGGCATTCAAACCATTTCGCTAATATTATGTAAACAGAAAACTCCCGCACCTCTAATTAAATTAACATTGCCAGCAAACAGCTTTTCATAAAATCAATAGACGGGTATAAATTTCAATTAGGGAAATTTATATCCTTTAGGACTTGCACGTTTCCTCCAAAGGACGATAGAAACAGATACGTGTGTATAGTAGCGCAGAGAACGAAGTTGAAGGAAGTTGAAACAGTCGTCCTTTGTGGTAGTTTAAAAACAGAAATTTACTTAATGCGACGTATGACAAGGTTTGCGAATGGCGGGAAGTTGGGGTGATTTAGTCAAGCAAACTTAAATAGTGAGATGAAAGAAAAGTAGGACTTTGTGTTTCGGGAGAAAATTTTGGTGACAGTACTACGTATTCTCTAGGAAGACGTCAATAAATTATCTCCCTGTTTTGTACAAAACTCCCAATTGAGTCAGAGAAGGAATAGCCAAAACTTTTTCTGTCAACTTAAAAAACTGATGACTCAATCATCAAATTTAAGACTCCCCTATCGAAAGCACATCATTATCTCCCCATAAGTGCCCATAAAAATCGACCAATTATCTTAAATATTTCAAAGTTATAAAGTGATAACGACATCGAAATAAGGAGCCAGCAAAATAAATCTTCCCTCCCCTTCTGTTTGCTCGTAACTTCTTGTAATTTGATCCAATATTAAATCCGTTTTCCGGTCGAATAACTTGCATATGATCATTTTAGCCATACATTATATTTTATTGAGTTCTCTCCGCTTGTTTTTCCCGGCGACATTATATACACATGCAGGCACACTTACATATTCTTTTGGCAGACAAGACAAAGAAAGGTCCAGCAAAAAAATCACCCCTTATTTTTTATGTCCTGTTAAAAAATGAGCACGTATCCATATTTCTCTATCTCGGAAAAATCATAGACTCGGAAGACAACAGGAGAAGTTGCGCTGCTGAGAAAAACAAGAAGGAAAAGCCATCATAATTTTCTTTTTATTTCCATCACTTAGAGCCGATGTTGCTTGGCTTTAATTTTTCATTTTAACAAAATCCTTCCCAATTTATTATTTGGTCAGGGACGAACAGAGCGGGTCAAACAGTCGTCATACATGCCCAACTGTATGCTCGCGTATATAAACTTTGAGAGAATTTATAAGGAAAATTCGTCTTGGCTCGAAATGGGTCAGTTTCGGAAAACTTTCTTTCAACCTTTCTCCAGAGCAAGCGAAAGTAAAGAAGAAGTGGAAAGAAAGCAAACCGTTGGGACAATCTTTGAACCTTCTGTGTTTTCTCTATCGCATCCAGGGGATGGAATTGAGAGTCCGTGTTGAACGAGAGTAGGACAAACTTTGAGGGCAAAAGACTTGAAGAGCACACAAAGAAATCCTCACAATTTCTTGTATTCCAATAAGAAGGATATAAGACATTATAAATTGATTGCAATACAATCGTATTCTCTACATATCCAATTGGGACTCGAGAATTGAAGCAGAGGCAAGCAAGGCAAGAAAAAATATTGACAGGAAATATACACATGGGGCATGGCGTGGAAGGTTGTTCGTTTGGTTCATGTATTCGATAGATGTGCGATACGATGTACTATATAGGCAGTAGTCTAAGCTTCGCAATCATGAATCCTATAATAGGGTCCTTGGCATATCAAGTTGTTGCCGGCATCAGTATAGTTGCCGTTTTTTGTGTTTGTCCTGTCGGCACGAATGTTTTATATATTTATGCGTTGGAATCGAAAGACAAGTGACCTGATTCACTCGCTTGAAAATCATGATAAGCCAATTGTGTGTCTGGACTCACCACTGCTGTATCAAATGCTTCCAATGTATTTGTATAAAAAACAGAAACAATGCTGGATAAAAACATGAAACCAATCGGGGATAAAAATAACGATGAGGATACAAAAAAAATGTTTGACCGATTATTCCCCTTAGTAACTTCTCAAAATTGGTTCATGAATATATGCAGAAACAACAGATCCAAGAGCTTAGTGGGATGGTTATATTTTTTCAAATTCGGGAAAAGCATGTCCAGTAGTCCTTGGGCTGATTTTATCGGTTTATGATTGCATGAGTTAAAATGTACGTTTGAGTGCTAAGCGGTAGGTATTGCACAGTTTCCGCAACTGCATTTTTTCCTTAGCTGTTTTGAATCATTAAATTGATTGAAAGTAATAAATCCATTCATCGCATCGCCATTCAGAAATGTAGATTTCTTTATTACATCTAACAAATATCGTGTGCAGAAGATTCCTTTGAGACTCAACGTAAGATTTATCGTTTTCACATTTCACTTCATTTCATTCATTTTTGGTGAATTTTGTATGACTTTTATTAGGAGAACAAGCGTTCTTTTTGAGAGTATAAAACGAACTGACTAGACATATTGTGTTACAAAGAATAACAGTGATAGTCGCATGAAGTTTGATACATTTCAACTCTTCTAATATAAGATATTAACGTTTATAAAATGTGATTGAGATCGAATCATAATCAAGTGAGTTATAGCCATTTCAATTGTATGGAATTACAACAACAATAACACGTGTTTATGATTGATACATACTTCAAGTTGACCTGGGCACTTTTATTTTCTTTCGATCTTCATGAAAATTTAAGAAATAGTGTTGCATTTCACACCACATATTGAAATCGGCAGATAATAAATTGTTATAAACATATAAATACAGGTGTTGTCCTTCTCACATTTGCTGTTTATACATTTCACAGTGGTTACCACACAAAGGTGATAACTTGTCGGCTTAAATAGCTGAAATAGATGATTTCGAAAGATTTCCATAAAAGTTTAAACAGCACTAGCGTTGCTATTATGGCACCTCGAAACGTTCCGACGCACATTTAACGTCGAAAGCAGCGGTTAGTGCCTCGACAAATCTTCGCTTACCAACGTAAATAACGGCATACTTTGCAAATAGGTACGAGAGCCATTCTCCTATATTCTCATGAGTGAATGTACGAAGGAGGTTTTATGTGGGTGACGTCTTCTTCCGATATCATTATCAAACGGTTAGTCTTAAAATAATAGTATATGTTAACCAGATCCTGCGTTTGATTCCCAAGTGGTGACCCCGACAGCGAGCAGCGACAACATAGTGCACGGGCAAAACGAAAAAACCATGTACTTTGCTCTCCCGCAACAAGCGCCACCTATCAAGGGCCTACCACCGGCTCAGGAGGGCAACGCCATCGGCCAATGCAGGCTACCCCCCTTTTGGCGCACCAGCCCTGAGCTCTGTTTTTTTCAGGTGGAGTCTCAATTCCAGGTCCACAAGGTGATGAGTGACGCAACGAAGTATCACCTAACGGTATCATCATTCGACCACGACACCATCACAGAGGTAGCAGACATCATTCGTGCGCCAGCAGAGTGGAACCGATACGAGGAGTTGTAAGGTGCCATCGTCTTCCGCTTCACTGATTCACCTGATGCACAGCTGCATAAACTGCTCACAGGTGTTGAGACAACTACTGCGCCACATGCGTTCTCTGACTGGTACGCGCGTCAGCGACGACGTTCTTCGGGTCAGGTGGCTTGATCTCCTGCCCCCGCAAACGCGGTGCATGCTCTTGCTGCTCAAAAATCGGAAATTAGAAGAGCTTACCGCAGTCACAGACGAAGCACGTAAGATGGGCCAAACAGTGATGGCCACTTCTGCTCAACCATCATCGCGTGTAACCACTCCATCATCTGGCATCTCCTCACCACGTAATTCTGTGGACAATTTTGCGGTCGAATTAGCCACCCTGCGCCTAGTGATCGCACAACTGACTACTATGACTCACGAGACGCTCCAGCAAATGCAGACCAATACCAACACGTTGCGGGAGTGCCCATCATCGAGAAATCTAAGCCAACGAAGAGCACGCTCCACCACTCCGGGACCAGGTCGTCACACGGGACATTGCTGGTATCACAGCAAGCATGGAGCCCTTGCGATGCGGTGCAAACAGCCGTGTTCGTTCCTAGCTGAAGATGCCAACACTAGGTGGTTGGAAAACTAAGATCGCTGGTGCTGTACTCGGTGGACAACTCCGGCAACACACCCAAAAAACATCTCCGACCGAACCAGCAAAACTCGGTTCCTAGTGGACTCCGGGTCCCCTCTCTCCATTATCCCTAGGTACTTCAATATACCTCTTCATAAACAAACCCTCGAGCTACAAGCAGCCAATGGCATGCCAATAACCACTTATGGCACCCAGGAACTCACGCTGGACTTTGGATTACGCCGTCCATTTCGCTGGACGTTTGTGATAGCAGATATACAGGCTGCTATCCTTGGAGCTGACGCTCTTAAATATCACGGTCTACTTATTGACCTCCGAAATCAACGCCTTCTAGACGACCTCACGAATATCTTCACAACTTGCGACCTCGGCCAAGCGCCATCGGTGCACAGTATCAGCGCCGTCATCAACACTAGCAGCGTTGCAAACACTGTTGGAGACTTATACAAAAGGATCATAGCCAAATATTTAAGCGAGCCTCCACAGCCCGGTGAACTGGCTTCCATCGTTGACCTTCGCGTCCAATACCAGATTATCGCTCTCGGCCCACCAGTGTTTGCAAGACCACGTCATCTTACGGGAGAACGACTTGCCGCCGCGAAAGCAGAATTTTATTTTCTCTTGGAGTGAGGTGTTATTCGACCATCATCGAGCCAATGTGCTAGCACTCTCCCCATGGTACCCAAAGACGAGGGCCGGTGGCGAGCCACTGGAGATTATCGCCAGCTCAATGCCCGAACTTGTCCTGACCGCTACCCGTTACCAATCATTGAGGATCTAATACAGGAGGCTAGTGGATCTACATTTTCGGTCATCGATCCTCAGCGTGCCTTTTACCAAATCCCTGTTGCTCCCCAAGACATCGCAGTAACCACGCCATTTGGCCTTTTTAAATTTCTTAGTGTGCCTTTGGGCCTTCGAGATGCAGCTCAGACGGTGCAGCGCACCCTTAACCATTTGTTAAGAAAGCTGGATTTTGTACGAGTCTACCAGACCGATATTTTGGTGTTCTCTGCCAGCCACAACCAACTAGCTTCTCTCCGTGTTGCAAGCCACTAAGCTCCAAGCCAATGGGGCAAATGTCAAATCGGTCAGGACGAGGTTGTTTTTGCCGGCTATCTAGTGAACAAGTCAGGTTTCCGACCACCAGCTCCAAAGACACAGGCCATAGCAGAATTTCCCAAGCCAGCCGACTCCTCGCTGCTGAGACGCTTCCTTGGGATGATGAATTTCTACCGCCGCTGCATACTACACGCTGCTGAGCTACAAGCACCGCTTTCAGATATGCTGACAGGTTGCAACACCAAAAAGACGCTTGGACACCCGCATCCGAAGCGGCTTTTGAACGCTGCAAACAAGGCATCACCGCAGCAACTACGCCAGCTTTTCTCTCAAGTAATTGAACTTCCCACGAAAATCACCACCCGAGCCATTAGTGAAGCCCAGGCTATTGACAACCAACTTCCGCACCTCTTATCAAGCCCCAAACTCAAGCTGCATCGATTGGAATCAGATGACAGTCCCACATACTATATCGAGTTCGACGGGGCTTTAAAGCCCTATTTACCAGTCACGCTCCGCCGACAAACTTTCGACATAGTCCACCAGCTTTCGCATCCCAGCACAGCGCATAGCGCTTAAGTTCTTCTGGCCAAGCCTTCGCAAGGATGTCTTTCGGTAGGCCAAGCAATGCGCGCCATGCCAACTCTCAAAGGTGCATCGATACAACCGCGCCGAGTTGGGCAGTTTCAAGACGCCGAACGGGCAGTTTCAAGACGCTGAACGGGTGGTTCCAGCACATCCACGTCGCATTCATCAAGCTTCCTCAATGTGACGAATCCGAAAACTGCCTCACCATCATTGATCGCTGGCCTCGAGCTATACCATTGCGTGACATTAGAGCAAGTACCGTTAACAGAGCCTTGTTCGACCAGTGGATCAGCACATTCGGCACACCCAAAAAAATAACTTTAGACCAAGGTCGTCAATTTGAAGCTGACCTTTTGAAGCAGCTCAGCCGCCTCTTGGGGACCAATCACGTACACACCAACCCGTATCACCCATAGGCCAATGGCATGGTGGAACGGATGCACCACACACTCAAGGCAGCTTTAAAATGCGTTCCCGAAACACCGTGGCCGCAAGCACTTCCGGCCATTTTATTAGGATTGCGCTCCACGTTTGAGGAGGACCAACAAGCCTCCCCTGCTGAGATGACTTTCGGCACTTCACTGAGGTTCCCAGGCACAAGGTTCAGCGGCTAGCCACCCTCAAGATTTTGTGACAGACCTCCGCCGCCTATTTAGAGCTACCCACCCCGTACCAGCTGCCAGACACACCATACACCGTCCTTTCGTCTTCAAGGACATGGCTACCTGCGAGTATGTCTTCCACCGCATCGACTCCGTTAAGAAGCCACTCGACCAGCCGTACTCCGGACCACACCGAGTCATCGAAAGAATTAACGACCGCACCTCTATCGTAGACGTAAACGGTGTCGCCAAAACTCTTTCCACCAACCATCTTAAACCGGCTCATCTAGAGCAATCCGACATATTGTCATCCTCACAGCATCTACAATCGCTGCAACCTGGCCAACCACCCGCACGTTCGCTTTCACCATTAGTTTCATCAACCCCTCAAATTTTACAACCAGAGCACAGCAGTCCGAAACAACAGCACCAAATACCTACTACCACCAACAAAAGAGTCAAATTTTCACTCCCTTCGCCACATGCGAAGGTCATTGGGAAGGGAGTGGCTGTGGCACCTCGAACCGTTCCGACGCACATTTCACGTTGAAAGCAGCGGTTAGTGCCTCGGCAAATCTTCGCTTGCCAACCTAAATAACGGCAAACAAATAGGTACGAGAGCCGTTCTTCTACATTCTCACGAGTGAATATACGAAGGAGATTTTATGTGGATAACATCTTCTTCCGATATCATTATCAAACAGTTAGTCTTAAAATAAAAATATTTGTTAACCAGATCCTGCGTTTGATTCCAAACTATTAATATAAATATTTTCAATTGTTTTCTGAACCATCAGGAGCCACCATTTTGGATTTTTATTGAAAACGGCTGCTAAAAATATTAAGCTGTAAATTTTTGACTTTTTCAATTGTCATCCGATTAGCATAATTTTTTTGCAGGTTAAATTAACTTACTTTAATAATTTCAAATTTCATTGGAATCTGTTGAGAAACTTGGCTGCTAGAGGGCTACAGAAATAAAAATAAATGTAAGTCGCCCCCCTGTATGAGGAGGCCCCCCTTTAAACACTTTAAAATATTTTCTTGCACTGCAAATTTCGAGAGGCGCTACTTTTGACCTACGTAAAAAATGTCCTCATTCTAGCTCATGTGGTTTGCAGGCAAGTCACGATTTCATATTTTTTTAGGGTATTGTAAAAATATTTTAACAATATGCTTAAAACGTTTCCATGAAGATTATTCATTATTTCAGTTGCTATTAAAATAGCGAATTGCGCGCGCCTTGTGACCTTTGGGGGAAGCCATTTTGAATGCATGCATTTGATTTTGGATTATTTTAATTCTTTGTATGCTAGGATCTCATCAATCAATGCGGCAAATCTCGTTCAAATCAGAGATTCACTCTAGACAGTGCAAAATTATTTAAATTTTAGTGAAAATGGCAGCTGAAAATATTAGGTTTCAAAATTTCGACTGATTTGTTTTTCATTCGATTTAAAAACTCTCAAGTTTCATCAAAATCCATTGGAAAATGTGACTGCTAGAGGGCCACGAAAACCTGAAAAAGTCGCATATTTAAACCGCCGTCATTTTGAAAATTGCACATGCATGATCACCAAAACGACCTAGTTTCTAAATCTAATTGATTCAAAATTGCGACTTTTAGAGGACTTTGAAATTTTGAGTCTCTCCTGGCCGCCATTTTGTTTTTTGCGACCTGACCTCCAGTTTTTTTACATAACTCTTCAATTACTCATAGTTTCTATCAAAATACCGAATTTCATTGACATCTACAGCGTTTGTCTCCATCATATTTGAGCCTCCCTCGTATTTGACCAATCACCTGTATCTTCCTATGTACGTAAAGCTACGCAAATTGCTATGGGCCGGCCATGCAGAAAGAATGGAAGAAAACCGGCTACCCAAAAGAACACTGAAAGGTAGAGCTTGACGAGAAGCCTCTATAGAGAAAAGTTGACAGCAGATCCTTGCTGGGAGTGATCAACTGGCGAACGAGATCACAGAGCTGTGATGATTGGAGGAGATTAATTCTGAAGGCCAATACTCGGCTTGGGCTGTCGCCTCATAGATGAAGACGAAAAACGCTCATCCATGTTCTGACTTATTCGCAAAATTTTGTGACTTTGAGTTTTGCATTTTCGAGAGACATCACTGTAACACAAATGACAGACAAATTAAATAGCGTATTATTAATTTTTTCCAAAACCTTACAAGCTTTCATTTACAGTGAATGTGTGAATTAAAAATGTTTTTCGTTCAAAAATTTGAGCGTAATGCAGAAAATTTGCATATTGTTTGCATTTATGTGTTAACATTAAATTCCAACTGTAACTCCCATCGTATGTTACAGCATTTTGAAATACGATTAGAATCGGACGAGAATATCTTATATGTACGAGTATGTAAACATATGCCACATGAAGATATCATTGAACCAAACTAGTATGAAAGGGTTCTTATTTGCTATTCTTAGTCTATTCGCCACCTCAGCTTTAGCAGATCTTCGTATTATTTTTTTTTTTTGCTTCACTCCCCCTCACTAACGTTCAAAACACAAGCATGCAGGACATGTATGCATGACATATATAGTAGTACAACTATGTTTATCCATTCCTGTCCACCACCACACGATACATGGACGCCGAACTTTCTCATTTCGTTACACAAACTACCGTTCTATTAGCAACCATTCGTGTTTACTAAGAACACATTCGCCACACGGCTAAAAACAGTATTCCTGATACTTCCTCCCCACTGAAGGCAGGGTAGCTGAAAGAGATACAGTGCAAGAGCACAGAAAAAACACAAATCCTTTCTATTTCTCACGTTTTCCATTCGAATATCGAAAATGAAGATCGATATCATAGTTAAGGGACCAAATAGAGGAAAAGCCCAGAGAAAAACTATTCAGGCGTGCGTTATTCCAAAGAATATAGCAGCAACAACAAAACTAGAAAAAAAACGGATGGAAGCAAAAAGGGAAAGGAGTATCGATGTCATCGTCATCGACATCAGTATCAATACCGACAAAACAAACCTTATCCAATGGAAAAATTCTCCCGAAGGAGTACGTTTTGCATTGAAAGTCCTTGTCTGCATGCTTTCGTTACGTTGATTACCATTTTTTTCTCAGAACAGCTGCATTGGCACAGTATGGGGAAAACCACTTTAAATCAGAGAAAAGTGATTTACGTGATTTCTTCAGTACAAACGTGAAGGTGGCGTGCCTTTGGGAAAGTTTGAGGAATTGAGTTTTGATGTTCCACTCGTATCAAGTAAAGTTCAAAACAACGGCAGAGACGCTAAGGTGAAGCTGGTATCAATTTCGAATAATTTTTCCATTTGATTCTATGAACTACCTACGCTCGTTGGCCGATTCTCAATTTCAGGACATGCGGAAAGACAAATATTTTGCTAGGAGGCGAAACAAAGGAATCCAATTTGCATGATAATATTTTAAGTTTCTTAAGTAATTTATTTTCTGGATGTATGCAAACCAATTTTCTTCACACCCTCAATGAAAACACCTAATTCGATTCTGGTACGCGAGGGAAGGAGCGTGGCTTTTGTGTACAACAGTAAATTTTGTTTATTAATTTTAACTTATTACCAGGCACGGCTAAACGAATTAAATTTTGTTTTCTTTTCGCATCCTCCACATCCGCTCGACATGCCAAAATTCCATGTAAAATTTCCCAAAGCCCCCGATAAGGCCGGAATGAAATTTGGCGCAGTGAATTGAAGCCAAGCAAAGTAGACGAACTACATTCATTTAGCAGAGTACTCGCTTAGTCTTCCGAATCAACATCCCCCATAATAAGTTGGAGGGCATATAATGTGCAATTAATTAAGAGCTGCTTCTGTAACTTGGTCTAAAATAAATTCAAACCAACAACCCCCGCAAAAATCTGATATTCAGTGCCATTACCCTTGGCTGGCTGGATGGCGGCGGAGCCTCGAGTATCTGAAGCCAACATTTTGTATCTTTTGCAGCGATAGTAGTTATCCTAGCACAGATATTATATATTACATCGTTCGCTGCTAAATTTTTGGCTTGTTTCCATTTTCGCAAAGTGCTTTTGGAGGGTTTCGCCACTTCTTCTTCGCAGCACGACTGCACCTCTCGGGCCTTCGCCCGGCACTAGTGTTGTCAATTTATGTTTTTTAGTGTAATAGGAAGTTTCAAACTTGACAAACTTAATACTTAATATTCATCTAATAATTCAAAGCCAATCGCGGGAAACAGTTTTCCATGCCTTTTATCCTTGGGCTAT
Organism: Odontomyia ornata; assembly: GCA_963969285.1. Classification (NCBI taxonomy): domain Eukaryota; kingdom Metazoa; phylum Arthropoda; class Insecta; order Diptera; family Stratiomyidae; genus Odontomyia; species Odontomyia ornata. Next base: position 458,067,863 of record OZ017739.1, read on the forward strand.
GAAACTACGAATGTCTAATTGCATCTTGTAAGGATAAATCCACTAAAATTCAACTATCTGCGGTAACTCTTAGTTGTAGGTCAGACTTTACGGAAGGACTATGAGCTTACTTGATGGTTCTTTGGTTTTGCCTTAAGGACTTATTAAAATAATTTTCCTGCAACGGAAAATTTTCATTTCGGGACATTTTGCCAACGCTAAAGCAAGCTTAAGCCATCTAAATCCCGCCATCAACAGAGTGCAGACTTTTATATTTCCATGCTATTTTTGCAGTTCTATGTACTGCTGTGTATGTGTAAGAATATATTAAAAACCTCTACATCATATAATCACCCTAAAACATACGATTCTGTACAGAAGCGTAATATATGCATGAAGAATATATGAGTTGCCAACCTACAAAGGACGTTTCTTGGAATTTCATGCCATCCATTCGTCCTTACCCATGCTCTAGCATCACTTACGAACGGTATGGGCAAACATGCACTCATGTGTACTTGTTAAACAAACACAAAAGGTCAAAAGATATCTAAAATTAATTTTAGGTAATAATTTAGCCAAGATACTAGATTTTGAGTTTGCACAAGAGTACAAGTATGAGCGTACGCCGTTAAGAAAGTTTTGGGGATTGAATAAATTCGGGGAGCAAGGATTGTTGGTCCAGTGGCAAATGTAATATTTGCTAAGGAAAAATCAACAAAGTACTTAAATCAATAATAAATTGGTCTATTTACAGTAGGGAGAGAGAGTGGATATTAAATAAATGGAAAATAATTTATTTCTGTTCATTCAGACACGAGTATTAACGAAATACGAACATTAAGGTGCTGCCACATTAAATCAGCCTGATGGCGCTTCAACAGACGCCTGCAGACAGAAAGACCTTAAAGGTGTTTGAGGGACACTAAATCCCAAGGATTTCTTTATTATAAACTCGCTTCAAACATTAATGGCTCTCTTACCACCTGAACGTTAAGAGAGACACTATTCTGGTAGAGATACGCGTCATGAGTACCGTTTGCGTTGTCCTTTGGATTACGATGTCATTTTCAACAATTATTCACTACTAATTTTTGCACATCCAATTTTGTGGAAAATTGACCTTTCTCATGGAAGCCAGCTCGTACAGACAATATCATCATCAAGAGTACCGTAAGCGCTACAAAACCGAGTTCCTCACTTATTTCAGGTCTGAGGTCTATTTAGACTCTCATGCAATCTATTTTTATCAATATACAGGGTTATCCATTTTACGCTTGGGAAAGTAAAGCTAAAGAAAACACATAAAATATTCAGAAGGAAACAAAATTTTTTATTCAATATAAAGATTAAGCTTTGCCATTATACATGATATGTAACATTATCCAAATGTCTTCCACGGGACCTCTTACAGACCTCAATCCTTTTGAGGTAATTTTCAATGACTTTTCGGCACATTTCGCGCAATATCTCGGCCATAATTTCACGAATATTGGTTTTCAATTACTCAAAAATTTATGGACTGTTCGCATAAACACGATCTTTCGCATAGCCCCATAAAAAGGAAGCCAAAGGTGTTAGGTCGCAGGATCTTGCGGGCCAATTTACATCACTCGAAATTACGCGTCCTGGAAATTTCTCTTGCGAAAGTGGTCGATTAGCCTGTGTTGTGTGGCTTGTGGCTTCGTCCTGTTGGAACCACATGTTCTCCAGATCATAATCTGTAATGGCTCTTCCTTGATCGTTTTCAAAAAATACAGGCCAATAACACCACCAGACCATAATGCACACCAAACGGTCACTTTTTCTGGATGCAAAGGCCTTTCTGCGATCACCTGAGGATTTTGAGAGCCCCATATGTGGCAATTCTGTTTATTTACATAACCACTGAGCGAAAAATGAGCCTCATCACTAAAGAAAATTTTGTTCGAAAAATCGTTATCAATGGCTTGTTGTTCAATCACCCAATTCGCATACATTCTGCGTTGTGTATGGTCTTGAGGCTTAAGTTCTTATGTGAGTTCGATTTTGTACAGATGGAGATGCAAATCCAAATGCAAAATCCGCCACAATGGGCTGTAAGACAAGCCCAAATGTTGAGCGCGTCGAGGAATCGACAAATTCAGGTCTTCCTCCACACTTTGAGCAACGACAGCGATATTTTCAGCAGAGCGAATGTTGCGATGATGCACAGGCCTTGCAATATCAATAACCAATCCAGCCTCTTCAAATTTTCTCACTGTGCTCGAAATTGTTTGCTGTGTAGGTCGATTATGTTGACCATAATCGGCTCGTTAAGCCCTAAATGTTGATACAGCAGAATCACTATTTTTATAATAAAGTTTAATAATTTTAACGCGTTTTTTGACTGTTGAATGATCCATATTTCTAAATGGCAAACCTTCAAACGGCTATAACTTCCGTGTATATCATTCGATTTTCATCAAACTTACAAAGTTCAAGAACCCATAGCAGGACTACGTGAATATCGAATTTCGTTCAATTTAAGGGTACCGACGTGATTTTATTGGGAAAAACGTAAAATTCGAATATCATACTATTCTTAACAAAGTTGAGCGAATTTCAACTTCAAAGGTTTTTGTCGTTGTTGTACTCATAAACACCTACCTCCATAGTCTTTTTCAGATTTTTCGGATCACAGGTATCCAATCGCGAGAGGGGGGGGGGAAATTTTTCGACTATTTCCCCTCCCTGCGCGTCCCTCGAAGCAAAAAGTATCAAATTAAATTTTTGAAAAGTTCTCATCATGACCTTTCATTTAATACCCATATCGGCTACCTTTGATGAAAATTTTTTTTCGGGGGCCACTCCCCTATATGGGGAGACCCCCCTTAAATACCTTATAACATTTTTTGTAGTTGAACTTTGAAGAGAGCGCCACTTTACACCGGTATACAAAATTTGATGTTTCAAGCTTAAGTAGTTTGCGAGAAAAAGTGCTGTGACACACGGACGGACGGACGGACAGACGGACAGACAGGTCGCGAAACTACTAGGGTTTTGTAAAATTATTTTACAAAACCCTAAAAACCAAGCAATCTTGGTGTGGGCTCATCTATTTGCCACTCATACATTGTCAACCGTAATTGCGTAGTCACTGTGAATTCCCAGAGTTCTTCTCCTTCCTTGCCGGATTCTACAGTGCCTCAAGGGTCCATTCTCGGCCCATTACTATCCCTTGCTTTTATCAGTGAACTTCCATCATTATTCAAATCCTCTTCGCTTTTTAGAGTGATTGGGTCCTTGGAAGACTATGATTTACAATTTCTATTAGATTGGGTACGACTAAACGTCTGAAACTAAATATAAGTAAATGTCATCGTATGACTTACTCACTGAGAAAATTTACCATTTCTTTCGAATATTCCATATCTGGTACTTCCCTGGAATCAGTCAACCTCCATAAAGATCTTGGAGTACTCTTTGACACTAACCTGCATTATGGGCAACATATAGCCCAGGTGGTTTGCAAAGCCTCTCGAATTTCAGGTTTTGTATCAAGATCCACCAGAGGCTTCAAAAATATTTCTTCCTGTATTTTTTCATTCTTCTCATTGGTTAGATGTCTATTGGAACATTGCTCGCAAATTTGGAATCCTCATCAACACAGTCTATGTAGTACTGTGGAGACTATTCAACGTAGGTTTACCCGCTCTTTCCTCTTTAAATTTCACATCCCGTATTGCCCCTCATAATGATCGTCTATCCCTCTTGCGCATGCCTCCTTTAATCTCGCGTCGTGTATTTCTTCATAAATGTTTGCTCTTTAAACTGAACCACAAACAATAACCAATCTCGTGTATCTATGGCATATGTTCCAAAGATTTGCAACTCACTTAAGAAGGAATTCAGCAAAGCCAATCTTAGGATTGTGCATAAAAACACCCGCAAACTTGGCTCACTCCTTGGCTCTACGAAAGATACATTTTCACCAAAACAAAAAAGCGGAATCTATCAAGTCGATTGCACAGAATGCGATATGAAGTATATTGGAAAAACTAGACGTGCAGTTGAATTCCGTTGAAATAAAAAAAAGAGATGTAAATAAAGGTATTGCTGCACACGCATTGGATTTAAACAACCCAGGAAGGCACTACATGGGACCGTTAGCTGATAATTTCAAATTTTAAAAAAATTTAACTAATCCTTTTCCGCGATAAAACTATCTCGAGAAAATGATCCAAACATACCGGCCGACTCCGGCCGGGGGCGTTTTGGGTCCTGGGTCGCCCCATTGGAGACGGGCGTGGACGCCCCTCGTCTACCCCTAAATTTGTCCCCCACGCCTCGAGACGAGCTTGGCTCGCGTCGGGGTCTTCACTTTTAAGGGAAAGGATCACTGCTTTTATCTGTGTACCAGCCTAGAAGTGGAGGACAACCCACCAAACTAACTCCCGCGACAATTGCGCAATCTAACTACACTAAATCCTAGTTTACGAGAAATTACCTTCACTGAGAGCTGGAATTCGAAACCAAACAAAGACCAAATATACCCCAGTACTAGCGGAATATTGGCGCAGAAAAAAGGCGCCTTGAAATTTTCGTATTAACTCCCGAACCAAGTATCACACTTCACTTCTAGCGGTTTTTCCTTTTTTTTTTGATTGGAAGAAAAGAAATAAAATTACATCCAATTCACTGAAACTCCAAGAATAATTATTATTTACAGGTTATGCTACTCATTTCAAACAATCTCGAAGAGTATTTTTCTTTAATTCTATCATTGTAAGTTACGATATTCATTTGAACCAATCTCAATGCAATTTTTCCTTAACTCTAACACTATTTTTACCTTAACACAATCAACTCGACGACGGAGGCCGCGGTAAATTTTCCGCTTCACTCGTGTCCCGTTGCACGACTTCCGCTAGCCGCGTGTATTCTGATGTAACTCACCACCAATTCCTCGAGGCGTGTCCTTGGCAGCCCGATGTTTTTTTGTCGTTTCCTTCTTGGAAGAATTCCTGAGGTTATCGTTTCGGTGACAGCCACGTTCTTGTCTTGCACTCGGGTTCCAAGAAAATAATACATCCACCAACTCGAGAATTGCTATCGGTGATTACTTCCCTCGATCTTTGGTGCGACCTCCCCACACGAATTCAAAAACAAGAAAGAGGGCTCCTCGCTCAGGATTCGGTTGGTCCTCGCCTTGGGTGGGATTTTTTGCCCCGTTGAAAAACCCTTCGGTGAAGTTGGCCGTGACTTCTCGGACTCGTAGATTCTAGTACCACCATTGACCCTTCAAATCTCCAGATATCCGTGGCTCCAACGTTCTTTGCTGCAAGCTTTTTCCCCTGTGTTTTTAATTTAGTTGTTCTTATTTTCGATGTTGGTGGCCGTGCTTGATTGAGACGTCAAGTGTCTTCCGTTTGCTTATTTTCTCCAGCAGTTGATGAAATCGAATGTGGGAAGATGTAAGCTTGCTACGTAAACTCCATTGAATAATTCTATCCATTGAATGATTCTACAATGCCAGAGCCTGTGTAGTAGATGTTCCCGAAACAACGAACGAGGGGATACTTGGGCACGATAAATTCACCAATCGTCCTTCAGTCAACAAGATGATTCCTTCACCCTCCATCCAACCAATTTGGTCTGCTTGCGATCGGACTGGAGTCCGTAAACTATTCACATCGATTTCGGTATTCGAGTGCCCCATGTTGCCGACTATACATCCATTCTTGATTTGTCCATATGATCACGAATTACAACATTTTTATTACCGGTGACGGTCAAAACAATGTCTACATTTCGAATAACCCCATTACGTTTCACCGCACGAAAACCGTCCATGCTGGCCTGAAGAGCGCAGGTAGGATTAATTTCAGAAATATACACGGCGCATCCCAATCCTTCCAATACTTTTGCGCATCCTTTTCCAATTTCACCATATCCGCAAATGACTACTTGCTTCCCGCCAAACATAACGTCTGTTGAACGCTTTCACCTATCAATAATAAACTCTTTGCAGCTACAAACTATCGAATTTTGTTTTAGTGACGGAATCCAATACATTCATTACTGGGACTGTTAACTTCTCAGATTCTGATAACTGGTACAGTCTATGTATCCCAGTGATGCTTCCCTCTACCATATCTTTAACCATTTTAAACATGGCTGGATATTTCTTCAACATTAACTGTGTTGCTTCGCCTCCATCATCCAAAATCATATTTGGTTGCCAATTTTCAACATTTACACATTTATCGTTGCACCACCAAAAATCTCCTTCGGTATCACCACGCCATGCGAATATCGGATAATCTGCTTCAGACAATGCCGCAGCAACTTCATTCTGTGTCGAGTATATATTTCAAGCCACCCATCGAATCGTGGTACTTAATTCAACCAAAGTCTCGATTAAAACTGCCGTATGTGTATTGATATGTGTACCGCCAACGATTCGTCCATTTTTCAACGGTTTATCTTCGGAGGCGAACTTTCGCAGAACCATTATTCTGGGCTTTTCTTGTTCAACTGTCGTCCTAACGTACATACTATATTTACTCTTAGTATTAATAATGATTACACCATATTTCTATTCACAAAGTTTCCAATATGTACTTGGCGCGGGTGATGCTATCATCTTTTTCCGTACAACTGGTAAACTTGTTGTAGAGGCAAGTGCTGAGGTTTGGTAGGCATTTATCCGTGACAATCCACGAAATCTCGACGCATATGAATCTCTATTCATACATATAACGGACAATTTAGTAAATACCGACAAAAGCCCAATAAATTCAAATTTATTTAATTTGGCTAGATAATATATATTAATGGTTAAAATTGATTAGCTTTTGCATCATTTATCAAAAAACGCATAATATGTTGAAAGAACATAACAGAACTTCTATGTAATATTGACAACAGTCCGGAATTTAATTTTTATTTTTTCATTTAATCCGTCTCAATCATATACTCGTATATTAAAATTAACTGTTATTAGCTAATGTCTTTACTTTTGTTGTAATTGTTTCAATACTAGTTTCGCGCCTAGCGCTGAAGATGGTCAGCAACACAGACCGAAATGAATTCATGTAGTTTAAAATTAAAATAAAATACATTTATAACATCTGAGGTGTTATTACCTATTTTTTACACTTGATTTTTTGCGGTCCATAGAGGTGAAAAACTCATTAAATTTTAATCTATACCGACCACAATTGTTGTTCATCTAATAGCTTAACTTGTTAGAGAAAAGTTTCTGAACATGTTGCCTATGAATCTCTATATCGCACAGCGCTCAAGTAGATCGACAACGATTTTTAACGTTCGCTTTGCCCGAACCAATGAGGTGTATTTTTGCCCATCGTTACGTTTGCCGCATAAACACAACTCTCCTGGTCTTGGTCCGATACCTCAATATTTTGAGCAGTATAAAAATAAACTTAGGCGATCCGTTGTTCTTTTTAGTTTTATATGTAGATTAACTTGAGCGTGCTTTCTAGTTTTAACTTTCTTGCTTTATAACCTAATTTTTCTTGTTTTGTTTGGAAATGTGTTGTTATTTCTCTCATAACTTCTTCTTTTTCTATATTATAATTGAATTTTCCTAATTTGTAAATAGAATTCTGTAAAATAATAAATAGCTGCCTTTGAGGGCAAAACACTAGATGTAACGTGTTTTTAGCATTTCGATGGCGTTTCTGTAGTACAAAACGTCCAAACCTTAAAAATACGCCTCGGTATTTGCAATGAGTTACTTATTCAATCAGAATCTCATTCCCTGGAGCCATTGTTTGAGGTTTAGGAACAGATAATAGCCGCTTGGGGCCAAATCTGAAAATACGATGGGTGAGCAACCAGTTCGAATCGTAATTAGTCAAATTTGGCCATCGTTTTGAAGGGCATATGTTACGGTGCGTTAAATTGATGATACGGAACTTATTTCTTCGTCATATGGGGCCGTTTATTCTTTAATGCGTCATTAAACTTGTCCTATAACGCTGCATAATACTCTTCTGAAGGTAATCCATGAAGATTATTCCTGGCGCATCCCAAAAAACGGAGGTCTTCAGCTTCCCGGCCTAGCGTTGGATGTTTGGCCGCTTTGGTCGGCTTTGGTGGCTTTTCAGCTACATTGTAGACTGCTTGTTGAACTTAGGCATATAGTAATGGACAAACATTGTATTCGTCATCAAAAAACGTCGAAAAAGTCTGCCCTGCTCCTTCTGATCGACGGCCAGCAATTGCGGCATCCATAACTCCGATAGCTTTTTCATCTTCAAAATATCATTCATAATGTATCCCGCCCATTTTTTGAGACACCCATGGCCTCAACAAACTTGCAATACTTCACTTTGCGATCTCTCAAAACCATTCGATGCATTTTCCTTACCATCTCTGCATTAGTAGCCTCTTTGGACTTCCAGAGCGAGGAGCGTCCCACTGATAAACGATTGTCCTCAATAGAGCAGATGTGGATTGACATTTCTCTATCCATTACAATGATTGTTCAAAAGTTTTCCTCAGCAAAAAAGAATTTTTGATCAAGATTCGATATTCCAAAATGATATTACGCTTTGTTATCTATGGGGACCTAATTTTCCTATCCATTTAGTATAATGTTTGATTTTGCTTCAATATGCTATTATGCTGCGGTATTCACCGCAGTTGCAGACATTAATCTGGTAGAAGCCTTGGATTCCCGGATGATCATCGGGGTTCTTTCAAGAAGGCCTCTGTCTGTGCTGAACCATGTTAGGCAAAGGATATAAGAGGATTAAAAGGGAATGAGAAAATCCTATGGGTAATGGGCGAATTCGTATGGCACTTGGTCCATCCTCAGTTACTTTGACTGTATGTATAAATTTACTACATAAATGGTTTTGTCAAAACTTATCAAAAAAATAAAGTTAAAAATGAAACCAACATTTTATAACAAGAATATTTTATCATCATTTAGGTCAATAATTTTTCGATTTTCTCAATGTCTGTAAACTGACTAAACTTTACATTATAAAATGCGTTTATATATAAACAGAATAAGAAAACTAGGCAGTTATATTTATTTATAATGATGGTTAGCGAAAGACGCTAATTGGATTAAGATTGAAAAAATGCAAGCACTTACATGAGAAATATCACTTTCTTGATTTTTAACCCAATCAAAATATAACACGACATTCATTACGTTCATGCAGCAGCTGAGTGTACGCTTGCAACTCAAGTTGCAATGCTTTCTCTACTATTCTATAGACGGTTAACATGGTATAGACGTAGACCTTACCATCGCTTATGAATCGCGGGCCTATAGACAGCGCACAAGTGAAACGTCAGTTATGCCCATGCTTAATTTTTACAGAATTCACATAAGGTCCTACATTTTTTCGGTACATTGAAGTATGTATTTAGTACTTGCAATCAAAGCTAGGAAAATCGTTTACAATCACTTTTCGACTCTTATTATAAATAATTGTAATTGAATAATTGAATTGAATCCCAGTGTAATGAGAATTAAAATTTATCCCATTTCAATTACAGTTATAATAGTGGGTATTGGCATTTCTTCCAATTGCTCTAGGAAAATGAAAAAATAATGGGATAAAAGTAATGGGAAAGGAATATTTATCCAATTACTTTCGAATTACAATATAAGATACCCTTGATGGTACTGTTGAATTGCTTTGATAACATAAAATATTTGATGAGTGTCAGCTTGTATGCAATCAACTTGATAAAAGTTACAGCACATTGGCTAATACTGCGTGCAAGTCATAATGAATGCTTCTGATTGGATACTGTCGTCAGACATTGTGCATGTTATTTGTTAGATACATGTGGGTATTTTCAATGTGAATTTACCCTTCTAAGGAAATTTTGAAAATAAAAATTAAATTGCATATTATAGAAACAAGAAATAAAAAATCAATAAATTTCGTCCTTAATTTTATCCTAAATCAGACACCTCTCAGCGTGGTGGTTGCTTTCACCCGTGTGCATCTATAATGTGATGGCCTGAAGAGATTTTATGTAGTACACACGTCTAAACCGCCTTCTTTTAAAAATTTTCTTCTGATAATGATATATATATATATATATATATATATATATATATATATATATATATATATATATATATATATATATATATATATATATATATACATATATATACACATACATATATACATATATATATATATATATATATATATATATATATATATATATATATATATATACATATATATATATATATATATATATATATATAACATATATATATAATATATATCTATATATATATATATATATATATACATATATATATATATATATATATATATATTTATATGTATATATATAAAGGGTGGTCCAACCAAAATGCACGATGTTGGTTTTAAATAAAACAAAAAGTTTCAGAGCATTTTGTTAATATTTTTTATTATCATAGAAGAATCTATGAAAATTACGTGTGAAACAAAATATCGTCCAAATAAGCGCTACAGCTACGGTGGCATACTTCTATCCGATTGTCCATATTTTCAATAACTCTGAGACATAATTGATGTTCAATGTGGTTAATGTGCTGAATTATCTCATCCTTTAGCTCTTGAATTGTACCTGGCTTATTGACGTACACTTTTTTTTAAATATCCCCAGAGAAAGAAGTCCAACGGTGTCAAATCACACAATCGTAGCGGCCAATTAACATCGCCACAACGTGAGATATCACAGCCATTGAGTTCCTCGCGCAAAGGAGCCATTGTTTCGTTGGCTGTGTGGCAAGTGGCACCATCCTGTTAGAACCATATATTGTCCAGATCCATAACCTCCATTTCTGGCCACAAGAAGTCCGTTATCATCTCGCAATAGCCAACACCATTCACGGTAACTGCTTGACGGTCCACATTTTCGAAGTACGGCGCAATGACGCCGCAAGCCCATAAACCACACTAAACAGTCACTCTTTGTAGATGCATCGGCTTTTCAACAATCACTGGTGGACTCTTGTTTGCCCAAATGCGGCAATTCTGCTTGTTAACGAACCCACTGAGGTGAAAGTGTGCCTCGTCGCTGAAGATGATTTTCTTTGTAAAGTCACCATTCCCTTCTGTCTGTTCAACCAACCATTCGACGTATTGCCGACGCTTGAAATGGTCAGTAGGCTTCAACTTTTGAGTGAATTGAACCATGTAAGCTAGTAAATTCAAATCTTTATTCAAAATTATTTCAATATTTCACACTTCCTACAGACCTGGTTTGCTAAAATTTGCGCACAATACTCCCGATTGTAGACACGTTTGGTCGATTATGCTGACCAAAAAAATCACAAAGTTGTCTGTACCGATACGTAGCTTTCTTCTTACCTATTTTAGAGCCAAATTTAATTGCAGTAGAACTAGCTCATCTCCCTGCTTTTGTTCGATATTTGTGTCAAAGGCACCGGTGAGTCGGTTATTGATGTGAACTTGGGAGGTTGTTGACGTCATTGTCATTTTCGTTAGACGGACTAGCTTATACATTACGTTACGATCAATATTGTCATATGGTTGCTTAAATTATCGCTTGCAAACCCAAAACCAGTGGTCTAACTTTCTCAGTGTAATTGGCTAAAGTACACTTCGAGAATTTTTAAGAGGTCTACTTGATGCTATTAGCACTACACGGTGCTATCATATGTTATTGATTTAAAAATATTATACATGTTGCCACAGTAACTGTGAAAGTATCCCTACTTGTGGTATACCATGACACGACTTCAAGCAAGCATATTTTTTCGGTCTCAGATTAACCATGTACTTCTAAGTAGTATTGAAATTCGAGCTATGTCAATTTGATCTATTCTCTTAATGCCACCGTTTCTCTCTGCTCCCTACGTCGCTAGGGTATTGAAAGCTCATTACATCAGCTGAAACGGAATATATTTTTTATAATCGAATACACTTTTCACTTTATAGGCATGCATTTTTCTCAAAAAATATTTAACAGGTTGGGTGCTCCTCCAAGCATTTCAGAATTAAAAACACTCGACTCGGAGGCTTTCGTAACTGCCTTTTATCCAGACATCATCATGCAGTGATATTTTTCAAATTTATTCTCAGGAGTCTAGCAGACTTTGAGATCAACCTTTTTTTGAACCCCTTCAATTAGAGCCATCACCTCACGCGTCCTTGTATCCTATTCTACGCCATATAGCTGAATGCCATTTATGCAAAGAGTGTGGAACCCCGAGATAATCTGCAACTGCTTGTAACATTACATCGGGCCAGGCCTCGTTTTGTTACGCCGTGCGGCACCCTCATGAGGGGGGGATCTCTGCTATAGTGAGAGGGGAAAGAGGAAGAGAATTGCCAGACAAGCGACCCCCAGCCCCGTCGTCGCCAGCTGCTGTGAGTCCCTTTTATCTTTTAGGACTGCCCAAACATAATGTGCCACATGGCTCCATTTGTCAACCGATGCAAGTATCACCGCGACTTTACTATCTAGGGTGAGCTCTTTTGTCTCCCTTAGAGGTCCCGTCAGAGCCATGACTTACCAATCATGTGCTGGTAAGACTGAAAACACCTTGTTGGATCAAAATCTGAGTCAGACAGAATTCAGTCTCACCATGCCTTCGATTTAGCCACGGTCACACATCCGAGACGAGGCACGCAGTCTGCCCTCCATTTGTGCAACTTACCCAAGACTGCTGCCAATCATTGAATGAGCGCTGTCCCAACTCACGAGTAAATGTCTCCTCCGCGTCTTCGCCATACTTGTATAGGCTTAAGGAGTCAACAGATGCTTTTGTTCATTTTCTTTGATCTGCGATACGAGAAGATCACGAATGCAAAAATTTTCTCGAAAAAGTATTCAAATCTACCACCAAGAAATTGAAGTTTTGTTTCATGATGCAGGTTCCATGATTTGTCTTTCGAATTTACGAGGTTTCTGGATTAGCATCACGTCAAATTTCTTCTGTTTGAGAAAAAAAGCAAAGCAATATCTCCCTAACTATGTTAATGTTCTACTTGGACATAGTTTAGCCTAACGATCCTCGTTAAGAACTATTTGCCTTCACTCTTTACATAGGCTAGTAGTGGCATACAAAATATCACCGTCTTAGACTCAATGTGCTTCAATTATTAGATCCTCCTCTACTAGTACTTTGTTCTCATCCATAACGTTTTCTGTTGACTTTAAATCTCATCTTTTACGACTGAGGTTCACTTTTAGACGCCCTACAACATCTTGCAGAATTGTGTGTATTGAATTCAGTCCATTTAGTCAGTTATTTCCATGGCTGAATTCCTGCCGGGCAAGTTTTAACCGATTTTTTAAATTTAATCACTCTTTAGTCTACAAATAAATACAAGAAATTGAAGTCATTAGTTTGCATCACTGCTGTCACTGAAAATTATCATAAAATTGATTATAACCAATTCTAACCTGACTAGGAGTATACCTCATACATCTTCAAAACTGCTGACCATTATTTTTCATCAGTTTTGTTGTTGCAGCAAATTAACTGAGCCTTGCGTCCTTTGTGACGAGGGCTAACAAACCCATATTAGAACTAGCATTCATAAATAGATCTTTTTGTTTATCAAAATTCAAAAAAAAAGATACCAAAAATTCAATAACTTCCAATTTACTTTTCTCTTGAAAAGCCATCTGGCCGTGATTTGTTGTGCGAGTAGACGCGTTTCGACTCTATTTAGTTATCTTCAGTGTCTGACACTGAGACACTGAAGTTGACTCAAAGGAGACGAAACGCGTCTACTCACACAACAAAGCAAGGCCCGACGGCTTTTTAAGAGAAAAGAGGATTGGCCTACGGATATCATTTAAACTAAATAATTGACGACTTCCGATTTACTTTCTAAAAATCACTAGTATTGGGCATATTCTTATCTGCTGAGATGGTAAGCGACGCTGGTTTGTCAAAAAAGATAAAAAACGCATGGTACTTTCGTATAAAAATTTTAATTTGAAGTAAAATTAATTGTTCACCGATGTCATCTCCCAATGTCTCCAGTATCTTACATATTTTGTGGCCTATAATGCTGTATTACCAAAATTGACATACGAATCAGCATTTTTGATAAGGAATACTCAAAATTATCGAGACGAAAAGTTCCAGTGTGATATTCAAAGAAACATAGACTGATAATCCTTTGGCCCATAGACCACACAAAGAAACACTCAAAATTATCAAGACGAAGAGGTCGCCATTGAGGATAAGATTGTGGCCAATGTGATATTTAAAGAAACATAGACTGATGATCCTCTGGCCTGTAGACCACACAAACAGTACATTCTTCTGGTTGCAAGATATTCGTCCTTGCCGGCTTTTTGTTCATTAGCTGGTGATTTGGTATTCAGTAGCGTAAAACAGTTGCTAACTCCTGTCACTTTCTCTTTGGATTGTCTAATTCGACCGCTTATGGAGACGTTAGCGAAACATATTTTCAACGGAACACAAATTTTGATACCAAAACTCAAGAAATTTTCTATTCAGAAGCCAATGCTGTTTAGTTGGGAAAAAAAACTTTTGCGGAAATATGTGTTGTTCAATCAAATGATTTTTACAGCACTTAGATTATGGATACATTTGACTTTGTGAAATCAAATCTAGATATAGCAAGACAATGTGAAAAAATTGATAAAAATTAGTAATAACTTGATAGTTTCGGAAATGGACAATTTCTAAGCAACTCGATTTGCAAGTACAACGTTCCAGATGCATACACTTGTAAGATAGCAAGACTCCTGAAGTCTTGGGTGAGTTTCTGAGAACAGCTAGCACTCACTTGTTGGGGTCCCTTGGTAGGATAATGTGCCCGTGCTTGGCCACCTACATAGAAAAATATCCACGCCATAGAGGTGAAAGAAAATTGCAGACACTTATGAAAAGAGTAATATTCTAGATTAGATTAACCATTATCTCATTTAATATGTCAAATAAATTTCTCAAATACAAAGAGAAATAGTAATTCTATGCATGCTATGATGTTAATAAAGTCAAACTATAAAAAACGACCCACTAGTTTGTCTCATCAGAATTTTTTTCTGCTTCTTAGTGCATGTAATCAATATTTTGTGACTATTTTTATTTTATCCTTTTCCTATATCTCGACTTATTATATCTCTGCTTCTATGTTAAATTTACTCGGTTCATATGTTTACTAACACTTCGAAATTACACTTTTTCATAATTTTTTCACTTGATGATACCTCAATTGCAATAATTATTTGAATATAAGTATAAAATGTCAGCTTTAATTGTGCACTTTTGAACTTAATATATGTACGTAATATAGTCTATCAGCCGCGATCCGCAAAAAATAAAAACGTGAAAATTCCAGCCAGAGATATACGAGTATCAACCGTATTTGTATGAGTTTTTCCAGTTGCCTCGCGTATGAGTTTTTCCATTTGGTTTGGATTGTAATTTTTTATCCCAGTCCTTGTACTGGATTCATTGGAATCAACTAGGTTGCTCTCAGATATAATTATTAATAAAACTTGTTGTCTTCTTATGATGGTATATAATGAGCATCTCTTTTGAATGGAGTAGCACAAGAAAGTTGTTTTGCTATTTTAAATCAGCGTCTAATGTATATTGTCATTCATATTTTAGAATTTAGAATAGTTTAGTTTTATTTTTGTGCGTAGCAAAGTATTAGACCCAGTTCTCAAAACTCCGGTATCATCTATCTTATCAGGAAATGGAAGTCGCCATTTTTGTTCCTTTTAGGTAATGGTGTCAAACTCGACCCTAGTTTGTCTCAGCATATCAAAATCACATTCTTCTGTTAGAATTTGAGACTAATAATAATCATCATCGCGAACTAGTACGATTCGAGCTCTGGCGTTGTGAGTTATTAGGTAATCTCACTTCATCACCGTAACAATATTCAAGGTGGTAGTATCACGCTCAACCAAGTGACCATTATCTGATTTTTCAATCAGTACCCATCACATCAGGGTAGGCTGATAGTCCGACAAAAGTACCAAAAGCACAAAATCGTTGCCACCAACAAACTTTGAACTTGGGGACTACTGCACAAGCGGTGAGTACCCTAACCACTACATTAGACAGTCTAAAAGAGTTGGAGACTTGCATCTCTGCAAATTTGTTTAAAGCCAATAGAATAGCCACTGGCACAGCTGATCACGTAACTCGCCTTGCTCCAATGACGATACGATCTTCACCCCCCAAGACCTACATCAAAATTTCCAGGAGCTTTCTTCCAATGGTACCAGGTAGCAATGAGAGTTTTGACACTCTCTGCGCCCTTGCTGGTAGTTGGGACCACCGCTTCCACCCACGCTTTGATGAGCATTTCCTCCATTCTATCATTTATTCCTTTTTGCATCATGTCCGGTTTCGCTAGTCATGGGATCCCTTTTAGCAATAAAAAAAGTTGTAGAGGAAATGTGAAACAAGATCAAGTATAGGCTGTACTAAGTGTGGTCAATAATCTTTATAAACTGGTGTCCTTAAAGGCTTTCAAAGTGAAGTACTTCTAATTGATTGCTTGTAGTTACGGTGCACAAATTTTGGCCAACATAATTAAATCATAATTGTGGATTTAACGTATATAGGAATACGCAGCTGTGAAACAGTCAGGACATCAAATATTAATCCTTCTACTCCCCATTATTTCATCCACTCGTTGTATACTCTCTTCGCTTCCAATAATACCCCAAGCAACCAATTTTATAATCCCTAATGTCTTCCTGTTCTCAACCTAATTATTTGGTGAGTATCAGGCAAATACACAACCATACTTTCTTACTCCCTAACTTCTTGTAGGAATTAGCCAGCGAAAGATGAATCAAAAGTAAATACAATTATCCAATCACCATTGCGCTACACCTCTCAATATTCATTTCGTGCGTTGAGTCCGTTTACCTGTTTTAAAATAATAGTTTCCATTTACTTTGTACTTGTTGTCCCTCTGGCATCTACCACAGAGCATCTTCTTCACCCCCTCAGGTCCTTTCCGCGACTCGTAAAGATTTTTCTATTAAAAGTTATGATCATATATTTTACGCCATTTATCGATTTTAATTAAGATAAAACCGAAAACTGGGTGGTTGTATAATACTCCCATTTCGTTTCACTTGGCTCGTGTCCACTTGGTTGCTACAGCTCTTCGCGAAAATGCAGGCAAAACATAAGAGGAACGAGAAAACATAGGGATTTGCCGTTGGTTGACAAAGAACTGAATGTATGCGAGTGAAATCAAGGATGGAGAGAGAAGTGAAAGTCACCCAGCGCTAAGTTTCCAATTTTCTTTTGCCATTCATCTTTGTTTGTCTTACCATCGGCCAATTTTCAGGCAGTACTTGCATATTAGAGCTGCCCCCTCCCACCCGTTTTATATCGTCCGATATTCTGCGTTCTTCAATCCCGTACTTAACGGGCGACGCAGTTGAATTTTCACCCTTCCGATATTCACAGGACACAATTGTTGTTTTACAGAAGCGTTCACTTTTCCAAGAAGAACAATAGAGCAAATGCGTTCAACATGTTCCCAAGAAACTCGCTCTGCAAAGAAAGAGCCAAAAAAGCAAGTAAAGTGGTCGAGACGAAATGGTCAAAATGGGGTGGCTGAGAAAACCTCCCAGACTAACCCTGAAGAAAATTGTTCTTCGTTGTAGCTCGTGTAAAACGAAGTTGCCCGCTGTAGGCTAGTAATTGTGATGGCGTCTTAACGCTACAGTTGTCCACTCATGTTCCCTTTCCAATATTCCTATAAAGTCCTTTTCTTACGCCGATTATGTCTCGCTCTTGAGTAATATGCTCGAAAAGTTTCGTTATAATTAAATAGCTTTCAAGTGCGGGTTTGCGGGGGTCGAAGGATGAAATTAATTTCACTTTACTGAAGAAAATCAATTAAACTCCCCTTGTCATCGATTTTGGCGTCGGGTATATCTTCTCTGCTTTGTTGTCTGTCTGTCCGAAGTGGCAGCAGTCAAGCTCGCTCAGGACTTTGGGAGTGAGTTTCTTTTTCATGGGAAACTGACGGATAAAATAGAGGGATTACAACGGTTCATTTCAAGCGCAAAAATGAGCTTAGTGGGGAAGATTATCGTTTGGATGAAGTATACCCTATTTAACGCTCACCTGTTATTCTAGAGATATTCCATGCTTGGTTGATTGTGTTATGCTTGAAGCAATATTCAGTTTTTGATGATTTGGTGGTTTTTTGAACAAAGAATAATGGCTACGCGGAGTGTATATAGAGTTTTGGTTGAAAAAGGATTAAGAAAATTAAGATGAGTAATGATTTTTGGTTCTGAAGCAATATTAAATAAAAGACTTCATTTAATATTTATAGGAGGCTTTTAATATTCTTCTTTTTTGCTTGTTTTCGTTTGATTTTCTAGTTCAGTATCCTCAAAAATTAATGTTTTGTTAGATCAAACATAAGGTTTCATTTTCGACAGCACTGCTATTTTCAGTCCTCTGCTATGCAATTGTACTCTTGTCTAAACTTCAGGCAATTAAAAAATCATCAATGTTGTGGTGCTACTGTCTCTTTCAGGCATTTGCTTACTGCACATTTCGCCTTTGTTCTCCACTTCATGAAATCATACAACACTGGTCTATTCCCATCGATCATTGAACAGACTTTAAGCTTTGTCAAATACGTTTTAACATATGCACCATTGGTAAAATTTTCGCTTTGCCTAAAGAACGGGCTTTACTCAAGGACTCGCAGAAAAACTGTTTTAAACGATGTATATACATCTAGCTTTATTTTTCTGTGTACATATACAAAGAGACAGAATTCCTTATGAGACATTACGGTATGATTAGACCTAGGCCCACCGTATCGGCACGATGTGCCTATTAGCGCTCTATATGCAAACTAAGGGCTACCAGCTTATCCCTATCGTAACTTATCGTGGTCTCCCAGCACCCCTTGGGCAGATCAAACCTCTGTCCAAGTTTTCTTGGCACTCTGCCTTAGTACCACCATCTATATGTCCTCATTTCTGTGTTAACAGCTAGTTTTCCAGATTATCGATACTGCGCAAAGTGAGATACAGCCACCTTAATTATATCGAGTTACTACTACAAGAACACGTGTTGATAGTTGATATATATTTCAAATCGGCCAAGACATTATGATCTTCATAACATTTTCTTGAAAATTTCCGGAATAGTTTTTGATTTGGAGAAGTTTGATCGTACGAGCACTTAACAAACTTATCTAGCCTGGAACAAAATGGTGGCTGTTTTGTAATTTTGCAAGGACTCCTCGTTCATTCCGGTATATATGAATGAGTTCTCATATGTGCGGTTGATGCCCTTAATGCATAACTCAGTTTCTCGATTAATGTCATCAGAAGAAATGTCTTCAACCTGAGGATGGTTATAATACTTTTCTGATAGGAGCTCTCCCCTGCCTACTCAACTTACTTAAGAATTAAAAATGTACGTCGAGCTGGGTCAATGTCACACTTTGTGGGTTTAAAACCATCTCCATCATCATAATCATAATCATCTACAGTGCAACAACCCAAGCCGCCCCTTGGCCTCCAAGATTAATCTCCTCCAATCACCACGGTTCCACGACCTTGTCTTCCATTTGTTCACTCCCAACAATTATCTGCTGTCAGCTTTCCATCGAGTCTACGTTTTTCCCGCTGGACGTCTACCTTGTGCTCTACTCTTTAATGTTCGTTTGGGTAGCCGGTTTTCTTCCATTTATTCTACATGGCCCGCCCATTGCAATTTACGTAAGGATACAGGTGGATCGTCAAAACGTTCATACAACTCATCGTTGTTACGAAGTCTCCACTCTGTTCCTTGTTTCACTGGGCCGTACACTCTCCGGAGCACTTTGCACTCAAATATATCCACTGCCTTTTTGGATCCGCTCGTCAGGGAACATTTTCCACTTCCATGTAACAGCACAGGTTTGACTGGTGTTTTGTAAATGCAATTTCTGGTTCAAACTTGACTGGCCTGACTTAATTCTATCCCAATTCATTCCGCTTCTCCATTTTTCGTTAACTTTTCATTACGTTTCATGGTAGTTATCTTCATTATGATATCAGTATACATATATCAAGCCTGCTGAAAACGTCTTTTCTCAAACCATTTAAATGTAACTTCAGCTGAGTAAAGCTCAATCCTCTAAAAACATAATGACTTTGATTGAAAACGTTGCTGAGCGACAATAGAATACTCCAGCCCACATGGGTAAGAGACAACCAGCGGACAATAGCTGACTCGATCAAAACTTCACTCAATCGCTTGCTGGACGATACAAAAATAACAAATAGATCAATAGAAATGAAAAGGGAACTTAAGCTGTAGTTATATATATTTTTTTTCTTTAGCACTGCAGCCCCTTTTGGCCTTCGATTAAAGATAGTTCGAGTATCTCATTATATTGATCGTATGTATCGGCTCTCGGGAAGGTGATATGGTCAGTACCGCACCTTGGCCGTTGATCCGTCCACCTAGCTGCGGTATGTTCTGATTTTAAACCAGTACCTATCATAGTTGAATGGGCCTATAGTCCGTCCGAAGAATCAATCGAAACAAATCTCGTTTTTGCCAGCGGGATTCGAACCAGGAACCTTTGACTTACGCAGGTAGCACTCTAACAACTACACTACGTGTAGTTATAATTAATCGAGCAAATTTATGAATAAAGTCAAAAAAGGGGAATCAAAAATGGCTTCTGTGGTAACAATTGATTTGTAATTTATTAGGTAGATATAGTTGAAAAATGTAGTAATTGCTACTTTATAATTTTGATGTAAAATTAATTCAAGCAAATGGTGAAAAAGAGTAAGAAGCATAATGTTTACTTTGGTACATAAATATGTTTAGGGAAATGAAATGGTACTTCATTAACACTAATAAATTTATTCGCGAACAGAAACTACAATTCACATTTCACAAGATACAAGTTAGGCTAGGATGAATGTAGAATGAAAGGTCCGTCTTGCTGCTCGTGCTATAAACTACTACCTGCTGCGACGCATGTATCGCAAAAATTTTCAGCGAGTGGCACTCTGATCAGGTCTAAATGGATGTGGTCGAATCTTTGATCCGAAGCTGTAAAATTTCCTAGCTCCACTCTGTTGTGTGAACTGTTGACTTTTGGCAGGGGATGCACTGCTTGGCCCACCGAAATATGTCCCTACGAAGGCTTGGCCAAAAATATTTGAGGGCGATGCGCCTAGCAGATGCACGACCACTCGGATGCGACAAATTGTGAGCTGCGTCGAATGCTTGCTTGCGTAGTGAGACTGGCAAGTAGGGCTTGATAGTGCTGTCGCGTTTGGTGCAAACCAATGAATATCCATTGAGCTCAAGGTGTCGAAGCTTGAAACGAGGGATAGCTAATAGGTGCGGTAGCTGTTCATCTTTCTCTTGCTCAGCGCTAATGGTGCTGAGGTTGCAGGTGGCAGAAATGGAGACAGTTTCCACGCGCGAGAGTGCGTCGGCTACAAAGTTTTGTTCCCCAGGTATACATTCCAGCAAGGTATTAAACTGCAATATAAAATATAAAATTGCCAAGGTGATGCTGTTTCTGATCGTTGCTTGAGTGCATGAGTGAGTGGCCGATGATCTGTAGAGGTGGTTAACCGCCTGCCTTCGAGAATGCACTGGGAATGCCTGATTGCAGCGAATATGGCTAGAAGCTCCCGATCGTAGGTCAAATATTTCTGCTCGGCATCTGAGAGCTTTCTCGAGAAGAATTCTAGTAATACGTAGGTACAATCAGTTAACTGCTGATCCAAAACTGCGCATATGACGGTGTTGGATGCATCCGTGCATAAAGCGAGCCGCTGAGTGGGTGAGGAAAAAGCTGAGGTTGTTGCAGAAACTATAGCCTGTTTGCAGCGCATGAAAGAATCGTTGACCTGCTCGGACCAGGAAAGCTTAGCTTTTTTTAAGTAAGTCGGTGAGAGGAGCTTGCAACATAGCAACTTGTGGAATGGAGCGCCGGTAAAAGGTCTGAGCTGCGTAGTGTCCTCGGGTCTTGAGAAGTCAATGATGGCCTGGGTTTTTGGCAGAGGTGGGTGAAAACCTTCTTTCGACACGTGATAGCTAGAAAATGTTACCTGTGACTAGGTGATCTGACATTTAGTCCAGTTGATTTGGAGGCGTGCTTCGTTTAAAGTCAAGAGAAGTTTAGCGAGGTGCACCCGATGCTCTTCGTAGCTGTCTGAGCTAACGAGAAGATCATCTTGATATTTACGCACGAATGGTAGATTTCTGAGGACATGATTTATTGTACGCTGCATGGTTTGAGTCGCATTCTTCAGACCAAGTGGCATGCATAAAAACTCGAACAATCCAAAAGGTGTCGTGACTGTCTTTTCAATGTCTTCCAGTGGCATCGGGATCTGGTAAAAGGCTTTATGAAGGTCGATGACCGTAAACACTTTGTCTTAAGCATCCTGCAACAAGTCCTCTATTACTGGAAGTGGGTAATGGTCGCGGTGGGTGATTGCGTTGAGCTGGCGATAGTGACCGGTAACTCACCAACCTCTATTGTCCTGCAGCACCATGTGAAGAGGACTGGCCCACTAACTCTATTTTGTCTATTTTTATTTTCGACTTTTGGTGTAATTACACGAATTTGATCTGGGGTTTTGTTTTTCTTGTGAGTATCATAAATTTGATTGTATTTTCATTGACTAATAGCGGATTTACTTTTTTCTTGAAACGCTTACTGTAAATAGGAAAGTGATCGAGCAAGTACATCGACATTGCTTGCATATGCCACCAGTTCCGTAAATTTCACGGACCAGCGTGCCATTTCCTTCTATGGATGCTGTTTTTCTCATGATGCACTTATGTGTTGGGTTGAAGAGATTGGTGCCAAGTTTGTTTTAAGCCTTTCTTAATGAAGATTATTTCCATTAGATCGTTTTTGATTTTAACTTGGCACTCAGTATTATACATTCTAATCTCTATCAAACCGCCTAATTTTACTGGGATTCCTAGTTCCAGGAGTATATTGTAGAGGGCGTTTTAGTCTATGCTAGCAGAGGCTGGTTTAAAGTCTGAAAAATTTGGTATGCATCAATATTATATTCCCAGCATTTTTCTAGTATTTGTTTTACGGAGAAGATCTGCTGATAATGAACTTATTCGAGATATTTATACTTTACAAAAGATCGAACCAAAATTGCGACTTGTTTTTCTTCTTTTCAAGAAAAAATTCTACGCATAAGGTAAAATTCTTTAAACATCGCCCCTCTTATGCCATATTGCCTCCCCTATTCGCAAGACAGTTGTCGGTTATTCCTAGAAAGGACCCTTTTTGCCTGAGAAAGAGTTGGAGCAAAACTTAGCCGTGATTGCCCAGGAATACAAACCTAAAGTTGAAACGTAATACAAGTATGAAATTATTCAATTTTCTGGATTTCATTCACAGCATTTTATTAAGGTCTTAGGAAATAGATCAGATTCAAACCACCAGTTCTTTCGACTGAAATAGAAGTCGACTTTACAATCCCTAATAAAGGAACTGTATTATATTTTTATCGGACTTAATATTAAATTTTTTTTTAATTTTTAATTTCGATATCGATATTTTCGATAATATCGGGACGTATTTATCGGCGATACGATAATATCGATAATTTCTTGAATCAATTGTATCGTACCGTTATTGGTATCGTCACACTGAATATCATATCTTATATTGTATCGAAAACCGATACGATACGATATCGATATTTTTATCGATTATCGTGAAGCCCTAATTGTGACCAAATTTAAAGCCAAAAACGCAATAAATACCATCAATCAACCACCGTATTCACCAGATTTGGCCCCGTGTGATTTTGATGAATAATTAAACATTTTGCATGTTATTTGCAATTACCGGGTAGTTTTTTGCCACAATGTGTATTTGAATAAATTAACAGGATAATATTACCAAGAGAGTTGCTCTCTTTTGACTATTTTTTATCCATCCCTTCCCATGAGGGTTTTCAGAAAGAGGACTAGCTGGAAGAAGTGTCAAAAATAGATTTTTTTTTATTTCGAGGTGTGCCAATTAAGTGATGAGATCACCATCCCCTTCAAAGTAGCCCCCTTGGTCAGCTATACAACGATTCCAGCGCGTTTTCCAGGCTTCGTAACATTTCTGGAACGCTTCGACTGGGATGTTTGCGAGTACCCTCGTCACGGCCACCTGGATGCCCGTAATCGACTCAAATGGGTTTCTTTGACCACCGATTTTGTTCTAGGGAACAAAAAAAATCACAGAGTGACATATCGGACGAATAAGGTGGCTGTTGCAACAATACTGGGACACGCTGAAGGCGGTGTGTTGTGGTTTTTTGGAACCATCTGTCTGACTGTTTCATGGTTCATACCCAGTTCCGAGGCCAACATTCGAACTGTTAAACGCCGATCTTCACGGATTAGGGCATGCACATGCTGGGCATTCGCGTCAGTCCGCACCTCGACTGGTCTCCCGCTCTGCGCTTCGTCTTTCACGCTTTGACGCTCCTCTTTAAACTCTTCATGCCATCAAAACACCTGGGCACGACTTAGAGCACTATTAGAACGTTAGCGTACGTTTCATAAGCTGTTTCGCCCAATCTGGCGCAAAATGTTGTCGCGACGCGCTGCTCTTGATTTCGTTTCTCCATTTTCGTGACGAGCACCACCAACACACGTCTCTTCAATGCGACACAGCAGGCGAACTAAACAAACGAGAAGGATGGTAAATATAACAATGGAGAAGGAAGGATGCCGGGTAAGGAGAAGGGAATTTCAAGGTTGCAGGTTTACCACAAGCGCGGCAATAAAATAAGTGTACTTAATTGTCACACCTCGTAGATTGAATGCATTTGTACCTCACATATTTGTACGTGCAAAGCATTTATTTTTAACATCAATTGGCTAAAGTCAGTTTGAGCAATGAAATGCAAATAAAATATCCTTGATTTATTCCAACCGTTAAAAATATATTTAAAGTAATTCCCAGGTCATTTAACTTATTTTTGTTATCATTAAAGTCTTCTCTCATAAATTAAAGTTACATCCTTGCCTCACTGTTCCATTAAAAATACATCCATTTCCATTACACGAACGTAATTTCATTAATGATTAACAAATTTATTTACATTCTCCATGAATTGAAACCTTCTGAACAAGCTGCCTCACAACTCCGCATCAAAAATACAATTTGCATACAATCCTTTTTGGGCTGCAAAATATTTTCACTGATCTGAAAATTGGATTCCATTTTAGCTAATTTGAAACGAACTACCTAATTTACTTTTAAAAGGTAAAATGTCCGGGTGATACAAAGCGGGAGGACAAAAACAGAGAGGAGGGAGAAAGGATGGCAGAATTTTGTTAAGAGTTCATTTTTATTATGGTCATCGAAATCAACCCCAAAATAAAATCTCTCCCGTAGAGCGCTATATACTAGAGCACATATGGAAGCAGCACACACGCTTTTAAGTGCAGATTTTAATTTTAACACATTAAATTATAATTGAATGCAGATGCTGAATATATAGATTTAATTAGAGCTTGCAAGTGTTACAATTCGCCATGTGATACGTGTAATAGGTGAATGCAATTTAATTGCAATTAATATTATCAAATATTTAAAGTGGTGGAGTCAAACATGGGCGATACCAATTCATTGTTTCTTCCTCTCACCGTTTCTGTCTCTCTTAACTAATGGTTTTCTCTTTCACTCTCTACGACGACGGTCGTTGTGCCCGTTTCTCTGGTTGAATGAAACCTCATTAGATTGGCAAACAATAGATTTAATTAGAAAATAGTTGAGTGCAAACTCTAAATAAGTTAGTCGAGAAGTTAAAACTGTTTGTAAATTAATTGCGTTGTTTCATGAGTTGGAAATATAGTCATGATTGTGAATTGGAATCAGGAGAGGAAGTTGGAATGTCTGAACTTATTCTAGGAACCCATGCTGGCTTGAAATTGTCCAATTGAGTTGGGAATTCTTAGAAATTGGGTTGTAAGCTTGATGTATTCATAAGTTGAAATAAAACTACATGATTATAAAATAAATTTTTAAGAACCATAGGAATGTTTTGTTCATCCGAAAAATGTTTATCTTGTTATAGGTTTGATGTTTTGGTCAATGGTGGCGGCGCTGTAACTTTACAATTTCAACGTTCACCATTTCGTCCTCTGACTCGTACTGTCTTTGTGCCTTGGAATCGTATTGTCGTCCTTCCACCTGTGCAAATGCAATTGAGCGATGAAGATGAACAAATGAGAGCACAGATAAAGTGAGTATCCTCTGCTTAGAAGAAAAATTGCACTGATTGGGGATTTTTAGACACGGCGTGAAAAGTAAGCGCGAAACAGGAAAACCGTCGAATATAGCGGAGAAGTATGAAAGGCAGTAATTTTCTCTCATCCTTCTTGCCATATTGGGCCAGTTTTTCATGTTTCGCATTTACTTTCCACGCCGCGTCTTAAAATATCTGTAATCTGTTACGAGACTTAATTAATAATTTTATTGCAGGATACCACCGAAAAATCCTGCATTATCATTCCTCAACACAATTCTTTATCATTTCCCCGATGAAACGGTTGCTCCTGGCGAGATTTGTTTGGATCACAATCATGAAACTTTGAAACCGCAACTGATTAGTACATGGATGCCAAATGGAGTTGGAGCGTTACCTGGAAAACGTGTAATATTTGCTGAAACACAGGTCAGTGAGTTTTTAATATGTTTTCAAAATGATATTTTAATAGCTAACTGGAAACACATTAAAGTTCAGATTCAAATTTGATAGTATCCTCTTGAATTTGAATGCAAAGCAATAAAATTTTCTTGTTATATGAGCGAAGAAGCTGCTCATAGGAAATTGAATGATAAAATATTAATGAACGCAGAATATACTGTTCAGAAAGAATATCATACAATAATTAAAATATGTTCTGAATTTTCGATGCGTCAGAAATTCTTCTGGTCCCAGTGATGTAGCGCGTAGTACGCTTGCTGCTTCTGCGAAAACTCACTTATTCAAATCGCGATGATGGTAAAAAAATCTGTTTTTAATGACTCTTTTGACGAAGCCTCAAATTTTTTTCTAAACGAGTGAACAGAGGTCTGGATGTGAAATTCGGTGCAGTTCTTCGATAAATATTGCAGCGAGAAAATGAAGGAAATTCTCTGACAATGGTATAGTTTTCCTGCCTTCAGCACATTCATATTCTATTCTTGATGAGAATTCCTTACTGTTATTACAGCTTCCAATTCAGAAGAAGCAGTTCCATAACATTTGCATATTTAAGGCTCTTATCAGCTTTTCTAAAAGCGAAATTAGTCAGTTGCACAATTTCCTTCATCCACCCTCAGATTGCAAACAAAAAACTTAACGATTTGAACGTGTAAGACTATCAACTTAAATATTTTCTTCGCTACGTTTGTATGCACAAGTGCTTTTCCTATTCCTGACAATTACAAAATTTCTCGTCCTTTTCTTCCACTGAACTACAAACATTGTCACAGCGCGTCCCGTCGTCTCGCCACCCCATATCAGCATCGTTGTCGTCGATTTCGTCGTTGTCAACGGAATTTCGTTGAAATTCAAAGTGTACGATACGATAAAAGTTTTCACCTGAACGACAACGACAACAGCGACAGGCGATTTACCTGCAATTTATGTTAAGAATATTTCCCACCAAGAGTTTCATTGTTTGCACCAGTTTTATGCTATTATTTTATCCTTGCAAATGCCATAACGTAACGTTACCTTCATACTCGTACATACGAGTACGTATAATAGTTGAAAGCCCTAGGAAGTGCATCGTTCCTTGCCCCTAGAGTCGTCAATCCATTATTTTTCTTTTGTTTGCCAGTTTTTCCATTCCACTGAAACATTCCATAGATAGTTTGCAGTTCTGGTCACGAGGACAAGCTTACTATAATACCAGGTTGTACCACCCGAACAGGAACCTCAAAATGGGTTTCTTGAAGACATAACAGATACTTTTGTCTCTTACCATATCTTTAAGAATATAATGAGGTTAGTAGGTGGTAAGGGTGAGGGTTAGTATGAAGCATATTGTCCTCCTAAAGACAAACAGAATGTGATGAAAATGAAGAGAAAGGTTCTGAGGGAACTGGAGCGGTGGAAAATATTATGAATGGTACTCGTAGCTTGGATGTATTCCAATTTCGAGATGGAATCTAGTGACCGAATGTTAAGAAACGATAGACATTTTGAAGCATCCTCCTAGGCAAATGCAATCATTGTATTCAATTGGATGGTGTTAAAGCTCCTTGAGGACTCTGAGATCGTATTCGCTTATCTTGAATGCAATTGATGCATTTTTAAAATATGGAAACGAAATTTAAGCGCAAATTTAAATAGAAAAAAAAAACAATTTCAAAACAAGTTGGGTAGGGCAAGAGTAGAGTCCTACTAAGAAAGGCTTTGTATGCAACCTATAAAATGTAGACCATCATCTCAAATCACTCATGAATAAATTCAAACAACAAATTTTGTCGATACGCTGTAAACTAAATGCTTAAATTGAAGAAAAATAACACAAATTTGCTCAATATTCCAATTTTGAGTGGCCAGCATTTTGTTTTCTTAAAAATTTGAATGAACATATTTTCTGAAATTTTAGTGAAAGTTGTTATGGATCAAATTTCCCCAAAGCATCTCCAAACACTTCCTGGCACGGATGGTTATTGATTGGGTTGTTCGACAATTCATGTCGTTTTTTTCTCATAGATGACTTGAACTGCATATTTCATACAGTGGTGATTGCGTGGCTTTTATTATTATATACTTTTTAAAGACTAGCCAAAAACTGAGGATTATTAGTAAACAAATTGGTTAAAAATAAACTTAAAAATGGACCATCAAAGAGAGTGTGATTAATGGACTCGTTATCAATTCAAACTAACAACACAACCATTCGATTCAAAAATGGCAACACAACGAATGAATATTATCTAAATTTACTTGAGTCATCTCACTTCGATTATGCTTGCGACAATACTACTCTAACAATCTACTTATGTCTACTTTTATATTTACAAAATGTGGCAAAATCTGAAGACGAGATGTGTAATAAACCCATCATTAAAGGGATTATCCTGTGTGCACGGACCGGCAGCAGTTTGGTCATTTATTGCACCTGCGCATGGTAATTATCCCTTGAGCTCTTCTCTCGCGTGCGATGGCATTGAGCCTAGGTGCCACGTATATTCTTGTTGCTCAGTAGCGTCATCATCGCTTATAGTTTCCTCCATAATGTACGCTGGTTTCAACCTATCAATTGAGATGGTAACATTTTTGCCACGAACGTTTAGAACGAAAGCTTTATCGGCTCTAGATACGACTTTTTTTATAGAGCAAGGGCGAATAAGAACATGTTGCGTTGTGGCGAGATCTTTTAATATGAACGTTTTCTTTTCACCATGTCAAGTTACGCTTGTAGTTCGTATACCCTGGATATGCTCTCGGAGGACTTGGACAAAATTACTCTGCAGTATTTGGTCTTTGTTTGATTCTACGAGAAATTCAGCTGGTATTCTTAATGGTTCACCATAAACTAGCTTTACAACGGTTGATTGGAGGTCTTCCTTCCAAGCGAAACGTATTCCTAGGAGTACTGAGAGTAAGACTCGTGTCCATTGATTGTTCTTGTGATATTTGATTGCTACTTTGAGTTGCCTGTGGAATCACTCGACCATGCCATTTGCTGCTGGATGATATGGTGTTGTCCTTAAATGAGTGGTACCAATTAGATTGTTTAGTTCCCTAAACAAGCAGAACTCGAATTGGCGTCCTTGGTCTGTTGTAACTCTTAAAGGCGCCCCAAACCATGAACACCATTGGGAATAGAATGCTCTTGCAACGGTCTCTGCTTGTTTATTTTCCATAGACACTGCTTTCGGCCAGCGATCTATGCATGTTAAAATGTACCTGAATCCTTCTAAGATAGGCATGACGATGTCAATGTGGACATGCTCAAGTCTACCAGTAGGTGGTAAGAATATGCCTGGCTTAGTGCTAACGTGTTTAGAAATTTTCGCTTGCAGCATTTTGCCCATTCGTGGCAGTCTTGATTCATTGATGACCAAACATAACGCTGCGAGATGAGTTTAAGGGTGGCATTGATAGCCGGGTGAGACAGTCTGTGTACACTGTTGAACACAGTCATTCGAAACTCCTTTGACACGACTGGGCATACTGTTCCTGTGGAAGCATCGCAGAGTAGGGACGGACTCTTCTGATCCTGGTAGCTTGATAAACTTCTGTTGCAGTGCTTATTTATCGTTTTGTAGGTTTTTTAGCTCATTATCGTGCTTTTGAGCTGCCGATAAAACTGGGAAGTTGACTTTTGCTACGATTTCTTTAATCCTCGAGAGAGCATCTGCAACTGCACTCTCCTCTTCTGGTATATATATATATGATATCTGTAGAGAATTGGCTGATAAAGTCGAGTTATCTGAACTGTCTCGGAGAACATTGCGTATTGTGTTCCCTAAATGAAAAGGATATTGATTTTAATCCCTCAATTATATGGCGGAAATATTTAACGGCGTCGTAGATCGCTAAGAGTTTCCGATCATAGGCGGCGTATTTACTCTCCGCTGACTTCAATTTTCTTGAGAAAAAGGCCAATGGTTGCCAGTGGCCATTGGAAAATTATTGCAGTGCTGCACCAATGCTGAGGTCGGAAGCATCACAAAATATTGCTAGTGGTGCGTTGGGTACTGGGTGAGCAAGTAACGTCGCTTGTGCTAGGCTTTCTTTTGCTTCATGGAACGCTGCTTCAGCTTCCGGGGTCCAAAGTATGGTTGATTTCCCCTTGATATTATCAGCGAGTAAGCCACAAAATGGAGCTTGAGTCTGCAGCTTTCGATATGAATCTCCGATAAAAGTTTAACATACCTAAGAACTGACGTAACTCTTTTGCTGTTTTCGGCTGTGGGTACCGTCTGATAATTTTAACTTGTTGCGGTAGCGGTCGAGTGCCATTTTCACTGACTGAACAGCCCAAAAATTATACGCTCGGTTGTTTAAAAATGCACATACGAGGGCGGTCCCAAAAGTAACCGACCCGACAAAGAAAACAGTAAAAAATTGCGAAAATGTTTTTTTATTTTTCAACATATTCTCCTTTCAGATGTTCAATAGCTTCGATACCCGCTTTAAAGTAGGAATCGTCTAGCTCCTCAAAATAGCTATTAATCGCAGACTCTACCTCTTCATTGTTGGCAAATCTTTTACCGCCGAGCCATTTTTTTCAAATTCGGAAAAAGAAAATAATCTGATGGAGCCAGATCTGTCGAATGGGGTGCGTTAGGAAAAAATTCGAACTTCAACTCATTGATTTTAGCCATCGCAATGGCGCACGTGTGGACTGGTGCGTTGTCGTGATGAAACAACATTTTCTTTTTCGTCAAATGGGGCCATTTTTTCTTGATTTCATCACTCAAATGCTGCAATAAGGCTGGATAATATGCGCCATTGATTGTTTTTCCTTTTTTGGGATAATCAACAAATATTATTCCACGCACATCCCAGAAAACGGATGCCATGACCTTGCCAGGTGACTGAACTGTCTTTGCTTTCTTTGGAACCGATTTTCCTTTTTCAGTCCACTGCTTTGACTGCACCTTGGTCTCAGGTGTAAAATGATGGACCCATGTTTCGTTCATGGTTATGAATCGACGCAAAAACTCAGCTTTATTGCTGGGAAACATTGTCAAACACTCGATGGAAACATCCTCACGTTGCTGTTTGTGCTCCATTATGAGCAAACGCGGCACCCAACTTTCATACAGCTTTCTCACATCCAAATTTTCGGTCAAAATGCAATGCACAGCACTTTTTGAAATGCCTGCCATGTCTGCTATCTCGCGCACTTGTAGTCGACGGTCATCCAATACCATTTTGTGGATTTTCTTCACATTTTCTGCCGTAGTGACATCACTTGGTCGACCACTTTAGTGTTCATCTTGGCAGCTCGTACAACCTGGCTTAAACCCAGCTACCCAACATTTGAACATTGTAAACAAAGGAGCAGACTTTCGTAGAGTAGAACCTAACTCGACTTTGATATCGGTTGGCCTTAGATCTTTCAAATGAAAGTATTGTATCACATAATGATGCCCGATTTGTTACATATTTTCAAATTCACTGAGAGCGTTCACTTTGGATGTCTGTTAAAAAAAAAATATTAAACGTACCGTTATGAATTTGTCACATTAAGTTGTTGAAAGGTGGTATTGTCAATCGCAGTAATTTTTTTTTTAAAACTACCTGTATTCATAAGTCAGTTCGGGTAGTACTCTCGTAGCAGAATTATTGACTACTCCGTACGTGTGCAGGCAGTGAAGTCTTTATACGCATAGCAAAATCCACGCCACGCAGTACTTCATCTATGAAACGCTGGAAAGTTTGCGCTGCGTTTCGTAGTCCGAACATCATGAACGGGAATTCGAACAGCCCAAATGGTGTTTTAATTTGCAGGAATCTTATTTGCCCACCGGGGTTTGGTGAAACGCTTTCACTAAGTCAATGATTGAAATAACCTTTTTCCCCACAAGTGTGTGCGAAAAGTCGTGGATGTGTCGAACGGGATAACAATCTGGGATAGTCCTTTCGTTGAGTCCACGATGGTTTCCGCAGGATCTCCATTCCTTGTTGGCCTTTTGCTGCATATGAAGGGGGTGAAGACCAGCTACTTTGTGATGGTCTGCCAATGCCTAGTTTTAGCATGCTGTCGAATTCCGTTTTGGCTATTTTCAGTTTATCAGGTGCTAACTATCTGGGTTTACTAGCAACTGGCGGTCCTGCAGTAGTCCTTATATTGCGAACCCTATTGTGTTTAGCTTTTGACACTCCATCTGGCTTCAGAATTTCCGGATATTTTGATAGAAGCTCACGAAATGGTGTTGATCCTGTTACCAGTTTTACGCTGAAGACTTCTCTAACAACGGAACGGCCTTTCACTTCCAGCTGGGTTGTGTTGTCCAACAGTTTTCGATTCCTGGGATCTACGAAAAGTCCGTAGTACTCCAGGAAATCGAATCCAATTATTAGCTTTTCTATATCTGCAATAACGAAGCGCCAAGTGAGATCGCGTCATAAGCCACAGTTCAACGTCAGGGTTATAGTGCCTTAAGTAGTTATGCGTGTCCCATTCGCCGCGAAAAGTTCAAAATTACACCTTTCTCGAGACGCAGTGAAGTATTTGTGGAGATATATGCACCAGTGTCTATCAGGAAAGTTTTCTCACTTGTGATGTCTTTTATAAAGAGGTGGTGTGATTGATAAAGGTGCGTGTCGGCCGCTACCATCAACGACAAGCCATTGCATTTCCCGACCCAAAACGATGTGGCTTTGTACATTTATTTGATTTTGTGCCTAACAGACTACTAGCATACGCAATCAATCTAAATAAAAGAGGTTGGCTCGTTTAGTACCGGATGTGTAATATCATATCTTTGCACTGGAGATAGAATGTTGGCACTATCTTTTCCATTGTCAAATTTAGCACTGTGGACACCTACAACCACCACACCATCTTCAACACTGAAATTTTTCTCGAGTTTCTTCAAATCCGGTAGTATATGCATACAATTGATGCAGCAATATGTGAAGAAGTCCAGAACAACTACTTCTATTCCGTAAATGTTAATGGCTCAGATACATTAAACCAGTCGACATCTTCTTTAAATTCTAGAAGAGGTTTTGTCTCCGAATCAGCTTTCTCTAAATGTTTTCTCAATATTTCTTCAGTTTCCTCAGTCATTTTAGCCAATCCCAAATTATCACTTAGATTAGTACAATTGTAGGCGATCCCATAGAGCATATCGTAATCATAAGTTTTTGAAAAATCTCAACATAAAACACTAGTTAAGGTCAAATCTACGGGAAACAAAAGACAAACTATGAGAAATGCACAAACGCTTCAGGAATACAGTAGGCATTTAATCGGATTGGTTCATCTTTGTCATCTAGCCAAGCTAAAATAAGGTCCTTGAGGGTTTGAACGCTTTTAAGATGATTTTTTTTAAATCCTGGACATTACCAGCAATCCCAAATATTTCAAATTCTGATGGGAGGCCTCAATTAATATTCGAAGCTTTCGTACGCAACGTTGTATAGAGGCACTTTAATTTGGCATTCCGCTGCTTATTCTAATTAGGTATCTGCATTGTCTCTCCTGGATTGCCGCCATTGATATTTCCTTGTGAGGTCGTAGTTTGGTCATCCCGCTTAGAATCTACTTAGCCTAGTCATTATATGTGCCAAGAAATTACAAAATTACAAATTACGTTACCAATTCTTCTTCAGTTTGGCTGGCGTGATAAATATTACCTTTAACATGCGGGGGTCTTGCTTGTAGGATCGCGTGTGAAAGGGTCCCGTGACAATCTGTTCCCTATAACTGTCATACAGAGCGGGCAAATCTACGGAAACCGCACACTTTGCACTAACAAGGAAAGTCAAAGAATTCTCAGAGCACAAGCAAATTGAACTAGGGGGATTCCTCGATATTGAAAGGATATTCGACAATAAACGCCATGCGACAGTGAAGAGTGCAGCAGTGAAAAGACAGGTAAACTCTATCATAATCCACTGAATGTCACGATGTCTCGCTACAAGATCCCTCGCATAAAACGTGGGCACTAGATCCATATATACATATATACGTTCTTAGCAGAGGTCTATGCGATTCCAAAAGGAGCGCAAGGGTGCATAGCCATTGTGGCAGACAGAAAAGTAAATTGGACGAGAATAACAAGATTACTTTATACCGAGTACCAGGTATGCAGAAATGATGGGTAACAAACAAGCAGACCTCTTGGCGAAGGAAAATTTCAGGGTAGTTAGTTCTGAATGCTAAAGTACCATCGATATGTACTTTTTTCGGAGGTATATCAAAGAACTAGAAACTAGTGAACACGATAAACTCTGGAAAAACTATCCAGAGCTCAAAACATCGAAGTTGTTCGTTGAGGTCTTTGATTACAAGCGGTTTAAATCATCCATCAACCTAGGTTCCTTTCAGGGTTTCTCACGAGGCATTATAAACTCGG
This sequence comes from Odontomyia ornata, assembly GCA_963969285.1. NCBI lineage: Eukaryota > Metazoa > Arthropoda > Insecta > Diptera > Stratiomyidae > Odontomyia > Odontomyia ornata. The sequence goes on from OZ017739.1 coordinate 458,102,869, forward strand.
AGGACACCTTACTAAAATAAATCTCAAGGAGGATGGCGAGTGCAGGTTCTGCAGATTTACAGATGAAACACCAGGACATCTTCTGAGCCGCTATGGAGCGCTGTTCGGGAGGAAAGGAGACAATCTGGGAATTTTCTGCCTAGCTAAGGAGCATCCTGGATATCTGAAGCCAGCTTGGCTGGCTTTCTGTAGAAATTGAATGGTCTTTCTTTCACTTTCTACACAGGGTGGGCCTGATCGAAAAGCACTTTGTATTTCAATGAGAATGGAGGTATAATAAATCTGAAAAAGTGAAGTACAAAACACCCGATTTATACAATCCAAGAATCCAAATCAAACCTTCAATCCAGTAAGCCTCAGTGTGCAGCCTATGGAGAACCCAAAACAAATTTTCTGGGGCCGTAGCCAACACTGTTGTTTTGTGGGGAATCAGCTCGAAAGCAACCTTTACTTGCAATGATTGCTTCCATCTTGAGTGTAGGCTGTTTCAAAACAATATAAAAACTGCTAATCCTGCTATTTTTATTTAATAACTGTTTTTCTAATGAAAGTTAGTAAAAACTATGCTATATAAGCATCATCAAACCCATATTTTAAATCCTCCGGGCCTACTAATCTGTACACGATTAAGTGCATATGTATTCGGAATCACTGTGCAGAAAATTTAGTCTTTTCCATTTTGCTTTGCTTTTTCTGGGCTATTGTGGAAAATCATTTGACTGAAAAATTTAGCAAGCAACGTCCTCTTAAAACAGTTGTCCAAGAATTAAATAGCCAGCGAAATTCGTAAGTTTATCTGCAAGAGTATAGGTCGCGTGGATAAATTCAAAATTATTTTTCATTACGAAAGTACTCGTACAATAACCTCAACTTAATAGAAGTTTGTCTTTAGCATAAAGTCCTTGTTCAACTATTTATAGTTAATTATTCTGATACGAAATCCACTTTTATCCCGTGTACACTGATTTCAATTAGTAAATAAAATCCAAAGCATCGTCTGCTAGCCATTAAAGTAAATTGGTATCACTCTCAGCAGATTTGATGTATTTCGGGCGTTTGTCTTACACAACAAAACCTTCTCAGTGTACTTTGGTGAGAATAGGTCTTGGCTTACCTTGTATGTGTTTCTAATTTATCCTGGGACAAATATTCAGTCACCCCCACAACAATATAATTATCTGAATCTATTAGTATCCTGAGTTCACCACTCTCTGGTGTGGGCAAACAGGCGAGACCTGTAGCTAAACTTTAATCATTCAAGCGAGCGAGGACCTGCAAGTGGAGAGGATAGACCAAGAAGTTTCGGGCTCGATCATCATCACAACTAGCAGAGTGTGGAGGATTTCCCATTTTCTACTAATTGCATGAGTACAACTAAACTACCATCATACTTGTCTCCGGCCACCTACCAACTCATGTTTGTGCTGTAAAATCAATTAATCTGGTAATTGTTTTGCGGTAATTACTCAAACTTTGTGCAGTCGATGGTAAAACGTGCTGTACCATCTTTCCTGGCTATTTGTTTGTCTTGGTTAAATATTCTCGAGAGAGAGGTGTGGAGAGAATTTTTGTTGTTCAAGCGTCCGGGCACGAAACTAAATCACAAAGATGCATTTTAGCAGTGGCTACAAGGGGTTGCGATAAAATGCAAGACGAGATTCATGATTGCACCAGGAGACTGGGTCTTGGATGCGATGTCGAGGGAGAGCGTTTGGCACACACTTCAGCTAGTAAATATATATCCAGAATGCTGTCAAAGCGCTGAAACTTCTTTTCACGCTTTCAGTGGCAATTTCAATGCTTGCTTTTCCCTTGGCTGCAAATCCACAAAGCAAGGGTGAACTGGAGTAGGTTACTTTGTTCCAATTTAGTGGCGAAACACTTGAGACGGTAAATTTTTCATATGGCGCAGTGTGCACGGAATCCTCGCTCAGCTGCCTACCTTTGTTGGTCCTCGAGATAGTTTTCAGCTGACGTTAACACAAAATTGCATTGTCATGATTTCCACGTAAAGCATAGTCAACTCGAACACCAGGACGAAAGGGGGACGTGAGCCAAAAAGGATCCCAACCTAAGACAAGAATGCACTCAGCTTGTGGGATCAGCGGGCGGAGGTCGGTTGGGCGCTCGATGGCTACGCTTTACCTTTCGAATTATATTCAACTCTCATTTCCTTATTTTGTGTGTTGAGATTTTTACTCTTCACGACTTTCAAAGACCCAAAACGAATTGCCCTGGAGTATTCTTCTTCCGTGATCTCGTCCCTTCTCTCTCTTTCTCTCCTTCTGCCTGCTGTCTTTCAACTTCTTTTCCCATTATCGTGCACCCTCGCAAGGACGAGAGCTTCAGTGCTTCAAACTGTGCTGCAGTGGTGGATAATAACGCCAGCGTGGGTGGCTGGGGCTGAGATAGTGCTGGGTGGCGGTTTTACAGTAAAATGCATTTTGACTTCAGATTAGAAAGTAGTCAGCTCTTGAATTATTCCATAAATAGAATAGTATTGCTGGAACTGCAATTTTCGAAACAATAAAATATTAAAAGTGCTGTAGACAGTGGAAGTCTTGAAGGCACGAATTGAAGAGGCACAAGACGATGGCGATGCGACGGTCAGGCTGGCAAAGAAAAGCAAAGAAACGATCTGACGACCAAGTTGTTATCTGAGAAAGATTATGCCTGGCAAATATAACTGTCTACCATTAAGATGTAGGAGATATCATTCAAAATGACACGCGGGAGGGTGAGGCTGATATTGTTTATGCAATTTATAATTCACTATCTCTGCCTTAAACTTGGGGGGCGGGATGAGATGATATGATGATGAGATATTTTAAAGGAATTGTTTTCATAACTTTTCAAGTTGAATGCTGCTGAGAGAGATGTTATGAATTTCAATGGCGGATTAAACAAATCGTAAAAAGATCTCATCAGATTGTAAAGGATTTCAAAATTAGGGAAAGGGTTAGTTTTGTTTATTGTGACTTTCTTGAAATAATGCTTTTGATGGATTGGATTGAATAAAAAAGCGCATCAAAAACAAATATCTGAATGCGAGCTAGGGTTTTTTTTCAATATAAAGCTTTGATATGTTGTATTTTAAATGAATATTCCTTTTAATGAATTTTTTCCATAAAGTTTTCTTGTGAAGATACAAGACCTTGCTTATAACGAGCTTGTAATTTTTGACATACCTAGCAAATGAATTTTATTGAACGGACTCATGAAGGGCTATTAGAGGCTTAGGATGAGGAGACAAAATTTTGCAGTGGAATTCACAGATTGTTTCACCGAACTTCAACACGGTCTAAGCGTTAGAGTGTTTATCCGAGAAAATAGTCCATTGTCTCAATTTAAAGCCGGATGGTTGTCAAGCTTTAGAAACTAAGTTGATAATATGCAGGTTAAAATTTAGCATTCTTCTTCGTAACGCTACAGCCCCTCTCGGACCTTCGCTTCCTGCAACAAGTATCTCCAACTGTCTCAGTCCGTTGACCGCGTCCTCCAATTTCAAAACCCGAGCAGCGATGAACTGTCCGAGTCAGAACAGCATTTTTCCACGCTAGTCTTCGGTCTTGAGTTCTCCCAACGAATACCTTTTTGGGTATCCATTGTTCGTCCAACCGATTCATGTGGCTAGCCCATTGCAGCTTCCGCAGTCTTACCATAGTTGAGACCTCAAACTCGCCAAAAATTTCATACAGCTCATGCTTTTATCGAATTCGCAATTGGTCCCTCTCCAGCCTGGCCCCGATTATTGGCTTCAGGACCCGTCTTTCGAATGCGTTAAAAATGTCCGCCGATGCTTGGGTTAGGGTCTATGTTTCATACCCATAGTATAGCACACGTCTTATCACAGATTTGCATGCTAAGAGCTTTGTTTTCCTATGTATGCAGCTGGTCTTCAAGATCGTCTAAACTGCAACAAATATTTTATTTGCGAGCTGTATTCTTCAGCGTATTTCGTCTCTTTCATTACCGGTTCTCGTTTTTAGTGCCTAAATACACAAATTCACCCAAATTTTCGATATTGTTTTTGCCAAGTGTGATATTTTGGGCATTTGGGATATTTTACTTCGACTGCGTCATGAGCTTTGTTTTATTTTGATTGATTTGTAGCCCTACTAGTTTTGCTTTGCTGTCGAGTTCCAGGAACAGTTCTTTGGCGGTTGTTAACGAACGTGAAATAATGTTGATGTCGTCCGCATAGGCTACTACTTAGCTTCTTGTTTTGTGGTTGGGAGTTGAATGTCATTTACGCACAGAGTATAGGACTCTTTTGCTCGCAAGAAGACAACTGGATTACCCACTAAACACCATCGCTGTCCACCCGACAACACAGCCTGAAACACTTTGACACATTACTTCGGGTTAGGTCTCGACGCCGTGAGGCGCCTTCATGGTAGGGGAGATAAAGAGGAAGAGGAATTACAGACAAGTGCCCCCGTCTGCTGTGGGTCCCTTTTATCTTTTAGGATTACCCGTGCATAATGTGCCACCTGGTTCCGTTTATCAATCGATTTGCGCATCACTGCGACTATATTATCCGGGGTGAGCTCTCCCGTCTCCCTGTAGAGGTCTCTTCGCAGCCTGATCCATTTTATGCACGCAAAAAATGTTTGGCAAATATTGTTTTCCTCTTCTGGGCAAAACCGATAACCATGAATTACCAATCTTCTGCAGGTAAGATAGAAAATACCCATGCCCGCTGAAAAGCTTGGTCAGATAGAAGTCAATCTCACCATGCCTTCGACTTAGCCATGGTCTCAGATCTTGGATGAGTCGCACAGTCCATCATCCCTTCATGCAATGCACCCAAGACTGCTGTCAAAATTGAGTGAGTGCTGTCTCACCTCGCGGACAGCTATCTTCGTCGCGTCCACGCTTCGGCGCATGTAAGTAGCGTGGCGCTCTTTTGTAGGGCGGGCAACAGGTATCACGCATGCAATAACTCTCATTGCCGAATCAGAGACTGTTGGATATGAAGATGCAATCCTCAGTGCTCCTCTTCTCTGTAACTGTGCCAAGAGTTTTCGGTAAACCTCCTTACTGAGAGCGTCACCCCATATTTCTGTTCCATACAGTAGCACTGAGCCTACATCACTCATCAAGAGGCGTCTTCTTGATGGGCTAGATCCCCCTACATTAGCCATAAGTCGATTCAAAGCCAATACTCCTGAAGCAGCCTTCTCAGCCGTTACCCTGATTTGCTCAGAAAAACTCATCTTCGAGTCGATCAGTAGTCCTAGGTACTTCGTCGCTACTTCTATTGAATTTGTATGTCACCAATACTGATCATCCTTACTCTAGGGTTTCTCTTTTTTGTCAAGATGACCACTTCGGTTTTCTCCAGTGCTAAACTGAACCTGCGGGCAGTCATCCAGTTTTTAGGGTTTTGTAAAATAATTTTACAAAACGCTTCTAAAATCGCGTCCTGTCTGTCCGTCTGTCCGTCTGTCTGTCCGTCCGTCCGTCCGTCCGTGTGTCACAGCAGTTTTTCTCGGAAACTACTTAAGCTAGAAGCATCAAATTTTGTATGTAGGTGTAAAGTGGTGCTCTCTTCAAAGTTCAACTACAAAAATTTTTTATAAGGTATTTAAGGGGGGTCTCCCCATGTAGGGGAGTGACCCCCCGAAAAAAAAATTTCATTGAAGGTAGCCGATATGGGTATCAAATTAAAGGTCTTGATGAGAGATTTTCAAAACAGGTCTAAATTTGGCAAAATTTGCTTCGAGGGGCGCACAGGGAGGGGAAATACACGAAGAATTTGTGTCCCCCCCCCCTCGCGATTGGACACCTGTGATCCGACAAATCTGAAAAAAATCAGGAATGTAGGCCTTGATGAGTACAACAATAACAAATACGTGAGAAGTCGAAATTCACTCAACTTTGTTAGTAATAGTATGATTTATCGATTTTATGTTTTCTTGAATGAAATCTTAACGGTACCCCTTAAATTCAATGATTCAGTACACAGATGACTATTTATAAGATTGATTAACCTTGCAAGTTTCATAAAGATTAAGTCATATTTAGCGAAGTTATAGCGGTTTGAATTTTCCTGTATTACTATGGAACAATATGCGCTGCATGTATTACTATGGCAACATATTGCTATGGAACAACATGCACTTTTTACCGACTCAGACACTACAGTTTTGCTAGGATTTGCATGAAGATTTTAGGAATTATAGGTGTCATGAATATCTTTGAGAATCAGTTCAGCTAGTGGTATCAGTAATCGTAAAACAAAATAGTAGCTGTTTGAAATGCGAAGATTGAATAATTTTGAGTTATTTTTTCCAAACTTCAACGTTTGCTTTGAACACTTAATTCAATTTAATGAATGACTGAAGATGAGTACCTACATTTAATACTCATATGTGAAACAAGTTAAGGAGGCAGGAGAGAGCTCCTAGCAAAAGGGCTTTGTAACAACTCTAGGATTCGAAAAAATTGGCCATTAATCGATGATAACAGTACAGGAGAGTGGCCCCTGAAAAAAAATTCATCAAACGTAGCCGATATGAGTATGAAATGAAAGTTTTTATGGGAGCTTTTCAAAACAGTTCTTAAACTGTCAGTTTTTGCTTCAGTGGGGCACAGGGGGGAAATACATGAAAAATGTGTTTCCTCCCTCGCGAATGGACATCTGAAATAATTATCAAGGGAGATATTTATGAGTATAACAATAACAAAAACCTCAGAAGTCTAAATTCGTTCAACTTTGTTAATAATAGTATGATCTTCGAATTTCATAGTTTCTCCAATCAAATCGTCATGACATGCTTCTTGACTTTGTTCAATCTGGTGACTGCATTTTGAAAATTGAATACAAAACCCTTCTGACATGAGCGTAGGTCTGTTTACTCAACTTGTTTACTCGGTGCATTCGTATACATAGCCTAAGTTGAGCTTGTTCAACGGTGCGTTTAGTAACCAAAGCCGCAACATCATCCGCATAGCCAATCAAGCGCGACTCATCTGGCATATCCAGTCTCAGTAGCCTGTCGTAAGACGTGTTCTACAGGTCTGGACCAAAGATAGATCCCTGGGCAACACCCGAGCACGACAACTTGACTTGACTTTTATAATAACGTGCCTCTTGTATCAACAAGTAGCTTTCTTATGACATATTCTAGAGCCAACATATCTCCCTCCTTCAATTCGATATTTGTGTCAAAGGCGTCGGTGAGTTGGTTATTGGTGCTATTTTCATGTCCTGTGTTAATTTACTGGCTGCAAAGACGTACCAGTTGAAACATTTAAGATAGTTTCAAAGCTTATGAACTAATGAAATGCAATAGCTTCGAAACTATGAAACTATTTTTATATTTCAACAAAAATCAAAACTTTAATCTTTGCGACAAAGATGGTCATGATAAATGGTTTAAAATTCGTTCTATACAAGACAAGATTCGGGAGCACTGATTATTAGTTCCCCAAGAAGAGATTCTGGCAGTGGATGAGTAGATTATTTCCACTAAATGCCGTCACAAATTGAAGCAGCATAATCCTGCAAAACCAAATAATAAGTACTTAGCCTACAAGGAAGAAACGAAAATTTTGAAAAAGCGGCGATTTATTTCTCAACATAATCTCCTCTTGGCTCGATACACTTGATCCAGCAATGCTCCAATTTCTTTAAATCGTCTTCAAAATACGTTTTCTCGAGGTCTATAAAGTAGGCCTCCGTGGCGGCGACTCAAATTTCTGCCCGGTGAGTGACTTTTTTATGTCTGGAAACAAAAAGAAGTGGCACTCGGCTAAATCTGGAGAACTGGAGAGTAGCCAAACTCGACAACTTTGGCCGTGGTGACGGTGGAGGTGTGAGCCGGAGCGTTATCATGGTGGAAGAGCACTTTTTTCGCCAAATGGTGTCTTTTTTCTGCAAACACGGCACCCATCGCGCCGGTAGCTTTCTCATTCCCAAAGTTTCATGCAAGATATGACACACGCGGTATTTTGAGATGTCTACTATCTCAACTATCTTTCGCACCTTCGATCGGTGATCTGCCAATACGAGCACGTGGATTTTTGTCACGCTGGTAGCCGTTTTCAGGGTACCTGGGTATGGCTCATCAAAAACCGACTTGCGACCACGTTCAAACTCGATAAACCAATTTTATACGGTTGCCGTTGCAGGAGCAGAATCACCGTACATAGCATTCAAGCGCTCTTTGATTGCACTGCGCTCTTTCCCTTCCGACCAATATTGCTCTTTCTCCAATTCTCTAAAATCCGTGGAGACGTCCGCTTCCAAACAAAGCTACGAGTCCGATTTGGCTGAAATTTTGACAATAACTGTCTACGGGAATGTACTACACGATAGTGAATCTATCTTCCGATAGTGGCACCACCGGGCGGTGAAGTGAAGTATCTATATAAATCAAATTTTTAGCGGAGTTTCAGGTCTAAGCTATGATTTTGACATATTCGCTAAAGTACGAAGTAATTTATATCCATTAGATGCGCCTGATCTAAGTGTTCGTCCAAATGTAGTTACCAAATTAGCATCCACGGTTTCTGGAAATCTAAACTACATGATTGGTTTTGATAGTTGGCATAATAGCCCGCAACTTCAAGGTGATCGGTATGAAAGTGTAATACTACCTTTAGGAACTGTGAGGCTGAATCATATGCCGGACATAAAAAGGCCCTCCGAAAAAAAATGAAAAAAAGAGGACGAGGCAGTATGGAAGAAAAATTAGCAGTAATAAAACCTGAAGCAATTAGATCTTAAGTAAGGAGGACTTGGTTTCTTCTTCTTCTTGGTAGCAATATCGCCTCTTTCGGGCCGTCGCTTCCTGCAAATAGCGCCCCCAACTATGAGGATCCATTGACCGCGTCCTCCAATTACGAAATCCGAGCAGCGATGAATTTTCTTCGTCCAGCGAGACAGATCAGCGTTTCCTCGGTTTCCCCGCTGGTCTCTGCCCTTCAGGAGAACTTGGATTATCTCTGTATAAATATTCCCGGAAAAGGCCTTGTAACATCAGAAAATAATTGACACTGAAGAAGGGAACAAATCACTCCTGAAATATAATATATATCTGTTGAATAAAAAAAACAGCGTTTTAATGGAGGACATACAAATTAAGGAATCTTTTGTTAGTTTTTTATACGAACTGAAAATAACCGATAATCATTACTTTTGGATCACCCTCGTATGCATGATATTCAAAACGATACGTCCGCTTAGATGATTATGCGGACAAATGCACTTACAGAATTGGCTTTTTTTAATAAATTTCATATATATGGCTCATCATGTAATCAATTCATGATGGAAAAGCCAAAAACGAAAGTAGAAAACCTTATCGCTATCGAAATCCCTTTTGGTATATCTTTTACTACTGCATACTGCTACAATCTTTTCGTAAAAAGAAGGAAAGTGAATTTAAACTGCTATTTCCATCATCCTTTTTTTTGTTCATCAACCAAGTTTTAGTGATTTTCGCAATATTTCTCATTTCATTTTTCGTTCACATTGTTTCACTTTAATGAAAAAATTAAACCCAAAAATGTCGTCACTTTTTTATCGAATGGCCTAAATGAGAATGAAAGCGTATTTAAAAAAAAAATTGAAGTATGAAAATCAAAAATTAATGTTCTTGAAAAATACCAAACATTTTGAATATAATAAACATTGCTCCTTTCTTCTATTTTCAGATTGTGCAAGAATCCATCAAGATTCCAGGATCCGGTCTTCATTTAACATATCAATCATCGCAGGCTTCGGGTTACCTAAGTATAGTTCGAATGCGTCTTACCGGAGATGAAATACCTCCAACCCTAACACACGTCCACGTCGGAGTGGAAATCGAAGGATCCCTACACATCAAAACTTACGAAGCTGATCCAAATCTCACCCACACCTTTGCCTGGAACAAACGAAATGTCTACCGACAAAAAGTCTACGGTGTATCTATTGCCCGAATATCTGTCGGCTACCAACACTCAACCTGCAAGGAACCCGTCTGGATTACACAAACCGCAAAACTTCAAGGATACGATGTGGACATCTCGGATATCGGCGGATGGGGCCTCGACATACATCATCACTATAATTTCCATGAAGGTATTCTGCAAAAAGGTGATGGCAGTACATTGCATATGAAAGAGTATCCGAGAACGGTTAAAGTGGTTATGGGAACAGGACTTCAACGAGCATTAAACTGTCCGGATCACTGCAATGGCATTGCGAAAGACGCGAAATTATTAACTCCTGTCGCATTGGCTTCCGGTCCGGATGGGAGCTTGTACGTTGGTGATTTCAATCTTATCCGAAGGATACAGCCGGACGGGAAAGTATTTACCATATTGCAACTAAGCGCTACACAGGTATCCTATCAATACTATCTGGCTGTGTCGCCAGCAGATGGCCACTTGTACATATCAGATCCAGAAAGACATCAAATATTGCGACTTTTGAAACTGGAAAAAGTCAAGGATCCCTCAATAAACAGCGAGCCTGTTGTCGGAAGTGGACAACGCTGCATTCCGGGCGATGAAGGCAACTGTGGAGATGGTGGTCCCGCTCTCCAGGCTCGACTCTCGCATCCAAAAGGACTCGCCATTGCCGCCGACCGGACAATGTACATTGCAGATGGCACCAACATCCGCGCCGTCGACCCCAAAGGAATTATTCATACTCTGATTGGACATCATGGCCATCACAATCAATGGAGTCCTGTCCCTTGTTCCGGGACACTAATGGCGTCACAAGCCCAACTACAATGGCCGACCGGGCTGGCATTAAGTCCACTCGATGGCTCTCTACATTTCATCGACGATCGACTCGTATTGCGGCTAACATCGGACATGAAAATCCGCGTGGTGGCCGGTACACCGCTACACTGCAATAATGGTCCAGATAAAAATAAAACCTCCGATAACGTTTTGGGCACCGTGTTGGCAATGGCATTTTCACCATTTGGCGACCTCTATGTGGCCGACTCCGACTCACGTCGTATCAACTCGATACGTGTTGTTGACACATCCGGAAATATGCGATATTTTGCTGGCAAACAGGAAAATACCGGGTAAGTAAAGCAACCATTTTAGGGGGTGGGACTCAAAACAGAAATTGCGGGAAAATTTGCACAAGCTTTATTCTTACTTTTTACACTATAATCCTAGCTTAACATTGATTTGAAAATCTTCACTGCAGCTGATGAAATTCAACCTCAAGTCTACTGCAATTTCATTCCATTTTTCACATACCTTAATTTTGTTGGAAACGGAAAATTGCTTACAATGCTATCACAAAACAACCTCTGGTGTATTATTCATACAGGATACATTGTATCCGTTACAAATAACGGTATACTAACTTCAAACCTTTTGATGCTAACTTACTCTCTATCTCTCTCCCTTTCTCTCGTGAACTTTTAACTCCAATTTAGCGATGGCATCTCATTTCCATTTTTCAGTCTCACTTTTTCATTTTTTTAAGCATCGTTCCCGTCCCTTATCTTGCCAACAGACTGTTATGGTTGCTGTTACCACATCATCATTGAGTCTCTCTTTTCACTTCTTTTGAACTTGGCATCATCACACATAGAGTCACAAACTAAACTAAGGCCATTCGGAAGAGAGTGAGAGAGCAGAGTAGTGAGGAAGGCGTAGTACGTAAAATGAGAAAAGAGCTTGTGAAAGGGAATAAAAAACCAAACCCATTATTATTTCAGGAACAACAATAACAGCCTGAAAGGGAATATTCTGTGCTTGAGCTTTGAACTTCATAGTCTTTTTTTTTGAAGAAAATGAGAGGAGAGAGTGGTGAGAGGAATGCAACGAGTGTAAAAAAATTTACAACATGGAAATACGATACTCTACCAACAGCAACAGTGACTCTAGAGGGAAAATATAATTCCAGTTCTGTGGCATTTCCAAGATATGAAAGCTTGTTTCTTGTAAATTAGGAGGAATTTTGTGTAGTTTGTGTTCGGATCGTATTTTTTTTCTTCATCTGATGTCTGCTTGTCGCTTCCTACAGTACATCAACTTAACCCATTTCCATAAGCTTAGCAAAAGGATACTAACGAAACTTGTTGATCCGAGGGCAAATGTGAAGAGAGTTCGTTATGATATTCTAGTAAGGTTTTTCTTGTTGAGGATAGGAAAAAAATTGTTTGTCTTTCCTAAAGCAATGAAATGTCTTTTTTATTAAAAAGGCTATAAAATAACCATCATTCTCCAGCTATATTTACATATAAGAAAGGATTGAATGAAGAGAAGGAGAGAGAGAGAATTCAACATTTCGTCATATCGCAACTGGTATTCTGGAGTTTCTGTTTCAATGGAATAGAATAAGTATATCCCAATGAAAAGTTATGCTTTGGCCTCTGCCTTGAGAGTTTGACATTATAAATTTACTATCAAAATTGAAGAAGACAACTGGTGATTTCTTAATTCATCTTAAATGCTGCCTGATATTTAGAGGCTTCGTGTGAAAGCCTCAAACAAGTTTATATATCCAAAAAAAATGTTAAGAGTCGATAATTGGGTAACTATCATCATTTGACGTCAACCTAACTAAGGAACTCAAAGTTTGACATGAATAAAAACGCAAATTGTTAAACGTGAGTGCAGTAGATACCTGCCGATACGGAACAGACGATATAAAGGAATACTTTGCAAGCCAGCTATACCACACTATAGACATTATTAACAATAAACGGAGAAATGGGTCATGGAATACTCTAAACAACGTTTTTCTTATATCTGAAACTTATCTAAGAACAGATATAAGATAAGAGTCGACCACAATTAAGCACTAACACCAAGGAAATAGTCAACAATTATCAAGACGTTGTTAAGCTCAGACCTTATTTCATCAGGTTTTATTAAGTGTAAACCACTCCGATTAACGTTTAATCTTTTACAAAAATGTTTTCGTCTAAACTAGGTGAACGTGATCTATACTGACTTTAGTAAAGCTTTCGATTCACTTAATTTTCTTTTGAAAAGTTAAAAATGGTCTTTGTTGGTCTATATATGGTTGATTGGTTTTATTTAAATTTAGCTGGTAGGAGTTGCATTGTGAAATCATCTCAACGTGGCCCCTCCTTGGGTGTCTCTCAAGACTCCATTCTTTGTTAATTCTGGTCTTTGTTAATAACTCTCCTTCCTTAATAAAGTTCTTTACAGCTAAAAGATGGCTTCTCGGATCTCGTAATTGGAGGATGCAGTCAATAGTTGGAGGCGTGATTTGTAGGAAGCGAAGGCCCGAGAAGTTCTGTAGTACTACAAAGAAGACGAAGAAAAGTTTTTACACCGAATGTTCAAATGCAACTGAATTTTGACAAGACGACCCAAGCCTAACATATGGATCTTACAAGGAATTCCCTGCGTTTGAAAGCAATATAGCCAGCAAAAGCGAGATTGTATAGTCAGGAAAAGTGAGATTCCCCGATCAAACTCATCAGTTAACACAAATACATGCACAATTGTGAAACCAGTCACGTAAAACGTGAGATTTGTCCTCATTATCTTGATCGTATCCGCACTCGAGACGATTATATGGTCATGTCACCATATCTATGTGCCGTGTGTCCGTTCATCTAATTGCGACATATTCTGACTTTAAACCAGCACATATCATAACTGAGCGGGTTTATAATCCGTCTGAAGAACCAGTTAAAACAAATTTCGGTGTGACCAACGGGAATCGAACCAGAAACCTTCGACTTACTAAGCACTTCATCTGTGAACCTGAGAACGTAGTCTGAAACCGTTTGACACTTTGGGCCATGTATCGGTTTGCTAAGTCGTTCGGCGCCAGTGCGAAGGAAGGAGGAAAAGAAATTACCAGGCAAGAGATCCCCAGCTCTGACTGTTGTGAGCCCCTTTTATTTTTTACGACTGCCCAAACATGAGGTGCCACATGGTTCCATTTGTCAACCGATCGAAGCATCACCGCGACTATATGCTCCAGTTAGCTCTTATCTGTATCTCAAGCCGGACATCTGTATGCTCCTCCTGATCGGCATCATCCTCCTTTATCTGTAGATCTTATAGTCGATAAAATTAAATTTAACAAACCTCATGCTACTCCAAAATTTAACTTTTTTAAAGCGAACTATGAAGCTATTAATATAGAATCACTTTTTACTGGTTAGATTTCTTTAGATAAATAAATAAATTTTAAATATATATTTATAACCTTATTCGCTGTTTTACACCTCTTCAGATATACCGTAAAGTAAATCAAACACCTTGGTTTACAAGTTGAGTGCTTAGTGCCCTACGAGCAAAAGATAGGGTACATCGGGTCTTTAAAACACTCGGCACTATTGAAGCTAGATCTAATTTTAGCAGGCTCCGTGCTATTGTCAAGAAAGGGATCAAATATGCTCTGAAGACTTATTTCAGTAGTCTGGATAGTTCTCTTGTGGCTAATAATACAAAGCCTTTTTGATCCTATATTAGGTCACTGAAACCCTCTTCTTCCAGTCCTAGTAAGGTCTGTTGTAATGGTGCAGAGCTCCTCAAGAAGTTACTGACTCATTTGCCCAATTTTTCCCTTTGGCTTTTTCTCCTCCCGTTACAGCTGTGCACCCTGTAGTCTTACGTAATCGTCTTCCCTTCTCAATTTCCTGTATTTGTACAGATGTATCTGAAGTCGAATCTTTGATCAATGCTCTTGATCCTAATACCAGCCCTGGACTTCACAAATATGTTTGGCAAACCATCCGCCAAACATATTTGTGAAGTCGTTAACCTCATCCCTAAGTTTTCCTTTATCTCTCCTCTTCAATCTAAGTCTCAATACTAGAACTTTCCCTAATTCTTGGGAAACAGCTAATATTGTGCCTACTTTTAAAAGTGGTGATCCTACGTCAGTTTCTAATTATCGACTTATTTCCTTAATTTCCTGTTTTCGAAAGTCACTGGAACGACTGGTTCATAATCGACTCTCAAACTCAATAGCTCCTATTTGCTCCAGAGCAGCATGGCTTTCTCAAAGGATACTCCATTACCTCTGATTTAATGGAGCTCACAAATAGTATTACAAGAGCTGTGGATAACCAGCTGCAGGTTGATGTGATGTTCATAGATTTCTCCAAAGCCTTTGACACTGTGAATCATTTTTTTCTTTGTCATGCTATAAGCTTGAAGCTCTTGGCATCTCGGGTGCTCTTCTATCTTGAATGTCATCTTATTTATCGTATCGTCCCTGTTGAGTAAGTCTCTCTGGTATTACGTTAAGTACTTTTTATCCTTCATCCGGTGTTCGACAAAGTTCAATTCCTGGTTTTCTTCTCTTTCTGTGGTTCACAAATGATCTCTGCTTTGTAATTAATTCCTCTTGCCTCTTGTATGCTGATGACTTCAAAGTATTTCGAGCAGTCAAATCCCATTTAGGGTGTCATCTCCTGCAAACTGATCTGAATGCTCTAAATAAATGGTGTGCTTCAAACTATTTATCTCTAACATTACTAAATGTTATAAAATAACTTTTTCTCAAGAAATTTCCTATTAATTTTAATTATGTATTAAATGATACTTTGTTCTCTGAAGTGTTCAGTCATAAAGACCTTAGAGTAGCTTTTAATTCAAAACTCAAATTTGATGCACATATTTTAAATGTAATAACTAAGGCGTCTAGAGTTTCCGGGTTTATCCTTAGGCATGTACATAACTTTAAAAGCACCTCTTCATCTATCCGCCTATTTATTTGTCTTGTTCACCCTTTGCTTGAATATTGTCCTGTTGTCTGGTCCCCCGAATATTCCTATCTCGTGTCTTCTTTAGAAACTGTCCAAAGAAAGTTTACGCGTTTCTTTTCCTTAAGTTTAATTTGCCGTATCAGCCCTATGAAAATCGTTTATCCTTCCTTTTTCTTCCATCTATAATATTCCGACGAACTTATTTAGACCAATATTTTTTGTATAAACTCTGCTACCATCAAGTGCCGTTCAATATTTTTTCTGAGCTGCGTTTGCGTCGAACATCTCGGATGAGCACTTATTTCGTTATCCCATATGCAAGAACTGATTTATATTTTCATTCACCAATTTTACTCGTAAGAATCATAATAATCTCGAGCTTGGTCTTTTCCCCTCTTCTTACATAGCATTTAAGAAACAGCTAAGAATCTTACTACTAATTTAACCTACAATCATCGTCACCTTATTATTTTTTTCATTTAATATTGCTGTACTTATTCTTTGCGTTCCATTTTATTATTGATTGTATTCAGTCTGTTATGTGGAATGAATAAATAAATAAATATAATATCTGAGCTCTCCCATTACTCTGTACGCTTCCTCCTTTTTTTTTCGGGTGAGAAGGTGAATGCCATGTACACACTAAGTTTGGGGCTCCCATACTCGCGAGTGACTGGACTACCCACTAAACACCTCCACTGTCAATCCAAAAACTTAGCTTGGAACTGTGTTACACATTACTTTGGGCCAGGTCTTGTTTTGTTGCGCCGTGAGGTGGCCTCAACCTGGGAGATTCTTCTCCTAGCAGGAGGGGTGAGAATAAAATCAATTGCCAGACAAGCGATCCCTTAATCCCGACAGCTGCGAGTGCTTTTATCTTTTGGGCCTGCCCGAACATAATGTGCCACCTGGTTCCATTTATCAACCAATCACTGCGACCTACTATTCGGAGAAAGCTCCTTGTCTCCCTATTAAGATCCCATCACAGCCTGTCCCATTTATTGCACGCAAAAAATATGTGCCAGGCATCGCTTTCCTCTCCTGGGCAAAACCGACAATCGGGGGACCGTGGCTTACCAATCTTGAGCAAATAAGACTTGAAATACCCATGGCCGCTCAAAAACTAGGTCAGATCAGTCTTACCATGCCTTCGGGTATACGCTATGGGTGTTTATTGGTACTGAGAAAGCCTTCAATTGTGCACTGTACAACTCCTTGTATCAAGCAGCAAGAGCTCATGGGGTTAACCCAGAAATTATGAAGTGAATCAGCAACATGCTCAAGCACAGACTGCTATCCGCAATGACAGAGGGTGGACAATATGTTGTAGCCAAGGGAGAGAAGGGATGCCCTCAAAGTGGTGTCCTTTCACCAGTGCTGTGGAGCATATCAATCAACACTCACTTACTTGGAGTGGTGGAGCAAGAAATCTATTCGCAAGCATATGCGAATGTCATAGCCCTGCTAACTATAGACAAGAATCTTAGCGATCTTTGCAGGAATACGCAAAGTGCTCTGGACACACTGTAGTAATTGTACCAGGACAATGGGCTTTCAGTTAATTCGCACAAAACTATTATGATTCTTTTCACGAAGCAAAGGAGAACTGATGATCTAACTCTACCTCGACTCGGTGTGTCTCTACACATAGCAGCAAAAGTCTGCGTTCACTCATCTCATTTGGAATTTCTGGCCCTTGGGAATAGCTGTTGTCCCAAATTTCTTCCCAAAGATCTTTGAGAATACGTAATCGCTGCTCTTCGGTTTTGCTCCAGGTTCCTGTTTTGTTTGTGGAGAGTAGTTAAAGATGCCAAATGAGTCCGTCTTACCAAAATGACAATGACGTCGACAACCTCCCAAATCCGCATCAATAACCAACTCACCGATACCTTTGACACAAATATTGGATTAAAGCAGGGAGATGGGATGGCCCCATTGCTATTCAATTTGGCTCTGGAATACGTCATAAAACTTGTCGGTAGCGAGGTACATTACTACAAAAGTTGAGCCAAGTGGTAGCCTATGTGGACGACATCAATTTTTTTATCACGATCGTTAACAGCCGCCAAAAAACTCTTCCTGAAAATTGGACTACAAATCAATGAAAATAAAACAAAGCTTATAACTCAGTCAAAGAAAAATATCTCAAATACACAAAATATCACACTTGGCAAATACAGTGTCGAAAATATCAGCAAATTTGTGTATTTAGACGCCAAAATAACGAGAATCGGTAATGAAAGAGATGAATTACGCCGATCAATACAGCTCGCAAATAAAATATTTTAATCAGTTATGACGATGTTGAAGACCATCTGTATACGCAAGAAAACAAAGCTCCAAGTAAACAAATCCGTGATAAGACCTATGTTATGCTACAAGTGCGAAATAAAGATCCTAACCCAAACATCCGCGAAGATATTGAACGCCTTTGAAAGACGAGTCCTAAGGCGAATAATCGGAGCGAAGCTAGAGGAAGACCAATGACGAATTCAACACAACCATGAGCTGTATGAAATTTTTGACAAGCAAGAGGTCTAAACGGCTGTAAAACTGCAGAAGTGGCAATGGGCTGGCCATGTGACTCACATGAACGAACAACGAACGACCAATGAGAAAACCGGGAAAACGCTGGACTGACTCGGTCGACAGACAGTTCATCGAAGTCGGATTTCAAAACTGAAAGACGCGGTCAATAGACCGAGACAGGTGAAGGCGCTCTTTCCAGGAAGCGAAGGCCTAAGAGGAGCTGTAGTGCATTGCTTGAGAAGAAGACAGTTAGAATGTTGGGAATTTAAAAAGCAGAAAATTTTTGTAACTAAGTCCTACCAAAAAACACTGGAAGAGGAGGAACTTTTACATGCGAAATATATATACGAGTATGTGTTTATTGGAAACTGAATTTACTTGTATATTTTTTTAGAAAATTAGAGTAAATTGATTTAGATTAGTTTTCTAATGACCCAAAAACACTTAGATAATGAAAGAAGACTCTTTTTAATTAAATTTTCGTACGGTGTTATATTCATGATCTTCTTTGTTTTTATATATGTCTTTAAGTACCCTTTAACAACTTTCAAGATTTCTGCAGTGTATTTAGCCGTTCCAGGAATAACTGTAATTTTCCATTGAGAGGTCTGAAAAAAAAGACAAAAAAGTCTGCATTCACTAAAGGTTTACCGTTATCCTGGCTAAAACTGTGTATCGATTGTGAGGTTTTACGTTAACATTTCTTCATTTTGCGTCGAATTCATAAGCAGTCAGTAAGTTCCTGGTAGATTTTTTTAAAACATTACAAAGTGTTTTGAGTAATGGAAAATAAGGAGGTATCTGTTACAATGATGGAGAGAGGCAGAAAGTTACAAAACTATTGTCAAAATTGTTAGACGTCAGTGTTCATCTGGTCAAAGGATAATAAATAATTTTAAAGCAATAGTTTTCTACACCTCACAGTCGCGTTGTGATTTATCACCCATATTATTCATTAGACAAAATCACAACGTACGAGTAATATCTCAGATAAGGTTCAATCCCCGTTTGACAGCGTTACAAATATCAACCAACATAAAGCACCAATTTGGGGGGAAAAATTTGTCCGGATCCTGTTAAAAACAATTTTAAGAGGCTATGTAGCATGGGTGTGTGGCTCGGAAGAAGCTATTTATTTCAAGGGTGAATCGATTGTAGTAATCGAGCAGTCACACAAGCAAGCTGCTTGAAAACCTACATAACACTTATTCGAAATTTTAATTGCAAATTTGGAAAAAAATTCTACCACTTCGATTCATAGTTATAAAATATTAAATTTTATTATTATTGTTATTTAATGAAAATTTTATATCATTTTCTTCTATATTAAATTTAAATGTTTTCCTTTAATTATATTTTATTATTTAAAATCTTTTTCATTTTTCTTTTCTTCTGTTAATTTTTAAAATTCAAATCTGCAAATTAAAATTTCGGACATGAGAACACTGATTTAGTGCATCCCATTCATGTATTGCATAGCCGAATGCAATTTAACTCGGCTGAACCAGCAGCTAAATTCGATTTACAGTTGCGACACGGAAAAATTATGGGAGATTTGGACGGATCGAGGAGTGTGGTATGAACGCGTCGTAGCTGTCCGGTTCGGATTTGGATATTCTTCCCTATCGATTTCCGAAGAAAATTTTATGAGTTGTACAGTGGATTTGCACGGAAAAAAACACAAACAACGTGTTACGGAAAAAACGGAAGTTTCCGTTTACGGGTTGAGGATACGAACGGAGTGAAATAAAGAAAAAAAGAAAATTTTTGCAGACGAGATTTTTACCGATATGAAAGGAATCACGCGCGGACAGTACTCTTATTGGGGGAATGTTTTCTTTGTGAATTAGTGTAGTCTATCAATTAGTCGGTAATTGTTCGTTTTCGCCTGGACATTATTATGATCATTAAGTGATTACTAGTTTCAGTTTGTGGTTTCAAGTGAAATTAAGTTTTTAAGAGTGCAAACGATGGCATCGGACGGCAAGTGTGGAGACGACCGATAATTAATTGGTTTTAGATGAGGAAATATTTAAAGAATGGAAGCCGGGTTTATCTTCATTTCTTGATGCTCCAGAACAAGGTGCAATTGTTAGACGAAGCACGAGCATTTATTCCTAAGAAAAAATGACACGAAAGGCCGATTGTGTTAAAAGCAATAGCGGGTCTACGACTCTTACCAGAAAACAAAGCTAAAAGTATTCTAAATGCTGCACGAGAATAATTCGGCAAATCGTAATTTATGGTTGATGCAAATTCGGTTGAAATTATGGATGAATTTTTTCGTGGTTCACGATTAATTTTCTATTGGGTCGTCTGTCGAAATCAAATCAAGCTGCTGCACTTGATCTAGGTGGGAGGGTGCGGCGGCACCACTTCCACCGGGATGCCCCAATCTTATTTGTGGGCCATAAGTATCGTCAGTAATGACGAATTTGTTCTTTCAACAAGCAATTTCAACCCTTAGTAGGTTACATCGGCCTCGACACCAGTCGATCGGCATTTGACTCTTTTAATTCGTGCATGCGAAATTTTTTTGTAGTGGGTCCTTGTGCTAGGGAAAAGAACCCGTCCCACGACACCGCAACGCTAGCCTGCCAGTGCATTCACGCGTCCTCAGACAAAGCCAATCGCGACGGATCTTACCATCCGCTACCGCCAAGGCAGCAGACCATCGCTGCAGTCCTTCACGGACATTTATGTATACCTATATCACTACACGATCAAAGAGAATTTTCTTTACAAATGAGTACAAAAATAAGCCTCCGCAATTCTGGTAAAGTGTATTATTCTGCGATTTGAGCAAATTTTGTATTTTTGGCATCAAGAGGCGACACTTAGTGTGGAGAAAGCCCGGTACAGCCTATAATAAAAAATTAATGCCAAAAGTATAACTTGGTGGTTAAAGTGATTGGGGGATGTGTGGCAGCTGGCAGAATAGACAATCTCCAATTCATTGACTCAACAATGGATGAACATGGCTATCTCGATATGTATTTTGAGAGCAAACGTAAAGCAAAGCACCCTAAAGCTTGCATTGAATCGTGAGTTTTATTTCCAAAAAGACTACCATCCATAGCACGCGGCTGAAATTGTCCATCTTAGGACGTAATAAAGAAGCTCCGTACACCTCTATAACCACCAGACCTAAATCCCATTGAGCAACTATGGGCCTGTTGAAACACTGAATACATCACCAATAACAATATGCTCAAAGCTGCGTTTACAGAAGAATAACAAAGGATAGCGTCAGAGGATACTTCCAGGCTTGTAAGCTCCATACCGAACCGTCTTAGAAACGAGGATATCCAACAAGCTACTAGGTATTTTCAAATCTTTTAAAACTACATACTCGTTTCTAAGTAGTCAACTTCTTATTTGCTGAACGCAGACTTTTCCTGCCTTCATTTCAGACCTTTTAATGGAAAATTAATTACAGGTATTCTTGGAACGGCTGAATGCATTCTTAGTGTTTTAAGTGTACTTAGAGATGTACATACAAAATCAGTAAAACATTACAAATATAACACAGTAACGAAAAATTCATTTTAAAAAAGTCTTTCAACGATGCGTGGACGCAGATTTTTTCTGCTATGAGTATATTGTGATCGAGTCACTCCAATTTTCATGTAAAACTCCAATATTTTTCAATATTTCAAACAACTGTATCAGCACGTAAACTTCAGGGGGAAATTAACTGCTCATAACACAATTAGAAGAATGCTAGGGAGCTAAACCGAACCTGCTTGAAGTAGGTATCCTCCAAAGATTATAAAGGATGTGTGCATATGCATAGCATTAAACAGTACATTTTTTTGAAGCATCAGCATTACAAACCTCTAGCATTTAACTTCAAAATAGAATAAGTAGGAAAACTAAACCAATTCTTCGTTCTCCTTCATCAAATATTATTTTATAAACACTTCGGCTCCATTGGTACTATCAGAAAGATTTACTAAAATCCAGATTGTGGTGGTCTCTCTGAAAACTTTTCAGTTTCTGCTTCACAATTATAAAATCCTAATCTCGCAAAGGCTTTCATTAACAATTCTTTATTCAGTCCACAATGGAACTGTATCTGCTCCAAACAGTAGAGGCTCCTTGTATTCTTGATAGGAACTCAGCAGGAATCTCAAAACTATTGCAAATACTCTTATACCTTCATATTCAACATCTCATTGTACGTATTCCAGGAACAGAGTTAAAAACAGGACTCGAATTGCCAGTCTTTTTTTCTTCTCACCCCACAACCGTATCCATATTGTTATCAGCGCGAGTAGTGAGCATTAAAGGACTGATCCATTTGAGTCAAGAGAGCTCTAATTACAGTAGTAATATAAAAGATCCAAATATTTACATTCAACTGCATTAACGCAATAAAGACGAGATTGTATAAATATTACTCCGACCTACGTACTCTCTCTCTCTCTCGTGTGCATTCAAAAGCGTATGCAAGGATATACAAACTGTTGAGAAGTGCATATTTGCAATTCAATGGATTGTATTGCTTCTGCTTATAATACTCAAATGTTCCTTCGAGGAGTTGGCATCGGTGATTAAACTCGCCGAGTCAATGGTGGAGAATGAACAAAATAACGACACGGCAAAAAGGGATACCGGCGGCGACGAGGACTGTTTTGCGATGAGCTTTTCGATATCATCATCATCGCTCCTATTGTTCGCCGTTTGCCTATCTAGTCTAAGTGCAACAGTAGATGATAGTGTGCATTCAAAAGGACTCATTCTCGCCAAACTCCCTCATTCAGAAGCAGTGGGTTTGCATAACCGTCTGTTCGCCCCGGGCTATATACTATGTACTTAAATGCTGGGTTGTCGCACTTTACGCTAAAGGACAAACTTTTACGCAGGCTGCACTTACATGCATCGAATGATTTACATAATGATGACTCAAGGACATAGCTTACAGATTTACATCATTGTATTTCAAACTTTTTGTAGATATATATCATATGTATTTCTTCCAATTCCTTTTAAATTACCCTATATCCTGTCAATAACTGTAATGTTAAATGTTCTTCAACTAGCGCGCAACAAGTGAATTGAGTTTTCATCAAATGTATGACTCCATTTATTTGATTTTTATATATCAATTTAAATCTAATCGACAACACAATAACACCCATATTACTTATAATTTGCAACCCCTTCTCCCACATTTACTTCCTATCTCTTATCACCTTTCTTTCAACTGCCGCCGCCGCCGTCTATAACCTCAGGACTAATGATAACGATAATTACAGGTCGCTGGCATGTGATTGCAGTACAATCGGCAATAATACTGGCTCCTCCGCAACAACATTCGCGACGACCGTCAATCCAACGAGAAATGGTGGTAGTGGCGTCGTTGGAGGCGGAAGTACCGGAAATCCCGCAGGAACTGCTCCTTCCATTCTCATGACGATTATGTCGGGCGTAGGAATGGCCCCAACCGGTGGCTGTACATGCGGTAGTAGCGCTGGTGCTGGAACAACAACTATCCTTGGTTCCTCGTCGTCCTTATCATCGTCGTCGTCTGGAATGGGAGTCGGTGGTGGAGGCAGCGGACTGCCTGCTGGTTCAAGCTCTGCAATATCAGGCAATCGGGATGCCAATAATAATGAGGATGCAACGAGCAATGCAGAGACTCTTCTGTCGTCGAATGCCCGTTTCCAAGCGATATCTGCGATTGCTGTAGCCCAAGATGGCGTCATCAACATAGCGGATCAAGGTAAGAAATATAGACTAGTCTGTATTGTATAGGTCGTATAATGCGGGTATTTCCGATTTTTGAGCGAGCTTAATGCTACCTGAACGTAGTGGAAAACTTCGGTGGGAATTACAAATAATATTAATGCGGGTGCTCTGCCACTGACATCATATTAATGCAGAATCAAGCTCACAAGGCACCCCAATGCAGAGCAGAGCCGGTTAAATTCCTTTGGTTTCATTTATTTTTTATTTGTTAGATGTATACTGAAGTGATTCGTTGCCGCAAGGGAATCGCACCGGAAGAAAGACCATCCATAATATTATTGAAGCTTAACACATTCATTTCGATTGCATTGATCCGATAGCTTCTGAATGCATTCGAATTTAATGGGAACTTAAATGATTTCATATTGAAGGTGAAATAGTTGAAGAAAGAACATGATAAAGATTGTTCGTTTGATTGGAGAAAAATATTTAGGAATTATGGGGGCCTTATTATGTGTCTATATGAAAACATATGTAGCTGATTTCCAGCCTCAATTTCTTTTACTATTGATTAAGCTTTTATCGCAAAATGAATTTGGTCTTTCAGAAATACTAGTATACCTGTATATACTTCTGAAAACAAAATAAGGGCCACTAATAATTTTCCCTTTGTTTTTGTGGAAGAGGAAAATCGTGCTCTCTCAATAAATTTAAAGAATTTTATTGCAGTTTAAGAAAAAATACTTAAGTTAATCTCTGATTTTTTTACTTTTTATCAATTTTAAAGGCTGTTTAAACCAAAAAATAACATCAAATTGTAAACTTAACATACCAACTTGGTTGCTTCTTGTGTTTGTTTAATAACAGGTATGTCCTGCGCTTTTCGAAACGCATTCTCGGAGCCTCAGTAAGATGGCAGATTTTGTTTGTCTGGGATCTCCTACCAATACCTCTTAAGCAATTGAACCAGCTGTTGTTGGTTGTTCACATCTTCTTCTCTCAAAGGTGTTCCATTGGATTCAGATCACGGCTGTTGGTGGGCCACGCTATGACCTCAACATTGGCCTCCACCAGGACAGAGATGGTCGCCCGGGCTCTGTGCGGTCGTGGATTATCTTGCAATAGGATGAAACCGTACAAGGCTCGTTGTGAAAATGAGATGTCAAATGGCCTGACAATCCGTTTGATGTAACTCTGAGATGTCACAGTACCCTCATTCAGAATATTCTCAAAGCTGCGTTTATAGAAGAATGACAAAGTATAGCGTCAGAGGATACTTCCAGGCTTGTAAGCTCCATACCAAACCGTCTTAGAGACGATGATATCCAACAAGCTTTAAGAAAAACAAGGTTAGTTTTACCTTGCAAGCTGATTTTGCCCCAAGCCATCACATTGGGGCCACCAAACCTGTCATGTTCGTGCACGCACAGATCACAAAATCTTTCACCGCTTCTTCTCCATACTCTCATACGTCGATCGTCATTATAAAACGTCACTTTACACTTATCCATGAACGCCATTCCTCCATATATATTCAAGATGTTGACGTGCAAATCTTAAACGATTTGCGTGAAGAGTCCTGGTCACTTTTTCCCTAATTAGAGGCCTTCGGGAACGTTGCTGGCCTCCGTGCAGTGATAGGTTTTGTAACATACCAGTTTTCTAGGGTGATGGTACCAATAACTTTTATAAAGCCACTAAGCCGGGATACGCTAAGGGTCTCCTAAAGCCGGTTCCAAAGGTTTTTGGTAGCCATTCGTGAATATCCCAACTGTAAATCCACGGTACGTTGCGATTGACAAGCCTCCAACATCCTTACGGCTGTGGCAGCAGAATCATTATCTAAATGATGCCAAATTCTTAGCATTTAGTTTTAATTGAGCAGTCACACAAGAAAACTGCTCGAAAACTTTCCTATTCCCTACTCAAAGTCTTATGTGGCAGATTTGAAAAAATATGTAATTATTTTTATTTGTAATCGTAATTTATAGAATACTTTTTCTTCTTATTATTTTTATTAAATGTTATTTCATATAAATTTTCCTTTATATTAAATGTAAGTTTATATCAATTTTCCTTGACATTAAAATTTAAATGTTTCACCCTAATTATATTTCTCATGAGATTTAATTCTTATTACTATTTTAAATTTTCTTCAATTTTCTTTACTTCAGTTAAATTTTGTTTTTAAAAAAATTTTAATCTGCCAAATAAAATTTCGAATGTAGGAACGCTGATTGAGTACACCCCAACGGTGTATTACCTTGCGGAAAGCAAGAGATCTCAGCTGATGCGATTCACCGTATACATGGAATGCGAAAGAGGAAAGACAAGTTTTGGAGATGGATCCTGGAGTTGGCTTACGACCGCGACACGGCTAGTACGCGTAAAACGGCCGGGAAGAAACGAAATTACTCAGCGTAAAAGAAAAATTTGCGGATTATTTCGGATAGTATATTTACGAGTTCAGTGATGGTGTTCTCTTGCAAATGAGTCAATTCTTCCCCACAATACATGCCCACTAGCAAAACTTCAACAAAAAGTGTTCCCTCGCTTTCCGTTAAAATTTTAAGTGGAATAGTCATGGATGTGATGGTATTCGCGAGATAATTTTTAAAAAGATTGCCGTTGATGGAAATTTAAAGCAAGGAAGATTTGGTTACGAGTTTTCCATAGTATTATCCATTAATCAAAGAAATAAACTTGAAACTAGTATACTTTGGCAAGATGATTACTTGGGTGAAACATGAGGTGGAATGTATTTTTGGTTTGTGTCAAAGAGTTCATTTCTTGTAGTGAAAACCATGCTCATCGGAACCAAAGTTAACGTAGCGGTTACTTGTGACGCATATAATAGTTCTCGGGAAGAAGCTAGCCTTCAGTGACGTTTGAGGCAGATACACTGCTATCAGGACTTTTTTCGATTGCGGACGGAACGATAAAACACATTCAAAACAACACCTTTGAAGTACAAGCCCCTGAAGTATTAGGAAAGTGCATTCTAAATAATATCATACCTGAATTTAGATTTCTTGATGAAATTTCAGGCAATGAAGAAAATCATGATGTTGCACTAACGGCTAAGTACAGCAGTACCAAGTTCTAAAAGTTGACAATTTTCTATGACCGAGAAATTGAGGTGCGCAATCAGTGCTGAGGACAGCGGAAAGGGGAGAAAAGGGAGGAAAAGGGTTGCTCTTCGATATTTTTTCTTCAACTGGTGACGAAAAATTGTGCGTGTTTTCATTTTTTATTTTCGTTTTTTCTGTGAACATACTCCTGTTTGATAGACTTTCGGCTGCGTGAGACACGAGACGCAAAATTAAGTCAAGCGCTAAGGTCATGAGCCTACACTTTGTATCAAGTTTACTCACGACCTAAGGGAACGGCATTCGTGAAAAGTTCACTAGTTAATCCGTTCAATCAGGCTGTATTCACAAATTGTGGTGCATCATTTGGAAACCCGGTATAAGGATACGTGGCTCGAAAAATTGCAAAGCTGTCGTCAGGACACTGAAAAATAGCACATTGTGAAATTTTTCGTCGTGGTGAACAAGTGACTTCCCAGGTATGTACCTTTTGCAATGTTTAGGGGCGTTGAAAGAGTGCTAGCGCTTGATCGGGATTAGTGGAAAGACGGAAATAGTGATTGACGTCTTGCGTGTTTTCTAATCGAGCAGCTTGATGATACGCATGACGAAATTATATGCCGTCGGGATTTATGTGGCATCAAAACGAAAATGTGTCGAACACGAAGATCCGCACCGACTGATCAAGTTCGACCCGCTGAAGAGATTCCATTGAACAAAGTTTAAGTCAATTCCTTTTTTTTTTGCAATTGCTCGTATATCATTTCGATTTAAACTAAAGTTAAAAATTGACAAGCAGCAGCTCTGGAGTGATAGCATTACTGTGCAGCATGTGCCAGCATGAGATGATAAAATGCCAAGCGATATTATTCACTCTTACTCGCACCGATAATTGTTAAACAGAAGAATTACAGCAGAACGCAAAACATTTCAGTCATAATAAAATAGACATACTTTCGAACTCAGCCATAAATTGAACGAGTTATTTGCCATGTTCGACCAAAATATCAATTAATTTAACGTCTCTTCGCCATCTCTTGTTAAAAATAACAGCAAATGTCAATGCAATCTATTCCATTCTTCATGCAATAGTTAACGATGATGATGTTTCGTCTTTAATTTTTGTTTTGTTTTTAATATGAATTATATAATTGTTTATATTTTTGTTCGTTAAAGGAAATTACTTTATTTACGTATGAGCATAAAAAACCGTTCAATTATTTGAAATTTATGAGAAATTCATGATGATTTGCCTTTGAACCAAAAATTTGGCGCTTTATGTATATTATGCAAATCAAGAGACAATAATACATTCCTTATCCCCATCATTGACATGATTGAAATCCTTTCCGACCATCCGTAATGAATCCATGGAAACAGTACTATATTATCTTTATGTAATTAATTTAAAAAAAAATAATTAACGGTGCATTAAATTAATTGAAAAAAATTATGAACAGTGCATTAAATTATTTGAAGAATCGTAGAAATAAAATGGATTGTTAAAGTTAAAAACTACGGTCTTTCCATTTCGTGCGACCAGACTGGGTATAGAACCCGCATCGATGGCAGGCTTTTCCGCTAATATGGGCTAGCCATCGGGCGCGCTCCTCCGTTTCATTTGCTTAGCAGGGGCTCTTGCCGGGTAGAGTGGCCTTCAGCTCGCGTGCCCTTTTATGATATAGGGTTATGTGATTCGATCACATAATTCTTTAATATACATTGGTCACGTCTATATTTCTCATTTGATAAGAAAGTTCATGCAAATTATATTTATATGGGTTTTCCACTCAAACGGAAAATATATGGCCACGTCTATGTTTGGATCTTGATCCGGTTGGGAGGGTGCGAGGGGAATGCCGCACTCTTATTTGTGGGCCATAAGAATCGTCGGGTAATGACGAAGTCCCCTTAAGTCTGTCTGTCTTCCCCAGGTCCCGTTTGCCCTTTTTCGTCTGCAATCTCCAACCCTTAATTGGTTACCTCCTTTTTTTCAACTTCGGTCGACGTTTATTTGACCCCGGAATTCGTGAATGTGAAATGCTTTTGTAGTGGATCGTTGTGCTGGGGAAAGATCCCGCCCCACGACACCGCAACGCTAGTCTGCCAGCGCATTCACGCGTCCCCAGACAAGGCCAATCTCGGCGGATCCCAACATCCTCTTACGGTGAGGCAGCAGACCATCGCTGCAGTCCTTCACGGACATTTTATATACCTATTTCACTACAATTTTACACTCAAATGATTTAATTACACGTTAAAGCTCAAAAAGCAACCGTATAAGTCAAGGGACTTGCGTCAAACTAATCCAAAATCAAAATAGAAACTATAAAAAACTGCCCACATAATGATTTGTGAGACAAGAAAAGTGTTTAAGCATACTGCAACCACTAATAGTGCCTAATAGTTCACTGTTACCGTTAGCAGAACACTTGAGAACATAAAAATACTTGTAAAAATTAGTTATCAGAAAGACAACCGGCAAAAAATTCTCTTGAAGTAAAAATATTCGGGTAGCCCTTATTTTGTTGTCAGGAGATTATCTCCTTCGTAGCACTACAGCCTCTCTCGGGCCTTCGCTTCCTACAAATAGCAGATCCACCTGTCTCGGTCCATTGACCGCGTCCTCCAACTTCGAAACCCGATCAGCGATGAACTGTCTTCGTCGATCGATTCAGACTGGCGTTTCCTTGGTTTCCCCATTGGTCTCCGGCCTTCAGTTCTCCCTGCGAATACCTTTTTAGGTATCCATTATTCTTCCATACTATTCATTACATTACATTACAGCTTCCGCAGTCTTACAATCATTGAGACCTCCGGCTCGTCAAAAATTTCATACAGCTCATGGTTGTATCGAATTTGCCATTGGTCCCCATCTAGCTTCGCTCCGATTATTCGCCTCAGGACCCGTCGCTCACAAGCGTTCAATATATTTGCGGATGCTTGGGTTAGGGTCCACGTTTTACACCCATAGCATAAGAAAGGTCTTATCACAAATTGGTTTTCAAGATCGTCAAAACTGAATGAAATATCTTTTTGCGACCTGTATTCTTCGGCGTATTTCGTCTCTTTCATTACCCGTTTTCGTTATTTTGGGGCCTAAATAAACACAAATTTGCTAACGCTTTCGATACTGTATTTGCCAAGTGTGATATTTCGTGTATTTGAGGTATTTCCCCTCGACTACGTCATGGGCTTTGTTTTATTCTCATTGAAACGTAGCCCTTTTATTGTTGCATCGCTGTCGAGTTTCAGGAGTTTTCCGTTCTTTGGCAGTTGTTAATTTCTAGCCAAATGTCCTGGGTGACTTTGCGAATAGCTTTATGAATACTGCTGCCGCCATATTTGATGAGCTCCACTGGAATCTCATCGATGCCCAGCGCTTTATTATTCTTTTGGGCTTTGATGATGGAACAAACTTCATCCAGGGTTGTGGGGCCAATGGAAGCTCTCCACAGACATATACAGGCTCCGATGTTCTGGAGCTGTGCGGAGGATTAAGGAGGTTCTTGAAATATGATGCCCATCTTTCGTTAATCTTGATCTCATCAGCGATGATATTGCCGATGTCATCACGACAGAGGGTGGTTTTGGGCTAATAACCACGTTTCAGGCCTTTCACTACTTTGTATGCTTGCCTTGTGTTGTTGATCGTTAGACTTACTGCTATACTTCTCAATTGGTCGTCTTAGAATTTTGTTTTCTTAATCTTAATTATCATATTCGCTACTCTTCTGAGATTTTCATTTTCATTATGAACTTATGTCGAACGAATAAAGGGAACTAAACGAATTATTAAATGGCTTTCCTTCAACATGTTATAATGTGACTACGCTCCGTTAAAATTTTTGGCACACCAAATTTATTGCTTTAGCGTTCGGTGTAACTCGCATGTGCTGCGAAAGGTCATATGTAAAACGAATCTTGCATTCGTTGGTACAACAATCCACTGTAATTCCGAAACATACAAAAAGCTAGAACATTTATTTTGTGAAGGTTTTTAAAAAACAATCCACTGTAATTCCGAAACATACAAAAAGCTAGAACATTTATTTTGTGAAGGTTTTTAAAAAAGTCTTCTATAAGATGCAAATATTTCCTTTGAATAGCCATTTAGATGTTTTAATCGTATTGCCTTTTGATATAAGAAAAACTTTGCATAAAGCTTATCTTCCAAACGAATTCAAAGAAAACAAGACTTTCAATTTGAAAATTGTAGCACAAAATTTCGTTTATAAACTTTTCCGTTATTCATCACAAGTACCATCATTACCATTCAACCCTAACATCTTCATAAAAATATGCACATATATCACAAATCGGAAATAGATAGATAATCCGAATCGATATCAAGTCAAGTTGAACAACGCGGTTTACATGAGCAAAGGATATGCTCTCGTCAATTTACCAATAAATTTATTCCTTACTTAAATATTCATAGCGTTTGTGATGCGAACTCATTTCTATTCCGCAACTCATCGCTTGCCGATTCTATCTCTATCAACCTCATTCTATAGATATCTTCCAATAATCCTTCCTGGTCGTGCCACCATTTCTCCACCCACAACAACTGAAAAGGAATTACTGAAAATTTTAATTATGCATGCAAAATTCAACGCATCCTCCTCTCTCCCTTGTGTATATTTATTTATGTCTTATTTGGTATTAAAATCAATAAATATGCAAATTGAACAAAAATAATACAGGATATCTATCCATCCATATTGATTGACAAGAAAAAGGATCATCTACAAAAGGGCTGAGTGAGAGATAAGTCCAACAAAAAATATATTGTGCAAATTTCCATGCTAATTTTTTGCCCTGGTTCTTTGTTTTATCGCTTGCCTACCTCGTGTACCAGAAAATTTGAAAAGTCCTTTTTCAATATCATCTGCATAATTCATAACGTTCAAAACGGTTTTGGTGTAGGAAATCGTACTTGGATTGCTATATATAAATATAGCGGAAACTCTTAATTACGACTTGTAGTACTCGAAGCTTCCGATTTCTGTCTGCTTGTAATTGGTAGCATTCATCAGAATCCAGGACTAATCGATGTTCAAACTGTGAAAGGTATTTGTAATTGATGGTTGTAAGTTTCCCTGTCAATAATGTCAAGAAATTAGAGAAACATTAGCCTTATTAATTAGTTGCTTCAACTGTGAATGCATGTACACGTTCTCGTACGGAGGTATTTATCCTGTATGGGCAGAGGAGCTATTCATACGTTTGACAGTGATTTCCTTCAATAATTCATAATATCTGATGGTCTACGATTAGCTGCAGTACAGAGTAAAGGATGATATAGGAGGAAATCATATGCTTTCATTAGTAATCCGCATGGTGAAGGATTATGCTTGAAAAGTACGAACGTACTATGAAATAATTGAGTGAGTACAGACGAGATCTTATGAAAAAGATATCAGTATTTAATAGAATTGGAAGGATTAACGGCTTTAACGCTATTAATTAAAGTGGGAGTGCCTTTACAGCCCTAGATCAATTTTCAATTTGTATACGAATATCCTTTCAGTAGCATTCATTTACACACTTTCTTCATTTACTTCTCCTTTGAGATCAAAGTTTCCCGGTAGGACTCACTCCTTAGAACTTAAATACAAAATTCACTTCCCTTGTACTTCGCATTCATCACGTTTTAGTTCTTATTCTTAGGAAATGGTAAATTTACTTCCGGATACTAAATGCGTACACAAGAGGAGTAAGTGTTGCATAAGTAGTTTTAAGAAAATTATTTTCATTCATTTTGTTTTCCAGCTCTTAGAAAGAAAACTCAAAGTGGATTATCCACTTAAGTTCTTGCCAGTACTATTATTGTAATATCCTTGAATACAAGTGAAAAATAGTGTAGTGATGCTTAAGGAGCCGTTTATGTTCTTTGTAAGTTTTGGCGACCTCAATCCTATCAAGGTGCTACCACTTGAAAAGTGGGTGTAAAAGGAAGTATCGTTTGTACAACACCTTTGAGTACCATGGTATTAATTTAAGTCTTCTATAAATATCAGAAAAAGGTCAAATAAGTAGTCAAATATTGAGAAAGCTCTCCATATGCAAGATATTACACGTTGATGTCTAGTGGCCTTGTTTTTAAATGAAAAAAAATCGAAGTAGAAGGAGTGTGTTTCTGCCAGAAGGGTTTTGTAAACCAATTAGGAACTCAAACATCAACTTCTGAACATCAAAACTTTACTCACATACTATATAAATTCCATAAATTGATTCCACAAAACTAAAGTTTGGTTGTTCCATATTTAAATTTGCCGCAAATTTATTTTTTCAGTGTGTTGACCTCATTTTTTGAGTTTCCAGTAAGCGTCGTAGCACGTCAATGTTACTCGTACAAACCATTTCTGAAATTATGTCCTTTACAAACGTGTATCTCTACAGTATCACGTATTATTGTCACGTTGGGGTCACCAAAATTTTTTTGTTTTAAGTGGATGGACCACTGAAAGTAAATAAAAAAAGGTATAAATTTCTACGGATAGGTTACTTTATTCGCAAAAATATCCTTTTTTGGAACCTGTCACTAGGTAACTCTAGTACAGATCTGAGAAATTGCCTTTTCTAGCAATTCGACTCAATATGATAGAATTGAGTTGCACATAGGTTTCTCTATGTGCAACCACAATTCTTGTATCCTTTCACACTAGATATCGCCTAGTGCCAAAGGAGGATAGAATAAACAGAAAAGCCTCCTAGCAGGACAAGTCAAAGCAAAATAGAATTGGGCTGCAAATGGGTCTCTCTATGTGCAACCGCAAGTCTTGCATCCTTCTGCTCTAGGTACCTCTAGTGCACAAGGAGAATAATGATACAACATAAATGTCTCCTAAAAGCAGTTGTAATTGTTAAATTTTCAATCGGCTGTAAGTTATTTATTGCTCCGTTGTTGTAAAATAGGGCACGTACACTTACTATTAAATAACCTCGATACGAGTTTTAGATAAATTTAATGATCTCCTTTGGATTTTATAAGCTACAACGGAAAATTCATAAAATGTACTATTATTAACAAAGCTTATCGACTTTTAACTTCTGAGGTATTTGATGGTGATGTACTCATAAAGGTCTTCTTCCGTAATTTCTTCAGATTTTCCGGATCAAAGGTGTTCAAAAATTCGTACATTTCGCCGCCCTCTGCACCCTTGATACAAATAGTGCCAGTTTAAGATCTGTTTTGAAAAGTTATCTTGAAGACTTTTTATTTGATACGCATAAGTGTATACTTATCTTTGCTTTGAAAAGAGGCTATCTAAAGTTGTTTATTTTTGGTGGCGCTTCAAAATTTGTTGAAAGTAAGATATGGCATTGTCATTGAACAATTCGGTTGCCCGCTTAGCCACGGCCTGATTGGGGTGATATTTTTGAACAAACGAAGACACAGATTCCTAAGTTATGAGCTTCTCTTTTATAGCACTCGGCGGTTGCTCCTCTTCGGTAACTTCTTCGTCACAGAATGAATGTTCTTACACAGCAGATTGTGACTTTGTGAGTCCTTCAGTCGTCAGTTCCTCACTGTGCTCTGCTACAAGCTCATCGATGCTCGATTATTGACCTCGAGCCCCATCTGACTTGCCAAAGATATAATTTCCTCATCAATTGATTGTATTTGTACTTCAATATCGCATTCGGCAAAGCAAAGCGTTCGAACCAAAGTTTTTTCCAGGAAGATTCAAGGGTTCTTTTTGTTACACCATACCATCCACCCAATCGATAAATGAGCCACGTGTGACCCAAGCTTTACTATTAGATCCCCACAAAACATTCAATTTACTCTTATCCATATGATGCTTTTTGAAGGCACGTGGATTCTCCGAATGATAAACCGCTGGCATTAGCCCAAAAAAGCAGAGTAAGACGCTCTTTCATTGGCTTGTGGCTGGGCATTGCTTCCTCCTCTGCTAATTTTCGTCTTCTCGCAAACTATATTTTGCAAAATAGAATCTCCTTGCAATTGCTTCTCGTTTATCTATAATAAAAGTAATCTTCCAGCATCATCCATAATTGGTGGTCATTGGGAAGATATTCTTGAAACTCCCTTTGAAACATTTGCTTGTTCAAACTTGGACAGGTTAAATGTTCGTCCTAGATTTGCTACAGAAACAGCTTAATAGTTGTTCTTTTGCCAACCTCCTTTTCAGATTTATTTTTTGAAGACATTTTTATATATTTACGTGACAGACAAAAATTCAACATTATACCAACAAAAAATTATAATTTGTTTCTCCCCATTTTCGATTGGTCGTTATGCGAAACTTTGTACGTTAGCTCGTTGCCTTCTTACTCAGGCCTGAAAACGGAGACACTACGTCACGCCCTGAACTAGCCTCTTCCAGTTGCCCCATCAGCATCATCTAATGCTGTTCAAATCAAACAAATTTTCTAAAGATTTTTGACAGTACGTTTTAAATTTTATCAATACTATGTCAACGATATATTTTTGATTTGAGGCATCAAAGACATTAGCCCGCAATATACGTATTTCCTTCTCGACTTTGAGGAGTGCACTACTTTTGCCCTTTCTTATTTGGTTTGCGAAAAAACTTGGTGTGATGCACGAACGGAGGGATAGACCGGTATCAATTTTAGTAGGGGGTTGAAAAATTATTCGCCAAAGCCCTTAGAAATGTCAGGAGGGATCAAGTATGGGGCAACTCAAATACCCACGGTATTGGTAAATTCATTCGGAAGTTTTTAAGGGGCATCAAAGTAATATATTGAAGTGCTACTTGGCAACACTACTTGGTGATTGTCTCATTTATTGTAAATTGTTCCCCATTCTGTTAATAGAAATATAATTCATGTTATTGTTGCCTTGTTAGTTGAGAAAGTAACCCCACTCCATTAATAATTATTGTAGCCTTGTTAGTTGAGGAAGTAACCCCATTCCTCTAATAATTATTCGTTTCGTTAATAATCTTTTTTACGCTATAATTTTGATTCTATTTTTATTATTATGGACCATACCTCATTTAAATCTTATTAATTTTTAATAATTGACAATCGAGGAATACCTTGTAACTATGTCACTTGCTTATGAAATTCATACATTTCTTGCGACCAGCTGATATCCTTACAAATTCGTCATCGACTACCTATGCCGCAACCTAGCAGAGCTATAATTAAAACAATGTACGTTGGATAAAACGTCAGATATACCATGTTGTTCATTTCGAACGATTTTTTTTAAAACGTCTCTCTGTGGTAAGCCGATATAATCACATACCAAACAATAATACTACTTGTCTTGCAATACTCGTACGCCGACGATTTTCCTGTGTAAGAAGAAGGAAAGAAGCTCCAGGACACCGTGGATGCCTTACAAACAAGTCAAATATTTCAGCAGAGCTTGTGACCCACTGGGTTTGAAATTAAACTAAAGCACAAGCTATAATCTTTTCCAGATGCAAACATTCTCAATGTTCCCTTAGCATGAATCTGTTGCGAGCGAACACATACAACATACTCGTGTATACTTACGCTTCATCTCTGAAGTAGTTGCGAGCGAGCAAACACT
Source organism: Odontomyia ornata (assembly GCA_963969285.1). NCBI lineage: Eukaryota > Metazoa > Arthropoda > Insecta > Diptera > Stratiomyidae > Odontomyia > Odontomyia ornata. The sequence continues at coordinate 458,139,390 of OZ017739.1, forward strand.
ACCTATGTACTCGCGCTTCGCCAATGAAATTAATCAAGCAAGCACATACGCCCATTGCTATGGAAGCAGGTCATCCAATGATCAAGCGTAAAAGTAAATAAGCGAGCGGATTATCACATCGTGAACCACAAGCTTTGGGTTTGCTTCGAAGAGAGTTAAGCTGAAAGGAAAACTGAAAGTTCTGGCGAGAATCAAAAATTTTATAATGAAGTGACCTCGCATGGCACTGTACTGTTTTCCAGCAAGGTCTAGGACCGCATGAGCCAAATCAATTAGACGCTCACTAGGGAGAAATTAGACGGAACACATATAGGGTATGAATTAAGGACGAAACTGCTGCGCCAATTTTGTTACATAACCGGTATAACTTATGTATACTGGTATGAACTGGGAGCCCACTTTGATGTGTATCCTATACACATCATCAAGACTCTCGGGGAGAGAGAGAGATCTTCCTGCGTAATACTTACCTGCTACTCTATCTAAATCAAATCAACAAAGGCAAAACGTTTATTTTAGTAATTGTTTAATTTTTTTCATTTTTGTTTTCAACATTACATTTCACATATTAAATTATTGAAAACCTATATCAATATTGAGTGAAGCGCTTTTCACTTTTACCCTGACCTGTCGCGCTACACGGGTGAGCGCCAGCCTGTCATCTTGACGTGCTAATGTTTCGGGGTGGCCACACGGCGTGGAACGCCAAAAGGCCGATTGAGGATCGCGGCGCAAGCCAACACCTCACCCCTCACCATTTCGTTGTTCACTTTCACATACCTCTGTCTAAAATTTTACTCGCGTAATTGCTCATTGTAGTTAAAGAATGTGTAGCAACACGCTCCTATATAGACTCGAATAAGACTGCCCGCCATAGCTTGCCCAAGAACTTTAAATACCGTTATTTCGTGAGCTTTCAACCTCAATTCTCTTAAAAGGTGCTGAGTAGCCGAACATGTGCGCTCTCGTTCCACGAAAGGTTTTCCTCCCCAGTCCGTCTCGCTTGCTCGGATGGTGATTATGCTACACTGCGAAAATTGAGCGAAAGAGTGCTTTTCGCTCAAGTTTTCGGCTTTCACACGATCTCTTGAGGTGAATTAGTGAGACTGGGGACATTGAGTAAGAGAGCGTTTCCGCTTAAACTTTCAGTTTTCCTTTCAGCTTAACTCTCTTTGAAGCACGCCCAAAGCTTGTCGTTTACGATGTGATAAGCATGTGCAGTGCATTGCGGATTAATATTTTTTATTTACTTTTCCGCTCGCTTATTTACTTTTACGCTTGATCATTGGATGACACGCTTCGATAGCAATGGGCGTATGTGCTTGCTTGACTAATTTCATTGGCGAAGCGCGAGTACATAGGTAGTGTTTGCTCGCTCGTAACTACTTCAGAGATGAAGCGTAAGTATACACGAGTATATTGTATGTGTTCGCTCGCAACAAATGGAAGCCAGATTGCTTGACAAAACAGCATTCTTTACTTAGGAAGGAACATAAACAGTACAGTATCCTTTACAGAATGGAGTAATGAAATCATGAGCAAACAGATCTAACAAAATCTTATCCGTATATTGTGCAGACCAATGAACACATTCAAACCAACCATCGCCTTAAATCTATATAAAACTTTAATTAGACCGAAACTTGAATACGAAATTACCACCTTTGCAAATGCCCCAAACAATTTTTTCGATAAATTTGATGCCATTAATGGAAGTGTCCTAAAGCTCTACCTTGGACTCCCACGTAGCTCCGCCAATGTACGGGCATTCGAAATTACTGAAGAGCGCATGACCAAGGATAAAGCCAGATTACTCACCGCAGGAGAGCTAAGTAAAGCCTTTTTTAACCATTTCCCATGTATAGATTTAGCGACGTAAAGAATACAGCCTACAGCTATGCCCACGTATATCAAAAATGTGCGGCCTCCTTTGACGGAATTATTCCCATGGTCGCGGTTATCAGACCACCAAACTTTGAAGTTTTTACAGATGTTGGAAACCCGATGTGTAACGCACACAATGACCTCAGTGGCACTGAACTTAATGACAAATTCATGTGTTATGTGGAGCAATTAAAGACTATGTCTCAGTTTATCTTTGTTACCAATAGAGCAACGAATATTACCGGTGTTGGGGGTGCCTACATGCATCTCACAAATAATGAGACTTCGTATTTTAGTCACAATAAGCACGTTTCTGTGCTCAGTGCTGAATCAGATGCCATTTTGACAGCCCTGAAGGATCCTGCTGTAACCTCGATCACCGTATTGAATTTGTTCTCAGATTCCAGGGTCACACTGCTGAACATTGAAAATAACATAAATCGTAAAAAAGTTACCTGACATCTGACAGATCATCAACACCAAACCCAAAGCAAGTTCAAGATCTCCGGGTATAAAGGTATAGAGGCGGCTGCAGAAGTTGATTATTATGCTGAAGAAGGAGCTAAGAGAGGCCTTTTGGAACACACCCATTTGAAGCATGATGATATAATTGATATTATCGCTTCAAGCGTTAAACGTAACTGTAGGAATCGTTGCCTAGACAAAGGACTAGGGCTTACGGAGTGTAGCTGGAAAATAGTCCACCATTTAAGAGACGAAAAACCATGGCTCCATACTCTGGCATTTAGCAGCCCTGCAATAAAGTCCATTAATAGAATCCTGGTAAAAAAAGATTACAACAACTTGAGACTGTTCAAAGCAAAGCGCATAGATTCAGAAATGTGCATGCACTGCAATGAAGTGGATGATCTTGACCATCAATTTTTTAGATGCGATACATACAAAACAAATAGAGTCGAATTAGGTTTCTTTCATAAACTCAAAGGGTTTGCCACCGTAAGGGACATCCTGGTAAAAAATGACAGAAATTTGATCGTTGAGTTTGGAAACTGCATATACACTGCGAAGATTAAAATTTACAAAACGGCATGGTATTTGGCAATTAGCGCAAAACAGAATTGAAAGATCGAGAGCTTCTGGAGATCCTTTTTTCTCTTTGTATATTCACAAAATTATCCAACACAGTTGGTGACAAGAACATATGCCGAAAGAGTTGAACTGATCAATTATATTCCCTATCCACAAAAAAGGTGACAAGCTACAGTGTGAAATTTGAGAAATGCTAGGAGTTCAACTTAGACGTACAGCAAATTTTCGTTGATTTTAAGCAAGCAGACGGCAGTATTGATCGGAATTTACTGAACCAAATAATGCTTTGCTTTGGTATCCTAGCCAAATTAGTCCATCTTACCAAAATGATAATGACGTCAACGGCGTCCCAAGTCTGCATCAATAACCAACTCACCGATATCTTTGAATAAATATCGGACTAAAGCAGGGAGATAGGCTGGCCCTATTGCTATTCAATTTGGCTCTTGTAAACGGCATAGGAAAGCTACCTGTTGGTACATAAGGTCTATTGCTATATAAGTCAAGCCAAGTGGTAACCTATGTGGATGATATCAATATTTTGTCACGGTCGTCAACAACCACGAAAGAGCTCTTCCTAAAACTTAACAGCAAAGCAAAACTAGTAGCGCTACAAATCTATGAACATAAAACAACATTCATGATGCAGTCGAGAAAAAATACCTCGAATACACAAAATATCATAATTCACGAATACAGTATCAAAACTGTGAGCGAATTCTTGTATTTTGGCACGAAAATGACGAGAACCGCTAACGAAAGAGACGAAATACGCCGAAGAATACAACTATAATTTTTTTTTAGTTTTGCCAATCTTGAAGAGCAGCTGCCTACACAGGAAAACACAGCTCCAAGTATACAAATCTGTCATAAGCCCTGTGATGCTATGGCTGTGAAATATAGATCCTTACACAAGCATACGCAAACATATTGAGCGCCTTCGAGAGACTAGTTCTGAGGCGAATAATCGTAGCGAAGTTAGACGGGGCCCAATAGCAAATTCAATACAACAATGAGCTGTATGAAATTTTTGACGAGCAGGAGATCTCAACGATTGTAAGACCGTGGAAGCTGCTGTGGGCTAGTCATGTGATTCATATGGATGAAAGCCGGAGACCAGTGGGAAACCGAGGAAATGCTGGCCTGACTCGGTTGAGTTGGACAGTTCATCGCTGCTCTGATTTCGAAATTGGAAGACGCGATCAATGACAATTGGAGCGCTATTTGCAGGAAGCGAACACCCGAAAGGGGCTGCTGTGCAACGAAGAAGAAAATTTTTGTGTCTTTATTATTTTTTTTTCTTTCATTATTTTTGGGCTTTTGACATTTCCCTGCTAAGGAATGCTTAAATTTTAGGCTTTCTTAAACCATTTACAGACAAAAGAGTCATGCTTTGCAATTAAAGGTAAGTTTTTCCTTTTTTATCAGGAACAAGTTACACCAGACCGAAAGGATGCTCACTTCATAGGCTTTATAAGTGTACTCATTTCACAATATGGTTTTCACACGGTTCGCCACAACACGTAGTTATGATAGCTTACGATACTATGGCTCATATTTTTAGCATGTATTTCACCCTGGCTTTTCGCCCAGAAGATTATATTTGCTTTGATCTTATACACACTTAAAAGAGGGTCACCAGTCTTTCCTTTGCCTGGTCCGCTAACTATTATACTAACATCATCCGAACTCACTCACTTCTAACAAAATTTTATGTACGCCCGTGTTTGGGTTCAGTATGTGATCTAGTCCTGCAACAGTCGGGACAAAGTTTCGAACTGGCTTACCAGTGCCTTTTAATTAGCCAAGGCCATTTCTCCCACCGGAGCATTATTTGGTCTACCGCACAATTAAAAAAAAAAAGAACGATATTCCTTGGGTATTGTAACGAAAGGAAATGGAAGATGTACTCACAGAATAACGTTTAAGTCCAGAATATTTAGCAGAACATTACTTAAAATGAACTAAATTATCTTAGAAAATACTTTTTCTCTGCGGAGACCAATAAAATACTTCATTATTTAAATATGTTGAAGCAGCTCTAAAATTAAATACTTCAATATGAAAACTCACCAACATCTTGTTGGTCCTACTCAAGACTGCACACAAACGCTTTCATTGCAATTTAATATAAATTCAATTTTATTCGTTTTACTTCGTGCATACTTTACAGTCGATAAAGTCAAATATCCATTCGCTTATATTATATTTTTCACAGACAATAAAATATTATGACTTGCCGCAAAAATACGACTTTATATCTAGTGATGCACAATCAACAACAGGGCACTTTCTTTGAAATGTGTTGAAAAAGGGGTGATTTTATTGGAATTCTATTTATGGACGACAAAAAATCCAAATTTGTATTATATAAATGCTATTACTATTTCACTGCTTTTAAGCTTCCGGTAAATTTATATCAAATTATTCTGAGTTATAAAATTCATTTCAGATGGAAAGCTTGATGTTTATATAAGTAAATTTAGCCAAGAATTATTAGGCCTGGTTCGTAAAATGTATATAAAATAAAAAACTTCGTCCACTAAAAACTTCAATATGCTAGTGTAATGCAGTTAAGTATTTGATAGATATTGGAGATGTATAAGTGCTTTGTTTCAAATCACATTAATGTATAGAGTTTATTTGTTGGTGATCAGTTTTTCCCTTGTTCCCTTGTTATCTACAAATGATACCTTTACATTGTATATCGGGCTCACGAAATTTTGCAGGTTTGATCTGTTTCGGATCAACTCCTCTTGAAAGAACTTAAAAACTTAAAAAGTAGTTCCCTTTCCCTTTTTTTAGAAAGCATTTGGACTGGCTTTATTGAGTGAGCAAACGTATTTTGATTCCTTTGAGTCATTTTCAGTATCTTAAGGATGTGTGGAAAGGAATGACTTTATACAGATGTAGGATGAGTTGGCAGAATGCAGTTTGTATTTCCCATAGATGTCAGAGAGAATCGATGCGAAACACATCGCGAGAGTTGAAGCACTTCATGATGTGGCGTGAAGTTGCTGTGGTATCAGCTGTTGATTTGAATTTCAAATAAATTTGACATGACTTCTGCCACCAATTTTCGCGTCTTGAACTAAATCAATTCTCCGTCCGGTTATTCTAATTTAAACGAAATAAAAGATTCAACATGATTTACCCTACGAAAGATACGTCCCTGGCATGCTTCCGATAGCCGACACAACAACACTCGCGATCACGGTCAAACTTTTCAGTTTAGTTCATGATCACTTTTACAACACATTTGCACTACATTCAACACGATTTATCTTAAAAAATTGTTCTGTGTACAATTTCAAATGCAACTTAACAAGATGTTTCTCGTCATCTGTTTAATTTTCACGAATTAAATGTTTTTAACCATATGGTTGAGTTTTCGTTGATAATTTGGGGGTTAAAGTATAAGAGGAGTGAGATTTTCGTGAGACCAACTAGAAAGCCACTTGAGTGTGTGGATGCTCTAGCAGCGTGAAAGGCGGGGGATACTTTTGAACTCGTTGCAAAATGTACTAGAACGCCTTCTTTGTTACCAAAAATGCGTAGAAGAGGTTTGTGGTCTGTGCGTAATTTGAAGTGCCGTCCGTAAATGTATTGATGGGAACCTTGCAAATCATGATGATTGCAAAGCTTTCCTTCTCGATTTGACTGTTATTTCCCTCGACTTGTACAAGAAGACGTTATGAATAAGCTATTATTTTGTGGGAACCGCCGGAGAACCAATGAGCGAGGTATGCGCCTAGGCCTGTGTGTGATGATTAGCTGCTGCAATCGATGGAGGTTTTGGATCGTAATGAGTTAGGCAAAGGTTTGAGGTTAACATGTCTTCAAAATCATCAAATACTTCTTGACATTGTGTAGATCAATTCCATTGTATATACTTCATCATAAGTGCGTCTAATGGTGCTCGTATTTGACGTAAATTCTATACGTAGGGATTGTAGTAATTGATCGCTCTGAGAATTGAACGTAATTGAGACTGATTTATTGTTGACTGTATGTTGTGAAAGGTTACAGTCTTTCCTAGGTCTGAACGAAAACCATTAGCGTCAACAATTCTACCTAGGATCTTGAGTTCACTTTTGTTGTGCTTGAGATACGGCATGAACAACTATATCGTTGAGATAAACTTCTACCCCAGGCATGCCGATTAGAACCTTGCCTTAATCTATTGAAAGATTCTAGGATCGCATTTACTTCGAAACAGAAGGCAATTTAACTGGAATAATCCTTTGTGCATGTGTAAAGAACAATGTTTGGTTGAATCTAATTGAATCTCGATTTGAAAGAATACGTTGGACGAGTTGATCTTGTAGAATATTCTGCTGCCAGAAAGTCTCGCGAAAATTCCTCCGTTTGTTGGCAGTGGATATTGACAGGGTTGTAGTTGATTGTTCAGGCCTATAGCTAAGCCGCCACATATCCATACTTAACCTGTATCCTTCTGAACTACGACTATCGGAGCTATGTAGTCCAAATAAATCGATAGGGGCAAGGGGTAAGAATGTAAGACACCAATATTTTTGTAAAAATGTTAAAACTTAACAATCTTTTGATTTCATTCTCATTCAACGAAATTATTGCAAATGAAACGTTGGATTTCCCTCTGAAGGCCGGCTAAGTGTCGTCCTTCAGCACTAGCTTAGGCAAGAACTTTAATACTTTGCCTAGAGTATCACTAAAAAGCTCTCTGAATTGCAACTGAGATCGCTGAATATAGTCTATGTGAATTACTAGACAAAAGTCATTCAAAGGTAGATCGAAAAGTAAAAACTCTAGCATCAAGACTGAACCAAGTACGTTCAGATTTTTGTTGGCCGTAACTTTGACAATCCCGTATCGAGTTTGGCCCTTCAGTGTAACCATTGTATCAAATTCTGCTAGAAATGAGATGGAAAATGTCAATTTGTTAAAATTGTCACTAGAAATTATAATGAAGTCAGAACCGCTGTCAATTTGCCAAACGAATGATTGGTCGTTTATTTGTACGTCAGCATACTTGCGTGTGAGACATAAAGAATCCTCTGTTGTTAATGCAATGACGTATTTGCTGCTGTACATTCCTTTCTTGTTTCTGCACCCTTGATTTTTGGTTTCCGAAGACTATAAACATGACAGTACCCTGTTTTATGACCTTCTTTATTGCAGTACGGACGATTTTCGTTGCGAAAAGGACAAGCTTTAAAATAAAAAAATGTTTTGCCGTACCCCCAGCGTGGTGTTTTTGGTTTTCTTTGCTTTGAGTTGTCCTACTTGGGTATGTGTTAATTCGCTCAACACGCGTGTAACTGCTGCGATTTGAACCTGATTTTCCGGTTGCGCTTTCAACAAGGTTTGAAAGATTTGACCAGATAGGGTCGAAATATTGAACGTCCGATTCGTAACTTTATTGAATCCTCCTTGCTAAATACGTTGGATCCTTACCTGTTGTATGTGTTGTACGTAGGGGACACATATTAAATAACAGGCACTAAATATTGGTACAAAATATATGTATATTCACTCTAGTAACTAGACAAGAAAAAATGCCAACTTAGCACGGATGTGATCACTGAACACGACCTCTTGTGCCAGCTGCTGAACTGGAGGTCCTGTGTGTTGTCAGTTGAAGTGTGAAGTATCAACAGTCTGCCATGCACAGCTGACTGTCGTGTCTGTCATTGCTCGTCCACATATAATACATACATAAGTATATGTTATCAGCAAAAAGTCCAACTCGTCAAAACCCATCATTTTGACGGCCAATTTATGTTTATGAAACGTAAAAATACGCACCCCGAGATGTTTTGTGCAACAAACCCAAAATTCGTAATATTGTGATGCTTGTGTAGTCATCTCCTTGGAATAACGTATCAAAATTATTGTTGACAGGCCAAAAAAGTCAGGTATTATACGAACAAAGTACTTCACATTGGCTGTGGCTATCTCACCTTTACTGTTTTTGAACAACCGCTCCAATTAAGCCATCAGTTCCTCCAGCCCCATAATTTGCACCATACAGTGGCTTTTTTCAAGAGCCTAAAAAACAAAAATTTTGCTTATTTTTCCACCCAGCAGATGGGATGTAGCTCGCATTATTGAAGAAAGTTTGAGTTGAAACTCTCCAGATGGACGTATTGCGTTTTCTATCATCTTATATATGTAGTTGATCATATGTGTCTCATAAATTTGCCTAAACCAAATGATAAATTTTTTTTTTCCTTTGTATGCTTATACCATACCATAAAAAAAGGTTCCAGTTTCCTTAGAATAATACATTTTTTCTATGACACGCTCACTAATATTACTTTTTTCTTTTTTTTAGGTTCACTCCACATCCTAGCATTGGAACACTATTTGCCAAGCCACGATGAAAATGGGGAGTTCCACATTCCATTTCCCCCTACCAGTGAAATCTACGTCTTCAATCGTTATGGACAACATGTGGATACAAAAGATTTGGCTTCTGGAAAAACACGATACTCATTCTTGTACTCAAAGAACACCAGTTTTGGCCGACTTTCAACGGTCACCGACAGCTCCGGGAATAAAATCCAATTCTTGCGTGATTACAGCAGTGTCGTAAGTTCAATTGAAAACACTCAAGATCACAAGTCAGAACTGCAAATCAACGGCTTAGGAATCCTTACAAAATTGACGGAAAAAGGCAAATTCGAAATAGAATTGGACTATGATAGTAACACAGGCTTGTTAAATAGTCGGTCAAGTAACGGAGAAACTTACATATATCAATTTGACGAATTTGGACGCGTAATTGCTATGACATTACCAACTGGTGAGGTTGTAAGGATTTCATCAAAACTGTCAGAGAATGATGGTCTTTGCGTTCACGTTCATGCTTCGATTCAATCGCCTTTCTCGCAAGAAAAGAGTGAATCGAATGAATTGGTGATTGTAGGAGGTGTAACTTCGGCTACAGTAAAGAAGGGCAAAGAACAGGCTGAAGCCCAGATGAAGATCAATAACACTCTAATGATTCATGACACCAATGGTATTGTAGTCAGATCTTCAGCTATTGCCCGACATCCACTGCTGGAAGCGGCTTTACCCATCGAAGCTGAAATGTTAGCAATGTGGTCTCATCAGTCCATTACAATGGGCGATGGTATTACAAATGATATGACCTCAGTGTACAATTTGGTAGGAGATGTCAGAAATCCACAGCAAACTCTGAATCGTGAGATTTGGATCAATAACACGCGAGTCCTCGGTGTGGAGTTCGATCAGTTTACTAGCAGGGAAACATTCTATGATATGAACCGAGTACCCATAGTCATTGTGGCTTTTGATCCTTCTGGGCTGCCTAAGTCATATTATCCAACTAATGGTTATCCTGTGAATATCACATACGATCGATTCAACCGAATCGAAAGCTGGAGTTGGGGTCCTGCTGAACTGAAATATACTTACGACCGTCATGGACTGCTTTCTGAAATAACAAGTCAACAAGATGGCATAGTGTCCTATGTGTACAATGACTGGAACTTGGTTTCTGAAATTGGATTAGCCAGCCAAAGGAAGTTTGTTCTGACTTACGATGACAATGGAGGATTGCGGCATGTAATCCTGCCAAGCGGTACTAAACACACTTTTAGCATGCAGACGTCTATTGGCTTTGTGCGATTCACTTACACTCCACCAGGCAGTACAAAACCATATCTACAGCATTTTTCACATTCTGGAGCCCTCCTACAAACAATTTTCCCAGGAGATGGCGCAAGAATTGTGTATAGATATAACTCAGCCGGCCAAGTAACGGAAATCGTTCACGGGGATGGCAAGAGCGAATTTACTTATAACGATGTCACTGGAATGCCTAGTACAGTTGCGCATACCGAACGTGAATTGGAATACCGTTGGGACTTTGAGTATACCGGTGGACTTTTGACTGAAGAAAGGATTGACTACACAGCCAAAACTGGGCTGAGTAATGCAAAGTTTACATATGAATACGACAGTAACTTTAGGGTTTCTACAATACAAGGACGTATTGGTGGTCAGAACTTGCCACAACTTGTCCTATCTTACGATCCGCGAACAGGACAACCGAATCAAATTGGTGACTTCAAAGTCACGCATCCTAAGCTGAATCAATCCCAAATATCAGATGGAACTGGAACATTCACTAGGACGGTGGACGGAAGATTCCTTGAAAGCCAGGTAACTGTTACAATTCATAGAATGCAGGTATTCCGAATGGTCTTCACGTATGGAATGCATGGGAGAATTATTCAGACTAAAACCTATACAAGAAATGTAGCTGTAAACTCTTATACCAATGTCAAGAATTACACATGGGACTGCGACGGTCAATTAATAGGAGTGGAAGCACAGGAACCATGGGGATTCAGATATGATGATAATGGGAATTTGTTGTCTCTAACATATCGGGGAAATACAATTCCGATGGAGTACAATACATTGGACAGGATTGTGAAATTCGGTGAAGGACAATACAAGTACGATTCCAGGGGGCTAGTTGCACAAAATGCTCGGGAGGAGCGGTTCCACTATAACACTCAAGGGCTTTTGATTAGAGCTACCAAGCGAGGACGATTTGATGTGCGATACTACTATGATCATTTGAAGCGCTTAACGACAAGAAAAGATAATTTCGGCAATGTCACACAGTTCTTCTACAATAACCAGCAAAGGCCTTATGAAGTCAGCCAGATTTATTCGCCCAGAGATGGCAAATTGATGTCGCTGACATACGATGATCGTGGTCACTTGATTTATGCCCAAGTCTATCGTCACAAATACTATATCGCTACTGATCAAAGCGGCACTCCCGTGATGGTGTTCAACCAATATGGGGAAGGCATTCGCGAAATCATGCGCTCGCCTTATGGTCACATTGTCTACGATTCAAATCCTTACCTCTACTTACCAATCGATTTCTGTGGTGGTATTTTGGATCAAGTTACAACTTTGGTACATATGCATGATGGAAAGGTTTACGATCCCTTAATCGGTCAATGGATGTCACCAAACTGGGAAAATGTAGCGCAAAAAGTAATTAACCCAACCAAAATGCATTTGTATCGCTTCAACGGAAATGATCCCATCAACATCAATCATGATCGCAATTACCCGTCCAACTTCGCCACATGGATGGAAATGCTAGGCTACAATTTGCAGAATCTAGTTCCACAGCTGAGCAGGCGATTATGGGAGCAACCATCACTATGGGGCCGAGCTGCCCAAAATCCAATAGAACTAAATCTGAAAAGATCCATTGACAATATTCCCACAGTTAGTGTAGAATCAGGTTTCCTCACATATCTCTCCATTCGACGCCTCTTCAACTTTGAAGATTTATCAGCGCCTCCCAAGTCACGACTGAAATATGACGTGATGAATCCCAGCCCGCAAAAACTCGGATCAGATTCAGATCCACCATTCGGAAAGGGTATCGTCGTATCGAGAACCTTGGATGGCCAAGCCATTGTGTCGAGTGTGCCTGCAGCAAACGCGATTTACCGCGACGTCTACACTTCAGTCTTCAACCGATCAAAATTGCTTCCATTCACATTCGTTGTACATAGCTCGCAACAGGATGCGTTCTTCTTCGTCAAGGAGGACTCATGGCGATCCAGCGAGGATCGACAACAATTGAAACGTTTACAGGGTCAAGTTAATACCACGTTCCATGAAATCACTAGAGAAAATGGAAGTGGTAGCAATTATCTAGATGTTAAGATTCACGGAACTCATGCTGTTATCAACCTCCGATACGGCACGACGGTAGAGAAGGAGAGACAGCGCCTTATGCACCACGCCAAACTCACCGCCGTCCGAAAGGCATGGCATCGAGAGAAAGAAGCACTCCGAAACGGATTGACTACAATAACCGATTGGACTCAATCGGAAATCGATGAAATTCTGAAACAGGGCTACGTCAATCAATACGAGGGCGAGTACATCCACGACGTCAACCTGTACCCGGAACTTTCCGAGGATCCCTTCAATATTAGGTTCGTCAAGAAAAAATCAACTCAAATTCGAAAGCGTCGACGTCGAAGCGCCTCAGAGACAGACTTAGAAACTAGTGACAACACATCAACTACTTTCTTTACTAATAATAATTTAAATAATAAGAATCCTAACTTTTTATTAAATAACAATAACAACATTGAATCGAATGAGGCGGTCGCAACTTCGTCCTTATCACTGTCGCAACAGCCCTCATCGCCATCATTATCATCCGATATCCAATGTTTAGATCAAAACGCTTGTTAGCTTAACTGTTAGTCTTAGTATGAACTAATAAAAATCTATATATTCAATAAATTAATAAAAAAAAACTATACATATAAACTATATTATACAAGAAAATGAAATAATGAAAAAAACCTGGAGGGAAAATCAGAGAAAAACTTATTTAAAAAAAGATATAAAAAACCTATATTATATATATTTAAATACAAACACTAAAAAATGGAAACCTAAAAATGAATTTTCTTAAACATAGTGTCACGAGCTTTTTGAGACTGGCGTAGAATTTAAATTAAATTAAAGATAAAGCTGCACAATGAAGCGAAATTTGACAAAGTGAAACTAATTTAAATATTCAATGTCAAAACACACAAAATAGAAACAGAATGAAATTTAAAATAATAAAATTAAATAAATTTAACTAAACTACAAACACCCAGAAAAACAACAACACTTAGAATATGAATGGCAAAATAAACATAATTTTTGTTTGGATATCAAATGAAAGAAAAAAAGCAGAAGGAAATTTAAAAAAAATTATGAGACCAATTTGTAAAACAAAACAAACAAACCATAGAGTATTTACACTGAAGATACAGAAAATAATGAAGATGATGGTGAACACACAACTACATATTCATATAAGATCTCTATCTATATATATTTTAAATTCGGTTTCAACCAGATATTATATGAAAAAGAATTTTTAAAAATAAAAACTGTCAAAATTTAACGTAATTGATAATGAATTTATCGAATTTGTACTATTATTGCTAACGCTCTATTATATACTCGTCAGATGTATATAACTTGAGTGTCAACGGGTACAGAATGTGGCGGATGCGCGTATGAGGGTGGCACACATGCGAGTCAGTAGAATTCCTCCTCATTTTCTTCAACCCCACTTGCACAAACATATCTCCCATCAGCTTATGCACCAAATCATCAAATTCACAGAAAATCATCCCCAAGCCAAAAGACTTACACTGCCGAACTTGTTTCAAAATTTAATCTTCTCTATGACAACTCTCTATTCCCTCTATCCTCATTCTCACCCTCACACCTCATCTACCACTCTGACTACTCTGTAAGCTTTGATGTCACTAATTTTTTACATTTATTAATTGTTCGTTTTTATCATATTTTACTATATTGTTGCCAAATACTACTATAAATTAGAAATAATAAAGATATAGGTATGTAGGAAGAAAATAAAAAAGATATAAAAACTGAGATGCTAATTAAAAAAATTTTACAGTGGCATACGATAGTAGAAAACCGTGGTCAAAGAAAATGATCGCGGGAAACAAGAGAAACACAGACACAGTGAACCGATAGACAGACAGGCTAATCAACTACAACATATTGCATTTATATGGTCTCTACAGTTTAGTAATCACACTTGCAATAGTCTCAATCGAACAGCAGAATGCAAAACTAAAGATAAAATGGAAACAGCGTAAAATTTAAAACTACTACACACATGAAAGTAATTAAAAATATTTTTAAGCGGACCGAAATTCAGAAGTTAATGAAAGCAATTATTCATTCATTTTCCTTCTTTTAGAAAATAAATTCCCTTCGAATACAACAAGATTAATTATTGTACTAATCGAAATATTATTTTGTACATAAAAATATTTATCAAGCTTTTCCAATTGTTATTATCTATAATTGTATCATTCTTCCGTTCTTTTATTACTCCTTCTTGCATTATTATGTTCACGTGTTAGAAGGTAATGATAAATAATAATTTAAAATAAAACAAAAAAAATGGAAAGAACAAACTATCAAAGTATCAAAAAAGAATAAAATATGAACAAAAAAATAAATAAAAAAATGGGGAAGATGAAAAAAGAATATTTTATAGAAATTAATTATTAAAAAATAAAAATTGTAGAAATTATATATTATATACTAAAAAAACAAATAATTTAAATTATTCATAGAAACTAACACAGAAATGATAAGTGGAAAAATGAAACCAAGCTGCTTGACTAGCTTTCCTGTAAAATGGGAGCTGTATGTGAGTAATTAATAAAACACAAAAATAGCATGTAGATGTAATGTGTATGGTCTTAAGTGTATAAATAACAACAATTTGCATGAAAAAAAAATGAAAAACAAAATGAACATTATAAATGGTAGTCTACGGAACGTGCCGATGACACAACAATGGAAGGATGAAGTAAGCTATGATAAATTAGTAATTGTAATTATATTACAAGATTAGGAGCTGTATATACCTTACAATATATTAAAAATGCAAGGACCGAAAAACGTCTTAACATTAATGAAGAAAAGTAAAAGTGAAAAGGAAAAAAATTTTATCAATAAAAATACATGTTGGAAAAATAAACACAGAACGGTTTCATTTATTTAGAAGTTTGCTTTGTTTGGGAGACATTTACAGGTTGGATATTGAAATATAAAATGAAACAAAACATAGCTTTTCAGCTTGGTAACTGTCCAAGAGAATATTTATATAAAGGGATCTAATTTCACTGCTCATCGCAGCGGGTCGGTAGCTAAATCTTCAAAGCAGATCAAAGACTTGATTAAACTGTATTGTCTGATTCGATGAAAGCCCATAAAATATAAAAACCGCATGTTATTGCTATTGTAACCAGGCCACTACTTCATTTATTATAGTTAAATCATGTTCAGGATTACAATATTGAATAATCTTGTATTCATTTCTTCTTCTTCCAGTATTACAGCCCCTCTTGAGCCTTCGTTTTCTGCAAATAGTGCGTCCTCCAACTTTTAAATCCGAGCATCGTTTCCTCTATTTTCCGACCTTCAGTTCTGTCGACAAATAGCTTTTTGGGTATTATTTCTTCGTCCATACGATTCACGTCACCAGCCCCTTGCAGCTCCCAGTCTTACAATCGTTGAGACCTCTGGCTCGTCAAAAATGTCACACAGCCAGGCTAACTCGGTTAGCTTTATTGTGCCCTTATTTTCATTGGAGTGTCTAGAACTCCTCAAGCAGGCGCACTTGTCTTAGAAAGTGAATAAACTCCATTGGCTCTAGGTATTGGAAATGATGCTTAGCAGGACATTCAATTCGCAGATTGTCCCTACTTCGTGGAACAGACTCCGCAGTATGTTAAAAATTTACCGGTATTTCATCCTTAAACCTGCAGAGCCTGTACCCACCCTTCTCCTCGAAACACATTGTCTTTTTTCGATTAGAAAATTGTAGTAAATGTGAAGTTGAATAAAAGATGAGGATAACTTAAATATTTAAAATTTGAATATTTATTCAGAGATCTGATCTGACGAAGCGTTCGCGTAAGACTAAAGGTACGTGCAATAAAATAATTACGCAGAACCACTGGAAAGAAAAATTGCACAAAACCACTGTAACAAACCACGCGTAACCAAATTCACACGGGGGAGCCGACCGGTGTCAGAAATGACAATTCATTCGAGGAAAAGTGAAGTGAGAAGTAACAATGTGCAAAGACAGTTGTTACAAGAAGTAAATAATGGTCTGCGATCTTGTGCGAATTTCTAATTTCCTACATAAAAGTGATAATTTAAGTATTTGATAAACAGAAAATACTGCGATTAGTTGTGTTTAGTAATTAGGCATTGCGATTAGTCAAGTTTTGCATTCTATAAGCTCGACAATTTACAAATGGTTCGCCGGCGATGCATAATGCTCGATTTTGTGGTGACTTAAATGAGTATTTGATGGAATTTATAGGTCATCTGCACTAGAATGTGTACTTAATTGAAGTGTTATAAAAGAGCATAAGAACTACTCTGATTGTTCGTAAATTATCAAGATAAGATTTTCACTTTTTGATTGACGGATGGAAAATAGTTGTTAAAAGTCGTATGAATATTTTTCTGTAGCAATTGCTTGCCATCTAGCTGACACAAACCCAGGTCGCCTAATTGACACTGTTATCATTAAGACTTGATTTGTGGAAATAAAAGAAATTTGGGCAATCTTAATGGCAGTCTGTGGGGAGGGTTGTAAGTAAGGGAGAACTGTCAGGCATGGCACCCCTTGTGCCCAAAATATAACCTCTTGATCATCTCCTAGGAGAAGTGAATTGTTTGTCGCCGAATTTGGAAGGTGGGATTCCTGTTATTAATTAAATAAATAAGTGCAAAAGTAAATTGTTGATATTCATTTCTACAGATTTGATTTGTGAAGGGATGGATATAAAAATGTAATTTATTCACTTCAACAAATAAAATTATCCATGAAAAATATGTAAAGTGTATATTTAATGTTCAGTGATTATCACAAGTTCCGTTACGTTTCCTCCGCGAGTAAGATTGTTGCGGTTATGGGTAATATGTGGATTAGGGTTAAAATTTGAAAAAATATTATTGAATATTAGAAGTTATCTTGGAAGTAAACGATGTTTGTGAGTTTTGCTAAATGAATCTAAATCGGAGCATTCTCTTTCCTTTTAGTAGTTAGAGATTTTCAGTTAAAACAGGAACGGAAGATGAGATTGTCGTCGAGTGGGCGGGGTTAGATGTAATCCGCGACTACGTGATTCAGTTCTTACGGCTCGGTTACGCGGTGTCGTAGTTTGTATTTTGTTTATTTCATTTACCGTAGTTTGTTTCGGTTCAAATTAAAATAGTTTGTTCCTAGCAGCACGTCAGTGTGCAGACCGGGAACGGGTAAAGTCAAAGTTGCACTTGTTGATTTATTGGGAGCCACGAAAAGGCTGTGGTAGAATAATGTCGGAATTTTTTTTTGGGGAAATTTTCGAACGCCATTTAAATGGGCAATTAGAATCTGAAAATTGTATTCAATCGTAGTCTACTCACGTTAAGACACACGACTGAAATTCCCCTCCGAACTAGCTAATCAACAAGCAGCGACCTCAGAGTAGACTGCGAGCATCCGAACGTGTAGGCGTTAAGAGGCACAGTTCGTTCATGCACCTCGAGACTTAACGTCTTTAACCGATGAGAGGTCGGTTTATATTTCCTTCGCCAAATCTCGGACGAACTGAAGAAAACCATTACATATGAGTGAAAGTAAAAGCATGAAATGAGAGTGTGTTGCTGGGAAAGATAAACATGTGTCGTTTTGATTAACGTGAGCACCTGCCTGTTATAGGCCTAATTTCACGGTCACCATTAGACAGCGATTGGTTTAAGTGCCAATCATTCGCCCCCAAGTTCGGTACCAGTGTACATTGAGGAAACTCTCAACTTTGATACTGGTAGATCCGAGACCCAGCTGTATCTGACGCTATAAGGTCAACGCCAACCTTTGTTTGCACCACTAACCACCACGAAACTCCCCGAAGGGCCGCAACCAATCAGCTGACCATCTTTATGATGGAGGCTCATCAGCTGCCCGTGGTATCTGAATATACCTCCAGGGTTGAGGTTCGCAGCAATGAGTTGATCTTGTTATCGAACAATCACAAAGCCACTATGTTTCGGATCCAGTTTCAATCCTAGTATTTTTACTAAGCGATTCGGGTACCCCGGGAACGCCAGTCCCCGTCGGCTTCACTGGAATCGGAGACGACAACCCAACGATAGCAGTTGCACCCCTTTGAGTTACCAGATCAGTTCCGCCCTGGGGGTGGGAAAGATAAACAGTGAATATCGAGTAAGGTTTCCCACATTCCTTGCTCTTCAAATTCATTGCTAATCTTGAAGCCAACGAGTGGGTACACCTTTGGCGCTACGTTTGGAGCGTCGGATTTTTAGGTTGAGCATGAACTTCTGAGGTATCGTTATGATTGAGGCTGTTTTTATCCCCATCATGAAAACTGTCGTTGATGTCGCTGCCGTTTCGCTGTTGACGATCTTTGCGTGGATGCAAGAATTCTGGGATATCTTGCGGATTAATTTCTGTTTCGATGATGTCGGCCCATTCTGGAATTTAGAAGAACTTTTTCAACTCGTTTTTCGTATGTTAATGTTTGAGTTAGCTTTGACGTTGCGATTATTGTCGGGCATGTCATCCATACCATGTAGCTCACAGCACTGAGCTTCTGCGTAATGACTGCCAGAATCCAAATCCACTAGTCGTTTGCGGAATGGAACTTGAATTAAACGTCTTCGTCGATGTAGGACTCCCTTCACTTGGTTTCACGATGACGGTTAAATTGTTCTACCACTAGCTTGTTTCGGTTAATTTTTTCACGCAATCCAATCAGATTTCTATTCGACGATTGCTGAGGAGTTCTGAAAATGATTTCATGCCGAGATTGTATGAAGGTGTATATCGATAGCACGTGCGATATTTGATGAGTTTCTATTCGATGAGGTCTGTCGCTTTCTTGTGTCCTATCTTGAGAAGGTCGACGTACCGGATAGTTTAGTCATCGGATTAAGGGATGTATGAAGTAATTGTAATATGATGTATGCCTTGAGATGCACAGAAGTCGTTGAACTCCTGACGCAAATTGTGGACCGATGTCTCCTACGATGGTGTCGCAGAGTCCGAGTTGAGTGAAAACTTTCCGGATAAGCTCAACTGTTTTCTGGGTGGTTGTGCTTGTTGTTTTGAAAACTTCCGGCCACTTGCTGTAAGCATCGACGAGGACGAAAAAATAGTTGCCGTCAATGGGACCTGCGTAATCGACGTGAATTCACTTCCATGGAGTTGTGGGAACTCACCATGGCTGAAGTGTGCTTTGATAGGAGTCTTAGCAATTGTGGCACAATTTGATATCGGAGTCATTGGTCGGCAAAAAGACTTGTGATACCACGAGAAGCTTCGTTCGGCATTCACCAGGGTGATCCTCGAGAATACGATAACGATGTACCTGTAGAATGAGTATTCGTGCGCCTAAGAAAATGCAATCTTGTTCGATACTGAGGTGTGCTTAATGCTGGAAGAATTCTGTCGCTTCGCGATCGTTGATTTGACGCTTTTTCTGTGGCATCAAATGCGACTGAAAAATTCTTGGCTGATCCGATTGCGACGCATTGAACGTTGATATCCTCTTTATTTTAGCTTAAACTACTGCTATGACAATGTCCTCGTCTGATTTCGTGTGGCTTGCCATGAGCCTTGGACTACGTCACGTATTGAGTGTCAAAATTATATGAGACGACGGTTCTGACATATTGCAAGTGTCGAGCTGCTGTGTGCATCGGTATGCCGTTCTTTAGATTGAAGATTGCAAGAAGCGGCTCATAATCGATGTGAATTCTGAAATGGCGTCCAGCGATGTAGTAATTTGACTTTGCTAAACTGTAAACAAGTGCTCAAGCTTCCTTGTTAATCTGAGCATTTTATAGTGGCTGAAAACATATTATGTATTACGCTTTGTGCTCAATTCCCAGTTTTTAGAAGAAATATATTTATCGTCTGCTCAGTGCTCAATTTTGGGACCACTTTCTCCAGCCAGATTACAGAGCTATACTACCCATTTTTACGAGTTGCATGCCTGGCTTGAAGCGTATAGCTTTCCGCCCTTGAAGGCCGAATGAGATAATCAGATGGAAGGGATCGGCGTGGATAGTCTTCTACGAGAGCTGTTATACTTTGTGTTTATCATGCATTCGCATAGCTGATGTTGGATCCAACCATAATAGTCATAGTATCCATTTGGTTAGTTTATCTATAGTTACTTTTTCTGCTGGCCTTAAGGAGAAATTTATGCATTTTTTTATTTATTTAAAATAACTATTTTAGGAAACTATTGCTCCACTTACAAAACAGTACCTATGGCAAAATGTGAACAATGTTGTAGCGTATCCTTCATTACTTATAAATTAAATTCCACACACATAGTAGTCGTAGAAAAATTTGAATTGCCAAATGAAGAATAAATAAAAATATTTTTTACTTCATAAAACTATGTCAAACAGTAAAGTTGTTTCTTAAGACTACGTCGTTAGAGATTTGTGTATAAAGTAAAAAGTGTTAGAAACTAGAACTTTGCGCTGTATAACTATTGTATGAGAATTACATACGAAAAAAAAACTAGTTAAAAGAAGGAGTAAGACGTATTAGACATTTATTGACAAAAACAAAAAACAGAACGGACTATTGATGAGTGACTGTAAAGAATGGTTCTTGTAAATGGCATTTCATAGTACTGTGACGATCCAATACGAGAAGGTGGAATTCAGTTGATAATATAGCTCTAACCAGTTTGGAACGGAAGCATTGGTGTAGAAATTGGCTCCCTAGTTGTAGCAAAGGTAAATTGAAACTGTCATCGTAAGGGCAATACAGCAAATTATACTTGTTTGGAAGCGTACGGGAGAATCTACGTTAAACCACCATTATTAGAGTGGAGTTAATCAATTATATTCCCTATCCACAAAACAGGTGCTAAGCTACAGTGCGAAAGCTATAGAGGCATATAACTGCTTTGTACGTCGTACAAAATATTTTCAAAGATCTTAGAAAATAAAATCGCATCACACACCAACAGTATTATTGGAGAGTATCAAGTGTTTTTAGAGCAGGTAGATTGACAACAGACCAATTGTTCACTGTCAAGTAGGTACTTGAGAAATGCTGTGAGTTCAACATAGACGTACACCAAATTTACGTTAAATTTAAGCAATTAAACGTTAATATTGATTGCAACGTACTGTATCAAATAATGCTTTGCTTTGGCATCCTAGACAAATTAGTCCGTCTTACCAAAATAACAATGACGTCGACAAACTCCCAAGACGGCATCAATAATCAATTAACCGATGCCTTTGACACAAATATCGGACTATAGCAGGGAGATGGGCTGGTCCCATTGCTATTCAATTTGGTTCTGAATATGTCATCAGAAAGCTACCTGTCGATAAAGAGGTACATTACTATACAAGTTGAGCCAAGTGGTAACCTATGTGGCCGACATTAATATTTTGTTACGGTCGTTAGCAACCGGTAAAGAACTTTTCCTGGAAATCGACAGCGAAGCAAAGCTAGTAGGGCTACAAATCAATGACAATAAAACAAAGTTCATGACGCAGTCGAGAAAAAATACCTCAATTACACAAAATATCACACTTGTTGACTAAAATATCGAAAATGTGAGCAAATTTGTATATCTTAGTTCCAAAATAACGAGAACCAGTATTAAAAGAAACGAAATACGCTGAAGAATACAGGTCGCAAACAACGACGATCGTTTTGACGATTTTGAAGACCGGCTTCATAAACAGGAATACAAAGCTCCAAGTATACAAGTCTGTTATAAGACCTGTGCTATGCGACGGGTGTGAAACATGGACTCTAATCCAAGCATCCGCAAATATATTGAACGCCTTCGAGTATCGGATCCTGAGGCGAATAATCGGAGCGAAGCTAGACGGGGACCAATGACGTATTTGATACAACTATGAGCTATATAAAATTGATTGTAAAACTGGGGAAACTCCAATGGGCTGGCCACATGAATCGTATGGATGAACACCAGATACGCTAAAGGGTATCCGTTGGGACAACTGAAGGCCGGAGACCAGTGGGGAAACCGAGGAAACGCTGGTCTGACTCGTTCGACGAAGACAGTTCATTGCTGCTCGGATTGCAAAATTGGAGGACGTGGTCAATGAACCAAAACAGTTGGAGGCGCTATTTGCAGGAAGCGGAAGCCCGAGAGGGGCTGTAGCGCTACAAAGAAGAAAAAGACTAGATAGTTTTGATGAGGAAACCATATCTGACATGGGTATTCAAGTAATGCTCAAACCAACATAGTAAATAGACAGATACAAGTTTTAATAGTATATGGTGAGAAGCTTTTTAGGGTTTTGTATTAAAATACAGAACCCAATTGAAATCATGACCTGTGTCCGTCCATCTGTGTGTCGCAGCAATTTTTCTCCGAAACTATAGAAGCTACAGTTATGAGATTTTGTGGAAAGGTCACAAGTGATGACTTCTTGAAAGTTTTAGGGTAAAAATATTTTCAGAGAGTTTTAAGGGGGACCTCTCCAAATAGGGGAGGGTGTCCTTCAAAAAATGTTTTCATCAAAGGTAGCCAAGTGCGGTGTCATATGAAAGATTTTAATAAGATATTTTCAAAACAAGTTGTAAAACTATCTTATCGATGTCAAGGAGGCAGGAGAAGGGGAGACCAACCAAATTTTCGCGTACCTCTTCCCTCCGCGATTCAGCATCTTTCATCCGAAAAATCTGAAAATCAAATGGGTATAGACATTTATGAGTGCAAAAGCACAAAATATACCAGAGTCGAAATTCACTTAACTTTATTAGTAACAGTATGATTGATCAATTTAAGATTTCTTAAAATAAAATCGTAAGGGTACTTTTAGCTACAATTAAATTTGATATAAAAATGCCTATTTATAATATTTATCTGTCCTGAAAATTCCAAAAAGATCGAATAATATTTAACGAAGTTACAGCAGTTTGAGCTTTCCTGTCAGTACCTTACCTGTTGAAAGGAACTTGAACTACTTTTATTTGAATCTGTACGAAATAAAAATGGTTCGCGTGGTGAAATAGTTAGAGCGCTTGCTCCGTAAGGCAAATGTCGGTCGGTCGGTCCCTGGTTCAAATTCCGTTGGTGACAACGAGATTTGTTTCGAATGATACTTCGGACGGATTATAAACCCGTTCAGTTACGATACGTACTGGTTTAAAATCAGAACGTATCGCAGATGGGTGAACGAACATATGGCCAAAGCGAGGTACTGGCCATATCACTCTGTCTTATCTCAAAACAGAAGCCCGAAAGGGTCTGTAGAGCTAAAACAAAAATAAAAAGGTCCATTTTTCTTTTCAACGGTCGATCTTCTTGTGGCAAAGGTTTCAATGGAAATAAATTCATGAAGAAGATCAACAATATTCTCTCCGCAGTTCAAGCTATTGAACAGAAAGCATGATTTTTCTCCAAGAGCCGAACCATGTCACTTTCGCGTTGCTGAAAGCATTAATCGGCGGAACTTTCACTTTTTTGTGACGGTTTTATGAAGAGAACCAGCTAAGTCCTTATTTTTATTTTTTAAGTATTCAATAAAATTTCCTTTGCTATTATAACCTTTATCATTATTGCTTTGAACATATTCATCTATTTTTCACTGGATCGTGAAACTCTGCCCGCACCACAAAGTAATTTCCACTCTCACAACCACAACTTCTTCGCTTCCAAAAACAGAATTTCCAGTTGTTTATAAAAATTAATTACAGGAGCGGTTAAAAAAATTGTCTGATCATCCACCTCCATTTTCTGCATTCCGTCATGAATACAGTGATTAATAATACATCATACGAAATAGTTTCAAAATGAAAATCATTCCTACTCCAAACACCCTAGAGGTTACATCCCTTCTTAGACCACAGTGAATCTCTTTAAGGTGTTTTTGCCACCATTTTCAATTTGCATAAAATGTAGAGTTTGATAAAGCTAAATCCGAAGACATCAGTATTTCTTAAGTGCTTGCCCTCAAGTGCGAAAAGAGACAGGTGAGTCGCATTGATTTTGTGAATCCGGTGTAATTTAGTGAGTGATAATTTCGTTAAAACAAACACATGTACCAGAGTGGAACAGGGTGTGGCGGACCGCCCGCCTGACCAAGGAATAAGCAATAAAGAAGGACAAATGCTAGGAACCAACGAGCCCCAAGCAAAGGAGAAGAAAAAAAGCTTCAAAAGCAACATCACGGCGACATATCTAACCTTCAAATTACCACCACCTGCGCCAATGGCAAAAAATATTATAATGTCAAGCAATATGGAGACAAATCCACCCAATTAAGAGTCAATCCCACCTGTTCAGGGCACATCTAACAAATACAACCTCGATTCCAAAGAAAAAACCTTTCCGGTTGTCATGGAATACAAAATTAACGGTAAACCAGTCAAGTTAACGCTGCAGAGATTCTTTATGATTAACAAACAATCCAAATGCAATGTTACAAATATAGAACAGAACGGACTAAAGCTAAAAGTTTTCTTTGATATTCCTGAGGAAGCCAAAGAAGTGACGGAAAATAAAGTCCTAAAGGAAAAAAACATAAATGTCTTCATTCTAGGAAGTTTCACCTGCAGGGCAGATGTAATTCGAGATGTCGAATTAGATTTTGACCTGAATGAGCTAGTTGAAATTGCTAGATCCTTCAACAAGATGGGAATGCTACTGAATGACATTAAGTTAATCAACGACAAAACTTAACTGAAGAGATCCTGAAAACGCTAACAACTTTATTCCGACAAAATCAGTCAAGATAACGATCTCGGGCAATACCCTTCCCGACTTTCTAAGTATTGCATATTTAAAGTCGAATATTTTAAATTCCGACACCGACAGTGTAGAAATTGCGGCAGGTTAGGACACTCCACTACTATCTGCAAAGACAAGACACCGAAATGCAGGTCAACCGAATGCAATAGAACTTGCAACGACAGAAAATGTCTGCTATGCACCAGCAAAGAACATGTAGCCATGGACCAAACATGCCCCAAATGAGTTAAATATAAGCATGAAGTAAAAGTCAGCTCTATATAAAATGTATCCCCCAGAAAAGCACGGCCGATTATAAATAAAAATAGATACGAAGGATTTGACCTTGAAGACTTAGCTCAAATGGATTTTGCTTAATTAAAGAGGGGCAAATCGGATAAAAGAAACCCGGTAGGAGGTGACAGGAAAGTTTTAATGAAACACACATATGTAGAAAATCGTTCAAAAAAGCAACAAACCGAAAGAAAACATTTTTTCAACTGTGGAAAACTACAAACTCTCGATCAAGCCTTTAATCAACAATCCCTTGAAAACATCAGAGATTAAAAAATAGTCCACGAATTACAAAGAAACCTCTTGTCACTAGCGATGCAGGACTTTCAAAATCCTTGTCTTTGGCTGCAAAAGAACCGCAACTGAGCACTTCTGGTGCATCGATAAACTAACCTTTACAATATCACAAATCCAAAATACTCGAAATTACACCTTTCATAAATGTAATATAATTTATTTCCTAGTCTTTCATTTATAACTTAAATGTTATAAAAACTTGAGACACAACGGACTCATCACTAAAGTGGTCGATAGATTAAAAGCAAGCTACAAAAAACTGATAATATTTAAAGAAGGTCCGGTAATCCCCCCCTACCAATTTTCCTGTAAACGATATACTAACACTTCCCCAGCTAATTAATTCAACTGACCACCCCTTGAGGGACAATATTACCTATCAGTCTTGAGTCACTGAAACTACTCGACACCACTGATCCCAAAAATGGACAAGATCGCTAAACGCTGGTTAAAGTTCGGATAGGACAGACCATCCAAATTTCCACAGTTCACATACATATGTGTATTTCTGTTTTTTAAACAGGGCAGAAGGGAAAAAATGAAAATCTCGATACATCACTTAAGCAGTTTGATTAATTCTTAGTAATAAAGAAAACACTATGGTCCAGCTCCAAATGACAATGACGTCGACGACCTCCCAAGTCCGCATCAATAACCAACTCACCGATGCCTTTCACACAAATATCGGACTAAAGCAGGGAGATGGGCTGCCCCCATTGCTATTCAATTTGGCTCTGGAGTACGTCATACGGAAGCTATCTGTCGATACGCGAGGTACATTACTATACAAGTCGAGCCAAGTAGTAGCCTATGCGAATGACAACAACATTTTGTCACGGTCATTAACAACTGCCAAAGAACTCTTCCTGAAACAAGACAGCGAAGCAAAACTAGTAGGGCTACAAATCAATGAAAATGAAACAAAGCTCATGATGCAGTCGAGAAAAAAATACCTCAAGCACACAAAATATCATACTTGGCGAATACAATTTCGAAAATGTGAACGAATTTCTGTATTTAGGCTCCAAAATAATGGCAACCAGTAATGAAAGAGACGAAATACGCCGAAGAATACAGCTCACAAACAAAATATTTTTTTCCAGTTTTGACGATCATGGAGACCAGCTGCATACACAAATCTGTGAATATACAAATCTGTGATAAGACCTGTGTTATGCTATGAGTGTGAAACATGAACCCCTAACCCAAGCTTCCGCAAATATATTGACCGCCTTTGAGCGATGGGTCTTGAGGCGAATAATCGAAGCGAAGCTAGACGGGGACCAATGGCAAATGCCATACAACCATGAGCTGTATGTTAACGAGCCGGAGGTCTCAACGATTGTAAGGCTGCGAAGCTGTAATGGGCTGGACACATGAATCGTATGGACGAAAAACGGATACCGAAAAAGGTATTTGTTGGGAGAACTGAAGGCTGGAGACCAGTGGGGAAACGCTGGTCTGGCTTCAAAATTGGAGGACGCGGTCAATGGACCGAGACAGTTGGAGGCGCTATTTGCAGGGGCCGTAGTGCCACGAAGAAGAAGATGGTCCAGCTCCAACCATTCATACTTGATTTTAAATGATATTGACCGCACATTTATTGTTTGTCCTTAAGTGAAATCGTGTATCCAGCTGCCATGGGCGAAGAATTAACCACAGACAGTGGAAGGAAAAGGAGACATTTAGAAAAACCCTCTTTTGTAACAGCATGAAACAATTTTATTTCACTCTTGTTACGGAATTTTCAAGTTAATTTTGATTTTTTGGTTTGTTCTACATTCGATCTCGTAGATTATTTTTAACTGATTTATTTTTACAAATTACAATATCAACATACTTCCAAATCTATTCTAAAATATTTATTATCTGAATAATGACAATCTTCTGCTATTCGGCATCCGTCCCTCGGCATGTACAATCCCTGCTTGAATGTCCTTCATTTCGGGAAGGGTTTTAATATCACCACGTGCGGCCACGCTGGGCGGCGAAGACAATAT
Organism: Odontomyia ornata; assembly: GCA_963969285.1. Classification (NCBI taxonomy): domain Eukaryota; kingdom Metazoa; phylum Arthropoda; class Insecta; order Diptera; family Stratiomyidae; genus Odontomyia; species Odontomyia ornata. The sequence goes on from OZ017739.1 coordinate 458,167,291, forward strand.
TCGCCGAGCTATCCGCTGAATATCTTCACTGGTGACTCTTCCAATTGCGTCAATGTAGAATTTCGGTGGATTTCGTTTACCCGTTGCTAAAACTTGGCGACCAATGTCCTCGAACACAACTGGCCTGGTTTCCAAATTCATCAACAGCATCGATTGAAGTTGTGTTTTGGCCCGTCGCAATTCGTGCTCCTCTGGTTTTGTGGCCATTGTAACTAGTTCTCTTGTTATCACTTCAGCCATTTCACGAACGTTGCTTGGCGGAGCGCTGGCATGGATGCAGAACAGGCCAGTGTCTGTGTAGGCGTGATTGTATGCTGTTGCACTGAACATCCAGTGGTACCGGTTGAGAACGTTTGTGTACAATCGAGTGTACATACCTTTGCCAGGGCCTCCTGCCGAGAAAGATCCACCGCCTCCCATCATAAGATTCTGTACGCATGCGGGAATGAAGTCTTTATCTTGGTGTGAACAGCTTTCGAGCCCAATTACAATGTGCGCTAACTCGGGCAGCCCCGCCGCCGCATAAATTGGAATATCACACTGCTCCTTTCTGATACCTCCGGTATACTGAGCCAAAGAGTGGTCTACTGCGTCAGCACCACCGCCGATTATTCTTTCTGATTCCCAAATTGGTTGTTCGTCTAGGAAGTACTTCTCCGCACACTTAACCAGTTCGTTATGATCAACACCAACCCCAGCTACCACCATCCTGTCGGGAGTGTGATGGTTCTTCAGATATTTCATAAGTACGTTTCGATCAATTGCATTCAAGTTTTTATCCGGACAAATTTTTGGGAGCCCCAAAGTATTCTCTCGGTACGCGGCCGCGTGAATCATGTCCATGAGAATCGGTTCCTGCTCCGGCCTCATGCGCAGCGACTCCAGCTCGAATTGCACTGTTTGCCTAGCCATTTGCACTTCTTCGTTGGACAACGTTGGTCGCAACACCACATCAGCCAGCACCCGCATAACCGACTCAATGCCTTTACTCGACGCACTTGCTGCGTAAATGAATGTATCTCTGGAACTCTGACAGTCACAAATGCCTCCATGTTTCTCCAGCTCCTTCAGGATCAAGTCTTTATCGGAATATTTCGCTGTCGAATGAAATGCCAACTTCTCCAAAAAATGCGAGACTCCACTGGGGTAGGCTACTTCGTATCTCGGACCCGAATTGATGACAACTCCGACTGTGCAAAACTGTCCGAAATGTGATTCTGATGCGATTTTCAATCCATTGGGGAGAGTTGTGACTAAAGTCGGATTATTTCTACTTCGTGGAGTCGCATAGACAGCGTCTGGTAAATTAGGTAACGGTTCTGATAGAGGAGGAACATTGGAGTCTTGTTCTGCCGGCCGCGAGCTTGCGAGAGTTTCGCCACCGCGGACATTACTTGAGTTCAATGGTTTGTTGCCGGGCTTAAAGTCAGTCGCGAAATTTCGGATGATTTGACTTCGTCGATTTAAGAATTTATTCACTGAGCGAACAGCTCTAAATGCCATGTTTTCGGGAAAATAATAAACTGATCCCGAATAACCCCACCGCGTTGAAATCTCAGATATGACACACGATTGACAGAATGCATGTGCTACGCCATCTGAGGGAAAAATTGAGACAATGTAGGTCAGTATGTTTCGGCTTGCCAGTGTTGAACTAATAGTTGATGTTTTGTTGATGTGAACGGAGAACTTAAAGGCAATAAAGCTGCGAAATCAATCAATTCGCATCTGAAAGCAACCAATAAACGATTATAATGATTCACCCTGTTAACATTGATTGTTTGGTATGTGTTTGATTACTTGTAATATTGAAATTGTCAATGTATGAAAACAAAACACTCGATAATTTCTGTTTTCTCGAATGTCGCATTGGAATAATAGCTTTTAAAATTTTGAATTTTCCATGGAGGATCAATAATTATGAAAACAATATCATTTTTAAGATTTCAAGTAATAAAGTAGTTTCAAATGGCCAATGTAAACAGGGTAATAGTTTTGGGAACACTCCTTAATTTTAATTGAATGAATGCTAAAATAAAATAACACCTATGACTTACAGAATCTATCTATGCCCCTTCGTTGAGCCACAGTAATACAACATTAAACATATTCAGCCAACAGCTGATTTATGCCAAAGTGCCGACAGACAAGTTAAGTGCAATTTTGGTGGATGTTTGTTACGGGCGTTTTACGGTGTGTTCCTCACTGAAGTTTTGTCGTACTATTAAGCTCTACCTTTGTCGAAAGTAAATTAAGACTAATGATAAAATGTCGCGTGAGGAAAAGCAACTTGAAATGTTACTAGAATCAGTTTTGAGTCGCCTTAACGACTTGAAAATGTCCATTGGAGCAATGATACACAAACTAGAGACAGAATATGAAACAATCAATTGGCCAAGTTTTCTGGATAATTTTGCACTGATATCAAGTCATGTAAGTATTCCATTTATACGGTCATGCATTATAAATGATGATATGATTTTAAGTTGACTGGGTTGTCGAAAATTCTGGCGAAAGAGATCGGACCTCCATTGAGAAATCTGACTGTGCTGCCGTTGCATCTATCGCCGGATCGAGATGAAGCGTTATGGCAATTGACAGAGGGCCGTGTTCCGGTCTTTTCACATGATATTGTGCCAGATTATTTAAGAACAAAGCCCGAACCTGCTGCAGAGCAAAGGATGTTACAGCATGAACAAAAGGTATGTAGAGTTGATGCGTTTAAGATATCAGGTTAGAACTGAAGAAATATATCTTGATAAATGCTATAAAAACTTTTTAAAATACAGGCAAATTGTGAAGTCTATAAGCAGAATACTCACGCAGAATAGCAAGGCGCAGATTCCATTTTGATGCGATTCAATCCAGACTATTGTGAAAAATGATGGTCGTTTTGGAAATTTTTAAATAATTTTAAGTATTTAGGCTCCAATCCCATTATGTGGTAATTTAAAGGAGTACATTAAATTTCATTTGTATGTGATAAATGCTGAGAACACAAATTTCCCATATACTTTGCCTCCCCCTGGGCCGCCTGATACAAAAAATGACATTTTCAGATTCTAAACGTTCTACGCAAGGCTTTTCATACGATACCCCATTCGACTACTTTCGCTAAAAAAATTATTTTAAGGTTCACTTCGGTATAAGGGTGGAATTTGAATGCAGCTCAATTCATAATACCTTTTGCCAGAACGGATCGTCTGCTCTGCGTATATATAACAATCTGCAGAAATGGTTAAGAAAGCAAACTCACTTTTGGTATTTAAGAAAAGACTTAGGACCTGAAGATCTGCTTTTAAAGCTCAGTATCTTCGGGCATTTTTGACCGTATCGGCGAGATACTGAAGAGACAGTTACTCTGAATTTTATTAGGATGCATTGTATTATATTAAATTTATTTTTTCTCTGAAAGCTGATCATAAATTTAGACTAGATGTTCATGAAAAGATTAAGTCACATTATTTTGTGTGCCCAATTATACCGAGTATTGAACATTGTCTGGGTGGCACACTTTACGAAGCGACGAGATGTAAATGCAGATCGCACGAGCGTTGTGCGACGAAGAAAAAGTGATGGAGAGTGGTAGGAAATAGAGGTATTTAAAAAAAGTCTTCAATAAGATCTAAACTTTTAAGGAATCACCACTTCTGCTTTTTCTACAAAGTTTGAGCTCTGTAGCTACAATCGTTTCTGAGGAAATTTGTGACGCACGGACACACTACCCTTGCTATCACGAACACCGCCGATCCAGAGACTGTTCAATATGCGGTTGCACTCTGAAGCACCCCTTGTCTCTGCACCTGTGCCAACCGCTTTCAGTGACGCTTATTAAGGAGTCGTTGCCTATATTAGCTATCACCCGTACTGCAGGCTTATCGGCAGCTGCCCTGATTTGCTCGGAAAAACTCATCTAGTCTATCAGTATGCCCAGGTATTTCACTACTGGTTTGGAATCAATAAATGAATCTTCAATACAAATTTTCATCACGATTTGGATTCTTTTCTTTTTCAGGACGAACACCTTGGTCCCTCACATGGCGCATTAGCATACCTAGTCATTGCACATGATCGACTGTGTGTCCAGCGCCGTAACATGCGCATAGCCGATCAAGCGTAACTCATCTCGAACCTCAAGCCTCAGAAGCTCGTCATACGAGATATTCTACAAGCCATCCTCCACCGACATTGTGGCATAGAGCAGACTACGGTCCTTCGGATTCTTCCTCAAATTCCGCATAAGATATTTTGGTACTTGGGAAGGATTCTCCAGTGCTTCCAGAATATCCACCTACTTAGAGGAGTTGAAAGCATTTCTATGTCAAGAGTGACAATTTGTCGTGTATAACTACTAAGGAATTCTGCGCGGCGGACCGCGCTCACCACCAACCAACGATAGCGTTGATGGTAGAGCGGCCTGCTCGAAAGCCCTACTGCCGTGGAAATAGGCCTCCAGCAGCATGAATCGCGTCAGCGAGTCTTCTCCTGATGAGTTATTCGATCACCTTTCCGGCCGTTTCTAGCATACACAAAGTTTGGTATGCAGACGGCGATTCGGGATTCCCTTTCCCCGTACTGACCGGCACGAGGGTCACTTCTTTCCTGCATTCCGGGCAGTAGTATATTCCTTCACGCAGGAAAGTGTTGAACGTACTGGGCAGCAAGTCAGGGCTACAGCGATAGACCATCTGCAGTACCTCTACAGGAAAACCCCTCTGGTTCTGGGGCCTTATTTGCCTTCATACGCAAAATCGCTTCCTTCAATTCCATCTTCATAAAGATCCGCAGGAGTTTCATCGTGGACCCATTCAATAAGAGTGGGGTGTATAGGGATAAGAGTCCACACAATCTCGTCCATCTTTTTCGCCTCGTTTGTACACGGCAAACTCCGATCTTCCGCATGACCAGCTTGTAGCCCAAGCCCCATGAATTTTGCTAGCAGCTGGCCTTGCTGTTGTTAATAAGTTTGCAAAGACGCCTTCTGGCCGACTTGTATGCAGCGAGCTTTGTACATGGCTTTTCGAATTCCGTGCCCGCTGGGCCTTTAGTCGGAGCTTGTGACATTCACTTGGCTGTTCAGCTATTTCAGATGACCACCAGTACAGAAGCTTGCCATGTTCGGAACTCCAACGGGGCATGGAAGTCATGCGTGCGGACGTGATAATACTCATATTTGAGTTCACCGCGTCCGTAGCTGCTAATCCTCCACTCCGCTGCGAAGCTTCCGGTATCGACGCCCGTGTCATGAGCACACCGACAAACTTCTCGTTTTCCACCTTCCCTGTGTTCCATCCGAGATGGGAGACTGAGCATATGTACGCTGAGAAGGACCGTGGTTGATGTCATATAATGGCGATCACTGGGCTAGTGGAGAGTTCTACTCCGGTTATATACCCTTGGTACTAGGGACTCCGATGTAAATGTCACATCTGGGATGGTTCCAACGCAGTCCCAGTAGTGGAAAATAGGATACTGCCGTTATTTAGCATAACAAACCCAGTTCAGGCTGCCATGTCCAGGAATCGTTTTCCTCTAGCATCTGACAGGGGCATGTCCCTTTCAATGACTTTTGCATTGAAGTCTCTCCCAACAAGAACATGCCGTTCTGTGTTCATAACGGGGTCTTCCAAAGCGACGAGTCTGGCCTGAAAGGACAGGTAAGATACACACTGAAAACCCATACACCGAACCAACGCAAAGCCATCCCCCCGCTCGAGACTCCGCACCCGCAAATGAGCGCTGTCTCGCACCCAGATGACGGCATCTTCTTCTTCTTTGTAACACTACAGCCCCTCTCGGCCCTTCGCTTCCAGATTTATTACACCATATTTCGGTTAGGAGCAAGATTGCCGGCCATTTTTGGCATCCGGCCCGTAACGCTGATGGCAGCAAAGTTGCTCGTCGGTCGTTCTGGTTCGGCGTATTGGCGACGTCTGCTGTGGCGTCGGTTGTCTGCGATGTACGTTGTGTCGCGAGGTTGCCCGCTGCCTATTGCACAGCATCCTGAGCGTGTACTCTATATTCATCATGCGATGGCTCAGGTCTCGGACCTCAGAGGATAGGTTGTTTACCTCGCTAGGGATTCGCGGCGTCGGTGGGATGCTGTGCCGCAACTCGTCATCCTTCGTAACCGCTGCTACTGACCGCCTGGTGACCTCGTGCACATGATCAGCGATCGTTGCGAAATCAGACAGCGGGGCATCGTTGGCCAATAGCATGATCCTCGGCATGACATCGAGGCAGTTCAGCCATGTCTGCTTTAACAAAGCGTCGGACACGTTTTCGTTCGCGAGCGTGCGCATACGGTTGAGAATTTGCGACGGGCGTTGGTCTCCCAGCTCGATCTCCGAAAGGAGCTGTCAGTTTGGCCGAATCTGTGTAGACGGCAAACAGAACGTTTTTTAGGGCACCATATTTATTTTCGGATAGGGGATGCGATGCATCCGTCCTGTGTCGAGGTTTGCCACCAGCAGACTGGATTTGTGCATGTCTTATTATTCGGACAGCCCTGAAATGACGTAGAGTTATGGCCGAGAAAGATTAACTATCATCAGAAGTAGAGAAGTAAATGCCTTTTGCATTAAGTGAACTCATAAAATTCAGGATATACCTTGATTAACTTGCAAACTGCGAACCTCTCTTGAAAAAGTTGAGTTCAGAATTATTCAGAATCGACATGAATAATAGCATCACAATTAATATTTAAAGCAAGATGGTGTTAATACTTCATATATGTGTAACTATTTCGTTACTCTAAAGCTTCCACAAAATTTTTGAATGTGTTGTATATTATAGAGTTCTCAGGTGCTTTCTGCTTTGATGTACTCCGGTGTAGCATGGATTCCTCCCTCAATGTTTTACGACCACCAACCATTGGAACTATCAATCTTCATTACCCATGCTTAAGTTGGTGTAATTTAGTCTGATTTAAGAATGATGTTTGGTATGGTTCCAAATAACATTCTTTGCGTAAAGCATTGAACAGGTTATAGTTGTAGCGTGCGGCGACCTGTCGCGGGAGCAAAAGCAGAGACAACTTCAGGAGTAAGCGAAGTAGTAACACTCTTAAGGTTATCTATGTTATATTTAAGCGGTTTCTTATCCTTATCTCCATAATGCACGTTTAAGGGTTTATAATTTTATAGTGATAGTTTTGTTTCTCAATAAATGCTTTTATTGTACCAATATAATTCCAAAGGGCTTTTATTAGTGAAGCCTGAGTCAGAATAAGTGCAGTCAAAGATGTCTTCACTGTACATACTCGCATATAAATATAATGATAAAACGAATGCAAACAAATAAACTGCCTTGTAGGATCTGTAGAATAATATTCGCCCATTTCATATTAACTGTTCTGCGCTTTTAAGAATGGCAGTACTCAAAATACGCTTGCTTAAAACTAGAAGAGAAAATCTAATTTGATAAAAAAGTAAACCATGGAGGCGTTATTTTATCGTTAGATATACACTTGTATTCTTGTTGCAATATATAAAACTCTTGCTTGTATAAAGTGAAGTTTGCATGACTCTTTCTACCGCTTAGGATAAGAATTTATTGAAGAAGAAATTGAGTATGAAAAAATTAACTTAGCTTAGATGCTGAGATTTGTAATAATCGAGCAAACTGCTCGAAAACCAACATATTGCGGTTCCAAATTTCAATTGTAAATTTAAAATAATGTTCATCATTTTAATTTGCAATTGAAATCTGGACACGGCAGCCTCCTTTCTGACGGAGCCCTTCCACGATTGGATTTTCGCAATACCATGAAAAGTGGATGGGAGGCTCGTCGACTTCTTTATGAGCGTTCCCGTAAGGCGACGACGAGCAACAAACCGGGAGTCTGTTATTCACCTTCACGGCGGTCACATCGCGACGCCCAAGAGAGGGATCGTAAATAGAAAAGTTCCCGTATCCGCATAGAATTATCACTTTGCACGTCTTAAAAACCACAATAAACAAATCTCGTGAAATGTTATAAGTGCGGATATTTTTAGATAAATAGTGAGCTTTAGTGTGCCGACATATCTATTAGATTGTTTGCATGGATACATAGTTGCGAAATTAGTTTCGATTTTCACTGCCCAGCAAGTGAAAATTTCCGTAAATATTTGGATTAGCGCGTCGTGGACGTCGTCATCGTTTTCTCGGGGAGTTTTCTGTAGAACGCCACGCATGGCAAACGTCGTGAAAATCCCGCCAGCAAGAGAAAAAGGAAAGTGCAGGAATGCGCGAAAATGTGGAAATAATGGGAGTGATGAATGTTGACCCATTGATATGGTAGTTTCATTTAGTGGCAAAAAATATTCATTAAAAAGAAATATCAACCGTGACTCAATGGAAATTCGCCATTGGAAGTTTTCCGCGCGCAGTTATTCTTGTCGTCTATCAAGTGCTCCACCCTACCTACTCGTTCACGTCTGCACCGAACGCATAGTGTCGAAAAATTCACATCAATCGTAATGTGATTCAAGTGAAAAAGATGTTTCTTATATTCATCTTTTATGTGTGTGCAAATATGATGGCCCATGGTGGATTGAAAATAATCTCATTAACCCGTTTGGTATTTGATTAATACGCTAGTTACGATAAGGGCGATTACAGTGCGAGCACCGTCTGCTAAAGTGTTGTGGGTGATAAGATGAGTCCCGGGTTCGTTTGCTCTCAGAGTGGTGTCAACTAGCTGGCATCGGGCCATTAATTGTTGTAAAAATTATCAATAGTTTCCGATCGCATTACTGAGACCTCTAGGTCCGTTATGCGTATTAAGAAAATTTGAATTACGTTAGTCAAGGAACTTTCCCGCTCATGCCATTCGGTTGATTATGCGTAGAATTGGCTTAGAACATACATAAAGTCTTAAACGCAAAATTGAATCGCGAATCATCTTATGCATTGAGTCGCGCTAAATAATCAACTCATCGCGACATCGGTAGCATGGTTAGCGACCCGAGTGAATAATAAGCGCGCTCCGTGAAGCTTAGTGCGAAGGTCGTCGTGTAGTTTGTGAGAAAACGTTGAAAATGTTTGCGCCGTGGTTAACACATTCCGAGAGTAATAGCTAGTTCGATTCAGATATAAACGGTTTTTTCGTTATCTCTGGAGAATTGAGAGCAGGAAGGAAAATGTTTCTAAGAATGTTTCTTTTGGCATATGGAATGTGTTTCTCAACTTTTATTTATCGCATCTTGGCAAATACGATATTTGTGTCATAGACAGACAAACCGAGACCTAAGCACGATTCCCTGGTTGATCTCTATACGTAAACTAAAGTACGGGTAAGTCATTGAAACTTTATGAAACCATCAGTTATGGTTCCTTAGATCGTCAACAGTTAATTGGATAACCGTGGTAATTCTAGAGCTAATACATGCAATATAAACCCGGACCTTATGAAACGTGTGTTTTTATTAGGCTAAAACCAACCGATCATTCGATCGTAACACCAACAGAAGGAGAAGACTTGAAAGACCAACTCTAAGCTAAAAATAGGAATGTTAGATTAACTGTCGTTTAGTAAATTAATTGATCTTAATATCTTATCTCGTGATTGTAGAGTAAATGATTCCTTTAATTTATTTGTTAAAATTGCATTGCATTTATTCGCCGCCCTCTGTAAAATTTTCATTTGTTTTCACCGGGATAGTTTTTATATTGAATATTTCTTGTTGAACAAGACATATCCAGGTATATGAGATGCAAAATAGTCTTTAAAGGAGAAATATAATATGATAGTGAAAGTTTAGGACATCTTCATGCTAGTATGTGAGAAATTTTATTCAAATCATATAGAACAAGTAATCAAACGTTTTTTTTTTCTATGCCCAAAACATAAAGTTTAAACTTTATACACACACGCGAAAAGACTAAAGTAACGGTAGCGTTTATAATGCAATTTATATCAGGACATGTTCTTTTATATGTTTGTTGAATACTTCATATACTCTGTTTAAACCTTCTGGTGGTATTGCTACAAATTTTACTCAAGCTCTCTCTCTCGCGTGCCCTTTTATGATATAGAGCTATGTGATTCCATTGCATAACGCTTTAACATAAATTGGTTACGTTTGTATTCCTCATTTGAAGGAAAGAGTCATGCAATATACGTTTGTATGAGTTTTTCACTATAATGGGAAATACATGGGCACGTCTACGTTAGGATCTTGATCCGGTTGGAAGGGTGCGAGGGGGCACCACTTCCAACTGGATGCCCCACTCTTATTTGTGACCCATAAGTATCGTCGGTAATGACGAAGTCTCTGTAAGTCTGTCCGTTTTCTCCGGGCCCAATTTGTTCTCGGAACAAGCATTTCAACCCTTAGCAGGTTACCTCGGCCTCGGCACAAGTCGATCGGCATGTTGACCTATTTAATTCGTGAATGCGAAATTTTTTTTTGTGGTGGGTCCTTGTGCTAGGGGGAAATAACCCGCCCCACGACACCGCAATGCTAGCCTGTAGCGTATTCAGGCGTTCCCAGACAAGGTCAATCTCGGCGGATCTCAACATCTTCTTTCGCCGAAGCAGCAGACCATCGCTACAGTCCTCCACGGACATGTATCTATACCTACTATCACTACACATTAAAATTCTGTTTAAGGATTCCTGGAATCCTCTCAAGGACCCTTTGACGCAAAAAACGTTCCAAATTAAGATTCAATTGTCTCTTATGTCCGAATCCCATCAAAGTTATGTTTAAAATAGAGTAAGTTTTATTGCAGGCGAAGTACACAAAGTACAAAGGCTTTTCAAATAACATTGTAGGAGAACTATCAACACATTGAAGACTCATAGATATTTGGAGTATAATTCCTTTATTTTAGTATTTCTTATGTTTGTGAAGAAGAATCAATCATAAAGCAGATAATATATTTTTATTTAATTTAATTTTGAATTTATATATTTTTTTCAGGCAAGCAATCTTTCAGCGGATGCTGCTATGAAACAAGTGACTCAGTATAATAAAGTTGTATCGCATATTGCTGAAATGGTTAGTAAAAACCGAGAAGAATGGGAAATCGAATCATCGGCACGATCAGGTAAATTCCAACTTTTATGTGTACATGAACAGCTTTGAATTGAATGATAAAAATCTTAGGCGTGCAACAAACGAGTAGCATGACAGACACCCAAGCCTTAGTAGCTGCAGTGGGTATGGGAAAAGGTCTTAAAGTCCCCATGCCTGCATCGGTTCCAGGTGCAGCTCCTACTGGTGGTCTTATGGTGCCACCAATTCGTCCACCAACACAGATGAGTTCTGTTAGTCCGTCTGGCGTCAATCCCCTCGGCAAAGCTCCATCTTCTATTAAGACTAATATCAAATCAGCTTCACAAATACATTCATTCAATCGATAAGTACTATGTATAGTAATAATTTGGAGAATTTACGTGTAAGATCTTTTCATGTGAGAGTAGTATATTTATGAAAGTTTTTGTAAGTTTAGTAAGGTAATATATGATAATTAGTAAAAATGCAAGTTTGTCGAATAATTGTAAGATCTATTTCATTCCCTCTAAATGATTGCTTTCCCCGAATATCCTTTCCACAATCCTAATTATCTTCCAATTTAAAAAAGAATTTCAATGTAGAACAAAATAGTGTCCATAGATTAACTTTCCGTATGACGATTGTCTTCTTCGCACAGCGGCCCGTTTTATAAGGAAGAGCTTAGTTAATCAGGTACCTACGTTATCATTATCTGTTGTGTCTTACCCTTCGCAGAGCCATATTGACTATAACGAGGAAGGCTTCAAAAGTCTCCAAACTCATGCATTTGATCATATGTCTTTACTATTGTACTTCATATTTACTCACTTTAAATTTAAGTAGATATATAATATGAATTTCTCCAAAAACTCATTTTGTAAAATTTATTTTCTAACAAGTATTAGTGGCAATGCTAGTAAAAGCGTTTATTTTTTGTTCACATTTTTGGCATTTGTCTAAACATATATTCTTTTCTTCGATATTCTGCTAGTGAGAGATGTGGTGCGTTACTCTTATTCTCTTATCATTTCTTTCGTCGCATTTTCCATGATTTCTGTTAGTGGATACATTTTCCCCATCCCTCAATATTTATAAAACAATCACCCTATCATTGCATGAAAAATCAAACAAGTTGTCTTTTTTTCTATTATTTTGGTTGTAGACAAAGGCAGCTCCCCTCCTTCCGCTAACGTTATTTTCTGTTCGCGGTGTGTTTCGGTAAAGTATTATTAAAACCTAACAAAAAAACGATTTTTCGTCCTGTGTATTTAATGGAACTCCAGTAAAAATTATCGCCTATATTTCAAAGTCCATTTATCCGTTTATTGTGACTTCCAAGGATGATGTGTTAGTTGTTGTTTTGACATAAGTGCAACATTGCCAAGTTCGTAAAACGCCAGAGCAGATTGGCTAAAACGTGGAAAAGGAGTTGTTTTGATCGAGGTGAATGGAATTTAGTGGAGGGATATTTGATTTTTTGTGCAATAATATCCCAATTTGTTTGTTTATAGATTATCGACGGCGGAAAAATAGTTTAATTAAATTTTAAATAATGGCTTTTTATTCAGTACGAATTGACGATAATGGTAAAGAAATTGAAACCACTCGTCAAACCTACAGAAAGTTCTTTAACGATGCCGGCGGGGATGCTGGGAGTATAAAAGCCACCGATCAAGATAATTTTCAATCAAGACGGACATGCCGTTCACCAATCAATACATTTAAAACCGTCAGGTAAGTAAATATATAAAATACACTTGTTATAAGGTTAGGATTACAAGTGCATCCTATTTTTTTTAATACATACCCCCATTCGCTACTATTCTTTCCACTCTTTTCTTGTCGCGCACATCGGTATAAGGGGGCATCCAGTTTTTTTTTTTTTTGAATGCTTCATATTATATTGAATTGTTTTATCTCTGAGAGCTGATCATGATTTTAGAATAGATGTTCATGAAAAGGATTAGTTCACATAATTTTGTGTGTACCCCCTTATACCGATGTATTAAACATTATCTGGGTGGCACAAAGGACGAAGAGACGTAATGTGAATGCAGGTGTGCGACGAAGAAAGAGTGATCGAGAGAGTGGTAGGGAATGGAGGTATTAAAAAAAGATGTGGTCATCCCATTGATCTTTCTCATATTTCACAACTACACCGTGCTACAAATCAAAGCTGTATTTAGTTTTTCGTGACACTCCCAGAGCCATCCTATGTGGCTATCTTTGCACTATAGCTCATCTTGGGCTCTAGCTTCCTGAAGTTATGGCCTCCAAATGCGGAAGTTTATAACCCGCGTTTTGAAATCGTGGATTTGCAGCTCAACCTATACTAATAATTTGTGATATTGTTAGTGTGGATTTGGAAAACCTTTCCTTAATCCTTTGTCCTGTCGGGAAGTGCTGAACAAAGGAGGAGCTAATTGCTAGATGGTACCGGTGTTTCGCTGGTACTACATGAAGAAGCTCACTATCCATATATCTGATCCCATTGTCCATTGTTTAACCTGCCTTACTTTTTGGTCCCGTTTGGACATTTATCTGGAATGAAAGAGTCTTCGTAGGGCCATGCCTACTTTTTGTGCCTTACTGAGTATAATTTTGACATGTGCAGTATGTATGGTCGAATATCTGGCACGAAAACCAAATTGGCAATTCGGCATCAACTCATATTTCTCAATTTGAGCGGTTAATGCTTTGTTGAGTATCACTTCAAACACCTTGCTGATGTTAGACAGCAAACTGCCTCATTCAATATTTTGTGAACAATAGGGTCGTTTACCCTATCGTTTCTTACGAATTCAAAATCCTTGAATGTCATGGAGTGCCATGAATTAAGGTGGGTTTCAGTGAGAAGCATGATGTCAGGCTTTTGCTTAACAATGAGTTCAAGGAGATAGTCACGTCGATGTAGAGTAACAATGGAGTTGACGTTGATCGAGATGAGACGAACCCTATTCATGGGAATGTGACTGGATGACAAGTTATTTTGAGGTATTTGAAAGCCCTAAACACCGAAAAACAAAATTAATTTTTGTATCTTGTTTATCGATTCTCTCCGAAAAAGAATTTAGTTGCTGATGAATTTTGAGAAGCAGCTTATTATTGCCACTTACATTATTGACATTATTTACCGCATTTTCTGCTGGTCTTCTAGCGGCGAGGGCAAATCATACTCCGGGCTTGACGAAGCTCGGAGCTAAGACACTGCGGTGTAGTTGTGTTTGCTTTGAGACAAATTTTACTCTCGCATCTTGATATCGGGAGCATCCTCGATATGATACCGGGTGACCAAAAACTCCGCACTTACAGTATAATTTCTCTTTTGGCTCCGTCTGAGCCAATTTGCACTCTCCGGGAGTATGCACGTCCTTGCATTTGACGCATTGGTAATGCATGGCGTAGTTGGCAGCCGAATGTCCAAATCGTTGACACCGATAACACTGGTTGACTTCTCTTTTCTGGAGGCGCTCCCACCTCACCACTCGGAAGTTTAAGTATCTTATTTGTTGAAGAGCACTTGGACTGCTCTTATTTGAAATCTGCACTAAATAAAGTGGAAATTTTTTTTTCTACCGTCTACCTTCTTGTCGCGAACGTTTTAACGGAGATAAATTCAATTTCTGGTGCTGCTTCCTTGAGCACCTGAAGAAGATCGACGGTATCTTCTCCGCAGTCCAAGCCCTTCAACAAAAAGGTCTGATTCTTCTCACTTTTTGGGGTATAGGTGAAGTGCGGAACCTCCCCAGAATTCAGTGCATTTTTAGCTGATTTGAAATCGCCTAGTGATTTCGTTATAATTATTAATTTTTCAGTATTAAGTCTTTATCTCGAAATTGGTTTATTTATTTTCGGCTGCCAATAGCCGAACCATATCCTTTCCGCTTTGACCGAACACGTTAATTGGCGGAACTTTCTCTGTATTTTTGAAAACTTTTTGGAAGGGACTAGCAGAACTGCGAGATAGTTTCTTCTCCTTATTTTTTATTTTTTAAGTACTGAGTAAAATGAGCATCGTTATCTTGATTAGAATTACCTTCAATACATTCTTCAACGTCTATTTCTTGTTGTGGTCCGTCCAGCGCTGCATAATAGTTTGGGTTGTCGTTAGCGCCTCCAGCACTTAGTATTTCTTCTGGGATAACTTGTTTGACAGCTTACTTTGCTTTAGTTTCCTTATTGATTTACCGTTTCTGCATTTTGAGTTTTCATTCGTCTTTTGAACATATCTTCGAAGGATTTTAGTCGTAGTCTCAATCTTGATTTTCAAGTCGTAGTCGAATCACTTCTTGTTGGTTTTCAAATATTTGCGTTTTACGTCCGCTATCTGCGGAGCTTTCCTGGTTACTCGTATGTGTCCTTTTATTAACGATTGCCGCCAATTTCATATTGCTTGTCTCCCCGGTATCCCTCAATGGTGGGAAGCCGTTGGGCTCCAGCAGTCCCGAGTTAGTCTTTGGATTATTTGCTTTGCTTGATTTATCGAAGTAAAATAGTATTCGATATGATTGCGTGGGTCGATTCTTTCAACGATAAAAAGCTTTTTCCAATAAAAACAAAATTAGCTTTGCACAGACTTTTAAAAAATTTTTGAAAACTTGACAGGAGCGAATTAAAAACACGTCTGTTCGGAACGAAGGCTAGATGTAGAATGGCCTTTATGGGGTCTCTATATAAGAATGTAACCGCTTAAGATATTTATTTCACCGAAGAAAATGTCCGGCACTTTGGCGGCTGTTTTTCTTTTAAATACATTATTTTAAAATTAGAATTAAATAAATATACAAACACAATTACGATAAATGGATTATAGCATCGTCATCATTTAGGGGTAAATGGATTATATCATCCGCACTATCCAGGGGTAGCATTGATTTCTTCTAAAGTTGAGAGGGTTAAGGTAGACTCATAGATTTCGATTGGCTCCAGTGATCTTGAGCTATGAGCAGTTCTTTGAAAAACGTCTATTTTTCACTTTAATGTCGTCAGCAATGATGTTATGGCTTCCATCTTCACAAAATTTTGTGTTCGGCTGATATCCTCGTGTCAGACTAAACACTACTTTATAAGCGTGTCTTGCTAAGTTTTTATTTATAGACTTTGATCGTCTCTTTATTATCTTGTCTTATAATTCTATTTGCTACTCGTCAGAGGTTCCCGTAAATTTCACTGTTCGTTTTGGTATTTCTATCTAAATATTCTTTGTACACCTAATTTGTTTATTTAATGCATTCTCATTCACCATCAAACCAGTCGATTCTTCTGCGCCGAACTTAGTACCCAATCGATCGTTCTGCTGCAGTTTAATTGCTTCCCCGTCCTCCATTAAGAGTTCCTTGCTTCTACTTTCAAACATTTCTATAGGACGGGAACCAGATTTAAATGCCTTTGGCAAGTAACATCGAAACGTTAATTTTTCCACGTAGCCGTCCGAGACACCATTTGCTCCGCTGGATGTTCGAACGTCCAGTTTACTATTTACCTACTTCTGTTGAACGAAGACATAATCAATTTGATTGAAGGTACTGCCATCTGGTGATGCTCAAGTTACTTTATGAATGCATCGGTATGGGAAGTACGTTGAACTAATAATAATGTTTCGGGCGTTGGCCGTTATCTTTAATACTATGCTGAAGGTATCCTCCGATGGGTGTCCTCAAGTTGGAATCACCTAGTATTATTTTTATCTCTTTTTCAGGCAGTGATTCTTGGTGATTGCAGAAGGACTCCTTCATTCCTTCCTCCCTTTCTCGTTACCTTCTGTATGGATATGAACAGACATATTTTTGAAAAATTTGTTTTGGTAGCGACCTACGTATACTCTCATTTACTGGCTTGAAGTCAATAGCGCGTGATTTGAATACCTCATCCACAGTAAATGCTAATTCTTATTAGCTTCCTCCAGGCTTCTCATTTTTAAACAATGTCGTGAATTCTGCTACCAGTCCATTTTGTTTTTTTGAATTGTCAGCACATTTTGTTTGTATTAATTGATCTCTTAAAACAATATTTTACCAGCGCCAGATTTTTTGAGTAATCTGACATACCAGGATCCAATCGCGTAGCCCTTGTCTCGTTGGCGTGGTCGTTTCCATTCTTCCAATCCTTTGTTCCCATGTTTGTATGCGGGAGTATGGCGTCCCATGCTCTCCACTACCTTCGTTGCTTGAATATCCACCGAGGGCACCACGAGGAGAGGACAATGTGGTTTTACCCACCCACTTTTTTGTCGCATAAAAATTTGGGCATTTGCCTTTCACCTTCTTTCGTTTCTTCTGCTATGATTTCTGGACAATGCTCAGGACATAGGAATATATCGCGTCAGCTTATTCAAATTTTACTACAATTATTATTTTGCATGTGAATAATGAGGCAACATTTTTTAAAGATATGTGAACTCCGCTACATTCATTGAAAAGGACCATGATCCTGTGAAAAAGCAGCCACTCTCCGATCAAGAAGAAGAAGAGTCCGATGAAATCAACTCGGATACATTTGATTTTTCTGGTGATGCAAATGATCAACAATATCAAAGTCATATTGCCACGGATAAATTTAACGATTCTGTTCCTGTACTAGAATTGAATTCGAACGAATCATTTCCATCTAGCAATAATCTAACATACTCTTATCGAAGAGTTTGTGAAGTCACAAAAATAATTCAAAAGCCAGACGCTTACAAAGAATGGTTGGATGCGAAACGGTGAGAAAATGTTATTTTGAAATGCATTTACAGTTGTTACGTCGACTTAAAAGGTGTCTTGATTTTTCTTCTTTTGTTCCGTTACAGAACAGCTCTAATGTATCAACGTGAGATGAAAATGAAACACAAACAACAAGAAGATAAGGCTAAGGAGGAGCGCAAGCGGTTAGCTGAAGAAAAATTCAATGAATGGTTGGCTCGTAAAGCCAAAGACAAAGCGATGGAAAAAGCTAAGCTGAAATCACAATCGCAAACACAATCACAATCGCATTCACAACCAGAACAGAAAAAAGACTCAAATACCGACATTAGCTGCCATACACTCCGATCAACAAAATCTGGACCAGAATCGAACTTTCAAGCATGGCTCGAGCAAAAGAAGCAGAGAGAGAAAATGCAAAAAGAAATGCTTAACCAGGAACTGAAGCGAGAAGAAGAATTGAAGTTGAGACGCAAACAAGAAGCTGCCCATGTATATGAGAGTTGGTTGAAAACGGCACCGCAGAAACCGAAACCGGTTCCTCTTAATCAAGGATTGTTCACATTAAAAGGTACTATTTCACAAATCTATGTGAACCCAATACCTTGGGTCTCTACCAATCCTGACGACAATTCTAAATCAATATAGAAGGGAAGACATGCACAATTTTATGTAGGACACCTTTTGGCTTTTAACATTCACACTTTACACGTTTTTCAATTAGAATATTTCAGTTGTAATCAGTGTAAGACTAGATACTACAATATTACACTAAGGTGTATTTATTTTTTAAATACTTGTGGGAGATTTGCTTAAAAATATACTTAAATTAGTCGACACTATATTAGTGTACGTTTGAAATTAATTGGCATTTTTATTTCTTTTTCTATTCAAAATTTATTTATTGTTATTGACTGAGGCATACAAACATTGAAAGACTGACGGCCAAACAACAGGTGACCAATTCTGACTATACACCAGCAGCTCGTTTCTGTAATTTTAAGTGACAAAATTATCGAAAGTGAAAAAGATGTTACTTATGTATCTCACATTGGAAAATTAAGTGTTTCTATAACACACAGTAAGAACTGAAAATATTTTTCTCGTGAGGTCATTTTAGCTAATTGAATACACAAATATTACTGCTATATAGTGGCTTTAATTATGACGAATTATTTATGCATAGAAATTTTTGTCATACATTGTATGTACATTTGAAAAAATATAATATATAATACTAATCGTTATAAATTTTAAAAGAATATAAAGCAAATTCCAAACAATAACAATAAAAAACTTAATGGCCCAAATGGCTCTCTAAATTTATACGTTATCATTAATCACATTTAAAAAAAAAAAACTATAGCAAATTCAAATCAATGAAGATTATTACATATTATTTCATTCAATTGGAAAAAGGAGAAAAAACCAACCAACACTATCCTAAAATTATTTATAATCTTAACACAACAGTGAACTTTAATCCTACACCTAATATGCTTTAACTTAATTCTAATAAAATGAAATCAAAAACTTTATCTTATACTAAAAAAATTCTATAACAATGTTCCTAACCTAAGCGTTTAACCTTAACTCTAACCTAATATAATTACCATAACATATACCTAATTTTAACCTAATATTTAACAAAAATGGACAACAACACTAAATGTAGCAATGATGAGCTGAAACTCAAAAAACTAAATAAAGAAAAACACAAAAAAACTGGAAATAAACACGAATAATTTAGACATTGTCATTCAGCCACCAATACCTAGATTGCTCCGTCTCAGCTCGATCAGCTTCAACGAATCTAGCAAATGAGTATCTCCATTGGAATTGTTGGTCTCGTGAACTCAAATTCGGAGGATATTTTATCTTCTTATCGGTGGCCCGTCGATCTACGAGTATGTGAAATATAACTGGGACGCCGTCAGAATCACGATTAAAATTCTCAAATTCTATTCAATTCTCTAGGCTAGGAGATTATGAGAAGTTATTTTTTCATCGAGAAAGACAAAAATCTTATATCCTTAACATAACTCCAGTAATTGTATTATTGGGATATAGATTTTTTGCTGCGTACTGTTCGGAAGTTCATTTACCCAAAAGCGAATGTTTATTATTGTAGATAGAATGCACCAATTGGAATATGTACATCTCGTATACGTCCGAAGGAAAACAGACGCGAAAGAAATTTGGGAGACATTATCGGTATTTCAGCAACTGTACACCTTGTTCGATAATTTCTTCGAGATCACGAACGATGACGCCCAATTCCCATTGTTATTGCTGCATCATCAAAAATTTACACCACAAAATTTAGACCACAGAAGCCGCAGAAAAATCAGTGACAGCAAAAATCAGTACCAGGCTCTTGCTCGGCGAATAAAAAAGAGAACGAAAAACAAGCGTGTTTATATTGCAAGCAAACCGGTCATCTCATTGCTGATTGCTGAAAACGCATGGTTGCTGAACAAAAAAACAGAAAAATAGCAAACCAGGTTCTTTCTTCGCAATGGGTTTAGCAGTCAATGCAGACTTCGCTTCTGACGCGGGTTTCGGATTCCGACAGCACTTCGTTACGTTCGAGAAGTTTCTAATCCCGCAACGTATTCAGAGAGCTGGCAAAGACATTATCCGGGAATCAGGAAAAATTAACATTGAGACACGAGTAGGTGAAAGATGGTCGCCTGCGACTTTGAATGACATTTGATACGTACCCGAGGCTCTCTATCACCCTTTCTCTAGTAGACAGGGGAAATTAGACGAGACGATGAACAAGTCATAGCTAAAAAGCTCGTCGGCCATGTGTACACCATGGATATTCGTATTTGCATTCCGGATGCACCAGTGGAATCTAGCCTCGCTACAACAGAAGAAATCGCCAAGCCTGGCACGACCGCTTGGACCATCAAGGCAAACGTCATGTGCGCGATGTGGTGTTCCCTGTCGGCATATCGGTCGTGTTCGGACACTGCGTCATTTTGTGATGGTTGCGTTATCGGTAAATCACACCGTAAACCGTTCCACTTGCATCGAGATGAATTGATTAATTCTGATGAACATTGGCTAATGCCGATTGATTCGATTAATGGTTTTCGATATTATGTGGCCTTTAAAGATGACTATTCTCGATACATTCGCATATTCTTCATGAAAGAATAAGTTGCTCTCCATTTGGAAACATTCCTGAACGAGTGCAACATTGCGGCCTATATGGTCAACGTTTTTCGTTCGGGCTGTGGTACTGAGTTTGAATGTGCTGCGGTGTTGATTGCTACAAAAACGAGGCATCGAATACCAGAATAAGCCAATAGACACGTCGTCGAACTGGCTCATTCAATGTTCTCCGTCAACAAACTATCGAAAACATTTTGGGCTCACGCATGTGATCCGGCAGTATTTTTGATTAATCGCACGAGGAAGTCAAGTGTTCTAGGTAAACCACCACTTGAGTTATGGACTGGAAAGGCATTTAACAGTTTTGACTTCTTACGAATCTTTGGATTTTGATACGGTATGGTTAGATGGACTTATTTTTAAACTCCTTCAGGACAAGTTCCCCAGACACCTTGTCGCCATGATGTGTAATATGTTATACGGGAAATCGTTTGTTGTAACTGATGGAAATCTGACAACAATGCGCGAGTTCAAGGTCTTGAATGGTCTACAGCAGGGAACAGTTACTGCGCCTCTTCTCTTCTCAATCTTCATTCGCAAGCTATTGAACGGCTTTGATTTTAACGTCTCGCCAACGCGATCATTGGTAGCGTTTGCTGATGATCTGATCATCTATACGGCAGACCGAAAAGCTACAATAGTTCAGAGCAATCTCCAAAAAATGTTCAATGATGTACAGCTGTACACTGACAATTGGCGAATGAAAATCAATGCGCAGAAGTGTGAAACAATCTTGTTTCGGACAACGCTGCATGGGGTCAGTCAAGACCTGAAACGTAATTGGAAAGATTTCCACATCATGGCTGGTGAGAGTAGTCTAGAACGGGTTCCACATAAATCCTGTGTTCGATACCTCGGTGTTTATCTCGATCAGTATCTGTACTATACTGAACATGTGAAAATCATGCTCAGTAAGGCACTTAAAGTAGTCATGGCCCTTCGAAAGCTCTTTCATTCCAGATACATTGATCAAAAGGTCAAAATTATCTGTTACAAGACCCTGGTTAGACCAGTTTTGACATATGGATGTCAAATCTGGTACAACCAGAGCGCTAGTACTATGGAAAAATTAAGAGTTTTCGAAAGGAAATGTCTTCGTGCATGTACTGGTTTGTACCGAAAGCCTGAGACGGATTGGAAACATTATATATCGAATAGAAGAATTTATCAAACTGCTGAAGTGACGAGGGTCGATATCTTCATATTGAGACTTCTTCGGAATCATATCGCAAGATCTGTGACTGTGAGTGAAAACCCTTGGATTTCACAGCCGTTCCACCCTACAGACGGGTATATAGCGACTTGCCTCGCTACTCATTCCTCCAGAAGCATTCGTGTATTTGGACATGAATCGATATGTTTTTGATTCTGATGGCGTCCCAGTCATATATCACATATATCGACGGGCCACCGATAAGAAGATAAAATATCCTCCTAATTTGAGTTCACGAGACCAACGATTTCAATGGAGGTACTCATTTGCTAGATTCGTTGAAGCTGATCGAGTTGAGACGGCGCAATCCAGGTATTGGTGGCTGAATGACAATGTCTAAATTATTCGTGTTTATTTTCAGTTTTGGTGCTCTTCGTTATTTAGTTTTTGAGTTTCAGCTCATTATTGCTGCATTTAGTGTTGTTGTTTATTTTTGTTAAAAATTAGGTATAGGTTAGGTATATGTAATGTTTACTATATTCCGTTAGAGATAAGATAAAACACTTAGGTTAGGAACATTGTTATTGATTTTTTTAGTATAAGTTAAAGTTTTTGATTGTATTTTATTAGAAATAAGTTACAACATATTAGGTGTAGGATCAAAGTTTCACTGTTGTGTTTTGATTATAAATAATTTTAGGATAGTGTTGGTTGGTTTTTTCTCCTTTTTCCAATTAAATTTTAAAAATATGTAATAATCGTAATTAATTGAATTTGCTATAGTTTTTTTTTTGATGATATGAGTTAACGATAACGTACAAATTTAGAGAGCCATTTGGGCCATTAAGTTTTTTGATTGTTATTGTTTGGAATTTGCTTTATATTCTTTTAAAATTTATAACGATTAGTATTAAATAAAGCGCTTTTGACTTTGACTTTGACGAATCTTTGGATCGGAATACTATGTAAATATCCCTAAGAAGTTTCGCTCGAAATTCGACGAAAAGGCAGTTCTCGGACATTTCGTTGAAGACGTGTATGACAAAGACGGCTACAAAGTTTCAGTACCATCAAAGCATCATTTGGTGAAAACGCGAGACGTGGATACCTGTCCAGAAAAGCTATGCACTACGAACGGCGGCATTGAATTTGAACTTCAACACAGTGAGGAGTCTTGTGAAGATGAGGCTAGTCAAGACGGGAAAGTTGACCACATCTCTGACGGTAACCCGGAATTTGTCAATAGCTGGCAGCGATACCCCGGAAGAGGGTTTAGCAACTCAGCGTCCGGTACGAGCGATTCGACAACAGGTGAAACTTGATGACTGCAAACTGGGCTATAATGCTCGCCGTTACTAGCCAAACTATGCAATGGCATATCTGACAGAAGCATTCAGATGGATCTAGAGCCAGATAACTATCACAAAGTTATGAAGAGTAGACACGGACAAGCGGATGATTGCAATGAAGGAATAAATCTTGGCTTTTGAGAAGAACGATACGTGGGGCTTAGTACCATTGCCGCCGGGTAAGCGCACCGTCGATAATTGTTTGGTATTTCGAGAAAAATACAAACCTGATGGTTCGAGTGGTCGATATCGATTTCGGCCAGTTATTCACGATGCGTTCCGGGGGGCAATTCGAGGCTGGTGTGCGCATTTCACATATATACGTGGAGAATGTTTTGCAACGTTTCGGCATGAATACCCCTTCTCAAAAACAACTGGACGTATCATCCACTGATCCTCTCGACCGCTCCGTTCCCTACCGATCAGCGGTAGGTTATCTGTTGTATTTGACCTGTGCTACTCGCTCCGATCTAGCGTATGCCATTTCAAAACTTGATCGATCAATAGCAGAACCTAGTATGCTAAACTGTCCGACTGGGCTTCTGTCGAGCGCATACTCAGATACTTGCGTGGTGCCTCTGATGTGGGACTTTTCTACACTTCGACTGGCACTACCACTGAAATAAATGTTTTCTCTTTAGTTTTCGTCCAAGTTTACAGACGAACAATCAACCAGATAACAGACAAAGGACTTAATAGTCCCGAACCAACTTTTCGCACGCCTACAAAAAGAAGATTCCCACCATTCAATCCTCAAAACTCAAGGTGCCACCGAGTAGCCGAATCGGATTTCCCCAACAAGAACAGGAAAGGCCCGACGGGAGTTAAAAATCAGAAAAAACTTAAATTTTGATCCCAGCATCAAAGGTCTAATATCTATGATCAATCCAACGATATACGATTAAAATCCTTCGCTGTAAAGGTATAATTAAGAGTGTAAGCTGTCAAACAACAATGTTGATATTCAATTGCTATTGTGATTGCGTGTTTTTTTAGCATATGTGCTTGTTAGCTAGCATTGCGGAAGTGGTAGGCTACAAAAAGTCTATTCAAATATACTTATGATGGAAGCAATCCGAAGTAAAAGACTATTCTCTAAAAAAAATTCTAGTTGAAAGGTCTTGTCATAAGAATATTTGAATCGAGTTTTTTTTTGCAGTTTACCACTTTCGCAATGCTAGTTAATAAGCACATACATATGTATACGCTGTCATGAGCGAAAACTTGTCAGCTGAGCTCGGCTGTTTTACAACTGGCCGGTTCGTCGGCGATTCTGTCCAGCACGGACTAGCTGAAAATTAAAATTTCACTCGATGTTGTAATTTCTCAGCTTCTTGCGCTGACTCAGTGTTAGGCATTTTTTTACCAAGCAAGGTCATTGCCATCTTGATACTAACAGTCAGACTGCCACCTGGAAACGATTCACGTCTAGTACTCGTAGCACTAAAGTAACAGTTGACAGTCCCTATGGTTGGATATTTTCACCTATGAGAAAATATAAATTTTAACGTGGAAGAAGGTTGCTTTAAAAAGTGAAATTTCGGTAAATAGTTTGATTCTCTAGGCTAATTTAGTTTCTTTTCTTGCAGAGATATTGGAAAAATCACCTCGGAAGGTTAGAGTTGTGTTCTAAACGTACAAAACACTAACTTTCAAGGCGGTAACTCTGGCTTAAATAAATTTTAATTAAGTTCGTCAAAAGTTCGGTCGGGATAATCAAATATTACAATTCTTTTCTGTAACGGCCAACTTGCATCGTATGCTCTAGTTATGCCTTTACATCAAGATCAGCAACACTTGTCATATAGTCCAGATACTACCCAACGTGCACGTTCCGCATATAAGTAATAATTCTTATCTCTCCCGCAACATTATAATTACAATCTATGCATAAATCTTTTTGGGAATATTACGATTGCATATTAAACCAGGATATGATATTCGATACTAACTTTGAGTTTCGAAATAAACAAAATCTTTTACTTGATATAAATCGATATCAAATGATCTTTGACTTGATATTGATTGCAAATAATAAAATCTCAAAAGTAAAAACTCGCATATAGGACACATTGATAAGAAACCTGTAAGAGATAATCTTGTGAATTGAAATACAATTAGTCTTCGATGACGCGCGATACGAATCTCATCACTTGTGTTAATAAAAGAAAATTTATCATAAAATATCATCTTTTATCCAAAATACTTAACTCTGTGATTCATATATAGTACTTGGAAAAATAGATTTTCTCACGACTCATGCTTTAACACATATTTTGAACTTTCTATTTTCCCTATTATATTTTGAGAGTTAATGACTATCTAATACATTCATAAGTTACCATTACAGTCGTTTGCTGATACCTAATGGCGTTCGACAATCTGCTTAAATATTTAAGTATTTATTCCTTATAAAACCATTATATGATTACATGTACAAAGTATCTTTTCAGATTTAGAATCCAGTATAAAAAATTGATTGTATAATTAAAAAAATAAAACCATTGTTTACAAATACTGGATATTTTCATACTGCCATCTCCATTTTAATTGTAGGATGGGGATTATAGTCCTTAATTTCGAAGTCATCGAATGTAAAATCTTCGATGCGTTCTACTGTCCGCTTAATAAACAATTTCGGGAAAGGTTTCGGTGTCCTTAGTAATTGTTCTTTCAAAGGTTCAGTATGGTTCAGATAAACGTGTGCATCTCCCAGAGTGTGAACAAAGTCACCTGGCTTTAATCCTGTAACATGCGCTATCATATACGTCAGAAGAGCATAGCTGGCAATATTAAATGGCACACCCAATCCCATATCTGCTGAACGCTGATACATTTGACAAGATAACTCTCCATTAGCAACGTAAAACTGAACAAGGCAATGACAGGGTGGCAGAGCCATTTTAGGAATATCAATTGGATTCCATGCCGTCATTATAATACGTCGATCGTTTGGATTGGTTTTAATTCTTTCAATTACTTCATTTAATTGATCTATCCCTTTTCCAGAGTAGTCATCTTTGCATGTTTTGTATTCTGCTCCAATATGTCGCCATTGGAAACCATAAACTGGACCCAAATCGCCTTCCTCACGATCGGTGAATCCACATTTGTCGAGAAATTCCCGAGTGCTGTTACCATCCCATATATGAATGTTTTTGTCCTGTAGGGCCTTAGCATTTGTGTCGCCGCGAATAAACCATATCAATTCTTCAGCAACGCCTCGCCAAAACACTCTTTTGGTAGTGAGTAATGGAAATATATCATTCCGCAGATTGTAGCGCATTTGACCACCAAAGATTGAAAGAGTGCCGACACCAGTTCGGTCTGATCTTTTAACTCCTGCGAAATAAACCAAATTGATCTGTTTAGAGGCAGTTGAAGAAGACCAAAGAAAGCGATACGGGCAAACTCGCTGCAGTTTAAATGTATAGAATGCATAGCATAAAACAAGTGCAATTCATTTTGGAAAATATGAATTTCACATTACTATTAAACTTAATACCGAAAATATTGAAAGTGATGCAAAACTCCAAAATTACACAAAGTAAGCCAATGCATATTACTCACCTTTTGAGATGATTGTCGATATCAACTCTAAATACTGATATTCATCATGCTTTTCTTCGTTTTTGTTATGACCGTTCTGTACATTCGCTTCCATTCTTTGAAATTTGAATAGATTTCTGTCAAGGATATAAGATAATTTGAAAAATTCGGTTGTCACTTTATGCAAATTGGCGGCAATTTTGACAATTCACGGATAAATATTTTTGTTTGTGACAGCGGATAAAAGTCGGATAGAATTATTGTGAACCATCAAATTTGACCTATTTGGTGGTTTGCGAATTACGGGACTTTGTAACTATCATGTTGTAGCGAATAGACGTGTTTTGTTTTACAGTCAAATTTTCTCAGCTTTTGAACTTAATAATTCAGCATTTCTATTTATTTATTGCTTGATTTTTGCTCCAATTTTTCAATGATTATTAAAAACAGAACTTTCAAACGGCAAAGGGAGACTTTCCTGTTGGAAAGTGCAAGCCGGAGTTTCAAGAAGGGTGACCTAGAATCACCCTATGAGACAGCCCGTCCTATTGGAATGTGGTATTTGGCGTTGAATTTTAAGAAGAGAAGAAAAATTCAACATACAATAAACTCAAAAAACAAGAGTAACAAGGGAAGAGGTATAAATGTTTTTCAATATTCTATCTGGGGTCGGGTAGATTAAAACAAGACCCCAAATTAAAATTCAAAAGTTCTGAACAGGTCATTGTTTAAGGAGTTTGTGGATAATGAACTTAAGTCTATTAAATACTATGAATAAAATTGACGAGAATAAAGAAATAATAATGGAAGTTGCCGATGGTACTGTTGCATCTTTTTCCCCAGTGATACTATGGATCCAAATTCAATCATTTATAAATTAGCTTGGAAAAATTAATTACAAAAATAAATAATATTAACTTTAAAATCCCAGTAAACTCAAATAATGTAAATTCAAGTAATGTAAATAGGTTTTCAGCATTTGCTAATAATCACCCTGAGTATACTAGTTCTATACTAACCAAACCATCGTGGTTACCTCCAATTTTTATAAATAATAAATCTGCAATAAATTTACAGTCTTTTTTTAAAATATTTCCAGAAACGAAATATTGGGTGAGTTCACGATCAAACTCTTTTCATAAAGTTTTAATTAATAATTCTAACGCATATGATGCGCTCATGTATCTTATGAAAGAAAAAAAAGCAGAGCACATTCTTTTACCCCTCCTGAAAGGCACTGGCCCACTTTAATAATTAAAGGTCTAAGTGCACTTTCCTCTATAGAAGAAATTAAGTATAATATATTGTAATATGCATACTCCTGATATTGGAGATTTTGATTTCTTAAATGTTTCTACTGCCTGGTCTCGTAGTAATGGGATTAGGTTGAACATTTTTCGAGTTGTTGTAAGTTCTGAAACTAATATTTCGAAAATATAAGAAAAAGATTCATTTTGAATTATAAAATTACTTACGAGAAACACAAACGAAGAGACTTAACTCAGTGCTACCGACGCCGGCGTTTTGGACGTGTGGCCATGAACTGTGGATACGAAAGCAGGTGTGTGGCATGTGGTTTGGAATATATTGATGTTATTTGTCCAAGGAAAAATATCGATAAAAATTTATGAGTCCCCTCTATACGTTCTGTATTTTGCGTGCTGTGCTCATCCAATGTACATCCTGCAAATTATTCTGGCAGTTCAGAACAAATAAATTTCAAAGAAAAAATTGCTGAAATACGTGCAACTAAACCGAGCTCTACTGGATTTGTCCCACCTATTGATAATAGTAATTTTCCAGCTTTAACTATAAGAATAATGATTTACTATTTTCTGCCTTATCCAGAAACCCTATTAGATTATCCTATTTTGCAATTACCAAAACCTTACCCCCTACGTATGGCAACATAGATAACAATATCCAGGAAAATTGTATTGCCACATTAAATCGAGAATCCCTTCTTCATTTCGAGCTCATAAAAAAACCAAAGAGCTCTTACTATCTTATAACCTTTTGAACTCTGATGACCGACCAGAAGCCCTTTTTAATTTTTCCATTAATATTGCGAGTAGTAAATAATTTAAAAATCAGCGCATTAAATATAAATTATCTTCAATCACATGATAAAAGAATTGCTTTGCAGTTAATTCGTGATCAGTACCTTCCAGATCTTGTTTTTTTTGAACGAGCCTCGCCTGCATGCAAGACATAAGCCATTATTTAAAAATTACACAATTCTTCGCAATGATGCTGGTAGAAGTGCAGCTATTCTTGCACATTTAAAACTTTTGGTTTTCCAAATTATATGCAATATTTATTTATTTATTCTCTTTCTTATATAATTGCTACATTACATATGCGAACACATGGTGGCCACATTAGAAAACTACTTGTGGGTTCTTTATATTTAGGCTTTCTCTTTATCC
Organism: Odontomyia ornata; assembly: GCA_963969285.1. Classification (NCBI taxonomy): domain Eukaryota; kingdom Metazoa; phylum Arthropoda; class Insecta; order Diptera; family Stratiomyidae; genus Odontomyia; species Odontomyia ornata. The sequence goes on from OZ017739.1 coordinate 458,196,622, forward strand.
CTCACCTTGACTTCTTGCTGAATACCTCTGATGAAGTTGGCGGTTTTTTATGGTGTGGAAATTTAAATAAATAAATAAAATTGGCTAACATCAGGTAATACCTCCTCTTTATCTATTATTAATATAGGTGTCCCCTCTTTTCCAAATCGTAACTCATTTTTAGATAACTTTTTAGTTTCATCGTCATTTATTAGCGCTAGTTATGATGCTTCTCTTTTTCGGCTCCTTCTGATCATCATGCTCTCTTTTTGCCTTTGCGTCTTTAAGATCATTATCCAATAACCCCTAGCAACTCTCTAATACGTTTTTTGATAAATGTTATCTGGACACATTTTGATATTTACCTTTCTGATCTATTGGAAGGTATTTTTTTGATAATCGAATAGTAAATAGTAAGCAAATTGATACCTCTATTCAATTTCTTTGTAGTAGTGTTTCTGAATGTTTGAATACTTTCGCTCCTGCTAAAAAATTCTTTAATTCTAACTATCACATTTTTTCCCAATCAACTCTTCACCTCATCCATGTTAGAAATTTATGGCAACAAAAATTAAAAAGATTATTTGTTATAATGATGCAGCCTATTCGATTCGCGTATTTTTAATAGAGAATACATTTCTTCCTTAAATTGAGGGTATTGACGCCAGCAAAATAGGCTGAAATAACGATGAAGTTATTGCCACTTTGAAGTGGCAATAACTCCGTCGCTATTTCAGCCTATATTGCAGGCATTAATACCCTCAAATTTAAGGAGGGTCGTGGGATTAGATCACATAATTCTATAACATAAATTGGTCGGGTATATATTTCTCATTTGATGGGAAAGTTCATGCAAATTATGTTTGTATGAGTTTTCCACTCAAATGTGAAATATATGGCCACGTCTACGTTTGGATCTTGATCCGGTTGGAAGGGTGCAAGGGGGCACCTACTCCTTCTAGATGCCCCACTCTTATTTGTGGGCCATAAGAATCGTCGGGTAACGACAAAGTCCCCTTAAGTCCGTCTGTCTTCCCCAGGTCCATTTTGTCCTTTTCGTCAGCAATTTCTATTGCAATATTCTATTGATTTCGGTCGACCTTTATTTAACCCCAGGAATTCGTGGATGCGAAATTTTTTTGTTGTGGGTCCTTGGGCTGCGGGAAAGAACCCGCCCCACAACACCACAACGCTAGCCTGCCAGCGCATTCACGCATCCCCAGACAAGACCAATCTCAGCCGACCCCAACATCTTCTTCCGCTGAGGTAGCAGATCATCGCTGCAGTTCTACACGGACATTTATATACCTACCTTCACTACACATATTTGTTTGAAACTGGGGTATTTTTTTTTGACTTGGCCAGATATTAAGTCCTAATATTGCAATATTAGGGTTATATAACTGATGTTTGTTTTCATTTGTTGTCTTAGATTTAATACAAATTACAAAAACTATAAAAGTAATAGCGTCATTTGTTTGTGGTAATTGTTTTATAAGTGCATAAAAACTATTGGTACTACTTGAAGATTTTTAGGGACAAAAATATTAGCTATCTACCAAATTATTCTTAAAAAAGACGTTAAGACAATTAATTTGGCAATAATACCTTTTGCAGTGGACAAACCATTGAAAAACCTTTCACTTCACTTTGAGTTCTGCCAAATGAAATGTCCTTGTCAAGAAATGATTGTTGCGCAGGTTCGAGCAATGATGATTTTCATAGGAAGAGTAGGAAGTTTAGTCCCTATGGAAGCTTGAATAAGAATTTCCACACGGTGCAGGATGATTTTTAATAATACCTTTGCGGATTTTGTTTTGATTCCTATATAATTGAGCATTTATCTCCTTCGATCCTCTCATGCCATGATAGACAAAAGAAAACAAAAATACAATTCGAATGTATAATTAGTGATTCACTGCCTGAGAGTTAACTTTTACCAATTCGAATTATAAATGTTTGCAATCCGTGGTCTTAACACCACTAAGTTTCATTTAAAAATAAGTATATTCGGGCACCCTCATATATACGCAGATACATGCTTCCGGCATCTGACGACTGAGCAATCACGCATTACCAAAATCACAATGGTTTTATAATAAAATTGAAGGCTAGTTATAGTGATGAACTCCAGCAAATGCTTCACTCTAATACATGTACTTGGCAAGGTTATACAATTATGGTTGACTCTCGCTAATTGCGTTGCTGTGCCATGATTGATTTTGAAAAATCCCTACCCTCATCCAAAACTACAGTACGAACCACTCATCGCAATGCAAGAAACTGAAGCGAGTTTGGGGCTAACGCCGTAAAAAAAAATTCACGAGACGTTTATGTCGATTTATTTCATTAGTCAAGCATACCAATCCAATCACGTGGACATCAATAAACGCGTTTCGGCTTCCTAGTTGACGACTTCGAACATGACCGCTTCCAGCTAAGGACTTCTCCGAATGATATTCTACAGCAAAATCGAGTTAAAAGCGATCACCCATCAGTTCTCGTTGAAAGCGCGACTGTGACTACGATGTGTTACCTCATGCCTCCATTTACGTCAAGACTCACCGAATTTGAAGAGCTTTTTGCAAAGAAACTTTATAGGGTTCCGTCAAAAGTTTCCAATGAATTTGCCCCGCAGTGCTGCTGCACTTCAATTTCGGTATTCCTGTCTTAATCGCAGCAACCATAGTACAGCACATCAATCGGCAAATGTAATTTAGTTAATTAAATGCGGACGCAGGTTATCGATTTTTCTCCAAACTTCCATTATTTAATTTCAGTCAAGCTCACATCATTCTCACGATCGAAATTCATCAACAAATAATCTGTATCGTCAAATATCCTCCCAAAACAGATATTCCTTCTCTCAGTAAAGCACTTTGCTATCCACAAAATGATTTCACTTTCCCGTTGTGAAACGAAACGCCATTACAAAAACGAAATCGCTGCGAAGTAGCAAGGGGTCAAGGAACTGGCATATACCATGATCTTCATTTGAATTTCGCTCGAGATTTTCCACACTCGAAAGTAAATACATGGTTTTCATTTATTTACTATCATTACAACGACAATGAAGATGGATCATGACGAGGAAGTGACTCTCTTCGCCCATTTTCACGCGTCCTGGGTTCCGCTCTTGATCGCAGTTTCCATTTTCATACTTTTTTCTATTCCCCAGCTATATTCAATGGCAGGTTACGGGTCTTTTTGGGACCGGTTTTCTTTGTCGGGTCGGGCATTTTTGGGACCTCGTTTCAATGCATCATCGGGAGGGCTCTCGCTTGAAAACATGCACTTGAGAATACGGCTCGAATGAGGAAAACAATTTTAAGATACGAGTAACGAATGCATTCTACACTGAATTCATATGAATGCATTTTATTTGAAATTTTAGTGGAAGAAAAGGAACACATTTTGTTGAAGTCATGTTAATGGGTAGGTATTTTGGGGAAAATTTTGAATCTTCCAAGGGAACATCATTACTGAACTGCTCAAAACACTATCAAGTAATCTACGACTTTATCAAAAGGAATTCGGAGGCAACCACAAATTCAACTTAGAATAGATTTCACGAGGATGTCGAGATCCTTTATGCGGAACGGAAGACAAATGGAACCGCAAATTTTCACTTTCAAAGGGGTGATCCTGATCACTGCACGCAGTAAACCAATCAATTTTAACGACCCACATGTACATTTTATAAACTTTAAAACGATTTTGGAATCTAATATATTCTAATTTCCAAAATATTCCCGACTTTAAAACACTGCCAAGAAGTATGGCAATCGGTTTTCGCGTCTTCCCCGTGGCGTGGTCCAAGTCAAACTCCACGATCCGTCCCAAACTTGTCTTTCTCAAGTAGCGGCTGTAAGTCGACTCTCGATCCGTCCCAGAAATTCCCGACCTTTCTTCTTTCCATTACTGTGTACACGGTAAAATCGCATCAGCTGCTCACTCAACCGCGTGCGATTGCCTTCGGTCCTGTAATACACCGTTGGGGTGCACTAAATCAATGTTTCCATGTTCAAAATTTTAATTGGCAGCAGCCCGGCTTGGGCTGCTGCGCCATAGTTGATGAAAATTCCTGTCTTCAAATAAATTGAGATTTGTGAGGCATTAACGATTTTTCACAATTGAATCGCATTTTCTAGCACGAAAATATATAAAAGTAATTATTAAACCAAGTAAAAGGGCCACACAAAGTTCACATGATTTCATTTGGCATTTCTATGTCATTTTATTCGCCAAAACTGGCAAAAAAGACAAATTTGTTGCGTTAAGTAAGAAATTTTTCAAAATTTTATCAAGAACATGTTGGCCAAATTTGTTTCGATTTTCAATATTTTAGGGAAACGTAGTCTGTGTGGTCTCTTGGTTAGAGCATGAACGAATAAGCCGAAGGTCCCAGGTTCAAGTCTCGTTGAGAATAACGTGATTTAGTTCAGGGGATTTTTCGGACAGACTACTAGTGTTCACTCAGTGGTGATATGTACTGATTTAATCAGATCATATCGTAGCAGAGTAGGCACACGGAAGCATGGTACTGACCACACCAACTTCCGAAAAAATCAATACGGTCATGAAAATGAGTTACTCTAAGTATATCTAAGCGAAGGCCCGAGAGGGGCTGTAGTGCTACAAAGAAGAAGAAGAAGGAATACGATAGCTAGATTTAATATAATTTGCAAGAGATTTTATAAAAATCACTTCATTTGAAGTAATTTAGGGGTTGTCAATAGGTATGGAAAGTCTTGTGTTTTTAATTTTAATGTGTATGAAAACTACAAAACTTAAACCATTTACTCTGGTGTGAACGAAGTATAAGGCGCTATTGATTTCGAAATAAAAAGACTTTGCAAACGCTAGTCAATTGTTTCATTTCGCTCAAGCTGACGTAGGTATTCTACACTTGCTAAAACGCCTCAGCTAAATCCAATTCCTCATGGCGTTTTCCACCAGCAATAATTTCGTCAATTTAAAAAATCAAGTAAATTGCTGAAGAATCTTTTCGAACATTTAAAATCCCCGGTAAGTTTACATGGTAGACCTTCTTATTTTTAAACTGACTACTTCTTCATAAACATCAACTACACGCTCCTCAGTGTTACTTTTAGAAGCACATTCACTTCATAATGCCATACATCTTTTGGCAATGAGTAGAAAGTTGAAATTAGTTCAATTGCGTTAACTCTATAATAATGAAAACATTTTCAGTGTCTAGCAGCGAGAACTAGCATTTATTTAATGTACACACTAGTATAAGCACAACATTCATTATCATAAATTCAATATGTTCAGCACCTTTAATAAATACATTCGCCGAGCATGTCACACTCGCCCTCTTCGAGAGGTCTCATCCAAAAGGGATTGTAATTTTGACACGATTCCCGATGAATGGGAATTTGAATTCGAACTGGTGTGATAGGTGCTCCTTCCCAATTATATCCTTCAAAGCGAAAACCATCTGATTTATTACACTGCATGCTTAACGGCTCCTGGACATACATGGTGTAAAGCTCATCTATTCTAGGCTTGGTCCAATGAATGCTTCTGTAGTTTTCCGATCGGGCTCCATCGATACGAACCTTTCGTTGATGTTCCTTCCTGAAGGCGAATACGGCAATGATGTAGAATGTAGATGTAGAATTTCAAGGAAATTTAACACATGTTACTATACCTAAGTACCACTTACTTTCTCATGTAGGTGAAATAGTCGGCAAGAGTTTTCTCTGACACGGAGCTCTTGCAAACCTCCAATTTAGTAGCCGGGTAATAGTGGATATAATTCACACACATTTCATCACTTATAGAGAAGCCTCCAAGAGTTGCATTCTCGTAGCCCAGAGTGTTGTAGTAACAAGTCGTAACCAATGCGTCGCCCTACAGTTACAATGAATTTCAAACTGCTGTATACTCGTATATAAACTATTGTGGGAGGGATTGTACTTACTGGGAGAACTTTTGGTTTGTATCGTAAATTCCGTATTTCCTGGAAGTGATGGGAATAGTAGTCGTCACGGTTGACTTCCCTCAGTTCCTCGCTATTGCGAAAATGTCGAGTCATAATACGCACTCCTCGCAAATGCGTGTGTAATTGCGACCCGAAAATTGTGATGCCAGACTTTGGAAGTGCCTAAAGTGAAAGTAATTAAATTGCACTTAAAGCCTATTTGGAAATGAAAATTGTAGCTGAATGTGTTGATTCAATTTTACGCTATGAATCCATTTCACTTGTCAGTGCACTTACCACTTCTGTGCATTCAGATATACAGTAACCACTTAATGGGCATCCCATCACTCCCGGTGGGATAGCCATTTTATCAGTGTATTCTAATCCGAGTTCCATTACTGCAGCATCGAATTTACGCAACGTTGATACCATTTTTATTCGCATTCCAGAACTATCAACTTGACCTTCAATCAGTTCAGGATTATTAAAGTGAACTTCCAACCGAACATAAGGATTATAGTCTGGACCGCCGACTGGAAGTCCAGTTTCTTCAGGATAGGTAAATGTGCTAGCTCCCATAGCCCATAGCGAAATGACTTTGGAACAAACTTTTGCCTCTTGAGGCAATTCATCACAATCGCCATTGTAAAGAGGTATTTCTACCTCAGGACCCGTGTCACAATGAAATACTTCCATATGATGCACAAGTCCTGGTGTTTCAATAATCGGTTCAAATTGGACAATATGATGTTTAGTTTTAACGAAATCCTCGAGCTTTTGAACATGGCACCAGTATGTGGTTTCCTTATTTGGAACGTTGACCTTCTCCAGTAAGACTTCTGTCACCTTTAAATCGCTGAAAATAATTAAAGTTTGTAAATGAAATAATGCTTTTAAATACCAAAGAATTTTTTACGTTTCAGGAATCAAAATTTTATCGGCTCGCAATATTTGAACCATTCGCATTCCACTATCATGTTTCTCCAATTTAGGAAGAAGTAGCTCATCATTCTCAAATCCCAGGTTACGTGTTCCCCTTGCCCACAAAATGTACATTGTTCCTTCCTTAAACGTATAAAGGGTTAGTTCAAATTTTTAACAGGTATATAGTACATTATTACATGCATCCTCAAATCCAACGCATCGCAAGTGTCGAATTTTCGTCTGAACGCTATTGAATTGTCATCCACTTTGATAAGAACACAGTCCTGTTGATAATCTTTTCGAATGAATTTTCCATCGGCACTTATATATGTATCAGTCACAATATTGAAAAAGTTATTTTGGTATTCAAAGAAGCATATATCTGAGTTTCCAATTTCACCACGCTTGGAAAATCCCAAAGAAAACCATTTGTAATCCGGTGAAAATGCGTTTTGTATGTGAAACAGAACCTCTTTCTTGTACCAATCGACTAGCCAACTCAATTTGATCTCATTTTGGTCAAGCAATAAGTTGTGAAGTTTTGTGTCGGAGAGTCCTTAAAAATTAAAAGAAAAATTTTTTTAAGAAAGTATTATATCAGTTTCTTGGATGAAAATGATATATGTTAGCTCAGTTGAAGTATAATTACCGTTCAGAAATATTTTTTGAAGATGGAGTTAATAACAATTATTCTTCAAATTCTGCCATGAAGAAGAATTAAGAACTTATAGTTGCCAAAATTTTAAAATCTTCTTATTCTCTTGCGAGTTACTATTGTCCGCGTCAATACAAATGACATCATCCAAAACAATAACAACAAACACCTTCAAATAAATCAAATCAATCACATTATCCAAAACAATCATTTTTGAATCGTCATGATCATGTTAGATCAATATTTAGGAAGTACGAGTATAAAATTGAAGCTGGACAACCAAATTTAATGCGTTAACATAGAGGCTAGAGCAAACCCAGATGATGGTAGTCAAGATTCCAGATCTTATTATAACTACCGACTATAGATCATCTAGAAGTGTAAAAGTACCAAAATTTATGGGAGTATCTACAAAACACGGTTGGTTTACCACTTGAATGAGTAACACCAGGTAACCGGATTAATTCTTGCTCTTAGGAGTGCAACAGTTGAGACTCTTCCAATTATCCCCATTGAATTGTACTCAAACAGTGCTGCTGGGAAAAATAAAACGAAGCTCATGACGCAGGTGAGGAAATACAGTATCGAAAATGTTGGTGAATTTGTGTATTGAGGCGCCAAAATAACGAAAACGGGTAATGAAAGAGACGAAATACGCCGAAGAATACAGCTCGCAAACAAAATATTTTATTTAGTTTTGACGATCTAGAAGACCAACTACATACACAACAAAGCTCCAAGTATACAAATCTGTGATAAGACCTGTGTTATGCTATGGGTGTGAAACATGCACCCTAACCCAAGCATCCGCAAATACGAGTATATTGAACGCCTTTGAGCGAGGGGTCCTGAGGCGAATAATCGAAGCGAAGCTTGACGGGGGCCAATGGTGAATTCGATACAACTATGAGCTGTATGCAATTTTTGACGAGCCTGAGGTCTCAACGACTGTAAAACTGCGGAAGCTATAATGGGCAGGCCACATGATTCGCTGTAGTGAGAAGAAGAAGAAAAAGTGCTGCTGGGATAAATGGGTGTGATATGTTGTAAGGAGGCGCTTACCTTAATCAAATATATAAGTCACAGCTTCCGCAAAATTATATGCGGAAGTCAGTTGAAACTCTAAAGTAGTTAGTATAGACTATCGAAGATTTGGCACTTACGAGTACGTAGCTTACGATCCAGAACATCCCGATGATGTAGCGATGGAGCTCTTCATTATTGCATTACATGACTGGAAATCACAATAGACTGTTGAATCTGAAAAATAGCAAATGGTGAAGGACGTGTTGGTATATGGTTTAAACTTTGCAAGTAGCCAAATAAGTTATTCACTACGCAGCCCGAGTTCGAGCGTTAGCGACATATGACTGGAAGCGAGTTCGTGGGGGTTCACAAAGACTAACTTTAAAGCCCAGAAGTAATTTTCCAAACCAAGGAAGTGGAAGACATGTAAGAGCCAACTTTTTCAAACAGCGGATGGCTAGGAAAATATACGTCCAAAAAACTACCATCATCGTGTCAAGACTACATAAGTAGAGGCGGAATTATGTCTTCCGGGATAAGTTATAGGGAACATTGTACTTAAACTATTATTGTGCAACCAAAATCATACTATAGGCTCTTTCAATAAGGGCGCTCGAACTTTGTGAGCAGCCATTTTGTTAAAACAATATCTGCCAAGTTAATTATAAATCATTCATTAGTGAATTGCAAATCAAAATGCAAGGTTATAGTGTTGAACAGTGTGTGCAAGTAGTTAAAGGTTATTACATTCACCACGAGCGGTTTGAGGGCATGGTTATCTCGCGTAGTGACGACGGAAATTGGCCACTGAGATCGTGTGATTTAACGCATTTGGACCGCCTTTAGGGCTATCTCAAATCACAGGTCCATGCAAATTAACCGCAAACAGTCGATGCCCTCAGGGTCAACATTTTAAACGTCATCCAACTCATTCAGCCAGCCTTGTGCGACAAAGTAGTCGAAAATTGGACCTCCCGAATACACGCCATCAAACAAAGCCACGGCGGGTACTTGGGTGACATAATATTTTGAAAAAAAAACGTGAATATCTCGCACACAACGCTTACGTTTAAAGTTTGAGCGTCCTTATTGAAAGACCCTGTATAATTAAATTTAGTGAGGTGTCATTCACTTCACAGGAGCAGTACATTTTTGTTACAAACTACTATGAGAGAAACTGCACCCATCCGAGGATAAGTCCGCCATCTTCAACATAGATTTTTCGTCATTAGCATTATGGATGACAGCCCAGGAATGGACTTCTTAGAACTGCATGGGTCAACGTTGGATTTTGGTTGGCAAGCATTGAAATGGTGAAATTTCGATGTGCTGATAGATAGTATCTGATCGAGCCAATGACGATACCAGCGCTGCGCAGTTTGAAGCTTTGTAGAGCCAGCAGAAATGAACCCATGCTGGTTGAGGTCACAAGCATTAAACCTGGAGTTATAACTTAGAATTGCCAGCTTGCTTCAACTGTATCACTATTGTGAAAACGAAAGCAACCAATACTCAGATAGAATAAGATAATGGGTGAAATCTGAAATTTAGTGTCACGGATATTAACAACAACTTAATTGCTATCGGCAAGCAAGCCTTAATCATCAAGTGTCTATAATAGAAGCTTTCTGCATAGATCTCGATGATCAAGGGTAAACAAATATAGTAGCTTATTTAATGAACACATAAGAAGTAAAGCCAGCTCGACACGCAAATAGACGATTTCCTTTAGTTAAATAATAGGTCGCGAGAGCAATAATTTCAGAAATGAAAAAAAACACGGTGTTTTTCAGCCATTTGTGAGTCTAGGGGCCTCAGCCACAGTTCTGGTAAAGGAGAAGGATGGGAGCAGTCACTTTTGTGTAGACTGTAAGCAGCTTATGTCACAAAGAAAGACAGTAATTTGATCTACTCATCGATGACATCATGAATATCATGACAGTACAAAGTAGTGCCATTTTTTACTTTCAAATCGAAAAAATTGTTCATTTTTTGAAACAAAAATCAAGTTTTTGACACACTCTTGAGTGCAACAAGAGTTCAAAGTCTCCTCTGAAGGAGGAACATGAACGGATACATATGTCATGGCTACAGAGCATCCATGATGTCTGGACATTTTTGGAAATGGTAACACACCATTCCCGCTTTGTAGCCAACTCATCGTTATTAAGTCACCCATTACGTCAACTTTTACAAAAGGGTAGGAAGTTCTTCTCGTCATCAAGATGTGAATCATCGTTCAGCAAATTCAAAGGAGAAATAGTGAGTGATCCGATCCTGCCTTTTGAGCTAGCTTGCAATGAAAGCCCTCATGGTATCGCTGGCGTACATTCCCACATAGTGAACAATGAAGACCGGCCAATTGCGTCTGCATCCAAGGCAGAAGAAAACTATTCCCAGCTCAATTGAGAAGCTTTGGCAACTTTATTCACTGTGAACATTTTTACCAGCATCTCTTGGCACTTCCATTTAAATCAACAAGTCTATTATATATTTTAACAAAACTTGAAAATTCTACGAATGACTTCAGTTTGGCTACTCAGATATGCTGCGTTCCTATCAGGGTTCGACTATAAAGTCTCTTTCAAGAAAGGAATTGACAACGCTAATGTAGGCTGTCTATCTTATTCCTCCATCATATCAGTACCAAGAACAGATAAGTATATAAATGACAAAGTACAAAGTATATATATTAGAAGCAAACCGGCTAAGATATCGAAACAAAAAATGCGTTCAGTATGCATCTGTCCAGAACTACCCACCAAACCCCCACTCCGTCCTAGGCAAGAACCAGATAACAATTGGCACCGCATACAAATCGACTACGCTGAACCGATAAAGGGCTACCACTTCTTAATTAAAATGGACGCAAAATCAAAATGGGTTGAAAATGAAATTTGTTCCTTAGCACCGACATCAGTTTTGACCATTGAACTGTCATCTGACGTTTTTTCAATGCGCGTCTACCCGGAAGTGACTGTATGGGACAACCCAATAATATTTAACAGTAATGAGTTCACATAATTCAGTAAATCATGTGGTATTTTGTAGAAATTGATTGCCCCAGAGCATCCGACAATTAATGGATTAACCGATAAAATGCTTCTAAGAAACGACACACGAGCCAATGATGACATGATCATAGATATAAATTACAATAAAACGACGAATTGACCAATTGTAGCCGACAGGTCAGATGACATTAAGGATCCGACATCAATACACTGCGCACTGGTGATAAAACTTAAACTAGGGAGATAAAAAATGAACACACATGCAGAGCAAACTTCTTCGATGAATCAAGAAGTCCATTACCAGAATCAGAGTATGGACATGCTGAGGAAAGCGGGCCAGAGCCGATCATCGAATGTGCAGCTTAACCACCTATTTAGGCTAAAGATTCGCTGCCACCAGCCCCAGCCATCGCGAGCTCAACAGAGAGACTCAGCGGGTTAGAAGCTGTACACTGCTCTACAGGGATCGAGGACAAACCCAATTCCTGAGTGCGTGTGTGTGATTTTTTTAGGAGAAAATGAATTTTCAAGAAGCTTGCCGGTTTAGTGTTTTTAACTATTTAGTACTGCAATTTCTTAAGTTGGATTTAAGTTAGTTTTTTCAAGTTATGAATTTCACGCTTTTTTGACCATGTACCTTTTGGTGACCGAGATAAAATACAATATTATTGAAAATAACTAAAATTATGGGAAAGTAGGAATGAAAATGTAGTTTTGTCTAATTGTGAATTTTATAGGCAATAAAACTTTTGGAAACTTTTTTGCTGCAAAATTTGGTTTAAGGTTTTCTCCCATTTCGGGAAATATTATCACACATAAGGATCGCATCACTTTGAGAAGTACAGCATGGTGTTAGCAAATTCGATCCTTGTTGTTTTGAAGAAATCAGCAGAAGCTTTAATGAGATTGATCCCAATTCTGAATTTCTCTAATGAGGCGTTAATTTTCTCAGGCAGTATACATATAAGACCATAATAAACAGTCGTGAAAGAATTTCCTCATCTTTGCTAACCCAAGGGTAATGATCTTTGCTACCCCAAGTAATGAAACTGATTCCATGAAAACCGTATATTTAAAAATTATTCTACAACTCTGCCATCCCCTTCAAAGTGGTCCTCTTGGGCAGCTATACAATGATTTCAGCGCGTTTTCCATGCTTCGTAACATTTCTGGAACGCTTCGACTGGGATGTCCGCGAGTACCCTTGTAACGGCCGCCTGGATGTCCGTAATCGACTCAAAATGGGTTCCTTTGACCACCGGTTTTGTTCTAAGGAACAAGAAAAGTCACAGGGTGACATATCGGGCAAATAAGGCGGCTGTTGTAGCACGACGATCCCTTTAGAGGCCAATTTCTGGGACACGCTGAGGGCGGTGTGGCACGGCGTGTTGTTTTCATCCCAAAATCGTCGGTTAAAATTTGTCTGACTGTTTCACGGTTCATACCCAGTTCCGAGGCCAACATTCGAACTGTTAAACACCGATCTCCACGGATTAGGGCACGCACACGCTGCGCATTCGCTACGCGCCTCGTTTTCTACGCTTTCACGCCCCTCCTTAAACTCTTTATGCCATCGAAACTTCTGGACACGACTAAGAGCACTATTACCATACAGTTTTACAATTTTAGCGTACGTTCCAGAAGCTAGAGCAATGATAAATATATCAATGAAGAGGGGCAGGATGCGACGAAGGGGAAGGGAATTTCAATGTCGCAGGTTTACCTCAAGCGCGGCACTAAAATTAGTCTCATTACTTAATTGTCACACCTTGTAATCAGATAAAATAAAGATAGCAATGAAGCACTCGATATCATCTGCTGTAGTTTCAAACGAGTGATTTCCTATTTGTGCTGCATAGTTTGTAAACATTTTCTCCAAGTGATCCAATACAGGGTGCGGCAGCATAACTTCCTTTTTTGAAAAAAGGAAGTTATGCTGCCGCACCCTGTATACATTAGATGGGTTAGATGGGTAATTAGCGAATGGGTTCTTGGTTAGCAAATAAACTCTGCTGCCGAGTCTTATTATTTTTTATTACATCGTACTACATCTTTTAAAATACAGGGTGCGGCAGCATAACTTCCTTTTTTGAAAAAAGGAAGTTATGCTGCCGCACCCTGTATTTCACTATCAAAGAAAAATTTGAAACACTGAACAGCATCTGATGGTATGCTATTTTGCTGAGATTCGATGAACAACTTAAAATTTTTTTTTTCATTGAGACGTGTTTAACTTTTTGGAGTTTTGAGTCTTTGCTGATTTGATAATCATCTTGTTTGAATTATATCTTTTTCCTAAAACCTTTTTTCCAAAATCTAATGAGTTGATTCACTAGAAACGGTTTTTTTATTACAGCACATCAAATAAATTTTTGAAAAAGCATATGTAGTTTCGGAGATGGACGAAGGTAAAGTTTGCCTAAAATAGCAATTTTAGTGGGGGCTGCGCCTTAGGGACTCTGGTTCGATATTTATAGTTGTGCCACTTCTCCTTACCTTCCGTAATAGTCACTCTCAGCTCAGCCATGGACGAAAATTGCTTACCGGAAAGATTGTTAAGTGACCTCTCTTCATCACCACGGTCCTCCTCGGTCTCAGCCCCATCTTTAGGAGGCAACATAAAAACATCAGCTGCTGTGAAATCATCTCTTTCTTCAAGAATTTCTTCTGCTGTCAAACTTCTGAAAAAAAAACTTGTGAGACATATATCAGAATCTAATTTAGAAACCAATAAGTTGCAGAAGAAAACTGCAAGGTCAATTTATCTTCACCTAAAATGGAAATGAGTATTGGATCTTTGGCCTGGTGTTCCCAAATGGAAACAACGTACTTTATGACATAGCAATTAACCCTAACCGTAACCATTATTGCATTATTAGGTTGTATATAAAAAATTCATTGGTGATGGAGAAAAACTACTACATATTAGTAAAAACAAGTATAGCAAATAACTTTATTCGCACCTTTTTGAGTTCATGTTGCCACAAAAGATATTGTGTAACTTCAAAAGCTAAAACATTCACTCGGAGTTAACATCGATACAACACTGATTGCTTGTTTTGTTCTCTGATGTGTCTAGTTTTCAGTAAAAATACACAAATACAATAATAAAGGGATTGGTATCATTCTATAAAATCAAAACTAATAAGAAAAATGTTTCAATTTTGTTAAGACCGGGAAAAGAAGAATTAAAATTATAGTTTGGGTTCCCCTTTGCCTTTGTCGGTAATGTAAAGTATTTTAGTGCGTGTAGGGCCTTCTTTCCCGTGGATATTTATGGTGAACATTTGTTACTAGAAAAACTGCATATAAATTTTTGAAAGCTTTAAAACTAGCATGCAGCATGGAAACCACAGAAAAAAGGAAATAATTGTAAAAGCTCAACTGGAAGTATTAATAGATTAGAATTCATGTTGAACTCTTCAAACCTAGCAATTGCTAGGCAACACTTCGCTTAATCAACATAAACATTATTTAATTTCAAGGGCGATCGCAATTAAAATATGTAATAACAATGAGTATCTCTGTCATTGAATGATAATTATTGGAATACAAACATCTATTTTGCCTACATATCCCACAAACAATAAAAAATAGTATTTTACAATAAATCTCATTATTTGCACGAAGTTGTTCTAGATAAGAAAATGTGTTTTATTCTAGGTAAAAAAGATGTCATGCACGATTCTTACAAGTAGTCACTAATTGAGTAACCCCCTTCAGAAGAATTCATCATGCATCTAAATTGAACATTAATTATTCAGATCATTCATTCCACCACTTGCACATTTTCCCATAATTTTCTATGCTTCTATCAGAAAATTTTTAATTAATCTTTAAACAAGCTCCATTGAGTATCTGCATCTCTATACCATTATTCAACAGAATCTGTTGAGCCTAGTTCAATGGAATCCCAATTGTGCATTTGTGAGCAACACTTCGCTCTCCAGAATGTCTGATTGGAATCCTTTTAATACCGTCGATATCTTTCTAATGAATGTCAGCTTAACATCCTTTTTGGTCGCCACACATTTTTCACCCATTTGATTGCGCTGCAGAACGACGAGAAGGAGGGAGGATAGAGCCTTCTACCTCCAAGCATTTTTTGTATCCTAGCAATCCTAACTATGCAGGCAACAACGTCACTCATAAAGTTTCGATAGAGCATGGGGAAGACCGCAGACGTTTGTGGTGTCACAGTTCAGCATTCCTTGAATTCCAGCACGATTGCCGGTCACATGATGATAATATCTTGAATGATGGCGAGAACTTTAAACTCGACGTACGTTAACTATGCTAGCGTGTTGATGACATGGGCGAAGAATCTCAATTAATTCGTCTTTAGACTGTTGGGAGTTCGCAAAGATTTCCAATTTTGCATAATGAGATGAAACGGCGCTTCGACATCATTATGAAGATGCCGCTTTGCGTGATATCTGCAGAAAATATAAGAAGACTTGGGTCAAAGTAGATGCAAATTCCACTTAACTTGTGATTTTGTAGATTGCAGAAATGATGTGCATCAAAAGTTAAAGCATCACACCTAGAATTAATTTCCGTATATATATCTATGCAAGGTCACCTTTTGCCAATGTGCATTTATCGTCCTTTAATTTCCGCAAATACTTTTCATGCTTTCGTTCTATCTCAAATCCGAACTTTATTTTTATACGGAAACCTACGAGTAGCTCCAGACGAGCCCAATATGATACTCTATTTTGATAGGATAAGGTTCATCCGTTCTGAATCAAAGCTAAGATTCATTCTGGATTTGGTTTGCACATTTTGATGATTTCTTCTATTGGGATATTTCGTACATCTCGATGAAATTTTTGTATTATCCTTGGAAGCGTGACTTCCTACGATATGCTATATTAATCTTTCTATGTTAACGTGTGACCCGTTTTTCAAGCCGAATGGAATCCATTATGAAAAATGTGTCACTTCCTCTCAATATCCTTCAATCCCTTCCTTACAAGAGCAAATACCAAACAATCATCTAAGACCGATGACCAAATAATCGAATTAAGATACTCGTAGCTCCCAACACTTTCTCGATACTTACATCACTTCTTCAAAGAGGATACTAACAATTAACTCGGAAGTGGCGAAATTGCATTCGTGACTGGCTCACAAATCGTCCACAATCGGCCACTACACTATGCAACTGTATTATCCCTCCGACGTTGTTAGTCGGTTGATAACTAATTTACCGATTGAAGGCAAACATTAACGGGTTTCTAGGTACTACGAGAGCTTCTATCCTGAATGAATGGAATATCAGAAATCCAGTGAATTCTACAGTACTACAGTGTAGCGTGAAGGTTCACAT
The DNA here is from genome assembly GCA_963969285.1 of Odontomyia ornata. Taxonomy (NCBI): domain Eukaryota; kingdom Metazoa; phylum Arthropoda; class Insecta; order Diptera; family Stratiomyidae; genus Odontomyia; species Odontomyia ornata. Next base: position 458,213,502 of record OZ017739.1, read on the forward strand.
AGAAGATGGAAAAGAGAAATCGAAATGTGGTCTAGTAAAGGATAAACACTCCCATTTCTAAAACGTAATTCAATTTTGCTTCCAATCTCAAATCACTCGAAGCGACTGTCCCTCGAGTACTTTTGTTAGGTGATGTACACAGTGGAATTCTATTAAATTTTAATCACGGTGTACTTTGCTCCATTAAAGGTGATAGAAATCGTATGGAGGACAACAGGTCGCATGGAATGACGATTGATTGGGTCGGAGGGAATGCAATTTTTGAAATACATATGTTGCGGTTGAGGCAGACAATGGATGTAACTCAAACACTAACAGTCATGGAAATTTGAAAATATGGGATTTTGTGGCCATCTATTTATTGCCCGGGGTTAAAAAATAAACTTGGGAGTATGGGTAAATGGAAGTGTATTGCGAAAGGTCAAATCGAGTAAGACCGAGTCATGTTCCTCTCACAAATTGCCATGAACATTATGCAGACGCAAGCACTTCAATTAAATGTACATATACATATGTGTGTCAGATATTGGAAATCCTGACTAGGACATTTATGTAAGCACTCGTTTCAGGATGTAAGTAATGCGGCCATGAGATTTGAGATTACTTCACTTTTTCTTTTTCGCACTATACAATTAAAGCATCTTTAGACATCTGGAAATTCGTGAAGTGATCCAAAGAGACTGTTGGTGGTGCTAGTGTGTCTATGTAAGTTTAAGCTTTTGATAATTGCAATATCTTCGTTACTCAAGATCTGCAATTTTCTAAAAATTTCGGGAAACAAAGGGTAACTCTACCACAAACAATCGTAATACAATAGTTGCAAGTATGTATTTTTAAATTAACCACCGTAATCTTTGATGAAAGTGCTTTGAACCCTAGCCAGGGCTCAAAACAATTTTTCTAGCTGCATAAATCGTTAAATTGAGTAATGCGCTCATTACATATATAAACAAGTTGATCTGCCTGTAGTTCGCTCCTGTGAGAAGGGTTTGATACTCAACCTATGAAATGCAATTATATACATACGAGGGTCATTCAACAAGTTCTTAGCCTCACCCCCGATGGCGCTGCTATTACAAAAGAGTTTTTCCATCGTGCAGTACATTCTTTTAGTAGCCTACTGTCAAAGTTTCAGTCAACTCCCTTCATTAGTTTTGTTGAATGTACCACACGATGGTAAAACTCTTTTGTAATAGCAGCACCATCGGGCGGTGAGGCTAAGTACTTGTTGAATGACCCTCGTATGTAACTAATTACATAAGTGCATCATCTTTTACTCTTATTCGGGAGCTAGCATAGTAAAAATCATTCAGTGTTCAGATCTCAAAGAAATTTGATTTATTCATCTTTTTTTCTAGAAAACCCGTCTTTCCTGAAGTTCGTATTTGTCTTTCCTAAAGTTTTTAAGAAGATCCAATCAATAAAGTAGCAATAGAGTAGGAAACCCACGTATTGTTGTTGTGTGATATATGAAAATTCAAATGGTAATACAGCTAGATTCTAAGTAAAATTACAGGATAGAGAGTATTATATTGAACTATCATTGAATTTAAGGGTGCCTCTCCGGGTTTCTTGGCAAAAATGTGAAATTCATAGATCTTACTAGTATTAACAAAGGTGAGGAAATTTTGACTTCTGAGGGATTTTTAGTTGTTGGGCTCATAAAGAATTGTCTCCTTGATTTGTTTCAGATTTTTTGGTTAACATGAGTCCATATGCGGGGGAGGAGAGGGAGACATAATTTTCTCGTGTTCTTTCGCTTCCCCTGCCTACCCCATTATCGATGAAAAGAACCCATCAAGACCTTTCATTTGATACCCTACTCGACTATCTTCAGTGAAAAAGTTTTAATGGGGTTACATCCTTATCCGGGAAGACCCCCTTAAAATCCTATGAATTTTTTTTCAACTTCTGAGCTGTTCACGAGATTTGATGACTTTAGCTTCTGTAGTTCCTGAGAAAATTTGCTGTGACACACTAACTGACGATCGAACGGGCAGGTACCGATTTGAATAGGATCTTTTAAAAAACTTATTTTTAAAAATCGTCCAAAAACAAATTTTCCGTACTTATTGATTTCCTCAGGTACATATAATAAATACGTACACATAGAAGGTAAGTTTGGCATTTGACCCAAATGCACCATGCTGCTTTGGGTATTATCAATTGCTTGTTATGTTTTCGTTCAAAAGAAGTGTTTGTATGTGACCATACTGCCTCATGTATTTTAAGATCTTGGGGTCACTTGAATTATTTTTTCAAACCTTACTTTCCATGTGCATCTATTTCATCTGGGTTACTGGGGTGAGCCCTTTAAAACCTTTGAAATTTTCGATCATACCTAAACTTTAGAGTGACCACCCCCTTTGCCGCAAAGTAGCTTCTATCGTTTCTGAAAAAGCTTGCTGTGATGCATAGATAGGCAACCGGTTGAATGTGTGGAACATAGTATACTCAACTAGTAACCACACTCCATCAACCCTCCGGAAAAATTCGAACACAAGCATAACAGATAGCCATAAATCTTCGGTAGCAGGTAGGTAGGTAAATCCTGATGCGAGGATTGGCGCGAATATAAACATATGCTTCGATGAAAGATTTCAGGATTACCATATCTCAAAAAATCAATAACTATGCAGAAAAACAAATTCGTTCCATGCAATCTTTTAGTTGTTTATTAGGATGTGGCAGCACTCCAATGTTCTGAAATGCGTAAAAGAACACGTGCGTCGGAATTTTTATTTGCATTTTGCTTTGTTTCTTGAGCGCGCCAAACATGGGATCAGCTCTCATGCCCCGGATCATCTGACGTGCCCCTGAGAAAATTCAAAAAGTGTGCAACACAGGGTAAATGAAAGGTGTGGGTACTAGTTGAGTATACTATGGTGTGGAACGACAGACAAATCTGCGGGCGTAAAAGCAAACAGACAAGATTTAAAACTATTAGATCTTTTTAACCGACTTCCAAAGGAAAGAGGGTTATCAATTCATCACGCATATTTATTTTGTTGTTGCTTTTTTTTATGTATGTTCACGCATAACTTTAAACGGAGATAGATAAAAGAGTCCTGTTTTTAGCAAATGATACATCTTTCTTCCTGTTTGGTCTCATTTAAAGGATGATAAATTCAAGTAACGGTAAAGGACTTTTACCGTTGAAACTGAAAAATTTCCTTCTTTCACCCCGATTTTTCAGCATAACTGATCGACGCGTGTAAAGATTTTGACTGTAGGGGTTTCACAGAACACATTGATCTAAAGTGTGTCAGTATAGAATTGTAATCCTTTCATGGACCCTGGAGATATTAACAGTTCACTATGATACTTTGATGTCAAGAAATTGAATTTAAATGATCTTTCGTACGAAAAGTACCAATTATTTGGCACTCTTCAAGGATTTGGTGGATGATGGGTAATAAAAAAGATCAGTATCCTTAATTTTCTGCATAAACCGTACATTTTAACCGATCATTTCCACCGGGAATAACCACTTAATTAATTCTAAATGCAGCATAAATACAATTCAAATGTACTTAGAAAGAAAATTTCAGGATGCTTTTTTCTTCCACATTCATTCTTTGCTTACTGATGAACTTAGTAAAGGATCCTTCTTACATCCTTTGACGTAAACGTTACACATAAGATTTGTAAAATTCCCCGTAGAAATACTAGGGATTGAGTGATTGCAGTTGATGCGTTCCTTTCCAATTAATATTGTTACATGTCTAAACATTTCTGCGAGCTACTGTCGCAACTATCAATGACATCATAATGAACAAATTAATGTACTCGAAAGCACAAGAATCGACCAAGCATGATCAACATCTGAAAGTGACGTCACTGCTTCCATTCAGAATTACTCGGAGATTCCAGGTTGTTCGCCAATATACGAGAAATGGATTGAATGACTAGAGACCCTATATAAAGCCGAGCTGAATGAATGGGGGATATAGTAAAGCCGCGATAGTAAAACTACGATTTAGTGGAGCGTGAAGTAAAGACGATATTGTTTAATAGTGAGCTGTTATAGACAGTTGAAATATAAAGTTGATACACAGTTGAAATAAAAAGTTGATCGAAAGTGTTTGAACATAAAATATTCTTGGAACTCGGTGCAGAAAATAATGAAGTGACCTGAAATCATTTTCTGATGGAACAGTGCGATCGTTCATATTGTTACATGTACAAATAATTCTGCGAGCTACTGTCGCAATTGTTTTCACAGCCATTAAGAACATCATGATCAACAAAACGAACGTACTCTAAAGTACAAGAACATCTGAAAGTGACGTCACTGCGCCATTGCTCGAATACTCCAGGTAGTTCGCCAATGTACGAGAAATATATTGAATGACTAGAGACCCTATATAAAGCCGAGCTGAATGAATGGGGGGATTATTACAACCGCCATATAGTAAAACTGCGATAATGTGGAGTGCAAATTAAAAGCGATATTGATTGTGAAGTGATCGACAGTTGAAGTAAAAATTGATAGTCCAGTTGTAAAATAGTGATATCAATTATTGTGTATTCTTAGTAAATCAACTCTTTTAACTTAACTTAAAAGACAGTGCGTTTTCACTTTCCCGGAATATTAAAATTAAATGCCGCGAACCAGAAGGCGCGACAGTGGTGTCAAGAGGTGAGAAAAAAAATTTTGAAAGTGAAAACTTGTAAACATTTTTATAGTGCACAATAGTGAAAGGCAACGAGGAAACTGGTGCAAAAATAGCCAAAATAATAAAAATCCCTGGAGACTCACATCTAAAAATTAATGAATTGACCATATCGGAGCTTAACGAGGAGATGGAACAGCGAAATCTGGCTACACAAGGTACAAAGGCTATACTGATTACACGCTTGTGTGACGCGATCGAGTCGAAAGGCACGTATCTGGATTCGTGTGAGCCCTTAGATGCAGAAAAAGGCGCAGAAGGTGGAGAAGCAGAAACACCAAAATCAAAGGGACCCGAAAATGCGCTGATGCAAATGTTGATCTGATACAGCTAGAGCAGCGGCAACAGTCTTTCAATTTAACATCCAGTTTGATTGCGAAGCTAGATGAACAGTCATCCAATTTAAATGCGAAGCTAAATGAACAATCAACGAAGCTGAATGAACAATCAGCGAAGCTAGACCAACAAGCATTCGAAATCAAGGCAGACATCACACAGAAGCTGGGGAAATAGTCAACGCAAATAAAAACGGAGCTCGATAGTCTGACGAACAAAATTAAATGCGTTGAGGAAAAGGTTTACCAGGTCGAGGAGAAGGTCAGCCAGGTTGATTAGAGAATCAACTATGCGATCAGCCAGGTCGAGGAGAGAATGAGCCATGAGATTGAAAAAGTGAAAAAGGAATTGGAAGCAGCGAAGGCAGTAGTAACCACCTCGCCAGCCCCGCTTACAACCGCAGTGCAAAGCTCATCCAGAAATGTTAAAGCACCAATATTCGACGGGCAAACGGTCTGGAGCATTTACAAAACCCAGTTTGAAGCCGCTGCTAGGGCAAATCACTGAAATGAGCAGGAATGAGCAACCGCATTGAGTTGCACTCAAACTCGGCTGATATAATGAATGCGCTTAACATGCGTTATGGAGACTATCATCTAAAGCAGATTTATCGGTCACAGCTAAGGCATCGGATGCAGAGGTCTGGCGAAACCTTACGGCAGCTAGCCCAAGACATTGACCCAGAACATCAAAATGACAGAAGCATTCATCAGCGCATTAAAGGACCAGGAATTACAACAAACCGTGCATTTAACCCAAAAGCAAACGGTTAAAGACGCATTGGCTTATAGTCTGAACTTTGAGGCAGCGAAAAATGTGACTCGTACCACTGCCCGGGTTCGCGAGGTAGTGGCAGACGAGTGCAGCTGTGAGCGCGTCAAAATTGAGCGAGAGCCGCAGGTAAATGGTGCGCCTAGATGTTGGAATTGCGGAGAGAAGGGGCACCTGCAAAGAGACTGCAAGAAGCGAAGAAAACGGAGCTATTGTCGGGGGTGTGCAGCTAGGAGAAGATCCAGACCGAGTCAGGAGCCCAGAATGGAAGCCCTTCAAGCTGAGGGGTCGGGAAATATGTAAGAGCCAACTTTGTGGGGCAGAGGTCGGCTGGAAGGATCGACGTCCCCAGCACCACCATCATCGTGTCAAGACTACATTGTGGAAAAGCGGACATTATGCCTTCCGGGTCAAGTTGACGGAGAACATTACACCATAACAATCGACACTGGTGCAACCCGATCGATTATCTGACCAGATTTAGTGAGGCAACAACAACTTCAAAACGAGAGGATTTTTCACTACGGACAGCTACGGGAGAAACTGCACCTGTCCATGGAGAGGTCAACCTTCAGATACAGTTGGGAGACCTTACGTTCCGACATAATTTTCTGGTCGCGAATATTACGGATGACTGCATTCTTGGAATGGAACGTTAGATTTGGGCAAACGGGTATTGAAATGGCAGAATGTCGAAGTATTGATGGAGGATCCCAGCGTTCAAATTCCCAAGATAAATGTGGTAGTATGTGCCGACACTGATGTACCGAATTCTTCTGAAAGCATTGTATGGGCCAAGCTTGATGGTGATTCTGGAGACCACCGATCTTATCAGATAGAGCCAACGAAGACGTCCGTATTGCGTAGTTTGATTGTAGGACGAAGCCTTGAAAGATCTATAAGGAACGGATACGTGCCGGTTAGAGTCCTTAACACCGCAGACTCAACCACGAGCATTAAAGCGGGAGAAGTCATCGGCAGCTGCCAGCCTGTTTTCACCATCACCTCCTTGGAAGCCACTCACGACCATCATTGGAAAAGGAGGCAAGACACAGACAAAGCCCGGGAATCCACGTCTGCAATATTGAAGCAGGTCAAATTGCCAGTGCAGCTATTCAAGCGAGCCTCTGATCTAGTCACCAAGTACAGTGACATCTTCTCAACAAGCCCGGATGACCAAGGCCGAATGAGTATGGTATGGTCAGCCAAGCCAATTTGACGAGCACCAAGACGTCTTCCTATAGCCAAACAAGGAGAAGTGAGCACACTGATCTCGGACATGGAAAAACAAGGCGTTATCGAACCTTCTGTCAGTTCATGGGCCTGCGCCAGTAGTTCTAGTAAAGAAAAAGGATGGTAGCACTCGTTTTTGTGTAGGCTATAGGCAGCTTAACGACGTCACTAAGAAAGATAGTTACCCGTTCCCACGCATCGATGACATCATGGACACTTTAGCCGATGCAAAATGGTTTTCTAAACTCGATCTCAAGAGTTGCTGCTGGCAGGTAGAAATCGACAAGGTGGACCGAGAGAAGACCGCATTTTTAGTTGGGATCGGATTGTGGCAGTTTGTGGTGATGCCATTTGGGGTTTGCAATGCTCCAGCCACTTTCGAATGCCTGATGGAGTACGTGCTACGTGGCCTCACCTGGAAAACCTGCATGGTGTACCTAGATGACATCATTGTTATCGGGAGAACGTTCGAAGAGCATGTGCGGAACTTAGAAGAGGTTTTCTCCTGATTTCAACTGGCGAATTTGAAACTTAGTCCCGACAAGTGTACTCTTTTTGAAGCTGAAGTAAAATATCTGGGATACATCGTATCAGCAGAAGGGGTCAAAACAGACCCTGAGAAAATTGTAGCCGTGAAAAGCTGGCCAACACCAAACAACAAACGCCAACTACGAAGTTTTCTGGGTCCGGCGACCTACTATCAAAGATTCGTCAAACGCTTTACCAAAATAGCTAAGTGTCTCCATCAGCTAACCGAGAAAAATTGTCCGTATGTCTGGAATGAACAATGCCAGGTAGCCTTTGAGACCTTGAAGGAGAAGCTGTGTAAATCACCCGTGCTGGCATATCCGAAACCCGAAAAAATGTTTGTAGTTGACACCGATGCGATCAACGGTGGGATTCGAGCTGTACTCTCCCAGCAGATCGATGGCGAAGAAAGAGTCCTTTCGTATTCTCTCAAAAAGTGAGAGAAACTACTGCGTGACCAGGAAGGAGCTATTGGCTATAATAGAAGCCACCAAGCTGTTCTACAAGTACCTATATGGCCAGAAATTTGTTCTTCAAATGGACCATGCATCGCTGAGATGGCTGCTTAACTTCAAAAACCCCGAGGGACTAGTTGCGAGATGGACCGAAAGATTGAAGTCATACGACTACGAAATTGTTCATCGGAAGGGCGGAGTTCATGGAAATGCTGACCCCTACTCGTCGTCCATGTCCAGCTAACTGCAAGCATTGCCGGCGGATTGAGGAAAAGGAACCACCCGTTGATCTGCGATTGATAACGGCTGAATTCGATGTATGTTGGTCATCGGAGGAGATTCGAAATACCCAGTTAACCGATGAAGACATCAGACCATTGTTCGTATGGAAGGAGACAACTGGGCGACCTAAGTGGAAGGACGTTTCGATGAAAAGTTATTGGGCACAATGGAACTCACTTCAGGTGGAGGGTGGTGTACCCAAGCGTAAATGGGAAAGGGCGGATAGAAGCTTCTATAGGATGCAAACTATACTCCCCAAAAGCCGAGTCCACGATGTAGTTAAGGGAATGCACGAAGGATCCTCGGGAGGCCTGCTTGGTGTTAACAAGACTTTAGCGAAATTGCGGGAAAGGTTCTACCGACTTCACGCTCGAGAAGACGTAGAGGACTGGTGTCACAGATGCACGATTTGCGCTTCCGTCAAAGGTCCAAAGCGATGACTGAGAGCACAAATGCAAACCTATAACGCGGGGGTACCGTTTGAAAGGATTGCTGTTGACATCGCAGGACCCTTTCCTGAATTCGAATGGGGAAATCGATAACCGCTGGTTGTGGCCGATTATTTCAGTAAGTGGCCCGAGGTCTACCCCATTCCCAACCAGGAAGCAACTACTGTAGCCGAACAGCTAGTGTTAAAATGGTTTAGTAGGTACGGCTTACCTTGTGAACTACATTCAGATCAGGGCCGAAACTTCCCGCGACAATATGTAAGCTTAAAAGCTTGACTTCTTTCGTCTAGAACTACAATAAATATTTACTGGTAATAACAACTAGATTATTTTTTGACGATACTGAACATACCGCTTGGAAGATTCGGAGACGCAATTAACCCCTTAAAGCGCATGCTTGAGTTAACTTGAGCGTATATTGCATTTTATTGGGAATTGAAACCTTTGAGCAAATTTGTATTTCTCTCTTTTTACCACAGTTAGGTTTAAAATTGTATTTCCAAAAATTTAAATGTATCGATTTTTATGCGGGTCATATTTTTATAAATTGTGTGTGAAGACGCAAAATCACCGGTAATAAAGCATGTTTGTAACGTAGGAACAATCACCAGATGCTGAAAATGTTGAAAAGTTGGGGAGATTTCTTTTTTGACACAGATCCATTCCAAAAAATAAAAAGCGACCCTATGATAAAAGATGGATCAATAATTGAAAGAATTTGATGGCTATTTGGAACTTAATAGGCTTTCAATTCAAAACATGATGGGGCGTTACTGAAAAAGAAGATCTGTAGAACTGTCCGGTAAAAATTAAGTATTGGACTTCTGAATGATGACTGTAAATCATTTAAGCACAGTAATGTTAATGAGTTTATCTAGAAACAACCAGCTTTTGCGATGTAAGGTGATGTACCGCTATTCATCGGTGCACTTGTATCTGCAGTAAAAACATCAAGTAATTATATGGCCAAGGGAATGTTGGTTTTGGACAGCCTGAAGGAAGTGAGCCAGCCTGCGAATTTAAAAATTATTCTCAGAATCTTGAATGCCCACCATAGATTATTTAAGCGTCAATACCTCTAAGTGTTTTCAGCCCCAAATTCATGATCAACAAAAAGTTTATGATAAAATAAAAATATTTTGACTCTTGATTATTTCTAGGTGAGACATGCTTAAATAAGTCCTGATTAGATGGGCGTTACGTTTTTTGAACTAGAAATTCCTCATTGGGTCTCCATTAGTTAGGTTTTATGGAAACTTTACTGAAATTACTGCACTTGGCATGAATTTGTTTTCTACATGTCGAATATCCAAGTGAGCTTGAGTTAGGCAGGTCGCGTTATGTTTCGATTAGATAGGCACTAGGCATGACTAAATTGAGCAATCAAATATGAGTTTCTATTCTTCCTTGGCTTTGCAAAGTGTTTAGTTAGACATGCTTAATGCAGGATTTCGGATTTTGCTTAATAAGTAAGCCATATTGCTTTGGATCTGCATAAAGCAGAAATAAGGTATGCTAACTTAGATGCACCATATTAGATCTTAAATAGGGGAACATTAGGTATGCTAAAATTGAGCATATAGTTAAGAACAGGAATGCTGAAAATTACAAACTAAGGCATGTCACTCATTTGAGGCACTCAGTCCCAATGCTGAATTTTCGAACTTGCCTAAAATAGTTATATCGCATAAGGTCGGCATTTGGTAGCCATTAAGCATGCCCAAGTTACTGGCTTAGACCCTCATTCAGTGAGCGCATACGTCTTATTTAGGCATTCCGCACTTTTTATATAATTTGCCTTAATAGGTATTCAGGTATGCCTAACTCGATTTTATGAAAAGAAAAAGAGGAAAAAACCGATCATCTAGTATCAAATCGATTGGTTAAGTATACTCTAGCACACAATTCAAAGCAGAAATCCAAAAATACGTATCTGAAAAAGAATATTTTGAAATTCAAAGTTAAAATTCTCCAAGGTGGCTTTGTGGTGATTATCGTGATTAATGTACTAAACTAAGTTACGGTGGCAAATAGGAATGGAAGCGTATGATTAAATACAATTTTGTAACAGCCCTCAATTTCTAGTCGTTCCATTTATTAGCATGTATCGGCCTATATGAACATTATGTCCATAGTAAGATACGTAATTTATGTCCAATAAAGTTTATATATCGGTATTTGTATGTTTTCATTAAATAATACTTTGACTTCTGTTGTAAATCTAAGAGTCGAGCAGTCCCGTAATAATCAGTAGTTGCTGCTCCTGATGAGAAAAGCTGGTAACCCCGTTGAAACTGCTTAGTTTATCCCTTTGCTAGGTCAAAGTCAATTACTCCCGTCATTTAAGAAGGGATGATTGGTTCACTTCAGCGATCTTAACGTCCTTAGGTTTAATATTGACCTTTTAATGCAACGGACTTCTACGAGGAAAGTAACAGTTGCGTTTTGTACAAAGTTTGCGTTTGTCCCAAACCTTCATGTCCACCAACTTCAACGAGACTATAGAACAGCTTAATTGACATTTAAAAGAAAATTTCTAAATATAATAAAAATTGATCAGAATGTCTTGCAGAGTAGAGTAAGCGTAATAAATGTTATAAAGTGCAGCTTCATGGAACGATAAAGAACCTGCCCCATATGATTCCGCAAATAGCTAGCTGACAAGCACGCGTACGCATTCGTAAAGCAAAGCTCATCATCTGAGCTTCATCCTCTTCCTAGCTCGCTGATCTTCATGCCAGAACATCGGCACATGTCCCCTGCACGGACTTCAAATACTATAACTCACTACACGTCATATAGTCCCATATCAATGATCTTTTTAAGAACTGGTTTATATTTTCAAGGCGATGATCAATCATTCGAGTTTTATTATCATTTCGGCAGTCTCTCTACTGTGCTGGACTATACTCTAAGATATATGTTACCATCCCTAGCATTTGTAGCGTGAAGACTTGTTTTCAATTAATCGTTGACATCACTATAGCCCATCTTGAGCCTTAGTTTCCCGTAGAAATTGGCTCCAGCAATCTCTGCCCATCAATGGCTTGTCCTCCAATTTTGAAATCCAAATAAAAATTTGCTGTTGTTGTTGACCGAGTTCGACCAGAGCTTCCTGGGTTTTCCAACTGGGCTTCACCCGTCAGTTTTATCAAAGAATACCTTTTCAGGTACTCGCCCTTCATCCATTCATTCATTGCAGCTTTCGCAGTTTGATCACCTTTGAGACCTCTAGTTTGTCGGAAAATTCATACAACTTATGGTTGTACCCATTGAGTAATTAAATAATTCTGGAGTGGACAACCACGTGACAATATGGTTGCAACAACCCCTGCGACCACTTTTCCTACTGCTACGCTCTTGTTTACAACCTTAGAGAGAGCCAAATTGCACAAGCAAACATGGCTGCTGCTCAATGTAAACAAATTTTCATACAATACCAAAAATTTGCTTTCTATTAGAAAAACCTTCAGCATTGTATGAAAAACATGCAAAACATTAATATAATAACTACCCAGTTGTGAAAACAAACACGTCCAGATCCTTTTCCACTATGATTTTTTCACGAAGGCACTACACATTTCATTTTGAAATTCTAAGTTAATTACACAGTGTCACACGTTAAAGTAACTTGAATCACAAACTCCAATCGAATGTTTAAACACTTGGAACGAATTTAGATCGCGAACACTTTCCACAGTTTTAATATCGGATAAAATTCGCGACGAAACTTGCAAATTGGCCAATTTGGCGTCCAATTTGCATCAGTCAACTTGACAGTCAGTTCACACCTAGTCAGCTTCTGGAACAAGAAAGTAACCAGCAAGAGGCAGACGGGGAGGAAATGACAGACTGTTCACTTGGAAGAGAGCAGAAACCGGTCGCATGCTCTCTCATGCATTTTATATGAGCTTAGCCCATCCAGTTCTTATTAATCTTAGGTTGTACCCTTCTTGTTTGATATCTGAAATACTTAGGACCCACCTTGCAAAAGCATTCAAAATATTCACAGAGTACCCGATTGACTAAGTGGGTGATCCATGTCTTACATCTGGACCATAGTACAGATCTTATCACAGATTCGTATACTTGGATTTTTATTTTCCTGTCTACGCAACTGACCTTCAGGTTATCCAAAACTGAGTAAAAATTCATGTATGTGAGCTGAGTTCCGCGCTCATTCCATTTGAACCCGCTTTTTTGTCAGAATCAATGGACTCCAGGCCTCCTGATACGTTTCTCGTTTTCGAAAACGTTATGACTGGTGTTGATGTTGCTGGCTCCGGTAGTTCAAAAAATAATGCCACTGTTGCTGGTCCTAACAGCCCAAGTGATGATGTTGCTGTGGCAGGTTCTAATTCCTCAAGAAGCGGTTGTAGTGCTGGTACTTCAAGCAGCTTTGAAAATGTTCCTTTACCTGGACCTTCTGAAAAGCACCAAAATATATCTGAAATTGTGACCCCTTCAAAGTTATTGGACAAACTACATCCAGTGCCTTGTGTCAACAAAGTTCAGACTGTGAAAAGAAAAGTTCAAACTATATCAACAGTGTTAAGCTCTCCAGAAAACATAATTGCTCTGAAAAAGAAAAAAAATGAGAAAGAGTCAAAAATTAAAATAAAAGAAGAAAAGAAGAAAGATAGGGAGGAAAAAAAGAAGCCCGAGAGGAAAAGAAAAGAGAAAAGGAGAAAAAGAAGCTAGAGAAAAGAAATGAGAACAATATGCAAACAACGATCAATAAAAGCAAGAGAACGCAAAGAAAAAAAGAACTAACATCATCCTCAGATTCCGAAGATATTGATATCGACACAATTTGCAACGACAATCTTTATGAAAGTGACTGGGATGAAGATTTCTGTGTATGGTGTTAAGAGAACTACAACAAAACAAAACGAGATGAAGATTGGGTTAAGTGTGCATCATGCTCCCGCTGGACACATGAAGGCTGTACAAGATTCGAGGATAAATGCGATTACTGCGGAAAGCAAGATCCTCCAAATAAGATGACTGCTGAATGATTCAAATTTCTAGAAACTGAGTTATACTAGCTCTATATTTAATTATTTTGATTGTCAAATCTATAAATTATATCAAATAGTTTTTAACTCCATACCATAACTTTATAGCTTGGAATAAATAATCTGTTTACCTTTGGTAACATGTATTTCTTGTGTTATATCCTGATTCAGTCACTTAAAATAAAGGTCCATCAATCCCTATTAGGTGGTCCATCTAACCCAAGTATGCTTGGGATAGACGGACCATGGAGCAAAACCAAAAAAAAACATCATAACTCACGGTGTGATAAGCTTAACAACTGCAAACTTCCTTACAATTGTTTAAAGACATATATACTTATTAAAAAAATATAAAATTTATCCTAGACATTGCAAAATTTTGGAAAAAATAGCTTTAGAAACATGGTCCAACTATCTTGGACTTACCCTTAGTGTGCCATATTTTTCATACACACCAAAACGGGAGATAAATCTGGTTTTCTGGAAAAGTATCTAGAATATAAAAAGGAACCAGGTGATCTTTTCAAATTTTTAAAGGTAAATCAAATGAAATTAAGTTCATTAACGTCGTTTGATTTTCGACTAGGTCATCTGTTGAGAAGAGATTATTACCAATCTTTTACGTGCGGGTCTGCACAAATACCAGTTCAAGTCTTCTTCAGTAGATTTGATACGTGACATTTCAAATAGTGAGATGGGAGTGGCTTCACAAAAATAAAGTCAGCCGATTCTTCAGATGCAAACGCACATGACCACCTTTGGTAAAGAAAAATTATTTTAAGGGTTACTTCTTTAAGAAACATAATATTTTACCGTCACCCGAACTTTCAAGAAGCCCTCACTTACAAAACTGCTGCTGCAAAAATTGACAGATGAACAGATATGTCGCGATTTTAATAGGGTTTGGTAAGTTAGCACAAAACACTAAAACTGATCAATTTGAGCGTTGGGCAAAACTAAATCTTATTTGAAATCTTTACTTTGAGGTAGACTTATTACCAATCAGATTGTTTAATTTGGCTGTTTGCCTAAAGTGAAAAACTGGGAGGAACTATACTAAATACTGATAAGTCCTGCATATTTGTGGGAGAAATGCAACATTGGATGTGTAACGCTGAGTGTCCTTTGGGGGCTTTAAAAGAAGAATGCAATTATTTAGGGCAAGCACTAATGGTGCCCGACAATTTCCAGTTAATGAAATCCTTGGTTTTTATATTTAGCAAAATTTTTCATAGATATTACATATAACCCTCATTGACTACTTTCAGAAATTTTTCTAACTTGATAAACATACTTTTCTACCTTTTCATCAAGATATTGGAAAAATATTTCAGTCCAATTTACATATTGAGTAAACCATATCCTCATTAACATAGGTTCTCTTTATATAGTATATTTTTCATTAGGGTCAAATATGTGGAGGAATGTAATACCTTCGCCTCAATAAGAAGGCCACGCTCTGTAGACTCTTAAAAATGATTGTCACCACTGATGGTGTGACAGGCTAGATCAAGAATTTCTCTTCAAGGGTTCTCGCCTCTAGTCGACGCTGTTTGCTAATTTATCATTATATTTTGACTGCTGGTGAGGATCAGCAGTTTGCTTCTTTTGAGTGCCATGATTGGTTTCTTGGTTTTTCTATTAGGCAAAACCTCCTCACTTCAACCCATGGGTTTTTTCATCCTTTCTTCATGACAGAAAATTAAGGCCACAATGAAATCGATCAGAAAGTTCCTGCGTTATCTTACACGCTTAGATTTCTAAGAAAATAGCTGATTTGCAAATGAATTGCATTATCAAATTATACACCATACTGTTGCGCTTTCTAATCTTCAAATAAAATGAAAGCCACTTATAATGGAGTTGCTACAGACAGGCTTAATCCAGAAGAAGAAAATTAGGGAAAAATATAAATCATTGTTAGCAAGAAATTCGACTGTTTATCGTTGACATATAGCTGAGGGAAGTATTAATCTGAACACTGAAAGCTCAACATGTACAGACGCGCTTGTAAATTCTTGCATATTTTCTTAAGAGACTTAAATTTAGTAGATCCTTCTATGCAGATGAGTTCCAAATTAATTGTAATGGACCAAAAATGTCCTTTGGGAGTAATGATTTTTTGAAAGATATAAAGGCTTGTAATCAAAACATTACGAGCAATTTGGTAAACTTGGGAAAAGTAGGAAAACATTGATATTTTTTATTAATTGGCGAAGAACTGGGAGAATTATTTAAAACCTTTTGCCTTCATACAATATATTTTTATTTTATTTTCCTCCAGCTAATTAGAATATTCACATTGGAAATACGATACTATACATTGTTCAAATGTTCGAACGATGGTGAAATGACTTTGTCAGAACACCTGGTATATTATAAAGACTCTGTACCGCATACATTCTAATATTTGTATTCTGGAGCATCAATGATTTGATAACTCGGTATTATAATATAAAGCAACTTCAAGATATGTTTCAGTGGTAATTATTCTTCTACTTCTTCGTAGTACTACAACCCCCATCGGGCCTTCACTTTCTGGTAGAAGCGTCTACAACTATTTTCATTCATCAAACCTTAGTAAAAGTAAAAAGAACCTCGAATTTGTTAGTATGTAGTATGTCGTTGTCTCAACCTCATGAACGCTGGAAATGATAAAAATTTCAACTCATATGATCAAGTAATGAAATTTTTTTCTAATTGTGTTTGTCAAATTATTTCTGTTATAAATCAATATACTGCTTAGGGTCACATTATCTCGATTATTCGCATTCTTATTTAAATTTTGGTGTTTTTAGAAAAAACAATCGTAAACCTTGTTTTAACTCCTCTTGCCTCTGGAACAAAATGTTTGCTCAGTTCGTTCTTATAAATATAGATATACACATATTTACTTAATCAATCAGGAAGACATTCATTTTCGTCAATAAAATACCAACCATACACAAGCTGATAACTTGAAAATTACTAATTTCAAGGAACCGAGTTTAAAAATTTCAAATAAAATAAAATATAGTGCTTAACATAGATACAGTTAATAATACTTAACGTGTTGATCGTATTCTTAGTACAATAGCACATAAAATTATTACTGGATTTAAGCAAAATTGTTTATTTTACATGGAATTTATAAAGTTATACACCCGATCAGTGATTTTGGTATTTTCAACAGAGTTCACAGTTGGTAAGGAATAGTTCACCACTTTAAAATCCAAATCATTCGTGGAAATGATGAGGTATATTATATGTTTTCATTGACATTAAATGTGCTCTAGAAGGTGATATGGTCTATGTTACTTTAGATTGTCTGATCACTACCTGCCTTTTCATTCAATACCTATTAAAACAGCACTCAAATCAGTGATCTATTGGCTAGTACTCTAACGAAAACACAGTTCGGATCTCATTTGCTTTTTATGTATGTTATCAAATGCACTGCTTGTTCGTTGGAAATTTTACTTCGAAAAACAATTACTACAAGCACACCCAAAATACCCAGAAGCACAATTTGACTTCAATCCAAATTCAGTGTTATATCTTAGATTTTTATCAAATCAATGAAAATCAAAAATTTCATGTTAATGCATCAAAATTTAAGTTATATTAACTTTTGTGTCAAATAAAGATATGTTTGATAATAAATAAAAGCACAACAAAAGGTTTTCCTTTTAAACTCCCATAGCTGCATGAAAAATGGTCTCACGCATTTGTTAATTATAATTCGAATACAATATCAACCATCTATGGAGAATAGTATATTATTCCACTTATTGAATTATAAATGTTCAGTGAAGCTAAAGTATTACAAAAATTGCAATTTCCCTAATATCGACGCACAACCACCCGATTAATTATTTCGCTTCACTCGATTAACCACTTGTTCCACATTTCATCCCCTCAAAAGCCAATCGAAACAATTTGTAACTTTCTAACCACTCAAATACTCACGGCTGGCAACAATCACTAATGGCAGGATTTTAATAATTATTCCAAACGGTAGCAACCACTTCATTTTGCACAAATCACTTTAAAATAACTGGCAACCGGCAAGAGTGCAACTTGCTTAATACATGTGGCACTACTAGACTTTTAGACCAAGTGCATCAATGACCCTCTGCGAAGCACTTCAACTTTCGATCCCTCACGCTGATGATGGGCGTCCGCGACACTACCGTATTTGATGCCGACCCGATGAGTTTCGAAACACTTAACCAACTCGATTAAGGATAACCACGATTGGCATCACTCTATTTATATTCAAACAGTTCCTGTACACATGCACCCAATTCCCTGTTGTGCACCACCACATTTAGCGATTCAACAGTCATGCTGACGCCCGTTATACCCATTCGTGGATGCTAACCAAGGATATGATGTAGTTGTGGGTTCTATTGCGGATTAATAATCGAAAGTGCGAATCGTTTCATAAAAGGACAACAAGAACATCTCATATAAGATACGTGAAAGTATTTCAGCAATTTATTTGTGGGAGGATGTTTAGCGTGAATGAAGTACAAATTCATGAAGGAAGAGAGAAGAGAAATGTTTATCAGCATTGTCAGAATAGTTTCCTTTAATTTTAGTAGTACTTTGAGTCAATAGTTTAAAAATAATGATGGTATCTTTAAAAATAAAGTGCAGGGATAAAAATATGCAGATATTTAAGATTTAAAATATATGTAATGCAAGTTAAGTTTTCTCCCCTGTTCATCTGCATTTGAAGGGGCAGCTACGTGAATTGAATTCCGGTATCGTTTAGTTTTAAGTCGTAATAAAATTAAACGCTATTGTAATGCTAAAACTTCTAGGCTAGGAATTGTATACTTGAAATACTGATTTATCTTTCCCCATGAATAGCTAATATATATTTATCAGTAACGAGAATTGTGTCGTTATAATGCATTAAGCGAGAAAGAGATTCGAATATGAAAGTCGACCGTTAAAAAGCTTTGCTATTTTTTATGTAGTCAATCAAATGATTTCGGCATTTACTCAAGTTTTGAATTCAACACTAACTCTTTTATTAGAGGAAATGGAAAGAATAGTGGCTTTGGGTTTTTTCTCTTAAATTTGATTGTAAGTAAAACAATTTCATGTAAAAGCATAAATTCGTCTGAAAAATGAACTTTGCCTGGATTGCAATGGAATGATTTTGGTTTGAATATGTACTTGGTTTGGATCTATAATACGTATCCAGATAAGATTCGGTGTATATGGTACACGGCAAAGCAAGGACTTTCATCATATTACATACATGCGGCGAATTGAATTATTATCGAATCCTAGTGCGATTAGGACGGCGCAATTATAAACATTTTGTAGAAGTTTTTATTACAATCAAATAGTGGCTCGCGGACGTGATCCTAATTGGGTTTCGAATACTTTTCACTGGTTTCAATGTGTACCGTAGACGCATATCGAAGATATAACAAGTATTAAATATGATTGTAACATTTGCCAGCAAAGAATTTCACAAAAGATGTAACATAGGCAAAATTTTAATAGAACGCAAAAGAAGGTAAAGATAGGACGGGCGTGTAATTAAAGCAAAAATAATTGAAGCGAATGTGCTGAGAAGTTTTCAGGCAATATGTCAATTGTAGCGTTTTGCATGACAAATATAGATACTACGAAAACTATGACAGTGATATGCGAAAAGAAACGTTTGTCCAATGATTAGTGAAAATAACAAAATTGTGTGAGTTGCAATCAACAGGATAAACTGCGGATGGGATATTCGTAGATAACTCGCAATAAACTGGGACGCCAGATGAAACATTTCACAAAAATGAAAAAAAAACAATCAATAACGATTGACACAAAAATAGAGAATCGAAATCAAGTCTTTC
Source organism: Odontomyia ornata (assembly GCA_963969285.1). NCBI lineage: Eukaryota > Metazoa > Arthropoda > Insecta > Diptera > Stratiomyidae > Odontomyia > Odontomyia ornata. The sequence goes on from OZ017739.1 coordinate 458,233,099, forward strand.
ATTAAAATTTATATGTAATCAGTTGAAATTAAAAATCCTCATTGGCACCACCAGCCGGAAAGACAAATTTCCCGTAGACCCTCTTAATAATTTGATTTGCCGCCACTTTGAAAGTCAAACACTATTTAAAGAAAATTTTCCGTTGCAGAAATATTTCCAATGTACTCGTAAGCCATGCTAACCGTTACCATTAAAAAAAAGAAAACCGACTTCAAAATGTCCTAAGAAGGATGAAGTGAATTTTATGGAAGCTGTGCCATATCAGTTTTTCCCTTTTTCTTTTGTGATGGCACACATGTTAGAAGTTGTTGTGTTGAAATTGGATAATTGATATGGCACTGATTCCATAACATTTATTTCATCCTATTCAGGACATTTTGAAATCAGTTTTCTTTAGTTTTAATTTTTTTATTTCTTTCTTTTTAGTGGAAAATTTTTTCATTTCAAATCTATTAGATTTCAGTTCCTTGAATGCATTATACAATGTATATTAAAATTTATTTTCTGACTACAATGCAAAACTCACTACTACTAAAATTTGCGGCGTTCATTTTAATCAAATTTTGTTCTGATACATTTTAGTCCAAGATCGCATCAACGTCTACCTTAATTATAGGTTTCATAAGAACCCTATATAAAATGTAGCTTTAAGGAGCTTTCCAATTTCGAACTTTGCCTAACCGCCATTTTAATATTCTAACCTGAACCTGATGTTTTTTTATGTTAAACTTATTTTTACCTTTAGACGGCCGCCATTTTATTACAGATGGTGTGACTTTGGATTTTTTATTGTGAGCTTTATCACACAGATGAATGCACATTTGAATAAATTTTGGTGCAAATTGCTTTGGTCAGAACAAAAACCACTGGGGTTTCATAGCAATTTTGTTTTTGGTTTGCTGATTTGAATGATTAACAAAACTAGCTGAGATATTTAATTTCTGAAAATTTGGCGAAAATCGCCACGCCCAGAGACAAATTTCCTTATATGCTATATATATATATATATATATATATATATATATATATATATATATATATATATATGTATATATATATATATATATATATATATAGATATATATATATATATATATATATATATATATATATATATATATATATCTATATATATACATATATATATATATATATATATATTTTGTAATTATATATAAATATATATATATTGTCGCGTGTTATTGGTTCGCGGCCTATAATTTCAATGTTCCGGGAAAGTGAAAACGCAATATTTTTTAAATTAAGTGAGTTTATTTGATCACAAATATGCACAATAATCAGTTTAACACTTGCACTAATTTTAATTTTCACTATTAAAAAAATCTAACACTTGTCCATAAATTTCTTATCGCAATTGTCTTCTAAATCACTTCACTATTACGAAAATCACTTCCCACACACTATCGCAGTTCTTATCGCGGTCGAATGAATGAATCCCCCCATTCATTCAGCTCGCCTTTATATAGGGTCTCTACCTATTCACCCATTTCTCGTACATTGGCGAATGTTCTACCGAGAGGTACCTGGTAGATTCGAGCAAATTAATGAATGGAGTGACGTCACTTGCAGATGTTGATCATGCTTGTTGGGTTCTCGTGGGTTCGAGTAAATTCATTTGTTGACGTTCTTAATGATTATGAAAACAATTGCGACAGTAACTCGCAGAATTATTTGTACATGTAATTATTTGTACATGTAACAATATAAATATATATATATATATATATATATATATATATATATATATATATATATACATACATATATATTGTATGTATATATATATATATGTATATATATATATATATATATATATATATATATAATAGGGGTACCGGTTTTTTCGCTTTATTGTGAAAAATTGCTTTTAAACGATCGGAAATGGTTTGTTGAGCGACGCCTAGTGATTTTGCAAGTTCTTCTTGCGTTTGGGATGGATCTTGGTCGAGCAATATCTTCAATTCGAGATCTTCAAACTTTTTTGGCTGTCCGGCCGTTCATCGTCCTCTAATTAAAAATTTCCACTTTTAAACCGTGCAAATCACTTCTGGCCCGTACGCTCAGCTAGAGCATGCACACCATACACTTCCACCAAAATACGATGACTTTCGGCAGCCTTTTTCTTCAATGAATAAGCACTCCCCACGAAAACACTTTATTCGGCACAAAATTCGACATTTTCAGAGTAAAAAAAAGTATTGTTGTTTACGCTTCAGTTAAATGACACATACTGATTCTGAAAATATATGACGGTAGCTTTCCAACACATATTTAGAAAGGTGAATCACTGGAATAAAAATCAAGGTACGCCATCTGTTAGAAAACCGCACGAATTAACCGGTACCCCTATTATGTATATATATATATATATATATATATATATATATATATATATATATATATATATATATATATTTGTATGTATATATATATATATATGTGTTTATATGTATATATGCATATATATGAATATATGAACATACACATATATATATATATATATATATATAGTATATATATACATATATATATATATATATATAGTATATATGTACATATACATACATATATATATTATATATATGTATATATATATTATAAATATATATATATATATATATATATATATATATATATATATATATATATATATATTTATATATATATATATATATATATATATATATATATATATATATATATATATATATATATATATATATATATATATATATATATATGGGATTCGTTTTAACGGAAACACGAGTAGAAGTTTTAATACTGTATTTTAAACGAAATGCAGATACAAAAGCATAATATTCAGCAAAATCAGTTCTCCAGTCGTGCGTGTAGTCTTCTTTCTCTTTCGTATCGTTCCACAACTTGGCCATTCTGTTCTAGACGACTTCCTCGGCGCTACCACTGCTATCGCCTGTATCGTTCCCAGAATATAGCTCGTCTTCTGCACCTGAATCTTGATGACTCAGATACCTCTTCATATAATCGGCTGTTGTTGTTGTTTCGCCGGGCCCTTTGCCGTATCTGATCCTTTCGACACGATAGCGAACGTTAGGTGTAACAGTTATTACCCGATATGGGCCTAGGAACTTTTTGCGCACCTTCAAGCCTCTGCCAAATTGCGTCCTCCAGAAAGCAACGATATCCCCGATGTCGGCTTGCGTTTCCGATGAAACACCTTACGATTCTCGTACGGAATTAGATGGATGTGTTTCATTGCTTCGTCTAACAGGCTTGATTGTTCTTCGACAAAACTGATTACTGACTTTTTCCCGATGATATCCCGCAAAGACAAGTAATCCGTCAACCGCATCTTCGTTCCCGTTAAGAAGTTCGAATGGTGTGGTACCAATGCTGAGAGTATATGACGAGTTGACGTATTGCTGCAGCCTATCGACATATCTTAACTAATCGGCGGGATTGTAAACAGAAAGTTTCGTTAATACTGGAGCAATGATCCCATTCATTCGCTCGATTTGTCGATTACCCCGCAGAACCTCATTCGTCAATAAGGCGTGTTCGATACCTTCCTTCTCACAATAATCGCTGAAGCCGTTTGAGGTAAACGCTGAACCTCGGTCTGAAATGATCCTTCGGGGATTTCCAAAAACCATCGTCTGGTTTTTAAGTCTAGTGATAGCCTCTTCAGCTGCTGTCGACTTTGGAGGATATACCCATAGGAACTTTATGAAGCCGTCGGTAGCTGCAAAAATATGTTTATAATGTTTCCTCGTTGAAGGCATCGGTCCTAAATGAACGATGTCACACGTGTCAATAGGATTGGCCATCTCTCTCCTTTTCCCTTTTTCTTTTATGCCAGGGTACATGTCACACAATTTTCGATGAACTTTTTGATACGTGCTTGCATATGTGGGAACCAGAAGTCAGATTTCAGCAGATGCTCAACTTTTTTCAGTCCGACGTGACCACATTCGTGGGCTCATCTGATCACATCGTATTGCATTACCTTGGGAATGACTAATCGTAAGGCTCCACCGTTGTTTTTGTAAACGATACCATGCTGCACTACGAAAGCATCGTCAGCACCTCCTCCTACAATAATTTTCTCCAACTCTGAATCGTCTTTTTGTGTGCGTTGAACTCGCTCAGTTAAAGCGCATTGGTCCCGTTTTGTCAAGTAAACCGATACTGGGCTATAGCTTAGAGTATCAGCTTGCTTCATTGACCGACGTGGTTTATGTTCGAACGTATGTTCGTACTCGTCAATTAACAACGCCCATCGTGCTACTCGTACACAGGTTTCCTGCTTCGGCATTGTTAGATCCAAGATACACTCGGAACTTCTTGAGTGACTTGACAACTACCAGTATCCCTAGTTCGTAATTCATATACTTTTGTTCTGCTAGCGTCGTAATATATCAGATGCAGGTTTCCATATTTGTGATCGCGTTGCAGGAAAAATGGCTCCTGGCCCGTACATGGAAGCGTCGGTGTGAAGTTATATCTCAGCTTCAACACGAAAGAGTTTAGAACTGGGGCCTCTGTCAAAGTGGCTTTTAACTCGTTAAAGGCGCGTAATTGGGTAGTTCCAAATTCAAAAGGAAATTTGTCCGATAATGTTCGAGCAATCTAATCGACGGCCCTGATAAACCTTCGGAGATGGCCTACTAAGCCCAAAAAGCTCTGCACAGCTTTCGGTGACTTCGGCTGACTAAAGTGCTCAATAGCTAGCGTCTTGTCATGATTTGGTTTCACAGTCCCGTCCTCGACAATATTTTCAAGGTATTCAACTTTTCGCGTAAGCATTTTACATTTTTTCCAATAAAAATGAACTTTATACTTACTGGCTGTCTCCATGACTCATCCAAGCATTGCGCAGCCTTCAACTTCGTTTCTAGCAGGAGCAATAATGTCGTCAAGGTATGCCAACATCGTCCCGTTGGCCAAAAGATCTCTGAACACGGCTCTTATGTGCTTTTGGAAGACCACTGGTGTATTGCATATGCTAAATGGAGCCCACAAAAACTAAAACTGCCCATCTGGCGTTACAAAGGACGTGTACTTGATGTTGCCCTCTTCGACCGGAATATGAAAGAATCTGTTCCTCAAATCCAATACGCTGAGCACCCTCGCACTCTGCAGTTCGTCCAGCAGATCGTCTATAATCGGCAGTGGGAATTGGTCTCAAACCATCTTTTGATTTAGTAAACGATAGCTGACGCATATTCTTGTACTACCTTTTTTTCGTTTTCCCCAACACAAGAGGACTAGCACATTTAGATATGCTAGGACAAACAACGCATTCCTACATCAGCTGTTCCACTATCCCGCGTTGTTCAGCTGATAGCTGTTTGGGACTCTGATGAACTGCCATGTCGTCTTTCAAAGGTATCTTCATTTCAACGTGGGTACGTCTTTCATTCGTTGGTGAATACTGTTGAATGAGCTTCTTCACTTTGTCTATAATTGTCGCATTGTGGATGTTTTCTACGCCCTCCAGCCAATCGTCACTATGTACGCTGATATTTAGTACGTTCTTAACGTCATTTTCTTCGTCGATCTGGAGTTTAGAAAATATGGTCTTTCGGTTTTAATGTGGATTTCAACAACTTCTGACAATCCACCACCCAACAAAACGTCATTGGCCAGAATCTCGTCTGCAACGTCATAGAATCGAAGAGTAACGCGATGTTCGTCAAGAGCAGCAGCCACTTTAAAACTGTCTAATGTTCGGCATCTGGCAGTTCTGACTCCGTGAAATGGAACTCTTGCTGTGCCCAACTTTGGTGCTCCAAGACGGACGTACATTGTCGCAATCATTAGATTTAAATCCCTTACTGAGTCTTTAATCGCTTCGCGCTCAACGCCGTTGATTGCAATGACTTTGTACACTTTCTTGTCCGTCAACTGTAAGGTGTTGACACGTCTTTTAGGCGGTTCCAATGATGAATGTTTTTTGCAGGCAGACACGATGTGCCTGTACTCGTTACAATGAAAACACTTTGCCCCTTTCGACTTATATGGGCAATTTTCGTTGATGTGCGAAAACTCTCCGAAGTTGAAACATTTCCGAAACGTGTGTGGTCTTGCACTCGTCACCGGTTGTTTTGCTGCCATCTTGCTTCTCATTGTCTGGTACTGACTCAGCTTCCTCCTCAGTTCTACGATCGTCAAAGAACCGTACAAGATAACTTTGTTCAACTCGGCTCAGGGCACCACCAATGATATGCTGGATTTTACGCTCGACTTTAATGTCCGCAATTTTCAACATTTGATACACATACTTTTGGTATGATTTGCCATCTTTTTTCTTCATCTGACTTAGTCTTCTATGAATGCCTTTACTAGTAGTTGCATTCGCAAACTCTGAGAACAGCGATCTCTTCAACGTCACCCAGCATTTAGTTTGCGAATCAAAATTTATGAAGAGCTTAGCGGAGCCCCGAAGCAGCTTTATCGCATAAACAACTTTTTAGAAACTATTCCAACGGCAAAAATCGGCGGTCTCCTCAAATAACGTGAGCTGCCTTTCAACATTTTTTATGCCGTCCTCGCTAAACTCTTTGACGACCTTGAATGGTAGCTGTGGGTAAACGTCGTCAATTTGGCTTCGTACATCGTTCGGCTCCTGACCACCATGGACTTCGATTTTCGTGGACATGGTTTCTTTTAGGCGTGCCCACAGCTATTCCTTTGTACTGGTAGTCTTCAGATTCAACTCATGCAATCGACTCTGCAACTTAAGATTTTTTACACAGCTCTTCTGGTACTATTATCATTGTTTCAGTGTCAACATTCATGCTTACGTCATCGGACGTCGTCACCATTTCTCCGCCCGTCGGCACTCCTCATCGTTTGTTATCATAAGCCATCACCGCGCCCCAGAAATAAGGCGCTTCGGTTCCACACGCCGTCGTCTTCTGAGTGCCATAAAAGCAAAGCGCCCCGCTTTACTCCGTCGTCGTCGCCTGTGTGCCCCAAAAGTCAAAGCGCTCATCATCATGCCAATAAATATAGCATTTCGTTTGTGTGCCCCAAATTGTTAGATACTCGTTGTATCGTCTGTACGCCTAAAAAAAAGGCACTCCACTTCCACCCGCTGTCGCCGTCTATACCCCCGAAACGACAAGGCGCTCCTCTTTACAACATCGTCGTCTATGCTTTACACCATCGTCGTCAATGTGACCGTCGTTCATACACCGTCATCGTATGTGCGCCACAAAATGAAAGGCACTCGTCGTTGATACACGGTGTCGTCGTATGTGCACGCCAGAATGAAAGACACTCCGTAGTCACACACCATCGTCATCTACGCGCCTCAAAATTCAAGACACTCGTCGTACACACCTTCATGTGCATGGCACAAATTCAAAGCACTCCGCTTTCATGCACAGTTTTTGTCTATAGAAATCGAACAAAAGTGTCCCGTGTCATCAGGCACCGTCTTAACGATTGCACTTCAAAAAGCAGATCTGCCTCGCTTCGCCATCACATGTCGTCGTTCTTTTCACTTGCAAACCGAAAGTGCCGCGCTGCTGTGTACACTGCCTTCATGTGTGTCTATCCAAAAACAAGTCGAGACACGATCTGCTACTCTTCATCGTAGTGCACCGTCGTCTATGCCCTGGAAAAGTGAGACACGCTGTGTTCCTTCGTGTCAACATCCGTGATCGAAACAAGACACGCTACGTTGCTCTGCGTCCTCATCTGTGCGCCCCAAAACTAGGCGCTCCACTGAGACGAACAATAATTGAATTTCACTCTCGCGAACCGAATCCCGGTTGAGCCCCCAATTTGTGGGATTCATTTTAATGGAAACACGAGTTGAAGTTTCAATACTGTATTTTAAATGAAAATGTCAGTGACATCTATCTCAAATTTACATGTCAAAATAGTCATTAGTGTTTGAGATACGCGTCGTTTTGTGAGCTGCGAAAAGTGAGTTTTTCGTTTATTGCGATGTCGAAATTTGTTGAATTTGCATTAAATTTTGTTTGCGGGGTCAATTTTTTGCTGCGGTTACGTTGAGGATGTTTCAGAAAGCCTTTGGTGATGAGGCTATGTCTAAAAAAATGTTTACAAGTGGTATAGTGAGTTCGAAGTCGGCCGTGAACGTGTCGAAGACGAAGAGCGTCCTGGGTGACCATAAACCTCTTCTCTTCTTCGATTATCGTGGTGATGTGCATTATAAATTCCTTCTGCTGGGCCAAACAGTCAACAAAGAATATTATTTGAACGTTATGCGTCATTTGCGTAACGCTATCCGCCTAAAAAGCCGGAATTGTGGAAAGACAATTCTTGCTGTTTACACCACGATAATGCACCATCCCATACTGCACTCGTAATTCGTGATCATTTCGCCAAAAACTCAACCCATATTGTTCCGCAACCACCGCATTCACTTTATCTGGCGCCTTGCAATTTCTGGCTGTTCAGCAAGCTCAAAAGACCGCTTTGGGGACACCTTTTTGATATAATAGAGGAGATTCAAGCCGCAGCCGGAAACTTCGCATATCTCAAACACTAATGAATATTTTGACATGTAAATTTGAAAAAAATTATTCTCCAAATCCTTCGACGCGCGCAGCTTAAATTCAAATGTCACCTTATTTTTTGGTCACGGTAGTATATATAGTAGTATACGATGAACTGCTTGATTTTTGTTGTATGTCTTCTTTAGCATTGGACGTGTATTCTCGACTTTTATAACCAGACTTTTTACAAGTTTAACACCACGGTCCGTTGATTTACTTCTTTTAGTGTTAGTGAAATTTCTTGTTGATCGCAAATGCATTGGACTCTTATAACAATTTTGCCTCACGGAATCTGAAATAATCTTCATGCTGGATGTCTTAAGGCAATTAGCATTGGTTGATAAGATTCTGATCGACCGGAGAGCAGCAGCGTGCCCAACCACTCGTCATCTACTTTAAAACCAATGTTTCTGAGTTTGTGGGCTGTACTCATTTTTTTCCCGACATGTTCTTCCACATTTAAGCATCTACTTGGTGAGGTATTACAGAGATCACGCAACAGATAAACTCGGCGTGTCAGCCCAGAGTCGTCGAGTGCTAGCCTCTTGAATGTATACAAAATTTATTGGATCAATTTAGAGTATTATATTTGTTTTTGCTCTTTATGTTATAGATAGGTTCGCATTGCAAACTGCCAAGTTATGCTATTATCACGCCCGGATAGCTTTTCGATGAGTGCGATTTGATTCCATTTTCAATGAATTTCTCGGTATAAAATACGAATACACTTTAACGTATCCGATCGTTCATCCAATTGATTGTTTATTTCCCTATCAAATGGTGATACCCAAGCGTGATTGATTACATTATAATTTAGAATGCCTAGGAGGAGTGTCAGTACACCCTGATCTGCAAGATGCTTCCAAATAAGTTTCTACACTGTTACGGTATCGTCTTTCCTTTTCCCCTTAGGAAAACCTCTCCTACCACGAGCACGAGGAGTAAACAATAAAATGAGCCTGTTTTAAGAAGAAAAGAATTTAAATAAAAGACACCATAACCAACCGAAACACGACGAAAATCAGTAGTTGCAGGTTTTTTTTTAAATCCAAACAACTTTGTAATTAAATTAAGGAAGTACGTTAAGAATTCAAACAGAGAGTTCCATGTTAGTAGTGAAGTGCCGTCAGAATTAGAATTAAAGGTGTAAGCGGATCGCATTGTTCAAGCTGAATGAAGCAAGTGGAATAATGCTCTTAAGGCATGTGAAAATGATTACAGGGCCAACCAAAATAGTCTTAAACATCAACTTCAGAAACAAACATCAAGATCTTTGCAATTATTGGACAAAAAAGAGAATGAAATTCGTGCCCTTAAAACTGAAATATTTGTTCGTTAACAACAATCAACAGAAACTACTGGAGAGCCAATTAGAAATGCAAAAAACGCATCAATCTCTCATCTAAACACTGTGTTAAACTCGAATGCGTCAACAATACCTTCAACAGGGACAACTCTTGGAGAAGGGTGTCATATATTGAATTATGTGAATGAATGAGCTCGAAATGATGTTGAAACAGAAACAACCTTGCGACAAGCATTACAAGACAAAGTATTGGCGCAAGAGGTGCTCAACGATAGAATAATGAATTTTGAGCAAGAATTTGATAGGCTTGAATGGTGCAAGACACGAGAAGGCGCTAATTTAAAATATTTGAAAAATGTCGTTTGGAGCTATCTATCATCGACCAATAAGGATGGGAGGAAGCGGTCAACTTTTCCAAGACAAGTGCATTAATCGCCGTCCAGTTGACCTCCAAATTAAACCGGTGCTCCGTTAAGCAGATTTTTTTTAAGGTCAGTGGAGCGCTCTCTTTTGTCATCAACGTGAGTCCTAGGAGGAAGCAGAAGGTGATCAGAGCAGCGATATCGAAGAGGAATTGTTAAGCAGAACAAAGGAGTGCGCTGCAACAAGTGTTTTCGCAACGGAGTTTTAAAGTGCCTGGAGATCGAAGCAAGGTGGACATTTCAGCGGAGTTGAGTTGAAAGGGAGCTGATACTTCTGGCGGAAACTACACGTAAAGGAAAGGGGACCCTCCAACTTTGAGAAGAAATTTAAGTTAAGTATTTATCTTGATTCTCCTTAATTGTACTATTTCATTCAAGCGATGTGTTTTCTTGGAGTATATCAATATAACGTTTGTTAGTGAAATGAAATAAACAATTGTATTTCCTTTTATCTGGCTCCAGGAAGTATGCGCGTGGCTCGAGTGATTACAGGTGTATCAGTTTTATGTTTTTCTTTTGGTGAAATGAATGAGGAAAATTCCTTTATCTGGCTCCGAGAAGTATGCGGGTGGTACGAGTGATTACGGGTCATCCTTTTTGCTAAATTGAAGCGACACGCTCGGATACGCTGAATTCAGGTTGCCTCTAGGCCTTCTCGCGAGTTGTGAAAGTTGAAATAGGGTTGCTTAGCAGTTAGCGTCAAAAGTTGGTAAAAGAAAGGGAGTTTCTTTTTCATGTGGTGAATTTAGAAGTGCCGTGCTGGTTCAGGCGTAGAAATCATACTCTAGCGTGCTGCAGACTCGCTCGGTGGCCATACGGGGGTATTTTGGGAGCAAGTGGTGCCCACGCCCGTCCTTTGGCCCGGAGCCAGAACCTCCAGTCGGAGTAACCCCAGGGAATCGGGGGTAGTAACACCACACACTGAAAGATTCCTTGGAGCTCCCGCTAATTTTCCAGTCACTCAAAGATGGTTGATCTGTTATTAAAGCTGAAACGTAAAATATAATCCAACCTTATCGGTGATGATAGCAGAGCACAAGGCAACACTTCATCTACCTTTAACAATTTGTTTTTACCACTATCTTATGCACAAGCCAGCTCCATCTTGACTCCTATTTGACATCTTCACGTTCGGATGGGACATTTTTGAAAGACTCCGAGTCGTGGTTAACTGAGTTGGGCTCTACCTTGGACTGGGTCAAGAGCGAGTCACCAACCTCGGGCATACTAATGATCAAGTACGCACAGTTGGGGGCATATGCTGTGGACAGTATTATGATACGTCCAATCTTAGTTGGCAAAGCAGCATTCCTGAACCCAGAATCTGAAGCAAACTGAATTGGCCTACAAGTTAATAAAATGAAAACTGTCGGGCCATGTAGAAAGAATGAAAGAAAACCAGCTACCCAAAAGAACATTAAAGGGTAGATCACATTGTAGACGTCCAACGGGAAGACTAAGTTGTCAGTGGGAAGGCACAATGGAAGCGGATAGCAAATTTTTATTGGGAGTGAATAACTGGCGGACAAAGTCGTGGAACCGTGATGATTTCAGGAGATTGATCCTGGAGCCCAAGGCCAGACTTGGGCTGTGGCGCCATAGATGATGATGAAGATAATTACCTAAGTACCATTCATCTTCTTACTCTAATTATATTTGTTCCAGTCATAGTTTAATTTAGTGTTTGAGGCGTTAAAACATTTGTATAATATAGTAATATAACTTTAAGATGTTTAAACTCTGTCATATTTAAGTTTATTTATTTATGCATTTCAAAAAATTGACTTACAAACTAGTAGTCTAATTACAAGTCAATTAATAGATAAATATAAATATACGAATTCAAAATATGGAAGAAATTAGAGAAAAAAGATCACAAATGAATTGTATTGCCAATGATTGCAGTAGTGATGAGCTCTCGGAGTAGCTATATGCATTTCTTAAATAAAGTTTGTAGTCTGGAAAAGATATTTTGCTTTAAAATTTACAACAACCACAAGTTTCTGAAAACAGTACGGTATATTAAGCATTGTAAATTTTTAATTCTTTTATAATCAACGTTGAAAGATGTTGATGGGAAATAATCACTTTTTGGAGCATGTACTATGAAATTGACTTCAAATAGAACTCAATTTAATTTACTTTGTTCAAACTACATGTTTTATTCATGCCATGCAATCAACACCTTCTTTTGAAAATCTCATAACTTGATTACGCACCCAAACTTACCAATGATTGTAATTAAATTTATCCAACTCACTATTACCCTCGACCATTCTGAACTGTGTCCTTAATGCTTGCAAAAGGTGTCGATAACCGTGTCTTTTAATTAATTGCCCTCATTCGCCGCCATTGCGCTGTAATGAAGAAGTTTTCAAAGACTTTCTTTAGAACTTTCCCATGAATCGACAAGCAAATAAGTCTTTGTTCAGTTCAGAAAATCTCAACGGTGATTTTCATGCCACTTTTCCCAAAAGGCACGATAAGAAATTCATTTTATTCGCAATTTTCCTGAAGACATGGCGCGTTGGAGTGAGAAGTAAGTAATTCATACTAGATTTCGTTTTCTCATTTAATTTCCATTCCACAGTTACAAAGTAATGAGATGAATTGTAAGAAAATTCGAGTAAGACTTGGAGTTTTTCCCAGGGTAGGAAAAAAATCAGAACGTTTCCTGCCCAGTGCTATTTGCTCTTGTTCCCTGCCGTTGTAAGTTTAATTATAGCCATCTTAAAAGCTTTTTTCTCAATTACCTTTAAGGCTTTTGTCTTGAAGTCATTCTTATTGTTGGGTCTTAAGGAAATGAAAAGCTGTTAGGGAATCTCAAGAAACCATTTTGAACAATAGGCCAGTATAATGGAGGAAGAAAAATAAAAAGGAAATCAGTGAAATAAAAGGAAATGTAGTAAATTAAGTGCACATATTGCTTTTTTCTGTGCGTATGTCAAGAAGTAGGACTCTATTGAATTATTGCGAGCTAGTAGATAAATGATCACCTTCGCTTTCGCTTTTTATTTATATTTACAATAAACTTTCTTAATAATAATAATTTAACATCAATTTCATTCTCAAGTAAGTTCTTTCACGATGATTCTGCAGCGGAGAAAATAATATAACAACGTCCTTCCTTGTGGCAAGTAAATACCCATATCAAATAAAAGTATCATTAGTGTCAAAACTAAAAGAATTAAGGTATGGACCCTTCCCCAAGTGTTTGACCCTTCGTTCAGTGATACCACTTTCCATTAGTCACAACATAAAAGCCACTTGACTTCCTGTATTTGGATGTGACACGTGTCATCCATACAATGGTGAGATGTCGGCTATTAATTTCGAAAACCACATCTTACTCGCAAACAATACGTAAATCGCCAGGAATTAGTAACGCAATGCTAAGGAATAATTACACTCGTCATTATTTACTTGACGGGAATAAATGTAGTCTGGAAATAATGAAAACGTCCTCCATGAAATGATACGAGTACTTGAGAAAATTGTTTAATGATTGGGCACCCGAAATTGAGTCAATTTTTTGTTAATGAATGATACTCTAGAGCGTCATAAAATTTAAATTAACATCAATCCTTTCTTTTTACTGTGGAAAACGATCATAAAATATCAATCTATATTATTGTCAAATATTCAAATTGTTAATTAATCCATCATATTCCCGTTTGTATTCGGTCCACTATAACTGAGAACTCATCTTTCCACCCTTAAACCACTACTGAATCAACAATTCGAAATTCTTATCATGCATTAAATAATCGACTTACACATAACAACAATATTCTAAGGCTCATAATATGCTCAAATAAAATCCTTTATGATCGCATCATGCAGGGATGGGCTATCGTAAAGCCAACAAAAGCTATACCAACCACAAGCACAATAATAGCTCCAGAAGGACGACACATCACATGTGCTGTATACGGAGTGTCACTAACGTAATGGGGATGATATACCAACGCCAATTCTCCTTTCACAATTTACACATGACATCAACATGACAATGGGAATCTAAGACCTTGATGAAAATGGAGCTTAGCGAAAGGCAAACATGATTTTTATGTAAGTGAATGAGATTTGCAAGGATTTTCATTCACGGTTCGGGTTTTCTTTATTGCATATATCTCCTTTTCTTTATTATATTGTTGCGGGGAGGGTAGAACGCGAGTGGAAATTTTGAATAATGTGATTTCTATATTGTGAGCATTCTTATTTATGCGAAAAGGATTTATAGGATCATAAGAATTAATTGAGGGGAAATGTGAATGAGCAAATCTAGGATTTATAGCTGAGACTTTTAATGGATGATAATCGATTAAAAAGGATAATCATGACATGATGAACTATGAATCAGAGATTGCTTCTGATTATGTGAGGTCACTGAAGTAAATCCCCAAAAGCATAAGTTGGTCATTTAATCATATTTGATTTATTTTCGCCCATCTGAAGAAAATTTCTTTTTTGAACAGTAGATTCCATCTGAAATAAAATTAGGAATTTTTGAAAAAAAAGTCGAGGAGACAGAAATAAGCTCTTGTCAGAAGGGTTTCTCCTCAATTTATGAAAAGCAGGCACTTACGTTATGCAACAACTGAGCAAACTCAAGACTTCGACGATTTATTTTAAACAATACAGGGTGTGTTCCAAAATAAACGAGACTGAGCTAAAATAGAAACGACAGGAGGTTTGTTCTAATAAATTCGAGTTTATTTATTCAAAATAGTCTCCTCCGGTCTCGATACACTCTTTTGCGCGATACAAAAACTTTTCGAAAGAGTGTTTCAGGTCATTGACCGGAAGGTCCTTCAGGATGTCGGTACAAGCCTTTTGGATGCCCTCTACGGACGCAAAACCGTATTCTTTCCAGGGCAAAATGCAATTTTCCGAATAGGTAGAAGTCACAGGGAGCCATATCAGGCGGATACCGTGAGTGATTGATGGTGCAAATGCGATTTCTAGTCAAAAAATCAGTCACAAGAGTAGATCGATGAGATGGTGCATTATCATCAAATAAGCGCCAGCTTCCTCTTTCACGAATGCGTTGCAACAAACGTTTCAAAACGCCAAGATAGAAAATTGCATTGACGGTTTGGCCCGTTGGCAGAACTCCTTGCGGACAATTTCCTTGCAATCATAAAAACAAATGAGCATTGGTTTTTTCGGTGGTGCCTCGTCTAGGGCCTTCCATTCGACACTTTGACGCTTGGTTTCGGGTTCATATTGGAAACACCACGTATCATCACCAGTTGCAATGTTGTAAAGGAAGTTCTCGTCTTTTCTCGCCTGTTTAATGATGTCTCTCGAATGTTGAATTCTGAGCAATTTTTGATCATCAGTTGATTTGTGCCGACAAAACGTGCACAGACCTTTCGTGACCCCAAATGATCGGTTATAATGCCATAAATCGCTGTTTTGGAGATATTCAACTCCGATTCCATGAATTCCAACGATGATTTTGGCTCATTTTTGACAAATTCACGCACAATTTCGATGGAGTTTTCGATAATCACTGATTTTGGGCGGCCCGTATGTTCATCGTCATTTATGTCCTCACGACCATCTCTGAAACGTGTAAACCACTCATGAACTCTGGCACGAGATAGACAATCATCGCCATAAACTTTTTTCATCAATGCAAATGTTTCGGTAAACGTTTTACCGATTTTAAAACAAAATTTGATATAAGCTCTTTTTTCGGAACCCATTTTTGTACTGATGACACAATCATACTGTCACTTTAGCCGCAATAACTTCGCTTCCACAGAACCGAATGTCACCAAACTTTTACTCGAAGTCAGGGAGGGATGTAACTTTCCAACGCACTTATTCACTGATGGCGTTGCCAAAAAATTTTATGACAAAAGTCTCGTTTATTTTGGAACGCACCTTGTAGGCTTAAAGGAAACCCTCTTTTTCCTCAATTTAAGTGGCCGCCATTTTGTTGCAGTAAAGCAAATATCACTCAGTGTACAGAGTTTCAAAGATATTAAATAATAAACTTTCAAGATGAATCTATCAAAAATATATCGTCTGGTTTGATTGAAAGCCAGTATGGTAGTGTTGTTGTAATAGATAAAAATTCAAATCGTTATAACGTCACTGAATGCGATTATATTCTGATGAAACTTATTATTTGGGTCAATCTTGCATCAAACTATCTAAGTGCAAAAAGAGAAGGGTAGTCCCCGCAGTGTAGCGGTTAGAAAGCTTACTCCGTAAGCCGAAGATCCCTGGTTAATATCCCATTGGCGACAATGAGATTTGTTTCGAGTGATTCTTCGGGCGGCCTATAAGTCTGTTTATTTATGATACATGGGTTGACGAACACACGGCCAAAGCATGATACTGACTGTATCACCTTCTCGAGTACGATCAAGATAATGAGATATTCTATCTCTAAGTGAAGGTCCAAAAGAGGCTGCAGTACTAAAACAAAAGAGAGTACCTATTGGGTTTCATTGCGGAACATGCAAAATCAATAAGTCCTACTATTATTATCAATGTTGAGCAAATTTTGACATTGAAGGTACCTCTTGCTGTCGTACTCATAGAGAATTTTCGCTTTAGCACCACTGCTACTTTCGGGCGTTCGCTCAGAGATAATTACAGTATTTCATTATCTTGATGGAATGTATCAGCACTCGGGAAAGTGATATGGCCTGTGGCATTCTTTGGGCGTGTGTCCGTCTACCCAGCTGTGATACATTCTGTACGTATCATAAGATAGAACTACCCTGATAATTTTTCTGATGTTTTTTTATCACAGTTCCAAACGCGAGGAGGGATACAATCTTTTCGCGCATTATGCCTCTTTCTGCTAAACCTGATGCTAGTAAAAATATTTTAAGGTTTGAAAAGTTTTGAAAAGCTACTTGAATAGAAACAAAAAACAAGAATAAGGGGAAATACTATTAAACTACTAGGAGCTAAGGAGAATGTTATGCAGTATACTTTTAAAAGCGTTTAAAGAATGTGGCAGGGGACTCAGCTGGAGTTCATTGTAGCGATGTGATATGCATGCTTAAAACGAATAAAATTAAATATCGGTTCAAGATAATCGTACAATGAATATGTCAGCTGAACGCGTTCTTGAGGTGGGACGTATATAAAGCCTTTCCCGAAGGTTGGATGAAAGAATACCATGGTATATTTTGAATAAACAACACAGGTCTAAGCATCCTCTCCCTTTTTGAGGGATGGTATGTTGAGGATCTATAAGTGCTCATTGTAGGAGCCATAAAGGAGATTATAATTGTAAAATAGAGAACGTGTGAATTTATGCTGCACAACCTCAACAGCATCCGATAGATTGGTTTAGTGAGGAGACCATACTTGGGAGGCGTACTGACCGGTCTAAGAGTACAAATAGAAGGCCGCTGATCAAGATATTCAAGGGCTTGCAGGAGGATCGTAAAATAAGTAAAATAAAACCAGCGATATGTGATGCTCTAGTGGCTATGTACGAAATATAGATATCAAATTTCAAACCTGGGTCAAATACTACTCTTAAATCATTAAATTTGCCCACAAGTGCGAGCAATGGCCCATCAATTCGGTATTTATTGAATACAGGATGAATTTGGCTAGTGAATCTCATGTGACAACATTTTGAAATATCAAGAGGAAGTAAATTACCTTAAAACCAATTTTGGAGATTGTCAAAATCATTTTGAAGGTGTGAGCAGTCTTTGCTGGAGTTAATGGAACGATAAATTTGTAAACCATTAGCGTAAAAAAGATACTTTGAGGACAGGCAATGGGGAAGATTATTAATGAAAATGTTAAGTATCAAAGGGCTCAAAATTTATCCTTGAGGAACATCGGATTTTGGACTAAATGAAGCCGATGAAAAAAAAATTATTCCATGTAGCCATGTTGTTCATTTGCAAACAAGATACTTATGGCATCATATACGAGTATTCTGTTACGCACAATTCGCTCAAGGAGCTTGCCAAAACAAGAATCGGACGATAGTTCGAGATTTCACTACGATCCCCGGACTTATGGATCGGAAAGATGTTAGCATGCTTCTAAACGTCGAAAAAGCAGCAGGAAACAAGTTGGGTAAACAGACCTACGGTCATGTCAGAAGGGTTTTGTACCCAACCTCTCCGAAATACGGTCAGTAGCAACAAATAAACTCAAGAAACATGTCAAAGAGATGTGCATATATAAAAGAAAACTCATTGTTTCTCCATTTTCAACGGTCACCATTTTGTTACAAATTAACAAAAATCACTTAAATCATGAATTCCGAAAATATGTATTGTTATAAATCTTATCTGGAGATTTTAAGAAGATCAAATCAAAACTGCAGTGTCTGAACCGATGGGAAATCTATAAAATACCAAAACCGTGTTTTATTGTTGTTGTAATTGCAGAAATTTCAAATGGCTATAACTTCTGCGAATATGGTTCGATTTTCATCAAATTTGCGGGGTATTGGGTCCTTATATGTACCTACTCAAATATAATTTTGTTGAGCTTAAGAGCACCTGTACGATTTTATTGGGGAAAATGTGAAATTCGAAAATCATAATATTATCAACAAAGTTGAGTGAGTTTCGACTTCTAAGGTATTTGTTATTATTGTACTCATAAATATCTACCTCTACGATTTTTTCAGATTTTTCGGATCACAGGTGTCCAATCGCGAGGGGGGGGGGGGGGTTCACAAATTTTTTGTGTATTTCCCCTTCGTGTGCGCCCCCTGAAGCAAAAAATGTCAGTTTGAGACCTGTTTTGAAAAGTTCTCGTTTAGGCCTTTCATATGATATCCATATTGACTACCTTTGATGATTTTTTTTTTCGGGGGCCACTCCCCTATATGGGGGGGACCCCTCTTAAATATCTCATAATTTTTTTTTTGTAGCTGAACTTTCAAGAGAGCACCACTTTACACCTGTGGGTAAAATTTGGTGTTTCTAGCTTAAGTACTTTGCGAGAAAAACTGCTATGACATACGGACGGACGGACGGACGGACAGACAGACAGACGGACAGACAAGTCGCGATTTTAGTAAGGTTTTGTAAAATTATTTTACTAAACACTAAAGAGGCTAATGTTGAATATAATTGATAGAAGGGTAGATAGTGAAGAATATAATGGCTTTATGGACAGATTAGGTATTCCATCAGGACCCGGACCACAATTAATGAGAGGTCACGATAGAGTGCACAATAGGGGTAGAAGAGGGATACGATGAGTATTTAGTGGGGTTTGAAACTTTAAATCTAGAGCAATTTAGCAAAAAGGTCACAGATAGATTGTCCATTAGAAGCTTGGCAGTTATGCCATAAGAAGATATTAGGGTTATGGGATGTTGTTTTCAGGGAACGGATTTTTGACCAGAAGGGCTTAGGACTATTAGATTGCATTGAGGTTTCAATCATATAATGCTAAGATCGCATCGCATTCTTAACCACTTTTTTGGGTTCTTTGCGAAGCAGTCGGTAGTTAGCAAGATCAGTTCCAAAGTTTGAATACTGAAATTTTTTACGCGCCCGGTCCTTCAAATAAAGAGCGTCTTAGACTTCAGCCGAAAACTAACTGGAGGCACTTTTTTGAAGAGAACGGTAGATAGGTACATGATTTATAACTATGTCACTAACATTTTGGAAGATAGTAGATAACGCTGTATTGACATCTAGCTGCTGTAGTAATGAATTCCAGTAAATATTATCCAGCTCTAGCTGGATGGCTGCATAGTTGGCTTTGCGGAAATTAAATCTTAAGCAAAAAAGAGTTTGTTTCGATTGAGGTGCGAGAAAAGCTAAACGATCCTCAAGCGGAGGATGATGGGGATTAGTTTTTACATATTCCGAGGGGGATTTTGAGATTGAGGAGATAGAGGCAGGATTGGTTGTAAGGATAATATCGAGAAGTTGGTTGTTTGCATTTGGGATCGTATTTAATTGCGATAAAATAGAAGAGAACTGGATAGAGAGATCATTGAAGGATGTGAGTGAGGGTATAAGAGCTTGTTCCAACTTAGGCGAGGCATGTTGAAGTGACCCCAGATTAAAAAAGTGTAGATAGTGTTGATGATTTTGAAATAAGAAGAGGATTCAGAAAAAACGATTGTAAATGCGGAAAGGACCATTGGAAGGGATGTGCACGCAAAGCAATACAAAGCTTACGGCTTAAGGGATACTAATGAAGATAGGGATGCATTCTACTGGAAGTGAAGGAGAAAAGTCAGCGCAGAGTTTGCTGCCTAAGGATTTATGAATAGGCTGATGGTGCCAATGGGAATGTTTTGAACCGAGGGATATTGCAAACCAGTTTAGAAAAATGGATGCGATCATCACTTGAATATAGAACTGGAGCCTTGAAATAGTTTCCAATAAAAATTTGTGATCAAAACTGATCATATGACTATATAAAAGGATTCGGTACTGTGCTGCAATCTTGTCCTAATTAGATGATAGCATCCAGGTTCATGGTACTGACTTAAATCAGGAAGGATCAGTATTGTACTGAAATCAGTGTCTGATCAGGTATCGGTATACAGGAACATGGTCCTGAACTCATATCAAGAACTGATTAAATGGCCGTGTTAAGGTAGGTCTGATTCGTACCTTATTATAGTCCGGAGTATCTAATCTAATTTCAAGTTGGGATGATTTGTTAATTTTACGTTTTGCTCCACAAATGTCCTTAATTGGAAGCAAATATTTGTTTGTATAAACATATCCCGCATTTTTGCGAGCTCTGATCTTGAAGGCGCTAGTACATAGGGATAAATAAAAAAAACTATTTGCTAGGAAATTCTATACGCTTTACCTTTAACTCTAATAAAATCACCGTATTCAACACATGCAATAAGCACTAAAATTACAGACCTGTGAGCCTCCCAATTTTTCCGGATTCAGCTGCCTTTGAGAGGCAACGCAAAGGAATAAATTTGAACTTATTATCCTGAAAGTAATTTGACAACCTTTAATTGCTTGGTTTACAATATTCAATATGGAGCCACACTTGTGGTCAATTTGTCGGCCCAAAAGGACGAGCCGCACTCGTGGTACATTGAGCAATCCAATAAAGATAAATAGGTGCCAAGGTATGTTGGTTAAGCCAAAAATAATACTCGTAAACATGGGCATTATTTGTGATATTCGAAGAATCTTATCATGCACAGGTAAGTAGGTGTGCACCGCAGGAAGCGTGAAATAGTTCGAAATATGCACTGGAAAAAATTAGAGTAGTGGTAACCTCATCAAGAATTTGTAGATTTATTATTAAAAAAAAACGAAACCGTTCATATATTTTGCGATAATTGAAGTAAATTCAGTTGATCACTTGAAAATTCGTTTTATAAGCTACTATTTCTAAAGAACTGTGAAATCAAAACACATATCTATTACTATCAAATAAAAAGTCCCCCTGCGACATCAAAATTATTCTAAGGACTTTAATGCGTAAATAGGCCGTGAGCGGGCTCACAGGGCAACAACATAAGAGCACAGCCAACGCATAGATACCAGCTTGAATGACCAGCACCTAACAGGCTTTGCGTCAGGCAGAAATCTTATCATAAACTCCACCTAATTCCCCCACCGTGACATTCACCAAAGAGCGTAAACATCGCCCGATGACGGCACGAATCACCAAAAGACCCCGTTTTCGTAGAAAACGAGCGGTATTCTCGACACAAGCTTATCCTTTGCCATAGACTGTGGATCAGACCAATCCAAAGTTAAACTCCATTGTCCAAATATCAAAAACAATCAAAGACACCGACAATAACATACGATCCACCTAACTTGATGATTTAGTGAAGTCTACATATATGTTGTCACTACAAAGCACATTGAAAATGATCCCACAGGTAGAAGAACATAGTAACAAATGGTGTGCAAAATGGTAAAAGAAAAAGTCTTAGGACACTGACCAAAAAATGATCGGAATGACTGGTTCAATGAAGAATGTCAAGATGCGGTTAACAAAAGAAGTCAGGCATACAAACTGTACGTCCAAAGATCAACTCAAATCACCATACGTCAACAAGCAAAAATGCTGTGCCGACAGAAAAAACAGTGGGCCACTAACCGGAATATAGAGCAAATTAATAATCTTATGACGCTAACTGAGCCATATCAGCACACGCCTCAATTAAATAGCTTTGAGATACACTGCGCATGAGCCTCTGCACAAGGTGGAATATTAGGCATCTCTATAATATTAAAAACAGGCGGTAGCAATATTTCCAAAACTTTTTCAGAGCTTTCACAACATTTACCGAAACTGTGAGTTTTCCTGGGGCTGAAGATGTCCTGGCAACGCTACTAATGGTAGAAGAGGTTCAGGTAGGCATTTGTGATCTCAAAAAGAACAAAATTCCTCAAATTGATGAGATTCTGACAGAACTGCTCCAAGCCGGAGTAATGCATACACGTAAACAACCTCCTTCATCGGTTTGTATGTAGGATATGGACAGATGAGCAGCTACAAAGTGATTGGTGTAAAAGCATCACATGCCCTTTACATAAAAAGAGAGAAAGGCTACGCTGTGAAATTATACAGGGATTACACTGTTGAGCACATACAGAGTGCAGAGTGCGTTATTATGAACATATCATTGGAGAGTACCAAGGTGATTTTTGAAGCGGACGATCTATGACTGACCAGATATTCTCAGTAAAACTGGCGCGCGATAAGTGTTGGCAATATAACAATGATGTATACCAGCTCTTTGTAATGTTCCAGTAAGTATACAGCAGTTGTTGAGTGCCTGACACCCCTGAGCGCCAACCACGGCCTGATCCGTCAAACAGATCCGTAGTCGAAGAGATTGGATTACATTTCACGGACAAAGGCAAACATGCCAGCGAAAAGGCGCAAACTCAGCGTTCTTTATCTGGCGCGTTTGTCTGGTCAGCAAATTGCGTTGGAAATTGAACGTGGGTGAAATGCTCGGCCGGCTCAGTCGTTGAAGGAAGGCGAGTCGGTCTGCAACTCGACAGAAAGGTGGCTTGGTGCATAGTTAATGTTTACGGTTAAATTACAAATTGTTGAGAATTTAATGTGAATTTAAGTTATTTGAAATTATTTTAAGTAGAACTTTAGTGCTCAACTAAACATAACTAGCTCGTTTAAATAGGATATTCGAAATAAAGAAGTGAAGAAGTATCGACGATTTTCAAAAGGATAAAAAAATCAAAGGTCGGGACAAAAGAGTCCCGGCTCAACAGCAGTGTTGAATACTGTACAAAACAATGCTTGACATTGGCATTTCAACTAAACTCGTGCGAATGATCAAGATTACAGCACCAAACATTGAGACCCAGATCAAAGTTAACGGAGATTTGACTGAAAGCTTCCTAAAAACTCAGGCCTGAAACAATAGGATGGGCTTGCTCCACTGTTGTTCAATATTACTCTGGAACATGTGCTCAGAAAAACATCAGCAGACACCACGGGCACGCTACTCTACAAGTCAATGCAACCAGGAGCGTATGCCGATGATATTTATATTATGTCCAGATCAATTCCAGATACGCAGGAGCTAGAAACGGAAAATGTCGGACTTCTTGTCAATGAAACAAAAACTAAATGCATGATCCAAACAAGAAAGGATATGCCTGTACGACTAAACCCGATGTTATGTTACAACAATATGAAAAGTGTGGATAGTTTCCCACTCTTTAGAGTCTATCTTGATAGAAAGGGAGCTGAAACGAAATATGGAGAAGAATAAACGCAGCAAACAATGCCCACTTCTGTTTACTTCCTTTGCTCACATCTAGAGATGTTTACAAGGAAAATAAATAATAATATTCCCTCGCACAAATGTCCAAGCTCGAACATAGGTATTGAGATTTATTTTTAAGAGTATCTCATTCCATGATCGTGATGCAGTTTGAGGTAATATGGTCAAGATCATGCTGAACCATGTGATTATTACCTAATTTTTCAATTAGCACCCATCACAGCTGGATGGGCTGATTGTCCGACAGCAGCATCAGAAGCTCAAACTCGCCACCGACGCTTGAACTTGGGAGATGCTGCGCAAGTGGAGCGTACCCTAATCCATTGCTCCACATGGACTACACAAACTAAATAAAATTCGCATTTAAAAGTTACTCATAAGATCTATGCTCCCATATGGATGTGAAACCTAGAATCTTAAAAATATTTTCGAAATGGCTCTGGACGTACTCGAACGCAAAGTGCTCAGGAGGATATATAGCCCAGTAAAGCATAGAGCAGAGTGGACACTTCGTTGCAATGATGAGTTGTATAATATCTATGAAGACCCACCTGTATTCGCATGCGTAAAGCTACTCAAATTAATATACAATGAGCAGGACATGTGGGGAAAATGAATGAGTATAGGCTCCCCGGACAAAAATTGAAGGGTAGAGCGCTAGAAAAATGTCGAGCTAGGAAACCGAGGAAACAATCCCCGCTTGAGATTTCCAATAGGTGAACGAGGTGTCAGAACCACTACTATGGCAAAGGCCAGAATCGGACAATGCCATGACATAAATGATGAAATGAATGATGAATATTTAATTCTAATTCAAAAGTAAAGACTAAAATATTTATTCATTTAAAAAAAAAACGACCCAGAAGTTTAATGCTTTTCAAATTTGTTCCCACTACTTGGAAAATTACGAGGGCATCCATGATATGTTATATCAGAAACTCATTTTGTATTTAGCATGAATCCTGGCCGACATTCTATTGGAGATTTTGCAACTAAAAATCATGAAATGAAAAAACTTTTATGAAAAAATTAATAAATCTATAATCTATAAAAGGCCCTAAAAAGGATGAAAAAAATGTATGAACGGTGCCCAACCAATTTCTTCGATTAGAAAAAATATGTGGCTAATCAATTGAAATTAAAATGGGGAAAGCTGATTTGGCACCGATTTCATAAAAATAGTTTCATTCTTTAAGGGTGTTTATAAGTCGGTTAACATATTGGGTGTACAAATTAATAACCGGAATTTGACGCTAGATGTCCGTACTAACAAATATCGTGAAAGCTCCAACTTTTTATATATGTCATTTTGAAGGTACATTTAACAGCTATCAAAATCAGTCAACAAAATAATTTTATCTTGTGTGCATCATTATTATTTTTCACGATGAATAACTTCGAAAATTGGAGAAAAAGGCAGCATTTGCGGGAGGTTCTGTTGGATCATTTTTCTGCAAAGAAAACTACTGCGGAAAGTCATTGTTTGCTTGTAGAAGTTTATGGCGATGATGCTTGCGCGAAAACACAGTGTTTTGAATGGTTTCAACACTTCAAAAGTGGCGATTTTGACATCAAAGACAAAGAACAACCAAGACAACCAAAAAAGTTTGAAGACGAAGAAATAGAGACGCTACTCGATGAGGATTCGTGTCAAACGCAAGACGAACTTGCCAAATCGTTGGAAGTAACTCAGCAAGCCATTTCAAAACGTTTGAAAGCCACCGGATACATTCAGAAGCAAGGTAATTGGGTCCCCTATGAGTTGAAGCCGAGAGACGTTAAACGGCGCTTCTGTATATCTGAAATCCTGCTTGAGCGCCATAAAAAGAAATCATTTTTGCATCAGATCATGACTGGGGATGAAAATGGATCCATTATGACAATCTCAAGCGCAAAAAGTCACACGTGAAGCCCGGCCAACCAGTCAAATCAACAGCGAAGCCAAATGTCCATGGCGCCAAGGTTATGCTGTGTATTTGGTGGAATCAGAAGGGGCCGTTATATTATGAGTTGTTTAAATCGGGCCAGACAATCACAGGTGAACTGTGCCGAACACAATTAATACGTTTGAAGCGTGCCATAATCGAAAAACGCCCGGAATATGCGACCAGACACGAGGCTATAATTTTTGATCATGACAACGCTCGACCGCATGTTGCAAGACCCGTGAAAAAACGATTTGGAAAATAGTAGATGGGAAGTTTTGGCCCACCCGCCTTATAGTCCGGATCTTGCTACGTCTGGCTTTCATTTATTTCGCCCTCACCGGAATACGCTTCACTTCAGAGCAAGGCATCCGAAATTGGATAGATTCGTTTTTGGCCGTCAAGCCGGCGCAATTTTTATGAGATGGAATTCATAAATTGCCTGAAGGATGGAGAAATGTTGTATCTTCGGATGGGCAATACTTTGAATCAAATATATTGTAAGATTTTTCCACAATAAATTTTCAAATTTCTCTAAAAATTCCGGTTATTAAGTTGTACGCCCAATATATTATGAAAAAATTTTATGCATGCAAGTACGAGTATTTTTTCAATGTTAGGGCTTTCTAGAAGTTATGTTGTAGCTATGTCTCTGTTGTCATTTTTTCTCTATGAAGGGAAAATAAAGTAGATTTAAATAATAACTTTTTAATGCTTTGCCTAACGTACTATTCAATTTTGTCCATTCATTTTAAGATTTCCAAGAATTATTAACAAATTTACAAAGCCAAATCTCCCCCTCCAAACTTTTCTCTCCAACGTTGATATTAATGCCTCTTCTCAAAAGCTCATTTCCAACATAAAGAATCAAATTACTATCATATATTCCTGACTATTCCGCCCCACCAGTAACAATTCTATTGAAATTCAGGACGAAAACATTCGGATAAACAACAAACAATCGAAAATAATATCCTTTCGCTCCGGATGGGCAAAATTACAAATTCAGTTGATTTGTATTCCCTCGTATTGGATCTAAATATTTCCGGACGATCAGCTATAGTACAACTATTGGCTTTTTGCCCGATAGAAAACAAATTGATACACCATTAAGCAATGTAAAAGCTAACTCGATATTTGGCATCATAAAAAACAACCAAATCGATGCGAACGAGTATGTGATATGTGTAATCAATTCTCTACAGGAAGAAAAGGTCAACTGAATATAATTTCGATAAAAGAATCTGAAAATAAACTTGGATTTGAGAGAAATACAGAAGTTAGGAGAGGGATGGGTTTGAAGTTTTGGAGTATCTTATTGAGATTTTTGTAGTGTTCATCTTCAAAATTATGTTTTTGGCGTTAGCAAATTTTAAAAAATTTTTTGTGTTATTGCTGAAGCAATCACTGTTCAGGATTTTTTGATTTTGGCGGAAAAATTTATTCGAGAAAACCCCAATATCACCCGTATTTGCGTTTTGTTATCATATATCAAATGAGTATCATTCCACTACAATGGGAAACAGAAATAGTAGAAAAAAATTAACGGATGAATGCACAACGCTCGCCCTCCCATATCAATAAATGGCAAATAAATTTGAAAGTTTTTGTTAAAGAAATGGCACATGTCTTCACAATTACAATTCCTTGTTTGCATCCTCGAATAATTCACATTTGCGCATAAACGTTCTCTGAAAAGGATTCGAATAGGCGAGAAATTGCGTAGCTGGCAGTTAAATGTAATATTTGTAGCATCTTCCCCATAAAAAAGTCCTTTTAAGCAATATTGAATTGCAAGGGCGATGGTAGACAGGACTTTTAGCAGTCCCGTCTGAATGAAATGTTGGCAAGATATAATTTTCATTGGCTTCCGGTCTGAGCGGCGGACTGTATGATTTTGTGTGCATAGGAGTATATGTACATATCTGTACGTACAATTGAAGATAAAAGACGATAACAGCGGAAGAATTTTGTATTGAATTGTATTTCTTTCCTGAAAAAATTTGTTATATTTTGATTTTAATGCATAGCTGCGTATTGTCGATAAACTATACGAAAACTATGAGTTAAAGGATACACTTAAATCCAAGATGCTAGATGGCAGATTCTATGAATCAAGCGATTTTCACTTCAACCTTTACATATCCCCACTCCCACATTCACGTTGGAATTCTTGAGCTCCGTGAACAGAGTAACCTGTCATAGAAATTGTCCCTGGCTTCAGGTTTCCATGATGCTCCTCAGCCAGGCATTAACTTTTCAGACTACCTCTCTTTCTATACGAAGTTGTTCTGATGTTTCTTCTGCGAACTTACAAGGGACTGAACCTGATTCTCTTCTTCCAAGAGTGTATATGTATATAAGATCACTTCCCCTCTACTTATTCTATTCAACACGACTTTATTACGAAGGGCTTTTTCAACTTTCTGGAAGTCTTCTCATTTGCCTCTAATTTTCAAAAGTGGAAATAAGAGATCCATCACAAACTATAGAGGTATTGCCATACTTTCAACTGCTACAACGTTGTTCAAAAAAATTATTTGTGGCAAGCTTACCACTTTGGTTGAGCCAGCAGCAACATGCTTTTCGCAACGATTGATCAACTACCACCAATCTAATGTTTCTTACCTCAACCATCCTCTACGCAATGCTGAAAAGTGACCAGATTGACGCTGTTTATACGGGCCTCACCAAAACTTTTGATTGATCATGGCATTTTGATCTCCAAACTTCTGAAGTTCGGCATCGTCAACTCAGTTGAATTGTATCATACCTAAATAATCGAACACAGTTTGTAAAATTTCAGAGCACTTTCTCAAGAGAAATTATTGCCTCTTTCAGATTACCTGGGTTCACTTTTATTCAACATTTTTGTTTCCGGCTTGTCCGAAATTTGAAATGACATATCTCATCTTCGGTATGCCGACCACCTTAAACTATATCAAACCGTCAATTCTGATTCCGAGGCAATTTTTCTGAAACCAAAATAAATTCATTTGTGAAATGGTGTAATGATAACAGACTTCATCTCAATGTTGGAAATTGTTATATAATAAGCTTTTCGAGGAAGACAGTATTCGAGCGCACTTACAGCCTGAGCTACTCACTATTTCAAAAAGTTGACAGGTTTCAGACCTGGGCGGGCTTTTTAACAGAGAGTTAAATTTCAAATCTCAATACTACACAATGCTTGCTCGGCCATGCAATCACTCGGTTTCATAAAACATCGTGCGGGAAAAAACAAAAACCTATGGATCACCAAGCCTCAAACTCAAAGTCAAAACGCTTTATTCAATACTAATCGTTATAAATTTTAAAAGAATATAAAGCAAATTCCAAACAATAAACATACAAAAACTTAATGGCCCAAGTGGCTCTGTAAATTTATACGTTATCATTTAAACATATTTTATTGAAGAAAACTATAGCAAATTCAAATTAATTAAGATTATTACGTATATTATGATTTGATTGGAAAAAGGAAAAAAAACCAACCTACACTATTCAAAATTATTTATAATTTTAACACAACAGTGAACTTTGATCGTACACCTAATATGGTATAACCTAATTCTAATAAAAATTCCTTTACCTTATACTAAAAAATTTTATCACAATATTCCTAACCTACGCGTTTAACCTTATCTTTAAACAAAATAAAATAAACATAACATATACCTGACCTATCCCTAATTTTTAACGCATATAAATAACAAGACTAAATGCAGCAATAATGAGCTGAAACTCAAAAACTAAGTAACGAAAAAACGTAAACTGAAAATAAACACGAATAATTTAGACATTGTCATTCAGCCACCAATATCTAGATTGCCCCGACTCAGCTCGATCAGCTTCAACGAATCTATAAAATGAGTATCTCCTGTAATGTGACGCCTACGCCCGGGAATCGAAGTGATTCCGATCCCGAACCCTGGCAATGCCCCCCCACAGTTGCCATCAAAACATCGAATAGATAGAAACGTGGAAACTGGTTGGAAGTGTCATTCGTCATATAACCTTCAAAGTGTCAGGCTAACTCGAAGACGGGAGCCGGTAAATTTTATTTAAGCAGTTGGAATCTGAGTATAATTATCTTTTTTGCTTTAAGGGCGGAAGCGACTTTCTTTCGTGGGCCGACGGAATTTTTAGTGGAGTCATCCGCTCCACTGCTTGTAATTCGACGGAAGTTGCTGGAGCACTGGTAATCAGGACGGAATCCCCTGGTGGAAGGGCGCAAGAAATTGTCTCTCATGAAGTTTATCGAGCATTCGAAATTCGGCAAATATTCTCCTGACGTTGGCGGCGACTATAGAATTATATGTGAAGAATGCATCCGATCAGTTAGAATTTATTAAGGTATGTACACTGCACGTGCCAAAAAGAATGCAAAAAGGCATGACTAGTGCCAGTGGGGCAGAACGCGCCAATAAAGTTAAATCTTCAAAACACAAAACTTTTTAGAAAAACAAAGATTAAGAACATTATGTGTAGTTTTAGCTGGGCCAGGGACAAATTTGATAATCGTAGTTTGTATACAATCACGAGATAAACCTCCAGCAAATTAAAAGCTTGCTTCTAGCGCATGATCAATCTGTTCTGTCACCAAGAGTTCTCCCAAGAAGAAAAAAGCACACGGGAAAATCGACGATATTTTTTTTAAATCCTTGCTTTTGCAAGTAAAAGCATTTGGATGATGATTGAATGAGCAAAGTTTGAATTATGAGCTTACATAGTCAAAAAGAGTCGAAGAAAGAAGAAGGATATAACGGTGCAGTGATAAATGAAAACGCAGTTATAAAGACGGGAGGGGAGAAAAGTTATACATTATATGTATAGAAAGTACCAGTGTCAAAAAAAAAAAAATGACCTTGAAAGGGTTCAATCGCGAAGGAAAGTGTGCGTTGTTGTCAATGTTAAGAGAAAAGTGCATTCCTTTTAACTGTAAAGGATGGGAATGAAACAAGAATGTTTGATATTTCAAAAATGATCGTAATCGTCTCTATAGCTTTTTAGATTAGAAGAAGAAAAACAAACAAACATAATATCTAGCACGTAAAAAGACTGATAAGATTTCATTATTCAATGATAAAAAGAAAGCACATACAAGGTATCGGAATGAACGTCAAGCCAAGCAAACAAGTGGAAAACGAATAAGGAGGATATTCATCATCAAATAAAGTAAATTGACAATTTTGAGAATTCGGTACGAGTTTACCGAGGGGTACTAAAATCGAAACTAAAACTCATCTGTCCATCGGTTGATTCCTGTATCACCGGAAGTTTTCTTGGAAACAAAAAAAAAAAAAGTTACAGAAGCCATTATGAATTTCTTTGAATAATTCAAAAGTGGCGATATCTCAAGCTCTGGAAAGATAAACATGTTATAAAGGATCCATGGGTCCCCATATGCAGAGATCAGGTATTAAAATTCTCTGAAAAACTGAGGAACCCCGAAGAGGCGAAATACATTATATCTTTGACA
Organism: Odontomyia ornata; assembly: GCA_963969285.1. Lineage (NCBI taxonomy): Eukaryota > Metazoa > Arthropoda > Insecta > Diptera > Stratiomyidae > Odontomyia > Odontomyia ornata. The sequence continues at coordinate 458,264,488 of OZ017739.1, forward strand.
TCTTGAAGCCGAAAAATCTGAAAAACTGTCAAGTAAGGCCTTAGCACAATGATCAAAGATTCGTCAGAAGTCACGGCTCGATTAAATTTGTTAATAATGACCCTATGCTTATAAAGTCAGGGAAAGGCTCTTATATAGACCAAAATTTCAGGAACTGGTATCTTCTACTAGATTCGCGCGTCACAGTATATAAGATAAGCAGTAGGATACCCATTTGTCGTTACATACACTCAAAGATTTTTTGAGATTGTGCCTGCAGTTGCCCTTGGAAAATTATTATACATGACAAAATAAACATAAGGAGTTCCTCAAGAATCAACTGTTTAACATGTAGCAATTCATATCCTGGCGCATTTCGAGGTAGCTAAGAGGATTTAAATGGCATCTTGCTCGCAGGTAGAAATTTAAGTGCACAATAGATTTTCATTTGGGTGCATGATAACTGATCAAATTATTCAACTCATTAATCGCCAACAAATGAGCCTTTGATTTATGTATCTAGAATTTTAGATTGAAATAGTAGGTAATATTCATTGTAGAAAACTAAACCAATGAATAGTAAAACTAAACGTTGTTACAATAACATTTTGCCTATTAGTAGTCAGGTGGTAAACAACAGAATAACTTTTTTTTTGTGTACATAAATAAAACACATTATCCAGAACTTTCCACTCAAAGCAATTACTGTGTAAATAGACATTCTTATATAATTGTTAAACATTTCTATTAATATCTGTTACAATTATTTATTTTTTCCATTTTTTCTGTTAAGATTTGTTAGCTCACAATAAAATATATCTCTATTAAATAATTATTAAGGAAGAATATCAAGGACTTATTTAAAGTAATAAAGAAGGATCTATCTATAGATGTAAAATTTTCTAATTTTAAATCATTCTTATTTTTTTGAACAAAATAATATCGTCCCAGTTATTTATAATAATAATAATTTTACTCTTTTTTTTGTCTAAATTTGTAAACTCTGAATAGTAGACCAATTTATTATTTGGAAATTAAATTTTTAATTATTAGTACTAATAATGAAAAAAAATAGACATAATGAAAGGATTTAGATAAAACGAATGACAAGAGATGAAAATGAAATGAATAAAATAAGGATGAGAAATGAGAAACACAAATATTAATTAATGAATGAAAAAGAAAAATAGTTCGTTATCTTATTGATTGATTAATTTAATCAATAAATATTCTTATTATTATTATATAAATATATATTATAGAGGAAGGAATTAGAAACATATTTAGAGCAAAGAAAAAAAATTGAAGGCTTTGAAATTAAATTAAAATGAATTGCTAACAAAAAAACGGACTTTCCTTTTCAGTGGTTCTTCTTTTTCAGCGGGAAAGGAAGTGCTGGGTAGGTATGCCGTCGCGAGGGTAGGGTTTAGAAAAATCCGCTGAGGTCGGTTTCGCGTCGTGCGCGGTACGCGGTACCTTAGTTGTTTTTGGTTTTTCCTTAACGTAGCATTCGTCGGGTTGAGTTAACGTAGTATACTTTTCGGTACCGCGTCGGGAATTCGGGAACGCGAAATAAAAATTAGATTGTGTTCTTTTCGACTGGTTATGAGAAGAAATACGGAGTAACGTAAAGTAGGTTTCCTCTCCGTATGGTTTTGTTTGTAACGCGTTTGAAAACGGGCGTGTATAGGTGGCTGAATTATGTAAATGAGCGTAACCCATTCGGAGACCCGCGACCGAAATCCTCTCCGAACTAGCTGGCCGACAAGCAGCCACCGCGTGAATGGGTTACGGTGCACGGATTAGTTGACCGGTTGGTACCATCCGTTGGCACTACTCAGACTTAACGTCTAGAACCGATGAGAGGTCGGTTCCGCGTTCGGACCTAAAAAGGTGAAAATCATTACACTCCATTGGAATTGTTGATCTCGTGAACTCAAACTCGGAGGATATTTTATCTTCTTATCGGTAATCCGTCTATATATGTGATATATGATTGGGACACCGTCAGAATCAAAAAAATATCGATTCATGCCCAAATACACGATTACTTCTGGAGGAAAAAAGTCAGTAGCGAGGCAAGTCGAAATATATCCGTCTGTAGGGTGGAACGGCTGTAAAATCCAAAGGTTTTCGCTCACAGTTACAGATTTTGCGATATGATTCTGAAGAAATTTCAATATGAAGATATTGACTCTTGCCACTTGAGCAGTTCAATAAAATCTTCTATTCGATGTATAGTGCTTCCAATCCGTCTTAGGCTTTCTGCACAAACGAGTACATGCACGAAGACATTTCCTCTCGAAAACTCTTAATTTTTCCATAGTACTAGCACTCTGGGTGTACCAGATCTGACATCCATATATCAAAACTGGTCTAACCAGGGTCTTGTAACAGATGATTTTAACCTTTTGATCAATGTATTATGAATGAAAGAGGCTTCGTAGGGCCATGACTACTTTTAATGCCTTACTGAGCATGATTTTCACATGTTAAGTATAGTACAGGTATTAATCGAGATGAACACCGAGGTATCGAGCACAGGATTTATGTGGGACCCGTTCTGAACTACCCTCGCCAGCTATGATGTGGAAATTCTTCAAATAACGTTTCAGGTTTTGATTGACCCCCTGCAGCGTTGTCCGAAACAAAATTGTTTCGCACTTCTGCGCATTGATCTTCATTCGCCAATTGTCAGTGTACAGCTGCACATCATTGAACATATTTTGGAGATTGCTCTGAATTATTGGAGCTTTTCGGTCTGCCATCTAGATGATCAGATCATAAGCAACCGCTACCAATGATTGGCGAGACGTTACAATCAATGCCGTTCAGTAGCTTGCGAATGAATATTGAGAAGTGCAGAGGCGCAGTAACTGTTCCCTGCTGTAGACCATTCAAGAACTTGAATTCGCGCATTATTGTCAGATTTCCATCAGTTACAACAAGCAATTTCCCGTATAACATATTGCACATCATGGCGACAAGGTGTCTGGGGAATTTGTCCTGAAGGAGTTAAAAACTAGTCCATCTAACCACACCATATCGCAGGGTTTCTCCATATCAATGAGACATGCTCCAACACATTTTCTGTTGTTTAGTTCCCAACAGATGTCTGAGGTTACTTTCGTTATTGCGTGTATGGTCGAATGCCTGGCACGGAAACCAAACTGGCAATTCGGCATCAACTCATATTTCTCAATGTGGGCGTTTAATGCTCTGTTGAGTATCACTTCAAACACCTCGCTGATTAGGCGATAGCTTGAAGATTATTTTCCTTTCTTAAAGATCGGAAATACCTTAGCCTTTTTCTACTTATCCGGGAAATATGAATTGCTCAACATATTGATGTACAATATGCAATAATTCCTAATAGCAACCTCTGGCAAATGTTGGAGAACTACATTTGGAATACCATCAGAACCACATGATTTCTTGTTGTTTATCCTGCGAAATATGAAACACAAGTCTTCATGGCTGACAAAATAATCAGTAAGATTCAAGCTCGGTATGAGGTCAGATGTTAATGTTTCATTGAAATGAAGAATTGATTGGCCATTCAGGCTAGATTTGAAGTTGGAAACTTTTGCTTCAACGACATCTGAAAATATTTAATTCCCTCTCTCAGGGTTTGGTAGATGAACCAATTCAAAATGTGTCCCAATCAGGGCAAGTTTATGCACTCCCTCAAACTATCAATTTCAATACCGATAATTATGCAGCCTATTCAGTTCGAGTATTTCAAACAAGGAATTGATTTCCTCCTTGAGCTGAGTTGAGAACAGTTCCACCAGTTGCATAGGCAGACATAACAAAGAGGTTAGCCCCACCTGGCAGTGAGATTTTGATAACGGACACTTCAAGAGATTCAAAGCTTTTGAACTCGACTTTTTCAATATTTTAGAAACAATAGGGTCTTTGAACCAATATCCCGATGAGACCTCCCCCATCTTATATTACCCTTTCGTTTCTTACGAATTCATAATCCTTGAGTGTCATGGAGTGCCATAAATTGAGGTGGGTTTCGGTGAGAAGCATGATGTTAGGCTTTTGCTTAACAATGAATTCAAGGAGATAATCACGCCAATGTAAAGTAACAATGGAGTTGACGTTGATCGAGATGAGACAAATCCTATCCATGGGAATGTGACTGGATGACAAATTATTTTGAGGCATTTGAAAGCCCTAAACACCGAAAAACCAAATTAATTTTCGTATCTCGTTTATCGATCCCCTCCGATAAAGAATTTAGTAGTTGGTAAATTTTGAGAAGCAGCTCATTATTACCACTTACATTATTTACCGCATTTTCTGCTAGTCCTCTAGTGGCTTGTGCAAATGATACTCCGAGCTTGACGAATTTCGAAGCTAAGACACTGCGATGTAGTTGTGTTTGCTTTGGGACAAATTTTACTCTCGCATCTTGATATCGGGAGCATCCTCGATATGATGCCGGGTGACCAAAAACACCGCAGTTAACACAGTATAATTTCGCTTTTGGCTCCGTCTAAGCCAATTTGCAGTCACCGGGAGCATGCACGTCCTTGCATTTGACGCATCGGTAATGCTTGGCGCAGTTGGTAGCCGAATGCCCAAATCGTTGATACCGATAACACTAGTTGACATCTCTTTTCTGGAAGTGTTCCCACCTCACCACTCGGAAGTTCAAGTATCTTACTTGAAATCTGCACTAAATAAAGTGATATATTTTTTTTTCTACCATCGACCTTCTTATCACGAATGTTTTAATGGAGATAAATTCAATTTCTGGTGCTGCTTTCTTAAGCACCTGAAGAAGATCGACGGTATCTTCTCCGCAGTCCAAGCCCTTCGACAAAAAAGTTTTTTCGGGGTATATGTGAAGTGTGTAACCTCTCCAGAACTTAGAGCATTTTGTGCTAATTTGAAATCAATCAGTGATCTCGTTCTGATAGTTAGCTTTTTGGCATTGATGCTTTTAATCTCGAAATTAGTTAATTTATTTTCGGCTGCCAATAGCCGAACCATGTCCTTTCCGCTTTGACCGAACACATTAATTGGTGACACTTTCTCTGTATTTTTGGCATCTTTTTGAGGAGGACTAGCAGAACTGCGAGCTGGTTTCTTGTCCTTATTTTTCTTTTTTAAATAGAGGATAAAATTATCATTGTTATTTTGACTAACATTACCTTCAATACTTTCGTCAACGTCCATTTCTTGTTGGAGTCCGTCCAGCGCTACATAGTAGTTCTGGCTATCGTTAGCGCCTTCAGCACTTAGTATATCTTCTAGGATGACTTGTTTGACAGTTTTCTTTGACTTAGTTTCAGTATATTTATTGTCCTTACCGGCTCTGCATCTTGAGTTTTCTTCGCTGTCTTGTAAATATCTTCGAACGTTTTCAGTCGTAGTTTCAATTTCTGCATTTCAGCTTGAAATTGACTCACTTCTTATTTGTCTCTTACTACTTGAGTTTCACGCACACCATCTGCGAAGTCCAGGTTACTCGTGTCTCTTCTCTTATTGACACTTGCCACCAATTTCGCATTGCTACCCTCCCCGGAGCCCCCAACGGAGGGAAGCCGTCGGGCTCCTCTATACAGCAGTCCTGAGTTAGTTTTCGGCTTATTTGCTTTTGTCGATTTATCGAAGTCAGATAATATTCGATGAATCCGTGGGTCGATTCTTTCGACGATAAATGCTTTTTCCAATGAAAATCAAAATTTGCTTTTGACTGACTTACAAAAAATTAATTTAATTTTTTGAACCTGACTTTTATGTAAAATTAATTAATTTTTAAAATAAATGACAGGAGCGATTAAAAACACGTCTACACGCAACGAGTGCTAGGCGTAGAATAGTCACCAAGCCTCTATACACCTCATTTGTACGCCCCCTTCCCGGAATATAGTTGCATTATTTGGAATCCATGCGTTGGGGCTCACTGCATCCGCGTATAATCTATCCAGAAGCAATTAATTTTTTTTGCCTTGCGTGAAGAGACTTTGCTAATATACCAGAAAAGACTTAATATTTTGAATCTTCCCTCGCTCCCATCTCGAAGAATTATCTTTAGCTTCTGCTTGGTTTTTGATGCAATCAAAAGGATAGTAAATGTCACATCACTCTCAAGCAGATTCATTTTCAAGGAAACTATTAAACGTACGATAAATACGCATTTGCTTCATGAAAAGCAACATAAAACCACCTACGCAGACAACGATTAATAGGTGTTCCAAGATTTTCAATTCTATGAGTGAACATTCCTCTCCTTCTATCTCAAAACTTAGCTTTAAAAAGAATTAAAAATAATATTATTAAAATAAGTTGGTCTCGTTAAATATGCATCTTCTTTTATAGTTTGTTTAGATATAAGTACGTCCTTGTGATTGTCTTGCTTGGCTTAGTAACTAAATAAACTCGAGTTGAAGTGCAAGGCCCAAGTCTGGATTGTCCTGAGCTGAGAGTTTACGATTTTGCTTGGTGAGAGTTTCAATTACTCACCAAGGAGGAGTAAAAAATTCGATGGAAAATGAAAGCTTAGTGATCATGAAGGAGTTAATTTGTGACTTATGAGCATTTTTTGGTCGCGTTGATCGATCTTTCCTACTGAGGCTTGACACGCAAAGAGCAAACTTTCCATGCTCTTACGAACTGAATTTAGAAAAATGTCTCTCTCAATTGTCTTCTAGGCGCAATTGGCAATTTTCACGGTTAGCAAATTTATTGCTCCTTGTAATTTCATGTTTTCAAAAAAGTTACTTAAAACTTTCAAAAAGATTTTTTAAGCTGCTGGCAATCACTAACCAAATTCTGCTATGAGAATATAGCAGCCTTGATATCAAGTTAAGCACAAATTTTCTCCACCATAGCATACTGTCTCATATATTTTAGTCACACAAGACTAATTCCAAATCGCTCCCCTGAAGAATTCACCAAGAATAAGAATCGTTTCATTCACGCTTTGCCGCCTCCGTACACTGGGCTCTTAGAACACATCAATTTATTCTTCCCGAAATCCAATAAACAACTTGAAATGAAAGAAATCGTCAATTATCCTTGTTGCCAGCATAAAAATTTATCCTCCCACGAAGTCCTACAAAGGCGAATTACATGCTTGGAAAGTGAATGTTTTAGGGTATCTTTTCAGCCAAGCATGTACACAACATAAGAGAGAGTAATTCCGCTAAGCAATTGGGGGTTGAGGGACGAGAATGTTTTACGAGGCGATAATGGAGCATGGACGGTGGATATAGGGAACGAAGGTTGAGTCTTCTCAAGAAAAGATACTTCTGTTCGTTGTGTGTATCTTTTCTAGCAGATTTCATCCATTTTCATCTAAAATTTGCTGTTTTCCCTCCATCTGGAAAACAATTTACAGCTACTGTTCACTCATTCAGTTTGTTGCAGTTCTTAATATTTTTCGAGGAAAATTGCTCGAATCAAAATAAACTTTATCTAAAAACGTACTTGAATCATATTTCAGAATATGTATATTCAACCTACAAAAATGCGACTAATCTTGCAAACACATGAAAAAAAATTTCGAAACAAACATATTTCCTTCTGGTCTCCCTTCGCATTTTTACATTTGGCAAACCAAGCAATCCCCAAAGGACGTGAGAAGCAGCTCTATGTATAAAACTCTGGGTAAATCGCACCATGCGGGATGTGGTTGGTGGGTGGAGGCAATGAGGTTCAGTGGAAGTAAATGCTGCTGTGTATTGGTTGAATGCGGGCAATTCGAATCGTTTGAGTTTCACCAGGAGAAAAAAGGAAAGTGGAAAAACAAGAAAAAGTAAAAGAGGATTCGAAGCGAATAGTAAGTTTTCCAGTGAAGGAAAACATGGAAAGGATCTCTAATGCGTTTTAATGGCTTTCTTTTAGCCAAATTGAGAGTTATTTCTTTCTTTTTATGTCCATTTGCCGGATAATGCAATTGGCTACTTAACTTTGGTCTGGCTTCGGGGAAGCAATTGAGGATGGTGGATAAAATGCTGAATTGAGAAAAGAACGATTATTGAACAGGAAGAAATAATGGTTAATTTGGTTGTGTATAATTTGAAAATGTACTTTTAATTTCTTCTGGGTAATGGACTTCAAAAGGAAAACATTTTTGAATTTATTTAAATTGACAGATAAAAGGTTTTTTAAATAGTAACCTTTGTAGTAGAAAAGATTAAGGATTAATTTCAATCCAATAAACTTTTCCAAAGTTTATATAATCGTTGCCTTTATCTTTAAGAGATAGTGCATAAGGATAAATGTTGGTACGTCATTTTACTGGAAATTTGATGAACTTTTTTGAGATCACAATAGAATTTTGAGTTGGATTACCCGATATGTGATAGCAACTGAAAAACTAGACCTATAAGCTTTCTAAATTGCGAATTTTTGTGGGATCATTTCTTTAAGAGGGAGTCTAAAGGGGTAGATGTGATTATATGTATGTACTTTCCTCCAGGGGATTCGATAAGCATTAATTTTGTTTTTAACAAGTTTTTTCCAAAGATTCACTGTGCTCGACTATTCACCAAAAAAATTCATCAAACTGGGTCGAGAGAAGTATGCTCCTGTCAGAAAGGGTTTGTACTCAACCTACGATACGCAGATACCAACAATGAATAAACATAAGAAGTACTTCAATGGCATGTATACACATGTTTAAAATAAAAAAATATTTTTAAATATTTGGTAAGACATACTTTTGAGAGACCATCATTTCTGATCTTTTCACAAGGTTTGAGCATTCTAGCTTTTATAGTTTCTGAGGAAACTTGCTGTGACACACGGACAGACGAACGGACGGACGGACAGTCAGGTCGTGAAACTAGTAGGTCTTTGTAAAAAATTTTTTACAAAGACCTAAAAAGTTGATTAAATATTGACCTCTAAAGTTTTTTTTTTTGTTATTGTAGTGATAAAAGCAAACATCTTTGATGTTTTTTAGATTTTTTGGATCAAGTACGCGAGGGAAACACATTTTTCGTACATTTCCCTCCCCTGCACTTCAGGAAGCTGGAAATACTGTTTGAAGAGCTATTTTGGAAACCTATCATCAAGAATAGAGGTGGAAAAAATGCTATTTTCCTATCACAGTGATTTACTGCGATTGCTCTTTTAATATACCTGTGAAAATGAGCAGCTCTTTAATCACTGTGGTATTTTGCGCTTGTTAAGTTAAAATACTTTGTGGATGCTTGAAAATCTTTCAAAAAAGTTAAAGAAAATGTTTTAGGGAATCATAAATATGCAAACTGTAAAGCTATAGCAGAGAAAAGTTTGGAAAAAATTGGTATAACACATGCAATAAATTTTACTTCTTGAATTTTCACTAACTTAGGAGCTGTGAATGAAGAGCAAGGAGAACGATTTCATTAGGATTTGAAAGATATTGAGCATAGATACTCGTATCGAGGAAGATGGGGTAATTGAATGATGGCAGACTATTGTTGGTTGCTGACACGGGATGATGCAAACCAAGCTTTTAAGCGGAAAAATCACAGTCGGAGCTTCAGGGAAAAAAGAAGATGTCATAATAAATTTTAACTATTGTTATTTATGTATTTATGTATATCTAATGTGTCAATAGTACTTTCAATAAATTTCCTAGTGTCTTATTTTAAATATAATTATTTTTCTGAACAAAGGTGTGGATTTGAGATTTTTCTCATCGGGGCTTAAAACAAAATGTTGAGAGTGATGATTAAAAATCAATTCTTCTTCTTCGTAGCTCTTGGACCTTCACTTCTTGCAATAAGCACTTCCAACTGTCCCGGTCCTTAAGGTAATATTGCGCGTATAGGTCGAAATTGCTATCGGCTTCACTTCTTTACCATAAACTTATCTCTGTCGGCTGCTCTAAAGACTATATATGTAGCTGGTCGACAATTTTCTCGTTCAGCACCATGACATCTCTCTTTTTGGAAGATAAATTGGATAATTAATTATAACAATTTAGAAGATCCTATGAGAAAATTTCAATCAATTACTAACGTATTAAGTTTTCTAGGTATTTATTACATCTTATTCAGTATTATTTGCAAATTTAAATTTAAAACTTAAAAAAAAAAATAATTTAATCCATAACTGCGCTAACTTATGAAAGATTTAAGAAAACTTTTAAGAGTAAATTTCAAAATTTCAAGTACTTGCTTTGAATTGTCTTGAACTACATATACGAGTAAGTTATTGCAGGCTTGACTACTCTTCCGTATCTTGTGGTGACTGTTTGTGATGCTGATACGTTGTCATTCAGTGATCTTGCTTGTTTCATGATCGGTGGGACTGTCTATAATTTCGATTCAGTGAAGACGTTGCACGCTGTTCAGTGGCATTTATCCACGGCTTGACCATATTACCTTGACTTTATTTAAAATGTTTCAGTCATAAATTTTTGGTCAAATATGCATCTTTTGGTTCTATAATTTGTTGTCATTTTATAGATAGCTACTTCCTATTGTTGAAAAACTTTAGTGATTGATTTACCCAATTGATTTACTTGATGCCAATTTCTAACCACTATGGATGTTTTGCGATGCAAGAAAAATATAGTTTTTGCTTGGTACCAAGTTCAGACTGCATGTTGGAAAAACTTCCCAATCAAGCTCCGGGAGTTTCTAACGGATCACTTAGAACGTGCGTTGCCTAGCGTTATCGTGATGGAATACAGCCAACTCTTGCCGTTTCTGGTCAATCACTAGCTTCAAATGATCCAGTTATTGACAGTAAAGGTCATGGTAAATGACTCCTTTCCAATGCCACCAAATGCACCGCATAACCAAAATTGCTCGTGATTTGCTGTTACTGTATCAAGAAGGAGTATAAGCACCATTCACAACTTCAGCCACCTGGGTTGCATTTTCACCTTTATCAAAGAAAAACTGCAAAATGTGCTGAATTTCCTCTTTGTTGACTGCCATCTTTAACACCCGGTAACTCACAACTGCATGGACCAAAAAAAAAAAAAAAACAAGTTGGGTAAACAGATCTACGGTCATGTCAGAAGGGTTTTGTACCCAACGTGCGAAATGCAATCACCAGCAACGAATAAAGGCAAGAAACTTGTCAAAGAGATGTGCACGCTTATAAGCAAATCCATTGCATCTGTACTTTCAACGGTCGTCAGTTTGTTGCAAGCTAACAAAAATGATTCAAATCATGAACTCCCAAAAAAATGTATATTATTGATCTTATTTGAAAATTTCAAGAAGATCAAATCAATACTGCAGTGTCAGATTCAATGGAAATTCCGTAAAATAACAAAATCGTGTGTTATTTTTGTTGTATTTGGAGAAATTTCAAATGGCTATAACTTCCGTGAATATGATTGAATTTTCATCAAACTTACAGAGTATTATGACCCTACGTAAAACTACTAAAATATTGTTTTCATTGAAGTTAAAGGTATCTATACGATTTTATTGGGGAAACTGTGAAATTCAATGTTCATACTATTATTAACAAAGTTGAGCGAATTTTGACTTCAAAAGTATTTGTTGTTGTTGTACTCATAAACATCTACCTCCACTATTCTTTTTAGATTTTTCGGATCACAGGTGTCCAATCGCGAGGGGGGACACAAATTGTTCGTGTATTTCCCCTTCCTGCGCCCCCCCCCCCCCCCTGAGAAAAAAATACCAGTTTAAGTCGTGTTTTGAAAATATCTTATCAACACCTTTCATTTGATACCCATATCGGCTACCTTTGATGAATTTTTTTTTTGTTTTTGTGGCCACTCCCCTATATGGGGAGACCGCCCTCAAGCACAGACAGGCGCGATTTTAGTAGGGTTTTTTAAAATTATTTTACACAACCCTAAAAATAACATGTGATTTATTTTTTGGTGCAAAGTGTTAGGTTTCCAACAAGCATAAATGTGAAATTGTTTGTTTGATTCTTTATGAGATATCGATCACTACAGCCATCTACCGAAAGATCATGGATTACTTTTTATTTAATCTATTATATGCAGTAAAGCTTCTGTAATACAAACGGAGTTACAGAGTACGATAGAAAATTAACAATAATAAATATGAAGCTATTTTGTTTCACCAGATTTTGAGACACTCCATTACAGACGGATAGTGATGTTGGAAGGAATTTCATATAAATCCGAATTGAGGACGTACTCCGCATGAGTATACTTTAGGTACCTGGGCGTTTTACTCGACGACAATTTAAGAAAGCGAAGAAAAAAAGAAAGGCTTATATGTCTCTTTGGAGACTATTCTATGCAAAACGCATCAAGCCATGTATGAAGATGATGCATCATCACTGCCTATTTTGGCTTGTAATGGAGCTTTAAAGAAAGCAAAGACCAGTATTTATGATTATGTGTCAATTAAAAGGATTTATGGCATTGCAGGAATTCCCTGGGTAGACTCTTGAAATGCGCACGACATAAAAAGACAATATCTTCATTCAAGTATAACGGACACAAGCATGTCATCAGTGATAGTGTACATCCACGTTTCTACCATTGGTGAAACCCAGATATCTATACAAGGTTAGTAGTGTTATATGGGGAGATCAAAACTATAACTTTTTTTACTACAGCCACTTTTAATCTCATTTTAGTACAGGAAGCACTATACCGTATGTATTTTCCTCTATACAACAGTTAAGCTAGTAACTATTGTAATAAAAAAGTTGTAGTAATCGAGCAGTTAGTTAAATTTACTATTTTTTTTTCTTCCTTTTTTCTCTTTAAATTATTGGATAAATTCACATAGGATTCAAATTTTATTTATGTCAATTTATAGATTTTTTTCTCTTATTGTATTTTTTTTTATTTTTTTTTTCGCACAACTTAAACTGCTCGATTATTCGGCGCCGGCAAAGGGTTAAAGAAAATTTAGGCATAATATGTCCCAGATCAACTAATCAAACGAAAAAACAGCTGCTTTGTGCAAATTGTATGGGACATCAATTTCCCTCCAATTTGATCACAACGAACGCAGCCCTTTAAGATTAATCTGGGACGATTCGAGACTTTTGACAGGGCGCGCATGTGGTGGTATCCGCGTGGAGTGGATTTGGCCGGTCGGAAAGGAAAAACATAACATGTATAAAAAGGGAATGAAAGGTAAAATTTTGGTAATAGCGTTTATAATTTGGGTTTCCATTTGGTAATTTGCATGCTTGCAGGTGAATCAAGTGCATGGTGAGAACGAGATCTTTTGAGCCTAGTCGTCGTACACACGAGCAGTTTAATTTCAGAATCGAGATTTGACAAGTCGTGCCCGATATTCGATTGGCAGTTTTATTTCTTGCCTGTGTTTAATTTGTTTATCGTATGTCCATCCAGAATTTGCAAAAATTTGACGCCTTTGCTGATGCAATCAATTGTGCTGATGATACTGTACAGGACGGACTTGTGCACCTACGAATTCAGCAGAGAAATGGTCGAAAAACACTAACTACGGTGCAGGGCCTTTCCTCGGAATATGACCTGAAGCAAATCGTGCGAGCATATAAAAAGGAATTTGCGTGCAATGGCACAGTAACAGAGCATCCCGAATACGGTGAAGTATAACAGCTTCAAGGTGATCAGCGAGAGAACATTTGCCAGTGGCTAACGAAATCTGGACTGGCGAAGCCAGATCAACTCAAGGTGCATGGTTTTTAAGCGAGACGAAGGCGCGTATGATCGAACAAAATTTTTGGACATACTGTAAAGAGAATTTATTCATCATTATCTTCATCCATCCCAAAGATAAATTCCCTGAAGTAACTATTGATTGCATCTTAGTCGAAGTTTTGAATATCACAGTCAACAAAAAAAAAACAAAGGAATTGTTTAGCCGAATCTAATTTTAATTCCGTGTCCATGAAGTTTATGGTTTATGGTTCGTGTAGTTCAGCGATAGCACAGTGTTCGCCTTCAGTTGATAAGTCTTATTTGCCTTTGGCACAGATTGACGGTTGGAAGTGAGTGGAACTATTTTCTGCGACGCAAAAACAGTCGACTGATTGTCTGCAACAATAGTGTTGGGCCCTTATGTAAATACTATTGTTAAAATTTTGGAAGCCTGGATATGCAATGGATTTTCTACTCTAATACTTACTTTAAACAACTTGTCAAAATAATCGAGACGATTAATTTCTACAAACGACTTGTTTAAATAATCGATTGAATAACATTTACCGTACAGCAAGAGCGCCAGGAAATTATTAAGACGGATCAACTCGTAAAACCTGCAAAATAGGTAGCTGTTTTTCGAAAATAAGATTGAACAGCAGCGTCGGCTTGGACGCGAACAGGGTTAATCAGCTGTATTTTTTCTTGCATTCATTCAATGTTGTAAATGCCTGCTTTAGGACGCAGCCAACGGGCTTGCTATCTGTGTAGTCGGAAAGTAGCTATAAGGGAAGTTAACAAATTGTGTATAATCACTCGTAACAACTTTAAAAGGAAAAATTTGAATTTCAGGACCACCCACATCATCAGCGGGCGCCCGACGAGGGTGTTTGGATGAGTACCCTTATATTTTATTATATATATTAGATTTTATTAAATATTTCTTTAATATTTCAAAAATTTTTTATACTATAAATTACTTTTATATTTATATTATTTATAATTTAAATTAAATTATATTTTTAATAGATATGTAATAATAATTTTACATAAATTACAAATAATTTTTTTTAAATAAAGTTAAATATTATTTTAAATTTATCTATATATTTTTTTGCACATTTAGATACATATATTTTTGCATATTTTTTTGTTGCGATCAGTATTATACATATATCTTTGCGTTATATTCCACAAACTTTATTTGAAGTGTAACCAGTTAATTTGGGTCGGAAGAATATTATTTAATTTTCTTATCGGAATATTGACCACAGATTATATCTAAAAGAAGAAATAATTGTGAAGAAACATAAGCATTAATGAAGTGCTATTTTTTTTTAAAAATCGGTCTTTCCTTTCCGATAACTTTTGCCCGGGTATGGGACCCGGTACGGTGGCAGGCTGCCCCCCTTAAAACATGAGCCAGCCGCCGGGTACTTACCTAATCCTTCTTTGTTTCAGGTGACATCGCGGGTTGAGTGGCCCAAGCAGAGTGCCTCTTTATGGCATAGCGTTATGCAATCGAATTGTATAATTCTATGGCATAAATTGGTCATCGGGGTACTCCCCTTCTGATGGGAAAGCTTATACAAGTCAAGTTGTATGAGTTTTCCACTCAGAAGAGGAATACCTGGCCACTGCAACAAAATATGGATTTATTCCGGTTGGGTGGGTGCGAAGGGGCTCCATCACCACCCGGTTGCCCTTCTTTCATTTGTGGGCCATGAGCTTCGTCGGGTAATGACGAGGTTACCCCAAGTCCGCCTTTCTTTTCAGGTTCCACTTGTTCTCGGAACAAGTACTTTTTCCATCGGTGTGGTTATCTACACTTTTTGCGACTTCGGTCGCCTCTTGATCAATTGACCACCAAATTCATGAGTGCGAAATTTTTTTGTAGTGGGTCCTCGTGCTGGGGAAATGAACCCGCCCCACGACACCGCAATGCTAGCCTGCCAGCGCATTCACGCATCTCCAGACGAGGGCATTCTCGGCAGATACCTCCATCTTCTTCTGCCGAGGCAGCAGAACATCGCTGCAGTCCTTTACGGACTTTTGAACATCCTAATTCACTACAAAGTCACACAATTTTAATTTTTCCATGTAACACAATTTACTTGATGTAGATACTTGGTTTTTCCAATAGCAGATACGGGGTTTTGCGCTATCACCAACGATATGGATCAGAAATCTTTGAACTTTGATCAGTGTAGGAGGAGGTTTTTCAGCTCCCCCTTTTCTTTATCTAGGACCAAAGGGTCTCATTGTTAACGAACATCAGACTCTTTTGATTTACTACGTGTACAAATGAAGCACAGACTAGACATTCGTATACACCGAGAAACTCTACGAACTATGAATTACCATGGCAGTACTTGACAGATGCGCATCATAAATGAAAAAAACTGCAACAGTATTGGCGGCTGCCAAAGAATGCTGGAGGTCAGGCAAGCTTATAACTGAGTGTTAAGCAATGTTTTTTTGTTCTTTCTCGGGTGTTTTCACCTTACTTTAACGATACTAAATAAACGAAAATTTTCCTTTTCATTAGGTGAATATTATTAGTGTTCTTGTAGAAAAGCACTAAAGTAGAAAGGACGTTCCTTTCGAATCGCGCGTATGCAATTCAATAAAAAAGTAATATTCACCTAATAAAAAGGAAGATTTTTTGTTTATTTAGTATCGTGAGTTTTAAGATTCAGTCCATGCACTATGGCCAGGATGAATAATTAAACCACAATATTTATTTTTGAAATTGTGACTTGAAACTTTATCTTTATCTTGGGACTCTAATATTTTAATTTACTCAATAATCATTGTGAAGTATCGATGTAAGTCTAGCAAGCAATAACAAAAGACAAGTCTACAAAGTAGTGAAAAGCCTGAAACGAGGTTATCAGCCCAATACCACGCTCTAACATAATGACATCGGTAACATCATAGCTGATAAAAACAGGGTTATGGAAAGATGGGCACTATATTTCAATAGTCTCCAAAATCTTTCGCACAGCTCCAGAATATCGGAGCCTATAGATATTCCTGAAAAGCTTCCATTGGCCGCACCAATTCAAGATGAAAATTGTTCTACCATCAAAGCCCAGCGAAGCTGATTCAAAAGGGTGGCAGCAGTTCTCAGAACCCTACCCAGAAAGTCGTCCAGGACATTTGGCTCTAAGAATATATGCTGTATGAATGGAGCCCATCAATTATATTCTCTATCCTCAAAAAAGATGACAAACTACAGCGCGAAAACTATAGAGGCATATCACTACTAAGTAACGCGTACAAAACATTTTCAAAGATCTTGGAGAATCAGATCATACGCCAGCAGTATTATTGGGGAGTATCATGGTAGCTTAAGAGCAGGTAGATCGAAAATAGATCAATTGTTCACAGTCTAGTAGGTATTTGAGAAATGCTGAGAGCTCTACATAGGCGTACACCAATTTTTCGTTGACTTTAAGCAAGCATACGACAGCATTGATCGTACGGTACTGTACCAAATAACGCTTTACTTTGGTATCCCAGCCAAATTACTCTGTCTTACTAAGATGACAATGACGCCAAAAACCTCCTAAGTCCGCATCAATAACCAACTCACGGATGCCTTTGACACAGATATCGGACTAAAGCAAGAGGATGTCTGGCCCCATTGCTATTCAATTTGGCTCTAAAATATGTCTTAAGATAGCTACATGTAGATACAAGAAGTATGTTCCTATACAATTCGAGCCAAGTAGTAGCCTATACGGATGACATCAACATTTTGTCACGTTGATAAACAACCGCACAAGAAATTTTCCTGAAACTCGACAGCCAAGAAAAACAAGTAGGGCTACAAATCAATGAAAATAGAACAAAGCTCATGACGGAGTCGAGGAAAATACCTCAAAGGCCAAAAATATCAAACTTAGCGAAAACAATATTGGAAATGTGGGTAAATAAGTATAGTTGGAAGCCAAAATCACGAAAACCGGTAATGAAAGAGACGAAATACGCCAAAGAGTACCGCTCGCAACGTAAAATTTTTATTCAGTTTTGGCGATTTTAAAGACCAGCTGTAAACACAGGAAAATAAAGCTCCAAGTATTCAAATTTGTGATAAGACCTGAGTTATGCTATGGGTGTGAAACATGGACTCTAACTCAAAAGCATATTGAACTTCTTCGAAAGACGGGTCCTGAAACAAATAATTGGAGCGGAGTTATAGAAAGGAACCAATGGCGAGTTCGATACAACCATGAGCTGTATAAAATTTTTGATGAACCGGAGGTCTCAACGAATGTAAGACTGCGGAAGCTGCAATTGGCTGGCCATATAAATCGTACGGATGAACAACGGATATCCAAAAAGGTGTTCGTTGGGAGAACTGTAGGGCGGAAGCCAGTAGGGAAACCAAAGAAACGTTGATCTGGCTCGTTAGACGAAGACAGTTTATCGCTGCTTGGATTTCGAAATTGGAGGACGTGGTCAATGGACCGAGACAATTTAAGGCGTTTTTTGCAGGAAGCGGAGGCTGTAGTGCTACGAATGAAGAAGAAGAAATAATCAAAAGGTTAACAAAATGATTCCTTAATAAAATTATTAAGTATAGGGCGCTGGGCAAAATCAACATTTATCAACAGGTTCGAAGTGTCTCTCAATCGATTCAATTTGAACCACGATGCTTTTGATGATTCTCCACATTTATATATTATTTTATTTGAAAATTTGACTTTATTGGATTAACATTACTTTTCCCCTCAACCGCCGCCTTACACCGCAGTTGCAGTATTGTGATAATAACATTTACCGATATATTTTGTATTTTTACTCTATATTACAACAGAAGCAACTCATTTTTCAGGGTACTTAAATCCAAAAATCGGAGCAACCCAGATGAACTGTTTTTTTGTTTAGCCAATTATGCCCCTTTTGGGCCTTCTCTAGAGAACGTATGTATATGAATGGTCTGCTGCCAGCGAATGAAGTTTTGAAACGGCCTTAAGCGCAATTGTAATATTAGTTTGAATTGGTAAGGTGTCGTCCTAGCGTTATAATAGGTACTGTTTAAAAAAACAGAATATAACGCAGCTGTCCAAAGCGTGCTGCTGACTATATCATCTTCTCTAAGCGAAGCATTGTGAAATGTAGGTTGGATATATCCTTGTAGGACTGCAATGATGGTCTGCTGCCTCAGCGGAAGAGGATGTTAAGATCCGCCGAGATTAGCCTTGTCTGGGGACGCGTAAATGCGCTGGCAGGCTAGCGTTGTGGTGTCGTGGGGCGGGTTCTTTCCCCCTAGCACAAGGACCCAATGCAAAAATAGTTCGCATTCTAACTTTAGTATGCTTGCGTAAAATTACTCAAATTTAAATGGGCGGGCCATGTAGAAAAGTTGCAAGAAAATCGATCACCCAAAAGAACATTGAAGGGTAGAGCACAAGGTAGACGTCCAGCGGAAATACCGAGAACTCGATAGCGAGATATGATAGAAGCTGACGAAAGATCCTTTCTAGAAATGATAAACAGGCGAACAAGGTCACAGAACCGTGATGATTGGAGGAGATTAATTCTGAAAGTGATGGCCCGGCTTGGGCTATCGCACCATAGATGATGACGATGATACTAACTTTAATTGCTTTTAATGTTTGCGATTGTTTCAGTGATTTTTCCTTTTGATTGATTTTAAATAGAATAGGTTGTTATTTACAGAGACTTTGGCCATAAGATGAATAGTCATGAGTGCTTCCACGTGAAGACGTAAGAGTAAGTAGCGCTTAAATTTTTACTTATTTATTCTGTTCCGCTATTTATGGTGACGCTTAATTGGTTACAAATTAAGAAATAAAATAAAAAATGTTTATATACATATGACGGTTTTCTGGAGTTCAGCACAGTCAACCAGTATGGGTTATGAGTGGTACTTGGATGGACCCCTTAAAGAATTTCACGAGCTGAGCTTACTGCTTTTGTGAATTTTAGTTAAAATAAGCCACTTCTATTATTTTAACATTTTGTCAGCCTGGAGTTGAGACAAATGATGATGTACTCTACGACATAAGGTATCCATTAGTCAAGTTTTAGCTGCAGTCTCCATTATAACAGCATGTATATGTATGTTTTAGGCGTCTATTTGATGTTTTTATGCCTTATGAGCTCTGTTAAATTTTTAACTAGCACATCTCACATACTTAGAACCTCATTGCAGTGTAAAGACCCCAGAATAGATATACATACATGGGAAGCATAGCATCTCCCCAAATGTAACTAAGTGGCTTCGGTTGCTATCAATCCGGATACTTTGCTTGTTCAATTTTCGTTTAAAACAAGTTTTTGTATGGGGTCGCAAAATCTCACGTACCTCAAAATCTGTCAGCCATTTATGCGAGTTTGTGGAACTCTCCTCCCCTTTGTATATCAAATCTGTCGTATAGACAACAGCAGACTTATATTTTGGTTGGTTTCAAATAATTTTGTTGCTGTTTGTTCTAAGAACTTATCGAGCGACATTGCTTAAAAACTGCCTATACTTTGAAAATTATTCGACCGGTCACATAAACATCAAAAGCCCTCCAATCAATGATAAATTAGAATAAAATATGAGAACGATTCCCAATCCCATTAAACTCAACTTTCAACTCATTCGCAATTCCACCTTCAAAACTCAACTTTATCATTCTGCCTTTCCACTCACAATCAGTATCAATAAATCCGATACGAATCATCAATAACATTTCACAAACAGAAAACATCGTTTATTTATTCCTGTTTTTTATCATTTTAAAGAATCTTCCTTTGCGTAGGCTGAGGAGGGTCCTTTTTAAGCCATTATCCCATCCGTATCGGTTTTCGTTACACTTTACATTTTATACTGCACACTCGTTGCTGTTTTCGTTTTCGAAAAATTTTTACTGGAAAAGATGAAAATCACATTAACTACATCATCAGCAATCGTTCGAGTTCACTAACGGGCGTTCAAAAGGAAAAGTTTTCGCTTGAATGTTGTCAATTGGAAATCATAAAAAATTCACCAAGTTGAGGCAATTTTCGAGGATTTTATCGAAAAATTTCAGTCAAATGGATTTCGACTAAGTGCATGTCATTGGCTTTTCATCTTTTTTCGGAGCAATTTATTTTTGTCGTTTTTTTTTATCGTTTCATGTTTACAACTACTGTTCTCTCGATTATGTTGTTCGTTTGTGTGTATTTATAAATTGAGAAAAATAACAGACGAGGGTGGGGGGACTTCAATTTTATGAGAACTTTTTTCAGAAAATAAAAACTTTATTTGAGAGCAATTTAAAAGCAGATAAACGAATGAAAAGGGAGTCCAAGTGAATTTTTTATTGTAACCAACTGAAGCGATGTTTATGAATTGATGATGATTGTTGCCTTGTGGCGCGAAGGATGGATTAAGCTATTAATTTCGAATGCATCAATAGAGAACACTAGCTTTGAAAATATAAAAACGTTCCTCGGCATTATACGCTAATTAATTGAGGAAACACTCTCCGAAAACTGAATAACCTTGCTTGAGTATTTTTATATTTTAGTCCTTATACCAGGATACCTGATCCAGAATAACATTTCAAGGCTATTCTTTCTATTCTTGATCCAAATCGCTTTTGAATCATTTTCAGCAAACTTTTATAATTAACGTGTTGTCCTTATAATATGTAATCACAGCCAAACTATGATTATCTCCTAGACGTTTAAATACAATATAAAGGCGGTGACCGTAATGCTGCTTTAGAAAACGATATTATCAATATCATATCTGTGATTACTACTTTGGCACGGAAGCATATTTAAAATTCCCAAAATCCAAATCCTTTACTCTGTTATGTTAGTGCAAAAAGGTAGGTCCAAATATTTGCCATGAAATCTGAAACCATTTTAAGGAATTTCGTACCCTCAACGAAATAAGTTCAAAGTGCAAATAACAGAGAACAAAGCACTTCAATAAAATCCGCACTCGACCTTATCATGAAATGTAAGAGAAAATGTGAAAATCCATTTAACACCTATGCTCCCATGTAACAGGGGTGACCTATGGAGATCTAATCATACCAACAATGTTGGTTAAATCAAAATCTCCTTAAAAAGAATTTTTATGTATCCTTTGGTTAGCACCTTTCCTTGAGTATTTTACCGGAAAGTGGAAAAATTTTTATTTAGTTTTAGGGTGATAAAATTGATTCCGGTTATTGAGAATGGTTTCTTACTTATTTGTATGCAGGACGCAATGTCAAGGGCCATTTCTTTTTGTTTGGGAGAAAGAGGCTTGTTTCGGTATTATTGCTCAACCCCGAAGGAGCTTGTTTATCCTGTTTAACCTAAAGGACATTTATATTAAATTGCAAATATGCTTTATTCAAATCATCAATAACATTAAACAAACATAAAGCGAATTTAAATATAAATTTTAAGAGAATTTTATGGCCGCAGAGGCACTCTAAATTTAGATGTTTCTATTCAAAAATTTAAATTTTAGATTATTGTTAATGACAATTAAATAAAAATTCATATTTGTAATAAAATTATTGGGAAAAATGTAAAAAGAAACCAAACAACAATATTACGAATTACATATAATGAAAACTGTGCACCTACGCTATTATAATATCCCAAGAATATCCTTAATCCAACGTTAATATTCTACAAAAAATACATTCCTCTTAAAATTGTTTATACCTAATCTGTAGCTTAAACTTTACTTCTTGTCACTAGCATTAAGTGAATTAACAAAAATATAAATTAAAAATTTATGATTGTTCTTGATGCTTGCAAAACAAATCCGAAATCAGTGGTTAGTCGCTGTTTCCATAGTTCATCCTTTCGGTAGGTTATCTCGGCCTCAACACCGTTGAACCAATTATTGTGCTCGAAAAATCCGTGAATGCGAAATTTTTTTGTAGTGGGCCCTTGTGCTGGGGAAAAGAACCCACCCCACGACACCGAAATGCTAGTCTGCCACCGCATTCACGCGCCCTCAGACAAGATCAACTCAGGCGAGCACCAAAATCTTTGCTCGCTAAGGCAGCAGTCCATCGATGGAGTCCTGAACGGACCTTTTAACAACATCTCTTATCACTCCACCTCCTTGGTGATGTCGTAAAAATAATATCACTAGCCATCTGGATAATCTAAATTGAATTTTGTTCGTCCGAAAATATCACTTGCCTGCAATTTTCTTTCTATTGAATATGGCCTCTGCAAACGCTAAACGCTTCTCTTTGTGAAGAGGGGTCGACTGTGGTTTTCGCTTTAGCTTTCAGCGTTGGATAAGTGGCGACTTTTGAATCTCTTACTGTATGTTCCGTTTCTTTGTATGAACGCCAGCTCGTTTGCCGTTTCCCTTGTAGCCCAGTCATATTAGGTTAAAAAAATGGGTCAACCTCGGAATGAAAGATAATAAGCTGCAAATTGGTATGAACCTTTGTTTTGTCATTCTAAATGTTGTCTCAAAAGTCACAATCGTTATCGTGTCCGCGTCTCAAGATATTCAAGGTCAAAGGTCACAAAAATCGGTTTTTCGCGAATATCTGGCTTCCTATCGGTTAAATGAGATTTGCATTTATTATAAAAGTTGTAGGCTATAAAATTCCCTACAACTTTTGTTTAAACTTTTTTTTTTCATACGACCAACCGTTTTGAAGGTAGAGCGCGAAGAGTGCACATCGTACAGTCATATACGGCCTAATGCAAGGTCAAGCGTGAGTTATGGTTATCAGTACGTTATAAAGTCAATTATTTACTTGGAAATTATAATTATTAAACAATGCCTATTATTTATGTACTAACTATTAATTATTTATATTTAATTAAAGTAAGTAACTTGATTTGCAACGGTACAATTTCAAACTAACGAATAATCTTGACTCATACAAAGTGGAGAGAGTGGCCTTGAATACTATAGAACATCTGTCCCGGCAATGAATAGAAAAGGGCATAGGGTAGGGACAAGTATTTCCAGGTATATAAGTATTGAGAAATTTACGCGTTTTAACGAAAAGATATATAATGTCGTGTTAACTTAAAATAAAACTAAAATATATAATCCAGAATTAATAATATTTTATACTTAAATAGTTAAATATGAATAATTATATATATTATTTATGTACTAACTATTAATTATTTATATTTAATTAAAGTAAGTAACTTGATTATTTATATATAATTATTCATATTTAACTATTTAAGTATAAAATATTATTAATTCTGGATTATATATTTAAGTTTTATTTTAAGTTAACACGACATTATATATCTTTTCGTTAAAACGCGTAAATTTCTCAATACTTATATACCTGGAAATACTTGTCCCTACCCTATGCCCTTTTCTATTCATTGCCGGGACAGATGTTCTATAGTATTCAAGGCCACTCTCTCCACTTTGTATGAGTCAAGATTATTCGTTAGTTTGAAATTGTACCGTTGCAAATCAAGTTACTTACTTTAATTAAATATAAATAATTAATAGTTAGTACATAAATAATAGGCATTGTTTAATAATTATAATTTCCAAGTAAATAATTGACTTTATAACGTACTGATAACCATAACTCACGCTTGACCTTGCATTAGGCCGTATATGACTGTACGATGTGCACTCTTCGCGCTCTACCTTCAAAACGGTTGGTCGTATGAAAAAAAAGTTTAAACAAAAGTTGTAGGGAATTTTATAGCCTACAACTTTTATAATAAATGCAAATCTCATTTAACCGATAGGAAGCCAGATATTCGCGAAAAACCGATTTTTGTGACCTTTGACCTTGAATATCTTGAGACGCGGACACGATAACGATTGTGACTTTTGAGACAACATTTAAAATGACAAAACAAAGGTTCATACCAATTTGCAGCTTATTATCTTTCATTCCGAGGTGAAAGCCCTAATATGACTGGGCTATTGCAGTGATAGCAAAATTCGAAGCCGCCTTCAAAAGTCGATGCTCCTCTCGTTGTGATATCGCTCGTGGTTGACCTGGTGACTTCTTCTTTCCAAGATTCTTCAGGTCCGCAATTAAATTCATCACAACCTTTCGACTCCTGCCTATGCTTTTTTTAGCGCCGTAATTCCAAAATTGTACTAATTTTGGAGGGACTTAGCATCTTACCTCGTCCCATTTTCTTAAACACTGAAACCCTTTCTTTTGAAAAGTGGTTTTGTACTCTGCTCTAAACGTCTATATTCTGATGTTCACTATTGGAAAGTCGACAATAACTTGGCCTGATACAAAAAACTAAGCTAATTTAAGAGGAAAGCATTATGTGCTATCATTTTGCGCACCAAAAAGTCGTTAAATTCGCCTTAAAGAATCTATCATTCAGAAAACCCGAATTATTTTCAACTCGAAATGTATATTTTTATGTACGTGTCTAATTTGTAGAACATCCATTAGTTTAGGAAATAATGAGATATTTTCAGGTGTGCAATCTTTTTTGTGCGAAGTCTTTATACATATATATATATATATATATATATATATATATATATATATATATATATGTACATATATATGTATATACATATATATATATTATATATATATATATATATATATATATATATATATATATATATATATATATATATATATATATATACACATATAGTATATATACATGTTTGCGAGGAGCATAAATAACTCATAATAATTTCGAAGTCTTCAAACTCTTTGTGCAGTTTATTGGCTCAAGTATTCTAGACTAATTTTGTTCCAGAGTATCTTCTTCTTTGTAGCACTACCGCCCCCCTCGGGCCTTCGCTTCTTGTATCAAGTGTCTTCAACTCTCTCGGTCCATTGAGCACGTCCTTCAATTTTGAAATCCGAGAAGCGTAAAACTGTCTTCGTCGACTGAGTCAAACCAGCGTTTCCTCTGTTTCTCCACATGTTTCCGGCCCTCAGTTCTCCCAATCAGTATATTTTTGGATATCTATTGTTCATCCATACGATTTACGTGGCCAGCCCATTGCAGCTTCCACAGTCTGACAATCGTTGAGATCTCAGGCTCGTCAAAAATTTCATACAGATCATGGTTGTATCGAATATACAATTGGTCCCCGTCTAGCTTGGCTCTGATTGTTCACCTCAGGACCTGTTTCAAAGGCGTAACATAGGTTTGGGGAAACTTGGATTAGAGTCAGTGTTTCAAACCCATACCAAAATACAGGTCTTATCACAGATTTGTATACTTAGAGCTTTGCTTTCCTGTGTATGCAACTAGTCTTCAAGATCGTCAAAACTTAATAAAATATTTTATTTAGGAGCTGTGTTCTTTGGCGTATTTCGTCTATTTCATTAGCGGTTCTCATTATCTTGGCACCTAAATATACAAGTTTGTCCACATTTTCGATATTGTGTTCGCCAAGTATGATATTTCGTGTATTTGAGGTATTTTTTCCTTGGCCGCATCATGAGCTTTGTTTTATTTTCATTGATTTGTTGTCCTACTAGTTTTGCTTGACTGTCAAGCTTCAGGAAAAGTTCTTTGGTGATTTTTAGCAACCGTAGCAAAATATTGATGTCATTTGCATAGCCTGCCACTCGCCTAAACTTGTGTAATAACGTATCTCTTGTATCGACAGGTAGCTTCCTTATGACGTACTCCAGAGCTTAATTTAATAGCAATGGGGCCAGCTCATCTCCCTGCTAGTCCGATATCTGTATCAAAGTCATCGGTGGAGGCTATCGAGGTCATTTTCATTTTGGTAAGATGGACCAATTTGGTTGGGATACCAAAGCGAAGCGTTATTTGATGAAGTACGTTACGATCATTACTGTCGTATGCTTGCTTAAAGTCAGCGATAATTTGGCATATGTCTTTGCCTTCCAGCATTTCTCAAATATACTTGACTGTAAACAATTGGTCTATTGTCGATCTACCTGCTCTATAACCATCTGGATACTTCCCAATAATATTATTGGCGTATGATCTGATTTTATTTTCTAAGATCTTTGAAAATATTTTGGACGTAATTTGCCTCAATAGTTTTCGCATTGTAGCTTGTCACCTTCTTTGTGGATAGGGAATATAATTGATTGGCTCTAATTGTTTGGTATATGTTCTTCGTGCCAAATGAGCTGAATAACTTTGTGGGTGGCTTTCTGAATACTGATGTCACCATATTTAATGAGCTCCACCGAAATCTCATCGATGCCCGCGAGCTTTATTATTCTTTTGGGTTTCTATGATGGAACAAATTTCATACAGAGTTGGTGAGACTAATGAAAGCTCTCCGGAATATCTATAGGCTCCAATATTCAGGAGCTATGTGCAGGACTTAGGATTTTCTTGAAATATGATGCCCACCTTTCCTTAATCTAGCTTAGCTCAGCGATGATGTTGCCGATGTCATCACGGTAGAGCGTGGTCTTGGCCCAATAACCTAATTTCAAGTTTTTTACTACTTTGTATTCTTGTCTTGTACTGTTGCTTGCTAGACGTACATCGATACTTCTCAATTGATCATTATAGTATTTTCTTTTCTTAATTCTAATGATCTTATTCGCTGCACTCCTGAGATTTTCATAATGTTCTCTCTTCGTTCTGGTTTTCCTACCTATATATTGCTTGTACGCCTGATTCTTTTTATCTAACGTGTAGTCAAACACGGGTAGATACAAGTCCGTAAAGGACTGCAGTGATGGTCTACTGCATCGACAAAGGAGGATGATGGGATTCACCGAGGACGCGTAAACGCGCTGGCGTGGGTCGTGGGGTGGGTTTTTTCCCCAGCATAAGGACCCACTACAAAAAAATTTCGCATCCACAAATCGGGAAATCAAATGCAGTGCGACAGGTGTCGAGGCCAAGGTAACTTACTAAGGGTGGAAATTGCTAACGCTGATGATAAACCAGGCCGGGAGAAGACGGACTTGAGAGGATTTTGCCGTTATCGACGATACTTATGGCCCCCAAATCAGAGTGGGGCATCCTGGTGGAAGCGGTGCCCCCTCGCACCCCCCAAACCAGATCAAGATCCAATGTAGACATGGCCATGTATTTTCCTTTTAAGTAAAAAAACTCATACAAACATAATTTGCATGAATTTTCCCCTCAAACGAAAAATATGAACGTGACAAATTTATGTTATAGTATTATGTAACGGAACCACATTGCACTATGACATAAATAGGCACGCCAGCGGAAGGACACTCTACCCTGCGAGAGCCCCTGTAAACGACTTAAAAAGGAGGTGAGCTCACCCGAAAGCTAGCTCATCATAGTGAAGGGGTCAGTCAACGTGGTGGGTCCCGTACCCGGTCAGGTTTATACTGGACGTTCACTAGGCGCTAACAATATTTCAAATAAAGGGAATCTCTTCCAAATACAATTAAAAGGTAAGTTATTTTGAATTTGGATTACTTAAAGCAAAATAAAATTTTTCAGCCTAAAATAAAGGCAATATCTAAATGAAATGTCGAAATGGAATTTTCGTTTGGTAAGAAATTTGAATTTCGTTACATAAGGAAATTTTAAATGTTGAAAAAAATGTTCTAAGTTCAGTGAGAGTTCCAGTTTCAATTGAGAATAAATTGCGGTTTCAAATTAATTTCAGGCAACGACGATGGGCGCCCGTGGATAGTGTGGGTGATGCCCGAAAATTTTTTTTATAGTTATAGTTTGATTTTTTTCCTTAGTACCCTTGTTTTTTTATACGAATTTTAACTAAGCGGCATGGCTTATCTCTCAGGGGCTAATTTTATCTCACTTGTTTATGTTTTTTTAAATTGCGATAATGAGCGAAAATTATTTTTAAAATTTGTCAAATACTATAATATACACACGTTAGAGATCAATTCTTGGAGCTGTCAATCGTACCAGTAAACTAATCACATCGAATCGCAATATCACTTTGAGTAACTCCGATCGGAGCAATACCCACGCAAGCAAGATTTAATCCACTACGAGAATTCGATGAAATTCGCTAACCGAATAACTGTAGATTGCACTTTGATTAAGCTTGTTGTAATGTTGAACAATTGAAGAAAAAATTTGCCTATCCGCTTTTGCTGTGCTACTTGCTAATTTTTACAAAGCCAGTACGGCTGATGTAGGCAATTGTTAAATCAACGAAAGGAATAAAACCTATAAACATCACAATTGAACAGTGTATTCTTAGCACTCAATCAGAATATCAAATCGTAGCAAAAGACTGTCCGTTGATATTTTCCAGTTAACTCAGTTCTCTGTGGCAGAATGTTGTGCTATTTCATATGCACCAAGTGACAAGAATATATGCATACACATATATAATTTCACTCTCGTAATCTTACACTGCGCTTGTCTCTTTACCAAACGTCATACAGCATAACAGAGCAGATTCCTTCTGCTCTTCTATCTCTTTCCCACCAATCACGTAATCATTTTAATCCGAAGTCTAAGCGTGTAGCCTGTCCACATGCGATCGTTCAATCCGTCCAAGTAGTCTTGTTGGAGTAAAATTATTTATTAGATATCGTTAAACATTTCTGATGATGGCGGCATTTCTAATGAAACATAAGTATCGTCAATATGCAAATGAGCCGATCAAAAGCTATTAAAACTAAGCAATGAGAAAGCAAGCGCACACTTTATAGAGACCAACTAACGTTCTTCACGCACTCACTTCTCGCAGTATCTTTTCCTCATCTAAACTCGGCCTCAAGACAATTATTTTTCTGGATTATTATGGATTCAAGCAATTTTCTTTGCAAAGGAACTACTCCTTGCAATAAATGGCTTTTAAGGGCCAAAATCCGCATGTTTTTTGGTCTTTTCCAAATCAATTTATTACGAATCGCGCTGCACGTCACTTGGCTAAATACCCACTTAGGACCTGATATGATACCTGTACGAGGCAAAATTGAATTCACTCACGTATTATTTTAAAGCGACCGTCAGGCAATATTTGATCAATGTTTTACAATTTCAAGTACACTCAACCATCTTAAAGATTGTTATTTCATTATTCCTAGTACTATTCCGTGGATATAACGCTTGCCGGCGCGGTTCTCCCGGCGTGTTCCTGTGGTGATACAAAGCAGACTCCCCTGCACAACCCAAATTGAAATTTTTCGCGACTTCCACAACTTCCACCGCGATGGATAGCGAATCCCGCGTTAAAGTTCGCACACGAACATTTTCTCTTGTTCATTGCGGAAATTCGAACTGGAACGTGCCTCCATTCGAGGAGTTCGATAAAAAATATCTGAACAAAGATGGATCGAATACTAATGCTAATAGATCACGGTTCTCTCGATGTATGCAATGCGTAGCGATCAAGAACAGACTCCCCAATCCGCCCAAGCAGATCTGCTTACTTGATGCGAACAGCCACCATACGGTAAATGCTGCAACGGAGGTTCGTGACGAGCTGCATTATAAAGGTGTTGCCGTGCCCAGTTTTAATTGTAGATTTAAATAATTAATGTTTTCGATTTACAATTAAAATTGAATTAGGGTTATAATGGTTATCGAGCAGTTTGCTTAGGCGACTGCTCGATTACTACAAACGCATCCTCGCATTCATCATCGAACCAACCATTTCTTTTGCGCCTGGCTTTACCTCTTGTTGCTTGTTTTTAGCGATGTGTCTGATAAGATGGAAGCTAGCTGGTTGTCTAGGATCTCCGTGAAATTTTCGGCCACAGACGCCGTTTGGAGCCTGTAATGAATTTCGAAATGTCCGTGTAGGACACGGGTGCCGATGGTCTGGCACAAGTGTCAGCGAGCTAAAATAACACCGAGCTCAGCTAACTAGCTTCGCTTAACGACCACGTACTCGTGCATGACGACTAGCATTTGCGGGATCATATGAGGCGGTTTCTTGTCGAGCCACGAAGCTACACTACAAAATACTTATCACGCGTACTCTACTCTACAAGACGCACCGATCAATTTTTATTGTCTTTAGAAAAGTTCTATTAGGTGTCAATTAATCTACTCTACAGAAATTCAATATTGTTTTGCCTCGTTAAAGTTAGCGGACACGGAGGCTTGAGACAAACGCAAACATTACACAAAAAGCAACCGTTACTTTCACCGAATAAGGTCGTTGCATTACAAGGGGAATGTCAAACCTAAAGATGTTAAAGTGGCTGAAGTGAACCACTCATCTCTGCCTAAAGGATGGAAACTTGACAACAACAAACTAAGCAGTTTCGACGGGGTGACCACCTTATCTCTTCAGGAGCAGCCACTCCTGATCACCACGGGGCTGCTCGACTGCTTATGTTTATTACAAGCCTTTCGATGCCGAATTTCTGTAGAGGGCTGGTGAATATGATTTTGACATATGACATATATAGGTTAATTTGATCAAATAATGATCGCTCCTTAAATCCATTTAATTGTACTTTCTTTTATTATGGGTGGCAGAACTTCCGCTTTACCAATTCTTTGAAATGTACTCGCACGGAATAATTAAAAATGGCGAAAATGTATAATTTAGTGAAAATTTTCGGTACAATTGAATGATGTACTAATCTGTGACGAATGAATC
This sequence comes from Odontomyia ornata, assembly GCA_963969285.1. Lineage (NCBI taxonomy): Eukaryota > Metazoa > Arthropoda > Insecta > Diptera > Stratiomyidae > Odontomyia > Odontomyia ornata. The sequence goes on from OZ017739.1 coordinate 458,295,501, forward strand.
AGTTACTTTTGCAAAAATGGATTCGTTCCGATTAATTTATTAGTGTCATAAAAATACATATAGACACGAAGTATGTATCATAGGGGGCATTGATCATAAAATATACATATATGTATATGAGGCAATTTACCGGGCTTGCTCCGAAAGGAAAATATTGCCTATGTTTTTTTGTACATATTAACACAGTTATTTCTTTTTATTTACCTTGTGAAAAAATTAAAGCGAAGCATTTTTATTTAACGCATGTATGTATGTAGGTAAAATACATTAAATTTCAGATGAACAAAATTTCATATCTCTCAGATTTACTTTTTAAATAAAAGTTTTTTATCTTAACTTATTGCATTTCATGCCTTACGTCAATGAAAAGAACGAATGTGTGCAAATTATTTATGTTGCATATGTGTCAAAATATTTTATTCCATCGTTCCCCATCATACATTTGCTTGCATGCTACAAATGATAGATCTCATGGAACTCAGCATCCTATGAACATATTCAGCGCATGTGTCAAACTGTTGATATGTAACACGTGAGAGTGGAGTGTAAGGTTAAAACGAATTGTCAAAACAAATCCAATGTAAACGTGGTGTACGTTGGGAGTGTTTAACTTGAAATTGTGTTAAAATGAGTCTAACGTTAAACTTAACCAATTCTAAACCATCAAAGAATAAAGTGCAAAAGGTGTGTACTTATATCTAGTGAAATATTCACTTGTCATTCATTCATATATTGAAATTTTAGCATAAATATGCGGACAGAATTTCGGAACCAATCGTTGAAGATGAACGATTCACATTCTCCTTATCAAAAGGCAAATCCGTAAAGGCTATTGCAGTTCGTCGAAAAAATGCTCCTATAATAAAAGACAGGGGAAAGCCGACCATCCAAACTATAAGAACAGAAGATACAAGAAGCTCTCCAAGCCCGGAAAAGCAATCAAAGGCAACGAAGCCTGACGTGCCGCTAAAAAAGAATTATGTGATGGCACCGAGTAAGTTTGATTCGGAATGTGATTATTCAGATGAAAACAAGGATTCCGGAGTTGAGTTGGCACTCAATGTTAGTGAAGGGTCGGTAGATCCGCGACAGTTGAAAAAGAAAAAGCTATCCCGCGCCGAACTTCGAAATACAAAGCGATTAGAACGTCGGTTGAAGCAGAATAAAGTGTTGACGAAAGAAGAAATTGACGAAGGAATCAAAAAGTTTTCAAATCTTCCTTCTACGAATCCTTTCAGTAAGAAAGATAAACCGAAGAAAAAACATAAGCTTGATATTCCTGAAACAAAGTTGATTGGCCAGCGAGCAATTAAGCCGAGAACCGAAACAATTTTCACGGGAACATCCGTATCAGCTGTTGAACTTCATCCCCATAGTGTAAAGAATTTAGCAGACTTAATGAACATTACCGAGCTTACGACAGTGCAACTTAAAACCATCCCAAAAGCGTTGGAAGGATATGATCTACTTGTTCGCTCGCAAACTGGATCTGGAAAGACTTTAGCATATGCGTTGCCTGTGGTACATAAACTTCAGGAAGTTCGTCCTAAATTGACGCGGATGTGTGGAATTCGAGCAGTTGTAGTAGTTCCAACACGGGAATTAGCGATACAAACATACGAAGTTTTTCTAAAACTATTGAAACCATTCACTTGGGTTGTTGCAGGATATTTAACTGGTGGTGAAAAACGAAAATCAGAGAAGGCACGTCTTAGAAAAGGAATAAATATCCTCGTAGGAACTCCGGGAAGGCTAGTTGACCACCTGTTGCATACAGAGACCTTCAGGCTAGACAAGACGCAATTTCTGGTTTTGGATGAAGGGGACCGCATCTACGAAATGGGATACGAACGGGACGTGAAGATGATTGTTGATGGTATAAATGATCACAAGGCTGGAAAGTTTACGGTTGTAAAAGAAAAGGAACAACGACCCAAAAATCCGTTCAATGTATCGAAAATTGATGAAGAAGTTAAGGAAGAACCGAAGCAAATCACCACCGGTGAAGTATCGAATATCAAACTCCAAACGATGCTTCTATCAGCAACTTTAACCTCAGCTGTACAAAAGTTAGCTGGACTGGCTTTGAAAGATCCTGTTTTCATTGATACCAGTGATCAGGAAGTAGTGCTTCCTGCCAAGACAACTGACTTTTACGTTCCCGCAGCAAAACCTGATGACGATGATGAAAAATTGGTCATTCCGGCAACAATAGCATTGAGTTTCTTGGTGGTGCCCCCAAAATTAAGGCTAGTGTCATTGTCGGGTATACTGGCTACAGCGGCAAAGAAAGGAAATTTAAAGGCTATGGTTATTATGGCCACAACTGAAATGGTGGACTATCATCACAATTTATTGATGGAATGCTTGACTGAAAAAGTTTTGGATGATGAGGATGAAAAGCAAGAAAGTGATTCGGAGGACGGCGATCCAGCTTTATTGAAGGGGGTTAACATATTCCGGTAAGCATACGCTATTGATGTCGAAAGTAATGATATTGAACCAGACTCTTTTTTCCAGATTGCATGGATCCATGCAACAAACTGAACGGACAGGGGTTTTCAGTGCTTTTCGGAAGTGTAAACAAGGCGTCCTGCTGGCGACGGTAAGTAAAAATTGTTTTTCTTCTCATTTTAAAGTTTTTATTTCAATCCATCGCTCAAGAGATCGATAATCGCTAGAAAAAAAACACATATATTTTTCTTAGCGATACTTCGTGAAACCTTGTGTGTGTGGAGTTTTGTAAAAAGATAAATCGCGATCAGAGTAGTCGCAACCGCTTGGAGATATAACGTATAACCTATGCGGCACGTATCTTTGCTAATTCTCATTGTATTTGCCTCCTTATATCCCCATGCTTGTTACAGTGTGTGTTTGTTTTCCCCATTGGAGAGTCATACCTATTTTTTGCCGATTGTCATCATTTTCGTTTCATTGTCGATTTTGCTATTACAAATTCCGGGCCTACACATTTATCTCAGATGCTTTCCTAGCAAAATCGTCTGCTACATCATTCATGGGATGTGCCCTGTGTCTCGGTATCTTTTTCACAGATGAAGGAGATGGTTGTCACCAAGATTAGGCCTCAGCCCATGGTCATCAAAAATAGCAATTTGTAGAATGTGTCAATCAGTGCTCCGCACCCAAGGTATAGGTGCTTGTACTCCCATCCGGAATATCCGAAACACAATTGGAGTTTCTAGTTATTTCCATAATAACAGTTACCACATTCCAGCCGAAGACAGCTCATCGCTACTTGGTTTCCAAAATTGGAAGAAGCTCGTGAAGGCTGTAGCGCTGTAATGACAACGATGACATTTCAGTCGATAGCCACCTTGTCATGCAGCGGGCGAAAAAATCCCGTGGACAAATAAGCCACTTTTTGGATTTTCGTACCTTTGCCTGAGGCTCCTGTGCCGAAATTCATCGTGAGGAAAAAAATATTGTAAAACTATCCAAGTCGGCTTGGATAGTTTTTTTTCATAAATCATCTGTGGCGTGACAGCCCCAGTCGGTCGTTGGCCTATAAAACAAATCTCCTCCAATCATCACGGTTCAGCGACCTCATTCGCCAGTTGATCACACGCAGCAAGGATCTGCCGTCAGCTTCTATCATGTCTTCTCAGCGGGTCCTCGGTCTTTCTGCTGGACGTCTACCTTGCGCTCTACCCTTCAATATTCTTTTAGGTAGCTGGTTTCTTTCCATTTTTCCTACATGGCCAGCCCATTGCGTAGATTTACGCAAGTATATACAGGTATCATATCATTGCATGCATAGTGTCCACTCTGTTCCTTATTTCACAGGAGTGTAGATTTTCCGAAATACTTTGTGTTCAAATCTGTTCACTGCTTTTTTGGATTCGTTCGTCAGAGCCCATGTTTTACTTCCATATAACAGCACAGGTTTGACTAGTGATTTGTAAACACGAAGCTTATTTTACTTGGGCACAACCCTGGACCTTAAAATGGGAAGTACGGAGTAATGGGTTTATTTGTGGCGTTTATTCGGCGTCCAATCTCGTTCTTTTCGGCGCCGCTTCTATTCAAGTTGGCTCAAGATACAATAAATGAAGTTATCCACACTTTAAAGGTTATGGTCTCCTACGGTCAGGTTTTGTCGAACTGGAGTGTTTTTCCTCGTTTGTGTCATGAATGTAGATTTCGTTTCATTAACTCCAATTCGATTTACTTCAGATTCTAGAATCAAAAATGCTTCTATGGCATCTGAAATTGACCGTGCCATAATGTTTATGTCATCAGCATAACTCGAACTCGAACATTAATGCAGCAGAGATTTCGGCTGTTGTATTTCTGATGCAATATTAAAAAAGCATTGTAGTAAGTCAATCCCCTTGTTTTAAGCCTGTTTCCATTTTGAAGGATTCCGTTAGATCGCCGTTTAAGTTGACCTGGGACTCTGAGTTTAGCAACGTGACTTTGACCATGCGGACAAGTTTTGGGCGCCATAGTCAAGGATTATGTAGTGCAGCGCATTTTTGTCGACACTGTCGTATGCTTGCTTGAAGTCTACAAAGAGTTAGTGCACGTCGATGTTATATTCCCGGCGCTTGCTATACTGAGAATATTTGGTCTATTGTAGGCCGTCCACTTCGAAAGCCTCCTTGATACTCTCCTATAATACTGTTACATGTCCAAACAATTCTGCGAGCTACTATCGTAATTGTTGTCACAAATATTAATAACATATTGATCAATAAACGAATGTACTCGAAAGCACAAGAATCCACCAAGCATGATCAATATCTGAAAGTGACGTCACTGCGGCCATTCAGAATTGCTCGAATATTCCAAGTAGTTCTCGTCAGAAAATTCGCCAATGTACGAGAAATGGATTGAATGATTAGAGACCCTATATAAAGCCGAGATGGATGAATGGGGAGGTATTAAAAACGCGATAGTAAAACTGTGATAGAGTGGAGCGCGAAGTAAAGGCGATATTGATTGATTGATTGATAGTGAAGTTAGTGAAGCGATTTTCGCGATATAGACAGTTCGAATTGAATTTATAGACAAGTGAATAACATTTTAATTATTTGTAAAATAGTATCAATTATTGTGCATTCTTAGTAAATAAGCTCTTTTAACTTGATTTAAAAGATATTGCGTTTTCACTTTCCCGGAACATTAAAATTATTGACCGCGAACCATAACACGCGAGAATACTTTCATAGCACGGCTTTAATTTTATTTCTATCATTGTGGAGAGCACTTGATGATGATGACGTACAAGTAAAGCGATGCCTCTATAGACACTGAAAATGTGTCAAAGGAGTCGAAACGTGTCTGCTCATTCAAGATAGCAAGGCCCGACGATTTTTCATGCATAAAGAGCCTCTATATGTATAATTTTCACACCTTAGCTGGTCCCCCTTTTTGTGTACAGGGCATATACTTTTTCGCCAGTCCTCTAGTAACTGTTCCTTTGATCATATTCTGCATATTAATCGATGGAGAAGGTTATCTAGATAGAGATCGCCCCCTCTAGAGCCGAAATATTGCAGCCATCTGTTTTTGATTTCAACTGTGTTACCTCTGATTAATCCTTGTGCAATTTTGATAAAACTTGTTTGTGGATTGAAGTCTTCTCTTAGTTGTTTAATAGAGGCATACGTTGCCCTGCCATGTTTTCGTTTGTTTGTTGAATCTTGGATGTTGATGGTCTGTCGTTTCTTTCTTCGGCACTATTATAGCTTGTGTCGGAGGGTGAAATATTGTTCTTCTTTGGCCCGAGTTAGTCGCTGGATGTTTTCTTTTCAGGCCTGGCGCCTTTTTCAACCGCTTCCTTGCATTCTTCGTTGTGCCAGTTGTTGCTATTTTTTCCAAGACCTCTTCTGCCGATTCTGGCACCGCATCTCTTACTGTCTTTCTCATGGTTTTGATTTCATCATTCCTTTCTCGCGCCTGCGGAAATATTTTTATACGATTTTCTATCACTGACATGTGTGTGGACGTTACTGAGCTATCGTTTGGCTTGTATATCTGGTACCTTGCGGTAAGTGATCTTCCATGTTCACAGCTTTTGCAGATCCGGCATCGGAACTTGAGGTAGTGGTTCGAATCACAGACAGCGCCACGGAATGAGCGCGTGTCGAGAACGTTGGTGGCAGCTAGTTTTTGTGTGAGAACGTGGCTGATCTGGTTGAATAGGCGATGGACTGGAAAAGCCCACGTTTTCTTGTGAATGTCACGATACGGAAGGTGTGTGAAGCTTACTGTGCAGCCTATGCTAATGGCGAAACCTATGAGGCGTTGTCCATTGTCGCTAGTCTCTGCAAAAAGGCTGTATCCTCCGGTTGTTTCTTGGCCGAGTTTTGCATTGAAGTCATCCATAACAATTTGTCGTTTGACAGCAATGCATCCACGGTGCGTTCTGGGGTGCTGTAAAATTCCTCTTTGTCTTCTTTGGGCGCATGACAGTTGACCATCCAGGCATTAAAGAATTTGGTTTTGATACGAATTGCACAGATCCTTTCTATAACGGGCTTGAAGTCGGTGACAATTTGATTATCTGCTGTCTACCATGAAAAGCACTCTGAAGTTACGGCTTCTTACCATTTTCCGTTTTTAAACACGGTGTGCGTTCGCATGTCAAATGTATCTTCACCGTGCCATCTGGTTTCTTGCACTGCGAGGATGTTGATTCTGTATTTCTTTATTTCATTCAGAAGTTGCTGCAGTGCACTTGGTCTATTCAATGATCTAACATTCCAAGTTCCAAAAGAATAGTTCTTTATTCGTTGCGATTCTCATTGCCATTTGTCCAATCCGATCCGAGGCTGATGTTCCATGACAAGTAAATAAAAAGTGGAACGTAGTCAGTGCTTTGACTTAGTCGATTTTGGATCGGAGAATGATATTTTATTTCCCACGTATCCCATGGCCACCTGGTTAGGGCGCCCCTTTATGCGTCACCTAAGAATGCGTGCGATGGGGGACCGAAAGCTCAACACGAAGTTTATTCATTCCAACCATAATTCGGACCACTACCTTATGCATGTCAGCGCTGGAAAATCGCATCATCATATCCCCGCAGCAGGCGGAAGAAAGTAATGATGACATCAAAAACATGTGGAAGGCAGTAAGAGATGTAGTATCAGAAGCAGCCGAGGAGGTCTTGGGGCATCAGCCAAAGAATAGTATGAACGATTGGTATGAAGAAGAATGAAAGAAAGCGATTAAAAAAAAGAACCAGGCGCACAAATAATACATCCAGTGACCAACTTCGCGCCAAAGAAGAACAATATAAAAGCCTTCACGTCAAGCTAAAAAAAAAATTGCCGAAGAAAGAAACGGCTGACCATCAACACCAAGATGCAACAGATAAAAAAAAACATGAAGTCAGATCGGTGTATGCCTCTATTAAACAACTAAGAGACGGCTTCTATCCACAAACAAGTCTTTCCAAAACTGTACAAGGAGCAATCATAGGCAAACCAGTCGAAATTAAAAAGAAGCCAGAAGCTATTCACAGCGTCCCCAACAGCGGCTGAAGCTGTTGATATTCCAGAAGCAGAACATGAGGTCTCAGTCTCACCTCCAACCAGACAGGAAGTACAGGCAGTACCTGGCCTTCTGCACTAATATGCAGACTATGGTCAGAGGAGCAGTTACCAGAGGACTGGTGGAAAAGTATTATATGTCCTGTACATAAATTATGGTGTAAAAATTATAGAGGTATCGCTATACTGTGCATGTCTTATAAAGTGCTCTCCAAAATCATAGAAAGAAAAATATGAAGGTATTATAGGAGAGTATCAGGGAGGCTTTCGAAGTGGATGACCTACAATAGACCAAATATTCTCAGTAAAGCAGGTGCTTGAAAAGTGTTGGGAATATAACATCGATGTGCACCAACTCTCTGTGGACTTCAAACAAGCATCCGAAAATGTCGACAGGAATGCGCTATACAAAATAATCCTTGACTTTGGCGTCCCAATAAAACTAGTCCGCATGGGCAAGCTCACGATGCTAAACACAGAGTCCCAGGTCAAGGTAAACGAAGAACCAAGTCCACACAATTAGTAGCATATGCTGATGACGTCAATATCTGGCACATTCAATCTTAGATACCAAAAGAGCATTTCTGAGCCTAGAAACTGAAGCAAACCACAAGACAAGAGCATTCTTGGAGGCCAGCATTCTATGGGGAGCGCCGCCCCCACGGACCCGAGGATATGGGAGCATCGTGAGGTTCCCTCCTGGACCCTGATTGGATCTGGACTAGGCTTTGGACAACGAACTGGAATTGAGGTTTGGGGCGGCGGATATGATGGTTTGGACCTAGTTGCTTTGCACAGTAGTGCCGAGGTGACACTCGTATGTGAACGGCTCCAATTCAACTATCATACCCTCTCCGTCCCGGTAAAACCTTGGCAGGCCTCGGAGTACGTTCGAACTTCGCACCATTGGGTTGGTGGTGTAGGTTCGGTTAAGACGGACTCTCGATTAGCGCTGGCCTGGCTCTGAGCACTTGCCCCCATAAGGGCTTGTGCCAACCTAGGGACCAAAAAGGCAACTACACACACGAACGGAGATAGCGGCTCCGAGGGGAGAAAAAAAATCCAAAAAAAGAAATCAAAAATAATAACAACAACGACGCAACCAGCGGTTGCAGCCACGATGTTAACAGTACATCGAGAGCGGTACTAACGACGACAAAGACGACGACGATTAATATAATGACAGTGAAGACTGATGAAAAACTGAGATTAACAGACAGTCTGGTCTAGACTGAGATTCCTGCGGCGTTCGGTCGCAGCAAAAAAATAATGCGAACGCCAGAGCGCCCTAAAAAGGAAAAACGAGAAACTCTGCAGAACGCTTCAAGTGTTCGAACGGTGGAGGAAAATATAACGAACACCGAGAATCCGATGATCACTGCTGCGATCGTTACCGAAGCGGCCGATGCAAGGGTCGTAAATCCCGACATAATAAAGAACCATCCTGAAGTCAACGAGGAGATTATGGCAGGAAAAGAAACGAGTGACCAGTCAAATAAAGCGACGTTATGTGACTTTATCGGCAACGTCGAAAATGTGGTGGAGGTACTGTAATCGAAAACGGAAAGCAATAACCTCTCCCAAGGATGGTCGCAAAGTACAATTGGCGCCCAGCGACATGAAGAAGAAAGGCTATCCCGAAAAGCGGGACTAGAGGAACTCCTTGGACTAGAGGAACTCCTAGACCGCATTGGGCATTATCGGAGGAGCTGTTTAAAGGCCGAAGAGGACCAAAAAGCCGAAGAAGAGCAGGCTAAAGAAGCGCCGGGGGCGAAATCTAAAGGCCACGTGCAGATAGCTCCACCATCAAAAATCAATAAAAGAATGGCGTCTAGCCCAATCGAACGAGATCGGGAAAAAAGAAGGAAGGAAGAGGCACTTGATAGGTGCGGAGTATCAGATCAGGGGTTCCAGACAGTGCTTACAAAAGGAGCAAAGAAAGTCGAAAAGAAACTCCTTGAAAAAGTGCCAGAACGTAAAGTTCACACGGACGCCCAACAAGAAAAAAGACCTCATGCAAAACAGGAGAGAAAGAAGCTCCGACGAAGACCCTGGCAGCAAGCACTGCTCGTAAAACCCCAAGATGGTCGATCCTATGCAGAGGTGCTGCGGGAATCAGGGGAAACGTAAGGCCCGAAGACACCAACACTGCCATTAAAGCAGAACGACCACCGCGATCGGGCACCTACTGGTCGAATTCGGAGCAGAGGCCAACAATAAGGAAGCATTCTGCGACGCAGTAAAGAAAGTCTTAGACAAAAGCGTAAATATAGCCTCGCTGAAGCTGATGGCAACGATCGAAGTAAGAGACATTGACTGCGTCACGGATCTGGCCGAGGTAGAAGAGGCCATCAAAAGGGAGTTCCCTAGCGTGGGAAGGCTCAAAGCGAGGCTGACATAAGAAAACCATAGGGGACAACCCATGGCCATAATTGACTTGACCGATAAAGATGCCGAACAATTTCTGAACAAGGGCAATGTACGATTAGGGTGGGTTGTCTGTAGGATACGGCGAAGAGCAATGTCTCTTCAATGTTTCAAATGCCTTGACTGTGGTCACACCACAAAAGTATGCATAGGACCCGATGGTAGTAACCTATGTTACAAATGCGGTGAAATGGGACATAAAAGACATGAGTGAACGAAGCAGGCACACTGTATTCTTTGCAAGGATTCTGATCCAAGACCTGATTTTGGACGCGTCTTGGGATCAGGAAAATGCCGGGTTTTCCAGGAAGCTCTAGCCAAGGCAAAATCAGAACTTCGATGACCTACATCCTGCAGCTAAACCTACACCACAGTTCAACCGCCCGAAATCTGCTTGAGGTGTTTGCGAGGGACATGAGGGACACGACTTCTTGCTGTTGAGTAAGCAACACCGCCTTAAAAGTTCTGCATTATGGTATCCTGGCGAAACTAGATTGCCGCCATTTGGGTTCGGAACAGTGACTTCCAAGCGGAGAGTTGTGGACGGGGAGTTGGTTTCGTGTGGGTTCGGTGTTCAGGGACGCCTTCTTTAGTGTGTACTTAACGCCGAACGAATCGATATCATCTTTCCAAGCCAAGGTCAATGCTCTGGAGGGTGCTGTCTCGAATGCAGAGAGCAACGTTCTCGTTAGGGGAGACTTCAACGCTAAAGCAATCGAATGGGGCATGCCTCAAACAAATCCGCGGGGAAAAAGAATCCTGCTCATGCCGGCGCTCATCGTATTAAACAGCCGTATTGGCTGTGAGGGAACCATACCGGACGTGACATTCGCCTCGGAATCCTTAGTACGGGGGATACACAATTGGAGAGTATTAGAGGACTATTCAGCCAGTGATCATCAGGGAATTCTGCTTGAGATCAGTGATGTTGTCTCCCGACGTCCGTGCTCTCGGCTTTCTACAACTGAATGGAACATCGGAAGGATGGGCGTCAAGAGGTTCGTCGAGGTGCTCACAGCAGGTGAGCCGCTGCCGGGAGCTTCGGAGGGGACGGAAGAACTGGCAGCTCAAGACGTGGTGAACTCAACTAAGAGCATGATTACGACTGCTTGCTGCGCTTCTATGCCCCGTGCCGGCAAACCCCCAGTGTACTGGTGGTCAACTGAAATCGCTGAAAAGCGAAGGGAGTGTCACAAGCTTCGACGTGAGGCTCAACGGGTGCGGAACCGTGACGAGGCATGCAACCGGCTGGCAGCATATAAGTCGGCCAGGAAATGCCTTCGCGAATTGATTAACAATAGCAAGGCTAGCTACTGGGAAGACCTAGTGGACAATGTGAACAAGGATCCTTGAGGCCTTAGCTACAAGCTAGTGATGCGGAAGCTTGGCGCCCTACGGAAGTCTTGCAAACGTAATGCGGAAAAGATGGATAAGATAGTGCGGGCACTCTTCCCCGCCCATCCCGTCCGTGCTGGCGCTGTCCATGGTGAAACAGCAGTCGAGTGTCCACTCTTCACACAGCCGGAACTGGAGGAGGCAGTCCTTTCACTGAAAGCGAGGAAGGCTTCAGGTCCAGTTGGTGTTCCGGCTGAGGTGTTGCGGCTTGTCCATCACCATTGTCCTGACTTGATGCTCAGCACATTAACTTTATGAACACTACTGCCACCATATTTGTAGAGCTCCACTGGAATCCATCGATGCCTGGCGTTTTATTATTCTTTTGGGCTTTGATGGTGAGACAAACTTCATCCACAGTTCGTGGGGCCAATGGAAGCTCTTCGGGAATGGCTCCGATGTTCTAGAGCTCTGCGGAGGATTAACGAGGTTCTTGAAATATGATGCCCATCTTTCCGTAATATTGGTCACGTCAGCGATGGTATTGCCGATGTTATCACGTCAGAGTGTGGTTTTGGGCTGATCGCCACGTTTCAGGCTTTTCACTACTTTGTACGCTTGTCTTATGTTGCCCGCTAGACTTTCATCTACATTTTCCAATTGGTCATCAGAGTATTTTCTTTTCTTAATTCTAATTACCTTATTCGCTACGTTTCTGAGATTTTCATAATGTTCCCTCTTCTTCCTGGTTTTCCTACCAACGTATTCTTTGTAAGTCAGTCAAAAGTGAATTTTGATGCATTTATCGTCGAAGGAATCGACCCACGGAATCATATCGGCTATTATTTTACTTCGATAAATCAACAAAAGCAAATAAGCCAAAGACTAACTCGGGACTGCTTTTTGGTGGAGCCCGACGGCTTCGGTCCGTTGGGGGGCCCCGGGGAGAGTAGCAATACGAAATTCGCGGCAAACGTCAATAAAAGAAGGCACACGAGTAACCAGAACCCCGCAGATGGCAGGCGTAGGACTCAATTAGTCGAAGACAAACAAGAAGTGATTCGACTTCTAGCTGAAAATCACGAATTGAGACTACGACTCAAAACCTTCCAAGATGTGTACAAGAGAGGGAAGAAAAGTCAAGATGCAAAGCCGGTAAAGCAAATAAATACGGAAATTAAGGCGAAGAAAGCTATCAAACAAGTCATCCCAGAAGAAATACTAAGTGCCGGAGGCCCTAACGACAGCCAAAACTACTATGCATCGCTGGACGGACTTCACCATAAATGGACGTTGACGAAAGTATTGAAGGTAATGTTAATCAAGATGACAATGATAATTTTATCCTTTACTTAAAAAATAAAAATAAGGAGAAGAAACCAGCTCGCAGTTCTGCTGATCCTTCTCAAAAAGTTGCCAAAAATACAGAGAAAGTTCCGCCAATTAATGTGTTCGGTCAAAGCGGAAAGGATATGGTTCGGCAATTGGCAGCCGAAAATAAATTAACTAATTTCGAGATTGAAAGAATCAATGCCGAAAAATTAACAATGAGAATGAAATCACTGGTTGATTTCAAATCAGCTAAAAATGCACTAAATTCTGGAGATTCTGGAGAAATTTTGTGTTAAATGGCTTGGACTGCGGAGAAGATACCGTCGATCTTCTTCAGGTGCTCAAGGAAGCAGCACCACAAATGGAATTTATTTCCGTTAAAACATTCACAACAAGAAGGTCGACGGTAGAAAAAAAATTTACCACTTTATTTGGTGCAGATTTCAAATAAGAGCACTTCAAGTGCTCTTCAACAAATAAGATACTTGAACTTCCGAGTGGTGCGGTAGGAACACCTACAAAAAAGAGAAGTGAATCAGTGTTATCGGTGGCAAAAATTTTGACATTTGGCTGCCAACTGCGCCATGCATTATCGATGCGTAAAATGCAAGGACGTTCATGCTCCCGGTGAGTGCAAATTGGCTCAGACGGAGCCAAAAGAGAAATTGTGTTAACTGCGATGTTTTTGGTCACCCGGCATCATATTAAGGAAGCTCTCGACATCAAGATGCGAGAGTAAAATTTGTCCCAAAGCAAATACAACTACACCGCAGTGTCTTAGCTCCGATTTTCGTCGAGCCCGGAGTATCATTTGCAGTCGCCGCTAGAGGACCAGCAGAAAATGCGGTAAATAATGTAAGTGGCAATAATGAGCTGCTTCTCAAAATTTACCTGCAACTAAATTTTTCATCGGAGAGAATCGATAAACAAGATACAAAAATTAATCTTGTCTTTCAGTATTTAGGGCTTTCAAATGCCTCAAAATAATTTGCCATCCAGTCACATTCCCATGGATAGGATTTGTCTCATCTCGATCAACGTCAACTCCATTGTTGCTATACATCGACGTGATTATCTCCTTCAATTCATTGTTAAGCAAAAGCCTGACATGCTTTTCACTAAAATCCACCTCAATTCATGGCACTTCATGACATTCAAGAATTTTGAATTCGTAAGAAACACCGGGATATTGGTTCGAAGACCCTATTGTTTCCAAAATATTGCAAAAGTGGAATTCAAAAGCTTTGAATCTCGAAGTGTCCATTATCGAAATCTCACAGCCAGGTGGGGATAACCTCATCGTTATCTCTGCCTATGCAACTGGTCGAAATGTTCTCAAGTTCAAAGAGGAGCTGAATTCCTTGTTTGAAATACTTGAATTGAACAGGTTGCATAGTTATTATATTCTTGCTGCTGAGAGTCCTCAACGGAAAATGCAGGTACTTCCTTACGATAGTGACCATAACGCAATCGCAATGGCAATCAATCATCAAAGGGATGGTCTCTTCCCCATTCCAGTTCAACATGCAAATCATCGGTTGCATTTCAGTAAAACAGGCAGGGGAAAGTTTCGAAAGAAGTTTAATCGGGAGTACCAGAAGCAATGTCCCCCTTCTGATCATGGCAACTCTTGCTCAATGGTTCCTTATGACAGGAATCTAACTAACGCTGAAATAGATCTCTATTCGTCCAAGTTAGAGAAGCTGACGTTGGAAACGATTGAGAAAGTAGTTCCCAAGATTAAACATCGAAACAATATGGCAGGATATGAAACACCAACCATTGTAAGGTTGAAAAGATTGAAAAGTCTTCTTCTCACACGCGTCATCAATATTATTCGGCGATTTTTGGATTACAAATATCCCTCGTTGGCTTTGTTGAAATTTCACCTGAAGAATGTCCGGAACCACCATACATCTTTTGTCCGGAACATAATGCGTTCATACTTCAGGAGTGAGGTCAGCTGTCAATGAGCGGAAAAATTGAGGGGTATTACCCCACAAGTCCCAGATGGCGTTTTCGCGAAAGTGAATAGCATATTCCGCATGAAGTCTCGAGTGAAGGTCTCGAATCTTGAAATCACTAGTGATCTTCTCGATACGGCTGGTATCGAAACTGATAGTACGACTGCGGATAGAAATAGAAACAGGATTATTTGTGAGGGATTGCAGAAACTTGCCCTGATTGGAACACATTTTGAATTTCATCTACCAAACCCTGAGAGAGGGAATGAAATATTTCCAGAGGCCGTTGAAGCAAAAGTTTCCGACTTCAAATCAAGCCTGAACGGAGAATCAATTCTTCATTTCAATGAAACATTAACATCTGACCTCATACCGAGCTTGAATCTTATTGATTATTTTGTCAGCTATGAAGGCTTGTGTTTCATATTTCGCAGGATAAACAACAAGAAATCATGTGGTACGATGGTATTCCAAATATAGTTCTCCGACATTTGTCTGAGGTTGCTATTAGGAATTATTGCATATTGTTCAACAACATGTTGAACAATTCATATTTCGCAAATGAGTGGAAAAAGGCTAAGGTATTTCCGATCGTGAAGAAAGGAAAAGAATCTTCATGCCCTAAAAGCTATCGCCCAATCAGCTTGCTGCCTAACAGTTTGAAGTGATACTCAGCAAAGCATTAAACGCCCACATTGAGAAATATGAGTTGATGCCGAATTGCCAAATTGGTTTTCGTGCCAGGCATTCGACCATAAATGCAATAACGATAGTAACCTCAGACATCTGTTGAAAACTAAACAACAGAGAATGTGTTCGAGCTTGACTAGTTTTGAAACTTCTTCAGGACAGGTTTCCCAGACATTTCGTCGCCATGATGTGTTATACGGGAAATCGTTTGTTGTAACTGATGGGAATCCGACAACAATGCGCGAATTCAAGGTCTTGAATGGTCTACAGCAGGAAACAGTTACTGCGCCTCTGCTTTTCTCAATATTCATTCGCAAGCTATTGAACGGCTTTGATTTTAACGTTTCGCCAACGCGATCATTGGTAGCGTTTGCTGATGATCTGGTCATATATACGGCATACCGAAAAGCTACAATAGTTCAGAGCAATCTCCAAAAAATGTTCAATGATGTGCAGCTTTACACTAAATCAATGTGCAGAAGTGCGAAACAACCTTGATTGGGACAACGCTGCAGGGGGTCTGTCATGACCTGAAACGTACTTGGAAGGATTTCCACATCATGGCTGGCGAGGGTAGTTCAGAATGGGTTCCACATAAATCCTGTGCTCGATACCTCGGTGTTCATCTTGATCAGTATCTGTACTGTACTGGACATGTCAATAACATTCTCAGTAAGGCACAAAAAGAGAGGAAATGTCTTCGTGCATGCACTGGTTTGTACAGAAAGCCTGAAACGGATTGGAAGCATTTTATATCGAATAGAAGACTTTATCAAACTGCTCAAGTAACAACAGTCGATGTCTCATATTGAAACTTCTTTGGAATCATATCGCAAAATCTGTAACTGTGAGCGAAAACCCTTGGATTTCACAGCCGTTCCACCCTACAGACGGTTATATTGCGACTTGCCTCGCTACTGGCTTCGTTCCTCCAGAAGCATTCGTGTATTTGGACATGAATCGATGTTTTTTTATTCTGACGGTGTCCCAGTCGTATATTACATATATAGACAGGCCACCGATAAGAAGATAAAATATCCTCCGAATTTGAGTTCACGAGACTAACAATTCCAATGATGATGAGCTGAGACGGAACAATCTAGGTATTGGTGGCTGAATGACAATGCCTAAATTATTCGTGTTTGTTTTCAATTTTTGTGTTTTTCATTACTTAGTTTTTGAGTTTCAGCTTATTATTGCTACATTTAGTGTTGTTGTTTGTTTGTTTCATAAATAAGGGATACGTTAGATATATGTTATGTTTATTATATTAGGTTTAGAGATAAGGTTAAACGTGTACGTTAGGAATATTGTGATATAATTTTTTAGTTGAATATAAATTTTTTGATTGATTTTTATTAGAATTAGGTTGTAACATTCATATTAGGTATAGAATCATAGTTCACTGTTGTGTTAAAATTATAATTAATTTTGAATAGTGTAAGTTGGTTTTTTTCTCTTTTTTCCAATCAAATCATAATATATGTAATAATCTCTATTAATTTGAATTTGCTATAGTTTTGTTGATAAAATGTGTTTCACTGATAACGTATAAATTTAGAGTGCCATTTGGGCCGTTAAGTTTTTATGTCTTTGTAAAAAGTTTTTTTTACAAAGAACTACTAGTTTCGCGTCCTGTCTGTCCGTCCGTCTGTCCGTGTGTCACAGCTAATTTCCTCAGAAACTATAGAAGCTAGAATGCTCAAACTTTGTGAAAAGGTCAGAAGTAATGGTCTCTCAAAAGTTAACACCTTCACAAAAATTTAATAAATTTTTAATGGGGGTCCCTCTAATAACGAATCGGCCCTTAAAATTGTTTTTTTTATCAAAGGTAGACGAGTGGGGTATCAAATGAAAGGTCTTGATTAGATCTTTTAGAATCTGAAATAAAAAATCATTTTATGAATAAGGGGGTCCAGGGGAAGATAAAATGTACCCAAAATTGTGTCCCCCCCCTCGCGATTGGATACCTTTCAGCCGAAAAATCTGAAAATTATCACGAACGTGGGCCTTTATGAGTACAAGGGCAACAAACACCTTAAAAATCGAAATTCACTCAACTTTGTAAATAATAGTATGATTTGTAGATTTTACATTTTTGCCCATAAAATCAAAACGGTACCTTTAAACGTCCTGAAATTATATAGACTGACATAAGATATATATGTTCACAAAATTTAATTGAGATCGAATCATAATCAAGTGAGTTATAGCCATTTCAATTATATGTAATTACAACAACAATAACACGTCTTTATGGTTGATATAGGGTTTTCCAATAAGAGGTGTTATTTTAATATTAAAAGAAAAATGCCATTTTTTAATATAAATGATCGGATGTTTTATTTATTATTAAGAAGAAGATATGCCGTTAATAGCAAAAACTAACATCAGGCAAATAACCACTACGACATGCTTACAGGACCATATCCTCTTCGTGAAATTTTCCATAACCAAATCGCAAAGTGGCTGCCCTATGTCCTCGATAGCCTCACGAATTTCATCTTTGAGATCTTGAATTGACGCTGGGCTATCGGCGTAGGCCTTCTCTATCACGTGGCTCCAAAGGAAGAAGTCGCAAGGTGTTAAATCACAAGATCTATTCAAAATAACACCTCTTATTGGAGAAACCTATATATATTTAAAGTTGACTTAGGCACTTTTTTTTCTTTCAATTTTCATGAAAATTTAAGGAATAGTGTTTAACTTGAACATGTTCAATCGGCCGCGCATTCAGAAAAATCATTTAAGCTAGATCAAAATGGCGGCTGCACTGTGCTTATGAATGAAACTTTGCATCTTTTGTATAAATTTGAACGATTTCATATCCAAGTATTGGATGAATGATTCAAGTTATCGATTCACGCCATTAGAAAACTTGTTTCTAACCCTAGGATGTTTACAAAGACCTTCTGGTAGGAGCACTCTACTGCTTACTCAACTTGTTGTATGTTTATTGTTTGGAATTTGATTTAGATTCTTTTAAAATTTATAACAATTAGTATTGAATAAAATGCTTTTGACTTAAATATATATATATATATATATATATATATATATATATATATATATATATGTATATATATATATATATATATATATATATATATATATATATATATATACATACACACGCACACACACACATATATATATATAATATATATATATATATATATATATATATATATATACACAATGTATAAATTCATATATATATATATATATATATATATATATATACACAATGTATAAATTCATATATATATATATATATATATATATATATATATATATATATATATATATATATATATGTAGGAACGATATCGGATAAAACATTTGAATATTTTTGTGATTGACTGTATTAGCAATGACGTTTCATAATGGACCTACTTTCTGTTGGAAATGTACTTGAGAGAGAAGTGACTTTACGGGAGTCTCTCGCTGATGCGCGTCACGGAAAATATGTTTAAATTATTCCTTGAAGTTTCTGCCTATTTGTTTTAATAAAACGTTTAAAACCTACAAGTGGCGCATTTCTTTATTTGCTCCTTCCATTCGGATCCCTACAAGTGGGGGCTCAACCGGGATTCGCAAAAAAATGGAGTAACTATTGAAATGAAAATAGAAGTAAAAGTAGACGAAAGTTCTAGACGGTGAAAGATTTCGTGTCCATACGTGTTCGATAGACGGCGACGCGTTCAAGGACAAATAGACGGTTTTAGTGCAAGAAGATTTCGTGTCCATACGTGTTCGATAGACGGCGACGCGTTCAAGGACAAATAGACGGTTTTGCTGCAAGAAGATTTCGTGTCCATACGTGTTCGATAGACGGCGACGCGTTCAAGGACAAGTAGACGGTTTTGGTGCAAGAAGATTCCGTGTCTATACGTGTTCGGTTGACGACGACGCGATCAAGACGAAAACAAAGAGTAAATTGTTCGGAAGATTTAATATGCCGGATGAAGAAAGCGAAGTACCAACGGGAAGTAAAGCGGTGCTACGCGAACGACTGAGGAGCTCAGTGGCCGTTGCTAAGATGGATATTGATTCGTTGACTGTGGAAGAAATCAGGGAACGATTGCGTACTTTGGAGTTGCCAGTCAGCGGAAAAAAGGCAGTTTTACGTGAACGATTACGTGCTGCGACGATGTCAGAGAACGAGGACGACGAGGAAGAGGAAGTGGCTGCAAGTGAAATTGACCGAACGCCCTCTGAAAGTAGTGCGGTGTCTTTTAGGCAAACAATGTTGTCATATCGCGATGTTGAAGACTCGCTGGAAACATTTAGTGGCGATAAATACCAAAATATTGAAAGATGGTTAAAAAACTTTCAAGAAACCGCGGAAATGTGTGGGTGGAATGATATGCAACGAGTAGTGTACGCGAAGAAATTGTTACGTGGATCAGCGAAATTGTTTGTCGGTTTTGAGTGCTCCGCAAAATCATGGGATCAATTACGTAGCTCGCTGTGTGTAGAATTCGGACAGATAGCTAATAGCAAAGACATTCACAAACAATTGACTGAAATTCGAAAGTTGCCGAGTGAAAGTTCGAACGAATATGTTTATCGTGTCTTAGATATCGCGAGTCACGCCGAGATCGAGTTGGAGGCCAAGATACAATACATCATTGACGGTATTCCAGACGATGAGCGTAATAAAACAATTTTATATGGTGCGAGCTCGATAAAGGAATTACGACAAAAATTAATTCAATACGAGTCTATAAAATCGCGAATAAAATCAAAGTATCCGTTACGTGAAAAAATATACCGGATACTAAGTCTGGCAAACGCTGTTTTAACTGTGGAAATTCCAATCATCTCGGTAAAGACTGTCCTGATAAAAGGAAGGGAACAAAGTGCTTCTCATGTGGTGATTTTGGCCATGTTGCAAGCAAGTGCCCAACCCCGCGAGTGAACATCCCGAAGGTTAGATGTGATGCGTTAAAATTAGCGGATATGAAGACTTATAAAGACATACAAATATGCAAAAGAACAATTCGTGCAGTTTTTGATTCGGGTAGTGATCTCCATTTAATAAAACGTAGTATCTATGACGGACTAGACGCTCCATGTCTTGAGAAAAATTATGTTAGATTTGGTGGCATTGGCTCTGGCAGTCAGCAAACTCTTGGTCATTTTACCACGACGGTTACAATAGACGGTGTTCGTTTAACCCTTACGATTCATGTAGTGCCGGATTCGACTTTCCCATGTAACTATCGGAGTTCGTAGAAATAACAATAAAAAATCGGAGTGCTACTGTAAGGATTGTAGGCGAAAATAACTCCGAAGCAGCTCAACAATCAACAAAGAATGAGAAGGATATAATAATCGACAACGCCAATCAACAACCGGAAGAACTCATCAGTCAACAAGGAGCGAATGACGAAAGCGTTTACGATCACTTGAAAACTTTAAGTGTCAGCCCAGATCCAGACGAGTGTGAAGTTGACCTGTGCCATATCAATGACTCATTTATAAAAGCGGAAGTCAAAAATCTCATCGAAGCGTATATACCAAACAAAATAAAAGAGACAGGAATCGAGATGCGCTTGGTTCTTAACGACGAAGTTCCGATTCACCAAGGTCCGCGACGACTGTCGGACAAACAACGGAAGGTTGTAGCAGACATAGTCAATGATTGGATGAGAGAGGGTATCGTGCGATATAGCTCTTCGCCATATGCATCTCCCATCGTGTTGGCTGAGAAGAAGAACGGAGACGCCAGATTATGCGTGGATTACAGAATGTTGAACAAGAAAATTATTCGCGACCCATATCCGCTTCCGCTAATAGAAGACCAGCTGGACCGATTGCAAGACTCGACGGTTTTCACCACGCTCGATTTGAAAAACGCATTTTTTCACGTACCTGTAGAGAAGGAGAGTGTGAAATACACAGCCTTTGTGACACCTGACGGACAATTTGAATTTCTTCGAGTACCTTTTGGTCTGAGTAATTCACCAGCTGTTTTCCAAAGGCATATTAAAACTATTTATCGGGAATTGATTGCGAAAGGCGTCGTTTTGACCTACTTGGATGACATTATTATCCCGGCACGGAGTGAAGCAGAAAGTCTAGAAAAACTGAGAAAAGTTTTAGAAATCTCGAGTGATTTCGGCGTCATGATAAACTGGAGTAAGTGTGATTTCATGGCCAAACGAGTCGAATACTTAGGGTACATCCTTGAAAATGGTACAATCAAACCATCACCGAAGAAGACGACAGCAGTCTCGATGTTCCCAACGCCTAAAACCGTTAAGGACGTTCGAAGCTTTTTAGGGTTTGACGGGTGCATTCCGCAAATTCATAGCCAACTATGCAGTAATTGCGCGACCTATATCCAATTTATTGAAAGATGGAGTCTCTTTCGAGTTTGGCGTGGAGCAAAAGAACGCGTTCGAGCAGTTGAAAACTGCACTGATAACAAACCCAGTTTTGAGGTTGTATAAGACGGGAGCACCAACAGAACTACACACCGACGCATCTAAGGACGGATTAGGTGCGATTCTTATGCAGAAAGATTCGGAAGATGGAATGATGCATCCTATTCATTATGCCAGCTGGAAGACGACCCCAACTCAATCAAGATATACTAGCTACGAATTGGAAATTCTGGCAATAGTGCAAGCATTGAAGAAATTCCGTGTATATCTGCTGAGCGCACAATTTAAAAAAGTGACGGATTGTCAAGCATTCGCAAGAACGATGGCGAAAAAAGATTTGTGTCTTCGAGTTTCACGTTGGGCAATGTTATTGGAAGAGTTCGACTACATTGTGGAGCATCGGTCGGGATCATTAATGAAGTATGTAGATGCATTAAGCAGATATCCTGCAGACGTATGTGTTCTTCAGCGAATGGACAACATCATTCTGGAACAGATTAAAAATGAGCAACGTAACGACGAACAGCTGATTAAAATATTGGAAGATGGCAATAACAAGAAGACGCTCGAATTCACGTTGAAAGGGAATGTTTTATATCGTGAGATGGACGGAAAGACTCTGTTAGTTGTACCAAATACGATGCAGCACGACATTATCAGGCGTTGCCACGAACAAGGACATTTTGGTTGGAAGAAAACCGAGTATATAGTGCTACAAGAATATTGGTTCCCTCAGATGCGCAAAAAAATCGAGAAGGTTATAACAAACTGCGTAAACTGTATTCTTGCGGAACGAAAGCAAGGCAAGACGGAAGGATTTTTGAACACCATCGACAAAGGCGATAAACCGCTGCAGACATACCATATTGACCATCTAGGACCAATGCCGTCGACGAACAAGAGCTATAACCATTTGTTTGTAATCGTTGATGCTTTCTCCAAATTTGTTTGGCTGTATCCGACCAAATCAACTACCGCCGATGAAGTAATTGGTAGGTTGCAGAGGCAATCCACTATTTTTGGAAATCCTAGACGAATAATTTCCGATCGAGGGGCATCTTTCACATCAAAAGCGTTCGAGGAATACTGTCGCCAAGAGGGAATTCACCATGTGCGAACGACAACGGGAGTTCCTCGCGGAAACGGTCAGATTGAGCGAATCAATCGAATTGTAATACCGATTCTTACGAAATTATCCATTGATAATCCTGCGACATGGTATAAACATGTAGAAAAAGTTCAGCAGCAGATCAACGCGGCCTACAGTAGAAGTATTGGTATGAGTCCTTTTGAAGTAATGTTTGGACAGACAATGCATCTAAGTAACAACGATGAACTACGAGCTGCTATTGACGAGGAAATCATGAACTGTTTCCAGGACCATCGATCGGCTCTCCGGCAAGAAGCGCTTCAAAACATTTCGAAAATCCAACAGGAAAACAGGCGTAATTACAACCAGAGGCGTAAGGCGGCACGAAAGTATAAAGACGGAGACTTAGTAGCCATACGAAGAACTTAATTCGGAGCTGGTTTGAAGGTGCATTCCAAGTTTCTCGGACCATACAAAGTAACCGCCGTTCTAAAGAAAGATCGTTATCGGGGAAAAAGGTCGGCGAGCACGAAGGGCCGAATGAGACGGGGACCTCAGCTGACAACCTAAAGCCCTATCCGACGTCGATCGATTCCATTGCTGACGGGTTTCGCGGATTCGAAGACAGCAACATCGAGGGCGATGCATAGGTCAGGACGGCCGATCTGTAGGAACGATATCGGATAAAACATTTGAATATTTTTGTGATTGACTGTATGAGCAATGACGTTTCATAATGGACCTACTTTCTGTTGGAAATGTACTTGAGAGAGAAGTGACTTGACGGGAGTCTCTCGCTGATGCGCGTCACGGAAAATATGTTTAAATTATTCCTTGAAGTTTCTGCCTATTTGTTTTAATAAAACGTTTAAAACCTACAAGTGGCGCATTTCTTTATTGTTCCTTCCATTCGGATCCCTACATATATATATATATATATATATATATATATATATATATATATATATGTATGTATATATATATATATATATATATATATATATGTATATATATATATATATATATATATATATATATATGTATATATATATATATATATATATATATATATATGTATACATATATATATATATATATATATATATATATATATATATATGTATATATATATATATACATATATATATATATATATATATATATATATATATATATATATATATATATATGTATATATATGTATATATATGTATATATATGTATATATATATATATATATATATATATATATATATATATATACATATATATATATATATATATATATATATACATATATATATACATATATATATATATATATATATATATATACATATATATATATATATATATATATATATATATATATATATATATATATATATATCCTTCTTTTAAAGCGTTGAGAATCAATTTTGTTTTGTTACCTCTACTACTAAAGCAATTTTTGAAATTTTGACTTGTGCTTCTTTCGTTAATGATTTTCGTTCATAAATCTGAACATAAACTTCTCGCTTGCCAAAAGCTTGATAAACTATTGCATGTTAAGTAATGACCTTTCTAGTATTTGGACATTTTTTGCATTGGGTAAGTGAAAAAAGTTTTCTGCAAAAAATATTTATTCCAATACAATTCGACCTTAATCGCTTTCTCCTTCATAAAACAATCCAAAAGCAAGCAGTTTAACAAGTATTTCTAATGCAAAACTTTTTTCGAACGATTTCCAATTCCATAAAACATTCCATTTTACTAATCTTTCGACCTTCCTGTTTACATAATTAAAGAAACTTATAGCATATCTTTACGAATGTTAGGAAAATGTTGCCACTCTTCTGCAATCAATTAGTTGAATCAAAATGGGCCACTAGCCGCCATATGCCTTGTAATTACATTTTAATATCAGGAGAGAAATAATTTTTTCGACTTTTTCACTAATCACATCGGTTTATCGTATAATTTCAACGCCGTTAGTTCTATCCGAAAATGTAAGATTGGGCGGCTTTTAAGCGAGAGAGCGAGACTTCATTAAGTTGATTCGTCAACAACGTTAATAGCTGTAGCGTGTACAAACATCATATAACATGAACATCCATCCATTCATGCACAGTTGAAACGCTGTATTTTGTAATGCTAAGAAATTGAGCACTTCCGTTTTCGGAAAAACTTTTTTCCTCGTTCGCGTTTCAATGGAAAGTTCAAAAGCCAAACAAGCCCTACTGCCTACCAACCTAATCCGGAGAAGGAAGATTCCATGAAATTGCCGCGTTCATGAGTCGATTTATTGTTGAAATTGGTGAAGCAGAAGATGATACCTCAAACTTTCACACAGTTGGATTCAAGGAAGATGTACAATGAAATGGTTAGAGATTTAAGAAAAGAAGATGATACACTGGATGGTGTTTGGAATTTTCCAAATTTATAACTGAATTGATTCGCTTCCATTGTATATTGGGCATGGGCCGTTGTTTGAAAATATGATAAATTCTTAAATAGCCGATCCTAATATTGTTTAAGTAATTAATTTAAAAATTTTTAAATACAGGTAGATACATGGGGGTAGACAAAGCCATCTGATTCTATTGATATCCTTCGTTAATCGCGCAAACTTTTGCTAGATTGTCTATACCATGGAATAGATACAAATAAAACATGATTCGAACAAATTCATTCAATTGGCCCGTGGAACTGAAATACGTGAGGTAGCGTAGTCTATACAAATTTTGTTTTGAATGAAAACATAACAAGCAATTGATAGTACCCGATGACTGACGGGAAAGCATCATATGCCCCTTACATAAAAGGGAGACAGGCTACGCTGTGAACTTTACAGAGGGATTCTCTGTTGAGCCGTCACATAAAGTGCTATCGAATGTCATTGGACGAAGACAGAAGCCCTATTATGAAAATATAATTCCAGAGTACTAAGGTGGTTTTCGAAGTGGACCGTTTACGATTGACCAGATATTTTCAGTAAAACTGGTGCTCGGAAAGTGCGAGGAATATAATATCGATGTATTGTACATCAGCTCGACTAGATTTCAAGCAAGCATGCGACAGTGTCGACAGAAATGTCCTGTACAAAATAACGTTTGACTCTGGCGTCCTAACTAAACTCGTCCGCATGACCAAGGTTACAATGCCAAGTCTCAGATCAAAGTTAACGAAGATTTGACTGAAAGCTTCCCAACAAACTCAGGCTTAAAACGGGGGATGGGCTTGCCCCAATATTGTTGAGTATTGCTCTGGAACATGTGGTCAGGAAAACGGCAGCAGACACCACTAAATTTATGACTCAAATAGGGAAAAACATGCCTGTACGGCAAAACCTGACCTTAGGAGGCTACAATCTGTAAAGTGTGGATAGCTTCTTGATAGAAAGCTTACAGAAAAGAATGAAATATTGAAAAGGATAAACGTAGCAAACAAAGCCTACTTTTCAGTAATTGCTCTGCTAATATCCAGAGACGTTCACAAGGAAAATAAGGTTCGCTTATAAAATACACTAATAAGACCTGTGCTGCTATATATGCATATGAAACTTGGACTATTACAAATGTTTCCGAAAAGGTCCTGGATGTATTCGAACGGAAAGTGCTCAGAAGATATATGGTCCAGTAAAGTACAAAGCAGAGAGGAGACTTCGTTACAACGACGGGTGGTGTAATCGTTGGGACGTCCCACCTGTATCGGCTTGCGTACAGCTAAGCAAACTGCAATGGCCAAGTCATGTGGGGAGAAAAGAAGGGCACAGGCTCCCTAGAAGGATAGAGCGCAAGGGAAGCGTTTAGTTGAGAAACCGGGGAAGATTCAATTGATGATGACAGCAGATCCCTGCTTGGGATTTCCAATTTGCGAACGAGGTTGCAGAATCGCTGCGATTGTAAGCGACTGCTACTGGAGGCGAAGGCCCGAATTGGAGCTATGCCATAAATGATGATGATGATAGTACCCGAAGCAGCATAGTAAATTTGGGTGGATACGAAGCTTGGCTTCTATTTGTATCTATTCTATGCTCAATACATACAGTAGCAATAAATGTTTCAATAAAAGTTCAGCATCTTCGAAAACTCATCTAAAGTAGAAATATGAGTAAGGATCGCCTATAAAGACTTTTGACTCTGTGAGCTTAAATTATACTATCCAGCTAATAGAAACCCTTAATTCTTTGATATACACAAAAGGCTAGGATTTTAAAAAAGAATGAACTTGATTTCATTGTGGTCGTATATTTTAAATGTTCGCTGTAATAGAAAGCAACAGGTGAGTTCCAGTTTTCCCGGGTATTTTAATTACAATATCGCCAAGAAATTTTCCTTATAAGATATGCTGCTGATACACAGTGTCAGAAGGAATTTGTTTGGATGTAAAGTTTAACATCGTTACGTTACAAGTAAGAACCTACCACTGCCCACATGATAGCCAGCGCTTCTTTGCTTATTATCGGATAGGGTTATTTTTTTGCATGGCGGACTCCACACCGCAAGTTTTTCAGTTGGTAAGTCCTTACAGCATCCAGATTCGTTTTACATAGAGATCACAGAGCATTATCGTAAAATCATAGTAGGACACTAGCACTTGCAAATCCTTTTCATGCCTTCGTAATACCGCTGACCGTCGAACGTTGAATTGAAGTATACCTGTTGAAATGGTTTTTTTCTATTTGGCTGCTGAGGATTAAAAAGCTGTGATAGTTTACTTTCCCGTAAAAGAGATGATTCTGTTCCAGATATTTGGCTTTGAAGTTTTACGGATCCCCCAGTTAATGTTTGTCTGAACGATTAGCTCCTAAAGCAAAGTACATTTGTTCAACTCAATTTGATACTATCCAATTTAATTCTATGCTATGGTTTCCGCCACTTTTATGATTGATTTAGGATATGCCTATATAGGCTTTTGAAATAATTTCACAAAACCCTATAATAATCGTGCCTGTCTGTCCCGTGTGTCACAGTACTTTTTCTCGCGAACCGTATAAGCTACAAACATCAAATTTTGCACATAGGTGTAAAGTGGTGCCCTCTTCAAAGTTCCAATACAAAAAAAAATTTACAGGGTTTTTAATGGGAGTCTCCCCATATAGGAGAGTGGCCCCTGAAAAAAAAAAATTCAACTAAGGTAGCCGATTTAGATATCAAATGAAAGGTATTAATGAGAACTTTTCAAAACAGGTCTTAAACTGACATTTTTTGTTTCGGGGGTGCACAGGGAAGGGAAATACACGAAAAATTGCTGTCCCCTCTCTCGCGATTGGAAACCTGTGGTCTGAAAAAAATCATCGAGGTGGGTGTTCATGATTAAAACAACAACAAATACGTCAGAAGTCGAAATTCGCTCAGCTTTGTTGATAGTAGTATGATCTTCAAGTTTTACATTTTTTTCTAATAAAATCGTTTGAATACCCTTAAACTCAACGAAATTCAATATTTCAGTAGTCTTACAAACCATGTAAGTTTCATTAAATCCAATCGTATTCACGGAAGTTATAGCCATTTGAAGCTTCTCTAATTACAGCAACAATAACACATAATTTTGGTACTTTATGGACTTTCCGCCGAATCAGGCGCTACAGTTTTGATTTGATCTTCTTAAGATTTTCAGATAAGATCAATAACATAAATATTTTTGGGAATTCATTATATGAGTGATTTGTTACTTTGCAACAAAATGGCGACCGTTAAGAATGGAGAAACAATCGAATTCTTTTACTTGCACATCTATTTTATGTGTTTCTTGAATTTATTCGTTGTTGGTGATTGCATATCGTAAGTTGAGTACAAAACCCTTCTGACATAAGCTTAGGTCTGTCTACCCAACTTGTTTGTCGATTACATTTATTTATACGTGAATTTTGCACCAAAAATGCCTCATCAAATGTGGATTATAATGCATGCTATCGAGCTCCTCCATGTTTTTTTTTAAACTTGCCTACAGAACGGCTAGCGCTGTTATGAAAATTAATACTCGCATTTGTACACACAAATAGGCTGGGTGAAATATAGGAGCGTCGGTTGAAACAGGTTTCGCGCTTCTATTTTAACGTCGCATGGAAAAAAGCCATGAGTCTTGATACTCGTATATAGCTGCTTGAAATTTTGTGAGTCTGGAAAGAAAGTTGACAACCGCAACGTTCGGTGAGGCTGCCTGTAGAATGTCCACTTCCACTCGTTTGTGGTGAAGTTTTTGACGGGAATTTCCTCGCTGGTTAAAATTTACGAACGTGACGTGTATTGAATTCATAAATCTTAGAGAGAATGGTGCGAAATGCATCGGGAGAGTTGGCAACCTTTCATGATATGGCTGTTGATTTGAACATCAGCTGAGTTTGACATGTCGTCTCCCGCAAACTTTCACGCCTTTAATTAAAGCTATTTCCCGTATGACAATGGTAATTTAATAAAAATAAAAGATTCAATTCTACTTACCTGAGAAAGGATACGTCCCCTGCTCGCTTCCAATAGCTGCTTTCACAATTCGGCCCATAGCGCTTCATTTTTTTTCCCGTCTGAAAAAAACTCGCGATCACTGTCAAACATTTCAATTTACTTTATCACTTTTGCACTGTATTGTTGTGTTTAGTATTTCAAATTTTACTTGACAAGTCATTTTGAATCATACGGTTAAGTTTTCGTCAGCAATTCGGCAGTCAAAGCTTAAAAGCAGTGGAGTTTCTGTAAGAAAACCTAGAGGCCGTTAGAGTGTGTGGAGTGGATGTTGTAGCGCAGTAGTGAAATGCGGTACGATTTCATTTTATATGGGAGAGCAAGGTTAGAACTAAGGGAGGTCAAAAAGTTTCTGAATAGACAGGGAAGGAGGTTGAAATGAAACATCAAACTATTCTCCCTTGTAAATATATTCTCCCTTAATTCTAAAATATTTTTCATATCAAATAATTTGCTGATACCGTCCAAAAAGAATGATTTGTTTTGGTTTCCTAAATAGGCCGAAATTGCCGACTTGATTTCATCATCGCTAAATTTTTTGGAAATGAACAATAGTCATTTGGAACCAGGTCGGGACTTCAGGGTGGGTGTCCGAGTTGTTCAAAATGGCAGTATAACTTGTATGCACGGAACCGTAGTCATGCAAGAGCAGCACACCTTTTGCCAATTTTCCTCTCCTTTTACCCTTGATTACTTCTTTTGGTCGATTTAGTAAAGAAACGTAGTACATTCCCGTTATCAATTAGAAGGATACTTTACATATCCCAAAAAATTGTCGCCATAATCTTTCCGGCCGATCGAGACATTTTGAACTTTTAAGGAGGGGTTGTGCCTAATTTATGTCACTGCATCGACTTTTGCTTTTAACTTAGGGTCATAATGGTGAATTCAAGTTTCATCTCCAGTAACACTCCGACTCATAATTGCTTCCTTCTGCTCTACATAGCGGCCCGAAAACTCACGAAAGTGTTCGACGTGCTCGTGTTTTTGGATTGGTGTTAGCATTCTCGGGACCCATCTTGGTCAAACTTTAGTCATCCCACGAATTAATGTAGGATATTTAGAATGGTTGATTCAGATAATCCAATCAATGCAGCATTTTTTTTTCTCCTTCAGCTGGCCATCTTCAACTATAAGTTGTTTCTACTTTTTTGATGATCTCTAGCGGCGTAGCCTCAAATTGGCCATCCAAGTCGAAGGTCGTCTTCAATTGAGTCCTTCCCTTGCCTAAAAAGGCGATGCTAATTATAAACTATAGTTTTAGAGGAAACTCAGTCCCCGTAAACAGCTAACATCTCTTAGAATATTTCCTAATGTGTCTTTCTTTGTTTGGTGAGGAACTTTATCACGCAACAATATGCAATTTTGTCCATAGTACCTACTTGCTTCCGGATTGACTTATTTGCTCGTTAAAAACGCAAACGTTAATAACCACATTAGGCTGAAACTTGATATACGAGTATATGCTAACCATAGTTTGCTTAACTAATGCCTAGCTGGATGAATAATCTCACCAACCGGCAATCTCATCTATTTAGGAACTTTTCGACCTCCCTACGTATGTAGCAAAAATCCGTCTCTCATGCATTACTTTATATGTATTTGATAGAATTTGTCCTTCCTCGCAGGGCTGCAAAAGCCACTAAACTAGCTGTTGTTTCGTTAAGTTACACTCATTTTTCAAGGCCCTTTAGGTTATTAGTTGTAAAGGAGATTTCTTACCTAGCGCACAAGGTGGCATGTAACGAGCCTTCAACAGAAGTTCGCACAAAATGTGCTGTCGAACTCAATTCTTTTTATTCCGGTCTTGAACGTTCAGAAGAAACGCTCAGCATGGTCGTGTAAAATGGATCTTTTAACTACTTGTCGAAAAGTTTTGAATCATTGCCAGAATCTATTGTTGCTCAGAGCTGTTGCCAGAAAGAAGCTTCGTTGATGAAGCGTTGTGGTTGAACTCCGATTGAAATATACAACAACGGCTGCTTGACTATCGCAGAGCGTGTCTAAGCGATAACGATGGCCTTGTCAGACAGTTGATGAAACATTTGGTTTTCCCATCCCGAATAAAAATAATCAGGGCCCAAATAGCGCCTAAACAAGGCCTAATAACCGGCCGTTTTTGGCCTAAAATTTCGATTAAAAATGAAATTGGTCTAAAAAATGACCCAATCCCCATGATATAAAAGCGAATGTATCGGGGCTATTGGACTAAACTTGGCCCAAAATTGGCATAAAAAGATATCATTCCTATTTTTAAACTACAAAACATAAGCGAAAAATAGCATGGTCTAAAAAGGGCCCAAAATAGCAACATTTTGCGTATATATAGTATATGAGAAAAGTATACAGAGTCTAAAATGGATCCGAAAACTGCTTAATTCAAAAAAATCATTTAACTTTGTTTCTTATTGACAGTTGGTCCCATCTGTCAGTATTATGCATTCATAAGAGTAAAGGCTTTGTTATGGAAATTTAACAAATTCAAAGTACATATTAGTAATTTAGTGTAGAAATCGGACTAAAGTTTTTACGTAAGATATTTTTGTTATTTTTCTTCAAAAAGAAGGGTTATTCTATGGGACATCTAATGTCTTCAATAATGTCAAAAATATTCAATCTATGAAAGAAGTCTTTGTACCCAAAATTAACGAAAGATGCCTACATATATGAATGAAACATACCCAAATATAAATTTCACGACAGAAAAAGAAACAAATAGACAACTAAACTATATGGACCTAGCCATGACACGGGAACAAACACGATTAGACTCCAAAATATGCAGAAAACCAACCACAACTGACTATACCATACATGTAACATCTAACCACCCCGCAAAACATAAACTAGCAGCATACAGATCAATGGTGCAGAGACTCTACTCCGTGCCAATGACTCGTACTAAATACACCAACACACTAAACAATATTTTTCGAATAGCTAATAATAACGGATGGAAACAACACAAAACCAGATCGACCATATTCTGATCCAACAACATTGGCCCACGAGCATACTTGATGTCCGTACATACCGAGGAGCCAATTATAACTCAGATCATTACTTGATCAAATTAGCCTATCGATGTCGTATGTCAAAGGCATATTTGACGAAGACCCGCTCGACACAAAAATTTGACATCGAAAGGCTCCAAACAGCGCCTGTGGTCAAAAATTTTACGGAGGTACTCGACAAACAGCTGGCGCCCATCTTATCAGACGCATCGCAAAAGACAAGCAACGAGCTCTGGATAAAAGTGAAAGCAGCTATTAAGACCGTGGCAGAACGGACGATCGGACATCAAGCCTGGCAGAAGAGAAATGATTGGTTTGATGATGAGTGCCAGAATGCATTGGACAAAAATAATCAGGCGTGCAAAGAATACGTAGGTAGGAAAACCAGGACGAAGAGAGAACACTACGAAAATCTCAGAAGAATAGCGAATAAGATAATTAGAACTAAGAAAAGAAAATACTATGATGGCCAATTGAGAAGTATAGATGTAAGTCTAGCGGGCAACAACAAAAGACAAGCATACAAAGTAGTGGAAAGCCCGAAACTACGCAAACTAAGTAAAGATTGGCATCATATTTCAAGAATCTCCTTAATCCTCCGCACAGCTCCAGAATATCGGATCCCATAGGTGTCTGCGGAGAGCTTCCATTAGCCCCACTAAGTCTGTGTGAAGTTTGTTCCATCATCAAGACCTAAAAGAATAATAAAGCGCTGGGCATCGATAAGATTCCAGTGGAGCTCATCAAATATGGTGGCAGCAGTGTGCATTAAGCTTTGAGGCTAACAATCGGAGCGAAGCTAGAAGGGGACCAATTGCAAATTCGAAACAACCATGAGCAGTATGAAATTTTTGACGACGCAGAGTTGCAATGGGCTGGCCACATAAATCGTATGGACGAACAACGGATATCCAAAAAGACATTCGTTGGGAGAACTGAAAACTGGAGACTAGTGAGGAAACCAAGGAAATGCTAGTCTGACTCAGTCGACAAAGACATCGCTGCTTGGATTCCGAAACTGGAGGACGCGATCAATGAACCGAGACTGTTGGAGGCGCTATTTGCAGGAAAGGTCCGAAAAGGGCTGTAGTGCTACGAAGAAGAAGAAGTAAACATCGCGACATTGACAAACTTATCACACGATACAAACAACAAAATGGTATGGCATTCCGTGCCATCCTGTTGAAATCAGAGGTCCTCTGCATTACAGCGAGTTAATTCCGGAACGAGAAAGTCATTGATCATTGCTGTATAGCGGTTACTATTGACTGTAATGTTATCCCCAGCACCATTTTTGAAGACATAAAAGCACACCAAACGGCGACTTTTTCCGGAGGTTAAGGTGTTTGGGCAACCGCCTTTAGTTGCTCATCACTTCAAACGCGGCAGTTTTGTTTATTGACGTAGCTATTCGACTAGAAATGAGCCTCATCGCTAAACAAAATTTTCTTACAAAATTCGGGATCTGCAGCAATTTGTTCTCGGGTCCATACACCGAATCTACTCCGTGCCCGGTGGTAGTTCGGCTTCAATTCCTGCACGGGTTGGATTTTGTAAGCCTGCAAACCAAGAAGAACAAATGAACATTCAACAACCCCCTACTTGGCCTAACCTAGGACCTACCTGCTGAATTCGTTCTATACCTATATATAATCATTTCCTTCCACATATCTTTAGACACTGGAGATGACTCAAACGAGTCGAAACGCATTTGCTCACCCAAAGAAACAAAGCCCGACGGCTTTTCAAGAAAAAAGAGAACTGGAAATAAACAAAATAATCGAATACATTTGGTATTATTTGGCAAAGGGGTAATGTACAAAAACACATTAAAATTATCATGTAAGTACTCGTAACTATGCTCATTTAATTTTCATTTGTTACCATTTTTTTTCAATTCCATGATAGAAGATGAACAAATGTTTCATGGTTCCCTTTAAAGAAAATAAAATGAATGCACATTCATTGTTTCAAATATCTATTATTTCGTATGTCACCATAAAATAAGATATTTTTGAAGAAAGTAAATGGTTTTTGGGCCTTGTTTTTGCCCTGCTTCAAACACTTTTAGGCTGCACTTGAGTCCCTTTTAGGCCAGTATTTAGCCGAGTTTAGGCTACTTTAAGGATGAGTCTGGCCAATTTTTAGACCGAGTTCGTTCCATTTTTGGATCTTGTTTAGGTCCATTTCATTGTAAATGGGCTCTGCTTAGACCATTTCTCATTGTAATTTCATTTCCAATAATTTCTAATTTCTCCTCTCGTGAGTCAGATTTCCAATTTTACAACTAAACATGGATGCGAAATTTTATTAACACGTGAGTTACGTTACGAAATTTAGTTGTTTTTTCAGTTGGAGGGTGTGTACGAAGCAACATGTAGACTGTAGTGAAAGGAAGGTTACACCTGTTTTATGAATATCAACATTTTAAGCAGTGACATTGTAAATCGGAGTGAGGAACTCAATAAAATGTGTACTGCTTGAAGACAATGGATTATAGATATGAAGGTGTTTTCTTTACCAAGTAACCATAAAGTTTTATTCGTAATCAAAACTGTTTTTTCATTTTGCGAGGTGTTTTTTTTTCGTTGAGTTATATTTACGATTCCATAAACGTTTGTTTACCTTCTTGTGATAACCAATTGGATTCCTCTTAACGAGCTCGGAAGCGAGGTCACAGGGGTAGATGCAAGGAGACACATAGCTAGGCAAGCGGTCGCAGGGGTTGTTGTGGCAACCTTGACGTATCGATGTTCACTTCGGTTTTATCTTGTTCTTCAAAGACCCAGACTGTGTTGAGAACATCGGTATAAAGGGGCACACAAAAATATGTGAAATCATCCCATTAATCTTATCCTCTCCGATTCGTGCTCAGCTTTCAGAAATAAAAAAAATTATATAATTCGACGCAATAAAAACTCCGAGTAAAAGAATAGCTGCCTCTTCAACCATCTCGATGATATGTATTTCTATCATATTTCGGGCCTTGTTTAAGCAAAGTTTAGGCCATGAATTTTTAGGGTAAATTTTTTACTCGAGATATCTAATGCTACAATTGTAGGCATTAAATTTTACTTCAAAGTATTAGAGCTGAATTGCCACGTAAACTAGAACCAAACAGTAGCTGGTTATCCTTCTGGAGTTCGATACGGCGGCTGAAAATAAAGCGATAATATTTTTTTACCGTAATATTGAGTGCAAAAGTCTCGCATTGGACTTGGGGGTCGATTTTTCGCCTTTATTGAGCGTAGAAGGAGCATACATCACTCCGCCCATTCGATATATCTGTAACGGTTTCCTACTCCGTCTCGTTCGATCGCAATCAGAACCGACCTCTCATCGGTTCGAGACGTGCAGTCTTGGAAATGACAACGGGCTGCACCCTTCAGGTCAACAAGTCCGGTCACACTTAGTCTACTCCGTGGTGGCTGCTTGTAGGCTAGCTAGTTCGGAGAGGAGTTTCGGTCGCGGGTCTTACGCGAGCAGACTAAGTCCGAGTTACGTAACTCAGCCACCGATTCACATGCCCGATTTACAAACGCGTCAACAACTACTCATCCAGAACAGGAAACCTACGTTACGTTAGTTCTGGATGTGATCTCTCCACAGATCTCAAATCAAAACACTGCAAAATCACCATAGGCGCGTTACCGAATCACCGACGCGGTACCAGAAAATAAGCTAAACTACCTCAAGTCCAAAATAACCTACTTAAAAAAAAAAACGAGCGCAAACAAGGGTACCGCGGACCGTAACCGACTAGAAATCAATCATCCGCAGATTATGAAAACCTTACCCTCTTCAAGATATACTTACCCTCGGTCATCACTTCCGCTGCAAAAGAAAGAGCATGCGGAACGGAAAGGCTTATGGCTTCTTTAGAACTTCATGTTTAATTTAAATTATCTTTTCCTATGTACATAGCAACAAATGTAAAGAACATATTCCGCTCAAAATTATTTTTTTTTGTTGATTTGTTTGCTTTTTATAAATGGGGTATTTTTTTTGTAACAATAGAATATATATTTATACATACTATAAATTTGATTCGTTCATATTTTCTGTTGAATTAAACATACTTTAATAGTCTTACAATGACTTTCAATAACCTATCTTTCGTTTGTTTTTTTATTTTATATTGAAATACAATATTTAGAGACATCTCTTTTTCTTTTCGGTCTGTGTGTATATAATTTAAATTTATATATATAAGTGAGCTTTACATCAAGCTTTGATTTGGACTTTCTTTTTTATATTAAAATTTACTAAAATATTGTTTTCGGACTTTTGATTTCTTTGTTGTTCAATTTGTTTTTTTGTTGTGAAAAATTCAAGTTGTATAAATTTACAGTATTTTATCACTATTGTTGTTTTAATTTTTACTAATTCATGCATTAATTTTACGGATTAAAATTAAAAAAAAAACTGAGAGACTGATTTTATCTTATTTCATATTTAATGGCATTAAGGCAACATGTATGCAAGTTGGTTCCTTTAATTCTGAGACTTAAAAAAAAATGTTATTTTGCGTTCTTCCTTTTTTGAAAGTTTTTTTTTTTTTCTTTAAATTCTGTTCTTCAATATATAACGAAAATGAGGTTGAATCGTAATAATTATTTGATATTTTGCATATTATTTTTTTTTTCTATTAAATAATTACCATCAATTTACTTTATTTGCACAAATTGTTTTACTTTTTAAGCTTTGTATTTTCTTTGACTATTTGAATGCAATCAGTGGATGCGGAAAATTTCCTTGTTTCCAAGTGTACACAACTAAGCCATTTATAATTCTTCACATCAACATTCATTGTACGTACTAAGTAAAATTAAAATTAACTATCCAAATATTATTTCTGACTAAAAATTAATCATCGAAAAAAAAGGAAACAATTACAATTTCTATATTGGCTGATAATACAACATAAAGTAATTAATGCGGTC
The DNA here is from genome assembly GCA_963969285.1 of Odontomyia ornata. NCBI lineage: Eukaryota > Metazoa > Arthropoda > Insecta > Diptera > Stratiomyidae > Odontomyia > Odontomyia ornata. Next base: position 458,332,654 of record OZ017739.1, read on the forward strand.
ACAAAACAAAAAAAAAAATGTGGAAAACTACATAATTAACTAAACCTAACGACTTAATAATGGTGCCCCATCATCTCTCAACAACCCAACAATCTGTTGTCAGAAATTCGCACTGAAACTAACGTGCGAACACTGAATGATTCGAATGGGTTTTTTTTTTTCACAAAAGCATGACATAGCACACTTCCAAAAGAATTAAAATTGAGGTGTGCACAATTCCATGTTTTTATAATGTATTTACTTTTCTAATTTTTTTTTATGTATCAAAGAGATAAATTGGGTGAATTCTTGCAAAGCTGGATACCATAACGCTGCAAATTTCTTGTCTTTCCCAATATGAGCATGAGACGGTTAGATATCGTAGCTTTAAATCAAACCCTCTAAATTTGCTGCTATGCAGTGAAGTAATCAACAAATGCAAACAATTTTTCAAGCTTCAACACAGAATTATTCTAATCTTTAATCGAAGTTCGATCCAAATCTTTGTTTTATCTAATTATTTTGAAATTTCCCAAAATTCATTTTTAATCATAGCAAACGCCAAACGATGTACAAAATTTTTAACGGTTGCGACCAATTAATGTACTTTTATGTGGACCCTTTGAATGTATTTCAGTAACAAATGATTCATTTTTTTTTCTAATATCCAACAAAAATTGTCTTCATTTATCGTTTATCAAAATTCTCATGTTACATTGTTGTCAAGAAAAGTGTCTTTTCAAATAAAAGGATTTCCTTTAATTTTTGGTGGAGAAGCGAGAACAGATACGTTCTTGTAAATTTTACTATAGAACTGAAAATTTCCAGACAAATTCATTTTATATTACTATAAACTTGTTACAATTTTCAATTTATCTTTTTTCGCGCTCTTTTCATCGATTCAAAGGGAAATTTGAAAACGAGATGGGCGAAATAAAATATTTATTTATAGTACACATTTATCGTGGTCAGCATCGTTATTTGTCTGCAAAATTGAAAGAGTTGTTATATGGATAACTATTCAAACCGTCACTCATTCTATTGAGTCGCAATTTGCATTTGAATGTGTGTGATTTTGTCTGTTTATTGAAGTTGTTGCTATTCTTGTTGAAGTTTTCTGTATTAACAATTTTCGATTTCACTGCTAGGTTCTTTTGCGCTTGGTTTAGTTCTTAATCGAGGATAACTTCGGAGCAACACCGTTTACAGTCTTTGATTTTAGAACATCGTTTTCGTACTTCAAAATAGTCTCCTTGCCATTCTCAAATTTTATACATCTTTACATACCTCGAGATCGCTTTAACTTCACTCCTTTTTTGGTCAATAGTGACCACTTATCAGAATTGACTTTTTTCTTTCCGCCACCGCTGAAATTTCTAATATCGCTCGCTATGGGCGAAGTATTGTTCTCCCTTTCTTGTCTGACATCTCCGACCCAGCTGCTATAGTTTGATTTCGGTTCAGCTGTATAGAAGCATTAAAAGCCGAATAAGTCGATATTCCTAATTAAAATGACTTGAAATTCCAACAAGATTCACCCTCTCCTGGAAATAAATTTATTTTTCGTTGTATATTCCCGCCACGCTAATTTTCTTCGGACTTACCGCTAATCCGCTAACCCTCGCGAGACTTCTCACTCAACGCAAAGCACCGCGCGCTTTATACGCAAAGAATCACCAGTTTGCTACTAAATAAAATTAGCCAACCACTAGGTTGTATGTACTACCGTTTTGCAACTAGCCTAAATTCTGAACTTTAGTCGAAATTTTGTTGCTTGAAATTATCGTTGTCAATTCACGAAATACCGTTTTTTTTTCTTTGGGCGACGATCTTGTATAAAAGTGATGCTTATGTATTCACTCAACGGACAGTTAACCGCGAACCTTCTGCCTCTTTGACATTTGGATGGCAACTGTGGGAGGCATTGCCAGATAGATATGCTTCGAAATGTATCAGTGTTTTACTTCAGCGGATCACATTGACAGAAAATATTTCTCCACAAATATAAATATTTGAAGAAAAATATTTTCGGCGCAATGATATCTGCACGAAAGATGAAGTCTGCTTGCACTTCGAAGTCATACATATCTGGCCGGGTGCCAGGGTTCGGGATCGGAATCACTCCGATTCCCGGGCGTAGGCGTCACATTACATATCTACCGTCACGATGATTTTCTCCTTATCATAGCGGGTTAGAGGCAGATCAGATGCAGACCCAGTTGCTGTACGAGAACTTTGTCTTTGCGAAAGGCGAGACACGAGGCGGTCCGAAATATCTTTGAAGTTTGGGATGAATTTTCCTTACCATGTGATGGTAGAGAAAAACTTTTTGAGCTGCAGCACATCTATCATTGCTCAAATTGTCTTCAGTATATAAAAATGCGCTGTGCCTAGTCGATTTCCATGGCCGTCGATAACGCGGTCTAAACATTTGATTTCCTCTCGGCCAAAAGTGCACATTCGATTTTCAGTCAAAAATCATTGTCCCTAATTTGCCGCAGTGCCTCTAAACAGAATTTTCTGTCTGTTTTGTTCACTCCACCGATAATGAAATCATTAATTTAGGGCGAGGATTCTTCCGCTACCACCATCATCGTGTCCCTGCGCTTCCGGCTGAAGGCGGTTGGCCTGAAAGAGTCCGAAATGCGACGGAAAACTGGCTAGGCCGTCGTTTATGCGTCATCGGTTCCTTCATTCAGTTGCACTTACCGACCACTCGTTTCTTTCGCATTTCTTAATGATTTTTCCAAATAAATGGATTCGGTTTTCTCAAATTACTATGTATCTACTATTATAATTAATATTTTGAATTAAAATTTTCAGAAGTATAATCTTGTGCTAAGTTATTCAAACTAATGTATTTTCGATAAAATTATAAAGCGTCAGGCGTAAGTCGGAGAAGCAACTAAAATTTTGCGATTTGCCCAATATGAAGTTTGAGTTTCATGGCCATCATTAAAATTCCTATTCTAAAATGACTAGTCTCCAATTCGTAATATTATTCCGATAAATGCTTCTACTGAATCCAAAAACTTCTGATATCATCTGTAGATATTCTGAAGAATAAATTCATAGAAATCATTGAATGGAAAAGATGAAACAGAAGCATCATCTGACATGATCAGATTGCATTGAAGACCATTTTCTCACGTAATGTTATAATTAACCTGTTTATGAAATTAAGAAGAATAATTTAAAGAATACATATGAATCTTCAGCCGTAGTCGTTGTCATCATCGCTGCCACCACCATTATGATACCTTTGTCGCTTCCATTGTCAGAAGATTGTCATAGTTAAGTGATTTTGAGTAACGTTATAAAGTCATTTCATTCTGCTGCTTTTTGCTGTTCCCTTGCATGCTTTTCACTCTGGACCAATTCACACGGATATCATCATTTCTTTCTTGCCATTAATTTCTGTGAATGAATGAGGTAATGAATGAGTTTAAGTGGCTGGCAAAAAGAACTTAACGACGACGAGAATCATGTTAACACTAGTTTCGTTAATGAAGATACAACTCTTAGCATTATTATTGCAGTTTACATAACATTCGAAAAGTAATGATAGTTTTTTTAGTCCTTAATGATTGAATGATTGCAGGATGTCGTTGGGCGCGGAATAGACATAATTGAAGTCAATTTGGTGATTCAGTACTCGCCTCCGCAAAATATTGCAGAATTCGTCCATCGCGTTGGTAGAACCGCGCGTGCTGGAAGAAGTGGCAAAGCAATACTTTTTGTGGGACCATCCGAGACTCAATTTATTAGAAAGTTAGAAGAGAAGCGCATTCGAATATGGCAAGGTGAAATAGAGAAATATTTGAAAACGCTAGAGGCGGCCGATGATAAAGCACACACTTCGCAGGAGGCAGCGTCAAATTTACAACATAAGTTCGAGCTTCTCGTGGAGGAAGATAAGGAAATCCATGATAAGGCGTGTAAAGGTAAGCATCATCATACTCGTTTTTAGTTATTCTTTAATTAAAATTATGCTTCCTTTCAGCATACGTGTCTTGGGTTCGATCCTACTCAACCTTTCCGAGGGACTTGAAGCCAATATTCAACCTCAACGATGCTCACATGGGTCACTACGCTAAGAGTTTTGCTCTGAGGGAACCGCCAAAATCATTTGCTAGAAAGCATGCTACACCTAAACCACCCCTACCGAAGAATCGCCTTACATATACTGAGAGAGACCCGGAAAAAATTAAGGCTGAGAAACGCGACAAAAAACGAAAACGCGATAGCTTTACACCCCTAGGACGAGCACCAATCAGTGACAAATTTGCAATGTTGGCGGCGAAGAACAGGACACTCAACACGTCTGAATTCGACAGTGGTTTGCCAGAATCAAAGAAACGCAAGAAGAGATGAAGAATTTATATTTAATTTAGTTCTAAGTTGAAATACTTGTTTTAATGCAGAAATAAAAATAACATTTTATTATTTAAATCGAGTGTTCAATTTAACATTGCAATGAAAACAGAAGGCTAAGCGTCCTGCGAGGCGATTACATTCAAGGTTAAAAGTAAATGATGCATCCTCCTGTGTTGGCAGCAAGTAAATTGTCGTAATCATCGGTCAAAACGTTAAAGAAATGCCTTAATCTCCTCGAACTCACTCTTTGATGGCTGATAATCGCTCGCGGCCACCATTCTGCACAATTAACAAAATTGACCTCTTTAAACAAGCATATGACAAACATTCACGCAACTTTCGTATTATGAACAATCTCACCTGGAACCGATTTTCATTGTGACCATTTACGACATATGATTAAGCAAGTTTGATGTGTGTAATTATTGCGTGTGTGCGAAATCTCCATCTCCAGCCATTTTAATAATGTTGCGACAGTACTTTTGATAATTTGACTTATTTCGGGAAATTACGGCAGGTCCCTGAAGACTGGAGACGCAAAGCAATTACAATGCCGAAAAAATATTTTTGGCGGACACGGAGAAATCATCGAAATATTTACGACTCAAATCACCTCATCAAATGAATTAAATGAAATCGTCATAACAGTCGTTGGAGTTGACGCAGTCGTTTGCAACAAAATTATACTCTGTGGCCGCGATGATTCTCCACCGAAAATCGCATTCGTCCACCGCCCCGAGAAAAATCACTGATGACTTCGTTTTCGTAACCTTCCACTTACTATTAAATTGCGACGTGGTTTCGTTGTTTTGAATGAATTTTCTACTGAGGGTATTAATTTGGCAATTTTATTTGTGGAGCTTTAGAAAATTTGTGGTACGCTAACGAACCGAATTCGGAAAAAATAAAACTCTGGCAACGTTAACCGCGGCAAGGACACTATCATTTAGTATTTGTTGAAGGAGTATAATTTGAAATATTTGATTGTGAATGAAATGGCAATTACTAGGATTAAAATGCTTGTGTTTCATTTTTAAGGGTTTTGTGCAAAAAAATTTACAATACCCTATTAAAATCGGTACCCGTCCATCAGTGCGCTACAGCAAGTTTTCTCAGGATCTAGAGAAGTTAGTCATCAAATCTCGTGAACAGCTCAGAAGTTCTTAATGAAAGATTGGTAGTCGAAAAACATTTCAAAGGACCAAACATTTTTTTCGACCGAATATATATGGTCGAGTAAGGTATCAAATGAAAGGTCTTGATGAGGACTTACAATATAAAATTGAAATATCAATAAAGGGATAGGCAGGCAGGAGAAGAGAGAAATATCGGACTAAAGCAGGGGGATGGGCTGGCCCCATTGCTATTCAATTTGGCTCTGGAGTACGTAATATGGAAGGTACCTGTCGATACGCGTGGTATATTACTATACAAGTCGAGCCAAGTAGTAGCCTACGCGGACGACATCAACATTCTGTCACGGTCATTAACAACTACCAAAGAACTTTTCCTGAAACTCGACAGCGAAGCAAAACTAGTAGGGCTACGAATCAATGAAAATAAAACAAAGCTCATGACGCAGTCGAGGAGAAATACCTCAAGTACACAAAATATCACACTTGGCGAATACGGCATCGAGAATGTTAGCGAATTTGTGTATTTAGGCGCCAAAATAACGAAAACGGGCAATGAAAAAGACGAAATACGCCGTAGAATACAGCTCGCAAATAAAATATTTTATTCAGTATTGACGATCTTGAAGACCAGCTGCATATACAGAAAAACAAAGCTTCAAGTATACAAATCTGTGATAAGACCTGTGTTATGCTATAGGTGTGAAACATGGACCCTGACCCAAGCATCCGCAAATATATTGAACGCCTTTGAGCGACGGGTCCTGAGGCGAATAATTGGAGCGAAGCTAGACGGGGACCAATGGCGAATTCGATACAACCATGAGCTGTATGAAATTTTTGACGATCCGGAGGACTCAACGATTGTAAAACTGTGGAAGCTGCAATGGGCTGGACACATGATACCCAAGAAGGTATTCTATGGGAGAACTCAAGGCCAGAGGCCAGTGGGGAAACCGAGGAAACGCTGGTCGGACTCGGTCGACGAAGATAGTTCATCGCTGCTCGGATTTCGGAATTGGAAGACGCGATCAACGGACCGTCACAGTTGGAGGCACTGTTTGCAGGAAGGGAAGGCCCGAGAGGGGCTGTAGTGCTAAGAATAAGAAGAAGGCAGGAGAAGCGAAATAACACGAAAACATTGTGTGTGGGTGCACTCCCTCGCGATTGGAAACTTGAGGACCGAAAACTGAACAAAAATTATGGAGGTAGCTCTATGACTACAGAAATGGTATACCTCAGAAGCTGAAATTCGCTCAACTTTGCGCAACGGCGATGCCATATTCCAAGATTGTAGGCTGAATAGTTTTCGAATTGCAAAGGGATTAAAAGTAGCTCTAAATGGTTTGTGTAAATATACGCCCTGGCGTGATCCCGAAGTTGGCGAACACACCCGTGTGTCTAGATAGATCAAAATATTTTTTGTTGTGACAATATTATATCCCCAGCAAGAAATCATACCTGCCAAACAAATAATTGTCTTTACTGCAAGTAGAATTGGTAAGAATCTTTTTTTTTTCAGTGTACAAGAACTATCAGAACATTCCACGTCTGTTTTTAACCCTTCGTCATAATTATATGACGATTTAGTCAATAATTACTTTTCCAATGTTCATTATCTCAAGAAGTAAAAGTGGGCGTAGCTTTGAAGCACACCCGAAAATAAGTTTAGGATATAAAACGTGAGTACGCGTCAGCAAGCTTATGGATTTTGAATCGGTACTGAACACGAGCACTTCAAAGTTTGATCGTGTACGAATTTTTCATAGATGACGGACGGTGTTACTATTTGCGAATTTGAGGTAAGTGAAATATGCGAAATATTTTTTTTATAAATACGTTGTTTTTAATCTTTTATATTGCATTTAACAAATAAAAATTATTTACAGTAATATAATTCTGACATTCAATTAAAATGAATGAAAACCTTCGCTATCTTTTGCGTGAGCCAGCTCCAGTGTGCTATGATGAAGCGAGTGAGGATGAGGAGGATTACCTTGATGAAGAAGAACATTATTCGGATTTCCAACCTGCCGATGAAGATATTTCGAGTGGCGAAGCAAATTCCAATGAGGACATCCTGGCAGAAGTTCATCCGGTGAAACGACGACTTCGAAGTACCGTGGTTCGTGAGAAAAATAGCAAAGGAAACCTATCGAGTGAAGAAATATTTACTGAATATAACGATGCTGACAGCGGAGCAGTTGTAGGACCATGTTCATTGAACCGAGGCCGTCCAAGATCCTTCTTAATTGGAAGAGGAAGAAAAGGTATATCTCACCAATTCAAATGGCATTTGAATGCACCTGAAATCCGAGGGAGGCGTTCTATTGCAGTTTATCTACGACGCCTAAAGATGATGCTCGATATCTCAAGGAGCCAATTGAAGCATGGCAGTTATTGCTTCCTTACTCATTCCTGGATATTATTGTTGAGAATGCAAATGCAGAAATACATGAGGCAAGAGCAAATTCTAATCAAAACTGTATGAACGACACCAGCTTAGTCGAACTAAAAGCCTTGTTAGGATTGCGATAGTTCATAGGAACAAAAAAAAAACAAAACCATACGGGTGCGACTGATTTGTGGGATACACGAATTGGTTGCAATTTTTGTCAAATAACGATGGGTTATCATCGATTGGTATTTTTATTAGGAAAAATTCATTTTGATGACAAAACCACTCGTTTGCAAAGAAGATTGCAGCATGGCTTAGCTCCAATAAAAGAAATGTGGGATTTATTTCCTGGAAACTGCTAAAAATATTACTTGCCATCCACAAACTGCACCATCAATGAACAGCTCTTAGCATTTCGCGGACGTTTCAAAGGCAGAGTTTACATTCCGGAAAAAACCGCCAAATACGGCATCAAAATAACGTCCCGCAATAATCTGCAAACCTCATGTATGTTCGATGTCGAGCCGCACGTCGGTAGAGGACCTGGGAGTCTCGATAACTCTGCAAGTCACTACGTAACTGAACTGACAAAGACAATTCATCATACAGGACGAAATGTTACATCCGCCAATTGGTTTACCCAAGTCCCTTTAATGCAAAAAATGGAAAAGGATTACGGCTTGACAATGGTTGGCACATTGAAAAAAATATGCCCGAAATCCCAAAGAGTTTTTCAAAAAGTGGCAATGTTGCAACAACTCGATTTGTATATACTGATAACTTGACGTTGATATCTCATTGCCCTTAGCGAAATAAAGTGGTGATACTAACTTCTAGTTTGCACTCGAAGGGAAAAATATTGGATAAAATTAAAAAGCCAGAAATCTTTTATAACCAGATAAAACATGGCACAGATAACGTTGACCTCTTATGTAATAATTACACGACCGCCCGAATCTCACAGAAGTGACCGTTACGTCTATTTTATGGTATATTTATTTATTTATTTATTTAGAAATAATTCCAATAACAAAATAGATAAAATAAAAGTACAGCAAAATGAATTAAATAATAGCACAGCACAGATAACAGTAATAAAAAATGAAAAAACTAGGAGAGAATAAATAAGAAAAATTACTGAGAGCTGAGAATAAACTAAATACGAAAGGGGGAAGGGCCCAAGCTGAAGGTCATCATGGTTACGAGGTAATCTGAGCATGGGTGAGTAAAAATACACCAAACTACGTGCAAATGGAACATCAAAGATATTCGACGATCTTGTAGAACACATAACGCGCCTCATAGGAACCTGGTTGACAAGGCGAGTATCGAGGAAACCACGGCAAAGCCTGTAAAGGAAACATTCATCAAGGTAGAGTCGACGCATTCCCAGCGAAGGAATATTGAGGATAGATAAGCGTGATTCATAAAAAATGTAGGGAATCTGGAATTTTAAGAAGACGATCCTGGTAAATCTTTTTTGTACAGCTTCTAGCGTGAACTTCAAACACTTCAAATGAGGCGACCAAACTGGCGAACAGTACTCAAGGATGGGACGAACCAAATTAGAATATAATTTAACACACGATAAAGGATTGGAAAAAATATAAGAATTTCTTAAGATCAAGCCAGAAATGCGAGAGGCTTTAGAAGTAATTTCAGAAATATGAACATCGAACTTTAATTTAGAGTCGAAAGTGAATCCCAAGTCCCTGAAGTGTGTCACCGTACATACGTACGAATTATTCAGCGTAAATTGAAAGCTAATAAGGCAAGGGTTTTTAGAAAATGAAAGATGGATGCACTTAGAAACATTCAGAGTAAGTTGGTCATAAGAACAAGATAAAATGGCATTCAAATCATCTTGAAGCAAAGCACAGTCATCGATTGACGACACTACTTTGACGTCATCTGCATAAAGAAGGCAGGAGGAGTTGAGCATAACGGATGGTAAGTCATTTATAAACAGAGTGAACAATCGTGGGCCCAGAATGGATCCTTGAGGAACACTAGAAGACGGATGGAAGGGAGTAGAAAGACAGCCATGAAAAGATACCTGACTGACACGATTGGATAAGTAAGACGATAACCAGTGGAGCAAATAATCAGGAACGTTAAGAAATTTAAGTTTGCTAAACAAAATATTGTGATTTACTGAGTCGAAGGCTTTAGAGAAATCTAAATACAAGGTTTCGACTTGTAAACGGTCCTCCATAGCTTTTGAAGTAACGGTCATGAATTCTAACGAGTTCATTAAGGTCGATCGCCCTTTGATAAAACCATGTTGTTCAGGAACGAGCAACTCCTGAGTAACTGAAGAAAGGTGCAAGTACACGATTTTCTCCAGTAGTATGGGAAAACAGGATAATAAGGAGATAGGCCGATAATATGCAACGTCTGAGGTGCTCCCTTTTTTAAAAATAGGAGTAACATAGGATCTTTTCCAATACGAAGGAAAAGAGCCTGAAGATAAGCTAGAATTGAAGAAAAAGGAAAGGGGGATACAAATAGAAGTAGCTAATGATTTCACAAAATGATTAGGAATACCATCGGGACCTGAACTAACAGAGTCTTCAAGTTCTAAAATAAGCTTCATAACATCTTCTGAATGGCAAGTAAAAGGGAATGAAGGTGGCGTGTGTACGATTGGGAACGAAGGGCTATTGCTGCGAGTGGCATGCAAAGTAGAAGAAAACTGAGTTCTAAAAAGTTCACTAATCTTGAGAGGTGAAGTTGCTAAGCAGCCGTTCAAATGGAGCGAGGATGGGAAACTGGAAGAGGATTTAAGAGAGCGTATATATTTCCAAAAAGGTTTTGAATGATTTGAGTTTAAAGAGCCTTCAATACTATGAAAATAAGAAGTTTTAGTGATATTAGACCAAGCGGGAGTGAATTCCAACGTCCTGTATAAATTAGTTCCTGAAATTGAAAAAATGCATCGGATTGTGTATTTACAAAAACTTGCAATAAGCCTTGTAACTCCGTATCTGCAGCAATGTTCGACTGTACCGACACTACAGCATGACGAAAAATTGCGAATTAGGAAATTTCTACAGTTACCACTGGATAATCCCGAAGAAAATCATAAAATAAAATTTAAAACCGCAAAAAGAAAATTTTATACGATATGCCCACCCGAAAAGTAGTTTGGTGTTGCTCTCTCTGCGAGCGTGCTGCGTGCGATGAGCACAGAATGCATGTGTGCTTAACTTGCGAATAAGTTTTTTTATAAATATAATTTTCTATGTTGTTGAATGTTTTTCTTTTGAATAAATAAGCATTTTATCAATAAAAATATTATTTTATCAATATATGTCCCCAATTTCACCTTTTGAAGTTTTGTCCTTTTCACATGTTCAAATAAATATGGTTTTTTAAACATAATCATACCTAACCGTATGTTTTGAAAGAAATACCCAAAGAATTTTGTTATTTTTCTTGATATCAACTTCTCGCTTACACGGATTCCATTGTTTAAAATTTTGTATGGGACAATTAATTTAACTTATGGGGAAAAGAACTATTGGAATATCGAAAAAGATGTCAAAATGATATCCTGATTTTTTTTTGGAATTTTTGTATAGTTCCAACAGGCTTAAATATGTTGAAAGACGATATCGTCATAGGTGACTCACGGTGAATATGAAACGGATAATGTGTGACGAAGGGTTGAATTCCGTTTTTATTAGGGTTTGTGCAAAAATACAAAACATTCTTGAAATCACAGCCTGTGCCCGTCGATCCGTCTGTATGTCACAGCAGTTTTTCTCTAAAACCATAGAAGTTAAAGTCAACAAACTTTGTGAAAAAGTAAAAGTGATGACTTTTTGAACCTTTAGGGGGAAAACGGCAGAAGGGGAAGGTTTCTGGGTCAAAGAGAAGTGTACCAGGTTCAAAGGTTTTGAAGGAGAGGATCACATTTATGCTATGTGCAAACGCAAGGGAAATACAAAAACTGCCCCTGCTAATCGTAGATAAATGAAAGTGTATACATAAACGATCTAGGTGTTATCTTTGACGGCAAACATCACAGAATGTTGATAGTTTCGAAGGCATCACGCCTTACTGGCTTTATCCTTACATCTTCTAATATCTTTCGCATTCCTTCTGCTTGCATCTGTCTCTTCGTTTCCTTAGTTCGTAGTGTGTTCGAATATTGTTCGCCAGTGTGGAATCCGCATCTCGAATATATTATTGAATCTATCCAACGTAGATTTACACGTAATTTATTTTGCAGATGCCGGTTGGACTACTAACCCTACACAGATCGCCGACTAGCTTTAACCATTCCTTCTTTAGAATCACGATGATTATTTCTAGATGAATGCTTTCGTTTTAAGTTGTACCATCATTCGCTTCCGGATAATCCTTGCTCACTTATCTCTCTTCATAGCTTAGTCAGGTCTAGTCACTCTCATGATATTTTCCGCGCCCCTTTTGCGTGAACAAACTTCTACTTTTGCTCTCCACTTGTGCGGTTACCACGTATACATAATAGCATGCGTCCTGGTCCTCTGCTTAATTCTTTTCATATTTTCAAAACTGATCTCAAACATTTGTTCTTAAATCATTCTTTTGATATTATTTAATAAATTTGACTTGTTTTATATTGCTTTAAAATTTAATATTTGTGTTTGATTATTTCATCTAATCTGTAAATGAAATAAAGCACAAAGGCCACGTGCATTTGCATCAGTTAAAAAATTACCAGTTAATTATACAGGTCAAAAATATGGTTGGGTTACAAAAGGCAAATGGACATCAGAAAAGAAATTACCACTAAAACCACTTTTAGTTCCTGATAATGCACCAGTGCATCCTTTAGAAGAAGATCTGCAGTCGATTGACGAAAATTTCACTCTTGTGTATATGCCACCTAATTGTACGGGCCTAATCAACCCATTGACCATAACATGATCCAGAATATTAATTTGACATAAAAGGAAAATTCCTGTTACACGTTTTTGGGTAGCAAGAAGTTGATCCAGAATGCATAATATCTGAAATCCTTAAAAAACACAATGAAAGATGCAGTGTTTTCTCTTGCTCAAAATTGGCAACAACTGTCTTCGAACCTAATTAAAAAGTCTTAGAAACCTCTGTGACCCTTGTAATTTGAACTAGAGAAGACATCTGGCCAAGGTTTGGATCACTTTAATCTTCCGTTAGACATTTTCCAAAGCAGAGGCTTTTTTGAAGAGAAGTTTTAAAAAATTCTTATCTAGCGATGATAACGTTGATTGTCAGGAGCCTTTAACTGGTGCAGACATATTAAGACCAGTACTTAATGACAATGACAGGGAAAACGAAGAAGTATCTGAAGAATCGAAACCACCGGTAAGGATTCCACATACTCGAGTTATGATTGCATTAAACGAATATTTGGAATGGGCGGATAAAGTAGACAGTTCTATTCTAGAAAAAAACATTTTTATGTCAGCATCACTTGCCAAAGTACCATTTTATATTATTTTAAAAAAGTGTAATGGACCTAAAATACTTAATTTGTAATTAAAATTTATTTACACCTTCAATTACAGAAACATTTGTTTCATTTCAAAAAATACCTTTCAAAATATCTATCCAATATGTAATCCCAACGCTCCACTGATCCGAACAGGGTATAAATTTGGGGTGTGCAGATTATCGAGGCCCTACTGTAATAGTATGATTAACCAATTTTACATTTTCTCGAATGAAATCGTGTGGGTATCCTTTAATTCAATAAAATTTGACACCTAGATGGTTACTTGTAAGACTCATCAACTTTTAAGAGGACCGAACTGTATTTAACGAAGTTATGGTGGTTTGAATTTTCCTATATCACAACAATAGCAGTATATGACTAGGGAATAATACGCGTTTCCAATCGATTCAGACACTGCGTTTCAGGAAGGATATACAGAGTGCGTCACCAAAATCCAGAAGAACAAGCAGTTTATAATAATTATTATTTATTACTTATAAACTGACATTTACCACAAAAGTTGTTATATCTTAATTCTAGGTATTCTCCTTAAATTTATAGCTCAATGTAACTCCTGCTTGCTTGAATTACCGCTTCGATGCTCCGCCTGAATCGTGAGAACGCTGTCACAGTAAATTGAAGAGTGCTGCTGCAACAGCAGCTTGTAGGTATTCACATTAGGATGTCTGGACTTGTTAGTATCCCCTTCAATATCCCATCCAGACGTAATAGTCCAGGGGTTTAAGTCTCGGAGAATCCGCAGCTTCGTTCTTCAGTGAATATGGAAGCAAGTGACAGCGGGCAATTCTTTTTGTTTTAACAGCCTCAAAGTTAAGGTCATTATTCAATACTAATAGTTATAAATTTTCAAAAAATATAAAGCCAATTTAAAACAATAAAAATACTAAAACTTAATGATCTCTAACTGGGCAGCATCTGTCACACCTTCATTACGCAAGACGTGTACCTCAGGTCCTCTCCAGCAATTTGAAGCATGAAACCTCACTGACACCCAAGATGGCTGCCATTTTTCTGAGCAAGGTCCCAGGATCCTCCGAAACGATGCCTTAGGCTTTTTGAACAACTTCCAGGGTCCTTGCCGTCTTCTCTTTCGCACAAGTTTTCCTTACTGGACTAGGAGAACCTTCCTCACAATTTTCCGCAGTCACATACTTCTGAGCAATATCGTAAACTGTGGATTTTGGATACCTGAAAAACCTTATAAATTCCGTTGGCGACCGTCCATTGCGAAGATTTTCAATAACCACCGCTCTTCGATTGTATTCCGCACTCAATTGAACTAACTCCGCCATTTAGAATTCACGCACGAATGCACACACGTCTACGCTTCCTACAAAGAGCGTCTCCAACTGGACCGACGTCCTCGATTTTCAAATCTAAGCAGCGATGAACGTTCTTCGTCGACCAAGTTAGATCAGCATTTCCATGGTTTCTCAATTGGTCTCCGGCCTCCAGTTCTCCCAACGAATATCTTTTTGGATATCCGTTATTCGTCCATACGATTCGTGTGGCCAGCCCATTTCAGCTTCCGTAGTCTTACAATTGTGGAGACCGCAGGCTCGTCAAAATTTTCATAAAGCTCATGGTTGTATCGAATTCGCCATTGGTCCCCATCTAGCTTTGACCCGATTATTCACCTCGGGGCTCGTCGCTCATGGGTGTTTAATATATTTGCGAATGCTTGGGTTAGGGTCCATGTTTCACACCCATAGCATTACACAGGTCTTATCACAGGTTAGTATACTTGGAAGTTTGTTTTCCTGTGTATGCAGCTGGTCTTCAAGATCGTCAAAACTGAATAAAATATTTTATTTGCGAGCTGTATTCTTCCGTTCTCGTTATTTTTCCGCCTAAATACACAAAGTTTCTCACATTTTTGATGTTGTATTCGCCAAGTGTGATATTTTGGGCATTTGAGATATTCTTCCTTGACTGCATCATGCGCTTTGTTATATTCTCATTGGTTTGCAACCCTACTAGTTTTGCTTCGCTGTCAAGTTTCAGAAAGAGTTCTTTGGTAGTTGTTAATGGCCATGACAAAATGTTGATATCATCCGCGTAGGCTACCACTTGGCTCAACTTGTATGGTAATGTGCCTCGTGTATCAACAGGTAGCTTCCTTATGACGTACTCCAGAGCCAAATTGAATAGCAATAGGGCCAGTCCATCTCCTTGCTTTAGTTCGATGTTTGTGTCAAAGGCATCGATGAGCTGATTATTGATGCGGACTCGGAAGCTTTACTTGGTACAGTACGTTATGATCAATACTGTCGTATGCTTGCTCAGAGTCAACGAACATGTACGTCTATGTTGAACTCCCAACATTTCTCAAGTACCTACTTGACAGTGAATAATTGATATATCGTCGATCTACCTGCTCTAAAACCACCTTGATACTCCCCGATAATACTGTTGGCGTATGACCCGATTTTATTTTCTAAGATCTTTGAAAATATTTTGTACGCCGTGCAACGTAGTGATATGCCTCTATAGTTTTCGCACTGTAGCTTGTCAGCTTTTTTGTGGATAGGGAATATAAGTGATTAGCTCCACTTTTTCGGCATATGTTCTTGTTGCCAAATGTACTGGATGACTTTGTGATTTGCTTTATGAACACTACTGCCGCCATATTTGATGAGCTTCACTGGAATCTCATCCATTCCCGGCACTTTATTATCCTTTTGGGCTTTGATGATGGAACAAACTTCATCCAGAGTTGGTGCGGCAACTGAAAGCTCTCCAGGAGACAAATATAGGCCCCGATGTTCTGGAGCTGTGCGGAGGATTAAGAATGTTCTTCAAATATGATGCGCATCTTTCCTTAATCTTGGTTTTATCAGCGATGATATTGCCGATGTGATCACGACAGAGCGTGGTTTTGGGCTGATAACCACGTTTCACACAGGTCTACTTAGTTGAAATGACAACAAATGACTGCTATCGTTGAGAGCCATAACAGCCACAAATTAATGTGAAGTTCCTCCGGATTTTTTTGACGCACCCTATTTATCATGAAAATCGTTGAGTATCTATTCATCGGTCGTAATATGAAACAAATATATTTAAACAAAATGACAGCCATTTAAAATGAGAAAACTGAGTTAAGTACGTATCATTCGGGCTTTCCACTGCACCAGACACCACACTTTTCATTGAATCTTCATCGGGTTTTGAGTAAAAAAGAACAACAAAAACATATTTAAGATTTCGTTCAATCAATGGTTGCTAGTAATATTGAAACAAAATGTGTCTGGTTGAATTGGAGTAACAATGGTTAGATTCATTATTGGTGTCTGCATATGACCAATTGTGCTCCAAAACCCTTCTGACATCAGCTTAGTTCTATCTACACAACTTATATTTCTTAGTTTGAAATCACTTATTCTTAATCTGTTTCAAGAAAATATTTTACGAAGCTCAAATTTCTTCATGAACGATTCTTTTTTTACTAGGAGTTTGTACTAAAATAAAAAATGTCCGCCCATGCGCCCGTCTGCATGTCAAAGTGTTTTTCTCCAAAACTATAGAAACTACGGCTCTATCAAAACTGATAACTTCATGAAAGTTTTAGGGGAGGAAAACATTTCAGAGCTTTAAGAAGAGTTTCCGCATATATAGGGGGTGATCCTTTAAAAATTTTTTCATCACAGGTTGTCGAGTGGAGTGGCATATGAAAGGTCTCAATGATCTATTTTGAAAACAGGTGTGTAAAGTAGCCGATCTATTTCTAAAGGGGGAGCTATACGTAATTCTCGTACACCTCTTCGCGACTGGACAGATCTTTTCTGAGTACAACAACAGCAAATACGTTAGACGTCAAAACTCGTTCAAATTTGTTAGTAATAGTATGATTTATCAATTTTACATTTGCTTAAATAAAATCATAACGGTACCCCGAAATTCAATGGAAATTGATGCACAAATGGCTAATTATATGCTTGATCTATCCTTAAAATTTTAATGCGATTAAACTATGGGATGCGAATTTCGGGTGTGCCGGCATCCTCCTATTCATTAATTTAAATGCTCAATGATATCGTTTCTATTGGGCGCACATACCTCATAAAATATTTTCTCATTTTTCTTTGCTTTAATGTGTACTATCACTAATTTATATTTTTTTTTCTTGTTATTATAAAAATATCCTATTTTCCCTTCGCCAAAAAATAATTGTATTTTTTCTAATCTCTTTTTTTCATTATCTTGATTAACAAATAATCTTACTTTTCCTCTCCCACTAAATGAATTTCATTTCCATATTTGACCTTATTGTTCCCAGGCATTCATTGCAATGGGACAACAGCCATAAAATAATTAAAACTCCTAATCTCCACATCAACTTGCTCAACATGACAATATTGACGCAAGCTTTCCAATACTTTGTTCAATTGAAGTTGAGTGTTGGATGCATGGGAGAATGCCGGAAGCTAGTGTAGGTACTTGCGCGTTTGGGTCCCAATCTGGGATTCTACTGGAATCGTGGGTTCGAATTCTCCCAGAGGCAAAAATCCTTATGGTTTTAAATGAAAGAAATCATTGTGTGCTGGCATGGTTATTGTCAACGAATTATAAAAGAATATATAAAAATCCACATGACACATATAAACAACGGGTCTAGATTAGTGAACAGTGAATCGAAATTGCTATCAAATGTGAAGGAAATGAGAAAACTAAGGTAATGATTACTTTTTCCATTAGCTTGGAACATATTCAAACAATACAAGTAATTTTTCATGTGATCAAGTGTACATGTAGCGAAAAGAGGTAGTTTCAAAAGTCCGTAAAGGACTGCAGCGATGGTCTGCTGCCTAGGCAGAAGAAAGTGTCGGTATCTGCAGAGAATGCCCTTGTCTGGGGAC
Organism: Odontomyia ornata; assembly: GCA_963969285.1. Taxonomy (NCBI): domain Eukaryota; kingdom Metazoa; phylum Arthropoda; class Insecta; order Diptera; family Stratiomyidae; genus Odontomyia; species Odontomyia ornata. Next base: position 458,350,888 of record OZ017739.1, read on the forward strand.
GCGTGAATGCGCTGGCAGGCTAGCATTGCGGTGTCGTGGGGCGGGTTCATTCCCCCAGCACAAGGACCCACTACAAAGAATTTCGCATTCACGAATTTCTTGGGGTCGAACTAAAACAAGGCGACCGAAGTCGCAAAAAGTGTAGGTAACTACACAAGGGACAACTGACTTGTTCGTGGAACAAGAGTATCAAGTTAAAAGAAGTGGAAGCAGGGTGACCTCGTCCTTACCCGGAGTGGCTCATGGTGGTGGAGCCCCTGCGCACCCACCCAACCGGATTAAAATCCATATTTGTTGCAGTGGCCAGGTATTCCTCTTCTGAGTGGAAAACTCATACAACTTAACTTGCATAAGCTTTCCCATCAGAAGAGAAGTACCCCGGTGACCAATTTATGCCATAGAATTATGCAATTCGATTACATAACTCTATGCCATAAAGAGGCACTCTGCTTGGGCCACTTAACCCGTGACGTCACCTGAAACAAAGAAGATTATATTGTACCCGGCGGCTGGCTCATGTTTTATGGAGAAAGCCTGCCACCGTACCGGGTCCTATACACGGTCCAAAGGAAGCAAAATAGAAAGACCGAGGTTATTGTTTAATTCCACATTTTTCTTTTCATTATATCACAAATGTGTTTCCCATACAATTCTAAAACGGTGAATTTGTGTGCAAATTGGAATATATTGCAAAAAATGCGATTACTAGGAAACGTTCAGACACACATTTCTAATTGCACAATTTTTGAATTTTCTTTTCCTTTTTCTTTTTTTTGTATTTAAAACATATATTTTATATTTGTATATAATTCAAAAAGCATGCAAAAAAAAAATTGAAAAGAAAGGGATACTTACCCACATGGTCCGTCGAGCGCTCAAAGACGATGCAGGTATCCTATTACGTGCAGCTGCATAATTAATTAGCCTATTCCAATGAACTTCTATGATAAATATTTAAATTCCCGACTGATTTGTATCTTTATCTTTAACACAATTTGCACAAAACGTTATTAATGACTTTACACACTAAGGCTGCGTAGAATGTTCGTGGGTCACTTTCTGGAAGTAGCTGCACCTGTTGTGGATTGAATTGCAAAAGAGATTGCACTTAAATTTGGACTACTGCTGCAGCCAGTATTTGCAGTCTGTTGTTGGTTCGTGCTGCTTGTAGCGTTGCTTGTATGACCGCCCTGTATGTGAGGGCGACTCGAAAAGTCGTAATACGACGGAAACAATTCAATTGATAAATGTGCCCGTGGGAAAAGTTGAATGTATATTCCTTACGAATATTTTATCTTCTTCTTCTATTAGGAATGATAGCACAGTTTTATTTAAATTTTAGAATTTTACTTGCATTAATTCGATTATTTCATGCGCTAAATGAATTAAGGGGTTGGTTTCACTTATTTGACTATATCGAGGACAGTTACATCTCTTCTCCAACTCTAAGAAAAATTTTCTTCAAAGGGACACACAAACGGGACTCGTTCCCGGAGCTCAGAATATCCAAAGGGGTCCACATGCGAAGGCTATACGAAGCTATCCTCGCGGCTGCTCCATCAACCAGAGCCACACTCAATTTAATCATATTTTAGCCGATATTTCAACGCCCTCCGAACGAACATGCGTTTAATTGCAAAAAACACTTCAATTTTCTTCTTCTGAACTCAATTTTTAACTAAACTTTACAGAATAGCAAACTTCAAAAACTTGGAGCGGAGCGGCACTTTTCACACGCAGAACTATACTTTGATTTTTCGGTTTTAAAAGCAGCGATGTGCCCGCGGTGACGATCAGCAAGAAACTCCTCTCACTTGGCCCCGTTCGACAAAACAAGCGAATCGTTATTTGCTATGTCTATATCGAGCAAGTCAACAGATGACGAACTAGCGTTTACCGTCCCATATACATCGAACGATGCTATCGTGGTGGAAGAAATGGAGAGCTAGTACGAATAATGCGTACGTATGATCACGAGAAGCTTCTTTGGACGACTTCGCGTGTGTTGAAGGTTTTGTCGGTGTGTTCGAGCAATAAACCAACTATCGTGGATGCTGATGGCTATGCATTTAAGCGATCCATCACAACGTTTGGTTCAAAATTGTTTTCGTTTCATTTCCACCCATTGAATTGTTATTTGATGTCAACGACGACGATGATGTGGACAATGAAGTGATTTTACCAGTAGCTGATATATCATTAATGCTGTTGCTATTATTATTACCGCTAGTATTATTCATTATTTTACTAATATTTACATTTTCTGAGTTATAATTTTTCTTAACATCATTATTTTCTACACTAGATTCGTACATTAATTCGTTTATTTTATTTTCTTTAACTTTGTTGCTATTTGTACTATTCGCGAAATTATAAGTAAGCACTTTAGTTGCGGTTGATGATGAAGATAGTGATTGTGGATAAATTTCGGTTGTCCCTAACGTGGTCACGACAATGTTTGATTGTGGTTGTGATTGTTTCATTGGATTCTGCACATCTATTTCTGACAAACTCGCTGTAGACGATTTAGAGCTTGCTTTGGTATTAGCTTTTACTTTCATTCCATTATTAGCTAATATAATACTGCTACTAGTACTACTGCTTACATTTCCTAAATTATTACTTCTAGATGATGAGGTAGCAGCTAGATTTGTATTCATATCTAAATTATTATTAATGACTATTTTGGATGTATCACTCAAGGCAGAGGTTGCAGAGGATGTAGATGCAGATGCAACAGAGTTGCTTGACGACAGCGATGCAACATCGGTTGATTCGGTAGGACTGTCGTTACACGCCGATCGGGGCATCGGCGTTGACGTTTGTTGCTGCTGTGATATCTGCACTGAAGACGTTGGCGGTGAATGCTGCTTGTTTGAGATCACTTGGTTTGCAGCAGGGAACGCTATGCCTGTGGTTCCACTGCTTGGATTTTGCAATAATTTAATATCACTAATCGAGTTTTGAGTTGAATGCCTTTTCACTGCTTTCTCTAGAGCCGGATACTGTTCAGCACCATAGAATCTCTCGTTATCGGCACTTTATAATTGCATGCTTTTAATCCCTGCTTGGTTTTAGGTGAAAGCGGCAAATCGTCGAAAGTTTTCACATCGCTTGGAGAAATCGAACTATATTTCGTTTGCAATTCCTTTATTTCCGTATCTTCATGAACCTTACCTGCTCGATTACTACATACATTTTAAAGTTGTGGTTGAAGTGAAATTACTGAATTTGATACTCTCCTGTGCCTATTTGATCTTTCCAACTGTTTCCACTGTGTTACTGAACTGTTTTCAAACAAGTAGAAAAGAACTGATTAAGTGGGTTTAACAAATCCACATCTACTGTTAATTCACCAAACTCCGTAAGTATTAAAAACTAGTGTCCACCGAACCAGCAAATAATAGTCATAATTTGAATAATAATTTAAACACCCATCAGTCTAAAGTTTGGATTAAAATAAGAATAGAAAAGACACATGCTTTGTTTGCATTTCAAAATTGAAGGCAGTGGAATTTATAAAAAAATTGAGGGCAGTGGCACAGGACACACTATTCAATGAAACAAGCGCCAGATTTCTTAAAACATTAAAATGTAAAAAATAATAAGAAAAGTGAAAATACTTCAGTTTCTTTTTAGATTAGATGGTTGCTTAAAAAACATTGAAAATTCATTAATTTTTTCTTCAGTACACCCTCCAGTTGCAGAGCGCATGGTATCACCTTGTGCTGCTGCCATGCGCTCTGCAACTGGAGGGAGTATTGAAAAAAACGAGTAATTTGAGTAATTTTTACATTTTTTTTTTTCATATAAAGATAAAGTTGAGGTACTTTAGTACATTATTTGTAGTCATTACTTTACCAGATATTTTTCGTTGTTTTTGAATTTAGTTCCTTAAAAAAGAGGATTTAAATTTATAGTAAAGGTAAGGTATTTATTTACTGAAACTTCACTGAATTGTCTTTTTTTTTAATTTGAATAAAAACATCAAGATGTATACAAAAATAATATTGTTTCGTTTCTTGAAACAAATCTCCTCGATCCTTCTCTTCCTTTTAGTGTAAATCTTTGTGTGGGAAGTGCCCAGTATAGGCAGAGGATTTCCCGGAAGACAACAACATGACTGAGTGCTAGCCAGCCTCAGTATGCCATCTCGGGTTAAAGAACCTTCTGCCATATTCTAGTGTCTGCAACTACAGTGACTTCCGTGGTTGTAATAAAACAACAATACATGGCTATGGAACAATATGCGCTTTTCATCGACTCAGAAACTATGGCTCCTTCTGCATCTCAGAGTTCCTCTCTGTGGCAACATATGCTATAAGCTGTGATTGTAATCAAACCATCTGTAGGCGCGGTAGTCGTATCATACAGAAGCAGAAGTGGATTAAGAATTAAAACGTATACACACAAGAATTCGCTTTAGACTGCACTGCGTGAGTAACAGTGGAACGAATTAATCACACGCATGCGCGATTGGGCAAATCGAGCGAAAACTTAAGCTGTGTGGTTGCGCCAGTCACAGAGATATCGGTAAAAATGAGCTTCGATCATTGATTACTTTTAATAGTCTTCATTATTTTAATTGGTAAGCAATTAAGTCAATATTCCACATTCCAAATGTGCATTTGATTTCCTACTTTGACGAATGCGATTTATAAAATATTTTAAACAAAGACTAGTAAGTTTACACGTGTTATGGAGTGATTTCACACAATTTTAAAGTTCGTGATCAGTCTCAATGTGACAGATTTCACAAAAGTATGTGTGAAATCACATCATAATCATTTCACTATCTTTTTTGTGTGATTTCGCATACTTTATTAAAAAAACACTTCTGATGGATTTTACAACAATAAATGAAGGCACCTTTTGTTTCATACTATAATGTGCACGATTTCCAACATTTTGTGATGCAAAAATTATGGTAGCCCCTGTTTTGTTTTGACTAGTCTTAAAGGCCGAGGACGCCGATTATGTTAGGAATAGAGTAGCCGCACGCGTTACAGCAATGCGAAATTAGATAAGTAGTTTCATATAGCATTCCAAGGTACACATAGGCTAGAAAATGATAAGGGGAAACCCATAGATGTTTTCCATACCAAGGACGTCCGAAAAAAGGTTTCTCAGACGTTATCATCAATCTTTCCTTCTGTCAAATGGAAGCGCAACTGTTCAAATATCTCACGAATCTTCAACGGGAACCGTATGGAAATTGAATTTCAATTAAATCTTTTTACTGTTCATTATATTTATGTGGTCACGACTGCATTTGTACCATTTAAAGTTTTTTTTTATATCCCACACATAATCTACATATACTATCCTTTCTGCGTCCATACGGCACAATTTCGACCATGCTGTGAATCCCGAACGAAAGATACATTTACATTTGCCTTCACCCCAATACTACCCACATATCTTAAATATCACAAAGGACATGTAAAGAGCTGATTTCACTTGTGATTATCTATTGTACAACTGAGATGGCATACGAATTAGCTAAATTGCTCAAATTGCCATTATGCATACGAAAATCTTCAAATTAGATGAAAGACCTCCCCCACAACAATTTAACCAACCAACAGTGAACATACATATACTCGTATACAAAACAGACAATGAAACATTTGTTCCTTTACGAGACGAAAACGCAAACGGAAAATGTGAAATTCAATTGACTCAGTGTCGACTGAAGTTGTCAGAAACGGTCTGGCAAGCGGCGACATAAGGAATGCCATTGAAAGGATAACACTGCGGTACACCGCGCCACCGTCATTGTTGTATCCCTGTGATGAGATAGATTTTGCACTAATGAGAGATAAATAAATAGAAGTGGATCTGTGAATTTCCTTAATGATACACATGCTCAAGATAACGGTCGCTATACTCGTATGTTACCTACGCTTTTCCGCGAAGAAACTGATTGTGGGGATGTTGGGGCGATTTGGACAAGTTTTTCAGTTTTTCGTCGGTTCCCTTGTGGTTAGAAAAACGTAGCATATGTGAGAAATATCTTTATCGAAAATAATGATTTATGCAGATATACGGACATTAATTTTTTCTTTAAGGAATCGAATTGTCATCTTATATTCTTTCATCAACCAAGCTCACCCTTCCGTGCTCTATGAAACAAATTTACGTGTTAAACGTAGTTGGTGGTGTATCCTTTTGGCACAAGTAAATGGAAATTGATATTTGGAAAATGCGGTGGCGTATGCATACGGAAATACGGTTTCGAAAATCCCCATACACGACTGTTTACGTATACTAGGGTGGAACTTAATAAACCAATTACACTTGAACGTAATCGAATTTGTTACGTTAAGAGTTCTTCGACAGGGATACGTATGTTGCCAATGAAATATTGAGTTCGCTATCGTTGGGGTTTCGAAATAGAGACTGCTTTTCGGAATGGAAGTTTCCATATGCGAGTATGAGTATTTCATACAAAATTTGGCCATTTTGTTACGCGTTCTTGACTTTCGATTGATTTTCAAAAACCATGAACCCATTTAGTTTTTCTTGAAGAAGTAAACTAGATTTCTTAATAAACTGTATCAAAATTTGATCTTAGATTCGGATTCACATCAGCAAGTGGTTGGTTGTGTGAAGAGCTCATTCACAGCTGAGTCGAAATCCCTTGGTCTAAGTTAATGAAATTCCATTCTAAGTACAGATTATTAGCTTATTAACGCTGGGCGCCCAAAGCGCTTAGGAAGTCCCAGTTGGCACCACTAGCCGGAAGTCAAATTTCTCGTGGGCACCCTTAGTTTCAAAAACCAAATAATCATTTGATTGGCCTCCACTTTGAAAGTTAAAAACATTTCTGTTGCATAAATACTTACATTGAAAGCCATTTCAAAAGTTTTCATGAAAATAAATATATTCAATACAACTAAAATAATGAATTTCATTTGCATTTGAGCTTTGGAGGCCCGTCATTTCTACCCGACTTCCAAAGGAGAGAAGATTACCATTTTGTTGCGTACCAGATTATTTATTTATTTTTTTCTTTTTTTATATATGTTCACGCATAACTTTTAAACGGGTATGGATATGAGGGTTCTGCTTTCCGCAAATGGTACGTCTTACTTTCTGCTCAGTTCCATTTAAGGGACAATAAAATTGAATGGTTGTAACGGCCTTTTACCATTAAAACTAAAAATCTCCGTCTTTCACTCCGATTTTTCAGCATAACTAATCGATGTGTAGTGTTTTAAGTATGTTCATAAGTCCATAAAGGAATGCAGCGATGGACTTTGGTACTCGCCGAAATTAGCCTTGTCTGAGGACGCGTGAATGCGCTAGCGGGCTAGCGTTGCGGTGTCATGGAGCGAATTCTTTTCCCCAGCACAAGGCCCACTGCAAAACATTTCGCATTCATGTATTATTCGATCATATTATATCGTTTCGTCGAGGCCGAGGTGACCTACCGGAGGGACGAACTTTAGTTTCGCGCGGGACACGAGACGATTTGGTCCTTATTCCGAACACTTAAGCGATACCCCCTCGCACGCCTGCTTCCGGATCAAGTTCCATTATACACGTGGCCATTTATTTTCTATTTAAATGAAAAATTCATACAAAAGCCAATTGTGTTAACTTTTCCGTTAAATGAAATATAAAATGTTTCAGATTCATATTAAAGTGTTATATGATAAAATCATATAAAACTTTACCATAAATAAAAAAACCCGTGCAAAAGGATACTCCATCCAGCAAGAGCACCTGTTACAGCAAAAGAAAAGGGGAGAGCTCACTCGATGGCTAGCTCTTAAGTGGAGGGGCCAGACAACGTGGCGGGTCTCATAACCGGTCAGAGTTAAATTCAATCTTATCATAGTTTTTTCTTTCAATTCTTTAAATCATTTTGAAGAAACTTTATAAATAAATGTAAAAAAAGCAGCAAAAAGGGTACTGCTGTGAATCCCAGCCGCACCGGCATTCTCCCATTTCAAATTGCCTCCGTAACATCTCCACCATCTTTTGGGCACACATACCTTTTTCTCTGTATATGTACTTATCTTTTTTTAAACATTTAAACCTTTGCCTTTAATTTTAATCACATTAATTCTACCCTCTTACCCTATTGTTAATTACAAAAAAAAGTAATAATAATTTTACCTTTCCCACTAATAACATTCCATTCATTACTTCCGATTAACAAAATTTCATTCGAGACCTTTTAACTAACAAAACCTAATTCCTTCCTTCATACTAACTAATTCTATTCATTATCACCTACTACCAAATTTTATTTTTTATACGAACAAAATTCATTCACGCTTGCCTACTAAGAAATTTCAAATCAATGCCCATTAAGAAAAGACTTCATATTTGAAGTTGCTATATGGATGAAAGGGAGATCAACAGAAGGTGGCTCAGGTGGTAGCGTCGTAGACTCTCCACCGGGGCGTACGCTAGGACCTTGGGTTCAAGTCCTCCCTAGCGCAAGAACACTCTTTTTGGATCGGCAAAAATAATCATTTCCGTGTTTATGACGATTTGCATACAACCAACCGCTATCATGGTTATGCAAATCGCTATAAATGCTAAATGGAAATTATTACATTTGTCGATATGGAAAAGATGTGGGATTAACGGAGTCGAAGTGTATGGAACTTCGATTACGTTACCTCAGTACGGCAATGGGAATTGGGAAAAGAAAGGATTGCAGAATTGGTCGAGTGGAGTCTGGTTTTGAGTTTGGAAGGGAGTTGAGTGATGAGGACGACATTGAAAGATGAAAAACAAAAGTGGAGATAAGAATTGGGAAATACGTTATTTGTTAAATTGTGAAATAGATGAATTTTTCACTAATGAAGTGTATGAATTTATCTGTGAAAAAGAGTGTAAAACGAGGAAAAAACGCAAAGAAGTTTTGTGTAGGAATTTAGTCGTTGTGGCTTTGCGGACAGATTGTGAAAGAGGGTATTGTAAACTCTAATCTTTTGACGTGAAGCAAGAAAAAATGGATATCGCCCTTAACGACGATAATTCTTGGTGTTCGTTTACACTAAGAAGACGGCCTTTTTCATTCCATCGTTTTTGAGTCCATCTGATAAGATGAGAGCCAGCGGGTTGTCGAGGGTTGCCGTGAAATTTTTCGACACAGATGCCATTTACGGTTTTCCGATGTCAAATTCTTGTAACGGGCTGGTCTGTGTCAAATACGCCTTTGACATACGACATTGTTGGTTATTTTGATCAAGTAATGATCCGAGTTACAATTGGCTTCAGGATATGTACGAACGTCAAGTATGCTCGAGGCCCAATGTTATTGGATCAGAACATGGTAGATCTGGTGTTGTGTGTTAAGATCCCGTGATACCCAGGTCAATATTGGTATATTATCACACTATTCAAGCAATGGAGTCGAAAAAAATTGAAACGAAATGCCTGTATATGAGTCAAGTTTTGATACTCAGAGGATATTGTTTGAGTTACTAATTGGTTCACAAAACCCTTCTGGCAGGAGTACTCTTCTGCTGCTACAAACTGTTCTTTACAATATTTCAAAAAAGTTAGTTAGCCCTACACGTCGTAATGTAATATTGACCATTTAACCTTCTACAGTAACATCTGCATGATAGAATTAGATTATATAACATATCCCAATGCCAAAGTTTGATCAGGATTTTTTCACGCTCAATTTCAATTTATTAATAAGAGTCGGACCTTGACTTCAAAGATTAATTTCCTCCAATCATCATGGTTCCGCGTCCTCATTCACCAGTTGATCACTTTCAGTAAGGCTCTGCTGTCAGTTTCTATCGTGTCTTCCCGTCGAATCCTTGATCCTCCCACTGGATGTCTGCCTTACGTTCTACCCTTTGATGGTCTTTATGATAGCTGCTTTCCTTCTGTTCTTCTACCTTGTTTACCCATTAAAATTTTTGTTAGATAGAGGTCGTTCATTAAATAATTCATGCAACACATCGTTGTAGCGTAGACTTTTCTCATTTCCTTGTTTTGTTCAACTGTCGATTTTTTTAAAGCACTTTATGTTCAAATATTCCCACTGCTTTTTTAAATTCGCTGATCAGGGTCCATATTTCACTCCCATATAACAGCACACGTTTGGCTAATGATTTATAAATACGTAACTTACTTCGTTGTGCATGCCTTTGGACCTTAGGATGGAAAGCAGTAGCCGTTATTTACGGAAATTATTGTGGCTGTCAATCTCATACTTTTCGCCACCCCTTTTATTAAGGTTAGCACCAAGATGAACAAAATAATTCACATATTTCAGGTTAAATCTTCTATGGTCATGCTTTGTAGGACTTGAATGAATTGGCATGAATTTAGTTTTCGTTTCATTAACTCGTAGGTTAATATGGTTTGCTTCAGATTCTAGGTTCAGAAATGTTCTTTTAGTATCTGAGATTTAATGTGCCATCACATTGGTGTCATCAGCATATGCTGTTAATTGTGTGGACTTGAACATTAGTGTACCAGAGGTTTCAGCAGTTGTCTTTCTGATACGTGTTTAAAATACAGTGGGATGAGTCCATCTCCTTGTTTTAAGCCTGAATACGTGTTGAAGTCGTCCCTTAGTTTACCATTTATCTTGTCCTGGGCTTTGTACTGCTTTTTCTTCGTCCATTTTGTCTTGAGATCTCCCGAATGGAATTTAAATCGACCTCTTCTCGGTTATAGAGATGACGTCTTGGAATACGCCAACGAACTGTACCCATCAGGTCAACAAGCCCGCACACCTTTAATCTACACCGAGGTGGCTGCTGCCAAGCTAGCTAGTTCGGAGAGGACTTTTGGTTGCAGACCTGCTGCGAGCAGACTAAGTTTGAATTCAAATTTAACATATAAGGCACCGATTCAAATGCCGGATTAAAAGGCATGAAATCAACTTCCAACAACTCGATTTTACTTTGTTTGCTTTTCTATCTTCATTCAGTATTTATAATCTGTCTCTGTTTCGTTTATACAATAAATATATGCATGACGAAATTTTATGTATTTAAATAGTACATTTCATGCTGTTTTAAGTACGGAATCTATTAAGCCACGTTGCAACTGGTGAATGAGCATTGTAGGATTTCTCGAAATTGTATTTCTCACTACATCTGTTATCTTCTTCAACAAAACTTTCTACATTCTAGATTGTTACAAACGAGTTGCAAATGATTCTCTTTCGCGAGCCTCCAATAAATTACTGGCCATTTATTTTCAACGGAAATAGACACGTTCAAATGCCAACTAGTGAACAAAAATCCAAAGCTACTTCAGCCTATCGGTGCCTATCATTCACGGTTACTCTAACTCTGAATATTTTTTGCCAATTTTACTCGCCAGGGCAGCATGAAACGTCAGCGACCGATTTCGCTTCGAAAATGACGATGCATTTGTGAATTGATCGTAAAATGTGATCTACAAGTAGATAAACAATAAATTGGTATCGCTAGGTGTAATAGCGGTCCGCGTGGTAGAGTGGTTAGAGCACTCACCCTGTAAGTCGAAGGTCGAGTCTCGTTGGCGATAACGAGATTCATTTCGAGTGATTCTTCGGACGGACTATAAGCCCGTTCAGTTATGATACGTGCTAGTTTAAAATCAAAATATATCGCAGCTAGGCGGACGAACATACGGCCAAAGCGTGGTACTGACCATATCACATTCTGGAGTGCCCATACATTCGATCAAGATAATGAGATACTTCAACTATCTCTAAGCGAAGGCCCGTAAGGGGCTGTAGTGCTAAAGCAAAAAAAAGCAAAGGTGAGACAGTAGAATGTAAACAGAAAAATAAGTTTATTCCCTTTACTGATTCTTGTGGAGTCTTGAGAATGGGAATAGTAAATGCGAACGAGATATGCCATAAATGCTTCTTTCAAATGGTTTTTGTTTTTTTGTTTGACAAAACAATAATTGCGAAAAGCGGAAATTCCTTTAATACTGACCTGAATACATCATTCTAAGTTCGTTTTTTGGCAATTTTAGGTGGCATTTTTTTATAGTGGTAGAATAATTTTTTATCAACTAATATTGAGCTATCAACAATTGAAATTAATTTAAATAAACAGTTCCTAGCTCTCCACTTTGGATTTTGGATTGTGTGTATAGCCATTCTTGCGCAAATGATCGCGTCTAGTGAAGTTGTTTGAACATGTTTCACACACGTACGCTTTTCTGCCCATATGCGAATCAATATGTCTTCTCACAACAGTTTAATGATGGAATTGTTGCGCTGTGCTTTGCATGGTGCCTGTCGAAAGTATCTTCGCTTGAAAATGTTTGCCACATCAATTACAATGCATGGTTGCTCGCCATTATAGAATGTTTTATTATGTTATGTTAAATATAAAATTTTTGTGCATACCTTGTTACACACGTCACTACAAATTTCACCAGACGGTGCTCCGAGCGAGTTCAACTCTGATATAGCTCTCATTTTATACTGCAGGCACTCAAAATCCGCGATTAGCTGATAGAGTCTTTGATTAAGTTCTTGCTACACTTTCCCGCTTATCAGTATATGTGATTGGATTAACTTGGTCTTCACTCGAAATAAGTTGAATTCAACATACTTCGAACACTCGATGCACACAAACTCGACCGATGTCAGCTGGTTAGCAAATCGTGTAAGGATGACAGATCTCGATCAGGTATCGCTCCGAAATATCGGAGGTTATTACAGCTTTGTATTTAGTACCGTGATATGCGGACTAGTTTTGATGATTTCGAATAGGATATTCTATTGACACTGTTGTATATTTGCTTGAAGTCTACAAAAAGTTGGTACATTTTATATATCCAGCACTTTCCGAGGACTTGGTAGACTGAGAATATTTGGTCTATTGTAGACCATCCACTTCAAAAGCCTTTCTGTTATTCTCCTCTAATACTTTTATAGTTCTTTTTTAATTTTCTTACTATGATTTTAGAGAGCACTTTATATAATGTACACTACAAAACGGTGCCTCCATAATTTTCATACCTTAACTTCTGTCTCTTTTTGTGTGCAGGTACTAGAAGACTGGAGAAAAATTATAATTCTCCAGCCTTCTAGTAACTGATCTTCTGACCATATTGTGAATAGTAATCGGCGGAGAAGGTTACCTAGATGGGGCCCCCTCCTCCTTTGCTGATATTCTTTCTATTTCAGGAGCCTTGTTTTTCTGAGGTAACATATCACTTCCTGTAATTCGTCTCTGATTAAACACTTCTTAATAACAGTGGACAGTGGAATCAGATTGGATACTGAGTTTCTTCAGAAAGAACCAGTGATACACTTATTCATTTCATCTTTTTCATATCCTCTTTCATCATATTCCGAAAGGAGAAAGGATATGGATTGGTACCGTAACCACACTCACAACACAAATATTCAAATTAATTATTATTATTATTATTATTTTTTTTTTTTATTATATTATATTTTTTTATTTTATATATATTTTATATATTATTATTATTATTATTATTAACAATGATCAAGACACATAATCTAACTATTGGATTGTAGGATAGCACACACATATAACCAATTAGAGGATATGTGACGTTAATAACTAAAAACAAGTTGGGTAGACAGACCTATGCTCATGTCAGAAGGGTTTTGTACTCAACTTACAAAATGCAGTAACCAGCAACGAATAAAATCAAGAAACATGTCAAAGACGATTTTATTGGAGAAAATGTGAAATTCGAGGATCATACTATTATTAACAAAGTTGAAAGAATTGTGACTTCTGAGGTATTTGTTTTACTTATACCCATAGATATCTCCCTTGATAATTTTTCCAGATTTTTTAGAAACACATTTTTCATGTATTTCCCCCCCCTCCCCTGTGCCCCACTGAAGCAAAAACTGTCAGTTTAAGAACTGTTTTGAAAAGCTCTTATACAGAACTTTCAGTTGATATTCATATCGGCTACCTTTCATGAAATTTTTTTCAGGGCCCACTCCTCTGTACTGTAATCATCGATTCATGGCCTATTTTTTCGAATCCTAGAATGGTTACAAAGCCCTTTTGCTAGGAGCTCTCTCCTGCCTCATTTTCATGATACCTATCATTCCTGAAATCTTCATGCAAATCCTAGCAAAGCTGTAGTGTCTAAATCGATAAAAAGCGCATATGGCTCCATAGCCATATGTTTCCATAGTAATACAGGGCATATTGTTCCATAGTAATACAGGAAAATTCAAATCGCTATAACTTCATTAAATACTATTCGATCTTTATGAAACTTTCAGAAAAAATTAATCTTATAGAAAGTCATCTGTTTGCTAAATTTTATTGAATTTAAGGGTACTGTTTGGATTTTATTCAAGAAAACATAAAATCGATAAAACATACTATTACTAACAAAGTTGAGTGAATTTCGACTTCTCATGTATTTGTTGTTGTTGTACTCATTAAGGCCTACATTCATGATTTTTTTCAGATTTTTCGGATGGAAGGTTTCCAATCGCGAAGGGGGGGTACGCGAAAAGTTCGTACATTTCCCCTTCCCCTGCCCCCCTCGGTACTCAGAAGGCAATTTTAAGACTTGTTTTGAAAAGATCTCATTGAGACCTTTCCAATGACACCCAACTCGACTACCAATGGTGAAAATTTTTTTTTGAGGGGTCACCTCCCTATATGGGGAGACCCCCCTTAAACCTTTGAAAAATTTTTCCACCCTTGAACTTTCAAGAGGTCACCACTTCTGACCTTTCCACAAAGTTTCTTGGCTGTAGCCTCTATAGTTTCGGAGAAAAAGTGCTGTGACATACAGACGGACGGACGGACGGACGGACGGACGGACAGACGGACACAGGTCGTGATTGCAATAGGGTTTTGTATTTTAGTACAAAACCCTAAAAAGAAGAAGAAGTTCTTTTCGTATTAATTTCAAAATTTTCCAACAATTTTACTCTTCTATCAAATTTCGCAACTCCTCAGTCAGCAACTAAAGGCTGCTGGTGTAAGGGAAGTTATTTAATGTTCAAAATCGGTTTTGCGATCTTTAATCAGGATCGCAAAACATGACTTCTCAGATTCTCCAAACCTCAACAGTGTGTTCCCTAAGTAGCTTCTTAAATATTGGAAAGACTTTAACCTTTTTTAACTCAGTTGGTAATGAGTTATATACTTCCATTGCTAATCTAACAGGGTCACTATGTTTTCTTTTAGTTCGAGCAAACGACAACTTAATATAATCATTATATCTGGTATTATAAGAATGAATGTCGCAGTGTTTGATTAGCTGGACACCCGATTTCATTTCAGAATTAAGTATTCTGAAAATAAATTTAGCTTTTTCCATATATATCACCTGCCTGATACTAAATTTCTTCGTAAGTGGATAAAGGGTAATACTAGGGGTCAGTCTATCCAAGCCATGCATAGCCTTGACAATCTTATTCAGCATTCTATGAATTGAATCAATGTTCGATTCCGAAGTATGACACCAATTCATAATGCCATAAGTAATCAAAGACAAAAGATGAGCATTATAAATTAAGTTTTTGAGTCCAATATCTAAGAAATTTTTACACCTAAACACCCTAATCCAAAAAACCAATTTCGATTTCAGACTACTAACCTGTTGAGTCCATGACAATCTATCATCTATGATAAGACCTAAGTATTTCCACGATGCTACACGCTCAATACTTTCATTGAACATTTTAATGTCCAACACAATATCTGCTTTGTTTCGCTGTTTAAATAGCATAAACTTGGACTTTTTAATGTTTATAGTTAACTTATTCCCTAACAACCAAGACCCGTACTCCTTTAAATCGTCATTTACTTTTCGTTCTAATGCACTAGGAGAGAAATCCGAATATAATAGCAATGTATCATCCGCATAGACAATATATTTGCCCTTCAAATTAGAAAAATAAATATTGTAAATGTATAAAATAAATAAAGTTGGACCCAATATGGAACCCTGCGGAACGCCTATGTTGATTTTATATTTATCACTCATTTTCTGATTCAAGCAAACAGCAATTGTTCTATCCTTCAGGAAGCTTTCAAACAATTTCAAAGGAGTGCCTCTTATTCCTAGTTAACTTAAGCGTTGAAGCAGAATCGAGTGATCAACAGTGTCGAAGGCCTTCGCTAGGTCAACAAATATTGCTGCAACATATTTACCTACATCTAGTTCGTTGTTGATGAACTGTAAGGCATCAATAAAGCCATATTGGTTTACATCAAATCCGAAAGAATCTTCAATAAAGCGAATCAGACGTTTATTAATTATTTTTTCAAATACCTTACTCAAAGTACTAGTGAAACTAATAGGTCTATAGTTATTAGGGTAATTTACATTGCCTGATTTGAAAACTGGCACAACTATAGCATCCTTAAAGTCTGTAGTAAAGATCCCATTAGATATGAAATTATTAAAGTCGGATACCAGTCGGATATCACTGACGAGTTTTATATGTTTTGCCGAAATACCATCACTACCAGCCGAAGAGTTCTTTAAAGAGTTAATGCATAACACTACTTCTTTAGTATTGGTAGGCTCAAGGAATATAGACTTAGAGTTATAAGGAATTTGCTTTCTTTCAAAATTTAAAAGATTGAATCTTTGGTCAAGTTCTTCCGCTAATTTTTTTCCAACAGATCCGAAGTGGGGTCCAAGTGAATCAACAGAAATATCCGAAATTTGATTCTTATTCCTGTCAGAGGAGAATAATTCTTTATTTAGAATCTGCCATATTTTTCTTGAATTTCCCTCAGCAGCATTTATCTGATTGTTTAATACATTTTTTTAGCTGATCTAATCAAAGAGTTAACCCTATTCTTTTGTACCTTGTATTTCTGGTTCAATATAGGATCATCCTGGCAATTTTTTAGTCGATTAAATAAATCATTCTTCCTCCTAATTTCCCTAAGAATATCACCAGTTAACCAATTATTACTCCTAGTTCGAATCATTCTGATGGAAGTAGCTGCTTCTTTTGCATTTTGCATTATTTTTATTATTTCAGAAATAGATATATAATCATTATAGGCCGTACATTTGCTTCTAACCAATTCAATGAGTTTAATTTTATCAAAACTATAAATTTTCTTCTTAACCATAGGAGATAACAATTTTTTAATTCCTTCCAAAGTAATAAATAAAGTGCTATGGTCAAGTTCCGGCCAATCATTATATTTAATACGAAAAGTTGCTAACTGCCTGCTTAATGTAGAGACAACATGATCAAGGAGAGAAACACGATTATCAGTTATTCTAGTTGGAAGGTTCTTCATTACTGTTGCTCCATTCATAAGTAGCATATCTAAATAGTTTATGCTGCAATTGCTATTTTTATCCAAAATATCTATATTAGAGTCAGCTACAACCACCAAGTTTCCATAATTCTGTAATATACTGTCCAAATATTCAATTAGCTCATAACTATTTTCATTGGGGGCCTTATAGAAAGTACAAATATTGATAACACCTCTATCGCTTTCAAGAGAAATAACTAAAGTGTTACAATAACTATCAACCAGTAGGACTTTATGCCTTATTCTTTCCTTGATGTAAATCGCAGTCCCACCTCCTTGAGAGTGATCTCTGCAATTATATACGGCATTATAACCATCAAGATTATACAGATTGACTTCGTTACTACAAATCCATGTTTCGTGAAAAATTATAACATCCAGATTCTCATGCGAACTACAAAACACCTCAAGATCTATAAACTTATTCCTTAAACTTCGAATATTAGCATAAAATATACTTAAATTCGTGGCAATTCTCATATTTCAGATAAGTAGTTAATCTTCCTCTGGAAAGTTTTAACAGCCTTGAGGTGCTCAGGTTAATCTTTATGAGAAGCTGGATGCGAAACATTCTTATTGTTCACCAGCAGACAATTCGAGCATTTCGGAACCTGAGATTTACAATCTTTTGTGCTATGATGTTCCGCACAATTGGCACAAACCTCTATTTGACTTCTACATCTCAGAGCAGCATGACCGAACTTCTGACACTTATAGCATCTTCTGACCGTCAGCTCTTCTCTGCAGTAGTGAGAGTTGAAGTCAATATTTATGTATGTATCTACCAGTCTCCTAAATAATCCTCCCGGAACTTCAAATATCATCGAAAATTTCTCATTTTTTCTACTTTTCCAGCATTTAACAACTTTCAAAATACCATCGGGTATATTCGGATAAAGGGCCTTAATCTCAGCCAGGAGCTCATCACTGTCAAAAGACCTTTCCAGCCCATGCACTATAAGCCTAGGGTTTAACTCCTTAGTACGCTCCACATAGTACGACTTACATAGACATTCCTGCAAGGAACCGACAAGATCCTCTGAATTGATTGAGCTCTCAGTCTTGAGAATAATTCCCCCATCTGACAATTCCTGCTTATATGTGATAGGAATTTTAGCAGCTGCAGGTTTAAAGGACTTCTTAATTTGCTGCATTGTATGATCAGCAGATTGTTTAGATTTTGGACGGACTATTACTCCTCCGTTGAATTTGGGCGATCTTTTTGCCGGAGGGTTAGTCAAAGCAGCTGAATACGACACTGGCAGAGACGGGCTCTTTTCTGAAATTTGCTTTTGTAAATCAATAATTCTGTGATTTAGTGAGGAATTGGAATCGACTAATTCGGCAATTTTTTCAATAATATTACTATTGCCTTCTTTTGCAAGTGGGACTTTGCATTTTATTGCCTTTGCCGTAGAGGCCTTATCACTGGGACAGACCCAGAACACCCACTTGGTAACATTTTTCACGGCATCATAGATTTCAACAGGCATCTGAATGCAGCTGGTATGAAACCACTTGCCACACACTCCATCACACTTCATCGCAGGATCGTTGTTCCGCACCACTTTACCACATGAGCCACACTTGCTGGACATTTCAAGTGTAAATAAATTTCAAGTGAAAATAAATATTATAAACGAACGAAATCAATAATTTTTCACACACCTGTTGAGGTTATGAAAATCAAAATTCAACAAAATCCAAAATAATATACTCAGTTTTCAATTCCTTCTATAGGATACTAATCCACTTTCACAGAAAATTCACTTTTCACAAGAATACTTATTAAAATTTCTTCAAAAATGCTTAAAAATTGGATTTTACTTTGGATGTAAACAAAGTAGCACTTTGACACTTGACTTCTTCTTCTTCTTCTTAGACTGTAGGGTACTGTAAAAGGAGGAATTGCTGTAGCCAACTCCTCACGAAATCTTTTTGTCATTTCTTTGCATGAAACGGAGATACAAGAGTTCATACGCATCGTTTTTGAGAGAATTGTAGAGCTGTTATCTAGTCAAGAAATATCATTTAGGCAGAATAATTTGCTATGTAATATTTTATCAATGTTTCAAATAATTTCGTTTCGACTTGATGTGTTTAGAATTGATAATAATTAGATTTCCATATACATTCAAACATAAAATCTTGATTGCCGATTTTTCAACCGTCATCTTTTCGCTATCTGGATTGGATGGAGCTGGTGAGCAATTAAATGAATTATAATCACAGACTTCAGGAAATTGAAAAAGATAAAAGTATTACGTTCTAAAATGGCCGTTGAATGGCAACTAATGATTGTTTCATGTCGGATCAATTTTAATGATCATTTTTCATCATCGATCCACTACGCTGCGCTGACTGCTTGGAATTATTCTTGGTACTTTTGTATGAACAGCATTTGTACCTGTCTCCGTCGATTGTCGACTTGTCCCTGTCCCCACATACGAGCACATCTTGATTAGATATCGTTTCTGCCTGTTTCGAAAAGATTGCTTTGATGGAAACGATCAATGGATCATTTGATTATGGTCGTTTTCCTCATTAAATTTTATTCAGAAAACATACAGTGGATGGGCGTTGAAAATTGCACTGTCAAATTCATCAAAGACTGTTCTGGAAGCCTGCAAAATATTATTCATGGATATGGAGATCCACATGTCTCAAATATATCCGCTCACATGTGCTTGAATTTAGATCACTTCACATGAACCAGAAGGTTGGACAATTTCTGCTGCCATGAACTGTCCCATCCATGGTAAGCATCGCCAGCATCTATCACAATTGCTGATCGATCAATTGATACTCGGTTGCTCCAGCCTTCTTTCGATACATAGTTAGCAATAAGGCTCCAACCAAAACGTAAATCTCCAGCCAACCCAGTAATTATTGCGATGTGACTGGAAGAAACTTTTCCATTTGCGGATATTAAACCCATGTGAGCCCCATGCATGCGCGCCAGCAGTCTCACTCGAGAATGGGGAGCGGTGGAGTCTGGACTCGTCGCGGCGGATTCCACCATTATTATTGGCCTGCAATTTCGAATGTCTTCTAAGCGATTTAACGTTGGGAAACGATCTCTGCAAATCTGTTGGTCAAGATTCGAGTGCAGCTTGAAATCGCTAATCGCAGACAGCTTGGAGGAGGTGTGTCCAATGTTGGGCCGTAAGCGCAGCTCCACCAGCTCATCGCAACGCGATTGATACATAGCTCAGGGGATATTTAACATTTCTGATCGTTCAAGCAATTTATTCAGCCTTCGATGATCGTTCGTTGGATAATTCTCCATTTGTGATTGTCAATGGTTTGATCGTTCGCTTAATTATCAATAATCATTGCTGACTGCTGATCGATTGTAATTTATTAGCAATCAAAGGAGCAGATGTAGGAATTATTTGTGTTTATTTCTACATCGTGTTCATATTTTCTTGAATTTTATGTGGTTTAATTGCATTTGCAGTGCAATCTTGAACGTTGCAATCAAAGATGATTTCTGTTTTATCGACATGATCGTTCGATAGGAACAAGTCCTGCATGTTGAGTTCAATTAGCGATGAAATAAACGACAATTTACGAAGAATTTATTTTATTTAACTCTGGTGAATCTTGAGAGTATCATAGTTTAGAAGTTGAGCGAAGGTAACTATGTGCATGGTGTAAATAGATATATTGAATATCAGAAGGTTATAGAAATTAGAAACCACGTTCAATTGAAAAATAAGCTCCGTAATAAGTGATTGCTTGACCAAATAAAGCCGATGACCGATTTTTGTGGGTTATATTTTTAAAGATATCCATAAAATATCTGTTTAAACAGTAAAGAAATGTTTGGAATTTTTTTTTTCTGGCGTTTCAAATTTTTTTTAAGTTACATTCGTGCTGTCGTTGTCCTTTATTTCTTTTCACATTTTACTATTGAACAAATCATAATAGTACATTGAATTCACTCGCAATTCATGATTTTTGTTCGGTATTTTTCTGTATTTACAATTCACAAACAACTTAGCCTAACAGTATAAAACAAAACTTCAAAATGTTGACACACACAACATTATTCCAGTCAAGTCAAGTCAAAAGCGCTTTATTTAATACTAATCGTTATAAATTTTAGAAGAAAATAAAGCAAAATCCAAACAATAACAATAAAAAACTTAATGGCCCAAATGGCTCTCTAAATTTGTACGTTATCATTCATCACATTTAAAAAAAAAAAAAAAACCATAGCAAATTCAAATCAATGAAGATTGTTACATATTTTTAAAATTCAGTTGGAAAAAGGAGAAAAAACCAACCAACACTATTCTAAAATTATTTATCTTAACACTACAGTGAACTTTGATCCTACACCTAATATGTTTTAACTTATTTCTAATAAATGGCATCAAAAACTTTATCTTATACTAAAAAAGTCTATAACAATGTTCCTAACCTAAGCGTTTAAACTTATCTCTAACCTAATATAATAAAAATCACATATACCTAACCTACACCTAATTTTTAACACAAATAAACAAAAACACTAAATGTAGCAATAATGAGCTGAAACTCAAAAACTCAATAACGAAAAACACCAAAACTGAAAATAAACACGAATAATTTAGACATTGTCATTCAGCCACTAATACCTGGATTGCGCCGTCTCAACTCGATCAGCTTCAAAGAATCTAGCAAATGAGTATCTCCATTGGAACCGTTGGTCTCGTGAACTCAAATTCGGAGGATATTTTATCTTCTTATCGGTGGCCCGTCGATATATGTGATATATGACTGGGACACCGTCAGAATCAAAAACATATCGATTCATGTCCAAATACACGAATACTTCTGGAGGAATGAAGCCAGTAGCGAGGCAAGTCGCTATATACCCGTCTGTAGGGTGGAACGGCTGTGAAATCCAAGGGTTTTCACTCACAGTGACAGAGCTAGCGATATGATTCCGAAGAAGCTGTTGCGAATTCCGGCGTACCAACTTCCTCCCATTCGCAACTTCAAATTGCCGCCGTAACATTGTCCCTTTCCTTTGGGCATTCCTACCTTTTCCTCCATAAATTTATTTATTTTTTTTACATGTTTCCATTTTCCCTTTAATTTTTACTCCCCCATCATCACAATACTACCCTTTTTCCTTATTAACAACTACAAAAAAATAATACCTACTAATAATTTCAATTTTCCCACTAATAACGTTCCATTTATTAATTCCCACTAACAAAATTTCATTCTATTCATTTTCCCTAACAAAACCTAATTCCTTCCTTAACACTAACTAATTCCATTCCCACTAACAAATTTTATATTTTTATACTAACAAAAATGAATTGACTAACAAAATTCAATCCCATGCCCAAATGAATCATTGAAGTTGCTTATGAGATGAATGGGAGATCGACCATCCACGGCACCATTGGCTGCGTCGTGAGTCCTCGATCTTGGGTCTGCTGGAACCCTGGGTTCAAGTTTCCCCGGGCGCACGGAAGCACTCTTTTTTGGGGTATCGGCAAAATCAATAGTTTTCGTAATGTACTCGTATATGTGACACTTTACATTCAATCAAGCGATTCTTGGGGATGTAAATTGCCATATATGCAAGTCAATGGAAACTACTGTGATTGTCGATACGGACCAAAAGATGTGTGGGTAGCGGAATCGAAGTGTAATGAACTTCGATTACGTTACCCAGATGTGGCAGCGGTAATTGGAAAATGAAAGGGATTGCGGGATCGAATGGCATGAAGGTGGAAGGTGAAAATTAAGTGGTTGGAATTGGGGAGTCAGATTTTTGATTTGGAGAAGGAAAGGTGTTTCCGGTGCGCGGTGAAGGTGATTTTTGGAGGTGTTAGGATTGTGGAAAAAAGGAGTTAGTCTCTGACTAGTAGATAAAAGGATTTGTGTTTGGCGACGTGTGATTTTGAATTTGAATTCAATTATAAACGTGAGAAATTCAAGATAAAAACTAATAAATTTTGCTTGTGGCGTATGCGAGTGGAGCTAAGTGTGAATTTCAGAGGAAATAATAACTTAAGTTGTGGAGTGAATCGGGAATAAAATGGTCCAAAACGACTCAAATCCGAAATTCTGTAGAAAATAATATCAAAGAAAAAAATAATAGAGTGTTTGGACATTTAAAAGTAAAGTATAAAAGTGTCTTAATTTGATTTAATGAAAAAACGAGAAGAAAAACGAAAAAAAAAAACAAAGAGTAAAGTTTCCGTGAAGCACTTTGTAAAAAACATACAATTTGTCGGATTCAAAAGTATCCTATTGGATGAAGGGTAGTGAATTGGTGAAGAAAGTGGAATCAGCGTCTTGCGAAAAGTGGCCGTTCAGTGCTTTAATTTCTGGACTTTGTTCACATTAATTAGTAAATTGAAGTTTGAGTTTCAGGTGCCCCGAATTTCTTTCTTTTGTTCTTCGCCGAGCGCTCGGAGTTCAACAAGGAAAGTGTAAGTAACTATTTGAATTTTTTTTGTATAAAAATACTGTTAGTTTTTGTCTCAAATAAATAATTTTCCTTTTTTTTTTGTTTTTTTTTCTTGTCAATAAATTGTATATAAATTGTATTATGCTTGCATAAATTTTAAAACGGGGAGTTAAAATTTGTAAGTTTCACTTTTTAGAATTTTTTTTCTTTTGTTCTTGTTTGAATTAAATAAACGGCCATGTCATATTAAAAAAACCTTATTTTCATTTCTCAAAATGACCTCTCCCTTTCCCATCCTTTTCCCTTTGTGCTAGTTCTATGTAAGGTGGCTCAGCACGAGCAGAGGGTGTCCCGGAAGACCCACGGCACGACTGAGCGCTAGCCGGCCTCAGTATGCCACCCCGGGCTACACACCCCTCTGCCAATATTTAATGTCTGCAACTGCGGTGACTTCCGTGGTTGCTACAAAGCTTCAATATGAAGATATCGACCCTGGTCACTTCAGCAGTTTGATAAATTCTTCTGTTCGATATATAATGTTTCCAATCCGTCTCAGGCTTTCTGTACAAACCAGTACATGCACGAAGACATTTCCTTTCGAAAACTCTTAATTTTTCCATTGTACTAGCGCTCTAGTTGTACCAGATCTGACATCCATATGTCAAAACTGGTCTAACCAGTGTCTTGTAACAGATAATTTTGACCTTTTGATCAATGTATCTGGAATGAAAGAGCCTTCGAAGGGCCATGACTACTCTAAGTGCCTTACTGAGCACGATTTTCACATGTTCAGTATAGTACAGATACTGATCGAGATGAACACCGAGGTATCGAACACAGGATTTATGTGGAACCCATTCAAGACTACCCTCACCAGCCATGATGTGGAAATCTTTCCAATTACGTTTCAGGTCTTGACTGACCCCCTGCAGAGTTGTTCGAAACAAGATTGTTTCACACTTTTGCGCGTTGATTTTCATTCGCCAATTGTCAGTGTACAGCTGTACATCATTGAACATTTTTTGGAGATTGCTCTGAACTGTTGTAGCTTTTCGGTCTGCCGTATAGATGATCAGATCATCAGCAAACGCTACCAATGATCGCGTTGGCGAGACGTTAAAATCAAAGCCGTTCAATAGCTTGCGAATGAAGATTGAAAATAGCAGAGGCGCAGTAACTGTTCCCTGCTGTAGACCATTCATGACCTTGAACTCGCGCATTGTTGTCAGATTTCCATCAGTTACGACAAACGATTTCCCGTATAACATATTGCACATCATGGCGACAAGGTGTCTGGGGAACTTGTCCTGAAGGAGTTTAAAAATTAGTCCATCTAACCACACCGTATCGAAGGCTTTCTCCATATCAATGAGACATGCTCCAACACATTGTCTATCAATTAGTTTCCAACAGATGTCTGAGGTTACTTTCGTTATTGCATGCGTGGTCGAATGCCTGGCACGAAAACCAAATTGGCAATTCGGCATCAACTCATTTTCCTCAATGTGGGCGTTTAATGCTCTGTTGAGTATCACTTCAAACACCTTGCTGATGTTAGGCAGCAAGCTGATTGGGCGATAGCTTTTGGGGCATGAAGATTCTTTTCCTTTCTTCACGATCGGAAATACCTTAGCCTTTTTCCACTCATTTGGGAAATATGAATTGCTCAACATGTTGTTGAACAATATGCAATAATTCCTAATAGCAACCTCAGGCAAATGTCGGAGAACTACATTTGGAATACCATCAGTACCACATGATTTCTTGTTGTTTATTCTGCGAAATATGAAACACAAGTCTTCATAGCTGACAAAATAATCAATAAGATTCAAGCTCGGTATGAGGTCAGATGTTAATGTTTCATTGAAATGAAGAATTGATTGGCCGTTCAGGCTTGACTTGAAGTCGGAAACTTTTGTTTCAACGATCTCTGAAACTATTTCATTCCCTCTCCCAGGGTTTGGCAGATGAACCAATTCAAAATGTGTTCCAATCAGGGCAAGTTTATCCAATCCTTCACAAATGATCCTGTTTCCATTTCTATCCGGAGTCGTACTATCAATTTCGATACTAGCGCTATCGAGAAGATTTATCTCATCACCAGTGACTTCAAGATTCGATACCTTCACTCGAGACTTCTTGCGGAATATGCTATTCGCTTTCGTGAACACGCCGTCTTGGTCCTGTGGGCTAATACCCCTCAATTTTTCCACCCATTGATTGCTGACCTCACTCCTGAAGTATGACCGGATTAAGCTCCGGACATTCCTCAGATGTAATTTCAACAAAGACAACGAGGGATGGTTATAGTCCAAAAATCCTCGATAAATATTGTTGACGTGTGTGAGAAGAAGGCTTTTCAATCTTTTCAACCTTGCGATGGTTGGTGTTTCATATCCTTCCAAATTGTTTGGAAGTTTAATCTTGGGAACGACTTTCTCAATCGTTTCCAATGTCAGCTTCTCTAACTTTGACAAATAGGCATCTATTTCAGCGTTAGTTAGATTCCTGTCGTTAGGAACCATTGAGCAAGAGTTGCCACCATCAGAAGGGGGACATTGCTTCTGGTACTCGCGATTAAACTTCTTTTGAAACTTTTCCCAGTCTGTTTTTTTGAAGTTCAACCGATGATTTTCGTGTTGGACTGGAATGAGGAAGAAATCATCCCTTTGATGATTGATTTCCATTACGATTGCGTTATGGTTGCTATCATAAGGAAGCAGCTGCAGTTTCCATTGAGGACTATTAAAGTTGAATTCGAGTCTTGCGTCGGCAATGCAGAGGTCCAAATATGAATTTGTCCTAGGGTATGCTGGGAACTCCGATCCATATAGATTGCACCTGTATTCAATTTGGTTCTCTGTTATCAACGATTTCAGGAATACACCTCTTGGATTATTGGTGGCGTTCAGCCATGATGTATGCTTGGCGTTCAGGTCACCAGCAAGAATATAGTAGTTATGCAGCCTGTTCAATTCGAGTATTTCAAACAAGGAATTGAGTTCCTCCTTGAGCTTGAGAACAGTTCCACCAGTTGCATAGGCAGAGATAACGAAGAGGTTATCCCCACCTGGCAGTGAAATTTTGATAAGGGACACTTCAAGAGATTCAAAGCTTTTGAATTCGACTTTTTCAATATTTTGAAAACGATCGGGTCTTCGAACCAATATCCCGGTGCCACCTCCCCCATCACCTATTACCCTATCGTTTCTTACGAATTCAAAATCCTTGAATGTCATGGAGTGCCATGAATTGAGGTGGGTTTCGGTGAGAAGCATGATGTCTGGTTTTTGCTTAACAATGAATTCAAGGAGATAATCACGCTGATGTATAGTAACAATAGAGTTGACGTTGATCGAGATGAGACAAATCCTATCCATGGGAATGTGACTGGTTGACAAACTATTTTGGAGCATGTTGGCCTAAACGTTGAAAAACGAAATTGATTTTTTGGTCTTGCTTATTAATTCTGTCTGAAAGCGATTCAAGTTGCTGGTAGATTTTAAGAAGCAGCTCTCTATTGCCACTTACATTATTTATTTTATTTATATTGTTGTCTGCTGGTCCTCTGGCAGCAAGTGCAAATGATACCCCGTCTTTGATGAAGTTGGGAGGTAACAGATTGTGATTTACTTTGGTTTGCTTTGGGGAAAATTTAGCTCTTGCATCTTGATACCGAGGGCATTCTCGGTATGATGCTGGATGACTAAATATACCGCAATTAACACAATACAATTTTTCTTTTGGCTCCATCTGGGCCAATTTGCATTCACCGGGGGCGTGGATATCTTTGCACTTAACACAGCGATAGTGCATTGCACAATTGGCAGCCGAATGACCGAATCTTTGACACCTGTAACACTGGTTGACCTCAGTTTTTTGGAGGCGTTCCCACCTCACAACTCTAAAGTTTAAGTACCTTACCTGTTGGAGGGCACTCGGACTACTGTACTTGGAAATTTGGGCTAAATAAAATGGCAATATTTTACCTTCTACAGTTGATCTCCTTGTAGCAAAATTTTTCACACAGATGAACTTAACAGCTGGTGTTGCTTCCTGCAACATTTCAAGGAGATCAACTGTATTCTTCCCACAGTCCAAGCCCTTCAACAGGAAGGTCTGAGTTTTTTCCGCCTTTGGCGTATATGTGAAGTGGGGAGCTTGGACACTATTAAGAGCATCTTTCGCCAGTTTGAAGTCAGCCAGTGTCTTTGTCTTGATCGAGAGCTTATCAGCGGTCACTCTCTTTACTTCGAAGTTCTCGATTTTATGTTCGGCTGCCAATAACCGAGCCATATCTCCTCCACGCTGCCCAAAAACGTTTATTGGAGGAACTTTTTCATTTACCACATTAATTTTATTAGGAGGACCAGCAGACACACCGGTTGGCTTCTTCTCCTTTTGCTTAATTTTTAATTTTAAATATTCAATGAAATTATTATCGCTATCAATATTATCTATGTTATCGTTGCTCTCCATCTCGACGTCCATTTCGTCGTTCATTGCAGACAGCACCGCATAATAATTGGCGCTGTCGTTCGCTCCTCCTGTGCTCAGGATATTTTCAGCGTCATGGATTGTCTTGCCCATATCTTGCGATTTCGTTTTATATGTTGGTACTCCTTTCCCGTTGGTCTTGCTTGTTGTTGTTGTTTCCTGTTTTTCATTCTTCCTAGTTAATATCGGCTCTTCTTTGCCGGACGTATTCTGTGGCTTCGCTTTTTGTTTACTCCCATTTGACAACGTCCGGACCATATCTTCCAAACTCTGTATCCGGAGTTTTAATTCGTAATTTTGTTTCGTAACCCTTGCGTTCTCTCTGGTTACTTTTTCATAATCTTCGCTGAAAAGCGTAATACGCTTTCCATGCTCACAATTGTCTTGTTCATTTTTCCGCTTGTTTATTTTATCATTTGTAATTTTCGAAATGCTTGGCTCTGGGTCCCCCAGCGGTGGGAAGCCATCGGGCTCCTCCATCCCCCCGGTGAAAAAAACTTTTCTTCTTTCTTGAAACTTTCTCGCAGGTTAAGTCCAGATACTCGATAAATTGTTCGAATAGTTCGACGATGTAATAAGTTTCTTTATAAAATTACTTTCTAATTGACGTTTTTAAAAATTATTTTAATTTATAAAAATTCTTGACAGGAGCGAATTAAAAACACGTCTACACGCAACGAGTGCTAGACGTAGAATCACACAACATTATTAAACATAATGGAATATAAACAAAATAGATATTAAATGAATTAGCTTTGAAAAATGTAATTCCTAACAATTAAGGTTCTAAAAATAAATACATTATTTGAACAATTATCCGTCGCTAGCCTATTACTCAGTCCTTGTGCTACACTGATCCCCTTAGTGCTGATGCCATTAGCTTCTCCGCATATGACTTGATTGGGTCCATCGCTGCTCATCCTCCCTTCTGTAGACTCCTGTGCAAGCCCGAAGGATTTTTCGCTCAACTAATCCTATCTTGCCCCATTTAGATTTTGGTGCTCCTCTCCAGATCATTACAGCATATGTGGTGATCGGACGAATCAGGGTCAGTACTGCCCGGCTCCTTGGGCATTTCCATTGCTGAGGGAAGTTGCAAGTGTTGGTGCAAATATTCAGAATGATCACGAGGAAAACAAAGAAAAAATGGGGAAGCTTTTTAACCACACAATCGCAAACTCCATCAGCCCCTGCTGATTCTTTGGAATTTTGTTCCAGTACCAACAAAGTGAGTCCCTCAAGACTGACAAATAGGTTGTGGCCAGTAAGTACGTCAGAGGGATTCGAATCAGAGAACCTGGTCAAGCGCAACTTCTCATGTTTCTTGTCGGAATGCGTTTTGGTACTGCTCACTAATGAAGTGATGAAAGCTGCTTTGTCTCCTTGAAGAACTTTTGCAAAATCCAGCAGATTTTTCATCTATGAGCATGAAATGTTTAGCCTTTTTCTGCCAGTCAACCTATTGATATGAGGAAACATACAAGGATCTGGTTTGATACTTTCCAGAGCCTGTTCAAATCGCTCGTTAGCAAAAACCGTAGTTCTCTTTCGGTTTCGAGACATAATTACTAGATAAATACCTTCATACTCCAGTTCAGTGGTAGATCCCTACAGGTGATGTCTTCTGGTAAATCTCGATGAAGGTAATTTGGCGAGAATTCCTTATTGAAGATTTTTGAGATGAGTGTATTAAGGTTTAAACTTATACTAGCGACTCTCCCATCAATTTCAGGAAAGGAACGATTTTTGGGTCATCAAAATTTTCTTCATTTTCCACCAAACTCAACACTAACTGCTTCCCAATCCATTCGCTTGCATGGAATGAAAATATGAATATCTGCAATCCCAAATTTCATTCCTAAGGTCAGTTCAACCAAAAGGTGGTCAGACTCAGCATCAAGAGCTCCATACTAGAGTATGAGATCTATTTCCGTACAGTACTTTTTATAGAGGCGGTGATGAAATCACTCGTTTCCTCTTTTTTCTTCTGGAGATTCCTCCCACTCTCTTGAATTCCTTTAGCTTTAGGACGTCCTCTGAAACCCGTACGGTGTCCCTCTACTTTTTTCTCGTCCTTTGAGATTCGACAATGATTCGACTTGTGTAGCTTATCGCATTTTACGCAGGTGGAGATGGTCAAACCTTTGGCAATCGAAGCACTGGTAAATGCTACGTTTTTGTAGAGGTTCTCATGATATCTTTTGATACAGAAGGAACTTTATTTCCATCGCTTTCTTTACTTCAAAGTCTAGTTTGAGCTAGACTAAGAAAGAGGAAAGCGTCTTTTTCACCCTCCAAGAGGTTATCGTTGAGAAGCTTTTAGCTGATAGGACATCTTTTCCGAGATGCTCCTTCAGCTCAGCTACAACATCGTTCTCGTCGTGTGAACTGTGCGAAACTTTGAGTAGGAGAGACAATTTTCTCTCTTCTGGAAGAGTGTAAGTGTAACAAGCCACTTTCGCACCTTTTAGAAAATTAAATAGGCTGGTACGATCTTCAGCCGTTTCCGTTTCTTGCTGTTCACCATTATATTGGACTCTGGCTTCTTTGTTGTATTTCGAGCAAGCCCTTTCAACGCAAACCCTGAAAGTCTTCAGGTCAAGTCTATAGAACACTTTAGGAGGTACTCTCTCTTTTTTTGGTAGCAGCCACGCTTGGTGGCTGGGGCTTAGATTTCCCTTTATTTCCCTCAAGGTTCTTATACTCTGACGGAAGCTACTGCTGCCGCTTTTTTTAGTTGGGAAAAGTCCCACTCGCTTACTTCAAAGTTCTAAGACACCTTTTAATTTGGCTCCTGAATTGAAGAACCTATTTGCCTCTTTCTCGCTTCCTTATCTGTCTTAACAACATCCTGTTCATCATCACAACTGTCCGTGGAATAAATGAAACATTTTTAAGGATTGACTGAAGGACTTGAATTTATATTCGCTTCTTCGATGGCTGCTATTCTTCCAACTACGGAGATTCTGTGACATATCTGAGCAAGCTTATAGAGCAATTGTACGAGCTGTGTTCAAAAAGTAAGGTGACTTTGTATTTTTAGGAAATATTTATTCGACAATGTTTATGTTGTCCCCTTTAAAGTAATCAATACGCTTGTGCCAATACACTTGTGCCAACGCTTTTTTCAATCCTCGAAGTACTTCTTATAAGCGAAGTACTTCTTATAAGCTCTTTCAGCGATGCAGTGTTTATCCCCTCAATCGTTGCAAATCTCTGTGCTTTCATAGGTCTCTTCAGTTTTGGAAACAAGAAAAAGTCACATGGGACCGAATCCCGTGAATATGGTGGCGGAGGCATGATTGTGGTGTTGTTTTTGGCCAAAAAATTCTCAATCTTTGATCCATTTTTTTCGATAGCAAAAAATCGCCGAGCACGCAAAACGCTTCTAACCGCTATGCCTTTCATAAGCAAACTAAACATATTATATCGCTGAAACTGCAAATATATGTTTGTGACGAGTGCCCAAACATAAAAAGCAAAAAAATCGATAATCGAATGAACGTTGCCCGCGAAATTTGAAAAGCCACATTTTGAACACACCTCGTATATCTTCAGGTAGAAGAAGATAACTCTCATGGACATTCAGCAGTTGCATTCATTGTCACAGCCAAAACTGAAGTAATAACAATAATAATAATCCACCGCAAAACAGTCCAAATTTGAACATTGGAGTAAAGATTTATTGTTAGGGTATCTCATTCCATAACCGTAATGGAATTCAAAGTGATATGGTCAATATCACGCTAAATCATGTTATTATCACCTCATTTTTAAATTATTACCCACCATAATTTTTAAATTAGTACCCATCTTAGCTGGGTGGATTGATAGTCCAACAGCAGCATCAGAAGCTCAAACTCAATGCCACCACCGAGGTTTGAACTTGGGAGCTGCTGCGCAAGCGGAGTATGTCCTAACCCACTGCTCTTCACGGAATAACGTAACCCCTATGAAAAAAATTTCACTGTCACATCTGGAGCTGGCCTAATCCCTCCACTGGATTATTCAGAATATTAAATTCAAGTCTATCCAAACCTACTGTTGGATTGACTCCACTATCTTCTTTACCTTGCTGGCTAAGCATCCCTGTTAGTGAGAAACCTTTGTGGCAAACATGTTGACATCCCAGCTGCATGATTTTGTAAAATTTCACATGATCAATTCTCGATTGAGTTCTTTCCTTCATTACATTAACATTTGTTCGCTTTTAGTTTGATGTCCTAAATTTTTTTAGCAAAATATTAGTTTTGTTTTGTTCTGTTCTTTTTTGTCAATTTCTTATTTTGGAAGATGTTCTTTAACTTGCAAATAAGTCCTTTTACTTGAATTACAATTTATTATTTTTAATAAATTTATTTTTGTTTGAGTACCGATTGCATAAAATTCTTCCACCTTCCTTAATTGGATTCGGATTTAGCCTGCTCGCGGAAGACCTGCGGCCAAAATTTCCTTCCGAACTAGTTAGCCTGCGAGCAGCCACCTCGGAGTAGACTAAGAGTGCCCAGGCTAGTTCACCTGTTGAATATAGTCCATTGGCACGTACCGAGACTTTATTTATAACCTACAAGAGGTCGCCTAGATTTCCTTCGGGGAATCTCGAACGAACGTTGGAAAATTATGACAGCTTTATTTTTTTATTTTTGTGCCACTTTAAACCGTTTTTATTCATCGTTTTTTCGTTGAACGGTCGCTAAAATAGAGCAAGGTTCCGTTTGTGTCCTGATTACTTTCACTTCAAGACTTTCGATAATTCACAGAAAAAAATTAAAAAAACTTTGACGCCCTTTTGAATTCAACATATTATATGACTACAGCTTTTCATTATTAGAAGAACTCTCTTAAAGTAAATAAATGTATATTTTAAATGATTCGACCATGTGAACCACAGAAATATTAAAAAACAAACTGGGTTATTTTGAAATGACTAGTCTGTTGATTATTTGGGTCCATTTTAACCTCAAAGATATGCAAACTATCAAATTTCAAGGATGTCTACTGAGTGGTTTTTCAATCAAATCATCTTGACTCCTTATTTTCAATGGTTTCATATCAGATCATGAGGTATATTCTATGTCATCTTTTGTATACAGATAATCTAAAAGTCTGCCACGTTATATCAGATGCATTTTATTGGTCCAAACTAAATGCTCTGTTCCAAGGGTGCAGCATATATAAACTTTTTTCTGAGCTTGGGGAAAATGTCTTCCTTTATGTGACTTTACCATTACCAACCATCCTGTACCCAAAGCTTTGCTTCCATTTACGTTATGATGAAGTTACATCCAAGGCTATTTTTTTGTGGTTTGGAGGTGAATGTCATTTACGCACAGAGTGTGAGACTCCAATGCTCGCCACCCGAGAACCCAGCTTGAAACCGTTTGGCACATTACTTCGGACCAGGTCTCGTTTTGTTATGCCGTGAGGTACCTTCAAGCTAGGGATCCCTCTTCAAACGGGCGAAGAGAGCGGGTGAGGAGTTGCCAGACAAGCGATCCCCCAGCACCTGCGCCTCCGGCTGCTGTGAGTCCCTTTTATCTTTTAGGACTGTCCGAACATAATGTGCAACCTGGTTCCATTTTTCAACCGACTCGAGCATCAGCGCGACTATATTATCCTGGGCAAACCCGACTATCAGGGGACCGTGGCTTACCAATCTTGTGCAGGTAAGACTGAAAACACCCATGATCGCTCAAAAGCTGGGTCAGATAGAAGTCAGTCTCACCATGCCTTCGATTTAGTCGCAGTCCACCTTCCCTTCGTGCAATTCACCCAAGGCTGCTGCCAATCGTTGAGTGAGCGCCGTCTCTCCTCTCGGACAACCATCTCCCTTGCGTCCTCGTTTCGATGCAGGTAAATAGCACGGCACTTTCTAGCAAGGAGGGCAACAGATATCACGCTTGCAATAACTCTCACTGCCGAATCGGATACTGTCGGATAGGAAGATACAATCCTCCGTGCTCCTCTTCTCTGTGCCTGCGCCAAGCGTTTTTTTTTTAGCACACATGCAGCACTCATCAAGAGGCGTTTTCTTGATGGGCTAGGTCCCCCTGCGTTGGCCATAAGTCCACTCAGAGCCATAACGCCCGAAGCAGCCTTCTCAGCCGATGCCCTGATTTGCTCAGAGAAACTCATCTTCGAGTCGATCAGTAGCCTCAGGTACTTCGCCGTTGGCTTCGATTCGATTGGCATGTCTCCAATACTGATCATCCTTACTTTAAGAATTCTCTTTTTTGTCAAGATGACCACACTTTGGTTTTCTCCAGTGCTAAACTGAACCCGCGAGTAGTTATCCAGTTTCCCACTCGGCGTTTCAGCATACCTAGGCTCAAGTACGTTTGTTCAACGGTACGTCCTGCTACCCGAGCCACAACATCGTCCGCATAGCCGATCAAGCACGACTCATCTGGCATCTCCAGTCTCAGTAGACAGTCGTAAGACACGTTCCACAGGTCTGCAACAAGGATAGACTCCTGGTAGCACCGGATTGACTTCCATCCTAGATATTCTAGAATTCTAGAACTTGAAAAAGGTTGAAGTTGAAGGCGTTCCTAACGTCGAGTGTCACCAACAGGACGATCCGTCGCTTGGTGCGGCTATATGCCTCTGCCTTTTTGACTGCGCTGACCACCTCTGCAATCACATCATTGGTGGAACTTCCTGCTCTGAAGCCATATTGCTGAGGAGATAGGTCTTCTCTTGATGAGTTTCTCTAGCAAGTTCCCAGCAATGCCCAGCATGCGTAACGTGCGATACGCAGAGGCGATCCTAAATTTCCCTTCCCTTTACTGATCAGCACAAGCCTCGCTACCTTCCATCGTACCGGGAAAACGCCGTCACATAGGCAAGCGTTGAATGTGCTGAGCAGCAAGTCAGGACGATGGTGATAGACAAGCTGCAAAACCTCAGCTGAAACACCATCTGGACCTGGAGCCTTCCTCGCTTTCAGTGAAATGACTGCATCTTCCAGTTCCGGCTGTGTGAAGACTGGACACTCGACTGGTTTTTCACTATGGACACCATCAACATGGACGAGATGGGCGGTGAAAAGTGTCTGCACTATCTTGCCCATCTTTTCCACATCATGTATGCAAGGTTTCCGTAGGACACCAAGCTTCCGCATAACTAGCTTGTAGCCAAGGCCCCACGGATCCTTGTTCACATTTTCCACTAGATCTTGGCAGCAGCAAACCTTGCTGATGTTAATCAATTTGCGAAGGCATTTACTGGCCGACTTATATGCTCCTACCCTGTTGCATGCCTCGCCAGGGTTCCGAGCCCGTGGAGCCTCACGCCGAAGCTTGTGACACTCCCTTCGCTTTTAAGCGATTTCAGTTGACCATCAGTATACTACGGGCTTGTTGTGCCGGGGTTTTCGACGGGGCATTGCAAGTAGTCGTGATTGTGCTCATAGTTGAGTTTACCACGCCTTGAAGGCTAATAAGGTACTGGATTTTATTAAACAGAGAACCAAACCCGATGCAAAAGATTCAACTTTATTTGCACCTTTTTCTCGCCAATATTTGAGTAGTTAAAAGTATCAAAGTGAGTCTGACGCCAATGCAAAATAAGGCCCCATTTAGCGAATAAGTGCGGTATACGTTTCCCTTAATTACATATTTCGGCACAAAATAGGACGTTTATTTCGACCTCTATGAGAATTTACATCCTGTTGGATGTAATCGTACATTTCAAAACTAGATTAGTACGTCGCAGTGAATTTTTATTCTTTTGCAATTACATCTGTA
This sequence comes from Odontomyia ornata, assembly GCA_963969285.1. Classification (NCBI taxonomy): domain Eukaryota; kingdom Metazoa; phylum Arthropoda; class Insecta; order Diptera; family Stratiomyidae; genus Odontomyia; species Odontomyia ornata. The sequence goes on from OZ017739.1 coordinate 458,386,800, forward strand.
CAAATATTTAAATTAATGCAATAGCTGTAATCACAAGAATTAAAAATTTATTATAATATATTTTTAATTACTGCTTTATAAGAAGTACCCATGTATATTGTTGCTCACGTTTTCGATATCTACGCTGACAGGTTCGATTCGATCCAGAAAATTTTTCTAGTTTTTCCACTGACATCCCTTTACGTTCCAAGTAAAATTTAGTGTCTACCGTCATTGACTTGCAAGTGCCAAGTATGACATAACCAAATTCTAGGAAGAGAATAATACCTTCATACTGGGAATTTTATGTCCTAAGAGGTATTTCAAAATTCACTATGAAGCAACTGGAAGCCAAGGCCCGGCTTGGTTTATCGCATCATAGATGATCTTATTCTTCGTAGCACTACAGCCCTTCTCGGGCCTTCGCTTCCTGCAAATAGCGCCTCCAACTGTTTCGGTCCATTGACCGTGTCTTCAATTTTGAAATCCGAGCGGCGATGAACTGTCTTCGTCGACTGAGTCAGACCAGCTTTCCTCGGTTTCCCAACTAGTCTCCAGCTTCAGTTCTCCCAACGAATACCTTATCATATCATAGATCATATAGCAAGCAAAATTACCTCAATGAGCCAGCTTACCTATTGACTTCTAGGATCTTGTTCAAAGGAAGCATTTCTTTCTTGACTCCACAACATGTATATGCTTATATATAAGTTATTTCAAATTATAAGGAAATTTTAATCTTATTTTGTTGGGAAGATGAATCTTTCTTGGCAAAAATAAATAAAAAAAAAGACCTCCAAGTTTTGATTCTGTTTAGAAATTTAAAGAGCCATTTAATTTTTGTATGCTTTTCTTACCACACTGATTTATATAGTATATTTGAAATTGAATGTACATTCAAATATACTATACTGTATAAGATAATCCCACGAGTGGTCAAATCTACTTCCCTAAATACTCAATTCCAATAAACATAATTTATGTTATTAGTCATTTGTTGGCTTGATATCATCAAATGAATACAAACACAAACTGCAATTACTGTGGCACGTGCTCAATCATGGCCATTTCAAGGATGCTCTTACCATCAACTTGCCAATGCATTTTGCTTTAATCGCATCTATTTCATCCCTCTGATTGCACATCACTCAATCTTACGGTATTGTGCCGCCAAAGTGCCCTAATGTGAACGCATAAACCGATTATGCTTGCCTAAAACCGTATGAAATACTTGAAGAAATAAAAAGTACACTCCCACATAAGGACGAGGCGGATGGAACGTATGTCACTTGTCAGCGTTTCTGATTAATGAAGAGTTATGACTTTGCCACCCCCTCTGGACAACCAACAAAGTGAGTAATTTTTTTATGAAAAGGACGACGATGAAAATTGAGTGGGTTTCATCATAGCGGAAAAATGTCAGTTAGTCGGAAACATAATGCTATATTCTTGGAAAAGGAAGAGAGTAGAAACTTTTCTGCGAATTGCCTGGCAGAATAGAAACGGGCGTTATAAGATTAATTAAGTTTCCTGATGTTACGAAGCCGCAATTAAGTCCGTTTCTGCAAATTATCAATGCAAGCTGACCTATCGAATTCGAATCGTGACCTGCCTAGATTTTCACATTTTAAACTAATTCCTTGCAACTAATTGAAATTAGTTTACTCCTAAGCTACTTAGTGTAGCGTAGCTACGTTTGGCTGTAAGTTTTCTTCTTCTACGTCGCAATGGTTTCCAATTTCTTAGCCTCAAATAACTTAAGAGAGCGTGCATTTGCCTAGACCGAGCCCATACAAATGTGATCATTACTTATGTATCATTTTACAGAAATTACTAAAGACAAAACACTAGGAAATTCGAAAAATTGTCAATTGTTGTTACGTATTATTACGTATATGATTCGTGCTTTCCTGCATGAAATGTGGATGTGTAGTGCAGGAGGAATTACACCCTCTTGCGACAACTGTGTGGTCAAACGAGACCCGAATGGGCTCAATTCAAATTATCCACTTAAAATATCTGAAGCCAGTGAAATACTTGTACTTGTAGAAAACTAACTTAAAGCATGGTGGAAGTGTGGCCAGCCTAAATAGATGATTTTAATTACTTTAGTTTGAGTGTTAATTCTTTTTTAAGGGGTTTTGTAAAATAATTTTACAAAACCCTACTAAAATCGCGTCCTGTCTGTCTGTCTGTCTGTCCGGAAACTACTTAAGCTAGAAACATCAAATTTTGTATGTAGGTGTAAAGTGGTGCTCTCTTCAAAGTTCAACTACAAAAAAGTTTTCTAAGGTATTTAAGGGGGGTCTCCCCATATAGGAGAGTGACCCCCCGAACAAAAATTTCATTGAAGTTAGCCGATATTTGTATCAAATGAAAGTTCTTGATGAGAACTTTTCAAAACAGGCCTTAGTTTCACAAAGTTTGCTTCGAGGGGCGCACAGGGAGGGGATATACACGAAAAATTTGTGTCCCCCCCCCCCTCGCGATTGGACACCTTCCATCCGAAAAATCTGAAAAAAATCAGGAATGTAGGCCTTGGTGAGTACAACAACAACAAATACGTGAGAAGTCGCAATTCACTCAACTTTGTTAGTAATAGTATGATTTATCGATTTTATGTTTTCTTGAATAAAATCTTAACGGTACCCTTAAATTCAATGAAATTTAATACACAGATGACTATTTAAGATAAATCTACCCTGAAAGTTTCATAAAGATTGAATCATATTTAGCGAAGTTATAGTGGTTTGAATTTTCCTGTATTATAATGAAACAATATGCACTGCATTTATTACTATGGCAACATATGGCTATCGAACAACATGCACTTTTTACCGACTCAGACACTACAGTTTTGCTAGGATTTACATGAAAATTTCAGGAATGATAGGTGTCATGAATATCTTTGAGAATCGGTTCAGCTAGTGGTATCAGTAATCGTAAAACAAAATAGTGGCTGTTTTAAATGCGAAGATTGAATAATTTTGAGTTATTTTTTCCCAACTTCAACGTTTAAGTTAATACTTTGCACACTTGATTCAGTTTAATAAATGACTGAAGATGAGTACCTACAATTAATACTCATAAGTGAAACAAGTCAAGGAGGCGGGAGAGAGCTCCTAGCAAAAGGGCTTTGTAACAACTCTAGGATTCGAAAAAATTGGCCATTAATCGATGATAACAGTACAGGAGAGTGGCCCCTGAAAAAAAAAATCGTCAAACGTAGCCGATATGAGTATGAAATGAAAGTTTCCATGGGAGCTTTTCAAAACAGTTCTTAAACTCTCGGTTTTTGCTTCAGTGGGGGCACAGGGGGGAAATACATGAAAAATGTGTTTCCTTCCTCGCGGATGGACATCTGAAATAATTATCAAGGGAGATATTTATGAGTATAACAATAACAAAAACCTCAGAAGTGGAAATTCGTTCAACTTTGTTAATAATAGTATGATCTTCGAATTTCATATTTTCTAGAAAAAAATCGTCGACATGCTTCTTGATTTTATCCGATCTGGTGACTGCATTTTGTAAATTGAATACAAAACCCTTCTGACATGAGCGTAGGTCTGTTTACCCAACTTGTTTTTAATTGCTTGGGATATGCAGTAGATGTATTATTTCTTGGACAGGCGATGTTATTTTCTTATAATCAATCAACGATTGAGTTTCTAATATTGCTAGCCTATAAAAGAATTGACGATCTTAGTTACACAAAATGCGAAGAAAAATTTGCCCTCAATTCAATTTTTTTAATTTAGTAATATGTAGTATGAAGAGACAAAGTAATTGTTTTATCTTTTTGACCTTAGTTGAGTTATAAGTAACGTTATAGTGAGAAATTCTAATGCAACTAAATCAGTTGAGTAAGCTCAAGCATGGAAGAATTTGTATCCATATGAATAGTTAGATCAAATAATTACTTTAAATTAAAAAAAATTTTGCAATATCAGTCTCCTCAGAAGTGCAGTTCTGCACTGAGAGAAAAAATAGAAGTAAAATCACGGAAGTTAATTTGATTTCTCACAAGAACACTAGAAATCATATAGGATTTCAGTTGGATTTGGATACTGCCTTGGGAAAATTAAAGGTAGCTTGAATTAATAATAAGCGTTTCACACAAGAGGCCGCCACTAGTATATGAACAAATATTCCAGTTTTCAATGCCTTTTCGCTGAAATCTAGAGTCAACGATCATCCTTTACAGCTTGTGTCATTTTGTTAAAATGTAAACAACAGTACTAAATATTGCCTCGAATATGTTGAATCTCGTACCAGATAAAGTGTTTTTGCGGGAAGCTCTTCTTCATTACTTTAATATGAAGAAAAGTGCGGCCATAGGTCATTAAATCTTAGTGAACGTTTACGGCAAGCATGTTCCATTTGAACAATCATGTCGGTGCTTTGGTCGCTGTAAAAGTAGTGATTTTGAGCTTCAAGACAAGGAAACGCCGGATCAACCCAAAAAGTTTGAAAACGAAGAATTGGAATCATTACTCAATGTAGACCAACGCCAAGTGCTTCAGGAGCTGTCCGAATCTTTGGGAGTAGATAAGTTGGTAGGCAATAAACGCCTGAAATCATGGGGTTGATTCAAAGGTAAGGATATTGGCTTCATGCGAATTGAAGCCGCGTGACGTCAAAAGGCAATTTTTCGCTTGTGAACAGTTCCTCGAACGATAGAAAAGGAAGGGATTTTTGCATCGCATTGGGAGTAGTAATGAAAAGTGGATTCATTATGATAACCCCAAGTGCAAAAAGCCACGGGCTCCAACCTCCTTCGCCAAGCCAGATATTCATCGCATGAAGCTTATGCTTTGTATTTGATGGGACTACCGTGGCATAGTCTACTAGGAGCTACTCAAACCAAATGAAACGGTAATGAGAAAACTCAATTGGACTCAACTCATGCGTTTGAGCGGTGCACTGAAGCAAAAACGTCCAGAATTCGAAGAAAGGTACGACAAAGTGATTTTGCTGCATGACAACGCTCGACCACATATTGCAAAATTGGTCAAGATCTACTTAGAAACACTGAAATGGGAAAACCTACCCCACCGGTTGGATTCTCCAGATATCGCTCCTTCCGACTACTACTTGTTCCGGTTGATGACACATGGCCTGTCCCAGTAGAAGTTTATTTGATATGAACATTGCAAATAAGCTGGGTAGACAGAACTACGCTCATATCAAAGGGTTTTGTACTTAGCCTACAATATGTGGACAAATGGAATGACTTAATTCAAGAAACACTTTTATAACATGCACAACAAATATATTCTTGCTTCAACAGAACTCCATTTTAACCAGCCAACATTTTGTTCCAATCCTGAATGTCATTTTGTTATTCAACTTATCTGAAACTTTGGAGAAGATCCAGTCAAAAGTGTAATGCCTGGTTCGATGGAAAGCATATATAGTAGGAAAATCGTATATGATTGTCGTAATCGGAGGAAATTCAAATGGCTATAACATCGGTAAATTTTATTGAAACTTATAGAATAAAATGATATTCAGAAGAACTACTTAAATGGCTAATTTCATCTAATTTAATGATACTGATACAGTTTCACTGACGAAAATGTTAAATGCTACTACTATTAGCAAAGTTCGACGAATTTCAGCCTCTAAGTTATTTGTTATTGTATCTAGCTCCATGATTTTTAGGGCTTTCTGAAAGGAAATCTGCAAAAACCTACTTGTTTCCCATCTTATCTGTTCGTCTGTCCAACCGTCCGTCTGTTCATCTGTTGGTTTATCCGTGCGTCACAAGAAATCCCTTCCTAAACTATAGAAGCTACAAAGCTCAAACTTTGTGAAAAGGTCAGAAGTGGTGTTCTCTCAAAAGTTTAAATCTTATAAAATATATCAAAATTTTTTTAAGGGGGTCTCCCTTGTAACGAAGTGGCCGTTAGCAAATTTGTTCATTAAATGTAGTCGAGTAGGATATCAAATGAAAGGTCTTAGTACTTTTAGAATCGGAAAAGTAAGTCCGTTTTTTTGCATTAGGAGTCCAGGGGGACGCAAAATGTACGAACAATGTTTGTGTTCTCTTCCCTCATGATCACGAAAGTAGGTCTTTATGAGTCCAAGGGCAACAAATAACTCAGAAATCAAAAATTGACTCAACTATGTTAATAATGGTCTGATTTGTAAATTTTACATTTCCCCCCGAAAATCGATACAGTGCCCTTAAACTTCCAAATATTTTAAATTTATGTAGGTTGATATAATGTCCTTAGGCCTACAAAATTTCATGGAAATCAAATCATAATCAAGTGAGTTATCGCCATTTCACTTGTATGGAATTACAACAACAATAACACATGTTGATAGTTAATACTCCTATATATTTCAAATCGACCAAGGTACTCTTATTTTCATGGGATGTTCATGAAAATCGAAGGAATTGTGGTTTACTTAAATATGATCAATGAGCCAAGTATTCAGAAAAATTATTTAGCATGGAATCAAATCGTTATGTGCTTATGAACGAAACTCTGCATCTTTTGGATAAATTTGAACGATTTCTTGAACAACTATTGGGTGCATAATTCAAATCATCGATTCATAGTATTAACAAATTTTTTTTAACCCTAGAATGGTTATAAAGCCCTTCTGTTAGGAATTCTCTCCTGCCTCCTCGACTTGTTTCACATATGAGTATAAATTGCAGGTACTCATCTTCAGTCATTCATTAAATTGAATCAAGTGTTAAAAGCATGTACCTTAAATGTTGAAATTAAGGAAAAATAACTAAAAATTATTCAATCTTTTCATTTAAAACAGCCATTATTTTTTTTTACGGTTAGTGATACTACTAGCTGAACCAATTATCAAAGGTATCTATGATATCTATCATTCCTGAAACTTTCATGCAATTTCTAACCAAACCTGTAGTGTCTGAGTCACTAAAAGGCGCATATGGTTCCATAGCCATATGTTTCCAGAGTAATACATCACATATTGTTCCATAGTAAAACAGGAAAATTTAAACCACTATAACTTCGTTAAATATTATTCGATCTTTGTGAAACTTTCGGGACGGGTTAATCTTATAAATTGAATTGAATCGTTAAGATTTTATTCGAGAAAATGCCTAATTGATAAATCATACTATTTCTAAAAATGTTGAGCGAATTTCGACTTCTCACGCATTTGTTGTTGTTGTACTCATAAGGGCCTATATTCACGTTTTTTCCGGATTTTTCGGATGAAAGGTGTCCAGTTGCGAAAAGTTATACATTTCCCCTTCCCTTGCCTCCCACTGTACCGATAAGGCAATTTTAAGACTTACTTTGGAAAGATCTTAGTGAGACCTTTTCAATGACACCCTATTCGACTACCACGATGAAAATTTTTTTTGAAGGGTCACCTTCCTATATGGGGAGACTCCCTTAACACCCTTTGAAAAAAATGTCCACCCTTGAACTTTCAAGAAGTCACCAGTTCTGACCTTTCCACAAAGTTTCATGGCTGTAGCTTCTATAGTTTCGAAGAAATAGAGCTGTGACATACAGACGGACACAGGTCGTGATTGCATTTGGGTACAGAACCCTTAAAATGGGTCGATAATGAGATTGCCTGAAAAAACGAGTCGTTATTTCGACCTGGTATCCGAAAATCGCCAGGAAGATGGGAAAAGGTAGTAGCCAGCAATGGGCAGTATTTTGATTAATATATCTGTCACCATTTTTAGAGTTTTGTACTAAAATACAAAACTCTATTGCAATCACGAGCTGTGTCCGTCTGTCCTTCCGTCCGTCTGTCTGTATGTCACAGCACTTTTTCTCCGAAATTATAAGAGCTACAGCCATGAAACTTTGTGGAAAGGTCAGACAAGGTGATTTCTTGAAAGTTTTGGGGTGGAAAAATTTTTCTAAGGGCTTAAGTGGGGTCTCCCCGTATAGGGAGGTGACTCTTTAAAAAAATTTGTTCACCATTGGTAGTCGAATAGGGTGTCATTGGAAAGGTCTTAATGAGATATTTTCAAAACAAGCCTTAAAATTGCCGTATCGGTACCATGGGGGCAGGGAAAGGGGAAATGTACAAACTTTTCGCGCACCCCCTTCGTGATTGGACACCTTTCATCAGAAAAATCTAAAAAATCATGCATGTAGGCCTTAATGAGTACAACAACGACAAATACGTGAGAAATCAAAATTCACTTAACTTTGTTAGTAATAGTATGATTTATCGATTTTACGTTTTCTTGAATCAATCTTAATGGTACCTTTAAATTCAATGCACGATAACTATATAAAAGATTGACCTGTCCTGAAAGTTTCACAAAGATCGAATCGTATTTAATGAAATTATAGCGATTTGAATTTTCCTGTATTACTATGGAAACATGTGGCTATGGAACAATATGCGCTTTTTAACGACTCAGAGACCACAGGTTTGCTAGGATTTGCATGAAAGTTTCAGGAATGATAGGTATCATCAATATCTTCAAGAATTGGTTGAGCTAGTGGTATCAGTAATTGTAAAACAAAATAGTGGCTGTTTTAAATGAGAACATTGAATAATTTTGAGTTATTTTCCCCAGCTTCAACGTTTAAGGTGTATGCTTTTAACACTTGATTATGGATGACTGAAGATGAGTAACTGCAATTAATACTCGTAGGTGAAGCAAGTCGAGGAGGCAGAAGAGAGCTCCTAAAAAAGGGCCTTGTAACCATTCTTGGGCTCGAAAAAATTTTTGTGATGCCAAGAATCGATGATTGCAGTACAGGGGAGTGGCCCCTGAAAAAAAATGCATGAAAGGTAGCCGATATGAGTATGAAATGAAAGATCTACATGAGAGCTTTTCAAAATAGTTCTTAAACTGGCAGTTTTTGCTTCAGTGGGGGCACCGGGGGGGAAATACATGAAAAGTGTATGTCCCCCTCGTGATTGGACACCTGTGATCTAAGAAATCTGAAAAAAATTACCAAGGGAGATATTTATGAGTACAACAAATACCTCAGAAGTCAAAATTTGTTCAACTTTGTTAATAATAGTATGATCTTCAAATATCACATTTTCTCCAATAAAATCATATGGATGCCTTTGAACCCAACGATATTTAAGTTTGATGAAATTCGTATCATATTCACGGAAGTTATATCCATTTGAAATTTCTCAAATTAGACTATTTGGGTATTTTATGGACTTTCCATCGAATCATGCACTGCAGTTTTGATTTGATCTTCTTAAAAATTTCAGATAAGATTGATGACATAAATGCTTTTGGGATTTCATGATTTGAGTGATTTTGTTAGTTGAAAATGGAGAAACAATGGATTTTCTTTCAAACGAGCAAATCTCTTTGACATGTTTCTTGATGTTATTCGTTGCTGATGACTGCATTTTGTAAGTTGAGTATAAAACCCTTCTGACACCAACTTGTTCACCGTTGCTTTTTTGCTATTGCCGCATGCTTGGATATTATATTTCACCAACTTTTTCCCTATTTCCGTGAATGAATCCGAGCTTTTTTGATTGCGGTGTCTTTCTTAAATAATGTTGATTGGCCTTCGAGGTATTTTTTTCGGATCTTTGTATCAATGATGTAACTTATTTCTTCTTTTCTAAAACCGTTCTTTGCCGCTGTTTCTTCAATGTAACACCGTTCTGCTTCATAGTCTTTGTATGATATCGGAATATAATGAGCCTATGTACCATACAATGATATGCCGCCATTTTTTGAGGTTACGTATGGTTTGAGTCATAAGTTATTGTCCTTTGGGTTGATGTGCATGTCTAGCCCGCTTAACTGAAGTGTTCGGAATTTTTTCAATCTGGTCCAGCGAATTTTTCACAGATTTGCTTCGGTAGATATTCACTAATTTCTTGCTTTCGGATACTATCCATTTCGCTAGTTTATATACGTAGGTGAGAAACCATCTGCTATAATTTCTCTGGACTGATTCCCATCTTTATGGGTTTTATGTTGGACGCGTATTCTTGGGAGTGCAGGATTTGTCACCTTTAAATTCGGCATATCTTCGAATAGAGTTTTAGCAACTTTTAAAGCTTTACCGACCCGTTTTATGGATTCGGTTAGTGGTTCCATTCGTACAGGGAAAAAATTTCCGCCCTTAAGTTTCTCAATTACCAAATCATCGTATTTATTTTTGCCCATTATTACAACTTGATTGCTCTTATCCGCTTTTTCAAAATATATATTGTTACATGTACAAATAATTCTGCGAGCTACTGTCGCAATTGTTTTCACAACAATGAAGAACACGAATTCACTCGAAACCACGAGAACCCAACAAGCATGATCAACATCTGCAAGTGACGTCACTCCATTCATTAATTTGCTCGAATCTACCAGGTACCTCTCGGTAGAACATTCGCCAATAAACGAGAAATGGGTGAATAGGTAGAGACCCTATATAAAGGCGAGCTGAATGAATGGGGGGAGCATCATTCATTCGACCGTGATAAGAACTGCGATAGTGTGTTTCGTAATAGTGAAGTGATTTAGAAGACAATTGCGATAAGAAATTTATGGACAAGTGTTAGATAATTTTCATAGTGAAAATTAAAATTAGTGAAAGTGTTAAATTGTTTATTGTGCATTTTCGTAATTAAATAAATTCTTTTAACTTAAATTAAAAGACATTACGTTTTCACTTTCCCGGAACATTAAAATTATTGGCCGCGAACCGGAAAACACGCGACAGTGGTGTCAAGAAGTGCGAAAGAAAAATTTTGAAAGTGAAAATTTGAACATTTTTATAGTGCACAATAGTAAAATTTAAAGAAACATTAAAAATGCCACGAAGCTTAAACTTAAAAATTAATGAATTGACCATACTGATTGCACGCTTGCGTGACGCGATCGAGTCGGAAGGCGTGAATCTGGATTCGGGTGAGCTCTCAGATGCGGAAAAAGGCGCAGAAGGTGGAGAAGTAGAAACACCCAAATCAAAGGAGCCAGAAAATGCGCTGATGCAAATGTTAATGCTGATGTCATCCAGTCTGACTGCGAAGCTAGATGAACAGTCATCCAGTTTAACTGCGAAGCTAGATGAACAGTCATCAAATTTAACTACGAAGCTTGATGAACAATCAGCGAAGTTAAATGAACAATCAGCGAAGCTAGACCAACAAGCGATCGAAATCAAGGCAGATTTTCAAAAACAGTCCACCGAAATAAAAGCGGAGCTCGGCAGCCTGAACAAACAAATTAAAGGCGTCGAGGAAAAGGTTTACCAGGTCGAGGAAAAGGTCAGCCAGGTCGAAGAGAGAATGAACCATGAGATGGAAAAAGTGAAAAAAGAATTGGAAGCAGCGAAGGCAGTAGTAACTATTTCACCAGCCCCGCTTATAACCGCAGCGCAAAGCACATCCAGAAATGTGCAAGCACCAATATTCGATGGGCAAACGGTCTGGAGTATTTACAAGACCCAGTTTAAAGCTGCCGCAACGGCAAATCACTGGAATGAGCAGGAACGAGCAACTGCATTAATTCTTGCTCTAAGAGGCCCAGCTGCCGAGCTTTTGCAGACGATCCCCGATGAATTGCACTCAAACCCGAATGCTATAATGAATGCGCTCGACATGCGTTATGGAGACGATCATCTAAAGCAGATTTATTGGTCACAGCTAAGGCATCGGATGCAGAAGTCTGGTGAAACCCTACAGCAGCTAGCCCAAGACATTGAGCGACTAGCACTTTTGGCTTACCCAGCCTACGACCCAGAACATCGAGATGATGCAGCAACAGAAGCATTCATCAGCGCACTAAAAGACCCGGAATTGCAACAAGCCGTGCGTTTAGCTCAAAAGCAAACGGTTAAGGACGCATTGGCTTACAGTCTGAACTTTGAGGCAGCGAAAAACGTGACTCGTACCACTGCCCGGGTTCGTGAGGTAGTGACAGACGAGTGCAGGTGTGAGCGCGTCGAAATTGAGCGAAACCCGCATGTAAATGGTGCGCCTAGATGCTGGAATTGCGGAGAGAAGGGGCACCTACAAAGAGACTGCAAGAAGCGAAGAAAACCGAGCTATTGTCCAGGGTGTGCAGCTAGAAGGAGATCCAGACCGAGTCAGGAGCCCAAAATGGAAGCCCTTCAAACAGAGGGAACGGGAAACATGTAAGAGCCAACTTCGTGGGGCAGAGGTTGGCTAGGAGGATCGACGTCCCCAGCACCACCATCGCCGTGTCAAGAATACATCGTGGAGAAGCGGACTTATGCCTTCCGGGTCAAGTTAACGGAGAAAACTGCACCATAACAATCGACACTGGTGCAACCCGATCGATTATCCGACAAGACCTAGTTAGACAGCAACAACTTCACAAGGGCAGAATTTTCTCACTACGGACAGCTACGGGAGAAACTGCACCTGTTCATGGAGAGGTCAACCTCCAGATACAGTTGGGAGACCTTGTGTTCCGACACAATTTTCTGATTGCGAATATTATGGATGACTGCATTCTCGGAATGGATTTTCTGCGACCACATGGAATCACGTTGGATTTGGGCAAACGTGTATTGAAATGGCAGAATGTCGAAGTACTGATGGAGGATCCCAGCGTCCAAATTCCCAAGATAATGTAGTGGTATGCACTGACACTAATGTACCGAATTCTTCCGAAAGCATTGTATGGGCCAAGCTTGATGGTGATTCTGGAGACCACCGATCTTATCTGATAGAGCCAACGAAGACGTCCACATTGCGCAGTTTGATTGTAGGACGAAGCCTTGTAAGATCTTTAAGGAACGGATATGTGCCGGTTAGAGTCCTTAACACCGCAGATTCAACCACGAGCATCAAAGCGGGAGAAGTCATCGGCAGCTGCCAGCCTGTTTCCACCATCACCTCTTTGGAAGCTACTCACGACCATCATTGGAAAAGGAGGCAAGACACAGACAAAGCCCGGGAATCTACGTCTGCAATATTGCAGCAGGTCAAATTGCCAGTGCAGCTATTCAAACGAGCCTCTGATCTGGTCACCAAGTACAGTGACATCTTCTCAACAAGCCCGGATGACCAAGGCCGAACGAGTATGGTAACTCACGTCATAGATACACAGGGAGCCAAGCCGATTCGACAAGCACCGAGACGTCTCCCTATAGCCAAACAAGGAGAAGTGAGCGCGCTGATCTCGGACATGGAAAAACAAGGCGTTATTGAACCTTCTGTCAGTCCATGGGCCGCGCCTGTAGTTCTAGTAAAGAAAAAGGATGGTAGTACTCGCTTTTGTGTCGACTATAGGCAGCTTAACGACGTCACTAAGAAAGATAGTTACCCACTCCCACGCATCGATGACATCATGGACACTTTAACCGACGCAAAATGGTTTTCTGCGTTCGATCTCAAGAGTGGCTACTGGCAGGTAGAAATTGACAAGAAGGACCGAGAGAAGACCGCATTTTCAGTTGGGACCGGATTGTGGCAATTTGTGGTGATGCCGTTTGGGCTTTGCAATGCTCCAGCCACTTTCGAACGCTTGATGGAATATGTGCTACGTGGTCTAACCTGGAAAACCTGCTTGGTATACCTAGATGACATCATCGTCATCGGTAGAACGTTCGAAGAGCATGTGCGGAACTTAGAAGAGGTTTTCTCCCGATTACGACTGGCAAATTCGAAACTTAGTCCCTCTTTTCTTTTCGCAGCTGAAGTAAAATACCTGGGACACGTCGTATCAGCAGAAGGGGTCAAAACAGACCCTGAGAAGATTGAAGCCGTGAAAAGCTGGCCAACACCAAACAACAAGCGCCAACTACGAAGTTTTCTGGGTCTGGCAACCTACTATCGAAGATTCGTCAAAGACTTTGCCAAAATAGCTAAGTGTCTCCATCAGCTAACCGAGAAAAATCGTCCGTATGTCTGGAATGAACAATGCCAGACAGCCTTTGAGACCCTGAAGGAAAAGCTGTGTGAATCACCCGTGCTGGCGTATCCGAAACCCGGAAAAATGTTTGTAGTTGACACCGATGCAAGCAACGGCGGTATTGGAGCTGTACTCTCCCAGCAGATCAATGGCGAAGAAAGAGTCCTCTCTTATTACAGTCGAGCTCTCTCAAAAAGTGAGAGGAGCTACTGCGTGACCAGGAAGGAGCTATTGGCTATAATAGAGGCCACCAAGCAGTTCCACAAGTATCTATATGGCCAGAAATTTGTTCTTCGAACGGACCATGCATCACTGAGATGTTTGCTCAACTTCAAAAACCCCGAGGGACAAGTTGCGAGATGGATCGAAAGATTGCAGTCATACGACTACGAAATTGTTCATCGGAAGGGCGGAGTTCATGGAAATGCTGACGTCCTACCCCGCCGTCCATGTCCAGCTAACTGCAAGCATTGCCGACGGATTGAGGAAAAGGAACCGCTCGTTGATCTGCGATTGATAACGGCGGAGTTCGATGAAGGTTAGTCATCGGAGGAGATTCGAAACGCCCAGTTAGCCGATGAAGACATCGGACCATTGCTCGTATGGAAGGAGACGACTGGGTGACCTGAGTGGAAAGACGTTTCAATGCATGGCGCAACCCTGAAAAGCTATTGGGCACAATGGAACTCCCTTCAGCTGGAGGGTGGCGTACTCAAGCGGAAATGGGAAACGGCGGATGGTAGCTCCTATAGGATGCAAACTATACTTCCCAAAAGCCGAATCCACGATGTGGTTAAGGAAATGCATGAAGGATCCTCGGGAGGCCACCTTGGTGTTAACAAGACCTTAGCGAAATTGCGGGAACGGTTCTACTGGCTCCTCGCTCGAGAAGACGTAGAGGACTGGTGTCGCAGATGCACAATTTGCGCTTCCGTCAAAGGCCCAAAGCGACGACTGAGAGGACAAATGCAAACCTATAACGTAGGCGTGCCATTCGAAAGGATTGCTGTTGACATCGCAGGACCCTTTCCTGAATCCGATTGGGGAAATCTATATACGCTGGTTGTAGCCGACTATTTCAGCAAGTGGTCCGAGGTCTACCCCATTCCCAACCAGGAAGCAACTACTGTAGCTGAACAGCTAGTGTTAAATTGGGTCAGGCGGTACGGCGTACCTTGCGAATTACATTCAGATCAAGGCCGAAACTTTGAGTCACTAGTTTTTGGCAAAATGTGTGAACTACTGGGAATACGGAAAACGAGGACAACACAGCTGCATCCCCAATCCGATGGAATGGTCGAACGGTTCAACGGCACGCTCAATAAACATCTGGCCAAGATGGTTGACGAGAACCAAAGGGACTGGGACCGACATATCCCACTATTTTTGATGGCGTACAGAGCTGCCGAACACGCATCCACGGGCCAAGCCCCAGCCAAAGTCATTTTTGGAAAGACTATTCATCTGCCAGCCGATATAAAGTTCGGAACACCCCCTGAGAAACCCCAAACGATCTCGGAGTACGCAAATGATCTAAGGCAACGGTTGAACCAGATACATCGGACAGTGCGAAATCACCTCGAATCGGCTACTGACCGCATGAAGACCAGGTATGACCTCAAGGCAAACTCTACTGGCTTCCAGCAAGATGACTTGGTATGGCTATATAACCCGCAACGGCGAAAGGGTAGGTCTCCAAAGTTGCAACATAATTGGGAGGGACCATACCGAGTTGCAAAGCGAATCAACGACGTCGTATATCGAATACAGGAACATCGTAAGCCAAGAGCCAAAATGAAAATCGTGCACCTGGACCGTCTTGCCCCATATTACATCCAGGGAGAATAGACTACAACTGGCCACACATCTTTTCGGGGCGAAAAGTACTGAGGTGGGGCAGTGTTACATGTACAAATAATTCTGCGAGCTACTGTCGCAATTGTTTTCACAACAATAAAGAACACGAATTTACTCGAAACCACGAGAACCCAACAAGCATCTGAAAGTGAGTCACTGCTCCATGCATTTGCAGTCGCTCGAAGGTTCACGCGAATTCGCCAATGTACGAGAACTGGGTTGAATAACTACAGACCCTATATAAAGGCGAGCTGAATGAATGGGGGGATGATCATTCATTACAACCGCGATAGAAAACTGCGATATAGTGGAACGCGAAGTAAAGACGATTGATTGTTTGAGTGCGAAGTGATTTTAAGTGGACAGTTGAATGACAAATTTATAGACTTAGTGGAAATTAAAATTGTGAAATACTAAAATAAGTAATTGTGCATTTTTGTGATTAATTGAATAAACTCTTTTAATTTAATTTAAAAGACATTGCGTTTTCACTTCCCCGGAACATTAAAATTATTGGCCGCGAACCAAAAACACGCGACACTACTTTAAAAAATAAATTTTTTCGGTGAAGGTAGTAAAATTTATTTCATTTATTTGGTAAATTAGCCGAACCCAAACATTCCAACAAAGTTAAAAAATAGTAAAGTAAAGTCGAGTTGTTGGAGGTTGATTGAGGCGTTTTAAATTGGGCATGTAAATCAGTGGCTGATACTTGTATTTTGGGCTTAGTCTGCTCGCGGAAGACCTACTATTTCCTCTCCGAAATAGCTAGCCTGCAAGTAGCCACCTCGGATTAGACTAAGGGTGTCCAGGCTTGTTAACCTGATGGGTACAGTCCATTGACACATTCCAACCCTTCACGTCTATAACCGATGAGAGGTCGGTTGAGATTTTCTTCGAGAAATCTCGAAACGAATGAGACATACGAAGAAAAAGTCATTACAGAGCACTCCCCTGCCTACTTGACTTTCGGTGCACTACTATCACTTTGATATTTCTAGTCAAACTTCAATCCTCGAAAAGGTATTTAAATACTGAACAGAATGTGAGGACACAAAGTTCTGATACGCGTTTCAGTGAAAAAAGATCGATATGTACATCAACTCTTTTGTATGTATGGTGGTGGGAAATGAAAGCGGTGCATCACAGAAATAAATACACCAGGCCCAAAATTAAGCTAATTAAAATCTTTGTTGGGGTATTTTAATATTTACCCGTTTCTATCCCCTCTCAGAAATATGACCCCACGATATTAGGAAGATTCTGGAGCTCGAAAAGACCTTTTTCAATTTTTACCGCAAATCTAGAAAGCAGTGAATGGCAGTGAAAACTTTATATTGACCAAAAGCACCTACAATTTCCTGTGAAATAGTGTATTCTTCTCTCAAAGACAGCAAAATGTGTGAGAGGCTGCCAGGAAGTTATTTCAAATTTTTTGTACCTACGTTAAAAGAGGTTCTCAGCTCTGAAATATTTCTTTGGGTGCTAAGCGAAATGATAATGTAATAAAATTGGCCTTTGAAGCTTTGCCCCGTTTTACCTTAGCTCAGAGATTCTTCCTCTTCACATTCCAAAAACATTCAAAACTAAACCTAAATAATGACTTAGCTTAGAATCTTAAAGATATCCTTCACATAGGTACTACTTAAAAGAGACATCATTTTTGACATGTTCACGATTTGATGCCCTGGGAAGATAGTTAGAAAACTCTTTTAGCTTTAACTTAAAGTCGTCATAATTTAGTACTCGTATACTGTCTGGGGTGAGTAGTATAAAAAATAATGCATACACTACGCTAGAAAAGCTTCTCAAATCAATAATGAAATAAAATTAATATTACATCGAAAATGCAAACATTTCAATATATTTCCACGCTTGGCAACTCTCCGCAATAAAGTGCATTGATACGAAAAAAGTCCCCTTAAACACACATAATCAAAATTTTCCGGTCACTTTTATAAAATATGTAATTCGAGCAAATTGGCTTGCCACCACTCAGCCAAGTATCTCACCTGAGGGTATTATTCCGTGTACGTGTAGGTGTACATGCAAAGTACAATCGCTACACATTATGCTGCCTTTGAGGTCTTAAAACTTCCTGTTTAAGGTTGCTGCTCCTTTTTTATTTGAATACGTACACTCAACAAACCAGTGACCCGTAAACTTAATTAAATCAGATTGAATTTCGATTAAGAAGAATTTGCGCGCCAAAAAGTTTTTTAGTTGTTATTAAATTTTTCCTCTTGCACTTCATTCAAGGTATTGATTAGCCATTAAGATGGTATGAATAGTAGAAAAAAAAAGATTTTTTTCTGGATGTATGGATCATAATGTGTTATTGACGTGAGAATTGGTGCAAGCATGAAATGTTAGCCTGTTATTAATGTTTAAAACATGTAATATATTGCTCAGTTATTGATTTGGTTGAGCGAGTCGATAGTTTGATTTGTGGAGCTAATTTGGATACACTGATTTCAATTAAAGAGAAATTTACCTGGGATGTTCATCAATCTTCCTTGCCCAATAGTGTGGGATTGTAAGTTTAACGCTACTAGGAGGTTTCTTTGAAGTGGTAATGATGAGTTTCCATCGAAATGAATCGTTTTTCGGTAGCTGTTAAAAATATTTTGTTTCGAAATTACTTTCCCATGAAAGTACTTAATGAATTAATTATATGGTAATGTTATTAACTAGATTCATACAGAAATTCCTTATGCTTCTCAAATTTGACTGTACAGCTCCTTGAGTGTTACAGAAAAATTGATAGTAGACTTGAGTATGCGCAACCATACTCATATGTAATAAAGAGGAGATCAACTGCAACAAATGTAAATTCAGCTCGAGTATGATTGCGATTTCAAGAAATTCAAAGAAATGGAGGATTGATTTGTATCATTCCAAATCTCGGGAATTCTCAGAAGCAGATCATGCCCTTTATGAACATTATAGCGTCTTTTACTGGACACAGTTTTAATTACATGGGAGCTCCAATTCAATATTTCTCATTCCACTTTGAAGCTTATACTCATACGGAGTGATAAACTCACATGTGTTACTCAATTTCCTACAAAAATAACAATTTACGTTAGTCGTATGACAAGAAAAATTAGAATGTGTACAGCGATAAAGCGCATACTATTCGAACGGATCTTGGGAAGGGTATTCAACTTAAAAACCCAGAAAAAAGACCCATCATAATTTGAGAAAAAGTAAAAATAAATAAGGAATTTGTAAATATTTAACTTGTAACTGCAAGGTGTTTATGAACTGCTAACATCTACTTCACTGTTAAACTAGTTTATGAATGTGCCCCATAAACGGAACATATCACCCACCTCAGTAGTCTTGATCAGACTGCTTGCAACATATTAACTCTAAGTCAACAGTTCCAACAAAATTGTCATTAAATTACATTACATCAGAAACTGTCGCTGGCTATTGAAGTTCCGTCAACTTGTCATACGCCTAGTTGAAGGAATAAGCGATACCATTACACATGTAAGAGTTCCACGCGATTACCGCAAAGTGATATTTAAGATCAAATTGGCGAGATTGATTCCCGAGCCGAAAACTGATCATAATGTATGAAATGATTGTGTCCTTTGACAAGACGCTGCTCAACTTCTCCAGTTTCACTGATTGTGAGCTCCACTGGGTATGGATCCATGCAATTTGCTCACCGATACCGCAGAACCACAATCGGGACCACCTCGTCACCATACCAGTTAAATAGGAGTCTCGTTTCTAAATAGATTTTCCGATTATTTAATTAACATTATAGATGAACAACTAAAACCGTCACCGCAATAATGATTGCCGTTGTAAAATGACAACAAGCCGCTCAAATCGATTGCGACAATCTTGGGACGGAAAATGGAAATTCTTCGCAGTTTGAAATGGAGACGGGGAGCCCGGTGAGCTGCGCCCAGGACGCTATGCAACGATTTCTTCACGTACGGGTACGAGTATGTGACGCGACGCAGGCGAGTATCGAACAATACCGCAGTTAACAGTTTCCACATGTCTCAGCTATGTATATGAGTGAACTTAAAATCAGATCGAATTATCAAATATTAAAATGTGGTAAAAAGCTACCGCAAACTGCGAGGAATCGAAACTGAATGTTTATTAGTGCTGGTTTTCGTTAACACATTGTTGCCATACGGGTGGAAAATGTTGGCAAGGAAATCAAACACCCAAAGCAGTTTAGTGGAACTTGTCGATACAATAGACTGTTTGCTGGTTGGGGAGGTCAAATGAGCGTGCATTATTCCATGCATTAGAGCACAGGTAACTTTTATTGACGCTTGAAATTCGGAAGTACAGTGATATTGGTAAGGATGCTCAATATTACGCTCAGACCGATCAAATCAGGTGACTATTCAGCATTTGAAATTGAATATGAGCATTTCCAAAAAGCACTCCAAATCTCCGTATGTTCTTTCAATATACAGGGTGCGTACGATATTTGAGGACATTCATAAATGTGACTATAACTTCGCGATTTTTTTTTGATTTTTTTGTCCTTTTCAGATAAGAAATAGCGGACTACAACATCACTCAAGAAATGAAGAGACATGCTGTCATCGTCGCTATATGTGCGAACCATACAGATTTAGAGATCTCTAATTTTCATAATTGCGCCCGTTCATTCGTGCATAAGGTTCGCCGTGAATTGGAAGCATCAGAAGGCGATACAGAATCGGTTGTAAAACGCAAAAAGCACTAACAACCTTCTGACACTATCCGATCTGCAGAATTTTTAGAGCAAGTGTAAGCGATCATAGACGAGGACCCTTCAAAATCAATGAGGGTCCTTGCGAGTGAGCTTCATGTTTCTGAGCGCCTTGTTCGTAGAGTTGTCCCCGAAGACGGGAACAGAGAGTTCTCCGATTAAAACGTCTTTTAAACAATATCAAACACCCTTATCTTATGGTTTTTTTCCGACGAAAAAAATTTTGACCAAGGTGAAAAGACCAACCGCAGAAATGACAGATGGCTATGTTCAAATCCTACGGAGGTTTCTGTTGTTGTGTACACAAAATTTCCAGCCACTGTTATAATTTTAGGTGTTGTCAGCAACGAAGGAGATGTTATGCTACAACACTTTTTTACTCACGGACTTCGAGTAAACTCTGCTGCATACATCGAGATTTTGGAGACGGTAGTGAAACCCTGGATAGACAATGTAAGCGGAGGTAGACCATACATTTTTCAACAAGACTCTGCTCCTTCACATAAAGCGATGGCGACACAAGATTGGCTCCCCAGGCCTTAATCCTTTGGATTATTAGTTATGGGGCGTAGTTGAGCGTGAGACCAATTAGCGTCCTCATAATACCACTTCTTCGCTGAAGACGGCTATTAATACCGTTATATTCAATATGAACAAGGAGCATTTGATTCGGGCATGTAATCGTTTCCGGACCCGGATCGTAGAGGTTATTCCTGCTAATGGTGATTTTATTAAATAACTTTATAGCCATATACTAATTTAACGTTGTATAAAAAATTCCTGAAATTTCATTAAATTTTGTTAAAAATACAAGCTAATTAATTTTACTCTCAAGTTGTCCTCAAATACCGTTCGCACCCCGTACTTAACTGTTTCGCATAGACTTTGAACATTTCATTACTTTGTTTTAATCATTGTAAATTGATTTCCATTAGAAAGAAGGCTTCTATCTCAAACGTTAATATTTTTATTCGCTTCTTTTATGTGAAAAACTTATACAAACATAATTTGCATGAATTTTTCCATCAAATGAGAAATGTATGCGATGGAATCACATACCACTATACCATAAAAGGGCACGTGAGCGGGCCACTCTATCTGGGGAAGAGCCCCTATAACGCAATAAAAGGGGAGAACTCGCCCGATGGCTAGCTCATTTTAGTGGAGTGGCCTGCCATCGTTGTTGGTGAAGTGGAAAGACCGGGTGTATATTTTAATAAGTCATTTTTCATTCTTATTGTTATACATTCACAATATAATAAACCGAAAAAGTGCAAAAAAACGAAGGGAACTAAATTTGTACTTAATGATGCGCAAAAGAAAAAACTAAAATTATATGTACTGATGTGTAAACAAAGGATAAAATTTATAATTAATAATGTGCATAAGAAAGGAACAAAAATGATACGGAATAATATGTAAGCAAAGAATAAAATATATAATCAAAGCCACGCCAAAAGAAAATTTAATTAAAATTTATGAAATGCAACAATGAAAGGAATAAAAGATACTAACCCAACATCTTCGCCGGGCGCCCGCTGATGATGTGGGTGAATTCCAATGATGCCTAAAACAAATTTTGTTTTTAAGGACGTTACGAACGCTGCACAAACTAATTACACTGTATTGAAAATATTCAAAATACACTTTTGCACGGAATACGGTTCAATTTCTTTGATAAGATAAGATGCCGAGGCAAGTGTCCATATAAAAACACGAAGCACATCGCTCCACCAATTAACTTTTCCCCTGCTTATCCTGATGATCTTCAATTGCAGTTATGGACAAGTTTCACGATAAAGAAATATCATCTCGTTTCCCTTTAGCCATTTATCTCTTGCGAACCCAACGTATCCAACATTGATTCGTAAAATAAACAGTATCCCATTCATTCAGATGGTATATCAACTTCTCAATCCCATCCATCCGATAGTTTCTCGGGCACCAAAGTGATTCAAGTTACGCGTACACAGCCTTCCACTGGCACTAGTGCTGGCGACAGTACTCGGTCGAGTTTTCCCTGTACTCCAATGAGCCACTTGGCTGTACACTCACGCTCGGCGACATACCGGAAATGTTTTCACACCTTTCCACTAATTTCGTACAAATTCCCACTTTTTCCTGCTTTTCCGGGGCACACACTTCAGCAGCACCGCACCATCAAGTTTTTCGTAATCGCCAACGCTTCGCAGAAACGCACGACGAACGCGCAAAGAGAACTCTGAACTTCCACAGCAAAATCATCAATTTCGGCTTTTTCATTTTCACTTGGCTACAACTACTCCTGGAAAACTCTTCCTTTTGGCTCTATGCAGCGATTTATAGTTATTTTGAACGTTTCACTCGTATCTTGTACTGCATGCGAAACTGAATTGGGTCGCCCGTCCGCTTTTGCAAAGCAACTCTTCCCTTTTCTTTCATACATCTTTTATGATCATTTTTTCATTAATGTAATCGTTTTATAATTTTTCTCTATGTTTAAATTTTTCGTCGTTTCTCGCTCAGATTAAATTATTAGATGTCTGTAAATTATTTTCGCAGTGATTGATGACTTGGGTGACCTTTCCATTTTCTCGCAATAATCAGTTAAGATCCCACGGAATCCTGTCCAGCACTTTTCCGGTACGGTTATTGCTGTACGGAAATTACTTTTCACCTCACTAATTTGCATGTAAAATCCTCTTCAAATCTGCCGTCACTTGTTCCGGATTCTTTCAGAAGGTTCTCCCAGCCCACGAACGAGTGATTTCAAAGAAAATTTAGGTTGGAAAAAGATATTCGCGGGAACTTGATTTTTTCTCAAATGGAATTGATTTTTATTTTCTCCTCCTTTTGGGTTCACGGTGTGCGACCATCTAATTGGGATTGTATTAACTTGATTGTATTGATTGGCAGCAATCTGTTAAGGATTACAATGTTTGGGGCTATTGTCCCGCATATTTGCTGCGGATTATGGTCATTACCAATTGAAACACCAAGAATTTTAGTTTTTCATATTATTCACGCAAAACTTTCCATTTTGATTACCGACGACGGCATGCTATTGCACAAAAAAAAATAAAGGGAGAAGATTGCACAGCCAGAATCAATTTGACTCATATGATTTTGGTCGCGGTTTGTCGATATGCTAGGGCTAGGGCAAAACGCGGTGCACTTTTCGCTTGCGTGATTACATGGGATCAGCAACTACTTTCCTTGCATTTACAACACATACCTGACACTTTTCCGTGTGCAAATCAAAATGTAATCCCCGCCCAGACAATTCGTGACGTCTGCCACGTCTCGCGATACCACAAAAACTCCCCTGTTATTCATCGTAACCTTGCGGAACTCCTCCCAACGGTAGTTGACGAGCCTTCCATTGCTTTCCATTGAATTATGGAAGTGCTATTCGTAGATAAGCTCCGCTGCCGAGTCCAGGTTTCAATGCAAATTTAAATGATTTTTTTTGTTAAATTTACAATTGATATTTCAATCAGCATTATGGTGGTTTTCGAGCAGTTTGCTTAGGCAACTGCTCGACTACTACAAAGGATTCTGTTTTTACCTAACTATTGAATTTGCTTGTCATTGGGTCCCATCTGGAGGATGTTGAAGCGCAAAAATCCGTTAGGTAAAATTCAATTTCCATACTTTTGTACTGATTTCTCTTCACCAGGGATCGGTCTGCGGATGGATTCCAGTTACCGTCAGAAAAACTGTATTTTCACAAATTCACCCTTGGTTTTTCCTCATCACTGTTCAATATATCAGTGGGTTTAAGTTATCTAGGATGGATGATATAGAACATATGCTTATTAATTATATAAACATTCTATGGATATCCAATAAGGGGTTGACTGACATTTTTAAGCAAAATAAGTATTTATGTATGCTGCATATGAACCATATGAAACACACCACCATCATCTATGGCGCGACAACCTAAGCCGGGCCTTGAACTCCAAGATTAATCTCCTCCAATCATCATGGTCCCGTGACCTTGTCCGCCAGTTGTTAACTCCCAACAAGGATCTGCTGTCAGCTTCTACTGTGTCTTCCTTGTGCTTTATCTGATAATGTTCTTTCGGGTAGCCGGTTTTCTTCCATTCTTTCTACATGGCCCGACCATCGCAATTCACGAGTACGTAACTTTACGGAAGAGGAAACATGTGGGTCGTCAAATAGTTCATACAACTCATCTTTGTTATAGAGTGAAATAATCACTGGGCCGTAGACCTTTCGGAGCACTTCACGTTCAAATACGTCCACTTTCTTTACGGATTCGCTCGGTAGGGTCCATGTTTCACTTCCATATAACAGCACAAGCTTGACTAGTGGTTTATAAATGTGGAGCTTATTTTGCCTGTGCACAACTCCGGACATTAGAATGGGAAGTACGGAGCAATATGCTTTATTTGCAGCGTTTATGCAGCGTCCAATCTCGTCCTTTTTAGCACCTCTTCTATTCAGGTTTTCTCCAAGGTAGATAAAGTTATCCACACTTTCAAGGTTGTAGTCGCCTACGGTAAGATTTTGTTGAACTTGGATTTTCTTCCTCCTCTGAGTCATAAATTTAGTTTTAGTTTCATTGGCTCGTAGGGCAATTAGGTGTGCTTCAGATTCTAGGCTCAGAAATGCTTCTTTGGCATCTAAGATTGACCGAGCCATAATATTGATGTCATCAGCATACGCTACCAATTGTGTGGACTTGAACATTAGTGTGCCTGAGGTTTCACCTGATGTCTTCCTGTTGACATGTTCCAGCGTAGAATTAAAGAGCATTGGGACAATTCCATCCCCTTGTTTTAAGCCTGACTCCGTTATAAAGCTGCCCGTTCATTCAACGTTTACTTTGGCCTAGGACTCTGTGTCTAGCATCGTTACCTTGATCATGCGGACTAGTTTTGTTGGGAAGCCAAAGTCAAGCATTATGCTTGCTTGAAGTCCATAAAGAGTTGGTCGACATCGATGTTATATTCCCACCAGTTTTCGAGCATTTGCTTTACTGAGAATATTTGGTCGGTTGTAGACCATCTAATTCGAAAGCCTCCTTGATACTCTCTTATAATACTTTTATAGTACGGCTTTGGTTTTGTTTCTATGATTTTAGAGAGCAGCACTTTAAAAGACGCCCCTTTTTGTTAGCAGGATATATAATACTCTTTCGCCAGTCCTCTGGTAATTGCTCCTCTGACCATATTCTGCATATCACTTAATGCAGAAGATTATTTAGATGGGTAGGACCCCCACTTTGGAGCAGTTCTGCTGATATTCCGTCTATTTCAGGAGTCTTATTTTTTCTGAGGAGCCGTATTGCTGCCTCTACTGCGTCTCTGGTTTATGGTGAGACTGAGACCTCTTGCTGCGCTTCTGGAATATTAACAGCTTCAGTAGTTGTTGGAACGCTGTAAATAACTTCTAGAAATTGTTTAGTGTCGGCTGGGTTGTCTATGATTGCTCCTTGTGCACTTCTGCAAAGACTTGTTTGTGGAGTGAAGCTATCTCTTAGTTGTTTGATAGAGGCATACGCCGATCTTACTTCATGGTTTCTTTTATCTGTTGGATCTTGGTGTTGATGGTTAGTCGCTTCTTTCTTCGGCGCATTTTTTTTTTACCTAGATGTCAAAGGCTTTTATATTGTTCTTCTTTGGCCCGAGTTGGTCGCTGGATGTATTCTTTGTGCACCTGGTTCCTTTTTTAATCGCTTCCTTGCATTCTTTGTCGTAACAGTCGTTCCTACTTTTCTTTGTCTTTGTCTGGTTTTGATGTCATTATTACTTTCTCCCATCTGTGGGGATATGTTGATAAGATTTTCTAGCACGGGCATATATGTCGACGTTTAGTTTATGCATCTGGTGCCTTGGAGTAACTGATGCTCATTGTTTACAGCTCTTGAAGATGTGGCATTCGAACTTGACGTTTATAAGGTAGTAGTTGGAATCATAGACAGCACGCGGGACGAGCACGTGTCGAGAATACTGTTAATGGCTCGTTTTCGTGTGAGAAGATGGTCGATCTGGTTGAATGTTCGACCGTCTGGGGATGCAAACGCTGTCTCGATGTGAAAAACGTGTGGAGCTTACTGTGAAGCCTCTACTAATAGCAAAGTTTATCGGGCGTAGTCCATTGTTGCTGATCCGTGCATGGAGAATGTATCCTCCGATTGTTCATCTCCGTGCCGTTTCTCGGCCGATTTTTGTATTTAAATCACCCAGTCCAGTTTTTACATTGTTCAACGTATTCTGTAGGTGTGTGGCAGTTGACTAGCCAAACATCAAATAATTTGGTCTTGATACGAATCGCTCAGAGCCTCGAAGACTTTTGGATTACAACCATCCCTCGTTGGCTTTGCTGAAATTACACCTGAAGAATGTTTGGAACTTAATTCGTTCATACATCAGGAGTGAGGTCAGCAATCAATGGGCGGAAAAACTGAGGGGTATTAGCCCACAGGACTCAGATGGCGTTTTCATGAAAGTGAATAGCATATTCCATAAGAAGTCTCGAGTGAAAGAATCGAATTTTGAAGTCACTAGTGATGAGGTAAATCTTCTCGATAGAGGTGGCATCGAAATTGATAGTACAACTCCGGATAGAAATGGAAACAGGATTATATATGATGGATTGCAGACACTCGCCCTGATTAGAACTCATTTTGAATTGGTTCATCCACCAATTCCTGAGAGAAGGAATCAAGTATTGTCAGAGGTCGTTAAAACAAAAAATTCCGACTTAAAATCAAGCCTGAACGGCCAATCAATTCTTCATTTCCATGAAGCCTTGACAGTTGACCTCACACCGATCTTGAATCTTATTGATTATTTTGTCAGCTATGACGACTTGTAATTCATTTTTTGCAGGATAAATGACAAGAAATCATGTGGCATTGACAGTGTGCCAAATATAGTTCTCCCACATTTGCCTGAGGTTGCTATTAGGAATTATTGCATATTGTTCAACATAACAACATTCATATTTTCCAAATGAGTGGAAAAAGTCCACGGTATTTCCGATCTTGAAGGAAGGAAAATAATCTTCGAGCCCTAAAAGCTATCGCCCGATCAGCTTGCTGCCTAACATCATCGAGATGTTTGAAGTGATACTGAACAAAGCATTAAACGCCCACATTGAGAGATATGAGTTGATGCCGAATTGCCAATCTGGTTTTCGTGCCAGGCATTTGACTAAACATATGATAACCAAAGTAAGTTTAGACATCTGGTGGAGACTAAATAATAGGAATTGTGTTGGAGTGTGTCTCATTAATATGGAGAAAGCCTTCGATACGGTGGAGTCAGATGGACTAATTTTTAAACTTCTTCAGGACAGGTTCCCTGCACACCTTCTCGCAATGATTTGAAATATGTTGTATGGGAAATCGTTTCTTGTAACTGATGGAAATCTAATGGCAATGCCCGACTTCAAGCTCATTCGCAAGCTATTGAACGACTTTGATTCTAACGTCTCACCAATGCGATCATCCGATCATATATACCGCATATATAGTGCATGAATAGAGCAGAGAAATCTTCAAAAGATTTTTAATGATATGCAGCTCTACACCGAAGATCGGTGAATGAAAATCAATGCGCAGAAGGGTGGAACAATTTTATTTCGGACAAGGGTGCAGGGGGCCAGTCAAGACCTGAAACGTAATTAAAACGATTTCCACATTATGGCTGGTGAGGGTAGTTCAGACCGTGTTCCACTTAAATCCTGTGTTCGATAGCTTGGTTTTCATCTCGATCTTTATCTGTATTATACTGGACATGTCAAAATCATGCTCAGTAAAGCACAAAAAGTGGTCATGGCACAACGAAGCCTCTTTCGTTCCAGATACATTGATCAAAAGGCCAAAGTTATCTGCTATAAGACCCTGGTTAGACCAGTTTTGACATATGGATGTCAGATTTGGTACAACCAGAGTGCAAGTACTATGGAAAAACCAAGAGTTTTCGAGAGGAAATGTCTTCGTGCACGTACTGATTTATACAGAAAGCCTGAGACGTATTGAACACACTTTCATATTTTACTAAAAATATTCACCCTGTATTATTGTCTACCTATATAATTCTTTTAATGCCCTATAATATTTTTGGAAGTTTGACTGGAGAAATTTTAAATGTCTAGATTGGACATGCTTCTTCACTTGACATTGCACAGGAGACCGCTACTTGGGAAGTTTCGTTTTGTAAATTACACACGAAGTGCAGGCAAATGCCCGAAGTCCCTGAGAACGACAGAATTGGGCGAATGCAAAGTGTGGATACTGTATGGAAGTACTGTACTCAGAATATTCCCTCATTTCCTTTTCCTTTCCTCCCTTTGTGTTTGCCTTAATGCAGGTGGCCCGACACTGGCAAAGCTGTCCTTTCTAAGGGCCCGCATCAGCTGAGACTTGCCGGCCCGGAATGGCATCGGAGAAATAATACTCAAATATCTGCGACTGCGGTGAACACCGCAGTGTTGTAGCTTTTCATCGTCAGTGTATGCTTCTAGCTACTAGTAAAGGTTAGTTTTCATGAAGGAAACAAGATAGATTATGAGGATCACATAAATGGAATTGAAAAAAATTTCTATTATGATGAGTTATACCTTTTAATTCTTTCACTTCCAATAATTAATAGTTCTTCACATCAACAAAATCTTTCTTTAAAAACGATATCTGTAAAAGCATTGATGACTACTTTAAAGCCCTCGCTAACATCAATTTCATCGACGATACGCATCTCAATTACCATTTACATTGCCATCATGACCACTTCCATCATCATCAAGTTCGTCAACGGAATATCAAATTTTTATCTTTGTTCGTCACCATTCGTCCAGTGAATAAAGAGCATAATCAAATTGTTTCGTTCCAATTATTGTCAATGAAATTTTAATTAAAATGCCCCGTGACACTTATTGTTTACGAAAAAGATTTCTCATTTACCAATTACGGTTTCATTTTACCTACACTTCTCTGCACGGAGAGTATCTGAGCGATGAAATTATGCAGTGAATTTAGATGCTAGATATTAGCCGGAGTGGCTTTTTGTTGTTTAAAGCGCGCATTTATTATTATTTTGGAGCAAACTAACATAGAAAAAAAAGCTGGTTCCGGATTAGTAATCGTTTGTCTTTTTCGCGTTTTCATTTGAATTTTCCTTTGTTTATACATATTTGGCGGACATGCACTGTTTGTTGTTCTTGTTATTATAAAAGGAAGACGATACATTTGTTTCCCGAAATTCTACTCCAAGTGAAAATACGATGAAAATTATATATTGTTATGAAACACAAATAAAATTGGTGGACCATGAACGAGGATTATTAAAATGGGACTTGAAATTAACGAGCGAATATAGAGCGAAAAATTTTATCCAAATAAAAATCAGACGCTTACAAATGGTCGATGAGAAAAGCATGAAATTCATTGTAAATTTCCATTAAGTTCTAGCACATTGAAATGAAGAATTGAAAATCGTAATCATTATGAGGGCGAGTGAATTGTGGTTATATTTGCCAGTCAATCAATCAAGCGGAACTGAAAACTGTTGAATGCAGTTGACATGAAACATTTTTTTTATGGCGTAAAGAAAATGATGAAATAGTTTATGTATGTTTTCCTTCAATGCTCGCAATTTTATACCATTTTGAAATTTATCTTTTCCATTCCAATTCAGTCCATTCTGAAAATATTTCAAATTTATCGGTGCGTGTCGGAAGCAAACATCTCCAATTTCACAGCAATCGTTTTTACTCGATTATTGCTCCATGTGTAACCGATTGAGAAATATTTTGAAGTCATTCACAAACAGAAAGAAGTCGCCATTCATTAAATAAACCATCTTACTCCACTGAAGCGTTCCTGTAGGTTTTCCATGGTATTAAATATTTTTTTCACAATGAGTTCCGTAGTTTTTCCCAAGATCAGGTTGAGTTTCATGCTAGTGCGAGACTGCGTCCAGAGTAGGTGCCAGCATTTCATAAGCAGATGAGAATAAATATTGTAACTCGCATCTAACAAAGTTCATACTAAAAGTGTTATGTGTAACAAATTCCAATGATTTCAACCATGAAAGAACCAGATACAGATTTCCAATCATCTGGAATCACTCTAAGATCGCGCTTGATAGCTGCGAATGGGACATTCCGTGGAAGATTGCATGCAACGTATTTCATCGTCGCGGCTAGCAAGTAACATAATCCTCCTTGGAGATTGGATGGCCAGACGCACAGCGACAGGTTTAAGGCTTTTCAGGTGTAAAATAAACACTAATGCGATCGAAAATCTCGGGATCTGATTTGTGAACCTCCCATTATGGAAATTCTCATCGATTTGTATCCAAAGCTTCTTATCGTCTATTCTCGTTTCATCTCGACTCATGTTATTTGTTTAATGTGTCTGATCGTGTGTATTAATTGTTCCCATTTAAAGCACTTATAAGTCCTTACACTCATTCATTTATCCGATCAAATTGTTAATCGCTGAATCATGCTTTTGAGATGTTTTGTGGGAGAGGCGGCTCAGGCAGTCGTCATTTTTGTCGGTTGTGTTCGGAGATTTACTTTAACCTTTTTATCCTTAGTCTAGAGTTGTTCCAGGATTTGTTCTGAGAACTATTCTTTTTCCATTGTCCATTAAGCGTTTCTTATTATCGTCTCTACCAACATACAAACAATGCAATAAAGAGCAGAAGGCAGCTTCCCACATGCGTTAGAGGGACAAAAAACTTGGCCTAAACACCCGAGTTAGGCTTGTGATCATAAAAGCTTTGTAACTTATTTATTGGCTGCCGTAGAGAGGATATACAATAAGTTTTACTGGCTACATATGTAAAGTATAATCACAAATATTTGAGCATTTTGCTTCTTCGAAACAATACAAATGTGACAAGTATCAACTTATAACTTCCCATCTTGCTGGCAATCCTCGCAGCGGTAGGTACTGGGCCACCTTCAAGAATTAATAAACACTACGGGAAGAAAGAATCAGTTGAAAAATAAGAAAACAAATTCAGATTTTCATTCACAAGTTCGAAACCATTATAAGCAATCAATTAATGATAATGAATAAATGGATTTACTCGTGATGATTTTGATTCTCATTTTCACTCCGCACAACATAAACTAGTAGCGTACAGATCAATGGTGCAGAGGCTCCACTCCATCCTCATGACTTCTACTAACTACTTCAATGAACTAAACAACATTTATAGAAAAGCTAGAGATAACGGATACAAACAACGTGGCATGGACAAACTTGTCGCACCGTAGAAACGAAAACAGGAACCCCAACTGAATGAAATGCACAAGAACGACCAACAGAGGAATTCGTTAACATACGTCGGTAAAGAGACATACAAACTATCACACTTCCTCAGGAAATACAAACTGCATTCAAAACTAACAACAACATGGGAACAAACTGAAACTAAAACTGAATGACCATCAATATACGAGATCAGCGGCATACATGAACTGACAAGCAAGGGCTGCGAAATGGTATAGTACATAGGAAGGACAACACGAAAACTAACGACAAGATACAAAGAGCAATTTTTCTTACACAACAAGGCTGACCCCAATGATGCGACCCACTTATAAAACAACGCACATGAGCCTGACGCTATTAAAAACGCTATGACATTGCAACACAAACAAAACAAAGGACCAAGACTTGACATCCTAGAAAGGCTTGAAATATATAAACATAGAAAAACAGACGATAACATTATCAACGAACAACTTATTACCAATTCTGACGCAATTTTCTCAGTACTAGACCACACTCTCCGACAAAAACGGGATGAAAAAGAACAAACGAACATCCAACAATCCAACCACAAAAACTTTATATCTCTCTACCTGACCTAATTTAGCACTTACCTGGTTAACCCATCTTACAGCTATATAAAATTATTTCCTTCCACACACTCTTTAGACACTGATGATGACTCAAAGGAGCTGAAACGCCTCTGCTTACACAACAAAGCAACGCCCGACGGCTTTCAAAGAAAAAAAGTGATAGGCTTTCTCCCTTAGAAAAAGACTGTGTCAATAGCATATTTGGAAGCGTCGGTATTAGCTCAAACCCCGTTTGGAAATTTGAGTGTACGTATATTATATCATTGGAGATAAGTGGATTCTTTAGTGTGTTGAACGCTCGGAGGGCTTTGCAGTTCAAATGGAGGATTTTGCTTTTTGAAATGTCAGGGATTTCGCGATCTTTGCCTGATATTGAATAAAATGCCAATACCAATACCTTGACATTCCTAAAAATGATCGAAAAGTCTTGAGAGTTTTCAAGGGTTAAAGATTTGCGAATACCTCTACTTTCTTGACATTCCTAAAAATGATCGAAAAGTCTTGAGAGTTTTCAAGGGTTAAAGATTTGCGAATACCTCTACTTTCTTGCGGTTAGCCTTGATATACACTGACGATGAAAAGCTAATGACGTATCCGAGGAACTCAACTTCGCTGCGCTGGAATCCGCAATTATTAAGCTGTATTTTTAGATTTGTCGCTTGCAAGGTTTTGAAGGTTTATTAAGGTTTTGAAGTGTTCTGTTTGTCTTTACCGAAGGTAATGTTATCGTCGATGGAAGCGTGACAACATTCTTCTATATGTATAGCCTACAATGCTTGCTGGAAAATTGTGGGTGCATTTTTAAGCCCCAATAGCAAGCGCGTGAATTGAAATTTATCATTATTGATGTCGAATTTCCTTAAAGGAATCTGATAGAAACCACTTTTCATATCAACTAATGAGAAGACCTTGTTTCTTCCGAGATTGCCTAGGGCCTTATTTATTTCAGGTATCGGATATCTGCCTGGAATAGCCACTAAGTTTAATTTGCATTAACCTAGCACCAAGCGGTATTTTTTCTCTCCCGGGGTGTTCGCTTTTTTTTGGGAACGACCCAAACAGGGCCGTTATATGATGATTTTGATGGCTATAGTATTTATGTGCTTCTCCCCTTCATTTTTCAAACTTATATGATACGAATATAGCTTTGACTAGACGGAGTCCTTTGTGGTGGTTCTTATTTTGCCTTTCACGTTAGTCACAAAAGTTAGTCTTTCGTCGGGCTCAAAACATAAATTACCATAGCGTCGAATAATGTCTTTAAGTTTGTTGCACTAGTCATGAATTAAATGGCTACTTCTCATTTCAATACTATTTACTGTTTCGGATAAATGTTTTTTTTTTAAAAATTGCGGATAAAGAAAAGGATTTAAAGTGCCTGGGCAAGGCGGAGTTGAGAATAAACTCCGCCTTGCCCAGGCGCTTTAATTCCTTTCCTTTATCCATAATTTTCAAAAAAAAAATTTCCTCCAAATTTCTCCAAAGTTCCTCCAAAATTCTGCATATCCTTGCTTGTTGGTTGCAAGATGTGACTGCAAGTGCCGGAAGTCTCCAGTCACATGGAGATGGATGAGGGTGGAAGTTCCACGGACAATGGGGATGAGGTGGAGGCTATCGTAAAGCCGGAAGCCAGAAAGAGGCCAGTAGGGTCTTCAACGCAGGAGCCTACTTCAAAGGTATCGAAAACCCTTAAAGTAAGTAAAAAACATGGCAGAAATAGCTTCCGCTAGTTTCTCGGGGCTCATATCCAAGCCGGGTGGAAGGTCGGGCCTTGAGGGAAACAAAGTGTCAGGATGAGAATAGGTCTTGATCATTAAATATGCACAAAGATATGAAATAATAGAAAAGAAAAGAAAGTAATTCGGTCTTCCCGATAATATAAATGTCGATTAAGGTTAATGATTATACAAGAATAATCTTTGAAATACTCAAACGATATAACAACACGGTACGTCTTCGGCAGTTAGTTGGTCACTGCCGTGCCTCTCACTAGTCATCGTGTAGTTGAGTGTGTGTGTGAGACCGGGCTTAGCCTGATAGCTCGACTAATCCTGCGTCGTGATCGTCCTCGATTACGTAAGCATCTTCGTCATGAGTATTTTCAACTTCGGGAGGAGTGGCACACCAGGGTCGAATCTTTTCGGACGTAAAGACAGAGCAGAAAGGTTGGGTGGCTATTTGTAAACCTTTGATGTCTTCGATTTCATAGCGATCATTATCCAGGACTCGAGAAATGGTATAGGGTCCTTTAAACTTTGGCTCCAGTTTACGGCTTTGTCCGTTAGATGGAAAATCATTTTTGATGAGCACCAAGCCGTTAACTACGTACTTCTTCGGTAGTGCATGTTTGCGATCGAATCGACTCTTTCATTGTAGACGTTCTTTAGCAATGTTCGCCAAGGCTAGATTGCGTTTGGTTCGAATATCAATTTCATTGTTTTTGGTTGTCGATATAACGGCATCTTGCAGAAACGAGATAAGTGGGTTGCTTGTTACATCTCTTAATTTAAAATCAAAGATGATTTCGTTCGGGCTAAAACCCGTGGTAGAGTTTTTTTTTGTGAGTTTACAGCCCACTGAAGTGATGGTAAGACTTCGTCCCGATTATTCTGATTTTCAGCGGTGGTAGCCAAATACGATAGAGTAGTCTGATTTGCCCGCTCCACCTGACCGTTAGTTTGCGGAGTTTGGACCGCAACCGTACTATGTTTAATATTATGCAAATTGCAAAACGAAGCGAATTTCCGGGAGGTAAATGCGATACCTCGATCGGTTACTATAATCTGCGGTAAACCAAAGTAACTTGTAAATTCCCCTTACGCATTTAAGACTGGCCGTGTCGAGGTATTACGCACGGCTTTCACCACTATATATTTAGTAAAGGCGTCGGATATTGCCAGAATGTAAACGTTCCCCTTTTTACTACATTTGAAAGGGCCTAAATGGTCAATAAGCGGTTGTCGAATGGTATAGGCAGCATTTCATCACAATATAAATGTCCTTCTGGTTTTTCCGAATGTGACTTATAATAAGAACAGTTCACACACGCAGCGATATAGTCTTTCACAAACTTTCGCATTTTCGGAAACCAAAAATATTGTTTGAGGCGTTCTTTAGTCTTGTCGACACTGAAATGACCACAATTGTTGTGATAGTTCTGCACAACGCGAAGTCTAATCGATTTAGGCACTACTAATTTGAGTCCGCGATCAGTTCTCCGGAACAATCTGTGTTGGTTAAAATCGAAATCGTTTTTTATTTGTTTCATTCGCATGTCTTTTTCTTCATTCTTAAGAACGGCTACAATGTGTCGAAGTTGATTATCCTTCAGCTGCATTGTATATATACAGTCGTCATTACCAGCTGAAATGGCGAAAACTAACCCAGCGACTGTCGGTTCAAGGGGTGCTAAATCAGGAACACGACTGAGAGCGTCGACATAAGCGAGTCGTTTTCCCGGTCGGTGTACAGTTTCGAGATTGTATTCCATTAATTGCAGCATCCACCTGGCAATTTTTGGTTTTAATTCGATTTTCGTTTTCACCTGAGCAACGGTGGAACAATCCGTTACAACTCGGACTCACTTTCCCAAAATATAAATATTCGTTGCAAATCTTGACCGAAATTTCGTCAGGACATGCTCGAATTTAAGACGTTCATCGTTGGTTAATGATGTGCCCACGTTCAGATTGTTCTCGTTCTCAATTCAACATTTTTCTCCACGAATCACAAAGCAATTCCCTCGGCGGCACAGAACATCACGTCCCAATAAAATGTCGGGTCCCAGGTGGCGATCGGAAATCACAAGAGCGTCAACTTCGTACAATTTGCCATCGATTTCGATGTCGATATTAATTTTATTTTTGCATCGGTAGTTACCTCCGGCGAATCCATTTATCGATACCTCACAAGAGTCAACACTTCCAATTTTCAGTGCGAACGACTCCGTAATCAATGTTCGGTTGCTACCAAGGTCTAAAAATGAAGAAACTTCGTATCGATTAATTTTGACGACTTTAATTATTTCGGGTGGTTCACACTCGGTGGCCTTAGTTTGGATTTCAAACGTTTCCGTATTTAGCAGCGGTTGTTTATTTGATCGTTCCGGACATTCACTCGTTTTACATTTGGTGCGGGGGCAAACGATGCATCGCTTCCGACGTTGTGGAAGCGAACAACGGATGGAAATGTGTCCAGGGTTGAAACAATTAACACAAAGCGGTTTTCCGTTTTTTTCGTATTTGCGAAACGAGAATCAGTATTTTGTGCCTTTCTCGAGATGACATGTTCCGATTCACTTTAATTAGTGTACTGTCGGATTGCCGCCAACAGCTCATGACAATCCACATACGGTTGAGTAGATGCAGTCCGTGAGAAATCCGTATCAACGCAACCACGAATAAAATATTTAATAATCGCCTGATCGGGTAACTGACCCTTTCTATCCAACGATAATATTTTATAGTAGTAGTGTTCAAGTGTTTCAAACAAACCCCGTTTAGTTCCCGTGATTTCGATGTGTATATCAGTGACATTAGTTGCTGCCGGAAAATCCGTCAAAAATTTCGACATGAATTCGGGCCACGAATTAAAAATAGGTGAACTGTCTATCAACGTTTTCGCGGCCCTTTTAATTTAGAGTACATCGCCTACAATACAAGCTTTTCGCTCCAACCATACACGTTTTGAAGCTGCGATACGCGATGAACGAATTGTTCCAATTCCAATGACCACTCCGCGAAAGGGTTAAAGTCCGGCAACACTTCAATCACGTCTCGAACACGAGCGATATAAAGGGTGATTCATAACAAGTGTACACATTTTTGTCGAAAAAAAACATATTTGTTGTGAGGATTGAGCTGCAATGTTTATTTATTATGAAAATTTACTCCCTTATAATTAAATATGAAACATTACTTTGGGCATATGTGCACCTCGTGCTGCTTTACAGACTATCAAACGATAATTGTAATTTTCGATGACATTAGGCGTATGTCGGCTCGAATATTGTTTTTTAATGCTGGAGAGCATCAGCGTTAACACGGCTCTTCAGAAATCCCCAAAGCAAGAAGTCACAAGGAGTCAAATCACACGATCTCGCCGGCCAATTTATGGGTCCATTTCGTGAAATTATTCGAATTCACGTAGAGCGCGAAATGTTTGCACTGGCGAGCCCATAAAATACACCGTGGCTAGTATTACCAAGGCGGCAAAATGGAGTAGTTATTGTCAACAAGCAAACACGATGGCGAATCAAGCGAACACGACAGCGGAGCAAGCGAACACGATGGCAGAGCAATCAAAGACCAAAGCCGCCCGCAAGGAAATGCCTTCGGACATGATGGATGCGGACGTTACAACAGCAAAGAATTCAAGTTTCAACGAAGATATTAACCTCATTAACTGTAAGGTAAATGAATTTATAGTAGCAAAGGGTAAATTAGTTACCAAACGTAAAACCCCGGTTCCTATACCAATCCCACCCACGCCTAATACTAACCCTTTCAGCGCACTGGCGAACGATAATAATAACTCAAACGCGGCTAACAGTCGAGTAAAGAAGGTATGGTGCCCACCAATATTCATTGAAAACTTAAAAGCAACGGTACTTAAAGGTATCATGGACAGATACACCCTTAGAGATGGTACCCGTGTAGAGTACCGAATCACTAAATTGTCGAACTCCCGACTTAAAGTCATAGTGGACAGACTCGAGGCGCACGACTACATTATGAACCTGCTTAAAAATACGGAAGCAGTGGGATATTCATTCACTCCCAAAGAAAAGAAGAAATGTGTCGTTATTCTAAGGGGTATTAGTTCTGAATTTGGAGTGGAGGCTGTTCGAGAGGACATAGCCAGACAAATCCCGAATTTAGGCCTCCAGACTGTCAGTCCACTTACAACTGCATGGTCGAGAGCGAATAAAATCGACCTAGATTTATTTAGAATAACAGTGGGATCGCAAGCTGATAAGAACGAGATGATAAAGCTGCGCTACATTTTGAACCAGAGAGCCGTATGGGAACGTCCCAAAAGGAGTGATCTGGTGCAATGCTATCGGTGTCAACGATTTGGGCACGTATCCACTAATTGTGGATTCCACATGAGATGTGTTGCATGTGGGGAGGAGCATAATTCCGAAAGCTGCCCCAGAAAAAATATGGACAAGCCGGAAACCGCGCCATTCTGCACCATGTGCAAGACCCATGGGCATCCAGCCA
Source organism: Odontomyia ornata (assembly GCA_963969285.1). Classification (NCBI taxonomy): domain Eukaryota; kingdom Metazoa; phylum Arthropoda; class Insecta; order Diptera; family Stratiomyidae; genus Odontomyia; species Odontomyia ornata. Next base: position 458,425,270 of record OZ017739.1, read on the forward strand.
ATTTTTCCGGCTGTCCCGAACGGAAAAGATTGTTAGACAGGGCAATCGAAAATAAAGCCAAACGGATGGCACCTCAGAAAAGATTCTCACCGCTCCCCAGCTACCCAAATACTACACCAACCCCTACAACCCCACACCACTTTGCCCCACCCTCCAACGGGACCTCATATTCAGAGGTTCTAAGGAGTGGAACTCCGACCCATAATTTTATTTCACCAACTCCTAATCCCGTCGAACGCTTACAACAAATAACCGTGGAGTGGCTGGGAGTCTCTCCCAGTGAACTCCTGTCCAAGGTCAGGGCTTTCCTCCCATACTTTGACACCACTCCTGACCAAGAGAAGCCAATGGCGCTCCTCAATTTCTATTTCAACCTTTATGGTTGCAAATAGACTAACCATTATATCCCTTTATATAAACTACCTAATCTCACATGATAAGAGGCTTTACATTGCTGATTTGGTCAAATCCTCCCAACCCGACATCCTTCTTCTGAACGAAACAGTTCTTAACCATCACCACAAAGTCCGCTTGGAGAACTACCATGTGCTTCGAAATGACAGTGGCAGAGGTACCGCGATACTGTTTCGGGATGATTTAGATATCCATCAAATCCCTTTTGAACAAAATAATTCCTCATGTACGTTAGCAATGCTCAACACCAGGCGACCCAATGGAAACCCAGCCAAAATCCTTATTGGCTCCTTATACCTCCCGTGCAATCTAGGTCCCCAGATCCCATTTACACTTAACCAAATCCTCGCAACAGCCTCATCCCACGACTCATTTATTCTAGGAGGAGACCTTAATGCCAGACACCAACACTGGGGGGACTCCACAAGAAATACCAACGGGAACTATCTATTTGAATGGCTCCATGCGGACGCCCTCCTCTCAGCATCCATAGCAAATGCTGGGGTCCCAACATTTCCCAGAGGGAACTCATTTTTAGACAACTTCATAATATCCTCTGACCTCAACGATCCCACAATTCCCTTCACTTGCTCCACATTTACCTCATTATCGGACCATCATGGCCTCCATCTCAATATAACCCTTAGATCACACATACCTGTTCCTACTTGTCCACCTCACTATAGACCGTTTAATTCCATAGACTGGCCAAACTTCAGAAAAGACCTCAAAGACCTCCTTCCGAACCTCCCACCGGAAAATATCATTCTCTCGAACGCAGAAATAGACTCGCATATATCTGCACTAACATCTGCCATTATAGAGTGTCTAGACCAGCATGCCCCTTTCCAGAAACCACGCAGCCCGCTTTATAGATGTCTAACTCAGGAGACTCTTCAATTAATAAAAACTCGGAAGCATATGCTCCAACGGCTTAAGCGTATTTACCATCGAAGCTTTAACCGGTACAATGAGGAGTATTTGGAACTTAAAACGCAAATAACGAGCATTTCCCGTGAAATCCAAAAACGCATCAGATCAGAAGTCAACAACTTCTATAAAAGCAGACTGATATCACTGCAACCATCTTCAGATGTTTTTAAAACGATAAATCAATTCACGGGCCGTAAAAGTTCCAAATTCAACATTGAAAAAGACCCTATAAAGCGAGGGAACAAAGTCTTCACTGCACAATCTGAAAAGACCGTTGCATGTGAAGAATACTTCAAACAACTATATTGTCGCCGTGAGTCATCCAACATAGCTTTGAACAACAACGTTAAAGCAGAGGTTCTACTAACGACGGAAGGGTACGAGGGATCTTATTTAACTATATTCTCTAGTTATAATAAAGCATCCTCTCCACAACATCCAATCTTCGCCGGATTTTTCACCTCGAAAACGGAAGTAGAAGACCTCCTAAATGCTTTAAATAGCAAGCTATCTCACGACCTTGATGGTATCCCGAGCAGAATACTCAAGAAGTGCAGAAAGACCATCTCCTCCTTCTTGACGATATTATACAATAATTGTATTAATAATGGATACTTTCCAAAACCTTGGAAAGTTAGCAAACTAATACCAATACCAAAACCAGGCTGCGAAGGTAGCATCAATAATTTCTGGCCAATTTCCCTTTTGCCTAACATGGGTAAACCCCTAGAAAAAGTTATTCTGCGAAACTTGAACGAATTTACTAATCCCCTGATCCCCGATTTTCAGTTTGGGTTTGAACGTGAACGATCCACGGAGCATGCAATAATGCTATTGCACAATAGAGTCACCCGCAATCTTCGGCGGAAAGAGTGCACAGTGGCCTGTGCTCTAGACCTGAAAAAAGCGTTCGACTCAGTTTGGATTAACGGGCTTAAATACAAATTGAAAATGGCATCCTGTCCGGTTGCAATCCTCAGAATCCTATACAGCTTCCTTTCGAATAGAACATCCCAAATTAAACTGGGGAACCTCATTTCAAATCCTATCCCTATCAACTCGGGAGTCCCACAAGGCTCTATCCTCGGTCCCGCCCTGTTCAACTTTTTCCTTCATGGTATCCCACGTCCAAACTGCTCGACTATCAATATAGCAATGTATGCAGACGATATCCTCCTTACGGTCACCCATAGCCTCCCAGAGATGGCCCAAATAAAGCTGCAGCGCTCTGTCCTCAACATCTTTCAATATCTCAAGTACTGGGGGATCGAAATAAATGCCAGCAAATCGGAACTGATCTGCTTCAGAAATGCCAGCGGGAGAGGGCACCGTCTTGCCGTGTCTCAAAGTAGGAATGTGCAAGCACATATTGCTGGTGAAATCATCCCTCTCAAGGAAAATATCAAATACCTTGGAGTCCATTTTAACAATCGACTTAAGGTGAATAGACACGCAAGGAAAATTCTCGATAAAGCGAAAGCAGCGTCCGCAATTATTTCGTCTCTCCTTTCTTCGAAATCAGTCTGCCCAAAAGTTAAGGTGTTAATGTACAAAACTCTTATTAGGCCGATCATTACCTACGCGTTTCCAGCATGGCTAACAATCTCGCCTACTGCGGCCGAAGAAATCCAAATCTTCGAGAGGAAGATCCTTCGGAAATGCCTATCCAAATACAGACGGCCTAATAAGAAGTACTACAGGAATTCTATCCTTTACGAAGATACGGAGATAGAACCGATTCTCCATTACATGTTGGCAATGTCTAAAAAACGCCTAGAGAAGTGGCGGGAGCACCCCCTTCAATGTATTCGCGCACTTTTCGAGCCTACCACCGCAAATAATAATCCCTACTACCTATGTCCCGTTAAAATCCTTGACCAATACCACCACGATCCCATTGATTCCGTAACTACCAATAAACCGGCGTTTTACGTTTCATCTGAACCGAACACATACCGTGGTTAAACAAAATACTTGCAAATTTAGTTAGAACATAAGTGTAATAAAATAAAACCACAAGATAAATATACATAAATGTAAATAAATTCGAGTGCTGTACTATGCAGCTTATAGTTTTAGGTTAGATGTAGGAATTGATTTAAGTTATATTAGGGTTAGATTTAGATTAAGTTTTAACGTATTTATTTGTCAAACTACTCATGTCGTAAGCCATATGAGCAAATGGCAAAGTCTATATATCTTAAAAACACTGATGTAAAATAAGTATACATATTTTCTAACCGTCAAAGTTTATTTGACATCCATATACTGTCAAATGTCACATAGTCATTAAGCATACTCTGTAATGTCAAGTTATAAAAAGACTCAATAAAGTTTACTTACTTTTGCACTGGCGACTCATTATTTTCGTAAAAAGTTTTAACAATAATAAAACGTTTGGCTGATGCGTATGACGCCATGGTTAGAATTGTAAAAGACCAAAGTATCATAATCTGTCAATATATGGACCTGAAATTGGTGATAAATAAGAGTTAAAGCCCACTCACATGTGTACACTTGTTATGAATCACCCTTTATGTTCCTGTATTCGGCGGACTCGAATATTGAAATGATGGCGGTGGTATTTGAGAATAATGAAAACTGACAGGAGCAGCGGTATATTTCACTAGTGTAGAGGCCGGGATCGTGGTATTTGAAATCGGTGATGTCACAGTCGGAGCCGTTGTATACTTGTACATAGACGGCCGAGTTGTGAGCGGCGGCGGTAAAATATACGTACACGGTGTACATGCAATGGCAAACCCACCACTCGCATATGGCTGGCTGTGAGATGGACAGATAATCAGAGTAGAAGTGCTATGTGGTACATGCAGAGCTTCGTGTGCGTTTTCTACTGTCGAGTTTTGTGCCAACAGCTGTCGTACTGTTTGCTCCAACTCCCAAACTCTCTCGATAAGCGTATCGTCCGTCTCACTTATACTCAGTTTGAATTTCGTGTTATCGACAAGGCGTTGAACAAGATCAGACTTGTTTTCCGACGACGCCAATCCATACATGCGGCACTTTTTACGTAATTACTTCACGGTTAAATCGTGAAAATTTTCCATATCAGACATTATATGCGCCAAAATGATCCCACTTCTGAAATGTCAGGATAAGAGTAGGTCTTGATCATCAAATATGCACGAAGATATGAGATAATAGAAAAGAAAAGAAAGTAATTCGGTCTTCCCGAGAGTATAAATGTTTATTAAGGTTAATGATTATACAAGAATAATCTTTGAAATACTCAAACGATATAGTGACACGGTACGTCTTCGGTGGTCGGCGGTTAGTTGGTCACTGCAGTGCCTCTCACTAGTTATCGTGTAGTTGAGTGTGTGTGTGTGAGACCGGGCTTAGCCTGACAAAAGAGGAATCAAAGCCCCAGCAGCCAAGCGTGGCTACTACCAAAAAAGAGAGGGTTCCCCCTATAGTGTGCTATAGGCTTGACCTTAAGCCTTTCAGGGATAGCGTCAAGAGGACATGCGCACGAAACTCTGAAAAGGAGCCAGCGTTCAACGTGATGGTGAACAGCACCTCGCGAACTTTGCTCCACCTTAAAATGGCTGAGGATCATACCAAGCCTTTTAATTTTCTGAAATGTGCAAAGATGGCTTGCTACACCTACACCCTGACAGGAGAGAGAAAATTGACTCTTCTTTTCAAAGGCGTGCACAGCTAATACGACGAGAATAATGTCGTGGCTGAAGAAACATCTCGGAGGCGATATCCTTTCAGCAAAAAGGTCCTCCACTATAACCTCTAAGAGGGAAAAAAGACATTTTCATCCTTCTTACTCCAGTTCAAACCGGACTTTGAAGTGAGGAAAGCAACTGACATAAAGTTCCTATTGTACCAGAAGATACAATGGGAGCGTCTGCAGAAAAATTGGATTTCCCAGTGCATTAACTGCCAAAGATTTGGGCACGTCGCTTCTAAATGCGAACTTGAGGTTAGATGCGTAAAATGAGACAAGCAGCATAAGTCCATTGAATGTCCAATCTCGAAGGACGAGAAAAAAGACGAGATCTTCTGTGTCAACTGTAATCCTAAGGGGCATCCTGCGATTTTCAGAGGTTGTCCTAAAGCAAAAGAAGTTGAAGAGAGGAGGAAAAATCTTCAAAAGAAAAAGGAGGAAAGGAGGGATTTCATCACCGCCTCTATTAAGAATACTGTACGTGAAGAGGTCTCGTACTCTAGCCTTTTGCAAGGTGCAAAGAAGCAGGCTGCATTGTAGCCTATACGGCAACAACAGCAGCAGCCAATGAAGCAACTCCTACAGTCACAGAATGACCGGAATACGGTTTTGAGCACTGGCTGCCAACAATTTTTCGGGTGAGACTTGTTCACACTAATTCAAAGGGTGGACTGTTTTATTCCCCAATATAGAAAAAACTCACTAAACCTAGTGAGAAAAAAGCTGCGTACTTAGGATTCGCCTTCAGAGTATTTCGTCATGATCAGTTTCATTAAACTCTCCATCCTCAACATATGTTCACTAGCTCCACGCTATGAAAAAAATTTCATTCAAGAATACTTGAATACCCAAGTGCCAGACTTCTTGATTTTGTCGTAAACAAGACTCAAAGGAAGACACATAGTGTATCTGGGAAAATACAAGATCATCAGGCGTGATGATCCAGAGGGAAATCTTGGGGTTGCTATGGCTCACAAAGATCACCTGTAAGTCCAAAGGCACTGCCATCCAAGTCTGGAATGTATTGAAGCACAAATATAAGCTCCATGCTGGGAGAGTGCACCTTTACGTTCGTAGGGATCTATGTTCAACATGGATATTTGGTGAGGGAACTCATTGACGACTTGAAAACAGTGCTTCCTCTGCGCAAAAATTCGATTTCTATGCCATGGGAGGTGATTTCTATGCGAAACATCCTTCATGGAAATATATTGCATCTAATAGCTATCGAACAGCTATCTCTAACTGGGTTCAATCAAATTTTGATCTCAAACTGATTGCCCCGAAAGAGCCTACCTTCCGCCAAAGTTGGTCTATTATTGACTTCTTCATTGTGTCTGCCAATCTGATAAATCTCTCCCACAGTTGGAGGAATTTTGAGTGTGGTTTTCTTGACGCCGAACCTAACCATCTTTTGGTCAAGGTGACCTTAAGAGTGAAAAAGGGTTTAAAATTTGAGGTTGCAGACTTTCAATTTATCATTCCATACAAGCGAATCGATTGGGCAGCAGTCTGTGCTGACTTTGACGGAAAATTGAACCCTGGATACGGTCATCTCAAAGCTCTCCATTAAGGAATCCTCGACGAATTATTTTTATCGAGGTTTACCAGAAGAGCTTCATCCTAGACGTAGTCGGCTTAGAAACGTACTCGCACGAATCTACCACCGCAATTTAAATATGGTCAACTGAGAGTATGAACGTATTCAGCTAGTGATTGCGTCTCTAAACCAAATTATCTCGAGGAAAACCACAGCTTTTGCTAACGAGCTATTTCAACAAGCTCTGGAAAGTATCAAACCAGGTCTTTGTATGTTTTTCCACATCAACAGGATAACTGGCAGAAAAAGGCTGCCCGGGGTCCTCACTTATGATGGGTCCATACTCATGGATGACAAAGCTATCACTGACTCTATCGCAAAACATTTTGCGAAAGTTCTTCAAGAAAGCAAGTGAGGACTCTTCTATTACTTCGTTAGTGAGCAACACCATAACCAATTTCGGCACGGACCATTAGCAATCGTGCTTGACCAGGTTCTCTGATTCAAATTTCTCTGACGCACCTACTGGCCATTGTCTGTTTGTTGGTCCTGCGAGACTCACTTTGTTGGCACTTCAACAAAATTCCCAAAAATCAGCAAGGGCTGATAGAATTTCCAATTATATGCTTAAAAGGCTTCTCCATGTTTTCTTTGTTCTCCTCGCGATCATTCTGAATAATTGTATTAACATTTGTTACTTCCCTCAGCAGTGGGAATGCGCAAAAATATTTGCTATACCTAAGAAGTCGAGAAGTACTGACGTAGGCGAAACTCCTCCGATTTCGCTGCTCTCAAATATTGTTAAGCTGCTTGAAAGGATAATACTTGAAGGCATCATACAATTCTCTGCGGGGGCAAGAGTTGTGCCGGAAAGTCAATTTGGCTTCAAAAACACCCACTCCACGATGGATGCTATGGCCGTGTTTCAAGCCAATATAACGAGAAGTTGGCGCAACAATAAGCTCTTTCGATGTGGAGAAAGCCTTTGACTCTGTATTTATCAATGGGCTTCTCCAAAAAATAAAAAATTTTAGCTTTCTGGCCCATATCGCAAAAATTATAGGCAGCTTTATGAGGGGATGAACTGCCTTTGCGGTGGCTTGTGGAGCTAGGTCAGACCTATTTTGTGTTAAGGGGGGAGGATCCCACATGGGTCTTTATCTTGTCAACATATTCACTTCTGACGTCCCGGGTGAAAGAGTTGAATATAAACCCGGAATTAAGGTGAACCTCTTCGCTGACTACTTAATAGTGTGGTCATCTGAGCACAAGTTGCGCTTTGCTAAGCCAGGCTTCTAAAATACTTGGAATCTCTGACTGCATATTACCGGAAACGCAGAATCAAGGTAAATACAAAGAAAAGTGAACTTACCCCCCCCACAAAAACTTTGGTCGTCGTGCAAGAGGCATCTTTGACTCCAGGATTAAGTTGAATGGGCAGATGGTCCGCTGCTCTAGGCAAACGAAGTACTTGTGGGTGGTTTTCGAAAGGAAGGCTACCTTCAGTGCTCACGTTACAATATTTTGAAAAAAGTGGCTTGTGCGAACCATCTTCTTATACCTCTTTTCAGGAAACAGCGAGCAAGCGAGTTAAGGTTGTAGCATATAAATCCTTGATGTGTCCGATCATCACATATGCGGTGACGATATGGAATAGAGCTTCGAAAACAAAATGAGGCAAGATAGGATTAGTGGAGGGAAAAATCCTTTTGGCTTATACAGACGGGAGGGCGTATGGTCTTACCCCAATGAGGCGCTGTACCAGGAGGCAGCAATGGAGCCAATCAAATCGTATGCGGAACAGCTGGTGGAATCGGGAATCAGGAGATCCAAGAAACACAAGGCGGGAGTAGTCAGAAGACCGCCGGATAACCACTTAATGGATGTAGCGAATGAGTAGTTTTAAGGTAGTCTTAAGAAAATAATGTACTTAATTTGAAGATACTCAATTTTTAAAACTGTAGTTGTTATAGCAAATGAATTTTACACCAAACTCCTTTTTATAATCTGTTAATGCTTGATAATATTGTGGAATAAAGTTTTGTTGTATCGAAAATAATTGATATCTTAAACTAAGTAAAGTAAATTATTACTGGACTCCGGGAAAAGCCGAAAGCACAACCCTTATGAATATTGTTAGGCTAAGTTATTTATGAATTCAATATATGTAAAAATTAGAAAAATCACCAAATAAAAATGAATCAACCAGTCAAAACCTTTCCAGCTGTCTCATTTTTGTTGTTGTTGCAATGAAGTAAGCGCCGATGCCTTCAGTGTCATTAAAGTATGTTCTTGATCTTTCTAATGATGATTCATTGTTTACCATATAGCTTGTTATTTGTTGATGATGCAATAGTTTATAATGTTAACAAGTCATAACAACAGTAATTTCCGAGTTTATATGATCATGTAAAAATATATTTTTTTGAAATGGTACGCACAATCAAATGCTGTCCTGAAGTTCTTATGACAGAAAACACAAGTGGTTACGAGTGTAATCTATCTCCAATATTCATTGGAAGTAAGCTTATCCCATTTCTCCAATGCTTGAAGCTATGGGCTTTCTCCAAACTGTTGCCTTCATCACACGTTTCCTCAAAAGCCAATTGAGAAGCGCTAAACATGGGAAAATACACACACTCCAATTATAAATATTATCAGAATGAAAAAAAAACCTGATAAGTAATATCATTCCAAAAACCAAACTTTCCGACTCATTGCCACCGTTTCGAGAAATATTTCACAGCTAATGTAATACTATTTGATTTGAGCGATCAACATTAACAATGTTCAAATGCATGTGTTTTGTTTTTAATCGACTTACGATGGGCTTGATATTGACATGACAGGACCACCAAGAAAATCGGTAATTCGATCCAAATAAGTGATCTTGGCGGTTTTACCTTGGACTTATATGCACTCTGCTCTTGTCTGCCAATACCACGATCAGGATATCGTGCGAGATTACGTTTTTTTCGGCACAAATATCCTTTGACAATTAATATCGATAACGTTTGCGTAAAAATCAGTGTGCACTTTGGTCGCATACACAAATAACACAAAAAGCGGGCGAGGAGGCATCATGTGAAATTTGATAAACGATCGCATGGAAACGTATTAATAACTATCATCGTTCCATTAAGAGAAGAAGCCGTACACGGTTCGATTGGTTACGGCGAAATCTAACTCAATGGCAACTTTTTGTGCAAGATTTTGTACACGTTAAAACCACTAAACGATATTTGATATATTCAATAAGATTACACAAAGTTTTTTGTGTTTGGAAAATATTGAACTCAATCGTGCGGATTATTAAACGTAATTCATGAGTTTTTCAAATTCCCGCCAAATCTTCAAAAGCACTTGCAAGAAAGTGGACAAAGGGGTGAATTCTGGTTTCTTTGTGCGGATAATGCAGGAAGCCGAAATAATGTAACCAGTAAATACAGATTTGGAGTAGAGATTTATCGATGTGTGTGATCTCACGCAGAAGAACGAATGTTAATATGGATTAATGAGAACCACCAAAGTTGTGTTACTGAGTAACACATTGAGGTCTATCAAGTAATAGACCTCTACGTTGAACGTTTTTCCGTAATTTGAAGTCTCTTTGCATTCTACCCAAGGTAGCAGCAGACAATGCTCTTCCATCTTTCCCGTGAAGGAATTAAATGAAGAATTGTGTTTCTTTGAGTGATATCTTCCCTTAATTAAGTTAGCGTGTGCAGTGACACTGTTTCCCATTTGATCTTTCCACAACAACATTTTCGCTAATGTTAATTTTTTCTTTTTGGTCAAATGAGATTTTTTCTTTTTGGTCAAATTATCCGCCAACTATAGTGGCATTACAAATACCACTGAGTAATAAGAAAGCCTGTACGGGTGCATGTTTCCTTAAGCCTGGATTGCATGTTTAAAACGCGATTTGCCAGCGTTTCCTCAATGGACGTGCTTTCTTTTGAATGAATATAAATGTCGGCGAGAGCTCTCTGCAAGCAGCACATTAAGAGGAAATCACAAGCATCAATGCAGGCAACAAAGATGTCTTAACATGAATTCCAAATTTTATAACGTGGAAAATGTGTGAAAATTTTCACCGATTAATAACATAATTGCCGCTGGATGGAATGAGCAACTGCTGTTTGGAGTCATGAGTTGGATTTCCCACGCTGCAATTTAGCCTACTTCTCTATTGTTTAAGTGAACCGTTTTACAAATTATAAAGCGAAATGTAGTGATCCTCGACTAGCGGTTTTGAAAGTGTTTTAATGATTATCTCCTACATTTCGCGAATTTGAAATTGGTAGGGGAGAATGAAGTCCATTGGCATATATGCAATAATTCTTTTCGTCACGAGTTATCGTTCCGATAGTGATTCAAACAGAATTTTAGCCATTAAGTATTCTAAATTATCCAAGACTATGTTATTCCTCGATCATCGTCGTTTTATTGCAATGCAAGTTTAAACTCACAATTGGACACCTGTGATCAGAAAAATCTGGGAAAAATCATAGAGGCACGCATCTAAATGTGATTGAATAGAAATACGGTTTTCGGTTGCATTAGCGAAAAGAATAAAGTTTGTTTTCAACATTAACAGGCACTCGCATTATGTATTTTCTAATCCTAACCTTCTTGACAGTAGCATTTATAAATTTCACATTTTTCATAATAAAATTGTATAGGCACACTTGAACTAAATGAAATTTAATATTTGAGTTATCCTGTAGAATATCCTTCAATTTGGCAAGTTTCCCAAAAGTCAAATCATAATTACGGAAGTGATATCCATTTGAATTTTTTCGGATTACGACAACAGCACCTACTACATGGGCTTTGTATCGATCTAGACACTCCAGTTTTGATTGGATCTTGTCAAAATTTTCAGAAAAGAGAAATAACATAACGATAATAAACGCTTTATTACAACAAAATGACGGCTGGTTGAAATGAAGTAGCAGCGAGTATTCTTTGAAAACAATTATTTAATCGTTTATTGGTCCGTACATATCATTCATTGAGTACAAAACCCTTCAAACAGGAGCGTAGGTTTGTCTTTCTAACTTGTTTTGTTCTAATTATGATTACAAACACTAGTAACTGGCCTAGTATAGAGACACTCAGAAAAGAGTGGATATGATTATCATATCATCGTCACATTGGCAATAAGTTGGGTAGGCAAGAGGGTGCACCTACTACAAGACCATTTTTATGGTTGAAAAAATTGAAAATAAATCTGATGACCTCAACTGACGGCTGCTTCTAGTGCTTTCAAATGAAATTTTCCAGCTAAATCCAAATAAGGTAGGCCATTCATCAATTCAGTGTGGTCATGATTTTGTTCTTTTTTTTCGTACAATATTTGCTGAGTTCCTGGTCAATTAGACATATAATAGCTAAAAACAAGTTGGGTAAACAGACGTACGCTCATGTCAGAAGGGTTTCGTACCCAAATTCTCAGAAATGCAGTCACCAGCAATGAATAACGTCAAGAAATATGTCAAAGAGATGTGCACGTTCAAAGGAAAATCCGTTGTTTTTCTACTTTCAACGGTCGCCATTTTGTTGCAAGCCGACAAAAATCACTCAAATCATGAATTCTCAAAAGTATTAATGTTATTGGCCTTATTGGAAAATTTCAAGAAGATCAAATCAAAACTGCAGTGACTGATTGGATGGGAAGTCCATAAAATACCAAAATCATGTGTTATTGTTGTTGTAATTAGAGAAATTTCAAATGGCTATAACTTCCGTGTATATCATTCGATTTTCATCAAACTTACAAAGTTTAAGAACCCTTAGTAGTACTACGTGAATATCGAATTTCGTTCAGTTTAAGGGCACCGATGCGATTTTATTGGGGAAAATGTGAAATTCGAATATCATACTATTATTAACAAAGTTGAGCGACTTTCGACTTCTAAGGTATTTGTTGTTGTTGTACTCATAAACACCTATCATCATAATTTTTTTCAGGTTTTTCGGACTACAGGTGTCCAAACGCGAGGGGGGGACACAAATTGTTCGTGTATTTCCCCTCCCTGCGCGTCCCTCGAACCAGAAAGTATCAAATTAAGACCTGTTTAGAAAAGTTCTCATCAAGGCTTTTCATTTGATACCCATATCGGCTACCTTTGATGAAATTTTTTTTCGGGGGCCACTCCCCTATATGGGGAGACCCCCCCTTAGATACCTTATAAAATTTTTTTGTAGTTGAACTTTGAAGAAGGCGCCACTTTACACCTGCATACAAAATTTGATGTTTCTAGCTTATGCAGTTTGCGAGAAAAAGTGCTGATTTGGAAGAACTACGAACCATCAACCGTGATATATTCAAGTGACAATATCCCCCTTGATTATGATCCAATTTCCATGAAATTATGATTTTATGCAACAATATGTAAAGTTTTCAAATTGTAATATCACTAACAAAATGAATGTAAGTCAATGTGCAATTTGCATGAAAATGAAGCTCTTAAAACTTGTCAGCTTCCATGCTTCCACCGAGGAGGAGAAATATATTTTTAAGTATGAATATTGCTCTCTTTCTGATTAAAGAACCAACAATCTACACTCCAACGTTATAAAAATACTGTCTGGAGAAATTCATGCATAAGCTGGATTGGCGATACTTGGGCGCATAGTTTACAAGAAAGCACTAACGTGATTGGCTAGAGGCTCGTCCAGTTCACTACCAGTAAAAAGCTAGTAATACTCTCAACTTGTCTTCCACATCTCCATACTCATAAAACAACGTGGATACCATCTCATGGAAGCGTTAACAAAAAATATACCACTTCGTTGTCTGCAAAAGTCGACATATTTATTATTATTATATATTACTTGTATGAACCCATTAAGCGACCAAATCATGAATATAAATAGTTCAAATAGGCGGTTACACTCTACGAATATTATACGAAAAAATTCTTGAACCGTGAGTACTTCGGAAAATACCTTAAGGATTTGAGTTTCGAAATTTTCATTGTTAAGCTGACCATAGTTCTCAGTGTGAATAACATTCCAACTAAGCCAGTAAAAATGGCAGACAAAATCCTCACTATGCATATTCCTATAAATATAGTTATCAGCGAAACTTTTGTAGTGGGTGGTCTACAATTGACCGAATGTTGTAAGTTAAGTAGATGCTCAAAAAGTGCTGGGAATATAACTTCGAGTTACACCCACTTTTTGTAAACTTCAACCAAGCAGCCGATAGTGTCACCAAAAATACCTTGTACGAAATAATGCTTCACCTTGGCCTCCTAACAAAACGAGTGAGCACGGTCAAAGTCTCGATGTTGAACACAGAGTCCTAGGTCAAGGTGAACGATGAACCAATGGCCAACTTCAAAATGGAATCAAGCTTAAAACCAGAGGATAGACTTGTGCCAATGATTTCTAATATTGTGCTGGAACACGTCATTAGGAAGACATCTGTTAAAACCTCTCACGCAAATTGTTCTGCCTAAGTAGGCAAGAGGGTTACCCATTGAAGAGTCCAGAAAAAAAACCAAAGCCTTCCCCACAGAGAAAAGATTAAAATAAGGGAAAAAATTGATAGTACCCTTCTTCAACTTAATAATTCTGCAGGATTTGAAGAAAACCTCATCCATAGAAGCAAAGGGTTAGTTGATCATAGCTAAGCCATTTATAGGCGATGTCGATTTAATGATTCGATCTTTTCACCATCTGCAGGATGTGTTCCAAGAATTAATTCAATCAGTAGAGCAAGTACGACTACTAACTCAATGAACGTAACAAGAAAAATCGCCCTGATCGGTAACATGACAAATTTGGTGGTTATGGTTTTGAACAACTGGATAATTTTCCTACTTACGACCACCGCTTTCTAAAGACCTATTCTGCAAGCCTCCTTCAAACCCAGCTCAAGCAATTGTATCGAAAATGTAAATCTAACTAAATTTTAAATACAATTAAATCTGAAGTGCCCCATAGTGTCTGGGTTGGCGGTGACGGTCTCTTTTTTTCACATTCCATTCCTCTTCCTACCTTGTTTATGGAGAAGCGTTTCCTGAACTTGAAGGCGTGGGAAAATGATTCCCAGCGTGAAGTAATCTATCAAAACGTTCCAGGCTAGGCTCTTAGACTGACATGGAAGTTGTTTAGTGAGTAGCCCATAAGTATTGCATGCTTGAAAGTCTAATACTCATGGTATAAATAGCCTTCAGCTCCCTACCACAAAAATACTTTATTGTGGGTAACTCATGTTTTCCTTAGACACAAAAAATCCCGTTTTAGTATCAATTAGACGCAAAAATCAGCTAGAAATTTAAACTCATGCATGACTACGATTATAAGGGGACGCAGTCAATGGATTAAGAATAGAGAACACAATGTATCCAGGATATTAGGCTCCAAATTGAGATTTAAGTGCCAGAAAAGAAGAAATGAAACGAAATATTTAAAATAGATTGTAGTAAGTGACACATCTACCTTAATTTGAACAGAGTTGTCACACATTTCCCTAGACAGTAACTTTATTTAAAGCTTATTCACTTCAACAGCGGCCAGGTGGATATATCTTCATTCAGGGGCATTTTTTGATTGATGTTGTAGATTTCGCTATCTTCAATACAATAGAGTTTTGTAATCGATGTTAGATAGGCTTTGTAAGATTTGGTAGACGTACAAGAAGATCCGAAACTTCCCTTCCGGGCCTTCGCTTAGAGAAAGAGTATCTCATTATCTTGATCAAATGATTCGGCACTCCACAAGGTGATATGGTCAGTACCACGCTTTGGCCGTGTGTTCGTCCACCTAGTTGCAATACCTTCTGATTTTAACCCAGCACGTATAAAAACTGAACGGGCTTCTGGTCCGTCTGAAGAAACCCTCGAACTAAATCTCATTGTCGCTAACAAGACTCAAACCAGGAACCTTCGGCTTACAGAATGAGTGCTCTAACCACTACACCACGTAGACTACTTAGATCCAAAACTTAAAGAAACCTTATGATGTAGTTTGATGGAGCTTTATAAAATTCCAAAGTAGAATTTTCCAATGTATTTCTGGTGAAAAGAGTGGCCTGTGGTATGTTAAAACTTCGTTTGTCATCGGAGACTACAACGCAGTAGCTTGCCTGGAGGTTGCTGCAAGCTCCGTGAATAGTTTAAAAGTTAAACTGTATAAGAATGTCTTGTTACTAAGGTTACCTTGCGTCAGTCTATGTATTATCAAAACCATTACAAAGGAAAAACTCCTGAGAGAATTATGATAATGTGGATTAAGATTTAAAATAACATGAGATGATAACTTACGAAATTCTTTGTAGCTACATGATTGAGTTGCTTATTTTAATAATTTTTTCAGAAAAGTTATTAGAGAAGAAAAATGTTAGAAGAAGGTGGTTTCGTCGTGTGTACTAATTCTCATCGGGCCATCACTTTTATTAGATACACACCGGTGATGGCGACCATCATGCTTAGAGGTGAGAGAGCTTTTTTTAATTTTCCAACTTATGCGAATTCAATATGTTTTTGTAACTACGAATTATGTTCAGGTTGAATTTCTCCTGCAAGTACTTCACATAGGCTTACATTAAATTGATGCCAAAAGGATGAAATGATCAACTTAAAATTTAGCAAAGATGAAATAATACTTAACCACATGCAAGTATTGACTTCGATCGAGAAGCAGAGTCGAATCTTGCACAAGGAAATAATATCAAATAGCAGCAGTAACATGAGAATCAAATTAATTTTGTTAACAGTGATCCCCTGCAAAATAGGGTTGAAAAAATTGTTCTCATAAGGCTAGTAATAAAATAGCAGAAGTAAAAACTCTGCGCAAAAAGGTCATGATATACGCACCAATACCTTAGAAAGAGGAATTTGCCTGAAATAAACTGAATAATCCATGTGCGAATGTAGAAGAATCTCATTTAGAGAATAGCCAACTATGTATTCAAGCCCAATAATCCACTTATAGATAAGGCGGAAGCTAATCTTCATAAATCTTTGATGTCGTGTGAAGCGTATTAATAAGCTCTCAGCCTATACAAGATAGAAAACATTAGTAATTTTTTGTATAAAGGGAACAAATTGACGAAGAATACAAACGAACTTGGAAAAATACGGCAGATGTCTGGTTCTGACAATCCCGGAAGCCAGCTGAATATACGAGAGGACAAAGCTTTACCACGGTTGTCAAACATGTACTGAACTAAGCCTCTATGAGCATATTAGCAGGCACCAAAAACTCGACCCCGGAATAAATAGGGGGACTTTATGAGAATATTTATAGGCAAAAAAATATACCCATGAGTTGCATGAAGTATTTATTGAGCTAAACGTTTCAACAATACTAAGCTTGATGTACTTAAATTGCAGGGTATGCTAAAACAGAGTATCTTTAAGTATAGAGAGGTCGGGAAACTGAAGCTGCGAACATTTTAGTGCAATTTTGTCGATTGAGATTGTACAGTATCACACGATTGGTGGAATAAAGTGATAGAGGTGCTGTTCTCTGGAAGCCTTGGTTTGACAAAGAACGCCAGAATGTGTTAAATAATCAAAAATCTGTATGCCTGATTTTTGATTATTCAACACATCCTGGAGAAATAGTAAGACCAGGACGAAGAGAGAAGAAGATGAGGATTTCCGACAAGCAGCAAATAAGATTAATAGAAATAAGTAAAGAAAATATTACGATTGACAATTGAAATATATGGATAATAGTTTCTATAATAATCGCAAACAAGTCTAATTTTAACTTTGGCGTTGAAATTTAATAGGGAACTCATATCTTGACCATAATGGTATTTGAAGAAGTGATGCGGTTAGTATCACGCTTAATTGTGTGATTTCGATTTGATTTTTCAATCACAGATCGATAGGCTGATAGTCCGACAGAAGTACCAAAAACACCAAATCGTTGCCACTTACGTGCTTTAAACGGCGAAACTTCAGTGCCAGTGAGAAACATCCTGATCACTACACCACACAGATAACAGGTAATAGCTTAGCGAGCAACAATACAAGATAAGTTTACAAATTAGTGATAAGTTTAAGGCTGAGCTACCACCCCAAGACCACGATATGTTGTGATGAAATCGTCAATAACATCGCAGATAATAATAAGGTTAAGGAAAGGTGAGCATTGTACAGTATACAACTCCCTAACCCTTCGAACAGCTCCAGAACACCGGAGACATGAGCTATCTACGAAGAAATGCAACTAGTCCCTCCAACTTTGCAAGAAGATTTTTTTCACCATTAAGAGACAAAACAATAATAAAACACCGGGGATCGATGATATCCCATTAGAACCCATCAAATATGGTGATAACAGCATACAAAAAGTAACAACCACAAAGTTATCCATGAAACATGTGAGCAAGAACAAATGACACGGGAGTGGAGTCTGTCTATGATTTTCTCTTTTCACAAAAAAAGGAGGTGAACTACAATGCGGAAACTTTAGGGACATATTATTGTATTCTATAGCCTACAAAATATTCACTAAAATTCTTGGATACATAAAATCGAAACATACGCCGACTACGTTATTTTCGAGTATCAAGGTGGCTTTAGTCGAGTTGAATTGCAGCCTATACACATGACATTGACAATCGGTTAAGACCATTAATGACCACTAGGATATACAAATGGAGTTATAAGTCAATAAAACGAAAACAAAATAGATTTTGTTAGCAAATTTTCAAAACTCACAAAATTTAATGCTTCATCAAAAATATGTGAATTTGTATAATTAGGAGTTAAATTGACGAAATGTGCCAATGAAATAACAGATTTATGAATTTGAATTCAGCTTGCATAAAAAATTTTCCGGTGATCCTGAAAGTCAGCTGTATACACCGGAGCACAAAGCCGCAAGTAAACAAATCTGTGATAAGATCTGTACTATGCTACGGTTGTGAGGCATGGACTTCACCCAAGCTTCTGTTAACATATTAAACCCATTTGAAAGGTGGGTCCTTAGACGGAAAATGTAAGTGAAATAAGGAGGAAACCAATGGCGAACGAGATGCAACCACGAGTTGTATGAAATATTTGACGAAGCGGAAGTCTTCACAATAATAAAATTACAAAAGCTGCAATGGACTGGCGACATGATACGTATGAACGAACAACTAGTATCTATTAAAAGTATTCGTTGAAAAAACGAAGAAGGCAGCGTATAGCTTCTCGGTTTTGAAAATTGAAGGACATGGTCAATCGACCGAGAAAAGTGAGGGCACTGTTTATGGGAAGGCCCATTGAGGGGCAGTAGCACTGCAATGACGATGATGACAGGACTATGGGACATGCCTTCCGTTTTCTATACAAACATTTTTTCGATTCCATACGTATACCACAAAGATTTGTATGCAGATAGCTAATCATTTTTAAGGTTCTAATTTTCCTCATAAATAATCGATATTTACATTACGATACATTTTCCTGTTTTACTAGAGTTTAGAAATCTTCATTTCTT
The DNA here is from genome assembly GCA_963969285.1 of Odontomyia ornata. Lineage (NCBI taxonomy): Eukaryota > Metazoa > Arthropoda > Insecta > Diptera > Stratiomyidae > Odontomyia > Odontomyia ornata. Next base: position 458,444,316 of record OZ017739.1, read on the forward strand.
TTGCAATTTCATTCAAAATTCGGTACCCACTGTTCCTTACTTGAATCAGTAAGACATCAACATTACTTTTGTGTGACTAAATATTCTACCATTCTTAATTATTCTTTGTCAGTAATCCATATCAACAGTGGAAAGATTTCGGATAAAAGAAATGAGATTTCTAAAAATCAGCATACCATTTGGCCTCTTTATCTCTGCAATAGAAACATATCTTCTTGTGTAAGCTATATAAACATTTTTGAAGATTGTTCACTAACAGTGTAATAACAACAAATACCTTGAAACTAGAAGTTTCCCCCAAATTTGTTCAGACTAGTAGGATTAATGAGTTTCACATTTTCGTCTGAATAATGTATGCTAATACAATAGCAATCGCTTTTAAACCGATTGTTTAAAATGCATGTCATAGAAGGCCTCTTTTTAATACCTCCACTCCCTACCGCTCTCTTCATCGCTCTTTCTTCGTCGCTTTGTCAAGTGTGCCACCCAGACAATGTTTAATATATCGGTATAAGGGAGCACACAAAATAATGTGAACTAATCCTTTCATGAATATCTAGTCCAAATTCATGACCAGCTCTCAGAGATAAAAAAAAAATCAGTATAATACGACGCATTCAAAAAAACAAAAAACTCTGACTACTCGTAACTGTCTCTTTAGCATCTCGCCGATAGGGTCAAAAATGCCCTAAGATACTGAGCTTATAAAAGCAGAACTTCAGGTCCACGCTTCAATCAGTACACATTAAATGCTGCCTTAGTCTTTTCTTAAACACCAAAAGTGAGTTTGCTTTCTTAATCATTTCTGGTAGATTGTTATATAAAGGGTTTTCCAATAAGAGGTGCTATTTTGAATAGCCCGCTATTTCGATAGATGTTACTTTTGAAGCTGTCATTTTTTAACATTTGACAAGTAAAAACTACGCCATTAATAAAATTGGAATTGGCTACATGCTTCAACAACGCATTGAAATTATTAAAATTCACCAGAAAAATGGTGAAAATTTGGCAGAGACGGTTCGTACAACTCGAACATTTTTGGGTCGTCGTGAAGAACCTTGTCGGACCGCAATACAGAAATTGGTGGAAAAATTCGAGCTGTTGGGACAACTTAGTGATGTGAAGAATAAAACTCGTGCACGTCACTCAATAACAGCCGAGAATATTGCTGCTGTAGCCGAAAGTGTTGAAGAAAACTCAGGTTTGTTAATTCTTCGTCGTTCTTTGGAATTAGGCATTCCGCAAGCGTCATTACACCGTATTTTCCAAAAAGATTTGGGTCTTAAGGCTTATAAAGTTCAGTTAACACAAGAACTCAAGCCAGTCGATCATCAACAACGTCGTGTATTTGCTGATTGGGTCCTTGAAATGCATGAAAATCATCTGGAGTTCCATCGAAAAATCATCTTCAGTGATGAGGCCCATTTACACCTCGGTAGCTTTGTCAACAAGCAAAATTGTCGCATCTGGGGCTCGGAAAACCCAAGAACTATTGTTAAAAACCTCTCTATCCTCAACGTGTGACTATTTGATGCGATTTATCGTCCGGTGGAGTCAGTGGACCTTATTTTTTCGAAAATGAGGCTGGAGCAACAGTTACGGTGAATGGATTGCGCTATCGAGAGATGATTAATGATTTTTCATGGCCAGAATTGGATGGTATTAATCTGGACAACGTTTACTTTCAACAAGACGGCACTACGTGCCACACAAGCAACGAAACCATTGATCTTTTACGGGAAAAGTTTCCGGACTGTGTTATCTCTCGAAGAGGTGATCACAATTGGCCACCGAGATCTTGTGATTTAACACCTTGCGACTCCTTCCTTTGGGGCCACGTGAAAAACAAGGTCTACGCCAATAGCCCAGCGTCGATTCAAGACCTCAAAGATGGAATTCGTGAGGCGATCGAGGACATGGGGCAGCCACTTTGCGATTTGGTTATGGTAAATTTCATGAAAAGGATATGGTCCTGTAAGCGTGGTCGTGGTGGTCATTTGCCTGATATCATTTTTCACTATTAATGGCATACCTTCTTCTTTATAATGAAATAAACATTTGATCATTTATATTAAAAAATGTTAATGTCAAAATAACACCTTTATTGGAAAGCCCTTTACTGGTATACGCAAAGCATGATTCATGGCATCGTTCTTTATACGACACATTCTGGCGAAAGGTATTACGAATTGATATGCATTCCTCGCATTATATGGGTTAATCTGTGATACCTTAATTAATGGTGTTTGATCCGATCGATTATTTTTTAAATTTTTGTAGATAAACTAAGCGTTCTCCATTATAATGATTTGACTAAATGTTAATGATTTTGCTAATTGGTAAACCAAACTAGTTTAAGTAAGCATTGACAGTTTCAGAATGTTTTCATACGCTTTGGTCAGCAGCCTGGATATACTATTAAGATGTTGCTTTGTCGATTGACTCCAAATAAGCACTCCATAATGCACAAATGCATTTAAAACGATCTGCATTGGAAAAACCTCGTATCTTCTTAACAATCCTATTATTGGGGCTAATTGCCTCCTTACACTATGAATATTTATGTGTGGCAACCAGGTCATACGATGATCTATGATAAGACCAAGATTTTACATTTCTAGCACTCTTTGCAATTTTTCGCCGTTAATATTTAGGTCGACATCTATGTCTCCTTTGTTCGTTTGCTTAAAAACAATATATTTAGTCTTTGTAGTGTTCAATACTTATTTTTTTTCGATTAACCACTGATGGAATTTTGCTAGACTCTCGTTGATAGTGTTCTCAATGGCAGTTTTGCCTCGTCCTGAGTTTATACAGTAGTAACGTAATGTAAATGCCTGAATTTCATAAGCTGTGTACAAAACCTTCCTGAGAGGAGTATGCCTTTGTCTACTGGACCTGTATTTTTGTTCTTAACAGGAAGTGGTCCACCAAGAAAGAGAATTCAATGATTTATTCCTATTATTGTATTCAAATTGAGTATAAAAATACCTACGAGTAAAGAGGTGGCCAAAAGTTTTGAAACATAGTCATAGCCAAGTAGTAAAACAAAGCCAACCGAAAATATTAAAAAAATTCTTTTGAAACAAGCAATGTTCCTCTTTAAGGTATGAATTGTCATAAAAATAAAATTAATAAAATAATAAGTTATTCGGGAAAACAACAAAATATTTGAAAGACTCGTGTCTCGTTTTTGTCCGGCAAATACTTGTATTTTTCAGACAGTTCATAGGCAGTATTGTGTTAATCACTGCCAATTTTTTGAAATTGATATTCCATTGGAAGTCGTTTCGGCTTAGTAAGCTCTTTTCATCCATTAGGCATCAGCTGCACCCGTTTGTTTGTAATTGCTGCCATCATTTAGGAGCATATCCTTTAAATGCGTCTTGTTGTTTCTATGCTTCCACGAGCGTCTTGTATAAGTACACACTCAATTATATGCTGCTCGTGACTATAGGAGGATTAATAAAGCTTGAGTTAGAAACTTACTCATGCGGTCAACTTTTTAGTACTAGGTGCTTAGTATTTCGGATTATTGACATATTGTAAAAAAATTAATCAATTAAGTCTGAATTTTGGTATTTTCTTGATGTAGACAAGCTTGCCGATAATTGAAGTGGCTATAAAATGCCCAACCATAATTCTTTCACCACCATGTTTTTATTTTTATAGTGTTCTCCACACCAGGTTTCTGCCACTGCACTGCAATAAACTGTAATTGCTCTCCTAGGAGATTGATATTATACTCCAGAAACCTTCGGGGTTATTCACAAATCGCACCTTCTTTTATTACTAAATTTATCAATTAATAAACCTTTTTATCTGTGCACTAGTGCATTATATCTGTAATAACTCTACGTACAGTTTCGGTATGAATATGCGAGTATATATATTTTTTTTAATTCGTTTTAGCTTGAGCTGGAACTCCTGATAATGTTGTCTTGCTGGTTTTCTTAAGAAATATTTCAATCTATGCTTTGTTATTGTAATATATTACTTAGATTCATAAGCTGTGTATTTAAATTACCTGCTATTTCTTATTGTAGTGATTTTTTGGGGGCATCCATTTCGTAGGAATTTTCAAACTCTTCATGCTTTTACAACGTTTTATAGTACTGTTGCTCAATTCTCCAATTAATTTTTCGCCCTGTTTCCAAACAATTTACTTTGCTTGAATAAATTCAAAATTATTTCATAAAAGTTTCTACTTCTCTCGAGTAGTTTCCTTCTGGTTGTAAGCCAGGATCACTACTTTACAAACAAACTATTTGCCCAAATGAGTTCTACCTCGTGTCAAATATTTCATGGGAGTTTCCCACTATATTATTAACATACGAGTACATTTTTCAGTACTACAAGTAACCTAACGTAGGAAGTCTTTTAAAACTCAGTTTACCAACACTTTTGTCCTGGTTAAAAACGTGAAATTTAAATTATTTTGCTCTTTTGGATAAAACTATAAAATATTATCCATCTTATTTTTATGGTATTTAAAACCTTTAAGATGAAGATTTGTTTTCTTAAAAGAATTACGTCAATATTTTCTTTTGGCTTGTTTCATTCAATAAACGGCTATGTGGAAAACTTTTGTCAACCACAGTACATGTTTTTTTCCTGAAATCCAGAAAAGGTAGCTGTAAAATATTTTAATTTACCGATTAATCTTAGAAGTCTGATGCAAATAAAAGAGATCATGCGACCCCCCATTACCCTATCAATAAGTTCTATCTCGCTTTAATTGCGATTATAAATTCAAATTGCTAACCACATTAACAATTAAAACTATGAGCATCACGGTAGTAACTATAATGTAAATTCAGATGTTCATAATCAGATATTAAGATACAATGCAATATAAAAACCAAGTATCTTTGTAATATTTATTAATGGGAAATCTAGTAACGAATTGAGGTGAATTGGATTATTGTTTGACTTGCGGAAAAAATGTCTCAGTAACATTTCATTCATAATGAGTACAAGTGGCTGGAAACAATCAACTGAAATTAAATCATTATCATATAAATTTCTCACTACCATTGTCGTCATTTAGCGAAATATGCAACCACATAATGAGTTTACATGTTTCTTTTGATTGTAATATGGCGTTTTGTATTCAACTTAATTCAGGTTATTCGCATGAACTCGTCAGTTCTACACGTGAGGAAACCTGCATCACACTATGTGAGGATATTACAGAAATATACAATTTATATTTTAAATTATCTTCCGACGCTTTTTAAATTTTTATTTGGATCAAACGTACTTATGGTCTTAATAAAACAACATAACTTCCAAAATCGAAAAGTTCTTAACCTTCAATCATTTGTATTAAATTATATCACGTGCATAAAACCATTTTCTAGACAAATATCATTCTGAATTCTCAATTACAAATCTGCCTCCGATAAAGTATTCCGAAAAGGGTCAAATATTTCTCGATTCCAATCAATCAAATCGCTACTGTACAAAGGAGCACCCTTGCTCGATCCTTCTGTGATTCCGAATTATTTGCAATAATTCAAAATCGATTTGAAGGTAAATTGCAACGCTCAAGCGATTTGGCGTATAAACGGTTTGCACACTAATTGGGATCGAATTGCAATTTAGAAACAATCAGAAACATGCAAGAATGCATATCGGGAAAAGGCAATTGAGTTAATCGAAAATTGAACAGAAACATCGATGGTAATTGGGAAGGAATGATAACTCGGAAATTTCGCTGCTACTTATGAGTGCCGCTCGCGTATGCAATCCCATGATACTGGACGATTGGTTTGACCGCAAGATTATTGGTTATTTTTACTTTTTATATGAAAAATCGATTTGCAATAATGAGCTACCGTTTTTCGTATGTGAAACATATAGAAGTTTGCTTTGAAGAGTTCGGGAAAACCAGACAATATTGTTTCCAGTTGTGAATTGACCTTACGGATAAATTATTGAAATTCTATTTTCATAGTTTTTTTTTTGTAGGAACATACATTACGCCCTCGGTAAAAGCAACACTCGATAAATGCAATACTTCAGTTAAAGCAACACCCAAATTCTCACCATTGGTAACTCACAATTTTAAAAAACATTGAGACCTGTTCAACACAACTTTTCCTCCATGATCTGATTGTCTATAGTTTAGTTTTTATTTTCATTGTAATCAGGAGTTATTAAACAGCTTTCGGGCAATTCCCGTCTGTTGAAGCATTTTATTTGGGCTTATTTTTTCCAATGTCCAGCCTATTTATCTGGCTGTTATAGTTTTATTCAAAAATGTTTTTTTTGCTTTAGTATCTCATTATCTCGTTCGTGATATGGTCAGTACCAGGCTTTAGCCATGTGTCCGCCCATCCCGTTGTGATACGTTCTGATTTTAAACCAGCACGTATCATAACTGGATATTTCGAGCTTATCTCAGATGTCAAATCTCGGTCATTTGCTTTATTTGTAAAGCAATGTCGAACAGGTAGTCATAGCGTCAAGCTCGTGTAGGTGGTTTTATACGTGCGGCGCATAGTTGGACTCTGTATAATCCATTATGAATAGTTATTCTGCAAATGTTGTTTAGTTAGTTGGAGTAGTTGGTAGGAATTACAGGGATGGAGTGGAGTCTCTACACCATTGATCTGCATGCTGCTAGTTTATGTATGGTATGATCAGTTGTGGGTGGTTTTCTATATATTTTGTAGTTTCATCGTGTTTGCTCGCATGTGACGGATAAGTCCATATAGTTGAGTTGTCCGTTTGTTTCTTTTTCTATATTGAAATATATATTCGGGTATATTTAATTGATATAAGTAAGTTGTTCGTCTTATTTATTTTCTTGTGGATCAATCACGGTGGAACAGTCATCCGCATATTGTCTGTAAAATATTATGTTGGATATTATTATATTATTTTATTGTACTATAATATTGGATATTATTGTAACATGTATTACTATTGTGAATTATCTATAATATTTGACATAATGACATTTGTAATGTCAATTGTACTAAACGTGTGCTCGGCCTCTTCCGCTTGCGACCACCAAGGAGTAAAGACGTCTTTTCATCCCCTCCAATATATTACAAATTGGCGACGAGGATCTCAAGGTTAACGGGTTGTGTGATATTATAACATTTAACAATGCCGAATGACGATTTAAATATCAGCCAGGTAATTAGCCCAGTGGTCAGGGCATCGAATATGCCAGAATTTTCCGTTCATGAAAATTTTCAATTGTGGAACGAACGACTCGAGATGCTGTAATGATTTTGTTTGTCTAAGTCCGAACGAGGAACCGACCTCTCATCGGTTCTAGACGTTAAGTCTGAGTAGTGCCAACGGAAGGTACCAGCCGGTCAACCAATCCGTGCACCGTAATCCATTCACGCGGTGGCTGCTTGTCGGCCAGCTAGATCGGAGAGGATTTCGGTCGCGGGTCTCCGAATGGATGACGCTCATTTACAATCTTCAGCCACCAATACATGCCCGTTTTCAAACGCGTCACAAAACAAAACCATACGGAGAGGAAACCTACTTTACGTTACTCCGTATTTCTTCATCAATCAGTCAAAGGACAAAAATCTAATCTCCATTTCGCGTTCCCGAATCTAACCGACGCGATACCGTAAAGCACACTACGTTAATTTAAATCCAAAAAAAAACTACGCTAAGAAAAACTAAAATCAACTGAGGTACCGCGTACCGCGCGCGACGCGAAACCGACCTCGGCGGATTTTCTCAAACCCTACCCTCGCGACGGCATACTTACCATGCACTCTATTTCCCGCTGAAAGAAAGGAACCACTGGAAAGGAAAGTCGTTATTACTGTTTAGCAATTCATGTTATTATTTTTTTTTCATATTTACTTTATATCAAATTAATCAAGCGAATTATTATTGAGTTATCTATTGTGTAATTAATGTAATGCTGCTTAAACAAGGCTTGTCACCTTTTAACTATACTGATATAATTCATGCTAGATGATACTGCAATATTAAGCACATTTTTCTTCAGTACAATATTTGTTTTTATAAAAGTAATGCTAACCCTCTATTTACAATTCAATATCAATGTAAAATATATAAAAAACTTTCATAGATAACATAGTCTACACTGCAGGGTCTTGTATTAAATGTGAATATTTTCAAGGAAAATAATACAAGAAATTAACAAAAACATAATTAAAATGATAATTTTAGAAATCATATGAATATATGCATTAAATCAAATTTATCTTGAACAATAGATAATAAACACTCAGCATTAAATTTCTATTTTACAATTAAATTTGTATGTTTATCGATAAAAATTCAATTTTACTTAAAAAAATATTTTCATTTACGTAATAATTGGTGATGATGCTTTAAAAGAACTCAGTTTTAACTAGCCAACATTTTGTTCCAATATTACTTAAATCATTGACTGATCCGAATCTTAAATGTATTTTTGCTTTTCATCTTATCTGGGAATTTGGAGAAGATTCAATCAAAAGTGTGGTACCTGGTATTTATGTTCGCTCCCTATATGACTGGACAGTTTTGAGCCGAAAATCCGAAAAAAATCACGAAAGTAAGTCTTTATGAGTCCAAGGGCAACAAATACCTCAGAAATCAAGATTCACTCAAATCTATTAATAATATTATGATTTGTAAATTTTATGTTATCCCCCGAAAATCGAAATGGTTCTCTTCAATTTCTTAAGGTTTTACTTTTATGGCAGTTTAAATAAGGCTCTTATAAATTTCATTGAATTTAAAGGTACCATTAAGATTTTATTTAAGAATATGTAAAATCGATAAATCATAGTATTACTGACAAAGTTGGATGAACTTCGACTTTTCACGTATTTGTTGTTCTTTTACTCATTAAGGCCTACATCTATGATTTTTTTCAAGTTTTTTGGATGAAAGATATCCAATCGCGAGGGGGAGTACGCGAAAAGTTCGTAAGTTTCCCCTTCCTCTGCTCCTCACGATATAGATAAGATAATTTTAAAACTTGTTTTGAAAAGATCTCATTAAGATTTTTCCAACAACACCTCACTCGACTACCAATGGTGAAATTTTTTTTTCAAGGACCACCTCCCTATATGGGGAAACCCCCTTAAGCCCCTTTGAAAAATTTTTCCACCCCAGCAATTTAAAGGTCACCACTTTTGACCTTTCCACAAAGTTTCATGGCTGTAGCTTCTATAGTTTCGGAGATACACTGCTGTCATATACAGAGGGGCGGACGGATAGACGGACACAGGTCGTGATTACAATAGGGTTTTGTATTTTAGTTTTGTATTTTAGTACAAAACCCTAAAAAGAAGAAAACACAGCTGTCAACAGTCAGGGTTTAAACTAAAACGCGAACTCCAAGGTCTTCGATTATACGTCTTGCTTTATTCAAGAACCGACATCGACTCCCTAACAGTTTTTACACACATGCGTTGGGTAGTAAAACATTTATGGATGACAGTCGGCCTCTCCTGACAATAACTCGGCTCCAGTTAAATAGATGAGCCGAATTCCTCATCTGCAAGATTATCGTAATCGTCGTCCATCTCCGGACATAATTTGCACCAGGGCTTTATTCTGTAGCTGCTCATCACCGAACTGAATAGTCGCTGTTTCTGATGAGATTCGCTCTCTTCCACGACATATCGATCATGCTGCAGAACTCTCTTGATGATACAGGAGCGACGATACGTAGCCTCCAACTTCTTGGACTTACCCGTAGCTTGAATGGCCCTTTCCACCCAGACCAACTAACCTTCCTTGTACTGCCTTGGTTTCTGATGTCTCTGGTCGAATCGCTTTTTCCACTTAAGTCAAGCCACGGATATATTTTTAACCGTGTCGTTTTTCGTGTCTGTCATCATTTTCTCGTCCAACTTAGTATCCTGCACGGCTACTAGAAGCCTGTTGCCACTGATGTCCTTCACCGGGTGGTCGAAAATCAGTGCGATTGGAGAATACTTCGTCGTTGCGCTACCTCCTGTATTCAGCGTCCATTGAAGCTGTCGTAGTTCGTCATCCAGGTGTTCGGTTTAGTGCATGGCGTTTTAAGGTAAGCCAATATCGACTGGTTGACTCACTCGGCAATACCATTCACTCGAGGTGTTCGAGTTGCCGTTTCAATGTGGGTTATATCGTTGACATTACATTAATCCTCAAATAAATGAGAGTTAAACGCTGTTCCCCAATTGGTGACCACCACACGCGTCGACGATCGCGATTACCTCCAGATGGTTGCTATGGTATCGGCTCTTCGCTGGATTAAACAGACGGCTATTGTACGCAACAGGATTTATCTGTCCCGATCCAGTTTTTCTGAAACAAGATGCATGCAAGGTCCAAGGAGCTCGCATCGGTGTTTAACTGATGCTGTGATACCTCGTCGCAAATGACTACGGTGGGTGTCTCAGTCAACAACCTCACGAGCTATTGATATGCCTCCTCGCATTCAGTCGACCAGTTGAATAGTAAATCCTTTTTTAAAAATCGCGTTAGAGGCGCGGCTATAATGGCAAAATTCGGAATAAATTTCCTAAAGAAGCTGGAGAGCACAAGGAAACGCCTGACCTCGGTACATTCTGTGGACTAAGGAATTGTTGCACCGCCACAGTTTTTATCTTCCCGGGCCTGATTCTTTCAGCCGTTATTTCTTGTCCAAGGAACTCCACTGTGTTCTAGAAACCGAGCACCTGGACTTGCCCAACGTTAGTCCTTCGCATTTTATGACTTATCGAGCCCCTGCTCGACAGTCTCGTCCACATAGCTTATCACCTTGCCATTCATCGATGCTATGAAGCCCAAACGGTATTTGGTTGAATTTGGAGTGGCCATGGTGAGTTATGAACGCCATGTACTGTTTGGTCTCCTCCGCTATCTCCAACTGGTAATAACCAGACATCATGTCAAGCACGGTGAAGTAGTTTTTTCCCATCATCGTTGACCACAGGCATGGAACTTGGTTCTTTTTGGGTGACCGCGCTTAGCTCACGGTAGTCAACACAGAGTCTGTCTTTGCTATTCTGCTTTCGCACCAAGGCAATGTAAAGCATACAGCGACATCGACGAGCGGATTATGTCGAGTTGCAGTGGCTCGTTCACGATGCTTCCGATTATTTTCTGTTTAGGAATGGGAACACGGTACGGTTTTTTATTTACCAGAATGTATGACGTCAAAACAAGGTTCGTTTTCATAATACTATGCTTTCCAAGGTCCTTCAACCTTTCCAAGAAACAGTCACGATATTCATGCAGTAACACCTCGACTCGCTGTTTTTTGAACATGTTCTAAGTATCATCGATATTTTCGCACGCATTGTTAATTACATAACATTTGCCCTTTTCAATCACTGTACGGCCACGCGAAAGTACATCGTAACCAATGATGACATCATACACCGAGTTTGGGTTGTCTATTATCACACAACTTGCTGTTCGTCAATTGTGACGGTTAGTGTTATTATTTCGCACCACTCCACCTGTCCACCGGTAAATCCTATCATCGTCTTGTTGCACGGCTTAACTGTACCGACACATTGATCCACGATGTTCCATTTATAAATCAGTGGCAACTGCCCGAGCCTATAAGCGCTTTGCACACGATATAGTTCATGGTGATGGCCTTCGTAACCAGCTCACCAGATGGTTCGCTCATGGAGTTCACAGATTTATCATTTTTCTTTTTCCCTGGCAGTTTTGGACAATCGCATGAAATGTGTCCCCGATCCCGACAATTAAAACATACCGAGCCACCTTTATCGTGAGTTATCACTTTTTGCACGGAAATGTTTTTGTCTCCGGTTGGACAATTCATGACACAAGTCTTATTGTCAACCACAGCGCATGAGTCAATGCCCAAAACCGATTGTAACAGATCAGCACATCGCGGAAAATACATGACCGACAATATCCAATGCAAATTATCGTTCGTCAGCCCGTTAATCATATAGTGGATTAATGACTGGTTGTTGACACCACCGTGCCGTCCCAAATAAACCATTCGATAGCAGTACTCCACCATCGGTTCAGCCTTTAAGTTTTTCGCCTTCATTAATTTCATATGCATATCGGCGGCACTTCTGTGAAGCGGAAAATCTACCAAAAAAACCAAGCGGAATTCCATCCATGTACGAAACACTGGTTGTTCTGATTTTGTCAACAGTCAGTGTTTAAGCTAAAACGCGAACACCAAAGTCTTCGATAATACGTTTTTCTTTATTCAACGACCGACATCGACTCCCTAACTGTTTTTACACACATGCATATAACAATGAAGATAGATGGTGTTGCCATAGTTCACATAGACGTTGGATAGCAAAACATTTATGGATGATATAGCTTCCACTTTGTTTTTTTGATTTCCGTGGATTTGTAAGATCAAACAACAACAAAAGAAATTATTTCCTAAATATGCAACTATATTCGAACTAACCTTACTCAGAGCTCTCGTCGACAGGGGCCACCGGTAAATTTTCCACTTGTCGTATTCTTCTTTGCAACTCCCACTATCCTGAATGCAAATTCCGCACAATTACTAGCCGCTCGATTTCTTACTGACCACGGTTGGACCTTTGTGCGGTATTTCCTGTTTGATTGACTTTCGCACACAGCATGAATATGAGAAAAAATTAGCGGTAACTCTTCCAGGCGTGCACTTTTCGAATCAGAATTATTACTTTTCAAGAAACTGATGAAGAAATCAAAACGAAAACTCAGCCAAAAGTTTCTTTCCGTCGTTGCCAACTCTTAGCTTTCGCCGTAATTGCCCCTCGTTTATTGAATATTATTCTTGCGGTCCAAAAGCAAAATCGATAATTCTCGCTGAGACGTCCTTCACACTTGGGTTACCAAAAATAAGGGAGCTCTTAGTCCATGGTCAAATTCGTCCTAGCCTCGGATGGGGTTCCTGCCCCGTTAAAAAACCCTACGGCTCTCCATGACTCCAAAATTCTTCGCTGCAAATTAAAGCTGGACATGCATGTTTGCTGCAAACTTTCCCCCGTATTTTTATTTAACTGGTTTCTGTTCTATTTTAAATGTTGGTAGCAGTGCATGGTAGAAACGTGAATTGTCTTGGATATGTTTATATTTATTTATATTGGTACTTACTTCCGTCATTCTCGGCGACTACGAGTTGACGAGTTTGATCGCTGGTTTGATGTAGTAGAAGCTAAGCCAGCGTCAATATCGTCTATATCGTAGCGCACTAGTTCATCAAAACTGCTCCGGCATATCATTCCGCTCAAGACTACTTGGTGCGTCTGTCGGGGCTATTGTCAAATACTGCTAAACACGGTTCAATTACAAGAGGTAATTGTTTGTCCAATTCCAAGGACGAATTTCCCGGGCTAGCCTATTGTACCATGAGCCGGGATATATGGTGTGTTCGACACCAATTTCAAATTCTGTCTTTCAGCGATCTGAACGAGAAAGATGAGACTTCATCATCGTGTAGGTGTCGTCGTTACTGTATCTAGTAATACTACAATAATGTCGCTGTTCCAACTAATTTTAGTTCCACTTGAATTACTGTCATGAACAGGAAAAAATTATCTTCATATGATCTAGCCCAATACAAAGTTTTGTTTTGAAGTCAATACTCTTCAGCCACTTCCACGAGCCAGTCAATTAAATTGCATGTTTGATTGTTTTTGCGCGTATGCGTACGTTTGGGGTAGATTTCTTTTAACTGCATGGTATTTCACATGTTATGGACTAACTGCCGGTCCCTGCCGCAACTAGTTGTTGCTGCTGCTTTTGTGGTAGTAAAGATGTCTGTTCTCGTCTTCATTTACATGCTTTGTTTGCGTTTGGCGTTGTTATTGAGTATATTATATTCATAATTGCGTAAATTTCAAAAGTAAGTTGGCTCGGGGGGATTCGACTTGTTTTAATACAAATAATATACTTATTGTAGAGGTTGGTGCTGAGGCTTGGAAGACAACTGTCCGTGACAACATTAAATATGCTAGGCCAACATATTTTACTGTGTTTGTATGCAGTCATTTTAACACACTTTGAAGCGTTCTTTGAGCGTTCTCTCAATATGCCATAGTTTTTATTTTAACGCACTTTGATGCGATCTTTCATATATAAAGCCCTTTAAAGTGCTAAAATATTACACTTTAAAGGGTGCTTAAAATTACTCCACAAAAAAATACGATTTAGCATACTGAGCATTCACAAACTAAGAATACACTGCAATAACCCTTGCTACGGTTAACCTATAATTTTTAAGATCTAATTGCTTAAGTAGAGTCGATAATGTGAGTTTTTAGGATATTGTAAAAGTTTTATTACAATGCCCTACTAAAATCATGACCTATCTGTCCATCTTTTCGTCCATCCGTCCGTCCCTGCGTCACAACAAGTTTTCTCGGAAAGCAACATAAGCTAGAGTGATGAAATTTTGAAGAAAGATCAAAAGTGGTGCCCGCTCAAAATAGATGAAACAAGTTGGGTAGACAGACCTACGCTCATGTCAGAAGGGTTTTGTAATCAACTTGAAATGCAGTCACCAGCAACGAATAAAGTCAAAAAATATGTCAAAGAGGTATGCACGTTTAAAAGAAACTTAAAATGGCCATAACTTCCTTGAATATCATTCGATTTTCATCAAACTTACAAACCTTATGTAGGACTACTTAAATATCGAATTTTGTTCAGTTTAAGGCTACCTGTACGATTTTATTGGAGGAAATGTGAAATTCGAATATCATACTATTATTAACAAAGTTGAATGAATTTTGATTTCTAATGTATTTGTTGGTGTTGTACTCATAAACATCTACGTCCATAATTTTTTTCAGATTTTTCGGTTGACAGGTGTCCAATCGCGAGGGGGGGACAAACATTTTTCGTGTATTTCCCCTCCCTGTGCACACTTCGAAGCAAAAAGTGTCAAACTAAGACCTGTTTTGAAAAGTTATCATCAAGACCTTTCATTTGATACCCATATCGGCTACCTTTGATGAAATCTGTTTTCTCGAGGGCCACTCCTCTATATGGGGACCTTATAAAATTTTTTGTAGTGGAATTTTCAAGAGGTCACCACTTTACACCTGTATACAACATTTGATGTTTCTAGCTTAGGTAGTTTGCGAGAAAAAGTGCTGTGACACACGGGCGGACGGATAGGCAGGACGCGATTTTAGTAGGGGTTTGAAAATTTATTTTACAAAACTTTAAAAAGGTACCCGCTAAAAAAGTTACAACAAAAAAATACTTGCAGATGTTTATGGGGGTCTGTCCATGTAGGGGGTGACCTTTAAAAAACGAATTTCGCCAAAGATAGTTAATATGGTATTAAATGAAAGGTCTTAATGAGGTGTTTTCAAAACAAGTCTTAAACTAGAATTATTTGCATGTTGCTGGGCAAGGGAAAATATACGAAAAATTTGTGGCACCCATCCGTCCATCGCGATTGGCTAGAAAAATCCTGAAAAAAGGTCTTTATGAATACAGGGGCAACAAATACCTCAGTAGCCAAGCTCCGTTGAATTTGTTAATAATAGTATATTTTACGAATTTTATGTTTTCATCTGCAAAATCGAAAGGTGACAGTGGTGGCAGCAAGTCAAAATGCAAAATACCTTATATTAGGTTTTCAAGCTCAACTCATGGAATATATTTATGAGATAAGTTTTGATATTCAGAAGACGTTGTTTGTTTTTCGAATTTTTTAAACAATACCCTTCTGGCAGGAGCACTCGTCTACTACTTTTACTTGTTTTAGAGTAGATTCCGTGATTTTTTACAACCTCTTTCATATTTTAATTCAAATTAGTTGAAATTTGAAAAATTTGAATTTTTTGGTCTTCTACCCATCTAGTGATAGCAAAAAGCTCATTAATCTCTCCTTCGCCCCTTTTGATTTTCCATACTACAAAACATTGACCATTGGTCAACCATTAACCCTTTCTGTTGCTATTTGCCTTCTATTTGTTTGGCACTATGTGTACTGCGCCACATATGAGTAATTTTAATTCACATTAATGTACCCTTAATGCGAGACATTAGAGTAATCACATTTTGACAAGAATGGAAACATTAGTTGTGGTAATTTAGAAAATCAGGAAAAAAGACTAATTGCTTGTCCAATGATTACAATTGGTGTAGAAGTGTTTACATATTGGACGAAACGTGGCTTATTTTCATCAATTACAGGAGAGGTTATGCTTGGGCACTTAAAATATTATTCGTTTTTTCCGGCCTATTAGAAATGGATTGTCCTTTCTGTTTAATGGTTCGAGTGGTTGATTGTTAGTTACATACGAAGAGTGTGTTTGACTTTCCAGGTGGTAAATAATTGATCAAAAACTACAGCAAAGTTAATCGAGGCAGTAAATTGAAGCGGGAAAATGAGCAAGGAGTAGAAGAATAGTCGTTAATATAATAGAACCTTGTATTTTTCTCATCATTATTAACTGTACAATATTTTGAAGTTAGTATGTGTAAATATACGTATGTCTTCAAGTCGACATATTCATAATTGTTTCCTCAGATGCCACATTATATTGTATAGGAACACTCGATTCCACTTGAAACAAAGAGTTAAGTATTCAAAAATACCTAAAGTCCTTCTAAACTGCCTTAAAACCAACCACATCCCATTTTACCCATAGCTAGCTCCACTATACGCTTTCGTCCGTGTGTGTTGCGCCTTTGTCTGAAAAGTTTGAAACTGTTCATATCTTCCTTTCAACCACTTCCCGTGAATATAAGGCAAAGGGTGTCTACACACTCTAAAGAGAATTTAATTCAATTTCCCAAACGCTATTCCCTAACGAATAGTAGTAGTCCTACACAAGTAGTCGCCATACCCTCATTTACACCATGCCGGGGTGTAGTTTGCGTCCTTTGCAAAGCCACAAAGTAATTGTAGCCGATTCGTTCCATACGCTTCCTATTGCACTAAGCTTAAGTTTTAGTGCCAAATAAAGTTTGCACAGTAATTATGCGTTGATCTGGTAAACGTATTTCTTAATGAAATAAGTAAATTTATGCGGTTGTATAATAATTGCAAGTACGTATTCTTCACTAAGGAGTTCATTTCATCCCTATCTGCTGGGCCAGTATTGAGTTATCGCCTGAATTTTGACTTTACCACTGCCATTGCTTCAATACACACTGTAAATGAAATGTTCTCTCGCTTCTCATAGGGTTGTTTGTAAAAAGTTTTCAAGCCCTTCCGAACTACTTAAGGACTCGTTCACCACGCCAAGCGCTTCACCACTTAGTACTACTTTGCAGTGGAAATGTAAGTGAATCGAATGGCTTTTTGATTGGTCTCTTTATTGTTAAGCAGTTGCAACGTTGCCATTGGAATTGTTTATTTTCTGGCTCCCATTATTTCAATTTTATTTGTTTGAACGGATTGTAACGACTTCGTGGTCTCATTAGTTAGACGGTGCAATTATTATTCGGATTTTGAGGGATTTTTTGAGTTCTTCCAAGTTATAGTTGAAGAGAGGGTACTTAATAACCATTCAACTTTAATATAATTACGAAAAAATTGTTTGCCGCTGCTCATTTGATTTATGATTGAATGGACATGTGCATGAGTGAACAATGAGGTCTTGTTAAATAAATCAGGCTACGTTGTTCATATAGTTCGACTATTCATTTGCAATGCTCCATCGAAAGTTTGAATTTAAGTCTAATTTGGATATTTTCTACCAGCAAATTCTGAAATTTTACAAAGTTTTCGTAAAATATCTTTACGGAACTCTATTAGTTTTGCTACCTGACCGTCCGTGCGTCACAGCAATAATTCTTGGAAACTAAAGCAGCTTCAGCTATGACACATCAAAAGTGGGGACCTCTCTAAGGTGGCAGTATAAAAAAATTCTAAGATTTTAAAGGAAGCCCCCTAATACAAGGAGTTGACTTCTAGAAAAATAGACATGGGTATCAAACGATAGTTCTTGCTAAGAATTTCAAAAATCGAGTATTAAAAGAGCGGTAATGGTTTTAAGTAGTACATAGTCCGCGTTGCATGGTGGTTAGAGTACTCACTGTGTAAACCAAAGGTCCTTGGCTCGAATCCCGTTGTTGACAACTAGATTTATTTCGAGCGATTCTTCGGACAAGCTATAAACTCGCTCAGTTATGATACGTGCTGGATTAGAATCAGAACGTATCGCATCTGGGTAGGCAAACATACAGCCTTAGCGTGGTACTGACCATATAACCTTCCCGAGGGCCAATAGATTCGATCAAGATACGGAGAAACTCTAACTATTTCGAAGCAAAGGCCTCCGAAAGCGGCTGTTGTGCTGAAGCAAAAAAAATGGCTGCTAAGTGGAGCGGGCAAAGTCATAATATATTAAAAATGTGTATCCCTTTCCCGCACTTACGATTGGGTATTTTGAGGCAAAAAACCTGAATCAAAGTCAAGTTATTCTTTATCATTACAAGCACAACAAATATCTTCATAGTCAAAATTTGGCAGGCACCTATCCCTCGATTTGCGCGAAGTGTTCGTTCATGTGGACGAAAAGCATATAAATAAAGTTTGTCATAATTACAAATGGTCAGGGTCCTTGAAAACCACCAAAGAACGTTTCCTGCAACTCGACAGCAAAGCAAAACTAGTTGGGCTACAAATCAATGAGAATAAAACAGAGCTCATGACGCACTCGAGGAAAAATATCTCAAATGCCTAACATACCACGCTTGGCGAATACAGTATCGAAAATGTGTTCAAATTTGTACTCGCATATTTAGACGCCAAAATAATGAGAGCCGGCAATGAAAGAGACGAAATACGCCGAAGAATACAGCTTGCAAATAAAATATTTTATTCAGTTTTGACGATCTTGAAGACCAGCTGCAAACGCAGGAGAATAAAGCTCCAAGTATACAAATCTATGATAAGACCTATGCTATGCTATGGGTGTGAAACTTGGACTCTAACCCAAGCATCCGCGAGCACGTTAAACGCTTTCGAAAGTTGGGTCCAGGGGCAGATAATCGGAGCGAAGCTAGACGAGGACTAATGGCGAATTCGATACAATTATGAGCAGTATGAAATTTTTGACGAGCCAGAGGTCTCCACGATTGTAAGACTGCGGAGCTGCCATGAGCTGGCCACATGAATCGCATGAACCAACAACGGATACCCAAAAAGGTATTCGATGGGAGAACTGAAGTGTGGAGACCAGCGAAGGAACCAAGGAAACGCAGGCAGAGATTATATACTAACGAGCTGGTGCACGTCGTCAGCTGTTTAATAAAAGGAGATGAATATTTTTGCGAATTTTCCCATGGCGGTGCAAAAGAGACAAAAAATTGAAATCATTGGTACACTGCGGGGAAAGTTGATAGCGATAAAGTGGGTTCATTGACTTGCACGTGTGTGCGTGAGAAAACTCTCCGCATTCATACGTGTGCGTGAGAAACTTCTCTGCATGCATATGTGTACTTGTGAAACTACTCCGCATTTACATATGTGTGTTGAGTTAAAACACAAAATGAGAGCAGATATTATAATTGTCATATGGATATGCGGGGAGTAATGTTTGCAGAATGGCTCTTAAACAATTTGAATTTATTAAGTTGCATTTCGATTTAACTGCAAAATGGAAAAATTAGGTAATTTATGCATAAAATATTGGTTTTTCTATACTGAAGAACAGCCACCTTCTATTTTGAAGTGTTACGTCAAGAAAAACTATTCCTTTTTATTGGGTATGTAATTTCCATTGCGGGAACTCAACGAAGAATTATGTCGGAAGCTCAATAGATGGTGGCAGTAAGCCTATCATCAGATGATGTAGCTTACTGTCATCAGTCGTTCTATTGACATGGTTGATATCTTTACCTATCTCCTTGCGGACACAAATAACGTCTTCATTGACCCAGTATGGAGCACGCAAGTCGAGATGCTCAATTAATCAAGGAAGTTGGTCTCACTTTGAAGTATGCACATGAGTACCTTAAAAAGTTATAAACGGAATCCAATTTACGTTCAATATTTACAGCTTTGCCGATGAATCTTGTGGAAACGCCAATCTGAACGCCATTATCTGCCATCAATCCCAGAATCTGTGCAAAGGGAAACCAATAGGTGAACAACACAATTCGCAACAAATGCTTTATGGCCTTTTTCATGTTGGATGCATTACCACTAATCACCATGATAACTTTTCCTTTTAAATTCGATTCATTAACTATTCTATTAAGTTTACTAGCCAAGTTTTCACTTTGTGGTTTGCGTCGAATGAAACACAGTCTAATAACAAGTTCTGCACATTGAACTGTTTATCTATGAAATGGGATGTAACTGCCAAAAAAAATTTCTATATTCCTCGATGTCCAGCAATCAGCTGTTAATGTAACAGATCCAAATTCAGGCATTATTTGTTTAGTTCTAACATATTGTAAACTTCCTTAAATACGGCTTGCAGCAACATATTTTGTAATATTTTTGTGGTGGTAGTTCATATGACAAATTCAAAGCAGCAACAAAACTTTTAAATCCATAGCCTTCAACAATAGAAGGCAGTTGTTCAATGGCTTCCACGTAAGCTACAGATGATGAGAAGCCAGCTCTCGTACTGCAACTAGGCTATATTATCTCTTCCAAGTCCAATCCTTCCCTATTTCTTCTGGCTGAAGTACTCGGTATAGGCACTGTTTTCTCCCGATTTGGGTTATTGTGTTTTATTTGGACCAAGGGGTGTTTTCTTTGCAGATGCTTTTTAGGGTTTTGTACTAAAATACAAAACCCTATTGCAATCACGACCTGTGTCCGTCTGTCCGTCCGTCCGTCCGTCCGTCCGTCCGTCCGTCTGTATCTCACAGCACTTTTCCTCCGAAACTATAGAGGCTACAGCCATGAAAATTTGTAGAAAGGTCAGAAGTGGTGACCTCTTGAAAGTTCAAGGGGGGAAAATTTTTTCAAAGGCGTTTAAGGGGGTCTCCCCATATAGGGAGGTGACCCCTCAAAAAAAAAGTTTCACCATATGTAGTCGAGTAGGGTGTCATTGGAAAGGTCTCAATGAGATCTTTTCCAAACAAGTTTTAAAATTGCCTTATAAGTACCGAGGGGGGCAGGGGAAGGAGAAATGTACGAACTTTTCGCGTACCCCCCCCTCGCGATTGGACACCTTCCATCCGAAAAATCTGAAAAAAATCGTGCGTGTAGGCCTTTATGAGTACAACAACAACAAATACATGGGAAGTCGAAATTCACTCAACTTTGTTAGTAATAGTATGATTTATAGATTTTATGTTTTCTTGAATAAAATATAAATGGTACCCTTAAATTCAATAAAATTTAGTAAAAAGATGACTATTTATAAGATTGATCTTTTCTGAAAGTTTCATAAAGATCGAATGGTATTTACCGAAGTTATAGCGATTTGAATTTTCCTGTATTACTATGGAGCAATATGCCCTGTATTACTATGGAAACATATGGCTATGGAGCCATATGCGCTTTTTACCGACTTAGACACTACAGCTTTGCTAGAATTTGCATGAAAATTTCAGGAGTGATAGATATCATGAAGATGAGTACATACAATTGAAACAAGTCGAAGAGGCAGGAGAGAGCTCCTAGCAAGAGGGCTTTGTAACCATTCTAGGATTCGAAAAAATAGGCCATGAATCGATGATTACAGTACAGAAGAGTGGCCCCTGAAAAAAACTTTCATGAAAGGTAGCCGATATGAGTATCAATTGAAAGTTCTCTATGAGAGCTTTTCAAAACAGTTCTCAAACTGACCGTTTTTGCTTCAGTTAGGGCACAGGGGGCGAAATACATGAAAAATGTGTTTCCTCCCCCCGCGAATGGACACCCGTGATCTTAAAAAATCTGAAAAAATTATCAAAGGAGATATTTATGGGTATAACTATAACAAATACCTCAGAAGCCAAAATGCGTTGAACTTTGTTAATAATAGTATGAACCTCGAATTTCACATTTTCTCGAATAAAATCGTCGTTGACATGTTTCATGATTTTATTCGTTGCTGGTTACTGCATTTTGTAAGTTGAGTACAAAACCCTTCTGACATGAGCATAGGTCTGTCTACCCAACTTGTTTAAATTAGAGGATGTGGACCTATTGCTGATCTCCTGCTTGCACATATTGCATATCGCTATTTGTGCCGCATTTATTTTGTCGGTAAAAAAATTCTACACGATCGATGACTTCATTGATTTTCTCGGAGCCATCCTTATATGAGTTGATTAACTCAAAAACCTTGTAACGGTTTCCTACTCCGTCTCGTTCGATCGCAATCAGAACCGACCTCTCATCGGTTCGAGACGTGCAGTCTTGGAAATGATAACGGACTGTACCCTTCAGGTCAACAAGTCCGGTCACACTTAGTCTACTCCGTGGTGGCTGCTTGTGGGCTAGCTAGTTCGGAGAGGAGTTTCGGTCGCGGGTCTTACGCGAGCAGACTAAGTCCGAGTTACGTAACTCAGCCACCGGTTCACATGCCCGATTTCCAAACGCGTCAACAACTACTCATCCAGAACAGGGAACCTACGTTACGTTAGTTCTGGATGTGATCTCTCCACAGATCTCAAATCAAAACACTACAAAATCACCATAGGCGCGTTACCGAATCACCGACGCGGTACCAGAAAATAAGTTAAGCTACCTCAAGTCTAAAATAACCTACTCTAAGAAAAAACGAGCGCAAACAAGGGTACCGCGGACCGTAACCGACTAGAAATCAATCATCCGCAGATTATGAAAACCTAACACTCTTCAAGACATACTTACCCTCGGTCATCACTTCCGCTGCAAAAGAAAGAGCATGCGGAACGGAAAGGCTTATTGCTTCTTTAGTAATTCATTTTTACTTTTCAAAGATTTACATTCAAAATTATCGTTTCAGTAAAATTTTTAACAGCATTTTACAGTTTTCTCATCTAACAGGTGTTATACTTGCAATGTCATGGTCTCATATCAATAAGGTACTTCAACTGTTAAACTGAATTAATCATTACAAGATTTATATTATTATTACAAGTAGATTATTTTTTTTCTTGTTTCTTGTTCCTCTTAAAATTTAATATTATTTATTAACCTAAAATGATTTGTAGGTATATTTATTGTTTTTCTATTGCTAAAATGTCTAGTATGTATATGTAATTATTTATGGCATGTATATACGTAGAAATATATTACTATGACTCATATATGAATATAATGAATAATTGAGCACTAATGATTTATACATCTTTTGCTTTCCTGTCGGTATAAGGTTTAAAATCTATTTGGTTTTGAAATATTCAAGACGGTTTCATTTTCAATATTGTTTTTGTTCTAAAATGGGTTTACTAATTTTAGTGGTTTGATTTTGTTTACATTAGAAGTTAATTACATTAAAATTCATGCAATCTTGTACACAGGATGAAGTTTCTCATGCGGTTGATATTTTAGGCTCATTGACAAAGCTACGGAAAGGAGAAAGGAATTAGAATTAAGGGTAAACTTCTTCACAAAAAAATCAGTCATCAGGTTTACAAGCTTAAGGCGGGTTAATAGAGAGAGGGAGAGGCGATAGATTTTTTTTTTCTATATTCAAGTTTCTAGATGCAGGATTAGATTTTCTTGTATATATAGACAAAAGTGTGTTTAAAATATTTCTAAGGAGTTAATACATCAATTTTGTTATAGAATCTTAATAATAGATAAATAGTTGATTAGAGAATTTCCTTAGTATTAATTAACATTTACAAAGTTGTTTACAATAAAGATTAAACCATAGATTTTTCTTTGAAAGGATTGTTTAATTTCGACTTTCAATGATTAAATCGAAATTAAGTAATTTGGTATTGCCAAAATGTACAAAAATACATAATCAAGACGTTTTTCGGAGTGAAATTATTAGCTTTATATTTTAAACGCGTTTTTAATATTTTCTTACATTTATTTTCTTTTTTAAACGAAAGTTCTTATTATAGTGCACATTCTAAAAGTTAATTTTTCAAATTAATTATTTTAAATTTATAAATTTTACTTGCACCGTTGATGTCAATTTCTAACAAGAACCATAATTTTTAGAGTCATAGAATAGTTTGAATAATTTCATGTTTTTGTAATTTAAAGGGCGGTTACTGCATGAAAATCTCAATGTTCGACTTTCGGCCACAATTTGAACATGATGTGATGTTAGTAGTTATTTTTATCAATTACTACGAGATT
This sequence comes from Odontomyia ornata, assembly GCA_963969285.1. Lineage (NCBI taxonomy): Eukaryota > Metazoa > Arthropoda > Insecta > Diptera > Stratiomyidae > Odontomyia > Odontomyia ornata. The sequence continues at coordinate 458,468,464 of OZ017739.1, forward strand.
GAAAAACTTTCGTACCCTTTAATTAAATGCAGAAAGCAATACAAGAATATAGACACAGCGACGAAATTCTCGAATAGGTTTTTACTCCATTTCAAAAGAAATTCAAAATTTAGTAGGCGGAAGGAGGCTAATGTTCAGCGTCACAGCTCCAAGTAATCGGAAGAATTGCGCGATAACACTTGCACTTAAAACCTGATCACTTAATATTCAAGTCTTTTTGATATGATTTATAGCTGGATTGCATCAAATAACAATCGAAACAATTTTGTTTGAGTTACTCAGTTCATGGTCACTGGGATCATTATAGTGACAAGGAATCTACAAAACTTGGAACTGAGATTCGTTCAGCTCAAAAGGTGAAACATCCAAAAAGTGAATAGCCTTGAGGTTGGATTCAGCACGCTCAGGTAATGACACAATTCAGATTAGCCTCTTAAAAGCCTAGACAGATATTCGCTATATGAACCTAGTATGCTAAATAAAACTTACGTCTACCATGTTCTAAAACATGGTACAAACCTAGGATCCCAGTATAAATGAATTTTCCTAGTATCAACCAAATTAAATTGATTTTTTTTTTTTTTTTTTTTGGACACAATTTTCATTATTTATTTTGACCCAAGTTTATTATTATGTGTGTTGATCGAACCATTTTGCGTTGAAAAATATTTGAAAAATCTAGCTTGGAATCAGGTAAATTTATTATTTGCTATCATTTTGTTTTAAAATCTGGCTTCAATTGACAGATTATATAAGGTTTATATATTTGCACGTTTGTCACGGTTACTAGGGATGCTGATGTTCTATAGCATATGTCTAGTAAGGCTTTTAGGGTGATTTGAATTTAGTAGTTTTCTTATTATTTTCATACGGAGAGCTTATTAAGTACTTTGGCATTACAATTGAATTAAAATTTAACGAATATTTTTGGGAAACCGATATATTCTACTATAATTTCTCATTATAATGTTATCAGAATTTACTCCGTTTTCTTTAATAATCACAGCATGTCAAAATTACTTTGGAAAGGATTGAATATACAGTTGACAACGAAAGTGAAATATGATGGTGACATTTTGTGAAATTCATGTAAACGCACCACAATATGCGAAACAAAGGAAATATACTCGGCTTTCTTGATATGATTCCCTGATCATAACGTTGTAAGAGTTATTAAACGTACTTTTGGACACTTACCACCGAGCTCGGCAGTGATTTTCCTTGGTCACCTGGATCATCCTCAGCTCCATTAGTATTCCCATAAGCCACACTTTCTCCGCCTTCAGTGTCTGTATTGCTTTTGATATTGGTAGAATTCTTCGTGATGTCAGCTTTATTTTTGATTGTATCAATGTTTGATGTAAATTCAAGAGCATGTCTAGGCGAGAATTTCAGAATGTTTGTCAATTTGGCATAAGTACTCGCATAGCACAATTTAAAGTTGTATGCCACGTGTAACTCATTGTTGCATTGTAGACAGATATGATGTGGAAGGCGGTCAGTCAAGGTGTTCGATGATGAGGCAATCGATTGAAGCATGCGAAGAGCATCTTCGTTTCCTTTTCTAAAAATGAATAGTAAATTATCACTCGCTTCGCAGATGCGGCAACACACCGATTTTACCATTCCTAGATTCTAGAGAAAGATGCGTCCAACTGTTACGAATAACCGTTGTTTTCATACAGAAGACTATTTGTGCAAAACCATCAATGAAACAATAATTTTGGGCAACATTCGCTCGCAATTTTTGTTTCCTACCACCGAAATGTCGAAAATCACCACACTTTTCTGTATATAGTGAAAGCTTAAACAAATGAAACACTTTGGTCTAGAACAATCTTCACTCTCACTCATCGGACCGTTAACCGCGCACCTTCTGTACCTTTTTGACGTTTGGATGGCAACTGTGGGAGGCATTGCCAGATAGATATGCTTCGAAATGTATCAGTGTTTTACTACAGCGGATCACATTGACAGAAAATATTTCTCCACAAATATAAATATTTGAAGAAAAATATTTTCGGCGCAATGATATCTGCACGAAAGATGAAGCCTGCTTGCACTTCGAAGTCATACATATCTGGCCGGGTGCCAGGGTTCGGGATCGGAATCACTCCGATTCCCGGGCGTAGGCGTCACATTACAACCTGTTGGATGGCGATGATACATATAAATGAATCTATTTTAGTATTACCAATCTTATTATGAATTTTCAGTGCTGCCATATTTACATGTTACTCTTGTATTAATAAATCAGTTCTAAATCAAAAGCGCTTGTGTCCAGATGTATTTTATTTAATCGTAGCTTGCTCTTCATTCCACAGTTTTTATTCTATAGGGAATATATACCAACAAGTTATGTGCCCAGATCAACGGATCGCTACTTAAGTAACAAAGTGCAATAACTAGCGAAAAATCCAATCGTTTTACGGAACATAAAATTTTGAGTTAATTTCGTCATAACTTGCAACTCCTAACATGGTGGGCGTTTCGAGAGTAAACAGCATTTCAGTCCTTAATTTCCACGTCTGATAATTACTGTTGGTCAGAGTAATTATCAAACGTGGAAATTCAGGACCTTGGCTTAGGAAAAATAGTGGGGGTGCGAACGCAGTCGAAAAACATTCAGAAAAATCAAATACGGAGAAATCTTAGATCAACAAAAACATAAGTTTGGTTTGTTTGCATACGGTACAGTCGAAACATTCAGAATTCATAATCGCATTACTATGGAAATATCGAACATTTTTCTAACTTAAGATATTTGGACGAGTGTACGATCACTGTAGTAGATGGCTGCCGTTTGGATATCAAAGGCGTAGAAACAATTAAAATTCGGCCAAATGATATTAGCAGCAGCGGCGTGCACCAAATACAGTTAAGTGACGTATTTTTCGTTCCGGATTTGCAATGTAATCTTATTTCGGTGAGAAAATTGGTGAAGAAGGGTTGCCAAGTTTATTTCCATGCAGATGTGTGCGGAGTTAAGCTGGATGGATGGATACTATTCACAGTAAAATGTTGCGGTGATGTTTATAAAATGGAAAACAATGCATTCACTGTCACTGATTCTCGCAGATAAAAGTGTATTCATGAGTGGCATAACATCCTCAGCCACAGACATTTAGGCGACATACAAAAAATGCAGTGTTTGGCTACTGGCATTATCATCAAGAAATGCCAGCACACCAATGTTTGCGTTATTTGTTTGAAAAATAAATTGACTAGAAAACCATTGCTGCAGCATTCATCTACATTTGATAAAGATAAACTCGATCTAATACATACGGAAGTTTGTGGCAAGCTCCACTAACCTACATCACGAGAAAATGAATACGTATTAACCCTGATTGACGATTACCGTAAATTTACATATAATTGTTTGCTGAAGCTGAAATCAGATTTGACTGAGAAATTGATTGAATTCGTTCAGTTGATGCAAACGCAACAGGGGAATACACCAAGGGTTATTAGATTGGATCGCAGCGGTGAGTATATAGACAGGAGAAATTTATTAAAGCCAATGGAATGCGTACTCAATTTGTAGTCCCGAAAACACATCAACAGAATGGCCGTGCTGAATCCAAAAATTGTTCGTTGATTGAGATGACCAGGTGTCTATTGGGCAGTTCTACCTTACATAAACAATACTGGGGAGAGGTGATTAATACAACAAATCATATATTTTGAACCGTTTGCCGATGTAGAATAGATGAGCTGTGGCATGGGCGAAAATCGGATTTGAGATATTTTCATCAATTCGAAGCTAAAGTGTATGCTCATATTCCGAAAGATCAAAGGAACAAACTGGACCAGACATCGGAGAGGGATACAGGCTACTGAATCCCAATACTCATCGAACAAAGGTCAGTTGAGATGTTGTTTTTACGAATGAGGCTGGTGGAGTTCCAGAAATTTTACCAGATTCCAAGCATCAGCTGGAGGAACAAATAAATAAGCCGCACGAGGACGAGTAGGTGGCGGCCGACAACGAAAATAACTACGGCGATGAAGATATCGAAGATCAACAGAACGAGATCAAAGAGAAGGTGAATTATCAACAACCGAGACGCTCAATGAGACCTAATTTTGGGCTAAATCCAGATTGGTATGGCGGTAGGGTCGTAAACAAGTTCACGAACGAAAATGTAAGTACTATTGAACCATTTACTTACGATGAGGCTTTGAAAAGTTCTAGAGTAGCCGAATGGAAAGCAGCCATGGACGAAGAAATAAATTCATTGAAGAATTTCAGCACCTGAGAAATTACTAATTTACCTTCTGGATCTAAAGCTATTGGGAGTAAATGGGCATTCAAAACAAGAAATTCAGTGAAACTCCAGGCTAGGTTGGCTGCACAGGGATTCTTGCAAAAGTTTGGACTGGACTATGATTAAGTACTCGCACCTGTTGCCAATCCAACCAGTTTGATAATTTTGTTGATAGTGGCTGGTGCTAGAAAAATGCCAGTTCGTCATTCTGATATCTAGACAGCAAACTTGAATGGCGTTTTGTCTCATGATGTTTACATGAGGCAACCCAAAGGCTACCAAGATGCAGGACCAAATAAACAATGCAGATTGAGAAAGAATTTATATGGTCTCAAGCAGGGAGCAAGGGAGTGGAATTCCAAATTTGACCAAGTCATGAAGACAAACGGATACATACAGAGTAAAAATGATCAATGTTTGTAACGGAAGAAAGCGAAGAAAGATGGAAATAAAGTGATTTATATTTCGAATCACGTGTACGACATTGTCGCAGCTACAACCATCGACCCGTTATTGAATGAGTTTGAATCACAGATGAACCAGGAATTCACGATCAGGGATCACAGAGAATAGCAGTTTTACCAGAGGATTCAATTTGAACGAGGCAAGAACAGCATTTTCTGTATGCACCAAAGTAAGTATATAGAGAACAAGCTACATGAATTCAATTTGGCTGATGCAGTTGATTTAAAATATCCATTGAATCCAGGCTATATGAACCAAGCAGTTGGTATGGAGGCATTCGACAACAACGCTGTGTATCGAAGTGCTATTGCTTCGTTGCTTTACTTATCGACCAATACAAGACCTGATATTGTAGTGGCAACTTCAATTTTAGCAAGGCGTGTTTCTGCACCAAGAAGATGCAACCGGATTGAGGTGAAGCGGGTTTTTAAGTACCTAAAGTCAACAAGGCCATTGAAATTTAGGCTTGGCAAAGACAACGTATACACAGATGACGACTTTATTTGCAACATCGACGCAGATTGGGGAAGTGATGTCACCGATCGAAAAACCACCTCCGGATTTTGTTTTTTTTAACGAATCATTAATTCATGCATTGCCAGGCATCGATACTTACACTCGATACACTTTTTGGTGGTCTATCATAGAATTCTATATATGGGTGAAGTTGCTATGTGATGGACATTGTTTGATTTACCAATTCATTAACCAAATCCTTCAGACAAGAATACCCTACTGCTTTTCAACTTGCTAGGTAAACTGCTCGGGAGAAATTTACCTCTTGGGTAGAATGCTTAGTAAAAATTAATCTTGTCTTTTCTGTATTTATTAATAGAGTAAATCTACTTGAGATTTGTATAAAATGCTTTACCTCAAGCAATTTTCATCCTTCGTACAGTTTTTAAAGTACGAGTACAACTTCCCAATAAATTGCTACAAGGTGGTTTTTAACAGTGTCTTGCTTTGCATTTGCTTCCAAAGAACCGAAAAAGTCGACTATCGAAAATCTTAGTCGAATCTTGCATTTGTATCGGGTAATGGTCTGACTAAATGCACGACTTGGAAAGTGGGGGGTGTGGAGCTAGTACGATTTACTACCTTAACTCCCTCATGTCTGCGTGCACTTCACTACTCACCTAATTTCTTAAGTCAGTTTCAGCTATTATGTAGTCAAAAAAGTTTACAGCATTATTTGGCGTGTAATTGAGAGCCTGAGTTCATCTTTGTTTAGTAAAGTTCGAAGGAATGCCATGGTGCTGTTATTGTGGTTTTCAATTATGTCAACGATTTTCAGGGCTTTGCTACGTATGTAAGTACTATACCTTTCTAAGAATGCTATTTAGGAAGGACTGGAGTGCTTTTTTGTTAGACTTTGTCGTCTTGTAGAAAGCAGAACCACCGTATAATAGCGTTGGTCATATAATTTGTTTGTAAATGATCTCCCGATTTTTAAGGCTAAGTTTTTTGGGACATAAAGAGAAGAAAAGTCCTTTTCAGTGTTCTCGTTAATTTTATCTATGCTGTTTCCATGTGAGTTTATTGTCAAATGTAAGTCCGAGACAATTGGTGGCGCTGTTTGCAGGAAGCGAATGCCCGACAGGGGCTGTAGTGCTAAGAAGAAGAAGAAGTCCAAGGTATTGCTGTTGCCCACTTTATTGTATCTTTATCAATGATAAGCCTCTGTGGAGTTTGTTGATTTTTTCCTAATGATATATAGTGCTTATGAGTTGTCAGAATTTGTGTTAATTTTCCATTCACGAAAGTATTCTAATAAAATATTTATAGACCGTTGCAAAATTGAAATGATAACTCTTGCTTGTCGTCCTGTATTTAATATACAGGTATCATTAGCGTATAATGATAGTTTTACACTTGGAGGCAGAGCCTTGATGAACTCCTGCTTCAATTAGTCTCAAACTTGAAAATTGTTTCTCAATTCAGACATGAAATGTTCTTCCTTCCAATAAGGAGCCATCTGTTTGAATTAGCTGCAGTGGCATATTGCATTGAAGCATTTTGAAGACAAGTCCTGTATGCCAAACTCCATCAAAGGCCTAAGCTTCGTCAAAAATAGCTATGCCTGTTGAATTTCTGCGATTTAAGCATGTTCTGATGTTTTGCGTCACTCTAACCAACTGGAGTTCAGTAGAGTGCTTAGCTTTGAAGCCCTATTGTTCTTCCGGTATAGTATTTTTGTCGGTTATATCTTCATTGATTCAATGCAGAATCATAACTTCCACAATTTTCGATAGCAATGAGAGGACACTTGTGGGTCTCCAGTTTTGTGGAAATTGTGGGTCTTTTTGAGGTTTCAAAAAAACAATAATAACTGTTGATTTCCATTTTCGGACACTCTCACAAAAAGAATATTATATAAAAATATCTGTAAGTACAATATTTGTACAGTAAAATATTGTCCGGTAACCAAGAGATCATTGTGCTCGTGTTGTTTTCGTGTCTATCTACTTTATGTTTACTGAGCATTGATCTCATGTTCTTGATTTCGTCTAAGTCAGTTGGTTCAATCCTATTTCCATGCTCAATGTTATCTCTTAGGAGTCTATTGACTGAAGAATCAATTCTATTCTCAGCTTCAAAACCCTCCACTTCCAAAATATTATCACGAAACCGCATTTCCAGAGAAACTGGAAATGCTTCAGCTTTATCCGCATCGCAGAATTGCATCCCATTTGGACCATGTATAGTTGGTATCACATTTTTTTATTTATTTGAAAGTATTTAGACATTCTCCAGGAACTATCACTCGCAGGGTCGAGACCCTGCAAAAAGCTCTCCCACTGCTCGTTTTGGAATACACTGATCTTATCACGGACTTCGTTTGTCATCCGAGTAGCGTTTATGCGTAGCATAGGGTCACCTGTATACCCAGCTCTTCTCCAAACTCGATTCCTTCTCCTGATCAGTTGTTTGATGTTCTCAGGGGTTTCATAGGAATTCGTTTCCCTTCTCGGAGCTTTTATCGTATAGTCCTCTTTTGCCTGTAAGAATTTCTGAGTCAAGTTCTAAATGATGTTGTTGATACCGCTAGCTGTGTCAGGTGATTGAACAATAGTTTCATTGGCCAATGCAACTTGAAATGCTTTCCAATTTAGAAAAAGCTGATGCTGACCCAACACAGCAAAAACATTCTAAAGCACTCACCCAGAGTCCTTTATGCTTTCTTTCAACTTCTCACAAATCGTGTACTATCTCCTTCCCTTTCTATCTACTCATCTTTTCTTCTATCTCTGTCTAACTCCTCTCCCAGCTCTTATTCTTCTTCTTCGTATCTTCAATCTCCTTCTCTTCCTCTTCCTATCTCCTGCTCTTCCTTTTCCTATCTTCTTCTCTTCTTCTTCCTATCTTCTATATCTTTCTCCTCTAGCTGTTTCTTTCTTAACCAACCTATCTTCTATCTCCTTCTTCTCTCTTACTCTTTCATCTCCTTACTCACTCAACTTTATTTTGTAAATCTTTCATCATTAATTAATTACTCACGTGGAGATGTTAACATTTCAACGTCTCCCATATGACTGTGTAAAAATGCACGAACCTAAGCCAGAGTAACTTAGCAGCTGCAGTTAGAACAAATTTCAATTCTGACTGTGAAATCGAATTCAGTATAATTGCATATAACATACACTTGCCAGAAAAAGTATCCGTACAACATCAAAAGAAAGCAATATATTAGAGAATTTATGCTAAAGAATGCTGCTACATTTAAATATTTAAGCAACAAAATTTATTCATTAATGAAACTATCTTTTCTATAAATTTTCCCTTTGGTATTCCATTAAAAACTAGATTTTACAAAATAAAAACAAAAAAAACCTCACTCAAACGAACCAGAATAATTATCCGTACATGACAATATTAGTTTGAAATATTCAAATATTTTATTACATATCAGGGCTTAATAACTTGTTGGGGTAACCTTTCCTCTTAAGGACCTCCTTAAGTCGATTTGGCATGGAGTGACCCAATTTGGCTGTGTCCTGAATGGTAATTTTGTCCCATTCATCGGCGATGGCGTTTTTCAGCATTTCCTTTGAGGTTATGCTGTGCTGACGGATCCTGCGCTCCAACTAGTCCCACAAATGTTCAATGGGACTAAGGTCTGGGGATTGGGGTGGCGTACACAGTTGATGTTTTGTGTTGTAGAGCAACCGGGGCTTCACATTGTGAGCTGTGTGCTTGGGATCATTATCTTGCTGGAACCATAAATCGTCACCAAGACTCAACTGCTGAACGCTTTGCTTCAAATTCGCCTTCAAAATATTGAGGTAGTCGTATTGATCCATAGTTGATTCTATAAACACAAGTTGGCTAACTCCTGCCGCCATACACCCCCAGACCATCACACCACCTCCACCATGTTTCACAGTTGGTACGAGATTTTCATTTTCGAGAGCATTACCGCTCGTCCGCCACACTATTTTTTTTCCTTTAATACCAAATATAATATAAATTTGCTTTCGTCAGAGAATAGGACCTGTCCCAAAACTCTGGTGGCTTGTTTATATAATATTTTGCGAAATCCAAAAGTGTTTTCCTGTTCCCTTCCGAAATGTATGGCTTCTTACGTGATATGCGTGAGCGATATCCATCTCTCTTTAGTATTTTTCGGATGTTATGTTCGTGGAGAAACTTGCCAAAAGAGTCTTTTACATTTGCAACAATACGGGAAGCTGTTACTCGAGAATTCTTTTGAACTGCCTGCAAAACGTTTCTTTTTTTGCGTTCAGTCAGTATGGGGGGTCGACCACAACGAAGCTTGGACATAATTGAACCAGTTTTATTAAATGTTTTCACCACTTATTGGACAGAGGAGTGAGTTCTAGCTACTATTTGACCAATTTCCTGGTAAATTTTCCCTTCACTCTTAAGTTTCAGCATGATTTTCCTCTCCTCAGCACTGATTTCGCTAATTTTGAGCGTCATCATGTATTCTAGTGCACAAAAACTTAAAAAAAAAAAAGACATTCACATCTAAACCCATCACAACTGAAAGTAGAACTATTATCGGACCTAAAAACATTAATATGCATCTGCAGAAGTCATCGCGTAACACGGGGAATCCCCCGGTTTGTTCTGTACGGATACTTTTTCTGGCCTATCATGTTGCCATAAATTGATTTTGTTTGAGTTCCAAGTATTTTTAAATAGTAAATATTATGAAACATACTGGGAATCATGCAAAAATGTAGATTTTATAATATTGTCGCGTGTTTTTGGTTCGCGGCCAATAATTTTAATGCTCCGGGAAAGTGAAAACGCAATGTCTTTTAAATTAAATTAAAAGAGTTTATTTAATTAAATTACAAATGCACAATCACTTATTTTAATATTTCACAATTTTAACTAGAATCTAACTTTCACTTGTCCATAAATTTCTATCGCAATTGTCTTTCAAAATTACTACACAATCACGAAAATCACTTTTCTGATACTCGAACAATATCGCTTTTCTATTCGCTTCACAACCTTACCATCGCGGTTCTAATGAATGATTCCCCCATTCATTCAGCTCGTCTTTATATAGGGTCTCTAGTCATTCAACTCAGTTCTCGTACATTGGTGACTCACTTTCAGATGTTGATCTTGCTTGGTGGGTTCTCGTAGTTTCGAGTAAATTCATTTTGTTGATGTTCTTAATGGTTGTGAAAACGATTGCGACAGTAGCTCGCAGAATTATTTGTACATGTAACAATATTATAAAAGAAAGCATTCAAATTAAGTGGACATATCCTTTTAAATACAACGATAACTTTGTTATCTTGCATGTACGGATACTTTTTCTGGCAAGTGTACATATATTGAATAGTAAAATTTATATCATTTTTTACGTTCTTATTTGGCTCCCTTAAAATATGACAGAGTTTAAGAATCAGTAGCTTATTATCAATCAATATTGACTACATGAGATATTAAGGTTAGTGCATGCTTATTTGTACTTTTTTGTTAATGCAAGTTTGAGCCCCGAAACAGCTGTTTACCAGTAGATATCAGTATACACATTTTAAACGGAAAATTAATATATTTTTGTTTTCGGTGACTTTGAACCCTTTTTAATGGTCAATGGAAATCTCTGTTTTAAACACTGATATATTCATTGGCTTTGCTACCAAAACTTAACCAGTGTTCATCGTAAAAAGATCATTTCGGAATTTTCCACTGAAACTTATTCCGCTAAAAGTATTTGATGATCAATCATTCGGTAATAAAATCCGGAAAACCACTCATCTTCATTTCCTATTTCATCACAGTGCACTGCGCATAATTGCTGGAGCATTACTAAAATTAAAATTATCTGCTAAAATCCTATCTGAAATCTACACTCAATGCTTGTTCCAGTTACTAACGGTTAGGCATAATCTTTATGGCGAAGATAAAAGTGTTGGCAATTTCCCCATTAATATCAATAAATCATTTCTAATTTTCACAAAACTATTACGGTTCTTTTATTTATTCATTAAATGGTCTCTTTAACTCGTAAAATATTTGTTTATTCGGATTCATATTGAAATTATGCTTGCAATTAGCATTTTCACGTCTTCGCATGGTTGAGCGCTAATCTCTGAGTTTTCCAAAAAATGAATACTATGAATATGAAATATTTATGCTAAACTGTTTCTAATTCAGATGCCATCATTTTTCACCGCGCAACGCAAATAACTTCCACGAAAGATAGACGCGTTAATTGGATTTTCTCGCAAATTGTCCGCCCCATCCGCCACTACGAGTAGTTCGAATTGAATGTGAATGGGAATTAAGTTGGGGTCAAGAGGGTTTACACTCTCCTCTAATCTAATCTATGTGAAATGATAATGAGCCCGCTACCCCAAGTATTCCCAACTTATGAATAAAATTGTGATGATTATTGGCCACGATGAATTGGCCAAAGTCTGCAATTGATCATTTCCCCAAAGACCAAACAAATCAAACTTTCGATATGGGATAATGTGCAAGGATGATCTCGGGGAGATGAATTGCTTTGAAATGGAAAAGATTTTGCGCTGCCAACTGGAAAATTTTCAGAAATTGAATTTTTACACTTTGGTTTATTGAATTTATTTTTTCGTTTGCACTATACCCAATTTTGTTTTACATTTTTGTATCTTTAAGATATTGTTGCTGGAGATAAATAAAAATGATTTTTCTTCAACTAGAATTTAGCCCTGGGAAAATATTCGTTAAATACTACACTTTTGAATCGATTGAGAATACTTTGAAAGCCTTCATATTCCCTATCCACAAAAGTGTAAGTAATCCGATTGGTCATCATCAAATCAAAGCGAATTTTATATTTCTATTCAAAAAGACAAACACCGAGGGTGCGTTTCTCCCTCAACGTCGTAAACAAGGACATACTTTTCGATCAAATGTTTTGTGTTTTCATTCAAGGGTGTTAATTCGAAACGAAAGCGAACGATGAATGCGAATTTCCCTTCCGGTGTAAGCCAATTTGTTGACGATAATAGACTCATCATTTTCAGAGTAATTAGATTTATTTGAGCGACTGCTGTGCAATTACAATTGCACTGTAACGTCGCGGCGGGGGCTCTTTAAAACATTTTGTCACATGATAAGATTTGCCTTTATTCCTTTTGAGCCGAGGTGATGAAAGTGAAAATGTTATTCCTTAACCTCAGGCGAATTTCACACTTTCCGATTCGCTGAGCAATTAAAGTTGGACCAACTGCTCGTTCCGCCATATGGGAAGGTGGCAAAGCATAGCGCCGAAGATTGTTTCTGAAATACTTTTAATATGTTCACTATCAACCAAGGTTGAAAAATTATTCAAAGGACTATCCAATCAATTATTTCATGGCAAAGTGACGCGTTCATTGTTTCACAGGGGAAGAAATCAATTCATTGGCTTATTTGACCAGTCAACTTGTCATCGGGATCACGAAAACATCAAATCATAGTTGCTTTGTCCTAGCACCACATGTGATTTTTTCGAAATTGACTATTTGACGGATACACCCCCAAATTGCCGTCAAGTGTGTAAACCTTGCCCGAAAAGAGTCCAAGCGTCTAATTAACTCCGCGGCCCATTATATTATATCTTTTATAGAGTCACGCAATTCGAATTAATCAGAGACTGGAGCTCGTTAAACAGACTCTACGCATGTCCCTGCATGCGCCGCTTCCATCCCATGTCCTATTAACTGCTCGAAAACCCTTTCATTACGTCGAAAAAATGAGGAAATCCTGTAACTATTAAATTGTAATGAGACTAGGAACCCTAAAATGCGGTAATTAGTGGTTACATGAATTTCAACTTCTTAAGCAGACTTTTATTTCTATTCATAATGTTGTTGGAAAAATGAATGTTAATTAGTAAACACTTACCAAAGTGATTACAAAAGTTTTCTTTCTTTTTCTAGAAATAAAATGAAGTGAATAAATCATGGGGGAGTGTGTTTACTAATTAAGACAGGATCAATGGATTTAATTATTTATTATTTGTGGGGTGTTGAATCCCTTCGAAGCGTGTTGTATTTAACAAAAAACTCAGTTGGCCGAAGATAGATTTAATGATTAGAATTCATTTTTAAAACATTTCGTTTTATTTTGTGCATGCTGCTACTGGTATTCCAAATAAAAATCCTAACGGAGTGCCAAGTTTCTGCCCAAAAGGTCTTAAAAGTCGATTATTTAGGTTATAGAATGGTTTAAATAAAACTGAATTTAAGCTTAAACGCTATGATCGTTTTAGAATACGATTATCTTTATGGGATCAAAAGTATATTCATTGTTTACAGTTCGACATCTCACTACCAGTCTTAGCTTCCTGAAGTAACTGCCACCATTCATCGCGGTTCCGCTTCCTCGTTCACAAAGTTGTTACTCGGAGCGGGGATCTACTTTCAGTTTCCAATGACTTATCGATCGCCTCCTCTACTCCCAACTAGACGGTGGTCTTGCACTCTGTACTATTTTTTTTGCTGTACTATTTTTTTTTTGTCTCCAAACGTTTGGCTTGATTTTCGAAATCAAACGTCAACCACACGCTTGCGAGTGCGTTAGCGTATTCTGAAGAGGCAAACTTGACAAATGTTGAGCTTGCATCGGGAATAACATTTGGGTTAAGCTATTTTTATTATAAAACAAGTTGGGTAAACAGACCTACGCTCATGTCAGAAGGGTTTTGTATTCAATTTACAAAATGCAGTCACCAGATCGAATCAAATCAAGAAACATGTCAAAGACGATTATATTGGAGCAAATATGAAATTCGAAGGTCATACCATTATTAACAAAGTTGAACAAATTTCCACTTCTGAGGTTTTTGGTATTGTTAAACTCATAAATATCTCCCTTGATAATTATTTCAGATATCCATCCGCGACGGACGAAACACATTTTTCATGTATTTCCCCCCTGTGCCCCAACTGAAGCAAAAACTGACAGTTTAACAACTGTTTTGAAAAACTCCCATGAAAACTTTCATTTCATACTCATATTGGCTACCTTTGACGAAATTTTTTTTCAGCGGCCACTCTTCTGTACTGTTATCAACGATTAATGGCCAATTTTTTCGAATCCTAGAATGGTTACAAAACCCTTTTGCTAGGAGCTCTCTCCCACCTCCTTGACTTGTTTCACCTATGAGCATTAATTGTAGGTACTCATCTTCAGTCATTCATTAAATTGAATCAAGTGTTCAAAGCATGCACCTTAAACGTTGAAGTTGGGAAAAAATAACTCAAAATTATTCAATCTTCGCATTTAAAACAGCCACTATTTTGTTTTACGATTACTGATACCACTAGCCGAACCGATTCTCAAAGATATACATGACACCTATCATTCCTGAAATTTTCATGCAAATCCTAGCAAAACTGTAGTGTCTGAGTCGGTAAAAAGCGCATGTTGTTCCATAGCCATATGTTGCCATAGTAATAAATGCAGCGCATATTGTTCCATAGTAATACAGGAAAATTCAAACCGCTATAACTTCGCTAAATATGATTCAATCTTTATGAAACTTTCAGGATAGATCAATCTTATAAATAGACATTTAAGGGTAAGATTTTATTCAAGAAAACATAAAATCGATAAATCATACTTTTACTAACAAAGTTGAGTGAACTGCGACTTCTAACGTATTTGTTGTTGTTGTACTCACCAACGCCTACATTCGTCATTTTTGTCAGATTTTTCGGATCACAGGTGTCCAATCGCGAGGGGGGGGACACAAATTTTTCGTGTATTTCCCTTCCCCTGTTTTGAAAGTTCTCATCAAGACCTTTCATTTGATACCCATATCGGCTACCTTCAACGAATTTTTTTTCGGGGGGTCACTCTCCTATATGGGCAGACCCCCCTTAAATACCTTATAAAATTTTTTTGTAGTTGAACTTTTAAGAGATCACCACTTTACACCTTCACACAAAATTTGATGTTTCTAGCTTAAGTAGTTTCCCAGAAAAACTGCTGTGACACACGGACGGACGGACAGACGGAGAGACTGGTCGCGAAACTAGTAGGGTTTTGTAAAATTATTTTACAAAACCCTAAAAAAAGAAGTGAAAGGAAGTGACAAATACGACAAAGAAGATGGTGGATGTTAAGAATCCATAAAAACCGTACCAGGTACTTTAGAAATGATTTTATTATAGGCACTTATTTTACTTGAAATTGATTATGATCATAATTTATTTTTCCCACAAATACTTATTTCAACGTTTGCACTAGGGCTTCTTCAGTGTATGCTTACTACCCCTAGTAGAAAGGACGAAGTACGTATTAGTGAGAAAAAATAAATATAACGATTAGTAGCGAAAAGTTTTTCAATTGCTAATTTTTGTTATAAAAACAGAAGCACTCTTCTGTTACTTTGACTTATTTTTATATTTTTTAATCCATTGCAGGGAACATATGGAAGAAAAATTCGATGAACTTCTTTATGAATCTTCCGGAAAATTTGCCAACTTCTGCCGGATGAGCTATGAAGGCTTTGAATTTTGGCTAAGTGCTGTTTCACCCATAATTTGAAAAAAATACAGACTTCAGAGAAACCATACCAACCAAATATCGTCTGGCGATAACATTGAGATATTTAGCGACTGGTGACAGCTATAAAAGTCTTCACTATTTGTTTAAAGTGTCTACCCAAGTTATACGTAAAATTGTACCTGATGTTTGCAAAGCCATCAATGAGGTTATGAAAGATGAAATAAAGGTAAAGTAGGAAATTTTTGATACTTATAAAAAAATGCTTCACTTGTATTAGACTACTCAAAATCATCGTATGCCTTCAAAAATGCTATATTAATTATATTTTGCTGGAGGGTACAATGATTTCATCGGATATTATATTAAAAGTAGGTCTGGGTCTGAGGAGTTAAGCTCATTGAAGTAAATAATTAGAATATCATCGATATTTTGAGGCGTTGGTGGTAGTAATCGAGTGGAGGTTCTTTCCAAATTTTTCTACAAAGGCCCATAGTGTGGTGTTGAATAATGTTCAGGAAATGGCGACTGAGCACGTAGAGGTTGCTTTGAAAATATGTATCCACTTGACGCTGATGACGGCTTAGAATAGGGGGAATATGTAGGGGATGGTGTATCTCTCGGAATTGACCTTCATTTAATTTTTTGAAATAAACCATCTATTTCATGCATGATTAACTTCCTCTCGTCTTCGGAAATTCTCTAATCTTTTTGGCTAAAAGCTTAGCATACGAATCACATTCATCTTCTTAATCTGCGACTGAAGGTTTTGATTCATGTCGACTCAGTACATTCGTTAATGGGCTAAATGCTGTGGCAATTTATCCTCCAGCTGAGTCTAAAGTAGGTCTACGACGAGATTTGTCCGTGCTTTTCTTTAAAAGGCACAGAGACCGCAGTCGCAGGAATCGATGGACCCGCCAAGCTGCCATCATTTTCCTTGTCTTCTGCTTCACTAGCTATTTCTTCAACAGCTATTTCTGATGATCTTGATTCCTGCAAGAATTTTATTTTGTTAAAAATTCAGCCATACAAACAAAATCTTAAACTTTTCATTATTATTTTGATATAATATTCAATCATTTCAGATGCCCTCATGATCGGAAGATTGGATCAATATAGGAAGAGGATATAGAAGCAAATTTCCACACTGTGTAGGTTCGATGGATGGCAAACATATAGTTATACAAAGCCCGGTTTATAGCGGAATTGAATATTTTGACTATAAGAAAACTTTCAGTATAGTTCTGTTGACACTAGTCGACAGCAATTATAGATTTACATTCTTTGACATAGGATGTCAAGGGAGAAAGAGTGATGGAGGTGTTTTCAATGATTCGTTGCTATGGCAAAAAATCTCCAGAAATGAAATGAAATTGCCCGCGCCATGTCCAGTTCCCGGAGCGAATAATAACAAGAACGTACCATATGTGCTTTTACCAGATGGTGCTTTTGCTCTAAGTATGCATATTATGAAGCTTTTCCCCGAAAATCATGAAATTGGATTGCCGAAAAGGATATTTAATCAACATTTGTCAAGAGCTCGCGTTGTAGTGGAGAATACATTTGGTATTTTATCTTCAGTGTTTAGAATTTTACGAAGACCCATTAACCTAAAACTTAAAACTGTGAAAGAAATTACTATGACATGTATGCTACTACATAACTTTCTGAGAAAAAGTAAAACTTCTTCAGAATGGTATAGTAATGGTAATCTTAAAACTCCCGGTGCATGGCGGAATATAAATGAATATAATGCAATACGAAATCTGCCATATGTGCTTTGAAGACCGCCACTTAATGCCGTCAAGATAATGGACGAGTTCACGTCATATTTTTGTAGGAGTATAAGTAATTGAATACTGATATGGAGTTAAAAACATGCTAATCTAACTCTTAACTAATTTTTTATTGCATACCTAACTAGTATTTCAATTTTGAAGTATGCATGCTCTTTATATTCTTGATAGAAACTATATAAATACTTATGTCAATGATATTAAAATATATGACAGTAACTCCTAGGTTTTGAAATATTTTTACTTAACATTTCTGAGTTTAAGCCCAATTCCACAGTATATATCGGCTAAAGAAATGACTCCATTGACTGATATGCAAACCAGATTGGTTGATAAATATCATCGATTTCTAAGGAAAAATAATTATCATTACTATAGTTTTAGGTGTTAGTATAAATGTAAGCTACCTGCTCTAGAACGAATGGATGTTTCTTTTTTAAATATTTTCTAAAAGTCACCATTAGGATTACCTTTTTAGTTTTTAAATCCTGCACTGATTTACCAAGTGCTTTGCTAAGGGGACTCCATGCATCAGCAATTTTTTCTTATTTTTGTGGTCACTATTACCCGGGTCCCACATACACGGTTCTCCCTAGTAAGACTCCAGAAGGTTTAATATTTCATTATTTGGCCATTCACTCATTTTTAGTTACCTCCTATTCACCACCAATGCAGAGCCGAGACTGATTGCAAGCAAACGTGTGAATGCATCGCAAGCGTTTGCGATAAATTTCCTTTGATGTTTGTCAAAAAACTGACACTCGATCGGGTTGGCCACAAGCGCCTAAATCTACACAAGCCAAGTCAAACATTCTATCCGCACGTTTGAATTTGTGGTGGCTTGTTGAGGTTTGGCAAGCGTGTGTACCCAGCATTAGGGTTCCGTACATATAAACGCAAAAATCAAACCCAGGTCTACTGATCTGCTAAAGCTTAGACTTAGTATACGTAGAAAATGGTAGGACAGAAAAGTTTTGCAATATGTACCGCATGAAATATCAATATAATCAAATATAACTTTTTAATAAATTTCTAGTTATGTATTATTATCAATATATCAAATATAACTTTTTAATAAATTTCTAGTTATGTAAGAAAATCTTTGAAATTTTCCTGGTTCTCGAAATCACTAAGCCTGAAATTTTGAAGAAAAAAATTTTTTCATACTGTGGGTATAAACGTGCAACGCAAACCAGTTGGTGTTCCATTCTGAACTGCATATAAATGTTTTGAATATGTTCCAAAAACCTTATTCAAATGCATAAAGAATTTTATCAGAGTGCCGTGAAAATTAGATTTGTTAAAGTCAGCAAAAGACTACAGCGGTATCATACGAGCAAAGCAATGGTGCTCACCGGAAAAGACTTGACCTAGCGACGAGTGTCTGTGCCGGCAGGCTGGCGTCTGCTGTGTAATGGTACGGGTTCTTCCCCTAGCGGCAAGACACACTACAAATTATTTCGTGCACATGAATTAAAAGGCTTTGCGAAAGCAAAAGAATGGCCTAGGCAAGAACTAAGGTTATTGTTGTATTTTTACCTATTTTATTTACTCTCCTGCATGTAAACAGATGGGCAACCTCGTATATGACGAGGAAAATTATGACTTACGACGATAAGTGGAGCATCTTGATGGGGCTGTTACCCCCTCGCACTCCTCCCAAGCAAAACTAGGGTCCCAATGGCAGAGTGCGCATGCAAGGACCCTCCATTCTGGCGAGGGCCACTTCAGCAAAGAAAAAACCTCGGCCCGATGGCTGGGTAAGACGAGGTTCCTCGGTTGTCTTATAAGCTTTTATATAAAATAAACCAACGATTAATGAAAAAAAAATATTAATTTCTACCCAAAAATATAAAAAAAATTATTATTTCCCTTTTTTATTCGTTGTAACTGTTTATTTGCCCATACGCCGACGTTTCGAAGCACACACTTGCTTCTTCATCAGTGGTGCAATAACTAATATTACATTTGCCTTAAAGCTACTTATATATCTACTACTTTTACAATCTTACCCCTTACCCTAATTACTTCCTTAATTGGTTATTACGGCTAATTACTCTCATAAGGGGTGAGAAATTATTACCTAGATCGGTGTTTAATAGTATCTCCTGTGGTTGTCTTGCTATAACCAGGCTTTCGTAGGCGTCAAATTTGTATGTCGATTTGAGTTCTTTGATTAACTCAAGATTCTCGTCGCTCATGCTATGCTTCTACTCTACAATATGTCTTGCTACCGATGATTTAATTGTACTGCTGCCTTTCTTGTGCCTGACTGCCGCTTCTGCCTCCTTAATATGTTCCTTAAATCTGGTTTTGATTAATCGCTTTGTCTGGCCGATATAAACGTGTGAGCACTGAGTACAGCTTACCCGGTAAATTCGGCTGACTTCCTTCTTGGTTTTCTTGTCCTTAGCTGATCCTAACATCATCTTCAGTTGATGGTTTCTGCTGTGTGTGACACCCTGAATATCAAGCGCTTTAAATAATTTTTTAACTTTCTTCGTTAAGCTAGAGTATGGTACCACGATTCTACGGATTTGTTCAAGCTGTGGGTAAGACGAGGATCCTCGCGTGTCTTATAAGCTTTTATATAAAATCAACCAACGATTAATGAAAAAAAAATATTAATTTCTAATTGGCTGTCACGTTACTTTATATTTTGATTAGCATTATCTTCTTTTTCAAATGAAGATTTAAATCAGTCTCTTGACCGTGAGAAGTTATTTCATAAGATGATGATTTAGAAATTCTTTCGATTACTGGCCCAATAAAGAAAAAAATGGAATACTTTTATCGATAGAAGTTGAGAGGCTAAAAATGCACACAGAAATGCTTATAAAAATACATGTTTATCGCATACACCGATTAGATATGTATGTACATCGTAAAATATAATTTTCGTCAACCATTGCGTGTACGGCATATTGTGTAAAATTTTGTTGCTACACAAGAGAAGTCACTAACAGCTACGTAACTTTGGAATCCCGTTAACGATTTTGAGAATTTGGAGATTTTCACGTTATCATGAGGTCACATCAATTCAATTCTTTGGGTGAACTATTGAAATCCGAAATCAGCGCTGCTTCAAATTTAAACTCAATGTTTCTATCATCTAGCTGTATGTAAGCCGGTACTGTCTTTTGCATAATCATACAAGTAACTATAGATTTATAAGGCTTTGTTGCTTGGTTCAAACACTCAAACATATCTTAGCCATAGAACCAATCCAATTATTTACCTTATCGTTTTGATCAGAATGACCACCAATAGTATTTACTTCTCAATTGATACTCGTCCACTGAATCACCCAACATGAATGCAATAATTTCTAAAATCGTGTGCAGAGCCTAAGTCGGCTCAGTGTCCCGAATGATTGTGAAAAATGAGTGAAAATGAGCAAATAGCGAAGAATGCGAAAATGTGTTTCAGTTCGTGGATGTTTGACAGACGTGCTCCAGATGGATTCATTTTCTAAGGCCGGCTTAGTAATGATGTACGATTTTAAGAGTGGAGTGAACGTTTCTATACATGAACAAGTGAAGATAAAGCAGAAAGTGAAACAAACTGAATGGAAAACAAAACTAAAGACTTTTCAGCCGTATGCTTATCCGGTGTGCATTTGACTTTTCACGGTTGTGTAGAACAAAATAAATAGAAAAGCGCCCCGCACTCTGGTCAATTTCATATCTGAAATGTCATTGATCCGGAATTCTGTACTATTCGCACCTGTTCACTGCAATCTAAAATGCTTATGGAGAAAGTACTCAGCATTCGTGACCAGGTTTGCAAACAACTGGAGCATTATATGATTTCTGCATTGAGATTAATGAAACTGTGGAGTGGTTATTTGGATCTCGGGGAAAAACAGACCAAAAGTCAAGCGATGACTCACCAACGGCTGTGTCTGCACGCATAACCAGAGTAGATGTGAAAAGAAGGACGAGCGAGGAGAGCCCATTGTGTTTGCGGGCGATGTATTCTAGCTAGTCATATACCTTTATTCTCGCCTATTCTGTCAACGAATCGAATCCGCCAGTGGCTGACAGTTGTTTTTCAGACAGTACCTTCACTAGCCTTGAAACATTAGAGGCTGTACCAGATTTGAAGCAATTTTAAGTCCATCGTGGTTTACGAATAAAGAAGCGCCAATGCCAGTCCAGCTCCAGTACCAACACAAAAACAACATTCAATAGACGATTATAAACAGACAGAATCCTGCAAAGTAAAGAAACTACAGCAGTGCCAATACACAGCGAGGAAAAAATCCATCAAGGCCATTTTGAATAGACGGCGAATTTAAGGAGCCTAGTGCTGCATGTGGAAGCTCAATCGTAAAGGTAGCTCAACTCATGGGGAGCGGTCGATCGTTTTCCGCTAGTTGTTACTGTGGCCAATCCAGTAAAGTGAGACTAAGAAGCGATAATTCACTTTACACAAAAACTATAGAGGATAAACAGCAGCAAGCCGTGATTCAATTCTAATTCCTCAAAGTCGGGATGACTCAGATTGACAACAGTTGGCTAAAAGTCACTTGGCTACATGCCGTGGTTCAAAATCGCTTCCAGCATCTCCTCTGGGCTCACCCAATCATTGAGAAAATACCAGCCTAATCCGTACTTCACTGGGAGTCTTGCACTATTTACAACAAACAATGCAGAAAGAGGACGTAGATGGTTCTTGTCGTCTTTACCCGGTATTCAACTTGAAGCTATTTTCGCATTATCCATAAACGAGGAGGCTGAGGAAACCTCCATTAGAGTTAATTAATACTAAGTACGCGACAGATATCGTGAACAAGACAAGATCAACACAAGACGCAAATCAGATACTTTTCAAGGCCAACCTTTCAGAATTACGAGGAATGGATTTCTGGCCTCCAACATCCGTGTGAATGCAAGAAGTTCTCTCTACCTTAGATGGTAAATATTCCTGATCTATGTTGCTCTATTTGATAAGTATTTAATTACTTTCTTTTTTGAAAGTCAACCTAAATATCGTCTTATAAATACTCAGCTGAAATTTCATTACGCACCTTTAAACTGCAACAGGTACTCAACTTGCAGTCATAAAGAAAAAAAATATATTTAATCAGATAAAAGCAATGAACACATATTAATTATATAAATCAGGTTAATTTTTGTCTTAATGTATTGCATTATAACAGTTACTAAGAGGATAATTAATCAATGGAAATAAATATGAATTGCTGTGAAATAAACTACTCGGTCTTCTCATTTAGAACGGGTACGGGACCCACCACGGTGGCTTGACCCTCTGATTCTGAGCTAGCCATCGGGCTGTAGCTCCTTTCTTTTTCTTAGTAATTACAGGGGCTCTTGCTGGGTAGAGTGGCCTTCCACACGGGTTTCTTATTTATGTTAAGCTTCTATATTATTCCATCATATAAAATTTTAATAAAAATCTGAAACATTTAATTTTTCATTTATCGGAAAAGATCATATAAACTGCTTTTATATGAACTATTCATGTAAATGAAAAATAAACGGTCACGTCTACGATAGATATTGATCCGGATGGGGAGCGCGGGGGGCACCACTTCCACTTGGACACCCCACTCTTCGTGGGGGGCGTAAGTACTCAGCGTAAGGACGGAATCTTCCTGCGTCCAGTCAGTCACGTTTTCCATAGTTCATTCCTTTGGTAGGTTACCTCGGCCTCGACACCGTCAAACCCATATATTGTGTTCGAAAAATCCGTGAATGCGAAATTTTTTTTTCTAGTGGGTCCTTGTGCTGGGGAAAAGAACTCGCCCCACGACATCGCAACGCTAGCCTCAAGCACATTCATGCGTCCTCAGACAAGGGCAATTCCGTCCAGTATTAGTATCTTCGCTCGCTGAGGCAGCAGACCATCACTGCAGTCCTTTAGGGACATATGGAACATCTCGAAATTACTTAATAATCACATCATAATAACTACCGGTCCATGCGCATAGGATAAACCCTTTTATAATGGGTTTGTTACACAAGTGGTGTAAAATGTTTTTTCGTATTGTAAAACTGAAGATAAATTAGACGTTAGTAGACTGTCCTGGGTGTATACATTGCAAACCGAACTTTTACAACAATTAGGCTCACTAACCCATGCGCTGTAATACTCCAATCACATATAGAAGTATGCCATTTTGAAGTACCATCGGTTAGCTGTCGAAAACTGGAAAGACAATTTACTAACATTGAGTGCGCATAATTTTTTTACCCTTATAGAAAACTTTGAAAATTGGCGAAAAAACAGCATCTGCGGGAAGTATTGTTGGGATACTTTTTGCCAAAAAAAACGTTTGCCGAAAGTCATTGTTTGCTGATAGATGTTGATGGCGACGATGTTTTATCCAGAACACTGTGTGTTGAGTGGTTTAAGCGCTTTGAAAGTGGCGATTTCGACATCAAGGATAAAGAGCGCCCTGGTTAAGAAAAATCATTTGAAAACGAAGAATTAGACACCCTAGTGAAGATTCATACCAAATGCAAGATGAGCTCAGAAAAGCACTAGATATGATGCAAGCAACCATTTCTAGGCGTTTAAATGCCCACTTGCCCACTTCCTGGATGAACTCTATTCCAGAAAGTGGGGAATTGGGTGCCACACGAATTGAAGCCAAATATGTATGTCGAAAGGCAATTTTTTATTTATAAAATGCACCCCAACCGCTACAAAAGAAAGTCGTTTTTGCATCGAATCAAAAAATGGAAACTTTATGATCACCCGGAACGCAAACAATCGTATTTGGAACCCGAACAACCAGGTAATCGATGTCAAAGCTAAATATACACGGTTCTAACGTAATACTCAGTATTTGGTGGTATCAGAAAGAGCCAATTCTGCGACTTGCTGAAATCAAATAAAATTATTCGGGACACCTGCACTGATAACAACTGATTCGTTTCAAGCGGGCATTGACAAAAAAAGGCAGGAATATGCAACCAGGCACAGGTCTGTAATTTTCCATAATATGTTAGATGCTCGGCCACACGTTGCTATACCGTCAAAAATTGCTGAGAATAGTGGCTACCATTTATTTATTTCGATGCAAATCGCGCTTGCTGGAATACGCTTTACTTCTGGGCAAGTATCAAAAGAGGCTTGATTCATTCTTGGCCTTAAAGGACGAAGCCTTCTTACGACCTGAAACTCAATTGCTACCAGAAAGGCAAGAAAAAGTTATCGCAAGCAATGGACAATATGTTGAATGATATGTAAATTTATTAATTAATTAAAATGAAGGGTTATTTTTATCCGGAAAAGTTCGGATTTCAATGTATACACCCAATAAGGTTGGTATTGTCTCTAGGATTGCCGAAACTAGACGGTAGCAAAATAAGCATTCCGTCAAATTCATTCCATGTATCATTGAAAACAGAAGTTGATATAAACTATAGCAACTACATTGATTAAGTCGTCATCTCCTGTTCGATGCCTCCAAGGCTGACACATATTTAATTCCATTCGATTTTATAGATATCTTTAATGGAGGTGGACAGTACATTGAAAGGTATAGGTGTTCTTGGAATGCTTGTTCTTTTCCACCATATAATCTTACATTTGCAGCTTACTATGCTCAGATGGAACTTCCTGCGTCAGGTATTTCAGTACTACGTTATTCCACCATTAACGTGTTCGCTTCTCAGTAGGGCATCCTGACCTGCGGTATCCTCATAGATAGTACTCCCTGTAGTTTGCCTTTGACAGCAAATCTGCAGTGGTCATAGCATATGATTCTTCCTTAGCCCACATTCTCCCACACTACCCTTTCACTGAAAGGAATTCCTTACGGAGTAGGAGACGGTAGTTCTCAGGTAGTTGCGTTGTCGTTTTTCTCCAACAATGCTATTTTATGAGACCGTCCTTGGAAAATCTGTTCCACCGGGTAAATGTATCCAAAACTGTATCATTACTTGAAATTGATACTCGTAGTAAAACTTAATATGAGTTTTATTAAATTCATCGAGTAAACATTGTTGCGTATTCCGGCGCATCGGCATTCTCCTATTCCCAACTTCAAATTGCCTCCGTAACATCTCTGTATATGTATTTTTTTAACTTTTAAACCTTTACCTTTAATTTTTATTTCCCCGTCATATTAATTCTACCCTCTTACTCTATTTTCAATGACAAAAAAAAAATAATAATAATCTTACCTTTCTCACTAACAATATTCCATTCATTACTCCCATTAACAAAATTTCATTCGAAACCTTTTCACTAACAAAACTAGTTTTACTCATTATCCCCCACTGACTAATTGTATTTGCTATACTAACAAAAATTCATTCAGGCTTCCCTACTAACAAATTTCATTTTAATGCTCTTAAGAAAGGTTCACAGTTGAAGTTGATAAATGAATAAATGGGAGATCAACAGAAGGTGGCATTGGTGGAAGCGCCATAGTATCTTGACCGGGGATCCACTGAGGCCCTAGGTTCAAGTTCTCTCGAGCGCAGGAACACTTTTTTGGATCGGTAAAAGCAATCATTTCCGTGTATATGACGATTTGCATATAACCACACGCTATCATGGTTATGCAAATCGCCATATATACTAAATGGAAATTGTTACATTTGTCGATATAGAAAAGATGTGGGGGTAACGGAGTCAAAACGTATTGAACTTCGATTACGTTACCTCGATACGACAGCGGGAATTGGGAAAAAAGGATTGCGGGCTTGTTTCTTTGAGATGGGGAGTGAATTTGTTTTTGGATTTGAAAGAAGAGTCGGATTTAGATAGAGAATTGGATGGGAGTGAGTTTTTGCTGTGTCGAGGTTATTTTGGGGATTAATAATTCGGGGAAAAAGGTTTCAATTGAGATTTTGTGGAGGGAAAAATTTGTGAGTCAATTGTGAATGAAGACAACGAATTGGTTGAAGTAGGAAAAAAAGGACGGTATTACATGAAGAAAACGATTCGCGATTCGTTCTTCAGAAAAATAAAAAAAAGGGCCAAGCGGGAAAAGTGACTGGAAAGGAATTAATATCAAAAGTGATTAGCGGGCGTGAATGTGAAACAAGTTACGTGCAGACGGAGCACAATTAATTTTGCCAGAAGTGAATTCGTGGTGGGCCATGTCAGCAGAAGACGTTTTCATCGCATGTCTGACACAAGAACATAAGGTTTGTGACTCGAGTGTAAATTATAAATGACTGATTTATTCTTAGAAGATCATCAAAGTGTGGTCAGAAAGTCTGTGAAGACGTCAACGAGGATTTTTGTTTTGATTATTAGTATTTTGGATGAATATTGTTGTGCCCCTTCTTTGAGTGACAGTAGCACACATCTGCTCGGAAACATTCTGAAAGTTATTAATAATTAAAACAACTCGTGCTCAAAAGTTTATAAATAATAATATAAAATAAAGGAAAACCAATTTATTAAGTTTTTAAATTTTAATAGTTGCCCCGTTACCTTTCCAGTTGCAGAGCGCTTCGCAGCCGTAAAAAGGATGTGCAATTTTGAATTGTGTTTTTTTTTCTCTTTCTATTTTTCTTTTTCTTTTTTTTTCGCATTCTACGACTACCTGAATTAAGTTTTTTGTATATTCTTTGATTAATACTTCATTGGAGATAAATTTCCATTTAGTAATATCATTTTTGAATTAGATTAAAATTTTTTTAAAGAGGGGGGCTTTGTTGAATTGAATTTTTTTATGTTATTTATACTTGGTAAATTGTTGTGTTGTAAATTTGAAAAATATAAAACTATGAAGTGCTGGACAAGCGAAATTTTTATTTCTCGAAAATGACCTCCCCTTCCCCGTCCTTTTCCTTTTGTGTTAGTTTTTATGTGTAGGGCGGCTCAGCACGAGCAGAGGGTGTCCCGGAAGAACAACGACACGAATGAGTTCTAGCCACCTCAAGATACGCACCCCTCTCCTACAACTTAATGTCTTCAACGGCGGTGACTATTATACGGATTTATATCCTGTTTTCTGGAATAACTTAAATGATGTGAAATTTTACTATGATGATGTATAATTTCTAGTAATGATGAGATGAGATATAGTGGAGCAGATTTTGCAAGCATCATTCAACAGGTCCAAAGTTTCACACTATAATGGTCATCATCATTCATCATCGAAATCATTTAGACTTACTTTTTATGTAGACTGTGAGAGATGCATTTTTGGCTATTCAATCACTATGAGATGCATAAATAAATTATAGTTTAAAAAACTAAAGGCAAGGCTTTAACAATAATAATTAGTATGATAATAATAACAATAGTAAAAGTAAAAATTATAATGATAATAATAATCTTAAAAATATAGATAATATTAACTGATAACAATAATAATGATAAGGACATCAGGATAAAGTGATGGTATTATTGTATAGTCATCAGTCATTAAATTTTTTTTTTGTTTGTGGTTGGAAGGTAAAGACTACTTACGTCCTGCGTGTGGGAGTTCCGAGTACGCAATGCTTCTGGACTACCCGCTAAGCACCTCCTCTGTCAATCCGAGAACCTAATCTGGAACTAGATAACACATTACTTCAAGTTAGGCCTCGTGTCAGCCTTTGAAATCTGTGCAACTTTTCAAGTCAATCAGACGCGTTTAAGTTGATGAATTACATGCAGGTCAAGTTAATTAAAAGATAACATGTTGTAGATTCAAACTAGAGAGGGATGGAATTTAGAGGTTATTCATACATATATTTTCCTAATATTCAATAGCATTCTTCAGTACTTCATTTATCTGTTCCTTGCAATGTTGACTCTATAATAAAAGCTTAAGTTCAAAAAGTACACCATCCTGCACTCACTGCTTCAGTTCCCATTCATGAAAAGAAACTTCTTGTTGGGTTTCCATTCATCATATTATTAAATAAATTTTATATTCCAATCTACTAATTACACTTAGCACGATTCTTCTTTTGATGCTAATTTGATTGCAACTTGAAATTGAGAGCCTGGAAGAATCAAATAACTACAATCCTAATGTTTACCGTATGCTTGTTAATCCATTTGCATTAACATAGGAAAGCTACTGAATGGCGTTCCGAAGGAATCTTAAATTATGGCCTTCAACGGTCGCTACAAGATGTGCTAAAGACGTAAATCATTCAATAGATCCAAAGTTTCCCACTTAAATGGTCATCATCATTCACGCATTATCGGAAT
Organism: Odontomyia ornata; assembly: GCA_963969285.1. Lineage (NCBI taxonomy): Eukaryota > Metazoa > Arthropoda > Insecta > Diptera > Stratiomyidae > Odontomyia > Odontomyia ornata. The sequence continues at coordinate 458,497,103 of OZ017739.1, forward strand.
CATTCGTTCTAAAGAAGAAGGTTAATGGTTACGTTGGAGCTGCTGTGCACTGTTGAGCGCTGTTGTGCGGTACCTTCTCAAAGCATATCTTAAACACATCAGCTCCTAATCCAAATTGTAATTATCCGCTACTTGTGTTGATTTCACAAAGAAGAAAGAATCTTCTTGTGCTCCCGGAGAATGCGGGCCTTTCTCTTTTCGGCCCCAAAACATGACTTTTTTCGGGTGGCTCAGGCAAAGATGCCCACCAGTGGCGAATCTCCTGCTGCTTGGGTTCTTTGTTAGTTATTGATTTCAAGCTGCGCGTTTTCGGCTCCCTGACGCACCTCCAATAATAAATGCCGTAAAATACCAAAATGAACTATTAAATTGTTCGACAATAACGATTTGTGGATGACTTGCAACAAAGACTCGTGAAAAAATGGTCCAGCGTGCAATCGGTTTTTCATAAAGCTTATTAAAATTTCTAGAGCTGGAGAACGTCGAAGGTGGTAGCTGGTGGCTCTTGAGAAGGAGGCTGGCTGCCAAGCGGGCAGTGAAAATCCATTAACTGAGAATTTTAATCGCCCCAAGGACAAGATCGATGGAAGCAGTCGACTGGACCTCAGGCGGCTAAAGGTATTCTGCACGGTCACTTCGGAGACGACTTTACTGGCAGCTGCAGCACGAGATTAATGATTAATGCAGGGCGCGGTGCAGTATCGATGCTTAACTTGATATAAAATAAATTTAATTTTATTCTTCTCATTTTATCATTCCCGAAGCAATCCATTGTAGGATTGGTGGAGATCGCTTCTGAAAGCTTATTTAATATTTCTTTGGCGACTACTACACACTAGAATAATTTTAAAAAAATTTACATAAATGATTCAGCTCCATATCTAATTTTTGGCTGTTAAAAGTTTTTCAATAAATTAATTGAAAAATGGTCGCCTCGTTTATATGCATGTTTCCCGACTTTCTTGGACGAATATCGACAATAATAGGGTACAAGGTTAAACAGTTGATGGTAAAGAGTTCAATTTCGTATTTAATAGACAACAAAATTCCACGGAAATTTCCAAAGAAAAAATATGGTACAGAGTTGTAGTAATCGAGCAGTTTTCAAAATGGCTACGTTGTCATGAGGATCTTCAGATGTCTTCGGGCTTTGGATATTTAATACAATCTAAGCAACTGATTAAAAACCCTGCAAGAATCAAACTTCTTAACGCAACTGTCATTTCTGTGAAGTAAACTTTGAAAAGTTATTTACATTTTTTTTTCACTGAAAGCGAGGAAGGCTCCAGGTCTAGATAGTGTTCCAGCTGAGGTGTTACAACTTGTCGATCACCATTGTTCTGACTTGCTGCTCAGCACATTCAACGCTTGCCTATGGGACGGGGGTTTCACGGTACCATAGAAGGTGGCGAGGCTCGTGCTGATCAGCAAGGGGAAGGGAAATCCCGGATCTCCGTCTGCATACCGCCCGTTATGCATGCTAAATACGGCTGGGAAAGTGCTAGAGAAACTCATCAAGGGAAGACTCACTGACGCGATTCCTGCTGCTGAGGACCTATCTCCCCGACAGTACGGCCTTAAACAGTACGGCAGGACGCTCCAACATTGATACGATTGCAGAGGTGGTCAGCGTGGTCCAAAAGGTAGAGGCATATAGTCACGCCAAGTGACGGATCGTCCTGTTGGTGACTCTAGACGTCAGGAACGCCTTCAAATCCGCTATATGGCTGGACTATCTGGATACGCTGGAAACCCCTTTTCAAGTTCCAGAATATCTAATGCGGCTTTTGAGGGATAACTTGAAGGACCACAGCTTGTTCTACGACACGACACAGGGCCAATAAAGGATGTAGGTTGCATCGGGTGTTGCCCAGGGATCTTTCGTTATTCCGGACCTGTGGAATGTGTCTCACGACGGTCTTTTGAGACTGAAGATGTCAGATAAGTCACGCATGATCGGCTATGCGGATGATGTTGTGGCTCTGGCCGGTGGACGCACCGTTGAATAAGCCCAACTTAGCCTAGGTGAAGTAATGCACCGATTGAGAGACTGGATGACTGCTCGAGGGTTCAGTTTAGCACTGGAGAAAACCGAAGTGAACAAAAAAGAAGATCCCTAGAGTAAGATTGATCAGTATTGGAAACATATCTGCCGAATCGAAGCTGGCAGTGAAGTACCTGGGGCCACTGAACAACTCAAAGCGGTGTTTCTCTGAGCAAATTAGGTTAACGGCTGAGAAGGCTACTTAGGGACTTTCAGCTCTGAGTCGATTTGTGGACAATGTAGGGGGACCCGTCAAAAAGACGCCTCTTGTGTGTTGTAGGTGCCAAAATATGGGGCGACGCTCTCAGTGAGGAGGTGTGCCGAAAACGCTTGGCACAGGTACAGAGAAGAGGAGTACTGCGAATTGCATCTTCGTTTCTAACGGTCTCTGATTCAGCGATGAGAGTTATTTCAGGCGTGATATCTTTTGCCCTCCTTGCTAGAGAGCACCGCTCTACTTACCTGCGTCGAAACGAGGATAAGAGGGAGATGGTTGTCCGCGAGGAGAGACAGCGCTCACTCAACGCTTTGACAAAGGGAAGGTGGACTGCGAGCCTCATTTCGGATGTGAGACCGTGGTTGAATCGAAGGCATGGTGAGACTGACTTCTATCTGACCCTGCTTTTGAGTGGGCATGGCTGTTTTCAGCCTTACCCGCGCAAGATTGGTAAGTCACGGTCCCCCGACTGTCGGTATTGCCCAGGGAGGAAGACAATGCCTGCCACACATTTTTGCGTGCATACAATGGGACAAGCTGTGAAGGGATCTCTACAGGGAGACGAGAGTGCTCGCTCCGGATAATATAGTCGCGGTGATGCTTGAATCGGTTGACAAATGGAACCAGGAGGCACATAATGTTCGAGCAGTCCTAACAGATAAAAGGGACTTACAGCACCCGGAGTCGTTGGGGTTGGAAGATTGCTTGTCTGGAACTTCCTCTTCCCTTCTCCCCTCCTCCAGATCTAAGGCGCTTCGTGGCGTAACAAAACGAGATCTGGCCTCCCTATGTGGTAGGAAGGTGAACGCCCATTTATGCACAGAGTGTGGGACTCCCACGCTCGCAAGAAGGCGACGGTACTACCCACTAAACACCTCCCCTGTCAACCTGAGAACCCAGTAAAGAGACCAAATTCGCTTCAATGGATAATACGAGTATTTACATTTTAGACAATAGAACCTGCACTCCTCACGTCGGATTGGCGTCACAATATTTTCCTCAGTTGATTCCAAACTGCATAATGAAGCAAAATCTGAATGAAGGTGCGCTTTTATTGGGGACCAAATTAAGGAATGCCGGGATTCTTCTTGTTTGTTTTACTTATTATCATTTCAAAGAGGTTATATACTAAATTAGGACAAACAAAAAACAGTTTGGGATCAGATTTTCAGCCCCGATCTTCCTGGAATTCACTTATTTGAAAAGGCACTTATCTTCACCTATCGGCCCTTTGACTTCCACACCATACAGGAAGCTCTAACCGAAATTTTCTTCGAGGAGTACGAAAGCGATGCCCTGTTTCGAACAACCGTGGCAGATCTTGCTGCAATGCGCTATATTAAAAAGAAACCATCCTTCGTGGATGTGTTGATATGGGATACAGTTTCACACATATTGTCCTTTTAGTGAAGAGAGATAAAGTGAAATCCACGATTCGCAAAATTGATTTTGGAAGAAAAATAACAAAAAATCACTCAAAAGATTTAATTTCTACAATAGACACCTGAATGTAATGGATGAATCTTACGTGGTGAATTAAATTCAGGAGGATGTTTGTTATGTTTTAAATGACTTTCATCTTGATATGAAAATCCAGAAATCGCGATACCCCGAAAACACAATCATCAGAGAATATGTTTTGCCTGATGTTACAACAGTTAATTGGGGTTACATACGGAAATTTAATGATTCTGTGAACGTTTGTTTCATCATTCCTTAATTGCTTTTCAATCCACACAGCAACCGCCTGGTAATTCCTCTTCTCCTCACCTCTCCCGCTAGAAGAGGGATCCCCCAGCTTGAGGGCATCTAACGGCATAAAAAAACGAGACCTTGGCCCGAAGTAATATGTCAAACGGTTCCAGACTGGGTTCTCGGGTTGACATGGGTGGTGTTTAGTGGGTAGTTCAGTCGCTTGCGAGCATTGGAGTCCCACATTCTGTGTGTAAGTGACATTCACCTCCCAACTCCAAAAAAATTGCCACCATAGAGATCGAATTTGTCATCGAATGTTTGTTTTGAAATAACAGCTGTCTTTGATTTTGGTGTGCAGTGGAGACAACATAAATTCTCACCAGAAATAGTATACAGTTAAAAGTGAAATAGAAGCAAAAGGGAATAGGCGAAGATCTAACAAAATGTTGTCGTGATATTGGTTTTCGGGGCGCCAAATGACACGCTATTCGTCCGAAGAATTGTGTGACTACCGAGCGTACGCACGTTTTTCCGCATGTCCACAACAGACGTCTTATGATCGTAATTGCCGAGTTAAAATCAACCCTTTGTTTTTCGTTATGGCACACGAATTAGCTTTCTATAATTGATTTCTTGTCGATTTCAAAACTTGCGCGTAGAAAACATTTCACGCAAACAACTGATCAAACTGTGAGCACTTATCGGTTCTAATTGTTTACAATCATTATGATTACTAAATAGTTTATTTTACCACAAATATGATCTTAAAAATCTCCCAAGGAACGCACTTTCTTTTCAGAAAATTTTGCGATGCTCGTCTCGTTGGAATTCAACAGATGGTCGTGTGCGAGGCAATAATGATACATCGAAACACCATAGTAGTAGGAGGTTGTGAATTTATTTTAGAAATGCAATATTAAAGCTAGAATTGAAACCAACACACACAGCACTTGAAATCGGTCGGAAAGATAGGTTCAAAGACGAGAGTAGCTATGCCAGGGATGATAGGTTCCTGAAGATAGACCTAATCATCAGGATAATATCCAGTTGGGAGGGCACGTGGGGGCACCATTTCCACCCAGCTGCCTCTCTTTTGAGATATTGTCTAGTTTTTCGGTTGAAAACGGAAAGACACTTGTCATCAAATATGAAGGCAGGAGTATTAAAAAAAAACCCCTCAAGCTCTCTGTCAGACTATAATAAATAATCTTAAATTCGTATGCATAAAACTTGTTTTATAGTGCGCATTTTGCGCTGGTGGAAAGAACCCGCCCCATGACATTGCAGAAGCAAGATAAGTCTTTAGCTCAGCTCGGCTGTTCTATAGCTCCTGAAAGCAGCCGACTATCGCTGAATGTCCTTGACAGCATGACATGAAAATATACAAATTTTAAAACACTACAGGGTCACGACATGTAGTTTTTTCGTGACGCTCAAAGTGTCATCGGGAGTGAGTGATATCTATTTTTGGCGGGAAAACACTGCGTCACGCAAGATCTACGTGAATGTTATAGCTAAATTTCTATGTTTGAGTCTTTATGGTATTTGTTAATTAAGGTTGGGTTCCACTACTATTCGTTGTCTTTGAAATTTTTTGTTGATTTTCAAAACAAATAAGGTATAGTGGTTAGAGCACTTTTCCTGTAAACAGAAGGTCCCTAGTTCAAATGTCGTTCGCGACGGCGAGATTTAGTTCGAGAGCCCATTACCTATCTTCCTCCGATGGCATGGTTATTTATTTTAATTCCGTTGTCAGGGGCGGAAAGACTCGCCTTCACCCTTTTACGCCACCACAAAAAATGTGCAAGAGGGATTTAATGTCCCATCGTTGGGGAACCAGTAAACCCAATGTGTGACCCCTAGTGCAGTCAATGATACGGTCATGGGTCTACCTACTGACATTTCCCTCCAAGATGTTCTATTTGTAGTGGGAGTCATCACTATTCGAAACGTGACTTTACTAATCAACAAAGAGATAGAATGAAATGCTGAAATTGCAATGGAACTCACTTTTCTTATGCTCCTGAATGTAAGAGTGGAGCAGAATACTTCACAATTGAAAATAAAATACTTAATAAGAACAATAAATACAAAGTTACGACTTCGATCAAGCCTAGCACCTTCAATATCTCTGAAGCAAACTTTTTCAAACTACCAACACAACAATCCCAGATGATAAACTCTCCGCAGACTGCTCCAAGAATGCATTACAGAACACACCACAAATGATCAATTCGAATCATTCTAATTTATTTTCACCTGATGTTTTATGCAAAATAGCTCAAGAGCTTGTAAACAGCTTAGTGAGCTACAAAACAAAATATGAACGATTTCAGGTGATTATGAAATTATCTGTTAAATTTTTGTGTGGATATAACGTTTAAAATTTTGACATGAAATGCGCAAGGCATTAAAAAAAAATAAAAGAAACTTTAGATTTTGCTATTTTATACGACATAGATGTATGCATAATTACAGAGACATGGCTAAAACCACACGATAAATTTATAGATATGATCGTCGTAATTTATCTGCAATCAACTCATCGTATACAGAAAACGTAAGACTTTTTATTCAAGCCTTAAACCTTGAAATATATTGTGTTTATTTCCCGATAGCTAAATTCGACCAAGAAAAATTAAAACATATAGAGAGAAATTAAAAAAGGCTTTATAATAGAAACCGCAGGTATATACTCTGTGGGGACTTCAATGCTCACCATTGGCAATGCAACTGGTCTCGATCTAATTAAGTAAGGCGAACACTCCATAAGATTGCAAATTAAAATAATTTATTCATGCATTCGCCTGATGAACCAACATACTATCCTCAAAAGGGGGCTGCTTCAAGTTATTGACATTTCTCTTAGCGATGAAAATATCAGCTTATTTGACAAGTGTGTGCTACAAGTTATCATCACCACATTTGGTTCCTTTTTCAGTGGACACAACACGAATAGAATAGAATTGAAAAAATGCTACTTGGCCCAAGTTTCAAAAAGTTATTAATGAAAAAACAGTTCTAAATATGAACACATTAATGTCACTAAACTCCACCAAAGCAGTCGAAGATGGATTGAGAGTATATTAGAAATATTATTTGGGAAGCTTTTGACAGCAGTGCACTAAAAATCACTAGGAAGGATAAATGTTTTGAGTTATGAAGCATACAAGCTCATTAAAATCCGAAATACCTTGCGGCATCAGTGGCAAAGAACACGAAATCCTGCAACCAAAAGTGCTCTTAACAGCCTCACCATAATGATACAAAAGAAAATATTAATTTTTGCTATCACGAATCGGATTCGATACTACAAAGTTTAGATTATAATTCTCGAAAAATATTAAATCTCAACCATATTTTCAAAAAGCTTAGCGTATTTCTTGAAGAATAGCAATTGAAGAGAATAAAGGAAAGACTGGAATCCTTACAAACGAATGTTTTTCTTTCCACTCCCTAACACATAGACCGGGCTCTGTAATCAATGAATTGATGAGTAAAAATTCCCTTGTGCAAATAAATCACTGTCCACCAGTGCCACATAAAGACATAATTAAGACAAAGGAAGTAACTAATAAATTGAAAAAAAGCCGCTGGCAACGATGGACTTCCAAATATAGCCTTAGACAATTTCCGAGGAAAATTTTTGTCTTAACATGCCTAATTTTTAGCACATGTATTAAATTATGCCCCGCCCCTTACAATTGGAACCATGCTATTGTTTTTGGCCATCAATAAGTTTATTGCCAGCTCTCGAAAAGTTATTCGAAAAATTAATCTTAAAGCGAGTTACTGAATTTCTCAACAGTATGAACATTCTTCCTAACTTTCAGTTAGGCTTTATGGGATATTTTACCGAGCACCAATTTTTATGTGTTAAAAAAAATATATAACTAGCTCATTAAAGGATAAATATCCCAATACAGAAAAAGCCATGGATATAGAAAAAGTCATGGATATAGAAAAAGCCATGCATATAGAAAAAGCCGTGACGGGCTTTTTTATAAACTCAAAGAAAACGATTTTCCTCCCTACACAGAGGAGCTCTATCTAATATTAAAAACATAATAGCTGGTGTCCCGCAAAGTTCCTGGCTTAGCCCCACACTCTATAAGATATACACCGCTGACTTTCCAGCATATGCTAGCTATAAAATAGCAGCTTTTGCTAACGATACTTGCTTCTATTCTAAGGGAAACGATCCCATGAATATAACCAACAATTTCCATAACGGGAAAATTGAAATTAATGTTGATTATAACTTTTCATTTCTTTGACAAAAAGATGCTATGAGAACTTATATACTCGTACATGGAATGGTCTCCGATAAAAAGCTTACATTTCAGAGCCACATCGATCATAACATATATGCGAAAAATTTCAAGAGCTGTCCTAGTGCTGTATCCATTAGTTAATCGGAAGTCCCACATTAACATGAAAAATAAAGATCTTATAATTAAAATGGCCATCCTGCCAATAATACTTTATGGAGCTCCTAAGTCAGTTATTTACAAATAAATAAATTTTAAACAGATTAGAAAAATAGTACTTAAATCTTGTGCATTTTTGATTATTTTTAAATTCTTTGAAGGTTTTTTTCATAATTTTTTTCCTTCCTTTAGAAGGCAGTGCAACTAGAAACAAAATCAATTAAACCGCTGAAAGGCTAGCATTGCAGTGTCGTGGGGCGGGCTCTTTCCCCAGCACAAGGACCCGCTACAAAAAAATGCGGTCTCACGAATTTACAGATACGAAGACGTATCGACCGCAGTCGAGGCCGAGGTAACCTACTAAGGTTTGAAATTGCGTGGCAAACGGTTCATTGCGAAAACAGACGGGACTTCGTCTTTACCAACGATACTTATGGCACCCAAATAAGAGTGGGGCATCCAGGTAGAAGCGGTGCCCCCTCGCAAATAACAATTTTGTAAATATAACACGAACCCAATAGTCGTTACTTCAGTCTCAATCCACAGCGGCGTGCTATTCATATAACTACTTCAATTTGCTTTTATAGTTGAATAATATCTTGATTAACATCTTCTAGTTCTCTTGATTAACATCTCTGGCTCTCAATTTTTAATATATATGTATATATATATATATATATATATATATATATATATATATATATATATATATATATATATATATATATATATATATTGGGTCTTTAACTTAATTCGTGCGGTTTGCTAAGAGATGGCATAACTTGTATAATATTACATCGTTCCAATATTCCGAACCTGCGTTGGAAAGCTACTGTCATTTTGCGTCTTTGCAGTGCATGCCATTCATTTGAAGCGTTAACAACAATAATTTTTTTTCACTCAAATATGTCGAACTTTGTTCCTGAAAAAGTGATTTTGCGGGGAATTCTTCTTCATTACTTTAATATGAAGAAAACTGATGCCGAAAGTCATCGTATTTTGGTGGAAGATTATGGTGAACATGCTCTAGCTGAGCGGACCCGCCAAAAGTGGTTTGCACGATTTAAAAGTGGTGATTTTAGCTTGGAAGACGATGAATGTCCTGTGCAGCCACAAAAGTTCGAAGATGAAGAACTGGAAGCATTACTCGATGAAGATTGTTGCCAAACACAAGAAGAGCTCGTAAAATCTTTGGATGTCACTCAAGCAGCCATTTCAAAACGTTTAAAAGCAGCTAGATATATTCAAAAGCAAGGAAATTGGGCTCCACATGAACTCAAACCGAAATGCTGCTGGAACGCAACAACAAGAAGTCATGTTTGCATCGGATTTTTACTGGTGATAAAAAATGGATCCATTACGACTACCTCAAGCGCAAAAAATCATATGTGAAATCCGGCCAACCAGCCAAATCAACGGCAACGCCGAATATCCATGGCGCGAAGGTAATGCTCTGTATTTGGTGGGATCAGAAAGGCGTGCTGTATTATGACTGCTAAAATGGGGTGAACCATCAATGGAGCACGCTACCGAACCCAATTAATCCATTTGAAGAGAGCAGTAGCCGAAAAACGCCCAGAATATGTGACCAGACACGAGGCAATAATTTTCCATCATGACAACGCTCGGCCCCACGTTGCTTTTCCGGTTAAGAACTATTTGGAAAACAGTGGATGGGAAGTTCCACCCCATCCGCCTTATAGCCCAGACATTGGCCCTTCTGACAACCATTTGTTCCGATCGATGCAGAACGCCCTCACTGGAATACGGTTCACATCAGAGCAGGATATCAAAAATTGGCTTGATTCATTCTTGGCTGCCAAGTCGGCGCAATTCTTTTGGTATATAATATATACTCGTATATATATATATATATATATATATATATATATATATATATATATATATATATATATTTTTTTTTTTTTTTTTATTTATATTCGAAAAGTAATAAACTCTTAATTAATGTATTTTCATACTATAATCAAAGCTCGCTATCACCCAAAACATGAACTATTTTCGTATTTGTTGCATTTTGCTTCTTAAAAATTGTCTAAAGATTCCTCTTCAGTGTCTGCAAGCATGTTTTCCATAGAAAATTAAATGCATGCAATACAACTCAGAAATAGTTTTCACGAACATGTTTATGATAAAAATGATAAAAGAAGTTTCTCCAAAAACCTTCCAGTTGTACACTTTTCAAATGACTTGAATTACTTTTGATAATAATTGAAATTCACGCATAAAAACGAACAAATACGAAATCCATAAAAACTTCACCATTGAACAAATCAAATCATTACTTGGAGCTTCGTTATAGTTAAAATTGATTAAACTTTGTAATGCATTTTTGAAATGGTTAAATATATAAATAATTTATAATTTATATCCTCGTCGAGGATGTTTGGTGATTACCCTCACCAAACATCCTCGACAAGCGCTCGTTGATGGAGGCGGGTACGGCCTGCGAATTTTCTGAGTTAGCGTTATGTATATGTAAATTGGAAGTATACTTTGATTTTACAACCGGTAAGATACATGCGAGTACGATTAAATTAATTTAGCACACAGATAGCATGAAGTATTATTTGTTTCGATCACAAAGATACGGTGGATTGGTATCACTGAAAACTCAGAAAAAAAAGCCGGAAAGTCCTGCTTGACCGAGCTCAAAAACTGATAAACATTGTTGTTTCTTAACCAAACCATATCCCATATCTTGAAAGTATGTTTTTCCTATTAAAAGATACTTTACAGACAACTCACTCAATTGGGCGAATAACTTTATCTTAAGGCGCAGCCCCCAGTGAAACTCAAAATTTGGGTAAACTTTACAGCCGTTCTCCTCAGAAACGTTAAGAATATTTGCAAAAAATTTTTAGCAAGAAGTCGGAATGAACCTTTGGCTATCGAATCAACTCATTACATTTTGCAAAAAGTTTGTTGCAAAAGTTATTAAATTCAAACAAAATAGCATGTTTTCGTTAAAAAATGTAGTAGATCTCGGAAACTACTTAACGTACCGAGTTGATTTGAGCTTCGGTTGTTAGATCTGAATTATTTACAGTGAATTAACTCATCAAAAATTTAAAAAAGTTTTTTGCAAAAAATTTTCTAGAACAAAATGTGTAATTTGCACACACTGAAGAAATATCATGCATGCACATTGATTTGTATCAAATTTCCACATTTGTTCTAGAAAATTTTTTGCAAAAAACTTTTTTAAATTTTTGATGAGTTAATTCACTGCAAATAATCTAGGTCTAACAACCATAGCTTTAATCAACTCAGTACGTTAAGTAGTTTTCGAGATCTACTACATTTTTTAACGAAAACATGCTATTTTGTTTGAATTTAATAACTTTTGCAACAAACTTTTTGCAAAATGTAATGAGTTGATTCGATAGCCAAAGGTTCATTCCGACTTCTTGCTAAAAAATTTTTGCAAATATTGTTAACGTTTCTGAGGTGAATGGCTGTAAAGTTTACCCAAATTTGCAGTTTCACTGGGGGCTGCGCCTTAAGATGAAGAACAAGGAGAAATAGAAAATGTGTGACGTGAATTAGATAAAATTCTCATTTATTGCGAGTCTTTCTTAATCTCGAATGTCCAATCCCAATTCAAATGTTCATGCTTGTCGTCGTCCTTGAACCGTGATGACACAGAATAAGTACCACGTGCCATCATACCAGATGCCGCCTCTTCAACTGGTGCCGTGTAGCTTTAAATTTCCTTTTTCGGTGGATATAAGCTAGCCATGTGTGTCATTTTATCAACTGGAACGCCCCTTCGATATGTTTTATGAACGTATTTAAGTCCATGAACTATTTCACGCTGTACAATAGGCAATTCGGACCTTGTATTTTACACCTTCTTTGATTGTGAAAACCTGTTTTTTCAGTGACAGTAAATAACTGGTAAGATCAAATTCTATATCATCACGCCCATTTACGTATAATGCTAAATTTTTCACTATGACTTATCGTGGATCATTTGGTTCAACAATAATCGATCCCGCTTGAGCTTCTCCTAACAATGCTTCCTTATAACGTCGAAGACTATCATCTTCTTGATCGGCAGCTAAAATTTCTTCATTCGTTTTTTCTTGGCGGTGGTTGATAGTTTGAATCATGCTCCTCTTCATCACCATGCTCATGTGGATCAACTTTGACTTCTCTTTCTGTTGACATGTTCTTGCGGTGGTTATTTTCTTTAGTTATACCAAAGGGAGGCTACAGAAGCAATCCAACTTGTGGAATTTATCGCGTTACCGCATTAATTAGAAAACAAGACTTTTACATAACACTATACACACGAGAAATTATGATAGGTGTAAACGAGATTGTGCTATGGATTTTCGATTTTGGGGAGCTCGATTTGTCAGACATATTTCGCATTCAAATTCCAACACTTTATCTACTCTTTGTTTGTTTTGTTTTACAATTAATTGGTTATTTGGAATACATTACGACCCCTCTGCAACTCTACTAAATTTTGCGTTCGCACAAAGCCGCCCCGTTTTGCTATTCCTTTCTTTTCTCGTCTCCGGGAAATTTAATTCAACTTTTTTCGCAACTCTTCACTGCCCTCGCTTGACCGCCAATCCATCCACTTTGGACATGATGTTGTACCTGTACGAGGTAAAAGAGGATCCACTCACGTATTGTTTCAAAGCGACCGTCCAGCACTATATTGATATTGCTGTACAATTTCAAGTGCAGCCCAAAATTAAAACTTTTTCACTCGCTGCGTAAGTTAAATTTTTCGTTTGCCGGCGCGGTTCTCGCGGCGTGCTCGCTGTGGCGATCCGTCAAAAACTCCCCACTCCACCTAAGCAGATCTGCTCACTTGTTGCGAACAGCCACCGTACGGTACATGCCGTGACGGCGTTTCACGAACCCACTCATTCATTCAATGGAAATTGCATTACGGCAATGCAGTTTGCTTAGGCAACTGCTCGATTACTACAACACCATCAATAAAGTTCCTATATACATACTCGTATATAAAAAAATAAAACAATACAACACTTAGATGGCTATATTAAATACAACGATTTATGACTTTCTACACATTTAAAACGCTTTCGATATTTTCCCCTTCGATTATCATTCCTGCAGCAATAAATTTTCATCTTGTTGTGAATTAATCAATGGTAGAGGCGTCGCATCTTAAACAATGACAAATGGTCTAAAACAGTATCGTCGTGGTCGTTGCAGTTGTTGTCATCATCATCATCGCCACGATTCAGACCAAATCTACTATCATCATCGTCGCAAGCGTCGTCGTCGTTCGCGACATGGACCAGACGCGATACCGAAAGGAATTCTTTTACAAATCAATTAAGAGGAATGACAGCAACGACGAACCTTCAGTTCGAATTGCCCCAAACCAATCTTGCAGTGCCCATGCCAACTGAAGGTGAACTAAGGTAAGTTGTCGCAAGGCCGTAGGCGTTGGAACGCTGTTCAAATTGAAAATCGATCAAAATACGGTCACAGAATAAAAGTCGACATGACACGGTGTCACCACGGGCATCATTTGTCATCGACTATCGCACGTCCCGTATATATTGTAAACCATTAAACCTGTTGTATTTTCTTCTTTTAATCGTACCGTGACCATGTTTGGCGAGCGATTCCTTCTCAGGATGGCTGCAAGGCGGCTGGCTAATTGTTAGAAATATGGATTAAGATAAACCTGTTAAGTCGCTGGAAATACTTGAGCTCTTATTCATTTTACAAAACAAAATTATGCACACGCTTTTAGTGGGATTATACTCGTATGGATTTATATTCCCAATTGAACTGAGTGCATAGAGAAAACAAATTCGCCTCCTTAATTGTTTCAGATTAGAAATAAAATTTGATTAGCATCATCATTGGTGGATAAAAGGTCTCGTTTTTCCTCATAATCATCGCGGTCTGCTCAGCACAAGCCGCTTTTCATGAAACTTTTCGTATATCGTAAGCTTATTTCCATGCCGATACTGACACAGGTATAATCACAATTTTTTTTCAGTTTAAGCTTAAAATTGAAAGGTTATATTGATGCCGAGAAATTGAGTGAACTTAAATTTATCCTTTTCCTCATAATGCAAAATATGAAATATGCGTCAGCTGTTCGGCGCTTAATACATTTTACAAACAAATTTGTTAGTCTCAATGCTAAAGCTGAATAAAAAAAAAACGAATAACATTCAGTGGAATGTAAAAAAAATTCTAGCTTTCAAGGCCACGTTTTGCTTTTTCACCTGTTCTAAATCTCTGACGGAAATTCCTTTATTATTTTTCAGAACAGTGTTTAATCGATTCTAAAAACAATACTGAGCCCAAAACGGCATTCATTTATCATAAGCCATCGTATATGTAGATGCATACCAATTATTGTCGTAGGAGGCGGGAGCAGGTACACATCCTCCAAATTGATGTGATTTATCTCGAATTTATTTTCGGCGCAACTCAAACAAATCGTACCGTAAATCCAGTCCTATTCGCATTTTTTCTCCATGGTGTCCCGCTTAAACCCGAGAAACTATCAAATTATCATAAATGGTCATTTTATCTACCTTTGATTGATTTCTTAGTTATTTCTTGAGCAAGACGCGTCGTGCTGGCGGCGGCAAGCAAGAAAGTAACCTTGCGGCCAACCCGCGCGGGGTGAGGTAGCGTATCCGTTCCTCTTAGCTAAATGCTGTCTTCCCGACCGAAAAACAACGACAAAGTAACTTTCCACAAAGACTTCCCTCAATGAAATTATCAAATTATTATTTTAAGTCAATTATGACTAATGGACCCCTGAAGTTTCGAATTTTACGGCATGAAATTGGAAGAGTTGTGAATTTGAGTCAGGTCAGATTGGATCACCGGGTTGTGAGGAGAGTTGGGCCAAGCTGGGGTTACGTTAAATGACGAATGTTTCGAATCAACTGAAGAAGGTTTAAACGTTTAGAAGACGATTTCGGATTGATTTTGGGAGGAAACTCTTCTTAAGAAGCAGGAAGTAAGACGGGGAGTGTATGTAATTTACTGAGCCTTCAAGCGGCTTTCATGGTTTCTAATTGAGAAAACTAATTAGGCGACAGTGAATTTAAGTCAGCCGAAGATTAATGGATTGAAATTCACACCTAATAATCTGCCGGCTAATTGTGTGAAAAATTTTCTGCAAGAGCGTTTGAAAATCAGTTGATTGGGGGAGGCAACAGCTATTTCTTTTTGTGTCGAAAGCAATTAAGAATTCGTTGACCAAAAGTAATATAATTTCATGGTTATCAAAGCCAGGAATTGTCGGCATGACTCCTTGCTTTCTCTTTTTAATAAATTTGACTCAGAAATCAGCGTTCATTTGAGTTAAATGGCAATATTCCAAGACAATTTTTGCTATCAGTTTGATGGCATGAAAAATAACGAATTACACTTTGCGGGCATCGATTAATGGTGTTTAACACTAGGGACCACTATAAGATACAATTCATGAAATACGCCACACATATCAACATAGAATTGACAGTAAATTCAACACAGAAGAGTATATCCAGCGAAATCTGTGTAATGGTTGGAATATGAATGGCTTATTTGTATAACAAATAAGCCTTGCAGCTTATTTGCGAGCATGGGAACAATCAAGTTTAAACATTTAATTCATTTATTAACTAATTGCAAGACTACTGGTTGCACGAGACAAAAGTCCAGCATTTATTCTAAGAAAAGCGGTCCTACGTAACCCAAGTACCAAATTGAATTTTTCGAACGGTCCTTTGCAACGCACTCTGTTAGAGGCACAGTGTGATAACTTCCAACTTCGTCTAGCCCAGAGTATCATTTGCGCTTGCTGTTAAACGACCAGCAGACGACAATGTAATGTAAGTGGCAATAATGAGCTGCTTCTCAAACTTTACCAAATCCTTGAATCTCTTTCAGAAAGAATAAAAAAGCAAGATAAAAAAAATCAATATCGTTTTTTAACGTTTAGGCCAGCATGCTTCAAAGTAGTTTGCCATCCAGTCACATTCCCATGGATAGGATTCGTCTCATCTCGATCAACGTCAACTCAATTGTAAGTCTAAATCTACGTGACTGTCTCTTGGAATTCCTGGTCAAACAAAAGCCTGACATCATCCTTCTCACTGAAACTCACCTCAATTCATGGCAATCCATGACATTCAAGGATTTTGAATTCGTAAGAAAGGATAGGGTAAACGGTGATGGGGGAGGTGGCACCGGAATATTGGTTCGAAGACCCCATTGTTTCCAAAATATTGAAAAAGTCGAATTCAAAAACGTTGAATTTCTTGAAGTGCCCATTATCAAAATTTCACTACCAGGTCGGGATAACCTCTTCGCTATCTCTGCCTGGGCAACTGGTCGAAACGTTCTCAAGTTCAAGGAGGAGCTCAATTCCATGTTTGAAATACTCAAATTAAACAAGCTGCATCGTCATTATATTCTTCCTGGTGACCTGAATGCCAAGCATACATCATAGCTGAACGCCAAAAAATAATCCAAGAGATGTATTCCTGAAAGCGTGGATAACAGAGAACCAAATCGAATACAGGTGCAATCTATATGGGTCGGTGTTCCCAAAATACCCTAGGACAAATTCATGTTTGGACCTCTGCATTGCTGACGCAAGACTTAAATTCAGCTTTCATAGTTCTCAACGAAAACTGCAGGTGCTTCCTTACGATAGCGATGACAACGGAATCGTAATGGAAATCAATTATCAAGGGGATAATGTGTTCCTGATTCCAGTTCAACATGACAACCATCGGTTGAATTTCAAAAAAACGTATTTAGGAAAGTTTCAAAGGAAGTTCAATCGGGAGTATCAGAAGCAATGTGTAGTGAATAAAAAGTTTCAATAAGTCCGTAAAGGACTGCAGCGATGTTCTGCTGCCTCGGCAGAAGAAGATGACAATATCTGCCGAGAATTCCCTCGTCTGGAGACGCGTGAATGCGCTGGCAGGCTAGCGTTGCGGTGTCGTGGGGCGGGTTCATTTCCCCAGCACGAGGACCCACTACAAAAAAATTTTGCTCTCACGAATTGGATGTTGCTCACGAGGCGACCGAAGTCGCAAAAAGTGTAGATAACTACACCGAGGGAGATAGTATTTGTTACGAAAACAAGAGGAACCTGAGAAGAAAGGCGGACTTGGGGTAACCTCGTCATTACCTGACGAAGCTCATGGCCCACAAATGAAAGAAGGGCTACCGAGTGGTGATGGAGCCCCTTCGCACCCACCCAACCGGAATAAATCCATATTTTGTTGCAGTGGCCAGGTATTCCTCTTCTGAGTGGAAAACTCATACAACTTGAATTGCATGAACTTTCCCATCAGAAGGGGAGTACCCCGGTGACCCATTTATGCCATAGAAGTATACAATTTGATTGCATAACGCTATGCCATAAAGAGGCACTCTGGTTGGGCCACTCAACCCGCGATGCCACCTGAAACGAAAAAAGGATTAATTAAGTACCCGGAGGCTGGCTCATGTTTTTAGGGGGCAGCCTGCCACCGTACCGAGTCCTATACCCGGTCAGAAGGTTGGGAAAAGAAAGACCGATTTCAAAAAATTTAGCAATTCATTCTTTGTTCTATATTTCTGCAAAAATTAATTGGTTATAATTCAACGCAAATTATAAATATATAACCAAAGAGAAAAAAAATAGGTTTATGTAAAAAAAATTATACATCTAACAAAATAGGAAAAACTTTTGTGTATAGAAAAAAAAATGTAAAAAATATATACTCGTATATGACCAAAAAGGCAAAGAAAAAATTATTTATATGGAAAAAAATGTAAAAAATATATATATGACAAAAAAGGCAAAAAAATTATTTATATGGAAAAAAATGTAAAAAATATATATATGACCAAAAAGTAAAGGTACTCACCCAAACATCCTCGTCGGGCGCCCGCTGGTGATGTGGGTGGTCCTGTAATGTAACTTGACTGCCGTTAAATCTACTGTTGTTTGTGTTACTGTGACACTTTCTGTGATTAATTTATCATTATTGTATGTTGTTTGTTGCAGAATCGCTCGAGGCTTAGGTGTTGGAACATCCTTCTTAGCTGAAGATCGTTTTTCTAATGTTTTTGGAGTATCCACAGACATTGATTTACTTATTGTATTGGAATTACTTGTAAGACGTTTCGGAGTGCTTTGCTGTTTTGGTAATGGAGGCTTTTCCTTTTTATGTTTATTGAAATCATCAATTAGTGAAACACCAGTAACAGCTATACTAGCAGGGCGTGGCTTACGCACTGTACCCACCGACCTCCACGTATGGCTATGCAAGGAGGAACTGAGAATCGATGCGAATAGCTAACGTAGGAACTAATTCAGTGTTCCCATTGCTATTTGAATCTTCATGCGATAACACTTTAACAATATATGTTAACTACATTTCTCTAATTAGCACTTTATCCCCAGTAACATGAAAAAAAAATAGCAGGGAAGATTTATGTGGGCTAGATTCAAGTATTTATCTATCTCAAATAGTGGATCAGAATGCATAATCCGTTGACTTGCACTACTCGTACATAACGGCACAATTAAAGCAGTTCCGAACTCCTCTTCGATCTCAATTGCGCCGTCACACTGCCAGGAAGAATACTTCACCTCCAGAGACACCAAATTTTCCTTCTACAATTCCGTATACAAACTTTAAATTACTTTTGATGAATCGTCGCCGCACCAACGTTAATTTCTTCCCACTTTTTCCAACTTAAATTCAGAGAATCTCCACACAACCGCTAAATTCAGTCTTCGGTACGAAAACTTCACAACTTGTATTGAATTGAACAATAATAGTTTCAATGTAAACACATGGAATGGTTTCACATGAAAATCCTTCCCAATGTTTTCAGCATCCAAGATAATTCCAACTATCTAATTGCAGAAGAAAACAAATGGCATATTCCGAAAAAATTAAATTTTCTCCTTATGCATTTGATCTCAGCAAAACAATTGCTGATCTTTGCCAAACGGAATCAACCTCTACAGCAGACACCACTCCAAACGCGCCAAGTAACTTGTCTTATTCGCTCGACTTTTTGCCTGCTTTTCCCCGAGATCCAAATAGCCCCTCCACGGTCGCACTGATCTCAATGCAGAAATCATATAATGCACAAGTTGTTCGCAAGTCTTGCCACGAATGCTGTCAGAGAACCCTTTATAAAGGATCTAGTAGGCGGACTGATTTACGCTTTCAACCAATTAGAATTTTGGCCTTGCAGGACAGGAAGCTCCAAGTCGCGTTTCGCGAGGGATTCCGCGAACCGTTCCCTGCCAAAACAAACAAACCAAATTGAAACCAAGAAACCGGTCGAAATGGTCGGGTGGGTCGGAGTTGATCTTCAAGTCCTTTGGCCTTTCAATGGAACCACGGAAGCGCGGAATATGCGGATTGCATGTAGTCACGTCGGTCAGATCACTCTTAATCTCGCGGTGAGGGTTCAAAACTGTCGACCGCCAGGGAAGAACGTTGGGGCTGTGGGCGCGGGTGTTGGCTAGCTCCCGCACTATATGCGTGCACTTCCGTTCGCGATGCGAACCTTCGAACTGTCCTATATGTGCGAATTGTGCGTTCGCTCAGTAAATCGTATTGAAATTTTGAATTTTCCGCTTACCTGTGGAAAATCCAACCTCAATTTGAATCGTCTTGGAAACATTTTCGCCAAGCAGCGGGTGACTTCACCACCAGTCAAACTTCCGTTGGGGCTGTGGGCGCGGGTGTTGGCTAGCTCCCACACTATATGCGTGCACTTCCGTTCACGATGCGAACCTTCGAACTCCCTATATGTGCGAATTGCGCGATAACCTCTTCTCTTTAGATGGCGACAACTGTCAAAAATATTAAAATGTCTCAGATCAATCGCAAATCGTACCAGTTCGATCGCAAATTGTTCCAATTCAATCCGAAATTGTTCCAGTTCAATCTGCAATCGTACCAGTTCGATCGTTTAGTTGATCTGGGACATTTTAGGCCTGAATTTTCCTTAACCCTTAACTGTTCGATTGCTACAAATGTCCTTCTCCTGGTAATTTCAACTTTCGCTCAATGTTTTCTAATGACAGGAATCTATCTAACGATGAAATGGATCTCTATTTGTCGATGTTAGAGAAGCTGACGTTGGAAATGATTGAGAAAGTAGTTTGTAGTAATCGAGTAGTCACATAAGCAAACTGCTCGAAAACCTTCCTACCTCCTATCCGAAATTTTAATCGCAGATTTAAAAAAAAAAAATATTTAATTACTTCCATTCATAATCCTAATTTATAAAAATTTTTTCTTCCTTATTATTATCAAATGTAATTTTAAATCAATTTTCGTTTATATTAAATTTAAACTTTTCACATTAATTATATTCTTCATGAGATTTAACTTTTATTACTATCTTTTTTCATTTTTCTTTACATCCGTTAATTTTTCTTGAAAAATTTTAAATCTGCTAATTAAAATTTCGGATATGGGAACATTGATTTAGCGCACTCCAACGGTGCCGAAGGCAAGCGAAGCCGGCTGAGCAAGTAGTTGATGGATTTACCGTGTGCACGAGAATCGAAAGAAAGAAAAGTTTGGGACGGATCGTGGAGTTTACTTGCGACGGCGACGTGGCGTGGACGCGAAGAACGACAGCGATATTTTGTTGGCCGCGTTTTAATGTCGGGAATATTTAGGGAATTGGATTAAATTAGATGAGCATTTCATCAATTTAATTATGATGGATTGTCATAGTTAGAATGCCGTCAACTGTTGTTCCCGTTACACGTGGGCTCTCCACCAACCTGGGGCTCAATCGATAACACATCAAAATCATATTTAACGGATTACTCATCGATTATTGTTAGCGGACCACAGCATCGGATTAGCCCGTTTCCATTATCGAAAGAGACCTATAATCGCTTTATTATTTGTGAGGGTGATACAACGCTATTGCAAGTTGATGCTATTACGAATACAATCAATGAAACGTTGACAGAACGAAAAAGTATATTGGATCGTATATTTGAACGTACCAGCTTGCGACTGAAAGAAGAAATTCTAGGCGATATACAGCTGCCGAACATACAGTGTATTCCTGCTATAGAAACGTGTTGTCCAAAGCAAAAGATTTAAATTAAAAAACAATCGCTTTATGTACAATAAGTGCTACTCAACGAAATTTTCCACCGGACTTAGAAGCGCATATAGCATTACGTACTATACGGAAATTCTTAGAGCAATCAAATACGGAAATTATGATACGGTGCTTAGAGTCACATCAACGGGGTATTTATGAGTTGCTAGCACCACTTTACTTTCCTAGAAATCGTTTAGAAGAGAGTAGTGCACTTTGGCAATTGAAAAATATATAGGCGGAATAAACGGTGAACCGCAATAAACAGATCGTCAAATACGTATTATTCATAATCCACATCATTCAATCACAATGATTGGTGGTCGTTTAGTATACGATTCTTGTTCAAGCAGATTATTTTTTTTTTGCATCGGGAGACCGACCACTTTACTCCGGCTAATCGATGTCCCGTTGTCGTTTCGTCATCTTCAATGTGAAAGAATAGTTCTTTGAGGCGCCGATGAGTGTCTGAGAAACATTCTACATTAACAAAGACTGTTTTGCATCGGAAATGCTCAAAGGAATTTGACAAGTTGTATTGTCGGCATTGTGGACGTTGTTTTGATTGCAACGCAGCTAATTATTTGCATCCATCATACAAATGCAAGGAAGGCTACATGGGTGAAAGATGCCAAGTGAAAGGTCTTCCAATAGTTTATACACTGCAAAAGGTATTATTGCCTCAATCGTTGTCTTACATTTTTTCTAAAAATAACTTGGACGATAGCTAATATTTTTTGTCCCTAAAACAAATCTTCAAATTGTACCAATATTTTTTTGCTTTGCACTCATAAAACAATATCACAAACATAAATACAAGTTTTATTGAATCCAGCTTGAAAACCTATTAAAATTTCTATTAGGCTAAAATATTTAAATAGGAAAATTCATTGTACGAGTATGAAGTTAATGGTGTGAAATTTATGAACATTTTTGTTTTCTTTTTGGCCAAATATACTTACCATTTTCTAATTTACAAAATTTATATTTTCACCAATTAATCTTTATCATATACATATTTCTGAGTATAAAATATAGTTTGTGATGTTGTTGCTTATATGGTATTTTTAGATGTAAAATATATAAAAGCATGTGCTAAGAGAAATGTAGTGCGGAAGTTTTATCAATAGTTGATATCTATTGATAAGCATTAAATATCTGTATTTGATTTATGTTTATAAAAAAATTCTACGTTGTAATCCTTAAAAGTTGAATGGATAAAAATAAAGAGAGCAATAAATGGAAATCAGCATATATATTGAAGATTGACATGTAATTATTGTTACGTTAATAAGAACCATGAATTGTTAATCGTGCAACGTCGGTCTTACCATTTTAATCGACCCGCATCGATGGCAGGCTCCTCCACTAGCATGGGCTAGCCATCGGGCGCGCTCCTCCGTTTCTTTCGTTTAACAGAGGCTCCTGCTGGGAAGAATGGCCTTCCGCTTGCATGCCCCTTTATGACATAGGGTTATGTGATTTCATAGCATAACGCTGTAGCATAAATCAGTTACGTTTGTATTTCTTATTTGAGGGAAAGAGTCATACAAAGTACTTTTGTATGAGTTTTTCACTCAAATGGGAAATACATGGCCACGCCAACGTTTGGATCTTGATCCGGTCGGGATGCTGCAGGGGGGCACCGCTACTATCTAGTCTTGTCAGTAACGACGAGGTCATCTTAAGTCCGTCTGTTTTCTCTAGGCTCAGTTTGTACTTTGAGTTAACAATTTCCTTTGACCCTTAGTTGGTTACCTCCTTTTCGACTTCGGTAGGCATCTCTTTGACCCCGGAATTCGTGTATGCGAAATTCTTTTGTAGTGTGTCCTTGTGCTGGGGAAAAGAACCCGCCCCGCGACACCGGAACGGTAGCCTGTCAGCGCATTCACGCGTCCTCAGACAAGGCCAATCTCAGCAGATCTCCACACCCTCTTCTGCTGAGGCAGCAGGCCACCGCTGCACTACAAGTTCCCAAAATTAAACATTGAAACAATATGGAAGGATATGAAACACCAACCATCGCAAGGTTAAAAAGATTGGAAAGCTTTCTTTCTACACGTGTCAACAATATTTATTGGCGATTTTTGGATTACAACCATCCCTCCTTGGCTGTGTTTAAGTTACACCTGAATAATATCCGAAATTTAATCCGTTCGTGAAAGTGAAGTCTCGAGCGATGGTATCAAATCTTGGAGTCGCTAGTGATGAGATAAATATTCTCGATAGGGCTGGTAATGAAATTGAAAGTACGACTCCGGATAGAAATGGAAACAGGATTATATGTGATGGATTGCAGAAACTTGCCCTGATTGGAACACACTTTCAATTGGTTCATCCACCGAACCCTGAGAGAGAAATTCAAGTATTTTCAGAGGTCAATGAAGCAAAATTTTCTAAATTCATATCAAGCCTGAACGGCGAATCAATTCTTCATTTCAATGAAACATGAACATTTGACTTCATACCCAGCTTGAATCTTATTGATTATTTTGTCAGCTATGAAGACTTGTGTTTCATATTTCGCAGGATAAACAATAAAAAATCATGTGGTATTGACAGTATTTCGAATACAGTTCTCCAACATTTGCCTGAGATTGCTATTAGGTAGTATTGCATATTGTTCAACAAAGTGATGGACAACTCATATTTCTCAAATGAGTGGAAAAAGAGGACAACTCATATTTCTCAAATGAGTGGAGAAGAATCTTCGAGCCCTAAGAGCCATCGCCTAATAAGCTTGCTTCCTAACATAGACAAGGTGCTTCCTAACATCAGCAAGGGTTTGAAGTAATACCAAGCAAAGCATTAAACGCCCACATTCAGAAATATGAGTTTAAACCGAATTGCCAATTTCGTTTTCGTACCAGGCGTTCGACCATACATGCAATAATGAAAGTAACCTTAGACATCTGTTGGGAACTAAATAATAAAGAATGTGTTTGAGCGTGTCTCATTGACATGGAGAAAGCCTTTGATACAGTGTGGTTAAATGGACTAATTTTTAAACTCCTTCAGGATAGGTTCCCCAAACACCTTGGCGCCATGATTTGCAATATTTTATACGGGAAATCTTCTGTTGTAAGTGATGGAAATCTGATAACAATGCGTGATTTCAAGGTCTTGAATGGTCTTCAGCAGGGAACAGTTACTGCGCCTCTGCTTTTCTCAATATTCATTCGCAAGCTATTGAACGGCTCTGATTTCAAAGTTCCACTAACGCGATCATGGGTGCATTTACTGATGATCTGATCATCTATACGGTAGACCGAAAAGCTACGATAGTTGAGAGCAATCTTCAACAAATGTTCAATGCTGTGCAGCTCTACACTGACAATTGACGAATGAAAATCAATGCACAGAAGTGCGAAACAATTTTGTTTCGGACAATGCTGTAGGGTGGCAGTCAAGACCTGAAACGTAATTTGAAGGATTTTCACATCATGGCTGGTGAGGGTAGTTCAGAACGGGTTCCACATGAATCCTGTATTCGATATCTCGGTGTTCATCTCGATCAGTATCTGTACTATACTGAAGAAAGTTCAAAATTATCTGTTACAATATCCTGATTAGTTCAGTTTTGGCATATAAACGTCAGATCTGGTATAACCAGAGGGATTGTCCTATGGAAAAATTAAGAGTGTTCGAAAGGAAATATCTTCGTGCATGTACAAGTTATACAGAAAGCCTGAGATGGATTGGAACCACTGTATATCGAATAGAGGAATTTGTCAAACTGCTCAAGTGACAAGAGTCGATATCTTCATATTGAGACTTCTTCGGAATCATATCGCAAGATCTGTAACTGAGAGTGAAAACCCCTGGATTTCACGCCGTTCCACCCGACAGACGGGTATATTGAGACTTGTCTCACTACTGGCTTCATTCCTCCGGCAGCATTCGTGTACTTAGACATGAACCGATATGTTTTTGGTTCCGACGGTGTCCCAATTATATATTACTTATATAGACGGACTACTTGTCAGACGATAAAATATCATCCGAATTTGAGTTCACAAGATCAACAATTCCAATGGAGATACTCGTTGGCTTGATTCGTTAAGGCGGGTCGAGCAGGGACGGAACGTCTAAATTATTCGTGTTTATTTTTTTCTGTTGCGTTTTCCATTGCATAGTTTTGAGTTTCAGCTAATTATTGCTACATATTGTGTGTTAGAAATTAGGAATAGATTTCAATTTATAGGAAAGGTATATGTTATGTTTATCAGATTAGGTTTTGAGATAAGGTTTATTGCTTAAGATAGGAATATTGTGATAGCATTTATGATTTTATTCGAATTAGGTTATAACTAGGGAGTTCAATCCCGGAATCCCGACCATTTTAAAGGCTTAGAAATTTCGGGATTTTATTTAGTATTTACGGGATTGATTAATCATTTTTGAACTCCTTATAAATACGCTGCTTCAAATGAGCTCCTCCATTTTCACCTACAATTTGTCCACTCTTTTGTTTTTGTTTGTTTAACTTGTTTAATTTTTCCCAGTCAATTCGATTAGTTTTTGAGTGTTGTGACGATTAGGCAAGTTCACGCCGTCCAAACAAATTTGACTAGTTTATGTGTTGGCTGACAATCAGGCAGGATAAGTGGAAAAGTATAAGAGGGAAAAGTGGAAAAGTACAAAAAGGAAGTTTCTTTTAAACGTTAACATTGTTGTTGGTAAGAATTCTTTTCAAATACGATTTTGTCCGCTCTTTTGCATTCGCCGTTTATTTCCCCAGTAATTTTTGAGTACAGTGATAATCGGACAGATTCACACTTTACAAAAAGAAAGTTTTTTAAACAATTGCATTATTGTTGGTAGAAATTCTTTCATTAGAATAGTTAGAGTGAAACAAAAAGACGTTGATTTTTTTCTTTTTACTTTAAAGCTATTGATTTCCATATTTGTAGTCGCAAATGAGATACATTTGTTTGTTTTTAAATAGCATAAAGGGAGTAGCATGTCCACAAAAAGTGTCTATATTGAGCATAAAAAGGTAGCGATGCTTCCTCTATATGGTGTCATTTTTTGATTTCCAAAGAGGGAAATACAGTGCAATCTAAGCGTTGCCCAGCAGTTTTGAAAACACTTGGAGGATCTACCAAAGGATTACATACTCATTCATTGACATTAAGGTCGACAATATCGTCTACATAAAATGCTCATAACGTCGAAGAACCACCCTTGAAACGAAAAAGCAATTCGATCGTGGACTATTTTTGTAAAACTGATACTCTCGACGATGTTTTAGCTCGGATGACTGTTTTAGACGGTTTTCCTATGAGTGCATTTGTGATATCAAATGATTTAAGGACTTTGATCGTATCAAAAGGATATTCAGATTTACCAAGATCTGCCGCAATAATCCGCAATCGCGAGGTAAATTACAACCATAAAATAAAAGCGCAAATAAAAGCTGAATTATTCACTTTAAAAAATGAAGACGAAAGATTCAGCTTTGATGAATGAAATCCCAGCTCAAACAAGAAATCCATGAATATGAACATTCGTTCATGTATTACAATCTGGAATTTAGGACTGTTTCGCATAAATCTCCGTGTAGAGTTCCCTTCGCAGCCTGACCCATTTTGTACACGCAAAAAATGTGTGACAGGCATTGTCCTCCTCTCCTGGGTAAAACGACAATCGGGAGACCGTGACTTACCGATCTTGTGCAGGTAAGACTGAAAACACCCGTGCCCGCTCAAAAGCTGGGTCAGATAAAAGTCAGTCTCACCATGCCTTCAATTTAGCCACGGTCTCACATCCGGGATGAGGCGCGCAGTCCGCCTTCCCTTCGTGCAATTCCCCCAAGACTGCTGCCAATCGTTGAGTGGGCGTTGTCTCTCCTCGCGGACAACCATCTCCCTCGCATCCTCGTTTCGGCGCAGGTAAATAGCGCGGCGCTCTCTAGCAAGAAGGGCGACAGGTATACGCCTGCAATGACTCTCACCGCCGAGTCGGAGACTGTTGGATACGAAGATGCAATTCTCAGTGCTCCTGCAATGACTCTCACCGCCGAGTCGGAGACTGTTGGATACGAAGATGCAATTCTCAGTGCTCCTCTTCTCTGTACCTGTGCCAATCGTTTTCGGTATACCTCCTTGCTGAGAGCGTCGCCTCTGCTCTGCTCCGTACAGTAGCACTGACCCTACAGCACTCATCAAGAGGCGTCGTCTTGATGGGCTGGGTCCCCCTACGTTGGCCATAAGTCGACTCAGGGCCGATATTCCCGAAGCAGCCTTCTCAGCCGTTGCCCTGATTTGCTCAGAGAAACTCATCTTCGAGTCGATCAGTAGCCCCAGGTACTTCACCGCTGGCTTCGATTCGATTTGTATATCTCCAATACTGATCATCCTTACTCTAGGGATTCTCTTTTTTGTCAAGATGACCACTTCGGTTTTCTCCAGTGCCAAACTGAGCCCGCGAGCAGTCATCCAGTCCCTCACTCGGCGCATTAGCATACCTAGCCTAAGTTGCGCTTGTTCAACGGTGCATCCGGCGACAAGAGCCGCAACATCATCCGCATAGCCGACCAAGCGCGACTCATCTGGCATCTCAAGTCTCAGTAGCCCGTCGTAAGACACGTTCCACAGGTCCGGACCAAGGGTAGATCCCTGGGCAACACCCGATGTAATTTCCATCCTTCGTTGGCCCTGTGTCGTGTCGTAGAGCAGGCTTCGGTCCTTTAGGTAGTTCCTCAAAAGCCGCATTAGATATTCTGGAACTTGAAAAGAGTTTTCCAGCGTGTCCAGAATATCCACCCATCTAGCGGAGTTGAAGGCATTCCTGACGTCGATTGTCACCAACAGGACGATCCGTCGCTTGGTGCGACTATATGCCTCTGCCTTTTGGACCGCGTTCACCACCTCTGCAATCGCATCAATGGTAGAACGTCCTGCTCTAAAGCCGTACTGCCGAGGAGATAGATCCCCAGCAGCACGAATCGCGTCAGTGAGTCTTCCCTTGATGAGTTTCGCTAGCACTTTCCCAGCCGTGTCTAGCATGCATAACGGGCGGGTATGCAGACGGCGATTTGGGGTTTCCCTTCCCCTTGCTGATCAGCACGAGCCTCGCCACCTTCCGTCGTACCGGGAAAACCCCGTCCCGTAGGCAAGCGTTGAATGTGCTGAGCAGCAAGTCAGGACAATGGTGATAGACGAGCCGCAACACCTCAGCTGGAACACCATCTGGACCTGGAGCCTTCCTCGCTTTCAAAGAGAGGACTGCCTCCTCCAGTTCCAGCTGTGTGAAGAGTGGGCACTCGACTGCTGTTTCACCATGGACAGCGTCAACACGGACGGGATGGGCGGGGAAGAGTCCCCGCACTATTGCGTCCATCTTTTCCGCGTCATGTGTACAAGGCTTCCGTAGGGCACCAAGTTTCCCCATGACCACCTTGAAGCCAAGGCCCCACGGATCCTTGTTCACATTGGCCACGAGGTCTTGCCAGCAGTGAGCCTTGCTACTGTTAATCAGTTTGCGAAGGCATTTCCTGGCCGACTTATATGCTGCCACCTGGTTGCGTGCCTCGTCACGGTTCCACGACCGTTGAGCCTCACGCCGAAGCTTGTGGCACTTCCTTCGCTTTTCAGCGATTTTAGTAGACCACCAGTACACTGGGGGCTTGCCGTGCCGGGGTCTTCGACGGGGCATAGAAGCGCAGCAAGCAGTCGCGATTATGCTCATAGTAGAGTTCACCACGTCTTGAGCTGCCAGTTCTTCCGTCCTTTCCGGAGCTCCCTGCAGCGGTTCACCTGCTGTGAGAACCTTGACGAACCTCTCGACATCCATTCTTCCAATGTTCCATACAGTTGTAGAAGGCCGAGAGCACGGACGTTGGGACATAGCATCACTTATCTCAAGCAGAATGCACTGGTGATCACTGGCTGAGTAGTCCTCTAATACTTTCCAGTTGTGTATCCTCCGTTTTAAGGACTCCGAGGCGAACGTCACGTCCGGTATGGTTCCCTCACAGCCAATACGGCGGAAAGTCGGCGTATTTCCGGAGTTTAGTACGACGAGGGCCGTCCTGGCCGCCATTTCCAGGATTCGTTTTCCCCGCGGATCCGTCTGAGGCATGCCCCATTCGATTGCTTTAGCATTGAAGTCGCCCCCAAGGAGCACTTTACCCTCTGCGTTCGAGACAGCGCCCTCCAGAGCATTAAGCTTGGCTTGGAAAGATGATATCGACTCGTGAGGTGTTAGGTACACACTAAAGAAGGTGAAGGTGACAAGGGTTTCTAGCACTCCAGCGTAAACATCGACCACACATGACAAATTTTTATAGACCACTCCACGAGGTGAAGAGCCGGTAGGAACTTTAATTGTAATTTTATTTCTTTTGACTTCCTGAACATGAATCGTACTTAGAAATAGTAAGTTAAAGTAAAGTAAGAATTAAGATTGTAAATTTATCTATTCATTTTGAATTATACTCAGAAATAGTAAGTTAAAGTAAAGTAAGAATTATGATTGTAAATTTATCCATTCATTTTGAATTATACTCAGAGATAATAAGCTAAAGTAAGTAAAGGAAAGTAAACTTTTTGCTCCAAGACTTAGAATTAAGTAGGACTATAATATATGGCCAACAACCAACCGATATCTAGTATGCATAACGCACATCTAGCTGGTATCGCCGCGCAGCATTTATTCAACACGTTTTCGTATTTCAAATTCTGAAATCTTACTATGTCTCGTCACAGCATTCGCTCCATCTAGAACGAACTACAAAGAAATGTTTCCAAGTGAATCGACATTTGTCGCCCAATTATTTGTCGTGAAGTACCTGAAATAATGCATTTAATCCAATTGTTCTACTCAGCGACGCTAATCTACCTGTGAACATGGAGGTGGCGATAGTCTCACAAATATTCCTAACATCTCCAGTTAAAGGTGTAATAGATGTTTGAACTGCAAATTCGGGAGAATACTGAAGCACCACTATGCTGTAAGTTGGTTTGTGACATCACTAAGGCTGAAGGTTGAGCAACAGTGCCGACGAAAACTCAGCCTTGGACTTGAACGTAGCCGTTGAGAAGAGCCGTTGCGGGAAAAGTGATAAAAGGGCCAGCGACGGTGGAAGCGCTCTCTTTCTTTGTGGTTAACTCAACGGGTGGATTTTGATACCCGGAAGCCGGAGCTGAGCTGATACAAGTGAGCGGACAAGAAGTAACTTTCTACATTATTCAATCGTTGGGCGAACAGGATTGTGACGGAGGTTGGATCGCGTGGATATTCATTCTATATGGAATCGGTTCCTCGCTCAACAAAAAGGGGCCCCTAACGTGCTGCACAGGTCGTGTTTTATAGAGCAAAGAAAAACGAGGTATCTAGAATAACCCTAAAATTTTTTTTTTTTTTATGAAGATAATTGAAGAATTAATAGCCTCTTTCCTTTTTTATTGTAATTATATTAACTTTCATGCACTAGAATTTCTTGCGTTTCTTTTTTTTAATAAACAGAGTATTAATTTTCAGCCAGCGAACTCCCCTGTGGAGTGGTCACAACGATTTTCCGCGTAAAGGACGCAGGTAGAGTGCGGAATCCCGAGAAGTGAAGGGACAAAGAAAGGAACGGAAAAGTAGTTGATTTTGAAGCGTTGGGTTTCCTCTAATTTTTTTTTTTTTGTTTGTACGGAAAACTAGAAATTGCTTAATCTTGGTTCATTTAGCTTTCCCCTAGTTCATGTGTCTGGTTTGTAATTTCCCGTTGCGCTTCTCTTCCTTAGTGTTTCGTTGCGGGAGCTCAAACTCGTCAGTGGCTCCGGGGGCATATTACGAGTTGACGAGTGGCGCCAGCCTACCCCGTCTCCACGGGTTAGCCGGGACCCCAAGGCCCTCGCCGGAACGCTGAATTAAGCCATCATTACAAACCTACTCGGAAGCAATTCCAAGGCGATAATTGCTTAATTGGAAATATCGTCTTGAAATCAAGACGTGTACCACCCCGTCCACAACTCTCCGCTTGAAAGTCACTGTTCCGAACCCAGATAGCGGCAGTACCATTTTCATCAGAGTACCATAATGCAGGACTTTTATTGTGGTGTTGCTCACTCAGCAGCAAGAAGTCGGCTTTCCTGTCCCTCGCAAACTGCTCAAGCAGATTTTGGGCGGTGTAGGTTTAGCTGCAGGATGCGGGTCATCGAAGCTCTGATTTTGCTTTGGCTAGGGCTTCCTGGAACACCTCGCATTTTCCTGATCCCAAGACGTGTACAAAATCAAGTTTTGGATTAGCATCCTTGCAAAGGATACAGTGTGCCTCCTTCGTACACTCTTTTCTTTTATGACCCGTTTCACCGCATTTGTAACACAGGGAACTCCTATCAGGTCCTTTGCATACTTGTGTGGTGTGACCATAACCAAGGCATTTGAAACATTGAAGAGGCGTTGCTCTTCGCCGTATCCTACAGACAATCCACCCAATTCGTACTTTGCCCTTGTTCAGGAATTGTTCGGCGTCCTTTTCGGTCAAGTCAACTATGGTCATGCGTTGTCCCCTGTTGTTTTCTGGTGTCAGTCTCGCTTTGATCCTTCCCACGCTAGGGAACTCCTTTTTGATGGCCTCTTCTACCTCGGCCAGATCCGTCACGCAGTCTATGTCTCGTATTTCGATCGTTGCCATCGGCTCGAGCGGGGCTATAGTTGCGTTTTTGCCGAGGACTTTCTTTACTGCGTCACAGAATGCATCTTTATTGCCGGCCTCTGCTCCGAATTCGACCAGTATGTGGTCCGACCGCGTTGGTCGTACTACTTTAATGGTAGTATTGGTGTCTTCAGGCCTTACGTTTCTCCTGATGTCCCGCAGTACTTCCGCGTAGGATCGGCCATCTTGGGGCTTTACAAGCAGTGCCTGCTGCCGGGGTCTTCGTCGGGGCTTCTGCCTCTCCTGCTTTGCATCAGGTCCTTTTTGTAATTGGGCGTCCGTACGAACTTTACTTTCAGGCTTTTTTTGAAGGAGTTTCTTTGCAGCTTCCTTCGCTCCTTTTGTAAGCACTGTCTGGAACCCCTAATCTAGTGCTCCACGCCCTTCAAGTGCCTCTTACTTCCTTCTTTTATCCCGATCTCCTTCGATTGGGCTAGACGCCATTCTTTTATTGACGTTTAATGGTGGAGCTATCTGCGTGTCGCCTTTAGATTTCGCCCCAAGCGCCTCTTTAGCCTTCTCTTCGTGTTCGGCCCTTAACCAGCTTCTCCGATAGTGCTCTATGCGATCTAGGAGCTCCTCTAGTTCAAGGAGCCCTTCCTTTGCTGCTTTGCTGATTTTTGGGGAGTCGCATGCAGCTTGTATTCTTTTCAGAACATCTCCCGCTTTTTGGAGTAGCCTTTCTTCTTCATATCGCTGGGCCGCAATTGTACCCTGCAACCATCCTTGGGAGAGGTTATCGCGTTCCGTTTCTGAGTGCAGTACTTCTGCCACATTTTCAACTTTGGCGGTGCATTCACGCGGTGTCTGGTTACTCTTTGCTTTTAGTGCCGTAATCTCCTCGTTGGCTTCTGGATTTTTCGTTGCAATGTCGGGATTTGCGACTCTTGCATCGGCCGCAACGGTAACGATCGCAGCAGTGACAATCAAATTTTCGGTGTTCTTTATGTTATCTCCCACCGCTCGAACACCTGAAGTGTCCTGCAGAGTTTCCCGTTTCTCCTTAATAGGACGCTTGGGCGTTCGCATCATTTTTTTGCTGCGCCCGAACGCCGCAGGAATCTCAGTCTGTATTCTCCGTTTTTCGTCCGTCTTCACTGTCGTTGTGTTAGTCTTCGTTTTTGTCGTCCCTGAAAGTGAGGAAGGCTCCAGGTCCAGATGGTGTTCCAGCTGAGGTGTTGCAGCTCGTCTATCACCATTGTCCTGACTTGCTGCTCAGCACATTCAATGCTTGCCTACGGGACGGGGTTTTCCCGGTACGACGGAAGGTGGCGAGGCTCGTGCTGATCAGCAAGGGGAAGGGAAATCCCGAATCGCCGTCTGCATACCGCCCGTTATGTATGCTAGACACGGCTGGGAAAGTGCTAGAGAAACTCATCAAGGGAAGACTCACTGACGCGATTCGTGCTGCTGGGGACCTATCTCCTCGGCAGTACGGCTTTAGAGCAGGACGTTCTACCATTGATGCGATTGCAGAGGTGGTGAACGCGGTCCAAAAGGCAGAGGCATATAGTCGCACCAAGCGACGGATCGTCCTGTTGGTGACACTCGACGTCAGGAATGCCTTCAACTCCGCTAGATGGGTGGATATTCTGGACACGCTGGAAAACTCTTTTCAAGTTCCAGAATATCTAATGCGGCTTTTGAGGAACTACCTAAAGGACCGAAGCCTGCTCTACGACACGACACAGGGCCAACGAATGATGGAAATTACATCGGGTGTTGCCCAGGGATCTATCCTTGGTCCGGACGTGTGGAACGTGTCTTACGACGGGCTACTAAGACTTGAGATGCTAGATGAGTCGCGCTTGGTCGGCTATGCGGATGATGTTGCGGCTCTGGTCGCCGGACGCACCGTTGAACAAGCGCAACTTAGGCTAGGTATGCTAATGCGCCGAGTGAGGGACTGGATGACTGCTCGCGGGCTCAGTTTGGCACTGGAGAAAACCGAAGTGGTCATCTTGACAAAAAAGAGAATCCCTAGAGTAAGGATGATCAGTATTGGAGATATACAAATCGAATCGAAGCCGGCGGTGAAGTACCTGGGGCTACTGATCGACTCGAAGATGAGTTTCTCTGAGCAAATCGATACTGATCGACTCGAAGATGAGTTTCTCTGAGCAAATCAGGGCAACGGCTGAGAAGGCTGCTTCGGGAATATCGGCCCTGAGTCGACTTATGGCCAACGTAGGGGGACCCAGCCCATCAAGACGACGCCTCTTGATGAGTGCTGTAGGGTCAGTGCTACTGTACGGAGCAGAGCAGAGGCGACGCTCTCAGCAAGGAGGTATACCGAAAACGATTGGCACAGGTACAGAGAAGAGGAGCACTGAGAATTGCATCTTCGTATCCAACAGTCTCCGACTCGGTGGTGAGAGTGATTGCAGGCGTGATACCTGTCGCCCTCCTTGCTAGAGAGCGCCGCGCTATTTACCTGCGCCGAAACGAGGATGCGAGGGAGATGGTTGTCCGCGAGGAGAGACAACGCCCACTCAACGATTGGCAGCAGTCTTGGGGGAATTGCACGAAGGGAAGGCGGACTGCGCGCCTCATCCCGGATGTGAGACCGTGGCTAAATTGAAGGCATGGTGAGACTGACTTTTATCTGACCCAGCTTTTGAGCGGGCACGGGTGTTTTCAGTCTTACCTGCACAAGATCGGTAATTCACGGTCTCCCGATTGTCGGTTTTGCCCAGTAGAGGAGGACAATGCCTGTCACACATTTTTTGCGTGCACAAAATGGGTCAGGCTGTGAAGGGAACTCTACAGGGAGACGGGAGATCTCACCCCGGATAATATAGTTGCGGTGATGCTCGAATCGGTTGACAAATGGAACCAGGTGGCACATTATGCTCGGGCAGTCCTAACATATAAAAGGGACTCATAGCAGCCGGAGGCGCTGGGGCTAGGGGATCGCTCTTCTGGCATTTACTCTTCCCCTCTCCTCTCCCGCTAGGAAAGGGACTCCCCAGCTTGAAGGCGCCCCACGGCGTAACAAAACGAGACCTGGCCCGAAGTAATGTGTCAAACGGTTCCAGGCTAGGTTCTCAGATTGACAGGGGAGGTGTTTAGTGGGTAGTCCAAGGGAGTCCCACACTGTCAGACTCAGCGGGCGTAAATGCCTTCACCTCCCTACCATAAAAAAAACCCAATGGTGGGAACTTCGAACGTACTCCGAGGCCCGCCAAGGTTTTATCGGGACGGAGACGGTATGATAGTTGAATTGGAGCCGTTCACACACGAGTTTCACCTTGGCGCTACTGTGCAAAGCAACTAGGTCCAAACCATCACATCCGCCAGCCCGAAGCGTCATTTCCAGTTCGTTGTCCAAAGCGTAGTCCAGATCCAATCAGAGTCGTTACCTGTCATCCCAAGAGGGAACCTCACGGCGCCCCCCATATCCTCGGGTCCGTGGGGGCGGCGCTCCCCAAAGAATGCTAGCCTCCAAGAGTTCTCTTGTTGACCGGCACTCTCCCTGCGGGAATTTCCTCGGGTACGTGGGGGCGGAACTCCCCAAAGAATGCTAGCCTCCAAGGGTGCTCTTGTCGACCGGCATTCCCCCTGCGGGGATGCTTAAGATTGGAAAGCTGGTGAAAGCAGGGCACCAAGTTTGCTTTGCACATGGGATTCATTTAGCCTTTTGTGATTTGTTGTACAAAAATAAAGACGATTCAATTATGAGCCAATCTCTGAACGTGGATTCAGATGATGATGACGAAGATCTTAGAGCAGGTTTAATTATCGAATCAGCCCATTTTTGAGATTTGACGAACGATCGCAATATTAAAAACGAGATTAAAAATGTTCGTCGAACAGGGTATTGCAAACAATTTTTTTTACGAAATCTCAAAAAAGCACTCAGATTTATGTCCTTTATGCAGCCACGCGCACATCTCCATACAACGTTTGCTAGGTTGTAAGATCATGTCGTCCGCATATTGTAGTCGTTAGAGTACTCGCTGCGTTAGCCGGAGGTCTCTGATTCGAGTCCCGTTGCTCACAACGAAATTTGTTCCGAGTGATTGTTCGGACGGACTGTAAGCCCACTCAGTTATGATACAAACTGTTTGAAATTGGAACACATCGCAGCTGGGTGGACGAACATACGGCCAAAGCGTGGTACTGACTATACCATCTTCTCGAGTGCCGATACACACGATCAAGATAATGAGATACTCGTAACTATCTTTAAGTGAAGGGGCTGTCGTACTAAAGCAAAAAAAGATCATGTAAAACATCATCTAAAATTCAATGTGACCTACTGTCGCTCCTCTCAAATGCTTCTATAGAGAACAGCTATCACTCAAATATAATCGTACACCCGAAAAACAAAATAGATTAAAAATTGAGAAAACCAATCAAACTACCACTTAAGTTACCACACGGTAAATTTAAATACTATTTTTGAGTTCATATATAGTTAGACAAAGGCCTTTGTTCCTAGTGCTTAAGTTCTGGTTTTTTTTAGTTAAACTGTTATTTAATAATAATATTCATTATTAATAGTAGTGATAATAATAATGACTACTCAAAAGATTAAAAATACATAAGTAAAAACTATCGCCAATTTCCAATTTTGCCATTATTAACCAGATTACTTTTCCCAATATATCATCAGCAAAGCATCATTCCACATGTGATATTTGACACTTTACACCATAAGAACATATATGGCAAATTAATCAGGAGCAACCCTTGGACAAGCTGTTAAACAGGGTGTTATCACCCTACACATCACATCCGTAAATATAATTCACATTCGTAAACTATTCACTTGGAATCCCTCGTCAGCCCTCGATTAAGTTGTTCCACAGGAGAGAATGTTAATGTTTAAGATGCCTATCGGAGGATTTAACTCTATGTAAGCGTTTGATACTATCGCCGCCACACATGTTCTATTCGCGACATTGCACACACAACAGGATTATCCAGTCTATTTTTTGGACATGCGAGACTCCATTCATTTTTAACGATTCAAAAGAGAGATCGCCGATTACGATAGAAAGTACTTTGACGCTCTTTTAAAGCCGATACCTTCGCCATTAAGGGTAGCTACTTAGAATCGCTGTAATATCAGATACACTATCAACTACTCTATATGCGCAAATGGATTTTTTCTCCATGGAAAGTTATTCAAACGACGACGCCAGTCTGTGTGCAGATAGAATCACGACTTTTTCGTTAAAAGCGCGTGTTACAAGATGGTCATATTAATTTACCGAAATTTGATTGCAAATTAAGGTTTCTTGTAGCTTTCGGAATTTTCAGCGATCGCCGATGCTGAAATGGCAAGTCATCATTCTTAATGCTCTAATATACTTTTAATTGAATCAAATTGAAACAATTAACTGTCCTGTCGGCACATCTTTCGACATGTTAACTTCCTGAATTAATTTTCTCTCAAATTACGACAAGATATTAGCGTGGCTTTAAAAAGATGCGAGCGGTCGTGATTGCTAGCCGAAATAATAGTTTAGGATGATAGACGGGTGACAGCAGTATAAAGATTGTTTGGTAAATTTGATAGAAAGAGGGTTTGATTTGTAGTTTGAAATATCGACGACTTGACGCTTTTCGAATCTGAGTCGCATATGGATATTTTTTTCTGTGCTTTTATGTTTTAAATTTTTGTTAAACGAGAACATTTTTAGTATCCTCAGGATGTCTTAAATTATTGATCACTCTCTATATTGTGAGAAAAGTGATAGAACATCGAAAAAGGCTCTTTTGTCTTTGAGATATATGTTGGTACATACCAATCATTAGATCGAGAATACATAATTAAAAAGTTTAAAATGATTACAATGACAGCAGAGACATTTTTCACCAGTGGCTGATGTATCGATTCTTAAATCGACAAAAGCTTAAATAAAGAAAATCTATCCACTGATAGTTCTTAAACTGAGCGTCCAATATGCCTGAAGCGACGTTACCATCTTCAATCGACTCCACAAAGTGATTATTCTAGGTAATTCCGCTTGTAATTGGCATTTTAAAGCACGCAAAGGTACCACAAAAAGGCCAACAAAACTCCAACCAAGAACCACTTATTCGCTCGTTAATTGCTTTTTAATTTACCGCCATTGAGTCATTCCAAAACGAAGCGACCACATACTCGTATGTACCGTGCGTAACACAAGAGGGATCCCGTGAAAAGAACGAACCTCATCTGAAAATATGGGACTTTACCTATTGCATGGAAGTCAATGGAGAGTTTTTCATCACAGCCTGCGAATGCCAGACCAGAGTGTATAGATTACCAACCGGTAGCCGCATCCATTTAAAAGCATCTCGATCAAAGGAGCTTTCTATCTAATATCTACGATAATATCTTTTAACTATTAACGGCTTAATGATGCAAGCTACAAACCACGGCAAAAAACGATGAGTTATTCTACTCATTCCAAACGAGCTGAGTCGAATTTAAGACCACACACGTTTACGTTTAGGAATATCAATGAATGAACAATTTGCAGATCACTGGTCAATCCGATCAGCGATCATTTTCCAAATAGATATGCCCATGAATGGGTTCAGATCGGCCAAGTGCTCAGCAAGGTGGTAATAATTTGCCGCCAAATCTTTTAACACCTCGAAGGAATGACAGCGCTCAGTTGAAGGGCCGTAATATGAGCTTGATGCGATGCGATCCGATACTAAGAGCTGTTTTGAAATATTTTGCATCGTTTAATATAGGGACAGTTCGGCGAAAAATGATGATGCAGCTTAGCTTGCCAAAAAATATATTTTAGTGGCAAAACGCTCTGGAGAGAAGAAATGTTTAGTTTATACACAATAATTTAGAAATTAATAAGTTGACTGGGCAGAAGGGTGCTCCTAGCGGAAGGGCTTTGTAATCATCCTAAAGTTCAACAAAACTTATATGATTTTTTCATTGTAATAACACATGTACCTATTATACGAGTATAAGAAATCATACAAATATATCCGTAAGGTCGAGACTCTTTCATAAGCACATAGCAGCCGCGATTTTTGAGCAGCCTAAATAATTTTTCTGAGCGCTCGACATAGTAAACATGTCACAGACAAGTTCCTTCTAAACCTCAGCACTTGCCTCTAAAATAAGTATACGATTTATATAAAAACAGAAAACTCGGGTGAGCCAAGTTACTTTTGACGATTTTGCAATTATGAATATGATGTAATCAATAATAACACCAATGACAAACATAGCATGTAAATTAGGACGACGACATGCATCTAAATAACCACAGCGACAGCAGCAAGAACTATTCGCGGCAGAGACGGCAATTAGTCCACCACATGATAAACATCACGAAGCGAAAATAAACCGACCTCTGACCTACGTACACGCACAAAAGCAATCGAACGTGCAATTTAATTGACTGACTCGTGGAAGTGGCTGAAGAGTATCGATTCAAAAACGAAACTTTGTGTTGGGCCGTATCTTATGAAGATAATTTTTTCCTGTTCAGGACGGTAGCTCAAGTGAAACCCAGAATGGTTGGAACAGCGACAATACTATTTGCACCGAAAAATTTGGAAGCCTACCCAGCAGCTGTTGGCAATGTTAGGTATAGTACAGACGACACCTACAGGGAGAAGAAGTCTCACCTTTCGCGTCTGTATCACTGAGAGGCACAACATGAAATTGGTGCGAACACACCATCTCTCGCTATCCATGGTGCAAGAGACTGGCCCGAAAAATTAGTCCGTGAAATTGGAGAACCATAATTTCTGAACAATTACTTCAAATAATTGAGCAGTGTCTAGCAGTCTTCGACAGTAGCCCCAACTAATGCACCAAGAAACCCTGAGCGGACTGTAATACCAGAGCAGTTTTGATGATCTACTGCGCCACAATATATACGATATTGACGCTGGTCTAGCTTCTAATACGTCAAATCAGCCATCAATTTTATCAACTCGGAGCTACCGACAATTAAAGACCTACACAAAAAGGGGAAAATTTCAACTTCAGGATAGAATAAACATAAGGCACAGCTACCGACGTTGAAAATAAAACAAAGCCAACTAAATAAAAATACAGGGAAAAAGCTCCCAGCGAGCATGTATGTTAACCTTTATTTCCCAGCAAAGAAAGTTGGAGTCATGGATAGCTGCAGATCCGAAAGGTCAATGGTGGCACTGGAAACCACGATTCCAAGAAGTTGTAGTCAACTTCACTGAAGGGTTTTTTAACAAGGCTGGAATCCCACCCGAGGCTAGAACGGACCTGATAATGGACGAGGGGCCCTCTTCTG
The DNA here is from genome assembly GCA_963969285.1 of Odontomyia ornata. Taxonomy (NCBI): domain Eukaryota; kingdom Metazoa; phylum Arthropoda; class Insecta; order Diptera; family Stratiomyidae; genus Odontomyia; species Odontomyia ornata. The sequence continues at coordinate 458,537,511 of OZ017739.1, forward strand.
TTTTGAGAACCCGGGTGGGAAGGACGTATCAGCGAGAAATAGGAAAAGTCGATTGTAATCATACTCGGTAAGCGAAGAGCATCATTATGGAGTTGGCAGCGAAGGAAAGAAACATTAGCTGAGTTTCCGCGTTCAATCTCCAGGAGTTTCTCCAAAAATTTCTGTTCGACAAATGCACGCTTGGAATAGTTGCCGTTAATTTGTTCAGGGACTTACGCTGCATGCGAAAGTCAATCGAGCGTGAAATACAACCAAGCAGAAAGTTTACCGGGGGCCTCTGTCGACGAGATCTCTAAGTGAGGTTAGTTAAATATATTTGTAGATTTAAGAAATGATTTCATTGCTTGTTGAATTGTGCGAGTATTTCAATTCTATGTGAAAAGTGGTACAGTAAATCGGTGGTATATTTTTTTTTGTATTTTTTTCCATTTAAGAACGTGCGAAAAGAAAAATTGTGAAACTTGGCTCGGGGGTGTGTGTAGGATTTTTAAGGCGCCTAACTTTTATGAAAAACTTTTCAGGTGATGAAGTAGATAAGGTCCCCTTTTGGTCTTAATTGTTAGCTCCCGGTGAATGGCAATTAAATCTCGCGATAGATAGGTTACGGAATTGTCGCGGAAGTTTGCAGGTTAGTTTTTTCCCTTCTCCTATTCTAGTTTAAAAGGTTGTATCGAGGCTGCCCAGCTATCTCCGGTGATCGTAATAGTTTTCTGTGGAAGTGAAAACTCTGGCACGAGCCGAGCTCGTCTTGAGGCTCGGGAGACAAAAATACAGGTAGACGAATGGTGCCCAGGCTCGTCTCCGATGGAACGACCCGGAACCCAAGACTCCCCCGGCCTGAATCGGCATTTATATTCGGTTATTCCATTCGAGATAGTTTTGTCTCGTAACAAACATTTGGGGTTAGACACTTTTATTGCAATTTTCATTTCCAAAGAAAATTGTAATTTTGAGGATGATTTTAAATATTATCAACCGCCAACACCCGTTGTTTTTGGAGTATTTTCATATTTTTGAAATGGCTATATTTCACTTGATTATTATCTGAGTTCAATGGAACGTTGAGAACATCAGAACCTTAGCTTACTCTACTTATTTTTAAGAAATTTAAGGATACCGCCTCGATTTTATGGGGAATACTTAAATTTGACACTTTGACTGACAAAGTTGGATGCATTCTCCTTGTTTTTCTGATTTTTCCGTCGAAAGGTTCTTGCATTCATAAACCTAAAATAGAAAAAAATTACGGTAAAAATAATAACTCTCGTCTACATAAAATAGAAAAAAGGAACCCAAGAGTTAAAATGTCGAGTGGCCTTATCATGCCCCTCAGGGTTAAGAATAAGATTTGCAAGGAGAAAAGCACGTCGAAAGGTTCTTGCATTCATAAACCTGAAATAGAAAAAACTTACGGTAAAAATAATAATTCTCGTCTATATAAAATAGAAAAAAGGAACCCAAGAATTAAAATGTCGAGTGGCCTTATCATGCCCCCAAGGGCTAAAGAATAAGATCAGCAGAGAGAAAAACAAAACAAAAGAAGACACGTACCATTTGTTTTTGGTTCGATTTCAAGGGGCGCGTAGACATTGCATTGGAGATTTAGGAGTATTTTAGTACTTGAAAAAAACAATTTTTTTTACAAAGGCATACTAGTTTCGCGACCTATCTGTCCATCCGTCCGTCCACAGCAAGTTTCTTCAGAAACTATAGATGCTAGAAAGCGCAAACATTGTGAACAGGTCAGAAGTGGTGGTCTCTCAAAAATTTAGTTCTTACCAAATATTTTACCGGGGTGTTCTCCCTTCAACGAAGTTGACCTTAATATTTTTTTTAATCAGAGGTAGTCAGGTGGGGCGCCAAATGAAACATCTTGAATAGAACTTATAGAACCTGAATTCAAAAAGTTATTTTGTGCATCAGGGGGTCCATGGGGATGCAAAATGTACCAACATTTTGTGTCTCCCTCCCCTCGCGATTGGACATCTTTGACTCGCAAAATCTCAAAAAATCACGAAGGTAGGCCTTTATGAGTACAAGGGCAACAAATACCTTATAAAGCGAAATCCACTCAATTTTATTAGCAATAGTATGATTTTTAGATTCTACATTTTTACCCATAAAATCAAAACACAATTCATCTAAGATCTTTATGATCACAAGATTTAATGAAAATCGATTCATAATCAAATGAGTTGTAGGCATTTCAATTGTATGGTATGACTACAACAATATCACGTGTTGATGGATGATACATATTCCAAATTGCCCTATTCAATTTTATTTTCTTCAAATTTTCATGAAATTTAAAGGAAAAGTGTTTAATTTTAGCATCTTAAATCAGCCGAGCATTCAGAAAAAATATTTAAGCTGGAATAAAATGACGCTTCCAACGTACTTATGAAGGAAACTCTGCATCTTTCGCATAAATTTGAACAATTTCTTACCCAAGTATTGAATGAACGATTCAAGTCACCGATCCACGCTGTTAGAAATTTGTTTCCAACCGTATGGTGGTTACGAAGACCTTCTGGAAGGAGCACTCTCCTACTTACTCAACTTATCATTGATTAAAAGCGGGGATGAAAGAGACTTCGAGTTGGTCGGGCGGGCGATTCGAGCGCCGTATATTGAAGTTGAGGAAAAGCCTTGATTGTTGTTTTTTTTCGAACTGGATACGCAAAAATAGTGAAATCGGCGTTTTTTTCTCTTTTGAGAAGGGAGGATAGTGTAACATTATCGCAAAGTGCAGACAGGATTTTGTAGGGGGTTTTCAGTTGTGCACGAATTAAAGGCCGGAAGTGTGCGTCATCGGAGAAACGATTGGAGTAAAATAATTTTTGAGTATAGTTTTGTTGTGTGCGAATTGATGGCCAGAATTAAGCATCTTCAGAGAAACGATTGAAAACCGAACTCAATCGAAATATTAGTGAAATTATCATATTTTTTGTGGTAGGGAAGTGAATGCCATTTATGCACAGAGTGTGGGACTCCCATGCTCGCAAGACGGTGTCTGGACTACCCACTAAACACCTCACCTGTCAACCTGAGAACCCAGCATGGAACCGTTTGACACATCACTTCGGGCAAGGTCTCGTTTTGTTACACCGTGAGGCGCCTTCAAGCTGAGGGATCCCTTTCCTAGCGAGAAGGGAGAGGGGAGGAGGAAGTGCCAGACAAGCGGTCCCCAGCCCCAACGCCCCCGGTGGCTGTGAGTCGCTTTTATCTTTTAGAACTGCCTGAACATAATATGCCACCTGGTTCCATTTGTCAACCGGTTCGAGCATCACCGCGACTGTTTTATCCGGGATGAGCTCTGCCGTCTCCCTGTAGAGTACCCTTCGCAGCCTGACCCATTTCGTACACGCGAAAAATGTGTGGCAGGTATTGTCCGCCATCCCTAGGCAAAACCAACTATCGGCGGACCGTGACTTACCAATCTGAGTCAGATAGAAGTCAGTCTCACTATGCCTTCGATTTGGCCATGGTCTTACATCCGGGAAGAGGCGCGCAGTCCACCTTCCCTTCGCAAAATTCACCCAAGACTGCTGCCAATCGTTGAGCGAGCGCTGTCTCTCCTCGCGGACAACCGTCTCCCTCGCATCCTCGTTTCGGCGCAGGTAAATAGCGTGGCGCTCTCTAGCAAGGAGGGCAATAGGTATCACGCCTGCGATAACTCTCACCACCGAATCAGAGATGTCCGATACGAAGATGCAATCCTCAGTGCTCCTCTTTGCTGTAGCCAAACGTTTCCGGTAAACCTCCTTACTGAGAGCGTCGCCCCGTACAGTAGCACTGACCCTACAGCACTCATCAAGAGGCGTCTTCTTGATGGGTTGGGTCCCCTACTTTGGCCATAAGTCAACTCAGAGCCGATATTCCCGAAGCAGCTTTCTCAGCCGTCGCCCTGATTTGCTCAGAGAAACTCATCTTCGAGTCGATCAGCAGCCCCAGGTACTTCACCGATGGCTTCGATTCGATTCGTATGCCCCCAATACTGATCATCCTTACTCTAGGGATTCTCTTTTTTGTCAAGATGACCACTTCGGTTTTCTCCAGTGCTAAACTGAACCCACGAGCAGTCATCCAGTCCCTCACTCGGCACATTAGCATACCTAGCCTAAGTTGCACCTGTTCACCGGTGCGTCCAGTGTCCAGAGCTGCAACATCATCCACATAGCCGACCAAGCGCGACTCATCTGGCATCTCAAGTCTCAATAGCCCATCGTAAGACATGTTCCATATGTCTGGACCAGGTATAGATCCTTGGGCAACACCCGATGTAATTTCCATCCATCGCTGGCCCTATGTCGTATTGTAGAGCAGGTTTCGGTCCTTTAGGTAGTTCCTCAAAAGCCGCATTACATATTCTGGAACTTGAAGAGAATTTTCCAGCGTATCCAAAATATCCACCCATCTAGTGGAGTTGAAGGCGTTCCTGACGTCAAGTGTCACCAACAGGATGATCCGTCGCTAGGTGCAACTATACGCCTCTGCCTTTTGGACCGCGCTCACCACCTCTGCAATCGTATCAATGGTAGAGCGTCCTGCTCTAAAGCCGTACTGCCGAGGAGATAGGCCCCCAGCAGCACGTGCCGCATCAATGAGTCTTGCCTTGATGAGGTCCTCTAGCACTTTCCCAGCCGTGTCTAGCATGCATAACGGGTGGTATGCAGACGGTGATTTGGGGTTTCCCTTCCCCTTGCTGATCAGCACGAGCCTCGCCACTTTCCATCGTATCAGGAAAACCCCGTCCCGAAGGCAAACGTTGAATGTGCTGAGCAGCAAGTCAGGACAATGGTGATAGACAAGCCGCAACACCTCAGCTAGAATACCATCGTGACCTGGAGCCTTACTCGCTTCCAACGAAAGGACTGCCTCTGCCAGTTCCGGCTGTGTGAAAAGTGGACACTCGACTGCTGTTTCACCATGGACAGCGTCAACACGGACGGGATGGGCGGGGAAGAGTGCCCGCACTATTGCATCCATCTTTTCTGCATCATGTATACAAGGTTTCCGTAGGGCACCAAGCTTCCGCATAACAAGCTTGTAGCCAATGCTCCACGGATCCTTGTTCCCTTTGTCCACTAGGTCTTCCCAGCAGCGAGCCTTGCTGTTTTTGATCAATTTGCGAAGGCACTTCCTGGCCGACTTATATGCTGCTGCGCGGTTTCTCGCCTCGTCCCGGCTCCGTGCCCGTTGAGCCTCACGCCAAAGCTTGTGGCACTCCCTTCGCTTTTCAGCGATTTCAGTTGACCACCAGTACACTGCTGTGCCGGCGTTTTTAACGGGGCATAGAAGCTTTGCAAGCAGTAGTGATGATGCTCATAGTTGAGTTCACCACGTCTCGAGCTGCCAATTCTACCGTCCCCTCTGAAGCCCCTTGCTGCGTTACACCTGCTGTGAGAACCTTGACGAACCTCTCGACGTCCATCCTCCCGATGTCCCGTCCAATTAGAGAAGGCCAAGAACACGGACGTGAGGAGACAACATCGCTCATCTCAAGCAGAATGCACTGATGATCACTGGCTGAGTAGCCCTCTAATACTCTCCAGTTGTGTCTCCTCCATACTAAGGACTCCGAGGCGAATGTCATGTCCGGGATAGTTTCTTCACAACCAATACGGCGGAAGGTCGGCGTATTGCCGATGTTTAGTACGACAAGCGCCGTCCTGGCCGCCATTTCTAGGACTCGTTTTCCCCGCGGATCTGTTTGAGGCATGCCCCATTCGATTGCTTTAGCCTTGAAGTCTCCCCCAACGAGCACGTTCCCGTCTGCGTTCGAAGCAGTGCCCTCCAGAGCATTGAGCTTGGCCTGGAAAGATGATATCGATTCATTTGGCGTTAGGTACACACTAAAAAAGGTGGTCCCTGAGCACCGAACCCACACAAAACCATCCCCACGTCCACAGGTCTCCGCCTGGAAATCACTATTTTGAACCCAGATGGTGGCAGTATCAGTTTCATCAGGAAACCATGATGCTGAACTTTTATCACTACGTTGCTAACGTAGCAGCAAGAAGTCGGCTTTCATGTCCCTCGCAAACTGCTCAAGCAGATTTTGTTCGGTTGAACTGCGGTGTAGGTTTAGCTGCAGGATGTGGATCATAGAAGTTCTGATTTTGCCTTGGCTAGGGCTTCCTGGAAAACCCGACAGTTTCCTGATCCCAAGGCGTGTCCAAAATTGGGTCTTGGATTAGGATCCTTGTAGAGAATACAATGTGCCTCATTCGTACACTCTTTTCTTTTATGTCCCATTTCACCGCATTTGTAACATAGTGCTCCTATCGGGTCCTTTGTATACTTGTGCGGTGTGACCATAGCCAAGGCATTTGAAACATTGAAGAGGCGTTGCTCTTCGCCGTATCCTATAGACAACCCACCCTATTCGTACTTTGCCCTTATTCAGGAATTGTTCGGCGTCTTTTTCGGTTAAGTCAACTATGGCCATGCGTGGTCCCCTATAGTTTTCTGGTGTCAGCCTCGCCTTATCATATAAGAAGTGGCAAATTGTAACGAAAGAGAGAATTAATGTGTTGCGGAAATATTAAAACATAATGTTAGTGATTAAACTAAAGACAAGAGAAGGTGAAATTGAATAACTTTCTTATGTATCAGAGAAAATACAACCTATTATTTACTATGTAAATAAAAGTCATAAACTTGCAAAAAATTAGAGAATTCATAATACTTTAAAAACCTACACTAGTAATTAAATTACAGAATTAGTGAACAAAGTACAGTGATATTGAATTACATTTGGATCTATGTTAAACCTTTTTATTTTGTGAGTCAGTCGGAACTTCCCTATATACATAAACACTTGACGATAACCCTTTTATTCCAGACAGGATTTATAAATGTGACGAGATAAGTGCTTTGGTGGTGCCAAACTCACGGGCGAGTAATTTTGTTATTATTGACATTGACCACTCCGTTTATTTCCAGGCTACCCTTGTACATCATCTATTCTGGAGATTTTGGAATCACGTCAATGTTTGTGTCAGGAACTGTAATGAATTTTTTTTCAGTAGAATATATTGTATCTACTACTGTGCAGAACTCATGCGCATTGAGATGATTGGGATTGTAGTAAGTACCGATTTTCAGTTTTTACCTGCGCAGGTATTTCAACTATTATAATATTATAGATGTTAGATGTTACAAATCTGTGATAAGACCTGTGTTATACTATGGGTGTGAAACATGGATCCTAAACCAATCATCCGCAAATGTATTGAACGCTTTTGAGCGACGGGTCCTGAGGCGAATAATCGGCGTGAAACTAGACAGGGACCAATGGCGAATTCGATTATAAGACTGCGGGAGCTGCAATGGGCTGGACACATGAATCGTATGGACGAATAACGGATACCCAAAAAGGTATTCGTTGGGGAACTGAAGGGGGGAGACCAGTGGTGAAACCGAGGAAACGCTGGTCAGACTAGGACGACGAAGACGTTTCATCGCTGATCGGATTTCGAAATTGGAGGACGTGGTCAATGGATCGAGACAGTTCGAGGCGCTATTTGCAGGAACCGAAGGCTACTCTCTTTGTCATGAGATTAATTAAATTTTTTATATGAATTGCTGTACCTCCACCGCTTCTGGGCATGCAGGAGATAATAGAGCCATATCCCGGAATATTGTTATATTTTGCTTCTTCAGGGTAGATCCATTCTTCGTTTAGTATAATCAAATCCATTTCAGGACTTTGCTGCAGATAAATTTGAATATCACTCAACTTATGTCGTAGGCTTCTTATATTGGCATAAAAGATAGTTAACTTGTCGCTTGATTGAGTTTCGTGATTAACAACCATCATCAAAATTGTAGTCAGTAATTATAATCCTCTCCTTCAGGGGATTTTTCGGACAGACTACGAGTGTTCACTCAGTGGTAATATGTACTGATTTAATCAGATCATATCATAGCTGAGCAAGCAGACGGGAGCATGGTACTGACCAAACCAACTTCTGAAAAAATCAATTCGGTCATGAAAATGAGATACTCTAACTATCTCTAAGCGAAGGCCCGAGAAGGGCTGTAGTGCTACAAAGAAGAAGAATTATAATCCTTCGTTGATACTTTCGGCACTCCCACGAATCTGCTCTGTGTAAATGATCAGCATTCTTATTATTTCCCATACAATTGTAACATTTCTTATGTGTGCTTTTGCATTCTTTCCTCCACATTTCACACAGGGTCGATCTCTTTCGCATTTTGACGTTTTATGGTTGTATTTTTGGCACTTAAGGGATCTCAGAACGTTAAAATCTTCCTTCACATAAAACGACCCCTAATCAACGTTGAGATATTTGTCAGCTAATCTTTTATACATGCTTCTATTTGCCTCAATAATGTGTAACCATTTCACGGTTTTTGTTTTTTGCCTATCTGGCATGATAATGATGAAAATAACAGAAATGCTGACAATATTATCTTACCGTAATTTTACAAGACAGTTTTATTTACAATAGATTATAAGTAGATTTCTATCAAGTAATTCAACCCGTTCTTTATCAATTTTGTAAATATTCAATATTATTCGTGCATTTTACCTGCTCGATCTATAGCTTTGTTTATCATTTCCTTGATATAATTGTTGGTGTTCAGTCTTTAATATGACGATCACTCATTCAAAAAGATATCAAATTGTTTTTGTTTTAAAAAATTTGTGTAAATTATTACACAATGAAATACAATGCATATTGCATGCAGGCATCCATTGCAATATTTCACATTTCACTAAACAAATCCTCTGTGCTTGCCACAGTGTCAATCATTTTTACGTCCACTGTATTTTTGTTTAGGTTCACACATCGCTCAAGCGTACGAATAGCTATGAAAAGGATATGTGTCCACATGACTGAATTCTTGTCCATCGTTCTAGGACAACATGCCTACACTATCGAGTTCTGGTTTCATGGTGGATAGGAGTGAATTGACGGAGTCGCTGCCAAAAAAGGCGAAGCGTGTATGATTTATGAAATTGAGACGATGATAAATTGCCGGCTGACCGGTGGAGTTAGTGGTGGTTTCCACATTGGCTGACACCATCCGCCACACCATTAAGGTCTTTCTAAGTAAAATGTCAACGTCTAAATTGGAATTTTATGTATCGGCTCCAATGCGATGTCTGCGCTCACATAATGTGACATTTACGAGCTTTTATTTGATTGTCCTTTCGTGTGACTTGTATGGGAAGTGTATAATGTGATGAATGATTATCCCAGTTGGCAAATGGTTTCAGGGTTGAACTAAGAATCCGAACACATAAGTTTTTCATCACGCACAATGATTACAAGGCGTAGCTTCGATTCAGATCCACCATCCAAAGTCTCCGAATTTTCCGATGGTTTCATACTCATTTAACTCATACTGGAACCGATTCGTCAACACATCCATCGCTATGTAATTTTCTTTCCACTTGACTATCAATGATTTGTCCTTATTATACCAAAAGAAGTTTTTCCCTTTCACGAGTATACGTTCCAATAATATCGAATCAAATGGCACTCATTCAATATTAATTGATGAAATTTCGAAAGGAAAAGCGAAAGGTGTTATGAAACATGATTGGTCCTTTGAGAATACGAAAAAGGGGAGACATGAGTGGTTATTTGATTAATGACCGAAATGTTTTAAGGAAATTAGGCAAGTGTGAATTTGTTAAATGAATTTTATGGTTCTGGAAGTGTAACAACTATATTGCTTTTATATTGAGAGCCGCATGTGTGTATGCTCAATGATAATTATAAACTCTTGTGCCAATGGGGAGGAATTGGACGAAGGTAAAAATATAGTTTGAAAATTAGGTACCCACCACTTGCAAAATATCATTAGCAGGATATAATACGAGCGGCGTTCAAATATAAATGAGCATTTTGTAAAAAGAAATTTATTTTACATTTAAGAAGAAAACATACTTTATAGTTATTTTTCTACATAGCTACCCCTTTAGTAATGCATTTTTGCCAGTGAACAGGTGGTTAGTTCATCCGTTTTGAAGAATGAATTTGGGCGCGTATCCAACGAATTGCGCAAAAACTTTTCAACCTGTTGATCGTTCGCAAAACACTCTCGCCCAAGTGCTTCCTGGAGAGGCGCAAGCATATGGAAATCACAAGGAGAAAGGTCGGGGCTGTGGGAAGGGTGATCAAGTATTCCAATGTATTTCATCAAATTTTTGGATTATAAGGGCACAGTGTGGGGTTTTGCATTGCCGTGCATGAGCAGGACGTGGTTGGGAGGGAATTGCATTCACGCACAGAGTATGGGACTCCCATAATTGCAAGTAGCTGGACTAGCCACCAAACACCTGACCTGTCAACCGGAGAACCTAGCCTGGAACCGTTTGACACATTACTTTGGGCTAGGTCTCATTTTGCTACGCTGTGAGGTGCCTGCAAGTTGGGAGATCACTTTTCTAGTGAGAGAGGAAGAGGAATAGCTAGACAAGCGATCCCCCAGCCTCAACTCCCCGGCTGCTGTGAGTCCCTTTTATCTTTTACGACTGCCCGAACATAATGTGCCTCCTGTTCCATTTTTCAGCCGATTCGAGCATCATTATGACTATACTATCCGGGGTGAGCTCTCCCGTCTCCCTGTAGAGGTCTCGGATGAGCTAACGGCATCTTTTTGACCGATCTGCGACTTGAACCTGGTCATGAGGTTCACAGTAGTAAGTAGCGTTTATTGCGTGACGATCGTAAAAGACATCAATGAGGACAACTCCTTGACTGACAAGTGAGTTTTGACTTTTGATGGTCCTGGCCCTGGTCCCTGGTAGTGTTTTTTGCTTGTGGCACTAAAAATGCATTCTCTCTGGTCTGTGTGCAATCAGTCCCCAATTTTGAATCGTTTAACGCCTTTGTTCGTTTGAACATTGTTATGAAGCGTTGCGGAACCGAAGGATGAACGTCTTTTTCGGTTATTGTGAAGACATCTGAACTAACCACTCGGAGTTACCTTAGCCTTGAGTCATCTAGACCAGCTCCCCTATCCTTCTCATCACTCCGCCTACTGTGACATGGCTCCTAAGTCCTCAAAAATAAAAGGTTTGTTTATATTTGAATGCCCACCTTATAAATATAAGTAAAAAAATCATTGTTGCCATTCAATTGCTATAATCATAGGACTTTCCGCGACTAACAAAATATGTAACACCGCTGTAGGTAGCCGAAGCCCGTTTGAGAAAAAAGGAGCGATCCTCTTGTTTCCCCAACCCATAGCTTTCATGATTCCTCATCCTAAATCCCACGATCAAACGGTTTCGGAGTCATATATTGCGTTTACTGGTTCCCCAATGATGGGACATTAAAAACTAAAAAATGCCAAAAACTGCAAATAAACCTGCAGTTCTGCTACTAAATACAACTTACACCTCCTTTGTGGTGAAGCAATAGATTGATGGTGCATCTTCCGTGCCTGATAACGGAATCGAAGTAATAACCATGTCGCTGGGATTGAGTTTGAGCAACGATATAACTCCCCATCCCTGGAAAACCCTACATTGTTTCGAAACCCGTAACAGAGTCTCGGAATGGATTGGACCTAAGGAAATAATCTCGTCACAAAAACAAAGACTTTGGCATTGGATCCTGGATTATCAGATCACTGAACCACCCTGGCACTGTTAAAGACCTTATACAACAGATCAATTAGTATAAATTAAAAGTACTGGCAATCCAGAAAACGAGCTGGACTGGAAGTAATATTCAAGATATGAAATCATACGCAATATTCAAAAGTGAGAAACCTGTTGGAAACCGAAAATTTAGAGCGGTTTCTGTAGGGAATAGGGAGTTTAAATCACACATTATTAATTTTGAAGCAGTCACTAAACAAATGTTTCTGATCCGCATAAAAATAAAACTCTTCAAAATTTTGCTGATAAACTATACATCCTGGACCTGGACCTGGATAAACTAGTCAACTCGTTGCCTACAACTGACATAAAAATAATCCTGCGTGATTTCAATGCAAAAGTTGGTAATGAGCTATCGCATTGGGGAACGACTGGTGGATATAGCTTCCACAATAAAATAAATGATAACGAGTATTGCCTGATTGACTTTGCATGTAGCAGAAATCTAGTCATACGTTTGATTTGCTTCCCACAGCGACGCAGACATAAAATCAATAAAAAAAAATCGATCTTGCCCCGGTCCAAAAAAAGTTGGGTCTCGAGTATACTTGATGCCCGTATACTCGTATACCGAGAAGTCAATTGTAACTCGGATCACTACTTGAGCAAATTGGTTAATATGTTCAAGTATAATCTATAGGTTTATCGATATAGTATGTCAGATGCATATTCGGCAAAGCTCAGTCCTCTACAGAAATTTGACATCGAAAGGCTCCAAACGGCGTCTGTGGCCAAAAATCTCTCGGAGACCCTCGACAACAGTCGCTGAAAATAGCAACGAGCTGTGGGTGGAAGTGAAAGTGGTAGTTAAGACCGTAGCAGAACAGATAATCAGACATCAAGGCCGGCACAAAAGAAACGATTTGTTTCATATTTAGTATGAGAATGCATTGGACAAAAAGAGTCAGGCGTAGAAACAATATCTACATAGGAAAACTAGGATGAAGAGAGAACATGATGAAAATATCAGATCAGTAGCGAATAAGATAATAGGAATTAATATTGACAGGCATCAATCTAACTCTAGCGAGCAGCAATGGAAGACAAGCATCTAAAGTAGTGAAAATTTTGAAACGAAGTTATCAGCCCAAGACCACACTGTGCCAAGATGATATTAACAACATCATCGCTGATGAAAACAAGATCATTTTTCAAGAGTCCCCATAACCCTCCGAACAGCTCAAGAACATAGTAGCCTATACATTTTCTCAGAGAGTTTCCATTGGCCCCACCCAGTCTGGATGAAATTCGTTCCACTATCATAACGCAAAAGAATATTCTAGCGCTGAGTATCGATGAGATTCTAGTGACGCTCATTAAATATGGCGGCAGCGATGTTCATGAAGCCAATCAAGAAGTCATCTAGCGTATTTGCCAACAAAAACAAATGCCGAACATGTAGAGCCAATCAATTATATTCACAGTCCACAAAAACGGTGACAAGCTACAGTGCGAAAACTATAGAGGCATGCAATGACTTCGTGCCGCGTACAAAATAATTTAAAAGATCATAGATAAAACAAGTTGGGTAAACAGACCTACGCTCATGTCAGAAGGGTTTTGTATTCAATTTTCAAAATGCAGTCACCAGATTGTATAAAGTCAAGAAGCATATCAATGACGATTTTATTGGAGAAACTATGAAATTCGAAGACCATACTATTATTAACAAAGCTGAACGAATTTCGACTTCTGACGTTTTTAGAATTGTTATACTCATAAATATCTCCCTTGATAATTATTTCAGATGTCCATTCGCGACGGAGGAAACACATTTTTCATGTATTTCCCCCCTGTGCCCCCACTGAAGCAAAAACTGACAGTTTAACAACTGTTTTGAAAAGCTCCCATGAAAGCTATCATTTCATACTCATATCGGCTACGTTTCATGAATTTTTTTTCAGGGGCCACTCTCCTGTACTGTTATCATCGATTAATAGCCAATTTTTTCGAATCCTAGAGTTGTTACAAAGCCCTTTTGTTAGAAGCTCCCTCCCGCCTCCTTGACTTGTTTCACTTATGAGTATTAATTGTAGGTACTCAGCTTCAGTCATTCATTAAATTGAATCAAGTGGTCAAAGCATGCGCCTTAAACGTTGAAGTTGGGAAAAAATAACTCAAAATTGTTCAATCTTCGCATTTAAAACAGCCACTATTTTGTTTTACGATTACTGATACCACTAGCTGAACTGATTCTCAAAGTTATTCATGACACCTATCATTCCTGAAATTTTCATGCAAATCCTAGCAAAACTCTAGTGTCTGAGTCGGTAAAAAGCGCATGTTGTTCCATAGCCATATGTTGCCATAGTAATAAATGCAGCGCATATTGTTCCATAGTAACACAGGAAAATTCAAACCACTATAACTTCGCTAAATATGATGCAATCTTTATGAAACTTGCAGGGTTGATCAATCTTATAAATAGACATCTACGTACTGAATTTCATTGAATTTAAGGGTACCGTCAAGATTTTATTCAAGAAAACATAAAATCGATTAATCATACTATTACTAACAAAGTTGAGTGAATTGCGACTTCTCACGTATTTGTTGTTATTGTACTCATCAAGGCCTACATTCGTGATTTTTTTCAGATTTTTCGGATCACAGGTGTCCAATCGCGAGGGGGGGGGGGGACACAAATTTTTCGTGTATTTCCCCTCCCTGTGCGCCCCTCGAAGCAAACTTTGCCAAACTAAGACCTGTTTTGAAAAGTTCTCATCAAGACCTTTCATTTGATACCCATATCGGCTACCTTCAATGAAATTTTTTTTTCGGGGGGTCACTCCCCTACATGGGGAGACCCCCCTTAAATACCTTATAAAATTTTTTAGTAGTTGAACTTTGAAGAGATCACCACTTTACACCTATATACAAAATTTGATGCTTCTAGCTTCAGTAGTTTCCGAGAAAAACTGCTGTGACACACGGACGGACGGACGGACGGACGGACGGACGGACGGACGGACGGACAGACAGACGGACAGACGGACAGACAGGACGCGATTTTAGAAGGGTTTTGTAAAACTATTTTACAAAACCCTAAAAATCAGATCATACGCCAACATTATTTTTGGGAAGTATCAAGATGGCTTTTGAACAGATAAATCAACGACAGATAACTTGTTTACAGTCAAGCAAGTACTTGATAAATAATGACGTACGCCAAATTTTCTTTGACTGGTTGATCGTAACACACTGTACCAAATAATGCTATGCTTTCTCAACTCGTTGGAGGGCAAATTACCTTAAAATGCTACTAAAAATCAATTTCCCACCCCAAGGTAGGAAAGGTACAAAAAAAAGTAGAAAGAAAGAGAAAAAACTGCATTCTGCTACTGTCGCACCACCAAATTTGAAACCTGCCCGCTAAATTACAACTTACATCTTTCTGTGTCAAGGTTACGTTAAAATCTATGAATTTTTTAAAGCAGATAGTAATCAACGATTTCCAAAGTAAAAGAAGAAAGATAATTTTCCTCTTTAAATTTTAAAGATAATAAGATTTTGTTCCAGCAATACGACAAAAGCTAAATTCTTTCGCATTGAGAAACGGTAACGTTGGGGGTCCTTTTTGCTTCCATTTAACCGTTGCTTTACTTGCACCAGACCAGTTTAGTCCACTATGATTTAAAAACTCATCACTTATAGCTACACTTTTCTTACACTCACTTTGTTCTAGTTGAACTAGTTTACTGCAACACGCCAAAAAGTGACGCTCGCAAATATCTATTGTTGCAACCACGGAGGCCAACACAGTTGCAGACATTAATGTTTGACAGATGATCCTTTAACCCGGAGTGCCGTTCTGAGCACAGTTAGTGCTCATTCGTGTCATGGATTTTCTGGGAATCCTCTGCCTGTGCTGGGCCACCTTGCATAAACACCTGAAACTTAACACACAATTTGGAAGGGAAGGATAAAGGGGGAGGGCAACTTTGAGAAATGGAAAATTATCGGTTGAAGAGGCATGGCCGTTTTATCTAACAAAAGAACATTTTTATGGTCGATTTGCAAATTTTACAAAAAAAACAAAAATCAAGGACAAATCAGCCCCCTTCAAAATTTAATATAATTTTATGTAAAAAAAGTTAAATAAGAATTTTACTCAAACGAAAACATAAAATAATTGGATATTATGCAAGAAGTAAAATATAGAAAGAAAATCAAATGTGTACTCACTCTATTTCTTGCTGAACTCTGAAAGCTCGGCGAAAGACAAAAAAATAAGTGAGGGGCCTGTGAAAATTAAGATTGAAATGCATGGGCAATGTAAAAAATGAAAAGAACAGGAAACAGCCACTTTTATAAAAACCATCCGCTGTCTAACAGTCTCTTCTATGCTGCTTAACAAGAAAAAAATCCAAAATTCGGCACTTTGCCTTCTAAATAATTCAATAAAGTCTTTGTATGACAATTTTGTTTTTAAATTCACTTTTGAGATTTTATATTAATTCACCCTTCAGTCTTTATAGTTTAGCAATCCTGAAACTTGATTATTTAAATATTGTGTTTTTGTAACAAACATTCAATTTTACTTTAGTACATTTAAACCGCCGTTAATTTTTTTTTTTATTTTTCTCACTTCACTCCTTTCAGCTCTAACAAAAAAAAACATCCATTATTAGTCGTGTTTTCTTATTGACACACTTTTAACAATGTGAAACAAATTGCTTTTTGCTTTGACATTTCGTCCGAAATCCCGAACGCAATAAGTAATTCACGTGTTCAAAAGAAAATTTTATTTTTTTTCCCTTTATCACATCCAAACATCCGCCAATAGCTTTCGCTAAGCCCTGACTCACCGTCTTCACCAAAAACTGACTACCTCGATTTCGTAACCCTTTTTTCCAAAAATCTGCTGCCGTACAGAGGTAACGTGATTGAAGTTCAATACACCTCAACCCCGTTCCCTCCGTTCATTTTTTGAATTGCGCGAAATGCAACAGTTCCAATTACAAAAATGGCGATTTGCATATGACCATGATAATGGTTAGTTATATGCAAATCATTACACACACGGAAATAATTACATTTAACGAAACTAAAATGATTTTCTGGCCCCCGTGGAAACTCGAACCCACGTTCCCAGTACACCCCCAGATTGAGAGTCCACCGCGCTATCAGCTATGTCAACATCCAATAATGCGTCATGCATCAAATAGTTCAGTTCAATTGCGCAAAGCATTTGAAACCTTTCATTAAGTGGACTACCATTGTAGTAAGTGAGTAAAAATGCTCCTAAGCTACAGCAACAAGTGTGAAGCGCGCTGCGAAGGTCTTCTACTGTTGAGAATTGATAATAATAGTGCTATCTCTATTCTTTCCGAGTACGAGCAAAGTGAACTTTTGATGCTAAACTTTTTTATTGATCACTCAACGCTTCTTACGTCAATTCAATGTAAACCAATACGTAAATGTTCTCTACACTGAGCTTTACATTGAGGCATCTTGGAGGAATCTGGAATTTTTCTGATGGCTCCGATAGCTTCAAATTACTTATGAAAATTGTCTGTATGTAACTACTGAACTTAGTTGCAACAACAATTTTTCTGAAAAATTATTATAAAAGGAAAATATTGGAACAAAGTGGTTTTGACATGCGTATTTTATAAAATCTCATCAGCCCAACGCACTTTAGACACATACAGGTAATTGCGACCACCGTGCTTAGAGGTGAAAGAATTATTCTAATTTATTCTACTTATGCAAACTCAATATGTTTTTGCAACTACGAATTATATTCAGGTTAACTTTCTCCTATAAGTACTTACCTGTACTTGTCTGAAGTCCACACGATGCAATGTGATGCTCAGTGTAGAGCACATGAACGTATAGATATACATAAAATTGCTGTAAGGTGAGTGATCAATAAAAAGGCTTAGCATAGACAAGTATTTGCAGGAGAAAGTTAACCTGAATATAATTCGTAGCTACAAAAACATATTGAGATTGCATGAGCGAAATAAATTAGAACAATCCTCTCACCTTTAAAGACGGTGGTCGCAATCACCCATGTGTATCTATTGTCTGATTGCCTGATGAGGTTTTATGTAGTACACACGTCGAAACCACCGTCTTCTATCATTTTTCTTCTTTGATAATTTTTCAGAAAAATTATTAATGCAACTCAATTAATTAACTACATACAAATAATTGTCATAAGTAATTTGAACATTGGTATCAACATGTATGGCTGAGAGCGAGGATGACTGGAATCCGATATTCTCCGCCACATTTCTCCACTTCAACGTTGGGTGCCTTCCATTTCAATTCTTCAATTACAACAATGAGTTTAATGTTCAAGTAAAGTTCCAACTCTAAATTTAGAATGAAATTTTCTAGAGTAATTTGATATAATAATTACATTACATTGTTGAAATTTCGTAAAGCAATAAACGGTTTTTTTCTTTTTTTTTTGAAGTTGAAAATACTGGCAGCCCGACCATAGGAAGATGGTGAATTTACCTGTAACACAGCCAAATCAGTCCGTCTTACAAAAATTACGATGACTTTGACAACCTCCGAAGTCCGCATCATTAACCAACTCATCGATGTTTGACACAAATATCAGCTAAAACAGGTCGATGAGCTAACCCTATTGCTATTGGCTCTGGAATATGTCACGATACCTGTCGATACAAAAGGTGCGTTACGGTACAAGTCGAGCGAAGTGGTAGTCAATGTGGTTGACATCAACATTTAGTCACGATCATTAACAACCTGTGGTAATCGAGTAGCCCGCCTAGGTAAACTATTCGAGGGACCTGTACGAAAAAAGACCATTTCATAATAATAACAACATAATAAGTGCGGAACAATTTGATTCACAACTTAATAATATTATTATTACTAACCCGAAATAAACCCCGTCACCACCATAATCGATAAAAACTTTGCCGAATAAAAAATAAAAAAATAAAAAAAACAAATAAAATCAATAATGGCAGCCCCATTGCGACACAATCTAGCGAAACAATTTTGTTGACTGGACTCGTATGCAACTTACTCCGCTGCTCGTTCCTTAAACATTTCGCACAACATTGATGTATTTAACAAGTGTCAAAAGGCAATTAATTTGATTTTTGAGGAAAGTGTCTGCAAACTGCAGAGAGTGCGTTACATTCGCCAAAGTTGAAGTTTTCTGTGAGGATATTGTTTTGGTCATGCGTTGCTAGTTGAAGTAGGAAAACTTCCATCATTAACACGATGAGGAAAACTGAAAGAAAACTCATTCGCAAAGTATTTCAGTGACTTGAAAAGTTCGTATTTAAGTTTTGTTGTACTGGGATATCAATGAGGTAAAATTTCGCATGGAATTCCAATCGTGCTCCCATTATTGTGCATTTTCGCAAGCTGCTTTTGGCTCAGATTAATAAGAACTGGATGGGCTAAGCTCATATAAAATGCATGAGAGAGCATGCGACCGGTTTCTGCTCTCTTCAAAGCGATCTGTCTGTCATTTCCTCCCCGTCTGCCTCTTGCTGGTCACTTTCTTGTTCCAAAAGCTGACTAGATGCGAACTGTCTGTCAAGTTGACTGATGCAAATTGGACGCCAAATTGGCCAATTTGCAAGTTTCGTCGTGAATTTTATACGATATTAAAACTACGGAAAGTGTTCGCGATCGAAATTCATTCCAAGTGTTTAAACATTAGATTGCAGTTTGTGATTTAAGTAACTTTAACGTGTGACACTGTGAAATTAATTTAGAATTTCAAAATGAAATGTGTAGTGCCTTCGTGAGAAAATCATAGTGAAAAAGGATCTGTAGGTGTCTCCTTTTACAAGTGAGTAATTAATATATTAATGTTTTGCATGTTTTTCATACAATGCTGAAGGTTTTTCAAATAGAAAGCAAATTTTTTGTATTGTATGAAAATTTGTTTACATTGAGCAGCAGCCATGTTTGGTTCTGCAATTTGGCTCTCTCTAAGGTTGTAAACAAGAGCGTAGCAGTAGCAAAAGTGGTCGCAGGGGTTGTTGCAACCATATTGTCACGTGGTTGTACACTCCAGTATTATTTAATTACTCAATGGCTTTTGGGATTTCTTAATTGGGAAATGCATCCGACCTAGGTGAAGGTCTAGTGGAGTGCCCAGTTACCGTTTTGGGGCCCGTTTGCGACAGATTGTGTGTTTCATCTGCTCGCAGCTGCGACCAGGATTTCGCGAGCGAAATTTGCAGAGATATCACCGAGCACGAAGTTCTATTCTGGACTTCGACTTGCAATCTTGTGAGCTTGTCTATAGTGCCGCCTTAAGGGTGTACATAGGTTACGTTGAGTGAAGTTTGAAGCCAGAATATTGGCCAATGCGTACTTTGATTTTTGTTGCCATTTGATACTAACGGCAATTTATATGGTGACAAAGTGAATACAGAAAAATGTTCGAGTATTGGATTTGAAAGAAAAAGAAATAGCCAAAAAAGTGTACCGTTAGATGATTGTATGAGTAACATTTCCAGTGATTGTTGGTGAGCATAAACATTGCAATTTAGGAGCAATTTTTTGCTTGTGTGAATGTGTTTAGACGAGGTTCTGAAAGCTATATATTTTTCAATTATTATTTTTGCCGGAGGATCACAGTGTGAACTGAACAATAATTTCATATGAAATATTTTTCAAGTGTCGCAAGCGTTCAAAGTGTGATTATGGTCTATTTCATGATTAATCTCAATTTCGATCAATCTTAACTCACACAATGTTGCGAAATGTAAACGATGCTCATTTCACTACATTTTGAATCGTTGTGGAGCTTTGTTTATCTGAAACTTGTTGACATTATATTGACAACAACGGCACAGCAATTGTCGAGCTTGGGGGGTGCGTTTCCAAGAGCTTGATTTCTATAAGTCGGTCGCGTAAATATCTTAAGGCAGGCAAAGCAGAAGTGATCTGTTTTTTTTTAATTCTTCAAAATTGTATGGATACTAGCAGCCATTAAGGATAATATTATTTTCAATGTAGAATATATGTTGTTGGATCTCACATGCCCCAACAACGAGCGCTCTACGGAGGAGGACTTGGATGGGTACTATCTTTTTATAAATGAAAAGTAATGTATGCTTACAGCGAAAAATAATACGATTTAAAATGAAACGACACAAATCGACATATAACAAGTAAAATTGTCAAGAAAAATATTTTTTTAATCTAACATTTTTTCAATGTCTTAAATTTAAGTCATTACTCTTCATTTGAACCAACCAAACAGATTTATTTTTACATCAACATTGCAATAACTTGGCATTTGAATTTTGTATGCGAAGTAAATATTCAAACTTATTTAATGTGAAATGACAAACTATTTGCTTTTTGATCGAAATTTAGTCAATTTATGGCATATATTCGTATTAATTTTTGGATGGTCTGAACCTTCTTCTAACGTTTGAAATTTGAGCACGTGGAATGAGCGTACAGCGTGGGGTGCTTTCTTTGGTTACTTTTTAATATTATCCTTTCCATTTAGAAGCTTGAAATGAAAATGTTCAAATATCAATGAGATGACACGATAATACCTAATAACTTTTTGCATAAAAACCTAGTATCAATAATAAAGAAAACATAAAGTACTAAGAAAAGCATATTCTTAGCTACATTCCGAATTTCAACAAATGTTTTCAATAGAAAAAAATAAATTGTTAAAACCTGAAAAACTTCGGCCTTTTCATGCCTATGGAACCCTGAAGAGGTATGAGACCCGCCGCGCTGATTGGCTCCTCCACTCATGAGCTAGCCATCGGGTGAGCTCATCACTTATTCTTTGCTAATGCATAGGTTTCTTATTTATGATAAAGCTTTTTTATGATTCAGTCTTATGAGACATTAGCATAAATCTGAAAAAATGTTATTTTCCTTTAAGGGAAAAATTTATGCGACTCACGTTTGTATGAATTTTTCATTTAAATGAAAAATATATCACCACGTCTGCAATGGGTATTGATCCCGATGGGGGATGCGAGGGGCACCGCTTCCACCTGGATGCCCCGCTCTTATTTGAGATCTTTAATATCGAATAGCAACGACGAAATCCTCTCGAGTCCCGCCCGCGCTAATTAGGCTCGGTATGTCGTTATGTTTTAGTATTCCATCCCTTCGGTAGGTTACTTCAGCCTCGACACCGTCGAACCAAGTCGTTTGATCTTTTAATTCGTGAATGCGAAATTTTTTTGTAGTGGGCCCTTGCGTTGGGGAAAAGAACTGACCACGACACCACCATGCTAGCCTGCCAGCGCATTCACGCCAATTCCAGCGAGCACTAATATCTTCGTTGCCTGTGGCAGCTGACCATTGCTGCAGTCCTTTACGGAGAAGAAACATACAGCAATCACTACAAACCGCGAAAAAACTCTTCCTGAAACTCAACAGGGAAGCAAAACTAGTAGGGCTACATATCAATGAGAATAAGACAAAGTTCATGACGCGATCGAGAAAAATACCTCAAATACCTAAAGTATCACATTTGGCGAATAGAGTATTGAAAATGTGGGCAAATTTATCTATTTGGGCACAAAAATAACGAGTAACGGGAACCACAATGAAAAAGACGAAATACACAGAAGAATACAGCTCGCAAATAAAATTTGTTGTTCAGTCTTGACGATCTTGAAGACCAGCTGCATACACAGGAAGCTCCACGTATACAAATCTGTGATAATACCTGTGTCTTACTATGCCTGTAAAACATGGACCCAAACTCAAGCATCCGCAAAAAACATTGGACGCTTTCGAAGGATAGACCCCGAGACAAATAATTGGAGTGAAGATAGATGGGGACCAGTGGTAACGAATTCGATACAAACAAGCACTGTATGAATTTTTTGACGAGCCGGAGGTCTCAACGATTGTAAGATTGTGAAAGCTGCAATGAGATGACCACGTGGATTGTATGGACAAGCAACGGATACCCAAAAAGAAAACGAAGGGAGGAAACCAGTGGGGAGACCGAGGAAACGCTCGTCTGACTCGGTCGACGAAGACGAAATTGGTTAATGAACTGAGATAATTGGAAGCGCTATTTACAGGAAACGAAAGCATGAGGTGCCGCGAAGAAGCAAAGAATATAATATAACAGAAATATATAATACGGAACCCTCACTGATCGATTAGTCAAGCGTTTTCATTACATAAATAAAAACAACAGCAAAGTCGTTGCAGTTGATATTCCCGTTTATCACTACTATAGAGTTAAGCAAAGTTCTTTATGAAGAAAAAGAGAGCTCTTTTTCTATGACAAGAAGAAGAACTAGAGAATATATAAAGGCATTGCTGTTCCCTAGGTAAATTGGCCTGTGAAAAAAAAAAGAAATAAACTTAGCAAATTTTACATCAAAGTTAACAAACTGCATCATTTATGGTAAGACTTGTCTTTGCTAATTCGTAAACTTTTAAGCAGTATTGAAATTGACAATAGTGAATGCCAATTTTAGACTAATGAAAATTTTCAAGTACGTAGCTATTTAATTGAGTTGCATTTATATATATTTATTAAATTATTAGAGGAAAAAATGTTAAATGAATGTAGATTCGGCATGTGTACTTTAATTCTCTTCAGGCCATCGTACGGTAGACATATACGTTTTGCCGACTAATACACTTAAAAGGAGAAGAAAGAAGCATTCCCATGTATTCTTCTGGTGCACAAGCAATATTTGAAAATTTAACTAGCATATAATTCGTAGGCTCAAAAACATACTGTTATATGTACAAATAATTCTGCGAGCTACTGTCGCAATTGTTTTCACAACCATTAAGAACATCAACAAAATGAATTTACTCGAAACCACGAGAACCCACCGAGCTCCATTCATTCACGCTGCTCGAAAGTTCCCGCTAATTTGCCAATGTACGAGAACTGGGTTGAATGACTACAGATCCTTTATAAAGGCGAGCCGAATGGATGGGGGGGTTCATTCATTCGACCGCGATAAGAACTGCGATAGTGTGTGGAAAGCGATATTGTTCGAGTAATAGAAAAGTGATTTTCGTTGATTGTGAAGTGATCTTAGAAGACAATTGCGATAGAAATTTATGGATAAGTGGAAGTTAGATTTTAAAAGTGAAAATTAAAATTTTGAAATAGACCAAATAAGTGATTGTGCATTTTAAGGTAATTTAATAAACTCTTTTAATTTAATTTAAAAGACATTGCACATTATTGGCCGCGAACCAAAAACACGCGAAATTGGTGTCGAGAAGTGAGAAAGAAAATTTTGGAAGTGAAAACGCTTAAGCATAAAAAAAGGAAAAATGCACAATAGTGAAATCTAACGTGGAAACTGGTGGAAAAATAGCCGAAACAATAAAAATGCCAGGAAACCTACATCTAAACATTAACCAATTGAGCATATCGGAGCTCAAAGAGGAGTTGGAACAGCGAAATCTGGCCACGCAAGGTACAAAGGCCATACTGACTGCACGCTTGCGTGACGCGATCGAGTCGGGAGGCGGGAATCTGGATTTGGGTGAAAAAGGCGCAGAAGGTGGTGAAGCCGAAACACCAAAACCAAAGGAACCAGAAAATTCGCTGATGCAAATGTTGATGCTGATGCAGCAAGAGCAGCGACAACAGTCATCCAATTTAACTGCGAAGCTAAATGAACAGACATCCAGTTTAGCTGTGAAGCTAAATGAATAATCAGCGAAGCTGGACCAACAAGCGTTCGAAATCAAGGCAGACATCACACAGAAGATGGAAAAACAGTCAACCGAAATAAAAGCGGAGCTCAGTAGTCTCAAAAGCCAAATTAAATGCGTCGAGGAAAAGTTATGCCAGGTCGAGGAGAGAATCAACCTTGAGATCAGCCAGGTCGAGGAGAGAATCAACCATGAGATGGAAAAAGTGGAAAAGGACTTGGAAGCAGCGAAGGCAGTAGTAACCACCTCACCAGCCCCAATTATAACCGCAGCGCAAAGCACATCCAGAAATGTGCAAGCACCAATATTCGATGGGCAAACGGTCTGGAGTATTTACAAAATCCAGTTTGAAGCCTCCGCTAGGATAAATCTCTGGAATGAGCAGGAACGAGCAACTGCATTAATTCTTGCTCTAAGAGGCCCAGCTGCCGAGCTTTTGCAGACTATCCCGTTGAGTTGCATTCAAACCCGGCTGCTATAATGAATGCGCTGGATATGCGTTATGGAGACGATCATCTGAAGCAGATTTACTGGGCACAGCTACGGCATGGGATGCAGAAGTCTGGTGAAACCTTACAGCAGCTAGCACAAGACATTGAGCGACTGGCACTTTCAGCTTACCCAGCGTACGACCCAGAAGATCGAGATGACGTAGCAACAGAAGCATTCACCAGCGCCTTAAAGGACAAGGAATTGCAACAAGCCGTGCGGTTAGCGCAAAAGCAAACGGTTAAGGACGCATTGGCTTATAGTCTGAACTTTGAGGCAGCGAAAAATGTGAATCGTACCACTGCCCGGGTCCGTGAGGTAGTGGCAGACGAGTGCAGGTGTGAGCGCGTGGAAAATGAGCGAGAGCCGCAGGCAAATGGAGCGCCTAGATGCTGGGATTGCGGTGAGAAGGGGCACCTGCAAGGAGACTGCAAGAAGCGAAGAAAACGGAGCTATTGTCCAGGATGGTGGAGATCCAGACCGTGTCAGGAGCCTAGAGTGGAGGACCATCAAACTACAAGGGCCAACCTCGTGGGGCAAACGTTAGCTAGGAGGATCGACATCCCCAGCACCCCCATCACCGTGCCAAGGCAACATCGTGGAGAAGCAGAAAGATGCCTTCCTGGTCAAGTTGATGAAGAACATTGCACCATAACAAACGACACTGGTGCAACCCGATCGATTATCTGGCCAGACCTAGTGAGGCCCCAACTACTTCACAAGGGCAGAGTTCATGGAAATGCTGACGCTCTATCTCGTCATCCATGTCCAACAAGCATTGCCGGCGGATTGAGGAAAAGGAGCCGACCGTTTATCTGCGAGTGATAACGGCCGAATCCGATGAAGGTTGGTCATCGGAGGAGATTCGAAATGCCCAGTTAGCCGATGAAGACATCGGACTATTGCTCTCATGGAAGGAGACAACTGGGCGACCGGAGTGGAAGGACGTTTCAATGCATAGCGCAACACTGAAAAGCTATTGAGCACAATGGTACTCCCTTTAGGTAGAGGGTGGCATACTCAAGCGGAAATGGGAAACGGTGGATGGCAGCTCCTATAGGATGTAAACTATACTTCCCAAAAGCCGAATCCACGACGTGGTTAGGGAGATGCACGAAGGATCCTCGAGAGGCCACCTTGATGTTAACAAGACCTTAGCAAAATTGCGGGAAAGGTTTTACTGGCTCCACGTTCGAGAAGACGTCGAGGACTGGTGCCGCAAATGCACAATTTGCGCTTCCGTCAAAGGTCCAAAGCGACGACTGAGGGGACAAATGCAAACCTACAACGTGGGTGTACCGTTTGAAAGGATTGCTGTAGATATCGCAGGACCCTTTCCTGAATCTGAATGGGAAAATCGATACACGCTGGTTGTAGCCGATTATTTCAGCAAGTGGCCCGAGCACTACCCCATTCCCAACTAGGAAGCAACTACTGTAGCCGAACAGCTAGAGTTAAATTGGGTCAGTAGGTACGGCGTACCTTGTGAACTACATTCGGATCAAGGCCGAAACTTTGAGTCACTAGTTTTTGGCAAAATGTGCGAGCTGCTGGAAATACGGAAAACGAGGACAACACCGCTGCATCCCCAATCCGATGGAATGGTCGAACGTTTCACAGCACACTCAATAAACGCCTGGCCAAGATGGTTGACGAGAACCAAAGGGACTGGGACCGACACATCCCACTATTTTTGATGGCGTACAGAGCTGACGAACATGCATCACGGGCCAAGCCCCAGCCAAAGTCATTTTTGGAAAGACAGGCTACATAACCCACAGCCACGGAAGGGTAGGTCTCCAAAGTTGCAGCATAATTGGGAGGGACCATACCGAGTTACAAAGCGAATCAATGACGTCGTATATCGCATACAGGAACACCGTAAACTGAGAGCCAAAATGAAAATCGTGCATCTGGACCGTCTTGCCCCATATAACACCCAGGAAGAATTGACTACAACTGGCGACACATCTTTTCGGGGCGAAAAGAACTGAGGAGGGGGGGGGGGGCAGTGTTACATGTACAAATAATTCTGCGAGCTGCTGTCGCAATTGTTTTCACAACCATTAAGAACATCAACAAATGAATTTACTCGAAACCACGAGAACCCACCAAGCATTAACATGTGAAAGTGAGTCACTGCTCCATTCATTCACGCTGGCGCTGCTCGAAAGTTCCCGCTAATTCGCCAATGTACGAGAACTGGGTTGAATGACTACAGACCCTATATAAAGGTGAGCTGAATGAATGGGGGGATTCATTTATTCGACCGCGTTAAGAACTGCGATAGTGTGTGGAAAGCGATATTGTTCGAGTAATAGAAAAGTGATTTTCGTTGATTGTGAAGTGATCTTAGAAGACAATTGCGATAGAAATTTATGGACAAGTGGAAGTTAGATTTTAAAAGTGAATATTAAAATTGTGAAATAGACCAAATAAGTGATTGTGCATTTTTAAGGTAATTTAATAAACTCTTTTAATTTAATTTAAAAGACATTGCGTTTTCACTTTCCCGGAACATTAAAATTATTGGCCACGAACCAATAACACGCGACAATATTGAGTTTGCATAACAATGAAGTATTGTATCAAGCATGCATGACAAACCCCTCATATACTGAAATGGAGTTACCGTCAAAAGGAAGAGAGGTCATATATATCTGTCCATCCTTAACGCTTCCCGAATAGTTATCGCCTTTAAACTACTAGTCAGTTCTGGCACACCTTGTATCTTGCAAAGTTAAGTATAAGACTATTTCTGTTTGCAATTGTATTCTCAATAAAGAGATCGGAACCGTTGATTTAAAATATCGATCCTTCTAGTCATCGAGCATTTTACACTACACTGGAGAAAAGTTTCTTCCTTGAAGCTGGTGTTGAAACCAATCCCACGTGCCATTGCACAAGAGTCGAGTGCTCTGAGTGTTGCACTTCGTGTGCTAACTTAATTCACGTGGAATAAATTTTACTATCTAAAGTAGGGTAATTTTTATTTATTTAAAATTTGCCTGTTCATTTAACTTTTATAAAATTTCAATGTCTTGAAAAGTATCAGCGAACACAAGTTTTATCATAGCTCATTGTCATTAGAATATACTCCATCCAAATCGTTGTTATTTATGGATTATTTGCACGTTTCCATTGACAATTTATTGGCAAACAGTATGAAAACTTGAAAATCTCCATTTGAAATCAGCAACGAATCAAATATGTTCTTCGACAGAGCAATTTCCAAACTCATAAATTACAAATCACATCAAATCGCATATTTCATGTATAAATTATGCCGCCACTTGTGATATGTAAATAAGGCACACGTCAATGTTGACGTATCATATTGAGTCGTTCTCGCCATCATCATCCTTGCCACGCTGTCGAATCCTTGACTCCGGAACGCCTATGCAAATACAACACGGAAACTCATCGGCGTCGAATTCAAACAAAGTCCTACCGAACTCCACCATCCACTACCCGCTCGCAAGTCAATCTCTATTTAATGCATTCCCACATGAATAGTTCGATTAAGTCGACCTAAGTGACCACAGGGGAGGCTTTAATCAACCACCAATCCATAAGTACTTAATCCTCTTCTGAAGTTGCCGTCTAAGAGTCGAGCGAACATGTGGAGTTGAAGAATGGCTTCCATTTCAGTCTCCTGATTTCATCCTTGATCGCCCTCACTCCTTTGCGCGATGGCAATCAATCGATGAATTTGTTTGGCGGCTATCTCAATAATTTAACCACCCTCACGGATTAGAAGGTGAATGTTTGGTTTTGCAGGTGTTGTCGAGACTGTCAGCAAATTATAATAAAAAACCTTTGAGCTCAGGGTAATTTTGCATGTTCAGCAAATTAAAAATACACCAAAAAGTTTTGAATATCGGGTCAAAGAAGTTTTTAAGAGATTCTGATTTCTTAACACATACACCTGCTGACTCGTTTCTATAACTGGACTTGTCAACACTCTTCCATCATTTGAGCTTTATATTTGGACGTTTTTGAGTCAAGGAGTCTCAAGTGTAATTCATCGAATCCATAAAACACTTCAACGCTTGTTGGACGCTTTTTACCACCATCTCTCCTGCAAGCTGAGCTGCATCCCGCACCGTGAAGTGAAGAACTCGCTGACAAGGACACGGTACGCCTGTCGTTGGTAAACGTTTCGACAGCGCGTTTGGGGGTGAAATGCTTTCGATCAATTCAGGATACAGACGTCTTTGGCTTTGGCAATCCGATATGCTAACATTTGCCTTCGCAAGGGATGGTTGGGCGTAAAGTATGCATTTCTGTCGTTCCGATATGAAGCCAATGCGGAATTAAAGTAACTTGGTCCTGTTGGTGGCTTGGCTTCTAGTTGGCTGACTGTCAAGCGAACCCGGTTCCAAGTGATGACTTGTTTACCAAATTCATGTTGCTGTCATGTCTCGGTAATGTAATACGTTGTAAGAGTCCTTAGTGGGATATTGGTTGATTAGTGGGGTGTAAACATGATAATTATTATCTACTCTGAATAAATAATGGAAATTGATAGAAAATTGAGTGGGGTCGGATGATTGCTGCGCTGAATGTTGTTTTTCATGCATCTAATTTGAATTTGTCGATGGGATAAATATCGAATTGGGAATAATAAAGAATTCACTTTTAGTTGCGTTTTAATTTAAGGAAATCATTCTTTTCCTTAGTTACATTTTTAACTTAAATATAAACTTGGATACATACTCGTATGCTAAATATTTAAATTCTCGCGGTAATGTGTTGTGGGCTCAATATTAGTTTCTCTAAGTATCGAAATTTATTATTGTATATTTTCGATAAAATCCAATGAGAAATGACAAGATAATGACAATAATCGTTATGAACGATATAACTCTAAACAAACATTGTTTATTACAGCGTCAGATCTATCACCACAGTTTGAGTGTGTAGGCACTACAACCACCAAATATTTGTCCCATAAATAGGTTTTTTTTTATTTCTTTCCAAGCAACCTCAATTTTAACACATGGCAAGGTACCTATGAAATATACACAAGGAGTCACAGTGACTCCAGCATAAAAAATGCTTGTAACTTGCATAACTTTAAATATTTTCATTTGCCAGATAGTGTTTGTGAATTCTACAATTTGCTCCTCACATACTGAGGGAGTATTGAGCGATTCTATCGTTCTGGGTGCTAAAGTCACTCTTTCATTAATAAAACTCCGGAATCCAGACCATTTTGCTTTTTTGAAGCAGTTGTATGTTTTTGGTGCATTGTGATTACTTCTCGTCGTTTCTAAAGAAAAAAGTACAGGTAGATGTGGAGATGAGAGGGCTTGCAAGACACTCAACCCAGAGGGAGTAATATTTTGGTCACTAAGAACCAGATCCAGAGTGGAACCAACTCCACGAGGAGAGTAGAACGTGGGTTCTTTAGGGAAATGCACGTAGATATTTGTCTCTCTGGCGAGATTAAATGAAATGTACCCCATTTTGTTGTTTCGTGTGCAATTCCAGTGCCAATGTCTAGCGTTCAGGTCTCCGCAAAGTAGAAACCTTGATGAATTTGATGAAGAAACCTACAATCTAATAAGGAAGCGTAATTCTTTGCGGCGTAAATGGCAAAAAACCCGCATTAGGTCTCTCAAAATTGGTGCTAATATCCTCACTCTCTCAATTAAGAATAAAATTAAGGAGCTCCGGAATCTCCGATGGAACAACATGCTATCAAATCTAGACTAGAACTCCTTTAAAGTCTGGTTTTTAAATAGAATTTTTAAGCGAAAGTATCATACGTTACCGTATTTGATTACAAATAACAACGAAGAGCATATTTACTCTAATCAAGGAAAAGCAGATATACTTGCAGATAAATTTAAGCAGTTCCATAATATCTCCAATAGGTTCTGCAACAATTTAGCAGAAATGATGGTGGCCAAAGCTTTGGAACAACAACCTTAACAAACATCTTTACCTCCTGGTGCATTAATGAAAACCAGGGAGTTAATAAGTTTACTTAAAAAAGTTAAAAACGGTAAAGCACTAGGTATCGATGGCCTACCGAATATAGTACTTAAAAATTTACCCAAAAAAGGAATAGTATTATTATGCCACCTATTTAACGCTTGCCTTAGGCTCTCCTTCTTTCCATCCATCTTGAAACAAGCTCTAGTCATACCTATCCCGAAGCCTGGAAGAGATCCGCACTCTCCCGACAACTACAGGCCCATTAGCTTACTACCAGGATTAGGTAAGCTCTTTGAAAGAATAGTCCTGAAAAGATTAAATAATTTAATGGGTAACAATAATATCTTACCTGATTTCCAATTTGGCTTCAGAAACAGACATTCGACTGAGCATCAGCTCCTCCGTGCTACGAAGGACGTCAAAGCAGCGATGTACAATAAATTGTCTGTCGGTTTGGTGACACTGGACATAGAAAAAGCCTTTGATACAGTCTGGCATGATGCTCTGGTCTACAAACTGCAGAAATATAACACACCCCCACACTTGTTGAACATTTTACAAGCATTTTTAACTGATAGGAAGTTCCAGGTCAAAGCAGGGGAAAGCATTTCCCCAGTGAAAAGTATATCTGCCGGTGTTCCGCAAGGCTCCTGCCTAAGCCCATCTCTATATAACATCTATACGTCTGACTTCCCTTCTTTACCAAACTGCCAAGTTGCAGCTTTCGCAGACGACATTTGCATATACAGCATAGGCGCAGATCGAACTTCCATTATTTCCAGCCTTGAAACGGCGTTAGAACTTACTTATCAATACAACCATAGATGGAAAATTAAAATAAATGTTGCAAAAACGAAGTCAATATACTTCACCAGGAAGCGTAAGCCTGCTCACTTACGCAAGCGATCAATAAATTTTTTAGGGCAAACTGTTCCTTGGAGTGAGGATCTTAAATATCTTGGACTTATATTCGCTAAAAAACTAACATTCAGAAGACATATTGAGCATATTAGCTCCAAAGCGTTTAAGGCCGTGCTTTCGCTTTACCCCCTTCTTAATCGTAATTCACGTCTCAACACCAGAAACAAAGTCCTCATCGTCAAAATGGCAATCCAACCGATCATCCTATACGGCTCACCTACCTGGATCCAATGTGCTAAATATCTAGTAACAAAGCTTCAGATCGCCCAAAATAGATACCTGAAAATGGTACTTAATAAACCGTTTTACTACTCTCCTGAAAAGCTACACAGCCTTGCTGGCGTTAGTCCAATTCGTAAGCTCGGTGCATCGCGCCGTGACAAATTAATCGCGAAAGCAAAAGACTCGGCCAATCCGCTAATACTCGTACATGCCCTGGCGAATTGAAAATAAGCAGTTGCTGCCACCTATCTTTTGGCCGTAACCTAGCCTCATAGATTGTAACTGGTTATAAGTAGATAGTTAAGTTATGTTAAGCTAGTATAAGTTCAGTAGAGGTTTTTGCCTAAATTTTCCTCTAGATAATTGTAATAATCACATAGAAATACGATAATATGCATAGTTTTAAGTAATGTTCAAATCATGGTGAAATTACTTTGTCAGAACACCAACTATATTATAAGGCCTCTGTACCGCATACATTCTAATAAAGAAATTATATATATAAATATTTTCATTTGAAAACTTTTTGATAATTTTTTTAAAAATTCATTTAATAACTGTATGAAAATATTAATTATTTTGAGTCAATAACTTTATTTATTTGATATCCATAGGTCAATTCAATTTTTTTTTGTTTAAATATTGTAAAAAATTAAGGAAAACGTTTTATAGAACACTTTCATTAAGAAAACCTTTATATATATTTTGTTATTTTGAAACTTTGCAAAATAATTTTACAAAACCCTGCTAAAACCATGACCGATCTGGTCACCTGCCTGTCTGTGCGTGCATCCGCCGTGCATCACAGCAAACTTTCTCGCAAACCCCATAAGCTGGAATCATGAAACTTTGTTAGTATCATAAAATGATCTTCTTGTCAAATTTTCACTACAAAAAAATTTTAGAAGGTGTGTAAGAAGAGAGAGGGTCTTCCCATATAGAGGATAACCGTTGAAAAAAAACTTCACCAAACGTAGCCAATATGAAAACGAGATGAAAGAACTTTTCAAAACAAGCCTTAAGTTGACACTTTTTGCTTCGATGTGTTCCAGAGGAGGAGGAATGTACAAAAATTGTAGGTTCCTTTCCTCGCGACTGGACACTGTTGACCCGAAAAATCTGAAAAAAAATAATAGCAGTAGGACTTTATGACTGCAAGGCCAAAAAATAGATCAGAAGGCAAAATTCGATCAATTTTGTTTAAAATACTACATTTTATGAATTTTACGTTTCCCTCTATAAAATCAAAAGGTACTCTTAAATTTGCCACATTTCTAAGTTTATCAGTAGCGGATCTACGTACTCTAAAAATTTCGTAACAACCACACTATAAACAGCTGGGTGAACAGGAAATACGTTTAGTCCAGTTTTAAGATATACGAGTATATGAAACAAACCAATAGAAGGCAAGGAAAAATTTATTTCCTTAATCTATACCTACACAATCTCTTTTCTTCGAGCCGCCGGGTCTTGTTTTTTGAAATGAGCAAACGCGTTTCGACACGTTTGTTCAGTGTGGAGACACTGAAGAAGATGGCTCAAAGGAGTCAAAAAGCATCTGCTAACTCTAGAAAGCAAGGCCCGACGGCTTCAAGAAAAGAGGCTTGGTCTGAGGATATCTAATAAACAAAATAAACAATTATTACATAAACCCAAGTAGAAATCAGTTTAGGCATGCCTAAACGGGCATTAGGGCCGAATGCGGAAACAGTGGGACTTGCATGAGTTAGACATACCTAACGCAGACCTAATGGAGGCCTGATTAGGAATGCTTAACTTATGTAATTTTAAAAATTTAACATTTTAGTGTAGCGTGGAGAACGACAAAAGTGATCAAATGACAAATATGCAATTTAAAGTAAGATTAGCGATTTTTAATTTTTTGTCAGTTTAGGCATGCCTAATGTGGGCCTAATGTAAACGTTAAACGCGAAGTTAAAGTATCTGAATCTCTGAAGAAGATATTCGTCAGGCAGTTAAGGGGCTTGATTTGAATAAAGAACTTGGGGCCCTGATCTCATTCTACCCTGGCTCAGTGTAAAGATGAACTCACTCAACCACTCTGCATCATTTTCAATAAGTCTCTCTCAAGGGGGGTCTTCCCTTCATACTGGAAATAATCTTACATAACACCAATTCATAAAAAGAGGTGACAAAAGATTTGTTGCAAATTACAGGGGTATTGCTACACATACTACTCCTAAACATTTTGAACAAATTATAATCAATAAACTATTCCCCATAGTCAAACCATATCTAAATGATAAGCAACATGGTTTTTGAAAAAACATATCTACTACCACTAATCTCATTATTTTGACTTCAGACATTCTTCGCGATATGGAAAAAGGTAACCAGATTGATGCCATATACACAGACTTTAGCAAAGCATTTGATCTCGTGAATCATGGAATATTGATAAAAAAACTTCGCAGTTTTGGAACTTCCAGTCCACTGCTTAGTTGGACCCATTCCTACCTGACGAACCCAACACAACATGTCAAGTTTCAGGACGTTTATCAAGAGAGATTCATGTCTCTCTGGGGTCCCACAGGGTAGCCATCTAGGTCCACTTCTTTTCAATATTGTCATTTCTGATCTTTCAGAGACATTATCCGATATATCACGCTGACCATCTCAAGGTGTGTCACATCATATCATCTCTAGCCGACGCATTATTCTCCAGTCCAAATTATATAATCTCCTTCAATGGCGGAATGACAACCAACTTTCATTGAACTTGGACAAATGCCAGGTAATACGTCTTTTCGGGAAAAAAGAATAGCATCCTCTACAATTACCATATTAGTAATACACATCTGAGTAGAGTCAAGAGTGTTGCGGGCCTTGATGTAGTCCTAGATACTAAGCCCCGATTCAATCTTCATTATAATGAATCCCTTTCTAGAGCATATAAAACGTTAAACTTTATCAAAAGGAAAACCAAAAAATTTAAAAATATTTGGGTGACAAAATCATTGTATACAACACTGTTGCGACCTTTTCTCGAATATGCCTGCTTAATTTGGAGCCCTATTTTTGATGCTCATGGCAATAGGTTGGAGTCAGTGCAGAAACAGTTTTTACTCTTTGTTCTAAGGTCCAAGTATGACTCCAAGTTTTTCCATACTCTGCCTCCATATGAAAATCGACTCCAATTGCGTTGTTTTCATGTCTGGTTTTCAATGTTTTGAGGGGCGATATTAAGGTAAAAATCATATCGGATAAGATCCGTATGAAAGAGCCTGCTAGAAGTACAAGACACACTCCCATGCTTTCCATTAACGGTCACCAAAATATTTACGCAGATAATGAACCAATTAATACATGTAGAAATTTCAATGGGTGTAGTGAATGTTACTATTTTACTTCCAAACATTATTATTCTGCTTCTAAGGCCCTATTTAGATCCAAAATAATAAAATCCTTTTGTCCCTCAACATTGCTTGTAAATTTTTATTATAATTCATCTGCCTTTTTTTGGCGAATAAATAAATATAAATAATAAAGGACTGATTAGGCATGCCTAAACTTGTTCAGTTTAGGATTTGTTTAGGAAATCCTCATTAGGCTCTAATGCTGAGCTGCGTTATGTTATCCCATCAATTCATAAACACAACGTCTTTGGGCACTGATGGGGCTTTCCGCATTAGGCCCTAATGGGATTTCTTAAACAATTCCTAAACAGAAAAATATATGTTGTGAAAAATGTGAACAACACTAAAATTTCTTAATAAGAATTTAGCAGTTTACGAAACTTCGTTAAAAACGATAGTTTTACAATATTTTAACGATTCTATCACGATAGTTTTACGATAGTTGTAAGATATTTTTATGATAGTTTTAAGATGGTTTCAAGATAGTTTTGCGATAGTTGTGCGCTAGTAGTAGAATCAATTTATGATAGTAATAAGATAGTCTTACGATGGATTTACGATCGCTTTACGAGGCTCATAAGATAATCTTACAGTCGTGTTACAATAGTTTTATGATTCTTCTACGTTTTCTAACAAAAAATCCATTTGCTGGGCAACCATTTTGTTCACTTTACAAAAAACAAAATTTAAGCTGTGTTGGGTTTGACTACACAGTTTCTAATTTAGGCAGTGATGGGGTATCCCTAAACATTTCTTAATTTAGACGGTGATGGGGGTTGCTAAACAGTTCTTAAACATCAATTTTCTTTTAAGTAAAACAACAAACAAACTTTAATTTCTTGGTAAGAGTTTCAATTAAGGAGGTGATGGCGCTTCCCCAAACAATTCATAATTTGGGTTTTGATGCAGCTTGCCTAAAGAGTTCCTAAACAGAAAATTTTTTATTGTGTAAAACCGAAACAAAATAAAATTTCTTGGTAATAAATAACAACCATGTGTAGAAGACGATAATGCATAGCTTTAAATAATTTTAAGTTCGGGTGTGATGAAGAGTTGATCACTGTTTCCCAAATTTGGCATGCCTTCTTCTTCTTAGCACTACAGCCCCTCTCCAGCCTTCACTTCCTACAAATAGCGCCTCCAACTGTCTCGGTCTATTGTCCACGTCCTCCAATTTCGAAATCCGAAAAGCGATGAACTGTCTTCATTGACCGAGTCAGACAAGCGTTTCCTCGGTTTCCTCACAGGTCTCCGGCCTTCAGTTCTCCCAACGAACACCATTTTGGGTATCCTTTGTTCGTCCATACGATTCGTGTGTCCAGTCTTACAATCGTTGAGACCTCGGTTTCGCCAAAAATTTCATACAACTCATGGTTGTATCGAATTCACTATTGGCCCCCATCTAGCTTCGTTCCGATTATTCGCCTCAGGACCCCTCACTCAAAGGCATTCAATATATTTGCGGATGCTTGGGCTAGGGCCACAGACTTGTATACTTGGAGCTCTGTTTTCCTGTGTATGCAGCTGGTCTTCAAGATCGTCAAACTGAATAAAATATTTTATTTGCGAGCTGTATTCTTCGGCGTATCTTGTCTCTTTCATTGCCCGTTTTCGTTATTTTGGCGCCTAAATACACAAATTCACTAACATTTTTGATACTGTACTTACCAAACGTGATACTTTGTGTACTTGAGGTATTTTTCCTCGACTGTGTCATGAGCTTTGTTTTATTTTCATTGATTTGTGGCCCTAATAGTTTTGCTTCGCTGTCAAGTTTCAGGAAAAGTTCTTTGGCAGTTGTTAATGACCGTGTTGATATCATCCGCATAGGCTACTACTTGGCTCGACTTGAATAGTAATGTACCTCGCGTATCGACAAATAGCTGCCTTATGATGAACTCCGGAGCCAAATTGAATAGCAATAGGGCCAGCCCATCTCTCTGCTTTAGTCCGATATTTGTTTCAAAGGCATCGGAGGGTTGGTTATTGATGCAGTTTTGGGAGGTCATCGACGTCATTGTCATTTTGGTAAGACGGACAAATTGGCTGGGATGCCAAAGGAAAGCATTATTTGGTACAGTACGTTACTATCAATACTGTCATATGCTTGCTTAAAGTCAACGAAAATTTGCTGTACGTCTATGCTTAACTCCCCGTATTTTCCAAGTACCTGCTTGACTGTGAACAATTAGTCTACCTGCTCTAAAACCACCTTGATACTCCCCAATAATATTGTTGGCGTATGATCCAATTTTAGTTTCTAAGATTTTAGAAAATATTTTGTACGCCGTACAAAGTAGTGATATGCCTCTATAATCTTCGCATTGTAGCTTGTCAGCTTTTTTGAGGATAGGAAATATAATGGATTGGCTCAACTCTTTCAGCACATGTTCTGGTTACCAAATGTACTGGATGACTTTGTGAATAGCTTTATGAACACTTTTTCTTCTCTTCTTTGTAGCACTACAGCCCCTCTCGAGCCTTCGCTTAGAGATAGTTAGAGTATCTCATTTTCATGACCGTATTGATTTTTTCGCAAGTTGGTTTGGTCAGTACCATGCTTCCGTGTGCCTGCTCAGCTATCATATGATCTGATTAAATCAGTACATATCACCACTGAGTGAGCAATCATAGTCTGTCCGAAAAATCCCCTGGACTAAATCACGTTGCTCCGAACGAAATTTATGCGTTCATGTGAACCTGGGACCTTCGGCTTATGCACTACTGTCACCATATTTGATGAGCTCCACTAGAATCTCATCTATGCCCACCGTTTTATTATTCCATTGGGTTTTGGTGATGGAACAAACATAATCTAGAGTTGGTGGGGCCAATGATAGCTCTCCGCAGACATCTATTGGCTCCGATGTTCTGGAGCTGTTCGGTGGATTAAGGAGGTTCTTGAAATGTGATGCCCATCTTTCCTTAATCTTGGTTTCATCAGCGATGATATTGACGATGTCATCACGACAGATAACCACGTTTCAGGCTTTTCACTACTTTGCATGCTTGTCTTGTGTTGCTGCTCGCTAAACTTACATAATTTTTCTCAATTGGCCATCACCGCATTTTCTTTTCTTAATCCTAATTATTTTATTCGCTACTCTTCCTGAGATTTTCATAGTGTTCTCTCTTCGTTCTGGTTCCCCTACCTACGTATTCTTTGTACGCCTGATTCTTTTTATATAACGCATTCTGGCACTCATCATCGACCGCTGGATTTATTTATAGAAGTATTTCTTCTCATCTGAGGGTTTCTATCGCTATTCCTTATTAGTGGCAACGTCGGATGAGCTGAACAAGCTAGGCTACTTTGTTTGGATAATTACAATTATCGCTGCTACTTGATGCCATTGATGATACTGTAGGCTGTAATACCGGGGTTTCAAGCTGCTGAGTGCTTGGTGACAACTCGTCTCTGTTTGTGGCTCCACTCTTGCTGGACGGTCATATGCCATTTGCTTAAGGATGCGTTCAAGCAGAACGGATCGACATATTGAGAATTTAAATCATCTTCAAGGTTAAGTTATTGAAGCTATACACGAAGTAACCTCAAATGATATCACTATAGAGGTTATTCTCTGCAGTAGCAATTTCTTCCAGTTGCAGATTTCTTACTTCCCCCTTCCTCTCATGAAATCAGTAAAAGATTTGAATGAGTTTACCTCGTAATGGTATCTTATAGCCTCAATTGAAACTAAGCTGCAGAAAAATTTCACTTCTTTGTCTTTTCGCCGTCAGAAGCACTCCAATTTGACCTGCCACTAGTTTAGCACATAATTCGCTTTCCAATCTTTCGTTTCCGTTTTTGTATTCAATTCCCGCACTAGAAACGTCTTTATTTCTCTCACGGCACAAACGTTTTAAATTACAACCGAACTGAGTGAATAGATCCACTACTCGGCCAACGATAATCAGCAAAAAACGCGACCGTCATTATTCTCTCACCCGCGGCGAAATCGCTGCGAGCTGTTCGTTTTCGTTTAGTTTGCTCATCATTCATCGGTGTCAGTGGCGTAGAGTGTAGGGATCTGTTCGTTTTCCTTTCGTTTAACATCCGTCGACGTCAATGGCTAGGTTGTAGAGATCTGTCACACAACTTTATCTGCTAGTCGGGACATTTAAATGAAGGGGTGAAAGATCTAGGCGGAACTTCGATTCGCAGGATCTAGGTTCTCACAATTGGTGGCAGTGAACCATCGTCAGCTAATGCGAGATAACAGCAGCACAAGCGGACTTGAGAAAAATCGTGAACCACCCATCAAAGCGTTGAAAACAGAGAATGCTTACGTACGTGGTGATACAAAATCGATATAGGCAATACTAAACCTTATATAGGCAATACTAAGCCCCCCATTTAAAGCGAAAATATTCGTTAAAATAACTGGAATCCTCCTACAACGAGCCCAAAGTAAATATCCATATTGAAAAAGCTAGCAATGAGTACTCGTTATGGTGCAAGTACTTCAGATAAAAATTCGCCATTGCAGGTAAAAGAAATCAATTATTTGATCAAAATTATATAGGGTTATCCATTTTACGCTTGGGAAAGTAAAGCTAAAGAAAACACATAAAATATTCAGATGGAAACAACATTTTTTATTCAATATAAAGATTTAACCTTGCTTTATACGTAAAACACAACATTATTCAAATGTTCTCCATGGGACCTCTTACATGCCTCAATCCGTTCGAGGTGCTTTTCAATGACTTTTCGGTACATTTCCGGCAATATCTCGGCCATGCTTCACGAATATTGGTTTTCAATTGCTCAAGATTTTAAGGATTGTTCGCGTAAACACGATCTTTTGCATAGCCCCAGAAAAAGAAATCCAAAGGTGTTATGTCGCAGGATCTTGCCGGCCAATTGACATCACTCAATCTCGAAATTACGCGTCCTGGCTTTTGGCTCCGTCCTGTAGGAACCACATGTGCTCCAGATCATAATCTTCAATTTCTCTCCAAAAATAATTGGTTAACATCCGTCCATAGCGGTCAGAATTGACTGTAATGGCTCTTCCTTGATCGTTTTCAAAATAGTATGGGCCAATAACACCACCAGACCATAATGCACACCAAACGGTCACTTTTTCTAGATGCAAAGGCCTGAGGCGATCACCTGAGGATTTTGAGAGCCCCGTATGCGGCAATTCTGTTTATTTACGTAACCACTGAGCGAAAAATGAGCCTCATCACTAAAGAAAATTTTGTTCGAAAAATCGTTATCCATGCATTGTTCAATCACCCAATTCGCATACATTCTGCGTTGTGTATGTTCTTGAGGCTTAAGTTCTTGAGTGAGTTGGATTTTGTACGGATGGAGATGCAAATCCAAATGCAAAATCCACCACAATGAGCCATAAGACAAGCCCAAATGTTGAGCACGTCGAGGAATCGACAAATTCGGGTCTTTCTCCACACTTTGAGCAACGACAGCGATATTTTCAGCTGAACGATATTGCGATGATGCACAGGCCTTGCAATATCAATAACCGATCCAGTCTCTTCAAATTTTCTCACTGTGTTCGAAATTGTTTGCTGTGTAGGTCAATTATTAATTACTATTTTTATAATAAAATTTAATAACTTTAATGCGTTCTTCGACTGTTAAACGATCCGTATTTCTAAATGACAAACCTTTGACTAAAAAAACACGCTTTGGATGACATTTAATTTTAACAGATGTCAAATGGCAGGGTTATACTTCTTCTCCTTCTTTGTAGCACTACAGCCCCTCTCGGGCCTTCGTTTAGAAATAGTTAGAGTATCTCATTTTCATGACCGTATTGATTTTTCGGAAGTTGATTTGGTCAATACCATGCTCCCGTGTGCTTTCTCAGCTATGATATGATCTGATTAAATCAGTCCATATCACCACTGAGTGAACACTCGTAGTCTGTCCGAAAAATCACGTTGCTCCCAATGAGATTTGAACCTGGGACCTTCGGCTTGTGCGTTCATGCCCTAACCACTAGACCACACAGACTAAGTAAGGGTTATACTTTCCTACCACGAAATGGATAGCCCTGTATTTGCCAGGATCAACATCACTAACAGTTCGAACTGCCATTTAACCAGAATCAGCGCATTTAGCCCGTAGCTTTGTTAATTTTAACCATAACTGCTGCAGTGCGGAGTGAAAGCTGAGCTAGAATAAGCCGGGGTGGAACCACTCCGAGGAACGAAAAAAACTACTAAGAGGTGACTGAACTTTTACGAATAATTTTTCCCGATGAGTGGATAGTTGTCATTAAGGAAATTGTGATAAAAGACGGGAAAGATTGGCGTGCGGTCTCTTTAGCAGGGGCGAACATTTATGATGGCAAACATAGAAGCATTTTGGTGATCTGAAGAAGAAAGTTTTTGAAGGGATGTGTCTTTTGGAAAGCCTGAAGATATTTTCAGAGAATGGAAGATTGTTGCTGCCTTGAAAATTAAAAGTTCAAGATATTTTCAAAGATTGGGAGATTGTTGGTGCCTTGATAAATGAAAGTGAACTTGCTCTGCGTTGGAGGTGCAGATTGAGGCAGACATTGAGTACTGGAATTTTAGCAGCGGATGCAATGGAAGCAGAAATATAGGTGCCCTTATTACCATAGGAAATGAAGTGAGTTAATCCATTCATATTCATTTCATGCAAATTGTAAAATTGTAAATTTTGAAATTATTTTTTTCTTAATATATTAATTATCTTTAATAGGTTGAATGTGAATGTCTTTATGCTTAATTAACATACCATTCGAATTAAAGGTTTCCCCAGGCTTTTCTCCAGGCTCTTTTACCATTCATTCAGAAACCAGCGAGTAATTACAATACTATCTACACAACTTTACTCTGCGCTTTGGAAAATGCAAAACTTTATAATCACGATGTATGCATTATTACTTTTGATCAGCCTCTGTATGCAAAAGCTCGAGAAATCGTATCAGCAGCACCTGAAGGATCTGAGGTATCGAAGATCGTAGTAAGACTTGGAGGTTTCCATTTACTCATGTCTTTTTTTGGAGCAATTGGTCATATTATGCAGGGAAGTGGCATAAAAGAGGTGCTCTCTTTGATTTATGCCACTAATTAATTAGACAAAATGTTGAATGGCCATGCTTATGCAAGAGCAGTTAGAGCACACACATTTTTTTTTTTTTGTGGTAGGGAGGTGAAGGCATTTACGCCCGCCGAGTCTGGCAGTGTGGGGCTCCCATGGAGGATACCCTTGGACTACCCACTAAACACCTCCCCTGTCAATCTGAGAACCTAGCCTGGAACCGTTTGACACATTACTTCGGGCTAGGTCTCGTTTTGTTACGCCGTGGGGCGCCTTCTAGCTGGGGAGTCCCTTTCCTAGCGGGAGGGGAGAGGGGAAGAGGAAATGCCAGAAGAGCGATCCCCCAGCCCCAGCGCCTCCGGCTGCTGTGAGTCCCTTTTATCTTTTAGGACTGCCCGAGCATAATGCGCCACCTGGTTCCATTTGTCAACCGATTCGAGCATCACCGCAACTATATTATCCGGGGTGAGCTCTCCCTCTTCGCAGCCTGGCCCATTTGGTACACGCAAAAAATGTGTGACAGGCATTGTCCTCCTCTCCTGGACAAAACCGACAATCGGGAGACCGTGACTTACCGATCTTGTGCAGGTAAGACTGAAAACACCCGTGCCCGCTCAAAAGCTGGGTCAGATAGGAAGTCAGTCTCACCATGCCTTCGATTCAGCCACGGTCTCACATCCGGGATGTGGCGCGCAGTCCACCTTCCCTTCGTGCAATTCCTCCAAGACTGCTGCCAATCGTTGAGCGAGCGTTGTCTCTCCTCGCGGACAACCATCGTTTCGGCGCAGGTAAATAGCACGGCGCTCTCTAGCAAGGAGGGCGACAGGTATCACGCCTGCAATCACTCTCACCGCCGAGTCGGAGACTGTTGGATACGAAGATGCAATTCTCAGTGCTCCTCTTCTCTGTACCTGTGCCAATCGTTTTCGGTATACCTCCTTGCTGAGAGCGTCGCCTCTGCTCTGCTCCGTCCAGTAGCACTGACCCTACAGCACTCATCAAGAGGCGTCTTCTTGATGGGCTGGGTCCCCCTACGTTGGGCATAAGTCGACTCAGGGCCGATATTCCTGAAGCAGCCTTCTGAGCCGTTGCCCTGATTTGCTCAGAGAAACTCATCTTCGAGTCGATCAGTAGCCCCAGGTACTTCACCGCTGGCTTCGATTCGATTTGTATATCTCCAATACTGATCATCCTTACTCTAGGGATTCCCTTTTTTGTCAAGATGACCACTTCGGTTTTCTCCAGTGCAAAACTGAGCCCGCGAGCAGTCATCCAGTCCCTCACTCGGCGCACTAGCATACCTAGCCTAAGTTGTGCTTGTTCAACGGTGCGTCCGGCGACCAGAGCCGCAACATCATCAGCATAGCCGACCAAGTGCGACTCATCTGGCATCTCAAGTCTCAGTAGCCCGTCGTAAGACACGTTCCACAGGTCCGGACCAAGGATAGATCCCTGGGCAACACCCGATGTAATTTCCATCCTTCGTTGGCCCTGTGTCGTGTCGTAGAGCAGGCTTCGGTCCTTTAGGTGGTTCCTCAAAAGCCGCATTAGATATTCTGGAACTTGCAAAGAGTTTTCCAGCGTGTCCAGAATATCCAATACTGTGTGTGAAATATTGGAGGATTTAGCGGATGTAAGAATGGACACAACAGATCAGCATGTCGATGCAAGGGATTCCCGCGAAAAGAGAGATACTGGAGAGATCTTCTTTTCCTGAATTGGACAAAATCATGTCCATTGCCAATGGGGTCGTCGGGGATGATAAAATCAATTGCCATAATGCTCGTGAAGTGGGTATATTGCATCTATGAAAAAAATGACATTTAATTTTAACAGATGTCAAATGGCAGGGTTATCTTCTTCTCCTTCTTTGTAGCACTACAGCCCCTCTC
Organism: Odontomyia ornata; assembly: GCA_963969285.1. Lineage (NCBI taxonomy): Eukaryota > Metazoa > Arthropoda > Insecta > Diptera > Stratiomyidae > Odontomyia > Odontomyia ornata. The sequence goes on from OZ017739.1 coordinate 458,581,689, forward strand.
GGGCCTTCGCTTAGAGATAGTTAGAGTATCTCATTTTCATGACCGTATTGATTTTTTCGGAAGTTGATTTGGTCAGTACAATGCCAAACATTTAATAATATTAAATTGAAACGTGCTGATAAAGTACTACCTCTATTATCTATGAGCAGTACCATGAAGATTCATGATGAGAAGGTCCCAATAGATCCTGTATTATTATTTCAACGCATGAGTATTACGAAGACATTTCAAGATGAGCTTGAAACATTCTTCGAGTACGAATTAGCCCCTTACCCTTTATCGCTCTTTGATGCAATTGGAATGCGTAAGACACAGAAGTCAGCCATTTGTGATTGCTTTGAATGTGTGAACATTGATATCGAAAGTGCAAATGCTACCTACATCATCGATGGAGGATACCTGTTGCATCGTGTTGTGTGGGATCGAGAGAACACATTTGAGGATATTTTGGACAAATATCTTCAGTATGTTCGTAGACACTTTGGTCACAACGTTACTATAATATTCGACGGATACACTGATCATACAAAAAATATCAAAGCTGCAGAACAACATCGTCGAGCTAAACAAACATCTTCATCGTCTGATACCGTTTTTGATCGATCAATGACTGCTCCGACAAAGCAACAGCAGTTTCTTGCTAATACTCATAATAAATCTCGTTTGATTTCGATGTTATGTAAAGAATTTGCAGCTGCCAATATTGTTGTGAAACAAGCTCAAAATGACGCTGATGTCCTCATTATTGAAACCGCAATTGAACAATTCAGTAGCACCAATCCAACTATCGTTGTTGGATGTAGATTTGTTAATAATATTAACAACCTGGGAGAGCTCAAGTTCAAACAAAAATATATTCTTCACAAAGTTTAACTGCATATCCAAAATGTCACCCTCATATATTATTCCTTCATACGATAACTGGATGTGATACGACATCAGCAATTTTCAAAAGAGGCAAAAATACAGTATTCAAATTGTTTGAAAAACGTGAAGACTTGATTGATTATGCAAAATTATTTACAAACATTAACTCGTCAGCAGATGTTATCTTCACCAATGGAATTCGTGTTCTCCTTGCTATGTATGGAGCTCCAAAAAAAATGTAATCGATAGACAAGTATAGATATTTGAGTTTTGTGAAAAATACAAGAAACAATAAGAGAGTGCAGTTATCTTGTCTCCCTCCAACATCTGCTTCTGCTTATCAACACTTGTTTCGTGTGTTCTACCAAGTGCAAGTGTGGCTAGGCAATGATCTAAATCCTGAAGACTGGGGCTGGAAATTGATGAATAATAGTTTGGAGCCAATCCAGACTTTAGTGCCACCTGCTCCGGAAAAATTACTCAATACAATTTTTTGTAATTGCAAAAAAGGCTGCACAAACAATTGCGGGTACAGAAAAGTTGGATTGTATTGTTCATTGGTATGTACCAATTGCCGAGGCCAATCTTGCACCAAGATTGAATCAAATGCAACAGATGAAGATCGTTTCGAAATTGATGAGGATATAACTAATATATCTCTCTTCTTGGAGCAGTCTATACAAATCGAGCAAGAAGAGGAAGAAACGAGTGACTATGAAGAATTTGATGATGAATGATGATGTAATTTTCTTGCTGTTAAAATTTTCGTTAAATTTAAATAAAAAAAAATTTCATGAATAAAATAGTGTCCCATTACATTCTCTCGATTAAAATATATTGTGGAGTATTCCTACTGAGTATTCCTATTCGTTGAAAAAAAAAAGCGCCGTGTACACTACCTCAGAGGTGGTGCGGAAATGTGTGCATATAGTCGAAAATACGTCTTTCCTGCGGTCTAAAGTCACGATATCTCGAAAGCGATGCTTTGTAGAAGAAAAGTGTTGCGATCTTTTTTGTAGACAATTTTACGATCTACAAACTTTGTTTGAACCATTTTTCGGTAGCTCTCATTGTTTCAGAGATATACGCCAAAAACGCAAATTTGTGACCTTTGACCTCGTATAAAAACCAACGCACAAGCAGGATCGATGGGGACTTTTGACATATCATTTGTAATGACGTATTCAAGGCCTGCACAAAAATCCAGCTTGTTGGGAATTAATGCAAACTGGAATGTCTATATTGACTGGACTAGTAGTCATCAGGCTATTTGAGCCTCAAGTTAGAACAAGTCACATCCATTTCACCGTAACAAGCAGTGGAAAAAAAACTTAAAATCATTTCAGCTAATTCCTGACAAGCGTATTTGGCCTTTAAAGTTTTACGCAGCGCAGGAGAGTTTTGGAAGATTAACAAATTATTTCGAAGGACCGAACTGTTAAAATACTCGTAAATTAAAATTATAAAAACTTATGAGGTAAGCATCCCTGTCCGGAACAGATGGTTCAAAATGCTATGCATACTTTTGAGTAACTACGATTCTCAGTCATACAAAAATTAAATTTCAACCCCAAGGAAGTTGTCATAATACTCGTAAAAAGCAGTACTGGCATAAAACATACAGGTAAGCGGTTTATTCAAGGATATTTGCCACGTCAAAGTTTTTCGCGCAACTCAGTAAATTTGAATAAAAATTAATGCTACAAGTATATGCGTTATATGGTGAAACCCCTTAATTATTTCACAAAATTAACACGACTTCAAATGAATTTTCAGTACGAATTTTATACATTGTAAATAAAACAGCTAAGAATTATTCAAATAGGTCTAGTGCCAATTTCAAGTTGCCAAGAAAAGCTGTTTTCAATTCGAAAGGCGCATGCATGTTCGGTTACTCTAAGCCTCTTAAAGTTTTGAATTTGATCACGGTACAAATATTTTGAACCTGATAGCAAAAGATACATCAAGCTATTTGCGAGTTGTCGCATTAGCAACGAATCAATCCGCTCCGTAATACAAATATGCTAGAATGATCTAATTGATCTTAAGTGTTGTGATTTCTTCGATCCGATATGAACAAATTGTAAAACCCGACGAGGCGGACAGCTAAACAGCAAATCAGATAAATTTCAAAAGACTTTTTTGATTTAATTTGACATTTTCTGGACATGGCTCAGCCAGTCCCGAGCACGCATACGTTAGAGATTTTGCCCAAGAAATTCTTCGCCTAGTCAACAAGGTGGGACAATGTTGAAATTGTTTTTGTGCGTTTGAAAGGAAATAGAAATTTCATCGGATCAAGTGGTCGTTTAATACCTGGGCAGAAAAAAATTAAGGATCAACGGTCGTGATCTGAAACACCAGCAAGGAAAAAATTCACTACAAATTTTCTGAATGACACACAAAGTCGAACAAAATTTTCATTTGGATTAAAATAATCAGTGAAGAGTAATTTAATCCTATTTGGTGTCCCTTCACTTCTGCTACGGAATGCCGTTAGGCGTCACTCAATCTATTGGATAGTTTTGAGTTCAGGGTTGTTTCTGTTTTGGACTTAAGACCTTCATAGGTATGCGCGGCTCAGCACTGGTATCAATCACAGTAGCGCATGAGAGTCACGGTTCATGTTTAACCCATTGGACTAGTCATAGTTTAAATTAGATTGTAATCACCCTAATTTTAATTGAGAAAGTATTTAGACTCCGTTCGAACGCGATAGTGAAATTGTTCATTTTGGAATACTTCACGACCTACGCGTCCCCTGAATTTTATTCACCACTTTATCAATTGATTGATCAATTTATTGTTTCATTTGTCATCGTTTTTAGATTGTTTTTTCTATGGCAGCGTTGAATACCAAAATTTCTTGATTGATTTCTCGTTGAGTTTATCGTCCGTATCTTTAAAAACATTAAAACGCATTTAGCGATCGGTTTTTTATACGACACGAATGACCGTTTATAAACAGATTTTCGAGGTTAAGACATGTATAAATTCAAGCTAATCGGATAATGCTTCATGTCATGAAAATTATGTTAATAAAAATGTCAATTCAATATGATTTCATTACGATGCGATGGATGTAAATGTGTTAAACAATTTACTCGTGAATGAATGGGAGACATTGGGGAAAAAAGTTTCTTATCTATCGACGTAAAACATGGAGTGGGCGTGATGCTGTGAGAATGGATTAGGGTAAATTATTTCAATTGCTTTGAGTGGGCGACGAACGACGAGGTTGGTTTGAGTTTTGACGATGCATACAAAGTGTGAAGTTGGAAAGTTTTTAAATTGTTCCAACTTATCAATATGCGAAATTCTCGATAATAGTGAACTCCATCGCTTATCAAATATATTCGCAGGTTTGGACAAAAAAAAATTGCTGTCATACTTGTATGTATTCTTTAAATATACTGCACAAGAATTTTAACAAGAGGGCTAAAAGTCTTACATTTTGGATACATCTAGTCATTTTTGAGATTGAGCTTATTGTCAGCAAATTCTTGACTGATGGATGTCTAACGTCCAGAAAATGTTATCTTCGTATCTGGACTTTATGATCAAATAATGTAAGCATCGTAATAAGTTTCTTTCACCTTATTAAAATCTCCTCATTTAATAATGTTATCGGTACTTCCATTTAGCTATAGTAAAACGAGATGGCAACATGTGCAAGACAGATTATTGAAGAATGACCATCATCAACATAATTTTATTTATTTTGAAAGCTACGAGTATGTTTGTTATTCCAAAAGTTACAGAAATGTGTAGAGGAATGTCCTCTGAAAACCGCCGTTTAAAGATTATCTATTTATTTACTTAGTACTCAGTTACAGAAGTAATGATTAAAAGACTTAAACGCGGAAAGAACAATTCAAAGATAGCAATTTCAGTGAAATTGCGTGCAAAAGAATCAAATGTTATTTCTGCGACTCACAACCTGAAGTTACAGTGGCTCCCATAAAGATCCGCACAAGTAAGAAATGTTCCTTCTTTTTCAATTTATTCTTCAATCCATGACACAAAAAGAAAAAGGAAATATAATTAATTGAACAAAACATCAGCTCGAAAGTTTTACTCAAAAAAATAGAAAATGTACCGCAAAATGGGAAGTAAAACGAAGGATTAACAAGTTGGGTAAACAGACCTACGCTCATGTCAGAAGGGTTTTGTATTCAATTTTCAAAATGCAGTCACCAGATTGAATAAAGTCAAGAAGCATGTCAATGACGATTTTATTGGAGAAACTATGAAATTCGAAGATCATACTATTATTAACAAAGTTGAAAGAATTTAAACTTCTGAGGTTTTTGTTATTGTTATACTCATAAATATCTCCCTTGATAATTATTTCAGATGTCCATTCGCGAGGGAGGAAACACATTTTTCATGTATTTCCCCCCTGTGCCCCACTGAAGCAAAAACTGACAGTTTAAGAACTGTTTTGAAAAGCTCCCATGAAAACTTTCATTTCATACTCATATCGGCTATGTTTGATGAATTTTTTTTCAGGGGCCACTCTCCTGTACTGTTATCATCGATTAATGGCCAATTTTTTCGAATCCTAGAGTTGTTACAAAGCCCTTTTGCTAGGAGCTCTCTCCCATCTCCTTGACTTGTTTCACTTATGAGCATTAATTGTAGGTACTCATCTTCAGTCATTCATCAAATTGAATCAAGTGTTCAAAGCATGCACCTTAAACGTTGAAGTTGGGAAAAAATAACTCAAAATTATTCAATCTTCGCATTTAAAACAGCCACTATTTTGTTTTACGATTACTAATACCACTAGCTGAACCGATTCTCAAAGATATTCATGACACCTATCATTTCTGAAATTTTCATGCAAATCCTAGCAAAACTGTAGTGTCTGAGTCGGTAAAAACAGCATGTTGTTCCATAGCCATATGTTGCCATAGTAATACATGCAGCGCATATTGTTGCATAGTAATACACGAAAATTCAAACCGCAATAACTTCGCTAAATATAATTCAATCTTTATGAAAATTGCAGGGTTAATCAATCTTATCAATAGTCATCTGTTTACTGAATTTCATTGAATTTAAGGGTACCGTTAAGATGTTATTCAAGAAAACATAAAATCGATAAATCATACTATTACTAACAAAGTTGAGTGAATTGTGGTTTCTCATGTATTTGTTGTTGTTTTACTCATCAAAGCCTACATTCCTGATTTTTTTCAGATTTTTCGGATCACAGGTGTCCAATCGCGAGGGGGGGGGACACAAATTTGTCGTGTATTTCCCCTCCCTGTGCGGCTCTCGAAGCAAATTTTGCCAAACTAAGACCTGTTTTGAACAGTTCTCATCAAGATCTTTCATTCGATATCCATATCGGCTACCTTCAATGAAATTTTTTTTTCGGGGGGTCACTCTCCTATATGGGGAGACCCCCCTTAAATACCTTATAAAATTTTTTTGTAGTTGAACTTTGAAGAGATCACCACTTTACACCTATACAAAGCTCTAGCTCAAGTGGTTTCCGAGAAAAACTGCTGTGACACACGGACGGACGGACGGACGGACGGACAGACGGACAGACGGACAGACTGGTCGCGAAACTAGTAGGGTTTTGTAAAATTATTTTACAAAACCCTAAAAATGAAGCACAAAAATATGCCGCCCCAGAAAGATCCGCACAACAAGGAAACTTTGACAAACATGTGCATTTTTATGTAAAAAGAACACATTTGAGTGACCTCTTTATAGCATATCGCCTTCAGCGATAAAGTCGTAATAGACCCGGGCAGATCATATCTAATATTGATCACAAACCGCGTGTTGTTCGTAGCTTAAAAAACGTTGTGCTTTTTAAATTAAAATGGGCAAATACACGTCTCCAGAGAAGATCCACTTGGTGGTTTCTAACCATATGGAAGGTTAACAAGTTGGGTAGACAGACCTATGCTCATGTCAGAAGGGTTTTGTACTCAACTTACAAAATGCAGTAACCAGCAACGAATAAAATCAAGAAACATGTCAAAGACGATTTTATTGGAGAAAATGTGAAATTCGAGGATCATACTATTATTAACAAAGTTGAGCGAATTTCGACTTCTGAGGTATTTGTTATAGTTATACCCATAAATATCTGCTTTGATAATTTTTTCAGATTTTTTAGACCACGGATATCCATTCGCGAGGGAGGAAACACATTTTTCATGGGTCTCCCCCCCTGTGCCCCCACTGAAGCAAAAACTGTCAGTTTAAGAACTGTTTTGAAAAGCTCTCATAGAGAACTTTCAGTTGATACTCATATCGGCTACGTTTCATGAAATTTTTTTCAGGGGCCACTCCTCTGTACTGTAATCATCGATTCATGGCCTATTTTTTCGAATCCTAGAATGATTACAAAGCCCTTTTGCTTGGAGCTATCTCCTGCCTCTTCAACTTATTTCAATTGTATGTACTCATCTTCATGTTACCTATCATTCCTGAAATTTTCATGCAAATCCTAGCAAAGCTGTAGTGTCTAAGTCTGTAAAAAGCGCATATGGCTCCATAGCCATATGTTTCCATAGATACAGGGAATATTGTTCCATAGTAATACAGGAAAGTTCAAATCGCTATAACTTCGGCAAATACCATTCGATCTTTATGAAGCTTTCAGGAAAGATCAATCTTATTAATAGTCATTTGTTTGCTAAATTTTATTGAGTTTAAGGGTACCGTTTAGATTTTATTGAAGAAAACATAAAATCAATAAATCATACTATTACTAACAAAGTTGAGCGAATTTTGACTTCTCACGTATTTGTTGTTGTTGTACCCATAAAGGCCTACATGCATGATTTTTTTCAGATTTTTCGGATTGAAGGTCTCCAATCGCGAGGGGGGGTACGTGAAAAGTTCGTACATTTCCCCTTCCCCTGCCCCCCTCGGTACGGATAAAACAATTTTAAGGCTTGTTTTGAAAAGATCTCATTAAGACCTTTCCAATGACACCCTTTTCGACTACCAATGGTGAAAATTTTTTTTTGAAGGGTCACCTCCCTATATAGGGGGACCCCCCTTAAACGCCTTTGAAAAATTTTTCCACCCTTGAACTTTCAAGAGGTCACCACTTCTGACCTTTCTACAAAGTTTAATGGCTGTAGCCTCTATAGTTTCGGAGAAAAAGTGCTGTGACATACAGACGGACGGACGAACGGACGGACGAACGGACGGACACACGGACAGACGGACACAAGTCGTGATTGCAATAGGGTTTTGTATTTTAGTACAAACCCCTAAAAATGTGGCAGAAATATGTTTGAGCCTCAACATGAAACGTAGAACTGTTTACGACATTCTCCGGATATATAAAGAGGAAGGCAGAATAGACTTGAAGCATAGTCCTGGTCGCCCAAAGGTTCTAACGACGCTTGAAGAATGCTCTATCGTCCGGAATATTAAAAAAATCCAAAACTGAGTGCTCCAAAAATTGTGATGAAGTGTTCGCAGAATTTTAGAAACAAATAGGATGTGAAACAATTCGACGAGCTCAATACAATGGACGTGTTGCACGGAAGAAACCATTCATCAGCGAAGTGAATAGAAACAAGTTGGGTAGACAGACCTATGCTCATGTCAGAAGGGTTTTGTACTCAACTTACAAAATACAGTAACCAGCAACGAATAAAATCAAGAAACATGTCAAAGACGATGTTATTGGAGAAAATGTGAAATTCGAGGATCATACTATTATTAACAAAGTTAAAAGAATTGTGACCTCTGAGGTATTTGTTTTAGTTATATCCATAGATATCTCCCTTGATAATTTTTCCAGATTTTTTAGAAACACATTTTTAATGTATTACCCCCGGGCCACCACTGAAGCAAAAACTGTCAGTTTAAGAACTGTTTTGAAAAGCTCTCATAGAGAACTTTCAGTTGATATTCATATCGGCTACCTTTCATGAAATTTTTTTCAGGGGCCACTCCTCTGTACTGTAAGCATCGATTCATGGCCTATTTTTTCGAGTCCTAGAATGGTTACAAAGCCCTTTTGCTAGGAGCTTTCTCCTGCCTCTTCGCTTGTTTCAATAACATGTACTCATCTTCATGAAACCTATCAGTCCTGCAATTTTCATGCAAATCCTAGCAAAGCTGTGGTGTCTAAGTCGGTAAAAAGCGTATACGGCTCCATAGCCATATATTTCCATAGTAATAAAGGGCATATTGTTCCATAGTAATACAGGAAAATTCAAATCGCTATAACTTTGTTGAATACTATTCGATCTTTATGAAACTTACAGAAAAGATCAATCTTATAAAAAGTCATCTGTTTGCTAGTCATCTTATTGAATTTAGGGGTACCGTTTGGATTTTATTCAAGAAAATATAAAATCGATAAATCATACTATTACTAACAAAGTTGAGTGAATTTCGACTTCTCATGTATTTGTTGTTGTTGTACTCATTAAGGCCTATATTCATGATTTTTTTCAGATTTTTCGGATGGAAGGTTTCCAATCGCGAGGGGGGTACGCGAAAAGCTCGCACATTTCCCCTTCCCTGCCCCCCTCGGTACTCAGAAGGCGATTTTAAGACTTGTTTTGAAAAGATCTCATTAAGACCTTTCCAATGACACCCTACTCGATTACCAATGGTGAAATTTTTTTTTTGAGCGGTTACCTCGCTATACGGGGAGACCCCCTTAAACCCCTTTGAAAAATTTTTTCACCCTTGAACTTTCAAGAGGTCACCACTTCTGACCTTTCCACAAAGTTTCATGGCTGTAACTTCTATAGTTTCGGAGAAAAAGTGCTGTGACATACAGACGGACGGACGGACAGACGGACACAGGTCGTGATTGCAATAGGGTTTTGTATTTTAGTACAAAACCCTAAAAAGCGTTTAAATTTCGCTATAGAATTTATTTTAAAGAAAGTCAATAATTGGGAGGATGTGATTTTTGCCGATGAAAGCAAATTCAATGTTTTTGGCTCGGATGGACGTGTTATAGTGTGGCGCAAGCCCAATGAAGAATTGAGTACAATTAACCGCAGGCCTACAGTGAAACACGAAGGTGGCAGTTTGATGTTTTGGGGATGCGTATCTACTCGTGGTGTTGGCGAATTAGTATTTATAGATGGTATCATGCATCCCTGTCGATATTTAGACATTTTGAAGGAAAATTTACGAAAAAGCGCTGCTAAAATGGACATTTTGGATTCGTTCAAATATTTCGAAGACAATGATCCCAAAGAAAAGGCACGCATTGTTCAAGAATGGCAGCTGTATAATTGTCCTCCTCAGTGACCGGATTGTAGTCCCATTGAAAATCTCTGAGATGAATTGGACCGTAGAGTTCATAGCACGCCAATTTGTTCAAAAACGGAGCTCGAGAAAAGGCTTCGCGAAGAATGGGTGAAAATGGATGTGGAATACCTGTGGAAAATCATCCCCAGTATGCCAAATCGATTAAAATGTGTCATTGAACAAAACGGACATGCAACAAAATACTAGCTTACTAAAATTTTTGTTTATTTTTACAATTTAGCTCTTGTGCGGATCTTTTTGAGGGATGATATTTTCTGCTTTTTCATGGAATTTCCTTTTTAGGTCTTTGTAAAAAATTTTTTTACAAAGACCTACTAGTTTCGCGACCTGTCTGTCCGTCTGTCCATCCGTCTGTCTGTCCGTCTGTCAGTGCGTCACAGCTGATTTCCTCAGAAACTATAGAAGCTAGAATGCTCAAACTTTGTGAAAAGGTCAGAAGTGATAATCTCTTAAAAGTTAAGGCCTTGACAAAAATTTACAAAATGTTTAAGGGGGGTCCCCCCTAATAACGAATTGGCCCTTAAAAATTTTTTTTAATCAAAGGTAGTCGAGTGGGGTATCAAATGAAAGGTCTTGATTAGAACTTTGAGAATCTGAAATAAAAAAATCATTTCATGAATTAGGGGGTCCACGGGAAGCCAAAATGTACCCAAAATTTGTGTCCCCCCCCCCCCCCTCGCGATTGGACACCTTTCAGCCGAAAAATCTGAAAATTATCACGAATGTGGAACTTTATGAGTACAAGGGCAACAAATATCTTAGAAATCGAAATTCGCTCAACTTTGTTAATAATAGTATGATTTGTAGATTTTACATTTTTGGCCATAAAATCAAAACGGTAACTTTAAACTTCTTGAAATTGCAATTATATAGACTGACATAAGATATATATGTTCACAAAATTTAATTGAGATCAAATCATAATCAAGTGAGTTATAGCCATTTCAATTATATGGAATTACAACAACGATAACACGTGTTTATGGTTCATATAGGGTTTTCCAATAAGAGGTGTTATTTTAATATTAAAAGAAAAATGCCATGTTTTAAAATAAATGATCGGATGTTTAGTTCATTATAAAGAAGAAGATATGCCGTTAATAGCAATAACTAACATTGGGCAAATAACCACTACGACACGCTTACAGGACCATATCCTCTGCATGAAATTTTCCATAACCAAATCGCAAAGTGGCTGCCCTATGTCCTCGATAGCCTCACGAATTTCATCTTTGAGATCTTGAATTGACGCCGGGCTATTGGCATAGGCCTTCTCTATCACGTGGCTCCAAAGGAAGAAGTCGCAAGGTGTTAAATCAGAAGATCTATTCAAAATAACACCTCTTATTGGAAAACCCTATATATATTTAAAATTGACTTAGGTACTTTTATTTTCTTTCAATTTGCATGAAAATTTAAGGAATAGTGTTTAACTTGAACATGTTCAATCGGCCGAGCATTCAGAAAAATCATTTAAGCTAGATTAAAATGGCGGCTGCACTGTGCTTATGAAAGAAACTGTGCATCTTTTGTATAAATTTGAACAATTTCATATCTAAGTATTGGATGAATAATTCAAGTTATCGATTCACGCCATTAGAAAACTTGCTTCTAACCCTAGGATGTTTACAAAGACCTTCTGGTAGGAGCACTCTCCTGCTTACTCAACTTGTTTTTTGGTATATTCAAAGTGAGAAACTATTTTATTCATGTGATCTGTAAGACTGTTATGTTCTGCTCATAATAAAATGTTTAAAAAAATTTTCCCGTTTCTAATTGCCTTATAAAATGAGAAAGGAGGAAAATTTCTTACTTGTGCGGATCTTTTTGGGAGTCACTGTAGATCACTTAAAAATTTAACAAGAGGATTGACCACTCTTACTCGTTTGTTTCATACCTTAATAACTTTTCCAAAAACTGTTATAAATATAGAAATTACTAATAGTAGTTTAAGTTCTTGCTCATAGATTTCGCACTGGATAAGCGTGCCGCGCGCACTTAGCTCTGGGCTGAGTCAGATTCATCTTGTACCTTGACGCGTTCACTACTCACTGTGTAAACTTATTATTTTATATTCAATAAAGTACTTGATTAGAATTAACTCCACTGTGTTTAACCCTCATTTAATAAGAGGTTATGGGCCCAGGCCACTGAGCAGTAGTGCTTATTATTGTTTAAAGTTTACGAGTAATAAGAAATAGTGAAGTTGACATAATGTCGCACAGTGACGCGGTAAAAGTAGCAAAACTAAAACGTGCTGAAAATTGGAGTGTTTGGCGATTTCAAATTCGCGTGATTTTATTATCACATGAAGTGTTCGATGCTGTTAATGGTGTACTGTCAAAGCCAACACCGCCTGTTGCTCCAGCAGAAGATGCAACGAACGAAGCAAAAGCAGCATACGTGACTGCAAAAAGTGACTATGAAAGAGAGCTGAAAATCTTTATACAGAAAGATAGCACTGCACAAAAGTTTATCGTGACATCCATGGAGAGGCAGCCCATGACGCATATAATGACGTGTGAAACTGCAAAGTCTTTGTGGGATAAACTGCACTCTATTTACGAGAACAGGTCGGAGGCTAGTGTACACGTTCTGCAACAACGTTGGTTTAGCATGAAAAAGGAACCTTCTGACGATATCTCCACGTACATTTCGAAAGTCCTGGATTTGAGTTTCAATTTAAAAGTATTGAATGAGCCAATGTCGGATAACATGGTAATGACAAAAATCCTGATGACTTTGCCTCCGCAATATAGTCATTTTGTGTCTGCCTGGGATTCTACGCCAGTTGCAGGAAGAACTCTGGAAAATCTTTCGGCACGTTTGCAAATTGAAGAAACTCGTGCTTTGCAAAGTGAAGTCGAACATTCTGGTGCTTTGATCGCAAATAATTCAAAGAATTTTGTGAAAAAAGAGAATAATCATCCAAATGGAGAGAAGAATCGTGGTAAACAAAAACCAAAATGTTGGCTCTGTGGAAAAAGTTGGGCATATACGTAAGAACTGTTGGAACCTTCCTGGTAATGAGCGTCACAAGAACGCGCAACAGTCCAATGCCGGTAAGCCGAATTCTTCAGTCTCCAGTAAGCAGAATTGTTTGAATGCAGCTTTGGTCGGCGAAATATTCATATCAACGGAGGTTGATACCAGTCAGTTGTCTTCTTGGATTTTCGACTCGGGAGCGTCACAACACACGTCCAAGGAACGAGAATATTTTTCTACGTTTCGGCAAATCGAGGGAATTCCTATTCGTCTTGGAGACGGAGACATCGTGCACGCTGTTGGTATAGGTAATGTTGATGTTTATGCTTTCAACGAAAAAGTTTGGACAAGTAAATATTTGTCTGATGTGCTTCATGTGCCGAATTTAAAGTTTAATCTTTTTTCAATGAGCGCTGCTCTTATGAAAGGCATGAGATTTGAGTCTAATAAAAATATTTGCAAATTTATTAAAAATGATGAAGTTTTAGTAATTGGTAAAAAACCGGTAAATAGTAGCTTATTTTTAATGGAAATTTTTGCAAGCAATAAATTTAAGATGATAGATAAAAATGAAGTGAATAACAATAATAAAAATGTTGAAATATCTTTGATAGCTGAAAATAATTCTGTTAAATCTTAATTGCAAATATGGCACGAGCGTTTTGCGCATCAAAATTTTAAACTCGTTAGGAACTTTCTTCATAAAAATAACATTGTAATCAAAGAAGTGACTCCGTTTTGCGATGCCTATGCGCTGGGAAAGATGCATAGAATTCCTTTCCCGATAAGTGACCATAAAACGACTAAAGTCGGAGAAATTATTCACAGCGATCTTTGCGGTCCTATGGAAGTCTATTCACTTGGCAATTCGAGATATTTTTTGTTGTTTAAAGACGATTTCTCGAAATACGCGACCTTGTACTTCATATTTAGTAAAACAGAAGTAAAAGCTTCTTTTGAAAATTTTATGCAACGTTTTAAAAAGGAAACTAGTAACGAGATTAATGTACTTTGTACTGATAACGGATTGGAATATACCAATAAAGAACTTTCAAAACTTTTGTTTGAGAACGGGATAAAACATCAATGTACAGTCACATACACGCCAGAGCAGAACGGAAGCGCTGAACGCGAAAACCGTACTCTTGTAGAAGCGGGGCGTACAATGTTGCTTTCAAAGGGCCTGAATAAAAATTTGTGGGCCGAGGCTGTAAATTCTGCTTGTTTTGTATTGAATCGTAGTAGGAAAACTCGTGTTGATGGTAAAACACCGTTTGAAATATGGGATGGTCAAAAGAGTGATTTTAATTCCTTTAAAATCTTTGGTACCGAACTGTACACCCATATACCCAAGGTGAAAAGGCATAAGTTTGATCCAAAATCAAAAATTGGAATATTTGTTGGGTATGATGTCAACGTAAAAGGCTATCGTGTGTTAATGAATGATAATAAAATTCAAACGTTTCGCGATATTTTGTTTAAAAATGAAAATGCTTCAAAAGACATTGTAATTGAAAATATTAGCGATTACGATTTTTGTATATTTGAGTGTCCGAAAAATGTTGAACCAAGAGCTGATGTGAACGAGGTACGCGAAATCGTTGAAAATCAAAACAAAGTTGAGAATAATAACAATCAAAATTTGAATGAGACTAACGTTGATATAAATGTCGAAAATGACCAAAATGATGATTTGAATGAAGTTGCTCGTGATGGTATTGTTGAAAATGAGGGGGAAATTCATGAACCAAATCAAAATAATAACAATCCTATTTTGGGCCTGAGCGTCCTCGCTATAACTTGAGAAATCGAGCAAATATTCAGCCACCTGATCGTGGTGATATTGTAAATTATTTCATGTTTGATGACGAAGATCATATTGATATAGACAATTTATTTGTTGCTTTAAATGCTCATGCTTATAATGATGAACCAAGTTGTTTTGAAAAAGCAATAAATTCTGAGAACTCTCGACAGTGGCAAGCGGCAATGAGAGACGAATATCAAGCTTTAGTTAAAAACGGTACGTGGGAATTACAATACGCGCCGTTAAATGCTAAAATTCTCTCGAACCGCTGGGTATATAAAATAAAACCTAATCTCGATGGAGGTAAACAAAAGTTTAGGGTGAGACTCGTATCTTGCGGTTACCTTCAAAGAAAATACATCGATTATACCGACATATACAGCCCGGTAGCTAGATACACTTCTATCCGTGCTTTTCTCGCGATAATGTTTTCGGAGCAAATGTTTTGTAAACAGTTTGACGTGAAGTCCGCGTTTTTAAACGGCGATTTGTCTGAAACTATATACATGCGCCAGTCGGAAGGTTTTGAAGACGGAGCAGATCGGGTTTGCGTTTCAAAGAAAAGTATTTACGGTCTCAGGCAATCTGCGAGATGCTGGAACTCTAAGTTCGTATCATGTTTAAAACTTTATAATTTGCATCCGACGGACTCCGATCCATGCGTCTTTGTAAGCCATGATACTGCGGACGAAAAGCTAATGTTAATTATATACGTAGATGATGGGCTTGCTGCATCTAAAAACGAACGTCGAGTTAATGAACTTCTTTCTTATCTTGAAAGTAATTTTGAAATAACTACAAATAGTTTACAGCTGTTTTTAGGAATTGAAATAAAATATTTGAATAATGGATCAATTTTGTTACATCAAAGTATGTATGCTCAAAAAATTATTGATAGATTTAATTTGCAAGATGCTAAAACAAGTAAGACTCCAGCTGATCCAAATTACATTTAATTGTGCTATAAAAACTTGGAGGATTATGCAACTAATGTACCCTTTAAACAACTTATTGGTAGTTTGATGTTTTTAGCCACCGTAACGCGGCCCGATTTAGCATATTTAGTGGGAGTACTTAGTCGATTTTCAGAAAAACCATCTAAAACTCATTGGATCGCTTTAAAAAGAATTGTAAAATACTTTAAAGGGACAGTTAATTTTGGTTTGGTGTATTCGAGCAAAAATAATTTTTCGAGTATCACGGCTTACAGTGACGCCGACTACGCAAGTGATTTTGTTTCGCGAAAATCTGTATCGGGTTTTATCACAAAACTAGGTAAAAGTACAATTTCGTGGGGATCGCGAAAACAAAGCACGATTGCTCTTTCAACCACTGATTCGGAAGTCTATGCTGCTTGCTGCGCTGCTCAAGAGATTATTTGGACTCTACAAATGGTTCGAGATATAACAAATAGTAAAAATGTAAAAATACCTGTATTGTACATTGATAACCAAAGTACCATTCAGATACTTAAAGATCAGCGATATCATTATAAAAGTAGACATATTGATACAAAACATAAATTTGTAAGTTCACTTTATAATTCTAAAGCATTGTTGTTAGAATATATTAATACTGAGCATCAGCAAGCTGATATCTTGACGAAAGCATTAAGAATACAATCATTTTATCGTTTGAGAAAATTAATTGGCATTTGTAATACTAATAAATAAAGTAATAATAAATTATGTTTGTTTTTTGAATCAGAATTAACAAAAAAAAATTGTATTGCACGAGATTTGTGATGTATGTTTCACATGTATAGATTGTAATTTCTAAGTGGGAGTGTTATAAATATAGAAATTACTAAAAGTAGTTTAAGTTCTTGCTCAAAGATGTCGCACTGGATAAGCGTGCCGCGCGCACTTAGCTCTGGGCTGAGTCAGATTCATCTTGTACCTTGATGCGTTCACTACTCACTGTGTAAACTTATTATTTTATATTCAATAAAGTACTTGATTAGAATTAACTCCACTGTGTTTAACCCTTATTTAATAAGAAAAACCGAGAACAAATCGGTTATCATTCTGCAAAACTTTTCTTTCACAAAACATTAGAAAATCCTTCGTTGCCACATGTTAACCTTCAACTGGTGAGGTGGTGTCAATTTGAGGTCGCCAACATATTAACCAAGTTTTTCTCAGAAATGGCTTGCAACACGCAGTGACGCGTCTTATTAGTTGCCTGTCAGTTTCAAATCGGACACTGCAAGCTAGTATTTGCAACGATACGTGGTACTTGACGTCATTTTGTCGTCACCGCACCCATAGTGCGTTCATGTTTTCAAAGACTTTAATCAGTTATTAATGTTCGAAATAAACGTGAATTCGTGTTTATTTCTGTTTTCGTATTTTTTGTTCCTTATTTCTTGGGTTACGGCTCATTATTGCTACATTTATTGTTGTTTTTTTTATGTTTAGCATTAGGGATAGGTTTCAGTATTTAGGATAAGTAAACGATATGTTTATTATATTAGGTTAAGAGATAAGTTTTAACGCTTAGATTATAAATATTGTGTTAGCATTTTAGTAGTATAAGATAAAGTTTTTGAATGAATTTTATTAGAGTTAGGTTATACCCTTTTAGGGTGGGGTAAAAGTTCACTGTTGTCTTGTAATTATAAATGATTTTTGAATTGTGTTGCTTGGCTTTTCTCCTTTTTCCGATTGAATCATAAAATATGTAATAATTTTGATTAAATTGAATTTGATATTGTTTTTTTGATGAAATGTTTTGATTGATAACGTATAAATTTAGAGAGCGATTTCGGCCATCAAGTTTTAGTATTTTTATTGTTTGGCATTTGTTTTATATTCTTTGAAAATATATTAACATCAGTATTGAATAAAGTGCTTATGACCTTGACTATGTTTAGATATATGCAAATCGTTGTACACGCAGAAATATTTGCATTTGACTAAGCTAAAAAAGTTTCTTTGCACCCGGGGAGCTCGAGCTCACGGTCCCTGTAGAACATCCAGATTTAGATTCCGACACAGTAGGATCTATACTAGTTTCCGACATTCTTCCACTCATCAAACAGCGATCAAATCTCACATTCCTGGGTGGATGTCGTTACAATGGGTAATTGTAATCTTAACAAGTAGAAGCGACGTAGAGATAACAATGCATGAGAACAACAAATATTTTAGGAAAGAATAAAATTTTTTTAGTAGGAAGGAAGAAATTAGATTTTGATTGTAGAAAGTAAAGATTGAAATTTTGTTAGTTGGAAATAAAGAATGAAATTTTGTTAGTGGGAAATAGAGAATGAAATATTGTTAGTGGGAAAGATAAGATAATTATTATTATTTTCATTTTATATTCAAAAAAGATAGAAAAGATAATATTAATGATGATAGAGAATAAAAGAGTAGGTTCATGCTGAAATTTTGTATTTTTATTAAAAACAAAAGAAAAAAGGCATGTGTGTCCAAAAAAAGATGGAAGATGATACCAATGAAGTTTGAATTTATGAATGGGAGGGTGCCGGCATGGCCGAAATTCGAAAACAGATTTCATATATGCTAGCTGCTGATTTATCAGAGGACACAAATTAAAAAAAAAACCTGCACCAAGAAAAAGACTCCTGAAAATTGATTGAAAGTGCTGTAAGGCCAGGAAAAATCTTTTACTTGCAAAAAACATGAAAGGCCAGTATGAGTGGGGAAAAAGTATTCAGCATTTCATGGATGAGGATTCGCAAATATTCCTTGGTTTAATGAATTTTACTTATAGATAATTAGTTCGTTACTCGCTTTAAAAAAACCACTTTTACCTTTCGCAATTAAATACATCAAAATTTAAAAACTTAATTTAAAAAACCACATTTTTTCTCTCCTTTAAGGTAAGCGGAAGAATATGACCCCGAATGTTTAATTCCTAATACAAAACATGAAGGCAGTAGTATACTGATTTGGGGCTACATGGCGGCCTCTGGAGTGGATGATATGTATTAAAATATATTTGTGAAGCTGGCATGACCACTACAAAGAAGATAAATGTACCAGAAAATGCATTAATACCGTTGTTTAATAAAGTTTTTGGTGATACCGATGTGGGTATTAAGTACAGGAAACTCTAGCAGTACAATTCACCCTGCCAAAAATCAGCCCGCACAATGGAGTGGTTGGAAAGAAATGGCATTGACGCTTTGAACTGGCTGAACCTTATTTAAGCGTAGGGCACGAAAGTTGTCCATGCTAAAATGGCATTGTCAATACTAAAACGGCATGGCAAGAGCTAAAACGGCAGATCCGAAAATAATGGACTTATTGGTTCGATGCCGGAATGCATCGCGCCTGTTAAAAAAGCAAAGTTTGGGACAACTGAATATTCATTATTTAAAATGAAATAAACATATTTTTAAATGCAAGCGACTTTGATTTCTGGCTCCATAAAAAACCTTAGGATATCATCACTTCACTTTTGAACAAAGCTGTAAATTGGTGTCAGCACAAAGCTTTGAACGAGGTGTTGGATGCAATATTTTGAATTTTTTATTGGACCAATTTTAGCTTTCTTGCGTCATGTAATAAAAGTGAGAACTATCAAAATGCCAATTAGTAAAAATCAATTAAAACTGCATATTCTAGTGCTTTATTGTATAAATTTAAAATTTGAGTGTCTACTTGCTACTAGAGCATAAGCTGGAAATTTATGCTATGCATTATAAATGTAAACACTCAAATGCATGAAAATGTAGGGTAGACCGGGACTATATTTAACAGAGGTAAGTATTAACAAGCAATTTTTTCTTAAACTATACCTACTACACCTCCAGTGCATGTCTTAACTTGTCAATGATATCGCGCCGCATGGCACAGTATCAGTCAGTTGTGCTCCGCGCGTCATTCGAGTGAGTTGTGTGCCGGTCGATAATATTAAGCAGGTACCGATAATTTTATATTTCACGTTTTTTTGATTAGCGCAAGAATTATGAAGTGTTATGATTACGTTTTTTTTTTTTGTGGTAGGGAGGTGAAGGCATTTACGCCCGCCGAGTCTGGCAGTGTGGGACTCCCATGGAGGATACCTTTGGACTACCTACTAAACACCTCCCCTGTCAATCAGAGAACCTAGCCTGGAACCGTTTGACACATTACTTCGGGCTAAGCCTCGTTTCTCTACGCGTTTAGGCGCCACCGGGCTACAGGGATCCCTTTTCCAACGGAAGGAGGGGAAGGGAGAGGGATTTCTAGAAAAGAGACCCCTCCGCCCTGGACGCCTCCAGGCGCTCATATATTTTCTTTTTATCTTAAGGACTGCCCGAGCGTAATGTGCCACACAGTTCCATTTGTCAACGGATGTGAGCATCTCTCCAGTGAGTTCATCCGGAGAGAGATGTCCCATTTCTTCAATGAGGTCACCGCGCTGCCTTTCCCACCTCTTGCATACAAAAAATGTGTGGTAGGCATCATCGACCTCTCCAGCAAAGAATATGCAGTCAGGAGACCGTGACTTACCAATCTTGTGCAGGTAAGACCGAAAGTATCCATGTCCACTCAGTAGCTGAGTTAGATAGAAGTCAGTCTCACCATGCCTTCGATTGAGCCACGGCCTCAGGTCACCAATAAGGCGTGCGGTCCACCTACCTTTTGTATCGCTCACCCAGGACTGTTGCTAATCACTGAGTGAACGTTCTCGTTCTTCGTGGGCGACAGCATCTCTGTCGCATTCGTTCCTCCGCAGGTAGATTCTGCGGCGCTCCTTGGCAAGGAGGACAATGGGTATCACTCCTGCGATGACCAGCACTGCCGACTCCGAGACAGTCCGATATGCAGATGCAATCCGCAGCGCTCCTCGTCACTGCACCTGTGCCAAGCGCTTTCGATACAGCTCCTTGTTGAGAGCCTCACACCATATTTCCGATCCGTACAACAGCACAGATTGTACTGCACTCATCAGAAGTCTCCTTCTTGATGAGGTGGGACCCCCTATGTTGGCCATTAGTCGGCTGAGAGCCGTAACACTCGCCGCAGCCTTGTCAGCTATTGCCCTGACTTGCTCGGAGAAACGCATCTTCGAGTCGATCAAAATACCCAGGTACTTCACTGCTAGTTTAGTCTCAACGAGTGCTTCCCCAATGTTGATCATCCTTACTCTAGGGATTCTCTTTTTTGTCAAGATGACTACTTCGGTTTTCTCCAAAGCTAGGCTGAACCCGCGAGCAGTCATCCAGTCCCTCACTCGGCGCATTAGCTTACCCAGTCTGAGTTGTGCTTGTTCAACAGTGCGTCCCGCAACTAGCGCCGCGACATCATCTGCATAGCCGATCAAGCGCGACTCATCCGGCAGCTCGATTCTCAGTAGCCCGTCGTACGTGATGTTCCACAGGTCTGGGCCAAGGATGGAGCCTTGTGCAAAACACGATGTAACTTCCATCCTCCGCCGACCCTCCTTCGTCTCATAGAGCAGGCTCCGGTCTGTCAGATAGTTCTTCAAAATCCGCATCAGATATTCTGGAACTTGAAAAGAGTTTTCCAGTGCTTTCAGAATATCCGCCCATCTAGCGGAATTGAAGGCGTTTCTGACGTCAATCGTCACGAGCAACACAACCCTTTTGTTTGACTGGCAGTGAGCCTCCGCTCTTTGGACCGCGCTCACTACTTCCGCTATCGCGTCAATAGTGGAGCGACCTGCTCTAAAACTGTCCTGCCGTGGAGATAGGTCCCCGGCAGAACGGACCGCGTCAGTGAGTCTTCCCTTGATGAGTTTCTCGAGCACTTTCCCAGCCGTGTCTAGCATACATAACGGGCGGTATGCAGACGCCAACTCGGAATTTCCCTTCCCCTTGCTGATCAGTACGAGCCTCGCCACTTTCCAGCGTTCCGGAAATACACCTACGTAAAGGCAAGCGTTGAACATACCGAGCAACAAGTCAGGACAAAGCTTGTAGACAAGCTGCAAAACCTCAGCAGGAACGCCATCTGGTCCCGGTGCCTTCCTTGTTTTTATGGATAGAATTGCCTGCTCCAGTTCCATCACTGTGAAAGGTGTGCATTCTAATGGTGTTTGTGCATGAGCTGGATCGACACGGACAGGGTGCGTGGAGAATAGTGCCCGTACGATCTCGTCCATCTTCTCTGCTTCATGAAAGCAGGGCTTCCGTTGGGCACAAAGTTTTCGCATGACCAGCTTGTAACCTAGTCCCCACGGATCCCTATTTACATCGTCCACGAGGTCTTGCCAGCATCGGGCCTTGCTCTTGTTAATAAGCCTGCGAAGATATTTCCTGCCAGACCTGTATGCTGCTAGCCTAGTTTCTGCCTCCTCTCGTGTTCGCGCCCGCTGGGCCTCTCGCCACAGTTTGTGACACTCGCTTCTTTGGTCGGCGATCTCGTTTGACCACCAGTATACTGGAGGCTTACCGTGTCGGGGTCTCCGACGGGGCATGGAAGACTCGCAAGCAGCTATGATGGTACTCATAGTTGAGTTCACCAAGTCCTTGGCTGTAGGCCCTCCACTCCCTGGCGGAGCTCCCAGCAACGGTGCGCCTGCCGTAAGCGCGTCAGCGAACCTCTCAACGTCCATCCTCCCAGTCCTCCATCCGAGGATTGAAGTTTAGGCATGTGCACGCAGAGTGGCACCGTCGTGAATCTCAACCGCTATATACTGGTGATCACTAGCCGAGTAGTCCTCTAGTACTCGCCAGTTGTGTACTCTAGGTACCAGGGACTCCGAAGCGAGTGTCACATCGGGTATGGTTCCTACGCAACCCCAGCGGTGGAAAGTAGGGGTGTTACCAGTATTTAGGACAAAAAGCGCTGTTCTGGCCGCCATGTCCAAGATTTGCTTTCCCCTTGGGTCGGATTGTGGCATACCCCATTCAATGGCTCTAGCGTTGAAGTCTCCCCCGACCAGCATGTGGCCCTCTGTGTTCGAGACAGCGGCCTCCAGGGCATCGAGTTTGGTTCGAAAAGATCGCATTGCCTCGTTAGGCGTCAGATAAACACTGAAATATGTTATCCCTGAACACCGCACCCACACAAAACCATCCCCGCATCCATGGTCCTGCACCTGAAAGCGGGCGCTGCCTCAAACCCAGATGGCCGAGGTACTAGATTCGTCAGGGTACCACGCTTGCGAGTCCTTGTTATGATGTTGCTCGCTCAGCAACAGCAGGTTAGCTTTCTTATCCCTCGCAAACTGGTCAAGTAGGTCCTGGGCGTTTGTGCTTCGGTGCAAATTGACCTGCAGGATACGGATCATTTGAGTATTGATTTGGCTTTAGTTAGGGTCACCTTGAAAACCCAGCATCTCCCTGTCCCCGGCTCATGTTTGAGGTCGCCGGGTGCTAGCTTAGCATCCTTGCAAAGAATGCATTTTGCCTTGTTCGTGCACTCCTTCCTTTTGTCCCCCGTTTCGCCACATTTGTAGCACAGAGATCTCCTGTCGGGTCCCGTACAGCCATACGCGGTGTGTCCGTATTCGAGGCATCTGAAGCAGCGGATAGGGATTGCTCTTCTCCGTATGCTGCATATCACTCAACCTATCTTAATTTAACCCTTCGCCAGGATTTGCTGGGCGTCTTTATCGCGTTGCCCCCTTGTGTTTTCACGTGTCAATCTTGCCTTGACTTCACTTAAGCTGGGGAACTCCCTCCTAATGGCATCCTCTACTTCAGCTTTGTCCGTGACGCAGTCGAGGTCCCTGCTTTCCAGGGTGGCCATCGGTTCGAGCGAGGCAACGGTTGCCGCATCTCCAAGAACCTTTTGAACCGCGTCACGGAATGCATCTTTGGTTGTGGCCCCTGGTCCGAATCCCACCAGCAGGCCACCGGTCCGGGTTGGTCGAACTGCTTTGATGGCAGTTTTGGTGTCATCTGCCTTGACCGCTCCTTTAATTTCACGGAGGACATCTGCGTAGGTTCGGCCCTTAGTGGGTTTAATAAGCAGTGCCTCTTGCAAGGATTTGCGCCACGGTTTGCTTTTTGTTTCTGCGGTATATCGGGGGTTCTTTGGTCTTCTTTTCGTGGTTGAGCTCTTTGTCTGTTTTTTCTAGGAGTAGCTTTTTGGCCGCTTTTTTCGCTGCCTTGTTTCGCACCACATGAAACTCCTCGCCTGGAGTGACAACTTCGTTTATGGTCTCGTCCTTCCTCCTTTTCTCACGGTCGCCTTCAATTGGACTACCGGCCATTCTTTTGCTGCTGTTAGGACCCACTGATGCTTCGAGGGAGAGCGTGTCTTTTTGGTGCTTTTCGGTTGCAAGCCACCTCCGCCTGTAGTGCGTTATGCGGCCAAAAAGCTCCTTAGTTCAAGAATGCCATTCCTGACACTCTTGCCTATGTTTTTCTGCACTTCGCAGGCAGCCCTTAGTGGTTTGACGATAGTCCCCGCTTTCTGAGTAAGCCGCTCCTTTTCGGCGCGGTCAAGGGCGATTGTGTTATTTGGCGCCACCTCTTGGGAGAGGCCCCCGTTTCCTAGCCCTTTTGCTTCTATCGCTTGGGTGACATTTGAAGTGGCGTCGGCCAACGGCAAAACTTCTCCCTCCCCCAGTCTTACACTGGTCTCTGTTGGTGTCGCAGCTTGATCCGGATTGTGTACGTCTTGCACTGGACGCTCAGGGGTGCGCATAGTCTTTCTACTGCGCCCAAAGGCCGCAATGATGCCAGGTTGCACAACGCACTCTGCCTTCTTTCGTTCATTAGTCGGTCTGTCGTCTGTCTCCGATGATTTAACCTGTGGTGTTGACTTTAACAGTGTTTCTGGGGTTTGCTGCCTCCCCCCACAATCGGTGACTTGTTTTATCGGTGTCCTTGCCAACAGCGGTTTTCGCCTGAAAGCGTTCTCCGTGCTAGCGTCCTGTTTGCTTGTAGTTATATCTGTTACAGAAGCCAAGTTCACCACTTCTATAACATTGCAGTCGCTGGATGACGACGGCCGGGAGCCTGCTCGCTCACTACCCTCTGCCACCGGTACTGGGGATCCGACCCCCTGCACCGTAATTTGGTTCCCCTTGTGGACCTGCATGGTTTGGTTTTCTGTCTGGGTTTCTGTTCCCATAGCATTTTACCTACTGCCAGGATATATGGATAATTGATGACGCCATATATTTCGTCATGTCACAGTGAAGATCATTGACACTCAGGTATTTGTCCTGAGACTCTCCCTTCACTGCCGACCATTGTCCACGGCTGCTTATTGGTTATTCGCAGCGAACCTTTCGAGAAAGGTCTGCCCCTATCCGCAACCCTGGGGACGCGTTTGGTTCCCCGGTCTGAGGGCACTATCGATAAATCGATAACCAAAAAATCGATAACCAAAAAAATGTACCTTTGGGCCTATAATTAACAAATCTGAGGGGCTTTTATTAACGTGTTAATACCTACCCCGGATATGGGGGCTAGTATTAACAGGGTAGCTGAATATTTGGAATAATTATTTTATGCGTTTTTTTATGATGGTATGAGAACTTATAAACGGAAAACTACGCGTGGTACCACATCAATAGAGGTCTGCCAGCTAGCTGTGCTAGAGATTATTGAGAAGAAAAAAAATTAAAGAGGTATAGCAAAAGAATTTGACCTCTGTTATGTTTCTCTTTGTAATTTTGTGAAAAAGAAAAAAATGGGTACCACAGTAGAAATGGGTTACAAAAACCCCGCTTAGTCTTCAATGCTGAACAAGAAGCAATCATAGCAGAGTACTTGTTGAAGTGTGCTAATATTTATTTTGGGCTGCTGCCCACTGATGTGAAAAAATTGGCTTATCAATGTGCTAAATTTTACAATATTGAGAAGGTACCAGAATCCTGGAAAATCAATGAAATGGCGAGTTGGTTAGCGATACGAAGCCCAGAAACCATCAGTTTAAGCAGAGCTACTTCGTTCAACAGAACGAATGTTCATCTCTTTTTTGAGAAAAACAGGTCGGTGCTATAAAAATATGGATTTCAACCATCCCGGATTTGGAACATTGCTGAAAGAGGTGGGTACTTTTTTATTCGGATATTAATTATTCTATTTTTATTTATATACCTACCTTTAGTTCTTTTATTTTTATACTTTTATAATCTAACTAGATACCTACATACACACATACATACATATACATAGTTTTTTATAGGTGTCACAAATGTTCAAAAGCCGAAGAAAATTGTGCTGTGACATCTGGTGAAAGAGGTGCACTTGCAGTTCCGACAAATGCTGTTGGGAACTCCATACTTTGTATGTTTATCTTTCCTCGTCTGCGATATAATGATATGTTTATTAGAAAGGGGCCACCAGAATGCATTGGCGTTGGTAACCAATCTGGATGGATGACTCAAAAGGAGTTTGTAAAATGAATCGATCATTTTATTCATCACTTGAAGCCATCAAAAGAGGATCCTGTTTTACTCTTATTAGATAACCATACCTCGCATGTTAATGTGGGAGTGGTAAACAACATCACTCACATCCCCTTGATGTTGGAGTTTATGGGTCATTCAAAAATTATATGAACAAAGCACAAACTTCTTGGATGGCCAGTAACCCGGGAAAATCAATGTCAATATATGACCTCCCAGGAATAGTTAAAGAAGCACTACCGTTGGCCTTAACCCCAATTAATATTATCAACGCTTTTAAAAAGTCTGGCATCTGGCCGTGCAACGAAGATATTTTTCATGAATCTGACTGCGCCTGCTTTTACCACGGACCGCCCAGACCCCAGCGATTAAAACCACCCACTAGTCTCTGAAGCGTCTTTTGATAATGATATTAATATTGACAATCTGTCACTAAATTTGGAAAATCTTGATGTTTTCGACGATGTTTCTAATTTAGATGTAAGCGTGAATGAAGTGATATCGCAAATATCTAATGAGTAGCTGGATCCTCAGGCATGCAGAAAGATGCTAGTGATTTTGCAGTTGAAATCATAAGAACTCTGCCAAAAGCTCCACCATTTGATTCGTCTAATAGAAAACGCGTAAAAAGTCTGCTATTCTCACTGATACTCCGGAAAAAAAATATCTAGAAGAAGAACATAATATTAGAGAAATTAAAATGAGAAAAATGAGAATAAAACACCAGAACAAAGAGAACATAAGGGATAAGGGAAGAGGTAAAAGAAAGGCTGAAAGAAATATAAAGACGAAAAAGTAGGAAAAGTGAAGAAAAGGATATTGAATAAAGCAATAGCTCTAACGTTGATGACGACAATTTTTGTATCATTTGCAGTGCCTCCTATAACGTAGATCAGGTGATGAATGGATCCAATGTTTTTCTTGCAAGCGCTGGGCCCAAGCAGGATGTATCAAAGGTGATATGACATCATTCTATTGTTTGAAGTGTAATTCAGATGATGAATACGAATTAATATTCTTTTAGTTCGTATGTATCTAAATCCAATTTATAAGAAAACGTGTTCTATGCAAGGCTTTATTAATTTCACTTTCATCATATGTAGTACATGTTTATTTTTCTTTATATCAGTCAGCATGACTTAAGTTAATTTTGACCCCTTCTGTTAATGCCTGTTCCCTGAGGTAACAATTAACAACTGCCATATTTAAGAAAAAGCGTTCTATCTACGGCATCGTTTTATTATGTTTCTTTTGAAATAATTACATAATACCTGAATGATTAAAGCATCATGTATACTAAAAAGTCTAAATGTTGAATGATTTCTACGCTACAACTAAAAATATATTTTGTGTTGAATGTAGCCCCGGTCTCCCCTACTCAAATGCGGTAAAATACAACAGCGATATGGAATAATTCGAATTGTTATGAAGTAATGGAGAGTAACGCAGTGAAATACGAAATGAACTTATTTGCCGTTGTTTGAGATTCTTTTCTCAATTTTCTGCAAATTGACTCTTTTGGCACCTTGGAAAAATTTATTAGATACTCGCATACTCGTGTGCAATTAGGATAGTGATTCAATCTTATGTAAGGAGGTTTCTAACACTTTCCTTATCGTAAATAAATTTATGAAAAATCCATCGTAAAATGTAAAATTGTAAGGTTTTCATCTAATTTTTTCTCAAAAGTTCCCTAACCACTGTATAATTTGAATTCAAAACTCCAAAGTAAGATTTTTAATTTTC
This sequence comes from Odontomyia ornata, assembly GCA_963969285.1. Classification (NCBI taxonomy): domain Eukaryota; kingdom Metazoa; phylum Arthropoda; class Insecta; order Diptera; family Stratiomyidae; genus Odontomyia; species Odontomyia ornata. Next base: position 458,609,668 of record OZ017739.1, read on the forward strand.
TATTTTGTTCCATTGATCCAAGATGAGAACGCCGTTAAATAGATATATGTCAATGAATTACAAGTGAAATGATCGAGTTCTCCTTAAATATTTTACATATTTTCAATAAAGTCTCAATTAAATTGCTGTCAAACTGTCGGAAATTGGTTCAACTTTAGCAATGTATTCTTCCAATTTCTTAGATTATTGTAAAACATGCTAAAATCTAGATTTCCATAACAATTTTCAAATTACCAATGAAAATACCTAAATATAAAGAACAACCAGCGACAAAGCAAAAGTAAAATCACTCTGAATTCTCAATTTATCATTAATTATAAATAATACAACGCCTTTCTACGGTAGTAATTAAACGAATTGAACGGTCTCATTATTCCGCGGGAGCTTTACCGCCACCGTTGTAACATTAGACGCCATTCAGTGATGTTAATCGTCAAATGCCGAAGCATCAAGGAAAGAAATTCATTGCAGGGAGCTCTGGCACGAAGCGTTTGGAGGGCAATGGATGCAGTATTGAGTACTAATACAAAGGTGTTATGTAGGGTTCGAGATCGGGGTCGAGTAGGATTTCAGTTAATTAATCATTTTCACTTCATAAATTAGCGAAACCATTTATTACAGATGGCAACAGTTTGATAGGCGAGAAACCGAGGGGCGGCAAAGCACAGAAGGAAATATCTGCTAAACCTTTTAATTTCGCAGCAGTTAGTACAATATATAGCTTCAGTTTACCCGCCAATTGTTTGAAGCGCTCATCAACTGAGACGACACGACTCAAAAACATCTCTGCCTCCATCTCAGAGCAATTCCTTCGGATAAAGGAAGTTTTTTCTTCGTTCACACCTCATCGCAATTATTGTACTTTCGTAATTGTCATTAATTTTAATTGTTTCGTCGTCTCCCGCGTGGAATTAGGCACACTTGAATGCTGGAATGCGCCCACCCTGTGAATGGTTAATTTAATTTGGAAATAGTTTTGGACAAATGAAAGTAACGTAGGAGCTGCCACCGTTTTCTTTGTAATGTTCGCGTCGGTCGAATTCCTTTCTTTGACATAATGCCGAAGCAATCAGTCGAAACAATAAAAGCAACTTTTTCTTTGATTAAAAAATGTCAGAGCCATAATCACCATCATATACATCCCAGTTCTTGGGTGGCATACGTTTATTATACAATTTATTTTTTTTTCTAGTGCCAACACTATATTTAAGCGAAGACTGATATCCTGGCCTCAAAATAGAATATGTATTTCTCAAACAAAAACTTTAATGAACAGCTCGGCCTCCCGAAAAGTAGAGCAACTTTAAATAAAGCATAATTTCGAAAATTACGAATAAAAACTTTTCAATTAGCTGCTCGGATAATGGTGGGCGCTTACTCGGCCCGTTAAATTCTGCCGGTCACTTTGATGCACGCTACGAAAAAAGGCTTCTCTCTTGGAACAATGTTCATCACATAAAACCCAGCGAAAAACCTTCATAATTAATTATTAACAATGCATACAAAAACATGGTGGCGATTATAACCATGAGGCTGTCGAAAGAAATGAGAACGCGTATCGTGATGATATTGGCCTTTTGTTTGTTATGAACTTTTTTTGAACTTCTCAAGCCTGAGCTGGGTAGCGAAGAAGGAAGGAAATCCGTTTGCGGAAAATTATGCCCAATTTGCGGTTGTATTTTGGTTAGTTCGGGATCATCAATTTCTGGGTGCAATGTGAGCAAGCACCTTATTCCCAATTATGGATCACGCAACACCACAAATAGTCGTTTTATGGAGGACATCATCCATTGACAAATAACTGACGCTCTCGTGACGATATGGCGCGCGATTCCTTCGACGGCTTTGTTTTCAACCCCTGCCAATGGTGGTGGTCGCGGTTTTATGCTTGTTGCGGTCCGAAAGTAATTTCAAATGCTCACCTAAATTTTATTGTTGCTGATAAGGTTGACAGGTGTAGTGAATTTTAATTTGATTGGGGTAACTCAATGGTTTTGTGCGATTCAGAAGAATTGATGTACAAACACAAGTGATGGTTCATTGCGAGCGACCCTAATTGAAACTCTGTCTGTAAATAGCAATCACAGATGGTGTTATAAAATTAAATGGACACAATTTTTCACACCTTGAGGCATTTGTTGATAAGTTTTATGACCTTCATTAACATATTAGATGCTTTAAATATAGAGACTTCACTTACTAGCTTCAAAATGAGGGTATTGGAAATGGAACACTGAGCTCAAAAGGAGGATTTTATCAGTCAGAACAAATTTCATATCAATTTAAATGTTCCATAAATCTTCTTCTTGATCTCTTAATTTTAGTACCTTATTACTCATTTTGAGTTAGTATTTCCTCACGGAGTTTGAAAAAGTTTATTTATACCAATTCTAGTAAAAATTTAATAATAAGTTTTATTATTTTTTATAAAAAATAAATAAATTTGTTTGCCCCGAGTATACTTTTAATTTGCATGTCCATCTGAAAAAAAAAATCAATGCAAACTATCGTGAGTTTTATTTTATTGAGCTTATACCCTTAAGAAATGAGTAAGTAATTGAACCACATAGTCTTCATCTTTTCCGACGAAAATATTTTCTAGATTGGTCGACGTTAAGGTGAAGGATCCTATTGATATTTCTGGAGTAGTTTCACATAGACATCACGGAGCAAATCGATCGTTACATAAGTTGTAATGATTTGCAGCGCTCGCGTCGATTACTTCCCGAAGGAAGTGGGAATCGTCCTCACATCGAGCCAGGCCAACGAAGCGTATCCTTAAGGTCAACAGATCCGGGCACTCATGGTTTACTCCGTGGTGGCTGCTGGTCGGCCAGCAATACGGTCGTGAGTCTTATCGTGTGTAGACTATGATCGTTACTATTTTCAGGTACCGTCCAAAGTGCTCGTTTCAAAACGCGTTTTAAAACTTTCCAAAGAAAAATTCCTACAATTCAACACGAATAATAACATCGAACTTGTGCACTCCCAATCTACATATGGATACGTTGCCAGACATACTTTACTTCAATCCGAACCGAAACAGCCTACGCTTGCTGAAATCTACAAACTACGATACTGCGAATTGAACCGATCACACGGAACCCATTAGTCGCGAATTATCTGAAACTCCGCCCACTCGATGACATACTCAGTTTCCGCTTCTTCTTCCACTGCAAAATTTAAAGTACTGGAAGAAAAGAGGACGTTTAAGTTAGCAATGCAAATTGATATATATAGATATATATATATATATATATATATATATATATATATATATATATATATATATATATATATATATATTATATATATATATATATATATATATATATATATATATATATATATATATATATATATATATATATATTTTGATTAATGGTCAAGTAGCAAATTACGAAGATTAGGTATCTAAACTCCTAAAACAGATGCAAAATAGTATTCAATAGGATTTTCAATACCAAATATAGGAGAATGTAAAATAATTTAAGTAGGAAAAAATAAAAATCTTATTTCTCATTGTTTCTATTTATTCGCCAAACAAGGTACGCACTTTAAAAATATAAAATAAAGGGTGGTCCACCCAAAACGCACGATGTTAATTGAAAATAAAATAAAACCTTTTCAGAGAATTATGTTAATATTTTTTATTATGATAGAAAGATCTGTGACAATTATGTGTGAAACAAAATATTGCCCAAATACTCGCCACGGCTACGGCGGCATCCTTCTATTCAATGGTCCATATTTTCAATGACTCTTAGATATAATTGAGGTTCGTTAATGTGCTGAATAATCTCATCTTTTAGCTCTTGAATTCTTCTTGGCTTATTACCGTATACTTTCTCTTTTAAAATCCCCAGAGAAAAAAGTCCAACGGTGTCAAATCACATGATCATGGTGGCCAATTAACATCGCCACAACGTGCGATAACACGGTCATTGAATTTCTCGCGCAAAATAACCATTGTTCCGTTGGCTGTGTGGCAAGTGGCACCATATTGTTGGAACCGCATATCACCCAGGTCCATAACCTCAATTTCTGGCTACAAGAAGTCCGTTATCATCTCGCGGTAGTGACTACCATTCAGGGTAACTGCTTGGCCGTCCTCATTTTCGAAGAAGTACGGCCCGATGGCGCCGCCAGCCCATAACCCGTACCAAACAGTCACTCATTGTGGATGGATCGGCTTTTCAACAATCACTCGTGGATTCTCATTTGCCCAAATGCCGCAATTCTGCTTGTTAACGACTCCACTGAGGTGAAAGTGTGCGTCGTCACTGAAGGTGATTTTCTTTATAAAGTCACCATTCCCTTCTGTCTGTTCAACCAACCATTCGGCGTATTGCCGACGCTTGAAATGGTCAGTAGGCTTCAGCTCTTGAGTCAATTGAACCTTGTTAGCGTGTAAATTTGAATATTTATTCAAAATTCGCATCAGTGATGTTCGTGAGATGTTCAATTGTTGGGCACGATGACGAGTCGAGGTTGACAAAAAAATCACGAAGTGTAGGAAATGCATTTTAATTTGAGTGCCTATTTTCGTAAAAGGCTTCAATAACCTTGTCGCACTGCTCGATTGTGTTACTCTCCATGGTTGAATTTGTCAAACACTGGAACAAAGAAATGTCAAATTAAGTTGGGTGAAAAACTTGACGTTAAGTTGTGACTCACAAATAACATCGTGCGTTATGGTTGGACAACCCTTTACATGCACAAAATCAATATAATACGAGTATATATCAAATCGATTTAACCTTTATAAAGCCGAGCAAGGTGCGTTTGCGCCCCTAACCCCCGTTTTCGGGGATAATTTTTTTACTTTATCCTTTCAGCTATTTCCCTAAAATGTATTCCTTATTTGGCATAAAAAAGTTTTAATAAATTGCTACTCATTGCAACAAACTATAGTGGATTTTGTTCCTTGGGGTCCAGCTGCACCCCGCTTGGTATGTAAAGATACGTACACTTGCCAGAAAAAGTAACCTTACAACATCAAATGAAAGCAACATATAAGGAAATTCATGCTAAAGAAAGCTGCTACACTTAAAAATTTATCCAAAAAAATTTATTCATTGCTGAAATTATCTAGTCTATAAATTTTTCCTGTGGTATTCCTTTAAAAACTAGATTTAACAAAATAAAAGCAAAAAAGTCTCACTTAAACGAACCGGAAAAAGTATCCGTACATGACATTATTAATTTAAAATATTCAAATATTTTATTACATATCAGGGCTTAATAGCTTGTCGGATAACCTTTTCTCTTAAGGACCTCCTTAAGTTGAATTAGCATGGAGTGAACCAAATTGTCTGTGTCCTGCCTAGTAATTTTTCCCCATTCATCGACAATTAGGTTTTTCAGCATTTCCTTCGAGGTTACACTGTGCTGACGGATCCTGCGCTCCAACAAGTCCTACCAATGCTCAATGGGATTAACGTCTGGGGATTTGGGCGGCGTACACAGTTGATGTTTTGTGTTGTAGAGCAACCAAAGGTTCACATTGTGTGCTTGGTATCATTATCTTGCTGGAACCGGAAATCGTCACCAAGCCTCAAATGCTGAAAGCTTTGCTTCAAATTCGCCTTCAAAATATTAAGATAACCATATTGATCCATGGTTGATTCTATAAACATAAGCTGGCCAACTCCTTCTGCTGCCATACACCCCAGACGATCACATCACCTCCACCATGTTTCACAGTTGGTACGAGGTTTCCTTTAATGCCAAATATGCAAAATTTGCTTTTGTCAGAGAATAGGAATCCACATATTTCTTCCTGTTCACTTCCGAAATGAATGGCTTCTTACGTGAGCGATATCCATCTCTCTTTAGTATTTTTCGTATGGTATCTTTGTGGAGAACCTTTCCAAAAGGGTCTTTAATATTTATATCAATTTGGGAAGCAGTTACTTGAGAATTCCTTTTAGCTGCCTGCAAAACGATTCTTTTTTCGCATTCAGTCAGTATGAAGGGTCAACCCTAACGAGGCGTTGGCATAATCGAAACACTTGTATTAAATTTTTTCACCACATTTTGGACGGGGGAGTGAGTTCTGCCTACTATTTGACCAATTTCGCGGTAAGTTTTTGCTTCACACTTAAGTTTCAGCATAATTTTCCTCTCCTCAGCACTGATTTTGCAATTTTGGGCGTCATCATTTATTCTAGTGCACAAAAAATTTAAAAAACTGCACCCACTTTTAAACCTTTCACAACTTAAAGTGGAACTATTATCGGACCTAAAAACATTAATACGCATCTGCATATGTCACCGCGTAACAAGGGGAATCGCCCGGTTTGTTCTGTACGGATACTTTTTCTGGTGTATTGTGTTACCATAAATTGATTTTGTTTGATTTTCGAGTCTTTTTAAATAGTCTTATTCTTTGTAGCCCTATAGCCCCTTTCGGGCCTTCGCTTAGAGATAGAGTATCTCTTTGTCATGATCGAATGTATCGGCAACTCCACAAGGTGATATGATCATTATCACGCGTTGGCCGTGTGTCCGTCCACTCAGCTGCGATACGTTCTGATTTTAAACCAGCACGTATCATAACTGAACAGGCTTATAGTTCGTCCGAAGAAGCACTCGAACTAAATCTTGTTGACGCCAACGAGACTTGAACCAGAGACCTTCGGCTTACGGGCTTAGTGCTCTAACCACTAAGCCACGTGGACTACCTTTTTAAATACTAAGTATTATGAAACATATTGAGAACTATGCAAAAGTGTAGTTTCATGATATTATAAAAGAAAACATTCAAATTAAGTGGACATATCCTTTTTTCCTTATTTCGCATACGCTTAAAATCAATTGGGGCATAAATGAACCCCAAATCGCTCAAAGAACGGGGATTTCCCGTTTTTTGTCGTCAACGTCACGTGATTATCTCATTAAAATTTTAGTGTGTTTAGTTACGTTTGTGGTGATTTTCGAGTACCTACACGCTTGTAAAAATGAGTAAAACATGGAAGTTTCAAAACGAAAATAAGCTAACTGACGAAGAACTATTGGTATTATTAGAAACAGACGATTAAGATAGTTAAAATGATTTGGCACTAGACATGGCTCAAGTGATATCAAAGAGACTGATATAGTGACTGAAACAGATGAGGTAGAAGATGTTTAACATGGACCCTAACCCAAGCATCCGCAAATATTGGTAAGTCAAAAAGTATTGAGTCTTTTTTTTCATTTTCGATTGTATATTTCTCTTATTTAAAATGGATTTGATTCATGTACATATTGTCCATTATTATCGATGACCTTTTGTCATTTTTTGGGTCGAGCCATTATTCCATCTGTATAGAGTTTCTGTGCTTTATCGGCGAAAAACTTGGCCAAGTGATTTTCAGAGTCCCTTTTTGAAGAGAACTTCTTTTCATTAAGGAAGTTCTGCAGAGGCCGGAACAAATGGTAGTCTGATGGTGCAAGGTCTGGACTATACGGCGGATGCATCGAAACTTCCCAGCCAAGCTCTGTAAATTTTTGCCGGTTCATCAAAGATGTGTGTGTTCTGGCACTGTCATGATGGAAGATAACGCCCTTTCTATTGATCAATTTTGGCCGGTTTCTTGAATTGCTTGTTGAAATCTGATTAATTGCTGACAGTACAGAGCCAAATTGAGTGTTTGGCCAGGTTCTAGCACCTCGTGATAAACAATTCCCTTTCAATCCCACCATACACACAGCATAACCTTATTTGGTGTCAATCCTGGCTTTGAAGTCGTTTGTGGTGATTCACCGTTTTTTGACCATGATCTTGTTCGAACGACATTCTCATATCTTGCCAATTTTTCATCGCCCGGAATGGCTAGAATTCGTTGCGTTTTATTAGCATTTCGCAAATGGAAATTCGGTCGATCAAATTTTTTTGCTTTAATTCATGCGGCACCCAAACGTCGAGCTTCTTTGTATATCCAGCCTTACGCAAGTGGCTCAAAACTGTTTGGTGATAGATATTCAGTCCCTTAATAATGTTATGGCTGCTTATGTGAATGCAGATATTTTCTTATAGAATAATTTTAGGCAAAGAAGGAAACAAACCAGCAAAAGGTCAAGGACAAAGAGTAGTGATGGACCTAGTAAACCATTTATCTCGAGGATATGGAATAACAACCGATAACTTTTTTACCAGAAATGAGTTAGCCAATAAGCTTTCTGATAAAAATATTACCTTGTGCGGTACACTACGTAAAAATAAATCTTATATTTCCAAAGAACTACTTACAGCAAGATATAAGACCGACTTTTCAAGCATGTTGTAGTAACTGAAGAGGTCAGGAGTGTGAAGAGCGATTTATAAATGACCATCTTGATTTCCTCTATTCTGAATGCAAAGAAATAGTATCACAAGAGAAACGAAAAGATCTACGGAATATGTATGTCATCCTGAAACCCATACCAGATTGATTGCAGGATATGCTCAAACAAATGTTCCTCGATCATATCAAAAATGAGGGCATTGAAACAATATCTACGCGGAAAGGTGAAAATATTCACATTCAATTGTCGAGAATCTGTGAAGGTGCATCAAAAATATCAAAATTTAATAGCTGATGTTTTTGAGAATGACTCACTATTTTTAAGTGCATTGGACACAGCATGCGCGAGTGTAGCAAATAAATGATTGCAACTGACGAGCGCCGGAGCGTACGCGCGGCGGCAGACGAAAGTGCACCAGCAGGCAGGGCAGTACGAAACAAACAGCCACTGCTTTTGAGCGTGGTGTCCGCGGGATTTTAATTCTATTGTCGCGTTTGGTTTTTACTGCGGGTTAGAAGACTTTCCGTTCTAGTTTGTTTCGAAAGTTTATTCACATTTATCATTAAAAGGCTTTCGCTAATAGTTTTAATTAGTGTGTTCATTCTCAGTATACCAACGGGAGTGACGAAAGTTTTGCTGTAGGGAGCTATCGACACACTCCGCGGAGTCCGAGTGAATAATATAATGTTTTTGCAATGTCGACACTTTCGCGTATCGATCTACGTAAATTTTATTTCAAGCCGTGAAAAATAATGTTCCTGTTCTTCGTATGGTCCGACATTAGCATACCTCAACCGTTACGTACGTACGGTACACACTAGGCGAAAGCAAAATAGTGACGGACACACGTCCGCTGGTATGGTGCCGATGCGAGTAGTTAAGTGTTCTAGGCAGAGTGCCGGGGCAATCAGACTTGCGTGTTATGTTAAACACAAATGGACATTATTCAGTGAAGAAATGAAAATTGTCTCAGGGAATTAATTAGAAATCTGATTTCTAGCGCTGATAGCGAGTGAAAAATATTTTTAAGTGTCATAAGAATGTTGGCTAGTCCTAGACAAGTGTGTGTGAACGAGCGAGAGAACGGTTTGCAAAGTGTGTTGGTTCGATGGTTTGCCGCTGTTTCATTCTTTTGCCTATTGGGGAGCTTGCTCGCGCCCGTAGTCGGTGTAACTGGTGAGAATCCAGATACGAGCGCGAAGTGCAGTGCAGATAACTGTTCTCGCGATATTTTGGCGGCGATTTTCAATAGCATACTTGAGTGTTATAATATCGTGATCGATTGGGTACGAGGTAGTACTGAGCATTGCGAACAATCAGCAATACCAATTATTATTGTAGCATCAATCGCTTGAAATATTCTCCTCGCCCATAAGTGCAACAGATGACAAACGGTTAATTGAAATTTTGATGCTATTGATATAATAACTGCATTTCGCGCCAAATTTTCCTTTGTCAAAGATGAATACGATTCTAGCTTCGTTTTCCGCGACTACTCGTGCATGATTGCTGTCTCGTTGCTCGATGGTTCGGCCCCGCCGTTTTTTTGGGGAACTTGAGAAAACACGAGGGAGTGTGCCGGCGGTCTGGATAGAACGTTATTCGGTGTTGTAGGCAAGAAGTCCTGACTGAATTGTTTTAAGTTTGTTTAGTTATTTATTATCGCAGTTGAGTTTAAATAGAAAATAGTGGTGACTCAATGATGTCGAAGGTCTTGTGAAGATTTCGAGAAAATTCGTGTTCGTTACTTCTCTAGACTTGACGCCAACGTTTGTCAAGTCTTTCGCGCCTAAATATTGCTTCCATCGGAATTTTTGGGAAATTGTGCTATTTTGTTTGGGAAAATATCTGTTCTGAGGTATAGATATTTTCGAATTCTCGATTCAATTTTACGAAGCAGCGGCAAACCAAACAAATGGAAAACGGAACTCTAAATGCCGCAATAGACAGTTTTATTGTGAAACATTATAACAGGTTAGTGAAATAGCATGGAATAATACAAGTGATTTATTTTTCCTTATCAAGGGCCAAGGATGTGTTCATATTCTAAGCTACCCCTCATTGGAGCTCCTTCATGTATTAAAAGCACATCCGGAATCAAGATACGTCGGGATAGGGAGTGTGTGTGCAATGCGAAATGTGAACTCTACTGTTATTTGTATGGGAACTTTTTGTGAGTATTGATTTCCTTTATTGTCGCATCGTTGCGAACAAATGAAAACTCAATTAGTAATTTCGAAATTTGATGGAAATTCCGGTTGCGTTTGTAGTGCGGTCAATATTTTGGTTGATAAATAATCCGAGTAGAAATTACGTTATCATTACTCAAGCACACTGCTACAGTCACCTTACCCTAACGGCATATAAAAAAGGGGTACCCTAGATATTGGAACTAGTGTTGTTCACATCGATCAACTCCCTTCTCCCCCACAATTTTCGGTACAATCAAAACATTAAATAGGACAAGGACAGGAAAAATTCGCTTCAGGGGCATGATTAGTGACATAGAGGGACGGTTAAGTGTCGTCTATGGCCGAACCCGTTAACAATCAATTGCTCTCGGCAGTGACGGAGGGGCATCGTAGCAACACGACCACGGCGCCAGGTTCACAAGCTTCCAGTAGCCATTCACATTACAATAGCCACCAAAATAGTAGCAAAAACACAAATCGGGAGAAACTCGCGAAGTCTACGAACAAAATCGACACATAACGAAGCCAACACCGACTCCTTGTGTAACGTTGGCAACACAGCGACGTCGACAACAACGCCTGTTAGAAAATAGTACCAACACGAGTGGATCTATTAGATCGTATAAATCTCAATCACCAAATCCTGCACCCCAAAAGATTTGAACGAAAACGGATATCGGACCGAAACTCGTTGCCAAGTTGTGAAGATTTATCGACACATTCAAGTCACAAGAGACGTCGCCAGAACCCAACCGATAATAACACTAACCGAGAACACGATAAATCTCACCAGAAGGATTCAAGTGAGAAGAAAAAACAACTCGTCCAAACGTGATTGTGTAGCTTCTAGAACACGATCGCGAACCTCAGACGACTTCAGTACCCCAGCCCACAACTTACGGCAGACATCGATCAAAGCAAGTAAATAACGTTCGTGCTGGAAAGGAACATAGTGCTGCAACAGTCGTTGGAAATCCATCAATATCTCAAAACGAGGAGCCTCCAAGCCAAATCTTCGGTAAAGCAACCGAACAGCAACAATCAAATCATTTAGCTGCACATTTGTCTACTACGCAAAATAAGCCTAACCTGCTTAGTTAATATTGCCAAACGCACGGTAATCGTACTTCGGGAAAAAAATCTGTAGATAGCACGGTGCTGGACCACGATTACCAACCATTACCAACCAGCAGTTGTGATACTCCTAGAGAATCACAAAATATAGAAACATCTTCACTTCCAATTATTTCCGATAGCAAAGGATCAAGCCATCACGAGGCTAAAACCTCTTATCAGGCAACTAGCAAGGACAAATCTAGCGGGAAGACGTGAAGGATTCCGGAACCTTGCGGGAGTAAGTGAATATTCCTTGGAATCAGATTCCCTGAACGAAAGTCAAAAGCCAGCTTTTGGTGATTCAGTGGTGAATCCTGAGGAGGCGATAAGCATTCTATACAAGTTATACAATGTCGTATCTGTTTATTTTGCGGGACATAACAAGTTCATTAAGTTCTTGACCAATTATTAATATATTAAACTTTTAATGGCTCAAACGCAACCCTACCTAAAATTAAACTAAAATTATCATTCAAAATTAAAATATTGCACACTAGTATTTAAAACAAGGCATGTGTATTAAATCATTTTCATAACGTGCAAACACTTCAAATGACGATTCAACATAAACTTAATCTAAAACTATTTGTAACTATAAAATAAAAATATCCGTGATGTGCGAAGAACAAATATCTGTTATCTGCGCGCGTGATAGATTTTAAAATAAGAGAGTGTGTTTACGAACTTATTGGTGAGTCGAAACAGGCAACAATTGAAATTTGCGGGGAATACTCTGGTGATGTGAACTTTTTTTATTAATTATTACCAGTCGCCGTGCACCTAGAGCTGACCAAAACTTTCTCAATGCAATCACGGTGTTGATAGTGCAAGGATAAACACGGGTACCCAACGCCATTTGAATTGAGGACAAGCCGCAATCACTCCATGGCCTGCCGTGATTACAGCGATTGATAACTACTCGTACACATACAATACCCAAGCCCCATTTCGATGTCGATTTCAATCCGTCCGAAGAACCAGCACTGGAGCAGTACGAATTATCTGATGCCGCGTTTGGTTCGTTTTCAAGGTTTCGGCAACCCCCCGCTCTACTGATCATTATCTGGGACGAGCTGGTTAATGGAAACACGTTCGCCATTCCTGACATTCAAAGCGCATCGGATCGACAGTTCCTCGTGTTGCAGCGTATTCAACTGGCCCCACAATCATCGAAATGATTTTGTGTTCTGCACCCACCGCTGGCGAGTGAATTATATTCTCCTGTGTCAGGAACTGTGGTAGAGAAGAACACATCAGTTGAGGATACCCCAGGGTTAAGAAATACATCGTGCTATGAAAAGGCTGGTTATCCAAAGTGAAGCTCAGTGAAACTTCAGAAATTGATAAACTTATGGATGAGAAGAGTTACGAACAATTTTTGAAAACGGATTCACACTAGCGCCCGTTTCAAGTGATTCGATTACTAAATTTTGAATGGCATTCGGCCAAAGAACTTTTATAGTGATAGGTGAATTATTTGGCCTTAGATCATTATCGAATTACATTGTAGCGTTTAAGTTAACCAAAAACGAAGATTTACAGGACGTATACAGCACCCATCGAGCGCTCGACGGAACATGCGGTGAGTCCCTTTTTTTTATCTAATAAAATTATATAATAATTAATTTTAATATATACAAGTATATTAACTCTAATTTCCTACATGATCCGTTTGGTTAATTACACACAAGATGTATCTCTGTAGGACAAGAAAATATTTAGATACATATATTAGATTTTAGAACAAAAAAGGAAGAGGAAAACTAATCAAGTTATTATATTCTTTGAAGAAGTAAGAAAAATATCTTATATAGAGGAATAAAGAAGAAAAGTAACGAATAACCACACTCCCTCAGATTCGAAGTTCCTTTCTGTTGAAAAAGGAAATGTCTTTAGTAAATTAGCTTTTGGCTCAGCGTAGATCCACATCTTGTCACCCCTAGTTGTTTTTTTTTTTTGAGTGCGTTCGACAGTTGCGTTTAGATTTCAAATTAATGTGAAGCCTAGAAATTTAGTGGACGCGTTTTCGTTAGCTGAACTTGCTAAAAATAAATTTTTTTTTTTTTTTTTTGCTCGGAACTTGAATACTTAACGATTTGTTAAACAATCGATTTTTGGCGGTCCTTTGCTTTGATGTATGTCCTATCGCAAATTTTGAAAGCTTTGCATTTTGAAGCGAATCACTTTACAGTAAGTGACAGGTTAAAAACATGCGATTTGTAAATAAAATGCTCAATTAAACAAAAAATTGGTCTTTTCCCTTCCGGTCTTTTCCAATCGGGTATAGGACCCGGTACGGTGGCAGGCTTCCACCCCAAAATATGAGCCAGCCGCCGGGTACAGATTAATCCCTTCTTTTGTTTCAGGTGACTTTATGGGTTGAGTGGCCCAAGCCAAGTGCCTTTTTATGGCATAGAGTTATGCAATTCAATTGTATAATTCTATGGCATAAATTGGTCACCGGGGTACTCCCCTTCTGATGGGAAAGTTCATATAATTCAAGTTGTATGAGTTTTCCACTCAGAAGAGGAATACCTGGCCACTTCAACAGTTTAACATTGGATTTATTCCGGTTGGGTGGGCATGAAGGGGCTCCACCACCACCCGGCTGCCCCTCTCTCATTTGTGGGCCCTGAATTTATTTGGGTAAAGACGAGGTCACCCCAAGTTCGCCTTTCTTGTCAGGTTTCTCTTGTTCTAGTAACAAGTATGTCTCCTTCGTGGAGGTTATCTACAATGTTGCGACTTCGGTCGTCTTCTTTGATCTCTGCAAGCAATTCGTGAATGCGAAATGTTTTGTAGTGAGTCCTCGTGCCGGGGAAACGAACCCGCCCCACGACACCGCAATGCTAGCCTGCCAGCGCATTCACGCGTCTCCGGACGAAGGCATTCTCGGCAGGAACCAACACCTTCCTCTGCCGAGGCAGCAGAACATCGCTGCGGTCCTTCACGGACTTTATGGAAACTTCTTATTATTCACTACACTGTTTGCTTTTATGGACAGTAAAACCTTAGTTTTTTACGTAACAAAGAATAATGCAGCAGTTATTCTTTTATCGACAGAACATAAAGATGACAAAATAAGTGGAGAGGAAACTGATTACAAATCTTCACTGCAATAAAACAAAGGGTGCAGTAGATTCAACATATAAATGGGCTAAAGAATTCACGACACAAACAAAAAGTAAATTGTTTCGACAGGAGAAGAATGTTTTTATTGGAGTTGGGCCGAGGATTAATTAGAAAAAATAAAACTCGTAGGTACCGAGCCACATGGCAAGTCATTACGCTCCAATATAAAATAATCCGTGTCAACCATTTTGCCATGCGACAGAAGTAAAGATAGGTAATTTCGAAAGTCCTGTTTTCGGTGCAATCAGTACGTATGTGTTGAGCATATAAAAAAAATAACAGCTTGTAACAAGTGGGAAAGTTAAATTATTATTTAAAATGCCACAGATTCCTATTGCTTCTTCAGATTTCTGTTTCTTTAATTTTTATTTTATACTATTTTTACAAAATGTGTTTCCTTATTTATCAATTCCTACAGCATAGATATATGTGAATATATATTTTTTTATAACCAGAAAGTATTCAGTTTGAATATTCCTTAAATATAACATTAAACAAAAATAATAATAAGCTAAAAAAAAGTTGGGGTACATTTGCACCCCACATGGTATTTAAAATAAGTTTTTGACCACAAAACACACACTATGTTGCCTAGGAATTGAGGACTTTTAATATTTTGGAAGTGGTTGGGGAGTAATGATCGCTAAACTTATTGAATATATCACAGAATCTGTTAACCAGCTCATTGTTTTCATAATTGGTTTGTCTAGCGACCCTAAACAGTTTCGCGCACCTTACACCTTAAGATGTCTGACTCGGTCAGTTCATCGCTGCTCAGATTTCGGAATTGGAGGACGCGGTCAATGAACCGAGACAGGAGGCGCTATTTGCAGGAAGCGAAGGCCCGAGAGGGGCTGTAGTGCTAAGAAGAAGATGTCGGAAGATAGACATGCAGA
This sequence comes from Odontomyia ornata, assembly GCA_963969285.1. Classification (NCBI taxonomy): domain Eukaryota; kingdom Metazoa; phylum Arthropoda; class Insecta; order Diptera; family Stratiomyidae; genus Odontomyia; species Odontomyia ornata. The sequence continues at coordinate 458,625,275 of OZ017739.1, forward strand.
CAAAGCGACTCTCCTAAAGGGCGAGTGATGTCTATGAAAGCGATCCTCATAAGATGGTAGGTTATGAATGGAACTAGGGTCATATAGGAATCTTAAGGCAAAGAGTAAAAACTGTTCTTGTACAGACTCAAGTCTACAGCTATAGATGTCGTATATAGTGTCCCAGATTATGCAGCCATATTCGAGAACAGGACGGACTAGTGATATGTGCAGTGATTTTATTTCCCAAATATTCTCAAATTCTTTCGCTCTTCATTTAATAAAACCTGGCTTTACCCAGAACTTCATCATAATGAAGGTTGAACCTGAGCTGCGTGTCTAAGATTGTGCCAAGGTCCACAACCTTTTCACTCTTCTCAGTTCTGTGTTATTGATTTCGTAACTATACAGGTATATGATGACATTCCTTTTTCTTGAAAAGCTTATTACGAGTACCTGACACTTTTCCAAATTGCGTTCAAGATGATTCTCGTCGCATTATTGATGAAGGATGGTTAATATGGATTGGAGAAAGGATAAATTGGGTGAAAATGGTATTGTATGATGCAGCTTAAGGTCGTCATCATAAAAAAAGGTGCGAAGCATCAAAGAGCACTTATGAAAGATCTGAGACGAAGGTATTGAAGAGATGTGGACCGAGATGACTATACTGACGAACCCCAAAGATGACATGGATCTCACGCGGTAACCAAACTTGAAACTTAACAAATTGTGTGCGGTCTTTCAAATAGGACTGAATCCAGCTGAACAATGAACCATAAATGTCGAAGCTATAGAGTTTCTCCAACGCTTTGCTGAAATCTGTGTACTCGTATATGGCATTAATCTGGTTTCCTTGCTCCATGCTAAAAAAAATTTCTGACGTCAAAGTAATTAGATTAGTGATAGTAGATCTGTTTTTACGGAAGTAATGTTGCTTTTCATTAAGAAATGGTTCAATGAGGTGAGAAATTTTACGGCATATAACTTTCTCAAATAGCTTTGGCGTCATAGATAAGATTGAAATCCTCCAAAAGTTCACCAGAAGCCATTTTGTTTTGGATTGGCGTTTTGTACGATGGGTTCCAAAGCTCAAGGAGGATACCACTAGATAGTGATTTATTAAAAATAGTCGGGTCTATTCAGATCATTTTTGCAGAGGACCAGAAAGCTCGGAGGAATAAGATCTAGGCCAGGCCCTTTATTCAAATCAAGATCCCCGATAGCTTGGAGAATTTCAGCTTCAGAAATCGAAATACTTTTTATAAGGGTCCTTGATGCTATTTTTGATGACTCTAGGGTTGGTAGCAGGAATGGTGCTGAAAATGATCGACGAAAAATCACAGATCTATTCTGTACAAGATGATATCGAGTCTTTGTAGGTCATTATAGAAGGACAGTCATAGGGTTAAAGCTTAACGTTTACAAAGTCAAAAAACCTTTTACGATAAGAAATAGTTTCCTCCATCATAATTTTAACGTACAATTGATACGCATCTTGGGATTTAAGTTTTAATTCAAGAGCAAGCTCAATATTTTTTTTTCCTTTTTTTTTCGTAGCATTACAGCCCCTTTCGGGCCTTCGCTTAGAGATAGTTTAGAGTATCTAGTATCTTGTTGTCATGATCTAATGTATCGGCAGCCCACAAGGTGATATGATCATTATCACCGCTTTGGCCGTGTGTTCGTCCACTCAACTGTGACACGTGTTGATTTTAAACCAGCACGTACCATAATTGAAAAGTCTTATAATCCGTCCGAAGAACCACTCGAACTAAATCTCGTTGACGCCAGCAAGCTCCTCATACTTACTCTTAATTTCATCGCTGGAACCATTCCCCTTTATCAGGAGATTGTAGCGTTTACATCTTTAGCTACGCAAATACCTGAGATCACTCCCCAGCCATGGTTTGGAAATCTTATCTCATTTCTATACTTTAGGTATGAATCATTCAATGACGTCAACGATTATGTGATAAAAGGTGGATACAACCGTATCCAAGCCTAACGTTGACAGGGTATCATTCTGATTAACTCGGGATAAAAGACTATTAAGGTTATGATAGTAGTCCGCGTAGTGTAGTGGTAAGAGCAATTATCTCATAAGTCGAAGGTCTCGGGTTCGATTCTTATTGGTGGCAAAAAGATTCAGTTCGAGTGACTCTTTGGACGGTCTACAAGTACTTTCAGTTATGATAAGTGCTGGTTTAAAATCAGAACGTATTACAGCTGGGTGAAAAAACATACGGCCAAAGCGTGATACTGACCATAGCACCTTGTGGAGCGCCGATACATTCGTTCATTATAATGATATACTCGAACTATCTCTAAGCGAAGGCCCGAAAGGGGTTGGAGTGCTACAAAAAAAATAATCGTCATTGTGAAGGTCATATCTTTTTTTTCGTAGCACTTCAGCCCCTCTTGGGCCTTTGCATCCTGTAAATAGCGCCTCCTACTGTCCCGGTCCACTGACCGCGTCCCCCGATTTCTAAATCCGAACTGTCTTCGTCCACCGAGTCAGACCAGCGTTTTCTCAGTTTCCCCGCTGGTCTCCGGCTTTCTGTTCCCCCAACGAATATATTTTTGGGTATCCGTTGTTCGTCCATACGATTCATGGGTTCAGTCCATTGCACCTTCCGCAGTTTGACATTCGTTGAAACCTCCGGCTCATCCAAAATTTCATATAACTCATGGTTGTATCGAATTCGCCATTGGTCGCTTCGCTCCAATTATTTGCCTCTGGACCCATCACTCAAAGGTGTTCCATATATTTGCGGATGCTTGGGTTAGGGTTCATGTTTCAAAGCCCATAGTAGAACACAGGCCTTATCACAGATTAGTATACTGGCTACTACTTGGCTCTACTTGTATAGGAATATACCTCGTGCATCGGCATCTGGAGCATCTAGAGCCATATACAATAGTGAAATGGTACGATTTAGAATTAAAAGCATCAAGAGTGGACAATTCAACGGTAAAAGAAGAGTGATGAATTGAATTAAAGAACAGATGTCCACTGTCATCAGTTAAACTGACCACAACTTCGTCGTAGGTGTTAGAAAAATTAGATCCAACCATCTGCCATTTTGTTTGCATATAGGGGCAACTTGGTGAAAATCGTTACTATAAAAGGTGCTTATGAGATTGAAATCATTACTATCTAGGAGATTAATCGAAAGAACAAGACCTCTTCATCATCGACCACAAATTTAAAGTTTGGTCAATTAAAATCACCAGTAATGATAATTTAATCTTCCTCATCAGTAATTCCAGTGATTCCAGCTGTAATTCGACAGACGTCATCGTAGACAGTTACGTTCTATTTTGGGGGAACATAGACCACGCCAATATATAGGCGCTGGAATGCTGGAATTATTTGTACTGCATGGAACCTACTAGCTCATTCATAAAGGATTTGTGTACTGCAATCAACACACCACCTCTTCTTGACCATCCTGTGCTATGAGGGTCCTTATCATCTTGGTAAATACTCCACTATCAAGGATCTCTTCGTTAATGTGAGGATCGTTCAACCATTGTCGAATAGGGCAAGGATATTAAAATGGGACGGTTTTGCATCAATAAAAGGTTTTTTCAACTTGCGAAAATTATAGCGGTATATCGCTAATTCAAGGATATTAACAATAGTAGGTACTTAGTTGAAAAAAAAACAAAAACAAAATACATATAAAATTAAATCAAAGCACAAACAAGTCTAATATTTACTCCAATTGAGTTGTAAGGATCAGGCTTCTTAATCACAATTTAAAAACAAGGTTTAAGTCGGAAAAGGGACCAAACTCAAGCTTATCATGATTTCTTACCATTCGTATAATGGGAGGATAAAAATATAAATTTATACGGGCATACGGTAGTACGAAAAAATTGTCACCCGAGAAGAACGCGATGATTGGCGAAAACGTAAAACGTGTTGATGAAATTTGATTGTGGCAGAGTTGATATAGAAAACACGGGTCTAGATAAATGTGACGGGACAACAGAGAAGTTAGACGTAAGAAGGATAAATGATAGTCATAGGGTTGATATGGGATTTTGAATTTGTAAAACAAGGCACGAGTAAATTTTCGCTGGACATTCTCTAACGAGTTGATGAGGTAGGACTATCGGGGAGACCAAACTACTGAGCAATATTCAAGGATAGGTCGGACAAGACAGATAAACAAGCAGATGGAGTTCGATATATTGGTCAATTTATAAGCATGCCTGAAATCAAGTTCCAATATTTTTGAGGCCCTAGTAGTCGCGATTAGAATGTGGAACTTCGTTTAACGTATAGGTGAAAGTCAGGGGAGATTTATTTAGATGGAAAGTCATTTTTTATCATTTGGCAACATTCAGACAGAGGTAGTTAGATGAATACCAGTTACTTAGTGCAATCAGGTCCATCTGAAGGTATTGACAATCTTGTACAACCGGTTAACTCGAAATACTTTGAAAACATCGGCATACAGTAGGCGATTGGAGGCGATAACCATAGGAAGATCATTTATAAACAGTAGGAATAGGAGAGAACCTTGAAGAACACCAGAGGACAGATAAAATGGAATAGAGGTAGTTCCACAGTAACTAATACAGCATTTACGAGAAGATCGGTAGGAATCCATCCATGATAAGAGAGGTTTGTCAGTTTGTAACAGAGAAGTTGATGGTTGACCATGTCAAACGCCTTCGAGAAGTCAGTGAAGTTGACATCAACCTGCCATCGATTGCCTAGGGCTATAGCAATATAATCGGTGAGTTCAATTAAATTTGAGGTCGGAGAGTGACCTTTGAGAAACCCATGCTGTTTCTTCGACAAGATAGGGGTCAATGAAACTGAAAGCCGGTTAGACACTCGAGTAATTTCGGAAAATAGGAAATTAAGGGAATAGGACGATAATTGGACGCAGAAGAAGGATTACCACTTTTGAGAATAGGAACAACTTTTGCTCTTTTTCAGTAAGTAGACAAAGTACCAGTATTCAGTCTGAGGTTGAAGAGAAAAGCCAGAGGGCTGTGAAGTGAAGACGCTAAAGATTTGACAAAAATATTCGGTAAGCCATCAGGACCCGGTGAAATATTAGGATTAAGGGAATTAATGAGGGATTCGACTTCGATATAGTCAGTGAAAAGTGACGAAATGTAGTTGGAGATGAGTGCAGGTGTATTAACTGGATCGGAAACAAGGAAGAAGGAATAAAAGTTGACGAGATGAACTGAGAGAACAAGTTGGAAATATCCTGCGGAGAAGAGCTAACAATACTATTCCAGTGGACAGAAGGAGGAACAGAAGAGGAGGACTTGAAGGATCTACTGTATGACCAGAAGAGTTTCGCATTATTCGCCATAAATTAGCTCTCCAAGCTACTGAAGTAGATTTCATTGCAGTCTTTAGTTCTTTCTTGCTACAACACGCAGTTTTCAAAAGCGGGCAGTTCACAAAAGCGGGATTCTTCAGTACAACAACGGTTGAAACGGCGGTGTGCCTTACTTTTAGCATTCAAGGCACAAAGAACTTGTTTGGTTAGCCATGGATTTTGCTTTACTTTGCGAAGCGCTTGTAAAGCTGCGAAGTATTTAATCAACTCATAGAGGTAACTATAAAACTTACTCAGAGGTTCTTCACACTCCAAGTTATCAAAAAACTCCAGACAGTAAAACAAGTTCAGTTTGGAGGCCAGAACTTCTTAGTTTGCTTTGAAGAAGTTAAATTTTGGAGAAGGAGCATAAGCCCGATGTGTCAAAGATGTAATTGAGAGATTGAGCGATAATGGCGGATAATGACTATCAATCCGCACAAGGAATTCAATGCTAGGGAAGCAGATAGACAGTAAAGGGGAAAGTTAGATAGAACAAGTTCAACTACCCGGCCATTTGCATTAGGGATATTATTAAATTGCTTCAGTGGACAGAGTGATAAAAACAAGGAAAGAGATAATGAAGATGCATCGGTTGATGAAATAGAGAAACGAAGGTTCTTCGTCTATTGCACTGTTTCCAAATTCAAATCATCACACACTCGAATTAAAGATTGCGGAAAACTCGTCAAAGAATGTCTCATACATATACAAAAGGGAGTTATTAGGTATGTAGACAAAGGAAACTAATAAAGATGTGTTGTTAGCAAGGAATATCTTGACAATTACACAATCCACATCACGGGAGAAGCAAAAATCACCACAAAGAGAGCTACGTACTGTATTACCAACAGCTACACGGACCCCACTACCATCTTTTTTAATTGCAGAGGCCAAATCCCGATCACAACGATAAATAATAAAAATAACGACAGTATTGATCGTATCAAAGTGTACTAACTAATGCTTTGCTTTGAAATCCCAGCTAAATTAGTCCATCTTACCAAAATGACGATGAAATCGACGACCTCCCAAGTATGCATCAATAACCAGCTTACCGATGCTTGGACCAAAGCAGGGAGATGGATTGGCCCCACTACCATTCAATTTAGCCCTAAAATACGTCAGAAGAAAGCTGCCTGTCGATACACGAAGTACATTACTATACAAGTTGAGCCAAATGATAGCCTATGTAGATAACATCAGTAACTCTAACCAAAGAACTCTTCCTAAAACTCGACAGCGAAGCAAAACTAGTAGGGCAAATTTGTGTATTTAGGCGCCAAAGCAACGAAAACCAGTAATGAAAGAGACGAAATACGCCGAAGTATACAGCTCGCAAATAAAATATTATATTTAGTTTCGACGATCTTGAAGACCAGCTGCATATACCGAAAAAGAAAGCGCCAAGTATACAAATCCGTGATAAGACCTGTGTTATGTTATGGATGTAAAGCATAGACCCTAACACAAGCATCCGCAGATACTCGTATATTGAACGCGCTTGAGCGACGAGTCCTGAGGCATATAATCGGAGCGAAGCTAGATGGGGACCAATGGCGAATTCGATACAACCATGAGCTGTAAGAATTTTCGACGAACCGGATGTCTCAACGATTGTAAGTGTGAGGAAGGTGCAATCGGCTGGACACATGAATCGTATGGACAAACAACGGATGGCCAAAAAGGTATTTGTTGGGGGAACTGAAGGCCGGAGATCAACGGAGAAACCGAGGAAATGCTGGTCTGACTCCGTCGACGAAGACAGTTCATCGGTGCTCGGATTTCGACATTGGAGGATGTCGTTAATGGACCGAGATAGCAGGAGGCGCTATTTGCAGGAAGCAAAGGCCCGAGAAGGGCTGTAGTGCAACGAAGAAGAAGAAGAGGAATTGGGCATTGAAGATGCGCCTTATTACACACTTTCCATATTATCGCTTTTATCACACTTATACAGGTAATAGTGTGGTGATCATGGACCTTGTGGAACAGTCGGTTTTGATTGCAAATGGAATGGAGGATCCCTCCTGTCTATCGAAGGTTTTTAGTTTGAAAGTTAATTTTGACGCGTGAATGAGACATTTGATTTTGATGTTACTGGGCTCTCACCAACATGAGCCAAGGCATCACTTTGCATCCTTGACCCGGCTGGAAGCGGGGCGTGGGGGGGCCGCGGTTCATCTAATACGTAAGTGCGAGAAATATTTTTGTAGTGGGCCCCGCGACACCGCAAAGCTAGATTGTCAGCGCACTTACGTGTCACCAGACTAGGCCACTTCCAGTTGAGTATGAATTTTGCGCTCGTTGAGGTAGCAGTCTATCACTGCAGTCCTGAACGTGCATAACATCCACAAAAAAACACTGGATTTCCAAAACAACCGGAAACAAGAACGACAAAAGTGAGTCTTATATAAGACAAAAGACCATAGATTTTAAAAAGATTCGTTGCTTGTCTCTAAAGCTTGTGAAAATGAAAAACTTTTAAAATAATAAGGAAACCATGAAAAGAATGAAGTAAATATTAAAAGATCCATGCCAAACCAGCTCCACCGGATTGAGCAAAAATTAGCAAGATTTTCACCAGTACAAATGATACAGGCGAAAATTTGTATGGGTTTTATTTCATGAAATTGGTTTAGTCCTTTTTAGACCTATTGCAAGTCGGATTTCCTCTTCCTTTGAAAGTTTTTTGTTTTTGTTGCTAAAATCTCTCTCAAATGCATGTTTATTAAATCTTAAATGGGAAGTTAATGCCTAGGTAGATGTGCATTGTTTTGATCATTCGTAATTTATTCTGCAAGCTTGGCGATTTAAACAATAATCATAAATAAGTTGCTCTATTCAACTGTTAATTGTAAGCTTCAACACCGATTATGCAATGCTTTGAAGAGATTCTATCAAGACCTTTCATATGAGACCCCACTTTACTAACTTGATGTAAGATTTGCCTTAAGGCCTCTGCAATTCACTCACCCCAAAATTTCAAGAGGTCATAACTTTTGACCTCTCCACAAAGTTTCATGACTGCAGCTTTTATAGCTATCTAGAAAAACTGCTGTGATACACAGTCGTACAAATATATGGACAACCGAGTATGTTGTAATTTTAACAGGATGTAGTACTTTAGCACAAAACCCTAAAAGCTGACTTTAAAATACCTAGGAGTTGATTGTTCCATGCGTGAAAGAGTGGTCTTCAATGTAACTATTGATAATTCCAGTTGCTATGTCTTCAAAACCACAAATATGTTTGCATTAACCTCTAGTAAACGTTCAGAAACCGATGAGCCAACAAGCCAAAGTTCGCATTCTTCGCAATCAATCTAACAAGCGTTGTTGTTAAAAGTCAACCACAAAACATTTTCTGATCATTATAAAAGCTGACCTCTCTGTACATAGCACCTCTCAAAAAAACGCATAGTTTCCAAAACAGTTTAAGAAGCCATTCATAGTTCGAATATATTAAGAAATTCTTCAGCAACACTGCGAAGGAGACTATTCTTCATCTCTGAATGATTGAAGACACTGATGATGATCGCAAGAATCTCGAGTTCGGCAGATCCATCCAGCACTCTATTAATCGAAAAGCACTGGTAGATGTATCCCGAATGGTAGTCGCCAACAGTGGCAAAGTTAATTAAATCGTTCATTAGCTCCTATAGATCTTACGCTTGATCATATTGTCGGTATCCAAAAGATCTTGAGACTTCTGTAAAAGATTTCTATAGCAAAGATAACGAAGAGATCCAGAAGATGAGTTGTGATGTGCTAGGAAGTGAAAAACGGCAGCTAAAAGTATTTTAGAATTCGATTCTTCATCGCGATGATTTTTTTTGAGGGATGGATGACTCCTGATCGGACATATAAACGTCTTTTAGAATTTATTTTGGGTAATCAATCAAAATATGAAAAGACCTGACGATCGATCGCTGTGGCATTCAAGTGATCACTTTTTCTCAAGTTGATTAAACGCAAACAGTCTTACCGTATGCAATATTTTGGATAAAGTAACAGAATATGAACTCCAAAATAGATGACAATATTACGATATTTGATGACCAGTCACTTAAAATTTTAGAATAAATAAAATGCAATAGGTTTTTCCTATTTTTATCTAAATAACATTTTTCCGTGCAATAGGGAATCTGTAACCAGTAATGTTGCAACACTTTACGGATACTCCACCAAGTCATTTCTCCTGCTGCTGACTCTATTTTCAATACCAGTAACTCAGCGGCTGCTGTGTTGTGCTCTCCTTTAATGATCAATAGAAAATTATTGACGCTATTGTTCGAAACGATCGTCCGATTTAACCGTTTCGACACTGAAAGAATCACTTTTTGTGATTCCCCGTCAACGCGCTCCTTGAGCCAAGCGTGGACAACAGGCGAGCGATCCGCGCACAAAAAGGAACCCATACCAAGGCGTCTATTGTCGAGCTTGATCGCTCTTTGAAAAATTGATCAGATATCTCATCATTTAGTGACCGCGCCCGATATTCTCGCGATGCATTCTTTATTTCAAACAACTCCTCCCGCAACGTAGTGAAACATTAAACGATTATAAACGCCAAGTTGGTGGCTTAAATATTTTATTTATACCGAATTATTGTTGGAAAGTGTCGGCATTTCGAATCATTCTCAGTTTCGATTAATGATGGATCGATTGTGCTATTCATAACAGCCAGGACTCAAGAATTGAGTTCAATTCATGAATTTATCAAAATATGAACCATTCTTTCCTAATGAGTTTTCTTTCCACACATGCTTTGAAACATTTAAGGATAAAAAACTCTCGTTAATTCGTAGAATTGCGTTTCAATGGGAGTCGATTGGAATGAGATAATTGGCGTGCAACTTCTTGAGATGAATTTTTTACTTTAATTGGATACATACAGCGTGAATAAGTATGAATTATTCATCCCAATTGTACTAGTATTTTGTTTCTTTTCATTTAGTTAGTTAAAACGCCAGATGATCAGTTTTAAATAATCGAGTAAGTTTTGCATCCTTTTACTCGTATGTAGGTGACTTACAGAAACTATCAATGTGGCAAATTTTTATATGAAAAGATAAGCGTTGAGCTAAGCAAAAGGCTCAAGATATCGGTACCAAAATGAAAACGTCGAAGGTTTCAGTAGAATTATATAAATGCACTATTGGAATTAAACACCCCGACTCAAGAAATCAGTAAGTAAAATAATGTTTTTCCTTTTAACATTGGATATTTATTTTGTGTAAAACGCGTTTTCGACTACTATTTGTAGTCTTCTTCAGTACAATGAACAATTTCAATTTTAGGTATTCTATTTATACATGTAACGTTTAATTATTCTAATGCTATTTTAATTGATTTTACTACCCCTAATTACTCTTCTCTATTTTATTACATTAAACAAGACTGAGTTCCAATTTCCTTGATCGGTATTCATTCTTAGTGCGTCAGGTACCTGCATGATTTTCAGTGATTCAATAGCGTCAAGATGCCATGGGTTTTCCACTCGCCTTATCATCATCACATTTTCGTCGCCGATGTGGTGGTTTTCTTCGATCATATGCTTCGCGACTGTTGATCTGATCACTGTTCCAGGATCCCTCCGAGCAATATCCGCGTCCTTCATACTACAAACCACAATAATAAATGGACTCGCACCGACAACGATTGAGCAAACCATTAGGAAAAAGGAAGCAAAACTGCAAAGAAAAAAGTTAACGACACTAACACGACAATAAGAAGATTTAAGGCGCGTAAGAATAACAAATTCTTTCTTTTCTAAGAAAATTGGAAAAATAATGAAACGAAACGGATTTGACATCATTGCAACAAGCCGGAATTATACCTTAAAATCAAAGCTAGGATCAGCTAAGGATCCGAAATCATTTGGTGAATCGAGTGGAGTGTATAATAACATGCAAGGATTACCCAAAAATTGACGTCGGGGAAACGAAACGTTTGATCCCGATAAGAGAGAGAGAACACTTCAGGGAAGCGGATATTGCTCGGAGGAATCCTGGAACAGTGATGAGATCAACAGTCGCAAAGCGTATGATCCAAGAAAACCACCACATCGGCGACGCAAATGTGATGATGATAAGACGAGTGGAAAACCCATGGCATCTTGACGCTATTAAATCACTGAAAATCATGCAGGTACCTGACGCACTAAGAATGAATACCGATCAAGGCAATTGGAACTCAGTCTTGTTTAATGTAATAAAATAGAGAAGAGTAATTAGGGGTAGTAAAATCAATTAAAATAGCATTAGAATAATTAAACGTTACATGTATAAATAGAATACCTAAAATTGAAATTGTTCATTGTACTGAAGAAGACTACAAATAGTAGTCGAAAACGCGTTTTACACAAAATAAATATCCAATGTTAAAAGGAAAAACATTATTTTACTTACTTTAATTAAAACACATTGGAAAAAAGTGACTCTTATTTGATTGAATCTATTTTTATGTCGTACAACATAAGAGATATTAGAAATATAGAACGCACATGCATTTTCAATTCTGTAAAGTGAATTAAAGATCAAGTTGACTTGAAAACTAGTAAAAAATCACTCAAACCATGAATTCCAAAACATATTAGTTTTATTGATCTTATTTGAAAATTTAAAGAAGATCAGTCCATAAAATAACAAAATCATGTGTTATTGTTGTTGCAACTGGAGAAATTTCAAATGTTTATAACTTCCGTGTATATCATTCGATGTCCATCAAACTTACAAAATTTAAGAACCTTTTGTAGGACTATTTAAATAACTAATTTCGTTCAGTTTAAGAGTAAATATACGATTTTATTGTTTAGTGAATTTTGACTTCTAAGGTATTTGTTGTTGTTATACTTATAAACACCTACCTCCATAATTTTTTCAGATTTTTCGGATCACAGGCTTCCAATCGCGAGGGAGGGGGGGGGATGACACAAATTTTTCGTGTAGTTCCCCACCCTGTGCGCGCCCCTCGAAGCAAAAAGTGTCAAACCAAGACCTGTTTTAAAAAGTTGTCATCAAGACCTTTCATTTGATACCATATCGGCTGCGTGTAATGAAAATTTTTTTTCGGGAGCCACCTCTCTATATGAGGAGACCCCCTTAAATACCTTTTCAAAATTTTTGTTTCTAGCTTAAGTAGTTTGCGAGAAAAAGTGCAGGACGTGATATTGGTAGGGTTTTGTAAAATTATTTTAGGGTTTTGTAAAATTATTTTACAAAACCCTAAAAATAACCCAAGGGATTAAGGTCTGAGGAACGAGGAGGCCATAAGTTCGGGATTATGTGGTTATGGACATTTTCAGCCATCCAATCCTGTATCGCTATAGCTTATACTCGTATGTATGATCTGTCTCCGCGTATGCTATCAATCTAGGGTTTTACATAGTTTTCTGGAACCACGATGTAGGCGGTAGCATTAACTCGAGGTCCTTAAGCGAAGTATTATCCTAAAAACCTGACAGCAGCTGAAAACTTTGTAAAATCTGAAAAAAAACATCTATCATTCTCGCTGTTGATTTTTTAGTCTTCACCCAAATTTGTTTTCCTCAGAGAAAAACCACAATATTTTAGGGGCTTCAGAGTGCTTAAGCTTGTTCAAAAGTCGCTTCCCAGAGAAAGTTCACAGATCCGAGTTCCTACTAACATAAACCGTCCTATGCGCATATCGTAGCATTTATATTGAAGGTCTTCATGGACATGTCCGAACGTTCCTCACATTTTTTACACTTTACTACAAACTCACCACCGAAAGTTGATACTTCCAATTCACGGCGAACCTTACCTACAAACAATCGGATGCATTGCAGAAAATTGGAAATTACTAAATCAGTGTGCTTTGCATGTTTAGTGACGATAACAGATAATCTAATAAGAAATAAAAAAACTACCTCGAGAAATTAGTACCACTAAATTGAATCTCCCCATATACCGTATGCATCCCGTATATATATATATATACATATATATATATATATATATATATATATATATATATATATATATATATATATATATATATATATATATTCAAAACCATTGTAACTACAAAATGGCCTCTGCCGCGAATTCGATTCCTTTCCAAATGGTATCAAAAATAATAAATAAACAAAATAATTGACTAGAAAAAAATAAAAACCATAAAAATAATATTCGAAAAATTTGTATTTATGTTAAACGGTTTTACTGTCATTTACTTTTATTTACTGTTAATTTATATTTCACTTGTTTATCGATTTATGTTTCATCTGTCTCCAAATGTATCACGAAAATCTTTTACTTCACGATCAATCAATATCGCCTTTGATTTGCGCTCCACGCTTATCGCAGTTTTTACTATCGCAGTTTTACTATCACTATATCCTCCATTCATTCAGCTCGGCTTTATATGGGGTCTCGAATCATTCAATCCATTTCTATCGTTTTTTTATAGCACTCATAGTTAGTGTCCACGTTTCACACCCATATGTCATGACTGGCAAGACGCATTGGACGAACACTTCCTTTTTCAGGTGAGTTTTCATTTTTGATTTGAATGTTATAGTGTTTTTTTTGTGAATGAACTCCATGCTAGATTGTTCCATCTACTTCTTTCATGCATGATCGAGCCTGATATGTGTACTACGTGGTCTAGGTATATGTACTCCTTTCTTATTTCTAACTCTGTGCCGTTTATTGATATACCGTCTTGGCTTGTTTTTATGTGTTTGTGTTTTTTTTTTGTCTTAGCCCCGCTTCTTTGCTGGCTGCGCTGAGATAATTAAGTCACTCCTGGAGTTGTTCTTGACTAAGAGACAACTTGAGCAGACGACATAGTCCGTATGTCGTCTGTGAACCGTAGATTGTTGAGGCGATGCTATTGGCAGTTTGTATTCATTTGCCCTACTCATGATCTCCCTTCCACTTCTGGCGCCTGCCTGTTCCCTCGGCTGTTAAGCATCTCGGGCCGATTATATTCTGTTGTTGAGGATCTTTATAGAAGCCAGGAAGTAAATTTATTAATCAATAGTTCTTAATGTCCTCCTCATTACATTTCTTGTGTATTAGAATTATATTTGCGCTGTTCAATTTTCAGGCATGTTTCTGACTCTGATACGATTTGTGCATTCATCTGCTATTATTTTCCACGCTTTTCGGGTTCCGCATTTCAGTTCAACTGTTATACCAGCACTTTCCGTCATCTCACCATTTGTCATGTGTTTGAGTCCAAATTCTACCTCCTGCCTTTGAGTGCAAATTCGACCTCCTATAATTGTCTTCTCCCAATGAATCTTCTTCACAGTAAGGATTTTAACTTGATAAGTACTTTTTATGTCAACGATCTGCAGCATGTAGCTCCGACGCCTAACTAAAATGGAAATTGATTAGACTTAATATTTACTAACGCATATGATGATGTAGTAGTCAATACAACCGATGACAAAGAGGGCCTTTTTTCTAACAGTCTTCATCACTTTGCACTTGCTATTGAGATTTCCACTCCTGATATTTCTAGTCCTATTTCATACAATAATTCAATTGTATACGACTTTCGCAATGCTGATTATGAAAGCATTAAAAAACATCTTTGTGCTATTGATTGGACTTGTACTCTTTCGACGCTAGATCTAGAAGAAGCTTTATCGGGTTTTTATCGGGTAACTCTTGACGCCGTTGAAAAGAATACACCATAATTAAGAAAAAAGCTAAACTTTTGGAACCTTGGCTAAATAGCGATCTTAGATATTTATGAAATCAAAGGAATAAATACTATAAAATGAGTACAAGTAAAAAAAAAGTCAGCAACGCAATTCAATCAAAATAAAATGAGCTTGCTAGTGAATTCAAGACTCGAGAAGCATATGAATTATATGTTGATTTGATTGGCAAAAATATCATTAAAGACCCAAAGAAATCATTTGATATTTTAAACGTCAAGCGCAAGACTCAAGGTTACCCGTCGTGTATGTTTTTAAGGATTCTGTTTCTGACTCCCAAAACCAAATCTACGAGTTCTGTGCAAGTTATGTTCAAGAGGTTTATTGTAACCCTGAGAAACTAAGAAATCCCGTTTCTGAAACGCCATAGTCAACAACTTTGATTATAGATGTTTCAATTTCTGAGGAAGAAATCGCTCATGCAATTGCGTGTTTGGATTCAAATAAGCGACCTGATCCTGATCCAATCCTGCCAGCTTCTGATCCAGTGTAAAGAACAATTAATTGCGCCTTTCTCCATCATTTTCAATAAATCCCTCTCTAGTGGCGTCTTTCCTTCTTACTGGAAACCTTCGTACCTAATACCAATCCATCAGAAGAATGATAAGTGGAGTATTCAAAATTACAGAGGCATTGCAGTATTATCAGCCATTCCAATGCTTTTTGAACAGATA
The DNA here is from genome assembly GCA_963969285.1 of Odontomyia ornata. Taxonomy (NCBI): domain Eukaryota; kingdom Metazoa; phylum Arthropoda; class Insecta; order Diptera; family Stratiomyidae; genus Odontomyia; species Odontomyia ornata. The sequence goes on from OZ017739.1 coordinate 458,640,981, forward strand.
CTTTGAAACAAGATCTCTCCTATTATAGAACCGCTACTACATGACATCAAGTCTTCTATGTGAGATGGAGAAGGTCACCAGATTGACGCAATATATACAGATTTTAGAAAAGAATTTGATCGTGTAAATCATGAAGTTCTGGTAAATAAACTCAGTAATTTTGGTATCACAGGCCGTTTACTCAGCTGTGTCCATTCATACCTTGAAGACCGCACTCAAGTTGTCAAATTTCAAGGACAATTATCCAAACAATTTCATATTCTTTCCGGGGTTCCTCAAGGAAGTCATCTAGGTCCTCTTTTATTTAATATTTTCATATCGGACCTCTCATCAGTATTACATGATATACCTCATCTTTTTTATGCAGATGACCCTAAAGTTTACCACGTTATATCTTCTTTGTCGGACATGATGTTCCTTCAGTCCAAGCTTAACGCTCTCTCAGATTGTTGCAACAATAATCAACTTCTCCTAAACTTAGAAGAATACCAGGTGTTAAGTTTTTCAAGAAAAAAGAGCCTTCTTTTATTTGACTATCACATCAACAACAAAACACTTCGGTATCGGATGGAGTTTGCCTTCCGATTCCCTCACCTTGCGATTGAACAAAATGCAGGCGGCACAATTCTAAATACTCGCCTTAATTTTGTTGTCAATACCACAAACATAGCACTCTTTCTCTAGCATGGCCTTGGTTTTTTCACTCCAAAATTACCTCTTTTGTAGTTTCTCCGAATTAAATCCACTTCCATCGCAGTAGGTACCACTTAGGGTTCGGCCACATTGCGATTTTTCTGCCGTAACCAGCGATTTTCAGACGCAAATACGAACACACTGCGACAAGATTTGCAAAGGAACTTCACGCATGCGCAGAACTAATATGCTCATTTGAAGGTATGTCTTTGTCAGGAACACATGCGCTAACTCATTTGCACGCTATGCAAGAAACTTCCGTGCACGTCAGCGTCAAATGTCCAAATGATGTGCGCCTGCGCGAGTATCACAAAAACTACCTGCTAAACTGGTTTTAGGAAAAATCGCAAATTCCTGCGACTGCCGACCTGGACGAAATTGTCGAAAATCGCAGTGTGCGGGCTTCCATTTAACCATGTGTAACTTGCGACAGAAGTGCGGCTAAATAGTCGTAGTCTGATGCATCCCTTACAGTTCTTTTTCGCCACGTTGAATGAAAATGATATCTCCTTCATGCAAATATTCCTTATGTGGACCCTTCTGTAGTATCGCTTTAATCGTCTGAAGATGTTCATCTTCATCCTAAGTTATCCGTATTGACGCCAACACAATGGGCTGAACTTTGACCATCATAATTGCTGCTCGAGACATTGCATCAACATGAGCCATTTTTTCGGCCTTTCGGTGCTCAATTTTGTAGTCGAACTCACTCATCGCGAACGCATACTTCGTAATTTTCGGATGCATTTCCTCTTTTGTCATTGCCATTCTCAAAGCAGAACAATCCGTTACGGTTTTGAAATGAACTCTTCGCAAATATTGACGGGATTTCTTTAATGCTTGGATCACTGCAAGAAACTCCAACTCATATGAATGATAATCCCTTTCAGCTTCATTCGTTGTCCGATTATAGTAATGGCAAGGGCTCATTTTGTCATTTTCTCCTTTTTACATGAGAATAGCTCCAATACCTTCCTTGCATGCATCAGCGTGGACGTCGGTTTTACTCTGCGGCTCATAAATCTTCAAAACAGGTTGTGTCGACATAATACCCTTCACTTCATCGAACGCTGATTTTTCTGCTTCACCAAAGCGGAAAGGAATACCCGACGGCAAAAGATTGCTGACAGGTCTCATGAGGCCCGCAAAGTAAGGGATAAACAAACAAAAATAGCTTGGTAATTCATATAGCTGCTGCAACTGCTTTATATTTGTCGGTTGCGGAACTTCCAACATTTTTTCCACATTGGCTTTTGCTGGCCGGTCATTTCCCTCGTTTATTGTATATCCAAGATAATCGATGGATCTTTGCAAGAATACACATTTGGTAAAGTTTATTTGAAGACCATTGTCTGCAGCCCTTTCCAAGACTCTCTGAAACTTTCACATCGCTTTGACTTCATCTATCGCCGGAATAATTATATCGTCAAAAAACACTATCGTAGCTCCTTCCGTGATCAAATCTAGGAAAATTTAGTGAACAAATTGGTGAAAACTATTACCACTAATGCACAATCCAAACGGTTTATTGTTGAACTCGTACTGGTCCTCATTGGTCACAAATGCCGTATATTTTATACTGCGTTCTTCTAATGGAATATGAAAATATGAATTTTTCAAGTCTAATGTGGAGAAAACGGGCGCAGTCACAAATTTCTCTAAATTGTACTCAATAAGTGGCAACGGAAATCTGTCTTTAATGACTTTTTTATTAACTTCACCAAAGTCTATGCAGACTCGATAGGTTCCGTCTTTCTTCGGCACTAGCACGAAAATCGCAAAATCACTACGCGAATGTTCCCTTCGTTCAACCACTGTTTTACTTACTGGCGCACAATTTTCCTTTCGAAAGGAGATAATCGCCGCAGTCTCTTATAGACGGGAAGTTCATCTGCTAGTTTAATGACTATCTGAATTTCTACGTTTTACACTTTCTTTGGCACATAGTTGTTTATAAAATCTTGAACCTCAACTTTATATTTGTTTTCACGACAATCTATACCAAAATTACTGTCCACTTGATCCTCACAATTTATGTTCATCATAGCAGCGATTTCATCATACAGCACTTCTGGTTCATTAAGTAGTGTAATTTCTTTCATATTATTTTAGTGCAAATCACTTGGTTCACGGGTCATCGGGAAGAACGTTACATTGGAAAGGGTTATTATATAGTCAACTGTGCAAAGAAAACTTTTCCCAATAATGAAGATTACGTCGATTGCCCTTTCCGGGACAAAACAACATTTTATTTTATAACTCACTTCATTTATTGTCACTGGAATCATTGCTTGTGTTGGAGAAAAACCCGACACCTCTTCTTCACCATAACCCCGTATTTTCAGGTCCGAATATTCTATATTCTTGGCAAAAGTATCTTTAATGGTATTCCAAAAGTCACTACGAATCAAACATAAGTTGCTGTAAGTATCGACTACCACCGAAAACGTTTGTTTGTTGGTCAATGTCACTTGGACCGTATTCTCATTCCCATTCAAATGCTGGATATAACTCACACCCGCGATATTCTTGTTTTTCTCAATTGTCAGACAGTTCTTCGCCATATAATCAAAATTGCCGCATTTAAAACATTAAGGTCCCTTTGATTTTTCTGGACAAGATCTCGATTGATGCCCTATTTCGCCACAATTGAAGCAACGTGTTTTATTTTTCGCCATTGGTATGTTTGCCACGTCATCACAACTCTCTTTGTCTTGATCCGATACCTTATTCTTTTGCGCAGTATAAAAATAAACTTAGACAATTCGTTCTTCTTTATAGTTTTGTAGATTAACTTGGGCGTACTCTCTTGTTTTAACTTTCTTGCTTTGTAACTTAATTTTTCTAGTTTTGTTTGGATATGTATTGATTGATTATTTCTTTTATTACTTCTACTTTTTCTATATTATAATTGAATTTTGCTAATCTGTAGATAGAATCCTGTAAGAGTCCTGTAAATAAATAAATAAATAAACGCTCATTGTATCCAGTCTGCTGTTCTGTTGCTGGTTTCTTTTCCGTCCTCTTCTGTTTCAACCGAATCTTTTCATACACTTCCAATTGTTGCTTTAGCTCTGCTTTCCTCTCAGCTCCATAAAGAAATGCTTTGTTCATGGCATCATCGGGAATTCCATCGCACACATACTCGCAAATTGTCGCTTCGTCAAGATTCGTGATTTTTGCTATTTGCTGCATCTCATACACGTATTCTAAGTACCCCTCGTCGGTTCTCTTTCTTCGTGCTGCGAGAATTCTGTGTGCTTCGACAGAGCTACTCCTCGTTCCAAATCCGGATAAGATTGCGGTTTTCAGCTGACGCCAATTTGCAATTCCGGTTTGTGCAATTACAAACATTCGTGCCGTTCCTCGGACGACACTTTCTTGCACATTATAAACTAACGTTGATCATCCCACTGAACGGAGTCGCAAATTTCTTCTCTCGAATTCAGAGTTGCACGTCTTGCCCCTCGTTTGTAACGTGTCCTCCATATCTCGGAATGTATATTCGCTTCGCTCTTCTCTCTTCATGTCGTCTTTTTGCGTACTGGGCTTGATGTTCGAACCGGTTCTTTGTCGATGGTCGTCTCGTCTTCTGCTTTTTCGGCGTCGAACTCCACGCTTCGCTTAGACAACTCTTCCTTTGTGCCGCTCGTGTTGAGCTGTAGTTTTTCGCACTCTTCACACAAGACCAGGTTTTGTGAACTTTTTCACCAATTCATCACATGCCGCCGTCGTCGTCATACTGAAGATCACGTCTTTTTTCACCAAATCATTTTGACACTGTACTTGTCGTATAACAGGATGTGCGAAGTAGCTCGAATCACTTATTCCGTTCCCAGTTGCCTGCATCCCACTTCTGACACCATGTAGGATAGAATGTATTTTGATACAAATGTAACAAATTAAGAATTCAAGCGTAAATACATAACAAAGAAAACACGTCCTCTTCGGGTAACCGTTTACGATAGACTGACTGCGAAATGGTCACCGGCTCTCTTCGAAGAATCTTCCGTTTCATTCCCAGAGATCTATGCATATATATATATATATATATATATATATATATATATATATATATATATATATATATATATATATATATATATATATATATGTATACAGGATGATTCATTATGAGGTTTGATTTTCAATAGGCTTTTTTTGACAGATCACTCGCGACTCCTGTCAAACTGTTATGTAAATTTTATTCAGTATTGTTTGACAAACCATCATGGAAAAAGTTACACCGCAACAACATATCCAAATTGTTCAGCTGGGCCACGAGAATAAGCGTTCTGTGAGGAATACACTTCACATACGGCGACAGAAACAATGGGCTTATTGAGAAGTCATTTTGGTGAGAACCTAATTTCACGTTTTGGACCAATAAATTGGCCGCGTAGATCGTTTGATATCACACCTTTTGATTATTTTCTTTGAGGTTACACGAAGTCTCTGATCTTCAGGGAAATGCCACCTTCAATCAACGCTTTGGAAGCCAACATTACTCGTGTCTTTCGCGAGATACCGGTTGCTATGCTGGAACGCGTCACTCAAAATTGGACCCTTAGGATGGACCGCTTACGACGTAGCCACGGTCAACACTTAAACGAGATAATACTTGAAAAGTAAATGTCATAGATAGTTCTTTCGACTCACAATAAAATTTTTACAAATTCAACTTTATGACTTTTATTTGAGATTAAAAACCAAACCTTATAAATTTATTTATATTTATATTTATTTATTATATATATTAAGATATTGATTTTTATTAGAACATACATAAATATTACCATTTAAATTTTCGATATTTTGATTTATTATTTCATTTTTATTATTGCAGCAACGAAGAACTTGAGCAAGGAGCCAGCAATATTAAATTTCATCAGAATCCTTTGATAAATGTAGCCGAGCATACTGTAATGAATCCGCCCTACGCAAGTGGCAACCAATACATATGCACATTGCTACCATATGGCTTCCCATCTCGCGTCAGTTTTGACGACTTCACATCTCACGTCAGTTTATTCTCAATGACGCGGGCCATACGTTTTAAATCGCGGGCAGTGTAACCACGTGTGAGATTGTTGCTAAATCATCTAAAATGATCGGCTCCAATTGCAATTATTTGATGGCCAAATAAAATGATGCTACACTAATGCAGGCCATATGTTTCGGTTTCAACGTCATACGAGTGAAGAATTGATCAACCAAATTGATAGCAGCAAACAATACGTCCGAGGGTAGCTCATACCAAACTTTCAAGCTGCGTAAAACATAAGCTGAACCGTCCCGTGCACCAGCCGTTATTCTTGCGGTAAATCAAGCAGGTATGACACTTTGATTCAGTGTGACCAGATTTAGTAGATTTCTACTTTTTTGGTAGCTTTCGAGGCATTGGAATCAGTATTTAGTAGGTGAAATAAATTTGGTATATTTTGGTAGAATGTACAATTTTTATTAATATATTGTATTTTTCCCGCGTAATATAGGCACCCTGTGTAAAACTGCTTTCAATACCGGGGACTCCCCTTTCTTTTGAATCAGGATTTAAGAATTGCACCATTCTAATACGAAACGAGAGAAAAATTTCGGGGAATCCCCCCATTTCCTCATAGTTTTCGCATATGTTTGATAGTTGACTAGTTTAGTTACATTTCGTGTCATACGTGTGGAATGGAAAACATTTGTGAACTATTTTGTGTTGAAATTTGTGATAAAAAATGAAGCGCTTGTATAAGCAAAGTGGCTTTGTAAATCAAAGTTGAGCAATAAAAATGCTCGGTGCAAAGCATGCAATTGCGAAGTGCTAAGTAGATTGGCGTCTTTAAAGGACCATATGGCTACATCGAAGCACATAAGAAGTATGAACGGATATTCTGGAACTTTACAGGTATGGAATTGACGCATATACATATCGATTCTTTTGTCCTGGTTTAATTATTTAAAAATCGTATGTTTATGTGAATTTTTAGGGATAAAGTTGGGATTTATATTGTTAGTTTTGAAAGTGTTCTTCTCGTTGTGCATGGAATTTTCTTTCATACATTAACTTCAGTCTCAATTCCGTAGTATCTGTATGATCATTTTAAGGATTGAGGCTGTCCTTTTTCCCGTTAAACGTTAAAAATATGTCACTTCAGATAATCATTGTTCACATCTACGTTTTGAATAGATGTCGATTATTTCTTAAAAGCTGCTAGGGTAAGTGGACAAATAAAGGGCCCATGAATTATGGAATGGAAGGGGAATATCTGGAAGTTTCGAGGATGGTTTGACAGGCATGGGATTAGTGTCGGAAAAGTTACGTTTTATATAAATCTCAAAATTTAATTTACTACTTTCTTTAAAAAGTTTAAATTCTAGTGAGTTTGTGCTATTATTACCGGATAACACTCTGAACTTAGAGCGCGTTTGCCTGTGAATCATTTTACTTTAGTTTGAAACGTATCAAAGTGGGGAATGAATTCAATTCAGAGAATTAAAAGAAAGAAAGTTTCTGGACTCTGTAATCCCATACTCGTCAAATCACTCTTGGAGTACCAAAATATTCATGTCCCATTCCATGATTTCTAGAATTTTCCTTTCAATTCTACTTTCTTTAGAAGCTTTCAACAAGGAACCGACAATTATTCTTTATATGGACGATTTACCTAAAACTACCCATAGTATAAAACCTGCAAAGTTTGTCAAATGTCTCAGACATTCCTCGGTTTATTTCTTTGATTACAGATTGATACCATTTTCAAAACATCAACGATTTCAGAAGATATAAAAAAAGCAGAAATCAGCAGTGTAGCAGCCTTAGTAGAGCACAATATACCTTTTCGCGTAATGGATCATTTAAGCGAAGTAATTGCTAGGTCATTCCATGACTCCGGAATCGCAAAGCGTTTTTCCTGCAGGAGAACAAAATCTGCTGCCATTGCCTACAACGTCTTAGGCAATAGCTTTGAAGAAGAATTGCTTGCAGAATAACGCTCAGACCCAGAAAATGAGACTGAGAAAATTTCAGTATTTTCACCCATTATCGACGAGAGTACAGACGTTAGTACTAACAAAGTACTTGCAACTGCGGTAAAATACTATTCGAAACAAACCTCATACAATATTTTTGTGCATGGTGAACTTGAAAGGTGAAAGTGCGCAGGATTTGTTTGAAAGTTTAACCAGCGCCTTATATGAAAGAAAGCTTAACCTAGCAAATTTGATAGGATTTGCTGCTGATACCACGAATGTTATGTTCGGGGAAAGGAATAGTGTAGTATCTAAAATCAGGGAAGTAAATCCTCAGTGTGTTTTTTTCAAATCATCAATCACTCAACTCACCTTTTGGTGAGTTATGCTTTTAAAAAATTACTTCGTTCTATAGAGCTATTTGTCAAGGATGTTTATGCATATTTTTCACACAGTAGGTAGTCAAAGACAGAGAGAATTTGTAAGTTTTCAAAATTTTACCGATACTGCGACACACCGAATGCTTCGGCATTATGACATTAGATGGCTTTCTCTATACGAATGCATTCACAGAATTGTAGAACAGTGGTCTGCGCTGAAACTTTTTTTTGAAAGTGAGTTTCTAGGAAGTAGAAATTCAAATCCCACTTGTCAATTTATATTTGATCATCTTAGTAGCGAAGAGACGAAACTTTATATTTACTTTTTAGATTTTATATTGCCTATAACAAATAAGCTCAATATAATTTTTCAAAGTGACCAAACGGTTATTCACAAAATTCAAAGAGACTTAAAAGACATGATGAGTTCCATTTTGAGCTGCTACATGAAAACTAGTTATGTGAAAACGACGTCGCTTCGATCTTTAGATCCAAAAGAAAAGATGCATTTTTTACCTTTAAAAAGCATGTACTTAGGTACAAACGTAGCAATGACATTACATTCTCTAAAAGATGATTTACGAATGAGACCAAAGATTGATGAATCTCTTAACAGATGTCAAACATTTTTAATTGAATTAACTTCACAATTTTTGCAAAGAATGCCTATACAAGATGACCTTTTGCAAGATTTATCATTCCTCGACCCCCAAATAGCAGTATATGGTGAATTTCATACTTTGAACAGAGTTCTCTAACGGTTTCCTAATTTGGTACCAACCGAAAATATGCAAACTATCGATAATGAATATAGAGAATTGAAATTTGATGTTTCCATTTCCAATTTACTATCCAGTTCTAGTTTGAGCACTGAAACATTTACGGTTAATAAATTTTGGAGTGAAGTCAGCAAAATCTCTGATTTGAATGGAAAATCCAAATATCAAAATTTTTCTCGATTCGCTCAACAAATGACGATACTGCCTATATCTAATTCAAAGGTTGAAAGAATATTTTCAGACCTAAATAGAATTAAAACTAACGATCGGAATCGTTTCGAAATTAAAAATGTAAAGGGAATAATGCATACAAAAGAAGGATTGCGAAAGATTGAAGGAGGATGTAGCAATTTCGTGCCCCACAAAAACATGATAAAATTAATGGACTCAAAACAGCTGTATGAAAGCATGGACTAGAAGAGAAGACGAGGAACCATAACTCCCCCAAATATTTTATTTGAACTTGAAATAGCTTCTTACTTTAATATTGTTACATGTACAAATAATTACATGTACAAATAATTCTGCGAGCTACTGTCGCAATTATTTTCATCATCATTAAGAACGTCAACAAATGAATTTACTCGAACCCACGAGTAAATTCAACAAGCATAATCAACATCTGCAAGCGACGTCACTCCATTCATTAATTTGCTCGAACCTACCAGGTACCTCTCGGTAGAACGTTCGCCAATATGCGAGAAATGGGTGAATACTTAGAGACCCTATATAAAGGCGAGCTGAATGAATGGGGGAATCATTCATTCGACCGCGATAAGAACTGCGAAAGTGTGTAGGAAGTGTGTTTCGTAATAGTGAAGTGATTTAGAAGACAATTGCGATAAGAAATTTATGGACAAGTGTTAGATTTTATTTTAATAGTGAAAATTAAAATTAGTGAAAGTGTTAAACTGATTATTGTGCATTTTCTTGAATTAAATAAACTCTTTTAACTTAAATAAAAAGACATTGCGTTTTCACTTTCCCGGAACGTTAAAATTATAGGCCGCGAACCAATAACACGCCACAGTGGTGTCAAGAAGTGCGAAAAAAATTTTGAAAGTGAAAATTTGAACATTTTTATAGTGCACAATAGTAAAATTTAAAGAAACATTAAAAATGCCACGAAACTTAAACTTAAAAATTAATGAATTGACCATATCGGAACTCAAGGAGGAGTTGGAACAGCGGAATCTGGCCACACAAGGTACAAAGGCTATACTGATTGCACGCTTGCGTGACGCGATCGAGTCGGAAGGCGTGAATCTGGATTCGGGTGAGCTCTCAGATGCGGAAAAAGGCGCAGAAGGTGGAGAAGTGGACACACCAAAATCAAAGGAGCCAGAAAATGCGCTGATGCAAATGTTGATGCTAATGTCATCCAGTCTGACTGCGAAGCTAGATGAACAGTCATCCAATTTAACTGCGAAGCTCAATGAACAGTCATCGAATTTAACAGCGAAGTTAAATGAACAATCAGCGAAGCTGGACGAACAAGCGATCGAAATCAAGGCAGACATCACACAGAAGCTGGAGAAACAGTCAACCGAAATAAAAGCGGAGCTCGGTCATCTGAACAAACAAATTAAAGGCGTCGAGGAAAAGGTTGACCAGGTCGAGGAAAAGGTTTACCAGGTCGAGGAGAGAATTAACCATGAGATCAGCCAGGTCAAGGAGAGAATAAACCATGATATCAGCCAGGTAGAGGAGAGAATCAACCATGAGATGAGAAACATGAAAAAGGAATTGGAAGCAGCAAAGGCAGTAGTAACCTCTTCACCAGCCTCGCTTATAACCGCAGCGCAAAGCACATCCAGAAATGTCCAAGCACCAATATTCGATGGGCAAACGGTCTGGAGTATTTACAAGACCCAGTTTGAAGCTGCCGCAAGGGCGAATCGCTGGAATGACCAGGAACGAGCAACTGCGCTGATTCTTGCTCTAAGAGGCCCAGCTGCCGAGCTTTTGCAGACCATCCCCGATGAATTGCACTCAAACCCGAATGCTATAATGAATGCGCTCGACATGCGTTATGGAGACGATCATCTAAAGCAGATTTATCGGTCACAGCTAAGGCATCGGGTGCAGAAGTCTGGTGAGACCCTACAACAGTTAGCCCAAGACATTGAGCGACTAGCACTTTTGGCTTACCCAGCCTACGACCCAGAACATCGAGATGATGCAGCGACAGAGGCATTCATCAGCGCACTAAAGGACCCGGAATTGCAACAAGCCGTGCGTTTAGCTCAAAAGCAAACGGTTAAGGACGCATTGGCTTACAGTCTGAACTTTGAGGCAGCGAAAAATGTGACTCGTACCACTGCCCGGGTTCGTGAAGTAGTGACAGACGAGTGCAGGTGTGAACGCGTGGAAATTGAGCGAGACCCGCATGTAAATGGTGCGCCTAGATGCTGGAATTGCGGAGAGAAGGGGCACTTGCAAAGCGACTGCAAGAAGCGAAGAAAACCAAGCTATTGTCCAGGGTGTGCAGCTAGGAGGAGATCCAGACCGAGTCAGGAGCCCAGAAGGGAAGCCCTTCAAACAGAGGGGTCGGGAAACATGTAAGAGCCAACTTCGTGGGGCAGAGGTTGGCTAGGAGGATCGACGTCCCCAGCACCACCATCACCGTGTCAAGACTACATCGTGGAGAAGCAGACTTATGCCTTCCGGGTCAAATTGACGGAGAACACTGCACCATAACAATCGACACTGGTGCAACCCGATCGATTATCCGACCAGATCTAGTTAGACAGCAACAACTTCACAAGGGCAGAATTTTCTCACTACGGACAGCTACGGGAGAAACTGCACCTGTTCATGGAGAGGTCAACCTCCAGATACAGTTGGGAGACCTTGTATTCCGACATAATTTTCTGGTCGCAAACATTATGGATGACTGCATTCTCGGAATGGATTTTCTGCGACCACATGGAATCACGTTGGACTTGGGAAAACATGTCTTGAAATGGCAGAATGTCGAAGTACTGATGGAGGATCCCAGCGTCCAAATCCCCAAGATGAATGTAGTGGTATGTACTGACACTGATGTACCGAATTCTTCCGAAAGCATTGTATGGGCCAAGCTTGATGGTGATTCTGGAGACCACCGATCTTATCTGATAGAGCCAACGAAGACATCTGCATTGCGCAGTTTGATTGTAGGACGAAGCCTTGTAAGATCTTTAAGGAACGGATATGTGCCGGTTAGAGTCCTTAACACCGCAGACTCAACCACGAGCATCAAAGCGGGAGAAGTCATCGGCAGCTGCCAGCCTGTTTCCACCATCACCTCTTTGGAAGCTACTCACAACCATCATTGGAAAAGGAGGCAAGACACAGAAAAAGCCAGGGAATCCACGTCTGCAATATTGAAGCACGTCAAATTGCCGGTGCAGCTATTCAAACGAGCCTCTGATCTGGTCACCAAGTACAGTGACATTTTCTCAACAAGCCCGGATGACCAAGGCCGAACGAGTTTGGTAACTCACGTCATAGACACACAGGGAGCCAAGCCGATTCGACAAGCACCAAGACGTCTCCCTATAGCCAAACAAGGAGAAGTGAGCGCGCTGATCTCGGACATGGAAAAACAAGGCATTATCGAACCTTCTGTAAGTCCATGGGCCGCGCCTGTAGTTCTAGTAAAGAAAAACGATGGTAGCACTCGCTTTCGTGTCGACTATAGGCAGCTTAACGACGTCACTAAGAAAGATAGTTACCCGCTCCCACGCATCGATGACATCATGGACACTTTAGCCGACGCAAAATGGTTTTCTACACTCGATCTCAAGAGTGGCTACTGGCAGGTAGAAATTGACAAGAAGGACCGAGAGAAGACCGCATTTTCAGTTGGGACCGGATTGTGGCAGTTTGTGGTGATGCCGTTTGGGCTTTGCAATGCTCCAGCCACTTTCGAACGCTTGATGGAATACGTGCTACGTGGTCTAACCTGGAAAACCTGCTTGGTGTACCTAGATGACATCATCGTCATCGGGAAAACGTTCGAAGAGCATGTGCGGAACTTAGAAGAGGTTTTCTCCCGACTGCGACTGGCAAATTTGAAACTTAGTCCCGACAAGTGTACCCTTTTCGCAGCGGAAGTAAAATACCTGGGACATGTCGTATCAGCTGAAGGGGTCAAAACAGACCCTGAGAAAATTGAAGCCGTGAAAAGCTGGCCAACACCAAACAACAAGCGCCAACTACGAAGTTTCCTGGGCCTGGCAACCTACTATCGAAGATTCGTCAAAGACTTTGCCAAAATAGCTAAGTGTCTTCATCAGCTAACCGAGAAAAATCGTCCGTATGTCTGGAATGAACAATGCCAGACAGCTTTTGAGACCCTGAAAGAAAAGCTATGTGAATCACCCGTACTGGCGTATCCGAAACCCGGAAAAATGTTTGTGGTTGACACCGATGCAAGCAACGGCGGTATTGGAGCTGTACTCTCCCAGCAGATCAATGGCGAAGAAAGAGTCCTCTCGTATTACAGTCGAGTTCTTTCAAAAAGTGAGAGGAACTACTGTGTGACCAGGAAGGAGCTATTGGCTATAATAGAGGCCACCAAGCAGTCCCACAAGTACCTATATGGCCAGAAATTTGTTCTTCGAACGGACCATGCATCATTGAGATGGCTACTTAACTTCAAAAACCCCGAGGGACAAGTTGTGAGATGGATCGAAAGATTGCAGTCATACGACTACGAAATTGTTCATCGAAAGGGCGGAGTTCATGGAAATGCTGACGCCCTATCTCGTCGCCCATGTCCAGCTAACTGCAAGCATTGCCGACGGATTGAGGAAAAGGAACCGCCCGTTGATCTGCGACTGATAACGGCCGAATTTGATGAAGGTTGGTCATCGGAGGAGATTCGAAATGCCCAGCTAGCCGATGAAGACATCGGACCATTGCTCGTATGGAAGGAGACGACTGGGCGACCTGAGTGGAAGGACGTTTCAACGCATGGCGCAACCCTGAAAAGCTATTGGGCACAATGGAACTCCCTTCAGGTGGAGGGTGGCATACTCAAGCGGAAATGGGAAACGGCGGATGGTAGCTCCTATAGGATGCAAACTATACTTCCCAAAAGCCGAATCCACGATGTGGTTAAGGAAATGCATGAAGGATCCTCGGGAGGCCACCTTGGTGTTAACAAGACCTTAGCGAAATTGCGGGAACGGTTCTACTGGCTCCACGCTCGAGAAGACGTAGAGGACTGGTGTCGCAGATGCACAATTTGCGCTTCCGTCAAAGGCCCAAAGCGACGACTGAGAGGACAAATGCAAACCTATAACGTAGGCGTGCTGTTGACATCGCAGGACCCTTTCCTGAATCCGATTGGGGAAATCGATATACGCTGGTTGTAGCCGATTATTTCAGCAAGTGGCCCGAGGTCTACCCCATTCCCAACCAGGAAGCAACTACCGTAGCTGAGCAGCTAGTGTTAAATTGGGTCAGTAGGTACGGCGTACCTTGCGAATTACATTCGGATCAAGGCCGAAACTTTGAGTCACTAGTTTTTGGCGAAATGTGCGAGCTGCTCGGAATACGGAAAACGAGGACAACACCGCTGCATCCCCAATCCGATGGAATGGTCGAACGTTTCAACGGCACGCTCAATAAACACCTTGCCAAGATGGTTGACGAGAACCAAAGGGACTGGGACCGACATATCCCACTATTTTTGATGGCGTACAGAGCTGCCGAACATGCATCGACGGGCCAAGCCCCAGCCAAAGTCATTTTTGGAAAGACTATTCGTCTGCCAGCCGATATAAAGTTCGGAACAACCCCTGAGGAGCCCCAAACGGTCTCGGAGTACGCAAGTGATCTAAGACAACGGTTGAACCAGATACATCGGACAGTGCGGAAACACCTCGAATCGGCCACTGACCGCATGAAGACCAGGTATGATCTAAAGGCTAATTCTACTGGCTTCCAGCAAGATGACTTGGTGTGGCTTTATAGCCTGCAACGGCGAAAGGGTAGGCCTCCAAAGTTGCAGCATAATTGGGAGGGACCATACCGAGTTACAAAGCGAATCAACGACGTCGTATACCGAATACAGGAACATCGTAAGCCGAGAGCTAAAATGAAAATCGTGCATCTGGACCGTCTTGCCCCATATTACACCCAGGGAGAATTGACTACAAATAGCGACACATCTTTTCGGGGCGAAAAGAACTGAGATGGGGGCAGTGTTACATGTACAAATAATTACATGTACAAATAATTCTGCGAGCTACTGTCGCAATTATTTTCATCATCATTAAGAACGTCAACAAATGAATTTACTCGAACCCACGAGTAAATTCAACAAGCATAATCAACATCTGCAAGCGACGTCACTCCATTCATTAATTTGCTCGAACCTACCAGGTACCTCTCGGTAGAACGTTCGCCAATATGCGAGAAATGGGTGAATACTTAGAGACCCTATATAAAGGCGAGCTGAATGAATGGGGGAATCATTCATTCGACCGCGATAAGAACTGCGAAAGTGTGTAGGAAGTGTGTTTCGTAATAGTGAAGTGATTTAGAAGACAATTGCGATAAGAAATTTATGGACAAGTGTTAGATTTTATTTTAATAGTGAAAATTAAAATTAGTGAAAGTGTTAAACTGATTATTGTGCATTTTCTTGAATTAAATAAACTCTTTTAACTTAAATTAAAAGACATTGCGTTTTCACTTTCCCGGACCGTTAAAATTATAGGCCGCGAACCAATAACACGCCACAGTGGTGTCAAGAAGTGCGAAAAAAATTTTGAAAGTGAAAATTTGAACATTTTTATAGTGCACAATAGTAAAATTTAAAGAAACATTAAAAATGCCACGAAACTTAAACTTAAAAATTAATGAATTGACCATATCGGAACTCAAGGAGGAGTTGGAACAGCGGAATCTGGCCACACAAGGTACAAAGGCTATACTGATTGCACGCTTGCGTGACGCGATCGAGTCGGAAGGCGTGAATCTGGATTCGGGTGAGCTCTCAGATGCGGAAAAAGGCGCAGAAGGTGGAGAAGTGGACACACCAAAATCAAAGGAGCCAGAAAATGCGCTGATGCAAATGTTGATGCTAATGTCATCCAGTCTGACTGCGAAGCTAGATGAACAGTCATCCAATTTAACTGCGAAGCTCAATGAGCAGTCATCGAATTTAACAGCGAAGTTAAATGAACAATCAGCGAAGCTGGACGAACAAGCGATCGAAATCAAGGCAGACATCACACAGAAGCTGGAGAAACAGTCAACCGAAATAAAAGCGGAGCTCGGTCATCTGAACAAACAAATTAAAGGCGTCGAGGAAAAGGTTGACCAGGTCGAGGAAAAGGTTTACCAGGTCGAGGAGAGAATTAACCATGAGATCAGCCAGGTCGAGGGGAGAATAAACCATGATATCAGCCAGGTAGAGGAGAGAATCAACCATGAGATGAGAAACATGAAAAAGGAATTGGAAGCAGCAAAGGCAGTAGTAACCTCTTCACCAGCCTCGCTTATAACCGCAGCGCAAAGCACATCCAGAAATGTCCAAGCACCAATATTCGATGGGCAAACGGTCTGGAGTATTTACAAGACCCAGTTTGAAGCTGCCGCAAGGGCGAATCGCTGGAATGACCAGGAACGAGCAACTGCGCTGATTCTTGCTCTAAGAGGCCCAGCTGCCGAGCTTTTGCAGACCATCCCCGATGAATTGCACTCAAACCCGAATGCTATAATGAATGCGCTCGACATGCGTTATGGAGACGATCATCTAAAGCAGATTTATCGGTCACAGCTAAGGCATCGGGTGCAGAAGTCTGGTGAGACCCTACAACAGTTAGCCCAAGACATTGAGCGACTAGCACTTTTGGCTTACCCAGCCTACGACCCAGAACATCGAGATGATGCAGCGACAGAGGCATTCATCAGCGCACTAAAGGACCCGGAATTGCAACAAGCCGTGCGTTTAGCTCAAAAGCAAACGGTTAAGGACGCATTGGCTTACAGTCTGAACTTTGAGGCAGCGAAAAATGTGACTCGTACCACTGCCCGGGTTCGTGAAGTAGTGACAGACGAGTGCAGGTGTGAACGCGTGGAAATTGAGCGAGACCCGCATGTAAATGGTGCGCCTAGATGCTGGAATTGCGGAGAGAAGGGGCACTTGCAAAGAGACTGCAAGAAGCGAAGAAAACCGAGCTATTGTCCAGGGTGTGCAGCTAGGAGGAGATCCAGACCGAGTCAGGAGCCCAGAAGGGAAGCCCTTCAAACAGAGGGGTCGGGAAACATGTAAGAGCCAACTTCGTGGGGCAGAGGTTGGCTAGGAGGATCGACGTCCCCAGCACCACCATCACCGTGTCAAGACTACATCGTGGAGAAGCAGACTTATGCCTTCCGGGTCAAATTGACGGAGAACACTGCACCATAACAATCGACACTGGTGCAACCCGATCGATTATCCGACCAGATCTAGTTAGACAGCAACAACTTCACAAGGGCAGAATTTTCTCACTACGGACAGCTACGGGAGAAACTGCACCTGTTCATGGAGAGGTCAACCTCCAGATACAGTTGGGAGACCTTGTGTTCCGACATAATTTTCTGGTCGCAAACATTATGGATGACTGCATTCTCGGAATGGATTTTCTGCGACCACATGGAATCACGTTGGACTTGGGAAAACATGTCTTGAAATGGCAGAATGTCGAAGTACTGATGGAGGATCCCAGCGTCCAAATCCCCAAGATGAATGTAGTGGTATGTACTGACACTGATGTACCGAATTCTTCCGAAAGCATTGTATGGGCCAAGCTTGATGGTGATTCTGGAGACCACCGATCTTATCTGATAGAGCCAACGAAGACATCTGCATTGCGCAGTTTGATTGTAGGACGAAGCCTTGTAAGATCTTTAAGGAACGGATATGTGCCGGTTAGAGTCCTTAACACCGCAGACTCAACCACGAGCATCAAAGCGGGAGAAGTCATCGGCAGCTGCCAGCCTGTTTCCACCATCACCTCTTTGGAAGCTACTCACAACCATCATTGGAAAAGGAGGCAAGACACAGAAAAAGCCAGGGAATCCACGTCTGCAATATTGAAGCACGTCAAATTGCCGGTGCAGCTATTTAAACGAGCCTCTGATCTGGTCACCAAGTACAGTGACATTTTCTCAACAAGCCCGGATGACCAAGGCCGAACGAGTTTGGTAACTCACGTCATAGACACACAGGGAGCCAAGCCGATTCGACAAGCACCAAGACGTCTCCCTATAGCCAAACAAGGAGAAGTGAGCGCGCTGATCTCGGACATGGAAAAACAAGGCATTATCGAACCTTCTGTAAGTCCATGGGCCGCGCCTGTAGTTCTAGTAAAGAAAAACGATGGTAGCACTTGCTTTCGTGTCGACTATAGGCAGCTTAACGACGTCACTAAGAAAGATAGTTACCCGCTCCCACGCATCGATGACATCATGGACACTTTAGCCGACGCAAAATGGTTTTCTACACTCGATCTCAAGAGTGGCTACTGGCAGGTAGAAATTGACAAGAAGGACCGAGAGAAGACCGCATTTTCAGTTGGGACCGGATTGTGGCAGTTTGTGGTGATGCCGTTTGGGCTTTGCAATGCTCCAGCCACTTTCGAACGCTTGATGGAATACGTGCTACGTGGTCTAACCTGGAAAACCTGCTTGGTGTACCTAGATGACATCATCGTCATCGGGAGAACGTTCGAAGAGCATGTGCGGAACTTAGAAGAGGTTTTCTCCCGACTGCGACTAGCAAATTTGAAACTTAGTCCCGACAAGTGTACCCTTTTCGCAGCGGAAGTAAACTACCTGGGACATGTCGTATCAGCTGAAGGGGTCAAAACAGACCCTGAGAAAATTGAAGCCGTGAAAAGCTGGCAAACACCAAACAACAAGCGCCAACTACGAAGTTTCCTGGGCCTGGCAACCTACTATCGAAGATTCGTCAAAGACTTTGCCCAAATAGCTAAGTGTCTTCATCAGCTAACCGAGAAAAATCGTCCGTATGTCTGGAATGAACAATGCCAGACAGCTTTTGAGACCCTGAAAGAAAAGCTATGTGAATCACCCGTACTGGCGTATCCGAAACCCGGAAAAATGTTTGTGGTTGACACCGATGCAAGCAACGGCGGTATTGGAGCTGTACTCTCCCAGCAGATCAATGGCGAAGAAAGAGTCCTCTCGTATTACAGTCGAGTTCTTTCAAAAAGTGAGAGGAACTACTGTGTGACCAGGAAGGAGCTATTGGCTATAATAGAGGCCACCAAGCAGTTCCACAAGTACCTATTTGGCCAGAAATTTGTTCTTCGAACGGACCATGCATCATTGAGATGGCTACTTAACTTCAAAAACCCCGAGGGACAAGTTGCGAGATGGATCGAAAGATTGCAGTCATACGACTACGAAATTGTTCATCGAAAGGGCGGAGTTCATGGAAATGCTGACGCCCTGTCTCGTCGCCCATGTCCAGCTAACTGCAAGCATTGCCGACGGATTGAGGAAAAGGAACCGCCCGTTGATCTGCGACTGATAACGGCCGAATTTGATGAAGGTTGGTCATCGGAGGAGATTCGAAATGCCCAGCTAGCCGATGAAGACATCGGACCATTGCTCGTATGGAAGGAGACGACTGGGCGACCTGAGTGGAAGGACGTTTCAACGCATGGCGCAACCCTGAAAAGCTATTGGGCACAATGGAACTCCCTTCAGGTGGAGGGTGGCATACTCAAGCGGAAATGGGAAACGGCGGATGGTAGCTCCTATAGGATGCAAACTATACTTCCCAAAAGCCGAATCCACGATGTGGTTAAGGAAATGCATGAAGGATCCTCGGGAGGCCACCTTGGTGTTAACAAGACCTTAGCGAAATTGCAGGAACGGTTCTACTGGCTCCACGCTCGAGAAGACGTAGAGGACTGGTGTCGCAGATGCACAATTTGCGCTTCCGTCAAAGGCCCAAAGCGACGACTGAGAGGACAAATGCAAACCTATAACGTAGGCGTGCTGTTGACATCGCAGGACCCTTTCCTGAATCCGATTGGGGAAATCGATATACGCTGGTTGTAGCCGATTATTTCAGCAAGTGGCCCGAGGTCTACCCCATTCCCAACCAGGAAGCAACTACCGTAGCTGAGCAGCTAGTGTTAAATTGGGTCAGTAGGTACGGCGTACCTTGCGAATTACATTCGGATCAAGGCCGAAACTTTGAGTCACTAGTTTTTGGCGAAATGTGCGAGCTGCTCGGAATACGGAAAACGAGGACAACACCGCTGCATCCCCAATCCGATGGAATGGTCGAACGTTTCAACGGCACGCTCAATAAACACCTTGCCAAGATGGTTGACGAGAACCAAAGGGACTGGGACCGACATATCCCACTATTTTTGATGGCGTACAGAGCTGCCGAACATGCATCGACGGGCCAAGCCCCAGCCAAAGTCATTTTTGGAAAGACTATTCGTCTGCCAGCCGATATAAAGTTCGGAACAACCCCTGAGGAGCCCCAAACGGTCTCGGAGTACGCAAGTGATCTAAGACAACGGTTGAACCAGATACATCGGACAGTGCGGAAACACCTCGAATCGGCCACTGACCGCATGAAGACCAGGTATGATCTAAAGGCTAATTCTACTGGCTTCCAGCAAGATGACTTGGTGTGGCTTTATAGCCTGCAACGGCGAAAGGGTAGGCCTCCAAAGTTGCAGCATAATTGGGAGGGACCATACCGAGTTACAAAGCGAATCAACGACGTCGTATACCGAATACAGGAACATCGTAAGCCGAGAGCTAAAATGAAAATCGTGCATCTGGACCGTCTTGCCCCATATTACACCCAGGGAGAATTGACTACAAATAGCGACACATCTTTTCGGGGCGAAAAGAACTGAGATGGGGGCAGTGTTACATGTACAAATAATTACATGTACAAATAATTCTGCGAGCTACTGTCGCAATTATTTTCATCATCATTAAGAACGTCAACAAATGAATTTACTCGAACCCACGAGTAAATTCAACAAGCATAATCAACATCTGCAAGCGACGTCACTCCATTCATTAATTTGCTCGAACCTACCAGGTACCTCTCGGTAGAACGTTCGCCAATATGCGAGAAATGGGTGAATACTTAGAGACCCTATATAAAGGCGAGCTGAATGAATGGGGGAATCATTCATTCGACCGCGATAAGAACTGCGAAAGTGTGTAGGAAGTGTGTTTCGTAATAGTGAAGTGATTTAGAAGACAATTGCGATAAGAAATTTATGGACAAGTGTTAGATTTTATTTTAATAGTGAAAATTAAAATTAGTGAAAGTGTTAAACTGATTATTGTGCATTTTCTTGAATTAAATAAACTCTTTTAACTTAAATTAAAAGACATTGCGTTTTCACTTTCCCGGAACGTTAAAATTATAGGCCGCGAACCAATAACACGCCACAGTGGTGTCAAGAAGTGCGAAAAAAATTTTGAAAGTGAAAATTTGAACATTTTTATAGTGCACAATAGTAAAATTTAAAGAAACATTAAAAATGCCACGAAACTTAAACTTAAAAATTAATGAATTGACCATATCGGAACTCAAGGAGGAGTTGGAACAGCGGAATCTGGCCACACAAGGTACAAAGGCTATACTGATTGCACGCTTGCGTGACGCGATCGAGTCGGAAGGCGTGAATCTGGATTCGGGTGAGCTCTCAGATGCGGAAAAAGGCGCAGAAGGTGGAGAAGTGGACACACCAAAATCAAAGGAGCCAGAAAATGCGCTGATGCAAATGTTGATGCTAATGTCATCCAGTCTGACTGCGAAGCTAGATGAACAGTCATCCAATTTAACTGCGAAGCTCAATGAGCAGTCATCGAATTTAACAGCGAAGTTAAATGAACAATCAGCGAAGCTGGACGAACAAGCGATCGAAATCAAGGCAGACATCACACAGAAGCTGGAGAAACAGTCAACCGAAATAAAAGCGGAGCTCGGTCATCTGAACAAACAAATTAAAGGCGTCGAGGAAAAGGTTGACCAGGTCGAGGAAAAGGTTTACCAGGTCGAGGAGAGAATTAACCATGAGATCAGCCAGGTCGAGGGGAGAATAAACCATGATATCAGCCAGGTAGAGGAGAGAATCAACCATGAGATGAGAAACATGAAAAAGGAATTGGAAGCAGCAAAGGCAGTAGTAACCTCTTCACCAGCCTCGCTTATAACCGCAGCGCAAAGCACATCCAGAAATGTCCAAGCACCAATATTCGATGGGCAAACGGTCTGGAGTATTTACAAGACCCAGTTTGAAGCTGCCGCAAGGGCGAATCGCTGGAATGACCAGGAACGAGCAACTGCGCTGATTCTTGCTCTAAGAGGCCCAGCTGCCGAGCTTTTGCAGACCATCCCCGATGAATTGCACTCAAACCCGAATGCTATAATGAATGCGCTCGACATGCGTTATGGAGACGATCATCTAAAGCAGATTTATCGGTCACAGCTAAGGCATCGGGTGCAGAAGTCTGGTGAGACCCTACAACAGTTAGCCCAAGACATTGAGCGACTAGCACTTTTGGCTTACCCAGCCTACGACCCAGAACATCGAGATGATGCAGCGACAGAGGCATTCATCAGCGCACTAAAGGACCCGGAATTGCAACAAGCCGTGCGTTTAGCTCAAAAGCAAACGGTTAAGGACGCATTGGCTTACAGTCTGAACTTTGAGGCAGCGAAAAATGTGACTCGTACCACTGCCCGGGTTCGTGAAGTAGTGACAGACGAGTGCAGGTGTGAACGCGTGGAAATTGAGCGAGACCCGCATGTAAATGGTGCGCCTAGATGCTGGAATTGCGGAGAGAAGGGGCACTTGCAAAGAGACTGCAAGAAGCGAAGAAAACCGAGCTATTGTCCAGGGTGTGCAGCTAGGAGGAGATCCAGACCGAGTCAGGAGCCCAGAAGGGAAGCCCTTCAAACAGAGGGGTCGGGAAACATGTAAGAGCCAACTTCGTGGGGCAGAGGTTGGCTAGGAGGATCGACGTCCCCAGCACCACCATCACCGTGTCAAGACTACATCGTGGAGAAGCAGACTTATGCCTTCCGGGTCAAATTGACGGAGAACACTGCACCATAACAATCGACACTGGTGCAACCCGATCGATTATCCGACCAGATCTAGTTAGACAGCAACAACTTCACAAGGGCAGAATTTTCTCACTACGGACAGCTACGGGAGAAACTGCACCTGTTCATGGAGAGGTCAACCTCCAGATACAGTTGGGAGACCTTGTGTTCCGACATAATTTTCTGGTCGCAAACATTATGGATGACTGCATTCTCGGAATGGATTTTCTGCGACCACATGGAATCACGTTGGACTTGGGAAAACATGTCTTGAAATGGCAGAATGTCGAAGTACTGATGGAGGATCCCAGCGTCCAAATCCCCAAGATGAATGTAGTGGTATGTACTGACACTGATGTACCGAATTCTTCCGAAAGCATTGTATGGGCCAAGCTTGATGGTGATTCTGGAGACCACCGATCTTATCTGATAGAGCCAACGAAGACATCTGCATTGCGCAGTTTGATTGTAGGACGAAGCCTTGTAAGATCTTTAAGGAACGGATATGTGCCGGTTAGAGTCCTTAACACCGCAGACTCAACCACGAGCATCAAAGCGGGAGAAGTCATCGGCAGCTGCCAGCCTGTTTCCACCATCACCTCTTTGGAAGCTACTCACAACCATCATTGGAAAAGGAGGCAAGACACAGAAAAAGCCAGGGAATCCACGTCTGCAATATTGAAGCACGTCAAATTGCCGGTGCAGCTATTTAAACGAGCCTCTGATCTGGTCACCAAGTACAGTGACATTTTCTCAACAAGCCCGGATGACCAAGGCCGAACGAGTTTGGTAACTCACGTCATAGACACACAGGGAGCCAAGCCGATTCGACAAGCACCAAGACGTCTCCCTATAGCCAAACAAGGAGAAGTGAGCGCGCTGATCTCGGACATGGAAAAACAAGGCATTATCGAACCTTCTGTAAGTCCATGGGCCGCGCCTGTAGTTCTAGTAAAGAAAAACGATGGTAGCACTTGCTTTCGTGTCGACTATAGGCAGCTTAACGACGTCACTAAGAAAGATAGTTACCCGCTCCCACGCATCGATGACATCATGGACACTTTAGCCGACGCAAAATGGTTTTCTACACTCGATCTCAAGAGTGGCTACTGGCAGGTAGAAATTGACAAGAAGGACCGAGAGAAGACCGCATTTTCAGTTGGGACCGGATTGTGGCAGTTTGTGGTGATGCCGTTTGGGCTTTGCAATGCTCCAGCCACTTTCGAACGCTTGATGGAATACGTGCTACGTGGTCTAACCTGGAAAACCTGCTTGGTGTACCTAGATGACATCATCGTCATCGGGAGAACGTTCGAAGAGCATGTGCGGAACTTAGAAGAGGTTTTCTCCCGACTGCGACTAGCAAATTTGAAACTTAGTCCCGACAAGTGTACCCTTTTCGCAGCGGAAGTAAACTACCTGGGACATGTCGTATCAGCTGAAGGGGTCAAAACAGACCCTGAGAAAATTGAAGCCGTGAAAAGCTGGCAAACACCAAACAACAAGCGCCAACTACGAAGTTTCCTGGGCCTGGCAACCTACTATCGAAGATTCGTCAAAGACTTTGCCCAAATAGCTAAGTGTCTTCATCAGCTAACCGAGAAAAATCGTCCGTATGTCTGGAATGAACAATGCCAGACAGCTTTTGAGACCCTGAAAGAAAAGCTATGTGAATCACCCGTACTGGCGTATCCGAAACCCGGAAAAATGTTTGTGGTTGACACCGATGCAAGCAACGGCGGTATTGGAGCTGTACTCTCCCAGCAGATCAATGGCGAAGAAAGAGTCCTCTCGTATTACAGTCGAGTTCTTTCAAAAAGTGAGAGGAACTACTGTGTGACCAGGAAGGAGCTATTGGCTATAATAGAGGCCACCAAGCAGTTCCACAAGTACCTATTTGGCCAGAAATTTGTTCTTCGAACGGACCATGCATCATTGAGATGGCTACTTAACTTCAAAAACCCCGAGGGACAAGTTGCGAGATGGATCGAAAGATTGCAGTCATACGACTACGAAATTGTTCATCGAAAGGGCGGAGTTCATGGAAATGCTGACGCCCTGTCTCGTCGCCCATGTCCAGCTAACTGCAAGCATTGCCGACGGATTGAGGAAAAGGAACCGCCCGTTGATCTGCGACTGATAACGGCCGAATTTGATGAAGGTTGGTCATCGGAGGAGATTCGAAATGCCCAGCTAGCCGATGAAGACATCGGACCATTGCTCGTATGGAAGGAGACGACTGGGCGACCTGAGTGGAAGGACGTTTCAACGCATGGCGCAACCCTGAAAAGCTATTGGGCACAATGGAACTCCCTTCAGGTGGAGGGTGGCATACTCAAGCGGAAATGGGAAACGGCGGATGGTAGCTCCTATAGGATGCAAACTATACTTCCCAAAAGCCGAATCCACGATGTGGTTAAGGAAATGCATGAAGGATCCTCGGGAGGCCACCTTGGTGTTAACAAGACCTTAGCGAAATTGCAGGAACGGTTCTACTGGCTCCACGCTCGAGAAGACGTAGAGGACTGGTGTCGCAGATGCACAATTTGCGCTTCCGTCAAAGGCCCAAAGCGACGACTGAGAGGACAAATGCAAACCTATAACGTAGGCGTGCTGTTGACATCGCAGGACCCTTTCCTGAATCCGATTGGGGAAATCGATATACGCTGGTTGTAGCCGATTATTTCAGCAAGTGGCCCGAGGTCTACCCCATTCCCAACCAGGAAGCAACTACCGTAGCTGAGCAGCTAGTGTTAAATTGGGTCAGTAGGTACGGCGTACCTTGCGAATTACATTCGGATCAAGGCCGAAACTTTGAGTCACTAGTTTTTGGCGAAATGTGCGAGCTGCTCGGAATACGGAAAACGAGGACAACACCGCTGCATCCCCAATCCGATGGAATGGTCGAACGTTTCAACGGCACGCTCAATAAACACCTTGCCAAGATGGTTGACGAGAACCAAAGGGACTGGGACCGACATATCCCACTATTTTTGATGGCGTACAGAGCTGCCGAACATGCATCGACGGGCCAAGCCCCAGCCAAAGTCATTTTTGGAAAGACTATTCGTCTGCCAGCCGATATAAAGTTCGGAACAACCCCTGAGGAGCCCCAAACGGTCTCGGAGTACGCAAGTGATCTAAGACAACGGTTGAACCAGATACATCGGACAGTGCGGAAACACCTCGAATCGGCCACTGACCGCATGAAGACCAGGTATGATCTAAAGGCTAATTCTACTGGCTTCCAGCAAGATGACTTGGTGTGGCTTTATAATCCGCAACGGCGAAAGGGTAGGCCTCCAAAGTTGCAGCATAATTGGGAGGGACCATACCGAGTTACAAAGCGAATCAACGACGTCGTATACCGAATACAGGAACATCGTAAGCCGAGAGCTAAAATGAAAATCGTGCATCTGGACCGTCTTGCCCCATATTACACCCAGGGAGAATTGACTACAAATAGCGACACATCTTTTCGGGGCGAAAAGAACTGAGATGGGGGCAGTGTTACATGTACAAATAATTACATGTACAAATAATTCTGCGAGCTACTGTCGCAATTATTTTCATCATCATTAAGAACGTCAACAAATGAATTTACTCGAACCCACGAGTAAATTCAACAAGCATAATCAACATCTGCAAGCGACGTCACTCCATTCATTAATTTGCTCGAACCTACCAGGTACCTCTCGGTAGAACGTTCGCCAATATGCGAGAAATGGGTGAATACTTAGAGACCCTATATAAAGGCGAGCTGAATGAATGGGGGAATCATTCATTCGACCGCGATAAGAACTGCGAAAGTGTGTAGGAAGTGTGTTTCGTAATAGTGAAGTGATTTAGAAGACAATTGCGATAAGAAATTTATGGACAAGTGTTAGATTTTATTTTAATAGTGAAAATTAAAATTAGTGAAAGTGTTAAACTGATTATTGTGCATTTTCTTGAATTAAATAAACTCTTTTAACTTAAATTAAAAGACATTGCGTTTTCACTTTCCCGGAACGTTAAAATTATAGGCCGCGAACCAATAACACGCCACAGTGGTGTCAAGAAGTGCGAAAAAAATTTTGAAAGTGAAAATTTGAACATTTTTATAGTGCACAATAGTAAAATTTAAAGAAACATTAAAAATGCCACGAAACTTAAACTTAAAAATTAATGAATTGACCATATCGGAACTCAAGGAGGAGTTGGAACAGCGGAATCTGGCCACACAAGGTACAAAGGCTATACTGATTGCACGCTTGCGTGACGCGATCGAGTCGGAAGGCGTGAATCTGGATTCGGGTGAGCTCTCAGATGCGGAAAAAGGCGCAGAAGGTGGAGAAGTGGACACACCAAAATCAAAGGAGCCAGAAAATGCGCTGATGCAAATGTTGATGCTAATGTCATCCAGTCTGACTGCGAAGCTAGATGAACAGTCATCCAATTTAACTGCGAAGCTCAATGAGCAGTCATCGAATTTAACAGCGAAGTTAAATGAACAATCAGCGAAGCTGGACGAACAAGCGATCGAAATCAAGGCAGACATCACACAGAAGCTGGAGAAACAGTCAACCGAAATAAAAGCGGAGCTCGGTCATCTGAACAAACAAATTAAAGGCGTCGAGGAAAAGGTTGACCAGGTCGAGGAAAAGGTTTACCAGGTCGAGGAGAGAATTAACCATGAGATCAGCCAGGTCGAGGGGAGAATAAACCATGATATCAGCCAGGTAGAGGAGAGAATCAACCATGAGATGAGAAACATGAAAAAGGAATTGGAAGCAGCAAAGGCAGTAGTAACCTCTTCACCAGCCTCGCTTATAACCGCAGCGCAAAGCACATCCAGAAATGTCCAAGCACCAATATTCGATGGGCAAACGGTCTGGAGTATTTACAAGACCCAGTTTGAAGCTGCCGCAAGGGCGAATCGCTGGAATGACCAGGAACGAGCAACTGCGCTGATTCTTGCTCTAAGAGGCCCAGCTGCCGAGCTTTTGCAGACCATCCCCGATGAATTGCACTCAAACCCGAATGCTATAATGAATGCGCTCGACATGCGTTATGGAGACGATCATCTAAAGCAGATTTATCGGTCACAGCTAAGGCATCGGGTGCAGAAGTCTGGTGAGGCCCTACAACAGTTAGCCCAAGACATTGAGCGACTAGCACTTTTGGCTTACCCAGCCTACGACCCAGAACATCGAGATGATGCAGCGACAGAGGCATTCATCAGCGCACTAAAGGACCCGGAATTGCAACAAGCCGTGCGTTTAGCTCAAAAGCAAACGGTTAAGGACGCATTGGCTTACAGTCTGAACTTTGAGGCAGCGAAAAATGTGACTCGTACCACTGCCCGGGTTCGTGAAGTAGTGACAGACGAGTGCAGGTGTGAACGCGTGGAAATTGAGCGAGACCCGCATGTAAATGGTGCGCCTAGATGCTGGAATTGCGGAGAGAAGGGGCACTTGCAAAGAGACTGCAAGAAGCGAAGAAAACCGAGCTATTGTCCAGGGTGTGCAGCTAGGAGGAGATCCAGACCGAGTCAGGAGCCCAGAAGGGAAGCCCTTCAAACAGAGGGGTCGGGAAACATGTAAGAGCCAACTTCGTGGGGCAGAGGTTGGCTAGGAGGATCGACGTCCCCAACACCACCATCACCGTGTCAAGACTACATCGTGGAGAAGCAGACTTATGCCTTCCGGGTCAAATTGACGGAGAACACTGCACCATAACAATCGACACTGGTGCAACCCAATCGATTATCCGACCAGATCTAGTTAGACAGCAACAACTTCACAAGGGCAGAATTTTCTCACTACGGACAGCTACGGGAGAAACTGCACCTGTTCATGGAGAGGTCAACCTCCAGATACAGTTGGGAGACCTTGTGTTCCGACATAATTTTCTGGTCGCAAACATTATGGATGACTGCATTCTCGGAATGGATTTTCTGCGACCACATGGAATCACGTTGGACTTGGGAAAACATGTCTTGAAATGGCAGAATGTCGAAGTACTGATGGAGGATCCCAGCGTCCAAATCCCCAAGATGAATGTAGTGGTATGTACTGACACTGATGTACCGAATTCTTCCGAAAGCATTGTATGGGCCAAGCTTGATGGTGATTCTGGAGACCACCGATCTTATCTGATAGAGCCAACGAAGACATCTGCATTGCGCAGTTTGATTGTAGGACGAAGCCTTGTAAGATCTTTAAGGAACGGATATGTGCCGGTTAGAGTCCTTAACACCGCAGACTCAACCACGAGCATCAAAGCGGGAGAAGTCATCGGCAGCTGCCAGCCTGTTTCCACCATCACCTCTTTGGAAGCTACTCACAACCATCATTGGAAAAGGAGGCAAGACACAGAAAAAGCCAGGGAATCCACGTCTGCAATATTGAAGCACGTCAAATTGCCGGTGCAGCTATTCAAACGAGCCTCTGATCTGGTCACCAAGTACAGTGACATTTTCTCAACAAGCCCGGATGGCCAAGGCCGAACGAGTTTGGTAACTCACGTCATAGACACACAGGGAGCCAAGCCGATTCGACAAGCACCAAGACGTCTCCCTATAGCCAAACAAGGAGAAGTGAGCGCGCTGATCTCGGACATGGAAAAACAAGGCATTATCGAACCTTCTGTAAGTCCATGGGCCGCGCCTGTAGTTCTAGTAAAGAAAAAGGATGGTAGCACTCGCTTTCGTGTCGACTATAGGCAGCTTAACGACGTCACTAAGAAAGATAGTTACCCGCTCCCACGCATCGATGACATCATGGACACTTTAGCCGACGCAAAATGGTTTTCTACACTCGACCTCAAGAGTGGCTACTGGCAGGTAGAAATTGACAAGAAGGACCGAGAGAAGACCGCATTTTCAGTTGTGACCGGATTGTGGCAGTTTGTGGTGATGCCGTTTGGGCTTTGCAATGCTCCAGCCACTTTCGAACGCTTGATGGAATACGTGCTACGTGGTCTAACCTGGAAAACCTGCTTGGTGTACCTAGATGACATCATCGTCATCGGGAGAACGTTCGAAGAGCATGTGCGGAACTTAGAAGAGGTTTTCTCCCGACTGCGACTGGCAAATTTGAAACTTAGTCCCGACAAGTGTACCCTTTTCGCAGCGGAAGTAAAATACCTGGGACATGTATCAGCTGAAGGGGTCAAAACAGACCCTGAGAAAATTGAAGCCGTGAAAAGCTGGCCAACACCAAACAACAAGCGCCAACTACGAAGTTTCCTGGGCCTGGCAACCTACTATCGAAGATTCGTCAAAGACTTTGCCAAAATAGCTAAGTGTCTTCATCAGCTAACCGAGAAAAATCGTCCGTATGTCTGGAATGAACAATGCCAGACAGCTTTTGAGACCCTGAAAGAAAAGCTATGTGAATCACCCGTACTGGCGTATCCGAAACCCGGAAAAATGTTTGTGGTTGACACCGATGCAAGCAACGGCGGTATTGGAGCTGTACTCTCCCAGCAGATCAATGGCGAAGAAAGAGTCCTCTCGTATTACAGTCGAGTTCTTTCAAAAAGTGAGAGGAACTACTGTGTGACCAGGAAGGAGCTATTGGCTATAATAGAGGCCACCAAGCAGTTCCACAAGTACCTATTTGGCCAGAAATTTGTTCTTCGAACGGACCATGCATCATTGAGATGGCTACTTAACTTCAAAAACCCCGAGGGACAAGTTGCGAGATGGATCGAAAGATTGCAGTCATACGACTACGAAATTGTTCATCGAAAGGGCGGAGTTCATGGAAATGCTGACGCCCTGTCTCGTCGCCCATGTCCAGCTAACTGCAAGCATTGCCGACGGATTGAGGAAAAGGAACCGCCCGTTGATCTGCGACTGATAACGGCCGAATTTGATGAAGGTTGGTCATCGGAGGAGATTCGAAATGCCCAGCTAGCCGATGAAGACATCGGACCATTGCTCGTATGGAAGGAGACGACTGGGCGACCTGAGTGGAAGGACGTTTCAACGCATGGCGCAACCCTGAAAAGCTATTGGGCACAATGGAACTCCCTTCAGGTGGAGGGTGGCATACTCAAACGGAAATGGGAAACGGCGGATGGTAGCTCCTATAGGATGCAAACTATACTTCCCAAAAGCCGAATCCACGATGTGGTTAAGGAAATGCATGAAGGGTCCTCGGGAGGCCACCTTGGTGTTAACAAGACCTTAGCGAAATTGCGGGAACGGTTCTACTGGCTCCACGCTCGAGAAGACGTAGAGGACTGGTGTCGCAGATGCACAATTTGCGCTTCCGTCAAAGGCCCAAAGCGACGACTGAGAGGACAAATGCAAACCTATAACGTAGGCGTGCTGTTGACATCGCAGGACCCTTTCCTGAATCCGATTGGGGAAATCGATATACGCTGGTTGTAGCCGATTATTTCAGCAAGTGGCCCGAGGTCTACCCCATTCCCAACCAGGAAGCAACTACCGTAGCTGAGCAGCTAGTGTTAAATTGGGTCAGTAGGTACGGCGTACCTTGCGAATTACATTCGGATCAAGGCCGAAACTTTGAGTCACTAGTTTTTGGCGAAATGTGCGAGCTGCTCGGAATACGAAAAACGAGGACAACACCGCTGCATCCCCAATCCGATGGAATGGTCGAACGTTTCAACGGCACGCTCAATAAACACCTTGCCAAGATGGTTGACGAGAACCAAAGGGACTGGGACCGACATATCCCACTATTTTTGATGGCGTACAGAGCTGCCGAACATGCATCGACGGGCCAAGCCCCAGCCAAAGTCATTTTTGGAAAGACTATTCGTCTGCCAGCCGATATAAAGTTCGGAACACCCCCTGAGGAGCCCCAAACGGTCTCGGAGTACGCAAGTGATCTAAGACAACGGTTGAACCAGATACATCGGACAGTGCGGAAACACCTCGAATCGGCCACTGACCGCATGAAGACCAGGTATGATCTAAAGGCTAATTCTACTGGCTTCCAGCAAGATGACTTGGTGTGGCTTTATAACCCGCAACGGCGAAAGGGTAGGCCTCCAAAGTTGCAGCATAATTGGGAGGGACCATACCGAGTTACAAAGCGAATCAACGACGTCGTATACCGAATACAGGAACATCGTAAGCCGAGAGCTAAAATGAAAATCGTGCATCTGGACCGTCTTGCCCCATATTACACCCAGGGAGAATTGACTACAAATAGCGACACATCTTTTCGGGGCGAAAAGAACTGAGATGGGGGCAGTGTTACATGTACAAATAATTACATGTACAAATAATTCTGCGAGCTACTGTCGCAATTATTTTCATCATCATTAAGAACGTCAACAGATGAATTTACTCGAACCCACGAGTAAATTCAACAAGCATAATCAACATCTGCAAGCGACGTCACTCCATTCATTAATTTGCTCGAACCTACCAGGTACCTCTCGGTAGAACGTTCGCCAATATGCGAGAAATGGGTGAATACTTAGAGACCCTATATAAAGGCGAGCTGAATGAATGGGGGAATCATTCATTCGACCGCGATAAGAACTGCGAAAGTGTGTAGGAAGTGTGTTTCGTAATAGTGAAGTGATTTAGAAGACAATTGCGATAAGAAATTTATGGACAAGTGTTAGATTTTATTTTAATAGTGAAAATTAAAATTAGTGAAAGTGTTAAACTGATTATTGTGCATTTTCTTGAATTAAATAAACTCTTTTAACTTAAATAAAAAGACATTGCGTTTTCACTTTCCCGGAACGTTAAAATTATAGGCCGCGAACCAATAACACGCCACAATATGTAAACCAAAATTGTTGATTTTTTTATAGTAAACATTGTTTTCTTATTTATATTGCGTTTTTTAATTTTATTATTTTAACGTAAAAGTGAAAAAATGAAGTAGATTTATCAGTGATTTTCAGGTCTGCTTTCAGTATAATTAGTAGATTTTAACCTGCACCAACAGTAGATTCCTCAAATAAAATCTGGTCACACTGCTTTGTCTCCAACGTATAGAACTCCTTTAGCTTCCTTTTTATGGGAAGCTAAAGGTGCCGAGTGCTTCAAGTTCTGCTGTCTGCGTTTTATTCCTTCGCAATAATTGTAAATGTGGACCTGGTTGCGCTGGTTTTAGTAGTTGACGTTGCGCTTGCTGGTGATTATCTTCATGTCCACCAGCAGCAGCACCCGGTACCTCAAGCCAACACCCCCCGTCACCGGTTGGCGACCTTCTAATCCACTGCTCTCGTATCTCCTCAAACAGGCTACAAAATGGGAAGTGGGTGGCGAAGTTTTAATTATTGTGACGTACAAATAAATTAGCCAACAATACTCCATGGATGCAAGATCCTTCCACGGGCGATTCAAATTGGGCCGACTCTGAAAGGGAAAGTGACAATGTATATGTTATGTTGAAAACTAATGAGATGGAATTGAATGCAGTACCAGCTGATAAGCTAGCTCGTGTTCATCGCGGTGGAAATTGAAACCATCGACCAAATGACTGCTGCTACAATAGTTCGTGCAGATGTAATTTGTGGGGCTCAAATTGTCGGTGCCAATGAATGGGACTCTTTCAAAAATGGTGTTAAAAAAAATGGAAGATCAAAAGTTTATTCTATTTAAATTTTTTAGCACTATGCTTTGAAAAATTCTATATTAATTTCCATCCTTCTTGTTTCTGTGCAATTCTTTTCAAGTTCCTGCGTTAGTAGGTCTCATTTTTTGGCAAAATATTAATTTTGTTATTTGAAAACCCTGCTCGAAAGACTATATGAACGATTTGTTTTCAGCCTGCCCTTCTCTTTCAGCAGGAGTGATAGCGAAAGGTAAATATGCCGTTGTAAAGGTAGGATTCGAGGAATCCGCGGATCGTTTGCTTTGCATTTTTATTAGAGTTGGGTCTTTCGGATTTAAATTAACGTAGTATATTTTTCGGTACCGCGTCGGTGAAATTCGGGAATTAAACCTAGTTTTTTTATTGTGGGCAGGATGAGAAGAAGGAATACGGAATAAAGTAAAGTAGGTTTCTTTCCGTATGTTTGTATTTTTTGACGCGTTTAAAAACGGGCAAGTGAGCCGGTGGCTGAGTTGTTATATTTCGGACTTAGTCTGCTCGCGTAAAACCTGCGACCGAACTCCTCACCGAACTAGCTAGCTAGCCAGCAGCCAACTCGGAGTAGACTAAGTGTTTCCGGACTTGTTGACCTGTAAGGTACAGTCCGTTGTCAAGTCCAAAGACTTCACGTCTGGAACCGATGAGAGGACGGTCCCGATTTCGTTCGAGCGATGTTAAACGAAAACCATTACAATACCTGAAAATTCGCATGATTTAACCACCGTCATTTTGAAACCAGCACTCATATGACTGGTAAAATCACAACATCATAAAATCTGGAAAAACCACTCTACTTCTTATTCATTTTGTTGGATTTCAAACTAAACCCATCCTTAATTAAAAACACTGCATTTTAAATTTCAATACATTTATTCAATTCATTTTATCATTTCCTCAATCACGAATTGTTGTTGCCCACTTTAGCATTATTTCACATATTTCCCTATCTTCAGATAATTCCTTATGATTAGATAATTTACTTTAATATACACATTTCATTCCTTTGATTACCTGAATTTTCTTTTTTTCATTTTACAGAAGATTTTTTTCGATTGATTTTCATTGTTTTTTCTATAAATTCCATTTAATAATTTACTTCCGAAATAAACGAGTCCTATGCAATATTATATTTTAATTTGAAATGAGTACAACAAACAAACTATTTCATATCTATATAATGCGTATTAAAAGCTATAACATATAAAATCTTTTGTTCCTTTCACGGGAAACGCCAATTCGGAAAAGAATTGTGTAATCGTTTTCAGGAGAGTTTTATTTTGCACAAATGAAATAATTTTAAGGATTGAGTTTTCATCCGCATTTGAATGCGGCAATGAAGATGATTGTATTTTACTTTTCTTTTTCTTTTTGAATAATGTCCAAATTTAAATAACGATCATAGAAAAATTAACAATAGATCTTAGACGATAAATACATGAATTTTAAATTTAGTCTTAATTTCATAGTTCGAAAATAAAAATGAATAAATTAGAATCAAAATAATTTTTCGGCTTTTACTTTTGCTAGGTTTACGTGATCTAGTCCTTTGTACACTATTTACAGGATTTATTTTGCAACTGTTTAATGTATTTTGAGCTTGTTCTGTTTCTTGGCAACATTTTTTTATTTATGTCTATGGAAAATGAAGATAAGTGTCGAAGCGGTAAGAAGGCGATACTATAAAAAACACATATAAAAACATTCAACTTTATTCATACAGTTTGTGCAGGTATTAAGTTTTTTTCAACTTTATTTAATTGAAATTTTTTTCTTTATTTTTGGGTAAATTTAAAAGGAATGTAACTTAAAACCTTTTGAAGGTACAGTAAATTGAAAGAATGTCTTCTAGGTGGTTGGAAATAATTTATACGCGAACTGAAGACTTAGCTCTTAAGTACAAAAGTAGACAAGTAGTAGATGGAATAAAACTAGGCCTTACGTTTAGTTCTTAGACGAGAATACCTACTTAAACCAAATTACGTTAAAAATTAAACTAACTTTCAAACTTGGATGGTGTCCTCGTCATCACTGGGCGGACTGCTTTCCGATCGTCCTGGCGGGCTGCCGGGGTTCAGATGTGGACTGGGCGATCTTCGCAATTCGCGATTCGGGTTACTACTACTTAGACTATTGTTATTGTTGTTATTGTTTGTCGCCTGGTAATAACTACTTAGGGACGAGAGAGAACTTGAAGCTGAGAGGTGCGGGAAAGGTGCACTTGGACCCGGCAGCGTGCCCAGAGTTCCCAGACTGGGGACGCCAGGATAGAGTCTATACGGCAAGGGTTTCTGGAGAGCAGCCGCTGCAGCTTGGCGGTAGTAGAGGTCAGCCGCGGACGGGGGCGCTCCATGAGGGGGTTGCGCCGGATATGGCCATGCTCCTAGATACGGAGGACCACCGTAAAGTCGTTGAAATGCCGCATAATTTCCAGCCTCCGCTAGCAGCTCCAACCCAACAGCAGTTTGTCGCTTCCATTTGGTTCTGTAACAATAGAAAAAGAGAAATTGCTATAAAAACTGAAAATTAATAATTGCTTCATTAATTACGTGTCTAATGCGGAAAAAATATCTTAATGAAAACCTATAGGCGTGCACACAATAGAATTAAATTGAAAAGCTGCAAGCACTTAGTTATGAAACCGTTAAAACTGGAGTAGCACGACAATGAAGAACGTGCAGATCACACATTGTGGCGATGATTAGGCGCTAAAGCAATGAACGAGTACATTGTTTGTAGCCTCCATCACAACGGGGCTGCACAGTTACAACCTGCCTTGCCTTCCCACAAACTTATCAACAAATCTAAATTGATTCAAAGTGCGCGCATATAAAAGAAGATGAAGATAATCGTCCGACATACTGCGAATGTTGGGACGCCCTACTTTGATCCATCGCGTATCCTCCATCATCGCCACGAGGTGGTGACCCAACCATTCACGGTGGAAATTGAATTAATGCAAGATGCATTCAAAGACTCCAAATGCCCTCTTGACTTTTTCTGGGCCAATAAATACAGAGCAACGTCGTTTTCCACTATTATTTCAAGAGCTATCTTAAATCTTTTCGAAAAACAATTGGTAAATGGCGCCCGATTGGGAAAACGTGATTGACATAGAAGCAAATTGGAGAGCGAGAAATCGATTCATTGATTTCATTTGATTGAAACCAAAGTGGAATTTCGACGAATTATAACGATTTGATTGGGATTAGTTCAAGTGAAAATTGTAGGTTGTAAATAAAGTCATGGCAAAATGTTTGGTCACGTTTTCGCTGGTACCTTGTTGTATGCATTGTTTTTTTTTCTTTTTTCGAAAAATTGTTTTTTTACTCATTATTTGCGAGAGTTTGCGAAAGTTCCTGTGTAAATCACATACAAAGATTTGATTTTGTAGGCAAACAAAATCAAAAACTCTCGAGAAGTTAATTAGAAAAGTTAGCTAGCCATTATGTCACAAAATTATTCCTTTTTCGTGACCTGTCTGTATGTCGATCCGCTCGTCCGTGCATCTCAGCAAGTTTTATCGGAAACTACAGCAGCCACAAACTAGAAATTTTGTAAACAGATCAAGGTGATACCCTTTCCAAAATGTGGATGCAAAAAAATGTACAAGGGCTTAAATACTGCGTCCTCCGATTTCAAAATCCGAGCAGGATGAACTGTCTTCGTCGACCGTGTCAGACCAGCGTTTCCTCGGTTTCCCCACTATTCTCCGGCCTTCTGTTCTCCCAACGAATACCTTTTTGAGTATCCGTTATTCGTCCATACGATTCATGTGGCCAACCCGTTGTAGCTTCCGCAGTCTTAAAATCGTTGAGACCTGCAGCTCGTCAAAAATTTCATACAACTCATGGTTGTATCTATTGATGTAAAACGTTGATATTTTGATTTAAAATTATGTTCCTTTAACCTAATGCTACAACTGTCATTTGTCACTAAGTTCACTTCGGTCAATCTGTCTGTCAATAAACATTGTTTTAAAACATTGGCTAATTAAAATCATTATTGTCTATAAAACAATAACATGGTAGCAGAGCGTAGTTCGATTTGAGTGGACCAACGTTTTTTCAAGAAGATTGAGCAAAATAAATAGTGTTTTTCGAAGAGATTTTCTCGAAACTTGAAGGTGATAGTTGCTGGAGTTTTGGTGACTGACAATTATGGAATTTCTAGGTATTGAGAAGGTAAAAGGTTCGAAAAACTTGAATATTTGGAAGTTCATGGTGCGCAATTTATTGCGAGCAATTGAAGGAGCATACGAAGTGAGTATTGGAGAGTTGGTACAACCGGTGCTGGTGGCTAATGCTAATGCAGCTGCGATTGATGCTCATAATGCCAAATTTGGGATAAGGCAGAACGCGCCGCTTGTCAAATCATCATCAAGACAATTGATTCGAGTGTCATGACTTTGATCGTCGCTTGCAAGACTGCTCATCAGATGTGGAACAAATTGCAGTGTACGAGTATTTATGAACAACAAACAAGGCAAGCCGTTCATTCAGTTCTGACTGAGTTTTTCAGTTTTGACATGAATTTAGCGGATGATATGATAAGTTATGTCGCTAAATTTGAAGGTTTGATTCTACGCATGCAGCAGTTGAAAGCTAAGCCCGCCGAGTCAGCTTTGATGGTCAGGTTGCTGGAAACTTTGCCTGACAGTTTTGAAAGTTTCAGGCAAGCTTGGTGGGTCAGTTCGGATGATCAGCAGACCCTCGATAACCTGATCAACGTGTTGACATCTGATGAGCACAGGCGGAAACTTCGACAAGAAAAGGAGAACAATCTGATGGCACTGATGGCAACCAAGTTGAAAATCCACTCCAAAGGTGGTGGAAGTCAATAAGTCGCAAGTGGATGTCAACAAGGTGCGGCTGGTAAGCAGGCCAAAGATGATGTCAAGTCCAACCAGAAGGGGAAGAAGTCGGCTTTCAAGTGCTACGGTTGTCACGGAACTGGTCATTTTAAAAGAGATTGTCCAAACAGGAAGAAGAAGAGTGATGGGACGTCTGAAAGTAAGGGTTCGTTAGCGAAGTGTTTAGTGCGGAAGGCAAGAACGAAGCTTGGATCATCGATTCTGGTGCGACACGGACCACATGACCTTCAAGAAAGAGTGGTATTCATTCTTTGAGGCGTTCTCTATTCCAGCAGAGATTCGTATCGGAAACAATCTGTGATGAGTGCTTTTGGAAGAGGAACTTGTGAATGGCCGTTGGACTTCTTGTCACATGGAAAACGTGCTGTATGTTACGGAAGCTAGGAGAAATTTATTCTCAGTTACGTGTGCACTAGACCAAAGTATGACTTTTAGCTCATCCAAGGATAGCTGTGAATTCCTGCTTGATGGTGTTGTCAAGGCTCAAGGTGTGCCATCTGGTCAGCTGTTCAAGATGATGCTCAAGGTCAAGGAACCGGACACTTGCTGTGTGAGTGAGGCTAATCTGGCGGTCAAGAACTCTCTTCAAGTCTGGCATGAGCGTTTAGGTCATCAGAATAAAGGACATGTTGTGAGGATACTCAAGAGTCACGGAATTGAAGTACAACAGGACGACGAATTCTGTGGATCGTGTGTAGAAGGTAAACAACATCGACCACCGTAAAAATTGAGTGAAATGTTTCTTGCAGAGTTATAAGAACCTCGAGACTACAAAGAAGCCATGACGTCGGGTAATCGTGACCACTGGAAGGCTGCGATGGAAGAAGAAACTGAAGAAAAATTCAACCTGGGTTTTAACGGTGTTACCTCCAGGATGGAAGACAAATGCTAATCGCTGGGTCTATCGTATCAAACGAGATGCAGAAGGGAAGGTTTGTCGCTACAAACCTAGGCTTGTTGCGAAGTGTTATAGTCAACAAAAAGTTGTTGATTATCATGAAACTTTAAGTCCCGTAGCTCGATTTGATACAATCAGGGCGATTCTAAGCGTTGCTGCCAAGGAAAGTCTTGATGTGAGGACGGCATCTCTAGGCGGTGTTTTGAATGAAGAAATATACATGGATCAACTTGAAGGTTTTGAAGATGGTTCTGGTCGTGTGTGCAAGCTGATTAAAAGTCTCTACGGACTGAAGCGATCTCCGAGGTGCTGGAACAACCGGTTCAAGGAGATTCTTATCAAGTTTTGTCTCGTCCAGAATGAAGCTGATCCATGTCTTTCCTTTTGTATGTCTGGTGAAAATAAACTGATCATTGCCCTTTATGTTGATGATGGTCTGGTTGCTACAACACAGAAAAGAGTGATTCAAGAGTTCCTGAGGAAGCTGGAGATGGAGTTCAAGATCACACGTGAACCGCTTGGCTGTTTCCTGAATATGCTCATTGAACGTGAGGAAGATGGTTCAATCCGTTTGAGTCAGAAGGTCTACGCGGAAAATCTTCTTCAGAAGTTCAACATGGCAGAAGCCAATGCTGTTTCAACGCCTATTGACAAGTACGTGTAGTTGGAAGAGAAAACTAGTTTGAGAAAATTTGCTCCTTACCGTGAAGTTGTAGGATGTTTGATGTACTTAGCTGTTGCTACTCGTCCTGACATCGCGGTTGCGGTCAATTATGCGTCGCAGTTCTTGGGAGATCCGGAAGATGTCCACTGGTTGCTGGTAAAGAGAATCCTCAGATACGTCGAAGGGTCTACGTCAGCTGGTATCAGGTACGAGGCTGGTTCCAAAGTAAGTGTCTTGAAGGCCTTCAGTGATGCAGACTATGCTGGTCAATTGGACACTCGTCGGTCTTTTAGTGGAATCGTTTTCATATCGCAGGTAAGACTAAAAACATCCATGCCTGTCAAAAATTAGATCAGGTAGAAATCAGTCTCACCATGTCTTCGACCAAGCCACGGCCTCAGATCCGGGATGAGCCATACGGTCTACCTACCTTTATTGCAATCTGCCTAAAACTGATGTCAATCGTCGAGTGAGCATTGTCTCTCTTCGCGGCCAATCGCCTTCCTCGTCTCCTCTAGCAAGGAGGAAGACAAGAATCACGCCTGCAATACCTCTCACCATCGAATCAGAGGCTCAGTGCTCCTTTTCTCGTTACCTGTGCCAAGCGCTTTCGCTACACCTCCTTACTGAGAGCGTTGCCCCCACATTTTGGCTCCCCACAGTAGCACTGACCCTACGGCGCTCATCTAAAGTCGTTTTTTGATAACACAACTTAGAGCCGATACACCCCAAGCAGCCTTCGCAGCCGTT
This sequence comes from Odontomyia ornata, assembly GCA_963969285.1. Taxonomy (NCBI): domain Eukaryota; kingdom Metazoa; phylum Arthropoda; class Insecta; order Diptera; family Stratiomyidae; genus Odontomyia; species Odontomyia ornata. Next base: position 458,681,662 of record OZ017739.1, read on the forward strand.
GCCCTGATTTGCTCTGAGAAACTCATCTTCGAGTCTATCAGTAGCCCAAGGTACTTTACCGCTGCTTCGATTCGATTAGCATGTCTCCAATACTGATCATCTTTACTCTAGGAATTTTATTTTTTGTCAAGATGGCCACATCGGTTTTCTCCAGCGTTAGGGAGAATCCACAAGGTGTCATTCAATCTGCACTAGCATTACTAACCTAAGTTGCGCTTGTTCAACGGTGCATCCAGCGACTAGAGACGCATCATCCGCTCATCTACTCGAGCGCGACTCATCTGCCATCACGTTCTACAGATCTGAACCAAGGATAGATCTCTCGGCAACATCCAATTGAAGTTTCATCGTTCTTTGGCCCTATATCGTGTCACAAAGCGGACTTCTTTGTCTTTCGAGTAGTCACAGAAGATATTCTAGAACTTGAAAAGGGGGTTTCAACGTATCCAGAATATCTACCTACTTAGCGGAGTTGTAGGTGTTTCTAACGACAAATGTCACCAACAGAACGATACGTGACTCGGTGCGGCTATATGCCTGTACCTTAGAGCGATTTTAATTTTTCTGTATTACTATGGAAACACACGAGTATGGGTATGGAACAATATGCGCTTTTTACCGACTTAGGCACTACAGCTTTGCTAGGATTCGCATGAAAATTTCAAGAATGATAGGTATCATGACTATCTTTGAGAATTGGCTCAGCTAGTGGCATTAGTAATCGTCAAGCAAAATAGGGGCTGTTTTAAATGCGAAGGTTGAATAATTTTGAGTTATTCTGCCCCAACTTCAACGTTTAAGGCACTTGCTTTTAACACTTGATTCAATTTAATGAATGACTGAAGATGAGTACCTACAATTAATACTCATAGGTGAAACAAGTCGAGGAGGCAGGAGAGAGCTCCTAGCAAAAGGGCTTTGTAACCATTCTAGGATTCGAAAAAATTGGCCATGAATCGATGATTACAGTGCAGGGGAGAGGCCGCTGAAAAAAAAATTTTCATTAAAGGTAGCCGATATGAATATCAAATGAAAGTTCTTTATAAGAGCTTTTTAAAACAGTACTTAAACTGACAGTTTTTCCTTCACAAGGGCAACAAATGCCTTAGAAGTCGAAACTCGATCAACTTTGTTAATAATAGTACATTTTATAAATTTTGCATTTTTGCCTATAAAATCAAGATGGGACCCTTTAATTTTCCAAAATCTATAATTTAAGTTTTCTAAAAGTAATTGTATATGGTTCGAAAATTTCAAAATAATTGAACAATAAACAGCTAAGTTACAGCCGATTGAATAGTTAACAATTACAACAACATTAACCCGTGATACTAGGAAGATACACGCTTGCAACGGACCTAGACACTTCAAATATGTAGGAATCTATAAACAATCTCCAATCAACAGGATTATAAAGGTTTACCTTTAATTCATTCACTAAGTACAATATGCTAGTGACAAATCACCATCAACTTTGAAATATTTGCGATATTTTTGGTCCCTATTTCTGTAAAATGGAACTCTAGTTTCTGGCTTGAGCAGATTTCTTTTCTTCAAAAATGAAGCAAGATGCTCAACACCATCTTTGGCCAAGTCTAAGTCTCTAACTAGATCGTTGAGTTCTGACTGTGATATGGGTATTGGTTGTGGTTTACGGTTGTATGGTAGATATATATATTTTCACTACTATCTACACTATTATCACGATTATTTGATTCGTCAGTCGATTCGTACTCATAGCATCAGCAACCACAGCATTACTTAATTCAGTAGATGAAATAGATTCACTTGGTTGTGTTACTATCAAAACATCTGTATAAGTCATGCTACTTTTATTCTTTCGGTTATTACCAAATTTGTCATCTACAACATTCACACAGAAGAAACATTCACTTTCACAGGAAGGTCTATTCCATATCGCAGGTCTGGTATATTTCACGGCCTTCTTATGTGAGTTATACGACATTAGTTTGCAAAAATTGCAAATGATGTTGAGAACCCAATCTGTATTCTGGTGCAGTAACTCTAGACCGAAGGTATCTTTATAAAAATTCTTAATCTTATCTGTTATAGCTATTCGCGTTTTGACAAATACATATTTACAACAAATATAACAAAACATATGACAGTTTTTATCACAGTGATGAACTGCCCTTTTAGCCTGCGACTTTTTTCTTGTAGCATTATACTCAACATGAGCCAAGTTACCTACACATGAAGAGCTACGATCGCTCGATGACGACGATTGCGGGCCCGTTTTCACACCCTGACCAATCGCCGATACTGGGTTTCCGAGTCCCTGCATCGTAATTCTGTTCCTTCTATCTGCCACAACGGCATGAATGCCGTTATCCAGGAACTTAGCCGGAAAGTGGAGCAACTCCGTTTCCCACCATCGCCACGTGTAGGTGCCCTGGATACAGGTAGAAAGCTAGTATTTCAGAAATTACGTTTGCGTCTTGGATCTGCAAATAGCCGTTAGTATAAATATAGGTTTAGATGTGAAAAAAAATTGTTTTTCGAATTTTTACGAGTGCATTTTCCTTAATGTTTAACAGGCTACTTGAAAAGTCCCCGTTCGACCATAGTGAAACACATTTTTTTGGCAAAATTCGATTTTGTTATTCAACCTAGTTGCCTTCGAGGGCGATGCAGCGATTATAGCAATCTTCCAACTTTTCGATACCATTTTAGTAGTACGATTTGTCTTTCGCTTCAAAATAGGCTGCAGTTTCGGCGATTACTTCTTCATTGGCGCTAAATTTCTTTCCAGCGAGCATTCTTTTGAGGTCTGACAACAGGAAAAAGTTCGCTGGGGGCCAGATCTGGCAAATACGGTGGATGCAGAAGCAATTCGAAGCCCAATTAATGTAATTTTGCCATTGTTTTCATTGATTTGTGACACGGTGCATTGTCTTGATGAAACAGTACTTTTTTTTCTTCAAATGGGGCCATTTTTTAACGATTTCATCCTTTAAACGATCCAATAACGCCATATAATAATCGTTGTTGATGGTCTGGCCCTTTTGGAGATAATCAATGAATATTATACCTTGCGCATCCGAGAATACTGATGACATAACCTTGCCAGCTGACTGTTGTGTTTTCCCTCGCTTTGGATTCGGTTCATCGTGTGCAGTCCACTCAGCTGACTGTCGATTGGACTTCGGAGTGAAATGATGGAGCCAACTTACATCCATTCTCACATATCGATGCAAAAATTCAGGTTTATTGCGCTTAAATACTGCTCAGAATCATTAACACGTTGTTGCTTTTGATCGATTGTTAGCTCTCGCGGCACCTATTTTGCACACAGCTTTCTCATGTACAAATATTCGTGAATGATATGATGTACACGTTCAGATGATATCTTCACAATGTCTGCTATTTCGATTAACTTCACTTCACGGTCATTCAAAATTATTTTGTGAACTTTTTTTATGTTTTCGTTGGTGAGAGCCTCTTTTGGGCGTCCACTGCGTTCGCCGTCTTCGGTGCTCATTTCATCACGTTTAAACTTAGCATACCAATCAATGATGGTTGATTTTCTTGGTGCAGGCCCCGGAAACTCTTCATCAAACAAGATTTTGCTTCAACTATATTTTTTCCCTTCAAAAAGCAATATTTTATCAGCACATGAAATTCTTTTTTCTTCATCTTTTTCCAAATAACAAAAGTAGCTACACTCACAACGCAATATCTCACAAACTAATGATCGAACTGCTGTCAAATTTTGACACGTATCGTTCGAAGGTTGGTACTAACTAAAAATCATATGGATTTAATACTAGCACCGCCATCTGTGTATCAGACCAGGAACTTTTCAATTGGCCTGAACATAGGTTTAAATGTAAAAATAATTTTTTTCCGAATTTTACGAGTATATTTTCCACGATGTTCTCTGTTTTTAACCACTTTTTTTGAGGTTAGAAAAAAATCGGGACGTGATGGCTCAATTCTGGACCCAGATTCATGCTCAGACTACGGATATGATACATGGCATGAAAAGTATACCCCACTTTTTTTGTGTGGCAGTGTAATCAATGCTCCCTAATAAAGAGGATGATGTAGCTTAATGTGGAAGAGAGGTGAAATATGCGATAGAGGTTGAAAGGGTGGTTTCGGGAACTTGTTTGTTACTAACATCGCCAGCAAAAAGTTAGGAATAAAATATGCCACCTCAAAAAGTCTCCATCTGCATTGGTTCTTGAGATACAGGTGTGGCTGATGTAGCTTAAGTCTTAAGCCACATTGCCCGCTTTTCGGAGGGAAGGGAGGGAGCAATCAATTTTTTGTTGAGTAGTAAATTAGCAATTGATTAGTAATAAGATATGGTCTCATAATGAATGATCCCTAATAAAGTGGATGATGTAGCTTAATAGGCATGCCAGATCCATGCTTAGAATCGTAGAATAGTGACCGAAGTTAGAGAAGAGAATGCGCCTGGGGACCGAAGCTTGATTTGATCTGTCACGCCTTATAATTAGGTTTCTAATGTGAGAATAACTCATAAATTGATTGATAAAAAAACCTAGCTCAAGTCCTGCTCACTAAGTTCTCTGTAAATTATGTGCACATCGAAGACTATTCAACCAAATAACAGTAAGTTTAATTAGTAACTTCCTTAGGTTAAACAGAACAGACATAGTAAACTTATTTAGATCAATATTGTGAACAAAATTGAAATCAAGCTCAACCGTAATAAAATGTAGGCGGATTCTAAACACAGTTACGAAGATCTTATCTTATTGGTAGGAGCATTCTACTGTCTCTCAAACTTATTAACAATAATAAGAAACAACATCATTATCTGCCCAATCGGGCACCCCTTCCGACGTACTTGCTTAATTTCATGATTTATGGCCGGGAACAAATTTACAATTCAACCGCAACAATTAATTTGCATAAATGCCCAAGTATACACTCGAAACATTTTCCACAACAATTCATAGCGAAACACAAATCACTTCAAGTGGAAGAAAATCTTTTTTCCAGCAATCGCAATTACTCCTGTATGATAATATTCTAATTTGAATTCGCTCAAATCTTTTATTGTTGAATCTTTTTTAACGATTCGACGATGATTTAAAGGCACAAGCATGTAAGTTTGGTTTGTAGTGAAGAATTGTGGTGAAACTGCTTCCACTACTGTACAGAGGATTTGAAAAAAGGGTTCCTTATTCTGTAAATGATTAATTATTTAATTCTGCAATTGAACACATAAAAAGGTACAATGCCAGTTCGTCCGCCGTTTGTATCTTAATTATTTGACTTTTTTCTTCGCTGGCTAATTCATTTGATATTCAAAACGCTGAATCGCCGTCATTTGTGTTGCTCTCAAAAACGGAGATGAATAAATGGAATGCTGAAATGAAAATAGAAAAAATCTAAAGTGCTAATGATCAAATTAATGATTCTCGCCTAACCAGTAACCGTGCGTGTGAATGTGTGAGTGTGGGAATGAATGAACGCAATAAATGAATGAATGGAAGAAATGAATGAATGATTACAGGGTGATGTGCAGTAGTTCGTGAATAATTGGCATCAATTGATGTTTGTTACTGTTAAATTTGTGGTGTTTCGAATTGATATCTATTCCGCTTTAACGACGGATCATCTCTGAGTCCATTGTAATGCATGACAGCCGTAAATCGCGCAGCTTAAGTTCCCGCATGATTAAGGTTAGTGGCGTTGATGATTGTTAGCGAAAATATATTTCGGTCGTCGCGTCGAGTCTGGCGCCATATCAACAAACTGATGATCCGATATTTGATGGAGAAAAGCATGAATTGGAAAAGAATGGACGAAAGAAAGAAAATAAAACCTTTTTATTCAACAAATCTTTCAAATCATCTTAAATCGGCCTTTGCCAGTCAAATCAAAAACATGCGACCCCAACGCATTTATTCAGTGGCGAAGAACGTTTTTCGAGCATGTTTGAATTTTGGCGGGCTTTCATAAATTTAGCATACATTTCATTTGAATGTTTTTTATTTCTCAGGAATATTATCAATGTCAAGTGTTGGTCTCAATATTAAATATAACCAAAGTTAGTTGTCAAGTAACTCAATTTTCTCTGGAATTTCTCTAGCTAAAGCCAAAACTCAACTTCCGCTGTACCACTGCCTGAGATATTCATCCGCTGACACAGTTCTGAATTTTTTCTCCAGTTACGTTGTTGACGTTCACACAATCCAAAACACCAACAGTGATTCATACTTTTGTGTATTATTTAATAGCAGATCGTTACCAAAGATGACGATCAAAGATCTGAAAGAAAACTGGAAGCTTAATCGCCTATTGTTGGCTGCTGCGACTGAACAAACTGATAATTACAATTTGAACGTCATCTCAAAAATATTGAATACGCTTTGAGTACTCGAGCGGATAATATTGGACGGTTGGGTGACTGCATTCGCCGCTCGGATGGAACAAGGTCCTTGATTATCATCATTATGCGGCCAAGTGCCGCCGAGCCCTTTGAAGATCGTTTTGCTGCGTAATTTGTGCTAAATAGACACTTCTCAAAAATGCTTTATTGATCGCGGTAAGAAAACAAGACTTGCTGGACACACTGGATAAATCTTTAACACCCTCTCGTCCGGTACTTGACTTGCCAATCGTCTCAGCAAAAGATCACAGCGCGGCATATTATAAATGATCTCAGTTTGTCTGATCATCAGTCGCAGCATCTTTCAGACTTCAAGAAAATGTCTTGGATTTCGCCGAAGAAAAACCAACAGACGGAAGACGCATGGACCGTATTGAGAATGTGTCATGTCATGCTTTAGGTTTGATTATTGATAATTCTCGATCGGCATATTATGCAGCGGACAAAAGGATGCCTTCACTTTGTGACTTGGATATATTAACTGATGGTGCTGATGATGATCGTTTGCTACCGATTGTAGTCAAGTTTTTTTCCAAATTGATGCGCTAGGTTGATGGGTTGGGATGAGGCGTTACTCTATCAGTTGGTTTCATCAAGCTCTACGCAATATTGAAAGTAGGAAGGCGGACATTGACTTTCTCGATCATTTACAGGGAAATAATTACTCAGGAAGGATGGAATCGACTATTTTAATTGGTTCATGTTCTTTTAATTTAGCGCTGAGGTAGGTGAAAGTTTGTATATCCACGTAATATAATAAATTGGTAAGTCTTGGGAAAGCTGATTGAATTAGAAACGTAAAGCATGAATTGCTTAGGACGAAATTGAATTTAGGCAATAACAAAAACCAAACGAGTAGAAGTAGCAGGAAAGTGCTCTTGCTAGAATGACTTTGTAAATAAACTAGTAAATCAAACAATGTCCTACAAAAAGAAACTTCACTGAGATATTAAAAACAAAATAGTAATCCAAATCAAATCTTAGAGTTGAAATTTGTTAGGGAATCTCCTTTCATAAACGTGACGATTTTTGATGTTACGAGTAAATGGTCAGTGTTACGCTCAACCATGTAATTATTACCTGACTTTTTCATCACAACTGGGTAGGCTGATAGTCCAACAGATGGTTCACAATTACAAACTCGGTGCAACCAACGAATTTCGAACGTGGAAACTGCTGCGGAAGGGGTGAGCACCCTCACGACCACACCACAACTTACACTTACATATCTGTCAATTGACTTAGAAAAAATAATATCTGATTATCATGTATTTGCATTTGCCGACATGTTGTTTGCGTTTTTCTGACCTCGTTGTTTTACCAGTCGCAATAGGCTATCAATATTGTAAGTCAAATCTGAAATTTTCTTGAAAATTTCAGCAATTCGAACAGTGTTCAGGCCTCTTAGAAATGCCTATCTACCCAGTACCACATATTGATGTGTTTATAATTGTAAAATTTCAATCGGCTTCAACTTTGTTATTTGAACCTCGATTTCTAAGAATTGCAGGATATATGCATATATAATTTAGACAGCCGTATATGAGTTTTTGGTAAATTTAGGGGTCTCCTTTAGATTGTATCAACAAAAATTTAAAATTTTCAAATTATACTATCACTAACAAATATTCCCGATTTCGATTCGAAGGTAGTTGTTGCCTATGTATTCTTGAAGACCAATATTCATGATTTTTTTCTAGATTTTTCGGCTCAAGACGTCCAATTGCGGGGGAAAGTTCTTGTCACTTTTTTTTCATTTTATATCCATATCGGCTACGTTTCTTAAAAAAATATTTTTATGGAGGCATTTCCACATTTCTACCTTAAAAACTTTAGACAAATTTTTTTACACCGAAACTTTGGAGAAGTTGCTACTTTTGACCTACATACAGGTTGTTTGAAATGTTTTGGAAGCGATACCTACTAACCAGTACATGAATCAAAATATATACGCCATTTCAAAATTTAATATGCTACAGGGTGCGGCAGCATAACTTCCTTTTTTCAAAATTCAACAAAACAAATTTTCAGCGGTACTTGTTTTTTATTTATTTATTTTTAGTTACAACGCATGATAGCGACTAACCAAGGGATGAGCAAAACTTTAAAATCACCTCTCTCGAATGAGACTACTAGCGCCGCGCTATAACAGTTAGCACTTTAAGGGCGGGCATTTCAAAAAAGGAAGTTATGCTGCCGCACCCTGTATATGAACAGACAAAAAAGTTTGTCAATTCATTTTTTGTTTAGAAGCCATTTGAAGTTGACGTGTTAATGAATTTTTAAACAATGGATAAAACTGAATATCATGCAATGATCAATATTTTTGTTTTGGAAGGTTTATCAGCAACAGAAATTCACATAAACATGGTGAAAGTGTTACAGAAATCTGCTCTTTCATTTCCAAGTGTATATCGAAGGGTTTTAAACTTTAAACGTGGTCGCACAAGCGTTGAAGATGAACCACGTTCAGGACGTCAAAAAAGTGCAACAACACCAGAAATAATTCAGCAAATCTATGACATTGTTTGTGTGACTAAGGGATGGATCAGACTACGACTGTATATTCGCACTACTGTCGCAAGCTACACAGAGTTAAATGGAAGCGCGCAAACTGCGATTTTCGACAATTTTGGGCAGGTCGGCAGTCGCAGGAATTTGCGATTTTTCCTACAACCAGTTTAGTAGGAAGTTTTTGCGATACTCGCACAGGCGCACATCATTTGGACATTTGACGCTGGCGTGCATGGAAGGTTCTTGCGTAGCGCACAAATGAGTTAGCGTATGTATTCCTGGCAAAGAAATACCTTCAAATGAGCATATTAGTTCTGCGCATGCCTGAAGTTCCTTTGCAAATTTTGTCGCAGTGTACTTGCGTCTAAAAATCACTGGTTACGACAGTAAAATCGCAATGTGACCGAGTCCTAAGCGTGAAATTGATAATACCATACGCATCTCGGGCGAACGGGTACTCTATATTTTACGTGGAGAATTACGTATGAAAAAGCTATTTGGAAAGATAGTGCCACATTCGTTAACAATTTAACAAAAAGTGAATCGAAAAGAAATTTATAAGTTAAGCTGGATTCGGAGCATTTGAACCAGAATGAAACCGATTTTTTGCATCGTTTTCTAACAGTGGCTAAGACCTGCGTTTACCATCATGATGGACGGTCCGTAGGCCAACATAGTAAAACACATTTTTTTTTTTGGAAAAACCAATTTCTTATATAATGTAGTTGCCTTTGAGAGCAAAACAACGATTAAAACGGTCATACAATTTTTTGATACCATTTTTAAAGTATAATTTCTCTTTAGCCTCAAAATAGGACTCAGTTTCGGCGATTAACTTTCCATCAGTGCTAATTTTTTTCCTGCTAGCATTCTTTTGAGATCAACAAACAGCAAAAGACCGTTTTTCGTGATTTTATCTTTTAAGCGCTCCAATGACGCTATGTAATACTCACTGTTGATAGTCAGGCCCCTTTTTAGGTAATCGATGAATATAATACCATGCGCATCCTAGAATACTGATGTTATTATCTTACCAACCGACTTGCGCATCTTCCCACGCTTTGGTTTTGCTTATTTACGTCCAGTCCACTCGGCTGACTGTTGATTGGACTCTGGAGTGTAGTGATGAATCCAAATTTTATCAACTGTAATATATTGACGAAATAATTCGTCGGTGCTACACACTGCTCTGAATCATCAGAACATTGCTGTTTTTGATAGATGGTGATCATGCTGTTTTCGTCAGTAACAGTCTCTTTCGGTCGTCCGCTGCGTGCATTATGTTCGACGCTCATTTCATCTCGTTTAAACTTAGCAAACCACTTCTCGACGGTTGATTTTCCTGATGCAGAGTCCGAATAATGTTTATCAAGCCAAGCCTTGGCTACAACAGTATTTTTTTCAATAAAAAGCTATGTTTTATTAACACACGAAAATCTTTTTTATCCATCTTTTTGAAAATAACAAAAGCTGCATCACTCAAAATGGTATATCTCCCGAGCCAACGACTCGGTAGCTGGGAAATTTATGCACATATCTTTTGAAGGTGAGTACTAACAAAAAATTATATGAATTTAATTCTAGTAATGCCATCGATGTGTTAACCTACAGACTTTTTAGTCCAACCAATGGGCTGAAGCACTTCTGTGTGTTAAAACATGGTCTTAGAAAAAAAATTCGACCCACAAAAGGATATGAATCACTGTCGGATACATAAGACGCCTGATGGTATTAACCTAGATGTCAACGTGGCAACTTGCAACTCAAAATTTTCTGCAGACACTCACGGAAAGTGTGGGTTAAATACACCAAGTGTCAAAGATGTATTCAGTTAGATGATCTTGGGGGTTGAAACTGTCAACACGTGTGTGAATTCGTCAATATCGAAATTATAAAAAATTTATTAGAAAACGAAAATATATCTCATCATCAAAGATAATATACATAAAGACTGAAAATTGGAGACCGGAAGAAAGCGGAAACTTCATCTTGGGCGAGCGCCCAACTTCTGACGCGGAAAATGGACTAGTTATTGTCAGCAAGCAAACACGATAGCGGAGCAAGCAAACACGATGGGAGAGCAACCAAAGATCAAAGCCACCAAGGAAATGCCTTTGGGCAGGATGGATGCGGACAATACGACAGCAAAGAATTCATGCTTAAACAAAGACGTTAACCTGACTAACTGTAAGGCAAATGAATTTACATTCTTCTTCTTCTTTATAGCACTATAGCCCCTTTCAGGCCTTCGCTTAGAGATAGTTAGAGTATCTCATTTTTATGACCGTATTGATTTTTTTCGGGAATTGGTTTGGTCAGTACCATACTCCCGTGTGCTTGCTCAGCTATGATATGATCTGATTAAATCAGTACATATCACCACTAAGTGAACACTTGTAGTCTGTCCGAAAAATCCCCTGAACTAAATCACGTTGCTCCCAACGAGATTTGAACCTGGGACCATGCTCTAACCACTAGGCCGGACCTGTGGAACGTGTCTTACGACGGGCTACTGAGACTTGAGATGCCAGATGAGTCGCGCTTGGTCGGCTATGCGGATGATGTTGCGGCTCTGGTCGCCGGACGCACCGTTGAACAAGCGCAACTTAGGCTAGGTATGCTAATGCGCCGAGTGAGGGACTTGATGACTGCTCGCGGGCTCAGTTTAGCACTGGAGAAAACCGAAGTGGTCATCTTGACAAAAAAGAGAATCCCTAGAGTAAGGATGATCAGTATTGGAGATATACAGATCGAATCGAAGCCAGCGGTGAAGTGCCTGGGGCTACTGATCGACTCGAAGATGAGTTTCTCTGAGCAAATCAGGGCAACGGCTGAGAAGGCTGCTTCGGGAATATCGGCCCTGAGTCGACTTATGGCCAACGTAGGGGGACCCAGCCCATCAAGAAGACGCCTCTTGATGAGTGCTGTAGGGTCAGTGCTACTGTACGGAGCAGAGGTATGGGGCGACGCTCTCAGCAAGGAGGTATACCGAAAACGATTGGCACAGGTACAGAGAAGAGGAGCACTGAGAATCGCATCTTCGTATCCAACAGTCTCCGACTCGGCGGTGAGAGTGATTGCAGGCGTGATACCTGTCGCCCTCCTTGCTAGAGAGCGCCGCGCTATTTACCTGCGTCGAAACGAGGATGCGAGGGAGATCGTTGTCCACGAGGAAGGACAATGCTCGCTCTACGATTGGCAGCAGTCATGGAGGAATTGCACGAAGGGAAGGTGGACTGCGCGCCTCATCCCGGATGTGAGACCGTGGCTAAATCGAAGGCATGGTGAGACTGACTTCTATCTGACCCAGCTTTTGAGCGGGCACGGGTGTTTTCAGTCTTACCTGCACAAGATCGGCAAGTCACGGTCTCCCGATTGTCGGTTTTGCCTAGGAGAGGAGGACAATGCCTGTCACACATTTTTTGCGTGTACCAAATGGGCCAGGCTGCGAAGGGAACTCTACAGGGAGATTGGAGAGCTCATCGCGGATAATATAGTTGCGGTGATGCTCGAATCGGTTGACAAATGGAACCAGGTGGCACATTATGCTCGGGCAGTCCTAAAATATAAAAGGGACTCACAGCAGCCGGAGGCACTGGGGCTGGGGGATCGCTCTTCTGGCAATTCCTCTTCCCCCCTCCCCTCCCGCTAGGAAAGGGACTCCCCAGCTTGAAGGCGCCCCACGGCGTAACAAAACGAGACCTGGCCCGAAGTAATGTGTCAAACGGTTCCAGGCTAGGTTCTCAGATTGACAGGGGAGGTGTTTAGTGGGTAGTCCAAAGGTATCCTCCATGGGAGTCCCACACTGCCAGACTCGGCGGGTATAAATGCCTTTACCTCCCTACCACAAAAAAAAAAAAAAAAAAACCACTAGGCCATACAGACTACTAGCGAAGGGTAAATAAGTTGTAAAACGTAAAACCCCAGCTCCTTTGCCAACCTCACCTACACCTAGCACTAATCCTTTCAGCGCACTGGCGAACGATAGCCAAAATAAAAAAGGTGTGGTTCCCACCAATTTTCATTGGAAAATTGAAGGCAACAGTGCTTAAAGGTTTAAAGACCCCCTTACCGATGGTACTCGTCTAAAGTACAGAATTACATAGTTGTCGAACTTTCGACTAAAAGTCACAGTGGACAGGCTTGAGGCCCATGACGCAGTAGGATATTTACTCACCCCCCAAAGGAAGGAAAAAGTGTGTCGTGATACTAAGGAGTGTTAGCTCAGACTTTGGAGCTAAGACGGTTTAAGAGGACATAGCCAGCCAAATTCCGACTTTAGACCTCGAGTCTGTCAGCCCACTTACCATTGCATGGTCGAGAGAAAATAAGATCGACCTGGATTTATTTAGGCTAACAGTGGGATCAGAAGCTGATAAGAATGAAGTAATTAAACTGCTTTACATTCTGAACTAACCAGCCGTATGGCAACATCCCAAAAGGTGCGATTTGGTTCAATGCTATCCATTTCAATGATTCGGGCACGTATCCACCAATTGTGGATTCAACATGCGATGAGTAGCATGTGGCGAGGAGCACACTTCAGAAAGTTGCCTCAGAAAAACTATGGACAAACTCTATTCTGCACTATGTGTAAGACACATGGGCATCCAGCCAATTTTTCCGGCTGTCCGGAACGAAAAAGATTGTTGGACAGAGCAATCGAAGCTAAAGCCAAACGGAAGGCGCCTCAGATCATATATCATATCATATGTTTGACCAGCCGTTGCCAGTATTCTCTTATTCATTGGATCGGAATTCATTGATATCAACTTCCAAGTTCGATGGTGGATGCATTCCTTTTAAAATATTCATTTATTTTCCTATTTCTTTTATCCTCTGCTTTAGCTAATTTTAACTGTCCCATTATCTTTATTTCTTTAGCTGATTGCTGATGATAAATTTGACACATATGAACAGAAGAATGTCAATGTTTTTTGGATATGGTCCGAACAGTAAATTTAAAATATTATTTTCACACTCAAGAGAACTCGGAATTTGTAATTGGAGAATTTTTCGAACTTCAACTGCCTGGAGGAATGAAAGTGGCAAGAAGCTCTAGTGACCGGGGGATTTAATCCAAATTATATATTTAATCGAGCCTACTAACGTTGTCACGCCATAATTTGATGGAGTTGAATGTATTTGATAAATTTTATTCTGTCGTAGTCGTGTAAATTAGGGTGCTAGTAGTGAGTGAAATAGAATTTAGGATTGGATAAATACCATCAAAATACGTCAAAATAGTAATTTAAGAGCAAGAAAAGAGCGAGTCAATTCTTATAGTAGAAGTGATTTCAACACGGAGAAAATTTAACACGCAAAATAAAATACATGTAAGTCTAGCAAGCAACAACTCAAGACAAGCATACAAAGTAGTGGAAAGCCTGAAACGAGGTTATTAGCCCAAGACTATGCTCTGTCGTGATGACATCGGCAATATCATGGCTGATGAAATCAGGATTAAGGAAACATGGGTATCATATTTCAGGAGCCTCCTACGTCTTCCGCACAACTCCAAAGCATCGGAGCCTATAAATGTTCCCGGAAAGCTTCCATTGGCGCCATCAACTCTGGATAAAGTTTGTTCCACCAACAAAGCCCAAAAGTATAATGAAGCACCGGGCATCGATGAGATTCTTGAAAAGCTCATCAAATATGGTGGCAGTAGTGTTCATCAAGCTATTCACAAAGTACTCCAGCACATTTGGCAACAAGAACACATGCCGAAAGAGTGGAGCCAATCAATCATAATCCCTATCCACAAAAAAGGTGACAAGCTACAGTGCAAAAATTACAGAGACATATCACTACTTTTTGCGGCGTACAAAATATTTTCAAAGATCTTGGAAAATAAAATCGGATCATACGCCAACATTATTCTTGGGGAGTATCAAGGTGGCTTTAGAGCAGGGAGACCGGAAATAAACAAATTGTTTACGGTCAAGCAGGTAGTTGAAAAATGCCGGGAGCTCAACATAGGCGTACGCCAAATTTTTGTTGACTAAGCAAGCATTTGACAGTACTGATCTTAACGTACTGTATGAAATAATATTTTGCTTTACCATCCCAGACAAATTAGTCCGTCTTACCCAAATGACAATGACGTTGACGACCTCCCAAGTCCACATCAATAACCAATTCGCCGATGCCTTTGACACAAATATCAGACTAAAGCAGGAAGATGGGCTGGCCCCATTGCTATTAAATTTGGCTCTGGAATACGTCATCCGAAAGCTACTTGTCGATACACGAGGTATAGTACTAAACAAGACGAACCAAGTGGTAGCCTAGGCGGACGACATCAACATTCTGTCACGGTCATTAACAACTGCCAAGGAACTCTTCCTGAAACAAGACAGCGAAGCAAAACTAATACGGCTACAAATCAATTAAAACAAAACGCAGTCGAGAAAAAATACGTCAAATACCCAAATATTATACTTGGCGAGCAAAGTATCAAAAATGTGAGCAAATTTGTGCACTTAGGCGCTAAAATAATGAGAGCCAGTAATGAAAGAGGCGAAATACGCCTAAGAATACAGCTCACAAATAAAATATTTTATTTAGTTTTGACGATCCTGAAGACTAGCATACACAGGAAAACTAAGTTCCAAGTATACAAATCTGTGAAAATACTTGTGTCCTGCTAAGGATGCAAAACATGAACGCTAACCCAAGCATAATGATCATATCACCTTGTGGAGTGCCGATACGTTCGATCATGACAATGAGATACTCTAACTATCTCTAAGCGAAGGCCCGAAAGGGGCTGTCATGCTACGGAAAAAAAACCAAGCATCCGCAAGCATATTGATACAACCATGGGCTGTATGAAATTTTTGACGAGCTGGAGCTCTCAACGATTGTAAGACTGAGGAAGCTGCAATGGGCTGGAAACATGAATCGTAAGGACGATCAACGGATACCTAAGAAGGTATTCGTTGGGAGTACTGAAGACCGGAGGCCTGTGGGGAAACCAAGGAAACACTAGTCTAACTTGGTCGACGAAGACAGTTCAGCGCTGCTCGGATTTCAAAATTGGAGGACGTGGTCAATGGATCAAGACAGTTGCAGGCACTATTTACAGGAGATGAAGGCCCGAGTGGGGCTGCTAAGAAAAACAAGAAGAACCTTTCACCGCAGCCGTGAGTGTAGCAGTCGCGGGTTCCCGATACGGTCGGCTTCCATTTCTGACAAGTCCGGGGCTTTCCTTCCGTTTTGCCTTATTCAATATTATTATGTTCCTCATCAACCTCATCCACTTCCCATAGTTTTCTCGGTTGGCTTTTGTTTTTTACGGGCCCCGTGATTCGGCGAAATCGTATGGACGAGCAACGGATTTCCAAAAAGGTATTCTTTAGGAGAACTGAAGGGCAAAGACCAGTAGGTAAATCGAGGAAACGCTGGTCTGGCTCGGTCAACGAAGACCATTCATCCCTGCTCAGATTTCGAAATTAGAGAACGCTGTCAATGGGCCGAGACAGCTGGAGGCGCTATTCGTAGGAATCAAAGGCCCGAGAGGGGCTGTAGTACTACGACGAAGAACTGAATAGATAGCAAAGCAACAGTCGTGGTTGTGGTGTAAAAATCAATGGATTAACTAACTTATAATATCCTTGCAGACTTAAAAAAAATGAAATTAGTAGATAAATAATAGGCTGGCACCGGAAATAAATTGAAACGAGTGGCAGCATTTTGTTTCTGTTTTTTATTGTGTGGGAATTTTTTGGTATAGTTTCAGTTAGTAACAGTCGCTGTGATTAACATTTTTAGTCGCCCGCCCCTTCACCGATGTTGAAAGCTCCACAACTCAACAAGGGGAAAGCAATTACTTTCTTGCATTTATTTTTCTTTGCTATATCTTCTTTAACGCCCTCTGCAAAGTTTCACCACAAAAAGATATTTATAAAGGGTTTAAGGGGGGTCTCTTCATATAGAGGAGTGGCTCCTGAAAAACAATTTCTTCGCATGTAGGCAATATAGTTATTAAATGAAAGGTCTTAATGATAACTTTTCAAAACAGGTCTTAAAATGGCAAATTTTGCTTTGCGGAATGCAGGGGAAGAGGAAATGTACGAAAATGTTGTGTCGCCCCTCGCGATTGTACAACTTTGACCTGAAAAATCTGAAACTAATCACAAAATCATTTAGGAGTGCAAGGGCAACAAAAACCTCCGAAGTCGAAATTCGATCAACTTTGTTAATAATAGTACATTTAATAAATTTTACATTTTTCCCTATAAAATCAAAAAATTCCCGAAAATTTGAAAATTTCACAATAATTGAACAATAAACAGCTAAATTACAACCGATTGAATATCTACCAATTACAACCGCATCAACACGTGATACTATGGGGATGCACATTTGCAACGGTCCTAGACACTACAAATACATATGTAGGAATTTTGATAAAAATTTTAGAAATGGTTTGTAATGTTGTGTTATCATTACTAACCAAGCAAGTGGGTCAAAACACTTGAAACAAAATGGCATCGAATTAAAAAGCATAATAGCCATAATAATTTTTCGAACTCAATTTTTGATTTGCAGAACATATTGTTTGACTTACTAATTGTTTTACAAAACCCTTCCGGCAGGAGCACTCTCCTGCTACTTCAACTTGTTTTTTTAGGTTTTAGTTTGTAAATACTTCTTAACGATCAAATAAATAGGTCATGAAATGCTGAGCATCATATTCTTTCATTTCTCATAATGGTCTCCTTCCCTTCCCTTCACCATTGTATAACTTTTTTTAAATATAAGGTAGCCCCACATGAGCAATCAGAGTCCAAGAAATACCCGCGGAATCGCTGAACGCTAGTTTTCTTTCAGCCCAATATGTCTGCGACTGCGGTGAGTACCGTGGCCGTGATGAAGGTACTTTAATATCACCTACCAAAGTATCAGCGTTCGTTGGGTTCAATGTATTCGTTTAATCACAAATATAAAGATAAATTTGGAAATATTTTGTATTTATAACACCCACCATTGTGAAACTTTTGAGTCTACCTCTAGAATTTGACTGCCTGGATGATATTATCAGCTGTCTCGATGCCGATTTTCATCGAAACCAATTGATACTCGTAAATATGGCAATGATTAGATGAACCAATTTTGCTTACGTTTAGGCATTCAAGTGGCCGCCATTTTTGAGGTGGCCATAAATTTCAAATGTTTTTGATTGAAGCTTCTGCAAATATTATAATATTTAAAGAAGCTTAGTTTAATTTTTTTTTTTTTAGGAATTCTACCTAAATTCACAAGAATATACGTTCATTTACAATCTTATTGAATTGAAATGAGCTTGTACTTCTTTCACCAGCTTTCGATCAAAGTGGGTTCTTCTTCGAAAAAAAAGACATCTTTTAAAAATTAGCCTAACAATTCCTGCTGAACAAAGTGCTTTACTTGAATGAATGATCAATTTCTTCCTTGATGTATAAATGTACTCACTAGTCTTCTCATTACAAACAATAAGCATATTAACTTAATTGTACTCTTTAATAACTATTTCTTGTATAGGGCAAATTGCAATAAAAACCATCCATAATAGTTAAATCCATTAATATATTTATCGTTTTTCTTATAAGTTAATTTTTCTGTATAATTGCACATTGCAGGGATGGTTTTACTATTTCAGACATTATTTCAGTCTTTGATTAAAGAAAAGGATTCTTCTAGTATAAAAGAAAAATATCGATTAGTGGTTATTTATGATAGAAGAATGAAAAATTTTGCAAATCAATCAACCATGGAATCCTGGTAAAAACGAATTTCCAGACAGAACTACAAAGTAATTTTCTAAATGATCTATTACGAGTATAACGACAGAACCGTCTACATTTCTTAAATATAAGTTATGTGCATGCATGTATGTGCAAGCCATTTTAATTATTCAAATCCAGTCACCCATCCAATGAAAAAGCATCTTATCTTCCTATATAGGTAATGATGCATTTAAAAATCAATAATTTTTAGAATGAGCTGAATCACATAAAACTTCCCAATCGCGTTGCCTTAAAATCACCGAATATTTCATTCCGATTTCACGGAAAAGCAAAAAAAAATATCGTAAAATGTTTTACTCTGTTCCTTCCATTCATTGCAAATTTTATTCTTTGATTTATGAATGCTTTTAGTTTAGTGAAGGAATGAATAAATACAAAATACCACAATGTATCCTTGGCAAAGTGAAGGGCAGAGAGAGGGAAATGGGGCTTGCTGGGAGGATTTAGGTGAATTTAAGCGCAATGGTTAATGTATTCGTGCACACTGGCATATATGATTCAGCTTGAGAATAGTTGGAGGGCTATTGACAGTAAAACACCAAATTTACATTCGTACAACATCCCATCCCCAGTCTCGACCAGTTTTCATTTGTGAATAATTTACGGATGTTTGTTGCCAATCTTAAAAACTTGATCGTTTCCATTTCCGATTATTTAAATTTCGTTTGGATATCGACAAGTTCTTTACGATGCTGGTAATTGTAGCTATATGTGCATTTACATAAATTGTAAATAATTTTACGTCGAACAAGAACTTGAATGCTTTCGAAACAGGAACGTAAAGTTGATAAAAGTTTTGAGAATGTAAAATTTACTTCGTTGAAGGAGGAAAATGTTGAATGGAGGCTGCAGTTATCGTGAAAATCAGGAGCAATAATTTTGTTGAAGCGTTTCGTGACAATAATCTTATCATATATGAAACGTTTTTGTTAACATCTGATCTACTAGATTTTAGTAGAACTTTATTTTATACAGAGAAAAATCTAAGAAACGAATTCTATAAGTGCATTGTAAATTGTACTACTCCATTAAATTTATCAAAAATAATAAAATCATTAGATAGGTGGTTATTTTAAAAGGCCCATTTACATATGCAGTAAATTTCACTACTCTCGTTAATTGTAGTCAATTATTTTGTTTTAATTCATTGCAAAAAAATGAATTTTTCATCATCCATTCTTGGTAGACAGTTCTAACAGAACAGTAAATTTTACAACACTGTAGTGAAAATTCACAACCCTATGATGAATTTCGTGAGAAAATATTCGGATACAGTAAATGATTTTGTAAAGAATATGAATTTTCTTTAAATACTATACGAGTACTACCTATATGTTATTAATGTTTTATACAGTATATTTATTGTATTCGTGTACATAATTAGAACTTTGATTCGTACAATGTTTTGCAGATCAGATGTAAGGACCTATCGAAATGAGGATCAACAATAACAAATATGAAACTATTTTATTTCGCATTCCATAAATTACGTTAAGAGAAGTTCCACAAAAATGGAATGGAGAATGCATCCCGCACAAATCGACTGTGAGGTATTTGGGCGTATTCCTTTGTTTTCGCTTGCAGTAAATGCGGCCTGTCAAACAGCAGTTTGAGAAGCCGAGAAGGGCTTTTACTCGTATACCTATCTTTTCAGAGACTGTTTTGTGCCAACCACCTACACGTAGAGCCATGTGTGAAGAATATTTATTATCAATGTCTTTTTTGGTCCAACCAAAGTGCTTCGACTATGGAAAAATCTGGGTATTCAAAAGAAAATGCTGTGAGTATGTATGAAATAGGGAGATTTATGATATTGCAGGATTTCCCAGGGTGGATTCTTGTATCATGCATCAGGTCAGGAACATTGTCTGCGCCCAAGTAGGATATGAATATGAGGATCAACGATCGCTACTATCAGAATCGTTTGTACTTTGATCGATGTAGGGAGACAGGCTAAATACCACCTGAAGCTTTTTCTTATCTTGTTGCAAAGGGTCTCATTGTTGATGGGCATAGAGACCATATTTGCAGACGAAGCTGAGAAATCACTTGTACACGCTGAGAACATCGACCGCATAAAGAGTAAATTATCATAGCAGTATTCGATGAATATGCATCAAAAGCAAAGAAGACGCCAGCAGTACTGGAGGCTCGAAGAATATGTGGAAGTCAGACAAGTGTGTGAGTGTTTTTGGGATTTCGGATTTGAACTGCGGTGGTTCAAGTTCATGGATTTTTCGGAGAGCCCCGCATAAATAGCTTGTATAGATAGCTGCTCGTAAAAGTGCGCCAGCACCCGATGGTAGAAAAACCCTCATCTTCACCATTCGGGAATAGTTACATATTGTGAAACTCGCCGTTGTCAAAAAAGTATCGAATTATTAATCTTTAAATTGCGATTTCAATGGCTTGCTCATGCTTTAACTAGTAATTCAACACAACATATATGGAGTCCTGGCTTTAAAAAAAAAAGAAAAATAAAGAGTCTAAGAAATTTGAGGCGTAAAAAGTGGTAGAAGAACTTGGCAAATATAAAACGGTGTAGCTTGCATATTTTTTCTCGGCTACTGCATTTATTTCGAGAGTGGATAAATTCATTGTCAATGAAAACTAGGTTCCGGCTTTTAATGATCGCCGGCATAAATACTGATGATACGCAAGAAATTTTGTGCCTTATTCGAAAGTGAAAGATTGTTTTTACCGATTGCTGATAAAAAGACAAAACATTTACGAAATAAAGAAATTCCGAAAAAAATCAAACTAAACACTGAAGAAACATTACTCTCCGTACCAAAAGTTGGTGAAGTTGTTATGTTGGGATTTCTCACCCAACTGACAGGAAGAAAATTTCATGTACGACATCCAACAGGTGCTGTTCCATTAGATTTAAATAGTGCCCACTCCAATTTTGAATTCTTCCATGAAGATGTTTTACAGTAGCCCGAGGGGAATATGTGAATGGTATTTTATATGTACTCAGGTAAGGATTCTCACCATCAGGAGCGGCACAAAGCCCTAGCTTTCTTTTAGGCTTACAGTTCATGGGGTGGTGAATCAAAATACTGCTGATGAACTCTCAATATTTGCTGTAGATTTAACAAGGAAACACTTAGACTACTTATGTACGACTGGATAATCTATCTTCTATGCATAAGTTGAGATTATGATTTCTTAGTTATGATGCTTATCCACCAATTGCATTTGTGCTCATAGACTCCTTGGCAAAATCATACAATAATCTGTATAAGCTGACACCGTTTTTTTCTTCAAGATCTTGGTGAATTAGGGAATAACTTAAATATCAGGAAGTCTTATAGGTTTGGATAGTGTTTGTTCCTTACAGAGTTCTAAATGTCATTCAACATTACAGCCTACACCTCGAGGGCTTGCAGACTGTAGGGTGAGTGCTTGGTTTTTTCATTTATTTATATATGTATATATATATATATATATATATATATATATATATATATATATATATATATATATATACATCCGCTGTGCTGACGTATTCAAATCAGATGCTCTTCGATGCAACTTGTTCGCGCAGAAAATGATGAGGAACGTCGATATGTTTTGTGGGTGGGTGATGGGCGGTGGCATCCGCAAGGTGAATCACTCCTTTGTTGTCGCTGTAAATCGTGCACCTGATTTTCTCACCGAACAACTTCTGTTGAAGGCTCGTTAGCTATAGCGCTTCCTGTGTTGCCGATGATATTGCCATGTATTCCGCCTCCGTTATAGATAATGCGATTGTGGTTTGCTTCTTCGAATTCCAGCAAATTACGCCACCTTGGAATAAAAACAAATAACCAGAGACCGAACATCGATCTTGAGTATCGCTACTATAATCCACATCGCAATATCAATGCAGATTGGTTGATTTTTCATAAACGCGTCGACTGAATAATAGCGTTTTATTAACCGTGAATTTCAAATATCGCAGAATACGCTTGACTACTGTGCAGTTTATCCTGCCAGGATTGTTGTTGAATCGACTGACGCTATTGGTCACATGCTGAATGTTCGGCCTGAATACCTGCGACAAGAACAGCAATGAGTCAACCGCTTCCTGGTATGGCACTTTTGCCATCTTTGCACGTTTCTCATACGTCGTCGGGCTGATTTCATGTGTCAGTTTCTGATTCATGTCGGTAGTGTCAAGATTAGATTGCAGTCTGTCATCCCGAACCGATTTAGCATTTCTCGCATCTAGTGACTCTTATCGATTGACATATCTTGTTCCATTGTCGTGATATTCATTTCAATAACAAACTTCGCGCTGCCGAAGCTTTTCATCGCGAAATTACATTTCATTTGTTCTTTCTGTTTGTTCTTCAACTTCGTATCATTGGAGAGTAAAATCATATCATCGACGTAAATTGCTACGATGAGCATTTTTTCATCTCGTACAATAAAATAAATACAAACTTCAGATCGCGCACGGACTATCCCGAAAGCTTTCAAAGCCGCATCTAGTTTCTGGTTCCATAGTCGACTTGTTTGTTTCAGGCCATAGAGAGGTTTGTTGAAATGGCTGCTTCATAAAAATTTTATCTTCTAGCTCGCCATGTAAAAAAGCAGTGACGGCATCGATTTGCTCAATAATCAAGTGGTGTTTGGCCGCGATTGCAATCAGGTATCGAATCAACCCATATCTAACGTCAGAAGAAAAGGTTTCTTCGTAGTCGATGCCTTTGCGTTGATTGTAACCTTTGACCACGAGTCTAGTCTTGAACCTCTGAATGTCACCGTTGTCGTCGTACTTGGTCTTGAAGATCCAGCGATTGTTTATCGCCTTTCGATTCATTGGGAAATCCACCAACGACTAGGTCATATTTGCCGTCAATGAAAGTTATTCATCGTCTATATCCGATCTCCATTCGGCTGTGTTGTTACACGAGATCGCTTGCTCAACAGTAATCGGGTCGCTCATGCCCGACATTGCGACAAACAATGACTGATTGTTCGACTGAGAACACGTTTGTAGACAGTGAGCGGTACCGTTGATTTGCACGTTGTGCAGTGAAATCTACATAGATTGATTCGAATCATGCTCCTCGAATGTATAGTCGTCATTGCTGTCGTCCAAAAAAGTAACTTCTTTTGACGCGCTTGCCTCTGCGTCATTCGTTGTGCCGCATCTTGATGATGCTAGTGTGCCCGAAGACACAGTTCTACCAGCCTAAGGTCCCACTCATCCACTATCGCCGTTGACATCATCGTTTGCCACTAATTCCTCCACTTTAATTGGATCTTCTTCTGCGAAAAGATAAAATTGGCTATCATTGATATCAAGATTAACCTTCGTTGATTTTGTATCTTCAACAAAAATAACATCTCGACTGACAATCACGTCATTTATCTTAGGATTGCACAGTCGATAGCCTTTGCAGTTCAATCCATTACTCACAAAAATATATGATTTTGGTTTGGGATCTAGCTTCTTGCGTTGTTCTCGTGGAACATGTGCCATTGCCTTGCTGCCGAACACTCAAAAATGGGCGATATTTGGACGTTTGACCGTCCGAATATTCTCCGTGTCTTCCTGGACTGATAAACCGGAACTTTATTGACCAAGTATACTGCCGTATGGATGGCCTCCGCCCAAAAATGCATTGATAATTGCGCGTCAAATAACATGCAGTGCACCTTCTCCACCAGCGTTTTATTCATTGGTTCTACCTTGCGACTTTGTTTTGGCGTGTAGAGAATAGAAAACTGATGAATGATACCGTTTGTATCGAAAAAAAACGTTTGAAGCCCATTGTTGTATTCGCGCCTGATGTCGAATCGAAATGCCTTTAACCGTTTGCCAGTTGAACGTTCTGCAATTGCCTTGTGCAACTTGAATTTGTTGAAAGCCTTCGATTTGCATTTCATCGAGAAAACTTTACCAATAAAGAGGTCGATGAACATGACGAAATAAAGTGATCCATCATTCGCACTTTCTTCCATTGGCCCGCAGACGTCAGACTGGACCAGCTCAAGTGATTCGGTCGTTGTATTTGTGCTTTAAGCGAAAGGTTGCCGCATTTTTTTTCACCTCGAACACAAATGTCACAATGCAAATTGAATACCTTTGGCAATCGTACACCATTGAACATATTGCCTCTACTGACACTGGAGAGTTTCTGATGACCAACGTGTCAATATTGACGATGCCACAACAGCTGTCCATTCGTTGCTAATAAAAATGCCGTATCACTCCTGCACTGCATTAACTTATACACGCCAATCATTTCTTTTGCATGTCCGATTAGCTTGCCGTCTTTTCCAATAATATTACAGCCGTTTAAATCGAAGATAACAGAACAGCCTTTTCTTGTTAATTTATTAACCGATAAGAGATTTGTGCATAAACCTGGTACGCATAACACATCGTTCACAGTTGCGATCATCTTGGCCATTTCACCACGGTTGAGGTTCAAATTGATCACGCCAGTGCTGTCAAGTGGGGCTTCTAAGGAATCACCAATAATCACCGTTTTCGTGGTTGTTTGTTTACGTTCGCTTGTGAACAACTCTTTATTGCTCGTCATGTGCACGCTCGCGCCAGAATCGATACAAACATCGTCTCGATTTGCATGACGTGCCGAACAGCAAATCGAAATAGCGTTCGCGTTTGACTGTTTACGTTTCGTACAATTTCTTCGAATAGGGCCGAGAAGACTGCACTCAAAGCACTTTACATTTTTCATTGATTTTGACGTTTGTCTGCTTGACTTTCCGAACAGTGTGTTGTTCACATTATTCTAGCGCGTTTGTATTATTCTTGCAGAACCTAATGTCATATGTTGAAGCAATTTCACTTTCACAAAATCAGATGAAATTTTCGTGCCGCTCCTCTCGATCACCATAATCATTGGTTTATATTCTTAGTTCAAACCAGCCTGTAGAAATGTCGACAGCCATTCGTCGTCTACTTTGAGACCTGCACTCAATAATTTATGCGCTGCCGGAATTACTGTATTGACAATTTGCTCCATCGACGAACAATTGTCGAATCACGTATTGATTATCGTGCGCAGAAGTCCAATTCGCCACATGAGTCCACCATCATCAAAAGCTTTGTAGATTTTTTCCCAAATCTCTTCTGCCATTTTCGCCGTTTGAATATGACTGTAATTGATTGGGTCGATCGTCAACTTTGCCTTCACTTTGCATTCTCCATCGAACGCCTTCATTGCATTCGTTTCAGTCGGTTTACCGGTGACACATTGCCACAAATTGATATTAGACAATAGTTGCTTACGTCAGAAAGACCACCGGACTTAAATATGGACGTTATAGACCTTGCTTTCCACGATTCTGGGAAGAAGCCACTACTCAAGCTTATATTAAACAAAATGGCCAGGGGTAACTCCGAAGAAAGACATTTAAGGAAAGAACTGGGGATTCTATCAAGGCCTAGACCCACACTAATGCTTATATTATCGATTGTTGTTTCAACTTCAGCAGGAAGTATGTCGAACAGCAATTCTCAAAAAGAACATGGTGGATAAACGTTATTTACAGATAGAAGACTGAAGTATGTTGACAAGAAATAGTTAGCAAATAAGTGTAGAACTAAATCTAGATTACTAGCCATTAAATTACACTAAAAATTTCTATGTGGTATAGCAGGAGATGACTTAAGGGATTGTATATACAACCAGGATTATTTTTGGTTGATTGCTATATATCGATTGTTCGATAGAGTTCTAGTGATTTTTCAGAGCGTTTCTTATTTCAGATTTAGCTAAAGATCTCAGCCTAGCATATTCAGCTTTAACCTCAGTGGTACCACATTGTCCCATCGTTTTTCTAGTTCTTACTTTATTAAATAGAGCAACGCGTTCTTCCTGTGTAAGCCGTGGAGGATCATACGGCGTAAAATCAGCAATGAGCTGGTTAAAAAATTTGTAGAATTTAGAAATGGCTTCTTCAAAAGGAAAGTTTGCAAAGAAACCCCGCCAATCGGCTCCCGAAAGTGCGTTTGAAATGGCAATGAAGTTGTTTTTCTTGAAATTGAAAGAAGTCAGGATGATGAGTTTCCTACTATGGATGCCAGTGAAATTCTCTACAAAGGGCAAGGCTGGATGATAAGGATCATAAGCAATATATGGAATTGCAGTATGGGGTATACAGAAGTGCTGGTGGGGAAAAAGTCATGGAGATGGCCAGTGTAATTTGTATACTTGTCGACTTGATAAAGGGAGCAGCAACGTAGAAAGGATAAAAGGGAATAAAATAGCACATTGTTAGTAGTGATTCTTGGTTCACCTGTTAAGTCCCAAGCCTAATATGGTGCATTGAAATCACGCATAGAATAAAGCAGTAATGAAGAAAATTCAATATGGCATTATTTGACGTCATCAAAACAACTTTCATAAAGTTGAGCGGGGGAGTTACAGAGAATATAAAAACAAGACACTACAAAGTACGAACCAGAATGGATGAGAATCCTTACTAATATGCATTCAACTAAAGGGGGTAGAACAAATTCAGTTCAAGTACGAGTATAACAATAATAACAGGATTTGATACCAACCAGAGCCCCCCAACCGTCCGATTTCAAGGGCACAGAAGTATCGCGATCACGTCCTAAAATTTTGTGAGAGCAAGACAAATCTATATCACTCGCCGAGCCATTCAGCCAGGATGCGAAATACAAAAGATATTATCTGCAGCTAGTGTTTTGGAAATTTAAAAAATTTTGAGCTTGGACCTATTATTTTTGAGGTAATGGGAAATTGATTTGATTTTAATTAAATATTTTCCACAATAATATTAGTTTTTCTATTTCAAACACACATGGAGGTCTGAGCTTGCTCATGTAACATTATTTGCATCGGGTAATGAAATCCGCTACATAACCGGTCATATGTGCTACACATATTGTAATAAGTTCCATTATTTTTGTAAAATTCATTGCGCTGTTATGAAATATTGTAGTAAGTTGCACAATGATTTTTATTACAACTGCAATGTGGGAAAAAAATCATTATATTTCTTGTGGATTTCATTGCAATTTTGTTCCATATTTCTCTCTACGTATCCATTTTCGGGGAACACCATGAAAGAATTTAGAGATGTCATGATGATGAAATGGGTCCAGCTTTTATAGATTTTAATATTTTAACATATTAGAAGCTTAAACAATAATCTTTGGAGAGAATTTATAGAAACAATTTACATTGTAGGGCAACATAGCTGTCTACATGCGGGTGGCAAGCAATGAGCAAATTCAATATTATTGAAAACTCTTTTCATAACTATGCTTATTTCAAACCTAGTAAACATACCATAACCCACAATGAGCGTCTCAAAACAAAGCCGCCAAGATATCCTGTTGAGCTAATTATTCACCGCAAACCATTGCCGACTCGTGCAAATAGATCATCTATCCCTCGTAGGATCTCATCCGCAAATTAGTTGGGCGTTTATAGGCTTTACAAGCAAACCATATCCTTTGAAAAATGTGCTGGAACGCAGCCAAAAAATCAACTCACTTGATTTTCTTTTCAAAATTGGTTTTTGACTTCATTCTGAAAAATGTGCGTCCTGGCGCCAAGGGATTAATTATTTTCCAGGTTTTCCTACCGTCCAGATTGTCGAAACACAACAAACAGTACACACCGCTGCTACGCTGGCGCCGGAAATTGACGCAGCACTTTCCTTTTCGATTTTTTCCGAACGAATTGTTCTCCTTTTACCTGTTTCCGAAATATGGTGTATTACATTAATTAATTATGTCTATTGTGGGCTCAATTACAGGTTCAAGGCTTAAATTTAAAGATGAGTCGTCAATGGGATCGGTCGGGTACAATGCAAAAGTCTTGTAATGTGTTAAAGCAAAAAGGACTGTCTAGCCATAAAATATGAGGAATGGGCGTAATCCTTAGGTTAATGTTAGATTCAGAAAAAAGTGTGATAGCGATTAGAGAAGTAATTGTGGTCATTTGGTCATATTGGAGTAATGATTGGTTGCAGTAAATGATGAACATAAATTTTCGGTGTTCATTGTTGCAAAGACCAAAATTATTTTCCAGCCAGGAAACTCGATATGAAAGAATAATTCTTAAATTTCTTAAACCACACCCCAACAATTTTAACACTAAATCCAAAAGTATGACATTCAAAATGGTCACATGTTAAAATATTTAAAGCGCTAATGAAGCCCATTGAAATTTGGCCCCGAAACTAAATCGTATGACAAATTATGCATGGTGGAGAGAAATCAATGAAAACTGATGCCATCGAACGGATGCGACTGCGAGTACGTTGTGGTTTAATTTAAAACCACATGCAAATTAGCGAGATGACAAGGCGATTTTCGCTTCTTCGAAAAGATACTTTCGACGACGGAATTTCGTGGCATCACACTTCCGTTCGTTTGCCCAGCCTTGGAAGTCGTCACCCTACGTATGTAGTAACGACAGTCTATTAAATCTTCTCTAAACAAAGGATTCTCGACATTCGGGTGGAAAAAGTTGAGTTCATTTTGCACGGTAGAATTCAATTGACTCGAAATTTATAGCCTTTTTTGCGAACTCATCTTCGCCAGCCATTCAACATCCAAGCTATCTTCGCCTTCCCGCCAGCCAACGACACTTACACACAACATTCAGCGATTATCCTTTGAAACGCTATTATTCACTAATAACGGCCGTTGAACATATAATCCCATAAATGTGAGTGCTTTTCACGATATTGTTTGTTTTTGTGGCGTTTTATTCCCAGGACAATGATATTGCTCGGTGCAATCGACTCCGTTGACAATTGTTGGGTTCATAAACTCTCGGTTAGAAGTTAGGGGATGCTATTTGATGAATCCGTTTGAATATCGGAAGTGTATAATGGATGGAAAGATACACGCGCCAATTTGTCGCGGTTCATGATAGAATGGAAACATTAAAATCACTTAAAATGTTTCCTTCGGCATGTTTGCCACAGAGGAAGGGTGCAAATAATGTTTGTATAGATGCAAAATGATGTGAATTGCGTGGGACTGGGAACAATTATGGAGCATTTATGATGTGTGTGGCGATTTATAAAGAATACTAAATTTTTGAGTGTGAATATGTGAGTTGAGCAGGCATGAGTTGCGATGCATTTCAAGAAGTTTTCAATTTACACGATTCATCATTACCAATCTATTATAATCGTTTTTTGTGTCTAAAATAAAAGAATGATCCTCTTCTTCTTTTACTTTCGCTCCAAAAAATGTATGCCTTATCATCAAAATAAAGGAGTATGTGTAAGAATTTGAACTATATTAGGATGTTTTCTTCGCATTTCAAATTGAATTTTCAGCATCACCAGCTACTATGTTACTATGTTGTAGAATTTGGAAATTTCACACAAGCAAACTGCTCGAAAACCTTCCTAACCCTTATCCGAAATTTTAATTGCAGATTTCATTACTTCCATTCATAGTCCTAATTAATAAAATGTTTTGTTTTTATTATTATTAAATGTAATTTTATATCAATTTTCCTTTATATCAAATTCAAACGATTCCCTTTAATTATATTCTTTATGAGATTTAATCTATCTACTTCACTACGAAATGGCGCCAAACGTGGGGCCCGAAAAGCCCGGCTGTATCATCAGTCGTGAGCACGAGACAGTCCAACGTCTCTAGGTGTCCAGATTTTTGGCAGGTAGGTAGCCCCTAAGGGATATTGCGCTAATCATGCCCCAGCAATTAATAACTTCCAAACGTGAGTTCTCCTTGGACATCAATATCGTTTGGACCTGCTTTTGATTTATACATTGGTGGTTTACCACCATTGTATGAATAGCAAGGCGAAATGATATAAGAGCCCTTTCGTGTATTCCGAAGTTGTTACTCAACATCATTTTTGCGGCGAATTCGGATCTGCACTCAAAGCCAAGCGGATTTTGACTTCACGTGATTGGCTGCTTAGCCAGTCCGTGACCATCCATGATGACACGCGCTGCTTGCGGGTCAGAATCAACGCTGGGCTGACAAATTCTAGTTTGTGAAAACTTTCGAACGAGGGAGCACCTTCGAACCCTGATACTTATGGTGCCTCAAGATAGTAGTCCCTGTGGCGCAAAAGAAGAGCACACTATTGGTGTCCTTGCCTATGAAAGGGAAAAAACAAAATGGAAAGACCGACACTGAAATTGATATTGCTAATCGTTTTCTTTTTTCCAAAATAAATTCACCATACCTTTTCAAATCTATTCTTAAACACCAAACTGTAGGTTTAGTTAATTTTTCTTTTATATCATGGTTTTTTTAGGATTAGTTAATAGTTCGCCACTGACGGCCACGTCAATAATTTAAACTAAGTTTTTTTCAGACAATATAACGTTTTCATGAGAAAATGCCGACTAAAAGAACTCCGGAGAGGAGGAAGCTTCGGTCAGGTGTTAGGCCGACACTCCTGTGGTTCAGATGCCACGAAGACTTGGACGAGCCGACCAGCCAGAATTTGTCGTACGGGCATCGGTTACACCAGCTGTGCTTAAGCCAGCTACGGCAAACATCGTTCGCGCCCGCTCTGTCGTTAGCCTCTGGAGCAGACACCCATCGCGATAGAACGAAATCCGCCCCCCATCGCAAGTAGAAAAGTGCCCAAAGGTGGACTTCCTCCACCAACTACAACGGCTACATGCGGTGATACCAGTGGAGCCGGAGTCCTACCAACAGGCAGACCGAATACCGAATCTCCATCTTCAGCTTCACCCGAGATGTCTCAGCTGCTGGTGGTCATGCAAAGTATGGCCGTGTTTCCTGTTGGAACGACTGCTGAGCCCCATGCCAGAGTCTGAGTTTCTCAGTTTCTTCTGGGAGGGAAGCAGGCTGGTATTCGCCCCGCACCGCAACGTGCATGTGCTACGCGCATCAGCATGGAGCTTAAAGCGGCGCAATATTCCTAGCGGTCCGCACACCCAGGTAAATTCTTTAGCCGACGAGAGCGACCCGAAAGACAGTCAGTAGCTGAGCTCGAACACAGCGTGCCTGCTCTACGCACACCAGCTTGTCTCATTCCACCCACAACAGATAGCATGACGGAGACTCGCTCTCCATTATCCAACGAACTAGACCAAGAATATCAGACCGAAGCACATGAACTGGCTCCTAGGGCACGAGTTACCACATGTTGGAGCTGCCGGCATATGGGACAACATTTTACAGCATACCAGGCAGAGGCTAACATTTTTGTTTCCATTGTGGGAAGCCAGATACACATGCGCCAGATTGTACCAATTGCAAGAAGTCAAAAAACTTGCTAGCAACTGCTCACAACAGCCAGCAGCACCTGCCAGACCAAGTAACGGAACGGTACTCCGTCCCGTCTACTGACAGTTCCACCACGACGAGTTCCTCGCCAGTAAACCCACTAGAGTCAAACACCACGATACCTTTGCTGGTTCACGATACAGCAGATGCCACATCTTCTCCGAAGGCCTCTCCAACGACATTGTTGAAGCGACCACCTCAGGTACTGCCTGGAGAACCCCGGCAGCCACAGACTCTTGTATTGAAGCCATACCATATTATTGTAGGTTGCAGGAGTATATTGCTGCATGAGAGAGGATTTTCGCCACAGAAGAAGTCACCCCACGCCAGCACAAAACTAAGTGGTCAACTCTCCGTTGGAGGAGCTTCTATAGGAGACTGCGCATCTGCCGCCAAACTTTAAATTTTTTAACATCTCGGAGGTTTTTGAGAATGACACTCGACCTTATGCACTAATCAAAGTGTTGGGCGAAGTCACTGTTGCACTGATTGAAATATTAGCTGCCTTGCCTCAAGCCTCGGCTCAAAGCTACTCCATCAAAACCCAACAGCGGTAAAAACCGGGAGCTTTTAAATCAGTTCAGTTGATGGCACCAAACATCCTATCCAGGGTAGGTGGATAACAGAGAGGTCAAACTAAGGATATTACTTTCTACATTATCCCGTCACTGACTCAGAATGTGTACCGTGGCGTCGATTTCGTCCTTCAATTTGGTTCCGCCCCAGACCGATTCGCTGATTCACGTTTAAATACTAGATATGTCCATGAACTCGCTTCTATACCTGACAGGCCCGAATTAACACCTAACCAACGATAACGTCTGGAAGTATCCATCGCTGCTTTTCCATCTTACACAAGGCCTTGGCCGCACCACACTGGTCTTACATGTCACCGATGTTGGCGATAGTAAGCCAATAAAGCAGAGACACTATGCAATCTCACCGGCCATGGAAAAGTTCGTGTACGAAGAATTGGACAGGATGCTCGAGTTGGGGGTTAAAGAGGAGTCCCAAAGTGCCTGGTCCTCACTTGTAACCTTGATGGTGAAGTCAGGTAAAGTCTGTCTTTGTCTAGATGCCCGGAAAGTGTATGCAGTGACCGTCGAAGACGCTTACTCTATTCCGCTCATCGATGGACTACTGGGGAGACTGCCGAAAGCAAACTACATTACCAGTCTCGACCTTAAAGATGCATTCTGGTAAATTCCATTCGATGAAGGGTCGAGGGATAAGACCGCTTTCACAGTACCCGGACGACCATTATACCAGTTCGTCACAATGCCTTTTGGCCTGCGTAACGCTCCGCAAACGATGACCCGGCTGATGGACAAAGTAATTCCACCTCATCTGAAACATCAAGTGCTCCTGTACCTGGATAATCTTGTACTCATCACGGAAACGTTTGACCAAAATTTTCTACTCCTACGAAAAGTAGCCCTGCATATCAGTAAGGAGGGACTCACCATCAATGCCCAGAAAAGTAAGTTTTTAATGAACGAAGTCCGATATCTAGAACATGTCATCGGACATGGTACTATCAAAACGGATCCAGACAAAACTTGGGCGATTTTCCTTTACCGAATATCGTTAAGCAGCTACGACGTTTCCTTGGAGTGTGGTTGGTACCGAAGTTTCGTTTGGGATTAAGCAACAGTTTCAGCGCCTCTGTCGAACATGCTCCGGAAAAGGAAGTTCATTTGGACCGAACTCAGCCGAAAGGCAATAAAATGGAAAGTGAAAAATCGTGTTAATGTGGCGTTATCTACTGGAAATCCCCCTTAAATTCATTGGACTAAAGTTGTTCCTAAATACGGGATGGCCAGTAAACCCACTAGAGTCAAACACCACGATACCTTTGCTGGTTCACGATACAGCAGATGCCACATCTTCTCCGAAGGCCTCTCCAACGACATTGTTGAAGCGACCACCTCAGGTACTGCCTGGAGAACCCCGGCAGCCACAGACTCTTGTATTGAAGCCATACCATATTATTGTAGGTTGCAGGAGTATATTGCTGCATGAGAGAGGATTTTCGCCACAGAAGAAGTCACCCCACGCCAGCACAAAACTAAGTGGTCAACTCTCCGTTGGAGGAGCTTCTATAGGAGACTGCGCATCTGCCGCCAAACTTTAAATTTTTTAACATCTCGGAGGTTTTTGAGAATGACACTCGACCTTATGCACTAATCAAAGTGTTGGGCGAAGTCGCTGTTGCACTGATTGAAATATTAGCTGCCTTGCCTCAAGCCTCGGCTCAAAGCTACTCCATCAAAACCCAACAGCGGTAAAAACCGGGAGCTTTTAAATCAGTTCAGTTGATGGCACCAAACATCCTATCCAGGGTAGGTGGATAACAGAGAGGTCAAACTAAGGATATTACTTTCTACATTATCCCGTCACTGACTCAGAATGTGTACCGTGGCGTCGATTTCGTCCTTCAATTTGGTTCCGCCCCAGACCGATTCGCTGATTCACGTTTAAATACTAGATATGTCCATGAACTCGCTTCTATACCTGACAGGCCCGAATTAACACCTAACCAACGATAACGTCTGGAAGTATCCATCGCTGCTTTTCCATCTTACACAAGGCCTTGGCCGCACCACACTGGTCTTACATGTCACCGATGTTGGCGATAGTAAGCCAATAAAGCAGAGACACTATGCAATCTCACCGGCCATGGAAAAGTTCGTGTACGAAGAATTGGACAGGATGCTCGAGTTGGGGGTTAAAGAGGAGTCCCAAAGTGCCTGGTCCTCACTTGTAACCTTGATGGTGAAGTCAGGTAAAGTCTGTCTTTGTCTAGATGCCCGGAAAGTGTATGCAGTGACCGTCGAAGACGCTTACTCTATTCCGCTCATCGATGGACTACTGGGGAGACTGCCGAAAGCAAACTACATTACCAGTCTCGACCTTAAAGATGCATTCTGGTAAATTCCATTCGATGAAGGGTCGAGGGATAAGACCGCTTTCACAGTACCCGGACGACCATTATACCAGTTCGTCACAATGCCTTTTGGCCTGCGTAACGCTCCGCAAACGATGACCCGGCTGATGGACAAAGTAATTCCACCTCATCTGAAACATCAAGTGCTCCTGTACCTGGATAATCTTGTACTCATCACGGAAACGTTTGACCAAAATTTTCTACTCCTACAAAAAGTAGCCCTGCATATCAGTAAGGAGGGACTCACCATCAATGCCCAGAAAAGTAAGTTTTTAATGAACGAAGTCCGATATCTAGAACATGTCATCGGACATGGTACTATCAAAACGGATCCAGACAAAACTTGGGCGATTTTCCTTTACCGAATATCGTTAAGCAGCTACGACGTTTCCTTGGAGTGTGGTTGGTACCGAAGTTTCGTTTGGGATTAAGCAACAGTTTCAGCGCCTCTGTCGAACATGCTCCGGAAAAGGAAGTTCATTTGGACCGAACTCAGCCGAAAGGCAATAAAATGGAAAGTGAAAAATCGTGTTAATGTGGCGTTATCTACTGGAAATCCCCCTTAAATTCATTGGACTAAAGTTGTTCCTAAATACGGGATGGCTGATAATAAATTTGTGATAACTGTTGCACATGCTCCGGAAAGGGAAGTTCATTTGGACCGAGCTCAGTTGAAAGGCATTTGAAGAGTTAAAACAAGCCTTAACATCTGCTCCAGTCCTGCACAGCCCCGACTTTCAGAAACCCTTCTCCATTCATTGTGACGCAAGTCAACATGGAGTGGGATTCGTGCTTGTGCAATTGACCGAAGAGGGAGAGGAAGCTCCCATTGCTTTCATGTCCAGTAAGCTAAACTCGGCCCAAAGGAACTACACCGTATCCGAGCAAGAATGTTTAGCAGCGGTGATGGCTGCAAAGAAATTCCTAGCGTATATCGAAGGCCACCAGTCTGAAATTATCACAGAACACGCTTCGCTACAATGGTTGATGAACCAAGCGGACCTAGATGGACGTCAGTCCCGAGGGGGTCTTAAACTGCAAGGGTTCAAGTTTTCCATCAACACCCAAAAAGGGACCCAGAACATAGTGCCCGATACTCTCTTGCGAATATTTTCACCCGAGGGTGCAGAATTGACAGTGAATGACGATGACTCCATTGAAATAGACTTAGACAGCCCGCATTTTGAGTCAGACAGCTATAAAGAGTTGAAGCGAACCATCGTAATCCAACAAATACAGTTGCCTGGTTTGTAAGTGATAGATCGACGAAATAAATGCGCCACCGGTGATCCATGGCAGGAAGAAGAGTCCTGGAAACGTTGGGTACTGCAGGAAACGACTCACAATCTGGTCCTCCGCGCACACCAACATCCTTTAAGTGCCCACGGTGGTTACGGTTGGACGCCTTGGCGACTTAAGAAGTACTTCTTATGGCCTAAAATGTCATCCCAGGTCAAAGACTATGTGAGTGCCTGTGAAACCTGTAAAGGCACTAAAGCGCCCAACCAGCCTCTTCGAACTCCTGTATATAGATTTACTCAATCTATATTCTCATTCTTCTATGGGAAACATCGGAGCTATCGTTGTGTTAGGCCAGCTCTCGAAATTTTCACTGGTGGAACCTATTTGCAAATTCACGACCTTCACCCATCGTGAAATTTTTAGAGAGTTGCGGTTCCGGAAAGCGTGTACTCGGACAACCGAGTACAGTTCCGATCTTGGCAGTTTAAGGGTCTACGCAAACAGCCGGTATCGAACACCAACTGACACCCATATACTCTCCTCAGTCTAACGCATCAGAACGTTTGAATTGCACACTGTTAGCCGCGATCCATTCTTATGTCCGTCCACCTCAGAAGGATTGGGACCACAGGCTACATGCCATCACTTGCTCTCTGCGGTCATCTTATCATTCCCTTACGGGTGTCTAGCTTTACTTTGCCACTTTTGGACAGCACATGATTTGCCATGGCAAATCATACAGACTACTACGGCAATCGAAGTGTTTGGGAGATCCCGTCGTTGTGCTGGAGCCCCACGAGCGTTTAAGAGATCTCCGCTAACAAATCGGATGGAAGATAAGGCCGCAGGACGTGCAAATGAGGCGCATTACAACCTCAGGTCTCGACCTTCCGATTTTAAAGAAGGAGATGAGGTTTTTCGTCGCAATTTCCACTAAAGCGACGCCGCTGGGCATTACAACGCCAAACTAGACTGGCGTTTCCTGAAAAGCCGTGTACAGAAGGTTGTAGGACCCAATCGTTAGCTCCTCACCAACCTATCGGGGAACGAAGTCAGAGTATATCACGCAAAAGACTTGCGTCGATAGGTAAATATCCACATCTGTTTAGTCCGTCCGTACTCAATTTCAACCACACGTATAGTTTACACACGTCCCAAAATCTGTTTCTTTTACTACGCCTATGCATCCACTGTAATGATTGTACGATTTTATTGGCATACAAGAAGCGCTTTCAAGTTTATTTAGGATGATTTTTCTTTGAAGGATTCACATAAATAAATTTACTTAAAATTTTGTTTAGAATTTTCGAGGCGAACAGGCAAAAACGCAAAATCTACTTCATCAATTTGACATCTTCTTTGGGATTGTTCAACAATATGCATGTTCTTTCTCGGATCCTACAATCATTTCGTAGGTACTTATTACTATTCTCTTGATTTATACGTGCCTCTTTCACGCTTCTTATTTCAATAAATTTGCTTTCCTACTAGCTAGCAATGAGCCCATTGAACTCTTCAATTGTGCTATCTGAGCATTCAGGCCCTCCATCGAGTTAGTTTCTTTCATCAGTTGATCATTGTGATTTCGGGCCATTATCACGATCGACTTGCCCATATCCGCCCTCAGATAATAAGCTACATGCATAGGAAGGAAACGACCACGCCAAGTACGATACCAGTCGAGTCAAATCACACGTATGGATATAAAATGGCGGCGTATAGTACGATGATTCACAGGATGGTTACGGTACCAATGATGAACCAGAGATTACAATTGGAGAAAGAATACATCATTAATACAGTGATTAAAAATGGTTACAGCAGGAAAACAATCGGATACAGAAAAGGAACAGGAGCAACGAAAAAACCCGCTATCGACAATGTTCAAACAGGAACAACAGGCAATAAGGATTCTCCTGTCGCATACAACAATCTCGAAAAAGCTCGGACGGATAATAGGAAAGATAGGAAACAGTCCTGCCTACACCAGCAGAAGACATAGCCTAGAAGTAGCGGTAGGAGCAGCAAAGGATACGAGTAAGAAAAAGGAGGTATCTATAAGATCACTTGCCCGGTGTGCGACATGATTTATATCGGGCAAACAAAACGATTAGCGAAAATCAGGTGGCAAGAACACATCAAAGAAACAGAACAAATTACAAAACGAGGTTCAACGGAAACAGCAAGATCTACGGTAGCGAGGCATATGATTGAAGAAAAACATAAAATCACTTGGTTGAATCTGGAAATAGCGCAGGAAATAGGAGATTGGAGAAAAATAGATGCATGCAAAAGTTTATGGGTATTGAAGAAAAAAGGTTGGACACGGACATTGGCAATGGCTAGAATAACTTCATGAAGTTAGTGTTATTGTCATAAGATAATCTTGTAATTGTAATAAGTTAGTTGTCAGTAAAATCCTTTAGGAAAGTCACGTTAATTACCCTTGAAATAACCATTACTAAAAAAGTCCTTTAATTACCTTATGTAGACCTGAATATAACTTTTGCTATAAAAGCCAATGTAAAGAGGACATACCTTCAGAATATTGCCACTGAAGAAGGAGACAATTAATCCCCGCAATATCGGTATATGGCAGAAAAGAAAAATTAAAAATATTGCTTGTTAAGGAACATTTGAATCTTTCACATATTTCAGGCACTATTAATTCGAAAATGGGTATTGTATATATTGACTGACTTACTTAAACATAAGGAGCCACACGAATATGTAGAAGGTGATCTCGTTGTTATAGAGAACGTCCCTAGCGCAACTGGCGAGTCATGAAGACTGAAATGTAAAGACCGAGGCCCATATATCGAGGAACAATCGCCGCGCTATGGACGATCTGGAAGATGCGCCAAAAAAGGGCCAACAGCCCAGCTCCATTTACTTCAGCGATAAAATGAAACCGTGGTGTCATTTGAGCTTGGAATTGGACGTTTACGATGAAAACGATAGTAACAAAGAGGAGGAAGAAATTGGCACGATTCCATGTTAGGGGAGGCCAAGCTGTCAAGTCCGTAGGTGCCACCTGGCGATTTCGGCGAGTAAAGCAGTAAATAGTCACTGATAGTCGAGTGACAGACGTGTAACGAGGAAGACATCGAATAAATTATATTCATACAAATAATACGATTCTTTTGTTTGGTAATATTCGGCTAATCTGACAGTATGGTCCGTAGATTCTGAATTTAAATCATTGATTTTGTCGTCAGAAAAGTTGATTGATTCCTGAGATGGTTACGAAACCCTTGTGGTAAGAACACTTTCCTGCAAACTTAACTTGTTCCAATGCATTTTGGTGGAGGGGCTGCATCTTCATGCATGCAAGTTGCAACTGAATTCCACAAAAAGGAAATAGAGTATGTTTTTCTGTTTCTAGTTATAGTACTTTTTTGTATAACATTTCGAGTTTCAAATCCATTTCACGGTTAACAGACTATGTTATATGAACATGAAAAAAAACTTTTAGAAAAATAAGAAAACCGACTTCAAAATGCCCTAAAAAGGATGAAATAAATTTTATGGAAGCGGTGCCATATCATATTTTCCCCATTCTTTTGTGATGGTGAAGATGTTGGAAGTATTTGAGCGGTCGCCATTTTGTTTCAAATTGTTCCACTTTTGATTTTTTCTTGTGAGCTTTATCACACATTTGAATAAATTCTTGTATCAATTTTGGTAATATCCGGAGCTATACTATGGTCAGAACAGAAATATTTCTAAAATTTTTTTATATCCTATCTACATATAACCAACCACACACACATACACATCTTATATATATATATATATATATATATATATATATATATATATATATATATATATATATATATATTCATATATATATATATATATATATATATATATATATATATATATACACATATATATATATATATATATATATATATATATATATATATATATATATACATATATATATATATATATATATATATATATATATGTATGTATATATATATATATATATATCTGTCTATACATATATATATATATATATATATATATATATATATATATCTATTTTTATATATATATATATATATATATATATATATATATATATATATATATATATTTATATATATATACATATATATATATATATATCTATTTATATATATATATATATATATATATATATATATATATATATATATACATGTATGTATATATATATATATATATATATATATATATATATATATATATATATATACATATTTATGTGTATACGCCATATACATTATATATATGTATGTATATATACACATATATATATATATATATATATATATATATATATATATATATATATATATATATATATATATATATGTATCGACATATCTATTTATAAATGTAAAAATAAAGTTTGATCCGGAATTAATCTCAAGAAATTTATTTAAAAAGATCCTTCTTAACCGTATCACTCGTTCACTTTTATTCGAAACCACTCGCCTTCGTTTTCATTTAACTATGGCACCTAATTTACATGAAATTATATCCTATAGTTCAATGAAAAATCGGCTATGCATTTTCATCTCCATATGTAAAGTTATGATCAGTTATAGAAGGAAAAGTATCTCTTTTTAGGTTGCAATTCTCGCCAGTCTTTAGTATGGAAATTACAAATTTTAGATTTATGGGCATATGCTATAATGTATAATATTAACTGGAAAGTAGCGAATCAACTCTATAATTTGAAATCACTCAGTCCTTATTATTTCTTCGGGGAGTTTTATAAAGCCTATATGTAATGTTTACATCTAAGGATGTAAGAAGGATCCTTTACTAAGCTCATCGGTAAGCAAAGGATGACTTCGGAAGAGAAAAGCATCCTGAAATGTTCCCTCTAACTATTTTACACATTTAGAAGTAATTTGTTGGTTATTTCCGGTAGAAATGATTGAATAAAATGTACCGTTTATGCAGAAAATTAAGGATACTGATAATTTTTATCATTTGCCTCCAAAGGACTCGGTATTTCCATCAAATCCTTGAACAGTGGCAACTAATTGGCACTTTTCGTGCGAAAAATTATTTAAATTCAATTTCTCGACACCAATGTATCATATTGAACTGTTAGTATCTACAGAGTCCTTGGAAGGATTACGATTCTGTTCCGAAACATTTTAGACCAATGTGTTATCCTTCATTTGAAACCACTACAATCAAAATCCTTACACCCGTCGATCAGTTATGCTGAAAAATCCGGGTGAAAGTCGGAAATTTTTTAGTTTTAAGGATAAAAGTCCTTTACCGTTAATTGAATTTATCATCCTTTAAACGGGACCTAACTGGAAGAAAGACGTATCATTTCCCAAAAACAGGACTTTTCTATCCATCTCCGTTTAAAAGTTATGCGTGAACATACAAAAAACAAGTTGGGTAAACAGACCTACGCTCATGTCAGAAGGTTTTGTAAATTGACAAAATGCAGCCACCAGATCGAATCAAATCAAGAAACATGTCAAAGACGATTCTATTGGAGAAAATATGAAATACGAAGATCATCCTATTATTAACAAAGTTGAATTAATTTAGACTTCTGAGGTTTTTAGTATTGTTTTACTCATAAATATCTCCCTTGATAATTATTTCAGATGTCCATCCGCGACGGAGGAAACACATTTTTCATGTATTTTCCCCCTGTGCCCCCACTGAAGCAAAAACTGACAGTTTAACAACTGTTTTGAAAAGCTCCCATGAAAACTTTTATTTCATACTCATATCGGCTACGTTTGATGAATTTTTTTTTCAGCGGCCACTCTCCTGTACTGAAATCATCGATTAATGGCCAATTTTTTCGAATCCTAGAATGGTTACAAAACCCGTTTTCTAGGAGCTCTCTCCCGCTTCCTTGACTTGTTTCACTTATAAGCATTAATTGTAGATACTCATCTTCAGTCATTCATTAAATTGAATCAAGTGTTCAAAGCATGCACCTTAAACGTTGAAGTTGGGAAAAAATAACTCAAAATTATTCAATCTTTGCATTTAAAACAGCCACTATTTTGTTTTACGATTACTGATATCTCAAAGATATACATGACACCTATCATTCCTGAAATTTTCATGCAAATCCTAGCAAAACTGTAGTGTCTGAGTCGGTAAAAAGCGCATGTTGTTCCATAGCCATATGTTGCCATAGTAATAAATGCAGCGCATATTGATCCATAGTAATACAGGAAAATTCAAACCGCTATAACATCGCTAATTATGATTCAATCTTTATGAAACTTTCAGAATAGATCAATCTTATAAATAGACATCCACGTACTGAATTTCATTGAATTTAAGGGTACCGTTAAGATTTTATTCAAGAAAACATAAAATCGATAAATCATACTATTACTAACAAAGTTGAGTGAATTGCGACTTCTAACGTATTTGTTGTTGTTGTACTCACCAAGGCCTACATTCTTGATTTTTTTCAGATTTTTCGGATCACAGGTGTCCAATCGCGAGGGGGGGGACACAAATTTTTCGTATATTTCCCCTCCCTGTGCACCCCTCGAAGCAAATTTTGCCAAACGAAGACCTGTTTTGAACAGTTCTCATCAAGACCTTTCATTTGATACCCATATCGGCTACCTTCAATGATATTTTTTTTTTTGGGGGGTCACTCTCCTATATGGGGAGACCCCCCTTGAATACCTTATAAAATTTTTTTGTAGTTGAACTTTGAAGAGATCACCACTTTACACCTCCACACAAAATCTGATGTTTCTAGCTTAAGTAGTTTCCGAGAAAAACTGCTGTGACACACGGACGGACGGACGGACAGACGGACAGACTGGTCGCGAAACTAGTAGGGTTTTGTAAAATTATTTTACAAAACCCTAAAAAAGCAAAAAAAAAATATACGCGATGAATTGATAACCTTCTTTCTTTTGGAAGTCGGTTAAAAACAAAAACCTATCGAGCACAGATGAAACGCTTGACCATGAAGGTAAGGAATGTACCATCATTTGTTCAAAAATGAAAAAACACAAATATTCTTACTTTTGAGCTACTTATGATGTCATCAATGAGTAGTTTGATGATGTCAAAACAGTATTCTGCTTATGATTATATTACAATGCTTGAATGCCCATTATGCTGGTATACATTTTTCTATTTTGCAAATGGCTTGAGGGAAAACATTACAACAAATTTCGCTTAAATAGCTAAATGCTACAAATATGATGTGCACGCCACATTAAATCACTTGAGGCGATTCACGTTTATTTTGCCACGATTTGAAGAAACCTATCCAGCTCAGCTTTACAGCAGCTGATTGCAAAACACACTCTAATTGGCTTATAAATTCCGTTTTGAATGATTAAACTTCTGCAATTGAAACACATAAATTTTATTTGCTGCTCTGCGTGATCCACATACTTCATTTATTAACACCGCCACACGTCCCTTGTACATCTAAGCAATCATGGAGGAGTATTTTGTGCCTCGCGGGGTAAATATTCATACTTGCATCTAACCATATTCGCGTGATTGCCCCCTTAAATGCTCCCAACAATAAACCAGTTTAGTTTTTAATGCACGCAAATTGCAAACATGACCATTAACCGTAGGGTGGTAATGCATACGTTCAGCAACATTTCAAACAAGAACGAACGCTTTCCATAACCAATTTCAAATATATGCACTGTCATAATATCTGCAGAGTCCAGTCTGATTTACGTACTCCATTCCTGTAATGCTGGTAATGGTAGTTAGCCATAAACGCTACCTTCCTAGTCTTCGTTAAAACAGTTAAACGCTGCAAAATATTCACTTGTTTATGCTCTCGGTTATATCAGGTGGTAAAATGATCGAGAACTGATCACGTTAAATGTGAATTTTCCCGCCTCTTTGAATGTTGCGCTAATGGGCAAAGAGTCGCGGGGGAGACGAGGCAGAGAGAGAGGGAGGAAAAACGCGAAAATATCCAATCATTTTGCATACTTCATTATATTTCGTTTTGTTAATTTTCTTGTTTAAACCTCGCAGTGAAATCACGAAAAACCGTTTAACAAATCGATTTTGATTTAATGAACGCAAAGTTGAATATGAATATGTA
The DNA here is from genome assembly GCA_963969285.1 of Odontomyia ornata. Taxonomy (NCBI): domain Eukaryota; kingdom Metazoa; phylum Arthropoda; class Insecta; order Diptera; family Stratiomyidae; genus Odontomyia; species Odontomyia ornata. Next base: position 458,725,906 of record OZ017739.1, read on the forward strand.
CGAGTCTACTCTTAGGAACACAAATATTGGAATCTGCAGAGGTAGTTACTGGGAAATTGTTTGCCATTTTTGGTTTTTCTTCACGTAATACGGTTTTAAACTATTTCAATTAGAGTTTCAGTGATGGGGAATTCATTGAAATTGGTAGAACATTTTTAAGGGTATTTCCGTGTGTGAATCTAATTATAGCTTTCAATATATTTAAGAATTTAGAAGCAAAATGAAGGTTATTTAGATTTAAAAGCTATAAGGGACAAATCAAAGCATTTTCTTAAATGGCTGCCAGTAAGGAAGTTCATATTGCATATAGAATATCCGATGCAGACTAAACAGTATCTTTGTATCTGAAATAGGATTTAGTTGCACCAGTAAGGGTCATGTAAAAATAATTTACTGTGAATTAACGACTGGCCATACGTGTATCTACATGAAAATTGCAACTCTGCATTCACCTGGTTTGGTGCTAGTTTTCATGATGTAACATTACGTTGTAAAAACTTGTTGTCAAACCTATGATGTGGAAAAATGCATGCAGCACGAAAAAACAGCTACAGAACACATATTCGCATCTTTCATGTTTTGTTATAAGGTGTATAAAATGTAGAACTTCAGGCTAATGTTCGTACAAATAAAATTATGGAAAATTATTCAAGGGTAACACTTCGAATGCATGTTGAGTAAATCGTTAGCAAAGTTAACGATAAGAAAATCATGAAATGATTGTAAGTATGTTACGATCCGCTTGAAGAGTTTTCCTTACAACAATGTTACGATTAACAGTCGACTTTGATGTATGAGTAAAGGAAAAGTTTAGTCATGCATTTAACAGAAGCTTGAATATTTGAAATATTAACTAGATTTTTCTTTTATTGAAAGAAAATTATTACTGAGAGTTATGTTTTGTACTGAATTTGCGGTTTTTGTAATTTTCAATGAAGATACTCGTTTAAGGCTCACGAATTGATTGACGTGCAAGGAAAAACCTTTAAGTAATTAATTTCATTTGAGTGGTATACTTTGGTGATGTAATGTTGGAAACATAATTACTGACATACGAAAAGTTTTCAATGATAAACACAGTATGAATTAAAATCGTTGTCCGTAAAAACTGCATAACACATCTAATCACTTGCGTACCATCCATCTTTTCTTCTAAATTTTCATATAGACAGTTTTTGGGCCGATAGAATCGTTTTCGGTCCAGCTCTTTCAAAAGCAATAATTTTAAAATTTTTATTTTCAAGTTAATATTAAAACCAATCTATTTTGAATCGCCTTTAAAAATAATTGGTGTCGCTACGTTTTTGATTCCCACACATACGAGTAGGTACTATAAAACAACCACGAGATCTTACATTGCATCTTACTCCAGCAATCTTTATATTTTCAAATATTTCAATTCCCAACAAGCATGATCTGTATCTTTTCATCTATTGTATAATGGCCGCTCAAATACTCGTAGATACTTTATATGTAGTTGTGGCGGTGAAACACACAAATGGCGGTCATGTTACAATCACCAGCAGCAATTGAATTAAATTAGTTTATTGCGCGATCGATTATCAATTGCTTGGCTTGATCCTCTACATCTTAGTAATTAGATGTTACATTTGCTTTGGCTCCTATTTAAGAAAATCAAGTTTGCGGTTGTTAATTGGATGATTATAGTCAGAACTTGTGGAGTTGTGGATGCGAAATGGAGGTAACAAATCTCAACTGATTGAAATCCGCCGGCGCTACGCTATACCGTAATCTATTGATTATTATAGCTAAGCTAGATATATACTTATCAATGCCGCCAATAGAAAATTTTCAGGAGATAGATATCCACGCAAATTAGATGCGATTCGAGGTATTCATTATGATGTTGTTAATACTTGAATTGGTATAAATTAAGAGTGCTTATAACTGATGATTCGGATCGGTGAGTTATTTGGTGGGAAATACGCGCAAATCACAGTTTGTGTTTTAATTTAACTTTTAGCTTAAATCACAGTTTATGCTTTAATTTGGAAGGGAAACACTTTAATAGAAAATACAGATTGTATACAGATATATACTCGTATTTTATACATACAGTAGGTGGCCAAATTATTAGGGACAGTGCTCGAATTTATGTAATTCATAATTTATATTATTTATTTGCAAAAATAATGTTATTTTTAAAGGGTTATTTTATTTGATATTGTTCCTGGTATCATTGTTATTGTTTATATCAAGTGGCAACACATGATACGTGCATCATTTGCCAAGTCTGTGCCGTTTCGTCTGATTGAGTCATTGTTCGTTGAAAAGTACGGTTTGCAGTATTGTGGGTTGTTGTGTGAAATTTTCGTTTTTCTTAGTTTTTAACCGACTTTTGTGCATAAAATAAATCAAAAGGTAAGCAAGTCTTATAGCAATACATTTGCCATGTGTTGTCCGTGAATTTACGTTTTATTAATGGTTCGATATGATAACCTCAAATTTTTTACTTTTTAGAATGGGTAAGGCTTCGGACACATCTCCAAGGAAATGTAGAGAGATACAAACGTTGCTACTGCACTCCATACATTCCCAGAGAGACATAGCGGCTATTGTTGGAGTTTCCAAGTCTGTTGTCAATCGAATTAAAATTCAAATGGACAGTAAAATACCTCTTGAGGCGAATCGTGTTGGTAAATGTGGCAGAAAAAGGATCACCACACCTCGTACCGATCGAAAAATCAGGGATACCTGCCTCGGAAATCGTAAAAAGAGCGTCACCCTTTTGACTACAATGCTGAACGACAAGGGTGTAAAGATTTCTGAAAGGACAGTGCGGAGGCGGTTGGTCGAAGAAAATTTGATGCGTCGGTGGCCTGCCAAAAAACCACGTCTAGCGAATAGTATGAAGCAGAAACGACTGCAATGGGCTAGACAACATCGATATATGACTATTGCAGACTGGAGTCGAGTAAGTATTGCTTTTTTGAATAGTGGGATTGGTCAATAACAATAACAACTTCATTCTTGGCTATTGAATGGTGTGCTTTTCTGACAAATCAACCTTTCAAATTTTGGTTGACAAAGTTCGTTTGTAAGACGGCGCCCTGGAGAACGATTTCTCCCAGATTGCCTTGTAAATAGGGTTAAACACTCAGTTAGTGTCATGGTGTGGTCTGTCATTTCAGCCAAAGGCATGGGGCGCTTCTACATCGTAGAAGGGACAATGAAGAAAGACCAATACAAGCGAGTAATCGAAACCCGACTACTGCCACAGGTCAATGAATGGTTCCCTGATGATGACAACTACATTTTTATGCATGATTCCGCACCGTGCTACAAAGCCAGAAGTGTCACTTCATTTTTGCCTGAAAAAAATGTAACTGTTTTAACATGGCCAGGAAATTCGCCCGATATGGCGAAAGAAGTGATTACCACCAAGCGCCAGCTGATTGAAATTTTAATCATAGAATGGCATCATAACCCCATACTCCAAGAAAATGCAAAACCATGTATTGAGAGCATGCCCTGACGCATAGAAGCTCTTATTGCAGCAAAGAGTGGCATCACCAAATATTGAAATTTTTTTTTAGGGTTCTGTAAAATAATTTTACAAAACCCTACTAGTTTCGCGACCAGTCTGTCCGTCTGTCCGTCTGTCCGTCCGTCCGTCCGTCCGTCCGTCCGCCCGTCCGTGTGTCACAGCAGTTTTTCTCGGAAACTACTTAAGCTAGAAACATCAAATTTTGTATGTAGGTGTAAAGTGGTGATCTCTTCAAAATTCAGCTACAAAAAAATTTTGTAAGGTATTTAAGGGGGGTTTCCCCATATAGGAGAGTGACCCCCCGAAAAAAAATTTCATTGAAGGTAGCCGATATGCATATCAAATGAAAGGTCTTGATGAGAACTTTCCAAAACAGGTCTTAGTTTGGCGAAATTTGCTTCAAGGGGCGCACAGGGAGGGGAAATACACGAAAAATTTGTGTCCCCCCCCCCTCGCGATTGGACACCTGTGATCCGGAAAATCTGAAAAAAATCAGGAATGTAGGCCTTGGTGCGTACAACAACAACAAATAAGTGAGAAGTTGCAATACACTCAACTTTGTTAGTAATAGTATGATTTATCGATTTTATATTTTCTTGAATAAAATTTTAACGGTACTCTTAAATTCTATGAAATTCAGTACACAAATGACTATTCATAAGATTGATCTATCCGGAGTTATAGCGGTTTGAATTTTCCTGTATTACTATGGAACAATATGCGCTGCATGTATTACTATGGCAACATATGGCTATGGAACAACATGCGCTTTTTACCGACTCAGACACTACAGTTTTGCTAGGATTTGCATGAAAATTTCAGGAATGATAGGTGTCATGTATATCTTTGAGAATCGGTTCAGCTAGTAGTATCAGTAATCGTAAAACAAGATAGTGGCTGTTTTAAATGCGAAGATTGAATAATTTGGAGTTATTTTTTCCCAATTTCAACGTTTAAGGCGCATGCTTTGAACATTTGATTCAATTGAATGAATGACTGAAGATGAGTACCTACAATTAATGCTCATAAGTGAAACTAGTCAAGGAGGTGGGAGAGAGCTCCTAGCAACAGGTTTTGTAACCATTTTAGGATTCGAAAAATTGGCCATGAATCGATGACTTCAGCACAGGAGAGTGGCTCCTGAAAACAAAATTCATCAAACGTAGCCGATATGAGTATGAAATGAATGTTTTCATGGGAGCTTTTCAAAACAGTTCTTAAACTGTCAGTTTTTGCTTCAGTGGGGGCACAGGGGGGAAATACATGAGAAATGTGTTTCCTCCGTCGCGGATGAACATCTGAAATAATTATCAAGGGATATATTTATGAGTATAACAATACCAAAAACCTCAAAAGTCGAAATTCATTGAACTTTGTTAAAAATAGTATGATCTTCGCATTTCATATTTTCTCCAATAAAATCGTCTTTGACATGTTTCTTGATTTGATTCGATCTGGTGACTGCATTTTGTAAATTGAATACAAAACCCTTCTGACATGAGCGTAGGTCTGTTTACCCAACTTGTTTTAATTTTTAATCACTATTGATATTACTCCTACGGAAAATATAAAACAGTTTTGTATAATTTTTTGTAGTTTTTATGATACCAATAGAATACAGATACAAACAAAAAATTAATAAGAGACCTACCACTAAAAATTTGCTACAGAAATCCAATTGAAGTAGAAAATTCAAAAATCTCGGTACTGTCCCTAATAATATGACCACCTACTGTAATATCTCAAAGTATATCTCATAACTATTGAAATACGCGTAAAAACTATATACTACGAGGGTGGGTCAATAAGTTCCTTCGAAAAAGGCATTAAAACAGTTTTTTTTGGTAAATTTTTTTTTATTCTTAACATAATCTCCTTGGAGCTCAATACACGTGGTTAGACGTTTTTCTAATTTTTTAACCCGTCTGAAAATAGATTTTGGAAGGTTCTTAAAATAAGCATGTGTTTGATCGATGACTTCTTCATTTGAAAAAAAAAACGTTGTCTAGCGAGCCATTTTTTCAGATTTAGGAATAGGAAAAAGTCACTGGGGGATAAATCTGGCGAATAAGGTGGGTGGTCGACCAATTCGAACTTTAATTCTTCAATTTTAGCCATTGACCGTGAACTTGGCATTGTCCTTATGAGAGGATTTTTTTCTGTTTAAATGAGGCCGTTTTACTTTGATTTTTTCTTTTAGCTGGTCCAATAAAGATGTATAATACTCCCCTGCTATTGTTTTTCCTTTTTCCAAATAGCCAGCGAAAATAATTTCCAGAAAACAGTAGCCATAACCTTACCAGCTGATTTTACGGTTTTCGCCTTCTTTGGACATGCTTCTCCTTTAACAAGTGTAGGCCCAAGTGGAGTGGAGGAAAGGAAAAGGAGTTGAATTTGGAATTGGAAACAATCGAAAACATTATTAAGGTTTTGTTGTACTGCTTTTCTTTGTCATATAATTTTTTTACTTTTTAGTCTTTCAATTACTAGATAATAAGCGTCTCAGTTTCTACTTTCTTTTTCCCGCGAGAGTATTCCAAGTCCTGTCTTGAAGTCTGTAGTTATGGGGGAAAGTAATGAATATGGGGAGCTCTCCGCCGCTAAATCTAGCTTCACGCAGAAGGCAAGAAAAAACTTGCAGCGTTTCTGCGAGAAATTCGGGGGAGGGGGGGATATAAAGGAGGAGCTCATTCTCAACTTGCTTGCTAGTTAGAAGATACAACTGCAAGTGCCGGAGGTCTCCAGTGACATGAAAATAGATTAGAGTGGAAGTTCCACGGACAGTCGTAACTAGGTGGAGGCTATCGTAAGGCCGGAAGCTAGAAAGAGGCCGATGGGGTTTCCAACGCAGGAGCCCACATCAAAGCTATCAAAGTGAGCGAGCGGGATTTTTCCCAGCTCAAAAAGTGACGAAAATAGCTTCCGCTAGTTTCTCGGGGACCATACTGAAGATGGAAGGCCCGGCCTAGAGGGAAATAAAGGGAAATCGAAGCCCCAGCAGCTAAGCGTGGCTACTACCGAAAAAGATAGGTCGCCTCCTATATTGTACAATAGGCTTGACCTGAAGACTTTCAGGAAAGGAAAAGGCTTGCGCACGAGACTCCGAAAAAGAGCCAGAGTTCAACGTGACGGTGAACAGCTCTACACGAACTTCGCTCCACCCTTAAACGGCTGAGGATCACACCAGCCTTTTTAATTTTCTCAAGTGTGCGAAGGTGGCTTGCTACACATACACCCGTCCAGGAAAGAGGAAATTGACTCTCTTTCACAAAGGTGTGCACAGCTCATACGAATGTTGTCGTGGCCGAGCTGAAGGAACATCTCGGAGAAGACATCCTTTCAGCAAAAAGGTTCTCCACTATAACCTCTAGGAGGGTAAAAAGGACGCTTTTATCCTTCTTAGCCAGTTCAAACCGGACTTTGAAGTGAAGAAAGCAATGGACATAAAGTTCCAATTTTACCAGAAGATACAATGGGAGCATCTGCAGAAAAATTGCACTTCCCAATGCTTCAACTACCAAAGATTTGGCCACGTCGCTTCTAACTGTGGACTCTAAGTTAGATGCGTAAAATGCGACAAACAGCATAAGTCCATTGAATGTCCAATCTCGAAGGAAGAGAAAAAAGACGAGATCTTCTGCGTCAACTGCAATGCTAAAGGGCACCCCACGAGATTCAGAGGTTGCCCTAAAGCAAAAGAGGTTGAAGAGAGGAGGAAGAATCTCCAAAAGAAAAAAGAGGAAAAAAGGGATTTTATCACCGCCTCTATTAAAAAATACGGTACGTGAAGGGGTCTCGTACTCTAGCCTTTTGCAAGGTGCAAAGAAGCAGCCTGCAATGCAGCCTATACGGCAACAAAAACAGCAACCAAAACAGCAACCCCAGCAGCCACAGAATGACCGAAATACGGTTTCGAGCGGAATACGGTTTTGAGCACCAACAATTTTTAGGGTGTGACTTATTCACACTCATTCGAAAGTGGACTCTTTTATCCCCATCATAAAAAAACTCACTAACCCTAGTGAGAAGAAAGCTGCCTACTTAGAATTCGCCTTCAAAGTATGTTGTCGTGATGAGTTCCATTAAACTCTCTATCCTCAACATATGTTCACTAGCTCCACGCTATAAAAGGAATTTCGTTCAAGAATACTTGAACGCCCATACACCCGACTTCTTGTTTATATCGGAAACAAGACTCAAAGAAAGACATAGAGTGCATCTGGGGAAATACAAGATCATCAGGCGTGATGATCCAGAGGGAAGGCTTGGAGTTGCTATGGCTCACAAAGATAACCTGAAAGTCCAAAGGCACTGTCTTCCAAGTCTGAAATGTATTGAAGCAGAAATAATAAGCTCCATGCAGGGAGGGTGCACCTCTGCGTTCGTGGGGGTCTACTATATGTTCGACATGGATACTTGGTAAGGGAACTCATTGATGACTTGGAAACAGAGCTTACTCTGTGCAAACAATTCGATTTCTATGCCATGGGAGGTGATTTTAACTCGAAGCATATGTCGTGGGGAAATATCCCATACAATGGCTATGGAACAGCTACGTCTAACTGGGTTCAATCAAATATGGATCTCATATTGATTGCCCCGAAAGAGCCTACCTTCCACCGAAGTTCGTCTATTATTGACTTCTTCATTGTGTCTGCCAATCTGGTAAATCTCTCCCACAGTTGGAGAAATTTCGAATGTGGAGTTCTTGACGCCGAGTCTGACCATCTTTTGGTTGAGCTGACTTTTAGAGTGAAAAGGGGTGTGATACTTGAAGTTGCAGATCCTCAACTTTTCATTCTATACAAGCGAATCGATTGAGCAGCAGTAAGTGCTGAATAGAAGGGAATTTCGATCAATAGATTGAATAATCTTTCTATTCCTGAAATCGATGAGGGAGTCGCTTGTATAAATTCAACCCTGGAAACGGTCATCTCAAAATCTCCATTAAAAAATCCTCGACAAATTACTTTTATCGAGATTCACCAGGAGATCGTAGACGATGTCGGCTTAGAAAGCTACTCGCAAGAATCTACCACCGCAATTCAAATACGGTCAACTGGGAGTATGAACGTATTCACCTAGTGATAACGTCTCCTAACCGAATGATCTCGAGGGGAACCACGGCTTTTGCTAACGATCAATTTGAACAGGCCCTGGAAAGTATCAAACCAGATCCCTTTAAGTTTCCTCACATCAATAGGATAACGGGCAGAAAAAGGCTGTCCGGGGTCCTCACTTATGATGGATCCATCCTCATGGATGACAAAGCTATCGCTGACTCTATCGGAAAACATTTTGCGAAAGTTCTTCAAGGAGAGAAATGAAGTGAGGACTCTTCCCTTACTTCGTTAGTGAGTAGCACCACTACGAATTCCGACAGGGGCAATGATCAATTGTGTTTGACTCGGTTTTTTTATTCAAATCCCTCTGACGCGCCTACTGGCCATGGTCTGTTTGTCAGCCTTGAGAGGCTCACTTTGTTGGCACTGGAGCAAAATTCCAAAAAATCAGCAGGGGCTGATGGAATCTCCAATTATATGCTTAAAAGGCTTCCCCATGTTTTCTTTGTTCTCGTCGCGATTATTCTAAATAACTGCATTAACATTTGCTACTTCCCTCAGCAATGGGAATGTGCAAAAATACTCGCAACACCCAAGAAGTCGGGCAGTACTGACACAATCGATACTCGTCCGATTTCGTTGGTTTCAAACGTTGGTAAGCTTCTTGAAACGGTAATACTTGAAGGTATCCTACAATTCTCTGCCGGGGCAAGAATTGTGCCGGAAAGACAATTTGGCTTTAAAAAAGCTCACTCCACGGTGGATGCTATGACCGTGTTCCAAGCCGATATAACAAGAAGCTAGTGCAGCAATAAGCTTGTTGTAGCTTACTTGATCGATGTGGGGAAAGCCTTTGACTCTGTATCGATCAATAGGCTTCTCTACAAAATGATAAATCTTGGCTTTCCGGCCCATATTGTGAAAATTATATGCAGCTTCATGAGGGGACGAACTGCCTTTGCGGTGGCTGGTGGAGCTAGGTCAGACCAATTTAGTATTGACTCGGAGATCCCACAGGGGGTCTATATTAGGGCAATTTCTTTTCAACATATTCACCTCTAACGTCCGGGGCGTAAGAATTCATCTGAACCTCTACGCTGACGACTTGTAAGTTCGGTCATCTGAGCACAATTTGCGCTTTGCTAGGATGAGGATATGTGCCGGTACCACCGGAGAAACGGGATAGTACCGCTTTTAATGGGTTCAGCCGATGTCTTAATTACATATTCCACCCCTCTAGCGCACCTTAGGCCATCCTAAATCAACACGAACTCAGAGACTCCCCAGTCAACTTTGTTCTCCGTCGTAGTGCCTCACAGGCGGCTACCGCCACGAACTCCCAAGCTTCCCTACGGATAAGCCCGTGTGGAACTGCAGGCACTACCACCGTCACTAGTACCCAGGCTACGCCCTCAGTCGGGACGCATCCACTATCAACTAACTTAATTGCTGATTGTCTCGCCTCCTGAAGTTCCAACCGGGTTTCTCGAGGATGGCATGCGTTGCCCCTGAATCCTGGCTCGACCAGATACTTCTACCTCCATATGTGGGCGATTTTCCACTACCGTTTCCTCCAGGGCGAAATTCTCACTCGTCTAATGTGCGACTGACCTACTTGGAGCGCTCTTAACCCCTACGTCACTTAGTGAGTACGGTTCTCGTTTCCCGAGGGTCCCGCATTCGGTGCTTGACTTGGTTGGCATCGCCTCGCATGATCCTTTTGACCGTTGGATAGACTTGGTGAACACGTTGGACATGCTGCTTTCCGCGTTCCAATTCTCCCATAGCCGAAACATCATTGAGGCTCACTACAAATCCTGGAGGAAACAGTAGCGGAAATTTATAATTATTTTACCTGCCATAGCTAACCCGTAATTGCACAACAACTTTTTGTAATTCCCTGTAGTAAATTTACCTTTAAGCTCTTTGTTAATTTTGTACCAGCTTCAGCTAGCCCTTAATTGCATTATAATTGTATGTGATTTCCCACGGTAGTACTTACGGATAATTATGTTTATTACCTGATGTATCTTTTCCGCCATTAAATGTGAGAGGTTTAAATATTTGGATGATTGTAAGAAGAGCTTCAGAATACCGCCACTGATGAAGAGGATAACTTGTCTTCGAAATACCGGTATCTGGATAGTAAATTTAATAATAAATAGCACTTGAAAAAGGGAAATTTTATTTTTTCAGTATCATTACAGTTGCAATTATTTCCGAGATGCAAATCATAAGATTTCAAATAGAAACTTAAATAAATATTGAGTCGATCTGATTTTTGAACCTGCATCTTTTTCACAAGCTCGGTAATCCTAGGAATAATATAATTGCAGATCAACTCCCATTCAACCAATCCCTGGCCTTGTTTTTAATTACCAACCAAGCAGAATCTTCTGGATAGCATAAATAAATTGTCAAGCAAGCCATAACATAGCCAAGACGATTTCTCGAGTTTTTGAATAACAAAACGCTTTTTACACTAACACCTGTCAAGTGAATTAGAATCAAATATGTCTTTATATTTTCAGTTTGAAATTCAACAAATTCTTCCTGGACTTCTTCCGTAACTTTATCAGCATCTGTACCAGTAGGCTTGCAAATCAGGTCAACTTTTGCATTGCTCCGGTATGTTCTGGGAAGTGAACAATTGCATTCATTGATCAATTAAATGATGTAAATAACTCTTGGTGTTCCCTTATTTATTTGCTCTACTCACATCATACTTCTTGACTTCGAATCGGTCGAAGGCCATATTTTGTCTTCTGCAAACCACTGATGTCCTACGGACAACTGGTTTAGAACCAATCGTCAGTTGAAATCTCAACAATTATACCTACTGACTGCAAAAAGAACAGCACGTAGCATGCATTTTGTGACTCATTTTCGGAATGTTAATTATCATAGAAAGTTCAAGCAATTGAATTTTTTGAGTCGAGTATTGTGCTCTAATTAGCAGCAGTTCCATTTGAAGTTCCAAAGAACTTAAAATATTAGAAAACAAGTTCTACGGGACCAAAAAACCAATTTCACCTTATAAATTATTGCAATTATGACTAAAAAAAGATGATAAACGCTCTCAATAAAAGCCAATATCCAGTTCTCACTTTATTCATTCTATTTTTAATTTAACCAGACACTAATCACACAAAGTATGTATAGATACTATTGCTTTACGTAGAACTGTTACTGCGTGACACAGCCACACTCTCAAACACATAAAGAATCGTTAATCTACCGCTAGACCTCCTCCTGCTACCATGCAATGCTGATATTGCAATTGTGCGTCGTTAAAAATTTCATTTGTCCAAAAAAACCGAGTGAAATGTGTCACAATGAAATTGCCAGTCGGGGTCACCGTTTATGTATAGTACTCAAACAAACGCATATAAAAACCAACCAACCAAAAAACACCATTTTCATAGAGACTAAACTCCAAAATTTCAAATTATAATCTGCATTTTACGATTTAATATCATTATATTGCTGGGCTGATGAATGTAGGCAATCGCTTTACACTTATTTTCTAGTGTATGACGCCGGTTAGACCAGACAAAACAAATAAACCAGCATCCTAAATTTTCTATGGGCACAATCTGACAGCAGAGTCAATGCTGATGGCATTCAAACCCGCCGAGACAATTATTTTGTGGAATTTTCTGTTTAAAAAGGGTAAATTGCAATTACACGCTAGACGAATTTTTAAAGTGCCCGATTAAAGCTTTCAAGTACAAAAACGATTCGGTGACTGCGACTCTGGCTGGCAAAAAAATGAATTCATCTAACTGCTAATGTGATTTAAATGGTTGAATTTGTTCCCGGAAAAACGGAATGATAAAACAAAGCAAGGAAGCCGTCGACAAGGTGAGAAATTAACAATGAACTTTGAATTGGTGTTAATGGGATATTCGGAGTAATGAGATTTGATTTGAAAGGGTAGCAGACGCCTGGAACACTTTCACAAGCCAGAAGAAATCAAGGATGATCATTATCAGCAAAAGATTTGGAAGGTCACCATTTTCCAACCAGCCAATTATCTACAAATTCCTATGATTTGGTACGAACTTCCCTCACATCCTGTACCCAATTTCACATTAATTATCCCGTCCAAATTATTGTTTTCCCATATTTATTGGCGAATTCAAATTAGTTACATTTTAGCCAAAATTTATTTCCGCACTTGCCTAATCACACACGAGTTTGCTACACTTTCACGTATCCATTGAGGAAACCACTCTAATCACCACCTATGTGACGGCATTTAAAATTTTACGCTTTGGGCGTGATTTTGTACGGCAGAATTCGATCCACCATGGTCGGTGTTGGATTAATTCGATGGTAATGTGAAATTTATTTTTAACCGCACAACAAACGCAAACAAAGTCAAACAAGCAAATCAAACGAGGTGTGTGTTTTCTTCCTTGGCCGGTGTACGAGTATTTACATCTTACGCGGGACGCGAGATTGAATGGAAATCAAGGTGTGCTCGTAAAATGAGAGGCAATTGCGGTGGATGGGAATCATTACAAAAGACCACATCATTCATGTAGTAGTTTTCTACTTGGAGTTATTTTGCTGGCAGTCATTTAATTTTACACGGTTAACCAAACGCAAGCAAACGGATTAGGACTCGTTCAACTATGAAATCGGAATAGTTCAAGATGATATGGTAAATTAAGTCGGTTAGCATGCATTGTGTGCTGTTTTGCTTCAAACAAACGCATGTGTGTACTTTGTGTTCTTTGGTTAACTTTAGTTGGAACTAAATTAAATATATATTATCCATCGACAGCAAATCCATTCACAGTATTTTTCTGTTCTTTAAGGTGAAGAGGAAGTATCGCGGATGCCTTTAATTGGGGACCATTTAGTTTGGGTATGGATTCGATGAAAATCATAAATTGCCACTCTGAAGAGTGATTTCTAAACATGAACCACTCGTCCTGTTGGAATTTATCTTCAGCAAGGTAAGCAATATTGGGATGGCCTACAATAAATGACTACCATCGTGGAAAGTTCAATTGGATTCGAATAATAAATAGAATAGTTTGTAAAACTGATGCTCAACAGGTCTATCAGAATGAGGCGACATGCTTATTCCTTTGCGTCACAGCAATTCCGTCCAAAAACTATTAAGACTTCCATTCTAAAACTTTCTTGGAAAGTTTTTTATACTAGCTCTACATAATTCCTGATAAAATTTCAGATCATTTGAGGAAGGATTCTTGATTTTTTGTACTTAATCAGAATAGTTATCTTCTTAGGAAGAAGAATACAGGTATATCCCATAGGTTACTCGCTTTGATACTTCGAGGGGGCTGAGGAGTTTCAATGATTCTAGAGGCTATACTGCAGGATACCACCTAAATTGTCTTTATAGATTTTACCTAAAAGAAAGACAAAAGAGGGCAATCAAGCAAAATACAAGCTATCGAGAGTTTGTGCTTGATGCCCTTCTTGGATCAGGAATTTATGCTGCGGAAGCAAGGCATGCAGGTGTCGATCGGCTACAATAAAGCAAGCGGAATGCTGACCACGTCAACTTCTCTGCAGATATAATGATCATCAGTCAGAATGTCACGGTTGCGATGAAAGGCTCTTCTTATTCTTCTTCGTAGCACTACAGCCCCTCTCGGGCCTTCACTTCCTACAACAAGCGCCTCCAACTATCTGGGTCTATTGACCGCGTCTTCCAATTTTGAAATCCAAGCAGCGATGAACTGTCCAGCGTTTCCTCGGTTTACCTACTGGATTTCGGCCTGCAGTTCTCCCAACGAATACCTTTTTGGGTATCGATTGTTCGTCCATACGATTCATGTAGCCAGCCCATTGCAGCTTCCGTAGTGTACATTATCGATAAAAAGTTTTTCCGAAGAAAAAAAAACAAACAATGGCGAGATTCGTGGGGATGGGAATGTGCCGTTACCACTATGAAGAGGCTCGTCAAAGGAGGCGGTAAACGGAATTGAGACGAAGCGGGACTTGATTTGAGACAATGAGCGGGATAGCGTCGGTTTAGTGATTGGAGTAGGATCATCAGCTCCAAAAATCTGATTATTAAGTTCTTGACTAATATCAGAAACATTTCGCGAACGAAGATGCTGACGGGGTAGCTCAAGTTTTTGTTTGTTGAGCAGATAGTCTCGATAGTGATTCAATTAAAACTGGTGCAAGCAAACAGCGAGTCCAAGAGTCGACAAGAGTACACAAAGTGAAGATACATTGCGAGAACCCTTTAGATATCGATTTGATTAGAAGTGCTGAATGTAGCACAGTTAAGCGGTACAATAACACTCTGTGTAGCGCGTATATATCTAATGTACGCGTATATTAATGTTGAATTGAGTAAAACATATTTAAATTTGAGCTGTGAACATTCAAGTGAGAGAGTTTGCTGGTGGCTTTCACATAGTAGAATGCATTGAAATTAGAAAGTGCAGAACGGTTTGCGGCTGTTTTTGTTTGGGATTTTGTGGCATGAAAATGAAGGCATCAGCTGTTGAGATACTTGTATCCATCTAAAGAGTAATAGATACTTTTAAGTTCAATTGCTTCAGTGCAAAAAACCAGAAACCTAACAACAAAATAAAAGAAAAAAAAACTCACACAAAACAACAAAAATCCGTGTATGTAAAAGAGACTAGAAAAGATAAAAAAGGAGGGGAAACATCCGTGGAAGAATTATACTGCTTTAATAATATGCCGTGTCGTATTTTTCCATTTTTTATTTATTTTTCGCTGAAAGATGTGTTGTGTTTGTGATATAGATACAAAGAGGCGATTTGGTTATATGTGATAACAACACTTTATTTTGCCTTTTGCAAACTTTTTAGTTACATCATGTTTAATTTGAAAGTTGATAGATCTACCGTACGGAAATAAAAGTAAACATATTACTGATGCTAGTGGAAGTAATGTGATTAGGAATCATGTCACATGTCGAATATAAAATGAGTTGCAGGCCCTTACCAGCCCCCCAACAACGGGCGTTCGTCGGAGGAGGACCCATTTTTGAAACATTGGAATTTTTGAACGGATCGAGCTCTTTGCATTCTTCTCAATTTAATATATAATAAAGAATAAATGGGATGTCCGATTTTGAATCTCCTCCGTTTAGTTTAGTATAAATATCGAATAGTTTCCTAATCATTGTTGCCATTCCGAATTCTAGATTGTAGTGAAAATGAAATTTAATAGGATGAATTATTGATGATAGATGTTATTCGAAATAAAAAAAGATATGTTAAAATAGTCATGATATAATTGATGGTGCCCTACGAAAACATTAAAAGTTGTTGTTGTTTCGTTTTCGTTAAATATGAAAAGATAAACGGAAAAATTTGGTCTCTTTGTTATGGAGCCCTAACCGGGTATGGGACCCGCCACGCTGGCTGGCCCCTCCACTTATGAGCTTGCCATCGGGTGAGCAGCTCACCCCTGTTTCTAAGGCCATAAGACTTTTGAGCTCAATAAAATCTCACCGCTCCTATAGAATATATTTACTGCGAAGCTTCCCACTCTGCCTCCAAAAGTAAAACTATCATTATACGCGGATGATGCCGTTATATTTAATACAGCACGGCAAACAATAGTCATTAATTCAAAGTTGCAACGATCAATAAATATGTTATTGGAATACTTTCGTAAATGGAATATAAAGATTAATCCTGACAAAACACAGGCACTATTCATCACTACGAAAAGACGACAAACTCCGCAGAGACTTATCATTGAAAACGATACAGTAGACTGGACACCAACGTCTAAATACCTTGGACTTGCATTCGACATCATATACAAAATAAACGAGGACACTGCATCAAACTTCTCTCTTCTTTGCAATAATTTATAATCCATCGCAAAACAGTCCAAATCCGAACCTAGGCGTTTAGATTTTATATTGAAGTATCTCATTCAATGATCATAATGGAGTTCGAGGTGATATGGTTAATATCACCCATATGACTATTACCTAATTTTTCAATTAGTACCCATCACAGCTGGTGAGCTGATAGTCCAACAGATGCATCAGAAGCTCAAATTCGATGCCGCCACCGAGGTTTGAAGTTGGGAGCTGCTGCGCAAGCGGAGTGTGCCATAACCCACTGCTGCATACGGACTATACTGTCTCAGTTAACCCAAAAGACTACCCTAAAAATCGAGTGCTCATTTACGAACAGATTATATGATCGACGTTACTATACGGTAGCTCTGCTTTCTACCAGACGACAAAGACTAACAATAAAGCACTTCAGTCTTTATAAAATAGAATTGTTAGAAAGTCCTTAAGAATTCTATGGTATATTAGAAACACTGACATCTGCAACCATTGTTTATTTATTTATTTATTTATTCATTGCTATTTTTACAGATATAATCTAATTACAAAAATTGTAATAAAAGTAAAAGATAGAGAGACATAGAAAACATATACGAAAAAATTCAAAGCTTAGCGAGTGCAGAAGTTACTCTATTTTTAAAATGGAGATAAGAAGTGGAGAAAGATCCAAGCTGAAGATCATCGTGCTTACGCGTAATCCTTAGTAGAGGAGAGTGAAAATAAGTAACGCTCCTGGCAAACGGAACATCAAAGATTTTGGAACTTCTGGTGGGACAGACAGCATTTCTGACCGGGAGCTCAGCTACCAACTTCGTGTTAAGGTAACCAAGGGAGAGACGATAAAGGAAACACTCACCCAGATAAAGATGGCGGTGTTCTAAAGAAGGAATACCAAGGATAGACAAACGAACATGATAATAACAATAAGGAATACGAAATTTTAACAGTGAAATTCTCGTAAACTTACGCTGAACAGATTCGATCGAGGATTTAAGGTAAACGAAATGAGGAGACCAGACTGGGGAGCAGTATTCAAGGATAGAACGATCTAAACTTACAAATAACTTAATACAAGAAAAGGGATCAGAAAATATGATGGAGTGACGTAAAATAAATCCAGATACACGTGATGCTCTGAAAACAATTTCATAGACGTGAAGATCGAATTTTAGTTTGGAGTCAAAGGTGACTCCAAGGTCTTTGATATGAGTCACGGTGCTAAGACGTTTATTTTTTATGAAGAAATGACCAATGAATGGATAAGGTTTGGGGAAAAAGGATACATGTAAACATTTAGAAACGTTAAGAGGAAGCTGATTAGATTGACACCAAAGGTCCAAGGAATTTAGATCAGCTTGCAGTATGTCAAGGTCATTTTGAGAAGATACGACCTTGAATAATTTTAACATCGTTTGCATAAAGATGACAAATAAAAGCGGACCGAGAATGGACCCTTGGGGAACGCCGCTAGACGGGACAAAAGGAGAAGAGGTAAAACCATTGAAAGTAACATGACATATTCGATTCGAAAGGTAGGAGGAGAGCCACTTAAACAAATTACCAACGATACCAAGTGCTGGTCGTACCGGCACTACCCTGTTCATTAATTTAAATGCTCATTGATATCGTTTCTATTAGGTGCACATACCTCATAAAATACCTTCTCTTTTTCCTTTTCTTGAAATCCCTACTATTACTATTTGTAAATTTTCCTGGTATTTTAAAAAATAATTCAATTTGCCTTCCGCAATAAATAAATGGTGTATTTTTATTGATTTTATCTACTCATTATGATGGTTAACAACTAATCTTATTTTTCCTTTCCGACTTAATCAATTGCATTTATATTTGATTTTGTTGTTTCGATGCATTCATTATAATGAGACAACTACAATAAAATACTCATACCTCCTAATCCTCGTACGAGCTTACTCTTAATGATAATATTGATAAAAGCTTTCTAATGCTTTGCTCAATTAAAATTTAGTGTTGGATGTATGGAAGAATGACGGAAGTTAGTGTAGGTACCAAAGTGTTGGACTTCCAATCTGGGATTCTACTGGGACCGTCGGTTCGAATTCCCCAAGCCCCTGGAAATCTTTTTAGTTTCTTAAAATGCAATAATTTCTAAATGGATGATGATTTATGTATAGCTAAGCATTATCATAGTTATATGCAAATCACCATACATGCAATTGAATGTATTGCATTTGGTGAAAGTTAAAAAATGAACAGAGGGAACGGGATTGAAGTGTAATTATTTTCAATGACGATAACTCTGAACGGCAGCGGGTGATTGGAATAGAAAGAGGTTGCGGGATTGGATGAGTCAGTGCATAGTGCGAAGTCGAGGTGCAGTGCTTGAGCGAGCAACTTAGCTCTAGAGGTAAATGTTTCAAATCGGAATACAAAACAGTGAATAGCAATTGTTATAATTGCAATTGTAAAAAATATTAAATTTCGAGTATGTCCGTACCTCGGAATTGGTGTCGTCGGACCGTAAAACGTGGTCGAAAAATCGGAAGTTAACCACAGCAACCATTTTGTGAGTTAAAAAATGAACGAATCCGTATTTTGGCGACCGGAACCATATTGAGTAAAAGATTTTGCGAAATGAATCATATACAATGTTTAGCGATCAATAAATTTGCGTATTAACTCGAAAGTGTAAATAAATTCAAAAGGATTTGATATCAGGTATCCGGATTAATGTGTCTTACGTCGAGTCGAATGGAAATGAGACTTTTGGTATATTCATTTACCAAGCAGTGAATTTGTTGAAATTCATACAATAGTTTGAAACAAAAATATGGTTATCAATATTACAAAGTGTTATATCCAATTGCTTATTGCTGGCTAACGTGTAAAGTAAATCTAAGCCTTGTGAATAGCGGTGTGAATATATTTGTTGAAATAAAACCCTTGTGGTGAAATCTAATAATTAGTATAAACAGTGTACGCCATTAAAACCCCAATTCAAGATAAATACATTATGAATGGATAGTTGAAAATAAGGCGAATAAGCCAAATATTCGGTTCAAAGACACCACCATATGGATTCCTTCAAGCTTCAAAATTCCTAAAACATTAAAGAGTGGAAAATGGAAGAACATTAGTTTCTTAAAGGATTATTTTTTTCTTTGAATTATTATTAAAACAAAGAACCAAAATTAATTTTTCCTCAGAATGCCACACTTGATTAAAGAATATTCTGCTATAAAATTAATAACTGCAACTGTGGGGACTTGCGTGATTGCAACACCATATTAATAGTACCCTGACATTTCTTTGAACTTGATAAGCTCACGTTCTTAATTATCCGCTAAATTACATTGTAAAACTTTTATTTTTAAATCATAAATATTGAAATATCTAATAACTGAAACTGACTTAAGAAGGTAGATGGGTACTGAAGTGCTCACAAACATGAGGGAGTTGGGTTAGTAAATCGCACTAATTCTACACCTCCTACATTCCAAATGAGAGAGCTCAATAAAGGACCTCGCCCTTATTTATTCCCTGCCAGCGTTTCGTTCCTTTGCAGAGAGCCACTGATTTTTTTCTTATGTTATGTATCGTTTTCAGGGTTCCGGAAATCTAAATGCAACAATTTGAGTAGGCAGGAGAGTGCTCCTACCAGAAAAGCTTTGTGACCATCCTAGGGTTCGAAACAAATTTCCTGATAACATGAATCGATGACTTAAATTATTTATCCGACACTTGTACCTATCAGAAATCGGTCAAATTTATCCAAAAGATGCTGAGTTACTATTATAAGTCCATAACTGCCGCCATTTCGTTCTAGCTTAAATAATTTCCCTGAATACTCAGCCAAATGAATATATTCAAATTAAGTACCTACTATTCCTTAAATTTCCATGAAGAAAGTAAATATGTATAAACTATCAGCAAGTGTTATTGTTGTTGTGATTCCATACAAGTAAAATGGCTATTGTGATCTGAATTCCATGAAATTTTGGGAGCATAATAAATCTTCGGAACTGTACAATTGTAAGAAATTGAAGGGCGTCAATTTGAGCTTTCGGGGGGAACACAAAATTTAGAAATCATCCTATATAAACAAAGTTGAGTGAATTTCGTTTTCTAAGGTATTTCTTGCATTGTACTCGGCTTAAAAGTGTACAATTGTGAGTGGAGGGATACACATTTTTCGTACATTTTTCCTCCTCCTAGACCCCCTGATGCGTAAAATGACGTTTTTATTTCAGGTTCTAAAATACCCAGTCAAAAAATTTCATTTCAAATGTTTAAGGGTCACTTTAGCATGAGGAGGACCCCCTTAAAAAATTTTGAAATGTTTGATAAGACCTAAACTTTTGAGAGGCTACCTCTTCTAACTTTTCCATAAAGGTTGAGCTTTCTAGCTTCTATATATTCTGAGGAAACTTGCTGTGACGCACAGATAGACAGACCGACAGGACTTGAAACTAGTAGATCTTTGTAAAAATTTGTTTGCAAAGCCCCAAGAATGAAATCCTAATAGGATCACTCGTGTGCCTGATCTACCAATTCAGCTCAAATTCGGTACACATATGCATTCTTGTGAACCAACAATGTAACATAAGGGTAAGTTAAATCAATGAGTCTTAAAAATGGGGATCAGTTTTCGGGACATATCAAATGGAAGGTATTGTTGTAAGGGTCTAGAATAAATTTTTTTATAATGTTTAAGCATTCTACAGATTTCACAAAATTGATGAAAATTGCTATTCAAAAGAGTCAATGTCTTTTTTTTTGCTTTAGGTTAACTGATGTAGAAGAAATTTTGTCATATTCAGAAGAATTTAAAAATGGAACTAGACATGAGTATGATATAGACTTAATTCTTCCCCAAAATGATGAGGGCACTGTAATAGATGATGTATCTGATGATGAAATAGAAATATCCAAAGATAATCTGAGACTTTTACGTTAGAAATTTTTACCACAACGTGCATCCAGGCTACTCATGCAAATAACGTTGTCTCAGATGAAACCCATAACGCTAGAATAACGCAAGACTCAACTTTTTCTGTAGCTCTACATCGAATGCTACTTTTCACGAATTTCGGAACAGAGAAAAACGCGCAAAAAAATGTTCCGAAAAAAGTTAGTTGAAGCCTACAAGAAAACGAGTGAAGGATTCTTTCAACAAAAAAAAAACAATGAACATAAAGACAGTGTGAAAAATAAATCTACCAGTAAATCATTGAAGGTAAATTCAAAAACCATAGCACTATTAGAGAAACATGGATATATGCAACATTGTTCTTAAAGTGACACCAAACTTTCTATAAGCGACAGAATGGTTACGGAATACAAACCCCTATTAGATTATTTCAAATTGTTTTTTTGATTCATCGATCATTGGACCAATAATTAAAAAGTCAAACAATTATGCACTACAAAAGATTCAAATGAAATTTTTTTTTCTTTAAATGAGGAAGACTTTTTTTTAAAACTATAGCAACATAATTTTTATCTGGGTACACTCAGCTGCCCAATTGAAAAATTTAAAGGAAGACCAAAGGAGATGTCAGCAATGCTTCCTTTTTGCATGGTGTTAGCCATCTTCTTTCTTTGATAATCATCTTGCCCGTTTTCCTCTACTGCTTTTTGTACAAATCCCTTGTAGGTTGAACTGCTCTTGAAAAATCTTGATAATAGTACCGTTGGGGGCCCCGATGGCTAACCAAATTTTCTCGCAAAATCTTTATCTTCTTTGCTTTGTGCTCCTCTTTCAATTCTTTTTAATTTGAGTTTATCCTCTGGGATTTTCCCTTCCCAGCGGAAAATTTTCCACATTCTTTCTATCGTCAAATCTGAGGACCACAATGTCATATCAAACCATCGTCCTATCTCTCTCCTTCCTTGTTTTGGTTAAGTTCATGATAAGATAGTTCTCGATGCGCTGTACCTCCTTATTTTTCCGTCCGTAGAAGGTCAACAGTATGGTTCTGTCAAAGGCAGATCTACCCAGACTATCTTACTTTTTTTTACCCATCATGTTACTGCAGCACTTGACCAATAACGAATTGAGGTTATTTTCACGGATATCTCTAAAATATTTGATTCGAGAGAGTAATTCACTCTCTTTTATTTAAAAACGGTTCAATATTCATGTTTTTCTCTATGTCTGGCTTATTTCCTATGTTCTAGTTTATAGTAAATGTTAACCCTTGCCTCTCCCTTTCCTCTCACTTCAGCTTGGGAGTTCCGTAAGGCTTATTACTTGGCCCCATACTATACTCACCATTCATCAATGATCTACCTTCTATTATCACATGCCCTTGTCTCCTTTATGCTGATGACTTTATGATTTTTCAAGTTATTGACTGAGGTTGATATCCTTCAAACCGATCTACTGTGCCTTAGTGACTGGTGTGAATCAAACCATCTCTTCTTAAATATATTCAAATGTCATCAGATAACTTTTTCCTGTGAAAAAAATCCTTTTTGCTTCACGTATAGGCTTGTTGATATCCCTTTGAGCACTATAACTTCCCTTAAAGACCTTGGTGTACTTTTCGATTGTTAACTGAAGTTTGACCTTCATATTGCTCTAATCATTAAAAAAAGCCTCCCGTTTAGCAGGGTTTATTTTACGATCCATTTTGTCATTCTAATATACAACCTTCTGTATGTGTCTTTATTTATCAATCTTCCATAGTAATTTGTAATACTGTTCTCAAATCTGAAATCCTTATCACAGGAAGCATATCGATACTCTTGAGTCGGTTAATCACAGACTCACACGGTCTCTATTCTTCAAATTCAACCTTCCCTACTCATCTAATGGTGGTCCTTTAGATACTTTGAACATTCCTACCCTCGAATCCGGACGATCTTTTGTTGATGAATATCTTTTGTTGAAGCTTTATTATAGTCATTTGCCTCAAAATTTATGCAAGCATATTAGTACATTTGACGCTGCTTGCCCTGATAGATCCTTGCTTCAATTCTATGTTCCGCATGCACGCACTAACGCCTTCTTCCAAGACATCTCTAATAGTCAAATGACTATTAGAGATGTCTTGGTCTTCTAACATACCATGGCCTCTTGTCATGTTTGAAGCTTCATTAAACATCAAGTTTATAAACATAATTATTAATTTTTGACATGATTTAGTTGTATTATTTTTCTTCTTTAACAATAATTTAGTATTTCGAATTTTAATTAATTCACCTGTAATTGGACTACTGATCTGCAAGTTGATTTTGAAATAAATAGAAAAATAAATACTTCAGTTTGCAGCGCAATGCCTAGAGACAGGTTCCTTTAAATTACTAAATGCCTCCATTTCAACAGTAACGCTGAATTTGATAGAACAGATCGCTGTTACAAAGTTTGGCCATTGATAACTAGCCTAAATACAAATTTTCTCAAGTACCTGGAACCTCTTCCGTCCGTCTGGTCTTTTTACAAGGCGATGGACTCTTACAATACTACGAAAGGCACAACGTGAAAAAATTCATTCATCAATTTTGGTGTTTGTTCAATCTCAAAGGCTACTTTGCCAAGTTTCATGCATATCGAGACATAGAAAACAAGGTACCAAGGATGACACTTGATCTTTCCGAAGATTTATTTCCCGAAAACAGCCAGCTGTAGTTGTACAACTATTTCAACTCACTCCTTTTACTGGAAGACTTACAAAAAATCTACCGCATAGAGCATGCCACTTTAGAAGATCTGAACAAGCAACCTTGTGGTTCTACGCACGTACTGCAAAAATGCACATTCAGCAAAGAATTCTGACATTGTTCTAATGTCATGAAAACAGTCTACGCCTTCTATTATTGGACTATATAACAAAGGAATGGGTTGCGTAGATTTGTTCGACGAGAGTCGGGGGAAATATGTAGTAGGAACTGGTATTGGCCAATCGTTAGTTTTGCTTGAACTCAGCCATTACTAATGCATCGATGCTCTACCGTTACGTGGAACCAAATATTACACTTTTGGATTTTATAAGACTATGCATTGCACCCATTTTTACCGTGCGGATAATTGCTCGACCAAGATCAATCATTCCACACTGCAAAAATGTGCAGGATGAAGTACGGTACGATGATCATGAACATTGGCAAAAAAACATTCAACAGCGCCACGCCGTTGTGCTATTTCCAAAATTTGCTCTAACTTTATTTGTGTAAAATGTAATGTTGGATTGCTATCGTTTTTTTTTTATCACTTTCCATGTAAAATAGTAGCACAAGCATTATTATAACTATTTCAAATGTTCAACTTTACTCAGTTCTTATTAAAAATCTAAAGGAAATATGGTTTTTTTATCGGCAATCCCAAAAAATGTGCCTGCAGAGAACTAAAGGGTGGTTCAAACATAATGCACGATGTTAATTGTGAGTCACACCTTAACGTCAAGTTGTTCGCCGAGCTTAATTTGACATTTCTTTGTTTCAGTGTTTGACAAATTGAACCATTGAGAGGCACACAATTGAGCAGGGCGTTAAGATTGTTGAAGCCTTTTACGAAAACGGGCGTTCAAATCAAAATGCATTTCGTGATTTTTTCGGTCAGCATAATCGACCAAATGTGTCCACAATCGGAAGAATTGTGGGCAAATTTCGGCAAATCGGGTCTGTAGGAAATATGAAGTCACCTGTGCATGCTCGCCCAGTTCGTTTTGTGGAAAACATTGCTGTTGTTCGCGATAGTGTGGCAGAAGAACCGTCAACATCGACTCGTCGTCGTGCCCAACAATTGAACATCTCCTGAACATCACTGATGCGAATTTTGAATAAAGATTTAAATTTACACGCTTACAAGGATCAATTGACTCAAGAGCTGAAGCCTACTGACCATTTCAAGCGGCGGCCATACGCCGAATGGTTGGTTGAACAGACAGAAGGGAATGGTGACTTTACAAAGAAAATCATCTTCAGCGACGAGGCTCACTTTCACATCAGTGGATTCGTTAACAAGCAGAAAAGCTGCATTTGGGCAAATGAGAATCTACGAGTGATTGTCGAACAGCCGATGCATCCACAAAGAGTGACTGTTTGGCGCGGTTTATGGGCTGGCGGCGTCATCGGGCCGTACTTCTTCGGAAATGAGGACGGCCAAGCAGTTACCGTGAATGGTGTCCGCTATTGCGAGAAGGTAACGGACTTCTTGTGGCCAGAAATCGAGGTTATGGACCTGGACCATATGTGACTCCAACAGTATGGTGTCACTTGCACGAAGCAATGGCTCTTTTGCGCGAGAAATTCAATGGCCGTGTTTTCTCACGTTGTGGCGATGTTAATTGGCCGCCACGATCATGTGATTTGATGCCGTTGGACTTGTTTCTCTGGGGATATTTACAAGAAACAGTGTACGTCAATAAGCCAAGAACAATTCAAGAGTTAAAGGATGAGATAATTTAGCATATTAATGGAATTGAACCCCAATTATGTCTCAGAGTCATTGAAAATATGGACCATCGGATAGATGTATGCCACCGTAGCCATGTCGAACATTTGGGCGATATTTTATTTCATACATGATTGTCATAGATCCTTCTATTGTAACAAAAAATATTAACATAATTCTCTGAAAGCTTTTGTTTTATTTACAATTAACATCGTGCGTTTTGGTTGGAACACCCTTTATATATACTGCTACTAATGTGAGCGCCTACCGTATGAAAAAATTTTAGCATTAGGAAAATTTCGCGAAAATGACTCAATATACTTCATTATGAACGTAAATGCAACAATCATTAATTTTTTTTTTAATTAATAAAAAATAAAATATTCATGTGGCAGCCTCTTCTGGGTTAAAACTCACTGAAAAAAATGTTCACCCTTCTTTAGTTTGGGAGAAAAAAAAAACTGTGACACACAGCAGGACACAGGTCGTGATTTCAATAGGGTTTTGTGTTTTAGTACAACATCTTAATGATATTCGTAATTTTGAGGCTAGGCGTTACAAAAGATGTTATTTTTTATTGTCTTAGAAAACCAATTTCGTGCAGAAGCAAAACCGTTCCTCCAATGCTAAAGTAGTTTTTCAAAAATTAAAAAATTAAAGTCACATTTCTCCAGGTATACTCCTGTTTCATGGTGTCCAAATAAAAACATATGAAGATCAAACAATAAAATAAAATTAATTAATTCTAATTTTACATATATGGTGCACGCCTCATAAATTAGCTGTTTTGTAAATAATTCGCTCCTAACGAAATTAGCATAGATCACTCACCTTCTGTTTTGGTACCATGTTTTCACTTGTGTATCACTAAGTCCTAATTTATTTGCTAATTCCATACGATCTTGAACACTTAAATACTTTTGTCGCTCGAAAGACTTTTCCAGCGTCTGCAGTTGGTGGTCGGTGAATGCTGTCCGTGCTTTACGCTGCTTTTTACTCAGCCCGGGTGTACCATTGAGTCCAAGACCGCTTTTAATACTATTACCATCTTCGTCTTTGGCACCTGCGAAAGCAAGAAATAAAACTTTAATTGCTTATAAATTTTATCGTGTTCATATGAACGGCTTTGATTTAAGGCCGTAAGGTCGATAGGGTAAATCTGGCAAAAGGTGAGAAGAAATATTTTGTTGTGTTTAAAGGATTTTAATGATTATAAGTCCATTATAATTAAATCTAGGTTTCCAAAATCAGCACATAGCGTGGGCATTCATTACCAATTCTCAAAACATAAATTATAATTACTCGTACCCCCAAGAACGTACAATCAGTAGGTGTTTCACATCTTAATTGAATTATAATATTACACCGCATTTAATCAAGACTTAACAGCCATTTTATCATTGGACAAATCAATGGGCATATACGTTCCAATAAATGTCAGCCAACAATTTATCTTAACGACAGTTTGGGGCTATTAAAAATGATTACTAAGCAGAAAATAATAAACAATTATCAGAAACTACAAACATAAATGTCGTCTATTAAAGGCATAGTATACGAGTATGTGCAACATCCCCCATTTTAGGTACGAAACGAGACATTGCAAGCAAGTCTATTAATTCCTCGTACGGACGCGTACCACCTCAATACTCGTATCTGTTGACCGTTTATGGAATTGAAATTTATCGAGTCGTTAATAATATTTTCATTTTGTGTTTATTTAATTGTTAACGTGGAAAAATTGTGTTTCATTGTGAGTTGTTAGGACGCAATGTGTATTTGCTCTTTACCTGAATGATTTTCAATTAAATGTGACATAACTACCTTAAACGTTCAAATATGCAGCGTCGTAGTCCAATCCGCCAATTTTCCAGGGGGTTGTCTATTTTGATAGCAACTCATGTGATACAAAGCATAACAAAGCAAATAGAAGGGAGTTAAATTGTGCTACGAAATGTTACGTTAAGTTGCATTACACGTACTTATTCGATTGGAATTAAATGTTAACATTGAATGGAATTATACTTGGATTGTGAGCTTTTACAAACAAAAGCCCGTTTGCAGGCGATTAGCTGATTGCCTGTTATGGGAATCTTGGAAAATTGCTGGCTTTAGAACAATTGAGTGGAAATGATAACAAATTATTGGTAAATGCTGCATTTAAAGTTTTCTATTAAATAAATACTAGAAAATTGTTTACCCAAGCAATTTGCCGCATCTGCTGAGTATCATAAATAATGGAATTAATGATAGATAATTGAATCTTATACAAAGCTTACATAAATCGTTTTCTTCATAAGGAAAAAGAAACTTGTAGAAACTAATTTAAATTTAATGGGATTCAAATGGATGGGATTCACACCTTTAAATACAAATCGTTGACGCCTTTATAGGATAACTTGAAATCTTTTCGTAAAATATTTAATTCAATATTTCTCGATGATTTCATAGATGGGATTTTTATTTCAATTCACATAAAAATTTATTTAATTTTTAAATGTTTTGCAGCCTTATATAGTACTTAATACTTCATTGATATAAGAATATTTTCATTCTCCGAATAATATCTTCTAAGTATCGGGAATAATGAAAATAAAACATGTGTGCTTAGTTGCTGGGTTTATCACTCGGAGCCATAGGTGTTTAGTTTCTAATTTTGATCGAAATTAATTTGTTTGAACGCTTATTTTCTCAGTCATAAAGAGTTTTTCATTAAGGACATAACAATTTTATCTTTTAATAAGACACGGAAATATTTGAGATATTTAGTTCAAATTTATTGTGAATTAAGTGCAAGCATTACATTTTATGAACAAAATACGATTTAAGTCATATGACCACCACGAGCCTGTTTCCAGCGGTCGATTCTTTGAACCCAATTTCCTACCACTCTGGCACACATTTCGACCGTTGTCTTTGAGCTCGTCTGGCTTGTTGGCATAGACCAGTGATTTAATACAGCCTTATGAAAAGAAATCCAATAGCGTTAGATCGCATTCTACCGGAACATTTTTAAGAGATAACACGTTCACCAAATTTGCCTTTCAATAAATCGATTGTGAAGCGTGCTGTGTGGCTAGTGGGACCGTCTTGTTGAAACCACATATCGCTGATGTCAAGCTCATTCAATTCTGGCCACAAATAATCTTCCAACATTAAACGATGACGGTCGTTTTCATCCACGAAAAAATACGGCCCAAACACACCTCCGGCATAAAAACCGCACCAAAAAGTAATTTTTTGCAGATGCAACGGTGTCTCAAGAAGCACATGTGGGCTTGTTGTAGACCAATAATGCAAATTTTGCTTATTAATATAACAAAGCCGTTGAGCCAGAAATGAGTTTCATCGCTGAAGATGATTTTTCGATGAATTTCTTCATTTTCTTCAAGATTTGCCACAGCCCAATTGGAGAAGGTTCGGCGTTTCGAATGATCAAGTGGCTTTAGTTCTTGAGTCAATTTGATCTTGGGACCATGTAAGCCAAGAACTTTTCGCAAAATATACCACAGTGTCCTTTGAGCGATGCACAGTTCTTGAACACGACGTGGAATCGACTGATTTGTTTCATTTTTAATCCATGCCTTTACGGTCAAAAAAGCTTAAAAATGGAAAGAATGGATTGTCGTATCAATACGAAATTAGGTTCATTGGATTCTGAATGAAAAATTACATTAGAAAATGTAATTTAGCTTATAAATAGATTAATAGTAAGTTTAGAATTTTTCAATGTTGATACATCTACTATCTTTCAATTGTCAGTTAGGCACTTCAAGACTGCTACAAGTATTTAATGACAATTTTTAAATGCAAAACATGAATAAATGAACATTCGAAATTACAAACTATTTAGAGCTAAAGGATTTTGAAACATCAAGTAAACTTCGAATGAATATTAAAAACTTTATTAAATTAACAATTGCTTTACTTCTTCGCTTAAAAACTGTGTTTTAGTATTCGGTTCTGGTCGGCAAAAGTTAATATAAGGATCAGAAGAAATTAAAATTGAATGAAAAACATCTTCATTTGTTGCCACTCGAGAGCACTTTCTAGAACGATGAGTCCTGCAAAATAATTTATAACAACCATTAAAATTTCCTCCGTAAGCTATAAATAAAAATCGTGCCATACCTATAATATTTATGGTCTTTGTTTCGACTTTCTTGTGCTTCTTCCGATAACGACCCTATTGGAAGTACTGCACATTTGATAATTTCTTTTCCATGCATTAAAATTTGGTGAACAGAAGATGGCACATAGTACCAAGGGTATAAAAACGTGGCCATTTCTGCCGTCTGCTGAGTATATTTTCCGAATTTCGACTCATCAATCTTGGCACTGCATGTAATCACCTCTAAAATGACAGCAAGCCTTTTGATTAGGGATCCGTCAAACTTCGTGATTTCAGCAACCAATTTTGCATCGCTTAAAAATCTCCTTGAAGTGTTCCCGTCATTTGTCGTTCCTGAACCTTGTTTTTACAACATCCTTATTGATGCCCAATTGTTCTTTAAACTCTTTTTGAATTCTTCTTTAATTCTCCACTTTTATTGATTTAGTGTTTGATTTGTTTTCCATGATTTAAAAGAAAGGTTGTATCCAAAGTGTAAAACATACTGCATAAATCTAATTCGAGCATGTAAGGTGGACATTCCCAATTTTAAAGCTTCGTCGTTGATATTCTTCGAGCTTATGGACTCTAACTTATTCATCTCGGACCGCAAATGACGTAGTTCATAGATGACGCTGTTCCGGTTACAACTTGTTCCACCTTGCCACCTATCATGGTAAAAAATAGGTCATATATTACGAATATCCCTTGTCCCTTAATAATGGTTTTGGTTTCCCTGAGGGTTTCAATTGCACTTTCGACGCGGTTTTTTTTCTAGAATTAGAGCTAGAGTTTTTTTTTTTGCTAATTTGAATTTGATGGCTCTGTAAATCCTTGTTGATGAAGGCCGTGAAATTTCCCAGAAACTGCGTGAAAATTTTTTTACTTATTAGCCTGAGGATAACCAGTGATGCCATAAAGAAATGTGAGTCAGACATGTCGCTCGTATCAGAGCTATAACATTTTTGTCACTTTGACCAGATGCACCATTGCAACCCCATTTGGTCTGCGGCACGAAATCAGTTTCGGTTATGCCATCTTCAGGAATCGTTTTAAATATTCTTTGAGTAGTCTGGTCTAGGAGTTTCTACAGTGGCATATGAGAAGAGGTTTCTGTCACTGAACTATCTTCAGGATAACATTCTTTTTTTGTTGCGATGACTTCTTTATATCCCGGGAATATATCATGGCCTATTAATTTACTTGCTTGTCGAATTACCTCATATTGATAGTTCGAAAGTTTGGCCTGAGTGATTAAAGCTAAAGCAGAATTTGCAATTACGACCTGTGTCCGTCTGTCCGTCCGTACGTCCGTCCGTCTGTATTTCACAGCACTTTTTCTCCGAAACTATAGAAGCTACAGTAATGAAACTTCGTGAAAAGGTCAGAAGTGATGACATCTCGAAAGTTTTGGGGTGGAAAAATTTTTCAAAGGGGAGGTGACCCCCTCAAAAAATTTTTTTCACCATTGGTGGTCGAGTAGGAAAGGTCTTAATGAGATCTTTTCAAAACAAATCTTAAAATTGCCTTATCGCTACCGAGGGGGGCGGGAGAAGGGAAAATGCACGAACTTTTCACGTAACCTCCCCTCGCGATTGGACATCTTTCATCCGAAAAATCTGAAAAAAATCATGAAATTCACTCAACTTTGTTAGTAATAGTATGATACATCGATTTTATGTTTTCTTGAATAAAATCTTAACGGTATCCTTAAATTCAATAAAATGGCTATTTATAAGATTGATCTGCCCTGAAAGATTCATAAAGATCAAATGGTATTTAACGAAGTTATAGCGACAGCGATAAAATAAAACCAGTCATTCTAGATACCTTCAAAACAATAAAGGAGATGTGGTGATCAAAGCGAAATTTATCATCAAAAATAACGCCAAGATCCTTGTAAGTAGAAACAACCCCAAGAGGAATATCGCTGATTAGATAATCAAATGAAATGGAGGATTTTTTACGGAAAAAGGACATAAGGAAACACTTGTCAATATTCAAGGGAAGGGAATTAGTAATGCTCCATAAAACAAGCAACTCTAGATCTGCCTAGAGGCCCAAGCAGTAGTCGATGGAATGTATAACCCGTAAGATTTTTAAATCATCAGCATGGAAAAGCGACAGAGAGTTGAATAAAGAAGGAAGATCATTTACAAACGCTAAAAATAATAAGGGACCTAGGATTTAACCTTGGGGAACACCAGAATAAAGACAGTATGAGGAGGACTTGCAAGACCTATACGTAACCACACACTCGCGACCACAGAGGTAGGAAATAACCTGTGAAAAAGAGACGAGTTACCATTTAAGGCCTTAAGCTTTTTCATAAGAAGGCCGTGGTTGACTGAGTTGAACGTTTTTGAGAAGGACACAGTGTAGGAGAAGGAAAGAAAATTAGACAGAGTGGATCTACCTTTGATAAAAATATGTTGTTCAAAGGCTAGATGAGGAAGTAGATGGGAATATAAATTTTTATGAACTTTTCGTTCGAGAATCTTGCTAAAAGCAGAATGTAGGGTTATTGGGTGATAGTTCGAGATGGTTGCTTTATTACGAGACTTATGAATAGGAAAAACAACCGATTTCTTCTAAAGAGAAGGAAAAGTACCAGAGGCTAGACTGTTGTTAAGCAAAACAGATAACAGGACACATAAAGACGAGAAGAGAGCTTTAGCAAAGGTATTTGGAATACCGTCAGGACCGTTGCTGCAATTTATATCTATCTGATTAAGAAGCAGCTCCGCTTCAGTTGGACTAATATAAGAAAAGGAAGTGGCTTGCGAGAGTTGTTGGTCATACTCCACATAGTAAAAAGAAGTTGGCTAAGCATAAAAGGTAGAAAATATTGAGCAAACAGTTCACAAATCTCTTCATTATTTGATGTTTCTATACCATCAAGGTACATAGAGCCAGGCAAGGTATTGAAATTTCTTAGTGACTTAATGTACGCCCAAAATGTTTCCTCTGGTTACAATGAATTGAACCTTCAATATAATTAAGATATTCTAATTGGGCTACAGACACAAATCTTATTACTTTAGCTCTTAAACTTCTGAAGTTCTGGAAATCTGAAGTGAGCCGCCTGATACGGAATGTTTTGTGAGCCCTGTCTTTGGCTTTTAAAGCTGCAGTAATTTGCATATTAAACCAGGAAAGAGAAATCGAGAAGTTGACATTGAAGAGGATATCAGTAGATAAGGGATTCCAGGAGTAGTTGGGAAGGTAGAAATCACCACAAATCAAAATGAAAGTTTTGGAATTGAAATTGTTAACATATGAAGATAACTCAGTGAAAATTTGTTCATAGATATAAACGGCATTTTTACACGGAACATACACAGACACTATAAATAATTTTATGGCAGTGATAAGGAAACAAAAACAGCAATACTTTCAACTGAAAGGGAAGGATTGAAATCAGTGTAGTAACTGGAAATAATAGATCTTCTCACTCCAACAAGTACGCCACCCCCGTCCAATTTCCCAGGGAGTATGTGATCATGGTCCCGTCTGAAGACATTGTAAGAGGAAAGAATTTCGTTATTAAGATTATCTTCAATAAGCCATGTTTCAGTGAGGCACAAAATGTCATCAGAGGCAATAAAAGAAGCCAAATGAAGTTCATTGGTCTTGGTCCTAAGACGCCGAACATTCTGACATTACACAGTTATAGAATTTTTTATTCTGGAAGATTTAGGATGACTTGCGATCGATGCAGTTAAGTAATGGAGGCTTATAACCCAGTTTGGCAACGACGTAATTCCTGATTGTTTCAGCTGTAGTATGATATGCAAATCGAGAGACAGAGAGACATAATACAAAGTTCCGGCGAATCAAGAATATCTGACGGAACCATGCGGCATTATGGCATGATCTGCATGCGTTATAATTTCCGGCGCCACTAATGGTGTAGTCGGGGAGTTGCCAACTGTTTCAGGTCTTTGAGGAGATAAAGCCTGCTGTCGATGAATACCGACCTTCTTGCTTCTAGTTTTAGCATGTTGTCTCGGCGAACTCAAAAACCATCATTTAAGTTTGGCGGACAGTTATTGCAAATTGCTGTGTCGGAGTTTACAGGCTGTGCGCTTCCAGATTCCAGTTGGTTTGAGATGTCCGATGCTTTTGGTGACACCAAAATTCGAGCAGCATATGTAGTCCTTACCAACGAACTTATTTCTACATGGGCAGCGTCAAGCGTTTCTTTCAAATAAGTGAAAGATTTTGAAATGCCTTCGATTGTGTTTTATGTCCCACGTAAGCGAGATACGTCGGCTGAAATCGAGTACTTACGACAAGAAGAAAAGTACCAATATATACCATTTTTACTGCGCACTATCAGATCACCATAATCCACACATCTTGCGCGTCTGGGAACCCTACACTCAGAGCGTGAATAGCCTTCACCTCTCAACCATAAAAAAAATTAAGATATCTTTTCAAAGATAAGGTTTATTCTGTAAGATTTTAGAATTGAAAACAACTGCCTTACCCTACAAATTCAAGTTAATATGAATTCATTTGTATATTAATGATTGTGTTTATATTTTGTCGGGAAGCATATTTGTGATTGGATTTTTGTGTAGTAGCGTCTTAACTGAAGGGTACTACATATTTTTAGCATTTGATTTATTGTTCTTCTTAGATTTCCTTCCTACCTGCGTAGAAGACCGCCCATCATTTTATTCTTTGTAGTCTTAAGTTTTTCCAACAAACAATGGGATCAGAAGGGAAACAGTGTTTTTTCTGATATAACAAGTAAAATATTTATACATTCAAATAAAATAGACTAAATCATGTAGTGATTGGGAAAGTGAACACAATCTAGTTAAACATAATATAGAAAAATGAGTTCAGCAGTGTACCTATTTGTAAATGCTTTTTAAACATGAGAAACGATTTCTCCTATTTTTTAATGCAGGTGGCGGTGACTTAACTTTATGTTTTAGAAAGGTGGATTTGAAATCTGAACCGAGTTAAATAGATAAAATTCCGATAGATAAGTAATGTAGATTTGCACTTTCTTGAAACTAAATTCTCTATTTGGCTTGGAATAATTTAAAAATGTCTCAAAAAGGTAATCGTAGTCCGCGGTGTAGTGGTTAAAGCTTTCAACCCATAAGCCGAAGGTCCCTGGTTGGACTCTCGTTGGTGGCAACGAGATTTAGTTCAAGTGATTCTTCGGACGGAATATGAGCCCGTTCAGTTATGATACGTGCTGGTTTAAAATCAGAACGTACCGCAGCTGTGTGGAAGGACACACGGCCAAAGCGTGATACTGACCATATCACCTTGTGGAGTGCCGACACATTCGATCATGATAATGAGATACTCTAACTATCTCTAAGCGAAGGCTCGAAAGGGGCTGTAGTGGTGCTACAACAACAACAAGAGCAACAAAAAGGAAATCAATGGAAAATAACCAAACAATAACTGAAAAAGGTTTTTTTTTTGTGAATAGAGGAAGAGGGAACTTAAAATAAAACACTTGATTGAAAATAATGGATGTTAAATGTATTTAAAATGATGAAGTAGCTTTGATGAAGGTGGGCAACCAATATATTTGCCCTTAGTTTTTCATTACGAATCACCCTATCAAAAAACATTATTCAACTGGCACCATTTGATGATTTTTTTTTCTTCATTTCAAAAGGATTTTGGAGTGTAGTTCTTTTTAATGGTTGGAATGGTTGTTCTTCTGGATTTTGAATATTAAACTATTTAATTTGCATAAAAATCATTGATAAATTATTTTTCACTGTAATCAATCAGAATCAAAAATATTAATAAATTGATATTTTTTTGCCTCTTTAACTTCAGCATACTCTTCAAATTTTAAATGAGTGAATTGAAACTAGTCGCGCATATACGAACTCATCACAAAATTTTATTGATGTTCCACTCCAGTGTCTCAATGTCAGGTAGGGTGAATGCGGGTGAAATGCCGCGCCTGTAGAGACCATATTCAGCGCACTATACTTCAAATAGTAAGCAGACGTCACTATCTCAACGCAGTCGCGTGTTGAGTATTTAGCCAGTACAATTGGTGAATCGAGAAATGCCATTCTAGTTGTGCGTATCTAAAATTTGCTCTTGAAAGTTTTTATGCGTCTGTTTTTTTTTCATGAATTTGCACCGCTCGCGGATTTTTTTTTTTTTTTGGAGTTACAGCTTTTGGGAATAATTTGGCGTCGTTGTGAACACATAAGTTTAGATTTGAATCTATTGCATATTTTGTGTTATTTGAAAAGCCATACGGCATCTGTACCAACTAAAATGCAGAGATGCCGCCTCATATTTTGGTTTAGATGCCGCATATGAGGCATCTATCCCTTCAAATTGGACGGACCGTATTGACGTATGAACAAATAATTTTTTTTTTTTTTTCATTTTTTCGGAGGTATTTAGTCTGACTCAGTCAAAAGAATGCCCCGTTTATGTAAAAGGTCATTGACCGCAATGAGCAGAGCATAGGGACCGAAGACCAACTCCATGAGGCGGTCCTTAAAGTTAAATAGGGTGAAATTAGTAAAAGAAAAACTCAACGGATCTTTCATATACCACCGCGAACATTAAACCATAGAATGATATCTGGCAACATGAAGAAAGGCAGTCTAGGGCCTCAAGGCAAGTTTAACTGCTTTTATTGAAATTGATATAAAACCTATTTTATCGTGAATTTTCAACTTACCTTATTTTAAAAATGAAATACTTTGCAAGTATACTAGGAAAAGCAAATGAAAAACGATTAGTGGCACATATTAAATGGCTATCAGCCTCTAGATTTGCTCCAGACAGAACAACTGTCAGAGCCATTGCCTACAAATTTGCCTTTTTTAGAGAGGAATACTGAACTATCACTTCGGCAGGCGGAAGGACTTTCGCTCTTCGAAGCCAGAGGAATGAATATTGATGATGTCAAAGACTTTTCTGACCTGCTGGGAAAAGTGATGGCGGAAAATGGTCTCTTAGAAAAGCCCTCCCATATATTTAATATGGATGAAATTGGTATACAGCTTCTAATAAACCTGGAAAAGTTTAACGACAAAAGAAAATAAGGACGTTTATTTACGTACTACGCAAGAACGAGGGGAGAATTTAACCGTACTTGCGTGCTGTAGTGAAAACGGTAGCTTCATTCCCCATGTGTTGATTTTTAAAGGTGCCAACAGAAAGCCCGAACTTTTTGATGGTCTACCAGCAGGATACAACGTATATATGAACAAAAAATCATTATTCATCAATTCAGACCTTTTTCTACGTTGGCTGCAAGAGCAGTTCGTACCGCAGAAACCAATTGGAAAGTGTTTACTAACCTAAGACGTAGAAATGCTCTAAGTTGCCGACGATAATGTTATTATTCTTATGTGTCTACCTAGCCTTTACACACGTGCTCTTCAGCCTTTAGATAGGAGTTTTTTTGGCCACTTAAAGCCTATTTTAATCAAGAAGCGCATACGTAGATGCGCAATCATAGCAGCCGAAATTTTACTAAATATCAAGCCGATGAAATCATTGGCAAAGCGTGCCTTAAAGCCGCTTGCGTTGGGAATGCTGTGAGTGGATTCAGAGCTACGTGTATTTATCCATTTGACTCGAATGCGATACCAGGCCATTTTTCTCAACGTCGAAATCTGGAACTGTTGAAACAACACTGTTGGAAGCTGGAGGTGTTGTCTCAATAGATGGAGATGTTGTTTCTGCAGTTTCAGCTTTCGTACGCTCGATAACTTCAGTGCAGCTTGTTCTTGGTGCAACGCCAGGATATTTATGTGCAAGCAATGAGACAAATGAAAATTCACAGAGAACTCACGCGCTGCAGTCAGAGATTACTTCCAGTAGATATTTTTATGAAGTATCACCCATTCCAATTATGCCGACATATAGTACTTATGGAAAAGATCGAAGCAAGGAGCTACTGTCTTGAATGTGCCTCAGATAATAAAAAATAAGACAGAAATCATCAAGGAAGGGACCAAAAGGGATGCGTTGAATAAAATAAATGCTGTCGAGTTTCAGGAAAAGTTCTTTGGCTGCTGTTAATGACCGTGAAAATTGTCAAACTGCGGAAGCTGCAATGGGGAGGACACATGAATCGCATGGACGAACAATGGATACCCAAAAAGGTATATGTTGGGAGAACGAAAGCCCGGAGGCCAGTGGGGAAACCAAGGAAACGCTGGTCTGACTCGGTCGACGAAGATAGTTCATCGCTGCTCGGATTTCGGAATTGGAGGACGCGGCCAATGGACCGAGACAGTTGGAGGCGCTATTTGCAGGAAGCGAAGGCCCGAGAGGGGCTGTATTGCCAAGAAGAAGAAGAATAAAAAAACGGCAAAACATAGCAAAAAGGTTGTAAAATCAAGTGAAGAAAACTGGAACGATAATGGCGATCCATCTTTAATCTTGAACAATAAAGATAATGATGGCAATTGTCTTTGTGTAGAGTGCTGTAAACGGTACTCAACGACAACCAAACGTGTTGATTGGCTGTGCTGCGTAAAATGCAAAAAGTGGCTACATTCAACATGTACGATGTACGAAAACAAGTGTAACACATGCCAAAGTAAAGAATACTTCGAAAAGCGAAGAGAATCTTCAAAGAAATAGATGCCGCGTCTCCACCATTTGGACGTCTATACTGGGGGTCAAGTAGAGACGCCGCTATGTATTGATTTTGAAAATAATTTTTTTTCATGTTTAGACCAGACAAAAGAAATTCCTTTTTTTTATATTTATAATCTACACACATTCAAGTTTGTAATCAAGAAAAAAACTTATTATTAAATCTATTTTTTCGAAACTACAAGGTTTTTTGAAAACATGCAGCAACTTTCCCGCATTTACCCTATACAATATAAAATCTTAGTGCAAAAGTATGCGAAAAATAAAAATAACCAAGGAAAACTTTAACGCGTAGAATGAATTAGGATTGAGTTATGCAGTCAATTAAATATTATACTTAAAGCTAAGGACTTTGTGGAACATTTGCAGTTTTCAATGATGCAAAAATTAATAAATATAATAAAATAACGATGGGCGAACTCCTGCAAACGATATACTGAACCTGCAGTTTTCATTGAATGAAATTTATTAATTTATTTAATATTGCCGACTCCGAAATTTTATATCATAGGTGTAGGCGCTCTTTTGATATTTTTTAAATGGAGACCCCTTTTTTATGATTCGATGCGTTGTTTTAATTTAAAATATTTGAATTTAAACTTAAAATACAGAAAACTTCAAACGAAATGCCAAATTGAATACGCAAGAGGAAGAAGAATATTCAAATAGGTCATTCTGGAAATTTACACTTCATATAATTTCAACTAATTACCGTCACCGTAAACTTTCCTTCACATGATTCGTGATGATTTTCTTATTCAAATAAGATTAAAAATTTAATTTCATTATAAAGACAATGTTGATATCCATTTTAAATGTTTGTTTTCTTCCCAATTCATCCCAATAACGGGATCACATTTCACAAAAACAAACTTTTAAAAACATCCATTAACTGTCTTCAAACCACAATTTACAACGCGAAACCAAACATGTTAAAAAGATAATTTCACGATTTTATGAATGAATTTGATATTAACAGTAGCAATAAAAGCTCACAAAGACTCGAATATTATCTTGATTTGCCGGCAATCGGGCAGTCATCCAGTTCAAAGAAGAATCTTCACCCAAATGCCATAAAATTTATTATCATTACAATGTTGACTACATGCTGCTTATACACATCCTCGTATCTGCGGACACAGGTCATTTCCTGGTGTTAAGAACACTTATTCATCTTTATTCAGTTAACAAACCGCATAGCATCTAATTAGAAACTGTTGTTGTTATGCGAACGCAATAAAACTGACAAAAATTCTTGTTCTCCAGTCATTTCGAAAATTTCCACTTGCTGTGTTATTAACGCGAAATTAATTTCTTTCCTAAATAAAAGAAGTAACAAAAAACAACCAACAACCTGGCAAAT
The DNA here is from genome assembly GCA_963969285.1 of Odontomyia ornata. Classification (NCBI taxonomy): domain Eukaryota; kingdom Metazoa; phylum Arthropoda; class Insecta; order Diptera; family Stratiomyidae; genus Odontomyia; species Odontomyia ornata. The sequence goes on from OZ017739.1 coordinate 458,765,792, forward strand.
AATAACATTTTAAAGTCAAGTCGAGGAACAATTAATATCTCTCTTTTGTGTGACCCCGTAGCAAATAAAATGCAAGAAAACTCAAGAAAGACATAAAAATATTAAATGAGTCATGAGAAATTCACAAGGTGCGGGCGCGGGAGGGGAACACAAGAAGCAGACGATGTTAATTTAACAAATTAATGTAAAAGTCATTCCGGTTAAAATGGTTTTAAAAGCGAACCGTTCAGTTTCCCGCGCCGCCACCGCTAGAACCAGAATGGATTGTTCTGTTCCTCAGGCGAGAGGGGTCCATCGCCCGATTTAACTATTCACTGCACTCACTTAGAAATCTACATTTTAATCTATCTCCATTTATAACTGGTATAATTGCGCGGTTCAGTGCACATTGTGCGCGCACATACAATTTCTTTCGCTGTTAACATAATTAACCTGAAGATTGTCTGATTTATATAGTTGACTTGTAAGATGATGATCTGAGACCCCGCAGCTACGTGGACTGGCGCGATGGTGTTTTTCTTATAAATTGCCCAGAATTGTGGCCATTCTTTTTAAAGTTTGTTGATCTCGATGATTTGTTTATAGACTGGCAGAATACGAATGAAGGGATGAAAAAGACATTGATTTATTGCAATAAAATGGGAAAAATGCATTCACATTAAAATCGTTGTTCAAATAAAATTTTAATTATAACCAGTCGTTCGAATTATTCACACGAACATATCTCCAACCATTGAATCCATTCATCCATTCCTTCTGTAAACCAAAAACAAATTTTCACCATGCGCATGAAACTTTTCCATCTCATCCCCACATCACCAAATTAATTGGAATTTCCCACAATTTAACGTTTCTCCGTCACAAAAATTAATCAACTGTTTCCAGTTCTTTGAGAGGCACTCGAAAAATTGTACCAAACCAAACGCTTCTAATTCACTCCACACTACCCGTACTCAATTTCGCAGAGCACAAATCATTATTGCAATTGTTAAACATGCTCGCAAGCAATAACGGATCATCACCCGACCCCTTCCGCCCTTGATGCACAAAATGAACATTCAAATAATGGTTCAAATGCCGACAACTTTCAAGCACTCTCAACTTCTTAACAACCCTTAAGTGGTCTCTTGAACCACTCGCAAACAAGAGGGACGAGTGGCGTAAAACTGTAAAATAACATCAAGCACCCTCTTCACTCGCCGTGAGTGTTTACAACCCCTCAACCGTCTGCCATCGACCGAACGACCAACAGACCGTCATAATCAAGGGATGTTGTGCGCATATAGTTCCCATACAAAGAAAATCCGTTACGGTAACCATTTGAATTTCACACCGCCCCTTTTTAGCTACCCACCACCAAGGCGCGCTTTGTGGTACGTACTGCGACACCTTTCCATATCCATCGGCAGTAACTTACGACCTTGGAACAAATTTGGAATGGACCAACGTACGCGTAGTCGCACAGTTGCAGCGATAGGGGCAGCAGAATCGGTGGCTCAGGCATTCAGAGGAAAAAGAAACAGAGGAAGTGGAGTGACACCAGCCAAGCTGTACCACATTCACACCCATAGTCGTGAGGAGAAAATGCATGCATGGCTCGGAACGGGAACAATGAATGGGACAAAGTCTCGAGAAGGTGTGAGGAAAAGCTAAAACGGCAAACACACACGTCTAGACCGGATGCTGTGGTTGGTGAGATGCAGCCTCCGAGCTGGACCGACTTACAAGACCCCTTCCCGTTCAGCATTTAGCGCCACGCCTCCAGCTCCGAGCAACTTGGCTAGCAGAGCTGCCTCAGCCACAAACGTTGGGCGACGGAACCAATTCCAATGGCAGTTTATGGTCAATTGAGCTATCGCGCCCTGTAATGTGTCATGTCTTCGCTGTCGTCATCTCGGTGCACGTCAACGTTGACCACAGACCAGGTATGTGCCAGGTCGATGCACATATCGTGTGTGGAAGTACATCCACCGAGCGGGCATTCATCCGTCCATTACGTGATGTCATCGCGATGGGATGCTGAGGACGAGGTGTGCTAAAAGTCGATGGAGACTGGAGAGAATGGCGACAAATCTTCCGTCGATAAACACCTATACGAGCTTATACATATGTGCTTTGTGCTTCTTTTTGCCAATTCACATTCCATGGACGTCGATACATAAAGGGAAGTGGAAGTGCGCAGACGCCCAACTTCGCTGATACATACTCGCACTTACAAAGTTTTCCGTCGAGAATTCCAGGAATGGATGTGGGAAGAATTTCTGAGCATTTATTTATTTAACTCAGGACTATGTATCATAAAGACGATAAATTAGCTGAAACTATTTTTGCAGATGCTCCATTAATTTTGAATGGGATAAATATTTGCCAAGCGAACTAAAAAGGCGTATCTCGGGGAAAATCTCAAGGGATGCTGGAAAATTCTTGGAGATGATATTTTTGATGTACGAGATAAAAGAAGTTTACCTAGAAAAGTTTATGGAAAGTTTTTCGAATGAGCTATAAAACAGTGACAAAGTCTGATAAAAATTCTTATGATCAATTCGACGTCAGTTGCAAATGAAAAGCGTAAAAGTTGTCCAAAATTTATATGTTTTTCTTTCAGAACTGCAAATGGTACAGAAGATGAATTGTTTCGAGTAGACAATGATCTCAGTTACAATTAAAAGGTTGCCATATTTTGCACCTTTTAGTTTCATAGTCTTGGTAGCCCAAAGCACATCTGAGTACGTAAGGGACTGCCAAAATGACTTGCAGCTAATATTCGTGTAAAACCTGAAAACATTTAATCGGCGCATCGAAAGTGAATTGAATCGTTTATTTCAGAAACCACCTAAGTGACAAAATACAAAAAAAAAAATATGTTTTTTTGGTGGTACTGTACAATTTAAAGGTATATACATCTTTTAGGGCAGAAATAACCTATGTTCCATATCAGCACTGCTATTTGACAGCCTTGAAAATAATCCGTTTATTTCAGAAAGAACCCAAGCGCCGTCGCTTTCTGCGGTAAATTTAACTCGTGACGGTTGGTGGCCTTGTTGATATATTTGTGGATTCAAAGGCTCATAATACAGTAACAGTTGATTCCAGTAAGCCGAAGGTATCGGGTTCGAGTTTCGTTGGCGTCAACGAGATTTAGTTCGAGTGGTTCTTCGGACGGACTATAAGCCTGTTCAGTTGTGATACGTGCTGGTTCAAAATCGGTACGTATCGAAGCTGGGTGGACGGGCACACGGCCAAAGCGTGATAATGATCATATCACCTTGTGGAGTGCCGATACATTCGATCATGACAAAGAGATACTCTAACTATCTCTAAGCAAAGACCTGAAAGGGGCTGTAGTGCTACGGAAAAATAACAGTTGATTCAAAGGTTACCTAACACTGAGTGGTGAGCTTTCGGTGAAAATTAGGTGTTATTATGTTGTTTACTTATACATTATATAGTTCTTAAGCCATGTTGGATAGTTCAGATGATGAGCCTGATCCCAAGCATAGGCGTGGAGTTGAGCACGAAGAAAAATACAAACGGAGCATTATTCGGAATGCTAGACTCAAAGGGCTGCAGTACGTGTCGTACAAAGGAAAAGAAGTTCCCAGCAAAGCCCCACTGAATGATGGTAACTGTAACTGCAATTTGAAATGTTATTTGAAACTTACGGATGAAATAAAACGAGAGCTATGGGAAACATGTTACTCTTTGGAAAAAAGAAACACCCAAGACACGTACCTCCAAATTTTAGTGGAGGTTAGGCCTGCAAAACGTAGACGCAAAAACCGCAGGCCTGATGTAAATAATGAGCAAGCTCAAGAAAGCCCTGATGACTTGCCAAACAAAAAATCCCATTCATACAAGTATAACTTGAAAATAAATGGTGTTCTTGTAGTCTGGGTTGGGTTAGTGGTTAGAGCATGAACGCATAAGCCGAAGGTCCCAGGTTCAAATCTCGTTGGGAGCAACGTGATTTAGTTCAGGGGATTTTTCGGACAGACTACGAGTGGTCACTCAGTGGTGATATCTACTGAGTTAATCAGATCATATCATAGCTGAGCAGGCACACGGGAGCATGGTACTGACCAAACCAACTTCCGGGAAAATCAATACGGTTATGAAAATGAGATACTCTAACTATCTCTAAGCGAGAGAGGGGCTATAGTGCTACAAAAAAATGGTGTTGTTACTGAAATTTGTAGAAGCGTTTTCTTGAAAGTGTTTGGAATTTCTAACAATAGAATCAAAAAAATAAATAAATGTTCTGTCCTTCACAAAAGCCCTGTAGATATGAGGAGAAAATCTAGAAGTGGAAACATTCTTCTAGGTAACGTTTGTGTGAGAGCACATTGAGAAATTTGATGTCAAGGGAACCCATTATGGAAGAAAACCTAAAAAATATATTGACGCTAGGCTTGATTTCGCAAAAATGAATGCAATGTTTTTTTTAGACAAGCCTGATCTAAAAAATAAAGTAAAGTATAGTTTCTTCAACAAATACTTTAAAGATAACTTTGCTTACTGTTTTGGAAGACCACAAGGTGATGTGTGTTCAACTTGCGAAAGACTGTCGGCCAAACTGAAAGACCAGGGCTTGTGTGATAATGCTAAAAAAATTTATCTGCTGAGAAAATTATACACTTAAGGCGAGCAAAAAAAGGTTTACAAAGCTATGGATGAGGCAAGCAAAAACAAAGATGACAACACGGTTACACTAGCCTTCGACTATATGCAAAACTTACTCTTGCCGCACACACCTGTACAGGAGGTTTTCTACTCATATATGAGGCAGCTCTGGGTAAATGGGTTTTCGTTATACGATTTGAAAACTAATTCTTCCAAACTGTATTTCTATCATGCCGCCGAAACAAACAAAGGCCCATGATATGTTCAATGCTACTGAACTACGAATATTTCAATGACATTCCAGTTAATGTGAAGCATCTCAGACTACAATGTGTTAAGTATAATGGTGCCAGTCTCCTAAGTGAAAGAACCACTTATTCTTCACCCGGGCCATCATTGGCTATCAACATGATAGCACATGTTCTTGGCCCGATGGAGACCAGCGTTTCCAGCATAGGGCTGGTGCCAGCAAACTGCGGTTTCGCTGTAGGTGATGGACACTGCGGTTTCCTTGTAGGTGATGGACACTCCTCAGGAGCTGCCATACGCCATCTCATACTGTTTTGTGATGGGCCATCAGTCCAAAATAAGAATCATACAGTTGTGCGTTTTTTACTAAACCTCTGATTTACTGTATATCACCTTACATCAGACGATGATCTCAATTTCAAAACATGGTGGCCCAAATCATATAAGAAAATGCCAAATTCGGACGAAACATCAGGCAGGAAAGTACCCAAAGAAAAAAAGCAGCCCTTTAAAGTGTCCAAGTACAAGCAGTTTCTCTACAGCAAGGATACTCTGGGAAAAGTGGTCGTAAGCGAATTCATTGAAGGAATAACACCTACCTTCACATTGCTAAAAACTGCCAGCCCTCCGGAACTACCAACAGAGAACGCTTCTCCATTGGAAAAGGTATGTTTGCTTTTATTTTACCGAGGTTATTTTAAACGTTTATATTTTTTACTTTTAGTTAAACATTTTTGTAGGCTATAACAAGTTTTAAAATTTATCGGGTTTTGCACAGTGAGATTTTTGGTTTTAGGTTCCAATCAACAAAAAAAAAGATGGACGATATAAAAAAGTTGATGTGAATACACTGTTGGATATGAAGCCTTCTATGAAACTATCATCCAAATGGCAAACAGCTGACAAGGAGTTGCCAGAAGCTGAATAAGTGAATAAGGCCAGATCTTTGTAAAGGGTGATTCATAACAAGTGTACACATTTTTGTTGAAAAAAAACAAAGTTTTTGTGAAGATTGAGGTATAATGTTTATTTATTATGAAATTAAATATGATTCATTATTTTTATAAAAAGTTTTAACAATAATAAAACGTTTGGCTGATGTGTATGACGCCATGGTTAGAATTGTAAAAGACCAAACTGTCATAATCTGTCAATATATGAACCTGAAGTTGGTGATAAATACGAGTTAAGGCCCATTCACATGTGTACACTTGTTATGCATCACTACATACTGTAGCGTGTAGTCTACTTGTGTTTTTCAATTTAGGCATAGTGAAATTTTTTATATTTATCCCACAGATGTTTATATTATACTTTGTATGTTTATATTTTTCTTATTATAAAAATAAAACAATTAAAAAAACCACTCTTTTTTATACTTAAGTGTGTCTGTTACTTACCTTTGATGCCAAAACAGGTTAAAATGAATGGTTTGACTTAATTTCAATACGAATTTTTAAAAAATCACTTTGGATTATCCATATATTACTCATTTATTGCAGAAACCACCAAGTGCATTTTTTTCAAAAATTTATAACTCAAAAACTTAAAGGAAAAAAAAAATTAAAAAAAATTCATTATCCCAATAACATGTTTTTGATTTGGTAAAAAAATATTTGAAGGAGACTAAACCTATACTTAGCTGCAAAATATTTTTTTAAGTATTCCGAAAGTTGAAAAAAGCGCACTTAGGTGGTTTCTGAAATAAACTTTTCAATTGACCATTTATAAAAACTCTCCAATTACTGTGTTGACATTCGTCCATATTTACGTATGGCAGCTGATTTGTTTCTTTTTTTCTTGAAAAGCCGTCGGGCCTTGCTTTGTTGTGTGAGCACACGCGTTTCACTGAAGATGACTCAAAGGAGTCGAAACGCGTCTGCTTACACAATAAAGCAAGGCCCGACGGCTTTACAAGAAAAAAGAGAATTGGCCTGTGGATATTAAATAAACAAAGTAATTGACTACAGCCGATTTTTACTCGTACTCACATATGTCATATGTTCTACTCAACTCATATGTACATATAAATATGTGTGCATGAGTTGCATTAAGAGGGTTGGAATATGTAAGATAATATTTGGCGTAGAATTCAAGCCCTTCCATCTTGTTACGGTAGCTAAGCTAAGAAACTCAGCTGTCACAATTGTCTGTAGAAAAATCCAGTCGACAAAATATACGCACTGTGAATCACAAGTTCTTTAATTGCTGAATTTTAAAACTCTAATCAATTAATAAAATTTAGAAGTATTTCTCAGAACCCGAAGCCGTAAAAACAACAGGTTATGGGCCCAGAACGTAAGAATATCGTGAAACGATATTCTTACGTTCTGGGCCACGGAAAACGAAATAGGACACGTGCGTTACGAGAAATTATTGACCGGAATAAGCCTTTCTAGTCGAATGAAGTATTTCGAGAAAAGTCTGTGTTTACGTGCAAATTGTAAAAGTGGCTGAAAGAGAGAAGAACCCAATTGTGAGCTTTGGCGGTACGAAATTTTCAAACTGGAATTTCAGAATTGAATATCGTTTAGAGGAATTGGATTTATACTCACCTTTGTCAACACGTGGTCAACCTAGTTTTCACACAAGGAATGTCCGCGGGTGATCAAGAGAATCTGAGGAAGAAAGACAGAAGATGCAAGTCCCAAATCATACTCTCCGCCATCAATGGGCTCATTGAAGAACCTGAAAGTATTATATAGTGCATCGAAAGTGGATTGAAATCCATAAAAACTGAAAGTGCAACTACTATGTTGATATTCGTCCATATTTACGTATGGCAGCTGATTTTTATTTACATATGTCATGATTGATACTCAATTTACATGCAGGGCTTGTCTGGAAAGTAATAGTACTGATTTTCTTCCACCGCGATTGTACTTCGAAGCGCGCGCGCACCGACTGGATTCGGTAGAGAGGGTTCCTAGCTAACGAACGAGCGGCTGGTCAGTTATCTCCGAGCATCTGGAGAGTCAGGAAAGGCTTTTTCGCGCGACGTGTTTCTGTGAGTGGTGCAAGACCAAAATGCAGCGTTCGTTAGAGCAGAGGTACTCGATTAAATTCTGTGTGAAACTCGGTAAATCTGGGACAGAGACGTTTGAGCTGATGAAACATGCCCACCCAGATGATGCTTTAGCAAGAAGCGGTGCGTTTCTGTGGCACAATGCCTTTTCGGAGGGCCGGGAGGAGGTCACCGATGAAAACTGTGCTGGAAGACCTTAGACTCTGACAAACACCGAAAATGTGACTCATGTACGCAAAGTTTTGAGCTCAGAACGTCGACTAAGAATTTTTTTTAATTGCCCAGATGTCAAATTTACCAAAATCTGTGGTTCATGACATTGTGACGGACCATTTGAACATCCGTAAGTTGTGCGCGAAGATGGTCCCAAAAGTGCTCACTGACGACCAGAAATTGAGGCGAGTTGAAGTGTGCCAAGAAAATTTGAACATGTGTGAAATGGCCCCCAATTTTTTAAAAACGTAATCACAGGCGAAGAGTCATGGATCTTTGAGTATGATACCGAGACAAAGAGGCAATCTTCCGAGTGACACACGACGGCGTTTCCTCGCCCAAAAAAGGGAAGAATGAGCAAATCCAAAGTGAAAAGATGCTCATTGCCTTTTTTGACATCAAAGGCGTCATCCACCCTGAATTTGTTCCTCCTGGACAAACCGTCAACGCCAAGTTTTACGTGAAAGTGCTCAAGAGACTCAAACGAAGGGTCAATCGGGCCCGACAAGACATCGCAGCCGACTCGAAGTTGCACCACGACAACGCCCCGGCTCACACCACCTTTCTTGTGAACAGCTACCTGGCGAAAGCCGGTAGCGCAACGCTTCCGCAGCCGGCCTACAGCCCAGATGTGGCCCCCTGACTTCTTTTTGTTTCCTCGCCTGAAAAGGCCGATGAAAGGCAAGCATCTTGAGACGACAGAGGAGATCCAAGCAGCTTGCACCGCGGCTCTCAAGGCTATTCCAGAGAATGCATTTCGTGACGCCTTCAACGCTTGAAAATCGCGGTGGCAGTACTGCATCGATGCAGAAGGAGCCTACTTTGAAAGATTTTAAAGAATTGAAACGATTGGCTCAATTAAATTTTTTTAAATTGGCTCAGACCTATTCGTTTCCGGACAAACCCTGTATGTATATGTAAGTGTGTGTATGTACGACTTGAATCAAAAGGAGTGTTGGATTATGTAATTTTATATCCTAACGATATTTTTTGTGCAACTCAAGCCTTACCAATTTGTTACGGTAGCCAACATAAGATACTCGACTATCACAATTGTCTGTAGAAAAACCAAGTCGACAAAATATACGCACTCTACAATAACAAGTCCTTTAATTGCTAAATAACAGAACTACACTCTATCAATGAAGTGTGGAAGTATTTCTCGGAACCTGAAGCCACAAAAACAACCCATAGTTACATGGGCTGGTAATTCAACTAAATATTTTAATTATTGGTAGATCTCCCATTATACGTGACGTTTGTCAAAGTCAAAAGTGCTCAGTTAGGATAATAATAATAATAATCCACGCAAAACAGTCCAAATCCGAACCTTGGGGCTGAGATTTATTGTTAGGGTATCTCATTCCATGACCGTAATGGAGTTCGAGATGATATGGTCAATATCACGCTCAACCATGTGATTACTACCTAGTTTTTCAATTAGTTCTCCTCACAGCTGGATGGGCTCATAGTACGACAGCAGCATCGGAAGCTCAAACTCGATGCCGCCACCCAAGTTTGAACTTGGGAGATGGTGCGCAATTCTGGACATGCTCCAGTCAAGGTTTGACCGCAGGATTCACAGTTAGAAAAAGTGAATAAGAAAGTGAATTTGTGATTGGTGTCTGCCTACAAGAAATTTATTGAGAATTAGTTAACCAATTTGAACTATTTCATTATTTAATGCATATTTTTGGCTCCGACGTTGATGAAGGGAATCTTTGTTTAAATGTTGGAAGGTGAAGAAAAGGTGTGTATTGCTGACTCAAAAATACCTGAAAATTGTTATAGCATTTACTCGATTTTTTGTAATTTTACTCAAGTTTTTTTTCCTCAGTATAATGCGTGGTACTGATTACATGACCTTTCCAGGTGTTGATATACACGATCAAGATACGAGATACTATAACTATCTCTAAACGAAATCCCAAAAGGGGCTGTAGTTCTAAAGCAAAAAAAACTGCGTTATTACCCTTCTACGTTATAACGATCTCATGCTCATATGTTAATGAGTATTGATTCGGAATGTGATCGTCTTTCTTTGATTTCGTCCAAGCTTTTCAGCGAATACGCTGATTTTAGTTCTGAATTAAAAATGGAGATGATTTTCTTTTCATGGCTGAAATTTTCACTAAACGTAGATATTAAGCTAACAATACGATTCAATCTACTAAATTTCTTTATAACATCTATGTTTCACTTTAATTCTTTAATTCCACTAGAACCCATCTCCCATTTGTGTCTCTTTCCCAGGACTACTGCCAATCGCTTATAAAGCACTGCTTCTTCTTCTTCTCCCTGTCGCCTTTGCTTTTGCGTAGATAGATATTTTCACGCTCTCTAACAAGGAGGGCGATGAGCAGCACCCCTGTAATCACCAACGCCGTCAACCTGGGGACTATTTGGTGTATGCCTGCGATTTACAGCAATCTGATGCGTTTTTTGGGAACTTTCCCTGTCGCGTCTAACATGCAAAATGGGCACTATGCAGACGGTAGCTCGAGATTCTCCTTCTCTTTTCTGATCAGCACGAACCTCGTCACATTCCAGCACTCTAAAAATATACCTTCAGGCAGGCAAATGTTAATCGTACTAAGCAGCAAGTCAGAGCAAAAGTGGCAGATCATCTGCAGCACTGGAACTGGAATCTCATCTCGCCCTGGAGCCTTTCTTGACTTCATAGGCTTCTACCTTAATGAAAAGAGGACATCTCCCTGGTTTTTCATTAGGGATGGCCTCAAAATAGATGGGATGAACAGGAAAAAGAGTCCACGCAATAGCGTTCATCTTTTCCGTGTCGTATGAATAGGGTAACCTTTCGGTGCCGAGCTTCCGCATAGCTTACTTTTAGCCCAAGCCCTACGAGGTAATGTTTACGTAGTCCACTTAGTCTTGTCAACTGTTGACGAGTTTATGAAGGTGATTTTTAGATGACTTACGCCTAAGCTGCTAATTAGGTGCCTCTTCCTGAATACATGGGCCTCTCGTCAGAGCTTGTGACATTCTTTTCACTTTTCAGTAATTTCAATGGATCACCAGTAAACTGGAGGTTTGCCATGTCGTGAACTTCACTAAGGCATGGAGGACTTGCAGGCAGACAAGCTGATTATCATTATTGGGTTCACCATATTTTTAGACACAGTTATGATGTTGCTCATTGAGCAACATCAATCAGCTTGCCTGTCTCTTGAAAACTGTTGGAGGAGATCTTGGGCGAGTATGCTCTCATGCACACTAATTTGTAGGACTCAGTTCTACGCAGAAGTGCTTTGGCTTTAGTTAGTGTTTCTTGAAAACTGGGTATTTCCCTATACAGTAATCCCTCTGACTGCGCGGTTTTTTAGTGCGAGATTTCTTACGGCGCGAGTTGAGTTTTTAGTACCAATATTCGCACTGCGCGATTGAAATTTCGCACAGCGCGGTTTCCAAATTTTTGAATTTCGTAGAACTCACTGCGCATTGGCGAGGTCGCGGCCATCAATACATCGCATTCACAAGCAGCGCGCGAACATTAACGCGAGTGCCCGTTTCAAGGGTAAATGTTTTCTATCGCCATCAACCGTTGATATGCTTTTCTGTACGCAACGTATTCGCGCCAGAATCGAATTCACTCTTTCTGGATTAGGTCTATGTTTTTATATACTATTTCAGTTTTCTTGTGGTGTCGTAACATCATTGTAATTTAAGACTGTGGGTTTGACATGCGTAGTAAGTATAAGTAGAATTTTTGCTTTGTGTGATTTCTTATATTACAAAGAAATTTCAACAATTTCAACAGCGAAAAAGAAAAGTTTTAGCTTTGGAAGCAAACATGGACATCGTAAAGCAAATAGAAAATGGTGAAAAAACTGCAGTTTTAGCGAAAAGATTCAACATAAACGAGCCCAGCATAAGAAGAATTAAGTCAAATGCAGAAAAAATAAAAAGTTCGTTTGCTTGTTCCACATCAATATCCTCAAAGGTAATAAAAAAAACATAAAAATTCTTTAATTGAAAAAACTGAAAAAGTGCATAGCTCCTGGATAAAAGATCAAAGTCAAAGGCGAGTGCCTCTTAATTCTGATATTACTCGAACAAAAGCGTTGTCAATTTTCGAATTTTTACAAGAAGATGAATGAAGAACATGTAATATACCTAGAAAAAAATTTGTTTCAAGCCAGTAAAGGCTGGTTTGAAAAATTCAAGCATCGCCAAAATCTTCACAATATCAAATTCGCAGGTGAAGCAGCAAGTGCCGATATGCAAAAGTAGCCCTTTTGCATATCCAAAAACCTGCAAAGGTATTATCGACGAGGGTGGATATTTGCCAAGTCAAGTTTTTAACGCTGATGAAACTGGCATATTTTGGAAAAGAATGACTAGTAGGACTTTTATTTCCAAGGATGAAAAAAGGGCTCCTGGTTATAAAGTATCAAAAGAGAGACTGACAGTTTTATTATGTGGAAATGCAACTGGAGATTTCAAAAACAAGCCTTTGCTTATTCATACTTCAGAAAACCCTCGTGCTTTTAAAGGAGTATCGAAAAACTCACTTCCAGTTCATTGGGTATCTAACAAAAAAGGATGGATGACTTAAAAGATTTTTGAGAACTGGTTTTTGAATTGTTTTTGTATTGAAACTGAAGAATTTTGCAAAGCTAAAAACATTGCTTTTAAAATTCTATTAATTGTTGATAATGCGCCAAGTCACCCAGCCTATTTGCCTGAATTAAATCCTAATATTAATGTGATATTTCTACCTGCAAATACTACATCGTTAATTCAGCCGATGGATCAAGGTATAATCGCCGCATTCAAACGTTATTATTTGAGAAGAACTTTCAGGCAATTGATTGAAACTACTGATGGGCCCGATAATGTATCAATCCGTGACTTTTGGAAATAGTATAATATTTTATCTGCCGTAAAAAATATAAAATTATCTTGGGACGACGTTCAAAACTCAACTATGAATGCTGTGTAGAAGAAAATATGGCCAGAAAGTTGCATTGAAGAAGCTACGGTTGAGATGCTAGATATTTTGGAAATTGTGACATTAGGGAAAACAATTGGTAGAGATGGTTTCGAAGAAATAGTATCAGAAGATATTATTGAAGTCATTGAAGAATTTCATGAAGAAAATATGACTGTTGATGATATTATAAATCAGTTCAATAACGATGACAATATTCAAAGTGAGGAAGAAGTAATAGAAGTTATAAGTAGTAATAAGCTTACCACCGAAAATTTAGCTAATCTTTTAACACTTGGTAGTCAGCTTCAAGAAAAGGCTCTTGACGTTGACCCTGATATGGAGCGTGCCTTTAATTTCGGCAGATATTTAACAGCTGCTTTGGCTCCATATGAGAAAATTTATGAAGAACATAAAAAGCCTGCTAAACAGTCTTTGATAACTAGCTATTTTCAAGGATAAAAAAGCTCATCAGAATTTCAATTACAGAATACTAAAAGAATCACAATGATATTTTTTAAATTTTTTGTTGGTTTTCATGTTAATTTGTTTTTTAATTCATGTAATGATTTCTGTTTTAAGAGCCGCTGAAACAATAGATACTTGTATTTATGTTTATATATATAATTTGTATGTCAAAACATTTTCAACATACTTTTTTGAATTTTTTCGAATATTTGGCATCTAACCCTCCATTTTCACACAAAATTGGATTCATATAGCGCGGTTTCCTATTGCGCGCTGTTTTTGTGGAACGGAACTGCCGCGCAGTTGGAGGGATTACTGTACTTAGAACGTGTTTCAAATCATGTGATCTTGAGTAAGCATCCTAGCAGAGGACACAATGTGCCTCCTCTGTACACTTCTTCCTGTTATGCCCTGTCTTACGGCAATTTTAGGAGCAGAAGTCTTTATTGATACCCTGATAGCCCGGTGTGCTTTGCTCGTCTCCAAGGCGCTTAAAGCACCGGAAAAAAATTGCTCTTTGAGATATCTTACAAATAACCCAGCCTTGTTTTTAATTTTTCCTTCCTATCAACAGTTTGGCTTTCTTATCTGTAGTTTCCGCAATAGTCATGCATTGATCCCTATTATTTGGTTTTGCCAACCTAACTTCCTACTCGCTTGGACTAGGGAAGTGCTGTTTTAAGGCATCTTCCATCCCGGGCAAATCCATAACGCAGTCAATGTCCCTAATTTCGAGAGTAGCCACAGGCTCAAGTAAGGCTATGGTTGCTTTTCCTCCAAGGACTTTTTGAATGCATCTTTGTTTGTTGCCCCCAGTTCGAACTTTACCAGTAGGTCGCCTGAACAAGACAGCCATACAGCTTTGATAGCAGTTTGTATGCCCTCTAGTTTAACAAGTTCCTTAATTACTTGCAGGACATCAACGTAAGATTCACCGTCAGTGGGTTTGACTGGTAATGTCTGCCTAATAGGTTTACACCGCTTCTTATTCTTGCTTTCTAGAACTACATCCGATGATACTTTGTATTTGAGTTCTTAGGAAGCTTTATTATTTTTCGTCTTTGAGGCCACTTTTTGGTGCTTTTTTGACTGCCTTAGATAGTTCCGCTTGAAACCTCTCCTCCAATAAAACGTGATCCTTCGATGATTCGTCCGGGTTCTTTCTCCGTTTTTTTTTTCTTGATCCCCTTTGATTAGGCTGCAAGCTAACCTTTTGCTTTTAGTTGGTGTCTTGAGCCACTTGCGCCTATACTGGCCTATTTGGGCTGGGATGTCTTCCAGTTCCAAAACTCTAGTCTGAACCTTATTGCTACGGTTTGTTTGTACATCGTAGGTGGCAATGATGCATTTCAGGACTGATTCCATTTTACGTTTGAGCCGCTCTTCTTTTGTGCAATCCAGGATGGTTGAATCACTCGGTAACTTCCCTGGAGGGAGATTTTCTTTTTTTAGGTCTCATGCTTCAGTGGTTTCGATAGCGATAGCAGCAATCATGGGTTTTTCAATCCGTTCACTTTGCTGAAACGTATGATCGTCTGTTGCCGCCTGCAGTAGTTTAAAAATCTATTTCTTGCTATTTTCTCTCATAAACGTTGATATTTTTCGTTTTGAGCTGAAAAGAAGCTTTCAGCTTACTTTGATAAATGCTAAGCGAAACGCAAAGCTCAACTACAATTTGAAATACTTGTACGTCAAAATATGTGTAATATTCCCCACAATAAACGATAAAATAGTATTCTTGCATGTTCATAATTTACATTACACTGTCTGTTGTACATCTACGCTTTTTAGAGCAGCTAAATAAAACATAAATATGATAAGCACCTTCTACTGGCAGCTGAGTAAGTAAGCAAAGTCCTATTCATTTCACTTTCAACGGAATTCAAAATTGAACGGATGTAACTAAAAACTGAAACGATTTACTCGTACACTTCACATTTAGTGCTATTATGTTCTTGGTGAATCGTTAGATTTCTCCGTTGAAATCAGTTGCACGCTTTCAAAGTGTCGAATTTTGGATCTTCATATACCGCCATATAAATTTTCGATAAAAGTTGGGCTACATGTGGTGATGTGTGTTTATTTTCTGGCTTTTATCACGGGAGCTTTGATTCTGTTTCATTCCTCAAGATGAAAACCCCCCTTCTTCCCCTCCCTGAAATAGTAATGTTAAAGAACACCAATATTCCTTTATCGTTAACATGTTCCCAAAAATGTTGATTTGATATGTGCAGACCGATAATTACCGATAAAAATGTATCAACAAATATTACGGACATATGTATGTACTCGTTTATATAAACTGCTTATCCACCCAAGCATCAACACTCAGCCTCCGATGATAACTTGATCAATAATTTACAAATTCAATGTTGTTTCACGTAATACAACAAATAGCAAGGCAAGTTGAAGTTGGGGTAACAATTTGCTCTTGTATCCAAGAAGTGTTGCTACATTCGCAGTTTGTAGTGGCATTTGTATGTGCCATGTAACGAGCGAAATTCCAGACACTAATATACAACCTACGAGAACGACTGCCATTGCTGTTTCTCGAATCGAATTCATTGGAAAATTTATTGAAACATTTACTGGTTACTTACAAAGAATACGTAGTTAAGGCTTCAATTTCGTTATTTGCATTTAAGATTGCTATTTTTAGATATCTCTTGGATAAACAGTTTGCAGTGGACAATGTCCACTGAACTGGCCGGTGATTGCAATTCCAAAGAAAATAAATAGAATTGAAATAAAATTGTCTGAAATCACAATCGCGTATGCACGAGGAAATAAAATAATCAAAATCTTATTAAAACATACTGTTAGCCGCGCAAACCGACCGCGGTCGCTGCTACAACCCTCGTTAGACAATCTTTCAACGTCAACGGACAAATTGTCGGAAACAATAAATGTCCATTGTTAAATCTGTTTGCGTGTAAGACAACATCAATTACTTGTGCTGTAATAAAATCAAAATGAAAATGTGGAAGGGAAAATTTTCAAATAAAACGGACGCCAATAGCAATTCAACTTTCATAATTTCTTTGCTTCGCGTTCGCCGGTGCGCTGTTCGAGAACATATTACATTTTATTGTCCTGAATGTATCCAATTGGCCTTTAAAAATATAATGATTGGAACGTTTGATCGCCAGTTATATTCGTTAATTGGATGACATATAAAAATCACGCAATGGACTATTTGTTAACAAGGTGGTAGGAGCAGTTTTGGAGGGTACCTATGGGAGAATAAATTTTTCATAATTCTCTTTGATTGCGGAATCACAAATGGACTTCAAGACTGAAGAGAATAAAACTCCGGTCCTGAGAACTTAATTTGTATAAGTTTAGAATAATAAATAATAGCGAAAGGGGAATTTATATTGAAGCTGGAATATGAAATTTCAATAAATATTTTAAAAAATAATTTTTAATTACCCTTTTCCCCATTGATTGTTATTCAAATGTAATTAATTGATATCATTGAGAAACGTTTTTAAGTGATCTAAAAGTAACTGAACATTTAGACTTTACTCACCTGCACAGTCTGATAATGACATAAAAAGGAGCTTATCTGTCCGACATAATCATTCCTTTATTGCTTCAGGCACGAAATGGACAAATGAAACGCACAACAAGGAGTATGTGTCCAACCATACAAACCAAACCGACTCAATGTTTCAAAACCCACCCCAACCGCACCATGTGAAAAATACTTTGATGCTATCTGTAAACAGTAACAATTTCGATGGTAATTTTCACTTCACATACACATTAAGCGCTTGTTGTTGAACCATTTAGTTGCTGTGTTACTTTCATATGGGAATAAATGTACGCTCGTATCCGTTTTTCGTTTAATGCAAAACAATTTTGTCATTACTTTATCTTTAACGCACTTATCCCCACACACAGGCACGCATGGCGCGGACGTGAAAAAGAAAATTAAAAAAAATATAAGCAGACAATTAGCAGAATAGTTCTGTTGTCCCACAAAGAATCGCCTGAAGGCAAACTCGTACCAACGATGCATGGAGTAAGGCTCCGTTCCAGTTGAGGAAGCAGTTAATTGAACTTTTTTCAGAAGTTGGAGTGAATGTGAAGCAGGAGGGAGGAAAACCAAAGTCGAGCTGGTGAAAACCTAGAATTAGATCATGTTCTAAGATCACATATGTACGATATATTTTTGATCAATGTCATTTTTCCACAAGGTTTAATGCGAATATAATTGTTGGTTTCCTTGATTCTAAGGACATTGAGCAGTAGGACAATGCGATTTCAAGTCAGTTGGAAAAACAATTATAATAGTTATCAGTTTTTAAGGGACAAAGATACGCTCGATGAATTTTCAGGGAGTTCCTTGAGAAAATTGTAGCGATGATATGAATGCGATGAAATTTGAACAAAAAGTCCTGATTATAGGTTTGGTGTGGAGACAACATATGGAATATCATTTGATGATACTGATAAAATTTCACTTTTTTTTTACAATCAGTCCGTGTGTCGATTCCAAGACGTGAAAACTTGAGCCGCGCCAAAGTGCCATACCCATAAGGTCAATAGGTTTGGGCACTCACAGTCTGTCAGTCTATTCTGTAGTGGCTGCTGGTCGACCAGCGAGTTTGGAGAGGAAGGCGTACGGCCGCGGGTCTTCCCGTGAACATACTGTGCTCTATTACGGTTCTGAACCACCGTCAAATTATGCGTTTTAAAGCTTCATGGAAACTCCGCCGTAGAGGGTCCCAAGTCCGTTTGAGAAAAGAGGAGGGAACACTTGTTTCCCCAACCCATAGCTTCCATGATTCCTCATCCTAATCCCCACGATTAAACGGTAGTAAATGCTCCCGGGGTCGCACATTGGGTTTACTGGTTCCCCAATAATGGGACATTAAATGCCGAGAAATGCTAATAACTGTACATAAATCTACAGCTCTGCTACTAAATCCTACTTACGCTTTCCATGTGCGGACGTGAGAGGATGAGGGTGAGTCTTCCGCGCCTGAAAACGGATTCGAAGTTATAACCATGCCGCCAGACGGGAGATTTTTTTTTGTGGTTGGGAGGTGAATGCTATTTACGCACAGAGTGTGGGACTCCTATGCTCGTAAGAGCTCGACTGGACTACCCACTAAACGCCTCTTCTGTCAACCCGAGAACCCAGCCTGGGACCGTTTGACACATTTCTTCGGGCCGGAAAGGAGGTTGGCCGACGGGCTAACTGTAAAACTCTACAATGTTGCAAAACCTACAGAAGGGCCTCGCAATGAACTGAACTCACGGCAACGAACTCGCACTCGAAAAAAGGACTATAGCATTGGATCCTGGAATGTCAAATCGCTCAACTACCCTGGCGCTTTTAAGAACCTTTTGCAACAGGCCAGTCAAAACAAATTCAAAATACTGGCAATACAGGCAGCGAACTGGAATGGAAAAGATATTCAAGACTTGAGGTCGCACACAATTGTCAAAAGTGGGAAGCCTACTGGAAAACGAGAATTTGGAGTGGCCTTCATTGTGAATAGGAAGTTCACATCGCACGTTATTCATTTTGAAACAGTCAATGAACGGTTGTGTGCACAATTCTTCAAAACCTGGCTGGTTAATGTTCACGCCCAACCGAAAAAAAGGACGAAGAAATGAAGGAAACGTTCTACAACCTCCTAGAAAGACTAGTCAACTCATTGCCTAAAAACGGTATAAAAATAATTCTGGGTGATTTCAACGATAAGGTTGGCAATGAGCTATCTCATTGGGGAACGACTGGAGGATATAGCCTCCATGACGAAACAAATGACAACAGCCAGCGCCTGAATGGCCTTGCATGTAGCAGAAATCTAGTCATACGTTCGACTTGCTTCCCACATCGACGCATTCACAAAATGACCTTGGTATCACCAGGCGGCAACACACAAAACCAGATCGACCATGTTCTGATCCAACATTGTTGTGCCTCGAGCATACTTGACGTCCGTACATACCGAGGAGCCAATTTTAACTGAGATCATTACTTGATCAAATTGTCGTATGTTAAAGGCGTATTTGGCGGAGACCAGCCCGCTGCAAAAATTTTACATCGAAAGGCTCCAAACACCGTCTGTGGCCAAAAATTTTACGGAGACCCTCAACAACAACACGCATCGGTAAAGACAAGCAATGAGCTCTGAATGGAAGTCAAAGCGGCTATTAAGACCGTGGCAGAACAGACAATTGGACATCAAGCCCGGTGCAAGAGGAATGATTGGTTCGATGATGAGTGCCAGAATGCGTTAGACAAAAAAATCAGCATACAAAGAATACGTAGATAGGAAAACCAGGACGAAGAAAGAACACTATGAAAATCTCAAAAGAGTAGCGAATAGGATACTTAGAATTAAGAAGAGAAAATACTTTGGTGACCAATTGAGAAGCATAAATGTAAGTCTAGCGTCCAACAACATAAGACAAGCATGCGAAGTTGTGAAAAGCCTGAAACGTGGTTTTCAGCCCAAAACCACGCTCTGTCTTGATGACATCGGCAATATCATCGCTGATGAAACCAAGTTTAACGAACGATGAGCATCATATTTCAAGATTCTCCTTAATCCTCCGCAGAGCTCCAGAGCATCGGAGCCTATAGATGTCGGTGGAGAGCTTTCATTGGCCCCACCAACTCTAGCTGATGATTACAAAATAGGTAATGAAATATAACATAATATAATACATGCGAATAAACAAAGTTGTAATTTGAAATAAGAAAAAAACGAGAATATAAAATACTTATAAACTATTGGGAGCTAAGGAGAATATTATGCAATATGCTTTTAATAGCGTTTAAGGAATGTGGCAGAGGACCCAGCTGGAGCTCATTGTAACGACGTGATACGCGTACTAAAAATGAATAAAAATAAATATCGGTACGAGCAAAGGGCACAAAGAATATGTCAATTGAACACGTTCTTGAGGTGGGACGTATATAAAGTCTTTCCCGAAGGTTGGATGAAAGAATACCGTGATATAATTTAAATAGGCAGCACAGGTCTAAGAATTCTTTCCTATTTTTGAGTGATGGAGTGTTGAGGATCTGTAAGTGCTCATCGTAGGAGCGGTTAATGAGGTTATATTTGTAGAATAGAGATCGTATGAATTTCCGCTGTACAGTTTCAACAGCATCCGTTAGATTGGCATAGTGGGGAGACCATACTTGGGAGGCATACTCAAGGGTTGACCGGGCTAGAAGTACGAATAGATGGACGCTGGTTGAAATGCTAAAAGACTTGCAAGAGGATCGTAAAATAAAACCAGCGATACGTGAAGCTCTAGTGGTTATGCATGAAATATGGATGTTAAATTTCAAACCTGGGTCAAACACTACTCCCAAATCTTTAAATTTGTCCACAAGTGCGAGCAGCAATCCATCAATCTGGTATTCATATAAAACTGGATGAATTTTGTTGGTGAATCTCATGTGACAACATTTTGAGATGTTAAGAGTAAGTAAATTACCTTGAAACCAATTTTGGAGATTGTCAAGATCATTTTGAAGGTATGAGCAGTCTTTGATAGAGTCAATGGAACGATAACTTTTGAAATCATCAGCGTAAAGAAGACAATCAGAGGACAGGCATTGGGGAAGATCATTAATGAAAATTTTGAATAGCACCAGATTTTGGGCTAAATGAGTCCGACGAAAAAAAAATTATTCCATGTAACGGTACAGAAGCGATGGGATAAGAAGAATAAGATCCAAGAGAAGATAGAGTCGGAAACGCGAAACGATCGGAGTTTGTTAGCCAAAAGGCCGTGATCAACACTGTCAAAGGCTTTAGCAAAATTCGTATATATGACATCAACTTGTTGGCTATTGTCGAAAGCAAGAGAGATGATATTCGTAAGTTTTAACAGATTAGTTACTGGCGAACGACCTTTAATGAAGCAATGTTGTTCACAGGATACTGATGTCATCGTACATTCGCCGAGCGCCGAGCATCGATGAGATTCCAATTGAGATCATTAAATATGGTGGCAGCAGTGTTCATAAAGCTATTCAACAAATCATCCCGCACATTTCGCAACAAAAGCATATGCCGAAAGAGTGGAACCAATCAATTCCACAAAAAAAGTGACAAGCTATAGAGCGAAAATTATAGAGGCATATCACTATTTTGCACGGTGTACAAAACATCTTCAAAGATCTTAGAAAATAAAATCAGGTCATACGCCAACAGTATTATGAGGGAGTATCAAGGTGGGTTTAGAGCAGGTAGATCGACAATAGACTAATTGTTCACAGTCAAGCAGATACTTTAAAAATGTTGGGAGTTCAACATAGACGTCCACCAAATTTTCGTTGATTTTAAGCAAGCATACGGCAGTATTGATCGTAACGTACTGTACCAAATAATGCTTTGCTTTGGTATCCCAGCCAAATCAGTCCGTCTTACCAAAATGACAATGACGTTGACGACCTCCCAAGTCCACATCAATAATCAACTCACCGATGCCTCTGACATAAATATCGGACTAAAGCAGGGAGATGGGCTGGCCCCATTGCTATTCAATTTGGCTCTGGAGTACGTCATAAGGAGCTACCTGTCGATACACGAGGTATATTACTATTCAAGTCGAGCCAAGTAGTAGCCTACGCGGATGACATCAACATTTTGTCACGGTCATTAACAACTGCCAAAGAACTTCTCTTGAAACTCGATAGCGAAGCAAAACTAGTAGGGCTATGAATCAATGAACATATAACAAAGCTCATGACGCAGTCGAAGAAAAATGTCTCAAATACACAAAATATCACACTTGGCGAATACAGTATGGAAAATGTGGGCAAATTTGGGTATTTAGGCATCAAAACAATGCGAACTGGTAGTGAAAGAGATGAAATATACCGAAGAATACAGATCGCAAATAAAATATTTTATACCCTTATGACACAGGAAAACAAAGCTCCAAGTATACAAATCTGTGATAAGACCTGCGTTATGCTATGGGTGTGAAACGTGGACCCTAACCCAAGCATCTGCAAATAGATTTAATACCTTTGAGCGACAGGTCCTGAGGCGAATAATCGGAGCGAAGCTAAACGAGGATCAGTGGCGAATTCGATATCTACAACCATGCGTTGTATGAAATTTTTGACGAGCCGGAGGGCTCAACGATTGTTAGATTGTGGAAGCTGCAATGGGCTGGCCAATTGAACCGTATGGACGAACAACGGATGCCCAAAAAGGTATTTGTAGTGAAAATGGGTATATTTAAATGTCCGTATAGGAATGCAGCGATGGTCTCCTGCCTCAGCGGAAGAGGATATTGGGATCCGCTGAGATTGGCCTTGCTTGGGGACGCGTGAATGCGCTGACAGCCTAGCATTGCGGTGTCGTGGGGCGGGCTCTTTCCCCCAGCACAAGGACCCACTGCAAAAGAATTTCGCATCCATGAATTTCTGGGGTCAAATAAAACCGACCGAAGTCAAAACGGAGGCAACCGACTAAGGGTCGGAAACTGCTGACCCAAAGGACAAACTAGACCTGGAGGAGACAGACGGACTTAGGAGGGCTTCATCGTTACCCGATGTTTCTTATGGCTCACAAACAAGAGTGGGGCATCCAGATGGAGGTGGTGCCTCCTCTCACCATCCCAGCCGGATCAAGATCCAAACGTAGACGTGGCCATATATTTCCCTATTTTTGCTCTCATTTCTAATCCTTAAGTAACGTTTTGCTACTCGAACCAGGGGTAAATTATGGAGAATTTTTTTTGTGCGAAAACTAGCTTCCAAACGATGCGGAATAATTTGATGGGACCTAGATGTATCATCTGGAAATGGAGACAGTCAGACATGAATTATTTCGAGCTAATAAAAACGTTGGCCTGCTTTGTTGCGAGATATTTGTTTTCAGTAGTGATACAGACAGTAAGAGATAATGAAACTCTTTGACAGAAGGACATGTTTCCTTTAAATTATATCAAATACATGCATTGAAGCAATTTTCGTTCGTTCATCGGACAAAACTAAGAATGTGTATCTACTTATCTCGTGGCAGAGCTTAATATCTGCGGGAATTTCCACCAGGACTGTCAAAACCGAAAGATGTTTTCCTGTTGCTCGAGGACAGGTTGGCTGACGAGAAAGTCATTCTGTTATGCAAGCTCGACAAAATGCGTGTTCACATAAAACTGCCTGCAGAGGTTCCCCGAAAACACCTTACGTGTATAGCTTGTTGCACTTGTACGCCCCGAACGTTTTTCACTTCACCAAAATGCAACCACATTCGACAACAAGTGTGCTTCAAACCGTACACAATTGCATTCCATTCATCCCTTAAAATCTTCCAAACTTGACAAACGCAGGAACCCAACCTCTGTCAGCTACAACTACTGTTGTTGCATTGCAAATGTTCCGTACCCGATGTAATCGTGCGCGCGCACCCTCGTTGACAGCTATTTTCCGTGTTCCATAACACACTTCGCGATGCTTTGCTGTGCTTCACTTGTAATAGTTGCAGGTTTCCAGTTACGCGTCAAGACAACTTTTTTATTGACGGGGGGAAGTCATGTTTGGTATCAGAATAAGAAGTTACTTTTCTTACCCCATGAATCTAACGATTAACACAAAATAAAAACAGACCATTCGCGAGGTGGATTCCAAGAAATGCGAGTTGTAGTTTAAAATTTATATTATACAATCGCTACATACTCTTGCCAGAGAAAGTATCCGTACAACATCAAAAGAAAGCAACATATTGGGAAATTCATGCTAAAGAAGGCTGCTACATTTAAATATTTAGGCAACAAAATTTACTCATTAATGAAACTATCTTTTCGATAAATTTTTCCTGTGGAATCCTTTAAAAACTAGGTTTTAAAAAATAAAATAAAAAAGCCGCACTTAAACGAACCAGAAAAAGTATCCGTACATGACAATATAAATTGGAAATATTAAAATATTTTATTACATATCAGGGCTTAATAGCTTGTCGGGATAACCTTTTCTTTTAAGGACTTCCTTAAGTCGATTTGGCATGGAGTGAACCAATTTGGCTATGTCCTGCCTGGTAATTATGCCCCATTTATTGACGCTGACATTTTTCAGCATTCCTTCGAGGATATGCTGAGCTGACGGATCCTGCGCTCCAACAAGTCCCACAAATGTCCAATGGAATTAAGGTCTGGGGATTGGGGCGGTTTTTGTGTTGTAGAGCAACCTAAGCTTCACATTGTGTGCTGTGTGCTTGGGATCATTATCTTGCTGGAACCAAAAATCTTCACCAAGCCTCAACTGCTGAACGCTTTGCTTCAAATTCACCTTCAAAATATTAAGGTGAGCGTATTGATCCATAGTTGGTTCTATAAACATAAGTTGGCCAACTCCTTCTGCTGCCATACACCCCCAGACCATCACACCATCTCCACCATGTTTCACGGTTGGTACGAGACTTTCTTTTTCGAAGTCAGTAACGCTCTTCTGCCACACAAATATGCAAAATTTGTTTTCGTCCGAGAATAGGACCTGTTCCCAAAACTCTGGTGGCTTGATTATATATTTTTTTGGGGAGTCCACACGTTTCTTCCTGTTCACTTCCGAAATGTATGTGTCTTACGTGTTATACGTGAGCGATATCCATCTCTCTTTAGTATTTTTCGTATAGTATCTTCGTGGAGAACCTTTGCTAAAATAATCTTTTATATTTGCAACTATTTTGGGAAGCAGTTACTCGAGAATTCCTTTTAACCGCCTGCAAAACGTTTCTTTTTTTGCTTTCAGTCAGTATGGAGGGTCAAACACAATGCGGCTTTGACATAATCGAACCAGTTGTATTAAACGTTTTCCCCACATACTGGACAGAGGAGTGTGTTCCGCCAACTATTTGACTAATTTCCCGCAAAGTTTTCCCTTCACTCTTAAGTTTAAGCATAATTTTCCTCTCCACAGCACTGATTTCACAAATTTGGGGCGTCATGATGTATTATAGTGCACAAAGAATTAAAAAAAAACTGCATTCTCTTTGAAACCGATCACAACTGAAAGTAGAACTATTATTGGACCTAAAAAATTTAATATGCATCTGCATATGTCATCACATAACACGGGGAAACCCCCGGTTTGTTCTGTACGGATACTTTTTCTGGTCTATTTTGGTGCCATAATTTGAGTTTTTTTGAGTTTCAAGTCTTTTTAAATAGTAAATATTATGTAGCATACTGGGAATCATGCAGAAGTGTAGATTTAATGATATTATAAAAGAATGCATTTAAATTAAGTGGACATATCCTTTTAAATACAATGACAACTTTGTTATCTTGCATGAACGGATACTTTTTCTGGCAAGTGTATGTTTTATATTAAAAATCATAATTTAAAACGCCTAATTCTTCGGCGTATTTTATAGCAGCTCATTCAAAATATCTCGGAAGATAAAAAACATTAAATGCTATGTTTTATCTAAACATTTTGAACACTCATCCAAATGTAAATGATTCAAAGTGACGTGCAACGATAAACTTCAAATAATCAACAAACCGTGCGAAACCACTTCGTTATGTTTTTCTTTCCTACCATTCTTTTCTTCTGCACAATCTGAAATGCACAAACCTTTCAATCGTAAACGAGGAAATCCAAAGGTGCAAATCTTCAATTTTCTTCTTGCTTACCTTTGCAATCGCTGTAATGACGAAGCTGGTTGACCGCATACATTTATTGTTCTTACCCAGCGCGAAGAAGTGTCTTAAACGTGGCAAGGCGAGTCTTCTTGTATTTCGTCGCAAACCACCATTTCTCATCCACCAAACAGAAAAGGAAAACACGCATGAACGCAACATGTGAACTCTCAAATGAAATGGCAACGCATTGCTGGATCTGGAGCTGCTACTTCTCTTCACTCCATTTACAATATTTAAGTGCATTAAAATTTTCTTATTATACCACATATTATGTACATATGTATGAAGACGAGTAGATTGATAAGTGTCCATTTAAACTTTGCCGACTCCATACGAGTATGTGCTAGGAACGCATACGAGTATGTGAAGCAGGCAGAAGAGGCATGAAAAAATGCAATAGAAATCTCTGCGAAATGGCTTTTTGATTGTTTAATTGATAGTTTTCACGCATTTTTAAACAACGAGACAACACAGACGTATCAATGCTGGAGTAGGGCCGCGACGCCAAAGAGGAGACAAGGAAGGAGTCTCGAGTGAAAATATGTATGCCGCAGATAATCGTGTCGTGTTTATCCGTGGAACACGTTCAGTGATTAGTTGAACGCAATGTAATCTTCGGCTATTGTTGTTAAATTACTCAAGTACGGCGCTGATTGTATTGCAAATTGTTGCGAATTTGTTATGAATTTTCATACCTGAGTGCGTTCGCCTTGAGAGGAGGTGTAATCCGAGTTTATAATTTTTCTGAAATATTTCGCGATTGTTACGGGTGTAGTGGCGCATTATCTGCTGCCATCATTGAATTGAATACTAAATTTATGCTCTGTGAACTATTTTAATTAAACTAATTTTATTACTATATTCAATCCGATATTCCCCTGCCAACCCACTTTCTATTTTAAATCGACTGAGCATATTCAACCGCTTCCCACATTCCTTCATTGATCTCAATTTAATTTTCATCACAAAACACTCGAGCAATCATCGAGTCGTTACCGTTCAAAATTCTTTTCATCAACATGCGCACCTATATTTACCCAAACTTTCTCAACATATGGAACATGACGTGTCAATTCCATTGACTTTGTGTTGAGAGCGATAATAATAACGAAACGAATGGAGAAGAAAAAAAATTGTGGAATCATAAGTCTCTAAAGAACGCCGATTAGAATGGTTTCAAAAAGGACGACTTCTGCTCCTGTTCTTTTATTCGGCACCGCACACAACCATTCATTGCTGTGCCTCCTAAATACGGTAAGTGATCCTTAAATAGGATGACAGTAGCAATCTAATTCGACATGCAATTACTTTCGTATTCGGGATCACAAAAAATTGTTCCTTTTTGAATAGACACCGATGGAGTGGAAGTATGGTTGGTATATGATGTGTGGATGATTCAGTCATATGTGAGGGCATGGTGATGTACTAAACAATGGTGTTGTTGTCAAAACAGGAACAGTATGGTGTCCTTTTGAAATTTTTAATATGAAAGCAATTGAAAAAAAAAGAAAAGACAAACATGGCTGAAATCGATGAAGGAAATAAGCAAAATTGAAATTATCTTAGATTAATGACTTTGTTAACGGTTGGATGTCGGATATTCATATATTATCTTGCCATATGATAGAATTATTTAAAATTTAAAAACAGAACTTTCTATCCATAGCAAACATCGTTTAAGATTCAATGATTTTTGCGATTTTCATTTGTCAATCTATTATGAACCAAAATGATCAAATGTAAAGGGTTTTCCATTAAGGTCATAACAATAAATAAATAAATTTCAATAAATCGATTGTGAGGCGAGGTGTGTGGCAAGTGGCACCGCCTTGTTGAAACCACATATCGTTGACGTCAAGTTCATCCAATTCTGGCCACAAATAATCTTCCAACATAACACGACAGCGCTCTCCATTGACGGTAACATGACGGTTGTTTTCATCCACGAAAAAAATATGGCCCACAGCACCTCCGGCATGAAAGCCGCACCAAACAGTAATTTTTTGCAGATGCAACGGTGTCTCAAGAAGCACATGTGGGTTTTTTGCTGACCAATAATGCATATTTTGCTTATTAACAAAGCCATTGAACCAGAAATTAGCTTCATCGCTGAAGATGATTTTTCGATGAAATTCTTCATTTTTTTCAAGCTTTGCCAGGGCCCAATTGGAGAAGTTTCGGCATTTCGAATGATCAAGTGGCTTTAGTTCTTGAGTCAATTTGAACTTGTAACCTTGTAGGCCAAGATCTTTTCGCAAATTAAGCAACAGTGTCATTTCAGCGATGCCTAGTTCTTGAGATCGACGTGGAATCGGCTGATTTGGCTCATTTTGAATCGCTGCACTTACGGCTGCGATATATTCTTCGCTTCAAGCGGTACGACGACTTTTTGGCAATGGAACGTCCAATAGTGAAAATAAGGACTCAAACTTATCCACTATACCACGCACAGCTTGTCTGGTGGGACGATTATTACGGCCGAAAGTTGGAATAAGCGCTCTTAAAGTTGCGATCACCGACTCAGAGTTTCGGTAGGAATTTTTTATAATTTCCAAAGATTGCTGGTTCGTGAACTTGGCCTTCATGAAAATGTTAACTTTGACTAACGTTTTGACGTTCACACTTCATTAAAAAAGTTGAATTATACAAAATTGTTATGTCCCTAATGCAAAACCGTATATTTCTAGCAAACAAAATTCATAATTGCCAGGATAAAATGATTCCCAATGGTTTTTGGTTTTTCGAGTTTTGTTTTGCGACAGATTATGTTTAACACGTGACGTTTGTTAGTGCCAAAACTGCTCAGTTAGCACTACCATTTCAACATAGAAAGACACTAGAACAAAGCTTACAAATTAAATTTACTATGAAAAACCATTCTTCGTGGCAAAAAATGAGGCTCGCACAATTTGAATACTTTGTGTTCTTTAAAATTGATTTACTAATCAAGCAATTCAAGCCATGTAATGAAAATATCAAAAATTGCATGCTATTCAATCTATCCATTTATCCGTGTTATTAGAGTGCGTAGAGAGGAAAATTTTTAGAATATAATGTCCTGTGTTTGCGAACCAGTCGAGTTACTCATCAGTCCTCATTTGCAGCAATTGAAATAGTGTCACTTAATTATGTGGAATATTTGACTCAAAACTTACAAAATGCTATTCATTAAAGAAGCTGAGAGTCCAACCACGGTGTGGCATAGTGCTACGAGTTTATATGAATAAGCGTTGGAGCAAGTTTAGAAAATCAACTTAGAAAAATTTCTCAAAATGACGCTGGCCGCAATGTTATCGTCCCAGTTATCGTTTAATGATTTTGAAGATTTCTTTGCCCAAATACAAGAACTGTGACTGTTCGCCATGTGATTGCAATAAGATGGGACTAAATGCTGTACAGCCCAAAAAACAGAAATATTGAGAAATAAGTGCATTGAAAAATTTAACACAATTCAAACTCGTGATTTGGTTGCCTAGATTATGTGGTTTGATTCTTTTCGACTATTTTTTAAAGGGGGTATGTAAAGCCTTTTTTTATTTTAATGAATAAGTGTTACATCCAGCTTTTGGAAAAAACATTTTTCCTCTTGTTAGGGAAATACCAACTAAGATGCTCCAAGAAACAGTGTAAAAGCGGAGCTCTTTCAATTATCACGTAACGTAGTGGTACCCAAAATTTGAAGGAAACATGGTTTAAAAATAGGTGAAAAATAAGACTCGATTGGAAAATTTATATATTTTTGTAGTTTTACTATGTTTTAAGGGTCTTGTACTACTTAGAAAAATATATTGAAATTGGTTTTGTCCATTCGCCTGTCTTTTTGTCAGTCTGTGTCACAGTAATTTACTCCAAAATTATAACAGCTACAGACACCAAACTTAGTAGCTAGATCACAAGTAGGGACCCCTTAAAATTTTGGGTATCAATAAATATTTGATTTATAATCGGGATTCCCCCAATGTCTCATATGGACCCTTAAAAAATCTTTTAATCGAGAGTAGTTTTGCGGGGTATCAAATGAAAGACCTTCATGACAACTTTTCAAATCAGGTCTTCCAATAGTGGTACCAACCCTGTGGAGTGTAAGGAGAGGGAAAGTGTCTGATAAATGAACGTCCGCGTTTGAGATTGGACACCTGTGATCTGAAAAAACTGGATAAATTTATGGTAAATAAATCTTTATAAGTGCAATAACAAAAAAATCATTAAAAATTAAAATTTATTAAACTTTGCCAATAATAATAGTATGATTTCAAATTTCATGTTTTCCCCAATAAAATCATGTTGATACCGTCAAATTCAACGAAATATTTAAAAAGTTTTATAAAACGCTCTAATACTTTTTAAATTGAAAGAAAGTCGAACAATATTGACGAAAGTTAAAGTAATTTGAATTTTTCCTGGTTACAAAAAGAACACTGTATAATATTGTTTTTCTGTGGGTTTTTCAATCGAATCAGACATGCAATCTTAATTTTATTTTCTTTAAATTGTTGGATAAGATGAATAACGGAAATATTTTGAGAATTTATGAGTAGCTAGTGTGAGCGTAATGTATGTTGAGTACAAGACTCTTCCGAAAGGAGCGTACTTCTGTCCACTCAACTTGTTTGAAAATTTTAAGTCCAAACTAATCAAAAACTCATGTGTGTTATGTGTGCGTGATGCCTAGGTATAGGTAGAAACTGGTGGCTGCCAAAAAGATAGTTTCAGAGTCTAATGAATAATTTATATACCTTTATTGATTGCAAGGTTGATTTGTGCCTCAGAAATGATACATACAAAAGGAGAGATCCAAAAAAATTCACATAACTGCCCCGTTCACCTAATAATACACGAAGGTATGTGGCCCCATACAAAAGCTTATTTTAAACGATAACGAGACAAGCAACGTAATTGTATTATTATTAAACGGACTAATATGGTCGACTTGAGTGAACTGCTAAGCTTCCTTTCTATGTTATTCTACATTCAGCTCATAATCATCGGAGTTTAGGGACCCCAGATATATAAAAGACTACAATACGTCTTCTTATGAACTTCTGGATGAGTTAAAAGCAAGACGACTTTTTTTTAATACCTCCATTCCCTGCCACTCTCTTTATCAGTCTTTCAATGTTGCACAACGCTCGTGCGATCTGCACTTCACACGTCATCAATTTCTACGTGTGCCTACAGGCAATGCTTAAACATCGGTATAAGGGGCACACCAAATGCTGTGAAGTACTCCTTTCCTGCTAGTCTAATCCGATTCGTGAAATATTTGCAGAGATCAAAAAAAATATTATAATACGACGCAGTAAAAAAGACTCTGAGTTTATAAAAACTAGCTGTCTTTAAGTTTCTCGATGTTAGGGTCTAAAATGCCCAAAGATACTGCATTTTCAATCCTCCAGACTTATCATTAATCTGAATTTATTAGATGTTCCTTAAGTCACTTCTTAAAAACCAATAATGAGTTTACGTTTTTCACTGTTTCTGGAAGATTGTTGTATATACGCAGAGCATCATTCGTTACATCGTTCTTTAGTCGATCAGTACTAGCCTAACGTTTTACGAAATTGTTGGCATTTCTTGAATTATATGGAATTATTTGTGACACTTTTATAAAGGGGCATCGTTCCGATTCACTGGAAATTAGACATTTGAACATAAACTTCGCTTTCTCCATAGTAATAATTTGACTGCAGGTGAGTGCATTGGTCCGTTAGTACACTTGTCTTGTTGGAGCGAGAATTGGAAGGTTTAGAATATTTTTATAGGCTTTAGTTAGTATCCTGAATATAATATTAAGGTTTTGCTTTGACGATTGACTCCAAATGACCACCGCATAATGAAGCTTTGTCAGTACAAATGCATTTAATACATGTTTCTTTATATGCATTGGAAAACCTCCATATTTCCTCAACACTCCTATCATTGGTGCTAGTTGTCTCCTCGAATTATTTATGTGTGGCAACCTTGTCAAACGATGATCTATGGTAAGACCAAGATATTTAATTTCAAACACTCTTTGTAAGTTTTCGCCGTTTTGTCTTTGTAGTATTCAATGCTAGCTTGTTTTCGATAAGCCATGAGCGATATTTATTTAGATCCTCGTTGACGATATTCTCCATGGCAACTTTATCATGTCCTGAATAAAGAAGTACAGTATCATCAGCATATAATGTGTGGTGAGCTTTCAGTTTTCATATATTCAAATTATTGGTGTATAGCAAAAACAAGGTTGGTCCAAGTATGGATTTCATTGTACAGTTGATCCAAAGAAATATTATTGTCAATATTTTCAGAGATAAGTCTTCCTTATAAATCTGTATGTAGATTTAAATGATATATCCTGCTTTATTGTAAGGTCATAAGTAGTTGTGTATTCCATAGCAGGTTGTACCATTTTGAGTTAAAAAAAACAATGTCTTTAGATGCCAAAAAGTCCATGTGAACTCTTTGTTATTTTAAGTTTAGAATTTTTTTCTTTTTGTAGAATGTCTCTATTTGCGTGTGCTTTTCGTTTATTTATGCATATACCTGACGACCATTTCCAAGTTGGACAGCTGCATCTACTTTCTGCCATCTTTTTATAGCTTTTTAAGCTGAAATTTGGGCTTTCTGGAATAATTTTGATGATACTGTCAACTTTTGGATTTCAGATCCTCTGATAGAAAATATTCATGATGAAAACGTTTTGTTCTAGTGTCTCATGTTTAAAATTATTTCCCTGTAGTTTCAGAGCTCATTTGGCTAAAAGTTCGTTGCTTGTCAAGCACTTTTCATGGTTCCGTACATCTAAATGCAAAAATGGAACCCTTATAGCATCACTCGTGTGCGTATCTGTCTGTCTGTTACAGCCGATTTTCTCCGAACCTACTGGACGAATTAAGTTTGATTTTGATACACGTATGTTTTTCTGTGGCCCAAACACACACGTTTAAACTAAATAAATGAATTTCAAAACTAGCGGTAATTTTTTGGAGAGGAGCTGGGGTTGCAAAAAAGTGATTCCCAGTATACCCTGTAGCATATAGGGGTTTCAGATGCTTTTTTCATAAATGATTTTGCAATTTATTAAGCGATTTTTCTCTATAAAATCCGATACAGGACATAAGTTTCCTATTAACTACTAACACATTGCATCACGTTAAAAAAACTGCCGGATTACAAATTGATCATGCGGATATCTCTCCAGGCGAGCTCAATTCTCATTTGCCCGTTTTTTAGGGTTTTGTACTAAAATACAAAACCCTATTGCAATCACGACCTGTGTCCGAAACTATAGAGGCTACAGCCATGAAACTTTGTGGAAAGGTCAGAAGTGGTGACCTCTTGAAAGTTCAAGGGTGAAAAAATTTTTCAAAGGGGTTTAAGGGGGTCTCCCCATATAGGGAGCTGACCCCTCAAAAAAAAATCACCATGGGTAGTCGAGTAGGGTGTCATTGGAAAGGTCTTAATGACATCTTTTCAAAACAGGTCTTAAAATTGCCTTATGATTACCGAGAGGCGCAGGGGAAGGGGAAATGTACGAACTTTTCGCGTAACCTCCCCTCGCGATTGGACACCTTCCATCCGAAAAATCTGAAAAAAATCATGAATGTAGGCCTTAATGAGTACAACAACAACAAATACATGAGAAGTCGAAATTCACTCAACTTTGTTAGTAATAGTATGATTAATCGATTTTATGTTTTCTTGAATAAAATCTAAATGGTGCCCTTAAATTCAATAAAATTCAGCAAACAGATGACTATTTATAAGATTGATCTTTTCTGAAAGTTTCATAAAGATCGAATAGTAATTAACGAAGTTATAGCGATTTGAATTTTCCCGTATTACTATGGAACAATGTGCCCTGTATTACTATGGAAACATATGGCTATGGAGCCATATGCGCTTTTTACCGACTTAGACACTACAGCTTTGCTAGGATTTGCATGAAAATTTCAGGAATGATAGATATCATGAGGATGACTACATACAATTGAAACAAGTCGAAGAGGCAGGAGAGAGCTCCTAGCAAAAGGGCTTTGTAGCCATTCTAGGATCCGAAAAAATAGGCCATGAATCGATGCTTACAGTACAAAGGAGTGGCCCCTGAAAAAAATTTCATGAAAGGTAGCCGGTATGAGTATCAAATGAAAGTTCTCTATGAGAGCTTTTCAAAACAGTTCTTTTTGCTTCAGTGGGGGCACAGGGGGGAGTACATGAAAAATGTGTTTCCTCCCTCGCGAATGGACACCCGTGATCTAAAAAAATCTGGAAAAGTTATCAAGCGAGATATTTATGGTTATAACTTTAACAAATACCTCAGAATTAAAAAATTCTTTCAACTTAGTTAATAATAGTATGATCCTCGAACATGACGTGTTTCTTAATTTTATTCGTTGCTGGTTACGGCATTTTGTAAGTTGAGTACAAAACCCTTCTGACATGAGCATAGGTCTGTCTACCCAACTTGTTTTTTTGTTTTTGTAGCATGACCTGCTACGATCTCGATGTCGTGGCCTTACATGGGTTCAGAACTTCTTCATGGCTGTCATAAGAGACCAAACCAGAAATTCTTTTCAGTTACCGTATAATTTGAATGTGGTAATTTTTGCCTGGAAACATGAATGCTATAGGCTTCTCACGTTACATCCATTCCGCAGAGTTTCCGTCTGTAGGGAGGACATCGATGCGTAGTTCCACATTAACATTCAATATCACTCGCAAGTTTTGGAAAAACGCGAAGGCTGCGTCACTATTTTCAATTTTGTAAATTCGCCAATGGTTTTGGTTCCTTTATATGACCCTAATAGTCGAACTTGGGTCTTCTCATATTGAGTGTTGTCAATGTTTAGTGTAAGTCTAGCCTTGTGTATGTACAAAGTTGATTCAGCAGAAAGTTATACTAAAATACACGAGCTTGGTGACATAGACCTGGTGGAACATATTTATTGGAGCATTATAGGAGTAGAGACTACACGGCTTAGTAAGGAACTGATGGATACTGGTACTGTAATCGATGTCTTATCTTTTGAATTCTATTGAAGTGGAAGCTAAGTTCAGGCGGCACCTTGTGACTTCTCGATAACTCATAATTGTGGCAAACACTCCAATAATGCATTGCATGTGGTGATTTTTTTATGTTTGCGGTGCGCAGCATCTTTCTTGTAGGTTTACAAGTACTTCTGTAAAATCTTCAAAACTTGAATCAACTTCCTCACTTAATAGATAAGTCATAAGGCTTCCCTAACCATAAAAATTTTGGTAAGTTCTTCGACAAACTTGCTGAATTACATGACAGAATATGAATCTGGTTCTCTTACAAAGAGCATGAATCGACATAGACCCGAAGATGATTTTCCCTAAGCAATGCAGGGCAACGGCTTATAAAGTTGCTTCAGGCTTATTTATTCTGAGTCAACTTCTGGCCAATTTAAGGTGACCCAACTCATCAAGAAGGCGACTGTTGATGATTGTCATAGATTATGTGCTAACGTATCAAACCGAAACATGTAGCGTTGCTTTCAGCAAGGAGCTGTGCTGAAAATGCTTGACACAAGTACAGAGAATAAGAAGACTAAGGATTGCATCGACATGACCGATAGTCTCTTATTCCTGGTTGAACATCGCGAAGGGAAGATGGACTGGGTACCTCTTTTCTGATTGAAGACTGTGGACCAATCGAAAACGGAGTGAGACTAACTTTTACCTGACCCAACTCTTGAGCGAACATCGATTTTTCCAGTCTTACTTGCACAAGATAGGTAAGGCATGATCTCGCGTCTATAGGTTCTAAGTAAGAGAGGAAGATGATGCCTATCGCAGATTTTGTAAATGCCAAAGAGGAAACAGAAGAAGTCTCTTCGAATAGTCCGATTGGGAAGATGCTTTGATTGGCTGACAAATGGAACCATGTAGCACATTACATTTGGGCAGCCCCAAAAGATAAAAAGTGTTCACTTGAGCGGCCCTCTAACGATCCCCCTCCACGCCCCAGCTGGAAGAGAAATCATATAATTTGGTGGTGCCTTACGGTGTGGCAAAACGAGGCCTAGCCAGAGGTAATGCATCAAACGATCCCAGGCTAAGTTCTCAGGTTGAAAGGAAAGGTATTTAGTGAGTAGTCCAGACGGCTTGCAAATGTAGGAGCTCCACACTTAAGGTAGAACCTCCCAACTACAAAACAAAGGGGCGTAAATTAAATTTAAGATGCATACGAGCTGGGATTGCATTAATTTTAGGCTTGCAATATCAAAAGAAAACCTGGTATTTTACCAGACTCCTGTACGAAAATTTCAACTGCATTAAAGACCTTTCAATCTTGCAACCATAAATGGGTATGAAAAACAACAAATTATCAATCGAATCGACAAAATGGAGGAACAACAACGAAAATGGGCTCTTTCCACCATGTTCATACAAAATAAATGTGAAAAAAGAAACTTCAGCGAGTATTGAAAAAAAGTAGCATACATAGACGCAAACCTGCCCCGAAGTCACTACAGCTGGAAAGTATTTTGGGATCAGCTTAGCATGCCAAAAAGATTGAAGAGAAGAGCGGCATATGTAAAATCACATGCCCAGATTCTCGATAAAATATGTAGGCCAGACAAAAAAATTTATGAAAACTAGAGTAAGTAAGCAAAAAAGCGCGGAAGAAGGGTAATTATATCCACAGTGGCAAAGCGCATAATCAAATCTGGATACTATATTACATGGGAAAATACAGCCCAATGGAAGAAATCAACGATTGGAAAAAGCTAGATGCTACGGAGAGTTTTTGTATCTCGAAAACTACAGAAGAAAAGCGATTAAATAGGAACATGGGAAACGCGATTAAATAGGAACATGGGAAACATCAACAGAATGACAACACACAGATAGCTAATGAAGGAATAGATGATCAAATATAGTTACATTTTGTAATATAATAAAGATTAACTTCCAATTTTGTCAGTATATGACCACTTGTAATGTAAAGTGAAGAATCAGTTCCACTGACGATGAGAGTGGTTTGCTTTTGAAACACTGACGTCTGCTGAAGATCAATAAATTTTTAATAGCGATAAGAAAAAAAACATTTTATTATTACTACTCATTCAATTATTAAATTGTTTTCTAATCAATAAAACTTTAGAGTTGTAACTATAGTCCTTTTTTATCTTTATTGCATATTAAATACTTTGCCTTTCTGTTTGCATCATTCAGATAGTGAATATACATAGACAGAAGGAAAATTTCGAACAACTCACTCTGGGGCCTTGAAATCGAAAAGATTTTGCGGTCCCATACGAAAACTTGCTTTGAACGTTAGCTCAAAGAGAAAAGTAAATAAATACGTAGGGTAGATGCGGGTGAGATGCCGCGCCTGAAGGGATGCCGCGCCTGGAGAGATGCCGCACGTGCTCAAAAATCTCACCCAAACCATATTCAGCGCCATAACCTGCAAATAGTATGCAAACGTCACTATCTCAGTGCAGTTGTGTGTTAAACATTTAGCCAGTGCAATTGGTAAATCGGGAAATGCCATTCTAGTTCTGCGTATCTCAAATTTGTCCTTGACCGTTTTTTATGCGTCTGTTTGCTTCGTGAATTTGCACCGTTCGGGAAATATTTTTTGTGCAGTTATAGCTTTTGGAAATAATTTGGCGTTGTTGTGAACATATAAGGTTAGATTTGAATCTATTATATATTTTGTGTTATTTGAAAAGCCATGCGGCATCTGTACCAACTAAAAAGGAGAGATACCGCTTCATGTTTTGATATAGATGCGGCATATGAGGCGTCTCTCCCTTCAAATTGGACGGCCCATATTGACGTATGAACCAATAATTTTATTTCATTTTGTTCAGAGGTATTAAATCTGACTCATTCAAAAGAATGCCCCGTGTATATAAAACGTCATCGACCGCAATGAGCAGAGCAATTTGGACCGAAGACCCACTCCGTGGGCCGGTCCTTAAAGTTAAATAAGGTGAAATTAGTAGAAGAGAAACTCAATGGCGCTTTCATGTACCACCTCGAACATTAGCCCGTAGAATCATATCAAGCAACATGGAGAAAGGCAGTCTTGGGCCTCAAGACAAGTTTATCTGTTTTTATTAAAATTGATATACTCGTAAACTGATTTTACCGTGAATATTCAACTTACCTTAATTCAAAATGAAATACTTTGTATTGATACTAGGAAAAGTAAATGAAAAACGATTAGTGGAACATATTAAACGGCTATCAGCCTCTGAGTTCGCTCCAGACAGAAAAACTGTCAGAGCCATTGCCTACAAATTTGCCAAAAAGCAAAATATTCGACACAAGTCTTGGGAACATACAGCAATAACCAGAGTCGCCTGGTTGCAGTCCTTTTTAGAGAGAAATCCTCAACTATCACTTCGACAGGCGGAAGGATTTTCGCTCTTCAGAGCCAGAGGAATGAATATTGATGATGTCAAAGACTTTTTTGACTTGCTGGCAAAAGCTATGGCGGAAAATGGTTTCTTAGAAAAGCCCTACCATATATTTAATATGGATGAAATTGGTGTGCAGCTTCTAAATAAACCTGGAAAACTTATAACGTTAAAAGGTAAAAAGGACGTTCATTTACTTACTACGAAAGAATGAGGGGAGAATATAACCGAAGTTGCATCTTGTAGTGCAAATGGAAGCTTCATTCCACCGGTGTTGATTTTAAAGGTGTCAACAGAAAGCCGAAACTTTTTGATGGTCTACCAGCAGGATCTAACGTATATATGAATAAAAAAATCATCATTCATCAATTCAGGTCTTTTTCTACACTGACTGAAAGAGCAGTTCATACCGCATAAACCAATTGGAAAGTGTTTACTAATCTTAGACGGCCATACCTCTCATTGCCCCGACGTAGAAATGCTCCAAGTTGCTGGCGATAATGACATTATTCTTATGTTTCTACCTAGCCATTGCGCACATGCTTTTTAGCCTTCAGATAGGAGTTTTTTTCGGCAAATTAAAGCCTACTTTAATCAAGAAGCGCAAACGTGGATGCGGAATCATAGCAGCCGAAATTTTACTAGATATCAAGCTGGTGAAGCCATTGGCAAAGCGTGGCTTAAAGTCGATTGCGTCGGAAATGATGGGAGCTACGGGTATTTATCCATTTGACCCGAACGCAATACCAGGCCATATTTTCTCAGCGTCGAAATCTGGAACTGTTGAAAGAGTATTGCTGAAAGCTGGAGGTATTGTCTCAACAGATGTTGTTTCTACAGTTTCAGCTTCCGTACGCTGGATAACTCCAATGCAGCTTGTTTTTGATGCAGAGCCAGAATATTTATGTGCAAGCAATGAGACAAATGAGAATTTACAAAGAACTCACGCACTGTAATCAGAGTTTACTCCCAGTAAATATTTGCATGAAGTATCATCAAGATCGAGGCAAGGAGCTACTGTCTTTAATTCGCCTCAAATAAGAAAAAAATTAGAAAGAAATCATCAAGGAAGGGACAAAAAGGGATGCGTTAAATAAAAAAACGGCAAAACATAATAAAACGGTTGCTACGAACGGTACTCAATGACAACCAAACGTGTTGATTGGCTGTGCTGCGTAAAATGCAAAAATTGGCTACATTCAACTTGTACGATGTACGCCAAAAAGTGTAACACATGCCAAAGGAAAGAATACTTCGGAAATCGGAGAGGATCCTTAAAGAAATAGATGTGGCGTCTTCACCATTTTGAAGTGGCGTCTATACTTGGGGTCGAGTAGAGACGCCGCTTTGTATTGATTTTGGAAATAATTTTTTTTTCATGTTTAGACCACAGAAAAGAAATTTATTTTTTTATATTTATAATCTACACACCTTTAAGGCTTTAATCAAGAAAAAAACTTGTTAATAAATCTATTTTTCTCGAAACTAAGGTTATTTTGACAACATTCGGCAACTCTCCCGCATTTACCCTAATATCCAATGCTACGTCGTTGATTTGGGTGAATTAAAAAGGGGTCTTTGTTCTGACCTAGCTTGTGTGTTAAATATGGCAGAAAAGAATTTATACTCGTGACAAGGAGTAAAAATATAAAAAAGGCAAATTTAAAATAAAATTAAAAATTTTAAAAATTTACAAATTTTCAAAAAATCAATTTTTTACGGAAATCTAGCGTTGGTATAGGTTGATTCAATATGATTTGCAAGTGATTTGATTCAAATTGCTAGATTTGAAATCATTTCCGATTGCCACTTTGTATGGAAAATTACTTAATTTGGGCCCTGATTTGTGTGCAAATTACCAAACATGCTCAAAATTACATAATCTAATGGTGTAAATGTAGAATAGCATATGGTAAAAATGATCGAAAAAATTGCATTTGACGGAATCGGTGCAAAATCAGCATCTTCGTTTTGAAGATTGAGTGACATTTCTCAACAAATCACAGCAAAAACGAGGATAAACTGATTGGGTGCTTATTTCATTCTTTCGAAGGCAATTTTGAAGTCTCTTTTTACTAAAAGTGCTTTAAATTTTATATTATTTTATGTGGTATTCTCGACTATTGAGCATAAAGTTTAGTGTTTTTGAATATAATTCATAACCAGTCATTACCTTTGTTCCAGTTTTCTAGTAGGTTTAAAAATTCACACATAAGAAAGCCACTCACCTGAAAATAAAGAAAATACAATTAAATACATCTTAAAATGAAGATTGAAAATAACATTTGATTTGTAAGAAATATTCAACAGAATTATTCGAGTATTTGGAACGATTTAGTTATTTTGCTCCATTCTCCTCAATGCAGGTCGATTTGTTGCAGCGTAAGATTATCGAACTGAACTGTCTGCTTTTCAGAGATTTAAGAGGTTTCGATTTATACTATGCAAATTCATTCATGTATTGAATATGCGCACGCCAAATTATACCATTTAGTTCGAATTTTGAAAAATGGTGTAGTACATATTGAAGGCACATAACATAACATGAGCTATTATCAAAATCTAGAATTGATAAATTGATTACACTTAATCACTTCCTAAAAGGTTAATATCTACAAGCATGGCATTTATAATTTTCAATCATAGAATAAATTCTCAATACTAAATCGAAATGCGAACCTTACAAATCAATATTTAATAAAACAAGCACAAAAAGATTAAACTTCCCATCCTAATCTCTCACACTCAGAAGTTCTGACCCTCTTGATCTCCACACATTTGTTTACAGTGTTACTGATCCTGACATGGGTCACCCATTCACTTAAGATGCGTGAAATAAAATTTCAAAAGTTTAGTCATCTCTCCCTTGAAATTGAATTTCCTGTGTGTCCCGCGTCATCTCGAGAACCGAAAACTTCTCAATGAAATTGATTCCAACGGAAGAATGAAAAGAGCCAAAACCCTGCGCGTTCGCTCTTATGATTTTGATAAGTCAAAGACACTAATCCAGTCAGTAATCAGATTAAGAATCAAAATGTGAAAAATACAAAAATTAAAAAATTGTACGGAATGGGCAACAATTTAAAGAATAAAAAAAAAATTGAAAATAAGCAAATAGAATCCAAAGAGTACGTTTGATGGTAGTGATCCATTTTCACTTTGACTTTAAGCACAGGGCAAACTCATGGCGTTGAAGAATCTTAAAGGAAGCAAAAAAAGTATCTCAACATATGAGTATGAATGTGGATCTGTAACTAGCCTTATAAGTAAGTTTGTAATTCAAAGGTGAAAATAAACAACCTGGATATCAAAAACTCATTCAAAGTGAGTGGAATGAAGGGTCTTTAATAAGTTTGTTGCTGCGTTCGTGACGTAAGTTTTGATCGTGTCGTTGATCGGTTTGAAAAATTATAATTCATGCAGGCTAAGATGCTGGGAAAGCGGCGCGGAGAGAAGTAGAGAAAATAAACCCAACTACACATATTCATGTTGAAATCAACATTCTTAAATGGTTTATAAAATGTTGACGCATTTATTTCACTCACTTGGTATTTATTTATTTTTTTTTTTATATTCGCGGTGTGTAGATACTAGTTTTTTTCACTTGGCGCGCAGGTGCATGTTCAAAATACGTGGTAGAAGTTAAGATGGGAACTACTTTGTTAGGGGATAAATAAATTCAATTAAGTATTTAAAGATCAGTCATGCTTAGTGGGAATTTTCATGGGGAACTTGAGAATTTGAGGTGTTACGATGATTTCAGTTGAATGTAACTAATTAATGAATCAAGACATATTTCAATTATCTTGATGTCACCTCAATTTGTTGAAGGTTGTTTTCTCACCGTACGGATAGTTGTCACCAAGCATATTTCGATTGAGGCTAGAAGAAGACTGGAGGAAAGCTGGTACGGGTATGGATAAGTAATTTGTATTACAGTTAATCATGAGAGCTGTTAATTATATTTTCAGGAATCGTTAGATCATCTTTCAAAATAATTTGCTCATCAAGCGTTATGTATGAACACCACGCATGGACTCTAAGTAATCCATAGTGTGGTCCACATGCATCGTTTTCACTTATTTAGGAAATAATTATTTTCGCAGAGGTTGCGATCTCATAGATTGCACATGAAATCTCTCCTTCTCATCATTGCTTGTAGAATTTTATTCATCCCAAGTAAAACATAAGTCGATAGACTCCCTCGCCATCAACTGTATAATTTTCTCAACATCAATTGTTTTTTTTTGTCCTATTGAAATCGGTACTTGTGTCCATCTGTATGTCACAGCAGTTTTTCTCCGAAACTATAGCAGCTATAGCCATGAAATTTTGTGAAAAACTCGAA
This sequence comes from Odontomyia ornata, assembly GCA_963969285.1. Classification (NCBI taxonomy): domain Eukaryota; kingdom Metazoa; phylum Arthropoda; class Insecta; order Diptera; family Stratiomyidae; genus Odontomyia; species Odontomyia ornata. Next base: position 458,808,682 of record OZ017739.1, read on the forward strand.
AGTTATGACTTCTAGAAAGTTTTTCCATATAGGGGAGTGCTCTCAAAAAAATTTTTACATCAAAGGTGGTCAAATGGGGTGCCAAATGAATGGTTTTAAGAAGATCATTTCAAAACAGGTCTTAAAATTACTTTACTAGTGTCAAGCGAGGAAGGGGAAAGGGAAATGTAGGAAAAATTATTTAATATTTTTGCCTGTAAAACTGTTTTAGTATCATTAGATAGTATGAAAGTAGATATTTAAGTAGATCTTTAAAAAGTCCTTAGATTCTGTAAGCGTTAATAGAACTATTCTGCGTTTTCACTATGGCAACTCTAACGTTACCGTCTTTACCTATGATTAAATCAACGATGCGAGCAAGAGGCCAATCTTTGTGTTTATGATTGTCATCCCCAATTAAAACTACATCACCGACATGCATTTTCCTAGTTTCGTTTTTAGAATTTTTCGAAATTAATTGTCCTAGATAGTCCTTTCGAAATCTTTTACGAAGGGCGTCAAGAGTCTCCTGAATATGTTTGAATTTTTTGTTACGTTTTTCATAATAAAACATATCAATGTCGGGAGTACCAACCACCCGTATTTCTTGAAGGAAACATGAAGGAGAAAGTGGCTTAAGATCATCAGTGTCTTCCGGGATATATGTCAGAGGTCGAGAGTTTACAATAGCTTCTACATCACATAAAACGGTATTTCGCGTCTCGTAAGACAGACTCGTTTTACCGAGGGTTTTGCGTCAAATTGATTTTAAAACTCATATCAGGCGCTCCCACCAGGGGGCCGAAGGAGGATTGAAGTGCCATTTTATCTGAGTCACCGAACTATGCTTCGTGATTTTATCCCAATCTAATGCTTTGAAGGAATTGTTTGCACCAGAAAAATTGGTCCCGTTATCTGTGTAGACTGTGCTAGGCCTACCTCTCCTATCTATAAATCTGCGTAACCCTTCCGAAAAGGTCTCAGTCGATAAGGATGATAATAGTTCTGAATGAACAGCCCGATATACAGCACACGTGAACAAGCAGATCCAACCCTTCCCTCCGCAACGGAAGAAAGCAGGGCCAGCCAGATCGACACCGGTCACTTCAAAGACTTTCGCATCTCGGACACGATCCAAAGGCAAAGGTGGAGTTTCACATTGCAATTTTTTCGATTTTTGCTTTTTGCAAATGACACATTTAGCCACAACCTGCTTTGCAACATTACGAAGTCCGACGATCCAAAATTTCTCCCGTATATTATTCATAATTATTTGCGTTCCTACATGGCCTAATTTTTCGTGAGCCTCTCTTACTAGCAAATAGAGTATTTCATGCTTCCCATCCATCATAAATGGACACAAAAAATTGATGTCATCCTTTCTATTAAGAGTCCTTGTTTTTACAACTTTGAGCCCATCGGGACTTATCATGACTTTCAATGATGCTAATTTATTTGAATTTTCAAACATTTGAAGCTCTTTAAGGTTATCCCTAATTTTAACTCCCTAGATGTACATAGCTCATTCTTTGTAATTTTTCTCTGAGATTGCCGACATCCATCAAAAGATCATTGCATCAAGACTAAAAAGCGAATGATTTTTGAGTAGGTCGAGAAAAATTAGCTGCACTGAAGCTACTATCAGTCTTGATCATTTGTGTCAAAGTTGATCGTTTTATCTTAGCTGATATTTTTTCTTCGTCGACTTCACCCTGCTCTGGTGGCCAAGTTGACTCAGGCTCTAATAATCATTGCGGACCAAGCCACCACCGAGACTCTACTAACTGCTTTCGACTGCAGCCTCGTGAAGGGAGGTCTGCAGGATTCATTTTACCAGGAACAAATTTCTACGAATTCTGTTCGCTCAAAGATCTTATTTCTTTGACACGATTATATACGCACGTTCCCCACTGCAGATCTCGATTAATCCACGCTAGTACTGTGCTCGAGTCGGACCAATACGTAATACGATTGATTTTACGCGTAAATGAGCTTGTAACCGAGCTAGTTAGTCGTGCAGCAATAGATGCTGCCATTAGTTCCAACCTTGGAATGGTGTCTCCTTTAGGCGCGATACGAGATCTTGCACTTAAAAGCTGTATGTTTACCAAACCTCCGCCCTGAACCTCACGCGCAAAAACAACTGCTGCATAGGCAATGTCACTTGCATCCGAAAAAGCATGTATTTCAAGTTCTCCCGAGCCTAGTTTACGACAAATTTCTATACTTTTCAAATAAACTAACTCTAACATCCATTGTCTAAAGATTTCATTATTCTTGTGATCAATCGCAGCATCCCAAGCCTTTTTATCATTCCACAGCTTCCTTAACATCAATTTAGGCACCAAAGTTACTGGGCATGGAAAACCTATGGGATCATGAATACGATTTGCAATTGACAATATAACTCGTCTTGTAATGATTTCTGTGAAGTCATGTTCAACCCTCAAAACATCAGGGTTTATCGAAAAACTATCGCTATCCTTATTCCACAAAATACGAAGAACAAGAGTTCTTCTGTTGTTTAAGTCATCACCAGAGTATTCCCAGCCACGTAGATCGAAGCCTCCACTGGTCATAATCGACTTAGCCTCACTCATAATTTTTTTCATTTTATTCAACGAACTTACACTGATTACGACGTTATCTACGTAAAGAGCCTTTTCTAGTTCTGCAACAGTTCCTTCGACCATTTGCAATTGCTGCTTTCTTTTGCTACTCTCAAAGCTTGGTACATTAAAGTGAGATTATCGCTGCTAAAAGAAAAGGACTGCATATCAAACCAAACACGAGTCGACAGTGTCTAAAAACTACGAGTTTTCCATACTCGTACCAAAGAAAATCTCTGTGTTCCTTAGCTATCGATATTTGCAAGAATGCCTTTCTTATGCCGGCAACTACCCCCACTTTAGACTCGCGAAAACGATTGAATATCGAGGGAAAAAGTTCAATAAGATTCGGACCCTTTTCTAAGCATTGGTTCAACGACGGAAATCCCTTTTCTTTCGCGGAGGCATCAAATACGGGTCGGACCTGTGATATTGCATGTGGCTTTATTACCGGAGGATGTGATAGATAGTGACAATGTTTTGAATCATCGTCATAAGGTATTCTTTCGATGATTCCTTTTAGTTCCCATTCGCGGAAAACCTTATCGTACGAGCTAAATAGATTTTGTTTTTTCAATTTGTCCACTAGCTTATTTAAACGTGTAAATCAGAATGGTCTTCTAAAAAAGGCAATGGCACTTCATAACACCCCTCAGTGTTAATTTTAGCAGATTCCATTAAAAACTCTCTCGCTCGACACTCTTCAAAATGACGACTCTTTTTCTTTATAGGGTCCTCAATCCCGAGTATATCTAAATTAGAAAGATCAGTAACATTGGCCTCTTGTTCCAGGCTGGGTTCTCAGGTTGACAGGGGAGGTGTTTAGTGGAAAGTCCAGTTGCTTTCTTGGAGAATGGGAGTCCCACACTCTGTCCATAAATGGCATTCACCTCCCTACCACAAAAAAAAACATTGGCCTCTTGTATAAACATACTCATTACTAAAGTTGTCGTATCGGACTTTACATTTTCGCCGACGTGTTTTCCCATCACGGTCCAACCTAACAGAGTCTGAAAAGCAATTAAACCATAATTTACGTTTGTTACCTGTAAATAGTTTTCCGGCCACGTCCGGGCCGATCAAAACGTCTATAACCGAACAAATCTTTGAATCAACGTCCGACAAGAATATACCCTCTTCTCGCACTTTTTTACCCATGAATCCTTCTTACTGCTAGATACAGTGTCACAGATTATATCCTTATTAATCACATCAAAAGTGCATGCATACGAGTCATCCATACTTCTCATACAAAGCTTAGAAACGTCATGTTTTTCACTCTTAAGTTTATAACCGAATAGCGAGTGCGTAATTTCTTGTTCACCTTTCGAAAAGTAGCGAAGTTTGTGTGCGAGATCAGTTCATATGTAAGATCTTTCAGATCCAGGGTCTATTGAAACTCTCGCAGTCATTTCATTAGTTCCGGAGCACAATTTTACCTTTAAAGTTTGTAAATAAACAGTAGGCGAAGCAACGGAGGAAGCCAAATCGTTAACGACAATATGTTTTGTCACGGGTTTCGATGTTTGCTCGTTTACATCATCAATTTTCTTTCTCGAGAATTCACGGCATATTAATAACTCGTGATGCTTCGTGATGCTTTGAGTACCAAGCACATTTAACTCGCACTCTACATTTAGTCTTAATATGTCCGTGATTCAAGCAATTTAAACACGCACCGGCTTTTTTGACTAATGCTTCACGTTCCTCCAAACTGATTTTACGCGCACACTCACAGCTCTCACTCGCATGTTGTAACTCACAGAAAATACAATTCGTCCGTTTTTCGCTTTTTGCAACAAATAGCGTACTCGCGGTAGCTACATCGTTAGGTTTCGAAGTTTTACCTTCGTGGGTCTTCGGCTTGCTCGCCTCCGCCGACTCCGTCAATAATGAATTTTCCTGCCTTGCCAACTCATTCCTTCCTTCGTTTTCAACTTCAAGCTCTAAAAATGCAAGAAGAGCATGGAGTCGCTCCTTCGCTCTATCTCTTTCTGCTCCGCTTTCTTCTTCGCCTGATGTATCGCATCTAGTTTGACTGCTAAGTTGCCAAGCCTGAAGTATTTTTCCAGGTAACGATAACGCAACGAGTGGGCACAACATTGCAGCAAACTTCTCAGAAGTCACTCCGAGCGTTTCCAGTGATCGTATATACTTTCTAATTTTATCGTGAACGTCTGCCAATGACTTCTTCGAATCTTTTTCCGAGACAAGGTTTACCAACTCGCGGATGTAAAATTCAATGACCAAATCGTCCCACCCAAAACGAGATTTCAGACTAGCTATTGCATTGTCGTAATTTGCAGCTGTTGGCGGGAAGCTAGAAACAAGGGCATTTGCTCTTGAACCAACAACAGTACATTGGATTAAGTATTGGAATTTATCTTCCTAGCTTGTACCCATATTTTCATGAATCTTTATTATAATGGCTCCAAAAGGGAAGCCACTCTTTGATGCTTCCATGAAACTTTGGCAAGTCAATTGGGGGTGGATTTGTCTTCTGAGGATTATTTAATCCCACGCGTGCGTTATCTGTATGCACTGTAGTTGTATTTATACTAACCATACTCATTTTCATTGTTAAGCACTGAGTCTTATATGCACCACATGTGTCGAGTTCTCTATGTATCCCTGTCTCGTCTTTATCTGATTCGTAGATTGCTTCGTTATACGCATCGTGCACGGCATCAGGCTCCGCCATTTTGGACTCTAGTGACGAAAACGCGACAGCCTTTTCTCTTGGTGTAGCGGTAGCTGAGTCCCTCAAAGTAATAAGCACATTCAACTGCTTTGTAAAAGCTGGACGTTTGGCTGTACGCTATTTCTTCAAAGCAGCCATGTTGACAATAACTAAACTTGATTTTATTGCAGATTGACGCACGATCACTCTCACATTCTTAATTATCAAAATTATCTCTACATTTCACCAGGTCCTGTCACGGTCGCCAAATGTCACCAATATCAGGTGTAGGAGAAATAAATACTGAGAGCTTTATTAATTAATGTGTTTATTGTAAATCAGGTATGACTTGATACAAATAGCTGCGCGACGCTCACCCTTCGCTTTGCGAACTGAGCTCTCATCTGAAACCGAACGATATTAAAAATAATATAAGTGTGGTGGCGCTGCGTGCAAATACAAATACACTTATATCAAACAATTCGCAACAAGAATGTACAGAAGTCTCTGCCGTTTGAATTTTCTCCGATTCATGAATCATACACGGTTTTTCGACTACATGGGCTTTCCATCGAACCAGACACAACAATGGTTTTTCTTTTAAAGCAAAAATATATTTATTGTATATGTCATTAAAGTATTTCTTGAATTAAATCTGCATGTCGTTGCTTAAGTACAAAACCCTTCTGACATGAGCGTAGTTCTGTCTGCCCAAATTGTTTTTTTTTTGAGTATTCCAATAATCCAGGAGAAAAGACCAAACGTTTTGCCATCATCACAACCTACTAACACGCAACCAATGACCACTTTTTATCTTCGTTCGTATATGTACCGCAAACATCTTACTTTCATTTCACATTATAAACAAATCATTTCATTTATGAGAGGAAACGAACAAACAATTATGCATTAAATTTAAATTCTCTCTTATTATCATTGCAATCGTCTTTCCTTACGCCGGCAATGCATGAGTGTACACATACTTGCATAATATGTGTCGGCCGAAGAACTGTTAAGCCCTAGGTACTAATTACGTGCAATCTAACACAATAAAATGCAATTGCATACCTTTTAGATGGGTAATGAACTAATTAAGTGTACATGCAAGTGCATAACACATTCATTGCCCAGTTTTCCGCAAAACTGCACTCGAGATCTGCTGCTTTGTTGTTCGTGACGGAAAACGGGGGAGGGGGATTGGGATGTTGGTTTGGGAGAATGTGGAGCGGTTCGATGTGATGCAGTCCACGCAGGTAACAATAATATGCCTAATGAAAAAATAGACGCACATACTCGTACGTATAAACGTGCGAGGTGCGCTAAAGGCACTTCATAACAATTTTTCCGTGTTTTCCGGGATGCATTCAATGCAAAGCAAGTTCCTACTGTCGTGCTTTCATGCATTTATTTCATCTGTTCGCATTTTAAGTCTCGTCTCGTCCTGCCCGCAAGTTCACCTGCTTTCCTGTTGCTCCTAATGTGGCTTCAAAAATGTTTGCCACTTTACACATATGCATGCCAGAATGGAACGGCATCCAAAGTGCATAGTTGAAGGCACGTTCAAGGTATGTCGCTACGTGTGCGAAGTGATAACAACAAACAGACCAAGGTGCTCGGTCACTTCAGTTTGCTGGACTAAATGTGACCATTCTTACAAAAATTGCTTTTGCTCCGGGACAATTGTTTAAAAGACACTTTTTCTGATCTTTTGTCCGTCATAAACGGTCAGAGCTTGGACATTTTAAGCATTTTTCGTTACGTTTATGGGCACAAGGTGTGTTTGGGTAGCGTTTCCCCCGGCGTGTATGATCCAGTTTACGGTAATGAGTGCAACGACGATATTATGATGAGGATGACCACGATGATGAGGTTAAGTATTTATAGTGGACACGCAAACCACATTCTCTCAACTGTAACATCATGCAATCTCGATTTACGTACTCGTACATCCTTAGGAAATGAAAACAACATCTCGGGGGTTCAGTTGAATGCTTTCGTTTTGCTGAAGGTGTCGCAAACGAGTTGTGTTTTCAATGCATAATTAAGAGTGGAAAAGGACATTTAAAAAGCTAGATTATAAATAACCCATTTAAGATATTTTCTGATTGCATTTTATAATTTATTCAAATATATTGTATATAGGCATATAAATTCGTATACATAAAAATTACTGTACTTTTGGGTGAATGCCGTTTTTTATCGGAAATAAAACTAAAATTTCATTAAAATAAATGCAATGAAGTTACACAAATATTTTTTTCTCATTATTTACAATTCACGATGGCAGTTATATGGCATGTCGCACTTTGGAGGGAAATGCGAGCACGAAAGTCCAAATGTGATCATCACATTTTTGTTATACTAAATTTGCAATGTAAAAAGAACCGTTTTTTCAAATTCAAACAAGCTCCCCGATTGAATATTGTGGATATGATAAATAATTATTAATTTTAACTTTGAATAGTTTTTGTCATGCGTTTTTGACAGTGTGTTGAATCAAAAACTTTCAAAAATTAATATATAGGCCTCAGTAGTTACGAGTATGGATATGCCTTATGCTGTTTATTTAAAGCAAGACCTACATATACGAGGGTCATTTGAAAAGTTTCCGGCCTTACCGGTAAAAAGCCATGGTACATTCATGTGTATGCCATAACAATTTAAAGTCATACCAATCAGTACAAAACACATAGTACCCTTCCAAAGTTGGCGGGTGACTTTTGTTAAGAACAATAGATAAAATCGAGTATCACGCGGTGATAAAGTACCTCTATTTGAAAGGGCAAAAAACTCGGGGAGTGAAAGAAGAGTTCGACTTTGTGTATGGTGAATCGTCTCCCTCAGTTACAACCGCGAAACATTGGGTGGCCGAGTTCAAACGCGGTCGCACAAGTATCTGGACGTCCAAAAGCTGTTCTAACGTAAGACCTCGTCAGTTTAGTGCACACAGCTGTGATGGAAGGTCCCCGAATAACCATTAAGGAAATTGCTGAGGCTTGTGGGATATCAACTGAATGGGTAAATAAGATTTTACATGACGATATATGCATGAGAAAATCATCCGCACGATGGGTGCCGCGTTTGTTGACGATCGACCGAAAGTGCGTATGGATGGACATGTCGCGCGAGACTTTTAAGCTGTTCCAAAAGAAGCTTACCGAGTTTTTGCGCCGATTAATTACTGTCGACAAAACCTGGATCCATTACCATACTCCGAAGGCTAAACAGCAGCCAATGCAGTGGATTATGGTGGAGGAACTAGCTACGAAGAAGACGAAGGCGTTCTTTCTGCCGGAAAAGTGATGGCGACAGTTTTTTGGGACAGCCGTGGAGTAATTATGGTTGATTGCCTTCAAAAAGATAACACCATTAAGGGACCCTTTACGCTGCGTTGCTGGACCAATTGAAGATGGAACTCAAGAAGAAGCAAACACTTGGCGAGGAAGAAGGGCTGTTTCATCAAGATAACGCGCGAGTCCACACATGCATTATCGCGATGGCGAAATTGGATTTTTTTGTTCCCCGACTTGAAAAAAATTCTGGGAGAGTAAAATATGGGTCAAATACGGACGTTGAAGAGGCAATAAACCTGTATTTTTCAGGTTCACCTAAAGATTTTTCCTGATGGTCTGAAGGGTTGGGAAAAGCGTTTGACCAAATGTATTGACTTGCGTGGAGACTATGTCGAGAAATAAATTTTTGTTTGGCTTGAATAATGTGTTTTCCTTAGAAGGCGTAGTAATCGACCAGTCACCTAAGCAAACTGCCCGAAAACCCGCATAACACTGTTCCGAAATTTCAATTGCAGATTTGAAAAATTTAATTACTCAAATTTAAATTTTTGTAAATGATAAAATTTAGAAAAAAAATGTTTTAAATTTTTTTTTTAAATATTTATGTTATTTTTTTATATATTAAACTTAAATTTTCCTTTACATTGATATTCTGTATGATATTTATATTTTTATTATGATTTAAACTTTCCAATATATTATTGTCTATTTATATTTTATCAACTTTACCAAGCAAATCTGCTAATTGAAATTTCTGACATGAGAGCACTGATATAATACATCCCATCCATGTATTGCATTGCCGAACGCAATCTAACGTGGCTGAGCTAGAGGCTCGTTTCAATTCACCGTTGCAGTGTTGTGGAGATTTGGACGGATCAAGGAGTCTGCTTGAGATCGCCACACAGCGAGGGCCACTGCGAGAAAAGAAAACAGGAGTTTTGCCGGGAGTGTGGCAATAGGGAAAGAAAAGATTAGATTTTGTGAATTTTGACTGAAGGAATCAATTTAACGTGAAAGAAAGATTAAATTCGTGAATGTTGACTGAAGGACTGAATATAACGCGAAAGAAAAGTTTTAGTTTTGTAAAATTTTAACTGGAAAAGTAGAATTTCGGAGGGAAAGAATTTGAGATAGTTGTTGCTAAAAGCAGTCAAGAAGAAAAATAATTTTTTGAAAATAGAAAGATTTATTAAGTTATTTGACATTAAAGTCAATTCAAAGTGGTGAATCTTTGTTGAAAGAATAGAAAGTAGTGAAATAATAAAGCCACGAGGGTTTAAATATACCTCTTAAAATCTAAACACTTACATTATCGAAAAACTGTAAAGAGGAAAAGTGTATGAAATAAATGCGCAGTGAACCATTTAAAAATCATATCAATGGAGTGTTTGGTACAAAAGTGATTTGGCAAGCGGAAATGAGCTTGCAATAAACGGAGATGATTCGCCGTTAATAGCAAAATTTACCACTTAAAAATTCAACTGAACTGTTAACAGCCGCGGAGCTAATTTATCCGTATGCGGATGAAATAGATTTAAATTGCGGATGCCCACAACACTGAACAATCACTGCAGACTATGATTGTGTAGTTTTAAAACAGCCTGAACTCTCCTACCATGTGATTTGGACGATGTTGGTTGCCAATCGACAGTGGATTTGTGTCGAACTGTAGAGAACAGTGGCGCCTCCTTTATATCCGTGCATGGTCAAGCTCCGTGTGAGAATACTTGCAAATCTGTCGAAACAGAAGCTTTCAAGCATATTAATCAATCTGTACAAATTCCTGTGACGACTAATGATGATATGCGTACGGTAGATGATGCAGAAAATATATTTTCACAAACAGAATAATGGCTGCACGAGTTCACGCAAATAGCCGGTGATTAACTAACATTTCAATGCTTTCATCATCACCTAACTTTTATGACCGAAAAATTGATGTGGCACAAACAGCGCGTAGTTAATAATAATCTGACTCGAACAGAAGACGTAATACAAAGCAAATTGACGTAGCAGGAGAGTGCTCCTGTCAGAAGGGTATTGTAGAACAATTAGTAAATCAAACAATATATTCTCCATATCAAAACTTGACTAATATACGATTACAGATTCCTTAAATTCAGTTCGAAGAATTATTATGGTTAATATATTTTTATATTCGCTGCCATTTTGTTTCAAGTGTTTTGACCCCGTCGCTTGATTAACCATGATAACACATCAATATTACATACCATTTCTAAAATTTTTATCGAAATTCCTACATATTTATAGTGTCTAGGTCCATTGCAAACGTGTATCTCCCTAGTACCACGTGTTAATGTTGTTGTAATTGCTAAATATTCAATCTGCTATAACTTAGCTGTTCGTTGTTCGATTATTGTGAAATTTTCAGAACACATACAATTGCTTTCAAAAAACTTAAATTGTAGTTTTTGGGAAATTTAAGGGTCCCATTTTGATTTTATAGGCAACAATGCAAAATTTATGAAATGTACTATTAGTAACAAAGTTGATCGAATTTCGACTTCTTAGGTATTTGTTGCCCTTGTGCTCTTAAAGTCTCACCTCTGTGAATTGTTTCAGATTCCCCTGCATCCTTTAAAAAGTTCTCATCAAGACCTTTCATTTGATACCCATGTTGCCCTTGTGCTATGAAATTTTTGGGGGGGGGGGCACTCCCCTATATTGGGAGACCCTCCTTAAGCACCTTATAAATTTCTTTTTGTGATGAAACTTTGAAGAGGGCATCACTTCACACCTACTTACAAAATCTTGTGTTTCCAACTCATGTAGTTTGCGAGAAAAAGTGGTGTGACACACGGACGGATGGACAGACAGAACGCGATTTAAAAATTATTCTTTATTAATATCAAAGGTATGCTGCTTTTTTTCGTTTTTATCGTGTTTCATATGTCCTTTTTAGGGTATTGTAAAATCGTTTTACAATACAATTTTATAATAAAAATAGAAACGAAAAAAAAACGAGCAGCATACCTTTAATGATATTGTAATGAAGAACAATTTTTAAATTTGATAGATAAGATTTTATATAGGTTATCGTTAACAATAACAGACAAAATAAATTAAAACCGATAACCTGGTCTTATTTTCGCTTTAACCTGACCGTGTATGGGACCCGCCACGTTGGCCGACCCCTCCTCTCATGAGCCATCGGGCGAGCTTACCCCTTTTGAAGCGTTAAAGGTACTTTTGCCGGGTAAAGTGGCCTTCCGCTCGCGTGCCCATTTATGGCATAATTGCCCATGTTTATATTTTTCATTTAAGTTATAATTCATACAGCTTATGTTTGTATGAGTTTTTCACTTAAATAGGAAATATATGGCTACGTCTACATTGGATGTTGATCTGGTTGGGGGAGGTGGAGGGGTGCGAGAGGGCACTGCTTTTCGCTAGATACCCCATTCTTATTTGGGGGCCATAAGTATCGTCCGAAGTCCGCTCAAGCCCATCTGTTTTCTCCTGGCCAAATTTGTTACTGGCTATAAGCAGTTTCAACCCTTAGTAGGTTTTCTCGGCTTCGACACCAGTTGATCCGCATTAAATCCTTTCAATGCGTGCATTCGAAATTTTTTTGTAGTGGGTCCTTGTGCTGGGGCAAAGAACCCGCCCCAAGACACCACAATGCTATCCTGCGAGCGCATTCATGCGTCCTCAGACAAGGCCAATCTCGGCGGACTCCACCATCCTCTAACGCTGAGGCAGCAGACCATCGCTGCAGTCCTTTACAGACATTTTATCGACTTCTGTTCACTACATAGGCCGGAAACTTTTCAAATGACTCTCGAATGCAATATTCCAAGAGGAATAGTAACTATGCTTAGAATGGTGGGATTTAAACAATGGAAGGAAAAAACTGCGCGACAGATTCCAGAGATAGCAACAAAACTGGCGAAATTAAGAACTTATTTAGTTCCTTTAATCCGGCTAGTGCCCAACTAACTAGGTACTTAAAAAATCACACTTGCTGTTCCCAACACTAAATCATTGAATGACAACGATGTTAAACTACTGCAACCCTCAATCATTCTGCAATTAAAACTAATGACTAGGCTCAAGCACATATTGACTCAGTGACTGGCAAATCGTCACATAGCTCCAACCGAAAAGCACCATCCTCTTCTGTAAATAAACCAATAATTTTTTACATGGACAAAATACAATTGCCTTTTTAGATCCACTATTATCACCTACAATTAAGGCCACAATCAATTTAGGTAGTGACCTCGAGAAAAGAAGTTTACCTTTCATGTATTCATGAAGACCCAGACACAAGTTGTATCGATGGAAAAACAAAGATGAGCCTCAAAATTATTATACAAAGAGAAGGCTTTCCACTAGTTCTTGATGCTCTTCGGATTGTGTATTTTCGCCATCATGAAGTGTTAATTGGTACACAAAAATATCTCGAAACATATGCCTCGTGCGTTAGCTCCAGCTATATCGTCTATCTGCAAGGGGCAAAAGAACATCACCACGTCCTTAATAGGATTCCCGTTCAATTTAACATTAAACTATTTGTATTGATCGAACAGTTCGCCCCCGCAAAATACTCGATAAATCAGCCAATGCACCGGCAAATGTATAAATATTATTCCACAAACAGTTGTCATAACCAGCGATCCCGCGGAGCGATACCCGACAGAGGTCTTTCATCCCTACACAATTGCAATCAGCCGACAAGTGTTGGATGACAGGGATCTGCCACTGACCCATCACTTGACGTCGGCGGTGTGGTGAGTTGATTTCTGCCACTGAGCCGCCACTTTGACGTCAGTCGTGTGACGATTTGATTGCTGCCGCTGAGCCGCCACTTTGACGTCGGCCGTGTGGCGATTTGATTGCTGCCACTGAGCCGCCACTTTGACGTCGGCCGTGCGGTGGAGAAGACGCCTGGTGCTTGAGGAAGCGCATCGGACTTGTTCCGTGGGGTTAGTGTAATTTGTGTCAAAATCCAATTTTTTTAAGTGTGAAAAATTTCTTATATCATTGAAAATACACAGTAAAGAAATTGAAAAGCAGCATCGACTGAAATGCAAATCGTGTGGTCTTCCTTTCTACTATCGACATTCGTCCGGAATGTCGATAGTAGACATTTATCTTGAAGCGCGCTCTAGTCAAACGGAGAGACAAAATGCAGCTACCCACGGCTAACATTCAAGCAACCGAAGATGTCCTGGGGCAAGTATTAGCAATCAACCACAAAAAGTTATGACTACCCGGCACATATGAATATGGGGCAGACCCACGAGGGACACAAGCCAGTGAGTCTACGAGTATTTGTATAGGTCAGGTACGATCTAAAGTGTGCTCCTTGCGCATACAGGTTATCTCATATGAATTAGAAACAATTTTTGAAATTCGTGACGCCAGAACGATAATTTTAACCTAAAAGCTTTCAACGCGTTAAAGTACCGTGGACAGTGGAAAATGATAAAGTTACATTTATACAACCAAAGTTTGAGAAAGATAATGTGAAGTGGGTTGTCGTGATTCCTTCGGTTATCTGGATACTCATTTAACGGCGATAATTGTTCTTCACTGATACCAAATGACCTGAACTGATGGAGCCCAAACCAAATGGTTTAGTGAAAATAGAAGTTGTCAGTTTATAACGTTCAAAAATTATGCGTAGACATCAATGTCAAAAAAAAGATTATTGCGAAATGTTAGTCTACTATGTCGAAAAGAACGTATGATATGCAGACAATGAATCCACATCAACAATGGATAAAATCAAAAAAAGACCAATAAAATGAACCACTGGAAGCTAATAACACAGACTTACTTTGGTTCTCATTAACACCCGCACATTTTCACCATTGGTTATACTTTTTTAACGATATCTCTTCCTTTATGAGGGAGTCCCTTAAGGACATTCTAAAAGGCATCTGATATAACCGACAAGTTTGGCGTTTGTAGCTGGTAGATTTTAGGGGGTTATATCAAAATCAAAGAAATTTGAGTTGGAAGACCCCAGTATTCTTGCATAAGGTCCTAATACGCTGCAAGTTTGATGAAAATCTAATCATATTCACGGACGATATAGCCATTTGAAATTTCCGCAATTACAACAGCAATAACACAATTGTGGTATTTAACGGACTTTCCATTGAATCAGACACTGCAGTTTTGATTTGATCTTCTTGAAATTTTTGAATAAAATTAATAACATGAATATTTTTGGGAATTCATGATTTGAGTGATTTTTGTTAGTTTGCAGCAAAATGGCCACCGTTGAAAGACGAGAAGCGATGGATTTTCTTATCAACATGCCCATCTCTTTGACGTGTTTCTTGCCTTTATTTGTTGTTGGTGACTGCATTTCGCACGTTGAGTACAAAACCCTTCTGACATGACCGTAGGTCTGTTTACCAAACTTGTTCAGTCTACAATACATTTCTTACCGAAATTTAAATGTTTTCATATGGCAATTCTCGAATTGTCACCTTATATTATGTGGAGATTTTAACGTATCTTGTGGAGATTTTAACGTATCATGGGATGACAATCAGATTGTTTTTGACTCATTTCAAATAGGGTCTTTAATTTCTTTTTTTATGTCCATGTATTTTCTTGCTCATTCTAATAATTTTTTCAACGCTAATCATATTCCCAACTTATTTTTCTTTAGTAAGGAGCAATCGTAGTTATGTTCATCTTCAGTTCTTTTTACTGATCTTTCTCCTGATCCTTATCATCCTCCTCTACGCTTTGAAATTTCATATGTTATCTCTGTTCATTGTCTTCCAGAAGGGTGTCAGCACAATAACTTTTATAAAACCAGCCACTTTCCGAAACAATTCGCTACGTTAGTTGGTCCGTCTTTTTTTGCGGTCTTAACTCAGATGCTTGTTGCAAAATTCTATGGCTTCTTAAACGCTGCTATTTTAGACTTGACTCCGCTTATGAGTATAAGGACTATCCCTGGCTTACTGTCGATGTGAGGCGAGCCTTGAAAGCCAAAGATCGAGTACGTCAACATTTTCCACGTTAAAGATCGCCTTAGTCACGTTATGCTTTTTCGCATCTGAGATATATAGCTAAGAAAGAGATGAAGATCGCTAAGGCTTCCCATTTTCGTAGTATAGAGGGCTTCCTGAACTCAAATAGTTTCAAACAATTTTGGAAATATATACATTCTCTCAAATCCTCTTCTAATATTCAATCTTCTCTTTATCTTAATAGCTACTTGGAAACTTCACCCCTGGAGATTTTTGAACATTTTAGAGCTCAGTTTTCTCCAATTTTTAATGCTACCTTAAGCGATGGCCCTTTGGTCCTGACTATACACATGCCGTCCTCATTTCCTTTTATTTGCTATCCGTAAGAAATTATGTAATTTATTTTAGCGCTTGACGACTTTGTCAGTTCAGGTTTTGATGGTATTCTCAATCACTTTGTGAATTTACTGGCTTCTTCAAATTGTGTTCCCCTTCCTCCCCTTTTAAATCTCACTTATCTTCAGGCACTTTTTTTTTGTGGTGGTAAAGATCTTATATCACTCCTATTTTTAAAAAGAGTAGCACCTCGTAAATTGCTAATTATCGGTAAATCGATTCGTTACTCTGCTTTTCAGAACTACTGGATAAAATTGTCTACTTGAACTTTCTTTTAATTACTCAGGGTATGTTAGTTCCTGAATAAGATGGTTTTATCAAATAAACCAATCAATCAATTTGTTAAAACTCTTAATTGTTACTACAAAAGCCTCGGAGGATCGTTTGCAAGTCGAAACTATGCATTTGGATTCCTCTAAAGCCTTCGACCCAATAAGTCACAATGTTTTGTTGAGTAAACTTAAATTTCATGGCGTTCCTAAAGGTTTGCTCCTATGGTTATCCTCTTACTTATCCAATAGTGTAAGTCAAGTTTCTTTTCAGGGCGTTTTTCCCACCGTCTTCGATCCGTCTTCTGCTATTCCTCATCAAATTAATTACTTGCGATCCGTCATTATCAACTCTTCATGTCTTCAATATACAGGCGAAGGAAAGGTTTTCAAGGCAGTATCACCAAACGGTGACTGTGCCCTGCTTTAGGATGATTTGGAAGTCATTTCACTTTTGAGTCGTTATAACCAACTTTCATTAAAGTTTTCTATTAATAGAATAATGACAGTCCTACTCCATTTGGAAATTAACAACCAAACACAATAGAAGTTCATAAAACCCCTGAGAAACACGATGACAAAATTCTAGAATCTATCCAAAATCCTCAATATGTTCCGGTTATAGAGCCTCTTCGAGACATTGCAAATATAGACAATGGTCTTGAACGCCCTGGCTATTCTTTGTCGAACGGTTTCGAAGGCTCTACAAAATCCATGCCTATTTTCGCATATGCTTCACCTACAGATTTGGTACCCTTATCTAAATTTAACTCAGGGCAGAAAAAAGCTGTAAGGAAAAGAGGTAAAGTTCCGATTTTGACAGCATCTCCGTACAAGGCTGAGTTACAAGAAGCAGTAGAAAAGACAGAAAGGGCAAAAAAATAAACTACTCGCAGAGAAAACGAAAAAATTTACAAAACCAAAGAAGAAAAAGTTCAAAATAAATATTCAAAAACAAAACCAATTCAAACACAACATAAATGACGTTAATGATAGTTCTGAGGATGAAGATTCCAGTTGTCTTTCTTGCAACGACGCATATTCTAGGTGAATTGAAGGCTGGTGTTCGTGTTCCAGTCGTCAAAGATGGCCTCATTTATTGTGGGCTCGCTTAGATAGTGACGATGATGAATCTGTGCTCATCTATGAATTTTGCACTTCATAAATGGTTATAAGTCACAAAATATATGTACCCCATTCTACCCTTTACCAGACTGAGAGCAATTTAGTTTGATTTATAATTATTATTACAAATTTGGTGTTTATGTTTTAATAATAAAATAACTATGATGTCACCTTCTCTTAAAAACCCAAATAAAGTAATAACAACAAATTCCAGTGTTTTTTTTTCTTCAATGCCTTTGTCATATTTCACACGTTTTGCTCCAGTTTCATTTTCCACGAATAATTGAATAGGTCTGCAAATGTTAATTGCCGCGAAAAAAACATCCTTTTTAAAAATTTGCTGTAAGCTATTATTTAATTTCATTTTAAAATAGTTTTTACTCAATGTACTTTTTCGAACACAAAACCAACCGGATGAGTCCATATCGTCGAATAATAGCGTTTTAAATTTCATTGTGACTAAAATATGGATTATTACCACCATAAAACAATAATCTTGGTAGCATTTCTCGTCAATTTGATTTCCATTTTATTATTCTTTCAACTGTTCTTTCACATATTCTTTGTGATTAAGTACCTAAAAAAATGTTTTCCAACGTCTTCTTTGCTGAAATATCAAAAACTTACAACTCTATTCACCGTGACTTTGTGCACCAATAAAACAGCACCAACAACTCATATATCAAAGAAAATCAGCTCAATCAGAAATCGTGTTCACAAATTCATACCAGCATGGCTCGCCAACAGGCAAATAAAATTTATATTTTATGGGGTCAATTCAATGACTGACCGCGCGACTATACACCAAAGAGAATCCACGAAAATGCTTCGTTGCTTCCGAATTTCAGGTGCAATCAATCAACAAATAATATCCTCACGTTCCCAGCCAAACACGCTCTCATGCCAGGCGAATGGGTGTCTATAAGTGCCTCCGCCGAAAATTCAGTGAGCAATAAATTCAAAGCGAAACTCGACAAGATAAAACTCATGCAAAAATTATTAGTAGGTATAAGCCCGCGAGATACTCGTATCTATCTAACAACTATAAATAACGGCCTTATAAGTGGCCAAGATTGCTGCTAACAAACAGCATGTTCCCTTAATATCGCAATATCTTAAAGCAACAAACAAAGACTTGACCTGGGTCTTCAAACCAAACAGCCCAACAACTTTGCGGTTTCCTCGTCTTTTAATGACCTCATCCGCAACGAATAAATCTCTCGTTAAAACAACAACAATAATAATAATTCTAAACGCAAACTAAGTGGATGGAGATGAAGTGTGCGCCGGTGTAGGTCTCAAGACAGCCTAATTATGGAATCAGGTTTCACAGTGTTCACCGGAGAATGGACGCTAATTAATACGGAAATGTGAAGTTTGGCTTAGAAAAGACCACGAATGCGCACTCCCGAATGCACTCTGGGCCACTTCTCACACCTCAATTAGTTAATGAATGAGGCCCCTGCGCAATGCGCCGCAGACCCACTGTGAAGCACTTAAGCCCAAGCTCGAGCAGTCCGGCAAGCGTCTCTGGGGAAAATCGGGAAGAATTGAAAGAATTAAGCGCGCATTTACAATTTGGAGCGGAAACTCGAAAGAGCGTTTTAGACCATGTTGAACGCCCACTAAAAAACGCGTAACGAACCGTGAAAGAGCGATCACTTTTATCATCTTCCTCCAAAGGTGTTATCTCCTTCGTCATCGCAATCAGTGAATCATTGAATCATTCGTCTAATGTTTATGTTCGCGGAGTATTATGTTGCGGTCCCGCTTGCTGCGTCTTAAGCGCGAAGTAAGACGCGCTCCCTTGGCTTATTCTTGGATTCCGCGATGAACAAAGTTAACAAACTCTAATTGTTGGAGTTAGCTGCGCATCCAGGTGAACAACGACAATGATTGTAATGACGCTGAGGCTGGGAATGAAACGGGAAAAGTCAGAGATTTTCAGAGAACCAGCTAAAAGTTTAATTAGTTTTATGTGCAGAACGACCATAACAGTGATGGCCATTTATAACGTTTAGAGTTAGCTTTTACCCAGCATGATTAAAAATGCTAATTCTCTTGGTTTGCCCTCACAACGACCGCTCGATGGGGAAGGGGACGATTTCGATGCATTTTAATTAGACTATAATTAAGTGAGCATAAATGACGGGTATGCCCGGAAGGAGATTTAAGCGAGAGGCTCACAACTAAGGCGAGCTGGACTAGAATGTTGAATATTTCTTGCAGAATCTCCTGATCTCGCTCTATTTACACAACAATGTTGCAGTGTTCATAGGGAAAAACGTTTTCAATAGCTTGTTAACATAAAATCTATACAAATCGTGAAGCAGATTAAGTGCTCAAAGCATCGCATCTCACATGTCTGCGTGCATGTTAACAGGCACTGAAAGAAAATTTTAATTGAAGTGCAATGAGAGAAATTCTCCCAACTGGAAAATACGCCTTAAGCTATTCAAACGAACGACATCAGCTCTCACCGACCATAACAAAATGGAACAAATGCGACATTTTATCGGCCGACATGAGTTAAACGCACCGCAAAAAGCCAACTCAGTTCCAGCGTTCTGCAAGTGAGTTCAAGAAAAATAGCCACGGAGCACATCTGCTGCCTTGTGGAACCCCAGGAGGGTGAATAATTTGGAACAGTGTGCAGCGCCAGAATAGGAAACAGTGAGAGGTAGAACAAAAGCAAGTGTCTGAATTGCAGCCAAATGAATGATAATGTGGTTAGTGTGTTAACTCGAAATGCCTCGCCTGCACGAAAACTCACCGAAAGTGGAGAAAAATGAAAAATTGCCAGACGGAAACTCGTTGCTTGTTCAGACTAAATACCACCAATGTATCTCCAACGAGCGAATAGTTTGCATGTTTCGGTTATCTAACGTTAACAGCAATAGCCAATTTTTCTAAATTTATTGATAGATAGCGTTAAATTTACGCGAATACGTGATTCGATGCAATGTTCGCTAAGCGGAGTCAGTCGATTCGGTTTGTCGGTGGTGGTTGAGAAACACACAGGAATTAATATATCAAACTTTTTTACATAATTGTTTTAATGAGCTCCGTCAGATATGAAATGCTTGCACGAACCTAACGTGCATTAGTTTATGCGCTTTTTCGCGCTGCAATTGCCGCGAGTTCGGGAATGTAAAAACAACAATTAATTTTCTTACTTGAGCGCTAAACGTTGAAACGCTTAGTACATTTATGAATTTATGGCGCCTGGTTTTGGTTGAGCGACTACACCTCCTTATTGCAACGCAATTGCAATTTGTTGATTTATGCATTTACGTAGATGAATTATATTTAACAATTCCAAACAGACTTACCAAATAACAATCTATGGTATTTCTGTTTTGGATCTTTTATTGTGTCTGAGCTAAAAAATTCTATTTCTGGGATATTTTCTTTTGTATAGTAGATAGTCTACACCTAGAGTGTGAGATTTCCAGATGCGCAAGATTTTTTACTACCCACTGAACACGTGCTTTGTCAACTTGAGAAGCTGTCCTGGAACCATTTGACAGATTACTAGGCCTCCTTATTTTATGCCTTAAGGCAACAGTGGACTATCCAGTTCCGTTCTCCAGCGGAAAGCAAGTGAAAGAGTAAGATTTCAAAAAAGATACCCTTTCATCTTTGACGCCTTGCGTTCCCAAATATTCCTACCGAGGCTTCTTGGCCGCAATAAGTCTTATATATATTTCCATTTTTCAATCGGCCTAACCATCTCTCCCATCAGATTGGCTGAAGAGAGCTCTCCTATTTCTTTAATGAAGTCATGTCATGTTCTCCAACTGGATGCAGTAGAAATCTTCTTCTTCTTAGCACTACAGCCCCTCTCGGGTCTTTGCTTCCTGCAAATAGCGCCACCAACTGTCTCGGTCCGTTGACCGCGTCCTCCAATTTCGAAATCCGAGCAGCGGTGAACTGTCTTCGTCGACCGAGTCAGGCCAGCGTTTCCTCGGCTTCCCCACTGGTCTACGGCCTTCAGTTCTCCCAACGAACACCTTTATGGGTATCCGTTGTTCGTCCATACGATTAACGTGGCCAGCCCATTGCAGCTTCGGCAGTCTTACAATCGTTGAGACCTCCGGTTCGTCAAAAATTTCATACAGCTCATGGTTGTATCGAATTCGCCATTGGTCCCCATCTTGCTTCGCTCCGATTATTCGCCACAGGACCCGTCGCTCAAAAGCGTTCAATATATTCGCGGATGCTTGGGTTAGGGTCCATTATTCACACCCATAGCATAACACAGGTCTTATCAAAGATTTTTATACTTGGAGCTTTGTTTTCCTGTGTATGCAGCTGGTCTTCAATATCGTCAATACTGAATAAAATATTTTATTTGCGAGCTGTATTCTTCGGCATATTTCGTCTCTTTCATTACCCGTTTTCGTTATTTTGGCGCCTAAATACACGAATTCGCTCACATTTTCGATACTGTATTCGCCAAGTGTGATATTTTGCGTATTTGAGGTATTTTTCCTCAGTTGAAATCAGCCTCACCGTACCTTCGACTGATCTCAGATCAGAAATGCGGTACGCGATTGATAATAGACAATGTGATCAGAATACGTGTAGTGCTTTTAGTGAGGAAGTTATAGTCCCTAAGGAACAACAGCAATGGAATGCTGCTTCAGCGAGCTAAAGGTCGGTGATCAACTAGAATCGACACAGTTTAGGGATGTCACAGGACGAGTTCTTTCCCCTAGCACAAAGTCCATTGTAAAATATTTCACATGTACGATTTGACTGTTGGAATTTATCGGATCAAATAGAAAAGGCCAGGAAAAATTAAAGGATGCGACAGGTCTTCCTACTGTGTGTGACCCATGGCAGGAGGTGGGTCATCCTGATGAGATTGGTCTCCTTTCACACCCCTCTCAGACAGATCTAAAGTCCCAATGGTATGCATACATCCCGGAAAAAGCCCCTACAACGGCAAAACAACCACAACCCGATGGCTGGGTAAGTGAATGGTCCAGGCTAACGTCGCGGGTATCGTACTCATTGTGGTGTAGGGAATAAGAAGACCGGAGTGTTTAATATAACCTGACAAGAATTTATGTATGTTATATACAGTGCGTAACCTTTTATGTCAGTCAGTTTTTTCAACCGATTGACTTCATAAGACATGTTTTTGAAACGTCGATTTCGTAAAATTTTAACCATAAATTGATACACGCTGAAACAACGCGCCGAAAGCGTGACTATGTACAATGAAAATAGTCGTTCAGTTGCGTTAACTCAACGTGTATATACGAAAAGTGTTGCCAGGAGGTGCTTGCTGGCCACACTCCTGGCTACACTATTCGTTTTTGACGTCAAATTTAGTCAGCATGGGACAGTGAAAGATTGCTATCATACCGTTCATCGAGACCAAGACGTTCCAATGAACTAGCTGAAGCAGTCAGAGAGAATATTATCCAGTACTCAAAAGTGTCAGCGTTTTGGCGTCAATGAAACCGCTTTGCGATGGATTTTGAAGAATGCTTTGCATTTATTTCCATAGAGTGCTTTTATCATAAAGGTATCGCCATCCTCGTCACCTGGAATACGTCCAAATAATCGATCGATCGATTTTCGGATGCGAGTATTGATGACCGACAAGACCTATTTCACAGTTTTTAGCGGCGTTAATAGTTAATAAACAAAATCGCCGCATTTGGGGGACGGAAAATCTATGAAATGCCATCGAATCAACAAAAAGTGATAATTTGGGCATACTGACATAAAAGATTACGCATTCTATATAATATAAATAAATTCTTGTCAGGTTATATCAAGCACTCCGGCCTTCTTATTCCCTATACCACAATGAGTATGAAACCCGCGAAGTTGGCCTGGACCATTCACTTACCAAGCCATCGCGCAGTGGTCTTTTTGCCGTTGTAGGGGCTTTTGCCGGAATGCATCCAAACCATTAGGACCTTAGATTCGGCCGGGAGGGGTGCAAAGGGAAACTAATCCCATTAAGATGGCCCCCCTCTTGTCATGGGTCACAGCCCACGCGGCCAAAATAAGTCAGTAGGAAGATTTTTCACATCCTTTAATTTTGGCCTCGGCTATTTCTATTTGATCAAATCCTACATGTGAAATATTTTGTAGTGGACCTTGTGCAAAGAACCCGTCCTGTGATGCTGATATTTAGCTCGCTGAGGCAGCATCGAATCGTTGCTGTCCTTTACGGACTGGAACTTCCACACTAAAAACACTGCACCTATTGTCATCGCATTGTCTATTATCAATTGCTTGCCGTATTTCTGATCTGAGATCAATCGAAGGTACGGAGGGACTGATTTCTACTGAATCCAGTTGAAGAACATGACGTCTGCCACACATTTTTTGTGTGCAAAAGATGGGGCCGGTATTGCAGTGACTTTATTAAAGAAATAGGAGAGCTATCTACAGCTAGTCTGATGCTGAGGGATGCTGAGATCGATTGACAAATGGAACTATGAGACTTTTTGGGGTTGAGCAGTCTTGGTAGGAATATTTGGGCACTGCAAGGGGTCAAAGATGAAAGGGTCTCTTTTTGCAAATTCTACTGTTTCCCTCGCTTCCCACTGGAGAACGGAGCTCGGTAGTTCAATGTTGGCTTAAGGCATAGAATAACGAGGCTCAGTAATCTGTCAAATGGTTCAAGGATAGGTTCTTGTGTTGACATAACATGTGCTCAATGCGTAGTAAAAAATCTTGCGCATCTGGAAATCTCACACTCTGGGTGTAGAGTATCTCTCTCACACACTCTGGGTGCAGACTATCTCCCTACTATACAAAAGAAAATATTATCGCAGAAATAATAGAATTTTGCCCAGGCACAGTATAAGATCCAAAACAGAAATGCCACAGATTGTTATTTCGTAAGTCTGTTCGGAATTGTAAAATTATCATTGTCATCATTGTCAAAGTAGACGAAGTTGTTTGTGGCAATCGATATCGGTTGATGTTGGCTCATTATATCTGGTCGTAAATGTATGGAAAAGGTCTTGACGGTTATTAGTTCTAACAAGACGGTGCGCCAGGCCACACTGTGAATCGAACAATTCAGTTCCTGAACGAAAATTCCCTGGGCGCCTGGTGTCAAAAGGAGGCGATATTGATTGGCCACCTAGATCTCCGGATTGACCCCTCCGGATGTCTTTTTGCGGGGTTATTTGGAAAGCAAAGTGTACGCCAGCAAACCTCAGACCAGACGAGGTCACGGCAAACATTCGTGCCGATATCATCGCTATACCGCCCAAGATGCTAGAATAAGTAAGGGAAAATGCAGCAAAAAAGGCGCATTTTGCTTTGGCCAACAGAGGCAGCCACGTGATTGATGTTATGTTCAAAAGTTAATCCAAATGAATTGCAAAGTACCAAACTGAATAAAAAAATACCTTATATTTATATAGAAATCGGTTGTTTTATTCAGTTATTCAATGCGTGGATACCGACATAAGAAAATGGTGCACCCTATATATATATATATATATATATATATATATATATATATATATATATATATATATATATATATATATATATCATCATTATCAGCTTATCAAACATGTATACGGATCAGGGTGTGCCTCCTCCAAGCATTGCCCTCCAGTTTTGTCTGTCTTTGGCAATGCGTGACCAGGTAATCCTGGCTAGCTTTTTTATGTTATGGTTCCATCTAGATTTCGGGTGCCGTCTCGGTTTATGAGTTTTGCAGTCTATCTATTGTCCGATGTTCTTGCTAAGTGCCCGGCCAATCGTCATTTGAGACTTTTGATTCTACTGATCACATCCGTTACCTATGTTTTTGCTCTTATCCAGGTTATTATTTTTCTGTTGCTTCTTGTGATGCCCTCTTTGGCCAACTTGAAGTTTTCTTATGATATCTGCTGTCAGAGTCCATGTTTCACAACCATAGGTCATGACTGGCAAAATACATTCATCAAATGTTTTCTTCTAAAGACGGGATTTCATTTTTGACTTGAAGATTATGGAGTTTTTCTATAATGCACCCTTCGCTAGTTGAATTCTTCAGTTTATTTCGAGTAGTAGCGATCCTGAGTTGCTTATTGTTGGCCTAGATACACATATTCGTCTACTACTCCCAAATCGGTGAGATTAATTGATATTTTATCCTGGCCTTTCGTTATGAATTCGTTGTACATAGCCTTTGTTTTATTGAGGTTCATTCTCAGTCCTTCTGTCTCACTAGCTGCGCTTAGGTCTTGGAGTAGCGTTTGTAGCTCACCCTGGTCTTGGGCGATAAAGACTATGTCATCTGCAAATTGTACGTTAATAAGCCATTCTCCATCTATAATTTAGCCTTTATGGTCCCACTCTGGGCCTTGAAAGATTTCCTCCAGGGTAGTGTTGGAGTCTTGATAATATGGTATGTGGGAAACTCTGGCGTATCTTCGAAGACGTTGACCTTCGTTTTATTTATTTATTTATTAGAAAACCCTATTTACTGATTTAGTTAATCCAATTACGAAAAAGGCGAAAATTAAGAAGATACAAAAAGAAAATTAGAAAGAAAGTTATGCTAATCATTGGTATTGAGAGCACTCCGTACTGCAGATTTAAAAATTCGCAAAGAATGCGGTGGAGGACCAAGCTGAAGATTATTGTAGGCTCTTACAAATCGCACCAAAGGCGAGTGTAGATATGTTACGTGTCGGTTTTTGCAAATGGAGTTATAAATTGATCACATGGCCGTGTCCTCAATGGCTTACGTGTATATAATAATTGCATAGGTCCGATGCTAAGAGGTCTCTGAAGAGCTTAAAAAGGAAGCACAAATCTAAAAATTGTCTTCTGAGATCTAGAGGTGGGATATGAAGGAAATTTAGACGCTCACTGTAGGAGCGAAAGGAAAGATTATATTTATATACAAGAGTGCGAGTGCACCTGTGCTGGATTGATTCAACAGCTTCCAATCGATAAATGAATCGGGGTGACCATACTCGACAGGCGTACTAGAGGATGGGGCGAACCAACATGATGAAAAGGCGAAAACAGGTATGAATACTGAATGTTCTATGAGAGCATCCTAGTACAAAACCAGCGATTCGCGATGCTCTAGAGGTTATATCGGCTATATGTACATCAAATTATAAATGTGTATCCAGGATAACACCTAGGTCTTTATAATAATCCACCGTTGATAGTAGCGATCTATTAATTGAATACGCATTGACAAAAGGCGTACGCTTATTGGTGAAACACACATGCAGACATTTAGACACATTGAGAGGAAGGTGATTCATAGAGCACCATCGAAAGAGGGAGTCTAAGTCAGATTGAAAGTCATTACAGTCCATGTGTGAATAGACGACTTTAAAGCTATTTAAATCATCTGAGTAGGGCAGACAATCAGACGTCGACACAGTTGGTAGATCATTTATGAAAATATTCAATAGAATTGGCTGAAAATATTCAATAGAATGGGCTAACCTTGAGGTACTCCAGAAAAAGGATAGAAAACATACGACGAGAAACCCCACCAAGTAACCGACGAAGAACGATTTGTCAGAAAGGAGGATCACCATACAATAAGAGTGCCAGAGAGACCAAAAACCTGAAGTTTCTTCAGTAATAGACTATGGTCTACCATATCAAAGGCTTTGGCAAAGTCCGTGTAAATCACGTCCATTTGCTGACCTTTATCAAGTGCATCATTGCATTGGTAAATTCATGCTGCTGTCTAGCGAAGTCATTGGAGATTGAATCATATATTCGGTTATGAACAATTCTCTCAAAAAGTTACCCGAAACACAAGAGTAATGATATAGGCCTGTAATAAAGTGCTGAGCTACGGTCCCCTGATTTGTGAATTGGGAAGATGTTGGCTCTTTCCCAATTTGCTGGGATTGCCCCTACAGTCAGGCTGGTATTAAAAAAAATTGACATGAGTAAACTTAGGGATGAGGACAGCGTTTTCACAAAAATATCCGGGACTCCATCTGGGCCCGAACTCACGTTAACATCAATGGAGTTGATTATACTTTCAACTTCAGAAGTTCCTGTCAAAATGATGCTCAAATGAGAGGAAGGGTTAGTTGGGGGAATGGGTAAGGGTGACGAAGATGATTGGAAAACAGAAGCAAAATAGTCTGCAAAGATATTGCATATGGCCTGGCCATAAGACGCTTGTTTCTCATGCACACTAGTAGAGCTAGGTATATTTGAAGTCGATTTGAGAGAGTTGAGGTTTGTCCAGAAAGATTTCGGATTGTTCGATTGTAAAGAGGCCTCAATGGTGTTAAAATATGAATGCATTGCGCGCTTGGTGATCGTTTTGGGATTCTTATGTAGATGTTTATAAGATGAAAGATACGTCTCTGAACCGAAACGCTGTAACTTTTTTCCGCAATATCTTTTAGCTTTAGCGCTGCTGAAACTTCTGCTGTGAACAAAGTAGCATTCTTTTTGCGAGGAGGACGACTACGGTGAACAAAGTTCATTATAATACTATTAATTTTGTTATAGAAGGCTGTGACAGCATCATTTGCATCAGTAAAATGAGATAGAAAGTGCCAATCGATCTCGGAAAGATCTAATTGAATAGCTTTATAGTTTGCCTTGCAGGAGTTAGATCTAGAAATAGCTATGCTATTCCTATGACCTGAGATGTAAAGCGATAGTTGCATTTCAAGCAGAGGGTGGCGAGAATCTGTTTTGACATAAGGGGTTGGTGATTACTCTTCTTTGGCTTATAAGTGGTCTTATTATTGCCTCCTCTACTGCCCTTCTTGTGGATTAAAATTATGTTGGTGCTGTTTCACTGGTCAGCATGTGAACACGTCGGGCAGAATCTTCCATGTTTTCCTGCCCGCCATCATTACCGGCTGCTTTACCATTTTTCATTTGTTTCAACGCCGATTCCACTTCATCAATAGAACTTCTGGGATTTCTTTTTCAGGTGTAGTCGTTTCTATTGTAATATACAAAAGCCAGACTAGAGATACACCAAGATTGAATTGCAGTGATTTGCACTCCTGCCACGTATTTTCCTTTTTGCTTTTTCCCTTCCAAATTCACGTTGGATTACGAAGGCCACTATTTACTTCCCCATGAGACTAATTATAAAGGTTCGGCAAAACTTTTGATTTTCTTACGAATACTGTGACTGCACTTCACTTGTGATTTCGCTTACATTCTTCCCATACAACCTACAAAAAATGAAGAAAACCAAATCCATGCGACCCCGGGCATGAGCAGCAAACCCCCGCTTCCTGAACTTCAATCCCCAAAACGACTATCCTACCGCCGACTCACAAACGAAATGGAGGAGTTCATCCGTTGCTTTCTTACTCAGGCCCAAAAAAGGGAAACACTACGTCACGCCGCGAACTATCCTCTTCGAGGAGCCTCAGCAGCGCCATCTAGTGCTGTTCAAATCAAACAAATTTTCCAAAGATTTTTGACAGCACATATGACATTACGTTTGAAATTTTATCAGTGCTATGTCAGGCGTCGAAGACATTAGCACGCAAATATATGTATTTCCTTCTCATTTGTATCATTTCAGCTAAATGCCATCTGAGAAATATCATACTTGACAATCTGAAAAAATCTACTTTCGGCCCACTGAAATGCTGCTTTCAAGCCTTCTGCACACAGCTGTTTTCGGAAATTTAGGGCTACTGACAGCTGTTTCCGATACGCGAATCGACTTCAAGTACGTTAATTGATTTCCTTATGGGCCTGAGTAAGAAGGTAACGGTTCATCCCTAGCCGAAACCCACCGTCTCACCAAGCTTATGGCCTCCATACTACTCGTAAAATTAGCCAAAACTGAACTGTGCTAAAAGCCATAGTACATAGGATACTGAGATTTAGTTATTCACGTATTCATTTCACCAACTATTCAAAATCATCATACCCCGATCGGACACAGGTTTATGGAGAGGATCTCATAAACACAATCACATCACAAAACAGTAGAAGTTATAATTGTAAGTACTTTGTAAAAATTTTTTTTACAAAGACCTACTAGTTTCGCAACCTGTCTGTCTGTCTGCTCGTCCGTCGTCAGTCTGTCCGTGCGTCACAGCTGATTTCCTCAGAAACTATAGAAGCTAGAAAGCTCAAACTTTGTGAAAAGGTCGGAAGTGATGGTCTCTCAAAAGTTAAGGCCTTAACAAAAATTTAAAAAATGTTTAAGGGGGGTTCCCCCTAATAACGAATTGGCCCTTAAAAATTTTTTTTTATCAAAGGTAGTCGAGTGGGGTATCAAATGAAAGGCGTTGATTAGAACTTTTAGAATCTGAAATGAAAAAATCATTTTATGAATTAGGGGGTCCAGGGGAAGGCAAAATGTACCCAAAATTTTTGTCCCCCCCCCTCGCGATTGGACACTTTTCAGCCGAAAAATCTGAAAATTATCATGAACGTGGGCCTTTATGAGTACGAGGGCAACAAATACCTTAGAAATCGAAATTCGCTCAACACTGTTAATAATAGTATGATTTGTAGATTTTACATTTTTGCCCATAAAATCAAAACGGTACCTTTAAACTTCTTGAAATTTTGCAATCATATAGACTGACACAAGTTTCATATGTTCACAAAATTTAATTGAGATCAAATCATAATCAAGTGAGTTATAGCCATTTCAATTATATGGAATTACAACAACAATAACACGTGTTTATGAATGATATAGGGTTTTCCAATAAGAGGTGTTATTTTGATACTAAAAGAAAAATGCCATTTTTTAAAATAAATGATCGGATGTTTATTTTATTATAAAGAAGAAGATATGCCGTTAATAGCAATAACAAACATCAGGCAAATAACTACTACAACATGCTTACAGGACCATATCCTCTTCCTGAAATTTTCCATAACCAAATCGCAAAGTGGCTGCCCTATGTCCTCGATAGCCTCACGAATTTCATCTTTGAGATCTTGAATCGACGCTGGGCTATTGGCCTTCTCTATCACGTGGCTCCAAAGGAAGAAGTCGCAAGGTGTTAAATCACAAGATCTATTCAAAATAACGCCTCTTATTGGACAACCCTCTATATATTTAAAATTGACCTAGGCACTTTTATTTTCTTTCGATTTTCATGAAAATTTAAGGAATAGTGTTTAACTTGAACATGTTCAATCGGCCGAGCATTCAGAAAAATCATTGAAGCTAGATCAAAATGGCGGCTGCACTGTGCTTATGAAAGAAACTGTGCATCTTTTGTATAAGTTTGAACGATTTCATATCCAAGTATTGGACGAATGATTCAAGTTATCAATTCACGGCATTAGAAAGCTTGCTTCTAACCCTAGGATGTTTACAAAGACCTTCTGGTAGGAGCACTCTCCTGCTTACTCAACTTGTTTTCTTATAAGTGTTAATATTTTTTCCCCCATTTTTACGGTTTTGTAATCACTTACTAGCCCCTATTGATATTGGTTTTGTCTGTCCATCTGAATGTCAAAGTAGTTTTTCTCCGAAACTGTAGCAGCTACCAAACTTGGTACGTACATAAGAAATGATGACTAGTTGAAAGTTTGCTCACCCATATTGAAAGGGGACCAAATTTTTCTACCGAAGTTAGTCATGTGCGAGATCAAATAAAATGTTATTTTGAGAGCTTGCCAAAATAGGTATTTAAATAGTGTTATCAGCTTTGCGGGTTTCAGGGGGAGGGGAAATGTACGAGACATGTGTGTTCCTTTGCGATTGAACACCAATGACCCGGAAAATCTGAAAAAATAATGAAGTTAGGATGTTATAAATACAGCGCAAACACCTTAGCAGTCGAAATTCACCCAACTTGGTTTATAAGAGTACGATTTTTAAATTTTACATTTCCCCAACAAAATTGTATGAATATCCTTAAATTGAACAAAATTTAGTATTGAGTTGTTTTTTAAAAGATCCTTATACTATTTATGTATTTACGGCAATTATAGCCCTTTAAATTTTCTCTGATTAGAACTGTTGCAATGTAAGTGAATTACATTACTTTACACACAGGATATAAATTTCAATGTGTTGATTGCTATGATAACAAGTTCAGTTGCTCCGATGTAGGCAAAATAATCAGATGTCTAAATAAAAGTTAAACCTTAAATTAAAAGTCGATTGTGGATAATACAAACACACGATGGCAGTTTTCACTTGATTATGCTTAAAATTTCAGATAAAATGAATAACATAAATATCTTTGAAAATTCATAGAGCGATTTTTGTTAAATTGCAGCATTGAAATTGGAGTAACAACGGCTATTTTTTTTAAACATGTTGCAAGGATGCTGATCCAAGACCAAATCCGGGCGTGTCTTAGGACCAGCAAAATTTGGAGTTTTTCAGGAAGTCCTTGCCGAAGCAAAATCAGAACTTTGATAACCCGTATCCTGCTGGTAAGCCTTCACCGCAGTTCAACTGTCCAAAACCTGCTTGAGCAGTTTGCGAGGGGCACGAAATGTCCACTTTTTGCTGTTGTGTAAGCAACGCCAACATAAACGTTCTGCATCATGATATCCTGACAATACTGGTACTTCCGCCATCTGGGTTTGGAATAGCGAAGAAATCACTTTCCCGGGCTCAGCGCTCAATCTATAGTCACTTTTACTTGCAAAATTATTATCAATGGAATGGTTGGAAATGGATTTGCTAAGATTTGGTAAAATTTATTTCATCCTCTTCATTACATAGTTTCGTAAATCGACTTTAATTATTTTTTTTTTCTATTTCTATCTAAACTGCATTAATACATAAATTCTGCATCCACTCCTTTCGTACTTTCACCTTCACCACGAAGTTTTCTCAACCAATTAAGTGCTTTAATTTGATTAGACACAAGAGCGAGTCATTCTATCTTTTACGAATTGATAATTGACCATAATTACATCCATTTTCTGTTTACGTGTGTGGTCCTATCAATCGATGAATCAAATCTTCAGAGCTTGATATTTTTCAATAATTTTCAATTTTCATGCTCACTAGTTGCAATAAACTTCATTTCTCGCCTGATTAAAATAAAATTCATTCATAATTATTTTCCAATCCATGACAGTTGTTTTCGGGAGTTGAAAAAATCGGTGTCTTTTGTTCAAGGAGTGAAAGTAGTATTTAAGAATGTGATTAACATTTCTAAGAAATGATTTATTTTATTAATTATTTCACAATGGATGCATTTCGCCTATTTTTAACTAATTTTGGAAATTGCAAGATCGCGCTTAGTTGACTAATTTTATTTATGAATGATTTTTGATGCTTGCTTGAAATTTGGAGGTTTGAGTGCGAGTAGGGCTTCATTGGGCTTATGTTGGTGTGAGCGTATTTAACAAGACTTTTGTATTTTCAAAGCCTACCTGAATATTGGTGGTGCACCAAAATAATGTTCTATGCCTAAAATCCGTGGACCTTACCTGTTAAGTTATAACTCTGACGCACATTTCTCCAATTTTATTTTTTGATTTGTTAGCTCTCATTAAAAACCATTCATTCATTGAACAATTAATTTGTTCGCTTTCCCTGCGCACTCCACGTTTCATTATCTCAATTTAATTTGTAGTTCTTCGCATGATGGCTACTGCCTTTTGTATCCGGCAACAAGACTAAGGCATCTGATAGGAATAATTTCCTTTTAACGACCCCAACATAGATACGCTTTACTTTAATGGTCTAAGAGGTTGATTATACGCTTGCTCCAGTAGTTCGTTCTTAAAATTATTAGTAGAGTTTTTTTCACATCTTCCAACTCCATTCATCGGTTCCCAGCTGCTGACCAAGTCTCCCACTTTGGATTCTCTATTTCCACTTTGGCATCTTCTATCGATTCCGCTCACAGATCCATCCATCTACGAGTAACCAACTCTGGTAGCCGCGGAACACCAAACAAACCGAAGAATAATGAAAAGTATATTTTTGGTTATGATTTTTTGATTCGATTATCGACGGTAAGTTGGCTAAACGTGACTAACTTCATAATTTACTTTTGTGTGTAAAATTTGTTTCGTTTTACGGCAGCAAACGATTCGCTGCTCCGTGAATCAGATGATACGATGATTGTGGGGATAATTTGAAATTATTAACAGACGTTACCGTGCGATATCCTTTGTTGTGATGCCTAAGATGATCCGCGGGAAAGAAAAAGGCAGAACACAATTCATAGGAGTACGAGTACATGTCCGATGGCGTTGGTTGAAGAGTGGACGGAAAAAAGCGAAGCGAAATTTCAAGTTGAATTTCGTGAGATTTGTAAATGTAATACCCTGAACAAATACTAACCATATCCATAGATATCCCGAAAAAACAGCGACACCAATAGGGAAGTACCTGAGCAATGTATGTGTTAATGTCAGTGAGAAAAGAATTTTACAAGAGAAATCTTTATATTTATGAAAAAAAACTGATTCCACAATAATTTCGTCTGATTTTACCAAACCTCATTCATGCATACTCGTACATCCACAGTCCCCAGGTTAAAAAGTGTTAAACATGTTCGCCATGTAACATCTTTCAATGTTTGTTTGCGTATCGTCCTCCTGCTCTTTTGCGAGAGTGGGGAAGTTAAGGCGAGAAATTCTTAATGCTGGTTGGATTTTAAGTGAGTTTAAATGGAATATTTATTAAAGTCAATTGTTAATCTTCATACACGTATAGATCGTTATGGTCATGCACGGTTTATCTCAGTACTGGTAATTATTCTCAAATTAAAACCGGAAGTTTGAACTACTGAACAATCTACGAACATTTCCACATGTGTATGTGTGAATTCCAATTGGTAGTGGAAAAGGTAGAATGAAGTCGCTAATGTTTGATGCTGGTGATTATGACGACGATGATGATCATAATGATAATGATGATGAGTGATATGTAGCTTTTAGCTATTAATTTGATGCATTGAGAACCAGGTAATGAGGAAATTATGATTTTAGAAGAATGTCAGGTGTAATGGGAAATGAATAATTGGGTTTTGAGAAAATAACTTATATTACTTTAGAAGACTTTAGCTTACATCGTTCCGTTGTTTTTCCACTGAAACTATGCACAATCACACAAAACGGTTTCAAAAAAGTTAACTGAATTGAGAATACCTTAATGCAGAACTTGTATAGCAATTAATCACGGCTAAAATTGAATAATTAAACTGAATGCATCGTTTTGTTTTGCATGTTGGAAACATACGAGTAGTAAAGGCTAATCATATTTATTTAAAAGTGCAGTGAATAACGTAATAATATATAATATTTTTAAATAAATTTTTAAGCTTTAAGAATTTTCAGTTATTCTTTATGTTAGAATCGAGTTTACAAGTTTAAGAGCTGAATATAAATCATAAAAATTCTAATTATAATATTTTCTATTTTAAAGTAATCAAAGCTAATTTGAATTTCTTTCGTTAATTATTTGCTCATATAATTGGATAATTGTTATTGTCTACATGAACATATTTGAGTTCACAACACTTGCGCTTAATAATTATTCTTCCAACTAAACGAAATCATTATGCAATTAATAAAATCCTACTAAGTATAAAATTCATCATAGCTTCACACATATATGCTAAATCTCCATATAATTACTAATTAGTTAAAAAGTTTCAATACTTATCTATTTAACAAACCGCAATATTATGACTAATTAAAATTTATTGTTTACGTAACGATCCAGAAAAGTTGAAATAAATGAATCCATTGGAATGGTTCAGAATAAAAAATTTTACTTAATATTTCCGCTTAGTATTATAATTAGAGATCAAATGAATAAGAATTATTACTTGCGGTATTTCCAATTTTTTCAACAATTTCATTGTTCACTATTTAATTTGAAAGGTGAAGAGTGCAATTGAAGTTACAATACTAAATAAACGAAGATTTTATCAGAAAGGATCATTTATTTTTTTATTGCTAATTTTTACACTACAATAACCTGCTATTCTTAGTTGAGACAAAACTTTTGCAATTATTGGATGGTCTAAAAAGTATTGAGCCTTTTTTGTCATTAGATGGTGTTCGTTGTCATACAAGTATATCGGGCGATACTAATCAGACTGAATCAAACTGACATGCGTTTGAAAGGTGACATTCCAGTCTAGAATTTTTATTTTGACAGTTTTGTGTTTCGTCATTCGAGTCAAAAGTTGTATTCATTCAAAAATGAGTGAAATTTCTGAAAAAATTCGTTATATTTTACAATATCACTACGATCAAGGTGAGAATGTATCGCAGTCTCGTGAAAAATTTGCGGTGTCTACGGTCAAGATACTTTATCAAAAGCCACAGCCAAGAGATGGTTCGCTTGCTTTCGTTATGGAAATTTTGATGTCAAAGATGCACCTCGCTCAGGTCGAACATTAACTGAAAAAATCGATGAAATATTTCAAAAAATTACAGAAGACCGACACATAAGCAGCCATGACATTGCTAGGAAACTGAATATCCATCACCAAACAGTTTTGAACCATTTGCGTAAGGCTGGATACACAAAGAAGCTCGACGTTTAGGTGCCGCATGAATTAACACAAAAAAGTTTGATCGACCGAATTTCCATTTGCGAAATGCTAATAAAACGCAACGAAATCGAGCCATTTTGAAGCAAATCATTACAGGCGAAGAAAAATGGGTAAGATACGAGAATGCCATTCGAAAAAGATCATGGTCAAAAACAGGTGAATCATCACAAACGACTTCAAAGCTAGGATTGACACCAAATAAGGTGATGCTGTGTGTATGGTGGGATTGGAAAGGAATTGTTTATCATGAGGTGCTAGTTGCAACAAGCAATTAAAAAAACCGGCCATGATTGATCAATAGAAAGAGCGTTGTCTTCCATCATGACAATGCCAGACCATACACATCTTTGATGACCCGGCGAAAATTGACAGAGTTTGGCTGGGAAGTTTTGAGGCATCCACCGTATAGTCCAGTCCTTGCACCATCAGACTACCATTTGTTTCGGTTTCTGCAAAACTTCCGTAATGAAAAGAAATTTACTTCAAAATGGGACTGTGAAAATCACTTGGCAAAGTTTTTCGCCGTAAAACCACTGAAGTTCTACACAGATGGAATAATGGCTCTACTCAAAAAATGGCAAAATGTCATAAATACTGAAATAAAAGAAATATTCAATCGAAAAATGACAAAAAAGGCTCAATGCTTTTTAGACTTACCAATAAATATATATATATATATATATATATATATATATATATATATATATATATATATATATATATATATATATTTATTTATTGGTAAGTCTAAAAAGCATTGAGCCTTTTTTGTCATTTTTCGATTGAATATTTCTTTTATTTCAGTATTTATGACATTTTGCCATTTCACTAGAACTACCAACCGGTCAAAATGACCGTTGGTTGATTTCATTATAAAATTTTGTCCATGAAAAATTTTTTTGTTTTTATAAAAGTATTATGTATTTTCCTAAATAAACGTAAGCTCTAATATAGCAAATTGTTACATTTGTATGCTTTTATTTTGCAAAGATAAGTATGTGGTATACCTATTTTTACCAACCGGTCATAAAAAAATTAGCAGAGTTCAACATTTCTACGCTTCTTCATTCCACTATAGCATCAAATTGAACATACGCAAAAGCATATTTCTTACTCTGAATAGGGGGAATTCCCTGAAAATAAAAATGCTGTGCTTTGTAATTATACTTTGTATTTTTGCGTCTTTGCAACTTCATTCCCTCGTTGGTGCTTCTTGGGTAGAGTCGAAATTTTTATACATTGCATTTATTTGTTGAAATTTTTTTAGAATACATTTCTTTATCATTTTGTAAGTGGCTTGTGAACAAATATTTTTATAATGAAAAAAAAAATTAGGTGTACTTTTATTCAGCCAAAAACTATCCTTGAAGATGCAAAGACGCTCGAAAATGCCAAGATTTCTGCAAGACATAACAAATACATGTGAAGGCATTTCCAATATTGGTAAAGATTTTCGTGAGAGGGCTGATATTTCAGAGGACCAATTTGAAAAAGGTGAAGTGTATGTATCCTCAGACACCGATAGTGAGAGAGAGAATATTCTCAAAATGCGAAGACGAAGAAAAACTATAAAATTACCATCATATTCTGATGAGAGTGACGATCAGGTAACTGAAATCGCTGCTGATGGAACTATATGGAATGAAATAAAACCCGGATCCACTCCTGGACGAAGATAAAAACACACAATTTTCAAAAACGTTATTGGGCGTACAGCGTTTGCAAAACGAAATATAATGCTATACTTGCAGTTTTATACGGACGTGGCGCATATGAAATCAAAAATTTAAAATTATCATATTTATGGTCAAAGCATTGGGGACCACCTTTTTTTGCAAAAGCAATGATCAGAAAAGATTTGACTGATATTTTACGGTTTGTACGGTTCGATAAGAAAAATGAATGAAAAGTTTGGGATTCATTTATCAATAATAGGCAAAACTGCTACATACCTGGAGAGAATATAACAATTGACGAGCCACTGTTTCCAACCAAAGCGAGATGCGGATTTACGCAATACATGCCAAACAAACCCGACAAGTTTGGAATAAAATTTTGGTTGGCATCTGGTCTCAAAAGTAAATATGTAGTTAATAGGTGCCCTTATTTGGGAAAGGACGAAACAAAGCCACCGTCGATTCCTTTGAGTGAATTTGTCGTCCTCAAATTAATTGAACCGTTCGCCTTTTCTGGGAGAAATGTAACGACTGACAATTTTTTTGCCAACTTATCACTGGCATCAAAGTTATTGCAGAAAAAAAACGTTTGTTGAAACTATCCGTGAAAACAAAAGGGAATTACCGAAACTTGCTTAGCAAAAAAAAGGATAAACTACCTCTTTATTCATCTGTATTTTATAAAACCAATAATGCTACATTATCAGTATATAAAAGTAAACCAACGAAAAAGGTTCTAGTGCTAAGTACGAAACATGCATCGATCAAAATTGTAAATTACAAAAATAAACCTGAAACTGTTATATTTTATAATAAAACTAAATTTGGGGTGGATATTACCGATCAAATGGCCAGAAAGTATACTCTGAAGTCTGGTTCTCGGAGATGGCCTTTTGACATCTTTTTCAATATTCTTGACTTAGCAGCAATAAATGCATGGGTTTTTTACAAGAAAAGATTTCCTGTTCCAAATAGCAGAAGAACTTTCCACAAAATATGAAGATTCATCTGAACCAGGAAGTTTCGCCGATCACTTAGCGAGCCATGAAAGTTCTAAGATACGAAAAACTTGTCAAATAGGTTTATGCAATGAAAATATAACCTATAATATCTGTGTAAGTTGCAAAAAACATGTTTGTGGTAAATGCACTTTGAAAAAAATGTCTATTTGCAAAATCTGCGGTCATGGAAATATAATTTGAAAGAATGTATAAAATTTTTTCTGTTTACATAAATTTATTTACTTTATTGAATACACATCAATTTATAAATGAAACAAATTTTAATTTCCTTGAAAATAGATTTATCTTTTAAAATTTAGTTTTAAGTTTAATATTTTTCTGGCCATACATCGAACCGGTCACTTTGACCGGTTGGTAGAAATAGGTATAGAACAATTGCTGGTAGTTCTAGTGATATATATATATATATATATATATATATATATATATATATATATATATATATATATATATATATATATATATATATATATTTACAACCATAGAGTGAGCTCCGTAATCAATCTCAAGAATTTACTTAAAAAGATCCTTCATAACCGTATCACTCGGTCACGTTTATTCGATTACCATCGCCTCCGTTTTCAGTTAATCACGGCACATAATTTTCATGAAATCTTCATGAAAATGATTTAATATAACATAGTTAAATGAAAACTTTGCTATGCTATTTCATGTTCATATTTAAAGTTATGATCAGGTATAGAAGGACAAGTATCGATTTTTTACGTCGCGATTCTCGTCGGTCTTTGGTATGGAAATCACTAATTTTAGACTTCTGGGCATAGTATGTATAATATTAAGTAATCAATCAATCAATTTTCAAATGGCGATTAACTCTATAATTCGCAGTTCCTCAAGAAATACTTCGGGGGATTTTATAAATCTTATGTGTAACATTTACGTCTAAGGATGTAAGAAGGATCTTTTAATACGAGTTGTGCCAATTAAGTGAAGAATGATTCCATCAAAACCGTATATTTAAAAATTATTTTACGACTTTGCCTTCCCCTTCAAAGTAGTCTTCGTGGACAGCTGTACAACGTAACATTTCTGGAACGCTTCGACTGGGATTTCCGCGAGTGCCCTCGTCACGGCCGCCTGGATGTCCGTAATCGACTCAAAGTGGGTTCCTTTCACCACCGATTTTGTTCGAGGGAACAAAAAAAAGTCATAGGGTGACATATCGGGCGAATAAGGCGGCTGTTGCAACACGGTGATCTTTTTAGAGGCCAAATACTGGGACGCTCTGAGGGCGGTGTGGTTTTTTGGAACCATCTTCGCGCACAACTTTTTACGGTTCATACCCAGTTTTGAGGCCAACATTTGAACTGTTAAACGCCGATCTTCACGTATTAGGGCACGCACACGCTGCGCATTCGCGTCAGTCCGCACCTCGACTGGTCTCCCACTCCGCGCCTCGTCTTCCACGCTTTCACGCTCTTCCTTAAACTCTTTATGCCATCGAAACATCTGGGCACGACTAAGACTTTCACCATGCACTTTTACAATTTTAGCGTACGTTTCCGAAGCTGTTTCGCCCAATCTAGCGCAAAATTTTATCGTGACGCATTGCTTTTAATTTCGTTTCTCCATTTTCGTGACGAGCACCACCAACACACGTCTATTCAACACGACACAGAGGGGAAGGATGCCGAGGAAGGGGAAGGGAATTTCAAGGTCGCAGGTTTACCACAAGCGCGGCAATAAAATTAGTCTCATTACTAAATTGTCACACCTCGTAAGTTCATAATTAGGCGAAGACTGAATGTGGAAGAGAAAAGTGCCCTGAAAATTTCCCCCATGAAATTGCTCTAAATCATATTGAATTGTACTTAGGTATGGTGCATTTAGAAATAATTTATTGGTTATTTCCGGTAGACATAATTGACTAAAATGTACCATTTATGCAGAAAATTAAGGATACTAATCATTTTTATCATTTGTCACCAACGAATCGGTATCTCCATCAAATCCTTGAAGTGTGCGAAATATTGGCATTTTACGTACGAAAGATAATTAAAATTCAATTTTTGACATCAATGTATCATATTGAACTGTTATTATCTACAGAGTCCTCGAAGGATTACAATTCTATACCGACACATTTAAGTTCAATATGTTGTCCTTCATCTGTAGCCTCTACAATCAAAATCCTTACACGCGTCGATCAATTATGCTGAAAGTCGGGCATTTTTTGGTTTTAACGGCAAAAGTCCTTTACCGTTAATTGAATTTCGTGTCCTTTAAAAGGGACCCAACGGAAAGAAGGATCTATCATTTGTCGAAAACAGGACTCTTCTATCCATCTCCGTCCAAAAGTTATGCTTGAACATGCATAAAAACTAGTTGAAGTAGAAGGAGAGTGCTCCTGCCAGAAGAGTTTTGTAAAACAATTGGTAAATCAAACAATATATTCTGCACATTGAAACTTGACTATATACAGATTCCATAAATTGAGTTCGAAAAATTAAATCCTGCTTATTATGCTTTTAAATTCGCCGCCATTTTGTTTCAAGTGTTTTGACCTCGTCGCTTAATTAATCATGATAACACATCAATATTACAAACCATTTCTAAAATTCTGATCGAAATTCCTACATATTTGTAGTGTCTAGGTCCGATGCAAAAGTGTATCTCCCTAGTATCACGTGTTAATGCTGTTGTAATTGTTAAATATTCAATCAGCTGTAACTTAGCTGATTATTGTTCAATTATTGTGAAATTTTCATGACACATACAATTGCTATCAAAAAACTTAAATTGAAGCTTTTGGAAAATTTAAGGCTCCCATTTTGATTTTACAGGCGAAAATGTAAAATTTATATAATATTATTAAATAAAAAAAAAATTTATAAAATATTATTAAATATTAATATTAACAAAGTTGACCAAATTTCGACTTCTGAGGTATTTGTTGCCCTTGTACTCTTAAAGGTCTCACTCTTTGTAAATTTTTTCAAATTTTCAGGACAAAGGTGTCCAATCGCGAGGAGTCGCACACAAAATTTTTGTACATTTCCCGTTCCCCTGCCCCCCTCAAAGCAAATTTTGTCATTTTAAGACCTGTTCTGGTCTCATCAAGGCCTTTCATTTGATAACCATATTGCTTACATGCGATGAAATTTTTTTTTTCGGAGGTCACTTCCCTGTATGGGGAGACCCCTCTTAAACACCTTATAAACTTCTTTTTATAGTGAAACTTTGAAGAGGGCGTCACTATGCATCCACTTACAAAATCTTATGTTTCTAACTTATGCACTTTGCGAGAAAAAGTGGTGTGTCTTCCTTGAAGTGCTCAAAGAAGCTGCACCAGAAATTGAGTTCATTTCAGTCAAAAACTATGTAACAAGGAAACCAACCATCGCAATGAAAAATTTACCGTTGTATCGGGTTTTCCATTAAGTACCTAACAATAAATAAATAAATTTAAATAAATCGATTGTAAGACGTGCTGTGTGGCTAGTGGCACCGTCTTGTTGAAACCACATATCGTTGATCCCAAGCTCATCCAATTCTGGCCACAAACATTCTTCCAACATAACACAATAGCGCTCTTCATTGACGGTAACACGACGAACATATGTGGGTTTGTTGCTGACCAATAACGCATATTTTGCTTATTAACAAAGGCATTGAGTCAGAAATGAGCTTAACAGCTGAAGATGATGATTAATAGTAATTTTTAATAATTTCCAAACGTTGCTGGTTCGTGAACTTAACCATGATGAAAATGTTGACTTTAACTAACGTTTTGACATTGATAGTGCATTAAAAAAGTTTAAGCGTGCTTTTATATAAAGACACAAAATTGTTATGTCTCTAATGCAAATCCCTATATTTTGTACAAATTTCTAATAAAAGCAGTCCAAGCGCCTTCCAACAAGCAAGGTACTTGAATTTAAGTGTGATAAGGTGGGAAGGCCTCCAGAAAAGAGAAGTCAACCAGTGTTATTGGTGCAACGATTTGGCCATTTGACAGCCAACTGCGGCATCCACTATCATGGCGTAAAATGCAAAGAAATTCATATCCTCGGTGAGTGTAAATTAGCTTAGGCGGAGCCAAAAATCTTTACTGCGTCAGCTGTGGTGCATTTGGTCATCCAGTAATTTAAATCTTACAGGTCTCAAAATAACTTCCGATTCAGCCAGGTTTCCATGAAAGGGCTTCGTCTCATGTCGATCAATGTCAACTCCATTGCTTGCCCCTCTCTTGGGCCTTCCCTTCCTGCAACAAGCGCCTCCAACTGTCTCGGCTCATTAACCGCATCCTTAATTTCCAAATTCGAGCAGTGATGAACTATCTTCGCCAACCGAGTCAGACCAGCGTTTCCTCGGTTTCCTCACTGGTGTCCGCCCTTCAGTTCACCCGACGAACACCTTCTAGGGTATCCGTTGTTCACCCATACGATTTACGTGGCAGCTTCCGCAGTATTACAATCGTTGAAGCCTCCGGCTCGTCAAAAATTTCGTACAGCTTATGGTTATAACGAATTAGCCATTGGTTTACGTTTAGCTTGACTCCGATTATTCGCCTCAGGACGTGTCTTTCGAAGGTATCAATATGTTTGCGGATGCTTGGGTTAGGGTCCATGTTTCACACAGCATAACATAAATCTTATCACAGATTTGTATTCTTAGAGCTTCGTTTTCCGGTGTTCAAGATCGTCAAAACTGTAAAATTTGCCAACATGATATGTTATTTTTCCTCAACTGCGTCATAAGCTTGGTTATATTCACATTAATTAGTAGCCCTACTAGTGCTGCTTCGCTGGCGAGTTTCAGGAAGAGTTCTTTGGCAGTTGTTAACGACCGTGACAAAATGTTGATGTCGTCAGCATAGGCAACCGCTTGGCTCGACTTGTATAATAACGCACCTCTTCTATCGACAGGTAGCTTTCTGAGAACATATTTCAGAGCCAAA
This sequence comes from Odontomyia ornata, assembly GCA_963969285.1. NCBI lineage: Eukaryota > Metazoa > Arthropoda > Insecta > Diptera > Stratiomyidae > Odontomyia > Odontomyia ornata. Next base: position 458,852,078 of record OZ017739.1, read on the forward strand.
TTGAATAGCCCATCTCCCTGCTTTAGTCCGATATTTGTGTCAAAGGCGTCGGTGAGTTTTATATTGGTGCGGACTTGGGATGATGTTGAAGTCTTTGTGATTTTGTTAAGACGGACTAATTTGCATGGGATAACAAAGCAAAGCATTATTTGGTACAGTATGTTACGATCAATACTGTCGTATGCTTGCTTAAAGTCAACGAAGGTTAGGTGTACGTCTATGTTGAACTCCCAGCGTTTTCCAAGTACCTACTTGACTGTAAACAATTGCTCTATCGTCGATCTACCAGCTGTAAAGCCACCTTGATACTCCCCAATCATACCGTCGGCGTATGATCTAATTTTATTTTCTAAGATCTTTTGAAAATATTTTGTACACCGCACAAAGTATTGATATGTCTCTATAGTTTTCGTACTGTAGCTTGTCATCTTTTTTGTGGAGAGGAAATGTAATTGATTGGCTCCAGTTATTCGACATACTCGTATGTTCTTGTTGCCAAATGTGCTGGATGATTCTATGGATGGCTTTTTGAACACCGCTGCCACCATATTTAATGACCTCCACTGGAATCTCATCGATGCCCGGCGCTTTATTGTTCTTTTGGGCTTTGATGGTGGAACAAACTTCATCCAGAGTAGAATATCTGTAAACTCCAATGTTTTGGAGCTATGTGGAGGATTCAAAAGATTCTTGTAACATGATGAACATCTTTCCTTAATACTGTTTTCATCAGTGCTGATGTTATCGATGTCATCCTGGCAGAGCGTGTCTTGGGCTGATAACCACGTTTCAGGCTTTTTTCTCAATGGCGTTCAACGATTTTAAACTCGTCAGAAACGATATTATTAAGAAGATCTTATTATTTTCAACATATTGATGACTCGATTTCAAAAACTTTGAATTTTTTTAAGTGTCCGTTTTGAAAATTCCACTGTAAGGCATGGGTAACCTCTTCGTTATTTCGGACTCTACAACGAGAAGTAAGGTTCTCAAATTGAAGGAGGAGCTCGGTTTCTTGTTTGAAATAATCGAATAGAATAGGCTGCACGATTATTATACTCTTACCGCAAATTTAATTTTTGGCATACATCATGACTGAACGCTAATAATAGTCCAAGAGGTGTATTCTTGAAATTGTGGATAACAGAAAACTGATTCGAATACAGTTGCAATCTATATGGGTCGGAGTTACCCTAAGACAAAATCATATTTAGACCTTTGCATTGCTGATGCAAGGCTTGAATTTACCAACCCTCAACGGAAACTGCAGGTGCTTCTTTATGATAGCGACATTTTAGCCATTATAATGGAAGTAAATCTTCAAAGGAATTCTCATTCCAGTTCAACATGAAAGTCATCGGCTTAATTTCAGGAAAACAGGTTGAGAAAACTTTCAATGGAACTTTAATCGGGAATACCAGAAAGAATGTCCTCCTTCTGGCAGCAACACTTCTTGCCCAAGGGTTTCTAATGGCAGCAGTCTAACAAATGATGAAATAGATCTCTATTTGTCGAAGTTAGCGAAGCTGATGTTGGAATCGATCCAGAAAGTGTTGTAGTTCTCAAGTTCAAACATCGAAATAATATGGAAGGATATATAACACCAACCATCACAGGGTAGGAAAGATTGAAAAGCCTTCTTTTCACATAAGTCAACAATATTTATCGGTGATTTCTGGACTACAACCATTCCTCGTTGGCCTGGTTGAAATTAACCTGAAGAATGTCCGAAAATTAATCCGTTTAAACGAGAGCGGTCCCAAAAGTACCCGACCTGATAAAGAACCCAGTAAAAAAATTGCGAAAATGTTTTTTATTTTTCAACATATTGTTACATGTACAAATAATTTTGCGAGCTACTGTCGCAATTGTTTTCACAACAATGAAGAGCACGAATTCACTCGAAGACACGAGAACCCAACAAGCATGATCAACATCTGCAAGTGACGTCACTCCATTCATTAAGTTTTCTCGAATCTACCAGCTACCTCTCGGTAGAACATTCGCCAATAAACGAGAAATGGGTGAATAGGTAGAGACCCTATATAAAGGCGAGCTGAATGAATGGGGGGAGAATCATTCATTCGACCGCGATAAGAACTGCGAAAGTGTGTGGAAGTGTGTTTCGTAATAGTGAAGTGATTTAGAAGACAATTGCGATAAGAAATTTATGGACAAGTGTTAGATTTTATTTTAATAGTGAAAATTAAAATTAGTGAAAGTGTTAAACTGATTATTGTGCATTTTCTTGAATTAAATAAACACTTTTAACTTAAATTAAAAGACATTGCGTTTCACTTTCCCGGAACATTAAAATTATTGGCCGCGAACCAATAACACGCGACAATGGTGTCAGAAGTGAGAAAGAAAATTTTGGAAGTGAAAACGATTAAACATTTTTGAAGTGCACAATTGTGGAAGTTAACGTGGACAAATAGCCGAAACAATAAAAATGCCAGGAAATTTAAATCTAAAAATTAATCAATTGAGCATATCGGAGCTCAAAGAGGAGTTGGAACAACGAAATCTGGCTACACAAGGTACAAAGGCCATACTGATTGCACGCTTGCGTGATGCGATCGAGTCGGAAGGCGTGAATCTGGATTTGGGTGAGCTCTCAGATGCAGAAAAAGGCGCAGAAGGTGGTGAAGCCGGAACACCAAAACCAAAGGAACCAGAAAATGCGCTGATGCAGATGTTGATGCTGATGCAGCAAGAGCAGCGACAACAGTCATCCAATTTATCAGCGAAGCTAAGCGAACAATCAGCGCAGCTAAATGAACAGACATCCAGTTTAGCTGCGAAGTTAAATGAACAATCAACGAAGCTAAACGAACAATCAACGAAGCTAAGCGAACAATCAGCGCAGCTAAATGAACAGACATCCAGTTTAGCTGCGAAGCTAAACGAACAATCAGCGAAGCTGGACCAACAAGCGATGGAAATCAAGGCAGACATCGCACAGAAGCTGGAGAAACAGTCAACCGAAATAAAAGCGGAGCTCGGTCATCTGAACAAACAAATTAAAGGCGTCGAGGAAAAGGTTGACCAGGTCGAGGAAAAGGTTTACCAGGTCGAGGAGAGAATTAACCATGAGATCAGCCAGGTCGAGGAGAGAATAAACCATGATATCAGCCAGGTAGAGGAGCGAATCAACCATGAGATGGGAAAAATGAAAAAGGAATTGGAAGCAGCAAAGGCAGTAGTAACCTTTTCACCAGCCTCGCTTATAACCGCAGCGCAAAGCACATCCAGAAATGTGCAAGCACCAATATTCGATGGGCAAACGGTCTGGAGTATTTACAAAACCCAGTTCGAAGCAGCCGCTCGCATAAATCACTGGAATGAACAGGAACGAGCAACTGCATTGATTCTTGCTCTAAGAGGCCCAGCTGCCGAGCTGTTGCAGACGATCCCCGTTGAATTGCACTCAAACCCGAATGCTATAATGAATGCGCTCGACATGCGTTATGGAGACGATCATCTAAAGCAGATTTATCGGTCACAGCTAAGGCATCGAATGCAGAAGTCTGGTGAGACCCTACAACAGTTAGCCCAAGACATTGAGCGACTAGCACTTTTGGCTTACCCAGCCTACGACCCAGAACATCGAGATGATGCAGCGACAGAGGCATTCATCAGCGCACTAAAGGACCCGGAATTGCAACAAGCCGTGCGTTTAGCTCAAAAGCAAACGGTTAAGGACGCATTGGTTTATAGTCTGAACTATGAGGCAGCGAAAAATGCGACTCGTACCACTGCCCGGGTCCGTGAAGTGGCGGCAGACGAGTGCAGGTGTAAGCGCGTGGAAAATGAGCGAGAGCCGCAGGGTAATGGTGCGCCTAGATGCTGGGATTGCGGAGAAAAAGGGCACCTGCAAAGAGACTGTAAGAAGCGAAGAAAACCGAGCTATTGTCCAGGATGGTGGAGATTCAGACCGTGTCAGGAGCCTAGAATAGAGGACCATCAAACTGCGAGAGCCAAATTTGTGGGGCAGAGGTTGGCTAGGAGGATCGACGTCCCCAGCACCACCATCACCGTGTCAAGACTACATCGTGGAGAAGCGGACTTATGCCTTCCGGGTCAAATTGACGGAGAACACTGCACCATAACAATCGACACTGGTGCAACCCGATCGATTATCCGACCAGACCTAGTTAGACAGCAACAACTTCACAAGGGCAGAATTTTCTCACTACGGACCGCTACGGGAGAAACTGCACCTGTTCATGGAGAGGTCAACCTCCAGATACAGTTGGGAGACCTTGTGTTCCGACATAATTTTCTGGTCGCGAACATTATGGATGACTGCATTCTCGGAATGGATTTTCTGCGACCACATGGAATCACGTTGGACTTGGGAAAACGTGTCTTGAAATGGCAGAATGTCGAAGTACTGATGGAGGATCCCAGCGTCCAAATCCCCAAGATGAATGTAGTGGTATGTACTGACACTGATGTACCGAATTCTTCCGAAAGCATTGTATGGGCCAAGCTGGATGGTGATTCTGGAGACCACCGATCTTATCTGATAGAGCCAACGAAGACATCCGCATTGCGCAGTTTGATTGTAGGACGAAGCCTTGTAAGATCTTTAAGGAACGGATATGTGCCGGTTAGAGTCCTTAACACCGCAGACTCAACCACGAGCATCAAAGCGGGAGAAGTCATCGGCAGCTGCCAGCCTGTTTCCACCATCACCTCTTTGGAAGCTACTCACAACCATCATTGGAAAAGGAGGCAAGACACAGAAAAAGCCAGGGAATCCACGTCTGCAATATTGAAGCAAGTCAAATTGCCGGTGCAGCTATTCAAACGAGCCTCTGATCTGGTCACCAAGTACAGTGACATCTTCTCAACAAGCCCGGATGACCAAGGCCGAACGAGTTTGGTAACTCACGTCATAGATACACAGGGAGCCAAGCCGATTCGACAAGCACCCAGACGCCTCCCTATAGCCAAACAAGGAGAAGTGAGCGCGCTGATCTCGGACATGGAAAAACAAGGCGTTATTGAACCTTCTGCCAGTCCATGGGCCGCGCCTGTAGTTCTAGTAAAGAAAAAGGATGGTAGCACTCGTTTTTGTGTCGACTATAGGCAGCTCAACGACGTCACTAAGAAAGATAGTTACCCGCTCCCACGCATCGATGACATCATGGACACTTTAGCCGACGCAAAATGGTTTTCTACACTCGATCTCAAGAGTGGCTACTGGCAAGTAGAAATCGACAAGAAAGACCGAGAGAAGACCGCATTTTCAGTTGGGACCGGATTGTGGCAGTTTGTGGTGATGCCATTTGGGCTTTGTAATGCTCCAGCCACTTTCGAACGCTTGATGGAATACGTGCTACGTGGTCTAACCTGGAAAACCTGCTTGGTGTACCTAGATGACATCATCGTCATCGGGAGAACGTTCGAAGAGCATGTGCGGAACTTAGAAGAGGTTTTCTCCAGACTGCGACTGGCGAACTTGAAACTTAGTCCTGACAAGTGTACTCTTTTTGCAGCTGAAGTAAAATACCTGGGACATGTCGTATCAGCAGAAGGGGTCAAAACAGACCCTGAGAAGATTGAAGCCGTGAAAAGCTGGCCATCACCAAACAACAAGCGCCAACTACGAAGTTTCCTGGGTCTGGCAACCTACTATCGAAGATTCGTCAAAGACTTTGCCAAAATAGCTAAGTGTCTCCATCAGCTAACCGAGAAAAATCGTCCGTATGTCTGGAACGAACAATGCCAGACAGCCTTTGAGACCCTGAAGGAAAAGCTATGCGAATCACCCGTACTGGCGTATCCGAAACCCGGAAAAATGTTTGTAGTTGACACTGATGCAAGCAACGGCGGTATTGGAGCTGTACTCTCCCAGCAGATCAATGGCGAAGAAAGAGTCCTCTCGTATTACAGTCGAGTTCTTTCAAAAAGTGAGAGGAACTACTGTGTGACCAGGAAGGAGCTATTGGCTATAATAGAGGCCACCAAGCAGTTCCACAAGTACCTATATGGCCAGAAATTTGTTCTTCGAACGGACCATGCATCATTGAGATGGCTACTTAACTTCAAAAACCCCGAGGGACAAGTTGCGAGATGGATCGAAAGATTGCAGTCATACGACTACGAAATTGTTCATCGAAAGGGTGGAGTTCATGGAAATGCTGACGCCCTATCTCGTCGCCCATGTCCAGCTAACTGCAAGCATTGCCGACGGATTGAGGAAAAGGAACCGCCCGTTGATCTGCGACTGATAACGGCTGAATTCGATGAAGGTTGGTCATCGGAGGAGATTCGAAATGCGCAGCTAGCCGATGAAGACATCGGACCATTGCTCGTATGGAAGGAGACGACTGGGCGACCTGAGTGGAAGGACGTTTCAACGCATGGCGCAACCCTGAAAAGCTATTGGGCACAATGGAACTCCCTTCAGGTGGAGGGTGGTGTACTCAAGCGGAAATGGGAAACGGCGGATGGCAGCTCCTATAGCATGCAAACTATACTACCCAGAAGCCGAATCCACGATGTAGTTAAGGAAATGCATGAAGGATCCTCGGGAGGCCACCTTGGTGTTAACAAGACCTTAGCGAAATTGCGGGAACGGTTCTACTGGCTCCACGCTCGAGAAGACGTAGAGGACTGGTGTCGCAGATGCACAATTTGCGCTTCCGTCAAAGGCCCAAAGCGACGACTGAGAGGACAAATGCAAACCTATAACGTAGGGGTACCGTTTGAAAGGATTGCTGTTGACATCGCTGGACCCTTTCCTGAATCTGAATGGGGAAATCGATACACGCTGGTTGTAGCCGATTATTTCAGCAAGTGGCCCGAGGTCTACCCCATTCCCAACCAGGAAGCAACTACTGTAGCTGAACAGCTAGTGTTAAATTGGGTCAGTAGGTACGGCGTACCTGGCGAACTACACTCGGATCAAGGCCGAAACTTTGAGTCACTAGTTTTTGGCGAAATGTGCGAGCTGCTCGGAATACGGAAAACGAGGACAACACCGCTGCATCCCCAATCCGATGGAATGGTCGAACGTTTCAACGGCACGCTCAATAAACACCTTGCCAAAATGGTTGACGAGAACCAAAAGGACTGGGACCGACATATCCCACTATTTTTAATGGCGTATAGAGCCGCTGAACATGCGTCGACGGGCCAAGCCCCAGCCAAAGTCATTTTTGGAAAGACTATTCGTTTGCCAGCCGATATAAAGTTCGGTACACCCCCTGAGAAACCCCAAACGGTCTCGGAGTACGCAAGTGATCTAAGACAACGGTTGAACCAGATACATCGGACAGTGCGAAAACACCTCGAATCGGCTACTGACCGCATGAAGACCAGGTATGATCTAAAGGCTAACTCTACTGGCTTCCAGCAAGATGCCTTGGTGTGGCTTTATAACCCGCAACGGCGAAAGGGTAGGTCTCCAAAGTTGCAACATAATTGGGAGGGACCATACCGAGTTACAAACCGAATCAACGACGTCGTATACCGAATACAGGAACATCGTAAGCCGAGAGCTAAAATGAAAATCGTGCATCTGGACCGTCTTGCCCCATATTACACCCAGGGAGAATTGACTACAACTGGCGACACATCTTTTCGGGGCGAAAAGAACTGAGGTGGGGGCAGTGTTACATGTACAAATAATTTTGCGAGCTACTGTCGCAATTGTTTTCACAACAATGAAGAGCACGAATTCACTCGAAGACACGAGAACCCAACAAGCATGATCAACATCTGCAAGTGACGTCACTCCATTCATTAAGTTTTCTCGAATCTACCAGCTACCTCTCGGTAGAACATTCGCCAATAAACGAGAAATGGGTGAATAGGTAGAGACCCTATATAAAGGCGAGCTGAATGAATGGGGGGAGAATCATTCATTCGACCGCGATAAGAACTGCGAAAGTGTGTGGAAGTGTGTTTCGTAATAGTGAAGTGATTTAGAAGACAATTGCGATAAGAAATTTATGGACAAGTGTTAGATTTTATTTTAATAGTGAAAATTAAAATTAGTGAAAGTGTTAAACTGATTATTGTGCATTTTCTTGAATTAAATAAACACTTTTAACTTAAATTAAAAGACATTGCGTTTCACTTTCCCGGAACATTAAAATTATTGGCCGCGAACCAATAACACGCGACAATATTCTCCTTTCAGCTCGCTATATTTTTCCAACGATGTTCAATAGCTTCGATACCCGCTTTATAGTAGGAACCGTCAAGCTCCTCAAAATAGCTATTAACCGCATTGTTGGCAAATCTTTTGCCGCCGAGCCATTTTTTCAAATTCGGAAAAGAAAATAATCCGAAGGGGGTAGATCTGGCGAATAGGGTGCGTGAGGAAGCAATTCAAACTTCAATTCATTGATTTTAGCCATCGCAATGACGCACGTGTGGACTGGTGCGTTGTCGTGATGAAACAACACTTTCTTTTTCATCAGATGGGGCAGTTTTTTCTTGATTTCATCACTCAGACGCTGCAATAAGGCTGCATCATATGCGCCGTTGATTGTTTTTTTCTTTTTCGAGATAATCAATAAATATTATTCCACGCGCATTCCAGAAAACGGATGGCATGATCTTGCCAGCTGAGTGAACTGTCTTTGCTTTCTTTGTAGCCGGTTTTCCCTTTTCAGTCCACTGCTTTGACTGCTCCTTGGTCTCAGGTGTAAAATGATGGACCCATGTTTCGTCCATGGCTATGAATCGATGCAAAAACTCGGCTTTATTGTTGCGAAACATTGTCAAACACTCGATGGAAACATCCTCACGATGTTGTTTGTGCTCCATTGTAAGCAAACGCAGCACCCATCTTGCGCGCAGATTTCTCATGTCCAAATTTTCGGTCATAATGGGAAGCATAGCACTTTTTGAAATGCCTGCCATGTCTGCTATCTCGCGCGCTTTTAGTCGACGGTCATCCAATACCATTTTATGGATTTTCATCACGTTTTCTGACGTAGTGACCTCACTTGGTCGACCACTGCGGTGTTCATCTTCGCAACTCGTACGACCTCGCTTAAACTCCGCTACCCAATATTTGACCATTGTAAACGAAGGAGCAGACTTCCTCAGAGTAGAATCCAACTCGGCTTTGATATAGGTTTGACTTAGACCTTTCAAATGAAAGTATTGTATCACATAACGATGCCCGATTTTTTTCATATTTATAAATTCACTGAGAGCGTTCACTTTAGATGTCTGTAAAAAAATAATAATAAACATACCGCTATGAATATTTCACATTAAGCTGTTGAAAGGTGGTATTGTCAATCGCAGTAATTGTTTTTTTTTTTAACTACCTGTTTTCATAAGTCAGGTCGGGTACTTTTGGGACTATCCTCGTATCTATGGTGGAAAGATTACATTACTTGAAATGTAGTCTGTCAGGTGATGCTGAACAATTACTCAAACAATATTCCGTCACTGAAACAAATTATGAGTCAGCATGGAAACTGCGTGTGGAATGCTATGATGACAAGCATGTGTTACTAATACTAAGCGCACAATTCAAAAAATTATTAGTGATTTGTAACGTCATTGAATCTGCATCCTCGATAAAAATGATATTGGACAAAACTTTCGATTGTACTAAGGCAATAGACAACCTGGAGGTTGAGGACAAATGGGAGGCAATGTTGGTACAGTTTACAACGCAACGACTACCATCTGGCACATGCCAAATTTGGGAACAGCAACAAGCAGTAGAGTCTGAAACAGCGTAATTTCGGAAGCTAAAGCATTTTTTACAATCTCGCTTCAGAACTCTAGAAGCTACTGAGGGGGACAAGCAAGAGGCCAGCAAAGCTTTACATAGTGTATTGACGACGAAAGGAGAACAAGGAGTTACGTGCGTTTTGTGCAAGGAGCCACAGCATTTGAGACGATATGCCGGGTTACCGCAATCTGAACACTCAGAGAAATTTGATGTTGTGAAGAGAAATGGTTTGTGTCTCAATTGCCTGAGCAAAGGACATTTAGTTGGAACGTGTCCTAATACGTCGAGGTGTTTCCAGTACAAAAAGGCACATCATACACTCCTTCACAATGGGAAAGTTGTTCATCAATCGTTACTTTCACACAATAACCAGTTTTCATCGACAGTATTTGATCAGCATTCTTTGGCGGCATTCTCGCGCACTGGACAAATGTCTGCCATATCTCCTTTCGATCATGGGCCATAAAGCTCATCGTCAACAGCCTTTAAAGCCAGCTCTTTCACCAGTAACACTAAAAAATCGGTATTGCTAACGACAGCTTTAGTAAAAGTTTATGCTTTGAGCGGGCGTGTGACTCTACGTGGGTTGCTGGATCAAGGGTCACAAACATCAATCATCACTGAGAACGCAGCCGAAAGATTGGGGATTAAAAGAAAGTCTACGAATATCACTATAGCTGGAATTTGAAAAACGAAGCGTATCTCAACTAATGGAAACTTGCAAATTAGACTATATACTAGAATAAACGAATGTTTGACAATAGACGCTCTCATATTGAGCAAATCAACTAACTTCGTTCCATCACAGACAATTTCCACATCACTGCGAGAGTACATTGGAAATCTAGATTTGGCTGATCCTCATTTTGATCAGCCAAACAAAATTGATCTACTACTGGGAGCAGATGTTTATGCTCAAATTATACCCGGAAGAGTTCGAAAATTGAAACTAGGTCCAAACTAGGCTGGATAATATCAGCGCAAGCAATTGACTTTGTCAAAGTAGAAACAAATGGATACGTGGAAATCAGCGAACAGCTAAATCAGGGAGATAGAGGAAATTGGAGTTGGCAACGATACGACGCAAGAGGAGGAAGCCTGCGAGCGGTATTACAAAGCAAATGTGCAAAGAGAACTGAGCGGGCGGCACCAAATTCGATTACCTTTCAAAGGTCCAGGAAGCCAACATTCAGTAGGTTGTTCCAGGGCAGATGCAATTGCAAGCTTATTGCATCTAGAAAGACGTTTTTATAGAATATTCGGCAGTAATTCAAGAATACATAGAATCGGGCCATATGAAGGAAGTTCCTTATTGTGAGGAAGTCACATATGATCACGGAAGAAGGATCAGTACAGCCAATTTGTTGCCACATAATGCTGTATTTAAAGAAAGTTCGTCAACAAAGTTGCGAGTGGTATTTGATGCTTACGGAAGACAAGTTTCGGTATTTCCCTCAACGAAACATTATTAACTTGACCGACCATCCAGAATAGCATGACATCGATTACACAGAAAAACAAAATCAACCTTTTTTTGTAGCATGAAGTTTTTCTACTGTTGTTTACTAATTTGGGTGCGCTGATTTCAAATCTACCCTCAGATTTTTTGTAGCAGCTCTAGTTAGTGAGATACAGGTACCGTCTTGAATTTATATAAGTAGTCGGTAGTTTTTATCAATAGCGATGTAACTTAACTAGTTCGTTTATAAATTTCTCTCTCTTCCTCAAGAAGGACGTGTTTAAATAATCCTGATTGTTTTTGTGTTATTTGTAGAGGATATATGTTCCAAAAATTTCGTTTACATGTGTCGGACTTTGTGAAAAAGGCATACTTCGACTTCTTTGGGTTTCCGTTGCCGTCAAACGCTAAACCTTGGATGCCAAGTTTGGTATGCAAAAGTTGTGTTGAAAAAAGACCCACTTTTAAGTACAAAGCTCCTATGATTTGGTGTAAGCCATCTAACCATCATGACGACTGTTATTTCTGTGTAACGAAAATCATAGGAATAAACCACAAAAATCGCTCTTAGTGGATATATCCAAACTTAAAATCTGCCATAAGACCAGTCTTGAGTATTAGTGACATCCAGACCAGTGCAGCGGACAAACCGAAAACGACGGCAGTGGTAGCGACAGTGATTTTGATTGCTAGATCAGGGACCTTGGACTGTTTAAAACGGCATCAGAATTTTAGCTTCCCGATTGAAAGAAAGAAATTTGTTGACCAGAGAAACGAGATATCGTACTACCGTAACAGGGAAAAGGATTTACTTCCTGTCTTTACTAAAAAAGATAATTTTGTGTTTCATACTGATATTCCGGGCCTAATGACTGCAATGTGATTAAAAGAGTATAATCCAAATCAGTGGCGGTTGTTCATTGAAGTGTGTACTTTTACATAATCGTTACAAACTTTGTTCCTTACCTATTGCTCATTCTACAAAGGTTAAAGAAGAATGTGCTAAAATATCTTTAGTTCTCGACAAAATCAAGTACAAGGAACGTAACTGGGTTGTATGTGTTGATTTGAAAATGGTAAATTTTCTCCTGGGCCAACAAAGTGGCTACACAAAATATCCCTGTTTCCTATGCTTATGGGACAGCCGAGCTAAAGCTGAGCACTGGACAAAAAGAGACTGGCCTTCCAGGGAGGCTTTGATTCCCGGTAAGCAAAATGTAATTAATGCTGCACTAGTACCCAGAGACCGAATTATATTGCCTCCTTTGCATATAAAATTGGGGTTGATAAAACAGTTCGTAAAAGCTCTTAACAGAGATGGCGAATGTTTCAAATACATTGAAAAAGTGTTTCCAAAATTGAGTAGTGAGAAAATCAAAGGCGGTATTTTCGATCAGGAAGTTGATAGATGATAAAAATTTCATCAATCATATGACAGCTGTCGAGAAATGTGCGTGGGAAGAGTTTGTTTGGGTAGTGAGAAATTTTTTGGGCAATAGGAAGCCTGACGGCTACATTAAGCACGTTGAACAGTAGCTGATACACTTCCAGTGGCTTGGATGCAACATGAGTATTTAGCTTCACTACCTTCACATCCAACTAGACTATTTTCCTGAAAATCTCGGTGACCTGAGCGACGAACAAGGAGAGCGCTTTCACCAGGATATTCGCACTATGGAGGAGAGGTATCAGGGGTACTGGAATGAACATATGATGGCTGATTATTGTTGGAGCATTCAAAAGAGTACTCATAATACATCTCACTCTAGAAAATCCAAAAAAAGGAAATTTTATTCAGAATAAATATATTTAATAAATTTTTTAAACTTAAACTATGTGCATTTTCAATGAAAAACCCTGTCACTTCGTAACTCCAAAACTAGAACTGCTACATAAAAACGGCATATATTTTTGAAATCAGCGTGGAAAAATTATTCAGATTCATGTAAAAAATTTCATGCAATAGACATGATGTTTTCCAGTGTTATCATATTTTGGAGACTAAAGCGTTTCACAATGATGGCTGACATTACTAAAATGTACCGGCAGGTGAATATGCATCCTCAAGACGCATATTATCAGAAAATCGTTTGGAGGCTACAACCAGACGAATCAATTAAAGATTATTGCCTGAGCACTGTCATTTTCGGAACATAAAACTCTGCCAAATTTGTTGCGAAGTTTATAGCATATTTGTTGCAATCAGTCATAATTGAGTTCTATTCATGGAAATTTGTCAAATTTCAAAATTTTAATTTCAAAATGAAATTCACGCCAAATTAATTTACGTATAAGTCTAGTTGACAAATCAAATTTAAGCACATATTTTTTGGGTAGTGAAAGAAATTCAGCTTACAAATTTTGGATTTCTAAACTTCGGTTTATTTAGGTATTCCCAGAGCCTCTTCTGGATTCCAAAATTCTGTGGAAGAAACTATAGCAAATATGTCTTCATTATCACCTTCAAGAGAGAAAAAATATGATATTTCAGAATGTTCATTCATTAACTCTGCAATAAGAGATGAAATGATTATACGAGACCCTGAAAGTACTAAAATTAGTAACGAAAATTACCAAGGAAAATCCGATGGACGTCATTTTTTAAATATACCGTGACGGACACAAGTCTACGACAATTCCTTATATTGAGATCAAAAATCCATTGAAGTGCATTTTTCAGTAAAGTAAATATATTTATTTAAAAAAATAAAGAAAAGAAATTTCATACCAGAATTAAGGAGAAAGTCCTAAAAACATCAAAAAATTGAATGGACAAAGTCTACGACAGTCAGTGTTGACTCAGTTATACACAAAAAATTTCCAACAAAACAACGGAATGTCATAAATATTTATTTACTTGGTATTGCTTTCATTCCGTATGCTGCAATTCTGTTTCAGTTTTATCGCTAATGTCTAACTGTAAGGACCGCAAAATGACATCGCGAAAAGAATGAGCACTGATTGAAGCGTGGACCTGTAATTCTGCTTTTATGAGCTCAGTATCTTAGGGCGTTCTTTTTTGGCCCTATCGGCGAGATACTGAAGTGACAGTTACTCAGAGTTTTTTTTTGGATGCGTCGTATGATATTGAATTTTTTTTTACCTCTGAGAGCTGATCATGATTTTTTGGACTAGATGTTCACGAAAAGGACTAGATCACATTATATTGTGTGCCCCCTTATACCGATGTGTTAAACATTGTCTGGGTGGCACAAAGGACCAAGCGATGTAATGTGAATGCAGATCGCATGAGCGTTGTGCGACAAAGAAAGAGTGATGGAGAGAGTGGTAGGGAATGGAGGTAATTAAAAAAAATTTTTTAATGATATCCGAAATTTGATCGTACAGCATAAAAAAGACAATAAATCGCGAAATCACTGAAACTTAAACGGACTTCTGTGTATACAATCATCAAAAACTTTGAAAACAGTGGTTCTATTGAAAATAAGCCACAAACTGGCCGACCGAAAAAGTTGTCGCGCAGAGACATTAGTTTTATTCTAAAAGAAGTGAACAGTAATCCACAAATGAGTGCCCCAGATTTGGCGAAACAAGTGGCTACGGAAAGGAAAAAGGATATTCATGCAAGAACCATCACGAGAGCATTAAATATTAATGGGTTTCAAAGTAGAATACATAAAAAGCTATTAATATCCGCCAAAGCCTGACTTCTGCGTCTACAGTTCATCAAGGCCCATATTGACAAGGACAATGATTTTTGGAATTGCGTCCCTTTCACAGATGAGTCCAAATTCAACATTTTCATAAGTGATGGTCGCAGTTAAGTATGGAGGAAAAAGAACACGGCTTTAGAGACCAACAATTTGATTCCTACTGTCAAGCACGGTGGAGATAATGTGACGGTTTGGGGAGCCATCGCTGAGTCTGTGGTTGGCAGATTGGCTTCTGTTGAAACTACGATGGAACATTATGTTTACAAGAACCTGTTAGAACAACATTTGAAACCATCAGTGGAGAAGTTGGATCTTGGAGAGAGATGGATTTTCCAACAAGACAATGATCCAAAACATACAGCACTTTTCGTCAAGAACTGGTTGTTGTACTACGCTCCCAGGCAACTTAATACGCCTCCGCAAAGTCCAGATTTAAACCCAATAGAGCATGTATGGGAGCTTTTGAAAGGAAAATTCGAAAATGTCACATTAAAAATAAAAGTTTATTGAAGGAAGCGCTTGTTACAGAATGGGAGAAAATCACCTCTGTAGAAACTGCTAATTTAGTTGCCTCTATCCCCCGAAGACTGCAAGCAGTAATTGATGCGAAAGGGGGTCCAACCAAATATTAAGCCAGCAAAAATTTTTAAAATTTCCAATACGTTTAGTTGAAAATATTTTGTGTACAAGTCAGCCAGCACTGACTGTCGTAGACTTTTGTCCATTGATTTTTTTATGTTTTTACGAATTTTTCCTTACGTTTGTTATGAAGTGTTTTTGTCTTTGTTTTTTGGTGAATATATTTACGTTACTGAAAAATTCACATGAATGGATTTTTGTTTAAAGCTTCCAATTGACCAGAATCTCAATATAAGGAGTTGTCGTAGACTTTTGCCTGCCACTGCACATTTCAAAAGAGTAATGCCAAACGTTGAAATTTTCAAAGGAAAATGATGTGTACTCTAAATCTACTGATAAAGTAAAACTTCAGTGGAATAGACAAGCCATTGATGACGAGAAGTCACGTTGGGTTGATATCCTTGAACGGATGATGTCGATAGTGTTATTCATAGCGAGCAATAATTTATCATTTAGTGGAAGCTCTGGAGCGGGAACTTTATACACTCCAAATAATGGTAACTTCCTTGGCCTAGTGCGTTAATCGGTAAATCCGATACATTAATGATGGAGCCTCTTCTCCGTATTGTAAATAAGGAGACTAATGTCCACTATTTCGGCAAACGCATTCAGCACAAGTTAATTGGCATACTTTTAATTGAAATTTGAAACAAAATTTTATGAATGGTGAAGTCGTCTAAATATTTCTCAATCATACCGGACTACTCCAGATGTAAGCCACGTCAAGCAGTTATCACTAACATTCCGTTTTGTCGCTACTAACGAAGATGTTGAAGGACAAAGTGTTTCGTGGCCTACAAACCGGGAACTGACTGTTCGGGTGAAGGAATCACTGGGCTATCTCTTGATCAAATTGTACAAAAATTTGACTTAGATATGAACGATTGTCGGGGTCAAGGGTACGATAATGGAGCAAACATTGTAGGAATCACCGTTTAAATTTAATGATAGCTGATGCCGCGAAATCTTCCATGAAATCAGTTTCTATATTAGGATTTCTGCAGAGACTTTTTGTTTTATTGTCTGGATCAACAAAACGATGGGAAATAATTTCCAAGCATGGAAGGACTATCGCTGAAAAAAGTTTGCGATACTCGCTAGGAGAGTAGAGTTTCTAGCTTTGCTACTGTCTTTTTTCACCACTCTTCAGTTCGTGATGCTCTTTTTAATCTTCATAAAGAGACAGATGTTTAAGTTGCAGCGTCAGAAGCCTTGTCGCTTGTTCAATACATGGAGCAATTTGAGTTTTTAATTACAATGGAGCATGGTACGAAATATTGTTTAAAGTAAACATTGTAAGCAAGACTATGCAGTCAGATTCTATGGATTTGCCAAACGCGTCACGATTGCTAAAAACTTCTATGGATTCGTGAAACAGTACCGAGCTGTTTCATCCGCTCGATAACGAAGAAAGAAACGTATATTTGAGTACAAAGCCACTGATAAGACACAATCTGATCCTAAGAAATTGTAGAAAATGAACGTTTTTTATTCTACGGTGGATACAATTGAAAGTGCACTGGATATGCGTTTTAAGTAATTATCAAAATTCAATGATACGTGGTCATTCTTATACAAAACTTTTTAATTGGATCATTTCACCCTTTTCACATCAATTTAATGTAAATCTATACGACGAATTTGCTCTACATTTGAAGCTTTATCTAACGTCGCGCAGATATCGATCACTCTTTCGGATGGCTCCGATAGCTTTTTAAATTACTTTTTATGGAATTGTTTGCAGCTACATATAAATGAGTTCCATATTTTGGAATAATAATTTTTCTGAAAAATTATTAGAGAAGAAAAATGTTAGAAGAAGGTGGTTTCGACGTGTGCACTAATTCTCCTCAGGCCATCACACTTAGATACACACCGGTGATGGCGACCACCATGCTCAGAGGATACAGATACAAAAACATATTGAGTTTGCATAAGTAGAAAAATTAAAAATTAACTCCCTCACCTCTGAGCATGGTGGTCGCCATCACCGGTGTGTATCTAAGTGTGATGGCCTGAGGAGAATTAGTGCACACGTCGAAACCACCTTCTTCTAACATTTTTCTTCTCTAATAATTTTTCAGAAAAATTATTATTCCAAAATATGGAACTCATTTATATGTAGCTGCAAACAATTCCATAAAAAGTAATCATTCTTATACAATTTGAAAATAATTCCTGAAAGATACATATTGGAAAAAGTCTGTGCTGATTTGCAATTTAGCTTAACAGATGGGGAAAAATGTGAAACAATTATCTATTAAAAGATGTTCAGTCAGCAGAGCCACTTAAAGTTTTACAGTTTATTAAAAAGAATGATTGGAAGGATATTTTTCCGATTCTGTGGACAGCGCTTCGTATTTTGTTGACCATACCCGTAACAGTCGCGAAAGGAGACGGAAGTTTCAGTAAACCGAAACTTATAAAAATTTATCTACGTTCTACCATGTGTCAAGAAATGCTATCAGATCTTGGAATACTCTCTATAGAAAATGCTACTGCCCAGAAAATAAACTATTCCGAACTAATAAAAAAATTTGCAAGCGCAAAAGCTAGAAAGGTGGTCATCTAGGTTACTTATTAAATTGTTCGTTGATAGTTGTTCTTTTATCAATTTTAGTTTCCCTTTACTTAAAATAAAAATTGGCAAACAAAATTAGTAATTGTCATTATTTTTTATCTGTATAAATTGTCTCTTCAGCAGCTTTGTCGAGGCTGCCAGAGTATTATAGGCGGGATGGACAACAATTCGTCAACGCGAATGAGCAGATTAACTGCCACCGTACTTGGCCTACAGAAAGTTACAGATATTTGGTAGGTGTATTTATATTCACGGAGTATCAATTGCAAAAAAAATAAAAATATTAAGGTTTGTATTTAGAGGGGAGCGAGTTTGAGATCATGCACCACTTAAAAATGTCCCTAGGGCCGCCAAAGGGCTACGGAAGCCTGGAAGAAAAATTAGCACCAACTTAGGTGTACGCACGGCTCATTCGTGTAGAGAATACCTTCATAAGATTGAGTTTGTTCTCTGGGTTGTGATTACTAATTTATTGTATTACTTTTAATAATATGCTTAATAAGTTTCGCGTCATTAAATTTCAGTTGGTGTTGAGTTTATATTATTGTATAGGTGATGAATATTTCACTTAAATTTCAATTTTAGGGGCATTTATCTCCATCCTGGAAAGCAGAAGCTGAACCGACGCAAAACATAGATTGTAAATAGTGAGCATTCTTAACGAGAAGGTTATAGAAGTAAATCACCATGAAATATGGACATCTAAAACAACATTAACTCCTTCGAAATCAATTTTTTTTTCTAGCTTTAAAAATTCCACTCACCGTTACTGCATATACTATGACTGTCCAATTGTGTGCTAGAATCGCTGTCGCTATCATCATGCGTGCTACTCGTCCTACCGAGTGAGTTATTATTTCCCGGAGGTACGGACAAATCTCTAGGACCTTGTGGCGAGGGCGATCGACCGTCATCGTCCAAATCGCTGTGCCGATGCGGATGCATTCCGTGATGATGGTGTAAATGGTGATAGTGGTGCATCGCGTTGTTATGATTCAAATTATGGTGTCCGTTCTCGTTGTTCGCATTTGCCGCGGCCGCCGCGTTCGCTGCAGCGTTTGCAGCCGCAGCCACTGCACTTCCGGCCAGAATATCGTTAATCATGAATCTCGATCGCGGGGGTTGTAATACTGCCATAGATCCTCGCTGAACGGGAACAGTCATAGCGGGGTTTGGCGTGGCCGATGAATTGGAATTCGGGCTAATTGGACTGCCCTCGAGCGTGGAAATGCCGTGTTCGATGCGAACTCCCAAATCCCGAGATATTGCACTCACTTCAACGTCACTGCTATCGGCGTCTCCTCCCCTGCCGCCTGCAACAGCTGCCAAGTCGGATATGGTCGACGTGTGAAGTGGGCTATCGCCCGGAGTATGCCACTGCAGCACGATCTTGAATGTTTTTCGCGAAAACTCAAAGGAAAATTCACACTTCCGCCTCAACACGCAAGTACCCTTCTCACTGGTCACGCTCTATTCGCCGAAATGTATTATCACAACTTCAATGATTCCTGCATGTCATTTGGAACCACGAAGGAGATGCATTAGGACCACTGTCACTGTGCACTTTATAAGGCAGTATCAAGTAGCATTCAAAATTTTGAACAACGACCACGTGAAAAAATATTCATATCGAAAATTTGTCACCAACAAGAACATTCGACGTTAAATCCCAACAATCACAATGTTCATTTGAATCAAAATAATTTCACACTTGGACACTAAACTCGTTCCGATTCGAGAACAAAAATAAAATCACTGAAATAAAGTTCAAATATTTCCAATTGTTTTCGTTTTCTTTTTCACTCCAATTCGCATCACCAGTATTCCACCGAAAACCAATTGGACCCGCGACTCGAATAAAAGACACTTTTCGAACAGTTCCGCGCTCGTAAACTTGTCAGCTAAGCACTTCCCTAAACACCGGGTGATTATCCTATCAGCGAGTGGCAAGGCAAAACGGAACTAGGTAGCGCCGGAGATATCAATAAACTGCACAAAACCTACATCAGCCGATTGAGCTCGCTGTCAAACCGACACTAAACATCTCACTAAACGCCTTGCAATGTGTTACGTCAGTACGCGAACTGGTGGAACCACTGACACTGACTCAGGTCCCTGCTTACATCGCACTCGCTCCCGTACAACGTTCAGGCGGTGCAGCCGTCGCCCGACCTCCTCTCCAGGCAACCCTCCTAAGACTCTCAGCGCAACCAGCTCCAGGTCCGAGCCCCTGCCCAACACATTGTGCAAACCAGTTCCCAATGCTCGTCTGCAACTCGACTCGGCTGACTTTCTTTCCTTGCCTTCGCTTTGTGGTTCGTTTCGGCTTGAGTACGTTTTACACATTTACTTGATTGCTTCCTTAATCGGAAAGGGTGTGAAAAGTCGGCGGTCGACGGGAGCAAAACCTGTTTTTCGGGTCCGCATTAATGGTGATTTGGAACTGGGCGCTTGGGCTCAGCCAATTGATTTGTTTGTGCTCACGAACGGGGGAAGCGCGAGCAGCCCGCCAATGGCGCTGGCACCGCCCGGCGATGTGCACTTGAGCCCAAAATGTCTCCAAAGCCAGCCCTACCTCGACTGCAACACACGTTTCTGGCTGCGCAGCCAAGTAACGGGCGGAGCTTCACCTCAGCTAAGATGGTGGGTATGAAGTTGATTCCTTCCTTTTAATCTCATAATCGTCAATTAATCCACAGCCATACAACAATTTCCTCAAATGCTACGTCAAACCAAATTTATTGTCTGCAAAAAGATAGCAACATGATGCCCGCCGTTCCCTTGCCATCCCTCACATTCTGTGTAACTTCCCTCTTCGCCTTGTAATCATATCACTACGTCGGTATTGCAGTTCATGATAGTGTTCCGCACTTCACATGTTCCAGTTTCTCTTTTCAACACTCCCTCGTGACTCTGTACCAAACTCCGCCCTTCGATCAGCAGTCTTGCAAGAAAATTGGCGTGAAGTTCCTTTCATTTGTTTCGCTTGTTCGAATCAATGAGCGCGGAAGCATTGGCGTTTTTCCTTCGTTTCCATTTCTCATCGCAGCCGTCGTGGTTGTTTTTCACGGAGAATCTTTACAAAGTACACTTCCCGGATAAATGTGTCTTTAAGTGTTTTTAGAAAGATGCGCGCGGGCGGGGCCGAGCGGGGAGTAAGTGGTCGATGCTTTGCAAATGGGTGGCATCCTGAAATGTGTGTAATGAACAAGAAGAAGACTCGCCAAGAAGCGGCCAACAACTTTGCAGATTAGTCCGCGCCGTGGACTCGAGTTCGGCTGAGGCAAATCGGAAATGGAGCAGTCCATTGACACTTGAATATGTTTGGGGATTGGAAATGGAAACGAGTACATAATTTTGATGTGTTTATTAGTAA
Source organism: Odontomyia ornata (assembly GCA_963969285.1). Lineage (NCBI taxonomy): Eukaryota > Metazoa > Arthropoda > Insecta > Diptera > Stratiomyidae > Odontomyia > Odontomyia ornata. The sequence goes on from OZ017739.1 coordinate 458,873,525, forward strand.
CGGGGACGAGTGTGCTCTGCAGTTGGGTAGGAGAGAGCGAGTGCACACGGAAGGTGTCTCTTTCTGGTGCGCGGTGGGATGCGAGCTGTCGAATGGGAGGGTTGGCTGGCATGCGGTGGATGGGCGTGCATGTGTGTGCGGAAGATTGTGTTTAATGAATTGTATAAAATTGTACTGCTCCCCGATATTGTGCTTTGATTCGGTGACAGAGGCAAAATATTGGAAAAATTGTTATCGCAGTTGCATGATTACTCTTTTGTTCAGCGGAAAACATGTTTGCTATTGTTTGTCGTTTAATAGTGCACTCCGACGATGGATGAGAATTTTATTTTTATTGAATCAGATGCAGCAGCAGATGAACATAAAATTTGTGAATCTTTCTATTCATACTGAATAGGTTGTTTTGTATGACAATAACTCGTGTTTGAAGATTGGAAGAGAAAAGTACAATAGATAATAATAACAAATTGTCATTATTTGACTTAACTTGAAGAGAGAATTTTGAACTACATTGTAATATTTAAAAAATACTTTATTGAATTTAAATTAATCGACGATCAAAAATCGATTTTGGAAGCGGATACCGGTAGCATATCGCGAAAGTAAAATTGAATTGCTTTAATTTTTTTGCAATAATTGACAGGACTAGTATGAGAACTTATTATACAGTGTAGTCTGGGTAGCGTGAACTAATTATTGCACATGCTGTTCACGTTTTCCAAGTTGTTTATGGCATTAAAATACTTGCAATGTTGCAGCAAGCACTCTGAAACCATTGTTTAATGTACTTATGTTATATATGTTTTATTCACATTATGAAAGATTAAAAGAAAAAATCCTTAACAGTATTCAGCTTTTCACGAAATGTTTTTCAAAACTATAATATCGGAAAATTCGGTGGTGTTAGTTTCAGCCGATTCTATTCATTGCTCGAATATAAGAGGTACTAGGTCGAATATGGCCACCTTAACGTTTGACATTCGGTTTCTTGCATTGATTATAATTTGCGGTTATTATTCCCTTTCTATTTCGTAGTATACTATCTAGCACGCTTTGCTAAGGTACAAAGAAAAAAATGTGTAAATAGAATTGGACTTCAATAGGTTTTTTAAGGGGTTTTGTACTAAAATACAAACCCCTATTGCAATCACGACCTATGTCCGTCCGTTTGAATGTCACAGCCCTTTTTCTCCGAAACTATAGCGGCTACAGCCATGAAACTGTGTAGAAAGATCAGAAGTGGTGACTTCTTGAAAATTCAAGAGTGGATAAATTTTTCAAAGGGGTTTAAGGAGGGTCTCCCCATATAGGGAGGCAACCCCTCAAAAAAAAATTTCACCATTGGTAGTCGAGTAGGGTGTCACTGAAAAAGTCTTAACGAGATCTTTTCAAAAAAAATCTTAAAATGGCCTGATCGGTGCCGAGGGGGGCAGGGGAAGGGGAAATGTACGAGGGCTTTGTAACCATTCAAGGATTCGAAAAAATAGGCCATGAATCGAGGATAGTGGCCCCTGAAAAAAAATTTCATAAAAGGCAGCCGATATGAGTATCAAATGAAAGTTCTTTATGAGAGCTTTTCAAAACAGCTCTTAAACTGACAGTATATGCTTCAGTGAGGGTACAGGGGCGAAATACATGAAGCATTTGTTTCCTCCCACGCGAATATACACCTGTAATCTAAAAAATCTGAAAAAATTAACAAGGGAGATATTTATGGGTATAACAATAACAAATAGGTACCTCAGAAGTCAAAATTCGTTCAACTTTGTTAATAATAGTACAATCCTCGAATTTCACATTTTCTCCAATCAAATCGTCTTTGACATGGTTCTTGATTTTATTCGTTGCTGGTTACTGCATTTTGTAAATTTTATGCAAATGAAGTTTTCTTTGTCCCGAGAAGTAAGTCCAGCACATTCTTTGTGGACATATGCTACACATTTCAAACAACCCTCATATCAGCGACTTTGTCTTCATCGCAAATAAAACAATACCAGCTATCATTGTTAGTAGAACGCCTGCAGATTTTGCGCCCTATTTTATTGTTCAATGCAATTCAATTTTTTTAGACTATTAACAGCCTTTTATCTTAGAGCAATTACTGGACTTGATAACTTTTTTGGAGTTGGCAGCATTTGAATTCGGGCTATCAAAATGTGGATTTATTTCGCTCTACTGTTGAACTCAATTCCTTTCCGTAAATTTGTCAAGGGAACATCATCTTCACTGTCATACATACGAGTATACGATACAGCCGGTGCATTATCACCGAATTTATTTGCACTAGAGTACACGGTGATGAATTGAATTCTGTGTAACTTTCAGGAGCTATCGGAGAATGGAATTGGAATGCTTGGCATATATGCTTCTTCAGTAATTCTCATGGGATCAAATGGATATATACCTGTAGCCTCAAATCCGGCTTTGATATTTGCCGGAGCTTTGTCCAAAACATTGGAAAAATTGCTTCAAATCTCTGTTTTGTGATTCTCATGTGTTCATGTTGTGACCAGTATTTCAATCTTCATCCTAGTAGTTAGTACTCAAAGGATCTGTCCATTGGTTGTAGCTCATGGGTCATGTTACTTGGGAGGCAGAAAAGCTCTATCTCGAACATTTCCGCTGCATCAACGATCGAATCATCCAAATGGCATTTCGCACCATCAAATATCAATAAAGGGTAAGTCCGGGATAGTTGGACCATGTTTTTCTAAAGCTATTTTTTCCGAAATTTTGCAATGTCTAGGATAAGTTTTATATTTTTTTAATAAGTAAATATGTCTTTACACAATTGTAAGGAAGTTTGCAGTTGTTCAGCTTATCACACCGGAAGCTATGATGTTTTTTTGGTTTTGCTCGATGGTCCGTCTATCCCAAGCATACTCAGGTTAGATGGACCACCTAATAGGGATTGATGGACCTCTATTTTCGTGACTGAATCAGGATATAACACAAAAAATACATGTTATCAAAGGTATAAAGACTATTTATTCCAAGCTATAAAGCTAAGGTATAGAGTTATAAACTATTTGATATGATTAATAGATTTGACAATCAAAATAATTAAAAAATAGAGCGAGTATAACTCAGTTTCTAGAAGTTTGAATCATTCATCAGTCTTGTTATTTGGAGGATCTTGCTTTCCGCAGTAATCGCATTTATCCTCGAAATTTGTACAGCCTTCATACGTCCAGCGGGAGCATGACACACATTTAATCCAATCTTCATCTCGTTTTGTTTCGTTGTAGTTCTCTTTACACCATACACATAAATCTTCATCTCAGTCACTTTCATAAAGATTGTCGTTGCAAATTGTGTCGATATCAATATCTTCGGAATCTGAGGATGACGTTAGTTCTTGTTTTCTTCGCGTTCTCTTACTTTTATTGATCGTTGTTTGTTGTTGTTTGTTGTTTCCTTTTCTCTTTTCTTTTCCTCTCGGTCTTTTTATTTTTCCTCCCTGTCTTTCTTCTTTTATTTTAATTTTTGACTCTTTCTGATTTTTTTTCTTTTTCAGAGCAGTTATGTTTTCTGGAGAACTTAACACTGTTGATATAGTTTGAACTTTTCTTTTCACAGTCTGAACTTTGTTGACACAAGACACTGGATGTAGTTTGTCCAATAACTTTGAACTTTTCAGAAGGTCCAGGTGAAGGAACATTTTCAAAGCTTCTTGAAGTACCAGCACTACAACCGCTTCCTGAGGAATTAGAACCTGCCACAGCAACATCATCACTTGGGCTATTAGGACCAGCAAGAGTGGCATCATTTTTTGAACTACCAGAGCCAGCGATATCAACATCAGTCATAACGTTTTCGAAAACAAGAGACGTATCTGGAGTGCATTGATTCTGACAAAAAAGCGTAGTCTGGTATCGCATCAGGTTCAAATGGAATGATTCCACACGTTCTAAACCCACTTATTCCATTTTTTGCGTTTGCTGACTTACCCCAAGCTATGCTAAGAAGCGCACCAAACTGCAGTCGAGTTATCTTCTTTGAAGGGTTATTGGTTACGTACTTTGAGTAAGCAGAATAATAGTTCATTTTTAAAGACTTGAAGAAAGCGCGGTCTAACGGTTGAAGCCAATGACTGGTGTGGGGAGGAATACTCATCAAAATTATTTAATTATTTTCTGCGAACTCTAGCATTTCAACGCAGCTAGTGTGTGATGTATGTCCATCTAAAAGAAGAAGCACCTTTCCTGGTTTTCTTGGAGTGAAATGGTTTTTCAGCCAATCAAAAACCAAATCGCTATTTACATAGCCAGACTTTGGCGACATTTTTACTTCAGCGCCAGGTGGTAAACCGTCACAAAACTCCTGCTTTAGGTTCTTTCCTTTCATTATGCAAAAAGGTGGTAAGAATGTACCCTCTCCATTCACAATTGCCAATACTGATATGGTTTCACCCTTTTCTCCTGAAGCAACAGAAGTTATATTCTTGGAACCTTTCAAAGTAACTACCTTCCCTGGTTTGTTATTCAGCTGTAAACCTGTTCCGTCCATGTTGAAAATGTTGCCAGGTTTATCTATAAGACCATTTTCTTCCAAAACATTCCTTAAGAGGTCAAAATACGCTTTGACATCTATTTTATGTAGACCTTTTGCTCTCGCAATAGACACACCTTCAGATTTCCGAATGGACAAGTCAGGATTGCGAACAAGAAAAAGAAGAAAGCCAGTCGTAGCCTGCTTGCTTTGTTTCATGATTGAAACTATGCTTCAATTGCAGGTTTTCAGCTAAATTGTAAGCCATAGAATGTACTGAGTCTCTAGTTGGAGTAAACCCCCTCGATTGTAATTTTTTTATGTGTACTAGAATTTTTTTTTATTTAAGTTTTTTCCCATGGAACCTTTACTAAAACTTCGTAGCTTTATGCGTCTTTTCAAAGTTGTTTTCGGTATTTCAAACACCTTCGCTGCAGCATTAACTCCCATTTCCTTACTTTGAACAGGTCTGGCTGCATTTTCCAAGCTACGTTCAGACCATTCCCCCCTCCCAGACATGCGTTTACTGGTATGGAACGTAGGCATTTTCCTATAACATAAAAAAAACCAACGTATCAAGACACACCTTTGTGTTTATAATAATTTTGATAAGTATCATTTAATTTATATTAGAAATAAAGTCCTAAGAGGGAATATGGTCCTGCTATTCCACGTTCTTTTCAAGTGGGCCAACTATCCCAAATGTCACTGATCCATCTATCCCAATTGTCAGGGATAGATGGACCAGCTACTCATTCAGACAAGCAACGCTACTGGAGCACCATTTTAGGTTAAGACCTTACTCAACTATACAATCGAGCTGTAGCATTGATCTTACGTCAAAATCAATTAAACTAACTTAACCACATAACAATAAAATCCAGTGAAAAATATTTTTCAACTGACCACAAGAAATAAACAAGGTTTTTTCCTTAAAAAACATGTGACACTCACGAGCAAAACTAAACGTGTTAACGTCAGCACGAGTAGAAAAATACTAGCCAACGAATGCGGCGCTGGTGTGACAGACGAGCGAAATATTCGAATGGTCCGTCTATACCGGTGGTCCATCTATCCCGGACTTACCCTATACAATGGACAAAACGACATGGTATGCCATTTTGTCCGTAGAGCTTATGTTAATTAACATTTATTATTTTGCTTAAGTGATATGCCGCGAAAATATGAAAGAAAAACTAATCGGCAGTCTTGGAGCCAAGAATCTATAAATAAGACTATTGAAGCATGGAAGCAAAAAAAATGGGATGGGAATTGGCCGCAAAAACATTCGGTGTTCCTCAGGCGTCGCTTAGAAGACATGCACTCAATATGAACAAAACCTTGAACCCTAACTCTAAAGGATTAGGAAGATTCAAGAAAATATTTTTAACTAAAATTGAGCAGGAGTTAGTAGAACACATAAAGTTTTTAGAAACACGACTTTCTGGTTTCACGCATACATCACTCCAAGAGCTTGCCTTTGAACTAGCCGAAAAAATGTTATCGATAAGCCTTTCAACAAGGACAAGAAACCTGCTGGACAAGAATGGCTTGACGGTTTCCTGAGAAGAAATAAGGACATTTCTCTGCGCACCCCAGAACCAACTTCTGCTGCAAGAGCGCAAGCGTTTAATAAACCACAGGTAGCTAAATTTTTCCGTATTTCTGAAAAATTTTTGTAGACTCATAACTTGGGACCTCACCGAGTCTTCAATATGGATGAAACCGGGCTCACTACAGTCCAGAAACCACAAAAAATTCTGGCCACCAAAGGCAGGAAACAAGTCGGCTGTCTCACCAGTGTTGACAGAGGTTTGAATATAACAGTAGTGTGTTGTACGAATGCCATCGGTTCATTTATTCCACCATGTATGATATTTTCTAGGAAGAACATGAAAAGTGAACTAGTTGATGAGGCTCCCACCGGCACTCTTGGACTATCGCAAGAATCAGGATGAATGACAAAGAGGTGTTTGTAAAATGGTTAAAACATTTTCAGGCACATATGAAATCTTGCAAAGACGATCCGGTTCTACTTATTTGTAATGATCACTCAAGTCATAAAAGCATTGAATGTTTGAGTTATGCCAAAAAAAATGGTATTCATATGTTGTGTTTACCGCCACATTGCACCCATAGAATGCAGCCCTTGGCTGTTTGTATCTATGGACCACTAAAAACTTATTTCAATCAAGAAATTTCTAAGTGGCTAAAAAATCATCCAGGGCGCGTTGTTAGCCATTTACAAATCTGTTATTTGTTTAATGAAGCGTATGGAAAAGCCGCAACTGTTCAGAATGCAAGTAATGGCTTTAAAAAGACAGGCATCTAGCCTGTCAATCCTGATATTTTTCCAGACTACATGTTTGAACCGGCAAAGACCACAAATATTCCGTTGAATCAGGAGGATATTACAGACAGTACACCTGAACTTCCCAGCTCATATTTACCATCAACTAAATGTATCAACACCTCTTCAATCCAAGAAGATCCGAGTAACGATGTTGCATCTATTTTAAATCCATCAGCAACAAATGAGGATGAAGTAGATTCTTCACAAAACACAACGCAAGCCAACACCAATAATAATATTGGACTTGTTGTTTCTGATGTGATGAACCTGAGTCTAGAAACATATGAAGATGAGTGTAATACAGTTGAGGTAGCTGGAGCAGCGTACGATGACGGTGTGAGGCCTGGTCCATCAGAGCAATTACTGACATATCCAGTTGCTACTATTTCGCCAGCACCACAGGGGCAGTTCATTCGAGGCCAAGGAAAAAGAAAATTGACACCTGTCAAAGGTGATTGGCTTTTAACTTCTACTCCAAATATACAAGAAATTATTGCTAAAAACAGACTAAAGGATCCACCGGTAAAAAAGAAGAGACAGGTTAAAAGAAAAATTTTTGATGAGGATGAAATAAATATTCCTGCTTTCAAAAACGCTCTACCATCAGAGAAGAGATTGAGAGCATCGAGACAGCGTACAACTACTCTGATATATGATACCTCAGGAAGCGAAAATTTCTTATGTGAGACAGAAGACGACGATAGTGACTGCGCTTGCATTTATTACAATGACTTTTTTCCCGTTCTAAGCCCGCGAAGGTTGGTTACGATCTATGACTTGTTCCTTTTGGGCTCACGCGTCATGTGCTCATGTCCCAAAGAGGACCAAACGATTTATTTGTGAACTGTGTTCTTAAAAATTAGTGTGTCATTATGTCCTTACGTTATATGTCATTTTGTTTGTACTTTATGGACAAAATGGTTTTTGTGATTAGTTACATTTTTTCTCATATATGTATAATTTATTATAGTTCCTACTTAATTGAAAGACTGTGCTACTGATAGTCAATGAACCTAAGATGGGTAAAAACGATTAAAACTAATTATAATACCATTAAATAAATAAATATTATTAAAAAACAAAACACCCTGTCATTTTGTCCGTAATTCCCCTAAGCCTAGCGATGGCAACTCCACTCATAAGAACTCCACGTGACGTATGGCACAGCACTTGTATGGCAGTGATCGCTGGCGTGCCGATTTGTTTCCACAAGTGAATAGATGAAATTTTCTCAAATTTTGCACATAACCTTTGTTGGTGAATTAACCTTTCTTGCAACTCATATCCATTAAACAGTACATGCTCTCCGATTTGAAATACTGTTTTGACACATTGGGTTAATTGTCGTGCCGCTCAGTTACCCCACGTAAGCAAATTGTATTTGTTCCGTATTGAGTTATTAATTTTCTTTTTTCAAAGTGCAAATGGAAAGCAAAAATGCCCCGAAGTTATCAAAGAAAGGCACCAGATCAACATGTCGTCATGCCAAATTATTGATTGCAAAGGGTGTAATCAAACAAAAAGCGACTACTCAACTTAGATTAAAGGAAAGTTCGCTTGAAAAGCGGTTAAAAATCGGAAACACAGCTGAGGTGTAATGATTTTTCCGTCTAACGAAGTCGAAACCGATCTCTCATCGGTTCTAGACGTGAAGTCTGAGTCGTGCCAACGAATGGTACCAACCGGTCAACCAGTCCGTGCACCGTAATCCTTTATGCGGTGGCTGCTTATCGGCCAGCTAGATCGGAGAGGATTTCGGTCGCAGGTCTTAAAATGGATGACGCTCAATCACGTATTTCAGCCACCATTAAACGCCCGTTTCAAACGCGTCGAAAACACAAACATACGGAAAAGAAACCTACTTTACTATATTCCGTATTTCTTCATTATTCCATTATTCCATTCCATTTCCATTTAGCGTTCCCGAATTTTACCGACGCGGTACCGAAAAATACTCTACGTTAACTCGAACCCGACGAAAGCTACGCTAAGGAAAAAGACAAATCCAACAAAGGTACCGCGTACCGCACGCGACGCGAAACCAACCTCAGCGGATTTTTCCACACCCTACCCTCTCCCCGGCATACTTACCATGCACTCCCACTGCCTCTGAAAAAGAAGGACCACTGGAAAGGAAAGTCGTAGTTAATTTAGCAGTTCATTTAATTAGTAATTCGCAGATCTTTTTTTTCTTAGCAAACACATACGTTATAAGAACGTAACACAAGTACATAAAGCCAATTTAAAATTGAATTCAAAAAGGTAAGCGAGGCTTATAAAATTTTCTAATTCATGAATTTTCCTTCAACATTTAAAGCATAATATATAATGGCACAAAAGCAAAAATTTGGATCGTTCACAAAAAAAGGATGCACATACTTTTTCGGCAAACTTGGAATAACAAGATTTTTGTAGATACATATTTTGGCACAATTACTAACTATATGATTATGTGTAGTGTTGCGAATACCGGCGTACCGACTATCTCCCATTCGCAACTTCAACTGCCGCCGTAATATTTCCACCTCCCTTTGGGCACTTCTACCTTTTCCCCTGTAAATTTATTTATTTTTTTTTTACATTTTTCCATTTTCCCTTTAATTTTTACTCCCCCATCATCACAATACTACCCTTTTTCCTTATTAACAACTACCAAAAAATAATACATACTAATAATTTCAATTTTCCCACTAACAACGTTCCATTTATTAATTCCCACTAACAAAATTTCATTCTATTCATTTTCCCTAACACAACCTAATTCCTTCCTTAATACTAACTAATTCTATTCCCACTAACAAATTTTATTTTTTTATACTAACAAAAATGAATTCACTAATTCACTAACAAAATTCAATCTCATGCCCAAATGCATCGTTGAAGTTGCTTATGAGATGAATGGGAGATCGACAATCCATGGCACCATTAGCTGCGTCGTGAGTCCTCGATCTTGGGTCTGCTGGAACCCTGAGATCAAGTTCTCCCGGGCGCACGGAAGCACTTTTTTTGGGGTATTGGCAAACCCAATAGCTTCTGAAATGTGTATATGTGACACTTTGAATTCAACCAAGCGCTTCTTGGATTGGGCAAAGTGCCATATGTAAAACAATTGATACTATTGAGTTTGTCGATATGGAACAAAAGATGTGTGGGTAGCGGAATCGAAGTGGAATGAACTTCGATTACGTTACCCAGATGCGGCAGCGGTAATTGGGAAAAGGGATTGCGGGATCGAATTGGATGAAGGTGAAAGGTGGAATGAGGTGGTGAGGATTGGGCATTGAGTATTTGGCTGGAAAAGATAAGGGTGTTTTCGGTGCGCGGAAAAATTGATTTTTGGAAGTGTTAAAATTGGGGAAAAAAGGGAGTTGGTATTTGACTGGGAGTGAGGATTGGACGAAAAAAAAAGTAATTGCTATGAGTGAAGTGAAGTGAATTTTTGGATTTGAGAATTTCAGCAGAAGTTACAATAAATACAGAGATCAGAATTTGAAGTGAACGGGGATTTATTTTTTTGTGCCGGAAGAAGAAATAGAATGATTTAGTTGCGAAGTTGAGTGGCGAAAGTTTTGGTGTGAGGCAGGGCAAAATAAATTACATTCGTTGTGGAATAACTTATGATCCATGTGGAAATATTAGTGAGTGAGAAGAATTTTTGGCTTTTGGCCTCCGGGATTAAAGTTGGTGCGAGTTTGAAGTCAAACTAGTTGAAATAAAAATTAAGTGCCGAGAGTGATTCTTTCTTCAAAAAAAAAACAGAAAAGCAAGAAAAAAAAACTTTGTTTTGTTGGACTTCGAAGAGAGCCAGGTTCCAGAATTAAAGTTTTCGTTTCTGCAAGTAAGCCAGAACGACGGGTCGGAGAGGGCGATAAGGGTGCTCCTTGATTTTCTAGTATTGAATGAATTTTCTAGTTAATTTAAAGTTAAATTTTCAGTGGCCCCACACTCTTTTTTTTGTCATCGCCGAGCGCTCGGAGATCAACGAGGAGTAGTGTGAGTATTTATTTGGTTTATTTTCCTAGTATAGTAAAAACATCTCATCATCAAGCTCGTTTTTTTCCTTGTGTTTTCCTTCATATAAAAGATTGTAGTTGATTATTTTCTTCTGTACGTTAAATCTTAAAGGAGTCCTTTGTTTTTTTTTCTTATTTTTATTGAAATTGATAATTTGCAGATTTTATTGTGATATAAATTTGTTTATTTTTTTGTGAATAAAAAAACGGCCATGTTACAGTAAAAGCCATATTTTTCATTTCTCAGAATGACCTCCCCTTTCCCGTCCTTTTCCCTATGTGCTAGTATTTATATGTAAGGTGGCTCAGCACGAGCAGAGGGTGTCCCGAAAGACCCACGACACGACTGAACGCTAGCCGGCCTCAGTATGCCACCCCGGGCTACACACCCCTCTGCTAATTCTTCATGTCTGCAACTGCGGTGACTTCCGTGGTTGCTACAGTAGTTTGGCAAAAGAAAACGTTTAATAGATAATAATTAAATTCACACATAAATTGCTAAGTGCTAAACGAAATACACCTTTCATTATTCGAAGAAAAAGAAGTCCATTAAAATTAACAATGAAATGAACACAAAGCGTAAAGCTGTTGAAGCGAGTAGAAATCTAGTAAGGCTTTGACGCATCTTTTGTTTTCTGTTTTGTGTATGTGATTTTTAATAGTTGTTGCGTTTTCTTTTTTTTCAATTCATTCAATGTATGTAATATTGATTTTAGAAAACTTTATTGTTTTCTAACGGGTTTTCCTTTTGATTTATAAATTGTTTGAATTTAGAAAGCCAAACGGTCCATTAAGTTTTTGATTGTTTTAATATTTCGAAACTTGCTTTACGTTTGTTATGATTGATGAAAAAGAGCACATTTGACTTTGAACCACCTATTAAGTATGCACAGAACTGTGCATATCGCAGTAAGCTTGCAATCCAGAATGGATGGAAGAGAACCACACATCCACGCAAAAGTAAACTTGATTACTCTTGAGGCTACGCGACGGGGCTTTCTGAGAAAAAGCTGGTTGCAATGGAAACATAAGCAAAAGGGCATAAAATTTTTCCATACAATTTGCCTATGGCGAGGATTATGGAATGTTCCCTTTTCAATACTGTGCGGGCAAGTCGTCGAAGGCTGTTTGTTAAGGAAAAATGCTTACTTTCATTCTTGGTTTTCTCGATGACCAAAAACCGTCTTTCTTTTTCCGAATTATCTACTCGATTGGTATATAAATCTTTCCAATCTACGGAAATATAACTCGTACCATTGCTATGGTTAGGTTTCTACAACTTATGATTTTCAACCTGACTCATCTTAGTGGACGGATTCACGTTTGATCTTGTGGGTCGATTTTCCGTGATCAAATATAGGCAATATAATATATGAATGGAATGAATAATTCAAGATTCGCTAGCGATTTCACAAGATTCCATTTCTATCAATCAACATTTAATACTCAATTAGGTTGTTCCGTAAACATGACTGACCGGATGAATAACAATGATCAGCCGCACTAAAATACTCGTTCAAAAGCACCGCATCTAATAACTTAAAAATACCTGACAGCTCGTTCTGTATGCCATAAGATCTCGATACTATCAGTTAAAATATAATTATCGTAATGACTATTTGATAGAGGCGATGAGAGAACATATCTTAAGGTCCCAGTATTGCATGAATTTTTTTTGTTTCCGTAATTATGTTACTCTTCAGGGTCTGGCTTAGCTATAATTTATATTGATTCACAGTTCTTCGTCTGCAATATTATACTGACTCATAAAGCAGGAGGCAGGCTTTTCAAGCGACACAGCCCCTTTTTCCGTATGTGGAGACACTCCATGAGGAACAGCACGTTGATGTGGCGGCACTTTAGAAATAAAGCATATTTCAAACGTGTCGTAAAGTTCTGTTGTAAAATTAAACTTTCACTATGTAATAAACTTTTTGTCCAGGCACTTCACTAATTAACCTTTTTCACTACTGACACCCACCCGCCATGTGGCTGTCAACTCCTCTCTTGACATCCCACGACAAAACTGACGTGGGATGGGAAGCCGTCACAACAGACACGAGATGGAAAGCCACATGGCAGCCAGGTGTAGTAGTAGTGGTCACCAGCGGCGTCGAATGATTCATTACAGAGGGTATGGGAAGATTTTCCACTATATTTACCAAGTTATAGTAGACGATATAAGGAATTATGTAAAAGAAAGCGATGATCTCTTTTATGGTCTTAATATGCTTAATCTACGGAAGTTGATTTACTAGTATGTACAATTCGACAAAATTCGACTCTGTTTTAGCATATCTACCAAACTAGGTGGACTAGACTGGGCATACGGGTTTCTGAAGAGGTTTCCAGAACTGAATACAGTAAACCGTACAAACTCTCAAAAAATTGCCAAAAGAAAACAAGCTCGTCAGCAACGTCGTCAGGATTTGGCAAAAGAGGAAGCAGCTCAAGAACGTATGCGAATAATTTCTCAGCAGGCTCACAGGATGAAAAGATCCTATCAATTTCGTGTTGGATGGTCTGTGTCTGAAAGTCTGCTATGGACCTTCAGAAATCTGATTGCGAAGCCACGAATAAAACGAATCAATAGGATGGAGCCGAAATTATTACCACGCCATCCATTCAAATTGGTAATGATATCTTGAATATCGAGGCAATGCGCTTTCAGCTTAACGCACTATCATAACACACAGTAACTCACCATCAAAACCAAGAACAAATTTTCGACTACATATTCACTCACTTGAGTATCGATAAGGAAAGTTATGTTCCACATCCAGTTGTGTTGACCGAATGCTACGTTGATCCCAACTATTGTCGTCAATTAATGTTGGAGTTCCTGCTTGAATGCGATGATGTCCCTTCAGTCTGCTATGGAATCGATTTGATTTAAAGCCTTATAATATCATTCGGCTATCATACTATGCATGTCATTCCTGTTTTGAGTAACGTCCTTCACCAACTTTTCATGGCAGAGAGTAGCCAGCAGAAGATCAACATAAAGAGGACGAAGTCTTGCCTACGTCAAAGACTAAAATCGATCGAAGATACTTAGAAAAGAGTGAAACAGGTTGGGGAGACAGAGCTACGCTCATGTTAGAAGGGTTCTGTACTCAACCTTCGATATGCAGACACCAATAATGAATAAACTTTAACGACATCTACAGCAAATGCATACTCGTTTTAAAAGAGAAACAATTATTATGCCATTTTAACTTGCTACCATTTTCTTACAATATCATTAATAATCATTGACTGAATGAAATCTCTGAAAGATATTTTTAATTATTAATTTTATTTGGAAATTAGATCCAATTAAAAGTGTAGTGTCTTGTAGCGAACAGGGTATAGATAAATTGTCCGTACAGGACTGCAGTGATGGTCTGCTGCCTCGGCGAAAGAGGATGGTAGGATTCGCTGAGATTTCACCTTGTCTAGGGACGCGTGAATGCGCTGGCAGGGTAGCGTTGCGGTGTCGTGGAGCAGGTTCTTTTCCCCAGCACAAGACCCACTACAAAAAAATTTCGCATCCACGAATTGAAGCGATCTAATGCCAATCGACTGTCGTTGAGCCCGAGGTAGCCTACTAAGGGTTGAACTTGTTAATAGCCAGTAACAAACTGGGCCGGGAGAACCCAGGTGGACTTAGGAGCAGACATCGTCGTTACCGACGATATTGATGGCCCACAAATAAGAGTGGAGCATCCAGGTGGAAGCGGTGCCCCCTCGCACCCTCCCAACCGCATCAAGATACAAATGTAGACGCGGCCATATATTTCCCCATTCGAGTGAAAACCTCATACAAACATAATTCGCATGAATTTTTCCATCAAATGAGAAATATAAACGTGGCCAATTTATGTTATAGTATTATGTGATGGAATCACATAACACTATACCATAGAAGGGCGCGTGAGCGGAAGGCCACTCTACCCGGACAAGAGCCCTTACAACGCAATAAAAAGGGAGTAGAGGAGCCTGCCATCGTTACGGGTCCCATAACCGGTTAGGGTTTCAATTATGAAAAGACCGAAGTTTAAATTTAACTAACCAAATGTTATTATTTCCATCTCTATAATTATTTATAACAAATACATTTTTCAATCTCAACCAAAATTTCATTCGATCCTAAAAATTAATTCGCATCCAATCGCTTTTACTCTCTTTTTCTTTAATATTTTCCCTTTTAATTTTAGTCTTATGACTATTTCATTTCGCGTGATAAATTAAAACATGTGCAATGATTGGAAAAATTAAATAAATTTGATCAACAAAAAAAGTAAGAAATATATAGTTTACTCCATTTAACATGATGCAGAGTTTACTGTATTTGGTATTTTCATGTCATAATCGTTCATATCCAATACACGATACCCAATATTGGAAAAATTTCGTTTTCGTTGTTTTGTTCAATTGTAATTAAAAAAAAGAATAGGTATAATTTGAAATAATTTTAATATAAATTTAGAAAATATTAATGAATGAAGACAAACGGTGTACTCACCTACATCCTCCCCGGGCGCCCGCTGATGATGTGGTGATTGACAGTGTCGCTGCAAACTGTTAGTGAAAATGACGATGCTGACCATTGCATCATTGCTTATCTTTTCCTATTCTATCAATCTCACACTAAATTACAACATCATTTTCTACAAACTACCAACAAAATTACAAATCCAATTTGATGAAGAATTTACTGAATTTTAGTTCTTCAAACGTTAGTCTTGATAGCTTGTCGAATTCCTTCGTAATACCAATAAAGATGTTATTCCAACAAAATGACCTCCGCCATACAACCTGTTGATCCAATTGGGTCCTTGAAGCACTTTTTGCATCTAATTCACGCGATTCATGCTCGCACATCAGTACATAACCACACCGCGTACCATTGTCTAGCGGGTTGCATTGAAAACAAGCAATCAATTAATCGCATTTTAATTTGCTAAAACAGAGATCCCAAGCAGGCAGTATTGCGAAATACATTAGGCGTTCGTTTTGAAACAGCATCCCACGATGCCCGCGCATGTATAGGATCTGTTAATCTATTCCCTCAAAACCAAACATTTTCGTTAAACTCACGTAACTCATAGGCGCGAAATAATATTACATGTCGTCCTATTTCGGCTTATTTCTTCGAAATCAAACAGTTGTTACTCCAATTCAAGGAATTAAATGAACGCTTCTCGCTACATATGAACTACCGGCGAATTGACGTTTTGTTCTCAAGCTGAAACGGTGCTTTAGAGCTCCACGGGTCTGGTTTTAGGTTGCAGTTAGGCACGCACACACAAAATTTTTTCATTTCTTTTGTGAATTTATGAACTTCTCTGGGGAAGGGAGTGTACTTGTTTAAATAAATAACTAAACACTGCAAGTTTACACCGACAGGATCACTAATGGTAGGGTTTTGGAGCTGGTAGTGACGTTTTAATTACTACGTCGCAATGACATTTGACTTTTTTTTTTAAGCAAATTAATTGCGATAATCATTGCTTTTGAGCATGCTATAAAGGATCACTATCACCAATTCAACTCCAACGGATCTCACAAGCTTTCATTGCACTCAACTTTATTGTTCACGGCGCGGTATTAGCACACACAACCCGCGACTCTACGATCCGTCCAAATCCCCGCATGATTTCCCTGCCGCACCTTTTAAATCCAAGTCCGCTGCTAGCTCAGCTGAGTTAAATTACATTCGCCAATGCAATACATGGATATGATCCACTAATTCACTGTTCCCATGTCGGAATTTTCAATTCGCAGATTTGTGTAGTTACGAGTAAGTTAATAAAATTAATTATAGATTGAAAATGTAAATCATTATAAAAGATAAATATTATAACGAATATCAAAGCAAAGAAAATGTTTAATTTAATTTAATAAAAAAACAATATGAAATTATGTTTATAATAAAAAAATTTAAATTTTTTATTTTACTTTTCGAAATTTTATAATTTACAAAACGTTAAATTTGAGTAACCAAATTTTTCAAATCTACAATTGAAACCTTGGAACAGTATTATGCTGTTTTTGGGCAGTTGGCTTGGGTGACTGCTTGATTACTACTGTCTGATTCGATAGAAAGCCCGAATGGTAGAAAACCCGTACATTGTTTTTTTCGTACTCGGAGCTTTCAAACTGCTATTACTTGCGTGAATGCCATTTATCTTTATTGAAACTTCCAGACTATAAGGACCTTTTCTTGAACTACTTTAATTTAAATTTATAGGTACCCGCATGAATTTACACTTTCAATGCTGAAGTTGGGAAAAAATATCTCATCAAAAACTTCATGCAGCTCATGGTTGTATCTAGTTCACCATTAGTCCCCGTGTACGCCATCTAAAGCAGTGATATGCCTCTATAATTTTCGCACTGTAGCTTGTCCCCTTTTTTATGGATAGGGAATATAATTGATTGGCTCCATTCTTTCGGCATATGTCCATATTTCCAAATATGCTGGATGACTTTGTGAATAGCTTTATGAACACTGCTGCCACGATATTTGATGAGCTCCACTGGAATCTCATCCATGCCCGGCGCTTTTTCATTTTTTGGGTTTTGAAGGTAGAGCAATGTACCCCAATGGAAGCTCTCCGGAAACATTTATAGGCTCCGATGTTCTGGAACTGTGCAGAGGATTAAGGGCATTCTTGAAATATGTTGCCCATCTTTCCTTAATCTTGGTTTCATCAACGATAATATTGCCGATATCATCACGACAGAGCGTCGTCTTGGGCTGATAACCACGTTTCAGGCTTTTCACTACTTTGTATTCTTGTATTGTCTTGTTGCTCGCTAGACTTACATCTATACTTCTCAATTGGTAGTATTTTATTTTCTTAATTCTAATTATCTTATTCACTGCTCTTCCGAGATTTTCATAGTGTCCTTTCTTCGTCCTGGTTTTCCTACCTACGTTTTCTTTGTACGCCTGATTATTTTTTTATATCGCATTCTGACACTCATCATCGAACTAATCATTCCTCTTGCGCCGGGCTTGATGTCCAAGTCGGTTCTGCCACGGTCTTAATAGCCGCTTTGACTTCCATCGAAATTTCGTTGCTTGTCTTTAGTGATGCGTCTGAAAGGATGGAAGCCAGCTGGTTGTCGAGGGTCTCCGTGCAATTTTTGGCCACAGACGCCGTTGGGAGCCTTTTGATGTCAAATTTTTATAGCGGGCTGGTCTCCGCCGAATATGCCTTTGACATACGACATCGATAGGCTAATTTGATCAAGTAATGATCTGAGATACAGTTGGCTCCTCGATATGTACGCCCAACGTTGTTGGATCAGAACATGATCGATCTGGTTTTGTGTGTTGCCATCCGGTGATACCCAGGTCATTTTATGAATGCGTTGATGAGGGAAGCGAGCCGAACGTATGACTAGATTTCTGCTACATGCAAAGTCAATCAGGCGCTGGCCGTTGTCATTTGTTTCATCGTGGAGGCTTTATCCTCCAGTCGTTCCCCGATGAGATAGCTCATTGCTAACCATAACGTTGAAATTACCTAGAATAATTTTTGTGTTGTTTGTAGGCAATGAGTCGACTAATCTTTCCAGGTGATTGTAGAACGTTTCCTTCGTTTCTTCGTCCTTTTCTTCGGTAGGGGCGTGAACATTAATCAGCCAGATTTTGAAGAATTTTGCTTTTATACGGATCGCACACAATCGTATATTGACTGCCTTAAAATCAATAACGCGTGATTCGAACTCCCTATCCACAATGAGAGCCACTCCGAATTCTCGTTTCCAATAGGCTTCCCACTTTTGAATATCGTGTGCGATCTCATGTCTTGAATATCATTTCCAGCCCAGTTCGTTTCCTGGATTGCTAGTATTTTTAATATTGGCCTGTTGTAAAAGGTCCTTAACAGCACCAGGGCAATTAAGTGATCTGAAATTCCAGGGTCCAATACCACAGTCTTTTTTCCATTTGCCAGGTCAATGCCGTAGGTCCAATTCATTCCGAGGCCCTTCTTCAGGTTTCGAAACATTGTAGGGTTTTACAGCGATGGGGAGTTAGCCCATCGCCCAACCTCCAGTCCGGCGTAATGTTTATTACTTCGATTCCGTTATCAGGCACGAAGGACTTGCCTTGACCCTCTTACGTCCTCACAAAGGAGGTGTAAGTAGGATCTAGTAGTAGAGTTGTCGATTTATTTACAGTTGTTGGTATTACTCGGCATTTAATGTTCCATTATTGGGGAACCAGTAAATTCAATGTCCGAAAACGAGATCATTTACAATCATTTAATCGGGGGGTTTAGGGTGAGGCATCATGGAAGCGGTGGGTTGGGGAAAAAAGGGGCTCTCTCCTTCTTTCTCGAAAGGGCTTGGGACGATCTACGGTGGAGCTACCATTTTGTTTTACAGTAACTAATATCACTCGTTGAACAGACTCTCAAAGATGTGCATGATATGCTCGTACATCCTTCCTGAAATTTTCATGCAAACCCTAACAAGCCCGTAATGTCTGAGTTGATTGGAAGCACATATTGCTCAATAGCCACGTATTGTTGTTGTAACACCGAAAATTCGACCGGACCATTTCTCGAGATAACACATTCACCAAATTTGCCTTTCAATAAATCGATTGTGAAGCGTGTTGTGTAGCTAGTGGCATCGTCTTGTTGAAACCACAAATCGTTGATGTCCAGTTCATGGAATTCTGACCACAAATAATCTTCCAACATAACCCGATAGCGTCCTCCATTGACGGTAACATGATGGTGGTTTTCATCCACGAAAAAATGCGGCCCAATCACACCTCTGGGATGAAAACCGCACCAAATAGTAATTTTTTGCGCATGCAATGGAGTCTCAAGAAGCACATATGAGTTTGTTGCTGACCAATAACGCATATTTTGCTTATTAACAAAGCCATTGAGCCAGAAATCGCTGATGCTGATTTTTTCGATGAAATTCTTCATTTTCTTCAAGCTATGCCAGAGCCCAACTGGAGAAGTTTCGGCACTTCGAATGATCAAGTGGCTTTAGTTCTTGAGTCAATTTAATCTTGGAAGCATGTAGGCTAAGGTCTTTTCGCAAAATACGCCCAATTCTTGAGAACGACATGGAATCAACTGATTTGGCTCATTTTGTATCGATGAACTCACGGCTATTTCCTTCGCTTCGAGCGGCATGACGTCTTTTTGGCAGCAAAATGTCCAATAGAGAAAATTTATACTCCAACTTATCCGCTATAACATAGCACGCACCGCCTGTCGGACAGGACGATTATTACAGCAGAAAATTGGAGTAAGCGCTCTTAAAGTTACGACTACCGACTCAGAATTTCGGTAGTAGTTTTTAATAACTTTCAAACGTTGCTGTTTCTTGAACTTTACCATGATAAAAATGTTTATTAAAAAAAAGTTTAAGGGACGTTAATATAAAGATTCAAAATTTTTACGTCTTTAATGGAAAACGCTATTCAAGTAAACGTAAAATAGATAAATCATACTATTGCTAGTAAAGTCCAGCGAATTTTCAACTTATCTGGTACTTGTCGTTGTTATACTCATGGAGAACTACCTCCATGATTGTTTTCAGATTTTGCGGTCCACTAGTGTCCACTCGCGAGGAAGGGACACAATTTTTTCGTGCTCTTCCACTTCCCCTGCCTACGTCATGAACGATATTGCAATTTCGATAGCAGATATTAAAAGATCTCATCGAGGCCTTTCATTTGATAATTTAGATTTTCGGGATGGAGAGGCGAACTATAAAGTTCATTCCGGGATTAGTGGTGCTCCCTTGGGAACGAGATGATAAAAGGGCAAAGAACAAAGAAAAGTGCTCTTTTTGATTTGCCGAAGCGCCCCAGTTGTATGGGATTAAAAACGCATGAGTTGAAAGTTGTTCTTCTTGAATGTTGGAAGCCTCGGAAAGGCTGTGGTAAAGTAGATTCGAATTTTTAAAATTTCCCCTATAGAAATTTTTGACGCGTTTTAAACGGGCAATTTTAATCGCTGGCTGAAGGATTTTATTCGAGCGCAGTCTACTTGCCTCAGGATCCACGACCGAAATTCCTCTCCAAACTAGCTGGACGAAAAGAAGCCACCTCGGAGTAGACTTCGAGCATACGAACAGATTGGCCGAAATTTTGCAGATGATCGATGACAATTCTGGACAGAGACTTGGGTTGTGACTAAATTCATGGGAAATGTAATATCCTCCGATATTTCGGAGCGATACCTAACAGAGATCTATCCTCCTTGCACAACATATTTAAACAGTTGGCATGCGTGGCATGACAGATCTCTGTCTGTCCCCGTGGATGAATCAACGGATTTCCTTGGACAGTGACAGACGCCACAGAACGGAAGCGAGAAGAAAAATGCTGGGAAAAAACACCGCAGGACAACCGAAATCAACTTGAACAGACCATGGGAGTTGTTATAAAGCGTAAATTTTTGCAATTTTGTAATTAACTTCCATTTTGGATTCTCGTCCTTTTAGGGTTTTTTAAAATAATTTTACAAAACAACTAAAATCGCGACCTGGTTGCCCGTCCGGGTGTCACATCACTATTTCTCGCAAACCATAAAATCTAGAAACATCAAATTTTGTATGTAGGTGTCAAGTAATGCCCTCTTCAAAGTTCAACAAAAAAAAATTTTATAAGATATTTAAGGGGGGTCTCGTTTTTTATTAAAAAACCATCGGGCCTTGTTTCTTTGAATGAGCAGATGCGTTTGAACCCCTGTGAGTCATCTTTAGCGTCAGACATTGTCAGAGAGTCGAAACGCGTCAGCTCTCTCAAAGAAACACGCTTGAAGGCTGTTTTGTTAGATGTTTTTTTTTTGAATTTTATGAATATGCTACTATAAAGATTATTGAACAGTAACAAATAAAATAAATCTTTAATTTTTTTAAGCAGAAGCGTGGGTTTTCTCCATGCGAAACGATGAAGGTAATTTGGAATAATCTACTCCAAGTTACGTGCATCCTAAGTAAATTTATGCATTCGAAGAATTTAAGTTTAATTTTTAATTTGAAAAAGATTCGTTACTTTTGTTGAGTTTGATTGTTTATTTTACTAAAATAAACTAAATTTTCATTCATTTAATGTATTTTTCAGTTGGCTGACCCGTTTTGACTTTCACTTACGTCCAAAAGATAAACAGGTATTCCAAATATGCTACAGTTCTTCTAATAATTTGCCCTACTTCAGTAAAAGATTCGTTTGCAGCGAACCGAAGTAGCAGAAATACACAGCCGTCGTTTCATCATATTGTACAATATGGGATACAGCATTTGTATTTCTCTCCACCATTTCACTGGATCACATTTGCAGCCTCCATGAAATGGTGGTCAGTCTCCTGAATACTTTCAGCTATTTGATTTTTTTTTAAACCAAATTTTGAAGGTTTTTGGTGAGACTAACGATGGCTCCCGGCTTGCTTTGTCAACTAAGTAGCAAAATCCTTGCCACTACAAAGCATTCCTCACTGTTGAAAGCTTGTTTTTTGAGTCGTGGTCCGGGAATGTAGCATAAGCGTATAAATTATGGCTTTCTAATCCAGGCAGATTCTTTATCGCCTTTGAGAGATTAATTGTTATTCGTTAGAAGTTTCTTCCGTAATTTTTGTTAAAAATTCTTAATATTTCACAAGCTTTCCATAATAGCAAAATTTTATTCGTTTTGTGGAATAAGATAACGATTAGTTTGGCTCAGACTATAAATCAATGGCTCTTTAATTTCTAGCCTGCGTTGAAACTTGGAGTAAGTTGAACTCTACCTGGTGACTACGTCTTGAATCAATGTTTTGTCCGTGCCTTGTATTTGCTTTTGGACGGAAATGAATTTCTGCGTAGCATAAGGACTTCTTTTGAAAAATTCCACGACGGACTTAACTTTCTACAGGATATCTCCTTAACGCCATTTTGAACAAGTATGTTCAGTGTATGTGCAAATGTACATGATATATTTCTTCAGTGTCAATGGCCATAAAGAAAAAAAAATGTTTTCATTGGGAAATTTGGCATCCATCTATATGTTTCAACCTGTTTTTAGCAAATTATCTTAAAAACTAGTTAACAAATCCTTTCATTTTATATTCTTATCAGGTAACTTTAATAAAACTTTTAAGTGTTTATAGGCAGAGGGAGACCCCTCTTAAAAACGCAAATTTTTATGCCAGGACTATCGACGTCATTTTTTACAATTGGTCATAAAATTTCATTATTTTTGCTTTATAGTACTGAGATAACCTTAGACACCGACGAACGCACAGACAGACAACACGCAATTTTAGGGGGTGCTGTTTAGTCCTAAAAGGTTTAAAAATTTGACAATCCGAAATATTTTTGAGACTTTCCTTGAAATCATATTGCAAAATTAATATACCAAGTTCGATAGAACCCACTCAAATAACTAATGAATATATGATGAAGTGTGGGCATAAACATGTTCCATTTTCCCGCGTTTTAGTGCATGCGATAAGCTTCAACAGCTCCTTTTGTCGCTAATAGCGGCCAGAAGTGCATAGTTGCATTTACGTGGCAATAATTAAAGAGGGTAGGTGTAATTATTTAAATGATTATTCCCAGCAACGTTGTTCGTGTCACCTTGCCACCAAGAGAACCACCAGACCCTGTTCCTCCGCCAACAAAAGCCTTTAACTGTTACCTTTTACTTGCACCTATCATCAGCATCTGCATTAAAATCATAATGCCTGGCATGAGATAAAAATCTCGTAAATAAAGCGAATAACGAACGAGAATATCGTGTGTCGACAATATTTATGTTGGTATTGTTATTATTCAATGTTCACATTGCATTATGTCTACAGTTGGTTTTTCCGCATAACTGACATGTTCACCTTCGTAACCCTTTCCATTGCGCTCGCGGTCGGACAGGATAACAACAGGCTGGATGTGGACGTTGAAGTGAGCTGTGAGGTCTCGCCAACGAGCCGTGTTTGTGTGATATCGCCTGTGAAATAAATAATATAAATATGAAAAAGTGCAACCACGAAATTGCAATTAAAAATTCATAACTAAACGACATATTAGGCCAACAGTTTGAAAATTTTCTGTGCAATTATCCGATATTAAAATATCGTGAATTTTTGTTGTTCGTGTTTCATAGTTTTGCATGCATTTTGTTGTTTGAATAAATGCGGGGCGGTTAGGGTTGCCAATATTCTTCAATGTTTTAGAATGAATGTATTTTTGTATTCAGAATGCAAAAATGAGAGTGAGAGAAATAATACCGCCGTGATAATTGATTATCTGGGAAATGATTCCTCTTACCTCACATTTGATTTACCTGTTCTTGTCACCTGAATACGGTCGCGCTTCTATTTACTTTTCTCAATAGAAAGCTAAAACATCAAGTGTTTTATTATCTATGTTACATGGAACCCCGCATCCAGGTACATTAGTGCGCCATTGGTTTATTTTTAGAGTATCTGTGTTTTTGTGGTACTGTAAAATAATTTCACGTTACGTTACTGAAATCGCGGATAGGCTGGCCGTATGCCCGTGCATCACAACAAATTTTCTTCCAAACTACACAAACTTCTTCTTGGTCGTAACACTACAGCCCTTCTCGGGCCTTCGCTTAACGCAAACAGCGCGTCCAACTGACTCGGTCCATTGGCCGCGGCCTCCAATTTCGAAATCCAAGCAGCGATAAACTGTCTTCGTCGACTGAATTAGACCAGCGTTTCATCGGTTTACCTACTAGTCTCCAGCTTTCAGTTCTCCCAACGAAACTAAAAAAATTTAATTATGTGAGTAGGTCAGCAGTGGTGCCTTCTTAAAATTCTCAGTACAATAAAATTAACGAAGGGAAAGGAGTCTCTCCAAATATAGAAGAGTGAACTTTAAAAAAATTGTTTGCCAAAAATAACCAATATGGGTATCAAATCAAAGGTTTTGATGTTTTTCGAGCAGTTTGCCTAGGTAATTGCTCGATTACTACACTTTGCTCAAGATCCGTTGTTCAAAGGCATTCAATATGCTTGCGGATGCTTGGGTTAGGGTCCATATTTCACATCCATAGCATAGCACAGGTCTTACCACAGATTTGTACACTTAGAGCCTTGTTTTCCTGTATATTCAGCTGGTTTTCAAGATCGACAAAACTTAATAACATATTCTTTTTACACAGCCCCTTTTGGGCCTTCGCTTTATGATAGTTAGAGTATCTCATTCTTATGGTCGAATGTGTCGGCACTCCTTAAGGTGATATGGTTGGTATAACGCTTTGGTCATGTGTCCGTTCACCCAGCTACGATACGTCTGATTTTTAAACCAAATTGTACCAAAACTGATCGGGGTTATAGTCAGTCCGAAAAATCACTCGAACTAAACCTCGTTGCCGCCAACGAGAATCGAACCAGGGACGTTCAGCTTACGGGATGAGTGCTCTAATCATGACACCACGCGAACTACTTTTCAAGCTGTATTCTTTGGCGTATTTCATCTCTTTCATTACCCGTCCTCGTTATTTTGGCGCCTAAATATACAAATTTGCCCACTTTTTCGATATTGTATTCGTCAAGTGTGTTGTAGAAAAGCAACAAATGGTGATATTAAAAACAAACTAAACACAACGAAAACCTGCAGTTTTGGGCGCCATTCTGTTGCAACCACAGAAGTCACTAAAGTTGCAGAGGAGTGCGTAACTCGAGGTGGCATTCTGAGGCCGGCTAGCGCTCAGTCATGTCATGGGTTTTCCGGGACGGCCTCTGCTCGTGCTGAGCCGACGTACATATAAAGCCCAACACAAAAGGAAACAGACAGGAGACGGGAGGGTCATAATGAGAAATTAAAAAATTCGGTTACTTAGCACTTCATAGTCTTATATTTTGATTAAATTTAATTGCAAAATAACTATTTAACAAAGTCAATCGAAAAGGCGAAAATTTAGTTAACCAAACTTCATTTTCAAATATTAAGTTGAACAAACCAAAACCAAATTATTGTATAACAAGCGGAAAGAGTAAATTCAAAAACAGAATGTAAAAAAAAATGTAATAATGAAATAATCATAATAAAATAGAAAGAAGAAGCTCTGCAACTGTAAGGGGAACGGGGCAACTGCTAGAATTTACTAAATTATTAAGTCGATTTTGTTTTTACACACGTTAAGCACAAGTTGCACACGTTAAGCACAAGTCGTTAAAAATTGTTAGTATTCTTTCTGATACTTCAGAGTAGATGTGCACCATTGTCACTCAATGAAGAGGCATAACGAGATTTATTCACAATAAATTACTGATAATCCCGAAAATTCTCCTCTTCAACATCTTCACCCACTTTACGCACAAGTTGTTTTTAATTATCAATTAATTTTTCAAGTATTTTAATGTAGAGATGCACTATTGACACTCAATGAAGAGGCGCAACCGGATTTCATCACAATAAACACGGATAATCCAAATCTTTTATCTTAATTAACATTCCCAAATCACTAAGCCACATTACCATCCAATTCTTAACTCCCCTTCCACAATCCAAACTTTAAAAAATTCTTCCTAAATTCCAAATTAAAATCACTTTACAGTCCCACTTTCGTCTTCCAATCAAAACTTTTCGTTCCTGCAATCCAAATTAAAATCTTTTCCCGACACCGCACAAACTCACTCCTCTTTGAAAGCCAAATTCAGACTCACCAACTCAAAAGACCAATCCCGCAGTCCTCGATAGTTTCCCAATTCCCGCTGCCGTACCGAGGTAACGTAATCAAAGTTCAATACACTTTGATTCCGTCGAAAACTAAACATACGGAAAAGGAACCTACTTTACTTTATTCCGTATTTCTTCATTATTCCAGTCAATTCCAAAAACCTAAATTCAATTTCGCATTCCCGAACTTGTTCTCGTAGAATTTGGAGTCTCTCGTGCGGCTCCAACACCACTGTTGGGTCTTCCAAACCTTTCAACTGCCGCAATAGCCGGTACGAGTTTCCGTGGCAGATCATATACTGGCCGAACACGGCAAAGTACGGGGAGATACCTGTGGTGGAGTGGTATGACGAACGCAGGGCACAGGTGATGGCAGAAATCCTGCGGTCCCAGTCCTTCTGATCCGGCTGTATGTAGACACGAATGGCGGCTATGAGGGTGCGGTTCAGCCGCTCGGATGCATTGGCTTGCGGGGAATAAACGGCGGTCCGCTGATGAGTAATGCCATACTTGTCCATTAGCTCCCGAAATCTAGCCGAGGTGAACTGAACTCCGTTGTCGGAGACTACTTTTTCCGGTACTCCGAATATACGGAGAACGCGATTTCTCAGGAAGCTGACTATCGGGCCAGTGTGCAGATTTCGAATTGGTTCAATATTTGGGAATTTGGACAATTGATCTAGGACCACGACAAGTCCCGTGTATCCCAAAGTCGAACGAGGGTACGGACCGATGAGATCTATATAAAGGCGCTGGAACACCTGCTCCGGTAGCTCGAATTTTCCCATCGGGGGCCAAAGAACAGAATTGGGCGCTTTAGTGCATTTGCACAGCTCATAGGCGGCTATGTACTCTTTTACTTGCTTTGCCATCTTAGCCCAAAAGAAGTAAGCCTTCAGTCGCCAAAGCGTACGACTATGACCGTCGTGGGCACTCAATGGGTGGTCATGAGCCCGTTTAATCAGGTCGAAGGTCAGTTCTTCGGGCACCCATAACTTCCACTGTTCCTCTTCTTGGATGGGGTCTCTGGAGGCGTGTCCCATACGCTTGTATATAAATCCCTCTGTCACCCACAGTTCTGGCAGCTGTGGTAACTGGTTCCGAATCGCATTCATCAGCTGGGTGTAACCTATTGACTTGAAGGTGGGATGGTCCAAGTCGATCCATAGGGGGTTGTCGTCCTCCTGGGCCAAGTTGGCTCCACGCGCGTGGAGATGAGTCTGGCTCATCAGCCATTTAAGAGACGCATGGTCCGTGACAATTTCAAAGGGATGTCCCGCTACATATGCCCGAAAGCGTTTCACCGCCAGAACAGCCGCCAGGCATTCCTGCTCCGAGACCGTGTAGCTCCGCTGGGCTGGGTTCAGCTTGTGAGACATAAAGGCTATAGGCCTCTCCTCGCCGTCTTGTGCAACCTGGACTAAGATTGCTCCCACCCCATGATGACTGACTCGCGTCACAATGGATTGAGAACGGTTTCCCAAAGTCCGGGCTATGCAGTACGGGGGCTCTTGTCAGACTCTTCTTTAGTTCATCGAAGGCTCGCAAGCTGGGCCCTTCCCAGACAAACTTACGTCCCTTTCCCAGCATGTCGGTCAAAGGTGTGGTAATGGTGGCATAGTCATGTACGAATCGTTGGTACCATCCGCATAAGCCTAGGAATCGGCGTAACTGCTTGGTGGTCTTGGGTAGTGGAAAAGCGTCAATCGCTTGAGTCTTGTCCGGGTCGGTCTTGATGTTGCCATGACCAATGATGTGGCCCAAATACTTCACCTCCGTCATCATAAACTGACTCTTCTGTATATTAATTGCTATCCTTGCCCTCCGGATGTGCAAAGACACTTCCTGAAGCAGGTCGAGGTGTTCGTTAAAGGTCTCGGTCATAAGCAGCAGATTGTCCAAGTATATGAAAACTAGGTGCCGTAAATGCGGTGGAATCACCTTATCCATAAGGCGCGTCATTGTCTGAGGGGCATTACCCAATCAGAATGTCATGATCACAAATGGATACAGTGGGCGGCCTGGGACTGTGAAGACTGTTTTCTCCTTTGAGCCAGGGTCTAAAGGGATTTGCCAGAAAGCGTCCTTGAGGTCTAAACTCGTGATTTAATGGGCTTTAGGCAATCGACTCAAGATGCCTTCAATCAACGGTAGAGGGTATGTGTCCTTGACAGTGACAGCATCTAAGCATAGCCGGACCTTGTTCGGCTTGACAACTAAGGTGACCGGGGAAGCCCACGCGCTCTGCGATTCTTCGATCACGCCTAGTGCTAGCATTCGATCAACTTCGGTATATAACAACTTTTCCTTCGCCGGCAAAATGTCTCTGCTTTATGGGTTTAGCATCTCCCACATCTATTGTGTGAAACACCAGGGTCGTCCTACCGAGACCTTCCTTCTCATGTGATGGAAAAGCCGATATAGCCAAGTTAAGCCGCAGTTGTTGATTCACATCCAGTGCATGTCGTAGTGAGTGGAAAGTTGGAGTTGCGTCAGGAACAGTGGCGACGGAACCCAGTGCTGTGCCAAAAAACAGTGCCGGGGCCAAGTTAAATTTTCGAACGAAATCCACCCCTAGGTAAAGATTCTGGGTTAATTGGGGAATAATATAAAATTCCAGAGGTTTAGTCACCTCTTTAAATGTGACATCCGTCGTAATTTTCCCCACTACGGAGTGACGAGTTCCATCCGCCGTACTTAAACAGGTGGTAAAATGATGGATTTGGTCCGCGTGAGTTGCCAGCACCTCCCCTGCAAAATTGGCTGATATACGATTCACACTGCCCCCGTATCGACTAAGCCTACCAATCGCTTTTGCAGGAGGCGAACTGACGCGTATGGTCGAACGTCATCCTCCAATAATTCTAAGTGTATTGGCCGCAACGCCTTCCTCGACTGCCTAACCCTTCTCCAGAAGCGCCGTATCCGACGCGTGGCTCGCTTCCTTCGCGGTGGGGTAATTGTAATCATCTCCTCATTGAAGATGTGCTGGCGAGTAGCCAAATAATTCCGCAGTCTGACGTGGAAGGGCTTAACATGCCAAGGGACCTTCGTCTCGCTACCATTCCCCTGCGCGTCCGACTCGACAACGTGTGAAGTCAGCTGCGCAACTTCAGGAGAACTGTGGTTGGCGGTGCGAGTCAGTAAGGTTGGGGTCGTATCTGGTGCTTGGTCGCAACTAGTAATATGGTTGGTATTGGTTCATTCGGGCTCTAGGAGTGCCGACGGGTGGTCGCGACACTCGCTGGCAAGTTTATTCGTAACTTGCAATCTGCGCAATCTAGTGCATAAGTGTCTGCCTTTCCGAACCGGTAACAGAAGATCGTCGGTTCCGCTGGACATGCATAGAACCGATGCCCCGGTTGTCAGCAGTTCCAACAGACCGTCGGACTTGTAACTGCTTCAACGAATGCTCCGTCAATTATTGCTTCGAACCCGTGCTCCAGAGATGCTCCGCTCCTCGGTACGGGTATCGGGTCGTCAATTATGTGATCCACTGCCACTAACTCCGCGGTATTATTATATCGTGGATTAGGTCCCGTCATGCGAGGTTGCGGACGGAAGGTTCCTTGCCACTCATCTAGCTGTTCTTGCCTACGGGCATGGAGACGTAACCCCTGTACGGTATGAATGGGCACATGAAGGAGACTGTTCTGAAGCTCCCAACGCATATTCTCCCTGATGATTTCCACCAGTTCGTCCTCGAGCATGGGTGTTCGTAACTGAGTACTTAAGTGCAATATACTGCGTTTCATCAGTTGTTCCCGTAGCTCTCTTTCAGTGAAGCCGTCATCAAAGCGGTTGCGGAAGGCTGCACAGAAAGAATTCCAATCGGGGTGTGGAATCGATTCTCTGAAACTCCACTACCACTCGGCAGCATCTCCGCTGAACAGAAGGTGTGCGTGTCTAAGGAAAGCCGAGAAGCCGCCTTCCAGTCTGCTGGTGACTAAAGCCTGAATTCTAAACAGGAACCGGCCGACCGGTGTCGTCGAATTGAAGCCGGTGAAGCTAAGGCGCCAACTCTCCATGATACGAGGCATAGGGTCTGGGACGGGGGTCAATACGTTCGCGGGGCGAATCGTATCCTCGGTGGGCCTGCTGTAAGGGACCGAATCGGGGACTGTGGGTTTCAACGGAGGTGCGGTGCTGTATCGAGGTTGATACTCGGGGGCTCTGGGATCCATTCCCGAGTTCCTTGGAGGGAGGGTCCAATTATCAGCCGGTCTAGAGTGAGGCATAGCCACACAGGGATTTGGCTCCCAGCCAGACGGAGCTCTTACGCGGCTGCGGGATGGCTGATCTGGATGTTCTGGAATCCTCTCTCCAAGTGTCCGATCCTCTCGGACATCCCTTGAGGTAAAGTCACGATTGTGTCGTTGACGGAGCTGGTGGAAGGCGCGGTTGGAGCCTCGGCCGGGACAACGGCAACAGGAACTTCTCCGCCCATGGCTCCTTGGATGTCCAACAATGGTTGAGGTGGTTCAACATTTTGCGGTTCCTTCGCCATTGCTCCGCGCATCTGGACGTGTGTCCCGAGGGGGGCGTCTATGGCAATTCGATCTATCGGGCGTCGGCATAGTGGACAGAGAGTTGAAGTTAATAGGAGCTGCTGGACACAGTTGCGGTGAAACAGGTATCCAGACTCCAGCCGCACACTTGATGCGCCCTCTACCACGTCTTCGAAGCAGATCCCGAAGTTCGCTGGTTGGACCGTTTTGGACCGGGTCCAATGCTTCTCCGGAGTCCGCTTTGTTGCCATGGTGGGTTTTGTATGTAGATAATTCCTAAATATGCGAAGAATAAAAAAGAACTTAATTGGGTTAATCAAGTGGCCGAAAGTGGCGAGCTATTTGCTATAGATATGGGAAAAAAAATTTATTTATTAAACACGACTTTCCTTTCCAGCGGCTCTTCTTTTTCAGAGGCAGTGGGAGGGCATGGTAAGTATGCCGTGAAGAGGGTAGGGTTTTGGAAAATCTGTGGATGGCCGGTTTCGCGTCGCGTGTGGTACGCGGTACCTTCGTTTGCCTTGTTTTTTCCTCTTAGCGTAAATTTCTTCGGGATTGTAATAACGTAGTGTATTTTCCGGTACCGCGTCGGTGAAATTCGGGAACACGAAATTTAATTTCGGTTTTTGTGATTGACTGAATTGATGAAGAAATACGGAATAAAGTAAAGTAGGTTTCTTTTCCGTATGTTTGTGTTTTCGACGTGTTTGAAACGGGCGTGTCCAATCCATTTAAAATCCTCTCCGATCTAGCAGGTCGACAAGCAGCCACCGCGAAATGGATTACGGGTGCACGGACTGGTTGACCAGTTGGTACCATTCATTGCCACGACTCAGACTTCACGTCTAGAACCGATGAGAGGTCGGTTCCGACTTCGCTGGTACGATTTTAGGCAGAAAATTACTACAATTTTTCGTGGCCCAGAGAATCAGTGTCCCAGCGAGGCTGAAACTAGATGACAGAACAAGTTATAAAGGTTAATGAGTAATAACTTATTTCGCAAACTCATCTAAATTAAGTTATCATTTGATCAAAGTTTCCAAAACGTACAGCGGGAAGACTAACACCAAATAAAGTGTACTGCATTCCAGGTTAGACCAGGGATCTAGAGAAATCTTAGACGTAGTTGTTTTCAATTTTTTTCAGTTTTTGCTAAATATTTTCAAACCTGCGTATCGCAAAGAAAAAATTACTATGACCAAAATCAAAACAGGTCAAAATTTTCGTTAAACGCTAAACATTTACTTGCCGCTTTGCTTTCCCTCTCAAGCATTTTATCTGTGCCCACGATACTAGGAAGCCTACGAAGCTCAAAACTATCGTTTTGTTTTTTGCCATCTACCTTGACAATTTATTTTGATCAAAATCAAAGCACAAAAGTTTCCAGCAAAGTGGACTCTAAGAAGCAGCTAAGGGAAACGCGAATGTTTGAGAAGCGGAAAATTGAAAATAAAACCCCCAATAAAAGAATTTTGAAGCTCAACCCCAATAGAGGTGATAAATTCATTATATGTTATTAAGCTTTGCTCAAAGATTTTTTCCATTTACATTCCTAAAACATTTAAAACTTAAACTAAAAAATGACTTAACTTGAAATCTTAAAGATATCCATCAGATATATTTCACTTACTACTGAAAGACGGCTTCATTTTTAACATGTTCATGTTCATTTGCTGCCCTGTAAAGACAACTATGAGACATCTTCTGGAACAATATAGTCGCATGCAGCAGTCTATCCTGCCTATTCAACAGCAACAAAAAACTCAGCCGCAATCCGAGCTGTGCCAAACACAATCAACGATTAACAATCTTCAGCAAAACATTGTTTTGTCTTCAGCACCACAAAACTATATAGATAGTGTGTTAGCTGATAACGGAGTATTGCAAGCAGTCTCCCCACCTCTACAATTGTTCATATCAAGGCTCGCTTACAACACAACCAAGGAAACACTTGCCAACTACGTAACATCGAAGCTTGGTTACATGCCTAGTATTTTCAGATGCGTAAAATTAATAAAATACAACCTTCCTGACCATTTTATAAGTTCATTCAAGCTGACAGTTCCGGCTGAACTTTCTATCCTATTTCGTCCCGATTTTTGGTCAAAGGGGACATTCGTTAAAGCATTTGATACAAGGCAACCTAAACGGCGATTTCCTCCCGATACAGGTTCCAAACAGCCTCAACAACCTTCAAGGATAATTGTTGCAACCGCGGAAGTCGCCGCAGTTGCAGACATTAAGTATTAGCAGAGGGGTGTGTAGCCCGGGATGGCATACTGAGGCCGGCTAGCGGTCAGTCGAGTCGTGGGACTTCCGGGACACCCTCTGCTCGTGCTGAGCCACCTTACATATAATAACTAGCACAAAGGGAAAAGGATGAGAAAGGGGGAGGTCATCTTGAGAAATGGTTTTACTATGACATGGCCGTTTTATTTAATCCAACAATTCTAATCACAACCAAAAACTTTGCAGGATAAAAAATGTCAAAAACGACTGAAAGCCCCTTTCGAGATTTAAACAAAAGAATATAAACAAAATATAACACTATAAACTAATTCAATATGATATAAAAAAATACAATAAAACAAGCTTCTGTAAAATAATAAAATTTGTAAAATATTGAAACAAAATTCCAGATTGATACTTACTTCTTTCCTTGCAGAACTTCGAGCGCCCGGTGAAATACAAAAAAAGAAGCGGGGGGCCACTGTAAATCAGATTTTAAAGTTAAGATAACAAAAAAAATACTAAAACTTTCAACTCTCCGATCCGTCGTACAAGCGTACTCGCAGAAAAATTCACTATAAGGCACCTGGTCCTCTCAACAAACCAACAAAATTAGTTTTTATTTTGTTTTTTTTCTGAATAATTAACCTCTGCACATATTTTTTATTGTATCATTTAATAAGTTCGACACAAACTCCCACTAACTTCATCCTCCCCAAGAAGTTAATTTCCCGAAAAACTGCAATTACACGTCTAATTGCTATAAACAAATTGCTTTTGTTTCATTCCACTAATCACCATTCACAACGAATCTTCAAATCAATCCCCGTTAGCTAGTGAATCACACTATTCAAATCTTAACATATGTTCCGTGTCTCACCACACACTATCGCAAAAGAAAAGGCAAAATTCCTCCCCAAAGTCAACACTGTTATTCTCCGAATTCTAACTCTAAAAATCACCTCGACACTGAGAATTAAAAAACTTCCTCTTATTCACCAAATCCAGTATCGACTTCCAAGCACTCAATCCCGCATTTCCAAGCACCCAAATTCCAAGCACTCAATCCCGCATTTCACCTCCAGCAAATCCGATCCCGCAATGCTTTTCATATTCAATTACCGCTGCCGCATCTGGGTAACGTAATCGAAGTTGATTACACTTCGATTCCGCTACCCACACGTCTTTTTTATGTATCGACAAACGCAATAATATCCATGGTTTTGCATATATGGCAATTTGCATAATCAAAAAAGCGCTTGATTGGATGCAAAGTGTCACCTATACATATACGGAAAATATTGATTTTGCCGATACTCCAAAAAGAGTGCTTCCCTACGCTCGCGGAACTTGAACCCAGGGTTCCAGCAGACCCCCGGTCAAGAACTCGTGACGCAACCAATGAAGCCATGTCTTATCGGTTTCCCATCCATCAGATTAGCAACTTCAACTCTTTCTTGATGGGCATGAAAGGGAAATTCGTTAAAAGGGAAACGTGAATAAATTTTTGTTAGTATAAAAATATGAAATTTGTTAGTGGGAATAGAATTAGTTTGTATGAAGGAAGGAATGAGGTTTTGTTAGGGAAAAGGTATTGAATGAAGTTTTGTTAGTGGGAATTAATGAATGGAATGTTGTTAGTGGAAAAATTGAAATTATTAGTATATATTATATTATTTTAGTTGGAAATAAGGGAAAAAGGTAGGATTGTGATGATGGGGGAGTAAGTATTATAGGGAGATTGGGAAAGTGTTAATGAAGATAAATAAATACACAAAGGAAAAGGTAGGAGTGCCCAAAGGAAGGTGGAGATATTGCGGCAGCAATTTGAAGTTGCGAATGGGAGAAAGTCGGTACGCCGGAATTCGGAACATCATCTAACACTGAAGGAAATTTTCCCCTTCCTAATCGTTCAACAATTTCTATTTAGTACCAGAATGTTCGTAGCTTAAGAACCAAACTTGAGGACTTATTACTCGTGTCTCAATTAACTAGCGATTCTGTTATCTGTTTAATTGAAACGTGGTTGAACGAAAATATTTCAAATGTGGAAATATTACCAGATTATTTAGTCTACCGTTGCGGCCGTGACCTTAACATCACTAATAAATCTGATGGTAGGGGAGTCTTGGTTGCAGTCTGCAAAACCTTTAATAGTTTACTTTGCGCTGACTTCAAATTTGCTCGTGCTGTTGAGTGTGTAATTGTTAAAATCCCTCTTCCTCATAACTCCTCTTTTTTAATTTCCTCTGTGTATATTTGTTACTTTCTTCCTTTCTTTCCCTTTGTTCTTTTTCACAGCTTAATCATATCCGTAACCCTAATGGTTGCCTTCTGGACCTTGTCATGCCAAATGTTCCAACTGAGTGTCTATCAATAGCTCCTCCTCCTTGTATTCAACCTGATCTCCATCATCCACCTTTGTCTCTAGCACTAACCGTTGATACCCTAAAACCCCAGAAAATTTCCTCAGTTTATCGTTAGAACTTCTTTGGAGCAAGTTATGAGGCAATTAAAACCGATCAGGACTCGGTCAACTGGTGCACCTTCTTCACTCGTCTTGACTGTGATAGTGATTTGAACAAATTTTACGGTTACCTTAACAATCTGATTGCTCATTATAGTCCACTGCAAGCTCCTCGCAAACCGAAAATGAAGCCTTGGCTTACTCGAAGAGTTCTTCGTGCCTTAAAAGCCAAAGACAAGAGGCATATGCACTATGAATTGACCGGAAATGATGATACCAAACAGAATTTTTGTATACTGCATCCTTTGGCTAAAAAAGAGCACAAAACGGCCATAAAAAACTACTTCAGCAGTTTCGAGAGTTCCCTCCTGACGAATAACGCTAAATCCTTTTGGTCCTACATCCGATCCTTTAAATATACCTCTACCATCCCGCATACTGTTCAATGGAATAACACTGAAGCTTTCCCCCCTCAGGATATTTCAAACGTATTTCCCGAATATTTTTCCCCTACTTTTCCCTCTTCTGATACACTACACGCCCCGATAAACTCAATTCGAACTTATCCAGCATCAATTACATCCTACTCCACAGATTCTTCTGAAGTTGAATCCCTTATGAACTTGCTCGATCCGAACGTTAGTCCTGGTCCCGATGGATTGCCTAATATATTTATAAAGTCAGTTTGTTCCTTTTTTTGTTTTCCTCTATCCCTTATATTCAATCTCAGCCTTGGCACTGGCACCTTTCTAACCTACTGGAAAGATGCAAATGTTGTTCGTATCTTTAAAAGCGGCGACCCATCATCTGCCTCAAACTATTGTCCCATATCACTCCTCTCCTGTTTCTCTAAGCTGCTGGAACGACTGGTACACAACAGGCTTCTTGAGTCATTGAGTTCAATTGTCACACCACAGCAACATGGATTCTTGAAGGGTTGTTCAACTTCCTCAAACTTAGCTGAGTTTGAAGATTATATTGCAAGAGCTTTAGATAAACAGCTTCAAGTTGATTCAATATTCACGGACTTCTCCAAAGCTTTTGATTCGGTGAACCATGTTCTCCTTTGTCAAAAGTTAGATTTGCTCTTCATATCCGGTTCCCTACATTCTTTGACTTCATCCTATCTATCCCCTCGTTCATGTCATGTTAACCTCTATGGCACAATCTCCTTTCCATTCAATCCTACATCTGGCGTCCCTCAAGGGTAATTTCTTGGACCACTTCTTTCGTACTGTTTATCAATGATCTTCCCTTTGTAATTTCCTCTTCTTGTCTCCTGTATGCTGATAATTTTAAGGTTTTCCGGATAATTAGATCCCTTGAAGATTGACGGCAACTCCAAATTGATCTCTTTAACCTCTATAACTGGTGTAATGCAAACTCCCTTCGTATCAATGTTTCCAAATGTTTTAAAATGACTTTTACTTTGAAAATTGTTTCTTTAACTTACAATTACACCCTATGTGGTATTTTTCTCTCCTCTCCAGACTCATCTAAAGATCTTGGTGTAATATTTGACCCCAAGCTTAAATTCGATGCTCATATTTTTAACAATAATTAACAAGGCATCAAAAGTTTCGGGTTTTATTATGCGGCATTTGCACAAGTTTGCAAATATTGCTACCGCTGTTCGCTTGTTCACATGTCTTGTCCACCCGCTTCTTGAGTACTGCTCAGTAGTGTGGTCTCCTAGATATTTATATCCTGTGAGCTCACTAGAAGCTGTTCAGCGTAAGTTTACCCGTATTTTGTTCTTCAAATTCAACTTAGAACCTTCTTAGATCAATGTTTCCTTTGTAAGTTGTACCACCAATAAATTGCTTCCACTCTAAGCGAAGACTTGCACTAGAGACTGTATGCCCATCCTAGTCGGTCTAATAACATTCTCGAGCCTCCGTACGTCCAGACAGATTTATATTTTCAGTCAATTATACCGCGAATCATCAGAAAGCAAAAGAACCTCGAACTTGGTTCTCTATCCACGTCCCACTTTGTTTTTAAAAATAAACTAAAGACGTTACTTTTTGTGAATAGTGACTAATGTTTCCTTATCACTCAATTTTTCAAATTTTTCATCTAGACTCTAATTTCTTTTCTTACATGTTTTAATTAACTTTTTTCTGCTTGATTTTGTTGTATAAATGTGTCTTACGTTAAACGATATTTAATTGCCTGTCTATTTTGTAATTGGGTTTTTGTCTGTTAAATGGATTTAAATAAATAAATAAATCTCTTCATTTTAACTAAATGGGGACTTAACTTTATTCGAAATACCTGATGTCCTTTGTGTGGCTATCTGGGATTATACATACTACACTGTTACCCAAGTTGAAAAAAATTCGGTAAATCAATGGGTTTCAAATTTTAATCTAATTCTTATTCTCACTTGTTTAAGGTGAAACACATGGAATTCAACATTTTCTTGAATAAGCCTAAATTCAAATTGAACATTTTCTTTTCTCCTTTACTTCAACAGTCTGTTCACTTCAAAACTCTCTTCAGTATCGTGGCAACTCTGTTTCCATACAATATTCAATCCATCTTTCTGCACCGGTAATGTATTTGACAGAGTTTAGCTAAAAATTTTCATGACCAACGAACCTCGATGTATTCTCAACCGGCCGCAGGAATACAAAGGGAACTTGTCGTACAAAAGAGGCACCTTTGCCGCCTTTGCCTGCCAGCACCGGCACAAAGGTGCCTAATAGTGTTGAAGTAGGTTACGCTTGTTGAACAACTCTTTTAATTGTTTCCAATGCATTTTTTCCTCTGTTTAATTTTATTTATTGTCCTGAGTACTTGAGTGCATGAATGTCGCACATACGAGTATAAAACGTTCATTTTCTGCTTGACGAGTGGATTTAACAATTTTTTATCGCATTAATCGAATTAGACAATATGCAATGGGTGAATTGTAGGTTTTGTATTGGTTCTGGGATTTTATCGTCGTTATGTGCACTTTGGCCACAAATGCATGAACGTATGCGTTTGGGTTTGATGTGTTCAAACTACTCGGAAAAATACTTCACAAAAGCAACTAGCGGTGCATGTGCATGTTGCAGGCTATAATTGCGGAATAATGGAGTCGTTAGGCACGATGTGATTAGACTACTTCCAATGACATCAAAGTTATACAAGTTGGGGATTATTTATTCAGTTGACCGCAGTCATTGTGTTGGAGGTAAAAATTATATTTAATCGATTCCGTAACTGCTGTTGGACTCGCTTTGAGTGCAACTAATTGTGGTGATGATTAGCGCTTTTGGCTTTGTAATAAATATTAGGAATAAGCATTTTAAATCGCAGATAAGATCACATTCAATCAATTTTCTTCAAATAAACATTTAATATACAATATTTCTGGGAATCATCAAATGAAAAGATAGAAAAATGCTCTAAAATCAATTACAAAAACCTACCATGGAAAAGTTTATGCTACAAAGCCAAATACTGAACGATATTTTCACATTTGCTTTTTCAAACAAATATCAAATAGAAAACAATGACTTTGAGCTAGAAAAATTATTTACCATGTTTCCATTGTGATGAAAGCTATAAAAAATAGTCTCTGCCAATTATGCTTCGCATCCTTAAATACAAAACTTTCTAAATCATTCCGGACGTATTAATCAAAAAGTTTAACGCGATAATTACGTTTTCGTCGCTGACGAGAAATTATGATTCACTCGAAAAACAAAATCCGAAAAACCACAAGAAAATAGAGCTCGACGGGAGCTCAAATGCAAAGAACTCAATCAAAATAAAATTATGAAAATAACGATCTAATTAAAAAGTAAAATTTTTAATTTTTCTACTTGCTTGCACACGGCGACAAGTGCGGTAGCGTTTCTAGCGTCACGGAAAGTTGGGCCCTTTCAGCGGACGACATCAGTTTTCACCCCTTCTGGAGTTGGTACTCGTATCTTTGTTTCACTGGCAACCATTACGGGTTCAGTTTCAGTGACCAAAGTCATTAAATGGCCCCACCGAAAATTTGTGATTTGTTAGTTGCAGGAAGTAGTGTGTGACACTATCATGTATAATAATAAAAGATGTTAAATTATACTAATTATATGGCGATGCAGTGTGGTCACGTCATGAATAGCTGGCAAAGTTTCGAGACAAAAGACCGAAAGTGGTAATCAAAATTGTAGTTGGCTGACCATAACACCTCATACATTAACGAGGTATTGGGCAAAATGAGCTGAACAGTTAAGCTCTTGCTGCTTGGCTTTAATACAGTGCTGTCCGTAAGAAATCGGGCTCTATTAAATTCGTTCTTTTTTACTTTCATAGAGCGGTTCAGAGCTAAAATTAATTCGTTAAAATTATTCAAATGCCTGCAAAAACCAAAAATACTAAGGTTTGTTTTAAGCACCCTAATAAACGAATTAATTGATTAGAAAGAAAATTACCAACTGAATAATGTATTATGGACAGTAGTGCAGGAATTTTCTGAATCTTCGAAAGTATCTATAGACCGGGTCACCATTGGGAGGAAATATTCGTCCGTCTTAGGCCAGCCATACATTAGGGGAGAAAAGAATCAAAGAGGGACAGTCCTGTAAGAAAAGATACTGATTTAACTAATCTTCGATTTTATTATTAATTAGGGCCTTCTATTATGGAAACTAAAATCTGTATCAGCAAAATTGAAAATGTCAACAACAAATTTTAATAACTAATAAAATTCCTTTTAAATCTTTTATAAAAATGATTTTAAGCGTAGCTGATGAAACTATTAAGAACTTTTTTAACAGAAAAAATATAAAAAAAACTTACCCCAACCACCGTCAAAAGCTTGAAGATAGTAACAATTTGTTGAATTTGTTATATTATTTGCAAATATATTAAATTCTGAAAAACGTATTGAGTTCCAGATAATTTCCACCAGAAACATTTCCCACAAAGCATTCAACGAATGTACAGCTGTAGCAGTAGCTACTTTTCATACTTATTATGTAAATTTTCGTGATTTGATCCTTCTTGGGAGCCCTGCATTCATCTTTCAATTCACTCTAACTTAAATGACCCCAACTATTCGTAACAAATAGAAAATCACATTTTTCATTCAACAAAGTATTTCACGCAAGGACAGTGTGCTGAAAACTTCGCTAAAGCTATGCAAACAATAAAATACTTAAAACTAGGAAAATCATATTGTAACATTTGTTAACTATTCGGCTATACAACCAAAATGTGAAAAACTTTACTAGAGTTGGCAGAACGAAGGGGAGACTAAAAATTTAAATCGACGATAAAAAGTTCAAGAAAATAAAGAAAGGATGCAGCAAACTTGTTACCTACTTTTCTTTGATTGGGAGGTGACGCAAGACGTCTGGACTACCCACTAAACACCTGTCTTGTGAACCTAGTCTGGACAGTTCGACACATTACTGCGGGGTAAGCATAGTTTTAATATGCTGTGGGGCGCCTTGAAGTTGAGGGTTCTCTCCTCTAGCGGGAGAGGAGACAAGAAAAGCATTTCGCTGTACATTTGGAAAGATGAAAACTCCACAGTAGATGATTCCAAGCCCGGTAGGGATACTCTTGTTTGCCCAACCGACTTTCCATGATTCCTCATACTAAACACCACCAACAAAAGGTACAAATAATCAGGAGGTCGCAGATTGGGTTTAATGATGCCGAGAAATGCCAATAACTGCAAATACCCCTGCGGTTCTACTACTAAATCCTATGTTAATTACAGCTACTTTGTGGAGACGTAAGTGGGCTAAGGCGAGTCTTTCGTGTCTAATAACGACTCGAAAGTAATAACCATGTCACTGGAATGGAGGTTATGCGATGGGCTAAACTCCCATCTTTGGAAGACCCTACATTATTTCAAAACCTGCAACAGAGCCTTGGAGTGAATTGGACCTACAGCAATGACCTCGCAACCAAAACAAGACTAAATCAGATCACTCAACCAACCTGGCGCTGTTAAGTGCCTTTCACAACAGGCCAGTCAATATAAATTAAACATACTGGCAATCCAGGAAACGAAATGAACTAGAAGTGATATTCAAAATATGAGGTTGCACACGATATTCAAAACTGGGAAGCTTGCTGGAAAGCAAGAATTCAGAGTAGCCTTCATTGTGTATGTCAAGGAAAATTATGAACGATTGTGTGCAATCCATATCAAAACGAAATTTTTCAAAATTTGGCTGATAAACGTACACGCCTCGACTGAAGAAAAGGACGAAGAAATGAAGGGAACGGTCTACAATCATCTGCAAAGACTAGTCGGCTCATTGCCTACAAACGACACAAAAGTAGCTACTTCATCGCGGAACATCAGAAGGATAAAGCCTCCACGATGAAACAAATGACACCAGTCTGCACCTGATTGACTTTGTGTGCAGCAGAAATCAAGGCAAGCGTTCGACTTGCTTCCCTCATTGACGCATTCATAAAATTAGTTGGGTATCGCGACGACATAAATATTTTATCACGGTCGTTAACAACTGCCAAAGAACTCTTCCTAAAACTCGACAGCGAAGCAAAACTAGTAGGGCTACAAATCAATGAAAATAAAACAAAGCTCATGACGCAGTCGAGAAAAAAATATCTCAAATACACAAAACATCACACTTGAAGAATACAGTCTCGAAAATTTTAGTGAATTTGTTTATTTAGGCGCCAAAATAAGGAAAACGGGAAATGAAAAAGACGAAATACGCCGCAGAATACAGCTCGCAAATAAAATAGTTTATTCAGTATTGACGATCTTGAAGACTAGCTGCGTACAAAGGAACACAAAGCTCCAAGTATACAAATCTGTGATAAGACCTGTGTTATGCTATGGGTGCCTTTGAGCGACGGGTCCTGAGGTGAATAATCGGAGCGAAGCTAGACGGAGACCAATGGTGAATTCGATACAGCCATGAGCTGTATGAAATTTTTGACGACCCGGAGGTCTCAATGATTATAAGATGCGGAAGCTGCAATGGGCTGGACACATGAATCGTATGGACGAACAACGGATACCCAAAAGGTATTCGTTGGGAGAACTGAAGACCGGAGGCCAGTGACAAAACCGAGAAAACGCTGGTCTGACTCCGCCGATGAAGACAATTCATCGCTGCTCGGATTTCAGAATTGGAGGATGCGGTCAATGGACCGAGACAGTTGGCGGCGCTTTTTGTAGGAAGCGAAGGCCCGAGAGGGGCTGTAGTGCTAAGAAGAAGAAGAAGAAGTTGGGTATCACCGGATAGCAACACACAAAACCAAATCGTCCATGTTCAGGTCCAATAACGTTGGGCCTCGAGCATACTTGACTCAGATCATTACTTGATCAAATTAACCTATCGATGTCGTATGTCAGAGGCGTATTAATCGAAGACCAGCCCTCTAAAAAAATCGACATCGAAAGGCTCCAAACAGCGTCTTTGACAAAAAAAAATCCTGATGATTAGCGGTTTGATGATGACTGCCAGGCTGCGTTAGACAAAAGTAATCAGGCGTAAAAACAACATTAAGGTAGGAAAACCAGGTCGAAGAGTGAACATTATGAAAATATCAGCAGAGTAGCAAATAAGATGATAAGAATCAACAAAAGAAAATACTATGACGACCAATTGAGAAGCATTGGTGTAAGTCTACCGAGCAACAACACAAGATAAGCATACAAGGCAGTGAAAAGCCTGAAACAAGGTTATCAGCCAAAGACCGCGCTCTGTCGTGATGACATCGGCAACATCATCGCTGATGAAAACAGTTTAGAAAAGGTGAAAATCATATTTCAAGTTCCTCTTTAACCCTCCTCACAGCTCTGGAGCATTAATGCGTACAGAGATTTCCGGAGAACTTCCATTGGCCCTACCTACTCTGGATGAAGTTTGTTTCACCATAAAAGCCCAAAAGAACAATAAAGCGCCGGACATCGATAAGATTCTATTTGAGCTCATTAAATATGGTGGCAGTGGCGTTCAGAAAGCCATCCATAAAGTCATGCAGCAC
Source organism: Odontomyia ornata (assembly GCA_963969285.1). Taxonomy (NCBI): domain Eukaryota; kingdom Metazoa; phylum Arthropoda; class Insecta; order Diptera; family Stratiomyidae; genus Odontomyia; species Odontomyia ornata. Next base: position 458,917,208 of record OZ017739.1, read on the forward strand.
ATTTGGCAACAAAAACATGTGCTGAATGAGTGGAGCCAATCAATTATATTCCCTATCCACAAACAAGGTGACAAGCTAAAGTGCGAAAACTTTAGGGGCATGGCGCTATTTTGCATGGCGCACAAAAGATTTTCAAAGATCCCAGAAAATAAAATCAGATCATACGCCAACAGTATTATCGGGGAGTATCAAGGTGACTTTGGAGCAGATAGATCGACGAAGGAGCAATGGTTTGCAGTCAAGCAGGTACTTTAGGAATGCTGGGAGTTCAACATTGACGTATATCAAACGATCGTTGGCTTGGAGCAAGCATACGACAGTAGTGATCGTAACGTACTGTACCAAATAATACTTTGCTTTTGTTTCTCAGACAAATTAGTCCGTCTTACTACAATGACAATAATATCAACAACAACCTCCCAAGTAAGCAACAATAACCAACTCACCGACGCCTTTGACACATATATCAGACTAGAGCGGAGAGATGGGTTGGCCCAATTGCTATTCAATTTGGCTCTGGAATACGTCATGAGAAAGCAACTTGTCAATATAAGAGGTACGTTATGATATAAGTCGAGCTGAAGGATAGCCTATGCGGACGACATCAATATTTTGTCACAATTGTTAACAACCGCCAAAGAAACTTTCCTGAAACTCGACAGCGAAGCAAAACTAGTAGGGCTTCAAATCAATGAGAATAAAATAAAGCTCAAGATGCAGTCGAGGAAAAATACCTCAAATGCACAAAGTATCACACTTGGTGAATAAAATATCGAAAACGTGAGCAAATTTGTATATAACCCATCGAACAACAGTCCATTTTCGAACACTATTATTGTAAGAGTATCTCATTCCATGACCGAAATTGAATAAACTAAAAACAAATGGCTGCAATATTTTCAGAAGAGCAAGAGATCCCAGTCTCACCACTTACCAGAGACAAAATACAGGCAGTAGTACGGGACTTCATAATAGAATAGAATAGATGAAATACAAGCAGAACTACTCCAGATTGGGGTTCCCCATCTAAATAATCTTTTGCATCGACTAATATGCAGAATATGGTCTTATAAAGGGCTCTCCAAAGTCAAAGAAAATATCAGTGAGGCTTTCGTAGTAGACCGAACATTCTCCGCAAATCAAGTTCTCGAAAAGTGCTGGGAATATGACATCTATGTGCAGCAACTCTTTGTAGACTTCAAACAAGCATACGACAGTGTCGATAGATATGCGCTGTTCAAAATAACTCTTGACTTTTACATACCAACAAAAATTGTCCGCATAGTCCACGTCACGATGCTAAACCCAGATTCCAAGGTCAAGGTAAGCGGTGAAGGGTGAACTATCGAACAGCTTTATATTGGAATCAGGCTTAAATCAAGGGGACGAACTTACCCCAAACCTCTTTAATACTGCTCTGGCACACATTATTAGGAAGGCATCAGCTGAAACCTCAGGAATAAGAAGCATATGTTGATGACGTCAATACTACGGCACGTTCAATCTGAGATGCCAAACGAGCGTTTCTGAGCCTAGAATCTGAAAGAAACCAAATAGACCTAAGAGTTGATGAAACTAAAATTAAACTCATGATGCAAACGAGGAGGAACACTCCAGTTCGACAAAACCTGACTGTAGGTGACTACAACCTTGAAAGTGTGGATAATTTTATCTACCTTGGAACCAACCTGAATAGAAGGGGCGCCAAAACGGATAAAATTGGACGCCGCGTAAACACCGCAAATAAAGCCTATTACTCCGTCTTTCCCACTCTAAAAAGCCCCACATTAGGTTAACATGATGTTGCCGTCAAATAGGAGGAATGTGAGTGAATAAAAAGGTGCTTAGGAATTCATTAAGGGCTCTAGAAAAAATAAAGCATTCAAATTTATCCCCGCAAATTCCTACAAATTGAAAAGCTCAGGCTAGAGAAATGTTCACTTTAAATTTGTAATTTTTATAATTTGAATCGGCAATAAACAATCTGAGCACGCATATTCTCGTATATCAAATTCAAACAGTGGGAGCTTACCTCTATCTTCGTGGTTCACAGTAAGCAATAAATTTTGGACAGCTCAAAATGTCATTACCAGCCAAATATAATTCAACTAAACTAGGCTCTTTAATACAAGGCCCTGTTGCCAGAATAGATTAGACAAATTTGTTTGAGTGGAAACGATGGGGAGTAGTAAGATTAACTGCAGGATATATCAACCTCTATGACCTCATAAACTCGTAGAGTTAAACAGAAACAATACTTGAACTTTAGCGAAATTCTTAGCATGCTGCAGTCTTTCGGTTCAGTACACCAAATGAATAAGCCTCAAAATGGATGACGCAAAGAAACTCTTTCAAAAAGTGCCAGAAAATAAAGTTTACATGAACGCCCAACAAGCAAAAAGACCTGATGAGAAGGGCAAAAGCCCCAACAAATACCCCGGCAGCAGGCACTGCTCATAAAACTCCAAGATAGTTGGTCCTACGCAGAAGTGTTGCGAGTTTTAGGGCAAAATTAAGGCCCAAAGACACCACCAATGCTATTAAAGCAGTGCGACCGACCCGGTCGGGCCACATACTGGTCGAATTCAGAGCAGAGGCTGACAATAAAGAATCATTCTGTGACGTTGTATAGAAAATCCTCAGCAAAGGCACAACTGTAATTTTGCTTAAGCCGATAGCCCCGGTCGAAATAAGAGATATTGTCTGCGTCACGGACCTGGCCGAGGTTGAAGAGGCCATCAAAAGGGAGCCCCCTAGCGTGGGCAGGATCAAAGTGAGACTGATACCAGAAAACAACGATGGAAAACGAATAACCATCAATGGCTTGACCGAAAAGAATGCTGAACATTTTCGGAATAAGTGCAAAGTAAGAATAGTGTGGGTTGTCTGTAAGATTCACCTCTTCAATGCTTCAAATGCCTTGGCCATGGTCACACCACATAAGCATGTAAATGACCCGATAGAAGTTCCCTATATTTGAGTGTACAAAGGAGGCACACTGTATTCTTTGCAAGGATGCTGATCGATGACTGAATCTTGGGCACGTCTTGAGATCAGGAAATGTTGGGTTTTCCAGGAAGCCCTAGCCAAGGCAAGATCAGAACTTTGATGACCCGCATCCTGCAGGTAAGTTCAACCGCCCAAAACTGCTTGAGCAGTTTGCGAGGGATATGAAAGCCAACTTTTGCTGCTGAGTGAGCGACACCACCATACAACTTCTACATAATGGTATTCCGACGAAACCGATACTGCCACAATCTGGGTTCCAAATAGTGATTTCCAAGTGAAGGGCTGTAGACGGAGGGATAGTTTTGGTGCTCCGGGATCACTCTCTTTCTTGTATACTGAACGCTGAACGAGCCGATATCACCTTTCAAAGCCAATTTTAATTCTTTGGAGGGCATTGTCTTGAACGCAGATCGCAACGTGCTCGTAGGGCGGGACTTCAACGCTAAAGCAATCGAATAGGGAATGCCTTTAACAGATCCACAAGGGAAAATAAATCATAAAAATTGTGGCCAGATCATCGCCTATCTTAATTAACACCAGAAGTATGCCAACTTTCCGCCATATTTACTGTGAAGGGACCATACTGGACATAACATTTCCTTTGAAGTCCTTAGTATGGAGGATACACAATTGGAGAGTATGAGGGAACTACTCACCCAGTGAAAGGCTTACTAAGGTGCTCACGGCAGTGCTTCGCTGCAGGGTGATTTGCAGAGGACTGAAAAACTGGTAGCTCAAGACGTGGTGAGCTCAAGTATGAGCAAACCCCACCACGGCAAGCCCCCAGTGTACTGGTGGAAGACTGAAATCGCTGAAAAGCAAAGGAAGTAACAAAGGCTTCGGCGTGATGCACAACGGAGGCGGAACCATGACGAGGCATGCAACCGGATAGCAGCATATACGAGTAAGTTGACAAGCCCCCGCAAATTGATTAACAATAGCAAAGCTCCCGGTAAGATGGAAGGTGGTGAGGCTCGTGCTGATCAGCAAGGGGAAGGGAAAATTCCGAATCGCAATCTGCATACCGCCCATTATGCTAGCTAGACATGGCTGGGAAAGTGCTAGAAAAACTCATCTATGGATGACTCACTGATGCAATTCGTGCTACTGGGAACTTATCTTCTCAACTGTATGGCTTTAGAGCAGGACACTGCACCACTAATGAGATTCCAAAAGTGATGAGCGTGATCCAAGAGGTAGAAGCATGTAGCTACTCCATGTCACAGAGCATTTTGTAGGTGAAACTCTAGGTCTTAACCTAGAGCGCTCTTAAGCGCTTTCGATTCCGCTGGATAAGTGGATACATTGGAAACCCCTTTTCAAGTTCTAGAATATCTGATGTGGCTTCTGAAGGACTATCTGAAGGACCAAAACCTGCTTCTTGATACGACATAGTACCAACGAAGGATGAAAGTTACATCAGGTGTTGCCCAGGAATCTATGCTTTGTCTAGGCCTGCCTTGCGATAAGCTACTGAGATTATAAATGTCAGATGATTCGCACTTGATCGGCTATGTGGATGATGTTGTGACTCTAGTTGCTGGACAGACCATTGAACAAGCGTAACTTATGCTGGGAACGCTAATGCGCCAAGTGTATGCTTGTGAGTTCAGTGTAGCACATGAGGAAAAAGAGAATTCCTAGATTAAGGATGATCAATATTGGAGACACACTAATAAAATCGAATCGAGCGGTGAAGTGCCTGGGGCTACCAATCGACTCGAAGATAAATTTGTCTCAACAAATCAGGGAAACGGATGAGAAGGATGCTTCGTGAGTATCGGCTCTGAGTCAACTTATGGCCAACGTAGGGGACCCAGCCCATCAAGAAGACGCTCCTTGATGAGTGCTGTAAGGGCAGTGATACTGAACGGAGCTGAAATGTGGGTAGACATGCTCACTAAGGAGGTTTACCGAAAATGCTTAGCACAGTCAGTGAATAGAAAAAGCGCTCACTCAACGATTGGCACCAGTCTTGGGTGAATTACATGAAAGGAAGCTAGGCCGTGCAGCACAACCCGGTTATGAGACTGTGGATAAATAAAGGGCATGATGAAACTGACTTCCTTCTGAACCAGCTTTTGAATAGACATGGGTGTTTTCAGTCTTACCTGCACAAGATTGTCGGTTTTCCCACGAGAGAAAGACAATGCTTCGCATGCATTTTTAACGTGCAAAAAATAGGAAAGACTGTGAAGAGACCTCTACAAGGAGACGGAAGAGCTCACCCCGGATAGTGTTATTGCAGTGATGCTTGGATCCATGGAAATGGAACCATGTGGCACATTATCCTCAAGCAGTCTTAAAAGATAAAAGGGGCTCACAGCAGCCGGGAACGTCGGGGGGGGGGGATTACCTGCCTGGTAATTCTTCTTCCTCCCTCCCCTCCCACTAGAGGAGGGATCCTGCCGTTTGGAGGCTTCCCACGGCGTAGCAAAACGAGATCTGGCACGAAGTAATGTGTCAAACGGTTCCCGGCAAGATTTTCAAGTTGACAGAGAAGGTTGTTGTGAATTCCTGTGTACCGGCATTCTCCCATTGACAACTTCAAATTGCCTCCGCAACATCTTCACCTTTTTTGGGCAATTATGCCTTTTTCGAAATATTTATTTATTTTTACTAACATTTAACAATTTCCCTATAATTTTTATTTCCCCATCATCTCAATCCTACCCTATTACCTTATTTTCAATTACGAAAAAAAATCATACAATAATAATCTTAACTTTCCCACTAACAACATTTCATTAATTACTTCCCATTAACAAAATTTCATTCGAGACGTGTTCATTAACAAAACCTAGTTCCTTCCTTCATACTAACTAATTTTATTCACTGTCTCTCACTAACAAATTTTATTCACCTTACTAACAAGATAGGTTCATAGTTGAAGTTGCTAAATAAATGAATGTGCGATCAACAGAAGGTTGCCCCGGTGGCAGCGTCGTAGATTCTCGACCGAGGAGTCCGCTGGGACCCTGGGTTCAAGTTCTTCCGAGCGCAGGAAAACAGTCTTTTTGGGATATTGGCAAAAGCCATTGTTTCCGTTTATATGACGGTTTGCATATAACCAAATGCTATCATGGTTATGCAAATCGCCATATACGCAGAATGAAAATTGTTGCGTTTGTCGATATGATGTGTAGGTAGCGGAATTGAAGTGTATTGAACTTAACTTCGATTACGTTACTCGGATGTGGCAGCGGTAATTGGGAATGAAAGCATTTCAAGATTGGGCTATTGGATTTGAGGAGATTCAGTGCTTGGCTTGCAGAAAGAGTTGAGTTCTTTTGCGGTTTCGGTGAAAGTTTTTGAGTGGAATTCGTGATTTTAGATTCGGGAAGTGGATTTTCAATTCGGGAGAAGAAGTTTTTGATTTTTGGAGTTTGGGATAGGAGTGTCCTTTTTCGATCAATTTTTGGCGGTGACAGAAGCGGTCGTTAGCGATAGTGGAGGGTGAAAAACAAATAGTTTTATGAGGATATGGAGAAAAGTATGGAGACAAGGAAACATAGGAAATAAATGAAGTTAATGAAAATTGAATTTTAGACGAATGAAGTGGACAGGGAATGGTGTGAGACGATTTTAGATGAATAGAGTGGAATAAGAATAATATGATGTGGTAAACTGGCGATTCTGGTATTAATTGAATGATATAATATAGAGTCTATCAACAGTTGTATTCGTGATAAAGGAATCCATTGTTTGCTTTTTATCAGATTTAAGTTTGTGAGCGGCATAGTGTTTAATTGAATTAGTTTAATTATTCAATTAACTGTGTAGATTTCGTGGCCAGACGAATGGTTCCTTTTTCTTTGATGATTTTTTTTTCTCTTACAAAACCAAAATCTGTGAAATCATAAAAAAAGGGTGAAAGTAACAGTAATTGATTTAAAAACTAATTTCATTGAATTATTCGACGATTTCAAGGCGCTGACACGCGAATTGGTGGTCGTTTGATTTTCTTTTTTGTGTTTCATTTTTATGTTTGCTGAAGTAAATTTAATTTGATTTTTATAAGTTTTATCAGTCCTCCCCTTCCAGCTGCAAAGCACTCCGCAGCTTCAAAGGACTTCTTCTCTTTTGGCGATTTTTATAATTTTTTTTTGTAAATACTATGTTTTGAACTAATTCCATAAAAAGAGGGGGTTTGAATTAATTTACAGAATTTAATGTGCGTTCATTGCTAATTATTATTCTTTTGTTCTGTATTTGATTGAAGTGATATTGTAAGAGCATAATCAAAATTTTTAAATAAAAAAACGGCCATAATTCACTAAAAATATTAATTTTTCATTTTCCTCCTCTCCCGACCTTTTCCTTTTGTGTAGTTTTTATGTGTAGGGTGGCTTAGCACAAGCAGAGGAAACCCCGCGACATGACTGAGCGCTAGCCGGTCTTAGAATGCCACCTCGGGTTGCCCACCCCTCTGCTATAACTTAATGTCTGCAACTGCGGTGACTTCCGTGGTTATTATTTATTGGATTGGATTTAGTGGATAGTCCAGTCACTCGCGATTGTGGGTGCGCCACATTCAGTGCGTAATTAGCATTCACCTCTCAACCCACAAAACAACGGATGACACTATCTGAGTTTTTCGAAAGGAGAAAGAAAGGTTAGCCCAATTAATTAATTCTACCAGAGTTAAAAATCGAAATTTTAATGTTATTTATAACTAAATTGTTGTCCATTAAACGTATGAATTTTAATAAAATTATTTGCTTTATCCTACTATAAATATTGTCAGTACATCCCTAAGCTAATATTATTTTCTAATGTTATCTTCTCATGGTGGTGTTTGGGCTTAAATCTATAAATTCATGGGCTGCATTCATTTTCAACTAATTTCTCTAGCCTTACAATACACTTAATCTATAGCTTAAACGTTATTGCTAATCACTAATATTAAACCAATTTACAAAAATCCAACCCAACAATGATATGTGTAACCAAACGAAAAGAGCAACAGTAAAATTCATTGTTTTTATATGTAATCAACAATATTGAGATAATTTAGTCCTTGTAAGGGAGTATTATTGGTGGCCTGCCGATGGATGATATATAATCGAAACACCACCCGAATCAAAAATGTAATGATTTTATCTATACTCTGAAAGACTTTAGGAAGAATTAAGCCAGTCGCAAGACATGTCATAATGTATCCCTCAGTAGGGTGGAATGGCTGCGAAATCCATGGATTTTCTTACGCAGTTTCAGAATTAGGAATGTGGTTTCGAATAAGACTCATTGTGAATATATTGACTCAAGGTATCTTGGCGGCTTGATAAACTCTTCGATTAGATATACAGTGTTTCCAATCCTTTTCAGGCTTTCTAGAAAGAAATTGCCTTTTAAAAACCCCAAGCATTTCAATCAAACTAGCAATAAATTTAACAAGGTCTGACACCCAAATGATTGATTGGTCTAACCAAAGTCATATTAACTTTGACGTTTTGGTCAATGTATATGACGTTTTGATCAATATGTTTGAAGTTTTGGTCGATGTATACATATACGATGTTTTGGTCAATGCATATAAAGATTCAAAGGACATGAACACTTTAAGCGCTTTATTAAGCATGGTCTTAACATCCTCGTTGTAGCATAGATAATCATCCAAATGAGAACCTAGGTATCGAACACATGACCACCCCGCTCTGAATTGCTTTCGCCAGCCATAATCTGGAAATCCTCCCTTCTTGCTTTTTGTGTCTTGACTGGATTATCTATTGCAATATAATAAGTAGGCACATCACATTGCTGCAATGGAATCAAGCAACGTTGTAGGAACACGCCTCGAATTATTCTCTCTACAGTATCAAATTCCTATTTACATTATTTTCCCCATGTCTCCAAAGTTTTTACCACTACTGTCACCAATCCAACTAAATAGCTAATCCCAATAAATTGTTTTACAAAATCGCAAGGAGAAATTTTAATCGTAACTGTGACATTGTAAGCGAATCAAAGTACGTATAAGTGACAACTAATTATGATGCAATTAATGCGAATTTGAGGAATAAACATACACAAAAAAAAGAAAAACAGTGGACAAAGAATGATTTCAAATTGTAGAGTGGCATGATCAAGATTGCGGCCATGTCCGGTCCTAATGAATTTGATTGTATAGTTTGGCCGGAATGCTCGATGTTGGTACTAGAAATGAATGCGCTGTTTCGTGAATTTAATTGACTGCAAATGAATGAAAATTGAATTGTTCACTGTAACGGTCAAACGCCGGTAGGCAGGTAGGTGGGAAGGTAAGTGTAACATACAAATCACTACCACACGATTTAAAAATTCCTAATTAGCATTTTGACAATTTTGATGGTTTCATGCATTTTAAATTGAAACTACTGCGTACTGATTTAGTCAGATTACTACTAATTGCGACGCGTTTATTTGTGATGAAAGTTTTGCTAAGTCCATATGAAAGGAGCCGATGCGCTGATGGAATTAATCTCCGTGGTTTTTTGGCAAACACTTAAGTTAGTTAGGAGCCACACAACTGGTTTGATTTAATTTTGTAGGACAGCAGAAAATGAGATCCGCCAGGGTTTTTAAAATTACCTCACGAATCTCTCTCCCAATTTTCCGCATTGTCCTTTCAATCGGACATTTTTTTCGACGGCTTCACATCTTGTTAATCGCATTTTAATATCTAATACCAGATATCCATCATTTCATTTTGGCATTCATCTGTTATCCGCTTAAAATCTCGAAACATATGTAACCAGACGTAGTAGTAACACGAGCATTAGCCGGACGAAGGATATTGCCCCTAAATGAACAATTACATCAGAATTAGTGACACTTTTCACTCTGCCTCCATTCCACTAATAAAAACTGGAATAAATACTCGCATCTCGCAACAACAACAATCAGAATTTTGAATTAGGCCTATTTGGGAAAATCTTTTCTTAATGACATCTTATCACGTTTGAAATGATCAAAAGGGTGTCAGATGTCAAACGCGTTCTAAATGCCGGGATTAAAACACTTTGAGAGAATAACAAATCCGTTTTATAATACGATTAAAAAGGCTGAAAGTGGTAGGAAGTTAAAACCAATTGCAGCGGCACAAAGCACGCTGAGGTACTTTTGTAAGTGCTCAGTTTACTTGCTCGGAAGTGGGTTTGTGAGCGAGAAATAAGCAACCCATTACGTACCTTCATCTCAGTTTGGTGGGTTGATATTAAAGGCCCTAAAATATGTACATTGTCGTAAGCAAAACGCACATCATGCATGCAAACCTCTTAGTGGAATTATTTATGAAGATTACTCGCTTTGGCACTTCACAAATGGAACCGTTGAATATTTTTTAGCATCCAGACCGCCCCCGCTTTCATTTCCTCGATTCGTTTCAAGCTTTGCCTTTTTAACTTGCACCCTCGCAATTATCATTGGTAGAGTGTTAAGTTAGATGACTATGAGGGTGGATATCAAACTCCAAGAATGATTTTATTATCACACTTTGGGATGTATGTACTCGTATATATTTTATAAAATCTTAGGGGAATGCAAGGTGCATACCCATTCTTTTAATAGCAAGAACTTTTCAGAAATGAATAAATTATTTTAAAATAAATAAATAAGTAGAAAATTATCAAAGTCTGATAAATTCGATTTTTTTTTTCCAATTCAGATTACTCCAGGATATTTGGGAAAAAGTATAGTAGTCCATATGGAACTGAAGATCCCCGGTTCAATCCTGTTAGTCACAACTATATTTATTTGGAGAGTTTCTTTGGATGGTCTATTAGCCCGTTCACTTATGATACATACTGGTTCAAAATTAGAGATCAATATGTAAAAATTAAAAACATGTTTAAACTTGAAATGGAAACTAAATTGGAAAAAGCTTATTATCACATCGTGGAAACAATTTTTTCGAACCATTTATATCGAATATCGTAATTTTACTTCGGTAGCAGACAAGAAAAGCGAAGAACCTCAAGAAAACTTCGAGGCCGGTGGCATGGAGGAGCCGGACGGCATCCCATTGTCGGGGGAGCCTGAAGAAACGATCAATAACAATCAGTCTGTAGTAATCGAGCATTCCGTGTACGCAAACGGCTTGAAAAGTCTCCAAGAAGGGTATAAAAACTGTACAGGCGTATATTAATGGAAAATCGCGAATTTTGATCTGAGATTCTCGCATTAATGGAAAAAAATTTAAATGCTTCATGAGGACCAAAAGTTTCCTGAGAGAAAATTAACAGAATCGTAGCGTTAAAGGCATTTTATCATTAAGGAACGTTTGAAGCCGCTCCCAGTTATGCCTTGTGCGAGCGACAGCACTGAAGGTGGCCATCAATTATGTATAAAAGAGTGACAGCGAAAAAGCGGTAAACTAGTGTACAAGAAGAGCATGAATGGAACAGGTATGCGTGGTGTGCATTTCGTTAATAAAGAATTATATATGTTCTGAAATCAGTGATTCTTTTCCAAAAAGTGATTACAACAGTCCAGAAGTGGGATAACCACGAGCTAAAAACAACGTGAGTTCAATTATGTTGTTGAAAATTAAAACGAGTGACATAAAAGTTGGAAATAAAGCCAATTTGCCGATCGATTACAAGAATCCGCTGAAACTATCGGCACATCAGAAACAGACAAAATTATGCATGATGATACGTAGCCAAAGAAACGATCATGAGAGCTGACTTAAAAAATTCAACAAAAAAGGCAAACATCTCTAACAATACAAAGGCGATGAAACGGGAACATCGATTTTCATTTCACACCGCAAGATGTGGTAGATATTTTACCTAAATTTAACGCCGACGATAAACGAGGTCTTAGGATCGGGCAGCGGACTGCAAAAGTGCACAAACTGACGAAGATATACGAGTGGCCAAACAAATCGCTACTGCTGCAACAGCGAATTTACGAGGAACTGCAAAAGAATGGTGTGACAGAAGTCAGACTGGCGTACAAACGTGGGTGCAGCTATCCGAGAGTTTGCTTGAATAATATACGACGCAAATAAATGCAGCAGATGTGCATATTCGATCAATGCAGCAAAAGCACCGGAGAAATTAAAGTTTACACAATGTTCTAAAAGAAATTTGGAAAATAAGGCACGATGGTCAGTTAAAAGATGAAGTCATTATCAAATACTTTATCATCAGTATGGAAGATGATGAATTGTTCTCTTTGATCCTGTCGCAGAAAATGAATAAAATGGGTGACCTGGAAGAAAAGGTGAAGTGGTGCTTGAATCTTCGCGAATTAATATCTATTAGTGTTACTCATCAACGGCGTAGTAATGGGTATAAATGAGAAGACGACAAACGACCGGTGTTAAGATATCGATACTTGTTTCAATTGTAAACAACCGGGACATAAAAGAAATGACTTGCTATAATTGCAGTGAAGCTGGCCATTTATCGAGGGGTTGCCCTCATCCGGCAAAAAGACAACGCTGTGAACAGTATAATCGAGTGCATCGAAAGGTATCTGTGAATTAAAAAAATTGAAAGTACGCCAAGTATTGAGTGAAAATGAATTTTGCAAGCAAATCATTGTTCTTGGTAATAAATTTGACAGTTCTATTGATAGTGGACCTCAATGCCCAATGATCAAAAACAGTATTGCAAATAATTTGAAAGCATAGGTTGAACAGTATCGAAATATGATAAGTGGTTTTCTCAATGGAACATTCATAGTGAAAGAACCAATGAGAATTAAATTTTGTATTGATGGTGAAGAACTTAACGGTTTATTTGCCATCGTGCCTGATGAGTTCATGAAAATTCATATTTAATTGGATATGACATTTTGAACCACCCTAGACTGATTTTAGCTAAAACACATAAAAATTTAAAATTTGCGAATCAAAAAAGTGCGCAACCAATCAAAAAAAGGTTTCGACAATTAAATGAGACAGAAGTTCAAGAAAAGCCATATCGTATCCCTTATGCGAAACATGTGGTAATGGATGAAATCCTGCAAGAGCAATGTAACAGTGGAGTAGCGCAGGATTTTCTGTTTACTTGACTTTAACACTGGTTTTTATCAGGTGCCGATTGAGCCCAAGTCGAGAAAATACACTGCATTTGTCACGCAAGGTGGTTTGCATGAGTTTTAACGAATAACTTTCAAGCTGAAAAATGCTTCGATGGAATTCCAACGGCTAACGACGAAATAAAAGAAAGCCTTACTGAAATATGATGCTTTAATTTACATGGATGACATCTTGGTTGGCGCACAAACATTTCAAGGGATGATTGAGAAGTTGTAACGAGTCTTTACGGCTCTAAGAAAAACGAACCTGAATCTTAATTTACATTTTCGCGGAACAAACCATCGAATATTAGGGTCACAAAATAATGTCATCTGGTGTTCAACCTGGACGTGTGAAAACTCAAGCGATCATGAATTTCCCTGAACCTAAGTGCATTAGCGATGTTAGAAAATTCCTTGATTTAACCAATTATTTTCAGAAATTTGTACTAGGATTCGCCATCGCTCAACCGCTTCAAATTTTGCTAAAGAAGGATCAACCATTCGAATAGAGTGATGCACAAAAGGAAGCATTCGAGGAGCTGAAAATGCGTTAAACGTTTGCGCCCTTGCATGCCACGTATGACGTCATGAAAGAATCTGAAGTTCATATTGAATGTAGTGGTCGAGGTTTGGCGGGTGTATTACCATAAACTAACAACGAAGGGCACCTTCAACCAGTGGCCTATTTTAGTCGCGCAACTACAGATGCTGAAAGTAATTTCTATAGTATTGAGCCGGAAACCTTAGCCGTTGTTACCAGTTTAGAACGATTCCTGCTTTATTGAAAGTTGTTACCAACTATGCAGCTCTGAAAACAACGATTTCAAAGAAGGAGCTCATTCCGCGGGAATTAAGATGTTGTTTATGACTCCAAGAATTCAACATTCAATTGAAGCATCCAGCAAGATGAAAACTAGAACACGTTGATGTCCTTAGCCATCACCCGATCGAGTCAACACAAGAAATGAACGGTTTAGAAAATTTCAACCACTCAGGATAATTGGTTACTAACTATGCAACTTAATGATCCAGAGCTCAAATAAATTGTAACGAAATGAAATGACCTCAAGTGTGCTGAACAGCAAAGAAAGTAAGATTATATATTGACAAAAGGACGACTGTTCAATGGTGGGTGGTAGCAAAGGCAGTACGATGGCGCATTGTACAAAGCTGCCACGACAACGTGGGACAAGACAATACAACGTCTACAGCAAGCTTTTTGGTTCAAACGAATGCGAGACTACGTCCAAATATATATTCGAGTATGCGTTGAGTGTTGTTACAATGCAAGACCGAGAGAAAAAACGGAAGGGGAATTCCCTTCGATGAAGCTGACCGTTTCGAACGTCACACGTGGATCGCTTTGGACCCTTTCCAAAAAGCTCACATGGGAACCAATGTGTGATAGGCATCAGTGATCCAATCAATAAATACACTATATTATGAGCTACGAAAACAGCGCCAATGCGAGGAATCTTGAAGGTGTTAGATGAGTTGACGTTCACCTTCGTGAACCATCAGAACATATATAATTTTTTATTCACCAGATTGATTACTGAGCGCGGTAGCGCTTTCATATCTAAAATCTTTAAAGCATATTGCAATGAAAATAATGAACAACATGTGAAAGCTGTGGTTAAAAACTTTGAGAGCAAACGGGCAGGTTAATCAAACTCTTTTAAAAATGTTAACAACGTTAACGGTTAATGAACGTAAATGGGATATTCATCTACGAGCTTTACAATAGTCTATAAACACTACGAAAACCTGCACGAAGAAGCGAAGTACACATGAAGTTGTTTCCAATTATTAACCCCGAGATATCTTGACGAATAAGTTGTTTTTGGTTTTGCAGTTAGAAGAACAAACTAAAAATAACCTTCAAGAAATACGAATCCGAACAGCGAGGGAAATAAATGAAAAACGGTAGGAATGGAAGAGACGATTTGACAAACAGCATAAAAATCCTCAGCAGTACGAAGTGGACAGTCTAGTAGTAGCTATTCGAAAAAATTGGAAAAACAATACATATATCGTGAACCGACTGTATTCAGTGGTGCACGTATCAGATAGAATGAAGCAGTGGTGCTGCTAACCACCCAATAACGAAAATGATGATGGCGAAACTAGTGGCGAGGTCGCTGTGAGTGACAACACTGAAGGTGGCCATCAATTGCGTGTAAAAGAGTAACAGCGAAAGAGCGTTGAACAAGTCTACAATAAGAGTGTGAATGGAATAGACACGAAGTATACGTGGTGTGAATTTTATTACTAAAGAATTATATCTGTTCTGAAATCAGTGTTTCTTTTACAAAAAAGTGACTATGACACTTCGGAGCGGGTGAGCTGTTCAATGTCAACTCTCGCCAGGAATGCACAAAATGATCATCATCATTACATTCAATAAACAGTCGTTTCAATAGAAAACCCCAAAGATGTAAAGCCAGTTGATGCGAGACTTGAGGCAAGAAGTAATGATGAGAGCATATTAAATTTGTTATTTTCCTCAATTGCTTCCTGAATATAATAACTAAATGCATTAAAAATGGGCCGCATTATGAAAGATCTGGAGTCTTTGGTTGTGACACAAAAGGAGCAACTCAATCGCTACGAGACCAGGTCAAAGTTTACAAAGGACTTGTGAAAGAAAAGGAAATATTGGAATTAAGCTTGGCCGCAATTACTTCCGTGAAGCTTTCTAGGGGCACTGATATTAATAAAACGTCTAATAATGGTAGTTCCCAACCAATAACATTCAGATGCGGTTTGAATTGCTGAATTGCTCTTTTGCAAAGAAAATGTCTCTACATGCCTGGCATTTCTGAGCAACCCTGGAACTATTTACAATGCGAAATAGCCTACAATGCTTCAAATCCCATCCTCGTTCATACATATATAGGTAACACTCGCATTGCTTAGCTTGCCTATGGTTCTCAAGTGATCAGCGAAGGACAAAGCTATACTCTTGTCATTCCCGTCACGGTTTTTAAACCTTTGCTGCGCTATCGTATACAAATTGTGCTTTTTTACATAAGCACTCGTCAAGCCAATAATAAAATCCTAAAATTTCAACTTAAATCGGTGGATCAAAAACGAGGCGTTCTCTGCAACCATATAAAGTGCGTGTTGCGCCTGTAACAGTTTTGTGTTGATTTTTTTTTCTTAAAGTTAAAGAAAAAGATATATATAACTATCCTAAATATAGTCAAATAAGTGAATTAGCGGCTACGTCTATCGTTATCCCCTTCATCAGCAAAATTAGGAAGTTCTGTCAAGAAGAAAGTAATAATTCGTACGAATAATTCAGTTTCGTTAGATAAATGGAAAAACTACTTATAACTTAGAAAGAACCTGACAATTTTTGGATTTTTAATATCTTTTCAAGTAACTAATTAAAAATTATTTTTAATTTTGAGATTCTTCAAAATAAAAAACCTTCCTGTTAATAATTATCATAATCATATTTGACAGTTTAAGAACTAAGGAATTCAATTGTTTTTTCCATTTCAAATGCCTGCATCAAGCATTGTTTATTCCATGATCATTAGTTCGCAAATTTTTTATAGTTCTTAATAATTTGAAGTTTTGAATGTTGATGAATTATTTATAAACCAAGATTGTTCAATCGTTTATTAAGTTTGGGTCAAGAATTAATTTCCTATTGAGGTAACGCATCAGTCAGTCAATGTTGAAAAGATTGCAAGACTTAACCTCGAAAAGTTATAGGCCTACATAAACCAAGTTCAATCCAATCGGCTTTACAAAGAAATTAAGCTAGAATTTCAGATTTTGAAAGTATCCAGATTATTTATTTCAGTGTACTTTTTTTTTGTAAAATTTCTGCTGCTGAATTCTTAAATAATTATTAATTTTTAAACACTAAGTCAACGTATTTTCCCTAAACCAAACACGGTTATAGTGATAGTTGTTAAAAAGGGATGAATGTGTACTTACATACAGACTGGTTACAGGACTAGTTGTGATAGATAAATGTATATCAATGATGAGACGGTAAAGAAATAGAAAAGAATCGAAAGGAACTGCTGAGCAAAGTATTTTAAACAGTAAAAAAAAGTTTGGTGTTCAAAGTTGCATTTTTGAAGGAAGGTTATGGCCGATGAAATTAAAAGGGATTGAATTCGAAAACGTTTTTTTTAAACACTCATATTCCATGTCTGAGTATTAATTTAATGTCATATCTGTATTTCACGTGTGAACATTTTTCTCAGAATAAATTTTCATTGTAAATTACATTAAAAAAATCAAAAGTCTTATTTCGACCAGAAGAATGTTCAAGAAGTAGAAACTATTTTTTATGTAATGAATAAACTTATAAACAATTGCTAGGAAACCACGATCTTTCCTTCCAGTAGTTAGTTCCTTCCTTTGCACAGGTAGATGACTACGCCGTCGAGCAGGGCGGGGCCGTAAGTGACTTTCCGTAAGGTTCACTTATGGTCCTCTGAACATCATCTTTTCCTGGTTCGGTTTTGGTACGCGGTACCATAGTTTGTTTTGACGTTTTTTCATTAGAGTAGGATATATTGAAGTTTGCATTAGAGTAGTATATTTTTCAGTACCGCGTCGGTAAAAAAAAATTTTTACATGGAATTTTATTATTGCTAATGTAATCAAACCTATCGTTGGTGTTGATTTTTTACAGTAATACGGCCTTATTATTGTCATTAAACGTAGATCACTTATTGATCCGTTAACTAAATTATCTATTAAAGCCAAAATTCTGCAATCACTTTTTGAGTCTTTGGCAATCTTACTTTCTATTGATAACAATATAAAATTGGAGGAATCGTTAAAGCAATTAAACATTCTGTTACTCACCAAATTATCACATCTGGACATCCCATTTCTTCTAAGGTCAGAAAGTTAAGCGGGGAAAGGTTGTCGTTACCTAAAAGGAATCTTGATAAGATGATAGCGTCAAGTATTTGTCGTGCATCAACAAGCGCATGGTCTTCCCCATTATATCTTGTTAAAAAAAAATGGTGAATGGAGACCATGTAGTGATCATCGACGATTAAACAGCATCACTATAACTGACAATTATCCACTACCGTATATTCATGATGTTATAAATTCCCTGTATGCAACTAAGATATTTTCAAGGCTATGTAGATATGGTAATGGCATACCGTCAAATTTCCGTTGAAGAATCAGACATCGAAAACATGGCAATCTGCACACCTTTTGGATTATTCGAATTCCCAAGAATGACCTTTGCATTATCTAACCCAAATATTCCAAAACCTTATCAACAATGTCCTTACAGATTTGCCATTCTGTTTCGTATATCTTGACGACATTTTAGTTGCATCTTAAAACGAAAATGAATATTTTATTCATTTGCACGCACTCTTTACAAGATTACAGGAATGCGGTTTAACAATTAAGTCAGAAAAATGTAACTTCATGAAACGTGAAATTAAATTTCTCGGTCATTACATTAGCTCACATGGTATCAAACTTTCTCCTGAGCTTGTCTCGGCTATTCAAAATTTTCCGAAACCAGAAACAGTCAAGCACTCAAGACGATATTTTGGTATGATAAATTTTTACTGTGGGCTAATCAAAACGCCACAGATAAATCCCTTAACGGTAACAAGAAGGAAGGCAATAGAAAAATCGAATGGGATATTCTTGCTAATGAAGCATCTGAAATGTCAAAACAGCAACTATCCCAAGCCACATTACTACAGTTCTCTTTTTCAACTGCTCAACTCTAGTAGTAATCGAGCAGTCGCACAAGCAAACTGCTCGAAAACCTTCCCCTATCCGAAATTTAATGGCAGATTTAGAAAAAATATTTGATTACTTCCATTCATAATCGTAATTTATAAAATAGTTTTCTTTCTTATTATTATTAAATGTAATTTTATATCGATTTACTTTATATTAAATGTAAATGTTTTCCTTTAATTATATTCTTCATAAGATTTAACTTTTATTACTATTTAAAATCTTTTTTATTTTTCTTTACTTCAGTTAATTTTTTTAAATCTGCCAATTAAAATTTCGGACATGGGAGCACTGATTTAGTCCACCCCAATGGCATTTCATTACCGAATGTAATCGAACTTAGCTGATTCGATTTACAGTTGCGACACGGAAACGGAGAAAGACAAGTTTTGGACGAGTCGAGGAGGTGACCTACAACCGCTACCCGAGAAAGAGGTGTGAGCACATGGCCGCGGTGCAAAATATGTTCGGTATTAAAAGTATTAGTAAAAGTGCCGTCGAAATCATTTAAGGACCGGGTATTAAGTTCAAAAGTTTAAATTAAAACATTTTCCAACCATTCACCCGTTTAACTCCAATACATTACCATTCCCCTGTGGAATAGGAAAATTACATTTGCTTAGGACGGAAGATTGTGAAGAACCACGGACGAATTGGCGAAATTTTGTTCGATGGGACGCTTTTCCAATTCGATAAGTTTTGTGGCCATTTGATTCGGTGCCGTGTGAAGTGGATTAACATCATGCCCTAGTCAATATTTGTTGGGAAGTTCTTACGAACGAATTAAAAGTTCAGGTTCCATAAAGGCAACTGCAGTACAGTGAATCGTACGGTTTCAAGACACGGAAACGACAAACGTTTCCCGAGTGCTTTCTATACAAGTGTGTGTACTCTTAAATGTTGACTGTCGTGCCGTCAGTGTTTATTCGAATTGTTAAATTTGTTCTGTGAACACGGGTAATGAATCAACAAAACAGATCGAAGAATTTCTTAACATGACGGATTAAGCGGCAAAAATATTGTTGAGAAACAACGTGACCAAGCACGTAATCCAAGTTAAAGAGAAAAACCTGGTGTTTGAATGGTTCGGTACTTAGTTAACAACTTGGTGTAGGTCATTTACGAGCAGTGTGATTAGTCAGTAACTGCAGTGTAACGCGATAAATCAGTTATTAATGACGCGTTTAGTGTCTTGATTATTCTTTCCGTGAAGTTGTTGATCGATAAAGGCTTACGCATTTAAGAATTTAGTGCCCGAGTAAAGTGATCTAATCAGCATATTGGTCAACATAGAACGTATTGCGTAAGCGCATTATAGGGAGTATAGTGTAGGTCAAAAATATTGCTCGGGATTTCGTGTTTGAATGAAGTCAGTAGTTGATGCGGCAAGAGGAAATATGAACTTAACTCGCTGAGTCTACGAAAAGCGCACCAGTGCGTTCTTATCGGCGCCAAAGAAAAAAGTATGCACACAAACCACTTAAATAGACATTACTATTCGTTTTATCCTAGAGCGCGAAGCACTAAGTTGATTAGAAGGGAAATAATTTATCTCAACTTGAACCGATTCGTTGAGAATTTCAAATTAACAATTAGTGCAAGCCGCATACCAACAAAAATCAAATGTAAATTACATAGTGGACATTGATATACGATTGGCATTTCAAGAACGGTAAGCATTGCAAATTATATTTTTTTCCAAAGACTGAAACTTATTTGATTATTAGTACATGTGTCGCCTTTCGTGTAGAACCGTTTAGCAGTGCTACGTTTTCAATTTAATGAACGGGGTGCTTGAGAATTTATCTAAAGATTGACAGCGAGTTAAAAAAACAAGGGGGGACGGTTTAGCATCGATTCGGGTCATCTTGTAGAGCACGCGTTGGTAGTATACGCTGGAAATCACGTGAAACCGTTAAGCTACGATGATTATGTTTGCGGCACATGCATATATTTAAACTACGTTTTTCCCTTCAATCAACCTCCACTGAGTAGCGTTGCAAATTCGGACCTCCCAACTGAGTGGCTTGACAGGACTGCTCAGTGCATCAACTCCAGATGAACACAAATTCAACAAAAAAAGAAATTGATGCGTCATTTACGTACGTGTCCATTGGAGCTTATTTCTTGCCTGATATCGTTAACCGTCCAGGTTTTACAGAAACCTTCTTCAAGACTGCCGGTGAAGAGCGTGAGCATACTCGCCATTTAGTTGAATATCTGCCGATGCGCGGTCAACTAACGGACTCGGTTACAAATTTAATCTCGGACCCACGCTTGAAAAGCATGTATAGATGTTTCTCTCCCTATATATTATTGATCATCATAATCGTGTTTTGCTCTTTGCCGCAACAGTTATATTTTATATAAACTTCGGATTAGTGTGTTTTGAGCCAATACATTATACATGTATGTATAAAAAGAAGCATAACCTTAGATATTAAAGCAAAACAAATAGACTATTCAGGAAAAAGGACACAGGCAGGACAGAAACAGACAATTGAAAAATTAGAAAGCAAAAAAATGAAACAAGTTTGTTTTGGAAACGAAAAGACTAGATAAAAACGAATATTTTATAATTTAGATTTATTTTCTTTGTATTTTTCGCGGCAAAGAATTTGCAGAAGGAGAAAATAATAATCACTTTTTTTATTGATTGATATATTTTTTTTTAAACATGAAACTGTTGCGAATAAATTAGAATGAATATAATGAATTATTAAACTATACCCACGGTCTTTCCATTTCGTTCTACCTGACCGGGTATAGGACCCGCAACGATGGCAGGCTCCTCCTCTAATATGGACTAGCCATCGGGCGCGCTCCTTCCTTTCTTGTGTTAACAGGGGCTCTTGCCGGGTAAGGTGGCCTTCCACTTGCGTGCCTATTTATGGCATTGTGTTATGTGATTTCCTCACAATACTATGACATAAATTTGCCACGTTTATATTTTTCATTTAAAGGAAAAATTCATTCAAATTATGTTTCCATGAGTTTTTCACTTAAATGAAAAATATGGCCACGCTTGCATTTGGGTCTTGATCCGGTTGGGAGGATGCGAAGGAGCACCGCTACCATCTGGATGCCCCACTCTTATTTGCGGGCCATAAGCATCGCCGCTAACGACGAAGTAATCTTAAGTCCGTCTGTTTTCCCCAGGTACAGTTTGCCTTCTGAGTCAACAACATTCTTTGACCCTTAGTAGGTTACCTCCTTCTCGACTTCGGTCGATATTTCTTTGACCCCGTAATTCGTGAATGCGAATTTTTTTTGTAGTGGGTCCTTGTGCTTGGGGGAATGAACCCGCCCCACGACACCGCAACGCTAGCCTGCCAGTGCATTCACGCGTCCCCAGACAAGGCCAATCTCGGCTGATCTCAACACCCTCTTCCGCTGACGCAGCAGAACATCGCTGCAGCCTTTATGGACATTTATCTAACTAGTTCACTACACTTTCCTTGGTTGTAGACCAATTGAAATTGCAAGCTATATGCTTGATTGCACCATTGTCGATGCGCCAGTAGTCAAGTCAAGTCAGTGGATACTGCCAAGACTTTGTTACTGTCAGATACCAGTGTTATTTTTGTTTCAGTTTCTTTGACTGTAGGAGATGAACTTTTACTGGTTCCGACTCCTTAGTATGAGCTGGGTACGGAAGTTGAATATTAACTTTCCGTCGAGCGCATTGTTTTAGCCAATGTCCCCAGTAATGCAGTTTTCGCAAATAAAATAAACTGATTTATTTCCACCATCCTTAGGTGCTTCGTGTTTTGGGTGGTTTGAAAATGGGGGGTTCTTTGTGTCCCTTTTTTCCCATATATCTGAAAAAAACGTCACCCAACGGAAATAACGCTGATACAGGGGCGACATTTGTCTCATGAAAAATTAGTGCCGATGAGAGGTCGTCTTTCCTTATGTAATGCGCTTTCATAAACAGATAGCTATATTTGAACATTTCAAGCCGTTTTGGAAGAATGTGAAGCTACCTCGACGTTTACAAGTCATAAATCCAGCGGAAAACTCGCGAGTTTTACATGGTGTGTTTTTTAGAGTTTAACCGAGCACACCATAAAATGTTGTATCGATCACAAATCGAGCGCTGATAGATAAGCACACGCTAATCGATTTACAATTAAGAGAATGTGGAATTTTATTCTCTCAATTGTAAATCGATTAGCGTGTGCTTAAAATTTTTATTTCAACGTGTGCTTAACTGAATTTAAGGTGCCTAAATTTTTAGACCAATAGCCTTAGATTTCAGCAGACCCGGAAATGTCTAAAAGCTTGTACACGATTTACGTGCAATAATTCACAAGTTTTTTTCTCATTGCAAAGCGAAATCAATAGCATTGAGCCATGAGAAATTTGATCGTCTACAACACAACTATCTACAAAGGCGATGCATTGCAAATGCAATTATCACTATGTGGTCGAGTGTCATTTGCCTAAATCATCTGATAAATATGTACTCCAATATGTTTAGGTGGTAATCAGTTTTTCGCTTAGTATACTTGCATGATCATTAAACAAAAAACTCACTCACAGAGCAATCACTTCTCAATCTGCTGTCAGTATTCAATCAAACAATTTTTTCATATTTTTCAACTCCCTATTTCCATTCATTAAAATTCAATCGATTTTCACTCTCTAGTATCAAGAGCTGCATGTTTCACCGTGGCATCTTTCTTTCATATCTTTAAAATAACGTAGCATGCATGTACTAACGCAGGCCCCCAAGACGTAATATAGTATTGACTTCTAAGAACTCTTTCTCACTTGAATATCCTTGACCACATTCTGTACCGTGAAGCACCATTTTCACGTACATTCTGTGTCAACCAACGTAACGACTTATATAATATGGATGTTGTCGATCCTGACGGACTGAAAATGGAGATGGGGATCATAAATAGCAGTCTTTCTTGCCAGTTAAAATATTTACTCGACTAATTGCAGATGAGGGTTGAGTCAAAAGGAGACAATTTCCGCAAGGACGAATACACACACACCCACACATTTGCACGTTTGACGAAAAAGCCACCGCAGGAACGAGCGACTGGCGCTCCCTGAATGTGGGGAGCACATGGAAAGCGAAAACGGTCCTCTCGCGAGGAGAGTACAGAAATTCAACGCCATTTTGGTTTTTATTGCTGATTCCGCCACAGGATACGCGCGACCCTTTTTCGCTGAGTGCAAGTTGAAAATTTATGCTGATTGCTGTCTTTTTGCATATTAAAAGAGTTCTCAGTTCGGATTGCTTAAATAACGCCACGAACTCGCTATCATGTGCGCTGGTGTTAATGGCGTTCGTTTTGTAAATATGATTACGAGTAAAATACTTAATGGGTTGACTCGTTTTCGACTTGCAACGCGTGGCGGTGGGTGTTTGTGGAAGGACATTTGCAAGTGCCACTCTTTTGAGATGATGCACGCCGCTCATGTATTTAAATTAAGTAAATGTGTTGATGCTCTCAACGTGATTGGCTTGATCGGGAATGCTGGATAAATTATTAGATTCATTATTCAAAAAGATTCATCTGTTACCCGTGTCAGCAGTCCCAGCATCTCATCCGAGTCCAACATGTGACCAACTCGCGTAGGCTCCCCGTCCATAAAATTTATCATTAGCAAAATATTATCATACCATCTTTATCCATTTTATTTGTCTACCCATCAAATTAACGCGCACACAAATTTATTGTTATATCCTCAATAAAATATTCATTAATGAAACTGTATCACGGCGAGTCGCGTCCGCGTCGTCGCATCATTTTCACATTTCATTCAACCCGTCCGAATCGATCGTCATTCAAAACATTCTCCTCATCTTTATCTTTCAGTGGATCATTAAATTGAATGTTAATATCAAAAAGCATTTCGTAGTTCTAACAATGAAATAAAACTAATAAAACTTCCTTCTAAACAGCGGAGTGAATGGTCAAATGGTCGGCGGTGTTGAATGGACAATGAAAGAAAAAACGCATGCAAACGAGTCGCGCTAAAGTGTGGACAAATTAACATAATTTCAAATAGGTCTGGTCGGTTGTGGTGTGTTGTGTTATGTTCTGTTGCTGTTACATCAAATCAAACGTCCAAATGCGAGGAGGTGACTAAAATAAAGCAAATGGCCAGAGGAAACATGGAGATCAAAGGAGAACGAGTCATAACGAATCCGGCAAGACATTTGTATTTGTCAAATGTGTACCAATTTTTATAAGAAATTAATTATGACGATCGGAGACGAGTTAAGGTGTTTGTTTGATCATGACGATTTGACGATGTCGATTGCATTCGAAGCTTTGTGTGACGGCCAGTGTTGCTTATATCCGATTTTCGGAACTGAGGAAATGAGAGCTTGTAGAAACTATGAATAGGATCTAGAATTTTGTACAAAAAAATTAATTATTTCTCAATTGATTACACGATCGGTTGGTTTATCTGATTCTGAACCCGGGATGATCTTCTTCTTCCTTTGCGAAACGATCACTCAGACAGCACCTGGCTACCTCAAAAACATACTCGTGGCTATTATCTTGGTTTCATAATATTAAGGTGTGTGAATAAAGTTATTTACCCCAAGTTCGGATGGCACTCATGTCGATGTTGGAGCCTGGGACATCTAGATCGAAATATCCTTGGCTACCTAAAGATTATATCCAAAATGTTTTCTTAATTTTTTGGGCGTATAGTGTTATATATTTCTTGCAGAGATATGAGTTCGGGCATTTTAAGGGGTTTGTAAAAAACTCAAATCGGTACCTGTCTGCCTGTCAGTGTGCCACATTAAGTTCTCTCAGGAACTAGAGAAGCTAGAGCCATCCATCTAACCTTGTGAACCCCTCAGAAGTGGATGGCTGATGAAAATTTTAAAGTAGGAAATTTCAAAATATTTTAAGGGGGTCTCACCAAATAACCATTTGGACCGAACATTTTTTTTCCACCGGACAATTCAGTAGGGTATCAGATGAAAGGACTGGATGAGATATTTCAATATCGATAACGCGGTAGGCAGGAGAAGCGGAATAATACCAAAAAAATGCGTCCCCTGTCCCTCGTAATTGGCAGACCTGTAGACTAAAAACTCTGAAAACAATCATGGAAGCAGTTAATTATGAGTACAATAACAACAAATGGCTCAGAAGTCAAATTTCACTCAACTTTGTTAATACAATAAACTTAAAAATATTTTAATTCGCCATGTATCAAGATTTATTTTGTAGTAATACGACCGGTTTCGTTGGTATCTTGCCAGCATTATCAAGTACAATAAATGAACTTATCCTAGAGTAAGCCTCTTTATATGTAGCAGCATCCTAATTCTTCTTCTTCTTAGCACTACAGCCCTTCTCGGGCCTTCGCTTCCTGCAAATAGCGCCTCCAACTGTCTCGGTCCATTAACCGCGTCCTCCGATTTCAAAATCCGAGCAGCGGTGAACTGTCTTCGTCGACCGAGTCAGACCAGCGTTTCCTCGGTTTCCCAACTGGTTTCCGGGCTTCCGTTCTCCCAACGAATATCTTTTTGGGTATCCGTTGTTCGTCCATACGATTCATGTGTCCAGCCCATTGCAGCTTCCGCAGTCTTATAATCGTTGAGACCTCCGGCTCGTCAAAAATTTCTTACAGCTCATGGTTGTATCGAATTCACCATTGGTCCCCGTCTAGCTTCGCTCCGATTATTCGCCTCAATATATTTGCGGATGCGTGGGTTAGGGTCCACGTTTCCCATGTTCTTATTTCTTCTGTTAGATCTCCTATGGCGAGGAGTATAGAAAATGCACGGTGAACCATGGATCCATATGCAGATAACTTTTGTCACAAAAGTTTTGTGATCAAGGGTGACATGAGTCCGCTGGGATAGTGGCATCTGAATAGCTCGTTTTCGAAACATATTAAAGCTAAGTCTCCTAAACTGATTTCTGCTAATCGTAAGATCAAGCAAGTTAATTTGTCGGCTATTTTCTGTTTCAAGTGTGTATGTTATGGCCGAATGGATGTTGTTGCAAAAGTCTAAGAGTTGTCCAAGCTGATGATTATCAACTATGAAACCTATTCGAATTTTATCAACATATCTGTGCCAAAAAATGATGAAATTTGAGAATTACGATTTTAATGTGGATTTCTCTATGGCGTCCATAAATATGTAATGGCAGACATATTTATGGACGCCAGGAAGCGAACGCCCGAGAGGAACTATAGTGCTACAAAGAAGAAGACTAAAGTAGGTTACGTAGAAAGCGATATCAGGTTTTTCTCTTTTGTATTGTTGATTTTCTGTTTGTTCTGTTTCATCTCGTTTCCCTTTTTATCGGAGGGTGTGATCTAGTCCCGAGAAAATTGCATCCAAATTTGTAACAAGCTGTTCATTGATAATGTTACCGTCTGTTTTTCGATGTTTATATATTTCAAGCCTTTCTAAGATGTCAAGTCTCGCTCCTTTATTGTGTGTGTAGCAATGTCGCATGCGTGGTTTTGTAGGTGCGTCGCATAATTGGAGTCTGCCTTGCTGTATAAGGAAGATCGCAAGGGCCCTTTGTATCTTGCCGTTCGTTTCCGTGTTGTTCTTCTTATGTATACCCTGTCGAAGTCCTTACATGTCAGTTTTTATACGCCACTGCTCTCGTATATTGATGCTCAATATATTTGCGGATGCTTGCGTAAGGGTCCATGTTTCACACTCATAGCATAACACAGGTCTTATCACAGATTTGTATACATACTTGGAGCTTTGTTTTCCTGTGTATGCAGCTGGTCTTCAAGATCGTCAAGACTGAATAAAATATTTTATTTGCGAGCTGTATTCTTCAGCGTATTTTTTATCGTCTTGAAATCACCCACGTTTTCGATACTATATTCGCCACGTGAGATATTTAGTATATTTGAGGTATTTTTCCTTGACTGGGTCATGCGCTTCATTTTATTCTCATTGATTTGTAGCCCTGCTAATTTCGCTTCGCTGTCGAGTTTCAGGAAAAGTTCTTTGGCAGTTGTTAATGACCGTGATAAAATGTTTATTTCATCCGCATAGGCTACTACTTGGCTCGACTTGTATAGTAATAGAGCTCGTGCATCGACAGGTTGCTTCCTTATGACGTACTCCAGAGCCAAATTGAATAGCAATGGCGCCAGCCCATCTCCCTGCTTTAGCCCGATATTTGTGTCAAAGGCATCGGTGAGTTGATTATTGGTGCAGGCTTGGGAGGTCGTCGACGTTATTGTCATTTTGGTAAGATGTACTAATTTGGCTGGGATTCCAAAGCAAAGCATTCTTTGGTACAGTACGTTACGATCAATACAGTCGTATGCTTGCTTAAAGTCAACGAAAATTTGGTGTACGTCTATGTTGAACTCCTAGCATTTTTCAAGTACCTGCTTGACTGTGAATAATTAATATATTGTCGATCTACCTACTCTAAAACCACCTTGATACTCCCCAATAATTCTGTTGGCGTATGATCCGATTTTCTCTTCTAAGATTTTTGAAAATATTTTGTACGCCATATAAAGCAGTGATTTGCTTCTGTAATTTTCGCACTGTAGCTTGCCATCTTTTTTGTGGATAGGGAGTATAATTGATTGGCTCCACTTTCTCCGCATCTGTTCTTGTTGCTAAATGTGCTGGATGACTGTGAATAGCTTCATGAACACTGCTACCACCATATTCGATGAGCTCCACTGGAATTTCATCGATGCCCAGCGCTTTATTATTCTTTTGGGCTTTGATGATGGAACACACTTCATCCAGAGTTGGTGGGGCCAATGGAAGCTCTCCACAGACATCTACAGGCTCCGCTGTTCTGGAGCTGTGCGGAGAATTATGGAGGTTTTTAAAATATGATGCCCATCTTTCCTTAATCTTGGTTTAATCAGCGATGATATTGCCAATGTCGTCACGACAGAGCGTGGTTTTGGGCTGATAACCATGTTTCAGGCTTTTCATAACTTTGAATGCTTGTCTTGTGTTATTGCTCGCTGGACCTACATCTATACTTCTAAAATGGGCGTCAAAGCATTTTCTTTTCTTAATTCTAATTGTCTTATTCACTACCCTTCTGTGATTTTTAAAGTGTTCTCTCTTCGCCCTGGTTTTCCTACCTAAATACTGTCTGTACGCCTGATTCTTTTTGTAGAACGCATTTTGGCACGTATTATCATCCACCAATTATTTCTCTTGCGCCGGGTTTGATGTCCGATTGTGTATTCTCCTATGCTCTTAATAGCCACTTTCACTTCCATCCAGAGCTCGTTGCTTGCTTTCAGCGATGCATCTGAGAAAATGAGAGCCAGCTGGTTGTTGAGGGTCTCCGTGAAATTTTGTTGCCACAGACGCCGTTTGGAGCCTTTCGATGTCAACTTTTCGTAGTGGGCTGGTCTTCAATGAATACACCTTTGACACTCGACATCGATAGGTTAATTTGATTAAGTAATGATCTGAGTTATAATTGGCTCCCTGGTATGTACGGACGTCAAGTATGCTCGAGGCCCAACGTTGCTGGATCAGCACATGGTCAATCTGATTGCTATCCGGTGATACCCAGGTCATTTTTTGTATGCGTCGATGTGGGAAGCAAGTCGAACGTATGACTAGATTTCTGCTACATGCAAAGTCAATCAAGGGCTGGCCGTTGTCATTTGTTGCATCGTAGAGGCTATATCCTCCAGTCGTTCCCCGATGAGATAGTTCATTGCCAACCTTAGCGTTGAAATCACCCAGAATTATTTTTGTGTCGTTTGTAGGCAATTATTCGACCAGTCTTTCCAGGTGATTTTAGAACGTTTCCTTTGTTTCTTCGGTCATACATTGTTCAGCCAGATTTTGATTTCGCTTTTATACGGCTCGCACACAACCGTTAATTAACTGCCTTAAAATCAATAACGTGCGATTTGAACTCCCTTTCCACAATGAAAACCACTCCGAATTTTCGTTTTCCAATAGGCTTTCCACTTTTGAATATTGTGTGCGATCTCATGTCTTAAATATAATTTCGAGTCCAGTTCATTTCCTGGATTGCAAGTATTTTTAATTGATGTTGACTGGCCTGTTGTAAAAGGTCCTTAACAGTGCCAGGGTAATTGAGTGATCTGACATTCTAAGATCCAATGCCATAGTCCTTTTTTCGTTTGCGAGGTAATTGCTGTGAATCCCATCCGTTCCGGTTAGGGTTTTACAGGGATGGGGAGGTAGCCCGTCGCCCAACCTCCATTCTCGCGGGATGGCTATAACTTCAATTCCGTTATAAAGCGCGGAAGACTCGTATTCACCTTCTTACATCCTCACAAAGAAGGTGTATGTAGGATTTAGTAGCAGAGCTGTAGATGTATTCACAGTTATTGGCGTTTCCCGACATTTAATGTCCCATTATTTGTGAGCCAGTAAATCCAATGTGCAATCCCGAGAACATTTACTACCATTAAATCAGGGTGTACAGAATGAGGAGTCATGGAAGCAGTGGGTTAGGAAAACAAAAGGTTTCCTCCTCTTTTCTCAAACGAGCTTGGGACCCTCTAGGGTGGAGTTCGTAACGAGATTTAGTTCGAGTGATTCTTCGGACGGACTATAAGCCCGTTCAGTTATATATGATACGTGCTGGCTTAAAATCAGAACGTATCACAGCTGGGTGGATGGACAGACGTTCAAAGCGGGATACGAACGAAATCATCTTGTGGAGTGCCATTAAATTCGATCATGATAATGAGATACTCTAACTATCTAAAAGCGAAGTTCCAGTGCTACAAAACAGTATTTTGCATTACAATTTGAGCTGCTGATTTCGTATACCCACTGGGTTCAAAGATCGGTACAAGATCTTTTGTTGAGCTGAGAATGTTTTGGGTTTGTTTTGGTTGGTGTACACCATTCTCATACTTCCTTTCTCAAATGCCTTCCTCAGGTGGTTTTTGACTTAAGGGCTGTATGTGAATGGCACATATACGCTGTCCTTTACTCTAATATCTCTTTTTTGTTCAAAAATTTCCGATTAATTGTGAAAAGATAAAATATTCTAATTTTTTAGTTTATCATGAACTATTTATTTTTTCCTTCACAAACCCTTCTGTGCAATCAATAAAGGAAGATTCACAAGCAATTCAAATGACAACCTGCAATACATGCAGACTTTATTATACCTTTCATATTTACCATACTTGGTTGTCACAACAGTATACCTGGATCGCCCCTATTCAGCACACGTACGATGTGACTCTTTTCAGCCCTGAAGACACGACCTGTATGGAACTTTCAGGCATCGTTCGTCTTTTTAAAGTGAGGACTTTCAGTTGAACGCTCTAGTAGTCACGAGTAGTCACCTAAGCAAACTGCTCGAAAACTGGCATAACACTCATCCGAAATTTTAATTGCAGATTTGAAAAAAATGCTATTATTTCAATCTATAGTTATATATTATAAAACATTTTTTTTTATAGATTGTCCTACATTAAATTAAAATTTTTCTTTATAATTATATTCTTTATGATATTTATCTTTTTCTATTATTATGTATTTAAGTTTTTCTATATTATTATTTTTCATTAATTTAATAATTCAAATTTACAATTGAATTTCGCATATGGCAACACCTTTTCCCGTTGCACATGTACATATTGCATTAAAGGCAAGCTGTGCAACCGAATGAACGGTTGCTCGTCAAGTCCCGGTGTGACAGATAGAGAACGGGACGACTGACAACCAAGAGGGGAGTGGAGTTTCGTTCGCCGCCGTGCAAGGAGAGGGTAGCTCGAGGCCGTTAATGATTTGGTTGGCGATTTTGCGTTCGTTTTGAAATTTTTTAGTGTGGGACTTATGTGAAATAGTTCAATTCGTTTCGATCACGAGTACATGTGATTCGAAATAAAATTTTGCATTCTTCTGTGCCGATCCAGATTGTTTCCTTTTGCATAGGAAGAACCAGACGGGACGACTGACAACCAAAGGGCAGTCTGATTTTGATCGCGACCGAGAGCACGTTGGAAAGATCCGACGGCTGGATAGTCGAATTCTTGACGGCTTAGCTACATGCGCCACGAAACCTTACGCGAGGGGGTTTCGAGGGAAACGGGGAAGAGAATTTGAATGTTTACAAATGCAAAATGAAGAACATTCTGCTACTTTCCGAGTGAACCGAATTGAGATTGCGGAAAATACGTATTTACTTTTGTTGATGAGTGGTATCTATATCTATTGTGCAATTAGCGAAAAGTGGAATGAAACTCAGGTGCTCATCAACATGTGCGGTCGATGTTTTTTTGTTTGGGTGTGCAAAGGTTTCAACCTCCCTGAAACCATCGGTTAAAAAGTTATTCTTTAGCTCCCAGAAATAATCAGGTCCCCAAAGAAGAACAAAAAATTCGGAAACAACCGCAACGACATTCCAAAGTTAAAGCTTCTTGGTTATCTGATGGGCTCAATTCTAGTATGAGTTGCCCATGTCACAATATTTTGTTTACGTTGCTTTGAGTAGGAAAGATCGAGCTCGTGGAAATGCTAGATGGGATTGAGAAAGTTGATATCAAAATATCTGAATGAATGGGATACTGTTTATTTTACGAACCAAGATTGGATACGGTATTTTCCCAAGAGCTAAGTGGCTAAAAGCAAATGAAATGATGTTTCCAGAAAGTGGAACTTTGTTGGTAATTGAAATTGAAGATTTCATTTAAATAATTAGTTTGAGGTGTACGAAAATAAAATGCCGTCGCGCTGGTTTTTCATTTTCTGATCTGACTACGAGTGCACATTGAGCGCAAGCCTAATGAATTTTCCGCTGTTTTCTTTTGTTTTCTCTTTCAGCAAGCCAGCAACTCTCGCAGATTGCGCGTTAGATGGAACGAACGAGGAGGCAACAAGAACGGACGCTGCCGGTGAATTTAAAGAACGGTTTAACTTTGCTAAATAGAACACTTTCCGACGACCAGGCGTGATTTTATTCATAAAACAGGGCACGGATGTTCCAAGACAGTTGGATGACCGTCGTTTCGCATGTGAAAAAAGAACAATTGGACGAAGAGATTGAAAAATTGGACAATTTAAAAATCGACGATATGCAAGCTTTAAGGGACCAAAGACCCAAGGAGTTAAAGGAAAAAATTTAATGAGATGAAATGTATTCGAAAAGTAGCTATAACTCAGCGGGCGCCCGGGTGGATCAAGGTGTACGCCCTGAGGATGTAAGGTGAGTACTCTTTTGGTTTTTTTGCATATCATAACAAATGTGTGAGTTTAATCCTTAAAATAATTTGAAGCTTTTCTAAAATTTATAAAAAGGATTTTGCATAATTTTTAACAATTTCTTTTTCCTTTGATTTCCAATCAAGCTCGATTGAAATCTTCTTCTTCTGCTTAGCACTACAGCCCCTCTCGGGCCTTCGCTTCCTGGAAACAGCGCCTCCAACTGTCTCGGTCCATTGACCGCGTCCTCCAATTTCGAAATCCGAGCAGCGATGAACTGTCTTCGTCGACCGACCAGCGATTCCTCGGTATCCCCCAGTGGTCTCCGGGTTTCCGTTCTTCCAACGAATATCTTTTTGGGTATCCGTTGTTCGTCCATACGATTCATGTAGCCAGTCTATTGCAGCTTCCGCAGTCTTATAACACTCTTACAATCGTTGATACCCTCCCCTCGTCAAAAATTTCATACAGCTCATGGTTGTATCGAATTCAAAATTGGTCCCCGTCTAGCTTTGCTCCGATTATTCCCCTCAGGACCCGTCGCTCAAAGACTTTTAATATATTTGCGGATGCTTGGGTTAGGGTCCATGTTTCACACCCATAGTATAACACAGGTCTTATCGCAGATTTGCATACTTGGAGCTTTGTTCTCCTGTGTATGCAGCTGATCTTCAAGAAAGTCTGTATACTTTGGCGTATTTCGTCCCTTTCATCGCCCTTTGTCGTTATTTTGGCGCCTAAATACACAAATTTGCTCACATTTTCGATACGGTATTCGCCAAGTGTGATATTTTGCGTATTTGAGGTATTTTTCCTCGACTGCGTCATGAGCTTCCTTTTACTTTCATTGATTTGTAGCCCTACTAGTTTCAGAAAGAGTTCTTTGGCAGTTGTTAATGACCGTGACAAAATGTTGATGTCGTCCGCATAGGCTACTACTTGGCTCGACTTGTATAGTAATGTACCTGGCGTATCGACAGGTAGCTTCCTTATGACGTACTCCAGACCCAAATTGAATAGCAATGGAGCCAGCCCATCTCCCTACTTTAGCCCGGTACTTGTGTCATATCGTTGAGTTGATTATTGATGCGGGCTTGGGAGGTTTTCAACGTCATTATCATCTAGCTAAGATGGACTAATTTGGCTGGGATGCCAAAGCAAAGTATTCTTTGGTACAGTACGATTGTAATAAATGCCTGAATATATGATTTAAGTTAGCTCGTTTTGATTAAGTTTTGCTTTATGTTAAAAATAATATTTAAAGTAGCTTTGTTTTTGATTTGTATTATTTTCTGTTTTTTTTGGAATGATAGATTCATTATAATGTTTATAAATGGATTGAGAAGAATCTTTTGAGACTTATAGTTATATTGAACAGTTTGCTTTATCGTCATCATTATTATTTTAATTTTTTAAAATATGCAAAGCTGATATTTAAGTTAGGTTAAAAGTAAAAATAAAAAAAAATTAATTGTTAAATTGGAAACTCGGTCTTTCCCTTTCGTTAAACCTGACCGGGTTTGAGGTTTGCCACATTGGCTGGCCCGTCCACTATAATGAGCTAGCCATCGGGAGAGCGCACCCTATTTATGGCATGGTGTTATGTGATTCCATCACATAAAGCTATGATATTAATTTGTCAAGTTTATATTTTTCATTTAAAGGAAAAATTCATTAAAATTATATTTCTATGAGTTTTTCACTTAAATGGAAAATATGGCCACGCTTACGTTTGGATCTTGATTCGCTTGGGAGGGTGCGAGGGGGCACTTCTTCCACCTGGATACCCCAATCTTATTTGGGGGGCATAAGTATCGTCAGATACGACAAAGTCCTCTTAAGTCCGTCTATTTTCTCCAGGCCCGGTTTGTCTTCTGTGTCAGCAATTTGTAACCCTTAGTAGGTTACCTCGTTCTCGACTTAGGTCGATATTTGTTTGAACCCCGAAATTCGTGGATGTGAAATTTTTTTTGTAGTGGCTCCTTGTGCTGGGGAAAAAAACCCGCCCCATGACACCGCTACGCTAGCCTGCCAGCGCATTAACGCGTCTTCAGAGAAGTCCAATCTCGGCGGATCCCAATATCCTCTTCTGCGGAGGCAGCAGACCATCGCTTCAGTCCTTTATGGACATTTTATATACACCCACTTCACTACAAGGCATTAAAATCCTTCCAAATGCAGGAATGCTCGTGGCCTTGATACATACACAAGTAAACTTTTTACAACCATCGAGCTTCTGTACTATGCCTCTTATCAGCTTTTTTCACAGGAGACTCGAAATCACAAATTTCCATTTTTTAACTGCTGTTCATTCTTTATTGCTTCAATAATTGTGAGTTATTCAACTAGCTTGGTGCATGTTGGTTTTAGTTTTTTAATAAAGTTCAATACGATAATCGCATTAAAAATAAAGATAGCTAGGGATAACGAAATGTAGGGCCCGTGTTGAATTTCTAAGAATTCACCGCAGGAATATCCGAAATGATAATTCATTTCTAATAATTTATTGGTACATGTCGATATAATATCGTAACTGAAAACAATTAAAGACAACGGGAAAAAAGCATTAGATACATGGAGAACAATCAACCAAAAACATCAACGACAATAATTGCAAAATATTTTGAATGTTCGTCTATGCTTATGTAAAAAGTATAGCAAAGTGCACCATGCGGTATATCAAATAAAAGGGTTTATTGTGTGGATCTTAAATATGGTTATTAGGGTTTTGTAAAATAATTTTACAAAACCCTACTAAACTCGCGACCTGTCTGTGCGTCCGTGTGTCGCAGCAATTTTTTTCGTAAACTTCTTAAACTAGAAACTTCAAATTTTGTATGTAGGCGTAAAATGGTGCTCCTTTAAACTTCAACTACAAAAAAAATGTATGAGGTATTTCAGGGGAGTCTCCCCATATAGAGGAGTGGAGTGGCAAAAAAAGTTTCATCAAAGCTACCCAATATGGGTATCAAATAAAGGGCTTGGTGAGAGCTTCTCAGAAAAGGTCTTCAATTGACACTTTTTGCTTCGAGGGATACACATGGAGGGGAAATACCCCTCGCGATTGGACACCTGTGATCTGAAAAATCTGAAAAAAATTTTGGGGGCAGATGTTTATGAGTACAATAACAACAAATACCTTAGAAGCCAAAATTCGCTCAACTTTGTTTATAATAGTATGATATTCGAATTTGACATGTTCCCCAATAAAATCGTATCGATACCCTTAAACTCAACAAAATTTGATGTTTGAATAGTTTTATAGAAGGTTCTTATACTTTGTAAGTTTGATCAAAATCGAATCATATTCACGGAAGTTATAGTCATTTGAAGTTTCTCCAATACCAATACTCTCCAACAATAACACATGATTTTGATATTTTATGGACTTCATATCGAATCAGACACTGCAGCTTTGATTTGATCTTCTTAAACTTTTCAAATAAGATAAATAACATAAATATTTTTGGAAATTAATAATTTGAGTTATTTTTGTCATTTTGCAACAAAATGGCGAGCGTTGAAAATAGAGAAACAATGGATTTTCTTTTAAACGCGCACATCTCTATGACCTGCTTCTTGACATTATTCGTTGCTGGTGACTGCGTTTCGGCGAAGTTGGGTACAAACCCCTTCTGCAATGAGCGAAGGTCTGTCTAACCAACTTGTTAAAAGTTTTAGTATGAATAAAATTTGATTCCGCTTCTGTCCCCTAAAAGAAATGTAAAACATTCAATGTAAAACAAGCATTTTTGGAAGAAACTAATTTTTCCATGAGCGGTAACTCAATTAATTGTAACTTTTCCACCCTACAATTCAATGTGAATGTGCCCTCGGTGATATTGTGTTAACTTTCATCCCGATCTTACCTGGGACACTTCATTCAAGCTTGAGCGAATTGAGCACTCTCGTCCCCCCGAGTGTTCCTTGTTCTTCACAGGCTTAATCTCAAGACCATTCTTCTTAGCATGACACGATTTTTTGTCGCCCTCTTGGCACTTATGAGCTGGGAATGATCTTGTTTTGAGGCAGTTAAATAAAATAACTGATCGTAGTTCTTGATAAGTTAATTCAGTTTTTATGTGTTTAGTCAGAATCTTATCTCGAAGATATTTTCGGGGTAGGCGTGAAGTGGAGCGTGAGTGCGTGGATGGCAGTGGAGAAGCGTAAAAAGTGCCCCAACCGCTACACACCCGACCAAGATTGACCATCAAGCAATCGCGCACTCCAGTCTGCCCTGCAATGAATATTATTACGAAAATGAGCCACGGAAAATAAAAATTCAAGAGATTTTGATTTACAGCTTAGCGCTCAGGTGGTGTGGAAATTGTCGCATTTGAGTTTATTATGATGTCAGTTCATTTTCATTGGAGTGTCCACCAAGTGACGATTGCGTTGCCGACAGCGGCTCCAAGGGTGCGGTGCGCGGGACAGCGCCGACGAGCCAGAGGACGAGATGGGAACGTTCACATATTCACATACGCTCGAGTACCGCATTCTGTTTGTTATTATGGATAATAAGAGTGAATTGAAACTAAATCAGGTAGATACGGTTTCAGTTCGATTAATGAAATGTGCTCGTTTAACACTTTGTAAGGAACCGGCTCGCGGCGGTAAGAACTTTTTGAAGCTGTCTGCGGGTTAAATGAACCGTATAAGCCAAAGACTTGATTGATCTTGGATATCTGATAGGATTGTACTCGTATAAGCCAGTTCTTGACATATCTGATTCCTAATGTTTCGGTATTTAGTACTAGTTGCTCGTGGTCGGTTACTCTTGTTGATAATTAGTCCTGGTGACGGTGAAGCTGTTTTCTAGGCATTGGAGAGACCTGAATATTACTTAATATTTATTTTGAATCGATATTTGAAATATAGGGGAGTTACATTGTACTTATAGTTATTGATTAATCATTTGTTTATACACTTCATTCCATCGAGACTTTTGCAGCCTGAGAAAATATTTCATAAATTAATTCAGACTTCAACTATCGTTCAAATCAATTATCTGGTTTGCAGTGGCCTGTATAGCTATTAATTTAGACGTGCAAGATATTTTCAAATGAATATTTACGCACAAATATCTTAAAAATCAAACTTACGATTACTTATTATTTACAGGATTATAATTTCCTTAGTTTATCTGTATATTTTATTCATTTGTATTTCGATCATTGACTTTACCCCATACCTCCCAACAAATCACAAGTACTCGTAACTTTCCTATTCAGTTTCAACACTAATTAACTTTTTTTGCCAACCCTTCCATTCAAGGTAACATCTTCCAATTATTTCTTTCGAAAGTAACATCAATGACTTTTTGAAAGTATTCCGCTGTTAATCAAACCTACTTTAAAGCCCACGCTAAGAAAAAAGGCACTCAGAAAAAAGAATGCAATATTTGTGTGACTAGAGAGTGTATCTAAGCTTGATTCCATCAATTTATCTATATCCCGTGGGGGTGGTCGCGATGAGTTTGTCGTAATTTAAAAATCTGAATACTTTTTACTCGGAGTTTTAATTAAGTTCAAAGTGTCAACAGCGAATCACCGCGTTAAGTTCTATTTCAAAAAGATACAAATGCTAATTAATCCGGTCTCGGGGCGAGTGTCGTTGGATAATGGATGGGTATAATAATTGCTTGATATTTATTTTCAACGCCACCACAAAGTCTGCGCTTTAATTTTTTCCTGCTCTCATTTTTCGTCTAGCTGAGTTTTAATCGACTGGCGATGGTTGCTCAGGTCGATGGAAGCATAACAGGAGGTGTTTCGTGATGAAATGTTAGAAGATAGATTGAGAAAGTTTTATAGAAATTTAGTTATCAGATTTGACGAAAAATTTGTTGAGGAGCTGAATTCCTGATCGATATCATTTGAATCTATGTTCGGAATTGAAGCGATAATTTGTGGACTATGTAATATTCTTATTTGGCACAGATAGAACTCATCAACCTCAACAATCGAAGCCTAAACTGAGAACAAAAAACATACAGTAAAATCACTCAAACTAACTTGAAGGTTTGAAGGTTTTGCACTTATTTGCAAAACCATATTGAAATCACCACCTACCTGTCCGTCCGTTTGTCACAGGAACTTTTGCAGTGCCAAACACAAAACTTGATAGCCACCTACAAATTGATGGTCTCTTCAAAGTTTGAGTATATTCGTAATAAGGTTTCCCCAAAGAACTAGGTGACATCCCAAAAAATGTTGTTTTGCTAAAGTTGGTCACGATGGTGTTGTGCAAGCCGCAGTGCAATTAAGACTCGGTCCACATTCCGTCGTTCCTCGCTCTGTACTTTGAATGGCGACATAAGCGAAAAACCCATCTGTGGGCGCGGCCCGCCTTATCATGCATTAGCAGAAGTGGATGTGTATTCATACTCGTATTAAAAACTAAAACATATACACACAAGACTTCGCTATCGTCCGTACCGCCTCGGTGGAATGAATTGGTATATACCATAAATTGAGTACCAAACCCTTCTGACAGGAGAGTAGTTCCATTAAAATTCAATCAAAATCATGAATCACGCTCAATGAGCGCAATTACAAAGGAATGAGCTAGAGTCACATACCTTTTAATATCACCTCAAACCTTCCAATTGTCTTTACCTTGAAAATCAATGCATTCCACCATAAATTATCTCGTCTCCCCACAGTTTCTAGAAAAAAGAGGCACATCTTTTCATCCTCAGTACTTAACTATCCTCAAGATCTACCTAGAATTCTTGAGAAGATGATTATTTTGCATTACCATCTAAACACCAATTACATTACCCCAAACTAACTTCATATCGCGTTGATTTGTTATTCTTATTGTTAAGGGCAATATTGCCATCAAGTCCTATCCTTGCAGATCGATTAGAGTCACTTGTTCCTGAGGATGGCAAATCAATTCATTCGGTTCGGAAAAAATTATAATCCACGATAAGAGGTGGGGCATCTTGATAGAATTGATGCCCCCTCCCAACTGGACTTAACCCTTTCACTACCAAACTATAAGCAATAAAGTTTGAACGGCGCCACATGAATTTTTATCAAAATGGTGCATTCCAAAACGCAAATGAACCACTCACAAAATTTTACCTCTATCATTAAAGGAGCATTATCCTGGGATAATGTACCCATTGGTAGTTTTGTTTGGGACTATTCATCCCACCGGGTAGATTCAAAATGAAAATATAAATTGACATTTAGCCAATAAATTTATTAATTCGTAGTTTTTTATATGTATATAGTTGTGTATATTTTGTTCAAGGGTGAAATTTATCAAAACATTCATAGCATAACAGGGTTTAGCACATTGAACATTCAGAAGCTGTTCACTTCTGTTTATTCATAGATGAACATAATTTACACTGCCTTCCTTTTCCCTGCTTTACCGGCATGTGGTCTCCAATATTCAGCAGGATCTTTGCTTGTTTGGACCTCGGACCACTCCCAGCAGGTTTCCGTTTCATGTATTTTCACCCTTGCCCTTCCGTCTGCAATCTTTTGTTCCGCTAACGGTATTAAAAAATGTTTCAGCTGTGTTTTCTTGTGCATAATCTCCTGGTGCAGAACATGAGCATTAACAATTGCCGTCATCAAAAGCTTGAAGAAGCATGATTTTCTATTGAAATCATAAGTTCAAATTTTTTGATCCGATAGATCTACTACACCTCCCATCATTTTCTTATAAAACACCAATGCTTCCGTCTTTTTGCGTTCTCAGTACGGTTGTGTTTGTAGGCTTGTGACAGTTACTTAAAAGCAGAACTTCCCGCGAATCCTTCCATTTGGCTACCATAATTCCCTCTGAGCAGATTCGAAACATGGATTACCCTCTTTCTAGTCGATCAGCAACTATTTAATGGGGTATATTTTTTCCATTTTTAATACATGTACTGACGCAAGCGTAAGAGAGAGTGGTCATGAGGATATACGATGTAAAGAATTGATCGATAACTACAACTGAGTTTTGGTCACGAATTTTTTCGCACTGTTTTTTCACGAACCTTTCACCCAAAGTTCCTACATTTGAAGAGTCTGAATCTTTTCCATATTTTTATGCCGCGTTTTATCGGCTTCAGCGAAATATACTGCTGCAACGAAAATCTGCCTTTGAATTTTGTCATTGATTCAAAATGCTTTGGCGTAAACTTTCACTGCGAGCCTTAGGGAAAGTATATGTCATACAGTTCACGAAGTTTGGTGGAACCCTGGGTTCTTTTGGGACTATTAAATATAGTTTCGACACTAGAGTTTGATGTCTTGTTAGCAACATCGTTTTTTCAATCTATTCGTTTCTTACTGACTCATTTCTCGACCAGTAATCCACCACATCAAGAACTTTATTGTAGAACATTCCGAAAGAAATTCCTAGATCATCTGAATTTCAGCCGGAAAAGTTAGAGGCATCTTTTGAGTTTGATTCGCTTACATTCTGATTGAGAACACGTATTCGCTCATTAGTGCAAAAAATTTCAAATTCCTGTAAATCGGAGCTAGCATAACAGAAGGAGTTTCATCCGAAATAGCGGATCGAGGCCGAAACAATAGTGAAGGATTTCCCCAAACCATTAGTTGAGAAGAGTCTCCCTGGCTTTCATTTGGCAATGGTCGAAAGCTTTCACCCGCATTTTCATCTCAATTTTGCTGTATACTGTCAGCAATTAACCAGATTGCAACAAGCAATTCAAAAAAACCGACCAGAATTGATCAATAGAAAGGGCGTTGTCTTCCATCATGACAATACCAAACCACACGCTTCTGTCATGACCCGGCAAAAATTTACAGAGCTTGACTGGGAAGTTTTGATGCATCCACCGTATAGTCCAGACATTGCATCATCAGACTACCATTTGTTTCGGTCTCTGCAAAACTTAATTAATGAAAAGAAATTCACTTCAAAAAGGGACTGTGAAAATCACTT
Organism: Odontomyia ornata; assembly: GCA_963969285.1. Classification (NCBI taxonomy): domain Eukaryota; kingdom Metazoa; phylum Arthropoda; class Insecta; order Diptera; family Stratiomyidae; genus Odontomyia; species Odontomyia ornata. The sequence goes on from OZ017739.1 coordinate 458,959,062, forward strand.
GGCCAAGTTTTTCGCCAATAAGCCACAGAGGTTTTACACAGATGGAATAGGTAATGGTTCTACCCAAAAAATATGTACTTAAATAAAATCCATTTTAAATAAAAGAAATATTCAATCGGAAAATGACAAGAAATCCTCAGTACTTTTTAGACTTAACTATATAATATAACAAAAAGAAAACTAAGATTCGTCTTAGTCAACGATTTTAACAATATTGCAACAAAATTTTGGCCAGTTAAAATTAAGTAGCACGAGTTTTACTTTTAAAGCAAAAATATATGTGTTGTCCATGTCATTACAGTTTTTCCTGAATTAAATAATTCTATACTCGTATGCCTGCATAGCGTAGTTCTATCTACTCAACTTGTTCTCCCTTAAAAATTGTTGAAATGAAATCCTATCGTAAAAGAACGAACACAAAACAAATGTCATCTCAATAAACAACAAATTTATTGAAATTTTTTTTTATCTGCATGTTACTCAACGTCAATATTTACTTTTCAATTATCAAGTTCCATTTTAATTTCGTGCCTTTGCATTTGAACAATGAAATTCATTAATTTTTTTTGACATGAAAAGTAAATGAGTTTGAAATTTGATTTACATTTGCGTTGTAAATGTTTTTCTCTATTGAATTCAAAATTTGGCAATACGTTGAACTAACGGTTAAAATTACCTTTGGTCTTTTCACTTTAACCTCAATCAGGTACGGGACCCACCACATTGGCGGCCCCCTACACTTATGAGCTAGCCATCGGGTAAGTTTTCCCTCTTTTTTGTGTAGCAGGGGCTCTCGCCGGGATGCATGGCCTTCCTCAACCGATATGGGTCAAGGTATCGTATTGGATCTTTGATCCGGTAGGGAGGGATGCGTGGGAGCGTCACCACAACCTGGATACCCCTCTCTTATTTGTAGGCCGTGACTTCCCTCGGCAGAGACGAAACAACCTTACGTCTCGCGCGCGTTTAACCGGGTATTCGGCTTCGCGTTTCCTTTGTAATCCCTTTCAGTTTGTTATCTAGGCCTTGACGCGTATGATGGAGTTCGATCGTTTATTACAGTTTTACTGACTCTGGTCATCCACGTAAATTGTAAGCGTGAAATTTTGTAGTGGGACCTTGCGCTGGCGGAGAGAACCCGCTCCATGACACCGCAACGCTAACTGCCAGCAGGCACACGCGTCGCCAGGCAAGGCCATCTTCAGCAAAGTACTGATTTTCTGTTCGCTGAGGTAGCAGAGCACCACTGTTCACGGACATTCCAACCATCTTTAAACACTACAAACCACAGAAACGATCACCATAAAAATTGTTCGCTAGCGTTATCCATAGTAATTGAAAACTGTTTAACATCCCACACAACTTGTGTAGTTCGCAGTTGTTACGTTATTCCAAACGATTCCGGCTGGGGGCCTTGGAGTTCCGGCTAACCCGTGAAGACGAGGTAGGAAAGTGCCACTCGCCAACCCTTGTACTGCCCCCAGGAGCCAATTGGCGAGCTTAATGCACTGCTAAGAACGGGCTTGTGTCACACACTAGCCTACACCTTATCCTACGCCCAGCCGATCCAATGATGAATGCGAGAATTGAAGGATGGATCCAGACTGGCAAATATTCCCTAACCATAAATTGGTTCGTTCTCGGCTCCTCGAACTACCTACTCACACTTCCACAAAAACCAACTTTGGAAGTCCCCACACAATCACCATCTACACACCTCGGAAACCCCGTCGGGAAGGATTCTTGCTGCACAAGGTAAAATATACACCTATCACCTACATTGTACACTCCACGTGCGGTCACATCACTGGCTGAAATACTAGTTGCATGCCAAATTCCAAAATTATAGTCAAAAATTATTATCGAAAATTTAATATTTGTTATTTTTGATATTTTTTTCAAAAGATTTTACAAAAGTACAATTTCGTTTAATTTTCTTACCGTTAGGAGCCCCTTTGATGGTCAAGCTGCAGCTTATAAAGTTCCAACGCCTACCGATATCTCCACTTCCATCCTGCCCAATTTTCACACTTGCGATGAAACTCCAACGCTGTTCGCTATTCAACTCGACTCCTCAATTGTATCTCCTACGGTCTCCGTCCACTTTGATCGGGAAAAAGAGATCATTAATACTGGTACTATTGATTACGCCTAATTCCTTGCTCCCTGAAGCCGCATTAATAATATACCCACGACCATGTTATGTCCTAAGCAACTAATCATAATGTAAGCCATTATTTCTACCACGACTATCTTCTCTTAATCCTTTTTCTACTATATTCATACTTCACTGTATGTATCTGGCTTGAATTCAAAGCTGATGAATTTTGCAACATCTTGACTTTAGCAAAATCACCTACGACCAAGGGACTCCGGAAGTCATGGAAGAAATGACAAATTAAATGAGGAGAGTTATGGGAAACGATGTATCCTCGAAACTCTAGGTAATGACCTTATTTTTTCTTTGTCAGGATACTAACTCCTACAACTAACACGCATTGCATTTAACTCCGCTCATTCAGCCTACCTCTAAACATTAAGCCAATAACACAAGATTCGCATCGAAGGCACCCCAACTACCCTTGACCTTCCAACTACAGGTACAATAATCCGATTCTACTTTCTTTTACCAATCGACAAAATAACTGAAAACGTACCATGGAAACAAGGACAACCCGTAACCGCCGCGGTGCGAAAAAAAACAATAACTTCAGGAGGACTATAAGAGTAGCCAGTTGAATATGGGTCTCCTTAAGTGATTCACCGTCTATCTCTCTTCAAAAGGTAACTTTTTCATTTTCTTTTCCATGTCTGACTGAGTTAAGTTTCGTCTCCAAACCATATCATACACCCGAAATGGTGGAGTCCGCTTTCAAATGTTATATTTTTGTGAGCTTTGCTCCCCCGCCTTTCTCATGCGTTTCTTAACTTCTTCACGCATTTTAGCCATCAAACTCTCTCGCAACCTTAGGTCATTTTGAACCCCCTCTTGCTCTATTGGGTCAAGGTCTTTCCTCGAGGTTATCATTTCTCGTCCAAACTTCATAAAATATGGTCTCACCTCCATTTTTTCGTGAGTATACGTTCGCAGAGCGCATCCAATTTTTGATATTTCTTTAAACCATTTCTTATGATTATCACCTATGTAGATCTCACCATCCTTTTGATTGTTTGGTTCACCCGTTCCGTGGAATCAGCCTGGGGATGATAATAAACCGTGTACTGTATCTTGGTACCATACGTCGTGACCAATCTGTATCCCATTGTCACAAAGTACTACTTGCTCCTCCAATTTCCATGCGACTGCTTTTCCGTGTGCTTGATGAAGTGGAAAGATAAGTGGGAACTTGCTAAAGTAATCCACAATGGTTAATATGTAGCAATTCCTTTGGGTTGACCGTGATAAGGGACCTATCAAATCAGCAGATATTATCTTCCAAGGTTCCTTCACCTGGCCTTCTCTAGAAACCATTGAGCCATACGGGCGTCTTCTTTCCACTTCAGTCGACCGACACATCTGGCATTTTGCGACATATCGTTTAATATCTGCTCTTATTTTGGGCCAAAATTACGATTGAAGCACACTATTGTATGTCCTATCAGCTCCCATATGACCCGCCTTTGGATGGTCATGACACTGTCGGAGAACCATCCCCCGCTCTCCCTTTGGTATAACCCATTTCCAGCTATTACCACTTAATTGCGGGTACCTGCCCGTGAGGTAATTCCACAGTTGCCTGTTTTCCACCCTCTAGTCCGGAAAGTTTTGTGGCTCACTCTTCACATCAGAAATCATCCTTTATAGCCATGTACCTCCACTGCTCATCTCTGGCAGGACGACGTCGAACTCGGGATCTGACCGTGACAAGGCATCTGGTACGATGCGGGTTGTTGAAAAAACCCGCAAAACAGACTGCTTCGACCGTCGTTGTCTCTTTTATTAACTTTGTCGCAACGGCTCTTTAACTTGAGGTGAAGAACCCAAGTTCAAGGCCACAACCACCATGGCTGCTCAACCTTACAGCATTTTCCTTGGATTCGAACTCAATTTTTTGGTGGCCATCTTCCTTTCGCGAAGTTCATCTGCACTTCCGATGGCAGCAATATCGACTTGTTTTGGTTGTAATGTCATTCGTTATTTTGATAAATTGTGAAGTGTACACTTGGTGTGCGCGATTCACCGGGGGAACATTCAGGGCTCGCTGTATTTGCTGACGAACTGGTAAGTTGAAAATTTATAAATTTGGGAGGGAGGAAAACAAAATACCTTTATTGGTTTCTAGCTTACTTAAATCGAAGACAGTTTTGTTGGACTTTCCTCTGTTAAAAGTCTGTTTCATCATCGTTTGTTTATTGTAGTATTTATAATGTGTGGTTGCTTTGTTGCATTGAACCGATTTCATTGATTTTCACTCAACATTACCACCTTCATCTTTTAGACTCATTTCTTGTGGATTGCATTTTACCCTCCGCGTGAGAGTTCTTCCGTCTAGGAACTTCGGACCCGGCTTGCCATCGGAGACGGGCGTAGGAAACGCCACTTTCTTATCTCCTGGTCCCAAGGAGCCGCCAAGCGAGAAACGCGGCCGCCGACCCGTTCTTTGTCCCCAGATTTGTCATCAGCTCGGTTTCAACGGACGAGCCGTCAATTTTTTCTTCGGGACGATTCAATGTTCAATTGCGGTGCTGGCTTGCAACAGCGGTCGTAGGAGACACCACTTTCTTATCTCCTGGTCCCAAGTAGCCGCCAAGCGAGAAACGCGGCCGCCGACTCGTTCTTCGTCCCCAGATTTGTCATCAGCTCGGTTTCAACGGACGAGCCGTCAATTGTTTCTTCGGGGCGATTCAATGTTCAATTGCGGTGCTGGCTTGCATCAGCGATCCACCAACTTGGATCCATCGGGCAATTAAAAGTTCCCTTCATCTAGTACATTTGCCAAATTGACTGACATTCAGTCAGTATTGTGTTGTGCATTAGTAAATATTTATTTATTTATTTATCGATGATGCAATGATTCTCGTACAGAAAACATAAGTTAGCTCGTAAATGTTCATGCACCGGATAAGTAATTGTAATATTTTAAAAGATTTTGCTTTCAGATCGTTCCTTCTTCGTTGGTTGATCACGAAGGAAATTTGGTATCGTACTTTCCGTTGAATTATCTTGGCTAGGCTCAAAATCACTACCTGGAATTTCTACTTCCATCCATGAGGTCACAAAGTGGTGGTGAGCACTCTTTAGAAGTATCTTGAATTGCAATGAAATATAAATAAAATCCCGGTATGACGGGTTTATCCCGATTTTCTGATGCACGGTAAATCATACGCTCTTTTCTCATTGTTTCCAAAATCTCTAATGGTTTACACCCATCTAAACGACTTTGCAGCCAATTTAATGTTTGGTTCAACTTTACTTCTCCGAGGAATGTTTCATCCATATCATCATTTGTGTTGAGGTCTTGATGTAATACTATTCCTGTAGCCTCTGTTGCTGGCAAAACTCGTCCTCGTTCTAGTGCTCTCGATCCGAGTCATGTAATAACACTTGATGAATTATAAGAACGTGCTTCGCTTAATTCGCATTAAATGCTGATTGGGAGGTTGTCTGGATATAACGCTGGTACTATGACGCCGTTTTGTCGGATGCGATTGTTGCATTGTCGGGCTTCCCATGCATATGTAAAGCCTTGCCTTTTTACACTGTAGCCGTTTTATTTTGTTCAAATATGTTTCGAAAAACTTTAGGAATTCATCAATTTATTGCTCGGGGCTTACATCATTAACAACTACAGTGTAAATGTCACAACCAGAAGAGGCACCTTCAAGAATCTTTTTTTTGTAGCAGGTTACTCTTTTGGTAGTAAATACAGACGATATCTCCAATATTTTAAACTCTCCATTAAAGTATAATCTATATCACCCCTGGTGCAGATATAATGATCCATATAACTCCAAATATGATTTTCTGGCTTCTCAGTAGTAAAATTGACCCCTGAAATTTCATATGCGTCATGTTGTGATGCCTGGAATCTAAATCGATTACTACATTTATTGAAGCATATGGATGCCTTGGCCGGTATCCTGTTACGGTAATAACTGATCCACTCAGCGATATTTTATGAAAAATTCGGCCCGTCGATAGCAAATATTCCTTTAACGGTTCGCTTCATTTTCAACAAAGACCTTTGTTTTTGCATTTGCCCAACACAACACGGTGCTTGTTTTTGTTTATTTTTACTTTAACATTTTTATTTTTAAATTTACAACCTTGGCTCGGACGGTACCTTAACGACCGCATGGAAGAGTGCAAAGGGTATCAGTGACAGCCTGTTGAACCTTCAACGATATTTTTTTTAAAGACCGTCTCTTTAGCTCAGTTATTACTATCCACCATCACCGCCGAGACCACCTCAATTGGCTTGTCGTACAGGCCGTTGAAATTGTGGTAGTTGCGATGGATAATTCGTTGGTCGTTGAATTGGCGCAGGATATCTTTGTGCACCCCGGAATCGTTCTTTGGGAGGTTGCACTTACCTAGCTCCGAAAGTTTCTGCCAATCTTTGTCATTGGAGCGAAGTTGAACTTCGATGACGAAGAATATATGTAGTTGCTTCCTTTTGACTCCATCCCTAACCTTATTTATCACTAATAATTACATGGTTTATACTAATATTAAATCTACTCGGTCAATTTATCCTACTTACCAGTCCATCAGGGCGGGGAGTGGTTCCTTGACAAAATTCCAATTAAAATGTTGGAGTGCAAGGAATCCTTCCCTTCCAGGAGTGGCGCCGGGCTATTTTTTATGTGTTATTTTACATTTCATAGCATAGTTTGCAATATTTAAAATGGAATATAAGATATTTCTGGATGCTCGTACATCTATAAAGCCTTAGGCTTTAATTATTTCATTATTTAAATTGCTTTATTCTGCACACCGATATATTATGCCAGTTTTTTAAGCAATACAGCCCCTTCCGGGTCTTCGTATTAGAGTATGTCATTATCTTGATGGAAAGTATCGGCACTCGAGAAGGTGATGTTGTCAGTACCGCGCTTTGGCCATGTGTTCGTCCACCCAGCTACGATACATTCTGATTATAAACCAGTACGTATTATAACTGAAAGAGATAATACCTGTAGTCCGTCTAAAGAATCAATCAAATTAAATTTCGTTGACACCAGCAGGATTGAACCAGGAGCCTTCGACTTATGGGGTGAGCGTTCTAACCGCTACATCTCGCGGACTAATCATACGGGTTTCAGCAAATACATGTTGAATAGTCCATCGGTTTCGAACCAGGTAAGGTTCAAGGCAGAAAATACTTCCTCAGTAGAATATCTATAACATCACCGAGCGAAAACTGTGTGAAATCACACCCAAATCGAGCCCAGGGCACACCAATTTTTAGACATTTTTTGGGCGTGCAAAAAAATCGATTACAAAAATGATCTGTTAAACTCAACTCGTACCTTGTTTTTCTTCTCCCCCTTCGCCTAAATTGGTTGTATAATATCAATTTTATAAACAAATGTTGTTTCAAATAAATTCTAATATTTATTCCTAGAAATTCATAAACTTTTAAATTCAAATATTTATTCTTATGAATTCATAACTGCTCAAAAACTTAGGATAACTGCTAATTACAAGCAAAAATACTCACGTTGAGCTATGGGACATCTCATGCAACCCAAAAGTAAATCATGTACATAAGACACATTCGAGTGGCCGGTAGTTATCATACATAATGCTGATTGCCTTACGCATAGTATCAGTTACACAAATTTCTCCTTCATTTCGCCTATTGTAGACTAATGTATGTAAATTAGTCAGTTATTTATTTCGTGGTTGATATGCAAAAATTTTTACCCAAGTCAATTTGCGTGGTTATAGTATCATTTTTTCCTTCGATGTAAAGAAGACACGAGAGGGTCTACTTTCGGCTTATGATAATTCTAGTTTCTTTGGCTTCTCTACTGGGCACATAACTTCTTAACTTAACTTTCGCCCTTTTCAATGCCCTTTCTATTGAGTTTTTATACGCCTGAATGGTGTGGTTTTCCTTGTCCGGATAGTGAATTTAGAGCCGCTGGATTAGATAGAGAAAGAACAACAAGGGTTGAAATAACGGTCTCGGTGGCACCCACTGTAGATAACAACCACTTCAACAAACATGTTTCCGTGTTTAATTACTGACCCGAAATTGAATGTTTGTGCAGGAAAATTCATGTTGAAGTTGGAAAATCCACTTATTTTTCGAACCACACTATTAAATTATCTTTATAAGCATTATTTTCTGTACATTCCAGCACATTTTATCCCACGATAAGAATGGAATTCATGATTTGCACATTTGAATTTGAATCAAATGCTCCAATAACCAAGCATCAATTTTTTCAACTCAATCGCGCTGGTATGTGCTTCATATCGTTATTCTGATACGCTTCCCATAAAATACTAATCGTAGCAATTACATATTATAAACTACCCGTTCATTTCCTGTCCGGAGAAAGAAAAGTTTTTCTACGATTTTCATTCCAAATCAACTCGAAGCCCTGTAGGAATATTACCAAATCGTTTCTTTATGATTCAATCTGAAATGCGTTCCGAAAGCCTTCGACGAACGGAAATAAGCGAACCTTAAACTCAATTTATCTTCACTGATTGCCTGTGGAATGTTAGCTAAACTGTAAAATGATTGGATCATCATTTTCAAATCTAACACTAACTAATTACGTCGACTAATTCGGTGGCTCCTATTTTCCACCGACAATGAATGAAACTTTCAACTACTTACCGAAATTGCCAAGCACGAAATCAAGCCTTTCTCGCCACGGCCGCAGGGGGATGAGTTTTTAAATTTCGCTACCAGAAGTAACTGCCATTGATGCGAGTTGTTTGGTGCACGGATTTTTGTCAATGAATTTCTTGGCGCGTTTTTTAAACCTACTGCTCACATGGTCGGCCCACGATAGAACCGGAGTGCGATGGGTCTACCTGTTCTGGTTCCTGGCCGCCAGGTATACAAAAATTATAAACACGGCGGAGACATCAGTCTCATTAGATATTTTTTCTATCCTGGGGGCGGCCAAGTGATCCTCCGGACAAGATCTTTTAGGAAATTATACACATACACCTTTTTGGGTAAATAATTGATAGTTCTAGGTTGAATGAAATTGAGGAAATGCGCCAGTAGGAAATTTGGTAGGCTACGACCCTGGAACTTAGCCTGTCTTACAGTAGACATTTTGGCATGATGCAAGGAGTCCTTTCTGTAGCAACTCCATGCGGGCGAGAAATGTTTTTGTTTTACTCCCTAAATCAGGGTCAATCCTGCTAAGAAGGTTAAAAAGCGAGTGTTAATGCACATTCAATTCTAACTGGTGAATTCTAACTCCTTCAACTCTTCAACTTATCTTGTGATGTGTAAAATCCAAGTCTTGCCTCATCCGCTTCCCTGGCCATGGAAGAGTTTCGCACGCAACTTGACTTTTGAATGACCGAAATTATAATTAGATTATGAGCTGAGCTGGACTTATAATGATGACCGTTTAGTCTTCATTCACAAGTTTTTGGGCCCTGGCCGCTCATTAAATAGTTGATTCAAAAGATTTAGTTGGAAATTTATCGAGGCGGTTCATTACAGAGATGATAGTGTACTTCCGGCTTAGGACAAAGGCATACAATTTGATCCATGCCGATGTGTGACTGACTCTGCATTTGACCTTATAGAGGTTTTAACTATCGACTGGTATAAGGAGCATTTCACAAAAAAAGCAAAAATGATTTGAGGAAACCGAGAAATCATTGCTGATCTCGTGATGTCGAATACGAAATTGATCGTTGGGTCTTCTTCACTAATTGATGGGATATTAAAATGATTTTAAGAAAATATTAAGCAAGGTATAATTGATGAAACGACGATTGAAATGATGTAATGAAATGCCTGTTTTCATGATAGATGGTAAACCGTTTCCATCAAGTATGAAAAAAATGAATTGGATATTTATGTAATCCGAGATCGTTGAGATAATAGTTCAACTACATATGAGGAAAGTGTTTGACTGATTTCTTGAAGAATGAGTATATTTAGTGAATCGAAATATCTCCGCGTGCCCCCAACTGCACCCAATATCTGTTTCTGGAATGAGGTTCAAAACACTCTTACTGTTTAATTTTTCTAACATTCAAAACGAATTTAATTAGAACCTGGTGCGCACGAAACGTTGAAGATTCGACCTCAGGATTTCAGTTTCGTAATCTCATAGGCTGCGCTCGAATCCTAGCCAAGGCGTGAACAAGTTTTAAAATTAGCTTGATCTGTATAACATATTGATAAAAATAAAGCCAAAATTCGTCAAATATTGTGAAATCATCCCATGATTTTTTTAAAACTTAAAACTATATATTGAAATCATTCGATGTAACTTTGTTATTCTATCCACCTGGTACAAAGTAATTATTCTGATTTGACTAATTTAAAAATTTCTCAACATAAAACCTTATGAAAACTTTAGCAAAAATTTAAAATGCCAACATTCATTTTTCATACTCAATTTATTTAGTCGAAGTATGTAGTATTAAATACGTGTTGATATGCCCGTGACTGACAGCACTGATGCTTTGCTGCTGCAGCGAGCTATAGTAAATCCTCATAAAAAATCTGTATAAATCAATGAAAAAAAAAAACTGGTCTCCTTCTTTCACCCTTACTCCGGGTAAGAACCCAATGTTGCTGTGCTGGGTTAAGTTTAGGGACCTTTTCAAATATTTGCCAGCTTTCCCGTCTCCTAGATTTGTTTCGATGACCTTTGTCAATCAGCTAGGTAGTATTGACCAACTTTTCGAACCCACCTTACATGTAATAAGCATCTTGTAATAGATGGTTGTTGACCAGGATCGACTTGCAGATGGAACAAGCAAACTTTTGAACCACACAAAGAGACTCTAGTACCACTTGACCCTCTAGTCTGCCAAGGAAGTGAGACTCCAATGGGCAACCGCTCATACTTCGCGGCAATCCCGAAGATGGCTGCACCATTGGGTAGCTACGGCAATTCGTTCGGAACAATAGGTAATCTTTCCGTGTGGAACTTTTGCTCCTCCATCGGACGCATCCTGAGGTAGCGGATAAAGGGTGCCCTAACCGGCTAGCTGGCGGGTAAAGGGGAAATAAAATACTCCAAATCCGTCTTTACTTGTCATAGAACCAGGACAACAGCCTCGGATTGGATTGAACACACGGCAACAACTATCGCAATGTATAAAAACTATAAAAACGATTCTTTTGGAACTTGGAATGTTAGATTATTGCACAGACCAGGTGCACTGCGACAACTTCTAGATGAAATAAAGAACTATAAAATCAACATCTTCGTAGTACAAAAAACCAGATGGAGCGGTGAAGATATTTTTAACATGCGAACACTGAACCAAAAACGTTCATTATATTGATGAAAAACTACATCTAACCAATGAATTTTTCATTATTATTGGTCCAATGAATGCGTTCATTGTCTCAATGAATTGAAAATCATAGCGTGATGAATCGATTTATGAAAATTTCATTGATGTCGAAAAGTAATGATTTTTTCACTATGTCAATGAAAAAAATCATCAAAATTGATCTGTGATGTAATTATCGAATTCATCGAATTCATGAATAATTTCATTCAGTCAATGAACTTGTGCATTCAGTTGATGAATAATGATCGCTGAGACGAATGATAATATTCATCAAAAGAATGCACTTTTCCATCAATATCAATTACTCAAGTCATTGGATCCTGAATTGTTTGTTGCTAGAATAACATTTTTTTCAAATACAATTATGCCAATCATCGCAATTCTTATCGGCACTATTTTTGCGTGCTTGCGTCGCATTTCACCTCAAACTATACCAACCTCACTCATACTCGTATATCAATCCCAGCTTATTTTACAAACAAAAAAAAACTATCGAAAAATTTGTTAGAGTTATTTTATTCACAATAAAATTTTTATTTAATTTCAGTAAGTGACATTTAGTATAAGAATCTATGTTATATGTTAAGTTCTGTGCGCTGTTATTCCCTGAATTATTATTAAACACTTAAATAAAATTATGCTTCACAAGTTGAGTATTACCTTTAAAGACGTTATTAATTTTTTACCATTTCTTGGTTTTTTAAATACTCCGCTAAAACAAAAACTTTCGAATATCTACTTTCATTGGATTTACTGTTTTTACAGAAATAAATTTCGATGAAATTCCAAAACATACTGCTAGCTTTTGGATATTCCAAGTTAAAAATGTGAAATGTTTTGTAGCAAATGTCTACAGCTCGTAGGAAATTAGTAAAAACTAGTTTCGTATCATCTAAAAACACGTGAAATTTTTCAAACGTGTTGAAATCCTTATCACCAACTGCAAATATGGAAGGCTGAATGCTTTCCGATCGAGATTTGAGGAAATTGATATGCTCCTCTATTTGTTGTACACTTTGACCAACATAAATGAATGATTCTTGCGAATCCTTCATCGTATATTTTGTGACGCTGGCCTTCCCAGTATGGTCCTTGCGCACAATTTTTTGTGTTGGTACAAGATATCCATGCAAACACCACAAAATTTGCATTGCATAGTTATCTGTGAATATAAAACAAGAAGTATTAACCACATGTGGACACTGAGTATATCTTCATAAAAAATCGTTAAAATGCAAAATGGGCAACAAACATGTTCGATCCCATCATAAACAATAAACTATATGACATTTTTTGGAAGAGAATTAGTGAGATTTAGTTTAAATAAGCCAGAGAACGCTTCAGTCAAGGGAGATTTGTAACCAACCTAGTTAACGCAAAAGATTTGAATTAATCTATTCTTGATTCCTTTAGTTAAATAATGAAAAAATACCGATAGCTTGTTTCGTAAATCCAGTTTAAATGAAGTTATTTTGCTATTTAAAAATTTCCACCCAAATATGAAATCTAATTGAGACTCTTGCGAATTAATGACGGAAAATTCAAAAATCATAATCTTGTTGTTGTTGCTCTTGAAACCATTAAGACCTAATTCTGCTTTTTTTTACAGATAGATGGGCAGAGGAATGGATGGACAAATCAAAGTTGTTTTTTGAAATTATTTTAAAAATCAGAAAAACTATCTACCTTGTTCAGTAGCGTCATTTTTGATGGATACAAGTATTTTCTTCAGGCCTTTGTCTTTCACGTGATTGTCTTCGCAAAGGAATCGCAGTAAATGTTTCCATGCATTTGCCCAGCCATTTAAAATTCCATTCGAATTTTTTACCACTGCTGAGAAATCTTTATCAATCTGAAATGTAGAAGAAATAAGTAAGCTTCGATTATCAAATTAAAAAAAAACCTGATATCTTTGAAATGAAAAATGGACAAATCATTGTGATTATAAATACATCTTACCAAACGATATCCTGTTGGTTTTTTGTATTCAGGCCATTTGCGCAAAATATCTTTCAAAGATATTGCTTCGTTGATCTCGTGAAGACAATATTGCGTACAAGCTTGCCAACAAGCATCAAATTCTTCTGCCGAAAAGTTATCAAATTTCAAACTACGAATGCACTGCTCAGCATCCGCTTCCGGGGCTAAGAAGCATAAAGTTACAAGTGAACTGTCCCTTGAAGGTCAAAAACTTACCAAACACTTTCGTTGTGATGTTGTTCTCATTTGATGATTCAATCTTCTTTGGGAACTGATGTCTGGATCGGCTTTTCAGATTGCAGTATTTAACATAAATTTTACCCCGTTTACCTAGCCTATAATATTCTAGTTTTTCGGATGGAAAACGATCAATTATTTCGTTTTCAAGTTTGTAACTAGTTGCAATCGACATATGAATGTCATTTTCGTCGAAATAATTAGCAATAAGATTTATAAGGAGCAACCGGTGTTCGTCCAAAAAAATTGAGTTGTCTTCGTATAACTTACACAATAGTTGCGCTCTTTTGCTGTCATTCAAAATTGTTGATAAACAAACATAACATCGATCATTCATTTCTGGTGAGCTGCATTCTTTCAATGTATATGGTGATGACCGACAAGACCTTACAGCACTGAATGATTTGAAACTTGCAGCAGGAGAAAATTGAGCCGAATAGTCTTCATATTGATTATCTTGTGAATAAAGTGGAATATTGATTCCTTTGCGCCATATATTCAAATGATGTTCAAAGAGAATAACTTCCCTCATTGGGTACTTTTCGAGCACTGGTCTTATGTGATGTGGCTACATAATCTTTAAAATTTCGACATCAATTTTTTGTCGGCTGAAATATTTAAAAATATGTTTGTAAGATGAAATTAGTTTGGTTTTTCAGTATGCTATAATTACAGATGCTTACCAGTCAATCTTTCAAATAAGTGTTCGAGATTCCAACTTTTCAAAAGAACCTTTAAGTCATTGTTAGCAGACTTTTCCGAGTAATTGCAAGTAGATTGAACTGGTTCTTCTGTCGCTAAATTGATTTGATTTTCCAAAAATATTACAGCTGAAGAAGAGTGTAGCCCATACTCAGTCGGCAAGTTCTCACCTGAACTTATAGCTACATCTTATTGAAAGTTCATGATGGAATAATCGATGTCAATGCTGTCATTTGTGTTCATCTGTGTTGAACCATCCATTTATGAAAATATTTTGAAACTTAAAAAACCAAACGGTTTACAGCTATGTGAAACATACAAAACAGCACACAGAATATAAAAGGAGAAACTTATGGAACATAATATTCTTTCACGCGAATCATAGATTTGCCCAGAGCCGTCTTTATAAGATTTAATGGTGGTCCCACGATTTGGTCTAAACTAAAAATGGTGAACTCTCCAAGCGAGGCAGGGTCAACTTCAAAAGCCAAAACATGTGGATCATAGTGAATATTTCGCAACTCTTGTGTAAATAGGCAATAGTTTTCATCTGATTGAATAATGTTGATTATCATAAAAATTGCATAATCTATGTGTTTCCTTGCCACGTAATAACCTTTTTTGAAGGTTTTTTTTTAAATATTTGCATTTACTAAAATATTTTATTTTTGCTACATCAATGTTCAATTTGCTTTTAATAAGGTTTTGTAAATTACAATCAATTTCATCCTTTTTATTGACATGAAATTTTCTATCGGAGCTCGATTGATTCATAATTTGACTAGCAAATTTCAATTGAAATTTCTTAGCTAAAGTGAGGCATATAAACATGCGTGAGGTTGTGACATGTGAATAAAGCTTATATTCTTTGTGTTTTGCTTCAAACTGAAAGCACCAAAACTTTCTTAATGGTCCACATTGTTGTATAATTCGATGATAGTGCGTCAATATATGAAATTTTGGCTTTAGAGTATCGTGGAATAGTTGAATATACTTTTTATTGTGCCATTCAATTTTTTTCTGCAATGCATTTACTGACTCGCTAGTAACTTCAAAACATAGAACTAGATCAATTATGTCTATTAAATTGATAAGAAAACTCCACACTTCATCATCTTCAGGAACAATATCTCCAATCATTAGTGGTAAATAAATGACAAAAGTTAACATTTCTTTTGCAGACATCTTTAAATGCCGTTTGTTTAAATGGGATGGCAATATCTCGTTCGAAATGTTATCTATTTCAATTGGTCCATATTCAAAGGATTGCTTTCGTCTATTTAAGGTTTGCAATGTAAAGTATCCCATTGTTTGAGTTAAATACAATATTATATGACATAAATCATAATGGCATATACCTTCAAATATGTCGTGCATAACATCCACGCTGAAATTTTCAACAACATGAAATGAACGTATTTTATTAAAGCAGCATGAGTCCACAATGCCAGTTTTTTCGGGAATCTTTGCAATGGCGTCTATAGCATAGTTTACTTCATCACGTAACTTTTCTGGATTTTCAATACAAAGTATTTGCCATTCACTCTTTTCAACCTTACAAAATCGGCAAAATGTGCCAGCGAAAGATTTTCTAAAATTTAACAATGAGTTGAGTCCTAAATTATCTCCTAAAATGAAGTGAACATTTCGATGTGCAGCATTGGCCACTTTAATTTCAATTCCATTCTCTTCAAGATTTATAAGTTCACTCACTAATGGTTGTAAGCATTTATCGTTTCCATACATTTTAAGATCCTTTGATTTTATGACGGCAGCTAAATATATATCATTTTGTGCAAAGCCTAATGGCATACATGGAAATGAATAATAAAAGTTGCACACTGAATGGATTGTCGCATGCGACCCTAGTGCATTATTCAGCTCTAAATCATCTGCATACAGGAAAAATGGAATTAAAATTTTATTCGGATATAACGAACTTTTTTTCTTCCACAATTCGCCTTGAGCAAAATTCGTAAAGCGAGCATCTGTTTTCAAATATGTCATGTAATCTAGCATTTTGTCAAGTAAGTTATCATTCTCAAATGTGGTCAATAACTTTGTTTATTTGATATCCGCAGGCCAATCCTCTTTTTTTTTCTTTAAAAGCCGTCGGGCCTTGCTTAGTTGTGTGAGCAGACGCGTTTCGACTACTTTGAGTCATCTTCAGTGTCTAAAGGATGTGTTGAAGGGAGCGACTTTATATAGTCGTAGGATGGGTAATTAGCGAATAGGTAATTAGCGGATGGGTAATTAGCGGATGGGTAATTAGCGGATGGGTAATTAGTGGATGGGTAATGAGGTCAGGAAGTAAATTACTCAATTATACCAGGTAGGGGGATATTATGTTTTTGTTTTTTTGCTTGTTGGCTGTCCGTTTGTTCTGTTTCATCTCGTTTCCGTTTTCGTCTAAGAGTGTGGTCTAGGACTGAGAAAATTGCGTCGGAATTGGTAACAAGTTGTTCGTTGATAATGTCACCGTCTGTCTTTCTATGTTTATAAATTTCAAGCCTTTCTAGGATGTCAAGTCTCGGTCCTTTGTTTTGTTTGTGTAGCAATTTCATAGAGTTTGTCATAGCATCAGGTTCATGTGCGTGGTTTTGTAGGTGCGTCGCATAATTGGAGTCTGCCTTGTTGTATAAGAAAGATCGTAGGTGCTCTTTGTATCTTGTCGTTAGTTTTCGTGTTGTCCTTCCTATATATACCATGTCGCAGTCCTTGCATGTCAGTTTGTATATGCCGCTGCCTTCGTATATCGATGTGTCATTCAGTTTTGGCTTCAGTTTGTTTCCAATGTTGTTGTTCGTTTTGAATGGAGTTTGCAATTTGTATTTCCTAAGGAAGTTTGATAGTTTGTATGTCTCTTTGCCTACGTATGTTAACGATACCCACTGTTGGTCGTTCTTATGAGTTTCCGTCGGTTGGCGTTCCTGTTTTTGTTTGTACTGTGTGACTAGTTTGTCAATGTCGCATTGTTTGTATCCGTTATTATTAGCTATTCTGTAAATGTTGTTGAGTTCGTTGGAATAGTTAGTAGGAGTCATGGGGATGGAGTGAAGCCTCTGCACCATTGATCTGTACGCTGCTAGCTTATGTTGTGCGGGGTGGTTAGATGTGTCATGTATGGTATGATCAGTTGTGGTTGGTTTTCTGTATATTTTGTAGTCCAATCGTGTTTGTTCACGTGTCACAGTTAGGTCCATATAGTTGAGTTGTCCGTTTGTTTCTTTTTCCATAGTGAACTTTATATTCGGGTGAATTTCATTCATATAGGCAAGTAGTTCGTCTTGTTTATTTTCTTGTGAGTCAATAACAATGAAACAGTCATCCACATATCGTCTGTAAAATATTACATTGAATCTTTTGACAACTTTGGGTATAAAGACTTCTTCCAAAGATTGTAAGAATATTTCTGACATTATTGAGGACATTGGATGTCCCATACCCAGACCGTCTTTGGCAATGTATGTGTTGCTATTGAACTTAAAATAGTTCTGTTTGATTGTGGTCTTTATTAGATTGAGTATTTGATCTGTGAATCGTCGGCTGTTGTTGAATGAAAGTTTTTCTTTTAGTATGGCCAGTGTTTCATCGACAGGGATAGACGTATAGAGGTTGGTGATGTCTAATGATAAAAGTTGACAATTTTCAGTCAATTTTAAAGAAGTGGTAGAATTTGCTAGCTCGCGGGTGTTCTTTAATGCGTATTTGTCGTCAAGGTGCACGACATCAGCCATTATCGTTGCCAAGTACCGTGCTAATTGGTATGCAGGAGCTGGGCGGTAGTTGACAACAGGACGGATAGGAATATTGGGTTTGTGGAGCTTAGGTTGTGCTTTAAGGGGTGGTGTGCATGGATTTGGGTTTATGTAGCGTTGCTTATTCCTATCCGTCCTGTTGTCAACTACCGCCCAGCTCCTGCATACCAATTAGCACGGTACTTGGCAACGATAATGGCTGATGTCGTGCACCTTGACGACAAATACGCATTAAAGAACAGCCGCGAGCTAGCAAATTCTACCACTTCTTTAAAATTGACTGAAAATTGTCAACTTTTATCATTAGACATCACCAACCTCGATACGTCTATCCCTGTCGATGAAACACTGGCCATACTAAAAGAAAAACTTTCATTCAACAACAGCCGACGATTCACAGATCAAATACTCAATCTAATAAAGACCACAATCAAACAGAACTATTTTAAGTTCAATAGCAACACATACATTGCCAAAGACGGTCTGGGTATGGGACATCCAATGTCCTCAATAATGTCAGAAATATTCTTACAATCTTTGGAAGAAGTCTTTATACCCAAAGTTGTCAAAAGATTCAATGTAATATTTTACAGACGATATGTGGATGACTGTTTCATTGTTATTGACTCACAAGAAAATAAACAAGACGAACTACTTGCCTATATGAATGAAATTCACCCGAATATAAAGTTCACTATGGAAAAAGAAACAAACGGACAACTCAACTATATGGACCTAACTGTGACACGTGAACAAACACGATTGGACTACAAAATATACAGAAAACCAACCACAACTGATCATACCATACATGACACATCTAACCACCCCGCACAACATAAGCTAGCAGCGTACAGATCAATGGTGCAGAGGCTTCACTCCATCCCCATGACTCCTACTAACTATTCCAACGAACTAAACAACATTTACAGAATAGCTAATAATAACGGATACAAACAATGCGACATTGACAAACTAGTCACACAGTACAAACAAAAACAGGAACGCCAACCGACGGAAACTCATAAGAACGACCAACAGTGGGTATCGTTAACATACGTAGGCAAAGAGACATACAAACTATCAAACTTCCTTAGGAAATACAAATTGCAAACTGCATTCAAAACGAACAACAACATTGGAAACAAACTGAAGCCAAAACTGAATGACACATCGATATACGAAGGCAGCGGCATATACAAACTGACATGCAAGGACTGCGACATGGTATATATACGAAGGACAACACGAAAACTAACGACAAGATACAAAGAGCACCTACGATCTTTCTTATACAACAAGGCAGACTCCAATTATGCGACGCACCTACAAAACCACGCACATGAACCTGATGCTATGACAAACTCTATGAAATTGCTACACAAACAAAACAAAGGACCGAGACTTGACATCCTAGAAAGGCTTGAAATTTATAAACATAGAAAGACAGACGGTGACATTATCAACGAACAACTTGTTACCAATTCCGACGCAATTTTCTCAGTCCTAGACCACACTCTTAGACGAAAACGGAAACGAGATGAAACAGAACAAACGGACAGCCAACAAGCAAAAAAACAAAAACATAATATCCCCCTACCTGGTATAATTGAGTAATTTACTTCCTGACCTCATTACCCATCCACTAATTACCCATCCGCTAATTACCCATCCGCTAATTACCCATCCGCTAATTACCTATTCGCTAATTACCCATCCTACGACTATATAAAGTCGCTCCCTTCAACACACCCTTTAGACACTGAAGATGACTCAAAGTAGTCGAAACGCGTCTGCTCACACAACTAAGCAAGGCCCGACGGCTTTTAAAGAAAAAAAAAAAATTCTCAAATGTCATTTGGAACTGCCTTCGCAATGGCAATAATGCACCTTTTACAATTTTATCCTTGTAAATCAATATTCCTGCTTCGTGAGTCACATCAACATCCTCATGAATTATGAACTCTTTAATATCGTTTGCATATCCATTGTTTTTCAAGCATTGGTATAAACGATAATCAGTGGTGCAATCTTTAAAAGGATTTTTACAATTAGAAATTATACTTGTTACTTCATTCAACAAAGAAGCATTTTTTTGTAGTCTATTATGGCTGAAACGATCAAATATGTCTAATAGTGGTTTTAAAACCAATTTTAATATATCATCTTGAATTTGCGCAACATCTTTTCTTGTAAAGTTATTATTTTCATGAAGAGTCAATGAAAACTTTAAGCAATTATCGTGAAATGACTTTATGTCGGTTTCTAAATCGAAATTGTGTTCTGTTTCATTTTGGTTTGAATTGGGCTGTGTTTCGAAACTGACAATTTCATGCCAATTTTCTATTTGACACGTATGAGTCTCAATTTCGTTATTCACCAAAGCTGATTTTACCACACTGGAATGAGGATGTTTGTTACGAATGTGCTTTTTATAAGAAGATAGATTTTTGAATAGCTGGAAACATGAACGTATAAAACATCTGTAGGTGCTGTTTGTGGTTAACGCGTGCTTTTTTTTTAAATGATGCACCAATAAATCAACGCCACCAAATTCATTTTTGCAAATAAAAGATTGCATTTCCGAAGAAAACTTTTCCACAACCGGCAGAGTACAAAATAACCTGCAAATAGTTTGGTTGCTAAAATTTCACATATGCATTATGTGTTGGGCGCGAAACACACAGCTCGCAGTCTAATGGTCAGAGTCCCGAGTTCTTTGTAATATACATGCCGCGAGAATGCCGCGCTCCACTTCATATAATAGGGAAGAGCTTTGACCTCAGAACACTAGACCGCTGGCAATGTGTTCGGTGCCTCAAAGCTCAAGCTAGTATTTAACTGGCAGATAATTTGCAACTAGGATTCAACGAATTTCTAACATTCAAAAGGCACAATTCTGGTCAAAGATGAGAAAACCGTGAATTTAAATTTTTTCAAAACAGTTTTATTCCACGTGTTTAGCACTATTCGATAATAGCAAAAAGTTGCTCGTTGCTTTCTTTAAAATTTAGCGTAAAAGACCGTTGCATTATACAATAAATCCAAAAACTACGAAATCAAAAGATGACAAAACCGTATAACTTCACTTCTTATTAAAATCTCTAAGTTCACATATCTGGATGATTGTGCTACTATCACAGACTTTTGTTTTAAATTTAATGGAAAAATTCAAGATTTTAAAATAGTACATATAAGTTCATACACACACATACACACACTCACCTGATAATTTTTTAAATCCGCAAATACTTCACTTTCCAAAATTACACTTTTCACGACACCTATGTTGACTCGAACGCGTCCTATCTAGAACTGATGAAAAACTAATATTGTACAACTAAGAACTAACTTTAATGCCCCATTCTCACCAAAATCGATGATCTCGATCATCAAAGAAATTAATTTTCCATTGATTCCATGCAACCTATCATAAAATTTTCTTGGACTGCTATTTCCGATTCGTTTCGATGTATCGTTTCATCGAAAAAATGAAATTTCACATGAATTTTACCAATGGAATTGATGAAATGTGTTAATCAAGTAATGAAAAAAGTCATCAATTTGCGAATTTAAGCATTTTTCTTTGGGAAAAATTGGATGATTTGCAATTTATAATTTCAATGAACCAAAGCATTAAATGGGTTCATTAAAATGAAAATTTGATGATAACATGCATCAAAGAGGTGATATTCTTCATTGATTCAATGAATTTGAGTTAATAAATTCAATTCATTGATTTTGAGCAGAGTATTTTTTTCAGTGAACGCACACCGTACTTAAAATCGGGAAACTGCAACGAAGCCATGAGTTTGGGGTGGGTGTCGTTGTTGACAATTCATTTAAATAAACGATTACCGACTTCAAGCCAATTAACGAAACGCTCTGCACGATTCTTATCAAGACCAAATTCTTTAATATATGGCTAGTCAAGACAAAGAAGAAGCAATCAAGGACGAATTCTACAGTACCCTAGAACGCACTGTCGATGCATTGCCGTCAAACGACATTAAAATTGTTCTGGGTGACTTCAATGCAAAAATCAGCCAAGAAATGGAGGATACAGCCTCCATGCAAAGGCCAGCGACAATAAACAGCGTCTGATAGACTTCGCTACTAGAAGGAACTTCACAGTAAGCTCCACACGCTTTTCACATCGAGGCATCCATAAAGGAACGTGGGTATCTGTAGTGAAGTATTGGTAGATAAAATGTCCGTAAAGGACTGCAGCCGTGTTCTGCTGCCTCGGCGAGAGAGGATGGTGGTGTTCGCCGAGATCGGCCTTGTCTGGGCGCGCGTGAATGCGGGTTTGCAATCACCTACTAAGGTTTGAAATCACTGAAGCAACTGGCAAACGGGGCCTGGCGAAAACAGACGGGACTTGGGAGGACTTCATCTTTACCGACGATACTTATGGCCCCAAATAAGAGTGGGGCATCCAGGTGAAAGCCCCATCTTATCTTTACTTAAATATTTAGTTAGGACATCTACTGACATATTTTCAGTGTAGAAGTATTTTAACATTATAATTTTATTTTCTACAATTTGTTTTACAAAATGATGCTTAATATCAATGTGTTTACTACGGCTATGATTAACATGACTTTCACAAATGTTTTGTGCTGACTGACTGTCATTGAACAAAGTTACTGATAAATGTTTACCTAAACATTCATCAAGAAAGCTTCTAAGAAATTTAGCCTCCTTTGCTCCTTCACACAATGCCATTTATTCATCTTCGGTGCTTGATAGGGCCACAGTTCTTTGTTTTCGGCTCTCCCATGACACTGCTGAATTTCCCAATTCAAATACATAACCAGTATATGAGCGACGGTCTAGCTCACTAGAAGCCCAATCCGCATCTACATATCCTGTAACACTCAATGAGGATTTTTCATATCCTATGTTATAATTAATAGTCCCTTTTAAATATCGCATTACACGTTTGGCTGCTTTCCAGTGTGTATCAGAATGAAAATTCTTAAATTGGCTAAGTAGGCTTGCTGCATGCATAATATCTGGTTTAGTACAAACGGCTATGTACATAATACATCCCACTAGACTTCTATACTTGGAATCCATATCAGTTTGATCTCCTTTCTCAAGCTTTATGCCACATTCCAGAGGTGTACTTACAGGCTTACAATCAGTCATATTAAATTGATCTAATACCTTCGGTATATAGTTTTTCTGATCCAATGTAATTTGATTTCGTCTTCGATTTAATTTCATTCCTAATACATGTGTAGCTCGGCCAAGATCTTTTGTTTCAAACCTTTTCATCAGTTTCTCCTTGAGCGCTTTCTTTGCTGGTGTATCTGTACTTATAATTAAAATGTCATCGAGATACAAAGCCAATATAATTATATTTCCTGAGTTGTCTGATTTAATGTAAACACAAGGCCCACTGAGTGTTTTTCTAAACTGAAGATCTGTCAAGGCATTATCTATCTCGTCATACTATGCCTTTGAGGCTTGCTTAAGCCCATATATAGCTTTATGGAGTTTAAATACATGGTTTTCTTTACCATTTATCTTGTATCCATTTGGCTGCTCCATTTAAACAGTATCTTGGAAATCACCGTTTAAGAATGCTGTCTTTACATCCATGTGATCAATGTGTAAGTTTAGATTTACTGCCAACCCTGGCAGTAAATAATCAATGTACTTATAGTCGAATATCGTACCACAGGTGAGTAAGTTTCCTTGTAGTCAATCCCGTATTCTTGGGTAGAATCTTTTGCTACAAGGCGTGCTTTATACCGAAGTAACTGACCTTCTGGTCCTAGCTTCTTCTTGAAAACCCACTCACAGCGCACAGCATTCTTTCCTTCAGGCAGTAATGTCAAACTCCACGCCTCATTTTTCTCAAATGATTTATATTCATCTTCAATAGCTTCCCTCCAGTGTTCCTTTTCAGGTCCTGATAATGCTTCCTCAATTGTCTATGGTTCTCCATCAAGAGTTGTTGCTGTCATTACAGCATTCACACTCTCATCAATGTCTTCATAATAACTAGAATACTGATCTTGAGTCATGTCTCGATTCCATGTGACATCATTGGAGTCATCCACAGAACTGGAGTCAGAAACAGTTGAATTAGTTGTGATCGAGTCAGATAACTCTCTAGTAGGCGAGGGATCGACATTGTTATCATCATTTGTTCTCACAACATTTTCTATTCCATCATTAAAATTTATTTGACAATCAGTAGTAGTGTTATTCTAATTTATTTTTAAGTCTTTATACATCATTCCTTCCAAGAAGAGAGTATTTGGAGAGATTTTGAGGATCAATTAGTCTGTATCCTTTTGACTCATTACAATATCCTACAAAAATGTATTGTTTACCCTTTGCATCTAATTTCTTACGCCTCTCATTAGGGATCATTGCATAAGCAACACAGCCAAATATTCTCAAAATTGATAAATCAACTTTACAACCAGACCATTTTTCTTCTGGTGTGGCTCCTCTTACCGCTTTACTTGGTGATTTATTCTTGATAAAGATTGCTGTATTCAAAGCCTCAGCCCAGAATCTTTGGTCCATACCTGCATCTTGTAGCATACATTGTCCAGCCTCCATAATCGTGCGATTTGCCCTTTCCGCAACTCCGTTCTGTTGTGGAGAGTAGGGTACAGTCGTCTGGTGCACGATGCCATGCTCTTGAAGGAATGTCTGGAAATGTTTATTCACATATTCACGACCATTGTCTGTTCTTATCATCTTTATTTTCAAATTAGTTTGTTTTTCTACAAAACTTTTAAAGATCTTGAATACAGACAGAACTTAATCTTTACTTATAATAAAATAACCAAATGTCATCCTAGTACAGTCATCTATAAATGTTTCAATACATGCCGCACAGGGATTATTTTTACTATAAGTGTAATTAATTCGACTTGCCATGCCTTGTTTCAGTAAATCCATACTTCGCTTGTTTAGGTGTCCGAGTCTCCGATGTCAAATCTCCTGTGATTGCTTCGCTTCACACAAATTCACAGCTTCTGCGCGTTTCCCATCCACGGACTGGATCTGTGGCTCCACCAAAGCCACTGTTTGACATATCGCAGCCAGATCATGACCATTTGTTGATTGTTGACTTACTGTGTCCAGTTTATAGACACCATTCACCTTTGTAGCACTTGCAACTGGCATTTTTCCGCAATAAACATTACACTTTTCAATGTCAAAATGAACTGTAAGTCCCTTAGAAGCCATTTTGCCTATGGAAATAAGGTTTGTTGACAGTCCTGGCACAAAAATAACCTCATTTAATTTTCAACAATAATTCCACTTCACCATGACCTTCACTATGCATTTTCTGATTATTAGCAACTGAAACTAACCGTGAAGTGTCCACAACATAATTTTTCAATAGATTTTTGTTGTTTGTCATGCGACAAGTAGCACCGGAGTCGACATACCAGGCATTCGAGTCAATGTTCACAGCTAGTTTTTTGCAAATGAAGCACTTTGGATGTTTGTTGACACTTTTTGTGGAAGACTTGTTTGTAAACATCGCATCTTCACTCCTGTCGAAGTCTCTACGTAAATTTACTTGTAATAACTTACTTTTCGCTGTTTCACTGCACAATTTAATGTTCGAATTTTCTAAAGCCATGATAAGCGGATCATAGTCTGGGGGTAAACCGCTTAGCATTAACACTGACAGACAATCATCTTCTAATGGGGCGTTTATGTCTCGTAATTGTTGATCCCAGTCCGTGATTCTCAAGATATACGCTTCTATGTGACTAAATTGTTCCAATTTTAATCCAAATAACGTGCGCAAGACGACGAGACAGCCCCCTGTCTTCGACAAGATGACGACACAGCCCCCTGTCTTCATAGGCTGTCTTAAGGTTGTTCCATGCCTCGTAACCAGTGGCAGAATTTCTAGCGTGGGAAAAACACGAGGGTTGAACCATCAAACATATCTTTGCGAGTGCCCGTAGTCGATAGGATTAGGCGAAAATAACAATAGATTAAATTGGTATACTGAGATTTATTTATAATCTTCTTAGCACACAAATACAGTTGACACAAGAGTGAGTGTCATTCGACCAAAAAGAATGACATAATCAAGGCATTGACAGTAGCTCCAACTAGTGAGCTATTTAGATAACTATGACAATTTACATTGTTTAGTTTATACTAGTTCTAACAGACACTAAACATTACAGTAAAAAGTAGGAGTAAGTAAAAAAAAGTTAACAACGACAAACAATAATTTTTTTCCTTTTCTCCTTGCTTTAACTTAATTTTTCACAAAAAAATTTCTGTATCCAGCTATTTATGTATATCATCGTTTTAACATATCATTTGATGTATTTAAGAGTTTAAAATTCAAGTTTTTTTTATAAAAAATATAAATAAAACAAACGAGTACTCATTCGTAACTTCTCACTTTATTTAACTTTATATTATTAATTTTAGTCGCGAAATTGTTACTCAGGTGAAAAAACTTGTCGTAGTGGAACTGTCATTAGACGGGACGGAGTACCGTTCCGTTACTGGGTCTGTCTCCAGTGCTGCAGGCTGTCGTGGGCACTCACTTGCAAGTTTTTTAGCCTCTTGCAAGTGGTACAGTTTTGCGCATACGTATCTGGCTTCCCACAATGGAAGCAAAAGGTGGTAGCCTCTGCCTGGCATGCAGTAAAGCGGTGCCCCGCCTGCCGGCAGTTCCAACATAAGTCGTGTCCTAGGTGCCAGTTCGTAGACTTCGGTTTGTTGTTCTTCGACTGGCTCCATAGATGATCTAGAGATAGTCTCCAACGCGCTGTCTATTGTGGGTGGTATGAGACAAAGTGGCACAGGGAGAGCAGGCACGCTGTGTCCGAGCTCAGCTACTGAGCGTCGTTCCGGTTGCTCTTTTTGGCTAAAGAATTTAATGTAGGGTGTGGATGACTCGGAGTATTCCACAGCTTCAAGTTCCTTTACTGATACGCGAAGCGCATGAAAATTGTGGCGCGGAGCAAAAACCGATCGCTCTTGTAACTCCAGCCTGATTCGTTCACAAAAGAAACTTAGGAAATCAGACTCCGGCATGGGGCTCATTAGACGTTCCAACAGGCAATACAGAGCTTTGTGGTAGTCGTCTACTGTCTCCTGAGTCCATTGGTGTCTACTTTGTATTCGTTGTTTTAAAATATCATCACCCTCGACTGGTGTGAATTCCCAATTTCCCAGTCGAATGTTGGAAATGTGTCCGCAAAACGCCAAAACCAACGGAGAGCTCTGCCAGTGAACAACATTTGGGAGCAGCGTGTGACTGATCTCATATTCCCTCCCAGGTTCAACGACACCATATTTTCGACCCTTCTTAGAAAGGCTCCGATGGTCGTAGAGTCATCCTGGCCCAAAAACACCAGCTTCCAGCTAGCTACGATGTGTGCTACCTTAGATGGTGGAATAGTGCATGGGGAACAATTGCGTTCGCTGCTGGGTAGTCTCGGTGCCGTCTTATCTCGGTTCTCGTTCGACGACCTCCTGGCTGGTTGGATGGTGGATCCCAGGCATACCAGCGCATTGAGCCACGGTCATGGTCTACCTGCTCAATCAAGTGTCGATCAGGATTTTTGCATTAGAGCAAATTTAACAACTAACGATAACAAAAATCTATCCATCGCTTGACTCAGATGCAGCACTTTAAAAGCTGATATTGTTGATTGTTTGGTTGCAAACATCAAAAATGCAAAACCTTTACTTTGACTTTTCTGATCGGCTCCAGGCACTCATGTTATTCCGGTGGTGCGGTCGCGGTTTCGGAACATTACCCTGGACCTATATTCTGGGGCATGGGATTCATGACTCCGCTGAGCCTAGGAGGTGCTGGGCTGCTAACTGCTGTTAGAGATAGCTCTGCGGTCTCCGCGTCGCCCACCCGTGATGATGATCTAGAAGGCTGAACCGGTGGCTGTTGCACAGACAATCGCTCTAATTGCTGCCTCACCTGGTATATGCTGGCAGCCATTGCTTGCATTACAACTAGCAGCCGGGACATCTCGAAAGTCGAGGATGATGAGGGTTCGGTGTTGGGTCTGACTGGTAGTAGGGCTTCTGCTCCACCGGTATCGCTGAGCGTACCCATTGGATTTGGTAGAGGAAGCCCGCTTTTCGGCACTGCTCCAAAAATAACGGGAGGTGGATGTCGTTCTGGCGCGATGAACACTAGAGGCTGATGACAGAGAGGGCATGACGATGAAGTTTGTCGTAGCTGGCCTACACACAACTGATGTAATCGATGCCCGCACGGCGGAGTCAGGCTTGATATCTCGTCCAAGTCTTCATGACAGATGGAGCATAGGAGTATCGGTCCGGTATCCAACCTCAGCTTCCTTCTTTCCGGAGTTCTTTTTATGGGCATTTTCCAAAGTTATATACTGTTTGAAAAAACTATTTTAAATTAATTAAGTGGCCTTCAGTGACAAACTATAACACTCTCACAAAAAATAGAAAGATAAATAAACATTATTAAATAAATATTAAAATTGGTAATTACGGATGGATTTAAAAAGAATGGTGAATTTGTTTTTTAAATTTTTTTTACTTAATTTTACTTACAATACTAACATGCGCAAGATTTTAGTATTTCAAATGGACGCCTCTGATTTATTGTCTGCTTCTCTTCTTTATTTGAATTTCCACTCACACTTGTAGTTGCCAGCTATTTTCTTTCCTACGATAATCTTCCACTCTTCCACTTCCACCATCGGGGTTTCCCGTTCCAGGAGATCCGTCACCATCGAGGTCTAAGCGCCAAAAGACCCCTCAAACACCTCCTCCAGCTTCCACTTCGCCTTCGTCATAACCACATTTTTCGGTTCTTCTTGTTCCCCGGAACCATTGACCTAGCTTTGAGGGAACCTAACACGTGCCTCCCACCAGTAGTCCCTAAAGTATATATATATTGCTTCTAATGGTGGCGTTCATGAGTCGCGTTCATCTTACCACTTGGTAGGAATGGGGCTGTCATTATTGCGGTAATGGTTTGCTTTATTTATGTTTGTTGATTTGGTCAGAATATTCGCTTTCGCAGTGGCTGGGTTATTGTTTGCGTTCGTCATCGGAAGTTTATTTTGTCTAAAATTTTCGTTGCAGTTTATGCGACTTTGCATTGTAATAATTGTTGCTGCAAACCTACAGCCTGCTACTGCTGTAAAAGTTGTAACGATGCAGGCGTGACTTGTTTAGGAGAATTTGGCAGGATGGGCATTGTAATCGAGGTTGCTGTTTGTGCCAAAGGCACATATATACTAGCCACTAAATTCCACAGATTTAATTGCATCTATTGTATTTTCTTCTGCTTCTTTTATTTTTGTATTAGAGCAAATTTAACAACTAACGATAACAAAAATCTATCCATCGCTTGACTCAGATGCAGCACTTTAAAAGCTGATATTGTTGATTGTTTGGTTGCAAATATCAAAAACGCAAAACCTTTACTTTGACTTTTCTGATCGCGTAGCACAGTGCACTCTTCGATTGTCTCGTGACTTTCAAACAATTTACGAACATCATCCTCATTTAATTTCTTATTAAGTATACTCACGTATAGTTTTCGTTCATTTCTTTTTCTTCTTCTTCGTAGCACTACAGCACTTCCGTTGTGCATCCAAACGATTTATGTATCCAGTTTGCAGCTTCCACAGTCTTACATTGTGAGACCCCCGGCGCGTCAAAAGTTCCTACAGCTCATGGTTGTATCGAATTCACCATTGGTCCCCATCTAGCTTCGCTCTGAATATTCGCCTCAAGACCCGTCGCTCAAAGAAGTTCAATATATTTGTGGAAGCTTGGGTTAGGGTCCATGTTTCAAACCCATAACATAACACAGGTCTTCTCACGGATTTGTATACTAGGAGTTTTATTTCCCTGTGTATGCAGCTGGTCTTCAAAATCGTCAAAACTGAAAAAAATAATTTATTTGCAAGCTGTATTCTTCGCCTCATTTCATCCCTTTCATTACCGGTTCTCGTTATTTTGGCACCTAAATACACAAATTCACCCACATTTTTGATATTGTATTCGCAATGATAGTGATAGTTTGGACATTTGAGATAATTTTCCTCAACTGCGTCATGATTATTGTTTTATTCTCATGGAATTGTAGTCTTACTAATTTTTCTTTCTATTAAGATTCAGGAAAAGCTCTTTGGCAGCTGTTATCGACCGTAACAAAATATTGATGTCGTCCGCATAGGCTACCACTTGGCTCGACTTGTACAGTAACGTACCTCACTTATCGACAGGTAGCTTTCTTATGACATATTCGAGAACCAAATTGAATAGCAATGAGGTCAGCCCGTCTCCCTGCATCAGACTGATGTTTGTGTCAAAAACATCGGTGAGTTAGTTATGGATGCGGATTTGGCATAATTTTGCTAAGACGAACTAATTTGGCTGGGATACCAAAGGAAAGCATTATTTGGAACGGTATGTTGCAACCAATACTGACGTATGTCTGCTTATAGTCAAACAAAATTCGGTATACATCTATTTTGAACTCTCAGCGTTTCTCAAGTGCTTGCTTGACTGTAAACTATTGGTGTATCGTCAATCTACCTGCTCTAAAGCCACGTTGATAATTCCCAATAATATTTTATTTTCTAAAATATTTGAAAACATTTTGTACACCATATCAAGTAGTGATGTACTCCTTTAGTTTTTGCACTGTAGCATGTCACCTTCTTTGTAGGTAGGGAATATAATTGATCGGCTCCCCTCTGTCGGCATATGTTCATGTTACCAAATGTGCTAGATGACTTTGTAGATGGCTTTCTGAACACTGCTGCCACCATATTTTATGAGCTCAACTGGATTCCCAACGATACCTGGTGCTTTATTAGGGTTTTGTACTAAAATACAAAACCCTATTGCAATCACGACCTGTGTCCGTCTGTCCGTTCGTCCGTCCGTCCGTCCGTCTGTATGTCACAGCACTTTTTCTCCGAAACTATAGAAGCTACAGCCATGAAACTTTGTGAAAAGGTCAGAAGTGGTGACCTCTTGAAAGTTCAATGGTGGAAAAAAATTTCAAAGGGGTTTAAGGGGGGTCTCCCCATATAGAGAAGTGACCCCCCAAAAAAAAAATTTCACCATTTGTAGTCGAGTAGGGTGTCGTTGGAAAGGTCTCAACGAGATCTTTTCAAAACAAGTCTTAAAATTGCCTTATGAGTAGCGAGGGGGGCAGGGGAAGGGGAAATGTACGAACTTTTCGCGTACCCCCCCCTCGCGATTGGACACCTTCCATCCGAAAAATCTGAAAAAAATCATGGATATAGGCCTTAATAAGTACAACAACAACAAATACATGAGAAGTCGAAATTCACTCAACTTTGTTAGTAATAGTATGATTTATCGATTTTACGTTTTCCTAAATAAAATCTAGACGGTACCCTTAAATTTAATAAAATTTAGTTCACAGATGACTATTTATAAGATTAATCTTTTCGGAAAGTTTCATAAAGATCGAAAAGTATTTGACGAAGTTATAGCGATTTGAATTTTCCTGCATTACTATGGAACAATATGCCCTGTATTACTATGGAAACATATGGCTATGGAGCCATATGCGCTTTTTACCGACTTAGAAACTACAGCTTTGCTAGGATTTGCATGAAAATTTCAGGATTGATAGGTATCATGAAGATGATTATATACAATTGAAACAAGTCGGAAAGGCAGGAGAGAGCTCCTAGCAAAAGGGCTTTGTAACCATTCTAAGATTATAAAAACAGGCCATGAATCAATGATTACAGTACAGAGGAGTGGCCCCTGAAAAAAAATTTCATGAAAGGTAGCCGATATGAGTATCAACTGAAAGTTTTCTATGAGAGCTTTTCAAAACAGTTCTTAAACTGACAGTTTTTGCTTCAGTTTGGCATAGGGGGGGAATACAAGAAAAATGTGTTTCCTCCCTCGCGAATGGACACCCGTGATCTTAAAAAATCTGAAATAATTATCAAGGGAGATATTTGTGGGTATAACTATAACAAATACCTCAGAAGTCAAAATTCTTTAAACTTTGCTAATAATAGTATGATCCTCGAACATGACATGTTTCTTGATTTTATTCGTTATTGGTTACTGCATTTTGTAAGTTGAGTACAAAACCCTTCTGACATGAGCATAGGTCTGTCTACCCAACTTGTTTTTATTTTGGGCTTTGGTGATGGAACAAACTGTCGCATGTGACGATACGCAGCCGATAAGTTTAATGTTCCGGGATAGTGAAAACGCACTGTCTTTTAAATTAAGTTAAAAGAGTTTATTTGCAAAATACTTAATTTCACTATTTCAAAAATAAAATTTTAATTTACTCTTCACTTGTCTATGAATTTATGTTTCAACTGTCTTCAAACCTATCATGAAAATCTTTTCCTTCAATCAATCAATATCGCCTTTAATACGCGCTCCACTCTTATCGCATTCATTCAACTCGGCTTTCTATAGGGTCTCTAGTCATTCAATCCATTTCTCATATATTGGCGAATATTCTGACGAGAACTACCTGGAATATTCGAGCAATTCTGAATACCCGCAGTGACGTCACTTTCAGATATTGATCATGGATCTACTTGGTCCATTCTTGTGCTTTCGAGTACATTCGTTTTTTTTCTTGGTTGATAAAGATGTTATTAATAGTTTCAACAACCATTGCGACAGTAGCTCACAGAATTGTTTGGACATGTAACAATACTTTATCCAGAGCTGGTGGGGCTGAAGGAAGCTCTCCAGGAATATCTAAAGTCTCCAGTGTTTTGGATCTATGCAGAGAATTTCGGAGGTTCTTGAAATATGATGCCCATCTTTCCTTAATCCTGTTTTCATCAGCGATTATGATGCCGATGTCATCACGGCAGAATGTGGTCTTGGGCTGATAACCACGTATCAGACTTTTCACTACTCTGTGTACTAAAAACCCAAACCCTCACAAAAATAATACATTATAGATATGCAGGGAATCGGAAACAACAACAATAATCCAATCGTTGATGGAATGCATAGACACGATACCTCAACAATCGTGGGGACGCCCCAGACTCTGAGATCTCATGAAGCTGGGTATAGGAAAGAGAAGAACCAGAAATCTTCCCATATGTCCTTGGTGTGGAACATCCCTAGCAGTTTACTGAACTAATGCTGCACCTTGTATTACACTTGATCTATACGGCGATATACGACAGCAAAGTGAGCCATGGAGTAAATTTAGCAATGAAGCGTACTGATGCATTGCTCCTGGTGAAACTTCGAAAGAAGACTGTCTGACCTTGAAGTACCTAGCTCACTTATGAGCCAGAAAGTGACAACTAACGTTGAGCATCTTTTTGATATACTAAGGTAATACTTCATACAGCTCATCGTTGGAACTAGTTTGCTATTTGTCCCCTTTTCGCATTGCTTGTATCATTTTTACAAGTGCCCAACTTTTGAAGGGTTACAATGAGTTTGTGGATGCTTGAATTAGAGACCATGACGTAATTTCATTAAATCAATGAAACGTCACGCTTGGATTTTCTTGTTATGAAAATTTAAAGGAAAAACACGAATGATAACTGAACTAAATTATATGCCAGAACATTCATACTAATTTTGATTTAAATCGAAAATTTAAATTACCGTTATTCTTAGAAACACTTCTATTACGTGCTTATAAAATTGCTAAACCATACTTTACTGATTACAAATTCATCTTGCTATGCACTCTTTTCTGCTTGCAAAACAAGTTTATATTTTTTTCACAATCAAGGTGCAAGGATCTTAACGATATCAAAACGTGTCATCTAAACCTCGCCATGGTTGAAATTCTTAAAATGTTTGGCAATTTTTCCTATAACTAACAGTTTAACCTTTCGGTTCATGTTACTTGTGCTGGTTTTTCCACTAAATATTAAAATGTAGCTCGATTAAAGTGGCTACTACTCCACCCCACCAAGTACACAGTTAAATATATCAATTTATGTATCCCAAATAAACTAAATAGCCGAAAGCATTTAAATGTATGATTATGGCTTTGGCGAAAATATGTAACATTTATAACAGCTCGACATGAACACTTTCATTACTAGAGTCCTCAGCGTGCTGAATGATTTGTAAATTAAATGTTAACCATTGCGCCATGAATACTAACTTCCCGCGAACTTGACTCCCCGAACAATGAGTCGCAGGCTGAGGTGAATTCCGATTTCATGCAGCCTACTCTGATTATAATAATTCATCATGATTCTCGAATTTCAACGGGTTTGACTTTAACACCTGACGGGAGAGCTTCAGATTTAAAAGGATTCATAAATATAACAATAAAATCTTTTCTCTTACACGAATAGGCTACCGCCGTGCCAGTTCCAGCGAGCGGTGGGAATTAGTGAAAACGACAGGAAAATGGCAAGCAAAGCGAAATGGCAGCTGACCATTGAAAACACGCAAAACATTTTCCTTCATTAGCTAATCTCATAATTCCCCGAGAGTTGGACAAAACACGGCATCCGAAAATTTCCCGCCATTAGGAAAAACGCTTCCATCGTCCGCTTTGGCTCGATTAGGACGTTTACTTGAGGTGATTGAGTAGGACCAAGCAGGGGTGCAGTCTGTTTCGAGAGGATTTCTGTTAAATCGAAATTATTTGGGTGGGAGAGGAGCGATGAATAGGATGTTTCTTAACTTCATTTTTTATGGAAGAAATGGCTAAGTACTAATGAATTCAATGAAAAGATGCAATTTATGGAAGAGTACTGCGATTCGGGATCATCGATACTCAGGTGACTGCTCATACTTCCAATCACACAGCGCTGCCAAAGGACTCACGATTAAACGCCCCGATAACGCGCTAAATTTTTGTCGGTTAAGCAATTTGTTGGAAAAACGCAAACGAGCATTTACATTGAGGGTTGAATAATACCCGAATAGCATGCTACCCCGTTGCTGGGTGAAGTGAGCTGGCCTCACTCGCAACACTTACAGCATGCTTGATGATGAAGGCCTTAGCCGAGTTGGCTGATTACATACGCCAAAGAGAGGGTGGTGTGGGTTTCCTTGATGACAAACGTTCAGCGATATTATAGGTAACGGGGTAGCCACATTGACCGTTCGCATCAGCGTTTAAGGAGCGCGGTAATTACGGGCAATTACGCTGTGGCGTAAAGAAGCCAGAAAGGGAAACTTCCCGTTCCCGTTAGTGCTTCAGTTCAGTTGTGTAATTCCTCACAGGCAACGTGTAATGTATGGCGAAGGGTGTGCAAATTTGAGATAAATACACTGCGGGCGATTGTAATACTTGGTCGTGATAAGAAACAAAATCGTTTGTTCGTGCAAAGCGTGCAAGGAGTTCTTTTCCTTCTGCTCTAGGTCATTCTGCATGGCTTTTGCTTTTATTTGAGGTTTGTTTTCAATAGAGCTCTTCATAATTACCGGTTGACGCATACGCTATTAAGTGTATACACGTAATTTTCAAGGATACTTTTTAAGTTTAAATGATTCAGTTAATGAATTTTTATAGATTCGCATGATGCATTTCATTTCCAAATAGCGGCACTTCAACAATTGTTGGGTAGAGTGGAGAATTCAAGCGTGAGAACATAGGTCTTATGAAAACTTTTGCATTAAATGTATTTTTCACCGAATCGATTTACACTGACTTATGTGTTGTATCATAATATATATTGATATTAACATTCCTAAAATTTTTTAAATTATTTAATTTAATCTATGATTCTGGAATAATCTAGTCTATTTATGGATCATAATTAACGGAGCATCCCTTAAAAACTCAAAACACAGCGAATATATACATATGAGCTGCACCTTTGCAAGAAGTACCCAATATACAGCCACAAACAAGTCGAAGTAGCCCCCCCTCGCGATTGGACACCTGTGATCTGAAAAATTTGAAAAAGATCATACAAGTAGGTCTTTATGAGTACAGCAACAACAAATGCTTTAGAAGCTGAAATTCGTTCAAATTTGCTACTGGTTTTATCTTCGAATTTCACATTTTCCTCAAAAAAATCGGATGGATAACTCAACGAAATTTGATATTTAAGTAAGCTTGCAAAAGCTCCATCTCATTCATGGCAGTTACAGCCATTTGAAATTTCTCTAATTAGGGGAAGAGTGGCATGAAAGAGCTGAGTTATGAAAGAGCCACTATGATTTACGCGGGAGTTTTCAAACGAATGTCGTGTATGTTATAATTTTTACATAGCAACACTTATCAGATATCACCCACAAACATTTGACAGTTCATCGCAAGTAAACAACGCGTGTGCAACGTTTTAAAGATTTCGTCGCTGAAACTAAGTTTTTCAGTTCATTTTGTATGATTTTTGACGGCTACATCTACAAAGCTAGCATCAATATTATTATACTAATGTTTTATGGATACACTAGTTGTTCTAACAGCATATTTACTTTGGAACCAAAGCTTTGACATTGTATTAATTTCAGAGGCTATATGTCTTGAGGGAATACGTTTTGAGAGCTGGGCGACGATGTGAAGAGAAAGCTGGCTCTTCCATTTATTGCAAGAACAAATAAATTACTTTATTTTGATAGTTGGCGAAATTATACCGTTTTTAGGGTTTGGTACTAAAATACAAAACCCTATTGCAATCACAACCTGTGTCCGTCCGTCCGTTTGTATGTCATAGCACTTTTTCTCCGGAACTATAGAAGCTACAGCTATGAAACTTTGTGGAAGGGTCAGAGGTGGTGACTCCTTGAAAGATTTTGGGTGAAAAAATTGTTCAAAGGAGTTTAAGGGGGTTCTCTCTGTTCATCATCACCCTCAACATGATCGTCATCAATCCAATCCTTACTTACGAGTAATTTCATATTTACGTGTGATTTGATATTCACATACTGAATTTTTCTAAATGAGAATTCCCCCACAAGCAACCAGACGCATCGTCAGCGAAATGCACTAATTGTAAGTCAAGTTCATTTTTACTATTCATTCTTTTCTCGGATTGCTTTTTGGCTATGCGACACGTAGACTTTCAGATAGTCAAGGTGAATATGCATTTTGCTGACGACGGGGGAATTTTGTTTGGTGCTTATATTTATGCTAGCAAGTAAGTAAAATTTTTTTTTGTATATAAAGAATTGAAATGAAAATAAATTGTTTAGTCACTAACCCTATTCAACGGTGTTTTACTTAAAGAAAGCTCTACGAAATTATCTCGGTAACAAGTGCCGTTGATGATTAACTAAAGTAAAGGGCTCCAAGGTAATATCGCGGTAACACGTCCCGTTTGATATTAACAAATTCGCCTCATAGAAACAACAAACGATAACGCAGTTTTCAAGTGCCGTCATTGTCTGCGATTGCACGATTCAATGCGATTTCCCGGTTCAAGTGCTGTGGATATTAAACAAGACTGATCTGTTCCGGCAAAGAAGCCAGATCGTAAACATTTGGTGACCGTGATAAGACTCATTGCACTCCTCGAGTTCAAGGACACATCCCGTTCCACGTTCCCGTATCCGCACTCTTCACACTTAAAAGGATCCGAATAGCTTCAACATGGAGAAGCTCATCGCCGACCAGTAGGTCACTGGAAAGGAAATTCAGAGGATCATCTCAAACGTGGGGAAGGATCCGGCACAGCGTAAGACTTTTTTATTATCAAGAGCGATTACTGCGGCTGGAAAAGGCATGGGAGCAGTTCGAGTCTACCGATACGGAGATCAGAAACCATCCTGATGTGCAACCTCAGGACGACTATTTCATCAGCGACTACTACACTTCCATTACGTCCCTTCATTCAAAATATAAGGAGTTGTTTGAGACACAAATTCAGGTGCTTTCATCAAACATTGAAGCCAGGAAGGCATCCACACAAATCCAGACGCTATCGTCAAACATCGAAGCAAGGAAGCCACCCATTACTCAAGAGAATGATTCAGCTAGGGATAATCCTATACGCCAGCTGCTGAGGAAGGCCAACATAATCAGGGGGCAGTTAGACCGCGTTCTATGCAGGTTGGCGGAAACACCTTCTGGACAATCAACAGCCTTCTTTCAAGTGCAAAAGCAAGCCATCTCCGAGTACTGGCAGCCACTCGAAGCTTTACACCTGAATCACTTGGTTATGACGTTCTTTGTGCCAACGTTTCACTGACTGGCCATCTCCAGCCAAGTGGACCACAGCAGATGCCCATAACCGGCCAAACTTTAAGATCCGATAGTAGCATGAAAATTAAGCTACCTAAAATAGAAATTCCGAAGTTCGACGGAAACTATTTAAATTGGCGTCAGCTCTACGTCCTGTTTTCCGAAGTGGTTCACAAACAGGATATTTCACCATGTGAAAAATTGTGGTATCTTCGAGCCAACCTATCAGCGGAAGCTGAAAATTTAATAAAGCACTTGCCATTATCCAATGAAAATTATTCTGCAGCATAGCAGATCCTCAAGGAACGCTACGAAAATCCGAGATTAATTGCAAATGCGCTACTGTCGAATTTGCTTGGGCAATCTCACACGATTGAGTCAGCTCCAAATATCAAATCGCTCCACGATACGACACGTGAATGTTTAAAAGGCTTGGAGAACGTCGGAATCTCAACCACAAGATGAGATCCTTTGTTGTTGTTTATACTTATACGCAAGTTGAACAAAACTACACACGTGCTGTACGAGCAGTCATAAGTTCATCCAAGACAACTTCAAACCATCAAAGGTCTATTGAGTTGCTTAGAAAACAGATTCTAATCCCTGAAAGCTCCAAACCCAAGGCAGAGGACGAAAAACCGCAAAGTCTTCAACTCCAGTGACCAACAATAACTGTATTGCTTTCAACATATCACACCCACTTTTTGCGTGCAAAACTTTCCTGACCTTAACCCCCAAAAATTGACTCAAGCTTATTCAAAGGCACTCATAATGCGTTAACTGCCTACAAGCAGACCATGCTTCAAAGAATTGCACGAGGGGAACTTGCAGACATTTTTTCCAAAAAACATAATACGTTGCTACACCTCGACAAGAAGCAAGATGCAGCAGAAAAGAAAGTACGTCAACGGTCGAAATACGAAACCTCATCATCCGCCACGAAACAAGATATTTCGGTAAGGCAGGAAGGCGAAGCACCGTCCTTAGCTACGGGTATAATGAGCCTACAATTGAAATACATGATACTGAGTACAGTGCTAGTTATCATCCAAGGGAACAATAGCGACAATACAACCTGCAGAGCCGTAATGGACTCCGGGTCCCAAGTAAATTTACTCCAATTTGTCTACCGAACGTCTTTCAGGAGCCTTCAAAAGGTTCATCGGAAGGCGCGGCCACTGTCAGAGAATTTATTGCGATAATACAACAAACTTTGTTGACGCGAGAAACTAACTGCAGGAAATTTCAACGTCAATTTATTCGGAATCAGCTCAAAACACCATGCAGTGAGAAAGGCATCGATTTTCATTTCATTCCCCCAAGAGCCCCGCGTTTTGGAGGGCTTTAGGAAGCCGCTGTAAAACCCACCAAGGAATTGATGAAGAAAACGATTGAACCAGCATCACTAACGCCCGAGATGTTATTAATCGTTCTAGTGGAGATCGAGGCGATCCTGAAATCGAGGCCGTTGACACCACTTTCATCTGACCCCAATGACCTAACCACATTAACACCAGGGCATTTACTGATCAGCGAACCACTAACTGTTCAAATTGACTGTGGTGCAGAGAGCAAGAAGGGTGGACTGCTATCAGCCTGGCGAGAAATAAACAACATCAAACGTGAGTTTTGGCAAAGACGGTCCAAGGAGTACCTGCATGTTCTGCAAAACTGTTACGGATGAAAAAAGGCAATGACAAACGCTACTATTGATACGATTGTTATTATCAAAGATGATAACATACCCGTAATGAAATGGCCTCTTGGCCGAATAATCCGCACGTACAAGCGCAATGATGGATTTGTTCGAGTTGTTGACCTCAAAACTGAAAACCACATCTTGACCAGGCCCATACATAGGCTCACATAATTGCCCAAGGAACCTGCAACCGAATTCTAGCGCGGAAATTGATGAAGTGACGCGAAACCAGGCTCCAACCACCGCTGTCAAGGATCCTCCACCTCTTTGAAAACAACACTGTTCTAGCGATACAAATCCTCAAAGTAAAGGAACACCCAGCAAAAGGAAGAAACTCAGCCGTGGAGCGTAACTCACAACGTTATTCGCTTGCCTATTAATGCCGATTCAACAACGCATTTGGAGTCAACTTTGAGAACATTGGGGCAATTTTTCATGTCACAGATGGATGGAAAATTATAGTGTACTATGTCTTATCTCCATACTGGGATGAAACGACGTCCTTTTGGAATGCAGCAACGGCCCTACAGCGCTTATGCGACCTAACGGTACATAAATCATATTGTGAACACCTGCTGCTTCAATTCCAGTAAAACCAACGCGAGCTTAAACTCGATAATAGCTTACTCATGATCAAGAAAATGAAACAAGGTGCACTCAATGTAGTGAGGAATCTCGCGAACTCATTGTTTGGAGTGCTGGACTCGAAGTATGCGGTGGAAATATCTGCCACTATCAGCAACATTAAAGCCGATCAACACCATTTAATGAAGTTACTAAGAAATCAAACATCAGTTGTAGATTTGACTATCAACCTGATAAAGATCGACCAAACAAGCGCTCAACAAAAATTCAGCAGATTTGAATGAAAAATCAACTTAATACTACAAAAGATAAACGCAAATGACACGGAAGATACCCAACACAGGATTTCCCAAACAATGGCCACTCTCTGTCTTCAGCTGGTAGCAAGGAGCGCCAATTTGCACCGTATTCAATCAAATATCATTGATGTGTTGACCGATGCTCATCGCGGAACTCTAAGTCCTCTACTATTATCACCACAACAGCTTCATGAAGAGCTGAAAAATATAAAGGGTACATTACCTACAGAGTCGCATCTACCTGGCTACGACGACGATGTATTAACATTATAC
Source organism: Odontomyia ornata (assembly GCA_963969285.1). NCBI lineage: Eukaryota > Metazoa > Arthropoda > Insecta > Diptera > Stratiomyidae > Odontomyia > Odontomyia ornata. The sequence continues at coordinate 459,000,178 of OZ017739.1, forward strand.
CGATTGATGAGGATTGCTGGAAGAATCGTGGATAATTACGTCATATTTACAGTACGAGTACCCTTTACTGACAAAAGCAACTACCAATTATTCAACTTGACTCATATTCCCGTGATAGTAATTAAAACGCTGGTTTCAATAAAGTTGTCTGCCAAACTGCTCACCGTTAATGCTCACCAAGAGACCTACTTCACAATGACTGAAGCCGAGCTTAACACATGCTTAACCATAAAGAATCAGTCCTTTCTGTGCGACAAAGCAGGTCTTGTATATCACACTGACGCACAATTTTCGTCTTGTGAAATGAACCTGTTGACAGCTGAGTCTCCGGAAACTTGTCAAACTGAAGTCATTCCTCTGAAACACACCTGGATGTAACTTGATGATAAAAATAAGTGGATTTTTGGGTTAACCAAACAGATGCGATTACAAGTGGTATGCGGGGACCAAAATTTTAAGCTCCAACTAGACGGAGCCGGAATACTCACCGTGGACCCAGATTGCGTGATGAAGCACGATTCAGTTACCCATTTCAGGGCGCAACGTCATCTCCAGTCAAGTCAACAGCTCATTCAAAGGCAGAAATATTGTGATTGAAATCCCATCACCTATTCTAACCATTTTACTTCCTGGCGAAGACGATGAGTATCAATCACAACGAACTTTGCTGAACAACCTACAAGAGACCCTTCGTAAGAAGACCTTTGAGCTTCCAACTCATACGAACCACCAATCCGTGTCGTATCACGTCATCCCCGGTTACGTATCAATCATACTGATCCTGGTCATTATGATTGAAGCATTCTGGAAGTGCCGAAACAGCAGCCGCAAACAGAAGCCTATTCCGGCACCCCGGGCGTACAAGAAACCAGATTATTCAATTGAAATACAACCATAATATTGAACGACGTTCAACGCGGGGAGAATGTTCATCATCACCCTCAACATCATCGTCATCAATCCAATTCATCCTTCGTACTTACGAGTAATTTCAAATTTGCGTGTAATTTGATATTCACATACTGAATTTTTCTAAATGAGTATTTTCCCACAAGCAACCAGACGCATCGTCAGCGAAATGCACTAATTGTAAGTCAAGTTCATTTTTAGGGTTTTGTACTAAAATACAAAACCCTATTGCAATCACGACCTGTGTCCGTCTGTCCGTCCTCCCGTCCGTCCGTCCGTCCTCCCGTCCGTCCGTCCGTCTTTATGTCACAGCACTTTTTCTCCGAAACTATAGGAGCTACAGCCATGAAACTTTGTTAAAAGGTCAGAAGTGGTGACTTCTTGAAAGTTCAGTGGTCAAAAATTTTTTTAAAGGGGTTTAAGGGGGGTCTCCCCATATGGGGAGGTGACCCCTCAAAAAAAAATTTTCACCGTTGGTAGTCGAGTAGGGTGTCGTTGGAAAGGTCTCAATGAGATCTTTTCAAAATAAGTCTTAAAACTGCCTTATCGGTACAGAGGGGGGCAGGGGAAGGGGAAATGTACGAAATTTTCGCGTACCCCCCCTCGCGATTGGACACCTTCCATCCGAAAAATCTGAAAAAAATCACAAATGTAGGCCTTTACGAGTACAACAACAACAAATACATGAGAAGTCGAAATTCACTCAACTTTGTTAGTAATAGTATGATTTATCGATTTTATGTTTTCTTGAATAAAATCTAAACGGTACCCTTAAATTCAATTAAATTTGGCAAACAGATGACTATTTATAAAATTGACCTTTTCTGAAAGTTTCATAAAGATCAAATTGTATTTAACGAAGTTATAGTGATATGAATTTTCCTGTATCACTATGGAACAATATGCCCTGTATTACTATGGAAACATATGGTTTTGGATCCATATGCGCTTTTTACCGACTTAGATACTACAGCTTTGCTAGGATTTGCATGAAAATTTCAGGAATGATTGGTATCATGAAGATGAGTACACACAATTGAAACAAGTCGAAGAGGCAGGAGAGAGCTCCTAGCAAAAGGGCTTTGTAACCATTCTAAGATTCGAAAAAACAGGCCATGAATCGATGATTACAGTACAGAGGAGTGGCCCCTGAAAAAAAATTTCATGAAAGGTAACCGATATGAGTATCAACTGAAGTTATCCATGAAAGCTTTTCAAAACAGTTCTTAAACTGACAGTTTTTGCTTCAGTGGGGCACAGGAGGGGGGGAATACATGCAAAATGTGTTTCCTCCCTCGCGAATGGACACCCGTGATCCAAAAAATCTGAAAAATCTATCAAGGTAGATATTTATGGGCATAACTATAACAAATACCTCAGAAGTCAAAATTCTTTAAACTTTGCTAATAATAGTATGATCCTCGAACATGACATGTTTCTTAATTTTATTCGTTACTGGTTACTCCATTTTGTAAGCAGAGTACAAAACCCTTCTGACATGAGCATTCTGTCGACGCAACTTGTTACTATTCATTCTACTCGTGCACATCTTTTCTCGGATTGCTTTTTGGCTATGCGACACGTAGACTTTCAGATAGTCAAGGTGAATATGCATTTTGCTGACGACGGGGGAATTTCGTTCGGCGCTTATATTTATGCTAGCAAGTAAGTAAATTTTTTATTTTTTTTGTATATAAAGAATTGAAATGAAAATAAATTGGTTAGTCATTTAACCCTATTCATCGGTGTTTTTACTTAAAGAAAGCTCTACGAAATTATCTCGGTAACAAGTGCCGTTGATAACTAACTAAAGTAAAGGGCTCTAAGGTAATATAGCGGTAACAAGTGCCGTTTGATATTAACAAATTCGCCTCGTATAAACACCAAACGATAACGCGGTTTTCAAGCGCCGTCGTTGTCTGGGATTCCACGATTCAACGCAATATCCCGATTCAAGTGCTGTGGATATTGAACAAGACTGACCCGTTCTGGCAAAGGAGCCAGATCGTAAACACTCTACATATAGGGAGGTGACCCTTCAAAAAATTTTTTTCAATATTCACAGTCGAGTAGGGTGTCATTGGAAAGGTCTTAATGAGATCTTTTCAAAACAAGTCTTAAAACTGCCTTATCAGTACCATGGGGGGCAGGGGCACGGGAAAATGTACGAACTTATTTATGAGTATCACAATAACAAATACCTCAGAAGTCAAAATTCGTTCAACTTTGTTAATAATAGTTTGATCTTCGAATTTCATATTTTCTCCAATAAAATTGTCTTTTATATGTTTCCTGATTTTATTCGTTGCTGGTGACTGCAAGTACAAAACCTTTCTGACATTAGCGTAGGTCTGTCTAGAGTGGTGTAGAGTGGCCTCCACACAGGTTTCTTATTTACGGTAAAGTTTTATATGATTCCATCATATAACACTTTAAAATATATCTGAGACATTTTCATTTAACCGAAAAGCTCATATAAATGGCTTTTGTATGAATTTTTAGTTTAAATGGAAAATAAATGGGTCTTGATCTTGATGGAGGGGTCGACGGGACACCAGTTCCACTTGGATGCCCAACTCTTAGTGGGGGTCGTAAGTGTTCGGAGTACGGACGAAATCGTCTCGGGTCCCACGCGCGTTAATCGAGTCGGTCAGTCGCGGTTTCCGTAGTTCATCCCTTCGGGGGGTTACCTCGCCCTCGACACCGTCGAACCAATTGTTATGTTCGGAAAATTCGTGAGTGAGAAATTTTTTGTAGCGGGCCCTTGTGCTGAGGAAAGGAACCCGCCCCACGACACTGCAAGCGCATTCACGCGTCCTCAGCAAAGGCCAATTCCGGCGAGCGACAAAATCTTCGCTCGCTGAGGCAGCAGACCATCGCTGCAATCCTGAACGGACCTTGAACATCCCGAAAATACTACAACTACATGATAGAGGGCCATACAATGGTTTTCCAGCCGAAAAAATGCTATGACAAACTTCAAAGACAGACTGCTCATCCCATCAAATATCAAGTAAGCGCTGCATGCGGTTGTCTCTAGCCCCACAAGTGCAGGACTTAGGTTGGTCTCCATAGTTTCAGCTAACTAAAGGGAAGTAAAACTCATGTGAGTCCCTGGACAGAGAGGTGTAGCAAAAAATGAAAGAATGTATGAGAAGCAGATACAATTGAAGTGCCACTAATACAGGGTGCGGCAGCATAACTTCCTTTTTTCAAATTCCCGCACTTAAAGTGCTAACTGTTATAGCGCGGCGCTAGTAGTCTCATTCGAGAGAGGTGATTTAAAGTTTTGCTCATCCCTTGGTTAGTCGCTATCATGCGTTGGAACAGTGCGGAGCGTGCAAACAACAGTATAAAAAAAAAATTTGTTTTGTTGAATTTTGAAAAAAGGAAGTTATGCTGCCGCACCCTGTAACTGTGAAAGGGAATTAGCTGAAACCTTCTGGAAAGAAACAGACGCGGGTTGCAATGATAGTAATGATTGTAGCTTAAGCCGAGTTCTTTGGCCTCACCCTAACAAAACAAACACTAAATAACTATCAGGGAAGAACAGAAATTATGTAAGAACCCTAGTGGCATTGCTAACACGCCTCAACTTTTTGAAACAATTCAAATGATTGATACTTGCTGGGTTTAGGGCAAGGACGAGGAAAGTCTGCAACATTTTCTTCTAGATTGTTTGAGCCTAATCCACAACCACATCAAATAGCTGAGATGGAGCCACGTAGCAGATTTGTAATACTTGACGACGACAAAACTAGAGGAGAGTCTTTCTTGACTTCTGAAGGACAACTGGATGGAACATTTGTAAAAATGAACACCATATATGGTGAGCTATGCGCCAATAGGGGCCTATGCTGTATCCAATAGTGGACCCTTAAATCAATAATAATAATTATAGACTTTGTGCATCAACCGAGAAATTTCACCTCACTCCATCAATAAATATATATATCTACGATCTCTAATGAAATTTTAGTTAATTTACTGGCATATTGGAAACAAGTTTCAAACTTTCAACTTTCTGAAAATAATCTCATTTTGAAGATATGTTGCCACATACAATATCATTATGTCACCTGCGTTTCCCATCGATTTCCAGTAGTAGATTCCATAGTTACCCCGAATCTCTACAATGTATTGCTTTTCCTCTTATAATCCAGATCCAGGCTAAACCTTTACTGAATGTTATCTGAATAGATTTTTGCTGACCCAATTGCAGCCATTAAAATTGATGTTCGAATTCTTGGAAATTTTCGCACAACCAATGGGAAATTAAGAGCTCTGAAATGATCTCAATAAGCCAATAAGATAAAAGCTGGCGCATACATCAAAAGTTTCCGAGTATCATAAAATAAATCCGTTTGATCTCAACACTCGACTTATATTGTTGGGATTTTAATAGGCGCCGTATTCCGGCACTCAATCGACCAAGCAACAAAAATAGAAGTAAATGATCATCAATGAATCGAAATTTCGAATAATTCTTTTTAATCAATCGCACATACTCGTCGGAACGTCCAACAAAACAACATACGAGTACGCACCACAAACGCCGTACTCGCGGCCATAATGAACGGCTACTCATCCGTTGCCATTGAGTTGAGCTACTTAATAAATTTAGGCGATTTGATAATATTCTGATTCTGGAATTTCATCGGTTAATATGATCTCCGGCTTCAATTATGATTCTCCATCTTCCATTTTTTCTATGCGGACCTTGTTACCTTGCTGCCGCGATTTGAATTGTGCGCCAATCAAGAGGTCTCAGAGACGTAACCATTTGGTCGTCTGTTAAATTCCATTTACAAGAAATGGGAAATAAGATTCTGGTCTGAATGTGGAGCTGCTTATTGGTCAGTGAAGCCTTGCTCTCAATAGGGTGCCAAAGACTGTACCTAAAGTGCCAAAATGAGTCTCGTTCTACCAAGTGGCCCAAATTTAGCAGCAAAATAAGAGCTTAACTTGAAAGCATATTTTTAGTAAAACCTCAGCGAGGAAATCCGTGGATTTGTTGGCACCCTGCAATACGAGTATGAGACAGAATCTATTGCGGATTTGATGACTTCACTCTTAATCCCTGAATTGTAAAGCGACAAATTTTGCTTCAGACGAATATTGAAAATTACCAAAGTATCCATTGAGTGGAGCTGGTCGCCGTCGCAGCGTCGCCTCGTTGGATTCCATTCATTATTCCCGCGCACACCAGACCGCGTGAATAATCTGGTTATTTTTTCATTGAAAATTCCTAAATATGTCAATTCATTGACTCGGACAATTTAATCTACGAGTTTCCTACTCGTCTTGGACTCTTTTGACCGAGTCAATCTCCGATTCCGTGTCAATTGTCCTCGATTCAATTCAACGAACGCACTTGTCATTGTGCCCTTGTAGTGATTTCGGTAGCTTTGATTGGTGTGCTCTTATTTTGCGCCATTCAATTCAGCTTTAAAGTCAATTGACTCAATCTCGGTGGGTAACCGCACAATAATCGAAGTTTCAATACAGTTTAATGAATCAAAGAATCAATTGAAAAAGATGCAAACAATCATCTGGTTAACGCATCATATCTTAACAAGGTGCGCAGAGCCAGTGTTAGGTGATGTTGGTGGTGGTGATGGCGGCGTGATGAAAAGAATTATGACGCATAACGCGCATGAAATTGAGTATAATAGTGAGCGATGGATACGTCAGTGTTAGAAATGGTTCTTTAGGAGAATATTCTGGAGTATTCTTTTGAAATCTAGGAAATTTTAAGATACTCTTGTAATGTGACGTCATGGAGTAGAGTTAGAGCTTGAACGGAAAAGCCGGAAGAATGGAAACGTTTTCCAATAAAATGATTTCTCATTACGCAAAAATTTAGGCTCGACGCATAAACTATCGAGTAATTTCAGTTCAGCAGCTGTTAAAATTGAAAACTGAGGGATAGAATGGTATATTCTCACCGATGAATTTTCATGTCATACACTGATAGTAAAATTCTCCCTATACAAAATGACGGAAACGTAAAATACATGTCGCGCGTATATTGAATTATTTCATAAATTAGAATTTATCTGTGGCAGATATAATTTCCATCTGAATAGTAATGCATGGGAAGTTGCAAAAAAAATTCACTTTATACTGAAAACCGGTAAATAATTCAAAACTTACGTCCAATTTCAAAAAAGTTGCATAAAAAAAACACTATTTCAATCTGCTTAGAGATTTGAATAGCTCTTGGGAAATGAATCATTATCTATTCTTTAACCAAAGATACATTTTGCTAGGCTATCATTTTCTTCACTTTGCGAGAAAGGAACTAATTTAGGCACAAATGGGGCCTGCCTAAACAATTCCCAAACAGAAAAACTTACTGATTCAACATAGACGTACACCAGGTCTTCAACATAGCAAGACAACATTGATTGTAACGTACTGTACCAAATAATGCTTTTCTTTGGATTCCCAGCTAATTAGTCCATCTCACCAAAATGACAATGATGTCGCCAACCTCCCAAGTCTGCATCAATAACAAACTCACCGATGCCTTTGACACAAATATCGGACTTAAGCAGGGAGATGGGCTAGCCCCATTACTGTTCAATTTAGCTCTGGAGTACGTCATAAGAAAGCTACCTGTCAATACAAGAGGTACGTTACTATACAAGTCGAGCCAAGTGGTAGTCTATGCGGACGATGGCAACATTTTGTCACAGTCATTAACAACCGCCAAAGAACTTTTCCTGAAACTCGACAGCGAAGCAAAACTAGTAGGGCTACAAATCAATGAGAATAAAACCAAACTCATGACGCAGTCGAGGAAACTACCACAAATACACAAAATGTCAGACTTGGCGAATACAGTATCGAAAATGTGGGCAAATTTGTGTATTTAAGGACCAAAATAATGAGAGCTGGTACTGAAAGAGATGAAATATGCCAAAGAATACAGCTCGCAAATAAAATATTTTGTTCAGTATTGACGATTTTGAAGACCAGCTGCATACACAGAAAAACAAAAACCAAAGTATACAAATCTGTGATAAGATCTGTGTTATGCTATGGGTGTGAAACATGGACCCTAACCCAAGCATCCGCGAATATATTGAATGCCTTTGAGCGATGGGTCTTGAGGCGAATAATAGGAGCGAAGCTAGACGGGGGCCAATGGTGAGTTCAGTACAATCATGAGCTGTATGAAATTTTTCATGAGTCGAAGGTCTCAACGATTGTAAGACTGCGGAAGCTGCATTACGCTGGACATATGAATTGTATGGACGAACAATGGATACCCCAAAAGGTATTCGTTGGGAGAACTGAAGGCCGTAGACCAGTGGGGAAACTGAGGAAACGCTGGTCTAACTCGGTCGATGAAGACAGTTTATTGCTGCTCGGATTTTAAAATTGGAGGAAGAGTTCAATGAACCAAGACTGTTGGAGCCGTTATTTGCAGGAAGCAAAGGCCCGAGAGGGGCTGTAGTACTACAAAGAAGAAGAAGATAATCACATATATTTTCAATCGTGAAGGAAATATACCACTCGAATCTAGCTATGAAGAAATTAGGCAGGAAACAAACGAGGAACAACTGTCTGAATTTGAAAGCGAAGTCCTACTACAGCGCAAAGACTTGCGAAAAGAATAGTCTAATGAAAGTTGGTGAAAAGCCAAAGTCGAAATAATGAAGATACTTCTCAAGATATTTTAAACATTCTGAAACAGAAAAAAACATGCAGAAAATGAATTCCAGGACGTAAACTTCCAGTTTTTACACAGCTTCCCCAATGATCTTAAACTAATGTCTAGTCACTAAAATTAAAATTTATAATGAGGATTATAGAACTAGTTCAAACTTTCACGGAAAGTAGGGAAAGTAATTCCCAAGACTATCATCGAGATTCATACTCGTCCACTTCAAGCTCTCTGGGGCCAACAACAAGTGTTTGTACACCAACTCCAATATGCCTAATTATTTATCCAGTTGCATACGCCAAAAACGTGAGTGTACGTAACTATGCGGAGAATTCTCAAATCACCTATTATTCCACTACAACCACCACCATACTTTCAACATCGCAAAATGAAAACTTTAATTTGAATGAATTTGTTGTTTGGGCAAAGAATTAAGCTCTGTGTTTTTTTTTTTGAATCATAAATAAAGTACTTCAACTAGCTTCTTAAGCATATGTTTATATTTACAGTACTTATGCCCTATATATATATATATATATATATATATATATATATGCAAGGTGCGATCGAAAATAAACGAGACGGCGCCATCTGTGAAGGAATGCGTTGGAAATTTACATCCCTCCCTAACTTCCAGTGAAAGTTTGATGACATTCGGCTCAGTGGAAGCGAAGTTATTGCGTCTAAAGTGACAGTATGTTTGTGTCATCAGTACAAAAATGAGTTTCGAACAAAGAGCTAAGATCAAATTTTGATTTAAAATCGGTAAAACGTCTACCAAAACATTTGAATTGATGTAAAAAGTTTATGGCGATAATTGTCTATCTCGTACCAGAGCTCATGAGTGGTTTACACAATTCAGAGATGGTCATGAGAACATAAATGACGATGAAAATACGGGCGGCCCAAAATCAGTGACCACCGTAAACCCCATCGAAATTGTGCATGAATTTATCAGAAATGAGCCGAAATCATCGTTGTGTTACAAACCAGTATACCCTATGTATACTGGTATGAACTGGGAGCTCAACTTGATGCGTATCCTATATACAACATCAAGGCTCCCGGAGAAAGAACCCGCTGTAACACCACTTACCTGCTACTCTGACCATCAAAACCAAATCACCAAAGGCAAGAGCTCACTTTAAAGCATTATTTTTATTGTATTATTGTTATTGTATTTTCTAAAAACATTTACATTACATTAGAATTTCCAAATTATTTTAAAACTCTAAATATCAGCCAGCCTGAAGAGGGAACCAACTTGTCGTATTAATGGTTCGGGGTGGCCACACGGCGTGAAGCGCCAAAGGGCTGGTTGAGGATCGCGGCGCAAGCCAACACCTCACCCCTCACCATTTTGTAGGCGACTGGACAGCACTTTCAACTTAAACTTAAACGCGAATACTTGCAACGATGTAGATAAAGAATGGCTAGCAGCACGCTCCCTTTTGGATTTGAGTACGACTCACCCGTATAAGACTGCCCAAGAACATTAAATACCATTCTTTCGTGAGCTTTCAACCTAAATTCTCTTTAAAGGTGCTGAGAAGCCGAACACGTGCGCTCTCGTTCCACGAAAGTTTTTCCTCCCCGCTTCGTTTCGCTTGCTTGGCTGGTGCTTTTTGCTTAAGCCTTCGACTTCGAAAGAGTGCTTTCAGCTTAAACTTTCGGCTTTCCCATAATCTCTTGAGGTAAAATAGCGAAACTGGGGACATTGAGTGAAAGAGTGTTTGTGCCGGAACTTTAGGTTTTCCTTTCCGCTTACCTCTCTTCGAAGCACCCCGTTCGTTCATGATGTAAATATCATTGCGGGTTGGACTTTCTCGGTTACCTAACTGCTCGCTTATTTACTTGCGCATGTGTTTCTATGGCTGATTTTCATTGGCGAAGTGCGAGTACACAGGTGTTGTTTGCTCGCTACTATTGCAGCTATGAAGCGGGAATATACCCGAGCATGTTTTATGTGTTCACTCGCAACAGTTGAAATTCATGGCATCGGAGTTGAATATCTCCAAAACATCGATTTTGCGCATTTTAACCGATCATTTGGGCATACGAAAGGTATGTGCACGTTTTGTTCCACACAAGTCACCGAGAATTTTGTCATAAAAATCCACTCTTGTGGCTGATTTTCTGAGTAGAAATCACCTTTTAACCATCAATCACTCACCGTATTCGCCTGTTATGGCTCCCTGTGACTTCTACCTATTCTCAAAATTGCATTTGGCCACAAAAGGAAAACGCTTTGCGTCCATAGAAAGCATCCAAAAGGCTTGTACCGACATCCTGAATGACATTCCGGTCAATAAAATGAAACACTCTTTCGAAAAGCTTTTGGATCGCGCAAAATAGTGTATCGAGCCCGGAGGAGACTGTTTTGAATAAATGAACTCGAATTTATCAGAACAAAGCCCCTATCGTTTCTATTTTAGCTCAGTCTCGTTTATTTGGGAACACTCCTTGTAAAGTACAATAGAGTAAAGTCGAGTTGTTGGAAGTTGATAGACGCATTTTAAATAGGGTATTTGAATCAGTGGCTGATTCTTGTATTTGAATTTAGTCTGTTCGCGAAAGACTTGCGACCAAAATACACCACTAAAATAACTAGCCTGCCAGCAGCCACCTTGGAGTAGGCTAAAGGTGTCCGGACTTGTTAACCTGATAGGTACAGTACGTTGACACGTTCTCAGACATTAGATTTCCCCCTAGAAATCTTGAATGAACGAGAAGTTAGAAAAATCATTATACAACGCACAGCCACTCAGGACATGGGCCCAAAACAGGATAGCACTGGAGCTTATCAACATGCATTTAATCGCGCCACAAACAAAATTTGGTGTTGTACTCACCTCTTTCTTCCGAAATTGTCAATATCTCCTCATGTTTTCCTTGACGTAGGATTCCGGTCAGAGATCTGTCACTCAGACACTTGGCACCTCGGATTGGGGCTGCCATAGTACCGAATGCCAAGTCTCTCTCCGAGATCATGCCAACAAGTCTCGAGATTAGAATATAGCACGCCAGCCGAAGACATCATCGCTCATATAAAGTACAAACTGAACTTTAGTCCTGAGTTGCTCCAGTGCACCAAGCTTACGCCTGATGGAAAGACGAACATCTTTTGAAATTACTGTTCCAGCTAACCTAAGTATCTTGCTTGATAAGGAATTTTGCCCACCTGGCGTATTCGTCAAAAAGTTCTCTCCGATTCCTGTGTCCTTTCGTTCCAGAAGAAACATCTCTTAGGCCTAGTAGTTCATTCTTAACTTGCTATTACCAAAATGTTCGTGGCCTGAGAACTAAGACTACTGAATTTCGCATTTCTTCCATCCTTTTTCCCTATAATATCATCTGTCTAACGGAAAAATGGCTGACAGATGACATTAGTAATAGTGAGCTACTTCCAAACCATTAAGTCTTCCGCAGAGAAAGAGACCGTGATGCTACTGGTAAGTCTGACGGTGGAGGCGTTCTAGTGGGTATACATGTTTCCCTTGCCAGCAAATCCTGTGATGATTTCACTCCATCTTCACCTGTTGAGTGTATAATTGTGCTAGTCTCTCTATCTGACTCTCTTTCCTTCCTCGTATCATCTATGTATATCCCTTGTTACAGTCCTGCTATTGTTTACGAACGATTCTTTGCAGAATTCTCGAGCTACATTAATGCTCGTTTCCCTTCTACCCCTATATTGGTCTGTGGTGACTTCAATTTGCCCTCTATTGTTTGGAATGATTTGTATGTCTCCATAGTTTCTGGCAGTAGCGTGTCTTTTGCTCTTTCTTCTTTTATTTGCCTCTGTTGTTTCACCCAATACAACACTTTTTCCAATTCCAATAACAAATTGCTTGATCTTGTTCTTTCCAACTTGTTACCTTCTTCTCTGTCCGCATCGGTGGCACTCTCATCCTTTGCTAAACCTAATCCTCACCATCCACCACTCTCTATTGAGCTGGCAATCTCACCTTCTCGTTCTTTGAAGAATTCCTCACCTTCCCACTTTAATTTTTTAAAAGCCGATTTATTGAGCATGGAAGCTAACCTTAATGCCGTGAATTGGTATTCCTTCTTCAGCAACTTCCACATTGAAGATTGTGTTGATAAGCTCTATATATTTCTTTCATCCTTAATCTCGCAATTTACTCCTGTGTGTCCAGCAAGAAGACCTAAAGTCGCTCCTTGGTTTAATTCAGATGTTGCCACTGCAATTAAAGCTAAAGATGCTGCCCGCAGAAAATTCTTATCCGGTGGTCTTACAATCGACCTCGTTAAATTTAAAGAGCGTCGTGCCGCGGCCAAGAAAATTGCCACTTCTGCACTTCTTGTATATGTTAGCCACATGGAAACTTCGTTAATGTCGAATTAAACTCGTGCGTTCTGGTCGTACGTAAAATCTTTAAGGACCTCTCATCATGCCCCTGATAATTTTAGTCTAGATGGCGTGACATCGTCTTCTCCTCAAGAATCTTGTGAACTCTTTGCTTCTTACTTTTCTTCCTTTTTTGGTAGGGCTAAACATTCCCCCTCCTTCAACCAATCTTCTTGCGCTTTTTCCTCTACTAATTTTCGTACAAACCCCTTGCAGGTTGAGCAACTCTTAAATAATTTTTACAGCATCACAAGTGTGGGCCCTGATGACATTCCAAATTTTCTAGCAAAATCTTTATCTTCTTCGCTTTGTGTTCCCCTTTCAATTATTTTTAACTTGAGTTTATCCTGTGGGGTTTTCCCCGCCCATTGGAAAATTGCCCACATTTTTCCTATTTTCATATCTGGTGATCGTAATATCGTCTCAAACTATCGTCATATTTCCCTTCTTTCTTGTTTTAGTAAAATCCTTGAAAAGATAGTTTTTGATTTGTTGTATCCACTTGTCCTCCCATCTTTAGCAGACCAACAGCATGGTTTTGTCAGAGGCAGATCTACCCTTACAAATTTACTTTCTTTTACCCATCATAAAGCAGCTGCCCTCGATCAACAACAACAAGTGGACGTTATTTTTACGGATTTTTCTAAAGCCTTTGATTCAGTAGATCATTCTCTCCTATTTGAGAAACTTTTAAGGTTCAATGTCCCTAGTTGCCTCTATTCCTGGCTTCTCTCTTATGTCCTGAACCGTCAATGTGTAGTCACTTTAAACTCTTGCTTCTCTTCTTCATTTCACCCGAGCTCGGGAGTTCGGCAAGGTTCAATACTTAGCCCCATACTATTTTCACTTTTTATCAATGGTCTACCTTCTGTTATCACATCCCCCTGTCTCCTTTATGCTGATGACTTCAAGATTTTTTGAGTTTTTGATTCCCTTTTAGATGTGGATATCCTTCAAACCGATCTTCAGCGTCTTAGTGACTGGTGTGAATCAAACCATATCTCCTTAAATGTATCCAAATGCCATCAGATGACATTCTCCTGTTAAAAATGTCCTCTTCTCTCAACGTATAGGCTTGTTGGTATCCCTTTGAGCAATGTAACCTCCTTCAAGGATCTTGGTGTGCTTTTTGACTTTAAACTGAAGTTTGATCTCTACATTGCTCTAATTATTAAGAAAGCCTCTCGCTTAACTGGATTTATTTTACGATCCGCTTCGTCATTTCAACATATCACATCCTGTATGTGTCTTTACTTCTCACTAGTACGTAGTCATTTGGAGTACTGCTCCCAAATTTGGAGTCCGTACCACAGGAAGCTCATCGATGCTGTTGAGTCAGTTCAACGCAGATTCACACGGTCTCTATTCTTCAAATTCAACCTTCCTTACTCTCCTTATGATGACCGACTTCATACTTTGAATCTTCCTACCCTTGAGTCCAGACGATCTTTCCTTGACGAATGTCTTTTGTTCAAGTTTCATTATTGCCTTTTAACTCAAAATTTATGCAGGCAAATAAATACATTCGACGCGGCTCGCCCTAAGGCGCCCCATTCACGTTCAATATTATTGCGCAATATTTATGATTGCACAATATTATTGAACGTCTAGGGACAATATTGACGCTTGCACAATAATTGAACTGAGTATTGAGCAAGCTTAAATTTTATTGCACAATATTATTTATTGCGCCGTGTGTGTGGGATATTGTGCAATGATTGCACAATATTTTTCAGTTCAATGTTGGCGGCGGTCGTGAAAGGATCATAAACACTAAAATGACTAACGAAAGCGCAGTGAAAAATAAAAATGAGTTTTTGTTGGAGTGTATCGAATTGTATCGCGAGTTGCCAGCGTTATTGCAAATAAAAAACAAAATTTACGATGATCGGGACCGTAAAAACGAGGCATATGATTTGTTGCTAGGGAAATACAGGGAGATGTTTCCGCATGCGACAAAAGTAGATGTAAAAAAAAAATTTAATAGTTTAAGAACAAACTACCGCAAAGAACTGAAAAAAACGGTCAGTTCACTGAAATCGGGAGCCAGTGCAGATGCAACATATGTATCAACGTTGTGGTATTATGATAAATTGAATTTCTTGTCTGATCAAGAACTGCCGTTGGATTCAGTGTCTTCAATTGATACACCTGATGCCGATGAGGGTAACGAGGAAAGATCTGTAAGCATTTAATTTTGAAAAATAAAAGGAGTAAAAACCTTACTTTTTATTTTGTGTCTTACATTTTATTTATCGTAATCGATTTTCGAACGTTATCGTTCGGTCTTATTCAGCGAAGAAGAACGAACGATAACGGTTGAAAATCGATTAGGACAAGTAAATTTAAGGAGGAAGAATTTTACTCTTTATATTTTTAAGAAATATTTCTGCAAAAATGAAATCAATTACGAATATTTAGTATTTTTTTTATTGCGAATCCATAATCTTAGTCTGTTGGTAACATTTTTACATCCAAAGTTAAAATTAAACAAATTTGTTTTGCCATGGAACTGCACCCTCGTTATTGAAGTATTCACAGAAATCATTTCTTGCTTTCTTTGCTATTTGTAGACAATTTCTCTGATTGATGCTTTGTTATGGGGTCATTGGAGTTATTGACTGCCTTGGTGTCTGTACCGTTCCAGACTCGACATCTTCGTAGGGAATCAAGGTTTCAGATAAATACGAAGGGCACTTTCGTAAAAAATTATGTAGATAACAGCAAGTTAGAACAATCTTTCATACTTTTAGTGGATGCACAGCAAATGGTCTTTGAAAAACACCAAAACGGGTTGCTAATATTCCAAACGCGCTTTCCACTAGACGTCTTGCACGGGTCAATCGATAATTGTAAATCCTTTATATTTTCAGTCCGCTCTGACTGTATGGTTTTAATAAATTTGGTCCCATGGGGAAGGCGTCATCCCCGACAAAAACATATGGAAGAGTTCGTATTGTATCATTTACAACTGCAGAACTTGGGATGTTTAATGTACTGTTTTTCAATCTCTTTCCAAACTCGGTATTTTGTAGAACACCGCCATCTGATACGCGTCCATTGGTTCCCACATCAACCATGATAAATTCGTAGTTGGCGTTTACGACAGCCATTAATACAATACTAAATTTCTTTTTATAATTAAAATAGACGGATAATTTCGACGTGCTTGCCGTCTATTGCACCAAGTACATGAGGAGCGTTCCACTGGATTTGAAAACATTTTGCAATCTCTTCCCATTCTTGGCTTGTTTTCGGCAACTGAAAAAGAAGACAGTGCTTAATTAGTTCTTTCTTGTATTTCTAGGAAAATCAAGATGAAGACTATATACAGAGTGAAAATTCAGCATAGTCCGAAAATGCTAATAAAAAGGCAAACAAAAGCGAGCAAATTTTGAATTTAGCATATGAGCGCCTCAGTGAAAGAAAGGATGAATTTCACTATTGGGCCATGGCTTGTGCTGCAAGTCTGCGGAAGATGGAAAAAAACCCAACTCCTTTATGCAAAGAAGGCTATTGCAGAAATTATAATGGAAGGCCAATTGGGACTGCTACACCGTCACTCGGTAAAAGTGAATGAAAATGCCCCTTCCAACTCTCCAATACAGTTTTCTGCATCGCCTTCACCAGTACCATCACCATCATCGCATATAAATCATACAATACAGTTTTCTGCATCGTCTTCGCCAGTACCATCACCATCACCATCATCGCAAATAAATATTATTCCATTACCGTCGTGCAGCAGGCCAACGCCACCACATCCAGCATATGTGCAATGTACCACTATGCAGACATCACAGCCATCAATGCAAATTTTAACAGAAAAGCATTGCTCAGAATTAACACAATATATATCTTCATTTAAAGATACTTAAATACATTAAAAATAAGTTTTGCAACAAGAAAAGTTGTTTTTTGTTATCTTCGAAATTTTTTGGTTGAATAATGAATGATTAAATTTATAATACTGAATTTTTTTATGACAATAAATATGAAGTAATGCATAATATTAATAAAGATTTCTTACCTTAAGATAATCCTTGAGAACGTGTATTATTGCTTCACAGGTTTCCATTATGATACCACCAAGAGCTTGTGGGGAAATAGCACTACTGAATTTGAGATCCTCGAAAGTGTTTCCTGCTGCCAAATATCGCAAAGTTATAGACAGCCTTTGATACGGTGAAATGGCTTCCCTCATAACCGTGTCCTTTTTTTCTATAAGAGGTTTCACTAACTAAAACAATTCATCAAACTTTCGAATATCCATTCGCACATAATTTTCAAAGTCATTTTCCGAAGTTAAGGTCAAGTCCTTTAGAAGTCTTTCGTGGGTATACATTGGTCTTCTTTTCAACCAATCCTTAACCCAAAATCGTCTTCTTTTCTTTTTTTTTAGTCAAATAAGCAGCGCGGTCGCTGCCAACACTTCGCCATCTGACATCTTCTTTGCAAGAAAGTACTAACCCGAATGCCTTGTCAATTTATTGTACGTGTGATGTGCAAGAACGTATTAATATTGCACGATAAAAATATTGCGCAAATTATTGAACGTGTGTGGTGCAAGAACGTGTTCAATATTACTGCACAATAAAAATATTGCGCAATATTATTGAACGTGAATGGGCCGCCTAATAGATCCTCGCTTCAATTTTAGGTTGCGTATGCACGTACTAACACCTTCTTCCACTCTCCTTTGCTACGCTTACCTCGTATGCACAACCAGCAAAGTCTTGGTCCTCTACCACAATCTCTTAGCGTATTCAAAACTTCTTTGAAAAATCAAATTTATAAATATTCCTATAAACCTTAATTTTTAATATAGTATTGTGATCTTTTTTCTTTAATTTCTGCCATATTTTGAATTCATATGTTGGTATTTAAATTTTGTATTAATTGACTTGTAATTGGACTACTAGTCTGTAAGTTGATTTCTGAAATAAATAAAGTAATTAAAATTTCAGCCTATTTAATGTTTGTTTTTTTTATTTTCAAAAAAGTTTCAAGGAACGCACAAATTGAGAAAAAATATATCCATGAACCTTAATTCCTCATCTGAAAATAAGAGAACAGTCCCGTATGAGATATTGGAGGGCTAAAAAGTAACCGTCAGTTACTTTTGCAGACTGATTCTACAAAAAAGGAAACGTTAAATTATTTTTGAGGCATATCAATCAACAAAATACATAAAATCCACCTATTATAATCAAATAAGCAGAGACTAAAATCAAATTATATTTCATGCGTAACATTAAATAGACTACATTTTCGAATCAGTAAATAAAAACAGCAAAATGTCGATACAAAATAACGAAAAGCTTTAGTCTGTTGTCTTGCATACATTGTACATGAAAATCAGCACAAGATAACGTAGCCATTAAGTGCATCATTCATGATTGGTGACAAACAAATTCAGCAAAAGCAACAAACTAAATGCAAATTGCCATAAGTCCGTTTCGAACTATTATTAAAATGACTTGAATTAAAGTTTACATGGGGTAGATAATAAATAAAGGCGAATGGTAAAATGCAAAGTGTAACGAACAACAAGAGAAATAACCACAAACGACTCCAACGACACCAAATTGTGAATTTTATGGAAAAATAAGAGTTCTACGCCCAACCGTAGGTGTCTTTTGATAGTCCACTTGGAAACGAACGCGTTACAGAGCAATTTAGATAAGTGCAACACATGAATTTCAATTTTAACACCTACAGACCTCAATGTCTTTACTCGCAGCGCCGAGCAAAGACGTAATTTACCCGAAAGGTCTTTTATCACTCCAAAAATGATATTTTAGCGTTATCTTAATTTTCGTCTTGTTTCGATTCTCAGATGTTGCATTCCTCCGCGACCTTCCCAGCCGCGCGCCGGCGTGTCCTCCGAGGAAAGTTATTTATGAAAAAAACACATTTTCCGGTATCATCAAGTCTGGCGCGATTATAAGCCGCCCTAATGTCTCCGCGCGTCAAAGCCGTGTTCCAGGGCCAGGAGTTTCTTGAATGGAGCACCCAAAAGACATGCAACACATGCCAAGTAACTCAGCGTCCTGAAAGACTCTTCTGAAACACACATAACATCGCAAGCTTATCAGCATCGTGAATTTATTGTTAATTTGATAAGAAAGGGTGACGCTTTTCAATTTCGAGATATTTATGTGAAGACTGGTTTCGCAGGTCCCACTACACTCGCAGTGTCGTTATAAATATGTTAAACGCAGCAAACGAGGGACACTCATAAATTAGAAGCGAATTAAATACTCCTCAAAGATATTTTATGAATGTGCTTAAGCAAATTAGATTTCTTCGAGTAGACAAAAACGATTTATAAAATGAAAAGTTTTATATGTTTTTAAGTGTTTTCATATAAAACGGTTTTTGACAAGGGAGTGGGCTGCGTTAATTTTACACAGACAAATCTTTATGGCAGAAGTTAATAAAAGAATTCGTTTCAGGATAATTTTTTAGTGTTTTCTGTCGAAAAAAGTTAAATGATCGGGAAACAAGTTTTTGCGGCACTAAAATTGTCGAATTTTACACTCCATTCAAAGTCTCATAGTCAACCAATAAAGAAAGTTCTTACAACCAACACGCAGTCCAGTATTTTTGTTGGTTTTTCTTTTATCTGAACGGACATAAATCAACGTTTGCAATATAAATATTGAGAGCTTTTGTATTCGGAAATCGATGAAAAATGTTTGGGCTTTATCTTTTATTTACGACCTTAACAAAATTTACGGCTTTATGGTAACAATTTAAGAAAAAAATATATCGACACAAAGTGAAAACTGCGTTGAATCATTTGCAGCTGAAACAAACCAGAAAGTAGCAAAGGTACCTTTAATTTTCTTTTTATGATCAGTCATTTTAAGCTGCATATTTATTTATATCTTCCGGAGCAAATTCGGTTGATCAGATAAATAAAACATATTTTTTAACCGACTTCCATCGGAAATAAGTTTATCAGTTTCATATAAGTTCAATTATTACGGGTGCATGTAATACATATGGTTATCAATCATGAGAACATTTTATGGCTATCCAACTAGAGTGTCACTGAAGTTAAAAGTACGACGTACGTTTTCTTATATAAAATTTGTATTTAAGTATGCTGCATATGAAAATGTTTTGAAAGCAAGCAAAATGAAAAATACTCTTTTCTCTTTCAATAAATTCGAGCCACGAGAAAAATGTGTATGTGCGATTCATCCTGGGCCTGGTCATCGCCTATTGATGTTTCCTGGGACGTTAGTCGCAACACAAACCTCTATCCGAGGTTGTCATCAAACAACCATATGGTGCAACGCATGACAGTTAGTGGTACGGATTTCCGTTATTGCCTACGGTCGGAGTTAAAGTTGTTTTGATTAAGTTCTACCTTTTTTTTCTTCCTTTATTTTATAAAAATTCCTAGTAGTTCACCTATTCTTTTATTCTTCTTCTTCTTAACACTACAGCCCCTCTCGGGCCTGCGCTTCCTGCAAACAGCGCCTCCAACTATCTCGGTCCGTTGATCGAGTCCTCCAATTTCGAAATCCGAGCATCAATGAACTGTCTTCGTCGACCGAGTAAGGCCTGCGTTTCCTCGGTTTCCCCTCTGGTCTCCGGCCTTCAGTTCTCCCAATGAATACTTTTTTGGGTATCCGTTGTTCGTCCAGACGATTCATGTGGCCAGCCCATTGCAGCTTCCGCAGTCTTACAAGCATTGAGACCTCCGCCTCCTCAAAAATTTCATACAGCTCATGGTTGTATTGAATTCGCAATTGGTCCCCGTCTAGCTTCGCTCCTATTATTCGCCTCAGGACCCGTCCCTCAAAGGCGTTCAACATATTTGCGGATGCTTGCGTTAGAGTCCGTGTTTCACACCCATAGCATAGCACAGGTCTTATCACAGATTTGTATACTTGGACCTTTCTTTTCCTGTGTATGCAGCTGGTCTTCAAGATCGTCAGAACTGGATAAAATATTTTATTTGCGAGCTGTATTCTTAAGCGTATTTTGTCTCTTTCATTGGCCGTTGTCGTTATTTTGGCGCCTAAATACACAAACTCGCTAACATTTTCGATACTACATTCGCCAAGTATAATGTTTTGTGTACTTGAGGTATTTTTCCTCGACTGCGTCATGAGCTTTATTTTATTTTCATTAATTTTTAGCCCTACTAGTCTTGCTTCGCTGTCGAGTTTTAGGAAGAGTTCTTTGGCAATTATTAACGACCGTGACAAAATGTTTATGTCGTCCGCATAGGCTACTACTTGGCTCGACTTGAATTGTAATGTGCCTCACGTATCGACAGGTAGCTTCCTTATGACGTACTTCAGAGCCAAATTGAATAGCAATGGGGCCAGCCCATCTTCCTGCTTAAGTCCGATATTTGTGTCAAAGGCATCGGTGAGTTCGTTATTGATGCAGACTTGGGAGGTCGTCAACGTCATTATCATTTTGGTAAGACGAACTAATTTGGCTGGGATGCCAATGCAAACCATTATTTGGTACAGTACGTTACGATCAATACTGTCGTATGCTTGCTTAAAGTCAACGAAAATTTGGTGTACGTCTATGTTGAACTGCCAGCACTTTTCAAGTACCTGCTTGACTGTGAACAATTAGTCTATTGTCGATCTGCCTACTCAAAAACCACCTTGATAATCCCCAATAACACTGTTGGTGTATGATCCGATTTTATTTTCTAATATCTTTGAAAGAATTTTGTACGCCGAAAAAGGAGGGATATGCCTCTGTAATTTTCGCACTGTAGCTTGTCACATTTTTGTGGATAGGGAATAAAATTGATTGGCTCCACTCTTTCGGCATATGTTCTTGTTGCCAAATGTGCCCAGCGCTTTCTTATTCTTTTGGGCTTTGATGATGCAACAAACTTCATCGGGAGTTGGTGGGGCCAATGGACGCTCTCCGCAGACATCTATACGCTCCGATGTTCTGGAGCTGTGCGGAGGATTAAGGAGGTTCTTAAAATATGATGCTCATCTTGCCTTAATCTTCGTTTCATCAGCGATGATATTGCCGATCTTCTCACGACAGAGCGTGGTTTTGTGCTGGTAACAACGTTTCAGGCTTTTCACTACTTTGTATGCTTGTCTTGTGTTGTTGCTCGCTAAACTTACATCTATACTTCTTAATTGGTCGTCAAAGTATTTTCTTTTCTTAATCCTAATTATCTTATTCGCTACTCTTCTGAAATTTTCATAGTGTTCTCTCTTCGTCTTGGTTTTCCTACCTACGTATTCTTTGTACGCCTGATTATTTTTATCTAACGCATTCTGGCACTCATCATCGAACCAATCATTCCTCTTGCGCCGGGCTTGATGTCCGATCGTCTGTTCTGCCACCATCCTAATAGCCGCTTTCACTTTCATCCAGAGATCGTTGCTCGTCTTTAATGATGCGACTGATAAGATGGGAGCCAGCTGGATGTCGAGGGTCTCCGTAAAATTTTCGGCCACAGACGCTGTTTGGAGCCTTTCGATGTCAAATTTTTGTAGCGGGCTGGTCTTCGCCAAATATGCCTTTGCATACGACATCGAAAGGTTAATTTGATCAAGTAATGATCTGAGTTAGGCTGGGTGCAAACGTTTGGATTCTAGATTAGGTTTCCTGATCAGGAATTCAGATTCGGAAACCTAAATGCTCTGCTTACATACAAAATGTTCAATAAGGCGCATACTATTCTTTTTTTTCCGAACGGAATTAAAACCTAACGTTCGGTTCGGTGCGTTCGGATCGTAGGAACGGAAAAAACCTAATGACGTCATCCTGAATGTGGCACTTGCGTACATTTTGGCTCGTCCGCCCTACACGCACGGAAATTCCCATTCAGTTCAGCGCACAGGTTCAGCGCGAGCTTTGTAGCGAGCGGAGGTTTATTTATCGCCCCGTCCTTAAAATGTGTGAAGCCGAAAATATAATAATGGCGGTGGAACAACATCCATGCGTATGGGATATTAATAATGAGGGCTACCATAATAGAGACGTAAAGGACTTGGCTTGGCAGCAGATCTGCAAAATGGTTTTCAATGATTGGGAAACCTACACAGACAAAGCAAACAAATGTAAGTACCTATTATAAAATTTCTTTATTGTTGAATTATTGTGGGTTAATTATTCTTTCGCTATACTGATATGTTACTTCTCCTGCCGGCGTCATGAAGTACTCAGCAAAGTGACCTCTTATAGTTCTGCCTCGATTTGTAGATTGATGTGAAGAACTAAATGATAAGTCCTCGAAGTAATGCATTAATGTATCTTTAAAGTTATAACCGTCTCGTCTGCGTACAAAATTATGCAAAACGCATGCTGTCTTCGTTACTTGAACAGCAAAACCTGGTGGAATGGTCATACTCGTATGAAAAATTCTCCACTTGTTTGAAAGAATGCCGAAAGCACATTCTACAATACGGCGAGCTAGAGTCAGTCGATAATTAAAGACTCGACGTTGATTATTGAGGTTACATCTTGGATAAGGTTTCAAAAAATTATTGTTTAGTGGAAAGGCCTCATCGCCTAGAAACACATATGGTAGAGCTGGTCCATTACTTTCTGGCAGAGGTTTTGCTTCTGGCAAATTGAGGCGATTTTCTTTTAACCTTTTCCCAAAAACCCAATTTTTGAAAATATTACTATCACTGTCTCTGCCAAAAGCTCCCACGTCAATAGCTATGAACCGATAGTCTGAATCTACTACTGCCATCAATACAATAGAGAAGTAATTTTTAAAGTTATAAAATGCAGACCCACTGTGCAGAGGTGAGATCAAACGGATAAGCTTCCCGTCAACTGCACCTACACAGTTGGGGAAGTTGGCATTTCTGTAAAAATTTTCCGAAATTTCTATCCAACGTTCTTTTGATGACGGTGTTTTCATTTCCACGGGTTGGTACACTTCCCAAATAGCTTCACAAGTTTCTTTAACGAGCGCAGACACAGTTCGGCTTCCAACCAAATATTCAGTTTTTAATTCTTCAAAATTACAACCAGTTGCCAGGAACCTGAAAAAGAACAAAATATAAATTAATTTTTACGATAATTGTATAAGCAGGCGATACAGTAAGAAAATTTTGAATTTATCAGGTAGGGCTCAAATATAACAACAAATACTAAAAATTTTATAAAATAAGTATCTATTTAAGGGGGCTATAGATAATATATAATAATATTACGGAACCCTACGTACGCTACTCCAACTCTCACTTGGCCGATTTTTTACTTGTATCGATTTTAAAATTTTATTTTTAACGTATTTTAGGTGCCGATTAGAAAAGGAAGTGGACCAATATTAGAGATTATTACCGAAAAGAACTACAAAAATCAAAAAAAAATTTCTACTGGCAGTGCAGCTAAAAAGTCCAAAACATATATTTATAGTCATTTGTTGTACTTTCTCACACCCATATTTTCCAAAGGAGATTCAGAAGGAAACTATCCAAATGATTCTGACTGTACTCAACAACAACAATCAGTAAATGAAGATAATGAAACAAAAGATATTACTTCTATTGAGACACCAGTACTGACTTCACCTGTGCCTGTGGTTACACAGAAAAGAAAAAAGGATGTCCCAACCCAAATACTACGTACTCGTATATTGCAAGAAAGGCAAAAATCTAATTCAAATTCATCCAGTACGAAGAATCAAGAAGAAGATGATGACACCAAATTTTTGTTAAGCTTCAGGCAAAAATGACGCACCATCAAAAAATTGATTTTCAACTAGGAATGCTGCAATTGGTTAAAAAAGTCACTATGGGGAAAGAACCGTCACCGCAGTCTCAGTACACGTACTGTGATAACTCTTCAGGGTCATTTTCAAGCCCTCGTTCTGTCCACTCATATACTCCTGTACCGCAAACCTCGCCTTATAACATTTCATCTCCATCACCAACTTACATACCATCTTCACGAAACGTATATGTACCTCGAAATTCACCTATATATTATAAAAGTCCATCTCCATCTGAACCTGAAAAAAACATTGATACATCCTCCCAACAGACGAGTACCTCTAAACCTAAGCTTGTTATTCGCTCAATTACTAATGTCACACCTGCCCATTTAAATACTCAGCAAAGTCCCGTGCAAGACTATCCCGAGTGTTCTGTACCAGAGAATAGTGTTGAGGATAACGAGGCTGCGCAGTTTTTAACTCTCCAGTCTGAAGGTTCTCATGATAATGCCGAAAATATTAATAATTATTTAAAATTTAAATAAGTAAATTGTAATGTGTAATGTTTATACATACAACAGTTTGATTTAAAATAAATACATACCTTAATGTTATTGTTAACTTTTCTTCCGTGTCCAAACACAATCTCATGCATGAATTTTGCTTTTTTATTTTCTCTCGTATGTCATTATAAAGCTCATCAAAGGATTTCATTGACATTCTATAATATTTGAAGAATTCATCTGGGTGTGCTCGTAATTTTGCTCTTTTGAGATAAAATTGACTGTCTGTTAATCTCCGAGTATTCAACGGGTGTACCCAGTAACGACGATTCCTCTTCTCCTTGTTAAGGGCTAGTAAAAGTGCAACAGCAATTAATTCGTCGTCGTCGTCCATGCTTACGTGTTTTCACAAGCGTGTCACTAGAGAAACTGGCGGCATAAAATTCCGAATAAAAATACTGGACGTTTGCGCTAGTCTCATGGAATTCCGAATCTGAATTCCTGATCAGGAAACCTAATCCGGAATCCGAACGTTGGCGCCCAGCCTTACAATTGGCTCCTCGGTATGTACGGACGTCAACTATGCTCGATGCCCAACGTTGTTGGATCAGAACATGATCGATCTGGTTTTGTGTGTTGCCATCCGGTGATACCCAGATCATTTTATGAATGCGTCAATGTGGGAAGCAAGTCGAACGTATGAGTATATTTCTGCTTCATGTAAAGTCAATCAGGCGCTGGCCGTTGCCATTTGTTTCATCGTGAAGGCTATATCCTCCAGTCGTTCCCCGATGAGATAGCTCATTGCCAACCTTAGCGTTGAAATCACCCAGAATTATTTTTGTGTCGTTTGTAGGCAATGAGTCGACCAGTCTTCTTTTATTCCCCATCTTTACTAATATACAGGGTTATCCATTTCGTGGTAGGTAAGTATAACCCTGATATCTGTCAAAATTAAAGGTCATCCAAAGCGTGTTTTTTTTAGTTGAAGGTTTGCCATTTAGAAATATGAATCGTTTAACATTCGAAAAACGCGTTAAAATTTTTAAATTTTATTATAAAAATGGTGATTCTGCTGTATCAACATTGAGGTCTTTACGAGCCGATTACGGTCGGCATAATCGACCTACACAGCAAACAATTTCGAACACATTGAGAAAATTTGAAGAGACTGGATCAGTTATGGATATTGCAAGGCCTGTGCATCATCGCAACATTCGTTCTGCTGAAAATATCGTTTTCGTTGCTCAAAGTGTGAAGGAAGACCCGAATTTGTCGATTCCTCGACGTGCTCAACATTTGGGCTTGTCTTATTGCTCATTGTGGCGGATTTTGCATTTGGATTTGCATCCCCATCCGTACAAAATCCAACTCACTCAAGAACTTAAGCCTTAAGACCATACACAACGCAAAATGTATGCGAATTGGGTGATTGATTCTTTAGTGATGAGGCTCATTTTTCACTCAGTGGTTACGTAAATAAACAGAATTGCCGCATATGGGGCCCGTATTTTTTGAAAACGATCAAGCAAGAGCCATTACAGTCAATTCTGGCCGCTATGGACGGATGTTAACCAATTATTCTTGGAGAGAAATTGAAGATTATGATCTGGAGAACATGTGGTTCCAACAGGATGGAGCCACAAGCCACACAGCACAGGCTAATCGAGCACTTTTGCAAGAGAAATTTCCACGAGGCGTAATTTCGAGATTGAGTGATGTCAATTGGCCCGCAAGATCCTGCGACCTAACACCTTTGGATTTCTTTTTGTGGAGCTATGCAAAAGATCGTGTTTACGCGAACAATCCTCAAAATCTTGAGCAATTGAAAATCAATATTTGTGAAGTTATGGCCGAGATATTGCCGGAAATGTGCCGAAAAGTCATTGAAAATTACCTCAAAAGGATTGAGGCCTGTAAGAGGTCCCCTGGAGGACATTTGAATGATGTTGTATTTCACGTGTAATGGCAAGGTTCAATCTTTATATTGAATAAAAAATTTTGTTTTGATCTGGATATTTTATGTGTTTTCTTTAGCTTTACTTTCCCAAGCGTAAAATGGATAACCCTATCTGATTTCCTACCGCATTTTTTTAACTCATACAATTTAACACGCTTATCTTCCCCACAAACAAAATTTTATTCTTTGTTTCCCGCTGACAAAATTTCATCACTAAACTAACAACTCATTCTTTCCTTCCTATGCACAAAATTTTGTGGCAGAACGTATGTGGATCACGAACAATTAAATTAATTAATTAAATTGACGCACTTGTTTTTGTTGAGATCTTTATCCATATACATAAAAAACAAACTTATTTCCAAAGCAAAAACACTAGTATGCTTCGGATTACGTGACATAAACTCATTTAGAAGTTTTTGCAGATCGAGCTCGTCAGTCATATTCGAAAAAATATGTATGTAGAATAGCGACGTTGTTGAGCCGATTTTGCGACATTGTTGACCGTAGATATATTTTTAGTCGACAAGGACCGAAAAACCCATGAATTGTCACTAACAGACGAACAAACTCTGAAATGCGCCCCATAGCCCATTCGTATCGTTTCAAGAAATTCACAACTCCCTCCAAATTGTTTGCTTGCTGATTTTGCCTACGCAAAAGTTGCAAAAACATGTCACGGTCGCTCAATAACCTCGCTCTGTCAAAATCGTCTTTATAAAAGTTGACAATCTTGTCAACATCAGCGGTCTGACCGATAGCAAATCGCTCGAGAAGCTCGAAAAATTTTGCTGCCTCTGTTTCGAATCGATATTTCAAAGTCAAAGTCAAAAGCGCTTTATTTAATACTAATCGTTATAAATTTTAAAAGAATATAAAGCAAAATCCAAACAATAACAATCAAAAAACTTAATGGCCCAAATGGCTCTCTAAATTTGTACGTTATCATTACACATTTAAAAAAAAAAAAACTCTAGCAAATTCAAATCAATGAAGATTGTTACATATTTTTAAAATTCAATTGGAAAAAGGAGAAAAAACCAACCAACACTATTCTAAAATTATTTATCATCTTAACACTACAGTGAACTTTGATCCTACACCTAATATGTTTTAACTTAATTCTAATAAATGCAATCAAAAACTTTATCTTATACTAAAAACATCTGTGACTATGTTCCTAACCTAAGCGTTTTACCTTATCTCTAACCTAATATAATAAACATAATATAAACCTAACCTATCCCTAATTTTTAACAAAAATAAACAATAACACTAAATGTAGCAATAATGAGCTGAAACTCAAAAACGAAATAACGAAAAACACCAAAACTGAAAACAAACACGAAAAATTTAGACATTGTCATTCAGCCACCAATACCTGGATTGCGCCGTCCCAACTCGATCAGCCTCAACGAATCTAGCAAATGAGTATCTCCATTGGAATTCTTGGTCTCGTGAACTCAAGTTCGGAGGATATTTTATCTTCTTATCGGTGGCCCGTCGATATATGTGATATATGACTGGGACGCCGTCAGAATCAAAAACATATCGATTCATGTCCAAATACACGAATACTTCTGGAGGAATGAAGCCAGTAGCGAGGCAAGTCGCTATATACCCGTCTGTAGGGTGGAACGGTTGTGAAATCCAAGGGTTTTCACTCACAGTCACAGATCTTGCGATATGATTCCGAAGAAGTTTCAATATGAAAATATCGACTCTAGTCACTTCAGCAGTTTGATAAATTCTTCTATTCGATATATAATGTTTCCAATCCGTCTCAGGCTTTCTGTACAAACCAGAACATGCACGAAGACATTTCCTTTCGAAAACTCTTAATTTTTCCATAGTACTAGCACTCTGGTTGTACCAGATCTGACATCCATATGTCAAAACTGGTCTAACCAGTGTCTTGTAACAGATGATTTTGACCTTTTGATCAATGTATCTGGAATGAAAGAGCTTTCGAAGGGCCATGACTACTTTAAGTGCCTTACTGAGCATGATTTTCACATGTTCAGTATAGTACAGATACTGATCGAGATAAACACCGAGGTATCGAACACAGGATTTATGTGGAACCCGTTCAAGACTACCCTCACCAGCCATGATGTGGAAATCTTTCCAATTACGTTTCAGGTCTTGACTGACCCCCTGCAGCGTTGTCCGAAACAAGATTGTTTCACACTTCTGCACATTGATTTTTATTCGCCAATTGTCAGTGTACAGCTGTACATCATTGAACATTTTTTGGAGATTGCTCTGAACTATTGTAGCTTTTCGGTCTGCCGTATAGATGATCAGATCATCAGCAAACGCTACCAATGATCGCGTTGGCAAGACGTTAAAATCAAAGCCGTTCAATAGCTTGCGAATGAATATTGAGAAGAGCAGAGGCGCAGTAACTGTTCCCTGCTGTAGACCATTCAAGACCTTGAACTCGCGCATTGTTGTCAGATTTCCATCAGTTACAACAAACGATTTCCCGTATAACATATTACACATCATGGCGACAAGGTGTCTGGGAAACTTGTCCTGAAGGAGTTTAAAAATTAGTCCATCTAACCATACCGTATCAAAGGCTTTCTCCATATCAATGAGACATGCTCCAACACATTGTCTATCATTAAGTTTCCAACAGATGTCTGAGGTTACTTTCGTTATTGCATGTGTGGTCGAATGCCTGGCACGAAAACCAAATTGGCAATTCGGCATCAACTCATTTTCCTCAATGTGGGCGTTTAATGCTCTGTTGAGTATCACTTCAAACACGTTGCTGATGTTAGGCAGCAAGCTGATTGGGCGATAGCTTTTGGGGCATGAAGATTCTTTTCCTTTCTTCAAGATCGGAAATACCTTAGCCTTTTTCCACTCATTTGGGAAATATGAATTGCTCAACATGTTGTTGAACAATATGCAATAGTTCCTAATAGCAACCTCAGGCAAATGTCGGAGAACTACATTTGGAATACCATCAGTACCACTTGATTTCTTGTTGTTTATCCTGCGAAATATGAAACACAAGTCTTCATAGCTGACAAAATAATCAATAAGATTCAAGCTCGGTATGAGGTCAGATGTTAATGTTTCATTGAAATGAAGAATTGATTGGCCGTTCAGGCTTGATTTGAAGTCGGAAACTTTTGCTTCAACGATCTCTGAAACTATTTCATTCCCTCTCTCAGGGTTTGGTAGATGAACCGATTCAAAATGTGTTCCAATCAGGGCAAGTTTATCTAATCCTTCACAAATGATCCTGTTTCCATTTCTATCCGGAGTTGTACTATCAATTTCGATACCAGCCCTATCGAGAAGATTTATCTCATCACTAGTGACTTCAAGATTCGATACCTTAACTCGAGACTTCTTGCGGAATATGCTATTCACTTTCGTGAACACGCCGTCTGGGTCCTGTGGGCTAATACCCCTCAGTTTTTCCGCCCATTGATTGCTGACTTCACTCCTGAAGTATGACCGGATTAAGTTCCGGACATTCTTCAGATGTAATTTCAACAAAGCCAACGAGGGATGGTTGTAGTCCAAAAATCGTCGATAAATATTGTTGACGCGTGTGAGAAGAAGGCTTTTCAATCTTTTCAACCTTGCGATGGTTGGTGTTTCATATCCTTCCATATTGTTTCGAAGTTTAATCTTGGGAACTACTTTCTCAATCGTTTCTAAAGTCAGCTTCTCTAACTTCGACAAATAGACATCTATTTCATCGTTAGTTAGATTCCTGTCATTAGGAACCATTGAGCAAGAGTTGCCACCATCAGAAGGGGGACATTGCCTCTGGTACTCACGATTAAACTTCTTTTGAAACTTTCCCCAGTCTGTTTTTTTGAAGTTCAACCGATGATTTTCGTGTTGAACTGGAATGAGGAAGAAATCATCCCTTTGATGATTGATTTCCATTACGATTGCGTTATGGTCGTCGCTATCATAAGGAAGCACCTGCAGTTCCCGTTGAGGACTATTAAAGTTGAATTCGAGTCTTGCGTCAGCAATGCAGAGGTCCAAATATGAATTTGTCCTAGGGTATGTTGGGAACTCCGACCCATATAGATTACACCTGTATTCAATTTGGTTCTCTGTTATCCACGATTTCAGGAATACACCTCTTGGATTATTTGTGGCGTTCAGCCATGATGTATGCTTGGCGTTCAGGTCACCAGCAAGAATATAATAGTTATGCAGCCTGTTCAATTCGAGTATTACAAACAAGGAATTGAGCTCCTCCTTGAGCTTGAGAACAGTTCCACCAGTTGCATAGGCAGAGATAACGAAGAGGTTATCCCCACCTGGCAGTGAAATTTTGATAACGGACACTTCAAGATATTCAAAGCTTTTGAATTCGACTTTTTCAATATTTTGGAAACGATAGGGTCTTCGAACCAATATCCCGGTGCCACCTCCCCCATCACCTATTACCCTATCGTTTCTTACAAATTCAAAATCCTTGAATGTCATGGAGTGCCATGAATTGAGGTGGGTTTCGGTGAGAAGCATGATGTCAGGCTTTTGCTTAACAATGAATTCAAGGAGATAATCACGCCGATGTATAGTAACAATGGAGTTGACGTTGATCGAGATGAGACGAATCCTATCTATGGGAATGTGACTGGATGACAAACTATTTTGGAGCATGTTGACCTAAACTTTGAAAAACGAAATTGATTTTTTGGTCTTGCTTATTAATTCTATCTGAAAGCGATTCAAGTTGCTGGTAGATTTTAAGAAGCAGCTCATTATTGCCACTTACATTATTTATTTTATTTATATTGTTGTCTGCTAGTCCTCTGGCAGCAAGTGCAAATGATACCCCGGGTTTGATGAAGTTGGGAGGTAACAGATTGTGATTCACTTTGGTTTGCTTTGGGGAAAATTTAGCTCTTGCATCTTGATACCGAGGGCATCCTCGGTATGATGCTGGATGACCAAATGTACCGCAATTAACACAATACAATTTTTCTTTTGGCTCCACCTGAGCCAATTTGTATTCACCGGGGGCGTGGATATCTTTGCACTTAACACAGCGATAGTGCATTGCACAATTGGCAGCCGAATGACCGAATCGTTGACACCTGTAACACTGGTTGACCTCAGTTTTTTGGAGGCGTTCCCACCTCACAACTCTAAAGTTTAAGTACCTTACCTGTTGGAGGGCACTCGGACTGCTGTCGTTGGAAATTTGTACCAAATAAAATGGTAATATTTTACCTTCTACAGTTGATCTCCTTGTAGCAAAATTTTTCACACACATGAACTTGACAGCTGGTGCTGCTTCCTGCAACATCTCAAGGAGATCAACTGTATTCTCCCCACAGTCCAGGCCCTTCAACAGGAAGGTCTGATTTTTTTCCGCCTTTGGCGTATATGTAAAGTGGGGAGCTTGGACACTCTTAAGAGCATCTTTCGCCTGTTTGAAGTCAGCCAGTGTCTTTGTCTTGATCGAGAGCTTATCACCGGTCACTCTCTTAATTTCAAAGTTTTTGATTTTATGTTCGGCTGCCAATAACCGAACCATATCTCCTCCACGCTGCCCAAAAACGTTTATTGGAGGAACTTTTTCATTTACCACATTAATTTTATTAGGAGGACCAGCAGACACACCGATTGGCTTCTTCTCCTTTTGCTTATTTTTTAATTTTAAATATTTAATGAAATTATTATCGCTATCAATATTACCTGTCTTATCGTTGCTCTCTATCTC
Source organism: Odontomyia ornata (assembly GCA_963969285.1). NCBI lineage: Eukaryota > Metazoa > Arthropoda > Insecta > Diptera > Stratiomyidae > Odontomyia > Odontomyia ornata. The sequence continues at coordinate 459,032,996 of OZ017739.1, forward strand.
GACGTCCATTTCCTCGTGCATTGCAGACAGCACCGCATAATAATTGGCGCTGTCGTTCGCTCCTCCTGCGCTCAGGATATTTTCCGCATCATGGATTGTCTTGCTCATATCTTGCGATTTCGTTTTATTTGTTGGTACTCCTTTCCCGTTCGTCTTGCTTGTTGTTTCCAGTTTTTCATTCTTCTTAGTGAGTATCGGCTCTTCTTGGCCGGACGTATTCTGCGGCTTCGCTTTTTGTTTGTTCCCATTTGACAACGTCCGGACCATATCTTCTAAACTCTGTATCCGGAGTTTTAATTCGTCATTTTGTTTCGTAATCCTTGTATTCTCCATGGTTACTTTTTCATAATCTTCGCTTGAAATCGTAATTCGCTTTCCATGCTCACAATTGTCTTGTTCATTTTTCCGCTTGTTCATTTTATCATTTGTAATTTTCAAAATGCCTGAATCTGGGTCCCCCAGCGGTGGGAAGCCGTCAGGCTCCTCCATCCCCCCGGTGAAAAAAACTTATTTCCTTTCTTGAAACTTTCTCGTAGGTAAAGTCAAGATACTCGATAAATTGTTCGAATAGTTCGACGATGTAATAAGTTTCTTTATAAAATTACTTTGTAATTGTCGTTTTTAAAAATTATTTTAATTTAAAAATTCTTGACAGCAGCGAATTAAAAACACGTCTACACGCAACGAGTGCTAGACGTAGATTCTCGAATCGAAATTTTAACGATCCAATCAACTGATCAAAAACTTCACAATAAGATTGTCTAAACTAATCCTTGGGTGTGAGAAACTTGAAATTTTCTGTTGGACCTGGAACAAAATGTTTGGGAATTTTACGCTGACGGGGAACTTGAGGGTAATATTTTTGGGAGTTCATGATTTGAGTGATTTTTGTTGGTTTGCAACAAAATGGGGACGTTTCAAAATAGAAAAAAGATAGATTTTCTTTTAAACGTGCACATCTCTTTGACATATTTCTTGACTTTATTCGTTGCTGGTGGCTGCATTTCGGAGAAGTTGGGTACAAAAACCTTCTGACATGAGCGTAGGTCTGTCTACCCAACTTGTTTCTCTTGCAATTTCTCACTCAGGAATAATACACAAGGACACACGACACGAGCGAATAGAAGAATAAAACCAATATAAACATTAAAAAACTCTGGCGCATAAAGTACGCCTACATGGCTATATAGGTACAGCCGTGTTGGCATAAATGTGTGTTATATATGCCCGTACACCATGCGCATGCTCCAAGGGCGCTTATTTCCCGCGTAAAATTTAAAACATATAAATCGACAAAGTTGACGATATATGGTGTTTGATTGTTTCGAGTGGATAATATTCCTATTCGGGATTTCTCGAGTGGGTCAATCTACCCACTCAACTCACTACTCCTGCCGGGCCTGATATTAATGAAGTTGACCATTTGATGCATGAGAGATTATTGAACGTTTGCTTAACTGATAGTGTGGCTATCTCTCAACCTGAGGGTCTACTGAGCCCGTGGGTTGAATTCCCCCAGGCACAGGAAAATCGTTTGAGTTTCGTCAAATATAATTGTTTCCGTGTGTATGACGATTTGCATATAACTAAGCATTATCATGGTTATGTGCAAATCACCATCTATGCAATTGAAATTGTTGCATTTAGCGAAAGTGAAAAGATGAACGAAGGGAATCCGATTGAAGTGTATTGAACTTCAATTGCGTTACCTCTGTACGGTAGCCGATAATTGGGAAAAATAGTTGCGGGATTGGCAGTCCATTTTTGGTGGTGACGGTAAGTCGACTATATTAACAAAGATAAGTGGTGGAAGTTTAGTGTGAAAAAAGGAAAAATAAAAAATACAGTTGATGATAAAATAATTAAAATTTTACTCGTGAATCCGTGAAAAAAGTACGTTTTTTAGCGGTGACTTAGTGAGGAATGAGCGAAATTAGTGGAGGAAGTTGGGAAGTGATAAATAACGACGTTTTAAATATGCTTGTAGAAGCTAACCACCAATATTGTGGGGAAAGTAAAATCAAGTGATACAAAACCACAATATATATTATAAATAACGAAGTGCCTGGATTACTAAACCATAAAAAAACTGAAGAGTGAATTAATATAAAAACTGAAGACTGAATAAATAAAAATAATGTTATCTTTTAGACTTTATTGGATTATTAAGAAAGTAAAGTGCTGAATTTCGGACTTTCATCTATTAGTTTGAAGAAACGAGACTGTAAAACAGTGGATGCTGTTAATGAAAGTAGCCGTTTCGTATTTTTTTAATTTGTATTACATTTCATTTCAACCTTAATTTTCAGAGGCTCCCCGCTTCTTTTTTGTCTTTTGCCGAGTGCTCAGTGTTCAGCAAGAAAGGGAGCGAGTATACATTTGGATTTTCTTCCTCTATTTTATTTTTTGCCTTTTTATCAAATTAGTTTTATTTTCGAGTACACAAAATTCTTAGTAAGTTTTATTTCGTATTAAACTATATTAAATTTTGAAGGGGCTAATTTGTTCTTAGTTGTCTAAAAGAACATTTTTTTTACTAATCAAAATGACTCCCTACTCTCCCTTCCTTCCTCTTTGTGTCAAGTTTTTGTGTGTAGGGTGTCACAACCTGCGGTACGACTGAGTGCTACGCACCAAGAAAAATTTATGTGTACAACTGCGGTATATTCCGCGGTTGCAACAGTGTTTATAGCATATGGCGTGCATATGTTCTCAAACTCATGCGTACAATGGTTTCAACGTTGTTCATTGTTACATTTTAGCACTATTAGCGATTCGCAGTGAGGAAGGTTGTAATGAATCGGCCCTACGCAACTACCGATTATTAGCCAGTCGTTAATGACGTTGACGAAATCGGAACGCACCCTCTAACTCAGTTTTCTCTGAGAGTGAACGTCAGAAAGCGGAAGGTACGGGCCAGGTGGCAAGATGGCATGATGGTTTTGTGATAAAATTTTTAATTTATTGAAATTCTTGTATTTCAAATCAATCAAAAAAATTTTGGATATTTTTCATTCATATTTCGTGAATGAAACTCTGCATTGCTCGACGGGACTTTGAGCGGAGACAGATAATGAATAGTCTTATAAATAAATTTTATATGACATTCTTTAAATAGTTGTGCGGTTTAGTTGTCGGAGATTGCAAGTGTTAATTTCTATTGCTTTCCACATAAGGTTATTGCATGAGGGCTCAGTTCTTCCACATAATTTGACGTGAAAATCAAGTGAGTAAAGTGTGAACACAAAGGGAGCACCTAACCACAATTTTTTTTTTGTCAGTGCAGATCGACTGCCAGTGGTCATGGGCATCGGACACCCAAGGATGCTTTGCGAGGAAGGTGACTTGGGTAATCCAAAACTAGGCAGCCACACGAAACTCATGGTAGGCGCCATCGCTATCATAGTGGAGTTTTGCTGGTGTTGACATCAGCACAACAAGTTTAAGCGTTCCGAGGTACATTGCCGGTGTTACAGCTTCTCGAGTAGGAAAATTAATTGGGTATTGCTATAATAATGGTCCTCTCAAAACCCGAAGAGATCTTCTTCACGTAAAAACTATAGGTTCGAAGACTTTTACTCAGTGTGCAAGTTTGATTCGCAGTGAACCCCTTAGTGTTTGTGAAAAAACTTGAAAACCTTTTAGATTGTACGTGGGTTCATCCGGAAAGTTACGATATTGCTTAAAGAATTATAAGCCTATGTGGACAAAAAACTAGAAAATATTAGAAAAACCACCTTTATCATGGACAACAACAATTTTCGTCTTTCGATGTCTCTGAATGAATTGAAGGAATTTTTGAAAGTGCAGAAAGAAAGAATCTTGTCGGTTTTTGACGCTCTGCAAAGAATTTTGTTATTAGACTACCGTGCAGATGTTAACAGGGAACCATTATTCAAAAAAGTTATCACAAAAATTTCAGAGTTGAAGAAAAGAATGATTGTGACAGGTACTGTGACCAATATCACACATTTTGGAGCTTTTGTAGACATAGGTGTTGAAAGGGATGCTTTGATTCATGTCAGCCAAATGAATGGTTGTATTGTGGCGATAAGTGATCGCATACAAATTACTCGTAAATTGGATGCATTGTTGAACCAGGGAAATATGCAAGATGAATAACAAGTGATGTTCGCGAAGGCTTTAATCACAAAACAAAAGAAAAAGGGGAAAAAATGATGTTAAACCCAATTCAAGTTTTCAGGCCGTCCCAGCCCCCTCTACGAACGCTCGTTAATGATGCTGGTGAGTACATGTTTGTTTTCGTTTTATTTTTCATATATTGTATTTATATTTATTCATATATTGGTTACTGAAAAATTTAAGAACATTTCTTTGAAACAAAAATAGGGAAAGATACGATTTATTCTTTTCTATTTAAATTATTTTTCCTTTAACTATATTGGCTACCAAAATTCCGTTGAATACTAATTTTTACCCATTTTATGAGTTTGGATACTTAGTCTTTATATTTTGTGATTTGCGCATTAATTAAAATAAAATGAAGGAGAAAGTTGAAATAAGTATTAAAACAATAAGTAATAAATTTTAGTTGGTCATTTGAAATTGAAACCAGGAGTAGATAGTTGATTAACAATAATTAAAATAGAAGTAATCAAACGTATTGTGGGATATAGGCATCACCTATCTCCTTATTACAAACTACGAGCATTTGCATATTGTTATCACAAACTTGAACTAGATTGATACATTGGGGATTAGTGTAGGATTTTGATAGCGATCGTTTGAAAATCAAAAACGTGTCAGCTAGCTATAAAACGATTAATTGAATTCTATATATGCGAATGATCTAGCCAAGCCTGTCGAAATTCTGTTGATACCCAAATTATTTTGTAGCACGTAACGTAAATGATAGTAATTGTCATCAATGAATGATATGGAGGAAAAGAAAATGAACTGCTAGGCTAACTCAGTACTTCCTTTCCAGCAAACCCTTCTTTTTTTCCGGTCGGACTGATAGCGAACGGTAAGTATGCCATTACAAGGGTAGTGTTCTAGGAATCCGTTGAGTTTTTTCTTAGAGTGAGTATTTCACAATCGAATTAGAGTAAAAGTTTTCGGTATTCACAATCGAATTAGAGTAGAAGATTTTTCGGTACCGCGTCGGGAAAAAGTAACAGAAAATTGGAGAACGCGAAATTAAATCTAGTTGTTGTTGTTGTCTGACTAGATTGAATGGAAGTTGAATACAGAACGAGAATAGATTTCTTTTCCGTATGCTGCATTTTTAGACGCGTTTAAACCGGGCACTTGATGGTGGCTGAAACAAAGTAATTGAGCGTAATCCATTTAAAAGACCTGCGACCGAAATCCTCTCCGAACTATCTGGCCGACAAGCAGCCACCGCGAAATGGATTACGGGTGCACGGACTGGTTGACCGGTTGGTACCATTCGTTGGCACGACTCAGACTTCACGTCTAGAACCGATCAGAGGTCGCTTCGGATTTCCTTCGGGAAATCTCTACGTTCGAGCGTTTTCAAACGAAAACCATTACAAGGTAAAACTACATTTATTTTGTGCATTTGGCACGATGTAAACTGACGTTTGCGATCACCGCACATATTTTGGCGTCTATATATTTATCGACTATATTGCTAATAAAAAACCACAAAATATCGATTTTATCTTGCTGAGATTAATAATTATTAGTATATGCTGTATGGGCTTACTTTCCTCTTACAGAAGGTACAGAAGTCATTTCTTTGAAATACGATATGTTTTATGCTGTTGCTTCGCTTTAATATTTAAAGATAAAATTGAATAAAGGAAAAAATGTTGATGAAGTTCAAAAAAATGTTCTGTTTGGGTTGATAACCTAAGACAGCCAAAACGGTTTGAATGAAGAAATACTCTTGGAATTAACTAAAGCAATAAAATGCCTTCAAGCTCAACCTCTGTAAAATTTATGCTGAATTTCTGACTCGTCAAACTGCATTTTGCTATTAAATTGTAATGCCTCAAACATTTTCTGTTTTCTTTTATTTGCTATGAATAGTTTTTCCTTTATCTAAATACCTTTTTGTATCTTTGATCGTGAATTTTCAGGGTTTAGTAAAATAACTTTATAACACCCTACTAAAATCATATCCGGTCTGTCCGTCCTCGTGTCACACAACTTTTTCTCGCAAACTACATAAGCTAGAAACAAAAGATTTTGTAAGTAGGTGTACAGCCCTCTTCAAAATTTTACCGCAAAAATATATTTATAAGGTGTTTAAGGGGGGTCTCCTCATATAGAGGAGCGAACCCTGAAAAAATATTTCATCGATTGTAGGAAATATGGGTATCAAATGAAAGGTCTTGATGAGAACTTTTCAAAACAGATCTTAAAATGACAAGTTTTGCTTTGAGGATGGCAGGCGAAGGGGAAATGTACCAAAAGAAGAGGATATTCCAGACGGCAGTGGTAACCTCTTTTAACCTTTATGAGCTTATCGTAATGACCTTCGGGCTCAGGAACGCTGCCCAGTTATTCCAAAGGTTTATGGATGAAGTTCTGAAAGGCCTTGAATTTTGTTCTTGCTAGCTTAATGACATACTATTTGCCTTAGACACATCCAAGCAACGTCTTGAACACCTCCATTCTGCATTCAAAAGATTAAATGACTACAGAGGTGGAATTAACATTGCGAAATATACCTTAGGTGTCAGGTAGGTCGACTACATAGGACATGGATTTCAGCGGAAGGAATCCGTTCCCCAGAGAAGCGGGTGGAAGCAATTAGAAACTTAACTAAACCAAATACTATAAAACAACTCTGCCATTTTCAGAGAGTCATTTTTTTTTTACCGAAGATTCATCAGGGGAGCAGCATAGATGCAAATTTCGCTGAACAAATTGTTACTGTATCTAAAAAAATGACAATACCTCAATAATATGGACCGAAGGGACGAATGAAGCATTCAAAAAGAGTAAGAACTGTCTTGAAGATGGCACACTCTTCGTGTTCTTCTAGAGTAACAAACTACGAATCCATCGAATATTGCAATCGGAAGAGTACTCGAGCAGTGACAAGGTAAGCTTTTGAAACCACTTGTATTCTTCCAACTTAAGTTCATCATTTACTGTTTGCAGCAGCATCTGGCATTTTCAGAACTATAGTATTGATCACAGGCCACTAATTTTTGCTTGCCACCAAACGTCTGTCAGAGCTTCGCCTCAGCAATCAAACCAATTGAATTGCATTTCACAGCTTTGCACTAATTTTGCACACAATCCTGACAAAACGAACATAACGTCAGATTTGCTATCATGTATAGAGCCCATAACACTTCCATTGTCAGTCGTAAACCACGACCTTGGGGCATCATAAGGGAACAATCCCCAGCTAAAGGTTTTTTTAAATAAGTTTACGTCCTTACGTTGGCAATATTTAGCTGCCAAGGAGGAAGATATTATTACGACTTATCAACAGGTCTCACTAGACCCTTCATTCCACTTGTGCTTCGTAGAAAAATCTTTGACACCTTCCATCGCTATGCTCACTCAAGCGCGCGCGCAACTTTACGTGCAATTACAGAAAATATCTCTGGCATAGAATTAAAAAAGATGACTATTATTAGTGTAGTTGCTGCTTGTCCTTTCAGAGATCCAAAGTCAACAAGGGGAATTCCAGTTGCCGCCCCCGTGGACTTGAGGATATTGAGGTCACCATAAGGTTCCTCCTGAGATGACAGGTAACGAGCCTGACTGAATCTGGACTACAGTTTGGACAATGAACTGGGATTGGTGCTTTAGGCTGGCGGACATGGTAGCGTGGACCTAGTTACTTTGTACGGTAGCGTTGAGGTAACACTCGTGTGTGAATGGCTGCAATTTAACTATCATACTGGCTCCGTCCCGGTAAAACCTCGTAGTACGTTCAAAGTTCACATGATTGGGTTGGTGGTGTAGGTTCGGTTGAGGCATACTCCGGATTAGCGTTGGTCTGGCTCCGAGCACTCTTGCCCCCATAAGGGCTTGTACCAATCCTCGCAAGGCCTTTTTGCTCTACAAAATAACCATGGGACCAAAAAGGCGGCTACACACATGAACGGAGATAGCTGCTCCGAGGGGGACCTCAATCAAACGGAGAACAACGAGCAGCCTTGTCCAAACTGAAATTCCTGCGGTGTTTGGGGCAGCAAAAAAAATGATGCGAATACTAACCCACCCTAAAAGGGATGAGTGGGGAGATCTGCTGCATCGAGAATTCAATAGTTACTGCTGTGACCACTACTGAAGTGACCGAAACAAGGGAAACGAGTGATCAGACAAACAAAAGGCCTTTGTTTTATTTCACCGCCACCGCCAAAAATGTGGCTGAAGTACTGTACTAAGAAACGGAAGTCGATAACTTGTCCCAAAAAAGGACGAAATCAAGAAGAAAAGCTAATCCTTAAAGCGGAAGATGTTCTAAAAACAATAAAATCTGCATGCGACTCGACAAAAATCAGCAAAGATGTTAAAAATGGGTTCCTTGAACTAGAGAAGCTCCTAGACTACATAGTACATTACTGGAGGAGATTTTTAAAGTCTGAAGAAGACCAGAAGGCCAAAGAAGAGCAAAAGGCTAAGGAAGCACTATGGGAAAAGTCTAAAGGACACGCGCAGATAGCTCCACCATCTAAAATCAATAAAAGAATGGCATTTAGCCCAACCGAAAGATATCGGGATAGAAGAAGAAAGGAAGAGGCACTAGATAGGCGTGGAAGTGTAGATCAGGGGTTCCAGACAATGCTGACAAAAGAGTCGAAGAAGGCTGTAAAGAAACTTCTTCAAAAAATGCTATGAAAATATTTGCACGGACGCCCAACAAGAAAAACAAAACCTGACGCGAAACAGGAGAGAAAAAAGCTACGACGAAGACCCTGGCAGCAGGCACTACTCGTCAAACCCCAGGATGGTCCATCCAGCGCAGAATTATTGTGGGGTGTCAGGGAAAATGTAGGGCCCAAAGACACCAACACTGCTATTAAAGCAGTGCGACCAACCCGGTCAGGCCACATCACGGTCGAATTCGGAACAGAGGCCAACAAGAAGAAGTACTCTGTGACGCAAGTAGAAGTACTCTGTGTCCTTGGCAAAAGAGCAACTGTAGCCTTGCTCATGCTGATGGGAACTATTCAAATAAGTGACATTAATTGTGTCACGAGCCTGGCCGAGGTAGATGAGGCCATCAAAAGGGAGCCCCCCTAGCGCGAGCAGGATCAAAGTGAGAATGACACGAGAAAACCATAGGCGGCAATATATGGCCATCATTGACTTGATCGAAAAGGATGCCGAACAATTTTTGAATAAGGACAAAGTAAAAATAGGGTGGTTTGTCCGTAAGGAATGGCAAAAAGTAGCTCCTTTTCAATGCTTCAAATACCTTGGCTATTGTCACACCGTACAAGTATGCAAAGGGCCCGATGGGAGTTCCCTATGCTAAAAATGGGGTGAAATGGGACTTGACAGAAAAGATTGTACAAAGAACGTACACTGAATCCTTTGCAAATATGCTGATTTAAGTCAGAACTTGAGTACTTCTTAGGATCAGAAAAATGTCGGGTTTCCCAGGAAGCCAAAGCCAAATTAGAACTTCGATGGCAAACCTACAACGCAGTTCAGCCGCACTCGTGCGGTTTATGAGGGACATGAAAGGAGACTTTTTGCTCTTGAGTGTGCAACACCACGATGAAAGTTCTGCACCATGGAATCCTGATGAAACAGGTACTGCCACCATCTGGGCTCCGAACAGTGATTTCAGGCGGAGAGCTGTCAACGGTTTCGTGTGAGTTCAGTGCTTAAGGACCACCTTCCTTAGTGTATACAGAACGCCGAATCAACTGATATTATCTTTCGAAACCAAGCTTAATACTTTGCAGATCGCAACGTGCGCATTGGGGAAGACTTCAACGCTAAAGGAATCGTATGGGGGGCATGCCTTTAACAGATCTGTGGGGAAAATGAATCCTAGAATTAGTGACCAGGATGACGTTCATCGTACTAAACACCGGAAATACGCCAACTTTCCCCCCGTATTGGCTGTGAATGAAGTATACTAGACGTCACAGCTACCTCGGGGTCCTTATTATGGAGGATACACAATTGGAGAGTATTAGAGGACTACTCAGCCAGTGATCATCAGTGCGTTCTGCTTGAGGTCCGTGATAATGTCTTTAAAATTCGTGCTCTCAACCTTCTACAATTGGGTGGAATATCGGAAGAATGCACGTCGAGTGGTTTGTCAAGGTGGTTTAAGTGTTAGGGAGTCGAATTTTTACTTTAATTTTTGAATGTACCCTGACCACTTTTCTAAATAACATAATCTCCATATTTTGAGAAAAAATACAACATTAATTAAGTTTATACACATAAGTTGTAAGCTCAAGTACACTCTTGCGTTGTGTTCTTTTGTTATATGTAATTTTGAAAGAGTTTCTTGGTTTCTCCTTTTTGTGGTTTTCTAAAATAAAATTCTCCTTTTTGTGGTTTTCTAAAATAATTTTACAAAACCCTACCAAAATCGCGTCCTGTCTTCCCGACGTATGTCAAAGCAATTTATCTTGCAAACTACTCGTACATAAGCTAGAAATATAAGATTTTGTAAGTAGGTGTACGAGTAAAGTGGTGCCCTCTTCAAAGTCTCACCACAAAAAGTTGGTGGTTTGATGCCCTCTTCACAGTTTCACAACAAAAATAATTTATGAGGGGGGTTTCCTCATATAGAGGAGCGGCCCCTGAATAAAAAATTTTATCGAATGTAGGCACTACGGCTATCAAATGAAAGGTCTTCATGAGAACTTTTCAAAGCAGGTCTTAAAATAACAAGTTTTGCTTTGAGGGGTCCAGGGGAAGGAGTAATATACGAAAATTTTGTGTAACAACTTGCAAAATTCACTCAAAGGTGATTTGTTTCAGTTGCGGCAATAATTAATTTACTAAATCCATGGCAAATTAACAAACTTAATTCAAGTTAACAATTTTAAATGTAAAAGATATCTAAAATACTCGATGAAAACAATGAAAGGGAAATTACATGAAGTGTCTTGTCATCACAACATAAATTCATGAAACCGTGATTGAACGTGAATGATGAAACTATCTTACGACATTAACTAATTATTTGTTTACTCATTTCTCGCTCATTTATTCCATATAACGTCAAATTACAAATCATGCATGAAGTAAAACTTTCCCTCTCAAGGAAAAAAAGGAAAATCTCAACATAATTTGCTATGTCTTTCCTTTGATCGTTATAACCCTGAACTAATAGATTTGAAAAGTTTCTTGTCATCAAATCTAAATTCAAATATATCCGCTGTATCTCCAAGATTGTTTGTTCTATTCGTAACGTTTGTAATATCTTCACTCTATATCTGATTAACATATCTCCAAGCTAATCATTTATTCATGGGCTGGGAATTGAAATTCAAACATTTATTTGTTAGGTTTGTGTGAAAATTTCCTACTGCAATTTTCAGTTTTCTAAGATTTGTCGAATACGAGTATAAATAGATCTAGAATATAGAGTGAATTATAAAAGATATTTCTAAGCAAACATTTCTTCTTCCACATAAGCCTCGCAAATGGAATGGATCGTAAATGGTAGGAGTAAAATATGAAAATGAAAAGATTCATAAAATTATATGATTATTTTCATATCAACATAGAAATTCAAATAAATATGCTCAATGACGTGTAAAGATTGAAAGACGTATGAATGCGTAATGTTTGTTGATTTCTTTCAAATGACTTTGAAGTTGTTGGCATACTATTCAGAATACCAAATAAGAATTGTGTATGATAGATGTACATAATAATTTTTATGATTACAAGTTTTATTTTTGTAATTTTATCATAACTCCATGAAAATCCTTATAAATTAAGCATCTGATAAATCGCATTTAGCGTTCGTTTGCTAGATATCTCTTACGCTCCTTTTAATACCCGTTATAACGCATTGTTTAGCTGATTATCGAATTTATTGACAATATATCTACCCTCTTTTCCTTCAAAATTCTAATTATACCATATTATATAGCAAAAAAGTCAAATTCCAAATTACAGGTTTGAATGTAAAATATGAACTTGTGCACTTTCAAGGAAAATTTTTCCATTCACATTTATTCACATATGCATATGCGCTTGCATTTATTCTTTATCTTTCGCGATTGACGCAAGCAAACGAAAAATGAAAAACAAGAAAATTCAAATAATTTGATTGGCGCCAATGTAATAATCTGAAAAGGATCTTTTGATGTTGCAGTCATTCCTAGGAACATCTTTTATGCAGTACATCTGTGAAATGCAAATATTTCGAATATGATATGAAAACTCATTTGTAAAAGCGTTTGTGTGCATAGCAATGGCAAGTGCAAAACATTTTGATATGAAATTTGTACGCATAGAAAAGCATGAATGAGAATGATAAAATTTCTTTTGAATCGAGTTTTGTTTCAAATATTTTGAGTTTCCTCCCCATAGAGGCAATAATTAGATTTAAAATCAAGTAAATAAATACTATAACAATTTTTTAAGCGCAGTATTGAATGGTAAGTATCAGAATTATATTTTAACCGAATCTCCTACTCAGTTGTGTGTTCGAATTTTGACTCTAGTTTTATTTTATTCTCTAGTAAAAATTTTATTTCATTTGTAGAAGTTTATGCTATTGCTCGAAATGTTTCATTAAAAGTTAGATCTAAAGAACTTATTTACAAGACAGCCATAGTCTACGTCGATAAAACTGCAACTCAAAAGCAATTCAGTGATTCATTAGAATTTATTCAAAGTTAAACGGTATACGAGTTGTGTTCAAAAAGTATCGCGAATTTTGAATTTTCGCGGGGTACGTATATTCGAATTTCGATTTTTTTGTGGCGTTATGTTGGTACTCATGTCTGTCACTTATGCCGACAAGCTCGGCCATTTGGAATGTTCACTTAATTGGTGATAGCTGCTTTACTTGCACGTGTTTTCAATCGTCTTCGATTTTTACTTATTCAAAAAAATGGATCAAAGAACGTGTATCAAATTTTGTGTGAAAAACGAAATTAAGTGCGCGGATGCATTCCGAATGTTGACTGTGGCATACGGAGAAGCTACCTTGGACCGAAGCAACGTTTATCGGTGGTACAACATGTTTTTAGAAGGCCGAGAAGATGTGAACGACGAAGAGCGTGCCGGACGCCCGAGCACTTCAACAACAGACGAAAAAATTAATGAAGGGGAGAATCACCGTTAGAGAAGTTGCTGAGGACCTAAACATATCGATTGGCTCGTGCCATTCGATTTTTATCAACGATTTGGGCATGAGACAGGTCGCCGCGAAACTCGTACCAAAATTGCTCAATTGCGACCAAAAACAGCAACGCATGAACATTGCTAATGAGATGTTAAACTCTGTCCGCGACGAACCAAATTTGCTCCAGAGGGTCATAACTGGTGACGAATCGTGGGTTTATGGTTATGACGTGGAAACCAAAGCTCAATCATCTCAATGGAAGCTGCCGCATGAACCAAGACCGAAATAAGCGCGCCAAGTTCGGTCGAATGTGAAAGTTTTGCTGACAGTTTTCTTCGATTGCAGGGGCGTGGTGCATCATGAGTTCTTGCCACAGGGAAGAACGGTCAATAAGGAATATTACCTGCAAGTTATGCGCAATTTGCGCGAAGCAATCCGCCAGAAACACCCGGATTTGTGGGAGAACAAAAATTGGCTTTTGCACCACGATAACGCCCCTGCTCACACATCGTAGCTTGTGAGCGGCTTTTTGGCCAAAAACAACACACTAATGATGCCGCAGCCACCGTATTCCCCAGACCTGGCCCCCTGTGACTTTTTCTTGTTTCCTAAACTGAAGAGGCCCATGAAAGGACGACGTTACGCTACGCTTGACGAGATAAAGACGGCATCGAAGGAGGAGCTGAACAAGATTAAAAAAAATGATTTTTTGAAGTGCTTCAAAGATTGGAAAAACCGTTGGCACAAGTGTATAATATCTCATGGGGATTACTTTGAAGGGGACAAAATAGATATTCATGAATAAATAAATAATTTTTGAAAAAAAAACAAAATTCGCGATATTTTTTGAACACACCTCGTACATACGTAAAGCAAAATCAATTATGAAAGCAAGTTGGGTAGACAGAACTACGCTCATGTCAGAATGGTTTCGTACTTACCGTGCGATATACAGATATATAAAATGATTTAATTCCAGAAAAACTTAAATCACATGCATAAGAAATGTATTGTTACATGTACAAATAATTCTGCGAGCTACTGTCGCAATTGTTTTCACAACCATTAAGAACATCAACAAAATGAATTTACTCGAAACCACGAGAACCCACCAAGCATCAACATCTGAAAGTGAGTCACTGCTCCATTCATTCACGCTGCTCGAAAGTTCCCGCTTAGTCGCCAATGTACGATATTGTTCGAGTAATAGAAAAGTGATTTTCGTTGATCGTGAAGTGATCTTAGAAGACAATTGCGATAGAAATTTATGGCCAAGTGGAAGTTAGATTTTAATAGTGAAAATTAAAAATTGTGAAATAGACCAAATAAGTGATCGTGCATTTCTAAGTAATTTAATAAACTCTTTTAATTTAATTTAAAGACATTGCATTTTCACTTTCCCGGAACATTAAAATTATTGGCCGCGAACCATAACACGCGACAGTATTCTTGCTTGAAAAGTAAAACCAGTGTTACCCCTTTTTAAGCGCCCAACATTTTGTTGCAATATTGCTAAAATCATTGACTAAGCCGAATTTTAAATGTATTTTTGATATTCATCTTACCCGAAAATTTGGAGAAATTGCAATCAAAAGTGTAGTGTCTGGTTCGGTGGAAAGCCCATGTAGTAGAAAAATCATGTATGATAGTGGTAGCCGGAGAAAAATCAAACGCTTATATGTTTTGCGAATTTTATTGAAACTTATAAAATATAAGCAACTTTTATAGGACTACTTAAATACCTAATTTCATCCAATCTAATGATGCCAACACAATTTTAGTACCGAAAATATTAAATTTAGAAATCCTACTATTATTAGCAAAGTTCAACGAATTTCAACCTCCAAGTTATTTGTTTTTTTTTTTAATGATTTTTTGACCTATGGATCTTACAAGTAGGCACTCATCTTCAGCTATTCATTAATTAATTCTGTAATAACTGACTGACTTAGTCTTGGAGAGGGATCTTGCATTCGGCACTAGGCAGTCCCAACGAGAGGTGACATGTGTCTGATTGACAGGTCTCTTACCGGGATGCGTCGTTAAGGAGAACACGAGGGGATTTCGACAGTTGTTAATTATTAAAAGATGGTTGAAAAAAGTGAAAACTTTACTGTCCGTTGGAATTCACTTTTAAATATATAGTGCGTAATTGCAAAATCCACAAAACGATCTCGGACTGAATGTGCCTTGTATAGTTTAGCCTGCGCCTTAAGTTTGCTCGTGCTCAATTGTTTCGCTGTGAAAGTGGCATTACCGTATAAATTCGTCTCAGAACGTTTTAGAGAAGAGAAAAACCGGGAAAGCATTGCAGGTCAATTGAGCTGAGCACATGTCGCCTTTTCAGAAAAAAGAGGCGAGTACAATACCAATTTTTTTTTTTTTGACGTGGCTAGAGATGCATCCATGTCGTGAGTGGCTGTGCGTTACCGCCATCCATTGTAGGAAAAAGGACACTGACGCGACATACAGACGTCTATGACGACTAAAGTTATGCCCAACTTGGTGCTAATTTGGAGATTAAGCAACAAATCTGCCGTAGTTATCGGGTGAATGTATTCGATGTGTATGAAGGCGGCTATAAATTTGATTCGGGAAGGCATCTTCAGCACAGGTGTGCATAATTATTTAGATCATTTTTGAACCATTCGCAAACAACGAATTACACATAAGGGATTATAAGAAGGCTATGGACAATTATCAAATTCCTACAATGAAAATCTTGCTCATATTTTATCGGTTGTAACGATTTTCCTTCCTGTTAAGGTAAAGAAAGCTGGCCAACCGGAATGGTTTGATTGGATCTTTATTGCTTATGTTGCGGTCTATGTCTTCATGCATTTGGTGTTTTCCATCGCTTGTTGGGTAGCAGACTGTCGATATGATATGTCATCTGGTAGGAACAAAATAAAAATGGATAGGAAGCAAGAAGCTCCGTTGTCAAAATTATGCAAAACACTCTTGGGAGTTTACATGCTTATTTTGGCGCCATTGGTTATCGCTTTAGTTGTAATAGTTGTCCTGGCTCCAATTGTTGACTCGTATCAAATCGAAAATGATGTCTAATTAAATGTACCAAAGTTTGGATATTTACTCCAAATCATGCAGCTACAAATATGTATGAAATCAAACCAAACCAATTGCATAAAAATTTAAAAATTTTGTACAGTAGAGTTAAAATGAATCCCTTTTAATCCTTTGCATTATGGTTATTATATACATACGATTACAAACAATTCTTTTTATACTTTATGTAAGAAAACATTGTATAAGGCTTTTTTACCAATTTTATGCCCATTTAAATATGTCCCAGTTTTACTGATCGTACTGCGACTTGTGTAATTAATATCGTTCCATCGCAGCTCGCCACGATTTCCTGACACTGGCAAAAAAATTTCATGTTAAAAAAAATCAGGCGGGCGTAATGTAGGAAACACAAATATGACACATGAAATATCGCAGATACATTCATATATTTATTTAATTTTATAAAATATTGTAATTAGTATTAACGTTTTTTTTTACTTAGTTTACACACGTTAACATGAATAAGCAATTTAATTTAACCATTTAATTTTTTAAGCACCATCATAATATAAATTAAACCCTTTATTAGAAAAAAATTAAATCACATAGTAACATGTATAAATCACCTATATAAATTCAAAAGTTTTTTATTTCTAAATCACATATTTTTTGGGTAATTACGATTATAAGCAAGGAACTCAAATTTCCCATTTTACTCCGTGGCCAGGGCATAATGGAAAATTGATTGGAGCAAAATGAGCATATATTTTAGGCAGGCTGGCAACGTTCACAAATATGCGCTTCATCGTCTTCTTCATCTACTCCAGCGCAAGAATTATGAGCCCAGCCTTGGCATATGCTGCATATAACCCATCCTTCGGTCGACTCCGAATATAAGTACCCACAGTAAATGCAAGCACAATCATTATCAGCTTCTTCGTCTTCAGAAGAGTCCGTCTCACTTTCCTTCTTGCACTTCTTCATTTAGTTTTTTCAAGCTTCTTGTGAGCTTTGTGTCCTATTTTTTTTATTTTGTCTTCCGTCTTCTTATACTTTTTCTTCTCAGTCTAATTGCGCTTCATTTTATTTTCTAAGTCTTGTTTGAGATCATTTTTATACGGAGAATCCGTGAGTATTGAGGTTTTACCCCGTTTTCTAGTCTTTCTTGCTTGAGTCCTGACATCTTTTGGAATTTCTATTATGTGTACAGGACTAACAAGAAACGAAGTTCATCTTTCGAGAGTTTTTTCTCTTTCTAATGTGATTGACATTCAAGGTTCTGACTGATCGGATAACGCATTATCAAGACTTTTTCCTTTTTGATAAGGTGGAACATTAGGCTCAATAAAATCCGTTTCAGAGGTACTCGGCAAGATGTCATCATCGGATTTGTTAGTGGCAACTAAATCTTCGAGAACGGCTGTTACGCTAGGCTAGGTTGACTTTTCAGAGGCACTCAGATTTAGATCAACTGCAAAATAATCTACCGAAACAGATGAAGTTGAAGCAACAGGCTGTGATGTTTCGTTAGTTGTTGAATTTTCATTTTCTTTGTTTCAGATATCATGACTTGCAGTGACTTTCGCTAAAATGCTTGTTGAGGAAGAAGCTGTAGGTTGAAATGAAGATTCGTTGGAAGTTGGATTCAGATCTTGAGCGGGTACTATTTCTTCAGTATTAGTAGTTTCGGCGGCGATGAAGTCAGCTTCGGTAAATACATTCCTATCTACTGACCATATTCCACATTTTTTAAATCCGTTTATGACAGTAAGCATAGTTGCAGCCTGAAGGTAAGCTGGCCCAAAAAGCTTTGCTACTTGGTAAGGTGTAACAATGCGACCAGGATGTTCTCGCAACAACTTTTTTACCTCTGCACTGTAGTAACTACTCAGCGGTCGCATGAAGGCAACGTCCAGCGGTTGCAATTTATGGGTGCAATGTGATGGGGTACATAACAGTATCACATGATGTTCTCTTGCATAATCAATCAACTCAAGATTCTTAGTATGCGACGCATGTCCGTCAAGTATTAGTAAGACAGCTTTCTCTTTCGTGAGTCTACAAAATTCATCAAGTAACTTAAACCAATCGAAAAATATTTTCGATGTAATC
The DNA here is from genome assembly GCA_963969285.1 of Odontomyia ornata. Lineage (NCBI taxonomy): Eukaryota > Metazoa > Arthropoda > Insecta > Diptera > Stratiomyidae > Odontomyia > Odontomyia ornata. Next base: position 459,051,369 of record OZ017739.1, read on the forward strand.
CAGCCATTGACACTGCATGTTCCCCAAAATCCTGATGATGCGTCATCCAACAACTCATTTTTCATGCGTTTACGTGCATCTATCAGCATTGGAGGAACATACGTTCCTGTCGCGCTGAAACAGTTTTCGGCTGTTGTTAATTGACCTCTTTCTGCTTAAGATAAGCATCCGACTTGTTTCTGGCCTTTTATAGACAGAACTTTTAATTGACTTTTGGGTACTGTGCTAACACCAGTTTCATGGACGTTATAAATTCTATCGGGAGACAGTTTATACTTGTCAACAATCTATTCTAGCAATGTAAAAAACTCGCTAACCGCTTCTTTGTTAAAGGCTATAGCTCTCGCGGCAGAAGTAGGCTCCGGGCGTCTGTAAAATAGATCTGGGTTTCGCTTCAAAAAACCATTGAGCCAGTCCTCTCCAGCCATACCACTGTCGGCTTTAAACGGATGTTCTATCTTGTTTCTTTCGGCTAATTGGAAAGCTAAAACACGAAGCTCTTTACCTGTTAAACCAAATAATCGTGCTTCCATAGTTTTTAAGGTACGTAGACAATTCTTGCTCTTGTTCTTGATTAAATACTGGTTTGTATCGCCCCATTTTTCCCCCACAATCGTTATCTGTATCTGTGTCTTCATATTCATAATTTCGCGCTGTTTTGAATCGACGTTCTAAATTTGATTTCGGCACATTGTATATATTTAATGCTCGAACAAATCCGATTCTTTCTGAAATAACAGCGTTAACTGCTCTTCTCATATCTTCTTCATCCCATTTTGCACGCTCAGCCTTTCTCCTATAGTTTCGAACCATTTCGGCTGTAAAATAAATAAATAATAACGTCATTAAAGTCGGGACAAAACGGGATAGTATCCCATTATGCTCCGATCATTTTGCCCCATCGGAACTATTCCAAAACAAAATCAAGCATTTCTAACCTATAACACTGACATGTTTTAACTTTACCTAATATCAAAATTGACTTACTCACCTGATAACACATCAACGATTCCAAAATAATTACGTAAAACTAAATAACTGTTTTTGCACAGTGCATTTAAACAAGTCTCAACACGCTTTTCTCAGTGTGACTGGCGCGAGCCGTCTGAATTTCGTGCAAATGGCGCTGTTACCTGTCCATTTGCGTGTACGAGACACACACACAAGAACATTTCCCGTTCTGCCCCGAACGTCGTTTTGCCCCGGTCTCCCCTAAGTATTTTAATTTTTATAGTCAATAATTTTGTTTATTTGATATCCGCAGGCCAGGCCTCTTTTTGCTTGAAAAGCCGTCAAGCCTTGCTACACAAACAAAGCAAAGAACCGAGACTTGACATACTAGAAAGGCTTAATATATATATATATACTCTTTGGCGACGAGAACAGTTCATATAGACTATTAGTGAGTGAGTGATCAAAATTTGGGGAGTACTTTTCCTTATCGAACCTGGTGTCGACATATCTGTTGTATCGCCTAGGTCAGCACAAAAGCCAACAGCCGAAAACAACTTAAAGCTCTATGCTGCAAATGGATCAGTGATTAACACGTATGGGGAAAAACTCCTAAAAGGGAATTTCGGTTTATGTCACCCATTTCCTTGGTTTTTTAGAATCGCTGGTGTTGCGTGACCGATTCTTTGTGTGGACTTTTTAAGACACTATAATCTTTTAATTGACATTAAAAATAAAAGAATTATCGATGGAACGACACGGTTGTATTCGACGACAACGACTACGACATCAGATGGGGTAATTTTGTCTATAGTGAAAAATAAAGAAATAATTCAAAACCTTCTGAGAAAATTCCCAACACTCACCGCATCAGCGAGTTTCATGAAATCAACTGCTTATTCAGTAATGCACCACATCATCATTAATGGACCACCAGTTGCCAAAAAAGTGAGGCGACTCCATCCCAACAAATATGCAGCAGCGAAAACTGAATTCGACTATATGATATGCCACTCCTCCAGTCGATTACATACAGTACCCAAAAAATCTGGGGGATGGAGAGCATGCGGAGATTATAGGCACCTCAACGCTATCACATGCCCTGATCGGTATTCAATAAAAAATAGTCGGGATGTATCAAAACAGCTCCATGGAAAAACGGTTGTTACCCGATTGGATATCACCAGGCATACCACTATATACCCATTGCTCCCGAAGACATCGAAAAACAGCCGTAATAACACCGTTTGGATTATTTAAGTCGTACGTAATACCGTTCAGACTACGAAATGCGGCACAATCATTTCAAAGGTTTTTGGATACCGCAGGTTTGGATAATGTATTCGCGTACCTGGATGATATTCTGATTGCTTCGACAAATATGTTGGAACATCAAAATATTACACAAGAAGTATTCAAGCGACTGAACGCCTACGGATTAAGTCTCAATCTCAATAAGTGTGTGTTTGGTGTTCCAGAAATAGAATTTTTGGGATATTTCATATCAACAACTGGAATAAAACCCCACCAGATAAAGTAAAAGCCATCGTCAACATACACAAGCCTATATATTTACTTGCGCTACAGCAATATCTGGGAATGCTCAAGTTCTACCGCAGATTTATAGCTAATGCAGCACAAATGTCAACTTCTTTGAATAACTTTTTGAAAGACAGTCGAAAGAATGACAAAGAGTCTGAAATCGAGTTTGAAAAAAGCAAGAACATTTTACAAAACGTTGCTCTTCTCGCGCATCCCAAAGATAATGCTGTGTTAAATCTGGCAAAAGATGCCTCGGACAAGGTAATTGGAGCCGTTTTAGAACAAGTCGAAGAAGGATGTCTCCAAGCTCTTGGATTCTTCTCATAGAAATTAACGACACCACAGACCAACTACAGTGCATATGACCGCAAATTACTTGCGATTTACGAGGCAAACAAGTACTTCCGTCAGATGCTCGATAGAAGATATTTTGTTGTCATCAGATCACAAGCCTTTAATTTTTGCCTTACGTCAGTAATCAGATTGAGCATCGCCAAGGCAAAGTTGTCAATTGGAGTTCATCGCGCAATTCACTACCGAAATCGTTCACGTGAATAGTGATGACAACGCCGTCGCGGATTCACTATCAAGATTAAACGCAATTGGCAAGCAACCCGTCATAGATTTTTACGAGCCTGCGTTATTGGAAGGCGAAAAAAGAAAGGATTCAGAACTTCAAGAATTTTTGACAACACCGACATCGTTAAATTTGCAAAAACTTAGTTTACACAAGGCTTCGATTTACTGTGATACTTCCGCAGGAACTATTCGTCCATACATTCCGGCGACTCCAAGGAAACAAGTTTTGAATCGATTGTTGAATCCAAATGGACGAGCAACAGCAAAACTAGCACGCAAAAATATCTTTGGCCAAGCATCGCTAAAAACATTCGCCACTGGTCCAAAATTTGTCAATAATGCCAACGTGCGAAGACTCATTTCCTCAATTCGCAGATACAGATGATCGATTCGGACATATTCACTTGGATATAATGAGGCCTATACCACCATGTCAAAATCAACGATATCTTGTTACCATCATCGACAGGCTCTCCAGATAGCCCGAAGCAAACCCTATTTCTGAAATATTGGCAGACAATGTGATCACAGCCGTTTACGCGCACTGAATTTGTTTTGGTGCACCAAAAATTATCACAATTTGAAGCGGTGACCTTCTGCGCTTTAAGCCAATTCATGAGTGCATCACGAATCCGCACAACGGCGTAACCCCCAGCCTCTAATGGTATCATCGAGCGGTGGCATAGGTCACTCAAAGCAGCCCTAATGTGCCATGAAGCATCCAGAGGGGTGGAAACTTTACCAACGGTGCTGAGAAGGATTGCGAGTAGCTTACAAAGGAGATATCAATGCTTTAGCTGCGGAAATGGTGTATGGCACAACTCTTCGATTGCCGGGGGAATTGGCTTCCTTGAAAAATTTCGAGTTGATATGCAACAACTACGGGCCATGCCAGCATCACATCACCGTCGGGACCGTGCATTTGTATACAAAGATTAGTATACCTGTACACATGTTTTTCTTCGACAAGATGCAGTTAAAAGACCGCATAGAATAGTTGAACAAATTTCAGATCATGCATTCAAGGTTAAAGTTGGAGAAAAGGAAACAACCATATCAACTGAACAATTAAAACCGGCGTTTATCGAAAATGACATAGACTCAAATACAAACACTGAAGTTTCAAAGCCTCTGCGAACATACAGTTAGATTAAATGTTTAATAGTCGATGTACGTAACGACGATACTCCGAGGGGAGTATCCTAGCGACAGCAATTTCAAACAAGGTGACAACTGATTAAGTTTGCCGCTTGACCATATGAACAGCAGAGCGTTGCTATCGCTAAGGATCCATTTAACATTAGTTTTAGTCAGTCGTTGTTAAAATGTTATTAGGAATAGACTCGTTAAGTATTTGTGTGGTGTTATTCTTCAACTACTTTCCTTTTTTCCTAAATATTTAGTTTATTAACAACGACAAAGACTACATGGGTAAAAAATTATTACAAAAATAACGATTTGTGCATTGTTGTTCGTCACTTATTTGGTTCTGAGTTCGAATTGTATAACTTAAAGCTGTACCCGATGAAAGTGTGATTAAGTCTTGGGCTCGCAAACTTGAGTCTACTGTTTCGACGCGCAACCAGAAATCTGCAGGATGGCCAACAAGAACAGTAGAAACACTTACTACTTAATGTAAGGAAATACAAATCACTAGTCAAGCCTGTGCTGTTATATGGAAGTGAAACATGGATTTTTTTTTTAATTTCTTTGATCAAGAGGCCGATTTTTAGGTCCTTGTGAAAAACTTTTTTACAAAGACATACTAGTTTCGCGACCTGTCTCCGTCTGCCCGTCCGTCCGTGCGTCACAGCTAGTTTCCTCTGAAACTATTAAAGCTAGAATGCTCAAACTTGGTGAAAAGGTCAGAAGTGATGGTCTCTCAAAAGTTAAGGCCTTAAGAAAAAAATTTTAAGGGGGGTCCCCCGTAATAACAAATTAGCCCTTAAAAAATTTGTTTAATCAAAGGTAGTTGAGTTGAGTATCAAATGAAAGGTCTTGATTAGAACTTTTAGAATCTGAAATAAAAAAATCATTTTATGAATCAGGAGGTCCAGGGGAAGGCAAAATGTACCAAAAATTTTTCAAAAAATGATTTGCAATCTAGTTTTGATATTCTGATGAAGGAGGTCAATGGAGAATTTCAAGAAGTCAGTTGGTTGAGAATTTCAAGTGGAGCAGGAAGTCGGTTGAGAGTTTTGAGTCGAGAAGGCAGTTGACTGGGAGTTGGATTTACGAGTTCTGAAGTAAAGAGGGCAATTCTGTTTTGAAATATAAATATAAGATCAACTAGGGCTGCTGTTTTGTCGTTAAACTCTGAATTTTAATAATCACCATTGACGGGTGCTGCGAAGAAATACGAGTAGCGAGAATTCCTGAAACACAATAGAATTAATTAGAGATGCCGAATTTGACTGAGAATCTAACTTGTCGAAGGAGAAGAGAGCTATTGACTTTTTGCCAACGAGAAATTCAATCGAATACGTCCGGTGATAGAGCAAAATCAATAAATCCAGTGGAGTTAGGAAGATAGAGCAAGTTGAAGTAGCAGGAGAGTGCTCCCGCCAGAAGGGTCTTGTGAAATAATTAGTAAATCAATCAATATCTTCTGCATATCAAAATTTGCCCAATACACAGATTCCATAAATTGAGTTCGACAAATTATTATGGTTATTATGTTTTTATATTCGCCGCCATTTTATTTCAAGTGTTTTGACCCCGTCGCTTGATTATTATCATTTTCTAAAATTTTTATCAAAATTCCTACATATTTATAGTGTATAGGTCCTTTGCAAACGTGTATCTCCCTAGTATCATGTGTTAATGTTTTTGTAATCGTTAAATATTCGATCGGCTATAACTTAGCTGTTTATTGTTCGATTATTGTGAAATTTTCAGGACACATACAATTGCTTTCAGAAAACTCAAATTGTAGTTTTTGGGATATTTAAGGGTCCCAATTTGAATTTATAGGCAAAAATGTAAAATTTATAAAATTTACTATTATTAGCAAAGTTGATTGAATTTCGATTTCTAAGGTATTTGTTGCCCTTGTGCTCTTAAAGTCTGACCTCTGTGATTTTTTTCAGATTTTTCGGATGAAAGGTGGGGGACACAAAATTTTCGTACATTTCTCCTTCCCCTGCACCCCTCAAAGCAAAACTCGTCATTTTAAGACCTGTTTTAAAAAGTTCTCATCAAAACCTTTCATTTGATACCCATATTGCCTACATGCAATGAAATTTTTTTCGGGGCCACTCCCCGATATGGGGAGATCCCCTTAAGCATGTTATGAATTTTTATTTGACGGACGGGCAGACAGGACGCGATTTTAGTAGGGTATTGTAAAATATTTTTACAATACCCTAAAAAATCAGTGGTTCTCAGTAAAGAGGGAGTTACGACTGAGAAGATCATGAATTGGAACAGTTTCAGGCACGAATTCGAAGAAAGAAAACCTAGATCAACGAACTCAGCGGTATTTTATTGATTTTAATTAAGATTTCTGTGAATGATAATATTTTGATTTTTTTCTTTCCTTTTCAAAGGATAATAATAATTCAAATCCTTAATGAACAGTATCATTTTTCTTAATTACCCTTGATATTACTAACTGTACGATCTATTTCCAGAAATTGGTTTTTAGGTAAGTGGTTCATCGGAAATAAAAACTTTCCTTTTAAGTTTATTACTAAGAATATAAAGCGACAAGTATCTTCATATTAACGGAGCTAGCGCGAAGATAATCCAACAGTTAGCTACTTGTGTATTCCATAAGAGGTATTTACAGTTGTTCGGACAAAGCCAAAAGCTATTGTTAGGACATCAGTGGCAAGGGTGCCAAGGGAAGTCACGAGGTTTTGGACAAGTGGCGCTACCCTCAGACCGTCTTCAGAGCCGATCGGGCTATCAGAATATTTCCCTGCACCAATCCAACTCTGGATTTCCCCTTTGAAGCCAGAGCCCGTCTTTAGTGGCATAATGGTATGTATTTGCAAGGTAGCGTGATCGTAGTGCCAGCTTGAGTTTTCTTGACAACCTGTTCCAGAGCAATGTTGAGCAGCATCGGGGCACACATATCCCGCTGTTTTCGGTTAAAATCGGACGTGTGTCCGTCTGTCGACGAGTCTTAACAGTTTTTCTCCACAACTATAGAAGCTACAAGCATGAAGTTTCTTGAAGACTCTGGAGTGCAAACATTTCTGAAGAACTTTAAAGCTCAAGTAGATTTTTTCATTTAAATTTCTATTGAATTTTGCTTATATTATATTGATTCTAATTGCACTTGTACTTTTGGTCTATTTTTCTTCATTGCTTCAATTCGAAATGTGGTCGCCATTACTTCTATTTCTTTATGACTTCTACTGGTTTGATTTAAATTGATTTCAATTAATTTTAGTTTATAATAAATAGAAAAATCATTTCGAACATTTTAATCATCTTTATAAATTATCATCACCCTTTTCAGAAATAATACTTACCTGTCCCCTCTTCTATCAATATTCTAGCCTCAAAGTCTCCTCCGTTAGTTACGATTGAAAACAGGAAACTTTTGTTCCTTCAATTATCCTACTTCCGAAATGTTCGAAAACCGGGAAGTGGCGAAAAGTTTCCGTGTCAGTAATTTGCTATTATGAACTGTTGGTTTAGTTGATGCTCTTTGTAATTTTGCTTGCCATTAAAATTTTCGACTCCATATGCAAAGCCAAACTAAACTCGCTTATGAGCGTGTGTGTAATGATGAAAACCACACATTTTCGCTTGAATGCATATTATCAGTTCGACCATGAGAGACGACGTCGATGCAAAAATTCCAAGCGCTCTTAAACGTTAGTGAACTCAGTTTAACTAAATATATGGCCGGTAACTATTATTAAGGTGGGTTGGCATCTCTTCTGATTGTAACGACTATCGTTAAAGTGCTATTTGCCTTTTATTTGCATACCTCATACATTATGAGTAGCGTTCGTTCAGGTTAGGTCAAGGAATATTCGAAGCTCGCATAATGTAGGGTGTATATATAATTAGAAAATAGAGCAATTGAATAAGGAAGGGTTTGCGAAAATTCAACCGAATCAATTGTTTTGCATTTTATGGGATAGTTGGATTGAAGTATTTTATCCGGAAGGTAGTTTGTGCATAATCAAACACAGAATGCAATAGGTCGTTAAAAACACCACCTCCGTGTATACTTCTGATTTTATAATCTTTAGTTCTGATATACAAATTTGTGATTAGACCTACGTCATGTTATGGGTGTGAAACATGAACTCTACCCCAAACATCCACAAACATATTGAACGCCTTCGAAAGACGGGTCCAGAGGCGAATAATCGGAACGAACCCAGACCGAGACCAATAGCGAAATTTTTGACGAGCCGAAGGTCTCAAAGATTTAAAAGTGTGGAGGCTGCAATAGGCTGGCTACGTGAATCGTATGGACAAAGGGCGGATACCCTAAAAGGCATTCGTTGGGAGAACTGAAAGGCGGAGACCAGCGGAGAAACCGAGGAAGCGCTGGTCTGTCTCAGTCGACGAAGACAATTCATCGCTGCTTGGATCAATGGACTGGAGGCGCTTTTTATATGAAGCGAAGGCCTGAGAGGGGCTGTAGTGCTACGAAGTAAACAAAGAAACTCTGATATGTTCTGAACAATTGGCAATGTTTTGAAGATATAATTACTCTTTTCTGCAATCTTTCTTTACATCAATTTTACTTCTACACAAGAGACAATATTTTTGACAATTTCCATTCCCAAGTTATCATCTAATATAACGCTTAAAACAAAATGTACATGATAAATGATTCCTTCACATGTGATACTAATGCCTAATTCTTTGAGAGGGAGATAGAGAATAGGAGAGATATAGAGTGAGACGGAAGATAGAGTGAGAGGGCAGATTTAGTGAAATAGAAGATAGAGATAGTAAGAAGATAGAGTGAGATAGAAAGAGACAACAGGCAGAAAGAAAGAGATAGGACATATTATACGTGAAGAATACGGGGGACTCTAGGTGAGTAGTTTGGTATTCTTTTGCTGACCTGTGTCAGTTTCAGTCGTACTTTCTTACTTTTCCCAAATTTTAAATTTTTTACATTACATTGAAGTGAAAGTTAGTTATTTGGCGGATATTAAACAATAATATATAGATAGTTCCCTTTTGGCGGACAGGATGTCGGCGGATGGTGGCATGGTTGCTGGACGTGACATATCCGAAAAAGACGAGCAAATTGTTTCACTGGTCACTCAGCTTGTCAATATTACTTTGAAGTTAGATCAAATGTTTGTAACAGTGTTGCAAACAAAGGAAACACTTGCAAAAACTAATGCCGATCTTCCCAACCAGCGAAACAGAAATGAATTGCTGGCTGCAAAAAATGTAGAACTAGTCTAACTGCTGAAAAATAAGGCCAAGGCAAACGGAAAATTTAAGAAACATAGCCCTCAGATGAAAAAACGAAAGGTGAAGACGCCTTCACCTCCAAAGTCTTGTTCCTCTTCTGAAACTTCAGAAAATGAGCTGGAAGTTGACTGCATGGGTAGCAGTAAAGACAAAGAGGATGAGATTTTCCCTGTCCTTCCAGCACCAAAACCAGCTACGACATTTACAAACATGGCCATTGCACCAAAACCAACACTGCCGAACACTAATAACACACAATTTGCACCACAAACACAAGAACCTAAAACAGTACCAATCATTCTTCAAGAGCCCTCAAAATATTCTCAAACACTTAATATTATGAAAATACAAAACATCTCATACACATCCGTGAAAAGAGTCTATCTTGACATACAAATAATACCAACAACACCCACAGATCAGAGACGACTGACTGTCAAGGTTCTCCTCCCAAAATCCAAAACGAACCTTTACAATATTAAATCTGTTTGCCATCTTATCTGCATCGCGGAGGCACAGTGTCCTCGTACGGCCCAGGGTATGTGCCACAATTGCCAACAATTTAGACATTCTTCTAGGAACTGTCATGCACAGTCTCGATGCGTTAAATGCGATTCACTTCACCATTTCTCGGACTGTCCAAAGAAAATTGAAGGGAAGCCAAAATGTGTCAACTGTGGGGGAGAACATCCAGCAAGCTACGTGGGTTGTCCCAGGAATCCAAAGAACGTGTGAAGATCGTTCGCCCAGGTTGCTGCAGCCTAACCCACACAACCACCACAAAAACAAACAACAATGACACAGGTACCTCCACACACACAACATCAACCTTACAATATGGATCAAATCTTTGCCAAAATACAGACACAGTTCCAAAACATGATGCAAGAGATGATGGCAAACATGGTTCAAACCATATTCGCTGTATCTCAAAATATCGTCAACACTAAACACTAATGAGTTTAAGGAACCACATTTCAATTCTGACGTTGAATGCGAATTCCTTGCGTCAGTATACTGGTGAAATACAAAAATTTATTTTTGATCATAAATTTGATATCGTTATGATCCAAGAAACCTTTCTGAAAAATGTGAGATGATTCCGCATCCTGAACTACATTATGTACAGAAATGACAGAATGACAGGTAGAGGAGGTAGAACGGCCATTCTTGGGAGATGAAACGTAAGTCACTATCTCATAAATACACCCACACTTCAAAAACTAGAGGCCACAGCAATCAAGGTGCGAACTGATTTTCTAGAGTTCATTGCGATTTCTGCTTACAATCCTCTAGGAAATAGAAATCTCTTAAATGATCTTAGAGCACTAGCAGCATTTGATTGTCCACTCTTCATTGCAGGCGACCTAAATGCCACACGCCACCTTTGGGGAGCTGTGAGAAACAATAAAGCTGGAACCGAACTCAATACATTCATCACAGCCAACCACTTCAGCCTACATACATATCGCCAATGAGCCAACACACATTACTTTACATCGGCGTGACTATCTCCTTGAATTCATTGCCAGACAAAAGCCTGACATCCTGCTTCTAACCGAAACCCACCTCAATTCATGGCACTCCATGAGATTCAAGGATTTTGAGTTCGTAAGAAACGATAGGGTAACAGGTGATGGGGGAGGTGGCACCGGGATATTGGTTCGAAGACCCTATCGTTTCCAAAATATTGAAAAAGTCGAATTCAAAAGCTTTGAATGTCTTGAAGTGTCCGTTATCAAAATCTCACTACTAGGTGGGGATAACCTTTTCGTTATCTCTGCCTATGCAACTGGTGGAACTGTTCTCAAGCTCAGGGAGGAGCTCAATTCCTTGTTCGAAATACTCGAATTGAACAGGCTGCATAACTACTATATTCTTGCTGGTGACCTGAACGCCAAGCATATATCATGGCTGAACGCCACCAATAATCCAAGAGGTGTATTCCTGAAATCGTGGATAACAGAGAACCAAATTGAATACAGGTGCACTCTATATGGGTCGGAGTTCCCAACATACCCTAGGACAAATTCATATTTGGACCTTTGCATTGCTGACGCAAGACTTGAATTTAGCTTTAATAGTCCTCAACGGAAACTGCAGGTGCTTCCTTATGATAGCGACCATAACGCAATCGTAATGGAAATCAATCATCACAGGGATGATTTCTTCCTCATTCCAGTTCAACACGAAAATCATCGGTTGAACTTCAAAAAAACAGACTGGGGAAAGTTTCAAAAGAAGTTTAATCGCGAGTATCAGAAGCAATGTCCCCCTTCTGATGGTGGCAACTCTTGCTCAATGGTTCCGAATGACAGGAATCTAACTAACGATGAAATAGATGTCTATTTGTCGAAGTTAGAGAAGCTGACGTTGGAAACGATTGAGAAAGTAGTTCCCAAGATTAAACTTCGAAACAATATGGAAGGATATGAAACACCAACCATCGCAAGGTTGAAAAGATTGAAAAGCCTTCTTCTCACACGCGTCAACAATATTTATCGACGATTTTTGGATTACAACCATCCCTCGTTGGCTTTGTTGAAATTACATCTGAAGAATGTCCGGAACTTAATCCGGTCATACTTCAGGAGTGAGGTCAGCAATCAATGGGCGGAAAAATTGAGGGGTATTAGCCCACAGGACCCAGATGGCGTGTTTGCGAAAGTGAATAGCATATTCCGCAAGAAGTCTCGAGTGAAGGTATCGAATCTTGAAGTCACTAGTGATGAGATAAATCTTCTCGATAGGGCTGGTATCGAAATTGATAGTACGACTCCGGATAGAAATGGAAACAGGATTATTTGTGAAGGATTGGATAAACTTGCCCTGATTGGAACACATTTTGAATTGGTTCATCTACCAAACCCTGAGAGAGGGAACGAAATTTTTTCAGAGGTCGTTGAAGCAAAAGTTTCCGACTTCAAATCAAGCCTGAACGGCCAATCAATTCTTCATTTCAATGAAACATTAACATCTGACCTCATACCGAGCTTGAATCTTATTGATTATTTTGTCAGCTATGAAGACTTGTGTTTCATATTTCGCAAGATAAACAACAAGAAATCATGTGGTACTGATGGTATTCCAAATGTAGTTCTCCGACATTTGCCGGAGGTTGCTATTAGGAACTATTGCATATTGTTCAACAACATGTTGAGCAATTCATATTTCCCAAATGAGTGGAAAAAGGCTAAGGTATTTCCGATCTTGAAGAAAGGAAAAGAATCTTCATGCCCCAAAAGCTATCGCCCAATCAGCTTGCTGCCTAACATCAGCAAGGTGTTTGAAGTGATACTCAACAGAGCATTAAACGCCCACATTGAGGAAAATGAGTTGATGCCGAATTGCCAATTTGGTTTTCGTGCCAGGCATTCGACCACACATGCAATAACGAAAGTAACCTCAGACATCTGTTGGAAACTAAATGATAAACAATGTGTTGGAGCATGTCTCATTGATATGGAGAAAGCCTTTGATACGGTATGGTTAGATGGACTTATTTTTAAACTCCTTCAGGACAAGTTCCCCAGACACCTTGTCGCCATGATGTGTAATATGTTATACGGGAAATCGTTTGTTGTAACCGATGGAAATCTGACAACAATGCGCGAGTTCAAGGTCTTGAATGGTCTACAGCAGGGAACAGTTACTGCGCCTCTGCTCTTTTCAATCTTCATTCGCAAGCTATTGAACGGCTTTGATTTATATTCTTTTAAAATTTATAACGATGAGTATTAAATAAAGCGCTTTTGACTTTGACTTTGACTTTGACCTGAAACGTAATTGGAAAGATTTCCACATCATGGCTGGTGAGAGTAGTCTAGAACGGGTTCCACATAAATCCTGTGTTCGATACCTCGGTGTTTATCTCGATCAGTATATGTACTATACTGAACATGTGAAAATCATGCTCAGTAAGGCACTTAAAGTAGTCATGGCCCTTTGAAAGCTCTTTCATTCCAGATACATTGATCAAAAGGTCAAAATTATCTGTTACAAGACCCTGGTTAGACCAGTTTTGACCTATGGATGTCAGATCTGGTACAACCAGAGCGCTAGTACTATGGAAAAATTAAGAGTTTTCGAAAGGAAATGTCTTCGTGCATGTACTGGTTTGTACAGAAAGCCTGAGACGGATTGGAAACATTATATATCGAATAGAAGAATTTATCAAACTGCTGAAGTGACTAGAGTCGATATCTTCATATTGAAGCTTCTTCGGAATCATATCGCAAGATCTGTGACTGTGAGTGAAAACCCTTGGATTTCACAGCCGTTCCACCCTACAGACGGGTATCTAGCGACTTGCCTCGCTACTGGCTTCATTCCTCCAGAAGCATTCGTGTATTTGGACATGAATGGATATGTTTTTGATTCTGACGGCGTCCCAGTCATATATCACATATATCGACGGGCCACCGATAAGAAGATAAAATATCCTCCCAATTTGAGTTCACGAGACCAACGATTTCAATGGAGGTACTCATTTGCTAGATTCGTTGAAGCTGACCGAGTTGAGACGGCGCAATCCAGGTATTGGTGGCTGAATGACAATGTCTAAATTATTCGTGTTTATTTTCAGTTTTGGTGTTCTTCGTTATTTGAGTTTCAGCTCATTATTGCTACATTTAGTGCTGTTGTTTATTTTTGTTAAAAATTAGGTATAGGTTAGGTATATGTAATGTTTACTATATTCCGTTAGAGATAAGATTAAACACTTAGGTTAGGAACATTGTTATTGATTTTTTTAGTATAAGTTAAAGTTTTTGATTGTATTTTATTAGAAATAAGTTACAACATATTAGGTGTAGGATCAAAGTTTCACTGTTGTGTTTTGATTATAAATAATTTTAGGATAGTGTTGGTTGGTTTTTTTCTCCTTTTTCCAATTAAATTTTAAAAATATGTAATAATTGTAATTAATTGAATTTGCTATAGTTTTTTTTTTTTTGATGATATGAGTTAACGATAACGTACAAATTTAGAGAGCCATTTGGGCCATTAAGTTTTTTGATTGTTATTGTTTGGAATTTGCTTTATATTCTTTTAAAATTTATAACGATTAGTATTAAATAAAGCGCTTTTGACTTTGACTTTGAAATGGCTCTGCACTGGACATTGGAATATCGTGAGAGTTCACACAAAATGCTCGGTTGAATGTCCTCGATGAACTGTCTTCCGACTAGAAACTAGTGGATTTCCCCTTAGAAAACATCTTCATTGATGTTCTTATGCAGGAAAAGAAAATTACAAACTGGAAAGCGTTTAAAGTCGCATTGGCCAATGAAACTAATTTTTTATCACCTGAAATGGCCGACGACATTGACAACATAATTGAGAATGTAACTCAGAAAATTTTACAGGCAAAAGAGGACCATACGGTCATAGCTCCGAGAAGGGAAACGAATCCCTATGAGCTCCCTCAGAACATCAAATAAATGATTAGGAAAAGGAATCAAGTTCAAAGGAGAGCTAAGTTTACAGGTGGCCCTACGCTACACATAAACGCTACTGAGTTTACAAATGAAATCTGGATAAAGTAAGGGTATTCCGAAACGAGCAATGGGAGAGCTTTTTGCAGAGTCTTGAGCCTGATTGTGGTACTTTCTGGAGAATGTCCAAATACTTTCGGACAGACAGTAAAACTGTGGTACGGCCTATTGATGGACCGAATAGCGCTATATATTCAAATTGTCGAGCTCGAACCGGTGATGCTTTGTCCGAACATTGTTGAAATGCTTAAATTAATGGTTTATGATCTATCTTGATGATGAAGTCACAGAAATTGTATTAGTAACAAATACAAAACTTGGTAGATGTATCAGAAGTAATTGCCTCTTGAAAGTTAGGGTATCGAAAAATTCTCAAAGGTTCTTAAGGAGGTCTCCCTATATAGGGAGATGGCCCCCCACTTTTTTTTGCCAAAGATCCACATGAAAGATCTTGACGAGAACTTTTCAAAACAGACTTCAAAAAAGTGATCAGAATCGAGGGTTACAAGGGGATGGGAAATTAATGAAAAATTTGTACCTGCCCCTACGCGACTGGGCATCTACGATCTAAAAATCCAGAAAAAATCATCGAAATGTACCATTATGAGTCAAACAACACCAAATACCGTAGAAAATGAAATTCTCTCAGCTTTGTTAATAGTGGCACGATTTGTCAATTTTACATTTTTCTCAATAAAATCGGGCAGGTAAGTAAGTTTCACAAAAATCGACTCGTAATTACGGAAATTATAGTCCATTGAATTTCCATAAACCACAACATACGATTTTTCTACTGTATGGGCTTTCAATTGGACCAGACACGACTGTTTTCATCGGATTTTCAGAGATCAATGGCATAGATACCTTTAAGATCCTGTTTAGTAAATAAATTAGTTAATCTGCAGCAAAATGGCAGCTGCTTAAAGTAGAGGAAGATTTTGTAAACAGATGCACATGTCATTGAAGAGCTCTTCCTCATAGCACAATAGCCTGTCTCGGGCCTTCGCTTCATGCAAATAGCGCCTCCAACTATCTCGGCCCATTGATCGCGTCCTCTAATTTCGAAATCCGAGCAGCGATGAACTGTCTTCGTCGACCGAGTCAGACCAGCGTTGTTGGTGATTCTAAATTTCTTTATTTCATCCAGAATTTGTCTCAGTGCCCCAAAAGAATAGTCCTTTATTCGTTACAATAGTTGTCATTTGTCTAATCCGCTCCGAGGCTGTTGTCCTGGTTCCATGATAAGTAAATACTAGGCGGAGTGTTGTCAGCGCCTCGACTTAGTTCGTTATTTGCCACATACCCGCTGACTAGCTGTTTAGGGTACCCTCAATCCACCACCTGAGGACGTGTTCGATGTATTAGCACTTATATAAAAAAAAAAACAAAAATTGTAGCACTGCAGCCCTTTTCGGGCCTTCGCTTAGAGATACAGTATCTCATTATCATGATGGAATGTGTTGCCACTCCACAAGGTGATATGGTCAGTATCACGCTTATATAACACTGTGTTTATTTATTCTGTACATTTTGGTACATTTTCTCCTGTAAGAGTAAACCATGCGGTCAACAACCCAATTTTCGATTCTTCCTTTCACCTTATGTACGTCTGATGATTTTTCTACTATCCACTCACAATGTATCCAAGCTCACTCACGTATATATTGCGCATATAAGCCGAAACTGTGAAATTCAACGTCTAGCACTCGTTGCGTGTAGACGTGTTTTTAATCGCTCCTGTCATTAATTTTAAAAATTAATTAATTTTTCACAAAAGTCAGTTTCAAAATATTGAAATAATTTTTTACGAGCCAGTCAAAAGCAAGTTTTGATTTAATTGGGGAAGAATTTATCGTCGAAGGCATCGACCAACCGTACCCATAAACCAAGAAAAGGCCAAACCAACGACAACTCGGGACTGCTGTATGGAGGAGCCCGACGGCTTCCCTCCGTTGGGGGGCCCCGGGGAGAGTGACGGTGTGAAATTGGCAAGTGTCAACAAGCGGAGACACACGAGCACCCAGGATACCGCAGATGCCGGTCGCAAAACACAAGTGCTCGAGGATAGACAGGAAGTGTGCCGCCTTCGAAGTGAAATCGAAGAGCTAAAGGCAAGAATTCAAACGTATGAAGAAATGTTCAAGACGGCAAAACAAGTTCAAGAGAGTGGTCCGATACGAAAAATCGAAAAACAGAAGAAAGCTGCAACTCCAATAATAACTGAAGAGGTATTAAATGCTGGTGGCACGAACGAAAGCCAGAACTACTTTGCGGCGCTGGATGGACTCCAGCAGGACATGGAGGTAGACGAAGGTAACAAAGACGATAATTTTATCTTATATTTAAAAAATAAAAATAATGAAAGTAGAAATAGGGAGAAGAAACCAGCCCGTAGTTCTGCTGGTCCTCCTCAAAAAGTAGCCAAGAATACCGAGAAAGTTCCGCCGATTAATGTCTTCGGGCAAAGCGGAAAAGACATGGTTCGGCTGTTGGCAGCCGAAAACAAATTGACAAATTTCGAAATCAAACGAGTAAATTCTGAGAAGCTGTCAATTAGAACGAAATCACTGGTTGATTTCAAATCAGCGAAAGATGCTTTGAATTCTGGGGAGGTTCCGCACTTCACCTATACCCCCAAGAGCGAGAAGAACCAGACGTTCTTGCTGAAGGGCTTGGACTGCGGAGAAGATACCGTCGATCTTCTTCAGGTTCTCAAGGAAACGGCGCCACAAATCGAGTTTATCTCAGTGAAAACATTCGCGACAAGAAGGTCGACGGTAGAAAAAAAAAACTTACCACTTTATTTGGTACAAATAACAAATAAGAGCAGTCCAAGCGCTCTTCAGCAAATCAGGTATTTAAATTTTCGAGTGGTGAGGTGGGAACGCCTCCAGAAACGAGAAATCAACCAGTGTTATCGCTGCCAACGATTTGGGCATTCGGCTGCCAACTGCGCCATGCATTACCGATGCGTTAAATGCAAAGACGTGCATGCTCCCGGTGAGTGCAAATTGGCTCAGACGGAGCCAAAAGAGAAGTTATATTGTGTGAACTGCGGTGTTTTTGGTCACCCGGCATCATATCGAGGATGCTCCCGATATCAGGATGCAAGATTGAAATCTCCCCCAAAACAAACACAAATACACCGCAGTGTCTTAGCTCCAAACTTCGTCAAGCCCGGAGTATCATTTGCACTCGCCGCTAGAGGACCAGCAGAAAATGCGGAAAATAGGGTAAATAATGTAAGTGGCAATAATGAGCTGCTTCTCAAAATTTATCAACAATTAAATTCCTTATCAGAGCGAATCGATAAACAAGATTCGAAAATTAACATTGTTTTTCAGCGTTTAGGACTTTCAAATGGCTCAAAATAAGTTGTCATCCAGCCACATTCCCACGGATAGGATTCGTCTCATCTCGATCAACGTCAACTCCATTGTTACTTTACATCGGCGTGATTATCTCCTTGAATTCATTGCCAGACAAAAGCCTGACATCCTGCTTCTAACCGAAACCCACCTCAATTCATGGCACTTCATGACATTCAAGGATTTTGAATTCGTAAGAAACGATAGGGTAATAGGTGATGGGGGAGGTGGCACCGGGATATTGGTACGAAGACCCTATCGTTTCCAAAATATTGAAAAAGTCGAATTCAAAAGCTTTGAATCTCTTGAAGTGTCCGTTATCAAAATCTCACTGCCAGGTGGGGATAACCTCTTCGTTATCTCTGCCTATGCAACTGGTGGAACTGTTCTCAAGCTCAAGGAGGAACTCAATTCCTTGTTCGAAATACTCGAATACTGAACGCCAAGCATACATCATGGCTGAACGCCACCAATAATCCAAGAGGTGTATTCCTGAAATCGTGGATAACAGAGAACCAAATTGAATACAGGTGCACTCTATATGGGTCGGAGTTCCCAACATACCCTAGGACAAATTCATATTTGGACCTTTGCATTGCTGACGCAAGACTTGAATTTAGCTTTAATAGTCCTCAACGGAAACTGCAGGTGCTTCCTTATGATAGCGACCATAACGCAATCGTAATGGAAATCAATCATCACAGGGATGATTTCTTCCTCATTCCAGTTCAACACGAAAATCATCGGTTGAACTTCAAAAAAACAGACTGGGGAAAGTTTCAAAAGAAGTTTAATCGCGAGTATCAGAAGCAATGTCCCCCTTCTGATGGTGGCAACTCTTGCTCAATGGTTCCGAATGACAGGAATCTAACTAACGATGAAATAGATGTCTATTTGTCGAAGTTAGAGAAGCTGACGTTGGAAACGATTGAGAAAGTAGTTCCCAAGATTAAACTTCGAAACAATATGGAAGGATATGAAACACCAACCATCGCAAGGTTGAAAAGATTGAAAAGCCTTCTTCTCACACGCGTCAACAATATTTATCGACGATTTTTGGATTACAACCATCCCTCGTTGGCTTTGTTGAAATTACATCTGAAGAATGTCCGGAACTTAATCCGGTCATACTTCAGGAGTGAGGTCAGCAATCAATGGGCGGAAAAATTGAGGGGTATTAGCCCACAGGACCCAGATGGCGTGTTTGCGAAAGTGAATAGCATATTCCGCAAGAAGTCTCGAGTGAAGGTATCGAATCTTGAAGTCACTAGTGATGAGATAAATCTTCTCGATAGGGCTGGTATCGAAATTGATAGTACGACTCCGGATAGAAATGGAAACAGGATTATTTGTGAAGGATTGGATAAACTTGCCCTGATTGGAACACATTTTGAATTGGTTCATCTACCAAACCCTGAGAGAGGGAACGAAATTTTTTCAGAGGTCGTTGAAGCAAAAGTTTCCGACTTCAAATCAAGCCTGAACGGCCAATCAATTCTTCATTTCAATGAAACATTAACATCTGACCTCATACCGAGCTTGAATCTTATTGATTATTTTGTCAGCTATGAAGACTTGTGTTTCATATTTCGCAAGATAAACAACAAGAAATCATGTGGTACTGATGGTATTCCAAATGTAGTTCTCCGACATTTGCCGGAGGTTGCTATTAGGAACTATTGCATATTGTTCAACAACATGTTGAGCAATTCATATTTCCCAAATGAGTGGAAAAAGGCTAAGGTATTTCCGATCTTGAAGAAAGGAAAAGAATCTTCATGCCCCAAAAGCTATCGCCCAATCAGCTTGCTGCCTAACATCAGCAAGGTGTTTGAAGTGATACTCAACAGAGCATTAAACGCCCACATTGAGGAAAATGAGTTGATGCCGAATTGCCAATTTGGTTTTCGTGCCAGGCATTCGACCACACATGCAATAACGAAAGTAACCTCAGACATCTGTTGGAAACTAAATGATAGACAATGTGTTGGAGCATGTCTCATTGATATGGAGAAAGCCTTTGATACGGTATGGTTAGATGGACTTATTTTTAAACTTCTTCAGGACAAGTTCCCCAGACACCTTGTCGCCATGATGTGTAATATGTTATACGGGAAATCGTTTGTTGTAACCGATGGAAATCTGACAACAATGCGCGAGTTCAAGGTCTTGAATGGTCTACAGCAGGGAACAGTTACTGCGCCTCTGCTCTTCTCAATCTTTATTCGCAAGCTATTGAACGGCTTTGATTTTAACGTCTCGCCAAAGCGATCATTGGTAGCGTTTGCTGATGATCTGATCATCTACACGGCTGACCGAAAAGCTACAATAGTTCAGAGCAATCTCCAAAAAATGTTCAATGATGTACAGCTGTACACTGACAATTGGCGAATGAAAATCAATGCGCAGAAGTGTGAAACAATCTTGTTTCGGACAACGCTGCAGGGGGTCAGTCAAGACCTGAAACGTAATTGGAAAGATTTCCACATCATGGCTGGCGAGGGTAGTTCAGAACGAATTCTACATAAATCCTGTGTTCGATACCTCGGTGTTTATCTCGATCAGTATCTGTACTATACTGAACATGTGAAAATCATGCTCAGTAAAGCACTTAAAGTAGTCATGGCTCTTCGAAAACTCTTTCATTCCAGATACATTGATCAAAAGGTCAAAATTATCTGTTACAAGACACTGGTTAGACCAGTTTTGACCTATGGATGTCAGATCTGGTACAACCAGAGTGCTAGTGCTATGGAAAAATTAAGAGTTTTCGAAAGGAAATGTCTTCGTGCATGTACTGGTTTGTACAGAAAGCCTGAGACGGATTGGAAACATTATATATCGAATAGAAGAATTTATCAAACTGCTGAAGTGACTAGAGTCGATATCTTCATATTGAAGCTTCTTCGGAATCATATCGCAAGATCTGTGACTGTGAGTGAAAACCCTTGGATTTCACAGCCGTTCCACCCTACAGACGGGTATCTAGCGACTTGCCTCGCTACTGGCTTCATTCCTCCAGAAGCATTCGTGTATTTGGACATGAATGGATATGTTTTTGATTCTGACGGCGTCCCAGTCATATATCACATATATCGACGGGCCACCGATAAGAAGATAAAATATCCTCCCAATTTGAGTTCACGAGACCAACGATTTCAATGGAGATACTCATTTGCTAGATTCGTTGAAGCTGATCGAGTTGAGACGGCGCAATCCAGGTATTGGTGGCTGAATGACAATGTCTAAATTTTTCGTGTTTGTTTTCAGTTTTGGTGTTTTTCGTTATTCAGTTTTTGAGTTTCAGCTCATTATTGCTACATTTAGTATTGTTATATATTTTTGTTAAAATCAGGTATAGGTTAGGTATATGTAATGTTTACTATATTCCGTTAGAGATAAGATTAAACACTTAGGTTAGGAACATTGTTATAGTATTTTTAGTATAAGATAAAGTTTTTTTGATTGTATTTTATTAGAAATAAGTTACAACATATTAGGTGTAGGATCAAAGTTTCACTGTTGTGTATTAATTATAAATAATTTTTGGATAGTGTTGGTTGGTTTTTTCTCCTTTTTCCAATTGAATTGTAAAAATATGTAATAATCGTAATTAATTGCATTTGCTATAGTTTTTTTTTTGATGAAATGAGTTTATGATAACGTACAAATTTAGAGAGCCATTTGGGCCATTAAGTTTTTTGATTGTTATTATTTGGAATTTGCTTTATATTCTTTTAAAATTTATAACGATGAGTATTAAATAAAGCGCTTTTGACTTTGACTTTGACTTTGACTTTGTCGAAAATATTTGATGGCATTGTAAACGGCTAAAAGCTCCCTTTCGTAGAGGCTGTAATGTTTTTGAGCTGTATTAAGCTTTATTGAAAAAACGCTAAGGGTTTTCAATCCTTGTCAGCACATTGTTCAATGACTGAACCCCCGCATCCATTCGACACGTCCGTGTACAGTACCAACTGTGCTCCTGGTGCAGGATGCATCAGTTGTGAATAATCTGTGATGAGCTTCTTGCTTTCATTGAATGGTCTGGTGGATTGATCATTCCATACAATCTCCTTTCGTTCTTTTACTGCTCGAGATGAAATCGTTGAGCGATGCAAAGACTTATGACGCGTTCCGTTGAAATCTTCTATAGAAGTTTACTACTCCTAGATATTTCAGGAGTTCCACAATATTTTCTGGTTGTTTGAAGTTTAAGATGGCATCTATAGGTTGAGGCAGTGGCTTTGTTCTTTTTTTAGAAATCGAACACCCTAAATATTCCACGCTACCTACTCCTAATTGACATTTTTGTGTATTATTTTTATGCCTTATTCGGCGAGGAGTTTGAAGATCTGTTTTAAATGGTTGGCATACTCGGTCGGGATGCAAGAAGTGACGAAGGCTTCGCCCAAGTAAGCATAGCAGAAATCCAGACCTCGTAGGACCAAGTCCAGGAACCTTGCAAAGGTTTGTGCTGCGTTGCATAGGCCAAATGTCATTCGAGAGAATTTGAAAGAGCCGAATAGGGTGCAGACTGCGGTTTTAGGAATGTCCTCTTCATGTATGGGGATCTGGTGGTAGTAGTTTTATTGTCGAGGCTATGTGTGAAATAATGGATGTGGGCTATGGGGTACCGGTCTAGTATTGTGACAGCATTTCCAGTCTCCAATCCCCCAATTTCTTTCTCACTAAGTGTTGCATCATATATTCAAACTCTTTTTTGTAGCTGCGTAATTTTCGGCCGACAAATGCCTCGGTGGTTCCAAAACGGGTGGTCCAGATGTAATTATACGACCCATGATGGAGTGCGGTCGGCCCTACGTGTAGTTTGATAATGCGATCAGCTCCGAGAATTTTCGTCCGTTCTTTGCTTGTGGCAGTAAACTCTTTGAGCTGGTAGCAAAGGGTCCTTCTATTCATTTGAAAACTTGACCGGGTATGGGACCCGCCATGTTGGTTGGCCCCTCTACTCATGAGCTAGCCATCGGATGAGCTCACTCCCTATTCTGACGTTACAGGTCAAAGTCAAAGTCAAAGTCAAAAGTGCTTTATTTAATACTAATCGTTATAAATTTTAAAAGAATACAAAGCAAATTCCAAACAATAACAATCAAAAAACTTAATGGCCCAAATGGCTCTCTAAATTTGTACGTTATCATTAACTCATTTCATCAAAAAAATTATAGCAAATTCAATTAATTACGATTATTACATATTTTGAAAATTTAATTGGAAAAAGGAGAAAAAACCAACCAACACTATCCTAAAATTATTTATAATTAAAACACAACAGTGAAACTTTGATCCTACACCTAATATGTTGTAACTTATTTCTAATAAAATACAATCAAAAAACTTTATCTTATACTAAAAAATTCTGTAACAATGTTCCTAACCTAAGTGTTTAATCTTATCTCTAACGGAATATAGTAAACATTACATATACCTAACCTATACCTAATTTTTAACGAAAAAAAAATAACAACACTAGTAGCAATAATGAGCTGAAACTCAAAAACTAAATAACGAAAAAACACCAAAACTAGAAATAAACACGAATAATTTAGACATTGTCATTCAGCCACCAATACCTGGATTGCGCCGTCTCAACTCGATCAGCTTCAACGAATCTAGCAAATGAGTATCTCCATTGAAATTGTTGGTCTCGTGAACTCAAATTCGGAGGATATTTTATCTTCTTATCGGTGGCCCGTCGATATATGTGATATATGACTGGGACGCCGTCAGAATCAAAAACATATCCATTCATGTCCAAATACACGAATGCTTCTGGAGGAATGAAGCCAGTAGCGAGGCAAGTCGCTATATACCCGTCTGTAGGGTGGAACGGCTGTGAAATCCAAGGGTTTTCACTCACAGTCACAGATCTTGCGATATGATTCCGAAGAAGTTTCAATATGAAGATATCGACCCTCGTCACTTCAGCAGTTTGATAAATTCTTCTATTCGATATATAATGTTTCCAATCCGTCTCAGGCTTTCTGTACAAACCAGTACATGCACGAAGACATTTCCTTTCGAAAACTCTTAATTTTTCCATAGTACTAGCACTCTGGTTGTACCAGATCTGACATCCATAGGTCAAAACTGGTCTAACCAGTGTCTTGTAACAGATAATTTTGACCTTTTGATCAATGTATCTGGAATGAAAGAGCCTTCGAAGGGCCATGACTACTTTGAGTGCCTTACTGAGCATGATTTTCACATGTTCAGTATAGTACAGATACTGATCGAGATAAACACCGAGGTATCGAACACAGGATTTATGTGGAACCCGTTCAAGACTACCCTCACCAGCCATGATGTGGAAATCTTTCCAATTACGTTTCAGGTCTTGACTGACCCCCCGCAGCGTTGTCCGAAACAAGATTGTTTCACACTTCTGCCCATTGATTTTCATTCTCCAATTGTCAGTATACAGCTGTACATCATTGAACATTTTTTGGAGATTGCTCTGAACTATTGTAGCTTTTCGGTCTGCCGTGTAGATGATCAGATCATCAGCAAACGCTACCAATGATCGCGTTGGCGAGACGTTAAAATCAAAGCCGTTCAATAGCTTGCGAATAAAGATTGAAAAGAGCAGAGGCGCAGTAACTGTTCCCTGCTGTAGACCATTCAAGACCTTGAACTCGCGCATTGTTGTCAGATTTCCATCGGTTACAACAAACGATTTCCCGTATAACATATTACACATCATGGCGACAAGGTGTCTGGGGAACTTGTCCTGAAGGAGTTTAAAAACTAGTCCATCTAACCACACCGTATCGAAGGCTTTCTCCATATCAATGAGACATGCTCCAACACATTGTCTATCATTTAGTTTCCAACAGATGTCTGAGGTTACTTTCGTTTATTATTATTCTGACGTTACAGGTGCTCTCCCAGGGTAGAGTGGCCTTCCGCTTGCGTGCTCATTTATGTCAGAGTATTATGTGATTGCATCACATAAGACTATAAAATAAATTTGCCACGTCGATGGTTTCCATTTGAAGAAAAAGTTCATGCGAACTATGTTTGCATGAGTTTTTCATTCAAATGAAAAACATCTGGCCATGTCTACGATGGATCTCGATCCGGATGGGGAGTGCGAGGGGGCACCACTTCCACCTGGATGCCCCACTCTTATGTTGGGGCCATAAGTATCGTCGGTTAAGACGAAATACTCTCAAGTCTCGTCTATTTTCACCAGTGCCAGTTTGTTGTTTGCTTTGGCAATTTCCACCCTTAGTAGATTACCTCGGCCTCGACACCTGTCGATCCGCATTTTATCTGTTAATTCGTGAATGCGAAATTTTTTGGAGTCGGCCCTTGTACTGATGAAAAGAACCCGCCCCACGAAACCACAATGCTAGCCTGCTAGCGCATTCACGCGTCCTCAGACAAGGCCAATCTTGGCGAACATCACCATCCTCTCTCGTCGAGGCAGCAGACCACCACTGCAGTCCTTCACGGACATTCAATATCCACGCCATCACTACAAAGACTCCTATGAAACCGCAAAACTTATGTTCAATAAAATTCAATTTGACGAATATAAATGGAAAGTTTGTGGAGTGCCCTTCTTTTAAAATTACAGCTCGGATGTACTAAATGCTGGTGTTTTTTGAGAATAGGATAGTAGGGGAAAAAATCATTATGTGAAGAGAGATTGGACCAAGAAGAATCTCTTACAACAGGATAAAATAATATTAAATATTTTTTTTTTAAATGAGAATAAAAATTTCAAAGGGTTCCTTTTTCGACTATATTTGGTTTTATTTTGTGTATATGCGCATTTCGACCGCAACATACGGTCATCCTCAGTACACTACTTCCTGCCTATCTAAACGTACCTTTATACGCTACTGGCTTCATTCCTCCAGAAGCATTCGTGTATTTGGACATGAATGGATATGTTTTTGATTCTGACGGCGTCCCAGTCATATATCACATATATCGACGGGCCACCTATAAGAAGATAAAATATCCTCCGAATTTGAGTTCACGAGACCAACGATTTCAATGGAGATACTCATTTGCTAGATTCGTTGAAGCTGATCGAGTTGAGACGGCGCAATCCAGGTATTGGTGGCTGAATGACAATGTCTAAATTTTTCGTGTTTGTTTTCAGTTTTGGTGTTTTTCGTTATTTAGTTTTTGAGTTTCAGCTCATTATTGCTACATTTAGTATTGTTATATATTTTTGTTAAAATCAGGTATAGGTTAGGTATATGTAATGTTTATTATATTCCGTTAGAGATAAGATTAAACACTTAGGTTAGGAACATTGTTATAGTATTTTTAGTATAAGATAAAGTTTTTTTGATTGTATTTTATTAGAAATAAGTTACAACATATTAGGTGTAGGATCAAAGTTTCACTGTTGTGTATTAATTATAAATAATTTTTGGATAGTGTTGGTTGGTTTTTTCTCCTTTTTCCAATTGAATTGTAAAAATATGTAATAATCGTAATTAATTGCATTTGCTATAGTTTTTTTTTTTTTGATGAAATGAGTTTATGATAACGTACAAATTTAGAGAGCCATTTGGGCCATTAAGTTTTTTTGATTGTTATTATTTGGAATTTGCTTTATATTCTTTTAAAATTTATAACGATGAGTATTAAATAAAGCGCTTTTTTGACTTGACTTAACGTACCTTTATATGCTAGAGGTTTTTTAGAACACTAATTACATTCTTTGCACAATAGGATTTTTACGTTCTAACATTCATAACTTAATTCTTATTACCTAATTAGATTAATCAGTTTTGAATTATTTTTACCTAGGTCGGTGTTCATTGTTAAATTTACCGGTACTTTCCTAATCTGTATGCTTTCGCTGCCATCAAGTTTTTGCCATTTATCGATATCTTTGACTACTTCAACGTCGTTCATTGTTATTTCGTGGCCATTTTTAACTATATGCTCTGCCACTGATGATTTAAAATTTGTTCTACTTGTATTCTTCGCTGCCACAGCTTCTTTGAAGTGTTCCTCGCATCGAACTACCACTAAACGTTTCGTTTGACCAATATAAATCATACCACATTCTGGATACGTCACCTTGTACACTCCGCATTTTTCTTCCTTAGTTTTTCTATCCTTAAAGTCAAAGTCAAAGTCAAAAGCGCTTTATTTAATACTCATCGTTATAAATTTTAAAAGAATATAAAGCAAATTCCAAATAATAACAATCAAAAAAACTTAATGGCCCAAATGGCTCTCTAAATTTGTACGTTATCATAAACTCATTTCATCAAAAAAAAAAACTATAGCAAATGCAATTAATTACGATTATTACATATTTTTACAATTCAATTGGAAAAAGGAGAAAAAACCAACCAACACTATCCAAAAATTATTTATAATTAATACACAACAGTGAAACTTTGATCCTACACCTAATATGTTGTAACTTA
Organism: Odontomyia ornata; assembly: GCA_963969285.1. NCBI lineage: Eukaryota > Metazoa > Arthropoda > Insecta > Diptera > Stratiomyidae > Odontomyia > Odontomyia ornata. Next base: position 459,079,137 of record OZ017739.1, read on the forward strand.
TTTCTAATAAAATACAATCAAAAAAACTTTATCTTATACTAAAAATACTATAACAATGTTCCTAACCTAAGTGTTTAATCTTATCTCTAACGGAATATAGTAAACATTACATATACCTAACCTATACCTGATTTTAACAAAAATATATAACAATACTAAATGTAGCAATAATGAGCTGAAACTCAAAAACTGAATAACGAAAAACACCAAAACTGAAAACAAACACGAAAAATTTAGACATTGTCATTCAGCCACCAATACCTGGATTGCGCCGTCTCAACTCGATCAGCTTCAACGAATCTAGCAAATGAGTATCTCCATTGAAATCGTTGGTCTCGTGAACTCAAATTCGGAGGATATTTTATCTTCTTATCGGTGGCCCGTCGATATATGTGATATATGACTGGGACGCCGTCAGAATCAAAAACATATCCATTCATGTCCAAATACACGAATGCTTCTGGAGGAATGAAGCCAGTAGCGAGGCAAGTCGCTATATACCCGTCTGTAGGGTGGAACGGCTGTGAAATCCAAGGGTTTTCACTCACAGTCACAGATCTTGCGATATGATTCCGAAGAAGCTTCAATATGAAGATATCGACTCTAGTCACTTCAGCAGTTTGATAAATTCTTCTATTCGATATATAATGTTTCCAATCCATCTCAGGCTTTCTGTACAAACCAGTACATGCACGAAGACATTTCCTTTCGAAAACTCTTAATTTTTCCATAGTACTAGCACTCTGGTTGTACCAGATCTGACATCCATAGGTCAAAACTGGTCTAACCAGTGTCTTGTAACAGATAATTTTGACCTTTTGATCAATGTATCTGGAATGAAAGAGTTTTCGAAGAGCCATGACTACTTTAAGTGCTTTACTGAGCATGATTTTCACATGTTCAGTATAGTACAGATACTGATCGAGATAAACACCGAGGTATCGAACACAGGATTTATGTGGAATTCGTTCTGAACTACCCTCGCCAGCCATGATGTGGAAATCTTTCCAATTACGTTTCAGGTCTTGACTGACCCCCTGCAGCGTTGTCCGAAACAAGATTGTTTCACACTTCTGCGCATTGATTTTCATTCGCCAATTGTCAGTGTACAGCTGTACATCATTGAACATTTTTTGGAGATTGCTCTGAACTATTGTAGCTTTTCGGTCAGCCGTGTAGATGATCAGATCATCAGCAAACGCTACCAATGATCGCTTTGGCGAGACGTTAAAATCAAAGCCGTTCAATAGCTTGCGAATAAAGATTGAGAAGAGCAGAGGCGCAGTAACTGTTCCCTGCTGTAGACCATTCAAGACCTTGAACTCGCGCATTGTTGTCAGATTTCCATCGGTTACAACAAACGATTTCCCGTATAACATATTACACATCATGGCGACAAGGTGTCTGGGGAACTTGTCCTGAAGAAGTTTAAAAATAAGTCCATCTAACCACACCGTATCAAAGGCTTTCTCCATATCAATGAGACATGCTCCAACACATTGTCTATCATTTAGTTTCCAACAGATGTCTGAGGTTACTTTCGTTATTGCATGTGTGGTCGAATGCCTGGCACGAAAACCAAATTGGCAATTCGGCATCAACTCATTTTCCTCAATGTGGGCGTTTAATGCTCTGTTGAGTATCACTTCAAACACCTTGCTGATGTTAGGCAGCAAGCTGATTGGGCGATAGCTTTTCGGGCATGAAGATTCTTTTCCTTTCTTCAAGATCGGAAATACCTTAGCCTTTTTCCACTCATTTGGGAAATATGAATTGCTCAACATGTTGTTGAACAATATGCAGTAGGCAGCGCGTAAGTCTCATTAAAAACACGTCTACACGCAACGAGTGCTAGACGTAGAATTCGTTTTTCTATCCTTTACGTTGGTCAGCTGCACTCCTAGTTTATTCATTCTGCTTGTACCTATTGCCTCTAGTTGGTGTTTCTTCAGAACAGGTGCCAATGTCTTAAACATTCTTGAATACGGAACGCTAATTCTTCGTTTTTCACTGCCTATCTTTTCATTTGGACTTCTTTCTTTAGAAATTTAGGCGCCGTCGGTGATGAGCATGGTGAAAGATTTCAACAGGACATTTCTGCAATAGAAAAACTATATCAGGGCAAATGAAGCCTACGGAAGCTAGCGGATTATTGTTGAACAGACGAGACATTCTTGAAGCAAAATATAGAAGAAAATCAAAGACTACATGTATAAATTTGATACCACAATACTATTTATAAATTAATTTTGTTCATAAAAATTGTATATTTATAAAAAAATAATATTTATATAAAAATAATAAACTACAAAGATTCGTATCTGAAATATTCTAATATCATTTCTATAATTCTTAACCTTATTCTAAACATAATCAGTTAAATATTTTCTTGTTACACACAAAAAGTGAATTTTTGTTGAGCAGAGTAATCAAACATGAATTTCAAAGAATTCTTCTAATAACATAAACAATCTAACTTGAGGATTAAAATAACTATAAACGCCGAAAAGAAAGGCAATGTATAGCAGCCACTGGCTTGTTTGGAACTTTGAATGATTTTCCACATCGTTTTGTGATAGATAACCTGGAGTTTCTGGGAGTAACCGTTATGTCACACGGATGGACGGACGGACAGATCACACTTAATATGATTTGTATCTTTTCCAAAAGTTCTTTGAATAACATTAATTTCTCCCTAAAACTATCCCAGCAAATTATATCCTTTCCAAACATACCTCTAGCAGTTTTGACTTCTGCAAGAACTATGATTAGTGACAATATATTTCACTCGATTAACACCATCCAACAACACCCCAAACATTTCGTCTCGACTAAGTATAGAGGCGGTGGAAAAAAGAAAGCGAAAAAAGGTCGAACATGCATCTTAAATCTAAATTCTACGGTCAGAAACTATTCAAACTCGAGCATTTAGTCGAACATTTATCTGACTTTTACCAACGACGTACTTGTTATACTTCCCTATGTCCTCATTAATTCTTGGCCGTTTCAAGGCAACAAAATACAAGCGATTATCGCTGGCAGGTGGAATTTAATTGCCGTTTGTCGTGCAATGGTCATCGTATGCGGTCATTTGTTTGGAGGTACACATTTAAATATCCATTCGTGGCTCATTTCCTTTAACGTCCACCAAGCAAGACCTTCTAAGGAGTCGTTCAGGATTCGGGCCGAGTTGCGTTGCCTTTGAAGAAAAGAATCAAAATGAATTTTGATTACATAATGTTAATAGGCATGAATTTATGAGAACAGGGTGTAATTGCAAAAGAATTAATTTGATGCATTAAAGCTAAATATTTCATATTCAAGATGGAATTTTGATATGTTGCTCTCAATACTTAAGCCAGTTATGTTTCGCTTTATTTCGTTTATCGGATTCCGCTTGGAATGTTTAGGAAACCAGTACTATGTCAACTAATTTATTTTATATTTTGTGATAATTTATTCAGGTGTAAGAGCTCGAAAACGTCTAATTTTAGAATCCTTTGGGGTTGATGACACACAACTATGAAATTAAATTTTTTACGCAATTATGTTAATAAAAAAGTAATAAAGCCGCTTATCTTTCTCAACGTTTATGCGTTATTAGCATTGCTTAATAAAATCCAACGTTTGCTTGATGACCCTCTTAATCGCTTATTATCACAATAAGGACATCCAACAAATTTATTGCAAATAGGTTCCCATCTGATCAAGTTTATATCTTTATGCAAATCGCTTAAAAAGATATAAAATTCCCAATTATTTAATCATCACTATTGAAATAATACAAAGAGGTTGCCCATATTGAATTCATTTTTGTGATTTCAACGAAAATAAAACAAACATAAACACAAAATTCACGACCATAAAATCGCTTTCCGAATTGACAATAATTCAAGAATCTTGAAACGAAACACAGCTTTGTAATCTGCCTCGCTCTCTTTCCAAATTTTATTAATCCCGTCCATGCACCCGTTCATTCATATCTAAAATAGTATCTCGGAGTATCTCCAGCTCAACTCGAAACCACTTTCAATCTAATCACACTCAAGTGGTTCCTTCTATCGCTCAATTATGTTAAAATGAAAATAGATAATAAAATTAAAATAAAAGCAACAAATTAGTTATACAGGAAACGAATGAAGTGAAGATGATAAAAAAGATGGTTATAAAAGCGAGTCGTGACTTAAACGATTCTTTCACAATATGGAACGTGTTGATCAATTCCGAGCACCATGTCCAAGCTCATTTTAATGACCTTCTTAAATGAACAAACCTTTTAATTTGCTTGTATCTTGGCCTGTTATCTTCAATAACCTGTTCCGTACTCCATAACAATATATCACCTCGATGCAGGACACTACAATCTTCTTAAGCGCCATACTTACCCGTGCGAGTACGTGTTGAATCCTATTGGGCTCTTTCACACGGAAATGGTAAAAACCTATATCCAAACAGGTTTCACGCTTACGCCCTTATGTTTACACGTTGCATAGTTCAGCCAACCTATTTTTGTATACGATACACGTCTTGCGAGTGTGTATGTCAAAAGTGTCATTTGATTGTTAAACATCGCGCGGACAACATGAGAGCGAAGACAGAGAGATAAGCGATTGAGAATTTATGTTTTAGCCTTGAATTGTGCACGAGGTATTAAAACTGGAATGAAAAATATATTTTATGATTGTTAAAGTTTTTCGATTCAAATTTATCTCTTGGATTTATTTGGATCCTCCGTGTTTTCCGCTTTCTGAAAATATATTCCAAATTTGAATTCCTTTTTTAGTCGCATAACTTGCTTATCATAATGTGATTCTTTGAAGATTATGCGTACTGTTAATTGTCTATGGATTCACAATAGGCAATTTAACTTTATTGAAATCGTGATATTCGTCGTGTTGTTTCTTGAAACTGAACATGGCCTCGGCTTTTATAAATTTATTAAATAACGCGTAGCTTCTCGCGTCCACGCATCCATTTTTGCACGCAAAATAAAGAAAGGCAATCGTTTCATGACGACTACCTTCTTCACCGAATGTTCAATTCGGAATGATTACCGGCGTTTGTATAAAATTTCCCCCGCCAAATGATCAACAAAATGCGTTTGTATATGTGCGTTACGCTCGTGCACCCTAAAAAATGTTGGCGTGTTTTTACCATGAGGTCCCCTCAATGCCTCTCACTCTTCTTGCCCATATAACCTGTTTAACGCTCACTTTTAACGCTGCATCTGAAAAAGCCCATTAGGTGGTTATATGACTCTAGCCAACAAGACAATGCTTCAAGAGTAAAAGTATCTGATATCGGATGGTGGTGGCATGGGGCCTAGAGTACAATAAGATGATTTCTTATGAAAATGCGTATACATAATTGAGTTGCCTTAATAATTTTTCTGAAAAATTATTAGAGAAGAAAAATATTAGAGGATGGTTTCGACGTGCGTACTAATTCTCCTCAGGCCATGCTTAGACGTGAGAGAATTATTTTTAATTTACGTCAGTTTAAGGTAAGTCTATAAAATTTAAAGTTTAGTAAAGAATAAGATCAATTATGAGAATTCATAATAAATTGCTTAGCCGGACATCGAACTCTTCAGAGGAAATTAGTTGAGTTTCGGATCACATGAATAAACGATCTGTAGTTATTCCATTCGTAAGGCCGTTTTGTGTGGTAGCCATTCCAAACAACTATGCTCAGCCACCTTATATCGAAAGCTAGCTAAGCATCGAATTTTGCAAAGTTAAATAAAAAATGCACCTGTCTCGCGAAATCGTCTCTACTAGTCAACTGATTTGAAAATATGTTAGATCCCTTACTAAGAAAAGTGTTAGAACATAGCCTGTACTGGCAATTTGAGAAACAATAATTCTTATACTTACTTACGACATTTTTTGATAGCTGTATTTTGTTACCTTTTGATTTAGGAAGCTCAGTCGCAACCTTTAGATCTCGGTTAGCCCATTGGCGACGCGTCCTTGGTGAGAGTCTTCCACCTGATTCGATGAAAGCTACAGCAACGTATAGTATAATCATAATTAATTTTATTTAAGCCGAAGTAATCATTACTATTTAAGCCAGTCAAAATAGACACAAAAACTTCGTAAGTTTACAACGGCTTATATAGAGCTGATCATTGGTATAAGTCTTAAATACACTATTACAAGCTATATAAGAAAAATCCTCACCGAACCTGCATCTGAAATAAACAGTTATTCAAGGTCAAATATCACAAGTATTAGTTTATCGCATTTCTCGTATAAATCTTAAGTGCTACTGGAAAAGCAGCTTACAGAAAAAGTTAAAGATTACTCAATTATTGGCGAAAGTTGCTTTTGGCTCATTGTAAAGACTATTAGACTCGCTGTTGTACCAGATTCTCCAGACATTTCCCTGCTTAATAAGCCCAAATATCTTTTTAGAACACTCGCTAAGTATCTCCATTTAACAACCATTGTAATGACTTTCACTGGTGTCTTTCGTCCTGAGTTTCGCTAGAAAATCTGAATTGACATCTTCGCGGTTCAAAGCCGTTAAAAAGCGAGCCGTTCTAAAAAATCAACCCCTTAAATTCAACAGATTTAGACACTCGACAGTCTATTCCGTTGTGGCTGCTAGTCGGCCAGCTAGTTCGGGGAGAAATCTGGTTGTGGATCATATTGTGAGCAGAACCGCCGCTTGATTACAATGTTTAGCCACTGTCAAGCTTTCCCGGTTCAAAACGCTTTTTAAATCTACATAGAACGACAACAAGAAAAAAACCGATCTAATCTACTTAATACAACCAAGAGGCACTGCGAATCCACCCGAGTGACAAAAAATATATTAGCAAACCTCCCTAAAACAGCCTTGCCATTTTGGAACCATACTTGAATCCCTCCTGAAAATATCGAGCCTCCTCAAAGTAAAGTTCAAGGTTAATTTAGCAACTCATGGTGGTGGCTGTTAGTATGGTTGTAATGTGACGCCTACGCCCGGGAATCGAAGTGATTCCGATCCCGAACCCTTGCACCCGGCCAGATGGCTATGACCTCGAAATGCAAGCGGACTTCATCTTTCGTGCGGATATCGTTGCGCAGAAAATATTTTTTTTTCTCTCCAAATATTTAGATCTGTGGATTTAAATATTTGAAACATAATATTAATCAAAAACCCCGACACATTTCGAGGCATATCCATCTGGGAATGCCCCCTCCACCGTGGCCATCGAAACACTATGCCACTGGCGACAAATGGAAATGCACATTGCAGCCATGTGGCGTTCCATTCCGCACATCTGTTTTGTCGGTGGTTGTCGGATTGACAGTCCGACGCAACGAGGGAGTTGGGTTGTTCCGTTGTGCGCTACGGGAGATGGTCGCCTGGGTTCGAAGAAGAAGACCATCATTACGGGCCAAGGAAATCGTACGACGTGTTGAAGCAGCAATAGCTGGAGCGGAACCTCTACTTACTCCACCTCGTTCATCGTCAACCGAATCACCAGATAGATCATCATCACCTGAAGTGATACCATGTTAATGGCCGATCGTGAGGACGTATCGCCTGTTATACGTATGAATTCAGTTGCACAATTCGCCAAGGTGTCGTAGAGATTATTTGAAAAACAAATAACTGAAAAGCCCTCTAGCAAATTCTCGCGGAGAACTTGCACCGATGGAACAAGTAAAGTTGCATTTCGTGTTAATCGGTTCGATTGCTGCGGAGGAACGGCGTCAGAAATGCTAAGATATATAACGGCAAACACCACTCGTGAAGTTTGTGCATCAAAATATCGACCGTGCTTTGTTCACAGCCGCCTTCGGCCAGACACGAGCAACCTAAGACCTGGTATGTGATTAATTTAGTTATTACTACCATATTACCATACAATAGCACGTAATCTTTTGAAGAAAGTATAAAATTTTTAAATGAAAAACTAAAACTACTAGAACTAAAAATGGCGAAAATAACATATTTACTTATTATATAATATACCTGGATATATTTAATGTTTCACGTACGCTCCAAGAAACAATAATTTTTAAATAGATCGAACTGAAAGAAACAAATATAAACTACTAGATAGTAAAACGATGGAACGATATATTATGGAAAATGATAAAAGATACTTGGAAATAGCCATTAATAAATTTAAAATGAATAACACTATGAAGAAATAAAACATAAGGGAGAAAAAACGTTAGGATGTTCAATGATAGTTTCAGATATAAATTGACACTAATTTTCGTTAGCTGTCTAGAGTTTATAAATTTTTAGACACAAGAACTTAGCCAAGTGCATTGTTGATATCCCAGTTTAGCAGATAATTTTATCAAGTTTAATTTTTTAGACAGAAAATATGTCTATCTTGGCCGAGAGAGACAATAAAAGGCTTTTACTTTTTTGTTTACAAATATTGAGTTGAGAGTGTATTTGAAAAGAGCACTATAAGCCATTTTTGAACAGGCTACTAAATAGGTATGTTCTGAAAGATTAAATGTGTAATCGAAAAATGCTGTGTATCTAATATATAGAATGATAGAGGCACATAAATACAGTTTGATGGTTACAATTACCCCGTAGGTAATTGTGACGAATGCTTTTGGCTAAGTGAGTTTATATTAAATGAGAAAAAGTTGTGTATAGATAAGTACATAATCTGCTCGCTCGTTTTCGATTGTTTGAAACATAGAGTTTAAGTTAGCGTTGATATAGATTTAACTATAACTTCATATTGCATTATTCATAGATATTTGTGAACCTTATTTTGAAAGAAAAAAAAAAACGAGCGTAAATTTGAAGACCAACATGTGTTCAAACTTTTTGAGGACATTTACGGATTTTGCAAGACTGATGGTGTAAGCGCGGGTATTGCTAAACGAATAGGAAGAAGGGCTAGGTTATTTGAATTATTCAAATATGAAGAATATCATTTTCGGTGAATCCTAACAACGCATTGTCGGGCTAAAAATCATTTAAACTTTAGCGATTAAGGTAATTGTGCCATAATTAATACGCACTTGGTTTTACTCAATGAAAGTCCTAGAGAAACGTTTCACCCTCCTAAAATAGTATTTGAATTTCATTTCATAATCAACATAAGTTTAAAATCGTAAGAATGGAAAAGCAAGAATTGCTGCTCCATCATCTGTGAAACATTATCGCTAATGTATGTAATAATCAGGAAAAACCATCGTCATTCTTGTTTTGAGCACTTAAACCTTCTGTAAATGTGGGAGTCTTAATTAATTAACGATAACATCAAACAAACCACACATTTGTTTCTAGATAATTAGTTCTTATAGTTACGCTCAAATATTTGCCAATGGCTACAATAGAATAATCAAAAGTACGTTCCACAAGAGAGCCTTGCTTTAGGTTGTAAGCAGTATTTTGATAATGTTGATGTATTAATATTTAGCATTTAGTTTGATATATTGTTACTGACAATGGTTGTTTTATTGATTTAGTATAGCTTTTTCGTGACCTTATTTCGAGGTTGATTGTCGCACAATGAATGACTAAATAAAAGAATTGATATGAATTGCTAAATTTATCCACGACTTTCCTTTTCAGCGGTTCTTCTTTTTCAGTGGGAAGAGAGAGTGCAGGGTAGGTATGTCGTCGCGAGGGTAGGGTTTCGCCATATCCGCTGAGGTCGGTTTCGCGTCGCGCGCGGTACGCGGTACCTTTGTTGTTTCGTTATTTTATTTAGAGTAGTCTTCGTCGGGTTGATTTAGAGTAGTATACTTTTCGGTACCGCGTCGAAACTTCGGGAACGTGAAATAAAAATTAGATTTTGAATTCTTGACTGGTTATAAGAAGAAATACGGAGTAACGTAAAGTAGGTTTCTTCTCCGTATGGTTTGTTTGATAACGCGTTTTGGAAAACGGGCATGTTCAGGTGGCTGAAATATTGTAATTGAGCGTAACCCATTCGGAGACCCGCGACCGAAATCCTCTCCGAACTAGCTGGCCGACAAGCAGCCACCGCGTGAATGGGTTACGGTGCACGGATTGGTTGACCTGTTGGTACCATCCGTTGGCACGACTCAGACTTAACGTCTAGAACCGATGAGAGGTCGGTTCCGCGTTTCGAACCTAAAAGTTGGAAAATCATTACATGGTGTTATTGTTTATGTACGGTTATTTGGCTAAACAACGCTGTAAACAAGTTGAAGTAGTAGGAGAGTGCTCCTACCAGAAGGGTATTGTAAAACAATTAATAAATCAAACAGTATATTCTGCATATTAAAACTTGACTAATATACATATTCCATAAATTGAGTTCGAAGAATTATTATGCCTATTATATTTTTATATTCGCCGCCATTTTGTTTCAAGTGTTTTGACCCCATCGTTTAATTAGGCATGATAACACATCAATAATACAAACCGTTCCTAAAATTTTTATCAAAATTCTTAAATATAGGGCTTTCCGATAAGAGGTGTTATTTTGAATAGATCTTGTGATTTAACACCTTGCGACTTCTTCCTTTGGGGTCACGTGAAAGAGAAGGTCTACGCCAACAGCCCAGCGTCAATTCAAGACCTCAAAGGTAGAATTCGTGAGGCTATCGGGGACATAGGGCAGCCACTTTGCGATTTGGTTATGGAAAATTTCATGAAAAGGATATGATCCTGTAAGCGTGTCGTGGTAATCATTTGCCTGATGTTATTTTTTACTATTAACTGCATACCTTTTTCTTTATAATGAAATAAACATTCGATCATTTGTATTAAAAAATGGCATTTTTAGGTCTTTGTAAAAAAATTTTTTACGAAGACCTACTAGTTTCGCGACCTGTCTGTCCGTCTGTCCGTGCGTCACAGCTGATTTCCTCAGAAACTATAGAAGCTAGAATGCTCAAACTTTGTGAAAAGGTAAGAAGTGGTGGTCTCTCAAAAGTTAAGGTCTTAACAAAAATTTAAAAAAATTTTAAGGGGGGCCCCCCCTAATAACGAATTGGCCCTTAAACATTTTTTTTAATCAAAGGTAGTCGAGTGGGGTATCATCGTATGATTAAAACTTTTAGAATCTGAAATAAAAAAATCATTTTATGAATTAGGGGGTCCAGGGGAAGGCAAAATGTACCAAAAATTTGTTTCTAAACCATAGGATGTTTACAAAGACCTTCTGTTGGAGCACTCTCCTGCTTACTCAACTTGTTTCTTTTAATATCAAAATAACACCTCTTATTGGAAAACCCTATATTTATAGTGGCTAGGTCCGTTGCAAACGTGTATCTCCCTAGTATCACGTGTTAATGTTGCTGTAATTGTTAAAAATTCAATCGGCTATAACTTAGCTGTTTTTTGTTCGATTATTGTGAAATTTTCAGAACACATACAATTGCTTTCAAAAAACTTAAATTGTAGTTTTTGGGGAAATTTAAGCGTCCCATTTTGATTTTATAGGCAAAAACGAAAAACTTATAAAATGTACTATTATTAACAAAGTTGATCGAATTTCGACTTCTAAGGTATTTGTTGCCTTTGTACTTGTAAAGTTACACCTCTGTGATTTTTTCAGATTTTTGGGGTGAAAGGTGGGGGGACACAACATTTTCGGGGGGACACAACATTTTCGTACATTCCTTCCCCTGCACCCCGCAAAGCATTTCAAGCCATTTTAAGACCTGTTTTTAAAAGTTCTTATTAAGACCTTTCATTTGATATCCATATTGCCTACATGCAATGAAAACTTTTTTTTCAGGGGCAGCTCCCCTATATGGGGTGACCCTCCTTAATGACCTTATGAATTTCTTTTCGTGGTGAAACTTTGAAGAGGGCGTCACTTCGCACCTACCTGCAAAATCTTATGTTTCTAGCTTATGTAGTTTGCGAGAAAAAGTGGTGTGACACACGGACGGACGGACGGACAGACGGACGGACGGGCAGACAGGACGTGAAACTAGTAGGGTATTGTAAAATGATTTTACAATACCCTAAAAATGGACACTACGTCATCGCGTGCTCAAAAGATTCAGAGAAAACGTAATAAATGGAATTTTAAGGTCGAACAAAAAAACGTCGTTTACATGGAGAGGAGTACAAAATATCAAACATGGCTACAGCCACAAAAAAACATTAATAGACATAAATTTGTTATTAATATTTTCATTTTCTTGTTCTAATGTGCTCTGCGTAGCATACCTTAATATTTGTTTGGAGCCGTTTAAATGTCAACCAGTTCAAATTTTGACAACGGTAATGGTTAGCACATCTGTGTGTCTGTGGTGTTGTACTAATAATATTCATTAGTGCGAATATTTTAGATGTCTTTCTAATACAAATTATTGCCATATTCCAGGTGGATTGCAAGTGCAAATTTCAATGCATGCTTCTCTCCTGTGACAGAAAAGAAGATATTTTTAAGAAATATTACAATATAGGAGACTCTATAAACCAAGGTAAATAATATTTAATTTCACAGGAAAATACTTGAAAATGAACATATATTATGATACTTATATTTCAGGTACTTATTTACTCGGCCTCATTCAAATAATACCTGTCGGTTGAACACGTCATGAAACATATACCGATCAATCAGAAAGTTGCAGACAGGCTTCTGTAACCTATATGTTGCGTGATGGTACCGAGAATCACGATTATGTTTGTAGAAGAACTTTTGAAGCAGTATTTGCAGTAACTCTCAAAAAAAAGTGCAGACTTTGTTAGAGAAAAAGAAGCACGGAGAAAATATTTACAAGGATAACCACGAATCAGGAAATAAGCCGGGAAAGTTTACTCCCGATTCAGAAAATCTTGTTATATAATATATAAAATCATTGCCATACCAGGAAAATCATTACAGTCGACATGATACTCAAAAGTTCTATTTAAACCCTCACTTAAATATCAACCGATTATCCATGGCATTTAAAGAAAAAAAAACTGATTCTCCTGTTAACTTTAGTACTCGAGCAGCCCGCCTAGGCAAACTGCTCGAGGGACCTTCACGTAAAGGTGCAATTTCATAATTATTATAATGCAGTAAGTCTGGAAGAATTTCATATGCAACTTGTTAATATTGTTATTACTAACCTGAAATAAACCCCGCTACTATCACCGCTACCATTATTGACAAAAAAAATTTAATCCTACTCAATGAGCTTACAAGAAAATTTCAATTCACTAACAATAATGCTGCCAGCAACAAAATCACAAATTTACTATACAAGTTAGTCTGAAAAGCGGTCATAATTAACGTGGAATTGAATTTCTAAATCAGTTCAGAAAATCGCTAACAAATAAAATCGATAATGGCAACACCATTGCTACGTGATTTAGCGAAGCAATTGCAAGATTCGACTTGGATGAGAATCTTCCGTTACCGCCATCAATAGGCCCATCGATGGATATGGTAAATGGAAATTGGAACGAGGCGGAGACTCGCATTTTGAACATCGACCGGGATAGTTGTCGCTTTTTATTAACTCAACTCCAAATAATTTTGCAACAGACCATGTGTTCATTTTCATCGAAATAGTGTAATTATATTATTTATATTATTATTTCAAAATACCCTTTATTTCTCTAAATTTATTTTATTTACTATAACAAACACGTATTTCGGGAACTACTTGTTCCCTTCTTCAGAATGATTACTTAATTAACCTTCTATTGCGTTTTTAAATAGATATATACATATATATATATATATATATATATATATATATATATATATATATATATATATATATCCAAAACTTTTTGTTATAACCTTGAAAGGGAAAGTTTCAGGCAATAAAACTAATTATTTGCACGTAATAAAACTATTTAGTTTGGAAGGTACATTTCCTCAATCAGTATTCATTCTGCATTGTTCAGGTGGTTTGGAAATATTAATGCTTTTGTACGCGTCTAATTTAAATGGAGTTCTTAATATTTTTATTACTTCTACGTCCTGAATTGACAGTGGATGATCCTCTTCGATGATATGCCGTGCAATCGTTGACCTAATACCTGTTGTTGCCTTTTTGTTCCTTGTCTGCCATATTCTGCTTCTTTTTGGTGTTTTTTGAAGCGTTTTGTCTTTTTGTTTGGCTAATATAAACATTTTTTAACGAAAACATGCTATTTTGTTCAAATTTAATAACTTTTGCCATAAACTTTTTGCAAAATGTAATAAGTTGATTCAATAGCCAAAGATTCATTCTGACTTCTAGCTTAAAAAAATTTTGCAAATATTTGTAACGTTTCTGAGGGGAACGGCTGTAAAGTTTACCCAAATTTGCAGTTTTAGGGGGGGGCTGCGCCTTAAGTTGAATGGTGAAGACATCTTTAGTTGCTTTTGTGCTTTGCTCAACGAAACTTTAGCAAAACAAAGTTATTTTAGAAAATGAACTGCATTAAGCATGGAAATAATATGTTTCATGTCACTGCTACTTACCCTCAGCTCGCCGACTTAAGATGCCATTCCCTCAAATCTATCATATCCACTTTTATTTTAAGGAACCATAAATTCATGTATGGGTCTTATCTTAAAGGCCGCAATGTGTCCAGGTAAGAACATATGAGAAAAAATCAACAACAACATTCCATAATACACTTCAGCTGTGAGCAAAAAAAAAGAAATTATATCTAAAATAAAACCGAAAATCTGACCTAAGGAAAGTGTCAAAACATTTTGTTTAACTAAATGGTCGTAAATTAGATTAACTTTTCACGTTTTTTCGACACTTTTTAATCTGTTCCATTAAAAGAATAAAACACTCCGAGACGGTCTAGTGTATATGAAAAGGTGTGAAGGATGACCGCGAAACGCTTTAGCGGGTTTAGTATCCATACATCCCATGGGACCAACAACTCTTCTCCTTATCTACTGAAGAGCGCACGTAAGTGCTTATGGGCGAAACTTGTTTGACTTCGTGGCGTAAAATATCTTTAACATTTTGTTAATTTATTAATTATTCTTGTATTTATAATAATAAAACTGTCAGTTTAACGGTTATAATTAATTGTTATTGTATTTTGATTTTGGTTATCACTTTTCGTAGCTATAAACGTTAAATGGGGTGAAATTAAAACGATTATCATGTTGTGCTAATGGAAAGAGCTTTAACAGCTAATTGGCGGGTGACACAGATAATTGAATTATTTTTTTCTGAAATAAAAATCGCGTCGTGAATATTCTCTTTAAAAATTGTTGATCATAAATTTAGTTGGTAGGAAGATAAAATGAGAAAAGTAGCAAATGAAATATTACGGCCTACCCGGAAAAGAATTGATACTTTTTGTTTAAAGTAAGAGCGGAGAAGACACATTTCAAGAATGCTTTTTAAATGACGGTTCGTCTAAAAAGAACGACATATTCGTAAAGAAATTGTTGAGGATCACATCCCCATATGGGGAGACTCCCCTTAGCAGCCTTTGAAAAATTTTCGGAATCCACGACTTTTCAGAGGCCATCATTTCTGATCTTCTTACGTAGTTTAGTATTTACAGCAATCACATTTTCAAAGACAGACATATCGAGATTTCTATAGGATATTATAATTTAGTACAATTTTGATTTTTTAAGGACTGCAGCCCCTTTCCGGCGTTCGCTTAGAGATAGAGTATCTTATCTTGTTCGTATTATCGGCACTCGAGAAGGTGATATAGTCAGTACCACGCTTTGGCCTTGCGCCCGTCCACTCGAAATTTGGCACGCAACGTACAAAGGCCATAATAATTACACGCTTGCGTGACGCTATCGAGTCGGATGGCGTGTATCTGGATTCGGTGGAGCCTTCAGATGCGGAAAAAGACGTAGCAGGTAGAGAAGAAAAAACACCAAAATCAAAGGAACCAGAAAATGCGCTGATCCAAATGATGATGCTGATGCACAGACGCACACAGAAAGCTGGAGAAACAGTCAACTGATTTGAAGGCAGATTTGCAAAAACAGTCAACCGAAATAAAAGCGGAGCTCGGTAATCTGAACAACCAAATTAAATGCGTCGAGGAAAAAGAGGAGAGAATCAACCATGAGATGGAAAAAATGAAAAAAGAATTGGAAGCAACGAAGACAGTAGTAACCACCTCACCAGCCCCGCTTATAACCGCAGTGCAAAGCAAATCCAGAAATGTGAAAGCACCAATATTCGACGGGCAAACGGTCTGGAGTGTTTACAAAATCCAGTTTGAAGCCTTCGCTAGGACAAATCACTGGAATGAGCAGGAACGAGCAACTGCATTAATTCTTGCTCGAAGAGGACCAGCTGCCGAGCTTTTGCAGACTATCCTCGTTGAGTTGCACTCAAACTCGGCTGCTATACTGATTGCGCGTGACATGCGTTATGGAGACGATCATCTTAAGCAGATCAATCGGTCACAGCTACGGCATCGGATGCAGAAGTCTGGCGAAACCTTACACCAGCTAGCCCAGGACATCGAGCGACTGGCACTTTCGGCTTACCCAGCTTACGACCCAGAACATCGAGATGACATAGCAACAGAAGCATTCATCAGCGCATTAAAGGATCAGGAATTGCAACAAGCCGTGCGTTTAGCTCAAAAGCAAACGATTAAGGACGCATTGGCTTATACCACTACCCGGGCTCGCGAGATAGTGAGAGACGCGTGCAGGTATGAGCGCGTGGAAATCGAGCTAGAGCCGCAGGTAAATGGTGCGCCTAGGTGCTGGAATTGTGGGGAGAAAGGGCATCTGCAGAAACTGCAAGAAGCGAAGAAAACCGAGCTATTGTCCAGGGTGGAGGAGATCCAGACCGAGTCAGGAGCCCAGAATGGAAGCCTTTCAAACTGAGGGGGCCAACTTCGTAGAGCAAAGGTTGGCTAGGAGGATCGACGTCCCCAGCACCACCATCACCGTGTCAAGACTACATTGGGGAGAAGCAGACTTATGCCTTCCGGGTCAAGTTGACGAAGAACATTGCACCATAACAATCGACACTGGTGGAACCCGATCGATTATCCGACCAGACCAAGTGAGGCAACAACTACTTCACAAGGGCAGGATTTTCTCACTATGGACAGCCACAGGAGAAACTGCACCTGTCCATGGAAGTGTCAACCTCCATATACAGTTGGGAGACCTTGCGTTTTGACATAATTTTCTGGTCGCTAGCATTATGGATTACTGCACCCTTGGTATAGATTTTCTGCGACCACATGGAACCACATTGGATTTGGGCAAACGGGTATTGAAATGGCAGAATTTCGAAGCATTGATGGAGAATCTCAGCGTCCAAATTCCCAAGATGAATGTGGTAGTATGTACCAACATTGAAGTATCGAAGCTTGATGGTGATTCTGGAGACCACCGATCTTATCTGATAGAGCCAACGAAGACAACCGCATTGCGCAGTTTGATTGTAGGACGAAACCTTGTTAGATCTATAGGAACGGAAGCGTGCCGGTTAGAGTCCTTAACACCGCAGACTCAACTACGAGCATCAAAGCGGGAGGTCATCGGTAGCTGCCAGCTTATTTCCACCATCACCACTTTGGAAGCTAGTCACGATCATCATTGAAAACATAGACAAGACACAGAAAAAGCACGGAAACTCACGTCTGCAATATTGAAGCAGACCAAATTAACAGTGCAGCTATTTCAGCAAGCCTCTGATCTGGTCACCAAGTACACTGATATCTTCTCAATAAGCCCGGATGACCAAGGCCGAACGAGCATGGTAACTTACGTCATAGATACACAGGAAGCCAAGCTAATTTGACAAGCACTGAGACGTCTTCCTATAGCCAAACAAGGAGAAGTGAGCGCACTGATCTCGGACATGTAAAAAAAATAGGATGTTATCGAGCCTTCTGTCAATCCATGGTCCGCGCCAGTAGTTCTAGTAAAGAAAAAGGATGTTAGCACTCGTTTTTGTGTCGACTATAGGCAGCTTAACGACGTCACTAAGAAAGATAGTTACCCACTTCCACGCAACGACGACATCATGGACACTTTAGCCGACGCAAAATGGTATTCTACACTCGATCTCAAGAGTGGCTACTTGCAGGTAGAAATCGACAAGGACCGAAAAAAGACCGCATTTTCAGTTGGGACCGGAGTGTGGCAATTTTTGGTGATACCATTTGGTCTTTGTAATTCTCCAGCTACCTTCGAACGCTTGATGGAATACGTGCTATGAGCCCTGACCTGGAAGACCTGCTTGTTGTACCTAGATTACATCATTGTTATCGGGAGAACGTTCGAAGAGCATGTGCGGAACTTAGAAGAGGTGTTCTCCCGATTGCGATTGGCCAATCTGAAACTTAGTCCTGACAAGTGTACCCTTTTGGCAGCTGAAGCAAAATACTTGAGACACGTTATATCAGCAGAAGTGGTCAAAACAGACCCTGAGAAAATTGAAGCCGTGAAAAGCTGGCCAACACCAAACAACAAGCGCCAACTACGAAGTTTTCTGGGTCCAGCAACCTACTATCGAAGATTCGTCAAAGACTTTGCCAAAATAGCTAAGTGATTCCATCTGCTAACTGAGGAAAATCGTCCGTATGTCTGGAATGAACAATGCCAGGCAGCCTTTAAGACCTTGAAGGAGAAGCTGTGTGAATCACCCGTGCTGGCATATCCACAATCCGGAAAAATGTTTGTAGTTGACACCGATGCGAGCAACGGGGGGATTGGAGCTGTACTCTCCCAGCAATCGAGTTCTCTCAAAACGTGAGAGGAACTGCTGCGTGACCAGGATGGAGCGATTGGCTATAATAGAGGCAACCAAGCTGTTCCACAAGTACCTATATGGCCAGAAATTTGTTCTTTGAACAGACCATGCATCGCTGAGATGGCTGCTTAACTTCAAAAACCCCGAGGGACAAGTTGCGAGATGGATCGAAAGATTGCAATCATACGATTACAAAATTGTTCATGGGAAGGGCGGAGTTCATGGAAATGCTGACCCTTATCTCGTTGTCCATGTCCAGCTAACTGCAAGCATTGCCGACGGATTGAGAAAAAGGAGCCGAGTGTTGATCTGCGAGCGATAACGGCCGAATTCGATGAAGATTGGTCATTGGAGGAGATTCCAAATGCGCAGCCAGCCGATGAAGACATCGGACGATTACTCATATGAAGGGAAACAAATGGGCAACCTGAGTGGAAGGACGTTTCAATGCATGGCGACACCCTGAAAAGTTATTAGGCACAATGGAACTCCCCTCAGGTGGAGGGTGGCGTACTCAAGCGGAAATGGGAAACGGCAGATGACAGCTCCTATAGGATGCAAACTATACTTCCCAAAAGCCGAATCCACGATGTGGCTAAGGAAATGAACGAAGGATCCTTGAGAGGCCACCTTGGTGTCAATAAGACCTTAGCAAAATTGTAGGAAAGGTTTTACTGGCTCCACGCCCGAGAAGACTAGAGGACTGGTGTCGTAGATGCACAATTTGCACTTCCGTCAAATGTCCAAAGCGACGACTGAGAGGACAAATGCAAACCTATAACGTGAGGGTACCGTTTGAAAGGATTGCTGGTGACATCGCAAGACCTTTTCCTGAATCCGATTATTTCAGCAAGTGGCCCGATGTCTACCCTATTCCCAACTAGGAAGCAACTACTGTAGCCAAACAGCTAGTGTTAAATTGGGTCAGTAGGTACGGCGTACCTTGTGAAGTACATTCGGATCAAGGCCGAAACTTCGAGTCACTAGTTTTTGGCGAAATGTGAGAGCTGCTGGGAATATGGAAAACGAGGACAACACCGCTGCATCGCCAATCCAATGGAATGGTCAAACGTCTCAACAGCACACTCAATAAACACCTGGCCAAGATGGTTGACGAGAACCAAAGGGACTGGGACCGACACATCCCACTATTTTTGTTGGCGTACAGAGCTACCGAACATGCATCGACGAGCCAAACCCAGCCAAAGTCATTTTTGGAAAGACTATTCGTCTGCCCTTCGATACGGTGTGGTTAGATGGACTAATTTTTAAACTCCTTCAGGACAAGTTCCCCAGACACCTTGTCGCCATGATGTGCAATATGTTATACGGGAAATCGTTTGTTGTAACTGATGGAAATCTGAAAACAAGGTGCGAATTAAAGGTCTTGAATGGTCTACAGCAGGGAACAGTTACTGCGCCTCTACTCTTCTCAATCTTCATTCGCAAGCTATTGAACGGCTTTGATTTTAACGTCTCGCCAACGCGATCATTGGTAACGTTTGCTGATGATCTGATCATCTATACGGTAGACCGGAAAGCTACAATAGTTCAGCGCAATCTCCAAAAAATGTTCAATGATGTACAGCTGTACACTGACAATTGGCGAATGAAAATCAATGCGCAGAAGTGTGAAACAATCTTGTTTCGGACAACGCTGCAGGGGGTCAGTCAAGACCTGAAACGTAATTGGAAAGATTTCCACATCATGGCTGGTGAGGGTAGTCTAGAACGGGTTCCACATAAATCCTGTGTTCGATACCTCGGTGTTTATCTCGGTCAGTATCTGTACTATACTGAACATGTGTAAATCATGCTCAGTAAGGCACTTAAAGTAGTCATGGCCCTTCGAAAACTCTTTCATTCCAGATACATTGATCAAAAGATCAAAATTATCTGTTACAAGACACTGGTTAGACCAGTTTTGACATATGGATGTCAGATCTGGTACAACCAGAGCGCTAGTACTATGGAAAAATTAAGAGTTTTCGAAAGGAAATGTCTTCGTGCATGTACTGGTTTGTACAGAAAGCCTGAGACGGATTGGAAACATTATATATCGAATAGAAGAATCTATCAAACTGCTGAAGTGACGAGGGTCGATATCTGCATATTGAAACTTCTTCGGAATCATATCGCAAGATCTGTGACTGTGAGTGAAAACCCTTGGATTTCACAGCCGTTCCACCCTACACACGGGTATATTGCGACTTACCTCGCTACTGGCTTCATTCCTCCAGAAGCATTCGTGTATTTGGACATGAATCGATGTTTTTGATTCTGACGGCATCCCAGTCATATATCACATATATCGACGGGCCACGGATAAGAAGATAAAATATCCTCCTAATTTGAGTTCACGAGATCAACGATTTCAATGGAGATACTCATTTGCTAGATTCGTTGAAGCTGATCGGGTTGAGACGGCGCAATCCAGGTATTGGTGGCTGAATGACAATGTCTAAATTATTCATGTTTATTTTTCAGTTCTGGTATTTTTCGTTACTTCGTTTTTGAGTTTCAGCTCATTATTGCTACATTTAGTGTTGTTGCTTATTCGTGTTAAAAATTAGGTATAGGTTAGGTATATGTTATGTTTACTATATTCCGTTAGAGATAAGATTAAACGCTTAGGTTAGGAACATTGTTATAGAATTTTTTTAGTATAAGATAAAGTTTTTGATTGCATTTTATTAGAAATAAGTTACAACATATTAGGTGTAGGATCAAAGTTTCACTGTTGTGTTTAAATTATAAATAATTTTAGGATAGTGTTGGTTAGTTTTTTCTCCTTTTTCCAAATTTAATTAATTAAGATTATTACATTCTTAATTAATTGAATTTGCTATAGTTTTTTTGATGAAATGTGTTAATGATAACGTATAAATTTAGAGAGCCATTTGGGCCATTAAGTTTTTTTATTGTTAATGTTTGGAATTTGCTTTATATTCTTTTAAAATTTATAACGATTAGTATTAAATAAAGCGCTTTTGACTTTGACTTTGACTATCGTCTGCCGGCTGATATAAAGTTCGGAACAGCCCCTGAGAAACCCCAAACGACCTCGGAGTACGCAAGTGAGCTAAGGCAACGGTGGAACCAGATACATCGGACAGTGCGAAAACACCTCGAATCGGCTACTGAACGCATGAAGACCAGGTATGATCTAAAGGCAAATTCTACTGGCTTTCAGCAAGATGACTTGGTGTGGCTATACAACCCACAATGGCGGAAGGGTAGGTCTCCGAAGTTGCAGCATAATTGGGAGGGACCATACCGAGTTACAAAGCGAATCAACGACACCGTATATCGCATACAGGAACACCGTAAGCCGAGAGCTAAAATGAAAATCGTGCACCTGAACCGTCTTGCCCCATATTACCTCCAGGGAGAATTGACTACAACTGGCGACACATCCTTTCGGGGCGAAAAGAACTAAGGTGGGGGGCAGTGTTACATGCACGAATAATTTTGCGAGTTACTGTCGCAATTATTTTTACAATCGTTAAGAAGGTCATGATCAATAAAACGAACGTACTCGAAAACCCATTAATCATGATCAACAAAACGAACGTACTCGAAGACCCACCAAGCATCAACATCTGAAAGTGAGTCACTGCTCCATTCATTACGCTGCTCGAATGTTCCCGCTAATTCGCCAATGTACGAGAACTGGGTTGACCCTATATAAAGGCGAGCTGAATGAATGGGGGGGGGGGGGGGGGATTCATTCAGTAAAACCGCGATATTAAAACTGCAATAAGTGCGGAGCGCGAATTAAAGGCGATATTAATTGTGAAGTGATTTTAGTAATACGACAGTTGGAATATAAATTTATAGACGAGTGAATAACATTTTAATTATTCATAAAATAGTGAAATCAATTATTGTGCATTCTTAGTAAATAAACTCTTTTAACTTAATTTAAAAGACTACGTTTTCACTTTACCGTTACATTAAAATAATCGGCCGCGAACCATAACACGCGACAATATATATATATATATATATATATATATATATATATATATATATATATATATATATATATATATATATATATATATATATATATATATATATATATATATTGTCACGTGTTATTGGTTCGCGGCCAATAATTTTAACGTTCCGGGAAAGTGAAAACGCAATGTCTTTTAATTTAAGTTAAAAGAGTTTATTCAATTAAATAAAATGCACAATAATCAGTTAACACTTTCACTAATTTTAATTGTCACTATTAAAATTATCTAACACTTGTCCATAAATTTATTATCGCAATTGTCTTCTAAATTACTTCACTATTACGAAACACACTTTCCTACTACTCGAAGAATATCGCTTCCCACACACAATCGCAGTTCTTCTCGCGGTCGAATGAATGATGATCCCCCATTCATTCAGCTCGCCTTTATATAGGGTCTCTACCTATTCACCCATTTCTCGTTTATTGGCGAATGTTCTACCGAGAAAATTAATGAATGGAGTGACGTCACTTGCAGATGTTGATCATGCTTGTTGGGTTCTCGGGGTTTCGAGTGAATTCGTGTTCTTCATTGTTGTGAAAACAATTGCGACAGTAGCTCGCAGAATTATTTGTACATGTAACACTGCCCCCACCTCAGTTCTTTTCGCCCCGAAAAGATGTGTCGCCAGTTGTAGTCAATTCTCCCTGGGTGTAATATGGGGCAAGACGGTCCAGATGCACGATTTTCATTTTAGCTCTCGGCTTACGATGTTCCTGTATTCGGTATACGACGTCATTGATTCGCTTTCTAACTCGGTATGGTCCCTCCCAATTATGTTGCAACTTTGGAGACCTACCCTTTCGCCGTTGCAGGTTATAAAGCCACACCAAGTCATCTTGCTGGAAGCCAGTAGAATTAGCCTTTAGATCATACCTGGTCTTCATGCGGTCAGTAGCCGATTCGAGGTGTTTTCGCACTGTCCGATGTATCTGGTTCAACCGTTGTCTTAGATCACTTGCGTACTCCGAGACCGTTTGGGGTTTCTCAGGGGGTGTTCCGAACTTTATATCGGCTGGCAAACGAATAGACTTTCCAAAAATGACTTTGGCTGGGGCTTGGCCCGTCGACGCATGTTCAGCGGCTCTATACGCCATCAAAAATAGTGGGATATGTCGGTCCCAGTCCCTTTGGTTCTCGTCAACCATTTTGGCAAGGTGTTTATTGAGCGTGCCGTTGAAACGTTCGACCATTCCATCGGATTGGGGATGCAGCGGTGTTGTCCTCGTTTTCCGTATTCCGAGCAGCTCGCACATTTCGCCAAAAACTAGTGACTCAAAGTTTCGGCCTTGATCCGAATGTAGTTCGCCAGGTACGCCGTACCTACTGACCCAATTTAACACTAGCTGTTCAGCTACAGTAGTTGCTTCCTGGTTGGGAATGGGGTAGACCTCGGGCCACTTGCTGAAATAATCGGCTACAACCAGCGTGTATCGATTTCCCCATTCAGATTCAGGAAAGGGTCCAGCGATGTCAACAGCAATCCTTTCAAACGGTACCCCTACGTTATAGGTTTGCATTTGTCCTCTCAGTCGTCGCTTTGGGCCGTTGACGGAAGCGCAAATTGTGCATCTGCGACACCAGTCCTCTACGTCCTCTCGAGCGTGGAGCCAGTAGAACCGTTCCCGCAATTTCGCTAAGGTCTTGTTAACACCAAGGTGGCCTCCCGAGGATCCTTCATGCATTTCCTTAACCACATCGTGGATTCGGCTTTTGGGTAGTATAGTTTGCATCCTATAGGAGCTGCCATCCGCCGTTTCCCATTTCCGCTTGAGTACACCACCCTCCACCTGAAGGGAGTTCCATTGTGCCCAATAGCTTTTCAGGGTTGCGCCATGCGTTGAAACGTCCTTCCACTCAGGTCGCCCAGTCGTCTCCTTCCATACGAGCAATGGTCCGATGTCTTCATCGGCTAGCTGGGCATTTCGAATCTCCTCCGATGACCAACCTTCATCGAATTCAGCCGTTATCAGTCGCAAATCAACGGGCGGTTCCTTTTCCTCAATCCGTCGGCAATGCTTGCAGTTAGCTGGACATGGGCGACGAGATAGGGCGTCAGCATTTCCATGAACTCCGCCCTTTCGATGAACAATTTCGTAGTCGTATGACTGCAATCTTTCGATCCATCTCGCAACTTGTCCCTCGGGGTTTTTGAAGTTAAGTAGCCATCTCAATGATGAATGGTCCGTTCGAAGAACAAATTTCTGGCCATATAGGTACTTGTGGAACTGCTTGGTGGCCTCTATTATAGCCAATAGCTCCTTCCTGGTCACACAGTAGTTCCTCTCACTTTTTGAAAGAACTCGACTGTAATACGAGAGGACTCTTTCTTCGCCATTGATCTGCTGGGAGAGTACAGCTCCAATACCGCCGTTGCTTGCATCGGTGTCAACCACAAACATTTTTCCGGGTTTCGGATACGCCAGTACGGGTGATTCACATAGCTTTTCCTTCAGGGTCTCAAAGGCTGTCTGGCATTGTTCATTCCAGACATACGGACGATTTTTCTCGGTTAGCTGATGAAGACACTTAGCTATTTTGGCAAAGTCTTTGACGAATCTTCGATAGTAGGTTGCCAGGCCCAGGAAACTTCGTAGTTGGCGCTTGTTGTTTGGTGTTGGCCAGCTTTTCACGGCTTCAATTTTCTCAGGGTCTGTTTTGACCCCTTCTGCTGATACAACATGTCCCAGGTATTTTACTTCAGCTGCGAAAAGGGTACACTTGTCGGGACTAAGTTTCAAATTCGCCAGTCGCAGTCGGGAGAAAACCTCTTCTAAGTTCCGCACATGCTCTTCGAACGTTCTCCCGATGACGATGATGTCATCTAGGTACACCAAGCAGGTTTTCCAGGTTAGACCACGTAGCACGTATTCCATCAAGCGTTCGAAAGTGGCTGGGGCATTGCAAAGCCCAAACGGCATCACCACGAATTGCCACAATCCGGTCCCAACTGAAAATGCGGTCTTCTCTCGGTCCTTCTTGTCAATTTCTACCTGCCAGTAGCCACTCTTGAGATCGAGTGTAGAAAACCATTTTGCGTCGGCTAAAGTGTCCATGATGTCATCGATGCGTGGGAGCGGGTAACTATCTTTCTTAGTGACGTCGTTAAGCTGCCTATAGTCGACACAAAAGCGAGTGCTACCATCCTTTTTCTTTACTAGAACTACAGGCGCGGTCCATGGACTTACAGAAGGTTCAATAATGCCTTGTTTTTCCATGTCCGAGATCAGCGCGCTCACTTCTCCTTGTTTGGCTATAGGGAGACGTCTTGGTGCTTGTCGAATCGGCTTGGCTCCCTGTGTGTCTATGACGTGAGTTACCAAACTCGTTCGGCCTTGGTCATCCGGGCTTGTTGAGAAGATGTCACTGTACTTGGTGACCAGATCAGAGGCTCGTTTGAATAGCTGCACCGGCAATTTGACTTGCTTCAATATTGCAGACGTGGATTCCCTGGCTTTTTCTGTGTCTTGCCTCCTTTTCCAATGATGGTTGTGAGTAGCTTCCAAAGAGGTGATGGTGGAAACAGGCTGGCAGCTGCCGATGACTTCTCCCGTTTTGATGCTCGTGGTTGAATCTGCGGTGTTAAGGACTCTAACCGGCACATATCCGTTCCTTAAAGATCTTACAAGGCTTCGTCCTACAATCACACTGCGCAATGTGGACGTCTTCGTTGGCTCTATCAGGTAAGATCGTTGGTCTCCAGAATCACCATCAAGCTTGGCCCATACAATGCTTTCGGAAGAATTCGGTACATCAGTGTCAGTACATACCACTACATCCATCTTGGGGATTTGGACGCTGGGATCCTCCATCAGTACTTCGACATTCTGCCATTTCAAGACACGTTTTCCCAAGTCCAACGTGATTCCATGTGGTCGCAGAAAATCCATTCCGAGAATGCAGTCATCCATAATGTTCGCGACCAGAAAATTATGTCGGAACACAAGGTCTCCCAACTGTATCTGGAGGTTGACCTCTCCATGAACAGGTGCAGTTTCTCCCGTAGCTGTCCGTAGTGAGAAAATTCTGCCCTTGTGAAGTTGTTGCTGTCTAACTAGGTCTGGTCGGATAATCGATCGGGTTGCACCAGTGTCGATTGTTATGGTACAGTGTTCTCCGTCAATTTGACCCGGAAGGCATAAGTCCGCTTCTCCACGATGTAGTCTTGACACGGTGATGGTGGTGCTGGGGACGTCGATCCTCCTAGCCAACCTCTGCCCCACGAAGTTGGCTCTTACATGTTTCCCGACCCCTCTGTTTGAAGGGCTTCCATTCTGGGCTCCTGACTCGGTCTGGATCTCCTCCTAGCTGCACACCCTGGACAATAGCTCGGTTTTCTTCGCTTCTTGCAGTCTCTTTGCAAGTGCCCCTTCTCTCCGCAATTCCAGCATCTAGGCGCACCATTTACATGCGGGTCTCGCTCAATTTCCACGCGTTCACATCTGCACTCGTCTGTCACTACTTCACGAACCCGGGCAGTGGTACGAGTCACATTTTTCGCTGCCTCAAAGTTCAGACTGTAAGCCAATGCGTCCTTAACCGTTTGCTTTTGAGCTAAACGCACGGCTTGTTGCAATTCCGGGTCTTTTAGTGCGCTGATGAATGCCTCTGTCGCTGCATCATCTCGATGTTCTGGGTCGTAGGCTGGGTAAGCCAAAAGTGCTAGTCGCTCAATGTCTTGGGCTAGCTGCTGTAGGGTCTCACCAGACTTCTGCACCCGATGCCTTAGCTGTGACCGATAAATCTGCTTTAGATGATCGTCTCCATAACGCATGTCGAGCGCATTCATTATAGCATTCGGGTTTGAGTGCAATTCATCGGGGATCGTCTGCAAAAGCTCGGCAGCTGGGCCTCTTAGAGCAAGAATCAGTGCAGTTGCTCGTTCCTGCTCGTTCCAGTGATTTGCCCTTGCAGCAGCTTCAAACTGAGTCTTGTAAATACTCCAGACCGTTTGCCCATCGAATATTGGTGCTGGCACATTTCTGGATGTGCTTTGCGCTGCGGTTACAAGCGGGGCTGGTGGAGCGGTTACTACTGCCTTTGCTGCTTCCAATTCTTTTTTCACTTTTTCCATCTCATGGTTCATTCTCTCTTCGACCTGGCTGATCTCATAGTTAATTTTCTCCTCAACCTGGCTGACCTTCTCCTCGACCTGGTAAACCTTTTCCTCGACGCATTTAATTTGATTGTTCAGGCTACCGAGCTCCACTTTTATTTCGGTTGACTGTTTTTGCACTTCCTTGATTACGATCGCTTGTTGGTCCAGCTTCACTGATTGTTCATCTAGCTTCGTCGTTAAGTTGGATGACTGTTCATTGAGCTTCGCAGTTAAATTGGATGACTGCTCATCTAGCTTCGTTGATTGTTCATCTAGCTTCGCAGTCAGACTCGATGACATCAGCATTAACATTTGCATCAGCGCATTTTCTGGCTCCTTTGATTTTGGTGTTTCTACTTTACCACCTTCTGCGCCTCTTTCTGCAGCTGAGGGCTCACCCGAATCCAGATTCCCGCCTTCCGACTCGATCGCATCACGCAAGCGTGCAATCAGTATGGCCTTTGTACCTTGTGTAGCCAGATTTCTTTGTTCCAACTCCTCTTTGAGCTCCGATATGCTCAATTGATTAATTTTTAGGTGTAAATTTCCTGGCATTTTTATTGTTTCGGCTATTTTTCCACGTTAATTTTCACAATTGTGCACTTTAAAAATGTTCAAATTTTCACTTTCAAAATTTTTCTTTCGCACTTCTTGACACCACTGTCACGTGTTATTGGTTCGCGGCCAATAATTTTAACGTTCCGGGAAAGTGAAAACGCAATGTCTTTTAATTTAAGTTAAAAGAGTTTATTCAATTAAATAAAATGCACAATAATCAGTTAACACTTTCACTAATTTTAATTGTCACTATTAAAATTATCTAACACTTGTCCATAAATTTATTATCGCAATTGTCTTCTAAATTACTTCACTATTACGAAACACACTTTCCTACTACTCGAAGAATATCGCTTCCCACACACAATCGCAGTTCTTCTCGCGGTCGAATGAATGATGATCCCCCATTCATTCAGCTCGCCTTTATATAGGGTCTCTACCTATTCACCCATTTCTCGTTTATTGGCGAATGTTCTACCGAGAAAATTAATGAATGGAGTGACGTCACTTGCAGATGTTGATCATGCTTGTTGGGTTCTCGGGGTTTCGAGTGAATTCGTGTTCTTCATTGTTGTGAAAACAATTGCGACAGTAGCTCGCAGAATTATTTGTACATGTAACAATATATATATATATATATATATATATATATATATATATATATATATATATATATATATATATATAATCTCTTCAGTTTCTCTTGTTTTCTATCTACTCAAATGTCTTTCTATTGATTTTTATCATTACAAAAAGCTTTGATGAGCGACCCTTTATCCAGTACGCCATAATGAACACTTTTTACCAAGCAATCAATTATTAAATATTGAAAACGGTAACTTAGGTTAACCAAAAATCTGTGTTAACGTTAATATTACATCTTTCTTATGAAAATATGCAAAACCATCGCGTGCATATCAAATTATGTAAGTTCGTGCTAAACTTTCGCCTATTCGTTATGCACGCATTTGCTTTCACCTTACTCAATACATCCTGTTAAGTTCTACGACAAACTTTGTATCACAATTACACCGTTCACATAGTATACTACAGCTACTTTAGTACACTAATGCACGTGGCCACGAGGATATTATCAAATAATTACCGGAGTCATAATTACAGCTATTAAGTCATAGCATAAAAATTTATTAGCCCTCTTCCTACCAAGGCTAAAATTTTAAACGGACCATGAAAAACTTTTACTCAATGAAAGAAAAATAATTTGCCGATAGAAATAACTTTCATTTTATTTCAACTTCTTTACTGTTAACAAAAAGTATTTATCATTTACATTTACTAGTAATAGGAGCACTTAAACTTACTTATTATGAGACTATTTTTGAATTAAAAAAAAAGGATAACTGCATTCAGTTACTGATAGTATAATTCCAAGTTCATGCCATCGTGTATTTCATCTGAAATTAGAAAAAACATTTTCATTGGCTATTTTGTCCATACTTTTTAATGAATTAGAATAAGGTGAAAAAGAAAGTAAAACCGTGTTAGTAACATTACTAAAGTTGATTGATTTCTTTGTATTATATTTGCCTTCACTCAGTATATTTTAATGGCAAAAAATAATAATTAGGACTTAGTATGTGACTTTCTTTCTAGTACTTAAAATGCCTCTACTACTCGACACTACTTTTTTAGATGTGGAATAAATGAATTGTGTCTATAAGTCCCACATAGCAATCAAAGCCTTGACAACATTATGTTGTAAGCATGAAAACTTGCTTTTCTTCCTTTAAAATGATTATGTCTGTTAAAGAATATATGAACTTAAAATACAGGATTCAAAATCGAAGAGAGCTAGATTTTGTAATTTGTCTACTTTTTATAGGGTAGATATTTTTTAATGAAGATATATGAGTCTTTTTAGCATCGATTTTGAAATAAGAGGTTTCATTCCATTTGCACAATATTTTGAAGTGGGAAGCCTACGGCAAGCCAAAAAGGTATATAAAGTTCGTTCTTCAATTGCAATCAGAATTAGGATTGAATAATCACAATTCAATGCATCTATTAAACAACTAAGAGAGATCTTCAATCTTTGCAAAAGAGCACACGGAGCATAGGTGACCCAGTCAAAATCGAAACCAGATGGCAACAATATTTCCAGAAGCGATTCACAACGTCCCAACAACGACTGAAGCTGTGAACATAGTCTAACGTGCAGAATATGGTCAGATGAGCAGTTAGCAGAGGACTGGCCAAATAGTATAATATGTATGCCCTGTGTACAAAAAAGAGGTCAAGCTCAGGTCTAGAAATTATAGAGGCATCGCTCTACTGTGAACGTCTCATAAAACGCCCTCAAAAATTATAGAAAGAAAATTTGAGCCGTACTATGAAAGTATTATAGGAGAGTATCAAGGAGGCTTTCGAAGTCGACGATCTACAATAGACCAAATATTCTCAGTTGCAGATGCTCGCAAAGTGCTGAGAATATAACTTCGATGTGCACCACCTCTCTGTAGATTTCAAGCAAGCATACGAGAGTGTAGACGGAAATGCGCTGTAAAAAATAATGCTTGACTTCGGCTTCCCAACAAAACTAGACCGCATGGTCAAAGTCACGATGCTAAACACAGAGTCCCAGGTCAAGGTAAATGGCGAACCAACGGACAGATTCATAATGGAATCAGGCTTAAAACAAGGAGATGGCTTTCCTCCCAGTGCTCTTTAATATTGCGCTGGAGCACCTTATCAGGACGACATCAGCTGAAACCTCGGGAATACGAATGGTTCAAGTCGACACAATTGGTAGTACATGCTGATGACGTCAATATTATGGCACGATTAATCTCAGATGCCAAAGTAGCATTTCTGAGTCTAAAATCTGAAGCAAACCGAAAGCACTGGAAATGATGCCAAGCAGGCGGAGGTCTATGCAATTGCATAGACAAAAGGACAAGACGAAAGCCATCTTGTCTAACAGCCAAGCAGCTATTAAAGCCCAAGAATTATCAACGATTAAGATGGTTCAAGAATGTTGTACAAAACTCAATAAACTCGGTGATAACAATAAGGTTACTCTGTATTGGGTGCCAGGGCACTCAGGGGTTGAAGATAACGAAAAAGCAGGTCTTTTAGCGAGGAAAGGATCATCGAAAGCATTCGTTGGTCCTGAACCCTTCAGCGGAGACACCTGAAGAAAGTAGAAACTAGAGAACGCAAGAAACACTGGAGCAGTTATCCAGGACTTAAAACATCAAAAGCGTTCCTTAGTGCCTATGTTGAGAAACGATACAAATCGTACATCAAATTACGCAAGAATCAACTAAGGATCGTTACAGGGTACTTCACGGGGCACTGTAAACGCAGAGGACAGAAAATTGGGTGCAGGGTGCAGGAATGAAACACCAGAACATCTTTTGACGTACTGCGGAGCACTGTTTCGGAGAAGGAGAGACATTCTGGGAAATTACTGCCTAGCTGAGCAGCAACTTGGACACCTGGAGATAATGAAGATCATCCACTCTCTGAGAGAGGTTGGTCTGTTCGAGGAACTACGATGAGAATGGGGCTACAATAAATCTGTCCAAGGTTGAAGTGCAGGGCACCAATTTCACACAATCTAGAATCTAGATACACAATACCCTTCTGATATGAGCGTAATGAGCGTTGTTCTGTCTACTTAAGTTGTACTAATTGAAGAAGTGTTTACTGTAGGGAGTGGAGATGTGAATCACCTCTCGTACTTGATTCTGTCTGACTATGAATTTGTGAATTTAAAGCTTTTAGCGACTATTTTTCATTTTGGTCGGTGATACAAGAGAGTTTACCTCTCTAATGTACGTTTTAAGGACATTGATATTCTATTTGCCTTTATATTTTAATTTTATTTTATAAAATCTATTCACAATTTTAATTTTCAATGAGTTCTACTAATGAAGTGTCAAAATTTATTTCTATACCATTTATAATTACCAATACCCTTGCTGAGATCTCTTTATAATTCGCTGTCACAGATCTTGGTAATAGTAGAGCATCGTCCGAGACGCATTGCGAGCGTGTTTTCGACTGGCACGTATAGCTTTAAATTCATTAAAATAAAACTTGATTAATCTATATATACAAAAACAAGTGCACATTTTGATTGTCACTCCATAACTTGAGAACGCCACAACCGATTGCCATAAAATTTTTAGGGAAGGTGCAGGGATGATGGTTCAGCCATTCTCGAGTTATGATTTTTTTTCATGGAATGAACTCGCTCTTTGCAAAACAACAACAAATACACGTAAAATCGAAAAATTCCGAAATATTTCAATATCGAAAACGGTGCGTCTGAGCGAAAAAATCACTAACACTAATCGCTGGAAGCATTACACCGTACAATGCAAGATCTACGTCAGAATCAAGAAATTTTTGGTGATGCATTGATATTATTGTCAGGCGATTTTCGTCAAATATTGCCTGTGGTTCCACGATCAACACCGGCGGATGAGATCAATGCATCCTTAAAGTCTTCTCTTCTGTGGCGACATGTGCGAAAATTGACATTGAACATAAATATGCGCGATCAATTGCACAACGACCAATCTGCAGAGCGGTTCTCGAAGCATTGTTAGATATTGGAAATGGCAAAGTTCGAGTCGATAATACAAATGGATTGATTACATTGCAGAACAATTTTTGTACCATTCTCCAATCAACAGAAGAGTTGATTAAAAGTGTGTTTCCAAATATTGTTCAAATTTACAGGAATCACAATTGGTTGAGAAAACGCGCAATACTGGCACCAAAATATGTAGACGTCATTGCAATCAATTATCAGATTCAAGAAAAATTACCAGGTGCAGTGACATCATATAAATCTGTTGATAGTGCAATGAATGCAGATGATGCAGTGAATTATCCAATTGAATTTTTGAATTCATTGGAACCACCTGGTATGCCACCGCATTGTTTGAATTTAAAGGTTGGCTCATCGATTATTTTACTGCGGAATTTAAATTCACCAAAACTGTGAAATGGCACAAGATTGGCACTAAAAAAATTGACGCCGAATTTAATTGAAGTCACAATATTGACCTGAACAGCGAAAGGTGAAATTGTGCTCATACCACGTATTCCACTGATTCCAACAGACATGCCATTTGAATTTAAGCGTTTGCGTTTCAATAAGGCGCAAAGACAAACGCTTCAAATATGCGGATTAAATTTGCTTTTCACATGGACAGCTATACGTAGCCTGCTCAAGAGTTGGAACTCCAAATTGTGAGTTTGTGCTCGCTTCAAATGGGCAAACGAAAAATATTGTATATCCAATTGACATTAATAATTTTGAAACCATTTCATTAAAAAAAGCCAAAAAATTTATCATTTCATTTTTTGGTTGGTTGCAACGAAGTGCATGGGGGTCCGCTAGTTAATTATAAAATTATTAAGAAGATATTTATGTCATTCACACAAACCCCCAAAACAAACACGTTTTTTACAAGATGCCCGATCGACTATCAAAACCTCGTGAAGCAAGGGAGATGAAGTTCGGGCTCTATTTAACAATTCCCCATCCCAAAAAAAAGTGGAAAATTAAAACATGTTTTTTGTTACAATTGCTGCTGTCTTATTTTTTTGCAGAAAACTACATACGTCCTCTCTGTACGAAAATAAGTCTAGTAGCCACAGTAAGAGGAAAATTATAACGCTTTCATCTTCTCCTCTAACCCTATTAAATTCAAATTCAATGTAGATACGCGGTTTTTTTCAATGGTAGATACACAGGTTTCCACTATCTCTGTTGATTTATTTTTCTACTGAAATTCCAGAAAGTTCTGCTGGGAAACATTACAGTTTCAGTAAAAAATTTTATACTTACAATCACATAGTCGAATGGGGTCCTTGTAGATAGTGTACCATTTCTTCAAAACGATCTTTTCGCTCTTGGTTCCCGTTTGAGCTGCAATTAATTTCTTGAGGTCACCGATGGTATCATCAGGGTTGCACTTCACTCGAACCTAAATGTATTTACTACTAAGTACTATGCAAAGAATTTTTACTGGGGATTTTACCTTTTTGCCCAAGCGATCGTTGCACGTTATTTCGATCATTTTGTGACGATACGAAGATTAAAATCGAGTTAAATAGTGTATTTCACCAGACTGTCTTTCGAATGACTCTCTTATTCCAAAAAAAACACTGACTATGACAACCAACTGTCAATCCACTAATAACACAACTTGACTCGTGTAGTGCTCCGCACTCCACTGTTCCACAACAATCTCGCCTTTTATCGAGCATTCAAATTCATTTTGCTGCAAATTAAAATATACACTTCAAAATTATAGTTTGTAATTATATTTCACATTCCTTAAATAAATTTTACAAGAATTTTATCAGATCTGACTATTTCAGTTTATCTTTATCATAAGTGAAACGGAAGCGCCACGATTTCATCTGTCGCCCTCAAGTTCCACATCATATTTTTGACAACTTGTCAAATCCCCGAACGAAAACGAAACATACAGGTGAAACTTGTCGCCGCTCGTTGGCAAATTCCATAGTCCTCTACCTTTCAACACTGCATGTCATTCACTTTCTCCCGTTCAATTTAATTCAAAGACGGGTAGCTCGTGTTGCGATTGTGTCCGATAGTATCCTGAATTCTAGATAGATTAACACCATGAACATCCCAAATGAGTATATATCGAAAACAGAGGACATCGCCGATCAGGTAAGTTTCAAAATGAATTTGTCGTCGTCACTCGTCAGCCGAAGAAGGTAAACACTTTCGCTAAAGATTCAATGCAGGAATTCGATTTTCAAAGTGATATGTGACCAGCCAGTTTTCGTGTCAACGTCATCGGCGAGCATTGTCTCATTTATCTTTGGAAGATCCACGTTACTTGCCAATGATGTGCCGGCCAAGAGGTTGTGGGTCGTTGATTGTGTAGTTTTCTAGCTACATTACAGCAGGTGAATCTTCAATCGCCTGTTGATATGTTACTTTGTCGAGTAGGAATCATTCTTGCTTCAAAGACTACCAGTAGTAAAATCGAAAGGATAATTTGCTCTACAAACGTGGATCAACAAACACACATACGTGACCAAATGACTTTTCAGCAAATTGCCTATCGCACATTGAAATTGGTTTCAGTATCCATCAGTAGATATTCAAGTTCACGTTCAAGCGGTTTTTAATAGACGTATACAATAGCGAACGGTTGCATTTGAAATATAAAGATAAACCCTACCACGATTTAATGTTACGTTTCAGTTATACGTGTACGCATGGAGTACACGTATCTTTTGGCAATCATGCTTGTTCGCTTAATGAATTGTTCTAAATATTTAATTGTTTGCTAATATTGGTCTTCTTAAAGTTATAAATTTATCAATCAACAATTCTTCAAAAAGTTCAAAATTAAAAGACTAATTCCTGTTCATACCGAAACTCGTCACATAACCCGTAAACTTATCTGTTCAAAGCATATCTTAAATAATCGGCTTCGCAATGAAATTCTTTTTGGTCTCGCCTATCAAATGTAAATTAGTTATAAAAAGCGAAAGTTATGACATCTATCAAGATCGCTCATAACATGCTCGAAAAAAATTAAATGCAAAAAAGTCATTTGTTGATAGAATTGTTGGCAATTTCTGTTTCAATTATAAGTAAATGAATGACAATAGGGTCAGGCTATCGGTCCAGTTTAGAGCAGTGAAAGTTGACTTGTAATTTGGAAAGGCCAGGTAAACAATATGTAGTGTATGCGCTCACTATGCGATACTACATGAATGAGCTATATGAAGTCAAAGAATCGCCCTAAAACTTTATACGTAAAATAGTGTATAGTCTAAAAGGTTTTATTAGTTCATTTCAGTGATTCCTCTTCAAATCACGTTTCCTATTAAAAGTGATTTTTGGGTTAATCGATCTAATTTCTATCATAAAACTTACTTCATAAAATATAAAACCTCTGTTAGCATCTCATTTCTTGCTCGTCTGACTAGGACTTCTAAATAGTTGATATAAATGGGGCAATTAGAACAAAAAATAACTCGAGCAATGATGTACAGTTTTCTTCGCAATGATCCTCTCATTTTCTGGGCTATCTCATCGGCTCAAGCTTCTCAGTTCTTCCAGTGAATATTAATCTCATTATGGAGTCCTCGTGCATTCATTATTTGCATGCATGACCAGGTTGTACCTAATTTCTTTGTTTTAGTGTTGGCTGTAAACCTTCAGTTTGATTTTAAGCTATGCACACGGTTTTTTCGGGAAAGTATAAAATTAACAAATCGCCCAATTAACATATTTGAGAAAAATTTAATTCTGTGGTATTTATTAATGCTGTACTCACAAAGACCCTCATCCATGCTTATTTTCGGTTATTTTGTATTGCGATTCGAGTACGAAGAATGTAATGCATTTACATCCTCTCCTGCGCATTTCGATCATTATTTTACAATTGTAAAGTCTGTTTTGGGAGATCTTATATAACTGCAACTGCCTATAACCAAAAAAATTCAGATTTTCCAGAGCGATCAAATTTGTCCACTGCCGTCTCGGATTCGCTCGTCAGAGTCCATATTTCATTTCCATATAACAGGACAGGTGTGACTA
Organism: Odontomyia ornata; assembly: GCA_963969285.1. NCBI lineage: Eukaryota > Metazoa > Arthropoda > Insecta > Diptera > Stratiomyidae > Odontomyia > Odontomyia ornata. Next base: position 459,116,001 of record OZ017739.1, read on the forward strand.
GTGATTTATAAATACAGAGCTTATTTTGCCTGTGCACAACTCTAGACTTTAGAATAGGAAATAAGGAATAATATACTTTATTTGCGGCGTTCAATCTTGTCCTTTCGGGCTCCTCTTCTATTCAGGTTGGCTCCAAGGTAAACAAATTTTTCCACACTTTCAAGAGGCCCATTTAGATCTTAGACCGGCTCCGATATTTTTGAGCTATCTTCTTTTTCTTAGCACTACAGCCCCTCTCGGGCCTTCGCTTCCTGCAAAGAGCGCCTCCAACTGTCTCGGTCCATTCACCGCGCCCTCCAATTCCGAAATCCGAGCAGCGATGAACTGTCTTCATCGCCCGAGTCAGACCAGCGTTTCCTCGGTTTCCCCACTGGTCTCCGGCCTTCAGTTCTCCGGCCTTCCTTTTTGGGTATCCGTTGTTCGTCCATACGATACATGTGGCCAGCCCATTGCAGTTTCCGCAGTCTTATAATTGATGAGACCTCCGGTTCGTCAAAAATTGCATACAACTCATGGTTGTATCGCTTCGATTATTCGCCTCAGGACCCGTCGCTCAATGACGTTCAATTTATTTGCGGATGCTTGGGTTAAGGTTCATGTTTCGCACACATAGCATAACACAGGTCTTATCACAGATTTGTATACTTGGAGCTTTGTTTTCCTGTGTATGCAGCTGGTCTTCAAGATCGTCAATATTGAATAAAATATTTTATTTGCGAGCTGTATTCTTCGGCGTATTTCGTCTCTTTCATTACCCGTTTTGGCGCCTAAATACACAAATTCGCTAACATTTTCAATACTGTATTCGCCAAGTGTAATATTTTGTGTATTTGAGGTATTTTTCCTCGACTGCGTCATGAGCTTTGTTTTATTTTCATTGATTTGTAGCCCTACTAGTTTTGCTTCGCTGTCGAGTTTCAGGAAAAGTTCTTTGGCAGTTGTTAATGACCGTGACAAAATGTTGATATCGTCCGCATAGGCTACTATTTGGCTCGACTTGTATGGTAATGTACCTCGCATATCGACAGGTAGCTTTCGTATGACATATTCCAGAGCCAAATTGAATGCTTTAGTCCGATATTTGTGTCAAAGGCATCGGCGAGTTGGTTATTGATGCGGACTTGGCAGGTCGTCGTCGTCATTGTCATTTTGGTAAGACGGACTAATTTGGCTGGGATGCCAAAGCAAACCATTATTTGGTACAGTACGTTACGATCAATACTGTCGTATGCTTGCTTAAAGTCAACGAAAATTTGGTGTACGTCTATGTTTAACTCCCAACATTTTTCAAGTACCTGCTTTACTGTGAACAATTGGTCTATTGTCGATCTACCTGCTCTAAAACCACATTGATACTCCCCAATAATACTGTTGGCGTATGATCCGATTTATTCTTCTTTTGGCCTTTGATGATGGAACAAACTTCATCCAGAGTTGGTGGGGCCAATGGAAGCTCTCCGCAGACATCTATAGGCTCCGATGTTCTGGAACTGTGCGGAGGATTAAGGAAGTTCTTTAAATTTGATGCCCATCTTTCCTTAATCTTGGTTTAATCAGCGATGATATTGCCGCTGTCATCACGACAGAGGGTGGTTTTGGGCTGATAACCACGTTTCAGGTTTTTCACTACTTTGTATGCTTGTCTTGTGTTGTTGCTCGCTAAACTTACATCTATACTCCTCAATTGGTCGTCATAGTATTTTCATTTCCTTAATCCTAGTTATCTTATTCGCTACTCTTCTGAGATTTTCATAGTGTTCTCTCTTCGCCCTGGTTTTCCTACCTACGTATTCTTTGTACGCCTGATTCTTTTTATCCAACGCATTCTGGCACTCATCATCGAACCAATCATTCCTCTTGCGCCGGGCTTGATGTCCGATCGTCTGTTCTGCCACATTCCTAATAACCGCTTTCACTTCCATCCAGAGCTCGTTGCTCGTCTTTAACGATGCGTCCGATAAGATGGGAGCCAGCTGGTTGTCGAGAGTCTCCATGAAATTTTCGGCCACAGACGCCGTTTGGAGCCGTCGTGATGTCAAATTTTCGTAGCGGGCTGGTCTTTGCCGAATATGCCTTTGACATACGACATCGATAGGTTAATTTGATCAAGTAATGATCTGAGTTACAATTGGCTCCTCGGTAAGTACGGACGTCAAGTAGGCTCGAGACCCAACGTTGTTGAACATGATCGATCTGGTTTTGTGTGTTGCTATCTGGTGAAACCCAGGTCATTTTATGAATGCGTCAATGTGGGAAGCAAGTCGAACGTATGACTAGATTTCTGCTACATGCAAAGTCAATCAGGCGCTGGCCGTTGTTATTTGTTTCATCGTGGAGGCTATATCCTCCAGTCGTTCCCCGATGAGATAGCTCACTGCCAACCTTGGCGTTGAAATCACCCAGGATTATTTTTGTGTCGTTTGTAGGCAATGAGTCAACTAGTCTTTCCAGGTGATTGTAGAGCGTTTCCTTTATCTATCTATCGCAGCGTGAACGTTTATCAGCCAGATTTTGAAAAATTTCGCTCTGATACGGATCGCACGCAACCGTTCGTTTATTGCCTTAAAATCAATAACTTGCGATTTGAAGTTCCTATCCACAATGAAGGCCACTCGAATTCTCGTTTTCCAGTAGGCTTCCGACTTTTGAATATTGTGTGCGATCTCATGTCCTGAATGGCTTTTCTAGTCCAGTTCGTTTCCTGGTTTGCCAGTATTTTTAATTTATATTGACTGGCCTGTTGTAAAAGGTCCTTAACAGCGCCAGGGTAATTGAGTGATCTGACATTCCAGGATCCAATGCCATAGTCCTTTTTTCGTTTGCGAGGTCGTTGCTGTGAGTCCAATACATTCCGAGGTCCATCTGCAGGTTTCGAAACATTTAGATTGATTGATTTAACATTACAATATCGAAAATGTGGGCGAATTTATGTATTTAGGCGCCAAAATAACGAGAACCTGCTATGAAAGAGACGTCGAAGAAAACAGCTTGCAAATGAAATATTTTATTCAGTTTTGACCATATTGAAGACCAGGTACATACACAGGAAAACAAAGCTCCAAGTATGCAAATCTGTGATAAAACCTGTGCTATGCTATCCTACCTCGAGCATCTGCAAACATATTGAACACCTTCGAAACACGGATCCTGAGGCGAATAATTGGTGCAAAACTAGACGGGGACCAATGGCGTATTCGATACAACCATGATCTGTATGAAATTTTTGACGAGCTGGAGGTCTCAATAATTGTAAACTGCGGAAGCTAAAATGTGCTGGCCACGTGAATCGTATGGACGAACAACGGATACACAAAAAGGTATTCGTTGAGAGAACTGAAGGCTGAAGACCAAAGAGCCGACGAAGACAGTTCATCGCTACTCGGATTTCAAAATTGGAGGACGCAGTGAATGGACCGAGACAGTTGGAGGCACTTGTTGCAGGATACGAAGCTCCAAGAGGGACTGTAGTGCTACGAAGCAGAAAAAGAAGTCGAGTTAACTAATTATCATTATTCGGTAGGACTTAAACGGTATTGAACTAGTCGTATCATAAAAGATTATAGTTGCATAAACCCTGAAGTGGGGAAGGTATTTTAGTTTATCTTAGCCCAGAAAACAAATGTCCGCCTCGAATGTTTAATTAATTTATAAAAATTATCAATTTAAATTTATTTTCATAGAAAAAAACCCGCTATAATTTTACAGGTTATCCGTAAGGGAAAGCATGTTCTGCCTACAATTGCGCGGTTATGTCTGATCGCCACCTTCCTCGAAGATGGTCTTCGAATGTGGTTCCAATGGAACGAACAACGTGAATATATGGACATGAGTTGGGGATGTGGCAAATTTCTCGCTACAATGTTTGTATTAGTTAACTTAATCGGACAAATTGGTGGTTGTATAATGGTTATTGCAAGATTTAGAGTCGAAATAGCTGTAGGAGTGCTATTCTTTATTGTAATTTTACAGGTTTGTATTTTTAAATAATATATCTTTAAGAATATGAAATATGATTATTTTGAATGCACTTCACAGACTGTGGCATATTCCATTCTTTGGGATCTCCAATTTTTGTTGAGAAACTTAGCGTTGCTAGGTGCACTTCTCCTTGTACTAGCGGAGTCTCGTGTAGAAGGACGAAGTTTGTTTGCTGGTGTCCCAAGCATGGGAGAAAATAAGCCGAAAAATGTAATGCAACTTGCCGGACGTATTCTTCTTGCATTCATGTTTATAACACTCATTCGCTTTGAGTTGAGTTTCCTACAAGTAAGCATTAATTAAACGGTTCCAAAATTTCAGCACTAATCATGGACATCTTTCTTCTAGATTTTACAAGATATTCTTGGCTCAATTCTTATGGTCTTGGTAACCATTGGCTACAAAACAAAACTCTCAGCTCTGATTTTGGTTGCACTCTTGACAGTCCTCAACTTGTATCACAATGCTTGGTGGACAATTCCCTCATACAAACCACTCAGAGACTTTTTGAAATATGACTTCTTCCAGGTAAACTTTCATTTTCATGGCAGAATATTTGAATTTCTCATATTTATAACCGTTTATCTATTATCCTACAGACATTGTCCGTAATTGGTGGACTGTTAATGATTGTGTCGCTAGGACCAGGAGGTGTGTCAATGGACGAGCATAAGAAGAAATGGTAGACTTATCAATAATGCAGCGTAATAAGCAAAAGACTACACCAAGGTGGCGAAAAGTTATTTTTTAGAAGAAACAACAAAACAATTTCACTTCTTCCTCTTCATATGATGCCCAGAAACATAGTCCTCAGTACGTTTATTTAATTTTGTTCTAAATATTCGTAAATGGCACTTGGTTGGTAGGTAGCCAATGTAAGAATTTGTTGATATTTTTAATTATACATGTAATTCAAACGATGAAAATGTACACCGTAAGAGACGTCTGCTCGCTTAAGAAATCATTTTTTTTATATTTTAGAAATCTACATCATCTACATTCTGCTATTCTTTTCTGTTAGAGTGTGTATTTTTGCCTTGTCTTATAGTAGAGATAAAAGAGTTATGCAAAGCACAAGATTTTAAGAAAATTATAAAAAAAGTGTAAAAAGTAAGCAAAGGAGTAATAATTTATAGATATGTGCAGCAAAGTCATCCAAATTTACTGAAGTTTCGTTATTCCCTGTTTATTTTCCTAGAAAGGAGTAAGTAGAGTATTGGCTAAATGCAACATGGTCCATACCATTATATTAATGATCATGAGAATGAAATTAAAAAGGAAAACTTGAAAACGAATATGTTGATTTTTAAGGATAAAAATATTTTATACAAGATTAAAATTTATTGAAAAACAATTTTGAGTTTTATTGTGGTTGTTTCCTAACTGACCGACGCGACCGAACAATTGCATCATACTTTGGCATATTTACAGTAGAGCCTGCTATTGTTATAAATAATTGAGTACGGCGCAATATCTATCAAATTCAAACGTGATATTTAACAATATTTCGTATAACATAGAAATTTAAACTCAGAAACGCTAATCGCAAAGTCATTGCCGAAAGTTCTTATCATTATATGTTAATGAAATTCGCTGATATTGTTCAAATTCTTATCTGATTTGGTCGAGTTTTTTAGAAACATCAATGGTATCGTCCGCAGGCTATTTTACTACGGTTATCTCCCTAGAGTAAAGAATTAAACAATCGATTGTAATATTTTCAATAAGTCCCGAAAATATTGCATCAGGGCGCTTAATTTCGCATTTAAATTACCGTCTATCAGTAGCGAGCGGTATTGAACTCTGATAAAGCGCTTTTGTAAAATGTCGAAGTCTAAATATTATTATCTCCCGCGGCGAGAAAAGACTTGACAGCTAGCCCTCCAAATATCTTTTCTGTCCAACGGAATAACCGGGTTTTCAACTCCATTAAAAGGGCTTACCAATATCGTAATCCTCAATAATTAGTCACCGAGCACCTTTCCCCAGATTTAAGTCGAATATGCTCGCGACGGCTTGTTTACGTTGCATGTTTTTTCCTTTCTTTCTGTAGAATTTCGCTGCACCCCGGAGAGGAACGCAACCTATGCTCTTACAATTGGTTTAGTTTTCGTAGTAAATTATTGATTTGATTAAGAAACGTTATGTGAAACTTATAATCCAGCTAAATAAAACATGAATTGTTCAGTTAACCGAAATTATAGATCTTATACTTCGAACGAAGGATCTGAGCGTCCCCAACATGGGTTTTCGTTCCTCCGGCTAGCGTAATGAGTCACTGAGTTTATAGCGGTGCTGATAAGGGACTGCTCGATCATTTCAGAATGGCCAGGTTCGTCGAAACGGTTGGCCTGGTTGGGAGGGCACGCAATGGAACTGCTAGCCCTTATACCACCTTGGCATAGGGCCCTCCATCTTGTTTTATTTAGTTTTCCACATGTTAAAGACACTTTCTTCTTCTCCTCCGAATGGAACGACCATTAGAGACAGAAGTTGCTACTAACTTTTGCTTGTTCTTTGCATAAAGTCAGCTGGTAGTGTCCAGGCAGCCACCCTACTTGACTCCTTAGCTTGAATGCATTTTTAAAAAAAAATTTCAAAATTGATAAAATTTAATTGGGAAGTTGGGTAGAGTGAAGTACACGAGAAAAATATTTTTATAGTTATGTTAAGCTGCGTGACCCGATTAGAACTCACCCTCTATGATCTCGCATAAAGCTAACCGCTAATACATATATATATATTTCGGGAGTACATATGCTCCCTTCTTCAGTGTATGACTTTTTCTTATTCAGACAACAAGGTAGCACATTTACTCTTGAAATATATATATTTGTCACTAAAATATATAGCATAGCTGTAATGAACGTGTAAGCAGACTGTACTGTAGAGTATACTTGTATGTGTGTGTAGTAGCAAGTGCTGCGTCCAGCAACAGCTCGAGGAAAGAGCACTGAAAGCGTCAGATCGCAGCCACGTGTCAAGCAGCGAGCACCGTTCAATTTATACCATCGTCTCTCATTATTTTTATATTAATAATAAATACTATTTGTTCTACTATGAAACCGTGCGTTTTTAATCTAAGAACATAACAATAGCGTTTTATTCTTCTTACAGATTTAGAATTACATCTCAATTTCAAGTACAAGTAATTGTACTTGAGAAATCTATTCCTGAGAAAAGGAATTGAAAATGCACCCATTACAATTCCAATTCCAATTTGCACCAATTACTTTCGGAGTCGAAAAAGTACTTGTGTGAAAAGAATTAAATGCAAAAAATATTCAATTCCTCACCGTACTGTATGTACTTTGTGGCCGCGAGTTGAAGACGCATTTTCGATTCCACCGACAGTGATATCTAAGCGTAAGCAGATTTGAATAATTGATTGCGTTTCCGCCTGTTGTAATTCATTTATGGAATCAGGTTTGTACTGGCTTTCAAAGACCTTGCATGCTGCGTGGTCAAAAATGATCCCACTTTCCCTGATTTTCTCTCAAATGGATATTGAGTGAATAAATTCCAAAAATTATATTGCCCCATCTCAAATGTAGAAATAACTTCACGAACGACACGTTAAATATAATTTGTATGGGAAAAATGCTGACCTTTATACTTCCTCGAAAAATAAAGATCGTTTCGTCCAAATGTCCAAAACAGATACTGTTCAATAAATCATGCCCTATAGAATTGTATAAAAATCATGGAGAGCCGCACTCACTAAACTCATGCCTTCTAGACTTCTAACAAATTATTCATTCTTCAACCATCGTTGGGCCATAAAAATCATCTTCTTTTGACTCTGCTGAAATGCAACCATATTATCCGAATCTTCTCTAAAATATAAAGGGATAGGTTTCCTGCCTTCTGAAACTCTTTCTTATGCAGATGCAAAGGGTCACATCGTTAATGAACGTGGTGTTCTAGTGATCTGCCATATGTACAGAAGAAATACTGACCAGACACTATATATGCTGACGACGGAATAGCACGTGCAGTAAATTACCATGACGGTATTCTACGCATATGTATCATACTTACAGAAGGCTTCAACAGTATTCGAGCTGGTAAGGAATCTTGGACGTCAGGCAAGTCTGCGTGTGCATTTTTGGTTCTGGTTTAGGCACTCTCCATTTCTCAGTTCGTTTTTAATAGACTAGTTTATTAATCATAGTGAACAACTTTGAGTGTTCCGTTTAAAGACAACAAGTTAAATAGAATTTATGTTTTTCTACGTTTTTTGTTTGCTCTTTTTTTAAATATGCGTTGTTAATTTGAAACCGCTGAAAATAAAGAGTTATTAAAATTAAAGAATAAAACGTATCGAGTTCTTAGATAGGGCAAAAAACAGAACCTGTTTGTTTTTTCCTTTGGTAGGGAGGTGAATACACACTGTGTGTGGGACTCCCAAATCCGCAATGCTCCTGAACTACCTATTAAATACCTCCGCTGTAAATCTGAGAATCCAGCCTGAAATAGTTTGACACATTACTTTGGGCTAGGCCTCAATTCCCTACGCCTTGAGACGCCATCGGGGTACAGGAGTCTCCTTTCCATTAAGAAGGGAGGAAGGAGCAGAGATTGCTAGAAAAAAAGACTCTTCCCACCATTTATGACTTCTTGTATTGTAGTGTGCCCTTTTTATCTATCAGGACCCCTCGAATATAATGTGCCACTTGGTCCCATTTGTCAAGCGATCTACGCACCTCTCCGATTGTACTTTCCAGGGGTAACTTTCCCATTACAATGGAGAGGTCACAACGCAGCCTGCCTGACCTTTTTTCATACAGAATAGACAACCGCTTTTGCGGCAGTTTCTTCCTGAGAGCCGCCCACCCCCCATAGCTCTGATCTGTAAAGTAATACAGAGTGCACGGCGCTTATCAGGATTCGTCTCCTTCATGAGGTAGGTTCCCCTATTTTATTCATCAATCGGGGGAGCGTGTCGTTATATGCGCTGTGTCTTAATTCACATGAACAACAGATGATTTTCCGATACGAATAGTTAATACTCTGGGGACTCTATTCTTTATGAGGATAACGAATTAGGTTTTCTTCAGTGCCAGGCTAAAACCGCGAGCAGTTATCAGTCCCTCACTCAGCGTGTTAGCATACCTAGCGTAAGTTACGCATCTTTGACTGTACGTCCAGCGAATAGCGCGACAACATCATCCACATAGCCAATAAAGTATGACTCATCCGGCAGCTCAGACCTCAGTAGCCTATCGTATGAGATTTTCCGCAACTTCAGGGCCAGGGATGGAATCCGAGCGACACTCAATGTGATTTCCATCCTTTGCTGACCTTGTTTCGCGTTGTAGAGCCGGTTGTGGTCCTTCAGGTATCCGCTCGAAATCCATATTAGATATTCTGGAAGTTGGAAAAGGTTTTCCAGAAACCATTTCTGACATCAAGAGTAACCAGTAGGACAAACCATTGGGTGGAACTATTGTGTACCGCCGTACGCTGAACTGTGTTTCCTACTTCCCCGATTGCATCGATTGTGGAGCGAACTGCCTGAAATCGTAGTGCTGTAGAGATCGATCCCCAGGAGCATGAATTGCGTCGGTGAGCTCCCCTGATGAATTTTCCAAGCATTTTTTCGGCCATATCTAGCATGCATAACGAGCGGTATGCTAACGACAACTTGGAATCCTCCTTCTCCTTGCTGGTCAGCATGAGCCTTGCTACTTTCCAGCACTCTAGGAATATCCCTTCATGTAGGCAAGCGTTGAACGTGCTGAGCAGCAAATTAGGGCAACCGTGATAGACCATCTGCAGTACCTCAGCCGGAATCTCATCTGGTCCCGGAGCCTTTTCTGCCATCAGGAATTAGACTACTACCTCCAATTTCATCTTCGTAGAAAGAGGACAATCCACTAAAATTTCATCGTAAACCACTTAAAGTACCATATAGGTACTGCAGAGAACATAACCAGTTCTTATTTTGCTCCATTTGGTTTACTTCCTTTCCAATCAAGTTGATTTTTCTTTGGTGAGCCTTAGTTTGATCCCAGTTTAGGCAGGGAAATCACGGTTAGTGGCGTCAATCAATACCCTGATATCAAGCGCCACCATATGCTCGAGCGAGGCTAAAACAGCGCTCTCTACAAGAGTCTTTTTGATTGCATCACAGAAAGAGCCCTTGTTGCTTGCCTCTGGCTCGAATCATACCAGTAGACCACCAGACTGGGTTGGCCACACTGCTTTAATGACATTTTATTCGTTACTCAGTATAACCGCTTTCTTTACTTCTCGCAGACATCTGCGTAAGACCTACCATTCGTAAGTTTGCTACCAAAGCTTGCCTTAGGGTTTCACGCTGTTGGTATGCCCTAGTTCGGATTACCTTTGATGTTCCTCCACATTTTGCTTCCTGGGAAGACAGCTGGGTTTCTTTAATGGTTTGGAAAAGCTTTTGTGCTGCCTTGGATTGGACTCCCTGGAATCCCTCGTTTGATTTAGTGTGCTCCTTGGGGTTTTTATTCCTCCTCTTCTTCATTGTGTCTCCTTAAATTGGACTACAGGCCACCCCTTTGCTGGTAATAGGCGTTGCCATGACCCGCGCTTTGCTAAGTGTCTTAAGCTGTGCTCTTTCTCTGTCTTCAGCTACTTGCGCCTATAGTGTCCAATCCTCTCCAAGAACTCTTCTTGCTCTAGGACACCGATCGTGACGTCCTTGTTTATGTTCTTTTGGATACTACAGCAAGCTTCTGTATAACCGCTCCTCTTCAGAACGGCCAAGAACAATCGGGTCTTAGCAATTCCCTTGGAGGGACCTCCTCGATACTAACATTCCGTACCACAGTCAATTTTGTGTTGATATGCAACATCGTGCAGCCGTGCGAGCTTGGGCTAGTCAACAGCCTTGTTCAAATTTTGCGCCTTAATCTCTTTAGTATTAGTGGGAGCAGCCTTGAAGCCCTCGATCTCTTCCGTTCCTTCTTTGATTTCTAGCCTGACCTGCTGTATTGTTCATAGAGGGCGCTTCGGCATCCGCGTCGTTTTCATGCTGCTTCGAAACGCTGCAAGAATCTCCGGTTTCACAAGGTTGTCTAATGCTTTTCGTTCCCTTGTGCGCTTTTCGTCCATCTTTTTTGTCTTAGTTATTACTGTCATTGTTCTTGTCTTCGATGTCTGGGTTGTCGATTTCATGCTCGTCGTTGATGAGATTGCCGTTGGTGCTTTTGTTGTTTTACGCGAGTCAGGTCTATTTGGTTCTCCCTCAGGGTCGCTTTCTCCATTCGTATGTGTAGTTGCCTTTTTGATTACATTATCATCTTATCAAACAGGGAAGCTATGTGAGTATTGGCACAAGCCCTTATGGATACAGGTGCTCAGAGCCAGAACGGTGCTAATCGGCAACTCGTCTCAACCAAAACTACACCACTTACTCAATGGTGCTAAATACCAAAGTATTCTGTGGGCTTTTAAAGTTTTACCAGGACGAAGATGGTATAATAGTTAGATTATAGTGCACGAGCGTCATCTTGGTGCTACCGTGCAAAACAACTAGTTCCAAAACATCAATTCCATTTGGTCACTCGAATGTATAATTCAGGGTAATTTTTCCAGTCCGGGAAGAACTTTACAGAAACCTACATTTCCTCCTAAGTGTGTGAGTTCACCTGATCCATCTCTTGCCTCTTATCGCATGATGAGCCGCAAATTTTAGTCATCGAATGTCCCGCAAATGCAAATTGCGGCTGAAATACGAGTAGCTAACTTACAAATCACTAATCAAACCTATGCTGTTATATGAAAGTGAAACAGGGACCCCGACGAGTGAATCCAAAAAGGCAGTGGACATATTTGAACGCGAAGGGTTCCTGAAAATCTGTGGCACAGTGAAACAAGGAACAGAGTGGAGACTACGTTACAACGATGAGTTGTATGAACAATTTGATAAACCACCTGTAGCTACTTGCGTAAAGTTATGCAAATTGCAATGGGTCGGCCACATAGAAAGAATGGAAAAAACGGATACCCAAAAGAACATTAAAGAGTACAGCGCAATTCAGATGTCCAGGGGAAGACACGATAGAGGCTGACACCAGATACTTGCTGGGAGTGATCATTTGACGAACGAGATGGCAGAACCGTGATGAACCGATGATGATGAAGTCAAAACTAAACGTTGGCATGTTCTGGCACATGGTTCTCAAAGTTTAAACTAGTCTCCTGTTAAGTTTGTGTGTGCTCAATTTTCGTAGTGGGGAAGTACATTACATTTCCTCTTGAGTAATCTTCTTTAAATGCTATGAAATATTGACTTTCTTAGAGTGAACTGTTTTCTTTTTTGGGATAAATTGTATTTAACAGTATGCCAAGTTCGTGCTTCCTTTCCTTGTGAGTGGCTATTTTGTTGAACGTTTATTGAAGATGGAGTTCTTCATGGCGCCATCTGTTTCAAAATTCTTTTTTAAGTAAACTGGTGTTATATTAGCTTTAGTATCACTTCATCAATGGAAAGTTGAAAATAAAAGGAATCCTGTGCGCAAATTACAATTTCATTCAAATCCAGTATATTTTCCTTACAGAATGTTCAAATCAGAGCTTATACACTAAATTGCAGCTGCAACTAGAACAAAACTGAATTCTAACTGTAGAATCAGATAGAACGTTATTGCATATGTTACATATTGCAAATCATGCAAGCGATGAACTTACATTCTTGTTCTTCGTAACACTACAGCCCCTCTCGGGTCTTCGCTTCCTGCAAATAGCGCCTCCAACTGTCTCGGTCCATTCACCGCGTCCTCCAATTTCGAATTCCGAGCAGCGATGAACAGTCTTCGTCGACCGAGTCGGACCAACGTTTCCTCGGTTTCCCCACTGGTCTCCGGCCTTCCTCACATATGTATGATTAAATTCATTAAAGTTTTTTACACATTTGCCCCACTTTTCATTCGAGCAAAATTTGATTGCATGTGCTATTTTGTGCATATGCTCGGGTGTAAAATGAGTTCAAAAGTTATCGGCAAACAAATTAATTGTTGAATAAGACTACTGATCATTTTCTTAAATTAACGAGCTCATTTTGAATTCAATTCACATGAAAATTCATCAAATATAACCATTGTGATTTAATGTCAGCAACAATTGTCAGTCTTCCGCAGCATGTATCTGCGACTGTTTTGACATTTCCACCCACTTCCCACATGATACAATTTGTTGATGTACTCAGATCGCAGTTTAAATTCATGAATAAGAATTCATGTTTCCGGTTACTGCTGCAGTACTTTCGCGTACCTCATAAAAAATATTCAGTATCCAGAATGGCGAATAGTCGATATGAATATGTAAAATCATTTGAAATGGACGATCGGATCCTTCCAAATATTTGGATAGTAGTTCGTGTTGATGGCAAAGGATTTCATAAGTTTGCTAAACACCATGAATTTGAAAAGCCGAATGATATAAACGGTTTGTGCGTCGTGAATTATGTTAACTGGTTTAAAGTTCACTTTTTTTTTCTTTTTGCAGCTCTAAGTCTCATGAATCATGCAGCTGTAACAGTTATGGAGGAATTCAGGGACATCATTTTAAGTTACGGGCAAAGTGACGAATATTCTTTTGTGTTTCGTCGGGAGGCAGATGTTTATAAAAGACGTGCAGCTAAGATACTTTCCTATGTTACGAGTTTATTCACCTCGTCCTATGTGTATCATTGGAATGCATGGTTCCCCAACAAAAAGTTAGAATACGCGCCCTGCTTCGATGGACGCATTGTCTTATATCCAACGGATCAGAATCTCCGTGACTATCTTAGTTGGCGTCAAGCTGATGTACATATCAATAATCTCTATAATACTGCTTTTTGGAATTTAGTCCTGAAAGGTGGGATGACAAATCAACAGGCGGAAAATGAACTGCGTGGTACATTGTCAGCGGATAAAAATGAAATTTTATTTTCAAAATTTGGTATTAACTATAATTCTCTGGATCCTATCTATCGAAAAGGAACAATTTTAATTAGAAAGCGAATACAAATCCCGAATAGTAATATTAAACGTCAACTCATACTTCCCTTGTACGATGATATGATTAGGGACAAATTCTGGAAGGATAATCCAGAGTTACTAGGGAAATATTCACCAGGAGATTATGATTATGAAGTTTCTAGTAAGGATGAACAGAACAGACTGCCTGAAATAGTTATTAAACAATTAGAGAAATTAGATTTCAGAAACGATTGTGATAGGGCTAATATGCAAGTAAAATAAATAATATAAATCGATTTATTAAATTATTGTCATCGTTGAGTTCTGTCGTCGTTCGGAAATGATTAAGCTTATGTTGGGCCATTGCTCTTAAACTACAAATTATAGAATATTCTTCTCAGGATTGTTGAAACTCAAGAAACATTGACTAATAAGTCGTTTGTTCGACCAGGAAGCGCAAATTCGAAAACATTAGTAAATACAGGTATGTCAAATCTAAAAGAGGCAAATAAATAATAAACGAAAACAGAAATAGTTAACATAAATGGTCACTTGCTTGGTCTTTTCCTCATAAACTCTATCCTTTTGAATAAAATTGAGTTTTTTCGATTGATCCTGTCAGCCTCATGCAACTGGTTTTCATTGCAAAAAAAAAATCTTTAACAATTCTTTCAATTTCAAGAATGCCTACTTTCATCTCAGCAAATGTTCTCGCCTCTGTATTGTTTATTATGTCTATTGTTTTGGGCTAACCTGTTATGTTGCTACTTCTAAATAATGTCTTTTCGTAAACCATTTGCTGAATTTACTACTGAATTTAATTTGCTGAATTTACTACTGCTCCTCATCAAATTAAACAATCATATGCTACTTGGCCGAAGTATGTCTTTCTTTATAAAACCAAAAGACAGGGCTAAAGGGAGCTTGAGTTATGTGGGTCTTTTGTACCCCACAATGCTAATTGTAGATTGCATTCTACAAGGTGTTTTCCAAAATAAACGAGACTTTTGTCATAAAAATTTTTTGGTGGCGCCTTCTGAAATAGTGCGTTGGAAAGTTACATCCCTCCCTGACTTCTTGTGAAAGTGGAAGCGAAGTTATTGCGTCTAAAGTGACAGTATGTTTGTGTCATCGGTACAAAAATGAGTTTCGAACAAAGAGCTAATATCAAATTTTGTTTTAAAATCGGTAAAACGTTTACCGAAGCATTTGAATTGATGAAAAAAGTTTATGGCGATGATTGTCTATCTCGTGCCAGAACTCACGAATGGTTTACACGTTTCAGAGATGGTCGTGAGGACATAAATGACGATGATCATACGGGCCTCCCAAAAACGGTGATCACTGAAAACTCCATCGAAACTATGCGTGCATTTTTCAAAAAAGAGCCAAAATCATGGTTGGAATTCATGGAATTGGAGTTGAATATCTCTAAAACATCGATGTATCGCATTTTAATCGATCATTTGGGCTTACGAAAGGTCAATGCACGTTTTGTTCCGCACAAGTTAAGGCTCCAGACAAAAAATCATTTGCTTTTACGATTCCAAGGGGTTGTCCACAAGGAGTTCGTGCCAACGGGCCAAAACGTCACTGCAATTTTCTATCTTGGCCTTTTGAAGCGTTTGTTGCATCGCATTCGTCGAATTCGGCCTGAATACCGCGAAGGAGGAAGCTGGCGCTTATTGCATGATAATGCACCATCTCATCGATCCACTCTTGTGACTGATTTTTTGAATAGAAATCGCATTTCAACCATCAATCACTCACCGTATTCGCCTGATATGGCTCTCTGTGACTTCTACCTATTCGGAAAATTGCATTTGGCCATGAAAAGAAAACGCTTTGCGTCCGAAGAGGACATCCAAAAGGCTTGTACCGACATCCTGAAGAACATCCCGGTCAATGACTTGAAACACTCTTTCGAAAAGCTTTTGGATCGCGCAAAACAGTGCATCGAGGCCAGAGGAGACTATTTTGAATAAACTTTATTAGAACAAAGCTCCTGTCGTTTCTATTTTAGCTCAGTCTCGTTTATTTTGGAAAGCACCTTGTGATTTGACCTTGAAAATTATTATTTGACCTTGAATGAAAATTTGAAAAGCGCCATAAAATATACCACACGTTTGTTAAATCAATTTCCGATTGGAAAAATCCAAGCGATTGCATTTTTGAATGACAAAAAAAATAAACGGATAACCTGCTCTCCTACGGAAGTAGGTTAAAAACGATACGAAAAACAGATAATTCTTTAAAATCGTTGAATGTCTATAGGAGACGACAATCAGAAATAGCGTATGGAATAGAAACTATTCATTAATTTCAGCTGTCTTCAAGCGCTCGATAGCGGTTTCTCGTTTCTTTTCTAGCTTTCATTTTTCGTTTAGTTCTTTCTTCTTCCTTCTTTTGCTTGACAAATTTTAAATTGGCTGAATAGTTGTTAAATTTAGTTATTTCAATTTCTTATACTTTTGGAATAAATAAAATAAATTTTTTACATTAGAAAGAATGGGCGATGGGCCACACCTTCGAATTCTATGTTAGAGGACTCACATCAAAATAGTTATCTTGAAAAAACGATTGCTTAATAAATGCATACTAACAAAAGCAACGAAATGTTGAGACAAACTGAAATATAGAATCGCAAATTAAGGCCATAAATGTTTCCTCTTTAAATTTACAGCGCCGTTCCTGCTATGTTAAAACCCATCTTATTCTCATAATGGTTTCCCGTTTCAATTCAACTCCCCTTTACGTACGTTATTTTACATAAGTGATCAGCACGGACAACGTGTTTTCCCGAAGGGAATCCCACATATAAGCGCTAGCTGCCATCGGGATATCATTGGGGGCTCAGGAAATTCTGCCACCTTATAAATTTCCGCGATTTATGTGCATATCGTAGCCTTGACAATCCTCGGCGTGATAATTCATTCCCGGTTGGTTAATGTGTTACGTATTCCCCCGAAAGATCTGTTTTTCAATTTTTTGACGTGGTGTGCATTGGAAAATTTAAAAAAAATATTAGCTCATTCCCGTGATTTATCACCAGGTTGTTATAAATTTTGGAGCTAATTGTTATAAACCTATTTTCACCCACAGAAGTCGCTCCTTACCTAGGAAACACCTGTAACCTTTAGTCCAGAAAAAGGAAACACTTGATGGTAGTTTTTCTTTTTAAAACGTTATAATTATTCAAAACATACTATGATAGTACAACTCAAACTACAAATAACATGACAATTTATCAAACTATGTTATCAGGTCGCTCTAATGTAGGCGGGTGGATGTTGGGGCCGTTTGGTGGACTGGGTTACTTCTGTCCGTGGTTGTAACCGGTACTTGTGGCTGGGGTGCGTGGCGTTGCCGGCGATGTTGTGCACACTTCTTCCGTTGGTTTCGGTGGTAGTCTCGCTGAAGGGCGGTGGCCTGGTCTTTGAAACGGGCCCGCACCTCTGGAGTGACGGCGATCAAGGCTAGTCGGAGGAGCTCCGCCCCCTGCTTGTCGGTTTTCATCCGCAGGCCGCACATGTGGCGTTTACCCGGTATCGCGGGGGATGCCTTTGGTGTCACTTTTACGCCCGATATTTCTTGGCGGCTTGCTCGATATTCTTCCAGTGTCAGGGGCCAAGGGGCAGCACGGGGATATTCGCGAAGCGCTTCCTCTAGTGTAGGTTTGGGGGGAAGAGTCCTCACTTCCGCTGGTTTAGTCGGTCCGATGGGGTGGACCACGTATGGAGCCTCCGAGCACTCCCGGGGGTTCTTGCTGGTAGATGTGGCCTGTAAAGATTTCAAGAGATAGTGAGGAAAATTTCAGGATGTTAAAACCTAGAGTAGGAGTTGTGCTCAAAGATTCCTTACCATCGGCGGGCTTGTTAAACGCCTCAGTGCCGCTTTGGCAAGCGTCGTCGAGGTCTTTCTGGAGTGCTGGGACTGCCTGAATTCCCTTCGGAAAGACCACTGTTCACCTGCTCTGGAGGGCGTGGAGCAGCACAAGTTCCACTTAAGCAAGGTTTTCCGCTGAGGGATCTCATAACCTTGGAAGGCGTGTGAGCAGCCTGTGTTCCACCTAAGTCGTACGAGTCCTGTTATTTAACCTTGGAAGGCGCTTAGGAAGCCTAAGTTCCACTAGGGTTGATCTTCAGACGTTTCTGGAAGGCCTACTAAAGCCTGAGTTCCACTCTCGACGCGCCTGGCGACGAAATGCGCTTCTTCGGGTGCTTCATCGATTTTTATCCAAATTAATTGCTGATTAGGTAGCTTTCGCCATAGTCAATACCTGTTACGGTGAATGGGGCAAAATGCTGACGGAGCGATTTCCATGCACTCATCCCATTTCCATCGACCGGGTAGTTAATCAAAAGAAACGCTATTCCTAAGAAGTGCCGTCATTGCATTATTTTTTGCTTCATTTGTCTTTCCATTTCAACATTCATGGAATACTATTTGTACAAGAAAAACGCACAATGCTGTTAGTGCATTTTTACCATTTGTCTTTTCATATCAACGTACCTGGAATGATATTTGTACATCAAAGATGCACAATGCTGTTAGTGCATTTTTTCCATATCGTTCCGCGTACGACAAACATCAACTCCATGGTTCAGGTTTCTGGGGTTCCCTGGGCTCGGCGATGTAGGTGACGGTCGTAACGAGTATCATGTATTTTTTATTGTTGATGGTATTTCCCAATATCGATATGATTAAGTTTAGTTGTCCATATGTTTGAAAATAATGCTATTTCAGCATTTCAGTTGCTTTTAATTAAGTATGTGGTAACGTACAAGAGTACTCGAATTTCACTCGTCATGAATGGATTTCCTTGATCTTGACGTAGCAGGTGAAGGTTGTGAGAAAGATAATTGTTTATTAGTACTCGGACCTCAGTCGGCATAAACGGATTCCCTTGATCTTGACGTAGCAGGTGAAGGTTGCGTTACCTATTGAACTATTTTAACAATAGTGTCAGTTAATGTTACTTTAATTGTAATGTTAATTCTTGGCTATGCTTTTGCTGTTCTGTTCATAGTGTTAGTTACTTAAGTAATATATTATTTATTTGTATAAAATACTAATCTGTTGCTAGTGTTTGTTATTTATTGGTAGGTGTAAATGCTACTTTGTTGATAGTGCTAGCTATTACGTTATTTAATTATACTATATATTAGTTATTCTATTGTTTGTATAAAATGTTATTCTATTGCTATTGTTTGTTTTAAATGCTAACTTGTTGGTAGTGCTAGCTATTACGTTATTTAATTATTATATATTGGTTACGTTAATTGCTTCGTAACAAGGTCATTGTAGCCTACTTTCTAGCCGCATACGATACACTTGTTTTATATGCTCACTTTTGCATCTTCTGTAAGGAACATTCTTCATCTTCTGGAAGTCATAATGATTGGGCTCTTTCACACGGGAATGGCAAAAACCCATATCCAAACAGGTTTCGCGCTTACGCCCCTATGTTTACACGTTGCATAGTTCAGCCAACCTATTTTTGTATACGATACATGTCTTGCGAGTGTATGTGTCAAAAGGGTCATTTGATCGTTAAACATCGTGCGAACAACATGAGAGCGAAGACAGAGAGATAAGCAATTGAGAATTTATGTTTTAGCCTTGAATTGTGCACGAGGTAATAAAAACTGGAATGAAAAATGTATTTTGATTGTTGAAGTTTGTCGATTCAAACTTCTATTGGATTTATTTGAATCCTCCGTGTTTTTCCGCTTTCTGAAAAATGTATTCCAAATATGAATATCTTTTTTGGTCGCATATTTTTCTTGATGTGTTGTAAACATGCTTATTATACTGTGATTCTATGAAGATTATGCGTACTGTTAATTTTCTATAGATTTACAATAGGCAATTTATCTTCATTGAAATCGTGATATTCGTCGTGTTGTTTCCTGAAATTGAACATGGCCTTCGCTTTCATAAATTTATTACATAACGCGTAGCTTCTCGCATTTACGCATCCATTTTCGCAAATTAAAGAAAGGCAATCGTTTCATGACGACTACCATCTTCACCGAATGTTCAATTCGGAATGCTTACCTGCGTTTGTATAAAATTTCCCCCACCAAATGATCAACAAAATGCGTTTGTGTATGTGCGTTACGCTCGTTCACCCTACAAAATGTTGGCTTGTTTTTACCATCAGGTCCCCTCAATGCCTCTCACTCTTCTTGCCCATATAACCTGTTTAACGCTCACTTTTAACGCTGCGTCTGAAAAAGCCCATTGGTTTTAAATATAGTTTGCAGAATTCCGTTAATAATATTGCTACTGTGTCGTTTTCAGTCATATTCCCTTCTCTCCGGTTTTTCTACTGGGTTCCACAGATGTGTACTGTGGAAGTTAATTGGTTTGTCCAGTCGAAACATAACCAGCGTTTGGCGATGCTGTCCACTTTTGGGACTAGTGGTGACAGATAATTCAGTGATTCAAGACTGATAGGTAAAACTGTCTCTCAAGGGGTGGTTAGTTGAATTAATTAGGTGGGGGAGTGTTAGTATTATACTTTGAGGATAATTTATAGGGAGGGACCACATGACCCTCATAGTATTCATTAACTGTGTCTTGCCTTCATATCGAATCGAAATTTAAAAGCACTAAATGGTTTTCCCGTCCTAGAATTCACGCAACAGAGTTAAATTCATAAACGCTTGTTCTAGCATTAGCTCTTGCAATTCCTAACAACTTTTCTTCGAGACTTCATAGGCCTTCTTCTTGGATACTAAATTGTCTATTGGCTCCTAAATAAAGCTGAGTCCGCTGCAAAAGTATTTAGTTGTGTTACACTGCAGCAACTTCATAAATCGCGACTCAGGTGATTTTTTCTATAATACAAATTGATGGGACTTTACCTTCAATAAAATTCGCAATTCTATCTGATCTTCTGCCCATTTCTTTATTAGAAAATTGTTATTCATTTCTTTTCATATCTTACTTCTCATTGTAATTATGAGAACGAATGTTACACTATCGATTGGACCATGATTATATTTATTAATTTTTTTAATTATCATAAATGAATTTTCACTTAAATTCAATTGATATCTCTTTCTTTCTCTCTCATCGAATAAGAATTACATAGTATAGACATAACTGGCTCATTAGCAACCAAATTGTATAACTGCATAAAAGCTACATAGCCAAAATGTATCGACAATAATAATTCTGCAATGTATTTGAAAATTTACATATGAGTACATTGTGTAGATTCTGTATCCAAGGCATTTGATCAAAAGTAAATCGACAGCAAGTGTCCTTCGTTTCTTTTTTTAAAAAAATCTCTTATACTTAACAAAAAATTCAAGAGTTTTCTTCTGGGTAATTTTGCGCATCAAAAGTTCTTTCGTTAGTTCCCAACATTGAGATTATAGGGTACTGTGTTTATATAACAGCCATGTTATTCACTTGGTTATTTGTACGATAGAACAATAAGTAATTTGAATACGGTTATGAATCTTCTTAAACATGGAATTACTGTGATTTGGATTAGTTAATCGTCTGGTTTAAATTTGCATTTATTTTTCTTCTGTATCATAGGGTTAAGATAGGAAACATTTTGATGCCAAATTTGATAACCTCACATTAAGTAACTTTAAAATATTTGTTTATTTTTAATATTTGTTTAAATTACTTACATACGTTTCAATTTATGGCTAATAAGTGTTTTTTTAGTTTTTATCTTTCAAACTTAATTCGATACTGGGTACAGATACGTTGAGGACAATAGTTGCTTTTCAAACATAAATATCATATTTATTCTATATTTTACATGAATCATTATATATTATTTACTTCCTGCGCTGCTTTAAAAAATATTCAATAAATAAAGGGAACATATAAAAGAAAATTTAAAATATATACGCATTGGGAGAAATACTATAAAGCTCAAAATATTAACAACTTGCCCTACAAAGGTCTTTTTTGCTTCGTATCCCAAACTATAAAATGTATATTGTTAGTAACTTTTACAAAGAACGTCACTCGAAACCGCTCATTCTATCTCGCGCCGCTTCAAGTTAACCGATTCGCGTGATCAACTTGCCGTCGAGATTATTGAAGAGAACTTTTGTACCGCTTCATATGCCAAATGTTTGTTCAATACTTTTGCCTTTCTTTCGAAACATCTTTTAATGGAAAGGATAAGAATATTCGCGAAAAAGGTTTAAGTTATGTGTATCTTGAGGCATTTAGCATTCTCTGTAAACGCATGACTGATCCACGCAAAAGTTGCGACATTGAATAAATTTTTATTATTTAATTTAAATATTTCAATCTATATACCTAGAATTTTATTCTTCTTACTTATATTTTTATTATAATAATCTCTTCAACAATCACTTTGCGAAAAATCCATTTCTTTCTTAAGACTTCTTGATAATCGTTCTAACTCTGCTGTTCTCATTGTGAGCTTTTCCGGCGTGACATTTTCTAAGCCGTTTGGTGCACGTGGGCTGCTTGTAGGTGCCTGTGTGCCAGCTGCGCCTGGCGTACCCGACTTTTTCAGTAAGAGCGAATTGAAGAAACTTGCGAGCACTCCTTCCCCGCCAGGCGTTGAAGGATTCAGCTTGACATCCATCTAAAAAAAGTATATACGGAATTTTTAAAAAGGGTACTTATATAGTTTATTCCACAGTTTATCCATTACCTTTTTAGGTGACCCTTGACCTGGTGCTCCAGGTGTTCTGTTCGATGGCTTTCCGCTTTGCGACCTTAATGGCGACTCACCTCTTATATGCCCTTGTCCTTGTTGAAGAATTTGTTGTTGACGCATTAAAAATGTTTGCTCATCCTCAGTTTGAACCTCGATTTCTCGATTTGAAACCGTCTGCAAAAATATTTGTCTTAGAAACGTCTCAACTACATGTGCTTGAGTTTATTACTTTCCGTGTCGTAGGGGGAACAATCACGTCTGTGTAGTAGTCCTCCGCTTTGCATGAATGCATATTTTCATAAAGTATACTGATCTTCTTAAGATTATCCCAGCCTGCAGGACTATTAAAGAAAGACGGTTGGATTACTTTGCTGCTATCTCATACACATTTAACATTTACATTAAAACAGCATCCTTCTCCACAACTAGTGCTGGTGTTCGGAATGGTATATCGTAAATCCGATGAGTTAAGTATTTATATAGGAGATCACAGTTTTTATCTTCCTTGACACTTGTATAGAATAGAGAAGCCCCATATTGTAAACAAAATCGACGAATCCATTGTTGAATGAAATCAAAGTGTTCATCTCTATAGTCGTATTCCTTTTCTAACGTTGTCATGTAATCAGTCTGGAGGGATATGCATTAGAGCTTGCCATTCTAGATTCAATTTCTTACCTTTGTGACCACAACAACAATATCCAAGCCTAAGTTCGTTGTCAGTGCTCCTTCTGGCAACGGAAGAACATCGTCATCGTCCACAGAATTAACACGTACGCTTCGTTTGATAGGTGATCCTGGATCCAAGTCATCGCCGACCTCACAATAACTTTGCCAAGCTGATACTAACCGCTGTCTAGCTTCTTGTCTTTCTTCTTTTTCTAGTTTCAAACTGTCGATATGGTCCGCCAGGACCTTAATCCAATGCTGAAGTTGTTCCAGCCAACTCCATGGTGTCGTCATTGACACTGTTAATATGACTAAAGTATGTGCATAGTTTGCCTCATTTAATGCGAAGTTGAGAAGGTTTGTATGGCCTGGATCACCGTCCAGTACCCAAACTCCTAGTCGTGTGACGTCTATATGTGAATATATAACATTAGATAGATGTCCACAGTTGTATGTTATGAATTATATACCGTCTCTATATTCGTCTTTTACATCAATATAAGCGTATTCGAGTCCAGATCCTTTTTTTGGATCTTCAACCCCTTGCAATTTAGCAATCAAGGTAGTCTTGCCGGTTGCATTATCCCCTAGTACCAAAACTGATTTATTTGACGGTAATTTTGTGCTGCCTTGTTTTTGAACCTCATTGAGAATTGAAGACCTGTGAAGGTAATATTATATAGTTTCCTCGAGTTATTTAGCAATGCAATCAATTATTTGGGAAAGGATATTTTAACAAGCTAGAGCAGCGTTCACTTAAAACGATTTCGATAGGGATCTACATCATGTAAGGAGGCACAAGGCCCAATATTAGTCAGTCCAATCGAAATCGGAAACGCCCTTCATAGGTTGATATTATTGCAAATTCTTGCTATTGCAGACATGCTCTTGTTCATTCGATCGGAATTCATTCATATCAAGTTCCGAATTCGATGATGCAAACAAATCTTTCAATATATTTATTTTCCTATTCCGTTTATCTTACTATTTATATTTCATCTTTTTATTGTTTTTGTTGTTCCCATTCGTTTATTGCAATAGGATAACAATCGTAAAATAATTAATACTTCTAATCCCTCTATGACGCCTTTACCAGTTCAAACGTATAAACACTTTCCTATTACAATGTTAATGGACTTTGATTGTTCAATATCTGATGTGCAGGAGAATGTCAGCAACTGGTGCGATAATCTACTCTGCGAACATCCTAGTGTAGTTGATAGCACGTTTGGCTACAAATCGGAGGTTCCTGTGTGTAAGGTGGCCCAGTATGGGCAGAGAGAGTACCGGAAAGACCCATGAAATGACTGTGATTTTCCAAGTGTATAGTTTACGATTGATAAAATATTCCCAGTGAAATAGGTGTTCGAAAAGTGGTGGGAATATATGTAACGTTGTTGTGCATCAGATTTTCGTTGCACACTTTGGCGTTCCAAACAAAATCGTCCGCATTATCAAAATTACAATGCTAAACACCGTGTTCCATGTCGAAGTCATCGGAGAACCAATTGAATTAGGACTAAAACAAGGGGATGGGCTTTTCAACTGATAAACAGGTGTTACGACAACATTCATTAACATTAAAAAAAAAGGTTAAAAGCGAAATGGATTAGGAAGCGAAACCGATCCAGTCGTTGTAAGTTTTCATTAGAAACATCAAACACGCTTGCAATTGGTTTCTAACAAGCAAACATACAACGCAGAGTTGAATGGTTTGTAAACACCCGACCATCTTGAGAAAGGGAAGAATTTTAATCATTATGGTCAAATGACATAATTATTTATGATGGAAAATTCCGTTTTATTTTATAGTTTTTTATTCTATTGTCGCGTGTTATGGTTCGCGGCCAATAATTTTAATGTTCCGGGAAAGTGAAAACGCAATGTCTTTTTCAATTAAGTTTAAAAGAGTTTATTTAAAAGAATGCACAATTATTAATTTCACTATTAAAAGTCTAACTTCCACTTGTCAATAAATTTCTATTGCAATTGTCTTCTAAAGTCACTTCACAATCACTCAATCAACATCGCCTTTACCTTGCACTCCACTCTATCGCCGTTTTTATGATCGCGGTTGTAATGAATCATCCCCCCATTCATTAAGCTCGCCTTTATATAGGCCATTCAACCCATTTCTCGTACATTGGCGAATGTTCTGCCGAGAGGTACCTAGTATATTCGAGCAGCTTAATGAATGGAGTTACGTCACTTTCAGATGTTGATCATGCTTGGTGGGTTCTCGTGGTTTCGAGTAAATTCACTTTGTTGATCAAGAGGTTCTTAATGGTTGTGAAAACAATTGCAACAATAGCTCGCAGAATTATTCGTGCATGTAACAGTATGTTAGAGTAAGATACTTAAGAGTATTATCGGTAATTAATACTTTTATTAAACGTAGAATAATGGAATTAAATGCTTACCCAATAGCACACTTGAGCAATTAGTTTAAAATTAACCGATTATTTAGTAGATAGAAAATATGAAAAGAAATGGGTAATAGCTGTTAAGAGGGTAATGTTTTAATGTTACTTAAGAATGTTAATATTATATAAGGGACAAGAGGCGTCGGAGTTAAGAGTTGCCTTAAATAGGACGTATACTTCAAACATTAATATAATCCGCAAAAGCTACGCTATCCAATTCCTCTCCCATGAATTGGATCCCTTTTTTCAATAGGGGAAGTTATGTTACGAAAACATTCATTAACATATGTGAATACTAATTGCTCGGAATCGTATAACTCGCCACACATAGCGTTTTTCTGCGAACCAACAAGCAATTTATGCTTACCGCCCATATTTAGGGAACGGCGACACCCTTGCACAGAGTACATAATCGCAATTTATTGTATATAAGAACCTTATATCTTACGTTACATTGGTCAAGTCACTGAATTGGCTCCCCGTCGAATTCCACACGCATACATGGTAGTCCATACAATTGCCATATTGAGAGCACATGGGGAACACGAACTCAATTGAATGTGTGTACCATGCGCAATCCGCTCAACTGAGTATCAATTCGCCGCGCACGCGCTATTGCAACAACCAACTCAGAAATCGTATGAGAAGAAGTCGTCGAATCTTCAGATATATGAATACTGAAGACTAAAAGAGCGAAAACATAAGATTGGATCTGGCGTTCCTTTTCATGCAACAGGGTTATTCCCGAGAAACGGGAGAGGAATGACTTAGTAAAGCAAATTAAGGGGAACTAGCACGTTGACATGCTCAGCGTTTTGCAGTTAAATGGAGCGAAGGTCTACGACTGCCCTAGCAATGTAAGCAATTCGCTTGTATTTAAGCTACTGGCGAATTTGACAAAACAAGTCAGCATAACCACAAGTCTTGAGGAGAGTCTGTCGGAGACAATTTCGGTCGACGTTTATATCGAGTAATTTCAAGTTATCGAGGAATTAAAGTTTGCTATCAAGGGAAGATAATTTCATTTCCATCAACACTACATGAGTATTACGAGACATCTACAGGAGTTGAAATGTAGTTTTTTTAGGCCTAAGCCGGTGAAATTCTAGTTTTAGTAATTTCAATTGTGATTTATTCTGATCAATGATTTAAACAAGCTCTATTGCAATGATCTTTTTGTTAATTTTTACGATTGCGCTAAAATAAAGTGTAATTTATTCATCAATTCTTTATTTCAAGTTCAACACCTATAATTTTCAAGTGAAGATTGTTTTGAATTAATTTCTTTAGATTGTAAGAATGTATCTTTATTTATAATCGAAAAATAATAGTTCGTAATTAAGAGTTGTGTAAATGAAACCTTTGTGACAAGGAATATGAAATACAGCAATAACCAAAGCATTTGTGTGTGCAAAATAACAAATTGTATAACAAAACTGTTAAAGAATAAATATTTTTTGTGTTTCGATGGAAAAGAAAAAAGGTTCTTCTTATTTCTAAGGGACAGCCCCCTTCTCCTCTAGGTATCAAGGATTGTGGTAGTGTGTGGTGAGGTGCAATCAGCACGCCAGCATAGGCAGGGTGGTTGCTTACACGTAACACAGGTACACTACTATTCAATTACACACAAATGATAGCGTACGCTA
Organism: Odontomyia ornata; assembly: GCA_963969285.1. Lineage (NCBI taxonomy): Eukaryota > Metazoa > Arthropoda > Insecta > Diptera > Stratiomyidae > Odontomyia > Odontomyia ornata. The sequence continues at coordinate 459,143,332 of OZ017739.1, forward strand.
ACGATGCTAATATTACGGAAAGATCATTTCCAGATATTAAGAAAGCCTTCTTATGCTTTGAAACAAAAGCGAGAAAAATCGAAGAAGGTTCACAGCCGAAGCGATTTGAGGCGAAGGCCCAATTCTCGCTATGGATGGCGAGTGATGTCACAACAGCCGGCAACTTTTCGGGACAACACGCCCAAAAATATAGGCAAACAAACGGATGACAGGTACCGAGCTTGCCGCAAGGAAGAGGAAAGCATAGATTACTTTCTTCTGAATTTCCGGGTCTTAGTTACAAGCGCGGAAAGTGGCTGGAGTTGAATCATGATCACGGAACTGTAAGATTTACAATTTTAAATGACTAAGTGAAAACATCTTTTAAGGAAAGAAATGAAATTTCAACTTACAAGTCAGTATTTTTTGTTTTTGGGAGGTAAAGGCTATTTACGCCCTGAGTGTGGAGCTCCCAGGCATGTAAGACGTCTGGACTACCAACTAATCACCTCCTCTATTAACCTGAGAAGCTAGTTTTTTTTATTATTTATACATAATATATACATTTATACAGATCATTTCTAATACGGGCTGATAAAACCCAGATAAAAAGGCCCGCTTGACAATAATTCCCAAGTTTTGCTCAATTGTTTTGAAGTGGTACTACTTTTGTGTTGAAAGTTGATACTTTTGGTTTGGAAAGTGTGAATTATCGCTTAAAAACAAACGTGTAACTTAATTTGAAAAATACGAATCATGAATTTAAAATTTGTATTTGCTTTCGGACCTTCGCTTATAGATAGTTAGAGTATCTGATTATCTTGATCGAATGTTTCAACACTCGGGAAGGTGATATGGTCACAGTACCACGCTTTGGCCGTGTATCCGTCCACCCAGCTGCGATACGTTCCGATTTTAACCTCGAACGTATCATAACTGAACGGACTTATATTCCGTCCGAAAAATCACTCGAAACAAATCTCGCAAGTTTTTTTGCCATATTTTGGCTACCCTAGATGACGATTTTATGAAGTGCATCAAACAATTCATTCTCAAAGATGTTGCAATGATTGTCGCCAACGCATGGAACTCTGTCACAGAGAGCACTTTGGCGAAAATGTTGGAATAAACTTTTAGGAGTCGATGAATGGGAATCTGAGGATTAATTGCCTATTTCCACATTGAGAGAACATTTAACTGCTAGGACTGAAGAGAATGCAATTATCGACTTGCTCAATGATATTTCTCCTGACATCTACCAATTTTCAGAAATTAACGAATGGATTGCAGACGTCGCGATTCAAGAACTGAGTGAAGGTGAAGACGATGAAAATCAAATCGATAAACCACTTGTCGAAAACATGCTGAAGCTGTGTCTGCACTTAACAAATGCATTGAATATGCGGAACAAGAAGAGTACAATATAAATGAAATATTGTGCCTTCAAAAATTAAGAGAAAAAGCCATGCTCGATCTCAAACGGGTTCGTGTTCGTCAGGCGAAGATTGCAAATTTTTTCAAATAACTACTGCTCGATTGATTTTAATCCTGGTACAGTTTTTTGATTTATATTCTCACTTTATAATTATGAATTTGAGCAAATAATATTTTTGTACATTTAAATAAAACGATTTTGTTATATTCATAAGGTACTTAAAATATTAGTTTATGAATGTTCTCGGTCATCCGGCCGAATTGGTTATTCGGACAAGCCATGGAACGTTACTGTACGAATTATCAAAGGACCACTGTATTTTGCTTATTAACGAAGCCATTGAGCCAGAAATGAATTTCATCGCTGAACCTGATTTTTCGATAATAGTAATTAATAATAATTTATAATAATTTCCAAACGTTGCTGGTTTGTAAACTTTACATTGATAAAAATGTTGACTTTAACTAACGTTTTGACATTGACAATTCATTAAAGAAATTTAAGGGTGTATTCATATAAAGATACGAACTGTTATGTCCCTAATGATGAAAGAGTGTAGAGAGAGTGGTAACAAAAAAATAATAAAAAATAATATTTCATCAAATGAAAAATAATAAAGTCAAAAGGAAACCATATTTTTTATTTTCAATTGAAACTCAAACTAATATACCATTACATAACAAATAGCCCTGAAAAAATTAAACACAGTATCTATAATGCAGTCCATCCTATTCAGACGCTTCTTTATGCAATTTATATTGCCGAGAAGTCACAAATTATTTGAGTTTTTTCTGCTATTTCCATTAAGGTGCGATAAAATTATCAAATCCAAAGTACAAATTAATTTTAAAAGGCGAAGCACAAACGAAATGCAGGGGTTTATGCTCGGGACAATTGGAGGCTCTGTTCGTTCGTGCCATCAATTATAATACGTTCATACTGCAAGAGTGAAATCAATAACCAATGTGCGAAAAAAATGGCATGCAATTTAAACGAACGCGATTAGTTTTTTGCTTCTCAAATTATCAGTTTTAACAGGGTATTTCAGGAAATGTATTTTCATAGGTATGTTTTCTTGGGGGCAGCCATTATATATAAGTTTTCCTCCCGAATTCAGAGAGAAACATATACTTTCTGGTATCTGAATATATTCAAAACAATATTTCTGTTCAATTCAATATATGAGGAGAACTTACAAGAAATTATTCACTATCGCGATCTATACGGGAGTCTCCTATTAGAAATTAAAATTGATCGACCATTTTACAAACTATCATTGATGAGTTTTTCTGGATTTTCCATTTACTATATTTATTGTAACTAGTGACTAAATTGTAGTTATAAATAGTGTGTTTCAATGTTTTTAAAATTGAAATAAAGGGACGGCTAATAACATAAAATACTTCTCAAACTGCAAAATCAGCATTCAAAATTATCTAGATCACGCGAGTATGAAAAACATGCGAGCTTTGACAATATAATTTGCATAAAAATACTGTAATCACTCCATATTGTGTACATAAATTTTCTCTAGACAATTTAAAGCAGTTTTAGACCATCTTGTTATAGACAGATGGAGAAAAAAACTAAAAAATGCATATTTTTGCATCACATTGTATTAAAGTGAAAGTATTTATTTTATTAGATGGAAACAAAACATAAATGAACAGCAGTTTGTACAATGATAGGCCGTTGACAATTGACATAGTTAATGCTTGTGCATTGAAAAGATTTAGTCAAAATTCATCAATGGTAAAATCCAGTTTATATTTCCTACTTATATTGGAAAATATTATATCGGCTGATTAATCTGAAAAAATGTTTATTCGTATGAATGGAGGAAAACATAAAGAACAATTCAAATGGAATTCACACGTGAAACTTGAACTATTATAGCGAACAAATTTACTTAAATTATTATTCTAATAATTTGGACTGTTGTGCTATGGATTATTATCATTATTCTAATAAATTTAATTAGAATTAAAGAAAACTATTAGACCATAAATTTGTTTTTTGATATCTATGAGTGATTAAAAGTAACCGTACCCAATGAGGGGACATCCCGTGAAATTATTTCACTCTGAAACTACCTTAAAGGCTTTAGTCCTGACCTATCTACAAACTATTGATTATAACGGGCACCAGAGAAACGTTTATTTTCTTATACCAATGAAGATGTACTGTCAAGAACCAAACCAGGATAGATATTTACAAGCCCGTGAAAAAGTCGAACAGCTGAACGAACACTATCTACTAGTATGTGAGGATTTATAGCTTATTTTTCAGCGTCGAATAACGAGAGACCTGCTTGTAGAAAGAAATCGCAAAAATGGCATCAACTAGATTCACGCAAGCGCCGACATAACATAATCAAAGATGAAATATAGTTTTCATTTTTATAAATCAAATTGAGATGTTAATAGTTTGATTGAGGCAATTTTAACTTTTTAGAATTTTCTTTCCCATTCTCACAAAGAAGTAAAGTACATCTAATGATTTCAGCTCAAAGATATGCAATCAAGTGGTGGATGGAGATAATTTAAATTCATTTTTCCTTTGGTTTTTTAATTAGGTAAATATTACCATACAATTACATATTTGCTGTTATTATACATAAACATTATTCCCATCGGAAGAAGCTTGTAGAACTGATAATAATAGGAAATCATATTTGCAAGACACTAAATTGTGGGATATCAAAAGATTAGAAAGCAAAGACCAAGAAGTAAGCACAATACATTCCATGAAAGAATCACTCCTATCTGCAGCCACTCAAAAGTCGGAGGGATCACTGCTCCCATGATAAGAAATCTTCTAAAACGTGACAATAAAGAAAACGGCGAAAATACACTCTCTTCCACCACAGAATGATAATCTTCTTAATTATTGCACACATGGCCACAATTGCCGACAAAATGAAATGAGTATATCAACTTCATTGACAGTTGCACAAATTAGCGGCGAGGCCAGAATACTAAACAAATCACTGTGTGGCTGTTTTTTACGAAAAAGGATCGAAGTGGAATGGGGGAGGGAAGATGACTCATAACATACGTTAGTGAAGTGCACATTATGCAAAATAGGAATTCCATACAAATAACTGTCGAGCAGGTCGAAGAAAAGTGCAACGATTTCACACAATTCTGCTGCTTTGTGGTCGTTGGAAGATGAAGTTTTGCACAGGTCAAAACCGGTATCTGGGTGATGAGAGAATCTCTGTTTGCTTGCCATTTCATAGGAAGACATGTTTACCAATGGAATGAGGTAATTCAGCTGACCATTGTTGCTTCAAATTTATTAGCATATTGAAGGCGACTTTTGTCAAAACGAAAAGGTGTGACGGACGTATGCAGAGAGAACCACGAAGCTAGTGCTTGCATGTTTCTGAGCCAACACGTCTCTATCAGCGCACCGTAACCGTACTAAATAGTTTGACGCACCGCGATCGCTCTCACAGCCTATGTACTCTCCCACACATTACATACCATAGATTCTCCTTTTCGTCGGTTTTATCCTTTTTCTTGCCTAGCGTCGATGTCAGCCCATTCACGTTCGACTCAATTTCCATCATAGCGCCCGGAAACTGGGAGCTTTTCACGTTCCAACTGCACTTTCAAGTGAATGAGATTTCGCACAGCAGCAACCTCTTTGTACGGCGCCCTGCGACAAAATAGACTTCTGACAGACGAGATGACGACGAATGGTTTTGAATTTCACGTTCACTTGTTTTCACTCCGCACTATCGAAACTTTTTGTGAACTAATTTGTTGCAACGAGGCGACATATGTTCGATCATCCGAACAAACGGTAGACGAAATCGCAGAAATTTAACAGAAAAATTGGCCAAGTTCGCGAACTCTTCTTTTTCCTTCCTACGATTCGCTCATCGATGACAAATGCGACATGAAGTTTGCTGGCGATTTTGGTTGACGTTTACTTTTCCCAGGTTGGTAAACGTAAATGCAATTTATAACAAACGTTGAATGGGAATTGTTTTATTTTCAAATAACGAAAAAACTAAAATTTATAAACATTCGTCATTATCATCAACGGCATAGCTCGCATTCGGTAGTAGTAGTTACCTCCCAATCTCGCTCGCCAATTGAAAATCCCAAGCAGGGATCTGGCTGCTATCGGCACCGATTGAATTTTCCCATTGTTTCCTCGGTTTCTCAACTGGACGTTTCCCTTGCGCTCTATCTTCACCATTCGTCTAGGGAACCTGTGCTCTTCCATTCTCTCCACGTGTTCTGCCCATTGAAGTTTGCATAGCTTCACGCATGCAGAAACAGATTTGTGTCCCCATATAGATTATACAACTCGTGGTTTTAACAAAGTTTCCTCTCTGCGTCATGCAGAGCAGTTTGCATTCAAACATGTTCAGAGCTTTTCAGAAATTTTTATACGAGTCCAGGCCTCACATCCATACAGCGCACAGGTTTTTATATTGACTAGTATATGCAAATTTTATGACTCCTGTAAGCATCTCTGGATCTTAGTATAGGAAAGACTGGGAAGTAGGCTTTGCTTAGTTCGTTTATCATTTTCCATATTTCATTCTTTTCTGTGCCCTTTCTATCAAAATGGACTCATAAGGATGGGAAGCTATTCACGCTTTACAAGTTGTAGTCTCTTAATGTCGGGTTTTGTCGTACAGGCATGTTATTATTATGTCATTTGTCATTCTGCTTCTAAGGTCAAGCTCCACTAGTATCACAAGGAATTGTGACAACTACATAGACATCATCATCACATCATGCTACGAGCACATGCATTTTTGTACAAAACAAAAACAGAAAAACGTACGTTGAGGTCCTTGAATAACGCTGTTGGCTTTTCAATATTTATAACGCTTTCATTTCGATATAATTTTTTGTTCTTTTGACGATTGTGATCTTTTCTGATCTTTTGATCTCTTTGCTTCTTATGTTTTCATGAGGATCTTTTTGATCGACCACTATAGCTTGTGTCAGACTAAGAATTAGAAGACTAAGATTCCGAACCTGATGATGACGATAACGAATATTTTGAAGATTCTTAGATGTTTTAGACCTTGTACGTGATCTGGATCCTTCACCCTTCTTGTGTTTTTATTTGTAGTCCTTTATCTTCTTATTCTTTGAAGACTTTGCTCACTTTTTGATATTTTGTTCTTTCTCTTGAAGTTCGTTTTTACGGAGCTCTATCAAAGAAGTCGGATAATCTGTATCCAAATCTGAGCTAGTTGAACTGACATCAAGCGGAATTTCTTTATTTTGATCTAGTTATTATTTATTAACAAACTCAGCAAAGATACGATAAAAGAACTACTTTCTAATTAAAATCAATTCAATCTTCCACACTTCGCTAATGTCTTCAAAAAACCTTTCTCAATTCTTTTCATTTTTTACTGAATAAATTAATTTTCAGATCTCAAATTTTTGCCTATTTTTTCTTTGTCTCCTATTTATTTGTTCGTATATGTTAAATTGTATTCTAAGTTAAATTAATGTATATCAAATATGTGCGTAGTGAATGTATGAGAGATAAATGTTTGTAATATTTACGAGGGTGAATCAAATATAAACGGTAATTTAGCTATTCTGCTTAGCACGCACCTCCGAACTAGATGATATAGTTTGGTGGATGGTAGTTCGTTTATGATGAGGGAGGTAACCAGCTTAGTTAGCTGCCACACTTGGTTCTGTCCTCAGTGCAGCCATGAGCAGGTACATTCATCTGTCACGCAATGCGTCATCATAAAGTTAAACCAATGAAGGCGTTAAACCGTCGGAAATTTTAACTCGTTTAAAGGCACGGTTTCGTGACACTACATTGTCTCAGAATAGAGTGTATACATGGATCAGGGAATTTAAAGGTAGGCGAGAACGTATCGAAAGCGAAAGTCATGATCGACGTACAAGGACAAGTCTTACAGAAGACAACATCGGTGCCATTCGAGAGCTTATTGAACGTGATCGGTGGTTAATTGTTTCAGAAATCAGTTGTTATAGTCAGCGAAAACTTCCTACCAAAACAAAAGACTAGGTATGCCCGTTAGAGAGGTTATTCTTCTCCATCACAACCCTAGGCCGTACACTGCGGTTTTGACAAGGGATAAACAGGAAGAAATGGACTGGAAAACATTCGAACATTCTCTTTATAGTCCAGCCTTGTTATCCTGTAATTACTTTTTGTTCGTGCCCCTGAAAGAATCACTTGGAGGAAAGCGACTCCAAAGCAATTAAGAAGTTGATGAGCACGTGCGGAATAGGCTGACAACTTGTCCTACAAATTTTTATGAACAGCCTCGTACAATGATGATCATTAATTTTTTTTAATAAATTTACATTTTGAATTAATTAATATCAACCTGTAGCAATGTCATTCTATGTTTGTGTCATGCATTTAGTTTTAGTTTCATTGAACAGGAGGCCAACTTCTGTCGCTTCTGACTCCAGCCGTATGAATGCTTCCTTCGAATCTGGAGTTGATCTGGACATAATATTAACGTCGTCGGCGTACTTACTATTTAGTTGCGTGACGTTGTAGAGGAGCGTGCCCATGGTGCCCGCTGGCGTTTTGTTCGGCTATATATTCCAGAGCAATATTAAACAACATTTCGGCAATCCCATCCCCCTGCTTAAGGCCTGAGTTCATTGGGAAGCTTTCAGTCAAATCTCCGTTAGTTTTAACCTGAGACTCGGTGTTTAGTATTGTAACCTTGGTCATGCGGACGAGTTTAGTTGGAAGGCCAATGTCAAGCATTATTTTGTACAGGACATTTCTGCCAACACTGCTGTATGCTTGCTAGAAATCTGCGAAGAACTGGTGCACACCGATACTATATTCCCAGCATTTTTCGAGCACCAATTTTACTGAATATATTTGGTCAATAGTAGACTTTCTACTTCGAAAACCACCATGGTACTTTCCAATTATATTTTCATAATAGGTTTTAGGGCTTCAGTCTTCGTTTAATGACTTTGTACAGCATATTGCATGGTGTGCAAAACAGAGCAATTCTTCTAGAATTTTCACTGCATAGTCTATGTCCCTTTTTATGTATGGAGCCTATGAAGTATTCCCGTCAGTCATCTGGTAGCTGCTCCTCTATCCATATCATGCATACTAAATGAAGAAGGAGGTTGTGTAGCTGGGTTCCCCCGGGTTTGAGCAGTTCCGTCGGTATTCCGTGTACTCCAGGAGCTTTGCTCTCTTTGATGATATGAATGGCTACTTGTACCTCTCGTATATTGGTAATATTGCCAGAACATCTTTTCCAGCCCCTGAAATGTTCACAGTTTCGGGAATTGTGGCGAGTGCTGTAAGAAGTTTTCAGTTTCCACTTGTTTTTAATATATATAGGGCTGCCTAATATTGCACCTTGTACGTCTTTGCAGAAGCGTTGTGTGTATTTCCCTCGACGCTGTTTGATTGGGGCGTATGCTGATCGGGCTTCTTTTAGTGTCATATATTCGTTAATTTGCTCTGACTTTCGGTTGATGGCCTGTCGTTTTTCTGGTTGGTACAGTATTTATGCTTGTTGAAGAGGCTAATGTATTGCTTCTTTTTAACCCGAGTTGGTCTTTGGACGTACTATTTGTGTGTTTAATTTCTTTTCTTGACGGTATCGACGTCCTTAGTTGAACTAGTCACTCCGCTTGGCTTTTGTTCGATGTCCTAAGACCTTTTCCGCGATGCCTGTGATTTCATCTTTGACCATTTTCCACATCTTTTGAATATTGTTTCTATTTTCTCCCGCCTGCGGGGTCGTTTCCAGTGTATCTACAAGCAACGAAATGTATGTGTATGTGTGTCATTCGGGCTTGTCTTTACGTGAAGGCTGTGCCCCCCCCCCCTATTGTTCCTCTGAGCCAGCTCCCAGTCGAAGCGTACTTCATTAAAAGTATGTACTTGATCAACAAAGTAAGGTATTTGCAATCGGAAAAGAGTGTGATATTCAGCTGATATTTGAAATTGCGATGCCAAACGGATTCCGCTGGAACCAACTGGAACCGAGTTATCCGAAACCATTTACGTATTTTTAGAACCGACCGTATATGTATATTCCCAGATCATCTCTCCTGATCTGAAATATCGGTATGTTACAGATCTGTAGATGTCAATTGCAATCTGATTGGGAATTAGTTACACGTAGGAAGGAGGGCAGCGACGATTTGGATAGTCATTTTCATCTTCACGCTTTTTTAAAAATATTTTAAACAAGGTGAAAACGAGCCGAAATGGAGAAAAATTCTTTTCGTTAAATAAATTTGATAAATCAAACTAGAAACAATTCCAGAAACTGGATAAGCTAATATACTCAGCCCAGTTTCTATTTTAAGAGAGCTAATGTACACTTATTTAACGAAATGTGTGTGCTTTGAATTTCGGTTATGTCATTTCCCCATATACGGCAAACCAAGGTTTTCCCGTAGAAATTAAATAGCAAATAGAAAAGCCACTAGTGCTCCCGGCTTCAACGTTGTCTTAAAAAAGTGTTGCTAAATAAGAAAATCACCGAGAAGCTATATATCACAATTTGGTGCTGCCGACAGAGATAATACGAACTTTACGCTACAGAAGACAAACCGATAACATTTTCAGCTTATATGCGCAATATAAGCGTGAGTGAGCTTGGATACATTGTGAGTGGATGGTAGAAAAATCATCAGACGTATATAAGGTGAAAGGAAGAATCGGAAATTGTGTTGTTGACCGCATGGTTTACTCTTACAGGAGAAAATGTACCAAAATGTACAGAATAAATAAACACAGTGTTATATAAGCGTGATACTGACCATATCACCTTGTGGAGTGGCAACACATTCGATCATGATAATGAGACACTCTATCTCTAAGCGAAGGCCCGAAAAGGGCTGTAGTGCTACAATTTTTGTTTTTTTTTATATAAGTGCTAATACATCGAACTCGTCCTCAGGTGGTGGATTGAGGGTACCCTAAACGGATAGCCAGCGGGTATGTGGCAAATAAAGTATCATTCGTGTGTCTAAAACCAACTAAGTCGAGGCGCTGACAACGCTCCGCTTAATATTTACTTATCATGGAACCAGGACAACAGCCTCGGAGCTGATCGGACAAATGACGACAACTATTATAACGAATAAAGGACTATTCTTTTGGAGCACTGAGACAAATTCCGGATGAAATAAAGAAATTTAGAATCACCAACAACGCTGGTCTGACTCGGTCGACGAAGACAGTTCATCGCTGCTCGGATTTCGAAATTGGAGGACGCGATCAATGGGCCGAGATAGTTGGAGTCGCTATTTGGAGGGAACGAAGGCCCGAGACAGGCTATTGTACTACGAGGAAGAGCTCTTGAATGACATGTGCATCTGTTCACAAAATCTTCCTCCACTTTAAGCAGCTGCCATTTTGCTGCAGATTAACTAATATTATTTAGTAAACAGGATCTTAAAGGTATCTATGTCATTAATCTCTGAAATTCCGATGAAAACAGTCGTGTCTGGTCCAATTGAAAGCCCATACAGTAGAAAAATCGTATCTTGTGGTTTATGAAAATTCAATGGACTACAATTTCCGTAATTACGAGTCGATTTTTGTGAAACTTACTTACCTGCCCGATTTTATTGAGAAAAATGTAAAATTGACAAATCGTGCCACTATTAACAAAGCTGAGAGAATTTCATTTTCTACGGTATTTAGTGTTGTTTTACTCATAATGGTACATTTCGATGATTTTTTCTGGATTTTTGGATCGCAGATGTCCAATCGCGAAGGGGCAGGTACAAATTTTTCATTAATTTCCCATCCCCTTGTAACCCTCGATTCTGATAACACTTTTTTGAAGTCTGTTTTGAAAAGTTCTCGTCAAGATCTTTCATGGTAAAAAAAAAGTCGGGGGCCATCTCCCTATATAGGGAGACCTCCTTAAGAACCTTTGAGAATTTTCCGATATCCTAACTTTCAAGAGGCAATTACTTCTGATACATCTACCAAGTTTTGTGATTGTTACTAATACAATTTCGGAGAAAATCTGCTGTGACACACATACGGACGGACAGGCACAGTCGCGATTTCAATAGATTTTTGTAAGAGGGGCAAAACCCTAAGGAGGGTGCAAAAATGGATACAAAGTAACAGATTGAAGGAACCCGTCCTCTAGGAAAATAACGCAAATAGCGGGGCAATGCAAACTATAGAATGCTTACGAAAACACCAAACTGGAGAAACGAATCCCATGACTGAGATAAGACAGTACGCTTCATCCAGGTAGGTTGTTTAAAATCACCTATCCGTCTCAATGGACCATTTATCTTCCCTGTCTCTCGAATGTGTTGATGAATGTTGGGAGAGGGTGCATGTACGGTATATTTTACTTTTCAGGATCTATACAGGATAATAACCGATGCGAAAGTCTGATCGTTCCTAGCAAACTACAAAAGATCCGAAAAATTATAGAAAAATGGAAGCATCGAGAGTTCGATAGAACAAGCAGTTGTATAACATGCATAATAGTTTACCTGTATACCTATGCGTAAAACTACACAAGTTGTAGGTAGCTAGCTATGTGAAAATGATGAAAGAAAAGCAACAGGGAAGCGTCCAATGTGGAGCCAAGGAAACGTTGGGAAGATTCAGTAGCTGCCAACGGCAGATCTCTGATAGGAGTTGTCATCTGACGAGCCCATTGCAATTCTGATGATTACAGACGATAATTCCTGACTACCAAGGCCTCACTTAGGCATCTTGCCATAGATGATAAATAAGTATAATTTGAAATGCAATATCTTTTTCAACGTATTATATACCACTTTTATTTAAACTGGTTAAACAGCTGAAAAAAAGTAATCTTATCTAAAGGCTTTGTGCACAACTAAACAAAAAAACACAGTTTTACATTTTTCAACAGAAATTTACAATTTTCCTTATATACGTCGTTATAGAACACGATCTATGTATAATTGTGTTTGAATTTAATAAGGTTTGTGTGTATATACAATCAACAAAAATTAAAAATAAAACGATGAAATAAAATTGATTAAAATAAAACAGTTTTAATACTTTCTTCAATAGTTCGCATATCAGTTACTATTAATCAATAAAAATGTACTTTCATGTACGCTTATCCACCTGTTAATTGTTCTAGTTTAGAGTCAGGCTAGCTTAGGAAAACAGGAATGTTTGAATTTGAAATCGTTACTCGAAATTATCGACCTCTTATGCGAAACTAACAATGAAAAATAACCAACTCTTCATTATATGTAACTTTATGATAGCGCTCAATGCACTATTGTAGATGATATTTAGAGACATCAACACTCACAATATGATTTATAACGTGCTTCATTAACTTAGAAGATGGGAATATAATTATCTATTTTTGCTCGGTGTTTTTGTGCTACGCATTCCGCGATCCAGACAATATTACGACATTCTTGTTCCTTCAGCTTCAAGTAGGCGTAGAAGACTCCGAAGTGGAATTGTTGGATGAAAGCGAAAACATTTAACTTTACTTCATGTTCAAAGAACTTGTCCTCCAAGGTCTTGTCGCCAGGATTAGTGCCAGAACCGTCAAATAGAGCCGCGTATTCTGCGTAGTATTCAGCGACTGCTTTCACTTGCTCGTAGTCATCAGCGCGAGCCAATGCAGCAAGACCGTCAGGATTCATCTTGCCACAACGGGGATATAATTTGGCACGATCGTCTTTGGATAGTTCAGTTCCAAATGAATTGATTGTAATAATGATTGCTCGACGATCAGCTTCAAACTAAATAAAAAAAGCAATAAGTAATATTCGTAAATTTAACTTCTGATCTTGAGTATATTTTCTATGTTATATTGGCCATAATATATTAGAATTAAAAATTTGATTGTGCTTACCGCTAGAATTTCACACATCACGTCAGCTGTTGTGCCTCCAATGCTTTTGCAGAAATCATAGAATGCTTCCAAATACGCCTTGTACAACGTGTTTCGGATAATTTCGATGTTCATTTCATCCAAATCTTGTTCAGAAATACAATCAACGAAGAATGGAGCCAATGGCGTGTCTACCAATACGGCATTGTACAATTCAGCTGGAGTAGCAGCTACGTGAATAGCTTCCATCTGCTCGAAGCTTCCCAAGGGATGACATTTAGGAATCAATTCAGAAATTGGTCGTTGATGAAGTGTTCCAGTGATCAAAAGAATAATGTTATCGATCATGTATCCATATGTTATGAAATCGAGGAAGTTAGAAAGTGGTTCAACAGCATGATTGCGCATGTGCTGGAACTCAATGACAAGTTTTTCACGAAGTTTGTCATCAATAACTGACACGGATAGTGGAGAAGGCTCATTGGCAAGGAATTGTCCGTAATCTGTACCTTGCAAGTGAAGTTTCAAATCTGAGAGCAGAAGAAAGTAAATAATTATGAATCGAATTACATGTTGTTATATGTTTTACTAATATTTTTATTTTATTTATTTCATACAAAATTATTAAAAAAAAAAGTGCTTAATTTTAGGCTTATTAGCATCATCCTTGCCGCGACAGTTCAAATTGGGCTTTGATCTCGACGAGTAGTCGTCTCCAGTCACCGTTCGGCAATTTGCATTTTTCTGCAAGAGATCTGTCGTCGGCTTCAGCTGTTTCATATTATTTCCTCCGCTTCCCTTCTTCTTTATTCGTTAACGCTCGCCTGGGTAACCAATACGCGTTCACTCTTACCACGTAACCAGCTTTTTGTATTTTGCGAAGCTAATCATATAAATTATACAACTTGTTGTTGGAAATTAGCCCTCACTAGTCTCTTTTTCAGGAAGGAGAACCTTTGCTTTGAAAATATCAACAACAACAATTGATACAGTATAGGTTTCGCTTCAGCAGCGCAGGTTTGATGAGTGATTTTTACTTGTGTAGCTTATGTTTTTGCGAACATGTCCCGAGATTAGGATTGGAAGTTAACTTACCCGTTGCCAAATCTTGACCTTTGAAAGCCCTTTATATCAAGTGCTTAAATAAGTGATTAAATATTTTTTGAAATTTGTTTTTTTGAGGGTTATGATTTGAGATGGACTAATGCAACAAAGTCAAGTAACTTTGGGAGAGCCAAAGGAGCAAAACCTATATGGCACTAAGTAAATTTAATATCAAGAGGATCCCGGTATCAAATAATAGAAAATAATTGTCTGATAGAATATAATGGAGGCAATTTCAATTTTTACATATTACCATTATGTATAAGAATTGGTAACTGGAGGGAGGATATTTTTAAAATCGGAAATATATATAGTCACTTAAGTAGTTTTAATTTAGTAATACTAGGGGATTGTAGTTTAGCGAGCAACAATACAAGGCAAGCATACAAATTAGAGAAAATCCTGAAACGAGGTTATCAGCTCAAGACCATACTTCGCCGTGATGACATCGGCAACGTCATCGAAAACAGGACTAAGGAGTGATGGCAACATATTTCAAGAACCTCTTAAATCCTCCGCACAGCTTCAGAACATTGAAGCCTATAGATATTCCCGGAGAGCTTCTATTTGTCCTGTCAACTCTGGATAAAGTAAGTTCCAGCATCAAGGCCGAAAACAATAATAGAGCGCCGGCCATCGATCAGATTTCAGTGGACCTCATTAAATATGATGACAGCAGTGTTCAGAAAGCCATCCATTTGGCAACAAGAACAAATGCGAAGCAAAACTAGTAGGGCTACAAATCTATGAGAATAAAACAAAACTCATGACACAGTCAAGGAAAAACACCTCAAATACACAAAATATCACACTTTGCGAATACAATGTCGAAAATGTGGGCGAATTGGTCCATTTATGCACCAAAGTAAGGAGAACCTATAACGAAAGAGACGAAGAATAGAGCTCGTAAATAAAATATTTTATTCAGTTTCGACAACCTTGAAGACCAGCTGCATACACAGGAAAGCAAAGCTCCAAGTAAACAAATCTGTGATAAGACCTGTGCTATGCTATGGGTGTGAAACATGCCCTTCGAGAAACGGGTCCTGAGGTGAGGCGTATAATCGGAGTTAAGATAGATGGGTACCAATGGCGAATTCGATAAAAAATGACCTCTACGAAATTTTTGACACGCCGAAGGTATCCAACGCTAGTAAGACTGCGGAAGCTACAATTGGCTGGCCACGTGAATCGTATGAACAAAGGATATGCAAAAAAGATATTCGTTGGAAGAACTGAAGGGCGGAGACCAGTGGAGAATATAATTTATTCCTGCTCGGATTTCGAAATTGGAGGACGCGGTAGATGGCTCGGGACAGTTGCAGGCGCTTTTTGCAGAATGCAAAGTTCCGAGAAGGACTGCAGTGGTACGAAGAAGAAGGCTAGTTTTCCATAAAAGAAATTAAAATACGATATATTTTTTGTGACGCAATAATGGTCATGAAATTTTTTGAAGTCACTTAAAAAAAAAAATTGAATCCAGCAATTAAAAAATGGTATAACAAAGCTCGAAGCTCCGCTGTATACCTACATACAAGACGGGACATATCAACATATAAAGACAAACTGCTTTCAACTTTAGAGCACAGCAATACTTTTCGGAAACAATTTTTATCAGAATGTCTGAATTATTTTCAATTCTAGAACATTTATTCCACTTCACCTCTGCAGTTTAAAAAGATGTTGCTCTCTTGTTTATTAGCTTTAGTGTTCTGGTGATTGTATTAGTTCAGCAAGAGCAAATAGCTTCAACACCTTAAAGGAAAAAGCAAACAACAACATTGAAAACAAATTGAAGCCAAAACTGAATGACACATCAATATACGAGAACAACGGCATATACAAACTGACATGCAAGGACTGCGACATGGTATACATAGGGAGGACAACACGGAAACTAACGACAAGATATAAAGAGCACTTATGATCTTTCTTACTCAACAAGGCAGACTCCAAATATGCGATGCATCTACAAAATCACGCACACGAGCCTGACGCTATGACAAACTACTCTATGACATTGCTACACAAACAAAGCAGAGGACCGAAACTTGACACCCTAGAAAGGCTTGAAATATATAAACATAGAAAAACAGACGGTAACATTATCAATGAACAACTTGTTACGGAATTTTCTCAGTACTAGACCACACTGTCAGACGAAAACGGAAACGAGATGAAACAGAACGAACGGACATCCAACAATCAAAAGATCAAAAACATAATATTCCTCCCAATTTAGTACCCATCCTACGACTATATAAAGTCTTAAAGCTCTCAAACACATCCTTTAGACACTGAATATGACTCAAAGGAGTCGTAACGCGACTGCTCACATAACAAAGCAGGGCCCGACGGCTTTTAAAGAAAAAAGAAAATTGGCCTGCGGATACCAAATAAACAAAATAATTGACTAAAAAGCTAACACTTTAGTAAAACAAATATAGAAACACATCCAGGACATACCAAGTCCATAAAAATTCTAATTCACAAAACAAAAATTTTAGCTGACAAAGTATAAGATTAAGCGTCCATAATATAAAATTCCAATCTCATCATGTGCAGAACAATTGTGTTATTGTTCAAACTACATGACACAGTTTGGGATAAATGCAGAAACAAATCAGATTCACTAGTTGGTGAGATATTGCTAGCAGACGTGGTGTCATGGTTGCTGCTAGAAGGGCTAAGCCTCATCATCGGTTTTCATTTAGAATATACATTTGATAAGAATTCTATACAGAATTGCGTATAAGTAAACCAAATAAACAATTTTCTACATAGAAATTCAAGATCTTAGCTCCTTTATCAGTGTCAGATAAAAGAAGCAACCAACGCAGAAGTGGGTGTGTACAAGGATAGTATTAGTATTGTAGGTTGTTGCATACGGGTAAAGTGCACTTCAAGCTTTGTAGGTTTAGTGTGTCCCCGTATTCCGGTGTACTCAGAGTAGCGCCAGCAGCTCAATTTGCTCTCTTGCCGAGGATTCGCTTTGGCTCCAGACACCCCACTACTTCCTCGATCAGGCAATATTCTGTCAGACTGTCTCTTCTCCTACGAGATAGCCTCTCGCAGGGTGTTAGAAGATGTACTGTTGTTTCATCTGCAAAATTGCAGAGTTTACGTTTTTTTTCAGATCCATCTTTTTGAGATGTCCTCCAAGCGTGCAATGTCCTGTGACGAACCTCAGTTGTTAGTTGCCTAATCCGATATAAGTCCTGAACGTTTCTCATCATAAGCATCAAGGAACACCTTAAATGTTCGAAACCCTGGGTAACTGCTCCAGAACCTATCGTTCCTTCAGACCCTTTGTGTGAAGCTAATTTCAGTTGCACTCAAGGACCAACGAACGCCGTCGCTGCTTCCTTTCCGACCAATTCATAACCCTGCTCGTTACCCTTTTTTCCTGCGTGCCTCGGCTCACAATGTGGGGTAACCCTATTGATGTCACACAAGATATTGAGTTTGTTACAACAAGATGTTATCACCGGTGATTCGAAGGCATTAATTGCTGCTTGACTATCGGATAGAATAGCTAATGTATCAGTATAAGAGCAATCTGTAAACTAAGCGTTTTTAACCGACGTGCATAGGAGAGTAGGTTATTATTTTTACTCGTATATTTTTGGTCGCTTTTTTTTTGTATTTCCGGGCATAACTTTTCAATGGAGATGGATAGAGGAATTCTGTTTTCGCCAAAGTATTGGGTTTACTTTCCATTAGAATCATTCGAAAGACATGGAAATCGAGTAAGGATAAAGGATATTTACCGGCAAAAAAAAATAATTTGACGTTTATGATGATTTTTCGACATATCTGATCCATGCATATTATGTAGATTTGCGTTATTGAGCTTACATACGACAGACAACATCTTGGACTAAACTGTTTCGGAATAGAGTTCTAATACATTGAAGGACTGCAGATATTAACAGTTATATACTTACTGCATTCAAGAATTTAAATATTAATATATTTTATTTATGTACTTCATCTTACGATAATTACAGGTTCCGGGTCAGACCTGCAGCCTTCAATTACCGGGACAAAATACATACAAAATCTAAGGTCGCTAATCAATTACGGAAACAACTGACGATAAATTTTATTTTATAATAAATAGGGATTTGATGGCCTAGTTTTCATAGCTGAGGAAAACGATATGTTCAATGCTCTCAGGAAGCTGAATTTTAATTGACTTTATTTTAAAGCCTCTAAAAAGAGTGAAATAAAAAAACTTTTAGAAAAATAAAAGAAAACCGGCTTCAAATTTCCTAAAAAGGATAAAATAAATTTCATAGAAGCGCTGCCATACTAATTTTTCTATGCTTCATTTATGTTCACGACATGATTATTAAAATCGCGACCTGTTTGTCCGTTCGTGTGTTACAGCAACACCCCGATCAAATAGCATCAAAATCATATGCATTTTTTCTGAAATTGTCAGGGAGATCCCAATAAAACTCTACTGAAGTTTTTCGCGAATGTATTTATATTTGGGGTTATTAAGTTCCTAGAGCTCAAAGAAATTTCGACAATAGGATATATATGCCGCAATTCAGAACACATTCTTTGTAGTGCTTATTATCATTACATTCTATAAGATTAATTTGCCCGTGATTGATAAATGTTTCTTAAGGTTTTCAAACAACTCTTTCTGCTTGGTTTCAACTTTTATCGATTTTCCAGAATTGCATTCCAATTTTTTAGTTTATGAATATCTATGAATTTCTTGACGCGTATTTTTCGGATTACCTTTAAACGAACGAATCGAAAGGTACAATCAGGCGTTCAATCTACCTCTTTATGAATCTTTAGTCTCTAAATACACTGATTTTTGGACTTTTTTGCATTTATGAAGTTAAAATTTCTCTGAATAAAATTTTCATGACTACAAACTTTTACTCAAAAATGTTAAATTTTTTAAAAATCATCCAACATATAAAATTTCTATCTATATTTGAAAAGATTCAGATACTTAGAATGTTGTTTGAAAATATTACCATCTGAAAAGCATAATGATTTGTTGCAATAAGCTATTTTATTGCTAAAAGGTTTCTACCATTTTCCTTGGAAGATCTTGGGAAGAACTTTATCTGGAAATATTTTGGAGGTATTGATTTGATTAACTTTTTGATGGGGGGTTTTAATAGTGAAGATTTTGATATACATACTATGTATTTATAAGATTATCATTGTTTGAATAGGTTTTTATTAAATTCAATTCATGTAAAGAGGTCAGTGCCATTTTCATCTGAGATTCCCAATCAGTGTTTATAGATAAGAAAATATGGAGGAAAAATTTAGACACATCTTATCATTCCTAAGTAGCAATAGAAGAGATGCTAAAAACAAAGCATACATTATAAAAGAAATTTGTAGAAGATTTTTAAAACATTTTCTGTGAATTTTGACAGTAAATGAAAAAAATTTGCTACCAGATCAGCTGGTTCGCATTAACACATTGCGCATACATTTTAATCATGTATAAAAGATTCACATGACAGAGACTTTATCAATCGCTTTTGTTGATTATCACGGGACACTAAATTACGTAAAAATCGGAATTACCCACCACTTTGCCTTTTGTAAATACAAGGTTTCTCGTATTTAATTTAAAAAACAGCTTTTTACTTGGTTCATTAGTGAGTCACATGACGATGACGTTTACAGGGAGCCCCATTTCAAGCGACAGGTGTGTATAAATATTTCCACCCCAGAGCTGCCTTCAATAAATACGAAAATATCAAATATAATTACCTTCAAGTGTCTCGCATTGAACCAGATTCAAATAATCTGATTGTCGTAGTATTCCACACTTGAAACCTCGACACAATCCTTCCAAGTAACCACCATCGATATTAAACATGAAACCAGCCATTTCACCACTCTACTTTATGTATTCACTGAATGTAAAGTGTTTAAAGGAACCCTAATGGAGGTTTATTGTAGTGAAATAGGGAGTAAACGCGACAAATTCCTACGACCAACTCAGAAATGTCATATGACTGCCTTCTATCTACGAATGACAGATTTCAAGTTCGGATCTCTTCGTGTATGGAAAAAATTTGAGAGAGTTGACATGTATTCACGGTAGAGAAAAGAAAGCAGAGTCCTCTGCTTGTCGGATTTCAAAGTATTGAAATAAAACCAGTGAGTGGATTAGAATTCAAAAATTATATATACAACTTATTTAATACTGAAATGGATGATTCAGCATCTCCTAGAAGTTAAATACTTTAAATCTGAAATAATCTAAATTTCGCATAAGCAGCAACAATTATGGCTTTATGTACCAAATCGCACTTCGTCCCTAACAGAATAGTTTCCGATAGCACAAAACCATACCCCCTTGAACTTTCTGTGATGAAAGAGATTTGCCAATATATAAGAATAATATAGCATTGATAACTAATGAGACGACTCTCCAAAAATAAAGTTAGATAATATCAGTCCGTTACCTTCTTTTTCTCAGTCCATGAGTCGGAAAATGTAAATGGATTAGTTAGTGTTTGCACAAACCAGCGTTATCAATAGTAGTTATAGCTTAGTATTTGTCTCGTGCAGGGAGATTAATAAATCTATCCCTTTGAGTTATTGGTTGATTAGGTTTAAGAAGTAAAGGTTAATACTCAGATTAGAGGATCAGTAATGGGGTAGGACCATGTAATAATTCAGCAAAAAGTAATGGAGAGACTGATCATCTACTTCAGAGTGTCGGTGTCTTTTCAGATTTATTAACAAAATAAAAATAAATTCTGACATGAATTCTAAAACACTTAAACATGCAACCTCCTTAATAATTGACTGTCGTGATTTGAGATATAATAGGTGATAACAGAATTCATGCAACAGAAAATTGTTGTTTTTATTTCATATCACTAGACGTACTAAACAGTGGTTCTTTAACAGCTAACTCCTCGCATTTGTTTTGAGCTTGCACAAAATACCTGGACAGCTTGTCTAATAGAGGCATGTCGACCACGTTTTGGACATCCTGCGATGATAGCAGGGACGCGACAGTCCTTTGGAGATCACGCATCATTTTTTTCCAAATCGATGGATTTATTGGGATTGTTGGTAATAGGTTTAATAAGAAGTTGAATATTCTCCAGTTGGCAAGATACTCGTATTCGGTTTCTGTTGATTACTATTGCTGTTAGTTTTGGCTCTCGAAACCATTTCTTGTGTGTGTGTGTGCTTCATGAATACTTTTCTGACTTTTGTGATTGGGTTTATTTTTTGGTGAATTTATCTCTCCTAAGTTGCGGTAACTCTATTTGGACAATGTCATTGCAGTAATCGAGGGAGTTTACGAAAAAATACTATTTTATAATAATAACAACGCAATAAGTGCGGAACAATTTGATACGTATCTTATTAATATTATTATGACTAAACCGAAATAAACCTCACCACTATCACCGCTACCATTCTCGATAAAAAATTTTCCTAAAAAACTGAAAAAAAAATAACAAATAAAAATCGATAATGGCAACCCCATTATGACACAATTTATCGAAACAATTGCTAGATTGTTGCAACGAGACACTGCTGTTACCGCAATGAGGAAACTCGTCGACTTAAGCGGAATGCATACGAACGGGGACTCGATGTGAGACAACGAGCGGCATAGGTCGCGTAGGGAAGTAAAGAAAAGAAATTGTTGGTGCGGGCGGACGGGAAATATTTTTGATCGCGGATCTCGTCTCGATTTATGTTAGAAAGGAAGGAGATAAGTGAATTACCCGGAAACTGATGGGGCTGTTGAATGTAAAATTCAGTTTTAGAATTGCATGTTGGGAGTGATCAAGATTTGCTACGCGTATGGAGTGTCTCTGCGTCGGATGAGAATAAGAAGTCTAAATATTAATGCACGAGTGATCGGTTCCTAGCTTAACAACGTGTGAGAAATTATTGTTGGATTACTGTGCACTCCCCCGTAATCGGGGCAGTTTGGATTTACATCCGTGTCTGCAATTGGGAAATTCGTGAAATGGTGATCAGATAGGGGAATTCTTCGCCAGCTAGAAGAGCCAAATATAAAGTTTTAGAAGTGATTTGTGTAGGATTGGAAATCCACTTAAGAAACGTGTCACGAGACTCCCCTACTGCCACTGACATGTAGTTTTTGCTCAAGTATTAGTTCTGTGGTGAACGAAAACGAGCCCTTCAACTAGATAAAAGTGATTCTATAGAACGCGTTCCCAATTGGAACTCGTAAACACAGTGGATCTCAAATACATTCTTCTGTGGCCATAATATTAACGAGAGTGTATATAGAAAAACAAAAGTAGCGAATTTAGCATTTTACTTATCGCTGAATATTATTTGCAACTTACGAAATTGTGTTCCAGCCTGGGTAGTTTTTTGGCCACAGAGTGTTAAGGAAAAGCAGCAGAAGAACGAAGTCATTGGCGTGACACTCACTGACATTTGGTTAACGGTTTTGCGTTGTTGGAAAATATTGGAAGTTCGAAATCGGAATATTGGTTACATGTGTACTTTAATTGGTATTGTCATTTGAAATTAACGTAAATTAAAGAATATTATTACCTTGATTCGTATATTATAATTTCGAGATGGTAAAGTTGTTGTTGCATAACTCATTTATTGTATTGTATAGGAACTACATTTGAACAAAATCGCCCTTACCCGCCCCATCAACGAACGCTCGGTGGAGGAGGACTGGGTGAGTACCCTTTTTGATTATTTTGATTATTTAAAAAAAAAATTTTTTGTGATTAAAAATCATTTAATTAATCAAAGCAAAATGAGTACATTCGTTTTTTAAGTGAAAATACGAAACAAACGCCTTCGAGCAAGAAATATTTTATGCCACAGACTAAAATATTCCGTAGTAGGTTAAAGATAAAAATTTACAAAAAAAAAAACGATGAAATTGTCTAAATGGCTAAAGCCATAAAAAAAGAAATGTGTAGTAATGGAATAAGAGTTAAAGTCAAAGTAAATTGACTGTTGCAAAACAAAATACGAAACACGAATATGTCTACATCAAGTAAAAATAAGCGCCAACATATAGACAAGTGAGGAGATTAGTTTTGTCTTATAATGTCTAAAATTTGCATTTATCGATTCAATTTAGTAAAGTATTTTAGCTAAGAGTAGTTAGAATAAGTTCTATATATACATAGTTAAAAATCAAATATTTACAAATTTCGGCATTGTGTTCATAGAGACAACTCTTTCATCAATTTTTTTGCTTGAGGGGGCACTGCTTCCACCTGGATGCCCCACTCTTATTTGGGGGTCGTAAGTATCGAGTAGTGAAGACGAGTTCCTCTCGAGTCCCGTGCGCGTTAATCAGGCTGGGTCAGTCGTACTTTAGTATGTAATGATTTTAACCCTTTTAGGTTCGAACGCGGAACCGACCTCTCATCGGTTCTAGACGTTAAGTCTGAGTAGTGCCAACGGATGGTACCAACAGGTCAACCAATCCGTGCACCGTAACCCATTTACGCGGTGGCTGCTTGTCGGCCAGCTAGTTCGGAGAGGATTTCGGTCGCGGGTCTCCGAATGGGTTACGCTCAATTACAATATTTTCAGCCACCTGAACACGCCCGTTTTTAAACGCGTTACAAAACAAACCATACGGAGAAGAAACCTACTTTACGTTACTCCGTATTTCTTCTTATAACCAGTCAAGGATTCAAAATCTAATTTTTATTTCGCGTTCCCGAAGTCTCGACGTGGTACCGAAAAGTATGCTACTCTAACTCAACCCGACGAAAACTACTCTAAATAAAATAACAAAACAACAAAGGTACCGCGTACCGCGCGCGACGCGAAACCAACCTCAGCGGATTTGGCGAAACCCTACCCTCGCGACGGCATACCTACCCTGCACTCTCTCTTCCCACTGAAAAAAAAGAAGATCCGCTGAAAAGGAAAGTCGTGGCTCTGTTTAGCAATTCATTTTAATTCAGTGCAAAGATTCTACTCAATATAGTAACAAATAAGATAACAATAAAATTATTTGCAATGAATAAAATCGAAAGTATTAAGCGAGTTGTTTTGACATTTTTGTTTTTCATATAGGTAATTTTATTTGCAACGGATTTGTAAGCATCTCGTAAAGATTTGTGATCATAGTGAGACTTTTTATGAAAAAGCATATAGGAGATGGTACAAATCTTACAGTGTATTTTATGTAATATTAAGAATGATTTATTCTACGAATATTAATATTAATTCAAATACATTGGCTTTTATATTACTTGAATATAATAGAATCATGGCCAATTTTTATATGAGCAGAAAACAACGTTTATCGCACTTCAAAACGTGTTAGTAGCTTCTGAAGTGCTGTTATTTAATAGTATCAGTTGCCATTGACTAATAAAAATGGAAATGATGACCTAGCCAGCCATATCGGCGTTGGGAAGTTTTTCAAAGACAATTTATTTCTATCCAATCCCATCATTCGCGATTGAAGTATTCAATTATTCATATCGAAAAATTATTATATAAAAATTGACCATGAGATAAGACTAAATGTATTTAAGACAATACACAAATATGAATATATAATTAGATAGAAGAATATTAATTATCATGTGCCTAATATAAAAAGTCTTGGCTACACCGTACAGATTAGTTTTTGAGAATTCATTACATATGTATGCGTTACATTTATTTAGTTTGAGGGACAAACAGTTGTTAAATAATCAAATACTAAGAAATTTTATTTCGCTTTCTAATTGTGTACGTTGTAGAATTTTTACATATGGTATTTTAGATATGTTGACTTAGTAAGTAAAAATATTAAATGTACTTAGTTGTAAGTGGTATGGTAGCTATTGTCGTATTTTCTAGGGTTTACACCTCTGGAGCCAATTATATATATTTTATTAACGAAAAATCCAAAGATCCAAAGCAATTTTTTTTTTAAGGCAAATTACCCAAAACTGATGTGAACGAAGGTTGCTTTAAATATTGTGATTTAGATCTTATTCAAGGAATAGATTTAAAAAAATTAATTTAAATATTTTAAGGATTAATAAGCTTCACAAATGCAATAATGGGTAAACATCAGATGGTGAAAAGTTAATAAGATTTTTTTTTTCAGATACTGATTTGATCTCACCCTGGCTTTTTTTTTTCCCGGAAAAGAAATTTTAGGGCATAGAGAGGTGTTCGTTATGAAAATTAATTATATAAAAATTACGGTTCAAATGTATCCTTATGTGTAAAAGTATGCAAATTCTTATGGGCTAGATACACTGAAAGTTCTAGTCGCAGACAGCTCCCTCAGGCAGACCTCTGCCATGGGCGGCCGAAATTTTTAGTCCCGATTTATTCTTTATGGTTTTGGAACAAAAGACATCCCAGTATCCGGACTCTCCTCCGGCCGGACACAGACCCCTAATCAATGTATTTTTTATGCAAGGGATCTCTTGCAAGTGTACAAGCGTTATAGCTAGTAGTGTAGACGTAGTGTAGTAATAGTGTAGTGTTTGAGAACTTGATTGTTAAAAATCGCAAATGGCACCACGTAATATACTTTCCTTAGAAGAAAAAGTTATCAACACGCAAGAGACAGAAAAACTATCGGTTCGTGAACTAGCGAAGAGGTAAGGTATTTTATAGCTTGAATTTCCCCATTGTTTCAGACATCAAGAAGCCAAATGAATTGACAGTTTACTTGCGAGAGTGACACATTCCACGAGAGCGAGGCAAATTCTCGTTTCCACTCGTGGCTTCTTCCTTCATGACTTTTGCTTTTCCTATATCGCACTATGAATACGGGACATTAGGGAGCGCCAGTGCAAGTGCAATCGATTTCTTCCGCACTATCATGCACTTGTTCCGCTCAATGCAAACATGCACAATGCAATAACACTCACGACGCCAATCATGCACTTTTCTTGATCATACTGCCTCCTTGATGTGTCGAATTAACTCGTCATGTTGTGTGTGGTTTCGCGGGGCTGTTGGGGTGGCCTCCGTGTCAGCCCAGGCGCTTGGCCGCGTCTTGAACACTGATGGTCATTGTTTCGTTTCATTGCAACACATGTATCATGATGATCTTCGAAAGTGCGCCTAGCCACAACTCCTTGACCGAAAGAACCTCTCGTCAGTTGGACGTTCGATAAAACAAAAGATCGTCCATCATATCGCAGGTATCTGACTTCTTGATTTGTACATGCAACACGTAGCACAAACTTCTGCCATGGTTTATGAACAGGAAAAAAATGCGTAACGTTATGAAATTAAAGTTGCTGAAATGGTACAAATATTCCATTTTTATATTTATAAATTACAAACGGCGGGAATATCATCAATCGTTCGTCCAGTCGCCAGAACAAGAAAGTGCTCTCTCGCAAATCCGCGATTGCAAAACAGGGAAAAATCACACACACAATAATCAAGGGCAGAAACTACGACGTATAATGCGATTGTATGACACATTCGCTCTATTATAAATAAACTATAGAGGAGAGTTGAAAACTGTTTAAATTATGCAAAGTCGTCGACGTCGATTGTACGCTATGATTGGCGTAGATTTTCCCGCCGTTTTCTTTTCCTCGTGGCGCCGGACTGTCAATCCGACAACCACCGACAAAACAGATGTGCGGAATGGAACGCCACATGGCGGCAATGTGCATTTCCATTTGTCGCCAGTGGCATAGTGTTTCGATGGCCACGGTGGAGGGGGGGCCTTCCCAGATGGATATGCCTCGAAGTGTGTCGGGGTTTTGATTAATATTATGTTTCAAATATTTAAATCCACAGATCTAAATATTTGGAAAGAAAAAAAAATATTTTCTGCGCAACGATATCCGCACGAAAGATGAAGTCCGCTTGCATTTCGAGGCCATACCCATCTGGCCGGGTGCAAGGGTTCGGGATCGGAATCACTTCGATTCCCGGGCGTAGGCGTCACATTACAAGTATTACATCCCTTCGGCAGTTTACCTCGGCCTCGACTCCGTCGAATCGCGAGTCTATCTTTTGATTCGTGAATGCGAAATTTTTTTGTAGTGGGCCCTTGTGCTGGGGAAAAAAATCCGCCCCACGACACCACGACACTAGCCTGCCAGTACATTCACGCGCCCTCAGACAAGGCCAATTCCGGCGAGCACTAATATCCTCACTCGCCGAGGCACCAGACCATCGCTGCAGTCCATTATGGACACAATGAACATCCTTCAATCACTACATCTTTTAAGTTTAGTCCTTCATATCTTTTTTTATTAATCACCAAGCGCGCTTCGTGGTTGTTCATATTCAGTAATTTGACTTTAACTTCATACCGGTATTCGACCCACTTCGAGCAGTTTTTATCAGAAGCCACATGTTCGTTACTATTACATAAAAGGCATTTTATATGGTTGCATGTGCAATGACGCTCAATCTTGCCGTTTAACTATTTTTGTATCATATCTTTGCAGATAATTGTAGAGTGACGTTGACCCACGCACAGTTCCTACATTGTCTGGAACGGAGCTAAAGTATTCCACTTTCGTACTGAAGTAATCCATTTTTAAGGTTATTTTGTAGGGCGTTTCCCGTCACCATTATCTAGAAGCATTTCGTTAGCATACAATTGCTCACATTAATCAGCTTTCTCCTGTTAAGTGTAGTAGCTCTGATAATTTTGATGTCCTTGAAATCCATACTCAACTTGTTGCATGGTTTTGCAATACTTATGAGCTCATTTGGGTCAAAATCTAATTCAATCATTCAAATTACTCCATATCTATCGATGAAGTTTCGTAGGAGAAAAGTATTTCTCGAAGCCTGCTTTGCGATTGTTAAAAAAGACTTTGTCTTAATTCGTTTTGTTTAACATCCGCAATTTGGCAGCTGGCTTCTATACTAAACATGAATACTCTTAAGAGAGTCAATTTCTTCGGTTTACCGTTGTTTTTCGTTAAAAAATAACTGATAATACTTTTTCCTTCCTTGAAAATTTGGTGCAAATTGAAGTAGAATTGCGAACTCCACCGTGTTTACGAAATTCGTTATATCCCATATATATATTTATATATATATATATATATATATATATATATATATATATATATATATATATATATATATATATATATATATATATATATATGTACATATTATGTACATATATAAGATACTCTCCCCAATAGGTAAATTTCTCTCGAGGAATGTACCTAAAAACAACAGACTTCATTAACGACAATGGATACGAACTAGTACAACCACCACAAATTATTGCTCGTAATATACTAATAGACCCAAATTAATCCACACCACTCCTTAAAGCACAAACTAAGCTCCAAAACTCCAATATCCCTATGTGGCCAAGTTCCTGCATACGAATTGGCACGGTATTTGGCAACCATACTGGCCAAAATCAAGGCATATGCCCATCTGACTTCATGTAGGGTTAGATATTCGTTTAACTATTAAATCTAGGAGTTGATGATCAGTCGTTTCTTTCTTCGGCACATATTTTAGCTTTTCGTCGGAGGATATTATATCGTTCTTTTTTGGCCCTATTTTACTTTTCTTTGGTCGATTCCCCAGGACTTCTTCGGCTGCTTCTGTTACCGCATCTCTTACTGTCTTCTACATGGTTTTGGCGTCATCAGACTTTCTCCTGCCTGCGGGGATAACTTGATGCGATTTCAACACTGCCATGTATGTGTACCTTATTAAGCTATCGTTTAGCTTGTGTATCTATATCTATAACTGATGTTCCTTGTTTATAGCTCTTGGACATACCCCTTTGTTGTAAAATTCTGCCCTTTGTTGCAAAATTCTGAATGAAGACTGTGGCCTCCGTTTGTTCCTCCATGACCTGTTTCTTGGCCGATTTTTACATTGGTCACCCAGAACAATTTTAATATCGTTTGTAGTAAGGTATCGACAGTGCATTCCAGGGTACTGTAAAATTCATTCTTGATTGCCTCCTCCTTGTCTTCTGTGAGCACACTACAGTTGACCAGTCAGACATTAAAGAATTTTGTCTTGATATGAATCACACAGATTCTTTCGTAAATGGGCTTGAAGTCAGTGATAATTTGTTGGAATGCGCTGTTCACAATAAAAGTCACTCCAAACTCACGGCTTCCTTGTCATTTTCCGCTTTTAAACACAATATATGTCTATACTGTGCTATCTGGTTTCTTGTAATGCGAGAATGGTGATTTTATATTTTTTACATCATCTAGAAGTTATCGCAGTGCACCTAGTCCGTTCAATGACCTAATATTTCAAGGTCCCAAAGAAAAGTCTTTTATTCGTTACAAAAGTCATCGTCGTTTGTCTTATCCGATCGAAGGCTATTGTCCTGGTTCCATGACAAATAAATACTAAGCGGAGCGTTGTCAGTGCCTCAGCCTAGTAGATTTTAGCCCCGCGAATGGTACTTTATTTCCCATCTACCAGCCGGCTAGCTGATTAGGGCACCCTCTTTCTGCCACCTGAGGACGCGTTAAATAGGGAACCGAAAGCTCCCTACAGAAGGTAAAATCTAGTATAATCGTTTTTATACATCGTTTTTATGAAATATTTAAAAAAAATGATAATTACCTTTTACATGTTTAGGATCTTTCAGTAGGACGCTTGAACTTTAAACGTAAAAAACAAGTTGTATGCAAGATACATATGTATCTACTCTTTTTTTATTTTAAAGAACATTGAATGGCATTAAATATGAAATATTCCGTTGCGCACGTGTTCGCCTTGACTTTACTTTGTTGCCGCACAAAGCTGGCTGAATTTGCTGGATGACTTTTGAAATGTTAACCTTGAGGGCATCAATTGTTTGCAGTTTATTCGTGTAGACTTGTAATTTGATATAGCCCTAAATAAAATAGTCCAAAGGCGTTAAATCACACGATCTCGGTGGCCAATTTGCGTTGCCACCACGCGAAATAACCATGCCCTCAAATCGCTCCTGGAGAATATAATAATAATCTTTAATTACTGCCACAAACTGTTCTACGCTATAACCTTGCATGTTGATTTACCATACACTAATGAATGACTTACAATTAACTCGACAGATATCGCTTCAAAAAATGGCTGCTATCAGCTGACAAAGCTCGAGCGTCCTTATTGAAAGACCCTACTTATAGTTTTAAGTATGTATGTTACTTAATCATTGAAGCTGGGTCGCACTTTTTAATGATAAATTCGCTATAAAAATCGCTCCCTATTAACAATGACGCTGAAATATTTGCAATTGAAAAAGTTTTTACTCAAGGTTTTAATTATTTTACTTCTGAAATTACAAGAAAAATGTAGTGAAAAGTAGTTATCAAATATGTCCGTAAAGGATTGCAGCGATGGTCTGCTGCCTCGGCGAAGAAATATGTTGATATCCGCCGAGAATGCCCTTATCTGGGGACGCGTGAATGTGCTGGCAGGCTAGCATTGCGG
The DNA here is from genome assembly GCA_963969285.1 of Odontomyia ornata. Taxonomy (NCBI): domain Eukaryota; kingdom Metazoa; phylum Arthropoda; class Insecta; order Diptera; family Stratiomyidae; genus Odontomyia; species Odontomyia ornata. The sequence continues at coordinate 459,174,072 of OZ017739.1, forward strand.
TGTCGTGGGGCGGGTTCATTCCCCCAGCACAAGGACCCACTACAAAAGAATTTTGCATTCACGAATTCTTGGGTCTCAAAGAACGGGCGACCGAAGTCGAAAAATTGTAGGTAACTACAAAGAGGGAAAATGACTTGTTCAGAGAACAAGTTTAACGAGTGAAACCAGACGGACTTAGCGAAACCTCGTCGTTACGCGACGATTCTCATGGCCCACAAATAAGAGTGGGTCAACCGGATGGTGGTGGTGCCCCGTCGCACCCGCCCAACAGGATCAAGATCCATAAACGTTGCAGTGGCCATATATTTCCCTTCTGAGTGGAAAACTCATACAACATAACATGTATGAGCCTTCCCATCCGAAAAGAAATATACCGGTGACCAATTTATATCATAGAGTTATGTGAGCGAATCACATTACCCTTTGCCATAAAACGCACCTGGGTCGAGGCCACTCAACCTAGATCCAATGTGCTAAATATCTAGTAACAAAGCTTCAGATCGCTCTAAATAGATACCTGAAAATGGTACTTAATAAACGGTTTTACTTCTCTTCTGAAAAGCTACACAGCCTTGCTGGCGTTCGTCCAATTTATAAGCTCGCTGCATCGCGCCGTGACAAATTAATCGCGAAAGCAAATGACTCGCCCAATCCGCTAATTCATGCCCTGGCGAATTGAAAATCAGCAGTTGCTACCGCCTATCTTTTAGCCGTAACCTAGCCTCATCGATTTTAGCTAGTTATAAGTAGATAGTTAAGCTAGTAATAAGTTCAGTAGAGGTTTTTGCCTAAATTTTCCTCTAGCTAATTGAAATAATCACATAGAAATACGATAATACGCAAAAAAGTTTAAAGAAAAAGAATTGGAGACGCTACTCGATGAGGATTCGTGTCAAACGCAAGACTCAGCAAGCCATTTCGAAACGTTTGAAAGCCGCCGGATACATTCAGAAGCAAGGTAATTAAATTTTGAAATTTTTTTATTAAGGCAGCTGTGTAGGGTACACGGCTACTTTAATAAAAAAATTTTTAGAGGCTTTGATACGACCTAAACATATGAGGGACTACCACTTTTGATCGTTCTTTATAGTCTGAGAAGACAGGCAAACAGACGGACACGGACAGGCAAACAGATGGATAGATAAGAGGGGGAACTTGTAGCTTTCTGTAAAATTCGTTTTAAAAAGCCCTAAAAAACCTTGTAGCCCTATACCGTCAATACATAGAATATTTAACATTTACGTGGGAAGGTTAAGAGGAGATTATTAAATCTCGTAAGTTTAGAAATCATACAACCATAATTTTTTAATTGTTTTTATTTCTAGCAACGGAACTTCGTCTACAAATAAAATATTGCATAAACTTACATTATAAACTTTCTTCCTTTATATTTAATTAAATATTCAGCGTGAACACAGGAAACCTTCAACATAATTAAACTTATATTAATGCATAAAAACTTAATGGTTTTCTTTTTCCATTTATCAATGCCTATTATCTAAATATTCCTATGTACCTATGAAAAAAGCATAAGATATATTTTTAAAAATAAACAACATTTATATAATAATCATAGAATAAGAGATTGTTTAATTTTTGCTTAATTTTTATCATTTATGAACTGCAAGAGAATGATACTGAAGTTTTTTCTTGTTTGTATTGGTATTTAAAAAGGATTCTACCTTACTGCACCCCAATTGCTTACAATCCTTATTTATCATACCCACTTAATTCCGGAAGATGAAAAAACCAACCATTTCAAATAAAAGGAAATTCTAGTGTACTTAGTTTTACATAGAAATTGAAAAGTTGAATTGGTAAGCTCAACCAAGCATCATTTTTCATTTTCCAAAGGGAGACATCTCTACATTTTGTTAAGTAAAAAAAGTATTATTTTCATATAAAAATATGTTTACAAATTTTATTCTGAATAATTTCAATTCATCATGTTATTTTGCTGTGTTTGTTTCGCTAATTTGTTAATTATTTAATTTTCCATTCGGTTTTCTTTCTAATAGTTATGCCTAAAGTATGTAAAGATTTATCATTTATATATATTTGTGTAATTGTGTTCTGCACTATGATTTCATGTGTATATGTTTTAAGAGCTAAGCTATAATTGATGAGCATGAATGTTGGATATACAACGTTTACATATGACTCTTGCATGATATTTGCATTGTTTATGCATGTTTTTAGCAAATTGCATTCACTTAGTTCCAAATTGTTTAGAATATACACCATTTTTTAACTCTGTATGTTGATCATCACTGTGGAAAAGTTTGACATATTCATTTAAACAACGCTATCTGATTTTTAAGATTTAATACATTGCAATTTGGTATTTAATATTAGACACTGGTATAATAACGCAGTTGCAATGTTGTGTGGTAAAGCGCACTATGTGTCAGCTTACTCAGAATAAATAATGATAATCTTGAAGCAAACTTGTATGAGTTTATAGTTTGTAAGTTTCAATTTTTATATTTGAATTCTTTTTTTTTTAATAGTAAGCATGTGACTATCGTTCAAAGCGATCCATATACATCAATATATTTTTAGAGATTAAATTATCATCCAATGCAGCTGGTTTAATGACTGATTTTTTTTTTAAATTTTTTGTTTTTATTTAAGCGACAGTTTTTAAGCTTCTTTCTGTTCTGTTAGATTTTTTAAATCATCAGTTACACAATCTTCCAAGGCATGGATTATTTTAAATCTTTTCATGAATATTCTTTTTGTTGTTTATAGTTAAAGGGTTCTTTAAAATTTCTTGAAAACAATTCTATCATAAATGCGAAGCAGTTTGATTTTCAAAAGAACAAGGATACTTTCGATGCGTTACTTATTTGGCTCCACACTTGGTCCAACCTTGCTTTTGGTATATAGTATACCAATAATTTTAATATGTGTAGACTGAAAGGTCACCACACCGTAGGCATTTAGACCATATCGTTGAAATACTTAAAGATAGCTATGTTTTATAAACTCAGAGTTTTTGTTTTACTGTGTCGAATTATTTTTTTTTTTATCTCTGAGAGCTGAATTGAACTAGACTAGCAGTAGCAAGAGTAGCTCACATTTTTTTGTGTACCCCCTTATACCGATGTTTTAACATTGCCTGGGAGGCACACTTAGGAATCGACGCGTTGTGAAGTACAGATTGCACGAGCGTTGTGCGACGATGGAAGAGTGATAGAGAATGGAGGTGTTAAAAAAGTATTGAATTTAAGAGTGAAATCGCCATTTTAATGCAATTATGATGCAGTTACGTACGTTTCCTCGAAACTAGATTAAATAACTTGTCTATTAGATAATTTTTTTTCTTGGTTATTGATATCAGCTTCCCCATTGAAGATACAATAATTTTGGTGACAAGGATAACATTTTACGTTCGTAAATTATCAATATCATCACAATGGATAAAAGCAGTCAATTGCAGATACAATGCCCCACTCGTTTGTGGCATTCGAGACAATTCATTCATGAAATTCGAGATAATCAAATATTTAGAATAAAGAAAGCTATCGCTTTTGAATAATTAAAATTTAAGAGACTGCCCAAGCAACGTATAGCACAACACCAGTCAAAAACACTGAAGCAATCTAGGCTAGAAGATTTTGGGAGAAGCGACCGCAGTCCAGTTTAATGATAAACGAACAGATCGGATGATAAATGTATCATTTGTCGAAGAACACGCTATATGAGCAAAACACGTATATTCAAAATTGGCACAAATGAAGAGGCCAAAAGCAGGTCATAATTATCATCCATAAATCGATATAATTATTTCCGTGTCAACCGCATTATCAACATTCACCGGAATCATCGACACAATACAGCAGCTAATTGAACGCTTTTATTCAAAAGTAAACGTGAAAGAGACTCGAACTGCGTTCTCAACTGTCAGAGTATTGAACTATCAATTTAAACGTTCCCAGACTGGAAAGTCAAGGTCAATATTACTTAAAACAGCCTATCTCTAAAAAACGATATTCACATTGGTTGGGAAAGGCATGCTCTATTACTCGATCGCAATCATGTCAGAACTAAATCAGATGTCTCAAAGCACCTTCGATGAAATCGATCAAAAAAGCCCGTAGAAGTTGGCGCTATCGCAGAATTTTTCGAAGCAATAAATTGGTTACTTGAAAGTCTTACTCTAGTTGGGACCCGTCGCATCTCATAAACACTGAGAAAAATTAAAAAGAATTTGCGGCAGTCGGAACAGTAACGCCAACCCATTCCAACCTGATACTTGAGCAAGCTGTTACAAACTTAGTCCAAAGCCGTCGATGCAATGACTCAATCTCCTCACCGTCTGCAAGGGATATTTCTAGAGTTACCATGATCAGCAAAGTAGTTGAGATCAACTATATGTATGTCACGTTTGTTGCTTCTGACTTTGAGCAACTAGAAAATTTTATCTATTTAAGGTCAGCGAGCAGCGAGAAAGACAGATTAAGTGGTGAATATCCCTAACGAGTAAAGACTAGTTTTTAGTCCGCTCCATCAAGCCAGGACATCTGCGGTAAATCTGATACAACATGTTGTATAGACTTTTTAACAAGCCAAAAGTTGCAATCATCAAAAAGCTGAAAAAACTGCACTAGGCCGGTCGTCAGCTAGACAGGTACTGAAAGCACTAATTGAAGGCAATCGATCAAGATAAAGGCCATATAAACAATCGGAGAACTCGATTGACGCACACCACAGTACACTGCCAGGAATTTTTAATTGGAGGAATCGTTCATTGGATCGAGAATACTGAAGGCGATGTATCCGGGAGACCAAGACCTGATTCACACTCTAGCATCAGCGAAGAAGAAGAAGTCGAAACAGCAATTACCGCACTTTTACATGGCTTTATGAAAAAAGACATAAAATTCAAATAGACTATCCAACATAAAGAAAAGGTCAATCAACTCAAGAAGCGATCAAATCCTCAACTCCTACAACTTGGAATTACAAGTACTATTGTCGTGTGGAGCAAGAGTATAGAGCACAAGAGGCGAAACGAATTGATTCTTTAAGAATTTCATCGGACATACGAGTATATTGGTAATTCAAAGATGAAGCAAATGGGACAACGTTACGATTGATCAATTTTGATAGACAGACTTGTTCGTAAAAGTCCAGTATGTGCGAGTAATAAACCAGTCCTCCGAAGGAACCATAGAACTAATGGGATCAGCCAGAACATAATTTACAACGGATTTTCATTGATTATGCAGGACCTTTTGTGTATCACCATTTCCTGGCAAATAGAACCATGTGTGGCAACCCGTCATTCTCTAAAATTAGAATACTTAATATTGATATTGTTTGTCAGGGATTTCCCCAATGTTATGATTTCGGATGACGCAATAATTTGTACAAGTGAAGAGTTCCAACAGTACTGTGAAAATGCAGATGTTTCCCTCGATGTGCCACGACATCCGGCACCTAACGTTCTTGCCGAAATGAATATTTAAACACTTAGAAAAAGAAGAGAAAAATGGCAAATGAAGCAGAAATCATATGTGGTAAAGTTCGTGAACTTTTTTCAGACATCGAGCATCCTCGAACAAGAATGAAGAAACTGCTGTGGAACGATACAATTGACTCGAGTCTTCAAATTGACCCAACCAAACTGGTATAGTTTCAAGATTCAGTGGCACCAGTCCAGGTGACATGGCAGCTGCACGTGAGAAACTGAGCACAAGTACCTTACTAAGCAAATAAACAAAAAATCGAAGGAGCCATCTTTATACAATATTTTGAATGTTCTCATATCAAAGAATCCCACATTTAATTTAAACTTCATGAACTGAGAACGCCAATCGGCGTCCCAACCCAAGCAATCATTCTGGTCGGGCAACACTCATAGGTTGCCTTACCGAAATTAGCGTCGATCGACAATGCCAACTGGCATCATAAACGAAATAATTAGATAGATATTTCTGCATAATTATTTCTTACAGGACGCCAATTGGCGCTAACCCTAGTTTCGATTACGACATCAATGGACATTCCCGGTCCTTAAAGTAAGTTTCGGTTAGAACGATTCCGGTCCTGAAAGTGTTGAACTGCTTGTAATACAGTAATAAGTGATAGCCAAAGGATCTAATTTTAACTGAGATCGGTAAACCATTAAAGTAAAAATAGAGTACTGGATTTCTACTGGATTACTGGATATGCAGGCATAAAAGAAACTAACTAGTCGATTAGATTGCGAAACGGGAAGCTAGACTGGAGCAAGTATCGATATCAAAATCTCGAAACATAGTTATGAACGCCCAGAAGGATTTACTGATGGCTTCAGCTGAAGCCATATGTCACCATATATCTATCTTAAAACTGATGAAACGTTTTGGAAAGCTCATGATAAAAGAAATTCGTGTAAACGCATCAAGTCGATAGGCGGATTGGCGGTTAGCATTTATGCCGGCCACTGTCTCGTGGCTGCGCATGGATATTAAATAGAATTATTGACAGTGTAAAATGCAGCAAATCTATATGGATGGAGAAAAGGGAGACTCTAGAACACCTTTAAAACGTTCTTCCATCTATCACCAAAATGAGATAGAAAATACTCAGCGCACTCCGCTTAAGTAAATTCAATTCCTAAAACTTTGTATAAAAAAAATCCTGAAGTTCGCAATGGGCAAACCCAAACAGATAATCGAATTAAATTAATGATAAATTTCCGTAAAAACCCTATTTATTTACATCGTCCAAATATCTATATTCCGGAGGTAAATTATCTCCATCAGTGGCGATATTATCTCCAATAACAACAAAACACAGCAAAACTAAATTGCGCTTTTATGGAAATAATATTAATTTTCATTTAATTTAATTGCTATTAATCCGAAATGGGCACTACAGGTAATCCAAGCTATAGCAGCCACTCAGTAAAGAAAGGCTTCCTAAACAAAAAGGAGTATCATTATGGACTCAAGTTTTCTATATTAGCTTTAGGACACCACAATAACCTAAACTAAATTACAGAGGCTAGAAACCTAAAGTAATGTGAGGAGATCTCAAATGGCAGCCCGATGATAATCGTGGAAGCAACCCCATATTTGAATGTGACCCTTAAACACTTTCAGTGGGATGTGAAATTAAACTTCAGAATATTCTTCAAATTGGGTCTCAAAAAACTTCAAAGTTTCAACTCCTATCTCAGCTTTTCTACTGGATGGTTCACTAGTATTTGAAACCTTTAAATTTCGTGTGGATAGATGGTTTTTCTCCAGTCTATTTACACGGTCTGCACATTATAATTTTGTGTAATTATTCATATGTGAACATAGATTAATCGTAATAAATATCACACAAAAAATTGCACTCTACACCATGCTTCACTTGCCCAAAAGTTCTTTTTGCCACTTATTCATCGAACAAGTTTAGTGCCTTTTCAAGATTGCTTACAGGGTCTGAGTTTCGATGCCTTACTGCAGCACAGGTTGGTTATTTGATTTATTTCGATAAGAGCTATTTTTGCAAAGAAGTAATTACATTGACATACTAGAAGCACTGGGCAGACTCTCGTTACTTATTGAAGTACTCAGCACAAAAGGCACCGTATTCTATACATCGAGTGAAATTAAAGCCTACACTAACCCATTACTAAGTCAGCTAAGAGGACTCAAATAATTTTAGTCATACTTCGCGAGTTATGGTCGATGTTTGATTCCCGAAACTTCCACATAAACTTTTTCCACGCTATCTTCGGCAAATGCTATATTAAATATATAATGAAATCGCCGGAATGACACGTAGAATACAACTCACCTTCTCTTCTAAGAGCTGTTACTTAAATTTTTATCATTTCGTATTGAACGTCTACGAATGGTGAGCTCATAGTTCATAATAGTTGTCAAGCCAAAGAGAAGGGAATCCATGGCAATGTATGTGAAACAGTGAGTTAAACGAGTAATTCTAAGGGTCAGAGGTTTCATATTACTGCAACAGTTACTGTTATTGCATAAAAGAATAGATTAAGAAAGAGTACAAAAAATTGTATGTATCCATTAGAAAATTTGACGAACGATGTCCAGTAGAAATACGCAGGAAATGCTTCCAAGCCCGTAAAGAGATGTCGTTTCAACAAGAAGACGATGTACAAAATGTCTACATCCCTTCGAAATATTCCTTCTACTTTGTCCATCCTAATATACAAACCGTTGATAAGACTTGTGTTATTCTACAGTTGTAGGACATGGACCGGCACTTCTAGGAGCCCGGTGAGAACTATAAGGTTAGGAGACTCTGTTGATGAAGACAGATAACCGCTGATCTGATTCCAGAATCGGAGGCGCTATTCGCGGAAAGACTAGGCCAAAAACGAGCTATAGTTCTGAAAGTGTACGACTTCCAAATAATTTAATTTAAAAACACTTAGAATGATGTTACTATTGCGACAACATTGTAGGTCACCTCATTGATTCAATCGAGCCTTGTACATTAATTCGTTGTAAATTGGGCCACTACCATTTCTGAATGTGTTTCTATCGGAGTACTACAAGCCAATTATAAGACTCCAGACAAATTTTATTGAAGTCAGTGAGATACAGTATCAGGATATCCAAATCGACATATAACCTTTCATTCATTTGATATATTTGAAACTAAGAAATGCAAAATCACATTTAAAAATGTACAGCGACAATACGGTCATATTTGAATTACTTGGTATAATCTTGCCAGTCTCCTAAATGAAAGAACAACATGCTCTTCATCCGAGCCCTTATTTTAACATGATAACTCAGATTATATTAGGAACTGCAGTGATGTTTAAAGTTTTTTTCATTAAAAAATGATATCTTCGAGTTTGTAATAAGTCTGCTTACTATTATCAGTAACAAAATATAAAAATTAAATTAACCCTAAAGCCTGGAAGATTGTCACCTATTATTTAGTTATTTCGTGTTCACATTACTTTAACCTCGAATGATCCGATACCGTCATTCTATAAGATTGAATATACACATTTCTAAATTGATAATCTTGCCAAAATTTTATCTGATTTTACTATAAGCAAAAGTGTTTATTGTAGAAGTGAAAGTTTTAGAAGAACTATGGCATAAAAGTCATCATATAAAAGGTTGAATCTGTTCGAAATATGCTATGTGTATAAATTTGATTACTTGCCGCCTAGAATATATCGAATTAAAGTACGATCTAGTATTTTCCAGTCAATTGAAAAATAATACAAGTGGCGCGGCGTCCGGCAGTGTATATTTTCATCTTTTTTTTTTATTATATCATCATATGCTCCACAGCAACGGTTGTTGTTAAAATTTTTTAGTACACAGAAGAAATAGATTAAAACATTTCTTTATAATATCTACCATTTATAATTATTTCTTATTTGTATAATACTAGTTGTGCCTTGTCATCCAGAAATGTACATAAAACTCTTTAAAACTCATTTTTAACTTGCAACAAAAAAGAATTGTTTTACACATTTTTTATTTAATAAGCTCGTTCAGTAGCACATGAAAATAGTTAGCATTATTTAATATATTTAAATAGATCTCGTTGTTCATTACCAATGTTGCCATCGAGTTTACGGTGAAAAGACGATACCGATTGACAAGGAAGGTAGGGCATAATATGTAAACGAGATCAAAGAAGAAAATGTTTTTTTACTTAACTAATTCAGCCTAAGGTAAATAATTCACTTTCTAACGCACAAGCTCTGAGTATACTTTAAAAATATTAAATATCGAAATTATATTTTAGCAAAGGCAAACTCATAGACATTGTTAATAGAGCAAATAAATTCTAAATATCAATTTCCCAAACTGGCATCATCAAAGTGATGTCTCATTGTACGTGAATTAATATACACTTATTAACCTTACCAGAGCAGCAACGTAAACACTTTGTGAAATATACATATAGTGGGTTTTCTCTACACTTTCAATATAACTTTGCTTTGATAGTATAAATTTGAATAATACTCAAAATGACATTTACATTCTTTATACACTTGTAAGAATGGTTTTTATGCATTTGATTTATGTAAAAATAACCACTTCCTATTCGCTAGCTTTTCTTCTTTTTCATACTTATTTTCTCTTATCCGCTATAGGCCCCTTTTTGTGTAATTGATTTCTATTCAGTTTATACTTCAAATGAGCATGTCATGTGTTATCCAAATATCTTTAAAGTATTTTAAGGGAAAGGTTAAAGAAAGATTTATAGAAAGCTAAGTGGTTTCTAAATCGAAGCTATCTAAGTAATAGTAAATATGTTTTAAATATACATTATTTTGAGTCCCTGTATAACCATTGACAAATAGATGCTGGCTTTTGTCGTTTATATGCAGGCATTGTGATTCGTAGGATGATATATTAAGCTTCTTCATTCATCAATGAAGGTAAGTTGAATAAGTTTTTCGTCCTAGTTCGAAACCTGGGCATTTTGTACGCTCTAAATTAATCTTCTTTATCTAAATCATTATAAGGCATATGCCTTCGTCATACGAGAAATCCTCACATAACCTGAAGAATAAGTACCTACTTGAATTATTGATGAATTTTCGAAAGAGCGTATCCAAACAACTTTTTTTTAAATCTCATAGTTGAGAAGTTGGATGAACGTTACTTGAATAAAACATCATTTCTATCAAGTCAATTGACTTTTAAAACCACTTTTTGCACCGGCTAATTTCAGCATCCAGGGCATGCTGCTAATTATCAGCTTAATATTAAATATATAGAAACCCAAAGCCAAAAAAAAAACTGAAAAATATATAAAAGCAAAACGAAAAAGGCTTATAAAACAAAATTTGTTTAATTCTTTCATTTCACGATAACATTTCAGTTTTTGATCATTTAATACATTGCTACACCAATGTTTTCACCTTCCTTAAAATGTAATCATTTCATTTTCTTTATGTTTCATTACCTATACATTTTTTCTGTATTTATCTTATAGTTGAACTTAATATTTTACATCTAAACTTTTACAAAAGAAAAAAATATTTAGAAAAAAATTATATTAAAGAACTTTAAAAATATATAAATTATGCTTAGCTTGTAAAAGTAGTTGCATTTTTCATTAACGAAATTTTCTTTCGATTTGTATTTAGTGGTCTTAATTTTTTGTTTAAATTTTCTATGCATGAATTGAATTCAGAAAATTTGCATAGTTATGTTTAGGTCAGCACGATATTTTCGAGAGTGTGTGTGAGATAGAATTGATTAGTCAAGATATCAATTTACGCAGAAAAATTAAATTGAGAGATTCATGATTTACATTTTTTCATTAATTTCATTGAAACAGCCAAATGCAGTCAAATGCATGTTATTATTCGAGTCAGTAGTTTCGTCAAGAATTATTTTGTATTACAGATTGTATTTAATAAGACATTATTTAAATACATTGTTAAAAAAATTTACAACAAAATTAATGCTATTTTCTCTATTTGCATATTATTTCTTGTTTTATTTTTTAACTAATTCGTTCTTGTAGGTTCTTCGATAGCTGCCGCACTACAATGCAAAAGCAAATAATAAAAATGAAAATCTTTTCAATAAAAAGGATTCCCTTTTCATTATTTTCGTGCCAAGTTCAATTACATTTAATGAGAGCATTTAATAAATTCTAAATTGCAGCTTTTACTCATCTGTTCTCTTATAGAAAATATCGTTAACTTGCAATTCTTACTTGAAAAAGAACAAAATTCATATTCGATTGATCTCATTTATTTATACATTGATCACGGGTAATTCCATTTAGGGTTATTTACTGCTACGAACAACTTAATCATCGCATTTTTTACTCATAGAAAAGTAGTATAAAATAAATTAAAAAATAGATTCTCTTGTAAATAGAAGAAATATTTTATATAAAATAAAGTCATGTGGATTCAACAACGAAAAGAAAAATAGAGACGCTTAGACATAAGTAGCTACGGCATTAGTACCTTGAGATGAAGTTTGTGGTATTGGTTGATTATGTGGAACTGGTTGTGGACTTACTGGAGGTTGAAGTTTACCGGGTACGTATTGGCCTATGAATGAACCATCCTCGGTGAATTGTCCTGTGAATAATAAATAATTATAAGTAATTATGTTTATAGTTCAAATACTGTGTGAAAACAATTGGATTCTCCATGATTTAGAGAAGATTACTGAGAATGATCTTGACTTAGAAGTCGGTATGAAGAGACTAATTCTCTTTTCGATTTTTCAAATGAGAAAAATTAACGCGTTATATTGAAGTGCAGAAAAGATAATCAAATGCGATGGAAAAATATAATTAACTCACGGAACATTTTGCGCGTGTTAGTTAAATTTCAAAAGAAAACTATTCTAAAGGCTTTAGTAGAAATATTTAGAGACAGTGGTCTTTTTAAGTGTAGCTCTTACAGTGTGCAGTGGCTCTTGCACGACGAAAATCGTGTAGTGGAAGCCTAATTCATGTGTCCGATAATTTGGCGAGTCGAATGGCTATACTGAAGCCTTAAATCGGAAAGATTTTCTTAACAGAGTAGAGTTTTTAATAGATATTATGAAGTCATTGGGCGTGCGCGTGTTAAAACTAAAAGTGGTAGTGATTGCCCATCAAAAGATCAATTTTTATGTAAAAATTCAGCCAAAATTATGTCTTATATAAGAGAAAGGTTACATATCGAGTAAGGGTATCATTTTCCATCGCGACTTTTCAGGGAACCAGTTATGTGAAGCAAAATTTGTCAATGTTAAATGTGTATTCAGGATAGTTTTAGGAAAAGGCTATCGTGGCCAAGCTTTGTCACTGGATAAAATAAATGTGGACATAAGATGGCAAAAGTGAAACAAAATATGCTGTGCTTTTGGTGTCTCGGCCATGACGAAAATTAAAAGTAATGTGCAACGAACGGATGCGAGAGATTTCAAGCGCTAAATGGGCGAAAATAATCGGAAAACCTTACACCACCAGCAAAGTAGCAATAAAAATATTGTTTTAGATCGGAACTGAGCAATAAGATTTCTTCTGATCATGCCTTTGGCTCCCAAGAAACAGCGGAGAAGTCGAAAGTATGCGGTTTTTGATAATTGCTCAGCTTGATGAGAAACCTTACAGAACAAATCCATTTGGACTGTTTTGTAGTCCCCTTACCGATAGAAAGGATGGATGGAATGGCTAGATTTGGTAAAAAAACTTCCCACGAAGGAAGCAACTACCACCTACAAAGTGTTAGCACGATAAAATATCTTCATAGTCGACACAGTCGTTTAACGTTGAATATATAAATTCGCAATTGAACCATCTCCAAAGAGGCAAAATGATTAATTAGGATCAGGCGATTCGACAGTTGCTTCTAGGAATCCAGCGCCAGGATTTGAAAGCGCGCAAATATGTTTTAGAAGGTCCCGTTCACACAATAGAATGAAACTACGATTGGAAACTAACACAAGTGATAGAGCAATCATGTCTATATAGTAACGGCCTTAGTACATTCATGAAAGGATTTTTCGACACAAAATGCTATGGACCACTTCAACTAAAGAAACATCAACGTCAAGAGAAGATAAAAAATAAATAATATTAAAGAGAAGCTATAAAGCAGCAAACCAACAACGATAACTCTTTCTCGGTTTATTAGAACGTCCTGGAAAAATGCAATTCCCTCCAAGTCGTAGGCAAGTTAAATTTAGACTTCGTAACCAGGAGAATCGAATAGAGCGAATGATCCAAAACCTGGTAAAAATATAACGAATAAATTGTCGGAATACATATATAAAAGATGCATTTTGAATCTTTCTGACTTAGAAACTGATCGAAAGAGCGCCAATCGATGCCGTTTTTGCTGTAGCGAATCTTAAGAAACCATGAAAAATATGTCTCGTTACCGATACAACCACATGTAGGACCTCATCTTTTAAAACAGTTTTATGTATGTTTCGCGGTGGAATGTTTTCATGTTTATGCAAAGTTACCGAAATAAACCGCCAACACATCATGGGCATGTTTCTTCGAATATTTATCTGCAATAACGATGGCAAAAACGTTTATGATGTGACGGAAATTCAAAGTACCAAGTAATTATACACGTTATGAATGTGATATTTGGAATAACGTCATCACCATCGTCAAATATCTTCTTTTTAAATAATGCCGCGCTTTTTATTACCAACGATCGGCAGTCAGTAAAAGGACTGCTGTATAGATAATTATCTAGGAACTAAGATGTTTTATCAGTCATTAAAAGTAACAAGTGTGGTCTCTAATGAGCTTCCGAGAATTTGGTCGGTAAATTGACCAAAATCCTAGAATACTAGCTTTGCAATGGGTATGAACTTTAGAAATTATAAAATCTTTTTATGTTTGGAACTCGATTAATATATATCCGCAGACACCATAGAAACCGAAACGTAATTCATGATCCAAACAAGGTAAAGCTTGAAAGTTTAGATAACCTCCCATACATAGGAGTTCAACTCGATAAGACGATATCTGGCGATGAATACAACGATGGATAGCTTTTCGCCTTTTTCTATTCAATGGCCCAGATATGTGCACAAGAAAAATAAGCTTCGTATATAAAAATCACTAATTATAAGCGAAGTGTGGACCCTAAATAGTAACTTCCAAAAGATTCTGAATGCCTTCAAACCCAAAGTGGTAAGGACAATCTGTGGGCCAGTGAACCAAATAGGAACTTCGTTACAACAACGAGCAGATTCTTGATTGAATACGAATAAAACTACAAAACTATGTCAATTAAAAAATTCTACTGCTGAATGTAAATATTTAGTCTTACGGAACTGTAATTTCAATTGAACACTTACGTTTGCGTTAACGGTCTAGAATAACACCGATGACTTCGGTTTTGTCATCACACCTAGCTTTAACTTAGAAAGACCGAAACAAGGCACCTTAAAGTTAGTTAGTCCGTCATGCATTAAGAAAGTAAATGCAGTTCATGTGGTGCAGCGGTCCCTTCTTTTTTAACAGTATATTCAATCATCAAGCGAAAATCGTTTCGAATGATTCCTCGGACTATGAACCAGTCGAGCTGTGAAGATTACTGCATTTAAATCGAGCATAATTTCACGGTCAAGTGTGATCTTTTAGAGTCGCGATATCGAAAATATATTCAAGATATTATGGGCAAAATATGTCACGAATAGAAAGTACGAGTGACAATGATGTATCACATGCTTGCTAAGGCCGAACTCGCATAGAAGCAGCCGAGGAGGTAGATTTGTATGAGTTTAAACTGACAGAAGAGAGTAGATAAACGGGCTAAGTCGAACGGCACAAAACCGTGTGTTTGTTTGCTTAAAATTACGAAAATTTCAGCTTCGGAAATGATTCAGAAAATGACTCGAAATGAATTTCAAAGGTTCAATAAAAAGAAAGGGTCTAGCGGGTAACCCAAACCAAAGAAACGAAGGTATTAGGTGTCGCAAGATGGAGAATGAGGCCACATAGTTGGGAAGATTGGAGGCGCTTTCTTGTAGACACTAAGGCTCGAACTGAGCGGTCACAAGCAATGATGAAAAGGTACTTTAATTGGAAAAACCCTCATATGATGAGGTAGGCCTAACTCTTGTTGATGGCCACCAGTATGTTAGTTCACGGAGCTAATCAGATTGGAAAGAAATTCCGTTTAATGCAATATTGAAAAATGATTTTAGGATGCTATCTACGAGTCTTAACAATATATTGTCAATTGCAAATAACAATAATCGAAGATTAAATTTTGACTCGATTTTTTTTTGTGATTACATCCAGGCAATCCTGAATACCAGCATACAAAGCAAAACAAAGCTTGACGTATAAAAATCTGTGATAATATTTTTGTGATGCTATGTATGTGTGCAACACGAGCAATCGCATCGTAGTAAAGCAAGAAGGGAACCGATAGCGAATTGAATGCTACCATGCGTTGCATGAAGTATACTTCGATCCGGAAGCATCTGATGTGCATTGACAAACTGCGGGTACATACTAAGGAATCCCTAAAGTAAGGATAATCAGTATTGGAGACTTGCGAATCGAACCAAAGCCATCGGTGAAGTACCAGGGCTACTCATCGACTCGAAGATGAGTTTCTCTCAGCAAATCAAGGCAACGGATGAGAAGGCTGCTTCGGGAGTATCGGCTCTGAGTCGACTTATGGCCAAAGTAGGGGTCCCAGCCCATCAAGAAGACGCCTCTTGATGAGTGCTGTAGGGTCAATGCTACTGTACGGAGCAGAAGTATGGGGCGACGCTCTCAGTAAGGAGATATTCCGAAAACGTTTGGCACAAGTACAGAGAAGAGGAGCACTGAGGATTGCATCTTCATATCCGACAGTCTCTGATTCGGCGGTGAGAGTTATTGTAGGCGTGATAGCTGTCGCGCTCCTTGCTAGTGAGCGCCGCGCTATTTACCTGCGACGAAACGAGGATGCGAGGGAGATGGTTGTCCTCGAGGAGAGACAGCGCTCGCTCAACGATTGGCAGCAGTCTTAGGTGAATTGCACGAAGGGAACGTGAACTGCGCGCCTCATCCCGGATGTGAACCGTGGCTAAATCGAAGGCATGGTGAGACTGACTCCTATCTGACGCAGCTTTTGAGCGGGCATGGGTGTTTTCAGTCTAATCTGCACAAGATTGGTAAGTCACGGTCCTCCGATCGTCGGTTTTGCCCAGAGGAGGGAGACAATGCCTGCCACACATTTTTTGTGTGCACAAAATGGGTCAGGCTGCGAAGGGACCTCTACAGGGAGACGGGAGAGCTCACCCCGGGAAAATATAGTCGCAAATGGAACCAGGTGGCACATTATGTTCGGGCAGTCCTAAAAGATAAAAGGGACTCACAACAGCCGGAGTGTTTGGGGGTGGCGGTCGCTTTTCTGGCACTTCCTCTTCCCCTCTACCCTCCCGCTAGGAAAGGGATCCCCAGCTTGAAGGTGCCTCACGGCGTAACAAAACGAGAGTAATGTGTCAAACGGTTCCAGGCTAGATTCTCAGGTTGACAGGGGAGGTGTTTAATGGGAAGTCCAGTCGCCTTCTTGCAAGCATAGGAGTCCCACACTCTGTGCATAAATGGCATTCACCTCCCAAACACAAAAAAAAATATTCATTGGAAAAAAAACTGATGGACAACGAAGACAATTCATCACTGCTCAGGCTTCGGAAGTGGAGAGAGCAGTCAGTGGTCCGAGACAATTGGAGGCGTAGTCTGCGGAAAGCCAAAACTCAGGCAAGCAACTGAATTATATCTGAAAGCGCCTTTCTGAGAAACTGCGTATTGAGAAGCAAGCAAACGGGGAAAAATGCAAAATGCTAATGTTTTATAAAATCGGTCGTGACATTGCCTTTGCTTTTGATTAAATTAGCGCTATTAGCGCTAAGAACAAATAGCAGTCTACCAGATATACATGGTTGTTATTTCGCATTTAAATACTTTGCACTTCTTGCTTGGTCTTCCAGGTACATTGTAATTAGCTACAGCTGTGTTGAAAAATATGCTACAGCTTTCATATACTCATTCAAAAATAATGTCTTTGGAATTTGCCAATATAAAATTTAGCATAGGTCTTATCGAATTAAGACAACATGTAAGCAAACCTAATAATTCAATATATTGAGCAATTTACTCGTATATTAGGATTGTCTATTTATGTTTCAAATAAGGGTATATCGATGAATCATCCATATTTTTTTCTTGATATCGATACAGTGAAAAGTCGATATATTTTAAAATTTCAACAGCCATAGTTGACGCAACTAGTATTATAAGCATAAAACGGTTGTGTGTGGTTATCAAAATTATTAATTCAAACCCCTACTCTGCATTTTCATATTTTCCTTGTATAATGGTGTATAATACAAATCTTTAGCAATTTACAATAGTACAAATCACTCTTCGCTTTCAGGGTAAATCTCGTATTCTTTCAACCCCTTGGCCTACTAACTAATTTCCGAAAAAAGTGACCAAATTTAATACATGGAAGCCACATTTTAAGCTATATCACCCTTCCCGCGATGCACATCTGCCTATCTGTGCATAATATGATTTTTCGAACACCACGATCAAAGCCCATGTTAATCATTTTTCGCCTAACCAACATACCAAGACAACAAACTACTGTTTATGTTTGGCTTGCTCAATGTACTACGAGGGTGACCCGTGGTTATCATTTTGGGCCCGGATAATCTAACACGAGTGTGGCTCGATGTTGTAGGCCAAGAGGTTTGTTTATTGAGCCAAAAAGGCGACATTTTAAGCACGAAACATAAACATTATCTTGAGTTTAATATTAGTAAAAACGTAAAACAAATACAATTCTCGGAAAAATGTGATTGAATATTGTTGCAAGCATTAATGTTTCCATGAAGTGGTCGGTGATTTGCCCAAATATTTTAGCTAAACTGCCCCAAATGATATGCATCAATTGTGAATTATTATAAAACAATTTAAAGCAAAAGCGTAGCATGTTAGTCAACCGTGATGCAAAATGTTAATAAATTTGAAATAATTTAGCACACGCATTCAAATGCAATCACAATTTTCCGATTAATTTCTACTCTTCTAAATGTATTTAAAAATCAAATTACTAAAATTCTACACTACCTCGAAATCAAAAATAAATCAAACGTGGTTGCCATGTCGTTCAAAAATAAAATTTCCATCTAAGTGTTTGTGCGAAGTATATCTTGTCGAAAATATCGGTTTTTCTATGTGTATAAATTGCATAAAAAACTTAAATTAGGAATCAAAGTCCTTTTCGTCCATATTGTCCAATAAATGAACCGTCTTCGTTCATGCCTTCTATAATTTAAAATTGAAAATAATTAACAATAAATTGTGATAAAATAAAACACAACATGAAAATAAAGCACACTATTCTTCAAATATGTAGAATTATAATGTTTCAAGTAGTGCACATACGTTATAGTGACATAGAAAGCGATTTTCAAGCAATTTAAAAGCTTTTCAAATGTGACAGTTTATTAGCCAATTGTACACACGTTCATAGTGTAAAAGCCAATTGTTGCTTAGATGATTGTGTTTATTTATTAATATTAAGCGCGAAGTTTATTGCATCACATCCAAGGTTAGATACACTTTAACGTAAGTGCACTGCTCCGAGTATATTGTACTAAGTAGCAATACAGAAAGATAAGAATTGATAGTAACGAAAGACTTAAGATATCTACTCACCTGTATCTCCTTCACCATATTCAGCCATTGAATCAGTATCACTTTCTGGTCCTGGTTTTATTGGATTAGATGCAACTGATTGTCGGCCAATACTTTTATTGTCAAGTCTGTGAATTAGAGCAGCTGTTCAAAAAGGAAAAAAACTTGCACTACGGACAACTGGCTCAACTTACGGTTGCGAGTATTCATGGAATCCACCTTCGTCTGGATAATCACGTCGACCATTTGCCAATTCCCTGTCGTGCACATCATATTTGCCACCGCGATTTCTTTTGATGATGCAAATGATAATTAAGAGAAGTAGAAGGAAGGCAATCGCCAACATCATTCCAATAAACCATCCAGCGGTTGCAACATTATTATTTGGAATTTTCAGTGGCGCATCTATACCATTTGTGTCAATGTCCTGCACTGCGCTCTCTGTCATATATTCACCGTCCACTGATACAACGCGAATTTCATAAACAGTATCAGGATCTAAGCCACGAATAATTTGGAAATCCTCATTCTTTTCTGGCGTTGTTTCCAGCCAGCTCGTTTCATCTTTGACACTGTAAATTTAATTACCATATGTTGTAATCTTAACGCATTAAAAAAAGTAACGCTGCAAAATGGAAAAGAGTACTCACCGATATTTAGTAAAGAAGTGAGATCCTGGCTTGCCTTCTATATTTGGATGCCAATTCACTTTAATAGCTGCATATTGATTGTCTGAAGGTATTTGTTCCCAAGTAAATGTTGGTGTGTCCGGAGGTACAGCCAGGGTCGACATTGTTTTTTGTTCGATAAAATATCTAGAAGGGGTCAAAATTACGTCTCTCGCTTACATTAACATAATCAGCAAAAAAACTTACTCTCGGCCCTCTCCCATTTTTGTAGTGGCAGTGATGTGAATTCGGTACTTGGTATCCGGTTTAAGACCGGCGAGCTTCACCCTTGTTATTCTCGGATCAGAAATGTGCGGTTCTCTTTCTATTTTGGGTTCTAAATAAGTCCCTTTGACTTCTTGATAGTAAATTTTGTATCCTGTTAATTTTCCATTAGGTTGTAATGGTTTCTTCCACGTTAGATGGAAGGCAGATGAGCCGAGTGGGTAGGCTTCAAACGATTGAACAGCTGATGGGACGCCTTCGGGTGTGTCGAAATCAATTGTGGCAGAAGGTGGTCCATTGAAACGGCTATTGTAGGCCAATACACGAGCATAATTTTTGGAGTTGGGTTTGAATGTTGTTACAAGAGCTTGTGTTGAATCAGCGCGTACGTGAATCTCATGGTAGTTATCTTCACCTTCTTCTTCTGTCCATGTTTCGATTTTATATCCTTTGAAATGTCCTCGAAGGCTTTGATTTGATACGGGATTCCAACTGAGAACGGCAGATGTACTGCTTGTAACTTGGATCATTGAGAAGTTAGTCGGTGCTTCAGTTGGTACTGTAAAGTGGCAAAAATGTAAATTCAATGTGAAATTTTTGAATTATCTGTTGCTGTCAATGTGAAATTTTTGAAAAAAATGTTTGAAATTCAAAAAAGAAAATTGGAATCTATGATGGTCTTTGTTTGGATTGTTTGCCTACTTACTATACGAAGTGCTTGTAGAGGGTGCTTTATCTGAGCATCGTCGCCAGTGTATTTCGCATGATATTAAGCTGGCGATGTCGTGGCAGAATACGCAATCGGACCTCAAGCCCGGCGCAAAAGAAATGATTGGTTCGATGATAAGTGCCAGAATGCGTTAGACAAAAAGAATCAGGAGTATAAGGAATACATAGGAAGGAAAACCAGGACGAAGAGAGAACATTATGAAAATCTCAGAAGAGTAGCGAATAAGATAATTAGAATTAAGAAAAGAAAATACTATGACGACCAATTGAGAAGTGTATATGTAAGTCTGGCGAGCAACAACACAAGACAAGCATACAAATAAGTGAAACTGAAACGTGGTTATCAGCCCAAAACCATGCACTGCCCTAATGACATCGGCAATATCATCGCTGATGAAACCAAGATAAAGGAAAGATGGGCATGATATTTCAAGAACATCCTTAATGCTCCGCACAGCTCCAGAAAATCGCAGCCTATAGATATTCCAGGAGAACTTCCATTGGCCCCACATGTGGATGAAGTTTGCTCCACCATCAAAGTCCAAAACAATAATAAAGTCTGGGCATCGATGAGATTCCAGTGGAGCTCATCAAATATGGTGGCAGCAGTGTTCATAAAGCTATTCACAAAGTCATACAGCACGTTTGGCAACAAGAACATATGCCGAAAGAGTGGAGTCAATCAATTATATTCCCTATTATTAAAATTATAGTCATATCACTACTTTATAGGGCGTAGAAAATATTTTCAAAGATCTTAGAAAATAAAATCGGATTATACGCCAAACAGTATTATTGGGAAGTATCAAGGTGGTTTTAGAGCAGGTAGATCAACGATAGACCAATTGTTCACAGTCAAGCAGGTACTTTAAAAATGCTGGGAGTTCAACATCGACGTCCACCAAATTTTCGTTGACTTTAAGCAAGCATACGACAGTATTGATCGTAGCGTACTGTACCAAATAATGCTTGGTTTTGGCATCCCAGCCAAATTCGTCCGTCTGGACAATGATGTGGACGTCCAAAGTCCGCATCAATAACCAACTCACCGATGCCTTTGACAAAAATATTGGACTAAAGCAGGGAGATGGGCTGGCCTCATTGCTATACAAATTTGGGTCTGGAGTATGTCACGTCATAAGAAATCTACCTGTCGATACACGAGGTACAAGTCGAGCCAAGTAGTAGCCTATGCGGACGACATCAACATTTTGTGTCGGACATTAACAACTGCCAACAAACTCTTCCTGAAACTCGACAGAAGAGCAAAACTAGTAGGGCTACAAATCAACGAGAATAAAACAAAGTTCATGACACAGCCGAGAACAAATACCTTAAATACACAATATATCACACTTGGCGAATACAGAATCGAAAATGTTAGTGAATTCGTGTATTTTGGCGCCAAAATAACGAGAACCGCTAAAGAAAGAGACCAAATACGCCGAAGAATACAGCTCGCAAATAAAATAATATATTTTATTCAATTTTGACGATCTTGAAGACCAGCTGCACACACAGGAAAACAAAGCTCCAAGTATACAAATCTGCGATAAGACCTGTTTTATGCTATGGGTGTGAAACATGTACCCTAACCCAAGCATTCGCAAATATATTGAACGCCTTTGAGCGACGAGTCCTGAGGCGAATAATAGGAGCGAAGCTAGACGGGGACCAATGGCGAATTCGATACAATCATGAGTTGTATGAAATTGTTGACGAGCCGGAGGTATCAACGATTGTAAGACTGCGGAAGTTGCAATGGCCTACATGAATCGTATGGACGATCAACGGATACTCAAAAACGCATTCGTTGGGAGAACTGAAGGGCGGAGGCCAGCGGGGAAACCGAAGAAATGCTGGTCTGAATCGGTCGACGAAGACAGCTCATCGCTGCTCGGATTTCAAAATTGGAGGACGCGGTCAATGGGCCGCTATTTGCAGGAAGTGAAGGCCCGAACGGAATTCTTCCTCGTGTCTACCGGAAGTCCTTACATCTTTCTAAAGAGAAGAGAGTGTTCGGTAGAATTATGTAAAACCAGAGTGCTCGGCAGAATTATGTGAAACCTGCGTGACTATAGCAATTGTTGGGAGACTACTTTATAAAGGAGCTAGTGATTATGACGCGTTCAGTGCCGTTATTTTAGATTTATCCATTTTAGTGACTCGACGTGAAGCGACATATCTTACTTCTAACCGTAAAAAACATTGGCTGTTGATGGCCTTGCCTTAAAATTGTTTGAACGGTACATTTTCGACAATCTCGGCAACGAAGTTTGTTTGGAGCGATTCTTCGTTCGGACTATGAGCTCACCTGTGATGAGTACCGATTTATGGGAATCATGAATAATCACACCATGGCGTATGAGATCGATCTTATGACCGCATAGAGAACTATTAAGGGTTCAAAATGAGATGCTCAAAGTGAACGTTCTATCTGAATTGTTTTCGGACCGATTATCATAATGTAATGGAAATCATATATGAGGGCGGTCCGATAAGTATTTAGACTACAAAAAAAACGTAAATACTGGAAAAGCTCGACACACTTTATTCATCGATGTTTCAACTTCTTTAACCAGTCTGAAAAATTAGTTTTCTCGAGGTCTGCAAAGTATGCTTCCGTGACGGCGATGACCTCCTCATTCAACTCAAATTTCCGCCCGGCGACTAACTTTTTAAAATTTGGAAACAAAAAGAAGCCGCACGGGGCCAAATCTAGAGAATACGGTGGACGGGGTAGCAGTTCGTAGCCCAATTCGACCAATTTGGCCGTGGCGACGGCGGAGGTGTGAGCCGGTGGGTTGTCATGGCACAAGACCACTTTTTCCTCCGTCAAATGGGGCCTTTTTTCTGCAATTTTGATTTGATTTGGCACAGTAGAGCTCTGTGACCGTTTTGCCCTTCTCTAGGTAGTCGATATAGATCACACCTTGTGAATCCCAGAAAACTATTCAGCCGATAGGACAGTCTTCGCTTTCTTCGGAGCATATTTACCGGGTGAAATCCACTGTTTCGACTGCTCCTTGGTCTCTGATGTATACCAGTAGAGCCATGTTTCGTCGATGGCCACGAAACGACGCAGAAACTCCTTCGAATTGCGCATAAACAGCGTCAACCACTGCTCTGAAGTGGTCTAACAATTTCGTTTGTTGTCCGGAGTGAGCAAACGAGGCACCCATTGCGACGACAGCTTTCTCATGCCCAAAATCTTATGCAGGATATAACCCACGCGGTCTTTTGAAATGCCTACTGTCTCAGCTATCTGGCGCACCTATAATCGGCGGTTTGCCAATACGAGCTCGTGCATTTTTCTCACGTTATACTCCGTGGTAGCCGTTTTCGGGGAACCTGGGCGTGGCTCATAAAAATCTGAGTTGCGACCACGTTGAAACTCGTTAAACCAATTTTTTACGGTCGCCATCGCGAGAGCAGAGTCACCGTGCACAGATTCCAAGTGCTCTTTGATTTCACTGCGCGATTTCCCTAAAAACAAGAATTGAATCATCGGCCGATATTGCTCTTTCTTCAATTTTCTAAAATACGCCGACACGCCGGCTTCCAAATGCGGTCAAAACACTAACTAACAGTGACGCCATCGGGCGATGAGGCTAAGTACTTATCGGGCCGCCCTCGTATTCTAACAGACAGATACATGAAACCATAAAGTCATGTTTGTGTTCTAGTAAAAGTAATATCCTTTCTTTTTCATGGGGATCGCGCATAGCTTATTAACAATCCCCATAGTGGTATGAAGATACATGAAATCATAAAGTCATGTTTGTGTTCTAGTAAAAGTAATATCCTTTCTTTCTCATGGGGATCGCGCATAGCTTATTAACAATCCCCATAGTGGACTTTTCTCGTCAAAACTTAAGAGGGATATTTGTTTAAACAAGCTGCACCATGTTTTATGGTGTCTATCATTAGCTTTCAAGAAAATATTAACACCCAAAAAAATAATTCACAGAAAACTTTTTCACATTTAAATATAGTACAAATACACTCACCGTCTTCTCCTGAATAGCCATATACCTCCTTGGGTGCGATACTAGCTTCACCCATTTCGTTAATAGCCAACACCTTAATCGCATAACGCACAAATGTCGGTTGATCCGGAATCAATAAGCTCGACTGCTTCCAATCATAGATATCTTGATTTTCCCAATTAGCTCCAGGAATATCACGTTTCCATGATACACGATATTCAAAGTTAGGGGCATTGTGTTCAATCTCGGGCATTGGAGTCCATGAAATTACCAAATTTGTGGGTTCTGTACCTTTGCCTTCTACATTATCCGGATTTTTGTATGGTATATCAGGAGCTGTAGTACACATTGCACCATGTAGCGAAGGTGGAGATGGTCCAATTTTATTGAATGCAATAACGCGGAATGTATAGTTGGCCCACGGACTCATTGGTATGGCATATGTTGAATCAGTGGCTGGAACTTTCTCATAAGCATTTTCCCATGTGTCTGGTGTGAATGAAGTGTTGTATTGAAGCGTATAGTGAAGAATTGGTGATCGGTTATCTCCACGTGGTTCCCATGTGATGATAGCTTGATCAGCATTACATTCCACTGATTTTAGTTCCGGTGAGTTGGGCACATCTTGAACGATAAGATGAGCTTGCATTTGGGTCTCATCCAGGTCAGTCTTAGCAACACAAGTGTAATCGCCTGAATCAAGTTCTATGGTTTTCGTAATTGTAAGTGAGTTGTCATTAGTTTGTACAAAACGAGCTTCTTTGTCGAACTCTATAGGTTGCCCATCCTTCCACCATTCAATCTTCAAGTCAAGTGACGAGTCTGCCACAGCGTTACAGCGGAATGTTGCCGAATTTCCCGCCGTGACTTCATAATCCTGCGGGCCGTCTGTTATTCTTGTATGTTCTTTCACAATGAGCGTTCCATTCGCATCAATAGTGCCAAACTTATTGAATGCATAGCAAGTATATTCTCCAGCATCAGCGTAGCCTACATTGTAAATCTCTAAATCACCAGATTCAAGAGTTGTATATCGTCCGCCAGTCAATTCTAATCCATTACGTATCCATTTCACTTCGGGCTTTGGTGCACCGAACACTCGGCAAGTCAAAGTAACATTTCGTCTATCTACAGTTGCTTCTTTGCGGGGAGCTTCCCTAATTTCTGGCGGAAGTGCAAGGACATTCAAATAAACATCTTTATACACATATCCCAATGAGTTGGTTGCGTTACAACCGTAGTTGCCTGTGTCAGCTTTAACGAGATCCTTAATAATAATACTATTTGTTTGAACAATTCGTCGATTATTTGGTGGAGCTTCAGCTATTGGCTTTCCATTGAAGATCCATTTGATTGTTGGTTCTGGTACACCAAACGCTTCGCATTTGAATTCAACCGTTTCATCTTCAGCTGCATTTTGAATTTCTGGTTCGACCGTGAAGTAAGGTGTTGCCAAAATTTTCAAATTTATAGAGTAGGATTGGGCATTTCCAACACCATTGGAAACGTCACAAGTGTAGCTGCCTGCGTCTTCGAAAATAGCATGCCTGATTAACAAACTCTTTCCGTAATTGCCTTGCGTAATTCGATCGCTCCACGGAATTGGTTGGCCGTCTTTGCTCCATACAGTTTGCGGCAGCGGGGTTCCACCATAAATGCAAAACAGTTCAACTTTTTTGCCTCTTAAAGCAACTTCATTTTTTCTCGTAACATATTGTTTCACCGGTTGGAATTTATTCTGAGCTGCGCTTATTCCAGTCTGTACAACATTGAGCAGAACACGGTTGCCCAATTTGTATTCATTTCTGAACACTGATGTTGCAGCGCATGCATAGTAGAAATCTTCTGATTGATCAAGTCGGGTCACGTTTGAAAACCACAAGTTTCCCTCAGGATCCAAGGTCATACGTGAGTTGTTTATACTTTTAATACTTCCATCCAAACTTTGAATTAACCAGTGGACATTTGGTTTAGGCCAACCATCTGGTGGCTGACATTGTAGTTGGAAAGGTTCGCCTTCATTGGCTTGCACGGATCGTGTTGCTTCATCTTTGAAGTTGTTAAGCTCAGCCTTTCGTACGAATACAGAATTCGAGGTGGCTATACCAAATTCATTTTCAGCAAAACATTGATATTGTCCCATATCTTCGTCTTTTGGATATGAAATCAGGAGCGTACCACGTCCTGGTTGTTGTGACATACGATTATCATATGCCTGCCAGTCGAATTTTTTTCCGTTTTTGATCCATCGATATCTAAAAAGAGACAAGAAGATAAAGTTGCATTATTTTGTGATTCAAATATTTGCAATCTATAGCAATCATAAACATTTTCTAAGTGTTTTAATGTAATTAATCACGAATTTAAGTTAACAAAATTCCTAGAATACTTAATAGACATATAATTCATATGACCATTTTAACCAGAGGGGACAAGGCAAGCAATAAAAATTCCAATTCAATTTAACACCCACCAAATTATACCATTAATTACAAGCGCCTCGCGAAGGCCTGGAGCTTGTATTCTAAAGTATGAATTGTAGGGTAAAAGGCGCGTAGACAGTCATTCATAAACTTTGCGAAAGCATTCATTAAAAATAGATTTGGTACGTAGAAGCAATTTCATTTATAATCAGCTTTCTTGAAATACAGCTCTTAATTATTCATTATTTCTTAGCTGATTGAGTCTCTCAACGAAATGAATTTAGAGCAAGGAAAACAGATTCCTTGTCATTTTATTTGTACGTATCAGCTTTCACAAAGTCATCAATTATTACTACTTCAATATAGATTCGCCGAGTGGCTTTAATTAAGAATGTCTTGACGAAAATACCAACGTTAGTAAGATTAAGAATGAAAGCGTAATTCGTTCTGATGAAAAATATTGTAACTTGATCAATTCAATACCTAAGTCATATATTGTGGATAAATTTAGGTAGAATCTTACATTACTGTGCTATTTTTTACATTTATTTTTAACGATTTTCATACTCGTATCATTGAATAAAAGTTAATTAGTAATGTTATACGGCCTTATCTACTTTTGAGCCATACAAGTTTGAACTTATCAAGAATCTTTTTCCCGGACCGAACCTTCTACCAACTTTTTTTTGTGAAGAATTAATGTGTTGATAGATGATAATGCCACAGGATCTGACGTACTTGTACTTTATCAGAGTTTTCCGATTACCCCAATGCGAATGACATCATTTTGTGAAACCAAGGAAATAAAATTTGTGCCTTCTTTTCAAAGTAGTAGTCTATCAAGATACGTTAAGGACAAAGATGCAGATCAGAATATTGGTCTTCTTCTGCTTGCCGGTTAATCACTTTTAAGAGAAATGAATGGTTTCAGCCGCGGGCTTGATTTCACAAAATCTGTTGTTCTGGGCGTTTGTTCGAAAAGTCCTTAGTTTTCGAGACAATGCAGTACAAAAGTTCTCACTAATTTTCATATAAATTGATATTTAATGTGTTGTTCAAAATGTCACAGGAGTCAATCTATATGCGCAAATGCTGAATTTTATTCTTAATTTCCTAGAAAATCAAGAACTTTTCGCACAAACGTCAAGAAGAAACATGATTTTTTACATTAAGCCCAATCGAATTACCTCGAATTCTCGCAAAACCAGGGAAATGAAGGTTGTGCCAAGAAGCAGATAGTATTGTTTCTTGCCCGACGGTACAGAATACTTGGTTGGGACTGGAGGTCAGGAAAGCATGCCTATGTGCTGCCAGCGTAAATAAGCGCCTAATAACCTGCACTGATGACACATAGGCATCCTCCTGTTTAGTTCCTGAAAAGCTCCCAGCTTCTTGGTAGTAGCTGAGGACGATTACATGAAAAAGAAGTATTGCATCTGCTTAGAGTATAAAGTGAACAAAATCGGCCTGGCGGTCAAAGAAATCAAAATGAAATTCATCACCGAACAAGAAAAGACATATTAGTCCGAGTAAACCTAACCTCGGGAGACTTAAAGTTGGAAGTGTGGGGGGTAACCTAGGGCCGCATCTTGCTGGCAAACCCTGGACAACGCTAAATGTCCTAGTAGACATTGGCAAACCGAGGAAACGCTGGTCTGACTCGGTCGACGAAGACAATTCATCGCAGCTCGGAGGACGCATACAGTTGGAGGTGCTAATTGCAGGAAGCAATTGGAGGTGCTAATTGCAGGAAGCGAAGCCCCGAGAGGTGCTGTAGCGCTACGAAGAAGAAGACATTGACCTTTCTATGGTATTTGGAAAACAATTGACTACTGAATTTTAATTGGTTTTTGCCTTGCGGATACCATGTTTTATAGGACGATACCGAACAGTTCCAATCTAGTAACGTACCGTCTTTGTGCCGATAAAGTCTTGGCAGGCCTCGGAGGACGTTCGAACTCAATGATTTTCCTAATTTGCAAAGATAGATGGGACAAATAAGGTGACTACATTCAAGAATTGATATTTAGGCCACGAGGGGAGAATCAATAATCATGATAATTAATAAACATTACAGAAACAAGAACATGCCGTATTTTCATTATCAGCATGTAGAGGAAATACTCACCACGTGCAAATGTTTTGAAAAAAAGGAGGCGACAGATAAGAGGAAAAACCAAACACAGAAGCGGAAGCTATAAACAAGCACCTGCCGAGAAGGAGCGTCTAGCCTCACGAAAGACGGCAATGCACCTTAAACGGATGAAGGGTATGCTTGATTAAGAAGAATGGCCAAGAAGACTAGAAAAAGGGAAGAAAAACGAATCAGGTAGGAATCGAATGAAAAACCCACTAACCAAAGTGACTAAAAGGAAAACGAATATGCTAGGAAAAAATATACGTTTCCTAAGGATGATAAAACCATCAGATGGTAGAAATTTCTATGACTTACTGCGCGGGAATGGGAGTAACAACGACAAATAAAGATTCCTTCTGCAAGACAGTTAATGGTATATTCAGGTCGCAAGTCATTGCCTTAAACTTGGAGCCTATGATTATCATAAAAACACAGGGTACTGAATGCTTTACAGAATTAGTAGAAAAAGAAGATGCCTTGAAAATTGCTTCTCCGAAATTGATGCTATAAAGACATGACGAACTGCTGAAAA
Organism: Odontomyia ornata; assembly: GCA_963969285.1. NCBI lineage: Eukaryota > Metazoa > Arthropoda > Insecta > Diptera > Stratiomyidae > Odontomyia > Odontomyia ornata. Next base: position 459,203,897 of record OZ017739.1, read on the forward strand.
TCGCAGAGCGCAGAGAAAATTTTAAGGTTTTTACGGGAGGCCCCTGCTATCGGAAGGGGACCTTTAAACAATTTTTTTACAGAAGATAATATTTTGGTGTGTCAAATTAAACTTCGTGAGAGCTTTTCAAAACATGACTTTAAATAGTGTTGTCAGCTCCGTAGAGTGCAGGGGAAAGGGAAATGTACGAAAAATGTCTCCCTCCCGCGATTGGATACCTTTAAACTAAAAAATGTGAAAAATATCATTCAGGTAGGTCTTCATGAGTACAACAACAACAAAGTTCGAAATTCACTCAATCAAAATTTGGTGTACGTATATGTTGAACTCCCAGCATTTTTCAAGTACCTTCTTGACAGTGAACAATTGGTCTATTGTCGATCTACCTGCCTAAAACCGCCTTGATATTTCCCAATAATACTGTTGGCGTTTGATTCGATTTAATTTTTTAAGATCTTTGAAAATATTTTGTACGCCGTACAAAGTAGTGATATGCCTCTATAATTTTCGCACTGTAGCTTGTCATCTTTTTTTGTGGATAGGGAATATAATTGATTGGATCCACTCTTTGGGCGTATGGTCTTGTTGCCAAATGCGATGGATGACTTTCTAAATAGCTTTATGAACACTGCTGCCACCATATTTGATGAGCTCCACTGGAATCTCATCGATGCCCGGACTTTAGTATTCTTTTGGGTTTTGATGGTAGAGCAAACTTCATCCAGAGTTGGTGGGGCCAATGGAAGCTCTCCGCAGACATCTATAGGCTCCGATGTTCTGGAGCTGTGCGGAGGATTAAGGAGGTTCTTGAAATATGATGCCTATCTTTCCTTAATCTTGGTTTCATCAGCGATGATATTGCCGATGTCATCACGACAGAGCGTGGTTTGTGGCTGATGACCACGTTTCAGGCTTTTCACTACTTTGTATCCTTGTCATGTGTTGTTGCTCGGTACACTTACATCTATACTTCTCAATTGGTCGTCATAGTATTTTCTTTTCTTAATTCTAATTATCCTATTCGCTACTCTTTTCATAGCGGTCTCTGGCTTTCCTACCCGCGTATTCTTTGTAAGCCTGATTCTTTTTGTCTAACACATTCTGGCACTCATCATCGAGCCAATCATTTCTCTTGCACCGCGTTTGATGTCCGATCGTCTGTTCTGTCACGGTCTTAATAGCCGCTTTCACTTCCACCCATAGCTCGTTGCTTAGAGTAAGATAGATTTATACAACAAAACCAAGCAGAAAAAAGATAATTAAAACATATAAGAAATAAAGTTAGAGTCTAGATCAAAGTTTGAAAAAATTGAAAAAAATTGAGTGATAAGGAAACATTAATCACTATTCGCAAAAAGTAGCGTCTTTAGTATATTTTTAAAAACAAAGTAGGACGTGGATAGAGAACCAAGCTCGAGGCTGTTATGCTTTCTGATGATTCGCGGCATGATTGAGTGAAAATATAAATCTGTCCGGGATTGAGTGAAAATATAAATCTGCTACATGCAAAGTCAATTAGGCGCTGGCCATTGCCATTTGTTTCATCGTAGAGGCTATATCCTCCAGTCTTTCCCAGATGAGATAGCTAACTGCCAACCTTAGCGTTGAAATCACCCAGAATTATTTTTGTGTCGTTTCACATTATCTTAGCATTATTAACTTAATGCTCATTATTTAAACATTAACAAAAAACTAAGCTGATATAGCAATCTGGAATTATCGCTTCATTACTGGATGCAAATCTACACATTTGATTTAATGCACTGCTGATATGCAGGCGGTAGCAAATGGCAATATGAAGAAATTGTTATTTTGACTGAACAGCTAAGTACTCGAAACGTGCTCATATTGGTCCCTGCCGGGTGATCTTCATGTGATAATACGTTTGTAGTGGTACGGAGTTGATGTCTGATGGGGATCTGGATGATCAATAATAGTCAATAGGTCACAGACAGTGGCAATGCCTAGGTATGGAGTGTTAGTAGGATAGCGATAAGAGAAAAACAGGAAGTTAATGGAAAATGGCTAGGATGGTGGGCAAGTAGCGGTCGTGGAAGGAATGGCATGAAGGAAAACGAGTTTCTAGTCGGTAAGGAGAGTTAAAAGTTTGTCCAAAGAGGACCATGTATTACACTTTAACTGCAATTTTCCAAGAAATATAAAGGAAAAATATTATCGAGGCTCAAGATTTGATGGGCGTAGAAATAAGTAACCACGTTTTATCTTATCTATAATGGAAAAAAAAATATTAGGGTGTAGAATTATTGATGTTGAGAAGTTATAATTTTTTGCAATTCATTATTGTATTGAAGTGACAGTTACATTTAATCGGTCGGTGAATTTGATACTTTTTATAAAAGAAGAAAAAAATTAAACCATCGCAACTATAGAGTGAAATGAAAACAATTATGTGAAGCCTTTGTATTGAACAACAATGTGTGATGGATTCAAATGAAGGGGCTAGTAGCCACGGTAGAAACAACCCATTCCAACTCGCAAGCCGAGGACGAAATGAATTCGTGCAACATGCTTTATTTGAATTAACTAACCCCTTAATTATTTAAACAATATTTACCACTTGTCGTGATTAAATCCATTCAATATTCAATTAAAAATTGCAGTGGAGTTCATTTATCTTTTATCGAGAAAAAAATCATTGCTCAATTATAACTTAAAGAAATTTCGAGGATACTATTTTTTTAGCTTTTTTGTCTATATTTACAATTAAACTTATTTAATCAGGTTTTAAATTGAATCATTTGCTGATCTTTCGCAGCCGAATTGTACTTTAAATTGCTAGCCGTGAATAAAATCAGGAAGTTCAAATCTTTTCTCATTTCTCAGAATGGTCCTTCTTTATAGTGCTTGTTAGTTTATGCAGGTGGTCCGACACAGAAAGAATGTTCTCTGTACATAATCTCCTCGACTGAGGGCTATACGGGCTCAGAATGCCACTCGGGAGTTAAGGACATTTTGCCAAATTGAATGGTCTATGACTGAGGTGCATACCATGGCTGTGATAAGCTGTCCTGCATAATAGAAGCACCGCTTGGACTCAATTAATTCAAAAAGGCTTTAGGCGTTGTAAAGTGTTTAGGTGCAATATGTAGTGAAGTATGGAAAAAAGTGAAGACGTCCTTAGAATGACGACTTGAATATGGTATCGGTATCGTATACGTAAAACTGCATAAATTGCAAGAACCAAGGATAGAAGAGTACCAACTACATACGTCGTTAAAGCATAGAGTACAAAGGAAACCGAGGAAATATTGAAAAGAGACAGTGGAAACCGATGGCATATTTTTGCTAGTAGTCGCAAAATAGTGAGAGTTCTCTATAAGTGACTTTGCAGAGGCTTGTTTGACCATTCGTGTCCTTCCGTTCATATGCCCATTCATCGTCTGGATTTTAGGAATTATGGCTAGTCACTTCTTTACATCAAGTCAGCTCGTCGGAGGCTACTGTACCACTCACGATAAGTCTGAATTAATCATTGTTTGTGATCTCTGTGGGACGTTTTCCTTCTATTTACAGCGTCCTGACATCCCTCGTCGAGCCAGTCATAGCGTTCTTTCTTTGGGGGATATATAAAAGCATTTTGGAAGCATGATTGATTGTATATTCTACCTTTTTCTACAACTGTTCCGATATCGTTATTTTCTCGTGTTTGGGGGTGTTTTTATCCATTTTCGACCAATTTCCATAGAAAAGAAGGTTATCATTTTCACTCCTATATATTTTTTAGATTTTTTTTAAGCAATTTTACACATCACTTTTGAACGAGGACCGGTTAAAGGATTCTGCTTTCACTCAAGTGTTGAATTTACTTGTCAGCCGATCCTGCCTGAAGGAATGTAAACCAAATAACGGCAAAGGATAAAATCGGTTAGGTTATGTTCAATTTTCTGACTTGGAAACGTTTTTACATACTCCCGAATCGATTTGCGTATATGGATTTCAGTTATTCAGTTTGTGGATGAAAGGCAACACATTGTAATACTCTGTGCCCAAAAAATAAGGCGACATTGTATTTATTTTGAAAATTCGTTACTTATTCTTCCAAATCAATTTCATCCCCTTCAAAGTAATCCCCTCGCGATGCAATGCACTTATGTCAACGGATTTTCCAATCTTCGAAACACTGATTGTAGTCACTTTCCGGGATGGCCTTCAGTTCCGTCTTCGCTGCGGCTTGAATCTCCTCTATCGTATCAAAACGGTGCCCTGGAGCAGTCTTTTGAGCCTGCTGAACAGCCAGAAGTCGCACGGCGCCAGATCAGGTGAATATGGTGGTTGCGGAACGATATGGGTTGAGTTTTTGGCGAAATGATCACGAATTACGAGTGCAGTATGGGATGGTGCATTATCGTGGTGTAAAAACCAAGAATTGTCTTTCCACAATTCCGGCCTTTTTAGGCGGATAGCGTTACGCAAACGACATGTAAATTTGATATAGATGTCACTGACAGTACTACCAACCAAAAAATAATTCTCCAAATCCTTCGACGCGCGCGGTTTAAATTCAAATGTCACCTTATTTTTTGGGCACAGTAGTATCTGGGATAATATAGGATATTTGTTTTTGGTGATACTTTAATCATGGGCTATGCAGCACTAACATATGGCAGAAATGGCCAGAATAATACATGTTCTGATAATTCGTATGAAAGTACCCGTTGTTTCCGAACGAAGATAGAGGGTTGAATCATGTTATCGACAAATTGTTGGATTTAAGGGCTACACAGTTTCAGTAAGGTTGCTGGCAATCCTCTGCAGGAAATGCCTCTGCCAATACCTCAGGGCAGCTTGACTGTGTGGGTTTGAGATGTTATATAATCCGTTAATCAGTGCTGTAGCTTTCCTAAGTACTGCAAAATATATTGCGTTTAATTGCCTTTTTAAAGTAGTGGTTGTGGTTCTGTTAAAGAGTGCTTGTGTCCTAAGCGAAAGGATTTCCCAATTAATTAAAGCATTTTAAAAAAGTCATTTCTGGGGAAATACTCTTATATTAAAAATGTACGCTTTTCGCGAAGGTTGAGCAACTTGTATCACTCCATTATCCGGTAATGATGCATAATTTATTTTGTTCTATTTAAACCATATTACGCTGATGTAATAATTGCATACATGCTCTCAAACCGCTTCCATCAACCTAAATATTTGATCGCTGAGCACTTAGGTCAACTCTAATGACCCTTCACAAGTCCCACGCAAATGATTATCATTGGACTCTCAACTTGGCAGAATACCAACCATAAATATGTCATCTTGATCATTAGTAAAGAATTCCCAACGAACATACACATCGAGTCTAGACGGAATTCAATATTGTTCCAAAAGCATTTATGTCCGCTACAACTCCATCCAGAGCGTTAGCATCCAAACGTTCTCGATTTATCTCAAGTGCTAGTGAACCAACAAGGATGCTATTCAAATTTACTCCTATATGAAGATAAAAACTTTTTGTTATGCATTACATATAAAAATACTTTCCCATCTTTAGGTTGCTTTATCTACAGCCATACTGAGGATTTAGTTTTGGTTAACTCCCAGAAAACTTTCTCGGATTAAAATGTTTTTGTTTTTATTTTCTTTTCTTGCATTCCATCAAAAATTATCTACTATCATAACTCTCGCGTCCTAGGAAAAACGAACATGCCCCAAGCATCTTTCTTCGTCCTATCCTTCATGAGTCAGCTAAATTTTGCAATTTCGATAGGTGGAGCAAGTCTGAATAGAAATTTTTTGTCGGTGACTATTGTAAGTGAATCATACAAAAGTTTGCAGAACATGTGTGCTTAAAAAGAAGTATTGTCTGGAGTAGAAGAGCGAGAAGGTCGACCAACAGCAGTAGAATGAGGATTATCGATTGGGGAAGCGAATTTGCTGAAATGTGCATTTTCACATGCCTGTTTATGTACATATGTGCAGTCAGATTAATGAATAAAAGACGATTAGGGGTCATTTGAATGAAAGGGGGTTCTGTCTTTGCATGATTGGATGATTGCAAGTAGGTGAGGGTGCTGGTAAGTTGAAGATTGTTAGCTTTGGGCGGATTAAACTGCAACGTTTGAATTTGAATTAAAATATGTTAATTACCAGAATGGGGTGAATTGATTAATGGACTCTCTTTGGCATTTTAAATAAAGGGTGAATTGATTAGGAACACCAAGAGGGAACGTAGTATGAATCAGAAAGTCAGCATTGATGCAAATCTTGTGGAATCATCGAAGTAATTATTGGCATTTTATTCGATATTACGAAACTAGAATATAGTACAAGCTTCTTCCAAATAAATTTCTCCATTACACGACTATCGACAACCTTCTCTGATTCAGTTTTTTTATTCCCAGCTCACTTATGCATCATTCATCATCATCTCCAAACTCATCACAGTCCGGATTCTTTCTTCACGTTTATTTCTATATTCTTTGAAGTATTTCCAAAGAAAGTTCGTGACCAACAAAAGAACTGAGTCATTCGGTTGCATGAGCCAACGCATTGAAATCATCTTGGCTGATATAATATTTACAGAATTCTGGTCTGGACGCTGTGACCATTAGAATAAGCCAAATCTGAATCTTTGTCACGTCCACTTGACCCTCTCCCATAATAAGAAATACACCACACAAATAATCATGAATCCATTCGAACCACTTCCGGTTCACCTGCGTCCATTCTCCATTGTATTTCCTTACGCTCTTCATTCGCTAACATACGAGCAGCGAGCGCTTATCGAGAAATCCGAAAACCCCTAAAATGATTACGTAGCCCCATTCAGATCTAGAGATAAATTCATACTCCATATTTGTTCCGAGCTGCATTGTGGTGAATATTAATTAATAGGGGGCGGCGATGATGAAAAAGCTTAAGTTGGTTGTAATAAGGTGTGCGGTATTAGAATTTGCATAAGTTAATGCAAGGCGTACTTCCACTTTTTACTTTAACAAAATTCTCTCGCGCCCGGATTGCGTGATTTGTCAGACTAGAATGCATTAAATGTACAATAAGTGGTTAATGATTATGTCATGCATTTTTCATGATGGTTTATTGATTCGATCAGCAGAAGTAACACATATTGCACGTATGCTTCGGTGAAGAAAAAATTATGTACCCTGATCTAAACATCGCACGACGTACATATGTACATAGGTACAGTTAAATGCAGTTTAATAGCACATGCAACTATTCGCAAATCAATGCAATAACGGAAAATCGTTACTTTGGATGAGGCGGTTTGAAAACATGAAATCAAGTCGTAGTAGAAATTGTTGAAGTTAAACTTAATTTATTGCAATTTTTTTCTAATAGTTGACGTATATAAGTTAATTTTACTGTTGACTCTGAAATTATTCAAACTAAGGTCTGTCAAATTTCTTCTTCAACCATTTAAGATTTTGGTTAAATAGTAATTTTTTGCTGTTTAGTTTTGATCTTTTTATTTTTGATAGATCGTGAAACGTGTAAGTCAATAGTGCTCAGTTTATACTGACATTTCATCATCGAACAACGTTTAAAATTATTTTGATTTCCAGCGATGAAGGACCCGGGGCTACTGATCGACTCGAAGATAAGTTTCTCTGAGCAAATCAAAACAACGGCTGAGAAGGCTGCTTCGTGAGTATCGGCTCTGAGTCGACTTATGGCCAACGTAGGGAGACCCAACCATCAAGAAGACGCATCTTGATGAGTGCTGTAGGGTCAGTGCTACTGTACGGAGCAGAAATATGGCATGATGCCCTCAGTAAGGAAGTGTACCAAAAACGCTTGGCACAGATACAGAGAAGAGGAGCACTGAGGATTGCATTTTCATATCCGACAATCTCTGATTCGGCGGTGAGAGTTATTGCAGGCGTGATACCTGATGCTTTCCTTGCTAGAGAGCGCCGCACTATTTACCTGCGTCGAAGCGAGGACGCGAAGAGGACGGTTGCCTGTGAGGAGACACAGCGCTCATTTAAAGATTGGCAGCGATCTTGGGTGAATTGCACGAAGAGAAGGTAGACAGCACGCCTCATCCCGGATGCGAGACCGTGGCTAAGTCGAAGGCATCGTGAGACAGACATCTAACTGATCCAGATTTTGAGCGAGCATGGGTGTTTTCAGCTTTACCTGCTCAAGGCTGGTAAGTTACGGTTCCCCGACTGTTGGGTTTGCCCAGGAGAGGAAGACGATTCCTGCCACATATTTTTTTGCGTACAAAAAATGGGACAGGCTGTAAAAGGGCCTCTACAGGGAGACGTGAGAGCTCACCCCGGATAGTATAGTCGCGGTGATACTTGAATCGGTTGAAAAATGGAGCCATGTGACACGTTATGTTTGGCAGTCTTAAGGATAAAAGGGATTCACACCAGCTGGGGGCGTCGGGGCTGGGGGATCGCTTTTGGTAATTCCTTTTCCCTCTCCCCTCCCGCCAGAGGAGGGATCCCCAGCTTGAAGGCGCCTCACGGGTTAACAAAACGGGGCCTGGCCCGAGGTAATGCGTGAAACGGTTCCAGGGTGGGTTCTAGGGTTGACAGTGGAGGTGTTTAGTGAGTACTTGTTGAGATTTGATCAACTGACAGCAAAGCTTGCATTTACTGACATAGAAAACTAGTAGTCGGGATATCATTTTGAATTGAATTTAGCTATGTATCTAAAATAAAAATAATCAGTCCGTCTTTTTCCTCGTGCATAAAAGTTGTGTCAGTTAATTGCAAAGACCTCTCTGGTTAATTGAATATATTGATGTATAGTTGTATGTCGATATAATAATATTTATTCAGAAGTATAGTCCGTGGTACCTGTTGAAACCAAGTTCATAAATTGAACATTTTGTCAACTTGGACTCGACTTTTTCTCAACTAAAAAAGCCGAACCCACTGAAATTAACAACAGGTTATTGGTCCAGGGCAGCTGTAAAAGGGTTTCTTCAAAAGTCAGGAAAGGAGATTGTCAGGCAAGTCGAGAAAGCAGTCCAAGAGGTCAGGACCGGCAAGAGCCATTGCACAGCAAATCAACGTTAAGCAACGAACACGCAAGTTGCTTTAAGTCAGAAAATCGCCACGAAAGATTCAAAATGGATACTGTAAAGTCTCAATTGGAAATGTTAAGTGAAGATAGTCAAGGAAATGTCAATTTCATTTCATGGCGATTTAAATTAAACCTAGCACTTAAGAACCAAGATCTGTATGATATGATAACGAGTGCAAAGCCCAGACCATCAGGTGCTGCGTCAACTGATACCGCCGCTTGGTTAAAGAAAGGTGTTGAGGCTCAAACATTGATAGGTTTAAATGTAAACAGCAAGATTGCGAACAAAATTGCAAATTGTAAAACTGCCAAAGATATGATAGACAAATTAGTTAGTTTATATGGTACAAAGGCTAATGTAACTTTAGAAACGTCCCGAATCAAATTCTATACCTATGAGTATGATGAAAGTGTCAGCTGTTGAGAACTGTATGGAGATTATGGATCTCGCGGATGAAGTTTCAACTGAAAATGATCCTGTGAAGGAAAGTTGGATCATGACGAGGATCATGAGTGTGCTACCGCCATAATTGGCACATTTCAGGACATCCTGGGATAACGTGACCGGAGCAGCAAAGAACGTGGAAACTCTCATGGAACGTTTGAGACTCAAGGACGAGCGACTCAAAGAAACAACGACAAATGTAGAGGGCAGCACCAACAACGCTCTCATGGCCAGACGCAGGAAACAAGGACAGTCGTCAAACAGCAAGCAGGAAAAGTCGCAGTTCGCATGCTACAAATGTGGGAAGAAAGGTCACGTGCTCAAGGAGTGCAGAGGTAAACCGTGTGATGAATACATTGCCTACTGCAAGAAGAAGTATTCATGTAATATCTGTAAGAAGAAGGGGCACTTCGCAAAAGACTGCGAATCTCGAGAAGAAGCGAATATGATAAGTCAACAAACGGGAAACCAAATAGGAAGGCATTTTTGACCACGGCACTCTCGACGGTGGAGAACGACTTTTCGAAGGACAAGGCCACTTCATGGTATCAAGACTGTGGAGCCAGCCAACACATGACGTCTCACCGAGAGTGGTTTGTTCAGTTTGTTAAGTTGGACGAGCCCATCCCAATTGTGATTGGAGACTCAACCAGGCTGGATGGCGTTGTAGTTGGGAACATCGAGATTGAAGCATTTGATGTTCAAAAGTGGTATCTAGTGGTATTAGAAGATGTCATTTACGAGCCAAGCCTCAACTTTAACCTTTTCACAGTGAGTCAGATGCTAGACAAGGGACATTTACAGAAGGCAAACGGAAACGAGTTAACGTTTTACAGTCTGGAAGGCAGGGAAACTGTGGCAATAGCAAATCGCAAAGGAAATCTCTACAAAATGATACTCAGGAGAGAAGAGACAAGTTTGATGGCCGTGTTGATCATAGTCTGGCACGAGCCACTCGCCCATCAAAATGTTAAGTATCTGAGGGACATACTGAAAAGGAAAGGAATAAAATACATTGATGACTGGAATGACTATGTATGCACAGGGTGCTCGTATGGCAAGCTACATAGATCCTCACACCCAAACAACCCCAAGGAGGCTCAGCAACCGTTAGATCTCGTGCACGTCGGCACCGGCGAGATGAACATTCCGTCATTGGGAGGAGCGAAGTACTGGCTCGTGTTCAAGGATCATTTCACTCACTACCGAACCTGTTACTTTATGAAGACGAAAAGTGAAGCACCAGAGAAGATCGAATGTTACCTGAGACTCGTTGAAAACCAGCTAAGGAGGAGAGTGAAAAGTCTGAGGTCTGACAACGGCACCGAACTGAAGAATGCAAAAACCAAACCGATGATGGACAAGTTGGGAATTTTCCTCACCTTCACGAATGTACACACGCCAGAGCAGAATGGGAGGATTGAGAGAGAAATCGAGTCGATAAAAATAATCAGTCCGTCTTTTTCCTCGTGCATAAATGTTGTGTCGGTTAATTGCAAACACATCTCTGTTTAATTGAATATATTGATGTATAGTTGTATGTCGATATAATAATATTTATTCAGAAGTTTAGACCGGGGTACCTGTTGAGACCCAGTTCAATAAATTGAACATTTTGTCAACTTGGACTCGACTTCTTCTCAACTGAAAAACCCGAACCCACTGAAATTAACAACAGTACTCCAGCCGCTTCTGAGCATGGGAGCTCCACACTCAGTGCGTAAATGGCATTCACCTCCAAAACAAACAAAAAATCGTACTCAAAAAACATGTTTTGTGCAGTTCGGTGATTTTATACTCATCACATTTGGAACCAGTCGGTTGCCCATCTAAATTATGGGGTTTGATTTCATTTTATGAGGTAACATCTTTGTCGATGACCCTCCGCCTTGGACGACAACATTACATTTGTTATTAGAGATATTAGCCGAGATGGTCAAAATAGTTGGTCGGAATTGCATATCTCGAATACTTACTTAGCAGCCAACATACAAATGGAATACTCTTAAAAAGTAAATGGCATGCCATTGCAGCCACAATGCTCTCATCATGTGATAAGTAGTTATTTATTAAGTTGGGCTGTCTCGGTCCATTGACCGCATCCTCCAATTTCAAAATCCGAGCAGCGATGAACTGTCTTCGTCGACCGAGTCAGACCAGCGTTTTCTCGGTTTCCCCACTGGTCTTCGGCCTTCAGTTCTCCCAACGAATACCTTTTTGGGTATCCGTTGTTCGTCCATACGATTCATGTGGCGAGCCCATTGCAGCTTCCGCAGTTTTACAATCGTTGAGACCTCCGGGTCGTCAAAAACTTCATACAGCTCATGGTTGTATCGAATTCACCGTTGGTCCCCGTCTAGTTTCGCTCTGATTATTCGCCTCAGGACCCGTCGCTCAAAGGCGTTCAATATATTTGCGGATGCTTGGGTTAGGGTCCATAATTCACATCCATAGCATAACACAGAGCTTATCACAGATTTGTATACTTGGAGCTTTGTTTTTCTGTGTATGCAGCTGGTCTTCAAGATCGTCAATACTGAATAAAATATTTTATTTGCGAGCTGTATTCTTCGGCGTATTTCGTCTTTTTCATTGCCCGTTTTCGTTATTTTGGCGCCTAAATACACAAATTCGCTAACATTTTCGATACTATATTCGCCAAGTGTGATGTTTTGTGTGCTTGAAGTATTTTTCCTCCACTGCGTCATGAGCTTTTTTTATTTTCATTGATTTGTAGCCCTACTAGTTTTGCTTCACTGTCGAGTTTTAGGAAGCGTTCTTTGGCAGTTGCTAACGACCGTGACAAAATGTTTATGCCGTGCGCATAGGCTACTACTTGGTCGACTTGAATAGTAATCTACCTCGCGTATCGACAGGTAGCTTCCTTATGACGTATTTTAGAGCCAAATTGAATAGCAATGAGGCCAGTCAGTGTCAAAGGCATCGGTGAGTTGGTAATTGATGCGGACTTGGGAGGTCGTCGACGTCATTGCCATTTTGGTAAGACGAACCAATTTGGCTGGGATGCCAAAGCAAAGCATTATTGGGCACATTACGTTACGATCAATATATTCATTAAGTGGTAACAAATCCTCCTCATCAAATTCATCGTTAGTGTTGCCCAATAATCCTGCATGTTTATATGCATTTTTTATTGTTTCTGGAGATACTTTGTGCCAAGATTTGTGCCAAAGATTGACCGTATCAAGTAATGTGACAGAAAGGCATGTACCAGCATCAATGCTTTGAAAATTATACAACATAAGTACGCTTCGATAATGACTTTTTAACGAACGGATGACACTATGATCCATGGGTTGTAATTTTGAACTGGTGTTCGTTGGCATAAACACCAGCTTTACGGAATTCAGCTGCCCAATTTTTGAATGCGCAGGACAGTTGTCAACTAATAGTGCGTTTTTTTCGTTTTTTCTGCGTTAGCTCGGTCCCATTCGCGTACATAATTGATGAAGATTGAGGATGTCATCCAAAAGTTCGTTATATCCGATAATGATGACCCAGAAGTTTGTTATATCCGATAATGATTTCCCAGAAGTTCGTTATATCCGATAATGATGACCCAATTGTGCGAATATTTCGTTCACTATAAACGAATGTTCATTATAGCCGAGTTCATTATAACCAGTACTATTTTGAAGGAAAATAGTGAAAATTAGATGGGACCTGCTAAGTTTGTTCGTTATATGCGAGGGTTCGTTATAACCGTGGTTAACTATATATATATATATATATATATATATATATATATATATATATATATATATATATAGTATATATATATATAGTATATATATAGTATATATATATATATATATATATATATATATATATATATATATATACACCAATATTCAATTAACTCAAGAAAAACTGCATTGATAAGTTTTTCTTCAGTTAATTCAATACTGCTTTCTGCACCGATTCTGACAGGAGCACACTTCTATCCCACACTGACAGGAGCACACTTCTATCCCACTAAATTTGTCTGGAAGGTAATCTCAGTAATTTAAAGTTGACTTGAGCAAGATCGAATTTATTCAAATGATTATCTGCTAATGAAGAAAATTTTCTTTGATAAAGCATACATGTAACATATAAACATGCCATTTTCATGTTGATGATTAGTACCAAACTACACGTTAAATTGCCACTAATGAGCCATGTCGAGAAGTATTTATGTCCCGATTGACATCAAATTAATAATTTAACCATGCATTAACCTCTGACCCCAAATACCCAGCAGCTCATATATGAATTAAAACAAATACATCTCTTTGCATAAGGCCAATTTACTGTCCATCAATGCCTTAATTTTGAGAATTTACAACCCCTCAGGGCGTGATTTTATCACTGGTTTATTTAGGTACGGAAATGGATGTTTTAATTAAATTCGGTTAATCACTGTGAAAATAACCCCTGAGCAATAAGGTGCGAATGAGCTGGAATACGTCTAGCTCGCCAAATAATTACTAAATTGCTGCTTAGGGGGAAATAAATAAAAGGTACAGAAACTCTCATACTCTTTTGTTTTGATATAAGAGAAGGTCACCCTCCATTATAGTCTAAGTGAAATTCAAACTTGTGTTCCAGAAGTCGAAAATACTTCGGTTTGGGTTCTTTTCATACTTTTAAATAGCTGACGTAACATTTCTACGTTGATAGTTTCATGTTACACCACTCCAAACTGAGCTCGCCCTCCCCATTGTCCAACACTCATTAAAGTTCTACAACATTAAGTGCACTGAGTCTCGTTCTTGTGTTACTTCGCCGCTACCCGCATCATCACGAAATTCCATTGTACAAACAAGTTGCTGAGTTCAATGCTTTCACCAAGTGGTTGGTATTGATTTTCTCTCCCGTCAACTTCCTGGTGACAAGGGTATATTTATGCGCTTTAGAAATCAGCGCCATATCAACTTGAGTACAAACGAAACCACCCGCGATAAAATGTCAAATCGGATTAAGGACATACGATGAGTTTTTCATAGAATGTGATGAATTAATGTGACATTAAACCAGAAATAAAAATAGAAACAATAACAATAAAAACCGTTCTCTCTGCTCTTCCTCGTCCACCATCAGAAGAACATTATGAAACGCGATAAAATACAAAACTCGGTCAATGGGAAATAGTGAATTGTGCTTTGGTAGGACTGCATGTCGGCCGTTCGCAAACTGACCAGAATGATTGCTGTCCGCTCGTCTGTCCTTCCGAGCGTCTGGTTGTCCATCCGCAAGGCAAGACTGGCTTGTTGATGATGACAAAGTATTTACACGTGACTAAAGGCACAAACGTTCCTTTTTAACAAGTCGCGTCCACCTAATCAACGGTACACAATACTCCACCGCCCATGCCCGTTAAATTTTTAATAAATCAAGTCTAGTCATTCTCTCACTGCAGTGATATCGTATATCTTGCTCTTGTATGACGTCCTATGTAGCCAAGTACTCGTATAATGAGAGAATAACTCGTATAGGGTAGAATATAATACTGCAGTGTACAAAATGGTACAATGGATAGCGAGAATGGAAAGATGATGCAAATAGGGATGTGTTGGATGCGAGAAAATTGTTCGATCAAAATCGATAGTATTTATACTATGCATTTGTTGAGATATTGATGAGTCAAAGAATAGGAAAAAATCATTTTTCTGGGTCCAAAATTACTAAGCCATATTATAACACATAATAACATCGGTATTATTCACAGCATCCAGGCCAGCTTTTCACCATCAGTTTAACCAACTGAACCTCAACGTAATTTTCTTCGGAGACAGTGCCAAACCCGTTTAAGAAAGGAAGAGGGAATCCCTTGTTTCGTCAACCCACAGCTTCTATGATTCCTCAATCCTACATACCACGACCAAATGGTAGTAAATGCTTTCGGGATCGCACATTGGGTTTACTAGTTCCCCAATGATGGAATATTAAATGCCGAGAAATGCCAATGACTGTAAATACACCTGCAACTCTGTTACGAAATCCTTCTTACACCTCCTTTGTGGGAACATAAGAGGGTAAAGGCGAGTCTTCCGCACCTGATAACCGAATCGAAAGTAATAATCATGGCGCCGGAATGAAGGTTGGACGATGGCCTAACTCCCCGTCCCTGGAAAACCCTATATTGTTTCGAAACCTGCAAAAGAGCCTCGAAATGGATTGGACGTCGGTAACGACCGCGCAACCGAAAAAGGACCGGCATTGGATCTTGTAATCTCAGATCACTCAACCAGCTTGGCGCTTTAGGAACTTTTTACCACAGGCCAGTCAATATAAATTACGAGGGTCGTTCAACAAGTATTTAGCCTCACCGCTCGATGGCGCTGCTATTACAAAAGAGTTTTACCATCGTGCAGTACATTCTTTTAGTAGCCTAGTGTCAAAGTTTCAGTCAATTCCCTTCATTCGTTTTGTTTTGATAGCCTTTGGAAGCGAGCGTGTCGGTTGGTTGTACTAAAATGAAAAAAGAACAATATCGTTCAGTGATTGAATTCTTGTTTTTGGAAGGGAAAACGCGCAGCGAAATCAAAGATCGCTTGAATACTGTGTACGGTGACTCTTCTCCTTCGATGGCGACCGTCAAGAATTGGTTCAACGAGTTTGTTCGTGGCCGCAGGTCGGTTTTTGATGAGCCAAGCCCAGGTGCCCCGAAAACGGCTGCTACGGAGGAAAACGTTAAAAAAATCCACGATCTCGTGTTGGCAGACCGTCGATTGAAGGTTCGCGAGATAGCTGAGACTGTGGGCATCGCAGAAGGAACGGTGCATCATATTCTACACAAAGAACTGGTTATGAGAAAGCTGTTCGCGCGATGGGTGCCGCGTTTGCTCACACCGGAAAACAAACGCAACCGTAAGACCACATCGGCGACGTGTTTGGCGCTGTTTCAGCGCAATCCAGCGGAGTTCTTGCATCGTTTCGTGACCTTCGACGAAACATGGATTCACTGGTACACACCAGAGACCAAGGAACAGTCGAAACAGTGGACTTCACCCGGCGAACGTGCTCCGAAGAAGGCGAAGACTGTTCGATTGGCCGGAAAGGTGATGGCCACCGTTTTCTGGGATTCACAAAGTGTGATCCACATCGATTACCTCAAAGGGGAAAACAATCACGGAGCGCTACTATGCAGACTTATTGGGCCGATTTAACGTCGAATTGAAGAAAAAAGTGCTGTTCCACCACGAAAACACGCCGGCTCACACCTCCGCCGTCGCCATGGCCAAATTGGTCGAATTGCGCTACGAATTGCTGCCCCATCCACCGTAATCTCCAGATTTGACCCCCTGTGACTACTTTTTGTTTCCAAACCTGAAAAAATCACTCGCCGGGATTAGATTTGGGTCGAATGAGGAGATCATCGCCGCCACGGAGGCCTTTTTCGCAGCCCTCGAGAAAATGTATTTTTGGACGGGTTGAAAAAGTTAGAGCATCGCTGGGCCAAGTGTATCGAGCTTGAAGGGATTATGTGGAAAAATAAATTGCCATCTTTCCATAATTTTCGTTTTTCTTCTGTAGGCTAAGTACTTGTTGAATGACCCTCGTAAACCTATTGACAACCCTGGAAACAAACTGGATTGGAAGTAATATTCAAGGTATGCGATCGCACACAATATTTAAAAGTGGGAATCCTGTTAGAAAACGAGAATTTGAAGTGGCTTTTATTGTGGATAGTTAGTTCAAATCACACGTTATTGATTTTGAGGCAGTCAATGAACGAGTGTGTGCGATCCGTATAAAAACTAAATTCTACAAAAATTGGCTGATAAACTTTCACGTCCCGACCAAAAAGACGAAGAAACGAAGGCAACGTTCTACAATCGACTCATTGCCTGCAAACTACACAAAAATAATTCTGGGTAGTTTCAACGCTAAGGTTGACAATGAGCTGCTGTTTCATCGGAGAACGACTGGAGAGTATAGCCTCCACGATGTAACAAATGACAACGGCCAGCGCCAGATTGACTTTGCATGTAGCAACAAATCTAGTCATACGTTCGACTTGCTTCTCACATCGACGCATTCATTAAATGACCTGGATATCATCAGATGGCAACACACAACATCAGATCGACTATGTTCTGATCCCATAACGTTGGGCCTCTAGCATCCTTGATGTCCGTACAAACCAAGGGGCCACTTGTAACTCGGATCATTACTTGATTAAAATAACCTAACGATGTCGTAGGTCAAAGGTCAGCCCTCTACCAAAATTCGACATCGAAAGGCTCCAAACGGCGTCTGTGGCCAAACATTTCATGGAAACCCTCGACAACCAGCTTGCTGACATCCTATCAAACCCATCGCTAAAAACAAGCAACGAGCTATGGGTGGAAGTGAAAGTGGTAGTTAAGACCGTGACAGAACAGATGATCGGACATAAAGCCTGGAGCAAAAAAAATGATCGTTTACTGAATGCCAGAATGCGTTAGACAAGGCGTACTAAGAATATATAGGTAAGAAAAGCAGAACGAAGAGAGGACATAATCAAAATCTCAGAAATAGAAGTAGCGAATAAGATATTAAATTAAGAAAAGGAAATACTGTGACGACCATTTGAGAAGCATCGATAAAAGTCTAGCGAGAAGCAACACAAAACATGCGTACAAAGTAGTGAAAAGTCTGAAACGAGGTTATCAGCCCTAGACCACGCTCTGTCGTGATGATATCAGCAATATCATCGTTGATGAAAACAGAACAAAGGAAAGATGAGCATCATATTTCAAGAACCTCCTAAATCTTCCGCACAGCTTCAGAACATCGGAGCCTATAAATATTCCCGATGAGATTCCTTTGGCCCTACCAACTCTGGATGAAGATTGTTCCGCCATCAAAGCCCAAAAGAATAATAAACCGCCGGGAATCGATGAGATTCCAGTGGAGCTCATATAATATGGTGGCAACAGTTTTCAGAAATCTATCCACAAAATCATCCAGCACATTTGGCAACAAGAACATGTGCCGAACGAGTGGAGCCAATCAATTATATTCCTTATCCACAAAAAAGGTGACAAGCTATAGTGCGAAAACTATAGAGGCATATCATTACTTTTCACGGCGTAGAAAATATTTTCAAAGATCTTAGAAGATAAAATCGGACCATAAGCCAACAGTCTTATTGGGCAGAATCAAGGTGGTTTTAGAGCAGGTAGATTGACAATATATATATATATATATATATATATATATATATATATATATATATATATATATATATGGTACTTGCGAGTTAAACATGGACGTATACTAAATTTTTGTTGACTTTAAGCAAGCATACGACGGTATTGATCGTAACATACTGCATCAAATAATGCTTTGCTTTGGTATCCCAGCCAAGTTAGATCGTCTTACCAAAATTACCTTGACGTCGACAACTTTCCAAGTCCGCATCAATAACCAACTCACCGGTGTCTTTGACACAAATATCGGACTCAAGTAGGGAGATACGCTGGCCCCATTGCTCTTCAATTTGGCTCTGGAATACGTTATAAGAAAGCTACCTGTCGATACAAGAGGTACACTATTATGTAAGTCGAGCCAAGTGGTAGCCTATGCGGACGACATAAACATTTTGTCACGGTCACTAGTAGGGCTACAAATCAATGAAAATAAAGCAAAACCCATGATGCAGTCGTGGAAAAACACCTCAAATACACAAAATATCACACTTGGCGAATACAGTATCAAAAATGTGGGCGAATTCGTGTATTTAGGCGTCAAAAGAACGAGAACCTGCAATGAAAGAGACGAAATAAGCCGAAGAATACAGCTCGAAAAAAATATTTTTTTCAGTTCTGACGATCTTGAAGACCAGTTGCAAACACAGGAAAATAAAGCTCCAAGTATACAAATCTGTGATAAGACCTGCACTATGCATTATGGGTGTGAAAAATGGACTCTAATCCAAGAATCCGCTAACATACTGAACGCCTTCAAAAGACGGGTCCTGAGGCGAATAATCGGAGCGAAGGCAGATGGGAACCAATGGCTAATTCGATACAACCGTGAGCTGTGTGAAATTTTTCACGAGTCGGAGGTTTCAACGATTGTAAGGCTGCGGAAGCTGCAATGGGCTGGCCACATGAATCGTAGGGACAAACAACGGATACCCAAAAAGGTAGTAGTGTATTGCTACGAAGAAGACGAAAGATATCGACTTGAAAATTTGTACGTACTTTTATTCAGACATAGATAACATTTTTGTTGAAACAATAAATTGAAAACAAAATGGCTGCCGACACAGCAGTGGCGGGTGAGACAAAAATGAATTGCGCCTACTAAATTCTTGGCAAAACTATGCATCTGTCAATATATAGCGAAAAATTCTATTATTTCTGAGTATAAACTACTGCACCGGCCTAGATTTGGAGCCCGAAAAAGAAGTTCGATTGTTTTGTGCAAGTTTGAGAACTGTTGAGAACTGTTTAGGGTAAGTGCAGTAATTTATAGAGCTTATAGAATTTTTTCTGGTGTATGTTGGCAAATGCATATTTTTGGCAAGAATTTACCAGGCGGAATTCGTTTTTTTTCATTCATCAGAGTTGTGGTCATTCATCGGAGCGAGCGCCACTTTGTTTTTTAAGTCGATATCTTTAATCGTTTACTTTTAATCGATTTAAATAAAGCAGTTCATTTTCAGCATTTTAACAGTAGACTAACCCCTTAAGAAGGTCTCCCCATAGAAAGAAGCACCCGTCTACATTTTTTAATGAATGGTAAAAAGGGTTAGAATATCCTACTTCTGCGCGCGCTAAAAGCATAATCAATGTACATATGTGCAGGTAAGTTGGATCGAAATTCAAGTCCGTCTAAAAGGCTCCCCGGAATTTGGGCAGAATTTCTCGCTTACGAATGCTTAAACTTTCCACATTGGAATAATGAATGAAAAGATTAGTAGTTGCTGCTCCACGTAAAGCATTTGCATTCAAATTTCAACACAACTCTTTCATTGTTGTCAACGTAACAAATTTTTGGTTCAGTTAAGAAATTAGCCCTCTGACTCTGATATTAAAATTCGCTGGGGATATTTACTAGTTCTTGAATTAAAAAACACTGTGATCGCGACAATACTCTACACAGAAGTACTTTTTAAGGTTTTGTAAACGAAAATTTTTTGGCAATACCCTATTAAAATCGGAAACTGTCCGCCCCTCCGTTCAGTTGGTTCAGTTAAGAAATTAGCCCTCTGACTCTGATATTAAAATTCGCTGGGGATATTTACTAGTTCTTCAATTAAAAAACACTGTGGTCGCGACAATACTCTACACAGAAGTACTTTTTAGGGTTTTGTAAACAAAAATTGTTGACAATACCCTATTAAATCGAAAACTGTCCGCCCCTCTGCCCGTAAGTTTTCTTAGGAACTACAGAAGCTACAGTCATCAAATTTTGTGAACAAGTCAGAAGTTTCGGTTAATGAAACTTCCATGGTCCAGAAAAATTTAAAAGGCTTTTAAGGGGGTCTCCCCATATAAGATTGTGAACCCTTAAAACAATTTTTTCATCAAAGATAGTCAAGTAGGGTATCAAATGAAATGTATTTATGAGATCTCTTAATATCCGTGAATACAATTGCAATATCAATGACGGGCTCGGCAGGGGAAACGGAAGAGCACGAAAAAATTGTGTCCCCTCCCCTTGCGATTGGACACTTGTGGACCTACAACTCTGAAAAAAATCTTGAAGGTAGTTCCTGATGAGTACAACAACGACAAATGCCTGAGAAGTTGGAATCCGCTATACTTTGTTAGTAATAATATGATTCATCAATTTTAAATATTCTTGTATAAAATCATAAGGCTACTTATAAGGCTAATCACCCATGAAAATTTCAGAAGGATCGGATAGTATTTAACGATTTGACAATCACCTGGAAAGACATTTAACGAAGTTATGGTCGTTTAAATTTTCGGTGTTACAACAACAACACATGGCTCTTGAGCAATATGTGCCTCAAAACGACTTAAACACTACGGGTTTGTTATTATTTCAATGAAAATTTCAGGAAGGGTGTATATCATGCACACCTTTGAGAATCTGTTCAACGAGCGATATCAGTAATCGTAAAACAAAATGGTGGCCCTTTTAAATCAGAATATTGAGTAAATTTGTGTTTTTCCCAAACTTCAGCATTGAAAGCACAGGCTATTAGCACTTTATGGAAACATTGATTTCAAAGGTCACAAAAGCATGATGGTAGGTTTTTATGAGTACAACAGTAACAAATGCCTTAGAAGCTGAAATCACTCAACTGTGTTAATTCATAAAGGTACGCTTAAATTTAAGCAGTCCAAGAAAAGGTCTTTGTAATTTGGAATGGAGTTTTCTAATTTCTAATAAAATGAATAATAAAAACATCTTTAATGTTTCATTCAGTCAATGGTTGTAAGTGATATTGCAACAAAATGGCGGCAGGCTAAAATGGAATTTTCTTTTTAAAGTGAGTGCGTATTTGTTGTAGCTGTCGTTACAGTTTTTCATAAGTTTATTTATTATTGGTGTCCGCATATCGGAGGTTGAGTTCAAAACCCTTCTGAAATGAGCGTAGTTCTGTCTACCCAAGTTGTGTTTTTAAGTATGAAGGAGCAACATCCACATAACGCTTTATTGGGATAACCACTTATAGATGATCTCAATATGCTTAACGGTAAAAAAATTTTAAATTTTTCTTAAGGAATATTTTTGGGAAACAAGCAAGCTTTCTGATTTCAAGAATTCATAGGCGAATATATCCGTCACTTTCATCGAAATTTTACTTATATTGTACTGTAAAAAAATAGTCAAAGCATTTTATAGGCATTCAAATAGATGATTTCAATTGAATCAACTAATCTTCAATATAATTTGTTCAAATTAGGGTGAATGCAAAGTATCGAAGTATTCTTCATTTCTATAAATCAACTTGGTCAAGCCTACATTCTTCTGACGCACATACTCGTATATGAGCAGAATACAATATCGTAATTGTACTATATGCAATGGGAAAGGGAAAGTGTCGCGTGCCTTTTAGCTGGTACGATGGTCATTCATTTGCTCACTCACTACGCATCCACTCAACTGAAATATAATATCAGGCCAGGGACAGTCATTTACTATATGTTATAATAGGGATTTAGTTTCAGTCTAGGGAATGGATGCATTCATTTCCTTCTCAATGCTGCTTGACGCCACCTTTAGCTGTTCTCTGCGTTTAAAGAGGGTACCAACCAACGCTGCAATCATTGTGTACGCTTTAAAAACTTGCAATTTCATTATATTTTTTGTTAAGAGCGTCGACGTACAAACTGATATGTATTACATTTATAGTAATTGCAGAACATGAATAAAATTGCTTATGTTTGCGAAACACTCTCCCTGGGGGTGTTTAAATTGTCTTATGCAATTTGCGTATTCGCTTTGGAGTATTCGTTGTGATTTGTAACGAATTTTTGTTGATATTGTTCAGAACCGTAAAAGATTAATATCTACTACGTGTAAAAGGGTTCATTTCTCCAAAGAAATTCGAAAGTTTGCCATAGATAAAAATTCTTCCAAACAAAATTGATTTATTCATTAATTTATAGCCTACCCCACAAATCATTCACATCAAAACCGAATCTGAGATTTATATATTGACTGGATTCAGAATCAATATTATTTTTGCCAATAACTTCACATCAAAATTCACCACACTGACTCCAAATAAGTGCAGCCACGCAGACGACTACCGTTATACGTACACAAAGCCGTTGTACGTTACGGGAATTTTCCTTTTATGATTTTTCGCTTGTTTACACTAAGCTGCCTTCAAACGAGACGACATCCAATCTATGCACTGGGGATCTACTCAACCACCCACATCATAGAGCAGAGCAAAAGGGTGCGCTATAAAATGTCTGAAAAAGTACTACCAACTTTGAATGTCTTTTTACCAGTGTACGAGTCGATGAGGAGTCGGGGCATAACAAAAAATTTCGCTATGCTTTGAACATGAAACGGCAATAAAAATTTCCAACACTGGGATAATCGCTATTTTGTTTTTGAGGGATGCGAAGAATTGACGAGGACGAGACATTAGGGTTGTTGGGCGATTTATTCCTTTTCCGGGGGGACACACATAGTCTGACTAACTTGTTTTGAAAATTGGGTGGTATGCAAGCAGCAGGATTGCGGAGGACATTCAAACTTCACCGGAAATGAATTTTCTTTGAGGAGTTTTATTACCATAAGACGTTTGTCCTGGAAGTAGCGGCTATTGAGAATGCTTTGGGGGACCGTCTCAAAAACTTGGAATCTGGGAAACTATATGTCATAACAATGATGTCGAAAGGAATAAGGACAATGGGGTGGTTTAAATTACAATATTTGTAGCTTTATTCGATGGACTGTCACAAATTAGCTGGTAGTTGAATTTGATTAATAAGAAGGGAGGTTGTTATCCTTTTTATGAGAAACACATTCAGAACAAAATAAGGACGACTATTATATTTTATAGTTTCCAGATAAAAGTAGACTTTAGGTCTCTCCAATATGTATGCGTTCAAATTTTTGTAGTAACTTTTTAAGAGTTTAAGGGTCTGCGCTAATTGTAAACACTTTGAATGATTTGCTTCAAATCACTTCCATGTGTTGTGTGTATAAACGCTTAAATGGTACCACACTTGGCCGTTGATGCGTCCACCCAGCTAAGATACGTTTTGATTTTACACCAAAAAAGTACGTAGCACAACTGAACGGGCTTATAATTCGCCCGAAGAATACCAACAACGGGGTTTGAACCAGGGAACTTCGGCTTACGCAGAGTGCACTCTAACTACTACACTACGCATGCATATTCATGTAAAAACCACAATTTCGGTACATGCTAGGAAACGTGAGCAGCGCAGACCTATGAAAATTAATTTTTTGTCCAAGCTTCGAAATGACGTAAAATTGTGTATTGCTCTGAAAACGCAATGAAAGTTCATAACTAATAGCTTCAAAACATAAACCATTTGCTATGTTGTTTCAAAGCACTTTAAAATTTTAAACACATTCAATCGAAATAATCGTGTTCCGTTTCAAACAATATTGAGTGTTCAAAATTAATTTTAAAAGCTTAAGAGCTTGGTAAATTAGTGGAAACTCCGCTTCCACACGCATGAGAAACAGATAAACGAATGAGAAAAAAAAAAACAGTATTTGAACGTGACAAGAAAATTATATTATACCCGAACATCGTATATGGGAAGAGTGGAAATCGAATAGTCTGTGTCCGAAAAACACACCGAGCTGAAAACGGAGCAGATTCAGGGAGTCAAAATTTCGATGGTAGGCAAGGTTAATCTAATCGACACCAAAACACCTGGTTCTGAGAACTATGTTCTAGGGAAGAAGCTAACAGTTCTATTCCACTCGATTATATCCACGAAGAACGGCTTATTTGAAAAGCGGGCACTTTGCTTAAACGACTAACAAAAATCAATAAGACATTAGAGACGGATTCCCAGAGCTAGAGCAGCTCTTCGATCGTATTGGAAATCAGAGAGGAAGGTGATTCAAGGTGGAGGAAGGGCTTATGCTAAGCTTCCTGGTGAAGCGTCGCGGTATTACCAATGCTGAGCACCAATAAAGTGCACCAGGAGAAAAGAAGACCGAATGAATATGCAACGTTAAACGAAGGATTCCAAATGGTGGTAATCAAGACAGTCACAAAAGTGTCAAATAAGCTTTCCTGCGAAATTTACAAACTTACTTAGGGAGAAATATTTGAAAAGTATCTGATACAATACAAAAGATTTAAAATAAGCCAAAGCATCTATCTCTATGCCAGGCACTGCGAATCAGACTAGTTGATGGTCGATTTTGTCTAGATCAGAGGATCTATAAACACATCGAAACTATCATGAGAACAGTACAGCCAATCCCGTCGGGCTTCCTAATGGTGACACCCCTTAATGTGGTCAAAGTGGTCCTAGGAGAAAATATGTATGACTTCGATCGGATTAAAGGCACCCCTCAAAATCGGAAACATTCATTGCATTATGGAATTGATCTTGGTAGAAGATCCCATCTAAAGGAAGTTCCCTACATTAACATACTGACTTATTAAAACAAATCCGGACAACGTCATCGTTGATCTGACTGAGAAACATACAAAATTACCTTCGAGCAATGGCAAAACAAGAATAAGTCGGACAATTCGAAGAATACGATAAAAACCACTGCATTTTCGTTGCATCAAGTGCCTTTGTCGCGATCACACTGCACGAGGTTTAAGGGATATGATTGGAGCTCCCTGTTCTATAAGACCCAATCGAAAGGAATTAGCGGATGAGGCACACGGTACCGCCCGCAACGATGCTGATTCAAAATCCAATCTAATAATCTAATGTATTTTTGCTATCGTTGCTGTGCGACTATGCAATCGTAGCGCGCTCACTAATTCGGGAAGATGTGCATTTTATCACATTCGCCAAGCTATATGGACTCTACACCCTACTGGTTCAGCGGGATTAGGCACTATGATGAATTTCGATTATGGGGAGGCATAAGATCGATCCCAGACGTTACAGTCGCACTTTTTGTTCAGTGTATCTCACCAATTGCTGTTGCTGAATCCATTGTTCCGCATGGGCAACGATGAGCTTTAGCTACAGCATAACCGGGAGAATCAGCTTGCTGAGCAATTATGCGCGTGGCTTGTTTATTGTTACTTTAGATATATGCGAGGAACCAAAAAAAAATACTCGCTTTTAGTGGTACGAAGTTCGAGAAAAACTGGAAGGTTAGAAAAATATGAAATAACAAGTTGGATAAACAGACCTACGCTCATGTCAGAAGGGTTTTGTATCCAACTTCTCAGAAATGCAGTCACCAGCAATGAATAACGTCAAGAAGTATGTCAAAGAGATGTGCACGTTCAAAGGAAAATCCAATGTTTTTCTACTTTGAACGGTCGCCATTTTGTTGCAAACCGACAAAAATCACTTAAATCATGAATTCACGAAAATATTAATGTTATTGGCCTTATTGAAAAATTTCAAGAAGATCAAGTCAAAACTGCAGTGACTGATTCGATGGAAAGTCCATAAAATACCAAAATCATGTGTTATTGTTGTTGTAATTGGAGACATTTCAAACGGCTATAACTTCCGTGTTTATCATTCGATTTACATCAAACTTACAAAGCTAAAAAATCCTTAGTAGGACTACGTAAATATCGAATTTTGTTCAGTTTAAGGGTACCGATACGATTTTATTAGGGAAAATGTGAAATTCTAATATCATACTATTATTAACAAAGTTGAGCGAATTTCGACTTCTAAGGTATTTGTTGTTGTTGTACTCATAAACACCTACCACCATAATTTTTTTCAGATTTTTCGGACCACAGGTGTCCAATCGCGAGGGGGGGACACAAATTTTTCGTGTATTTCCCCTCCCTGCGCGTCCCTCGAAGCAAAAAGTATCAACTAAGACCTGTTTTGAAAAGTTCTCACCAAGACCTTTCATTTGATACCCATATCGGCTACCTTTGATGAAATTTTTTTTTTCGGGGGCCACTCTCCTATATTGGGAGACCCCCCTTAAATACCTTATAAAATTTTTTTGTAGTTGAACTTTGAAGAGATCACCACTTTACACCTACACACAAAATTTGAACTTAACTTGTTGTCTTTAAACGGAACACTCAAAGTTGTTCACTATGAATAATAAACTAGTCTATTAAAAACGAACTGAGAAATGTAGAGTGCCTAAACCAGAACCAAAAATGCAAACGCAGCCTTGCCTGACGTCCAAGATTCCTTACCAGCTCGAAGTACTGTTGAGGCCTTCTGTAAGTATGATACATATGCGTAGAATACCGTCATGGTAATTTACTGCACGTGCTACTCCGTCGTCAGCATATATAGTGACTGGTCAGTATTTCTTCTGTACATATGGCAGATCACTAGAACACCATGTTCATTAACGATGTGACCCTCTGCATCTGCATAAGAAGGAGTTTCAGAAGGCATGAAAGCTATCCCTTTATATTTAAGAGAAGATTCGGATAATATGGTTGCATCTCAGCAGAGTCAAAAGAAGATGATTTTTATGCCCCAACGATGGTTGAAGAATGAATAATTTTTTAGAAGTCTTCAGGCACCTTCTAGCTATGTATAGCTAAAAGATGAAGTAATTTAGACGAATTATCTTAAATATTTGGCATTTTAAACATGAAGGCATGAGTTTAGTGAGTGCGGCTCTCCATGATTTTTATACAATTCTATAGGGCATGATTTATTGAACAGTATCTGTTTTGGACATTTGGATGAAACGATCTTTATTTTGCGAGGAAGGATAAAGGTCAGCATTTTTCCCATACAAATTATATTTAACGTGTCGTTCGTGAAGTTATTTCTACATTTGAGATGGGGCGATATAATTTTTGGAATTTATTCACTCAATATCCATTTTATAATACCTTATAAAATTTTTTGTAGTTGAACTTTGATGTTTCTAGCTTAAGTAGTTTGCGAGAAAAAGTGCTGTGACACACGGACGGACAGACGGACAGACAGGTCGCGAAACTGGTAGGGTTTTCTAAAATTATTTTACAAAACCCTAAAAATGGACATTGAGGTGCAGATCGTTGAAACTCTGTTCGTGACGGAAAAAGAGTGAAGTTTGAATAAAAATTTTAAGGTTCTAAACATGTAGTTAAAAAGGAATTCAAAAAGATATAATTTTCTTTCTTCTTTTTGATTGTTAAAACCATGGGAAGTGATTAAAGAAAAAAAAAATATGGAGGTTTTATTTCGAAATATACATTCTCTATATGGAGAAAATTTCGTGTAATACGTTTTGTGGAAGAAAACCCTTAGTTAAGAGAATGTACGGAAAATTGCGAACAGTGAAATTGACGAAAGTTTGTGTGGTCTACTGGTTAGAGCATGAACGCATAAGCCGAAGGTCCCAGGTTCAAATCTTGTTGGTGAATAACGTGATTTAGTTCATGGGACTTTTCGGAAAGACTGCGAGTGTTCACTCAGTGGTGATATGTACTGATTTAATCAGATCATGTTACTGACCAAACCAACTTCCGAAAAAATCAATACGATCATGAAAATGAGATACTCTAACTATCTCTAAGCGAAGGCCCGAGAGGAGCTGTAGTGCTAAAAAGAAGAAGAAATTGAGAAAGCTTTATCCAATCTTTGATGAAAGAAAATTGCCGGCCAACTGTTATCTTGATTAACCAACGATATTTTCATTTGGCCACAATGTATTGAAAATTAACAAAATCTATAAACAAGTTGGCTAGGTAGGATTACGCTCCTGTGAGAAGGGTTTTGTACTCAACATATGATACGGAAACACCAATATGAATCAACTCAAGAACTTCATTTACTCATACATGAAGTCTGTTTGAAAAAGTGCATTATCACTCCATTTTAAGCGACCGCGACTACAGTGTAGTATTGCTAATATTATTGATTGAAGAGGATTTGAAAAATAAACATGTTATTCATTTCTATCTGAAAAATTGGAGAAGACCCGATGAAAATTCCAGTGTATCTGGTTGTTGTTGTAATTGCTGAAAATTTAAATGCTCATAACTACCGTAAATATGATTATTTTTATGAAACTTACAGAATGTAGGGATATTAAATATGACAGGGAGTCACACAAATTACTGAAACTTTTGCTTCCCCTACACCCCTTGAAGCATAAACTACAATTTTTAGGCCTATTTTCTAGAGTTATCTTAAAAAGTCTTCATTTGATACTCTCATGACCACCTTATAGAAAAATTGTTTAGGCTTCGCCCGCTTTATGAGGTGACCCCTCCTAAAGAAGTTTTGAACATTTTTTTTGATACCCAAACTTTAAAGGGGCAATCATTTTGCATATACGAGTACCCACCAAGTTTGGTGTTCGTAGCTGCTACAGTTACGGAGAAAAACTGTTGTGACACACAGACGGAGGGACGGACGTTAGCTAGTTAGAAGAGAAGGAACTTCTTTATGTATTTCCTTCTTGCTTTAATTTTTCGAGCCAGTGTTGTGTGCTTTAAGGCTATGTAACCATCAACCTAGTTTGAAAATGAAGGATATTCGGCTGTGAAGCTTTGAATGGTTCTAGGACAACTTTGAAGCTGAAGCAAAAGCAAAACCTGATTGGCAAGGACTTGTGGTTTGCTAATTATAATTTAGATGATCTATGTTAATCTGGCCACTAAACCGAAGCAGTATACAGCGTGGATCATACTCCATTGCAGATCGCACCGAGATTTCTCAGCGGGTGTAAGAAAATAATTCAATTATTAAAATCTTAGAGAATTCTATGCATACTATCGACTATAAGCTAAGCAATGAATTATCGCAAAAGATCTTTGTAAAGTAGAGATTTTATGGGAGATATTTGCAAGATGCTCCCGCTCTATGTAATCTTATATGTAAATTTTAGGGAATTTAAAGTCAAATATTCATCTACATATATGACATTCTTACAAAATTTTTGAGAGCTCTGGATGCTAAGACTACAATTATTAATTGAAATAAAAACTTTTTAAGATACCACCGTACGCAAACCAACTCAATAAACATTTAAACTGTCGGTATGAACTTAAGGCCTTAACATTGCTTCGAATATTCTAACCTTGAACTCAATTAGGAATATTTCCCCACATCATGTAAACATCAAAAACCTGCGTCTGGGCAGGAAATATTAATTTGGTAAATTCTTAGTTCGTGCCAGTTTGACCAATTTTTTCCTCAAATCGATGATTCTCAGATATCCGGCTTAACCGCAGAGTTCCGATTTGGAGTAGAAACCAATGCCAATTAAAAATTTGGCAATTTTTGATTATCCATAGCATCCAGGAAACATACTAATAAAATTTGTTTTTAATCTTTCCACGGTTAAACTTAACATACTACTACTAGAAGACATTCTTTATTACACTAACCAGGAGCACATGGAGCAGAATCATTTCGAAGAGACACACAATTTACAAAACCCAACAACGAGAATTTCGTAAGTCCCAATCAACATATTGTGATAATTTTGGTTTCGATGACATCATCCCCCGGCATATTAACGACGAGACAAATGATTTTATTAAACATATGCTGAGCTTTATCAAAGCCAGCTCAGCTATATTCACTATTCAATGGCTACGGCAATCGGTTTATATGCTAATGAGGCTAACGTTGAGATAGATAGGAAGATCTGACTTTATTGCATTTGAAAAAGATTGTCAGTCAGGTTGGTCGGTCGCATGCATCAGAATGTTTTGTTGTGTTGAGTTCAGGGAGAATAAAAGAAACATCATGTATTATGGTGATTTTGTGGTTTTACTAACACGTAAAGCTTTTGGATAGAGGCTCTGGGTGATGGCAGCTTGAATTGTCGATGCGTTGTAGGTGATTTAGGGAAGGGCGTTGGTGATTAAATTGAATCATTTTGCAATAAAGTCAATGACATCACACGAAGCTATAATAGACAAAAATCTACACTAAAGCATTGATAAAAATTGTTCAAAATCATGGGCACCTTACACTTGTACGAGTACAATTTGCGCGCCAAAATGAATACCACACTTCACCTCAATCCATACAGCCACAATCGTTCTATTTCAAAAATAGCACTTTGGCACAGTAACTGAGAAACCGTGGAACAAAATTTTGTGGATCATTTAACCACACCCGCAAGACAAATATCCCCAATTAAAAATAGACGCGCGATCTGTGAAAGTGTGTCAACTATCAAGAGAGGAGTCCCTTACAACCTCAAATGCTCCACATATTATTTCTTAGTAGGGTCTGGGTTTGGCGAGATAGTGCGGTCGGTCTGTTTGACTTTGGCTGGATTCGATGGAATCTTTTACGATTCCATTTGACCTATAAATAGATCATCTTCTCATCCAGAATCATGTTTTGCTGTGACGGTGGGGCTTACACACAGACCGAAATACCAATGGAGTAATCAGAACCAGATACGAGGAGTGTACTATAGAATACAGTATACAGAGCACAAGAAGACATGTTGTAGATCATGAATATTATTATTTACTTACGTTGGATCTGGTTGACCTTCTGCCTCGCATTCAATCGTAAACGGACTATCACTTTCTTTTGTAAGTTGCGCAACTTTGAAAAGCATCTCATCTGTTGGCGGTTGTTTTGTTATGTGTGGTGGCGAATTATCTGCAAAGAAAATGTAAGAAATTAGATAATTAAAAGTTATTAGGAACAATAACAACAGCAATGAAGAGGGTAAGAGAAATCATTCAAATTTTAATGGATCTTTAGTCATGTTTTTATATTTAAGCATTTCTGAATCTAGCATATGCTTCCGATTCGTGTCTGTTTTTCGAAACAACACTTTTACAAGACTGCAGTGACTGGTTCGTCCTTACAAGATTCAGAGAGCTTTTCACGTAGTTTTATCATAGACAATACACATAGAATAAATACACATACACAAAGAAGGGAAGCTTCGCATCTCACCCAAATTAACAATGCTGCTTCGAAGCCTATCAATACCTGGTTATTTTTCCGTTTAAAAACAAGTTTTCGTATGATACCACACTGATCCGTGTACATATGTTATTTCAAGATTTCCGGGTCCGTTGAATGAATTTGTTCAAACCCTTCCTTCTATGTTTATGATTTGATGGCCTCGCAAGTTAAACAAGAATATCGAAGCGCCAAAGCAGAAGTTCAACACTTGTTAGACAATGGATGGTGCCGATTTCAAGCTATTATAATAGAATTGCAATAGATTCTCATAGAGAATATTCCTAAATGCATAATCGCTATGCTATTTGGCTTATTCAAATTTACTGTTGTGAATTTTGGCCCCTCAGCATTTTATGACATATATCTCAAGAATTGGACTTCTGCGTCTAAAGGATATCCTTGTAGCCTTAAGCCCAGAGGAGCAGCATGATAAGTATCTTCAAATACTTTCAAATCGCCTTACAAGTACGTGTTTGGAGATGACGAAGTAGAATATCTAGGAGATATTATGAGCCAAAATGATCTGTCAAGACCCCACCACAGCTCAGAATCTACGGCGCCAGTCAACTCATAGTGCATCAATGCAAAAAAAAGCACAAAAATGTTATCATATGGATAGGGGAGACCGACCGTGTCTTCCAGTGATGTAAGGGCAGTTTCTGCGTGATGCAACTAACGTATTTTTAAACGGGAGCATTAGTAAGGCTTATTAGAAACGCCTCTGGCGTCGCGTTCGTAACAGTACTGAAGCAGATATTGAATAAAACTGGGTGTATCTAGCTTTTTTCAGTGAAAACTGTCGGAACCCAAAAGTAAATACCGCGTATACGACCACAAAATACTCGAGATGTAAAGACGTTTGGGCCATTAACTGAAAAAACAGAATTTCATTCTTCAACAGATAACAAGCCTTTTATATAAATGATCTCACAACCAGCTTACAAAGTCTAACCTCGTCAATTAAGGCACCGCGCTGTTGTTGAAATTGCCCATAGCAGAGATTTGCTCCAAAACATTTGAACCTTAAACAAAAAATGTGGAATATCCTTACTATTCTCAAGGAAAGCAGAAAAGGTTTCGTTAACGATCCAATCACATTTCAACATTCTGTTCCCATTATTGCGGGGTGAAAGGACACCCAATTGTTATTTTGCCTGATTGCATGATGATAAGAGCTCCCTGTGAAAATCTTTAGCTTTAAGCCATTCTTTATGATGATGATGGCTGATCACCTTTGAGCTACACAACGGTGCGACAAAAACATTACAAGTCTTTTGTTTTCCTAGAATTCGTGCGTCTTTTTTTTCCTGGAACATCACAGAAATACATCAGGGTTTTCCCAGGTAAGTCTCAACTGTCTTTCGATAATGAATTCACTAGGAAGGCATGTCTTTTGCAACATCGCCAAACTTTTAAATGTTTCTCTAGCTTATGGCTTTAGTGATCAATGAGCCTACATACAATACCACCAAATACGGAGGGCAAGAAGATCGCTAGTCTAGAAAACAAAGATGAAGTATGTCGAAATCCTGGTTTGTTGGGGGCTTTTGGGAAGTAGACTCCATGTTAATCTTTCTTTCCCCTGTGCTTCTTGCTGCGCCAAGTTTAACCACAAGCGTGGAGCACATACCTAATTATTCCGTAGCGACCTCATGAGTAACCGCAAATAAGTCAATTTAGGTATCTGAGATGTTGCCTCAGTTTCGGATGCCTAATCCAAGATTGTCAAACGGTCTCAGGCTTCTTAAATCTAGAGGAAAATCTCAAGGATTTTAAAAAAAGTTGAGAATGCTCCTTATGTAAATTAACATGACCTAAGACCTCATATCTATCAAATTTATAACGGATTCGACTCTATCTACCTAGATATTTGATAATTCGAACTCTAAATCTTCAATTTGGGAAGTGCAGTATTCCTGATACTGAAAAAGCTGTGATTTCAGTGTAAAGTTTCAGTCAATCACTGCATTGAAGACGATCTCAATAAAACAATTATAAAAAATGTGAAAGTACTACAGATTTAACTCCACCACCGTATCTGAATTCTTGTCGCTGTTGACAGAAGTGTCATTCATAGTGCAAATTTATCAGTTTCACGGCAAGCTCAACAATGAAACTAGACCGAGAGAAATAAAGAAAAATCGTCTAAGTAGGTTTGGGTAGACGTTTATTTATAATTAGAACGCTAAATAGTCATAAAGTGCTTTAGGCAAATTACCAATATGATGTAAGGCACCCAATTTTACGCATAATAACCGGCACAACAATCGCACATTCGAATATGCCTCATGCAAATCATTTATTTTAGGGTTAGATAAGGTGTCCCATGGCTCAATGGGAGCGTTTCTGTCTTCCGATCCATAATATAAGCGTTACTTTCCCCTTGGACAGAGTAGGTAAGAGTTTGACTGAATAAACCTTTGAATAAATTTTAAGGTATGAATATTTGTCGAACATCAAATAGCGTGTAAAATAATACTATTATAATAAGTTTGTGGCAGGGTGACCGAAAGAGTGAGAATTAAAATTGGCAGAACGCCATATTAGCAAATTCAAGGTTACCTTTTTTTTACATTGGGTGATTGGACATGAATTTGGGATATTTAAGTGGGCGTCTAATATAAATAAATTTATACAAATTGCTTGGCAACATTTTTTTGCAGTTTTTACATCGTCTGTTAAAAGATACTCAAACCCAATCATTTTTATCAAGACGATATACTTATTCTTCTTCTTAGCCTTCGCTTCCTGCAAATAGCGACTTCAACTGTCTGGGTCCATTGACCGCGTCCTCCAATTTCAAAATCCGAGCAGCGATGAACTGTCTTTGTCGATAGAGTCAGACCAACGTTTCCTCGGTTTCCCCGCTGGTCTCCCCCTTTCAGTTCTCCCAACGAATACCTTTTTTGGTATCCGTTGTTCGTCCATACGATTCATGTGGCCAGCCCATTGCAGCTTCCGCAGTCTTACAATCGTTGGAGCCTCCGGCTCGTCAAAAATTTAATACAACTCATGGTTTTATCGAATTCGTCATTGGTCCCCGTCTAGCTTCGCTCTGATTATTCGCCTCAGGACCCGTCGCTCAATGGCGTTCAATATATTTGCGGATGCTTGGGTTAGGGTCCATGTTTCACACCCATTGCATAACACAGGTCTTATCACAGATTTGTATACTTGGAGCTTTGTTCTCCTGTGTATGCAGCTGGTTTTCAAGATCGTCAATAAATATAAATATTTTATTTGCGAGATGTATTCGTCGGTGTATTTCGTCTCTTTCATTAACCGTTTTCGTTATTTTGGCGCCTGAATACACAAATTCGCTCACATTTTCGATACTACATTCGCCAAGTGTGATATTTTGTGTACTTGAGGTATTTTTCCTCCACTGCGTCATGAGCTTTGTTTTATTTTCATTGATTTGTAGCCCTACTAGTTTTGCTTCGCTGTCGAGTTTCAGGAAGAGTTCTTTGGCGGTTGTTAATGACCGTGACAAAATGTTTATGTCGTCCGCAAAGGCTACTACTTGGCTCGTCTTGAATAGTAATGTACCTCGCGTATCGACACGTAGCTTCCTTATGACGTATGTTACTCCAGAGCCAAATTGAATAGCAATGGGGCCAGCCCATCTCTCTGCTTTAGTCCGATATTTGTGTCAAAGGCATCGATGAGTTGGTTATTGATGCGGACTTGGGAGGCTGTCGACGTCATTGTCATTTTGGTAGGACGGACTAATTTGGCTGGCATGCCAAAGCAAAGCATTATTTGGTACAGTACGTTACGATCAATACTGTCCTAAAATTTGGTGAACGTCTATGTTGAAATACCAGCACTTTTCAAGTACCTGCTTGACTGTAAATAATTGGTCTATCTGCCTGCTCTAAAACCACCTTGATACTCCCCAATAATATTGTTTGTGAATGATCCATGTATATTTTCTAAGATCTTTGAAAATATTTTGTACGCCGTACAAAGTAGTGATATGCCTCTATATTTTTCGCACTGTAGCTTGTCACCTTTTTTTGTGGATAGGAAATATAATTGATTGGCTCCACTCTTTCGGCATATGTTCTTGTTGCCAAATGTGATGGATGACTTTGTGAATAGCTTGATGAACATTACTGCCACCATATTTGATGAGCTCCACTTGAATTTCATCGACGCCCAGCGCTTTATTATTATGGCGGAACAAACTTCATCCAGAGTTGGTGCGGCCAATGGACGGTCTCCGCAGACATCTATAGGCTCCGATCTTCTGGAGCTGTGCGGAGGATTAAGGAGGTTCTTGAAATATACGATATGCACTCCGCGACAAATGCTTGGGTTCAGTATCATTTTGCCTCAAAAATGCCACAACTTCTATCGGTTTCAGTGGCAAATAATTTTTACACATAGTGTTTCGTTTAACGGTTATTTTGATAAATCAAATCGGTCAAGCGATCAGTATAGGTAACGAAGTTTTTTGAAATGAAAAGGATTTATGCCAGTGTGACAATTGTATAGGTTCATATAATTTAACGAGTAGTTTCGCTGCGGTAAGCAGTGTTTCAATGAAAATAATATTTTCTTGGTGAGTCCGGTAGTAAAATAATGTAGAGAGAAAACTATTATCTTCCGACGAAAGAGCTAAAATTGACGTATTAAAGAAGGAAGGTTAATCAAATCGCTAAATCTAACAACGGGAGCATCTTATAAACTGCCGTTAGCGGAGGAAATCCCTAAAATAATTGAGATGTTCGAAGACGAGCCAT
Source organism: Odontomyia ornata (assembly GCA_963969285.1). Taxonomy (NCBI): domain Eukaryota; kingdom Metazoa; phylum Arthropoda; class Insecta; order Diptera; family Stratiomyidae; genus Odontomyia; species Odontomyia ornata. The sequence continues at coordinate 459,240,592 of OZ017739.1, forward strand.
GGATTTTATAACACGACTTTGCACCAATTCACACAGCGAGGGATGTTGTCATTTATTTCGAAGAAAAATGTTTATGTGTTAGACTGGGTGCCCAACTCTCCCGATGTCAACATAACCGAAGATGTTTGGGGTTGACTTGTTCGGAAAGTTTACAGCAGTGGTATGAACAATACATCGCTGCAGAAGAGTTAATTCATGGAATCCAGCCGCCTTGGTCGAAAATATTGTCGTGCTCTATTCTTTATACGAATCCCTGCCTCTAGAATGTTTGAAATTATGAAGGAAAATGGCGGAAGAATACACTACAAAATAAAATTATTCCTACTGTTTTTAGAACTTGATGATACTTGAGTGGCATATTTTTCAGCGAAAAGGTTATTGAAAACTGTGAAATCGTCCCTGAACCGAAGCAATTGTCAACCTAACAAGTGACTATTCAAATCAAATCAATTACTGCAATTTAAGGAAAAGGATTCAAATCATCTGTTTTATTTCTGATATTTCAAAGCTTCGAAAAATAATATTGGGGAACCAGATAGTCATTATTTTACCGTTTCCTGCAAGGAAAGATGGTTGCACCTAAGCATTTGTAGCGCAGTGTATGTTTTGTCCATGTATTTAAAAAAATTTTTTTGTAATTTCGATTTATTCAACATTTTAAGGATCATTTTATATTGTCGCTTTACTTCCTTTAGGTAACTCTCATACAAGAAAATTTTCGTGGTCGTCTGAGACTTTAATCTGGAAAATATTAAATTGATGGTGGCTTTTCAAAATAATTAGGTGATTTCAAGTATACCGGATGGGTAATATAGTAGTTTCTTTTTAAATCACATGTTATTTTGACACTGACAGCTGTTTCCGGCTCAAAATTATGTTAGTGAGTCAGTATTAACCTTCTGCGGAACGAAATGAATCAATTTACGCTTGAACAATGTTGGGAAATATTAAAATCGAACTGCATGCCGATTTTTCTCAAAAAACCATCTTTTCTGATGAGGCACATTTTCATCTCGGTGGCTATGTGAACAAACAAATCTGCCGCATCTGGGGCTCGAAAAACCCACACGTGATTGTCGAGAAGCCAATGCATCCTCAGCGAGTGACAGTGTGGTGTGGATTTTGGAGTGGTGGCATCATTTGACCGTTTTTCTTTGAAAGTGAGGCTGGAAATGCTGTTTCGGACAACGGGGAGCGCTGTAGAGGCGTGATAACCGACTTTCTGTGGCCGGAGATTGAGGATTTGGACTTGACTGACCTTTGGTTTCAACAGGATGGCGCGCCATGCCATACAGCTCATCAAACAATCGATCTTTTGCGCACAAAACTCGGAAATCGTGACATCAGCCGCTTTGGCGATGTCAATTGATCGCCTCGAAGCTGCGATTTGACACCGTTGGACTTCTTTTTATGGGGCGCTGTAAAAGATTGACGTTATGCGGAAAACCCACAAACGATTCAAGCACTGAAATTGAATATTATACAAACCATTGCTCAGATAGGGCCCGAAAACATCAATAAATTCTTAGAAAATTGGGCTGAGAGGATGGCCTACTGTCACGCCAGCCGTGACAACCATATGAATGAAATTGTATTTCACAACTAACGGGAAGGTTTGTTCTTGCGAATAAAGCCAAAATATAAGAAAAAAATTTGATTTTGTTCATTTTATTGTATTAAAAAAAAACTTGTAGGTTGGCCAGCCTATATGAACCAAACTATACATATATTCGTGCTGATTTAAAGTACCAAGAGCCGAAAAACAACTCCAGCAGAAATTGAAATAGTTAATGGTCTGGGCTAACAAACGTACTCGTAAATCTCAACCGGAGAGAAATTCGTATAAAGCGTAAAAATTATACTTTTATTGATTATTTAGAGCATTAATATAAAATCTGCAACGCGAATTTAAGAAAAGGTGAGGTTAACAAATCGAATGAATACTAGTCCTTTCTTACCAGGAAGATTTTATAATAAACTTATACAATATATACACAAATTTGACGCAATCTTATGGCTCTTTTGTTTCGTTCATTTTTCCTGATTGGTACATCAATTCTCTTGGATAAATTTTACAACGACCTACAAGTTTCTGTGCGTATCCGTCCATACATCATAGCAAGTTTACTTAGCAACTATAAAAGCTACAATCATCAAATTTGATGAAAATGTCACAAGTGATAATCTGATGAAAGTGTTAGCACTATCAAAATTTCCAAAATCTTTTGTGAGGGGACTCCACATATACTAATGCTAATAATGCATCGTCCTTTAGTCTAGCTGGAACCTTAGCTATAAAATCGAATATAACATATAATTTTTTGATCGAACAGAAGTCTAAAAGGGGAGATTAAACGACTAGCTTTAACAAAAACAAGTTGGGTATATAGAACTACGTTCCTGTCAGAAGAGTTTTGCACTCATCTTACGATATGCAGTCACCAATAACGAATAAAGGCAAGAAAAACGTCAAAGAATTTAAAGGTTTTTAGAGGTATAGAACTTTAAGCTGGCAACAATTTTTAATGCTACGTATGGTGTGACAGCTGCCATGCGTTCAATGGTTTACAACTTTATCATGAATAGGATGGAATGGAAGAACACATTTGCCACGTTATTGGCGAGATGCAGCCTCAATTATTGGTTAAAATTGGACCTGCCGTTTGGACTGCCTCCGCGCCAGTCGTGGCAAACACATGCCCCAAATCATATTCAAACAAAAATGGTAGAGAATTATCTTTACAATAAAACTAATATGGCAATCAAAACAATTTATCCGTCCTCTGATAAAACTGTTGAAATATCTCAAGGAGTGATCACTTCTGGTCCACCTATAAAGTTTGGTGTCTGTAGCTACTATATTTTCGAAAAAAACTGACACAAAAACGGACGGACAAAACCGATTTCAATAGTTTTGTAAGTAGTACAAGACCCCCGAAAAATGTAATAAGGGTTTTTTTTACACAATTTTCTAAGAGCCAATCGCATCCGATATACCTACCAAGAATAGTGTTTATAGCAGTTATAATTTCGGAGAAAAACTTCTATGACACACGCTAATGGATAGACAGAGACCGCGATTTCAAAAGAAATTTTTAAGTTAGGATTTGACTGAAAGAAATATTGATAGTTCCTGCATCAATTTGTTCATCATCCACTGTCCCCATTCTTATTCTTCTAATTATATGCCAAACATTCGTCCCATATTCCGCATTCCTAATTCCTCCGGTCGCCGGAAGACATCACGTAGACTCCACAGCACATTCGAACTCGTATTCTTAATTGCTTGTATATTTCCGAATACATATGCATGCAGTACATCTGTGCGGTATACGAGCATAATCCTTCGAAACTGAATGTGCTTTAACAAGAAACGTTGGTTGTTATGCGATTGAAATATCTCATTTGAATTGAATTCCGGCATTTCGAAATTTCCCATCAAAGCTTCATTTCCTTGCGGCATTCAAAAGTATTTGAAAAAGCACTCGAAACCGTTGTGAAGGACTTGAGCTTTGAATATCACGATTGTTTTACTCAGCATAAGTGAAAGCAGGAGCACAATGACACAAATTTGCTCATACCTAAAATACATTTTCAGGTACAATTAGATGCTATTGAGTGTACGTGGACTGGATCTAAAAAGGAAACACTTATTATCACCATCTCATCATCATCCACCTACAACACAAGTACGGCAACTTGGCAAATCCTTGAACGATTTGCATCAGGTCATACATAATCGTGTGTATGCGTCTGTGTCATTCCCCTCTCGATTCATTAAAAATTCTTTGATAAAACAACATTCCAACGTTCGTTTATTACCGCATATCAACCCTTATACGGGGGACGTAAGGCACTAGCATGCATAACCATGAATGTGATGTATATTCAAACATGTCCTTATCGTTATTGATGCAAAATGAAGTTGTCTGCATTAAAGGTAACGTATAAAGCAGAGGTAGGTAGGTATAGACTCTTGCAGAGAAAGAAGTTAACTTTTTGCTTCAAGGTATTGACATGATGGAGTTTATTAATATACTATAAGATGGCATATTATAATTTTTGAATCCATTACGTCTACAGCAGAATGAAAACACGCACATGAACTCAGGTCAATGTTTTATGATGGCAAATTTAATTCTTCCAATAGAGAATATTTTGAGGGTAGGAGTTTAATATTTTCTTGTTTTTGTGGGCATATAACTTTAATGTCTTTTGCGTTTTATCATACCAAAGCGCTTTGTCACTATGAGGAAAGGACTCAAATGGGAAAACAAAGAAAATATTGTCTTGTGATAAAAAAATATAGCGGCCGCGGTCACTAGTTGAATTACTTAAGTTGAATTGGGTAATTCATTCATTGGAAATATGGAAATCATACTCATCATTCCAAGCCAGTAAGTCAATCCGCCTCATGTGTTTGCTATGGGCATGATTATGCTATGGGCAGGGAAGTTGTCTCGTGGCAGTGCTTCCAACATTTTACAATGAGTGTGTAGCGAGGCGAGGAAAAATTGTATATTAAAACTGGAAGTACACTTTCATAATATATTCAATGCGCCCTTTCCTGATTTTGGAGATTCGTCATAAATTTGGGTGATTTAAAAAAAACATTGCTAATTTATTTTTGCAGACACAAAATACTTACAATTGTATGGTATTTTTTATTTGGTGAATTTAATTTCTTGATGTGAGATTTTTTTGGTTTAGCACTACAGCCCCTTTCGGGCCTTCGCTTAGATATAGTTAGAGTATCTCCTTGTTATGATCAGACATGTCAGCAATCCACAAGGTGATATGATCAGTATCACGCTTTGGTCGTGTTTCCGGCCATCCATGATTGTTAAACCAGCACGTATTATAACTGAACGGGCTTATAATCCGCCCGAAGAATCACTCGAACTAAATCTCGTTGCCGCCAACGAGAGTCGAACCAGGGAGTTTCGGCTTACGGGATGAGTGCTCTAACCACTACACCACGCGTACAACTCCTAGTGTGAGATACAGAGCATAAAAGAGAAGCATTCTTGTGGTACCCCTTGAGAGCCTTATGTTTCTATGTGACCTTTAGTCACCAAAAGGTTAAAAGCCAATCCGAACAGTTTTTAAGGGTCCATTTAACTGCAGCATTACCTCGAAGTATTTCACATCACTCCGCTGTTAGGTGCATTTCACTACCTTTGTTAGAATGGCAGCAAATATCAGTATATTGCAACGGTTGTGCTAAATCCAGGGTTGGCTCCAAAATTTTGAAATAGCGGCAAAAGCTATGCAACTGATGTGCCCATTCTTATATGGCTTTTCTGCTCTGTATAGACAACACTAGCGACTGTAGTTTCAATGTTGGAAAAACAAAATGAATGAATGAAAAGCCCCAAAACAAAACTTGTCAGAATGTTGTCGCAAAAGCTCAGCTTTATCTCATGCCACCCTTGACGGCCAATAACATACTTAAAGGCTAAATGTCGCGGAGGACAATTACGTAGTAATACTGCCAGCGGAGAAAGGGTAAGAAATCCTGCTTCACTTTTCACTTGGGCTGCGCGTCTATCAAAAGAAACTGTAGCAGGAGACGCGAAGCAATGATCTCTCGGGAACAAAAGTAAAAGATACAGAGAAAAATAGAAAGGTAAGCTTTGTTTACTGATGATCACAAGAGAAACAGCCAGAGATCTTATTCCACTGTCTGTTAACCGGGGAATTTTGCGGAAAGTGGCATCAAGATCTACCCTACAGTCCATCGCGTATGAGTCTTTCTTATGTCTCAGCCTTTTGCAGTCCCAAGGCAATGAAGCAGATATCCATATGAGCCATAAAATACTCACATAGTATTCACACCAAACCTATGCTCCGGACAGAACCGAACGGTGTTCACCATTTGCTCAACAGCACGTAACAGCAATTTTCTTCGCAATTGGTCTTAGCGAGCGCGCAGACAGCGAGTCCACATTTGCTTAACAATCAATTTACATGGCTAATTGCAAGGGCCCACACAGCTGTTGTCTGCACAAACCCTTAACGTAACAATATATCCGAAGATATCCGGCCCCACCGAAAAAGTATACAACACAGGGTAAATGGAAGCTATGGATACTATGTGAATGTGTATTATGATATGAACTACAGGAAAAGCGGCAAATAAGCTGAATCAGGTACAACCTTCAGGTACTAGAGATACCATTCGAAAGGCACAGATTCAAAGGAGATCGAAAATGCTTCCACGAAGCCTTCATATGTAGGAGCCATTTATTGATAAATGAAATGGCTCCTAAATGTTTGGTGACGATAGTCATGGAGAAGAAGTAAATGCGACGGGTAAGGTCTGACCCGTTCAGTTATGGTACGTACTGATCTAAAATCAAAACGTATTGTAGCTGGGAGGACGGATTAATGGCCAAAGCGTGGATTCATGAGTGCCGATATATTCGGTCAATGTAATCTCTATCTCTAAGCGAAGGCCCAAGAGGCAGTGCTGAAGCAAAAAAAAAAAAATTCTGGAAGTAAATAAATCTATTATTCGAGGGCAGTGCTAGGAGTACTTATCCTACAAAAGGAAAACGAAAATTTTGGAAAAGTGTTTCAACATAATCTTCTCTTAGCTCGATACACTTGACCAAGCGATGCTCTGGCTTCTTTAATCGTTTAATCGAGGTCTGCAAAGTATGCCTCTGTAGCGGCGATGACCTACTCATTCAACTCAAATTTCTGCCCGTCGAGTGACTTTTTCAAGTTTGAAAACAAAAAGAAGCCGCACGGGGCCAAATCTGGAGAATACGGTGGATGGGGTAGTAGTTCGCATTCCAATTCGAACAATTTAGTCGTGGAGACGGCAAAGGTGTGTGCCAGTGGGTTGTCATGGTGGAAGAGCAATTTTTTCTTCGCCAAATGAAGCCTTTTTTCTGCAATTCGACGTCGAATGGGCCCAATAATTCGGCATAGAAGAGCCCTGTCACCGTTTTGCCCTCTTCCAGATAGTCGATAAAGATCACACCTTGTGAATCCCAGAAAACGGTGCTCATCACCTTTCTGGCCGATAGGACAATCCCCGCCCTCTTTGGAGTACGTTCGCCGGGTGAAGTCCTTTGTTTCGACTGCTCCTTGGTCTCTGATGTGTACCAGTAGAGCCAGATAGTCGATGCAGATCACACCTTGCGAATAGCAGAAACGGTGGTCATCACCTTTACGGCCGATAGGACAGTCTCCGTCTACTTCGGAGTACGTTCGCCGGGTGAAGTCCACGGTTTCGTCTGCTCCTTGGGCTCTGATATGTACCAGTAGAACCATGTTTTCTTTGAAGGCAACGAAACGATTCAGAAACTCCTTCCGGTTGCGCTTAAACAGCGTCATACATTGCTCTGAATTGGTCTCACGGTTGCGTTTGTTGTGCAGAATGAGCAAACGCGGCACCCATCACGCCGACAGCCTTCTAATACCCAAAATTTCATGCAGGATATGACCCACGCGGTGTTTTGAGATGCCTACTCTCTCAGCTATCGCGCGCACCTTCAATCGATGGTCTGTTAATTCGAGCTCGTGGATTTTTTTCACTTTATTCTTCGTGGTAGCCGTTTTTGGGGCACCTGGGCGTGGTTTATCAAACACCGACGTGCGACCACGTTGAAACTTGTTAAAACAATTTTTTACGGTCGCCATCACAGCAGCAGAGTCACAGTACACAGCATCCAAGAGCTCTTTGATTTCGCTGCGCGATTTTCCTTCTATAACCAAGAATCGAATCACCGACCGATATTACGCTTTCTTCATTTTTCTAAAATCCGCGGACACGCCCGCTTCCATACGCGGTCGAAACAAAACTACGAGCCGATTGGGCTAACATTTTGATAATAGCCGTCTACGAGAATGTACTATACGATTGTGAATCTCTCCTGCGATAATAGCGTCATCGGGCGGTAAGTAATTATCGCATCGCCCTCGTAAGATCTGCACTCTAAAACATTGCGTGGAAGAAGATGAGGATGGGTAAGAGGGTGAGGGTGAGTTTTCCGCGCCTGAAAACGGTATCGAAAGTAATAGCCATGCCACCGGGATGGAGGTTGGGCGACGGGTTAGCTCCCCGTCCCTGGAAAACCCTACATTGTTTTGAAACCTGCAAAAGAGCCTCGGAATGGATTGGACCTACGGCAACGACCTCGCAACCGAAAAAAGGAATATAACATTGGATCCTCGAATGTCTGATCAGCCAATATAAATTAAACGTACTGTCAATCAAGGAAACGAACTGTACTGGAAGTCATATCCAAGATATGAGATCGCACACAATATTCAAAAGTGGGAAGTCTGGCAAGTGAGAATTTGGAGTGGCAATTATTGTTGATAGGAAGTTCAAACTGAACGTTATCGATTTAAGGCAGTCAATGAACGAAAAAAAGCGAAATTCTTTAAAATTTGGCTGATAGAAGTACACGCCCTAATTAAAGGAGAGAACAAAGTTCCAAAATCATCTGGAAATACTAGTCGACTCTTTGCCAACAAACAAAAAAATTATATTGGGTTATTTCAACGCTAAGGTTGACAATGAGCTATCTCATCGGAGAACGACTGGAGGATATAGCTTCCACGAGGATACAAATAACAACGGCCAGCGTCTAATTGACTTTGCATGCAGTTTCCCACATCGACGCAAACATAAAATAACCTCGGTATCACCGGATGGCAACACACACAACATCGAGCATCTTCTGATTCAGCAACTTTACGCCTCGAGTATACTCAAATTGACCTACCGATGTCGTATGTCAAAGGCGTATTATTCGGCGAAGAGCAGTCCTCAATAGAAATTTGACAACCAAAGGTCCAAAAGATATCACGGAGACCCTCGTCAACCAGGTGGCTCCCATCGTATCAGACATATCGCTGAAAACAAGCAACGAGCTGTGGGTAGAAGTAAAAGCGGCAATTAAGACCGTGGCAGAACATACGATCGGACATCAGGCCTGGTGCAAAAGAAATGATTGGTTCGATGGCGGGTTCCACTACAAACAATATTTAGGTAGGAAAACCAGGACGAAGAGAGAACGTTTGAAAATCTCAGAAGAGTAGCGAATAAGATAATTAGAAACAAGAAAACACTATGACAACCGATTGAGAAGCATCGCTGTAAGTCTAGAAAGCAACAACACAAAGCGAGCGTATAAAGTAGTGAAAAGCCTAAAACGTGGTTATCAGCCCAAAACCACACACTTTCGTGAAGACATCGGTAACATAATCGCTGATGAAAATAGGATTAGGGAAAGATGGGCATCATATTTCAAGAGCCTCCTTAATCCTCCGCACCACTCCAGAGCATCGGAGCCTGCATATATTCCCGAAGAGCTTGCATTGGCCCCACCAACTCTGGATGAAGTTTGTTCCACCATCAATGCACAAAAGAATAATAAAGCGCCGAGTATCAGTAAAATTCCAGCAGAGCTCATCAAATATGGTAGCAGCAGTGTTCAGAAAGCTATCTACAAAGTCATCCAGCATATTTGGCAACAAGAACATATGCCGAACGAGTGGAGTCAATCAATTGTATTCCCTATCCCCAAAAAACGGACAAGCTACAGTGGAAAAACTATAAAGGCATATCATACTTTGGACGATTGAAAATATTTTTAAAAGCCTTCGAAAATAAAATCAGATCATACGCGAACAGTATCATTGGGGAGTATCAAAGTGGCTTACAGCAGGTAGATCGGCGATAGACTAATAGTTGAGAAATGCTGAGAGTTCAGCATAGATGTACACCAAATTTTCGTTGATGTTTAGAAAGCATACGACAGTATTGATCGTAACGTACTGTACTAAATGATGCTTTGTCAAATTAGTCTGTCTTACAAAAATGTCAGTGACGGCGATGACCTCCCAAGTCTACTTCGATAAACAACTAATCGATGCCTTTCATACAAATATCGGACTAAAGCAGGGAGATGGGCTGGCTATTTAATTTGGTTCTGGAATATGTCATAAGAAAGCTACCTGTCGACACAAGGAGTACGTTAATATACAAGTCCAGCCAAGCCATAGCCTATGCGGACGACATTTTGTCACGGTCGTTAACAACCGCCAAAGAACTCTTCTTGAAACTCGACAGCGAAGAAAACTAGTAGGGCTACGAATCAATGAGAATAAAACAAAGCTTATGACGCAGTCGAGGAAAAATACCTCAAATACACAAAATATCACACTTGGCGATTAAAATATCGCAAATGTGAGCGAATTTATGTATTTAGGCGTCAAAATAACGAGAACCAGCAATGAAAGAGACGAAATACGCCGAAGAATACAGCTCGCAAATAAAATATTTTATTCAGTTTTAACGATCTTGAAAACTAGCTGCATACACAGCAAAACAACGCTCCAAATATACAGATCTGTAATAACACCTGTGCTATGTTGTGAAACATGGACCCTAACCCAAGCATCCGCAAACATATTGAACGCTTTTGAAAGACATCCCTGAGGCGGATAATTGGAGCGAAACTGGACGGCGACCAATGGCAAATTCGATACAACCATGAGCTGTATGAAATTTTTGACGAGCGGGGGGTATCAACGATTATAAGAGTGCGGAAGCTGCAATGGGTTGGCCACGTGAATTGTATGGACGAAAAATGGATGCACAAGAAGTTATTCGTTAGGAGACCTGAATGGTGGAAACCGAGGAAACGCTGGTTTGACGCGGTCGACGAAGACAGTTCATCGCTTTTCGGATTTCGAAATTGGAGGGACTTGTTGCAGGAAGCGAAAGCCCGGGCTGTCGTGCTACGAAGAAGAAACTCGTTAATAAGCGGAAGAAGAAAAGAACCCGTGAATTCTATATTCTGACCGAAAATCAGACTGTACGATAATCTTTGAAAAATCTGTAATCCTAAATCAAACGATCAAATTAAAAATGGTGGCTCCTCAAATTTCAAACAAGGCGTAAGTATGTTATTTTCGATTTGCACTGAAATTAAGCAAATGGTTGACATTGGAAGTACTCGTATTTGTACAATACAAACATTTTTTGATGGGTCATTTCACAATTTTAAAAACGGCAGTTCGGCAAACTTCCAAAGTTTTATGGCCTGTAGAAATTATAATTTTCGTCTGAATTATTTAACACTAGGTTCGGTGTCTATAAGATTGAATTATGTCCAAATTATTAAGTTTCGACCCACTAAAATAATTTCTGATTTAAGGTTTCACAAGAGATTTAAATCAAATTTGATTTGTATTCTATTTATATGCGAAAAATGGTCGACATCGTGATAACCATTTATTTCTTTTGTTAGTGATCATTGAATGTTACATAAGTTTCAATCAGAGTTTTAGGAGTGCAAAATTATTTGTATAAAAGCTAATAGTATCTATACTCTTTTAAGGGGCCCAGTGAGATCCGCTCATGCAATGCACTTTATTTAAATTTTCACATTATGAGATATCAATCAACTCTTATGATATCTGGACCTACACAAGAATATCAATATAAGGGCAAAATACATAATTTGACCATTACGCATTTCAATAGCCTGTCATCATCAATATTAACAGTAAACTGTAAAGATATCGCATGCAAAAATTATTGAGGCTGTTGTAACCTTAACCGCTATTACTATTTTCGGCAAAATGGAACTACCAAGAAACAATTTCTCTCTGCATGTCTCAATTGCAGTCCTATAGTGCAATAAATCCAGTAGAACCTTTCATTGGATATTGCCTTTTACGGTAAAAAAATGTTATGCAGAAGGTTTTTTGTACATTTCAACAAATTTCATTCCATTATTCTGCTTATCTGCCACAGATCGTCCATATCACTGCGACTCATATGCCTGCTGCATTATTCTGCATTTCTTTTGCACTTCAGTGCATGGCATCGCACTACATTGCATTACTGCTGCATTTCACACAAAATTTTACGCTTATTCCTCTTTGGAGGGATTAGCATTAGCGATAGCGATCTAAAAGCTTTCTTTCCGAACGAAAAGCTATCCATCCAATCGAGAAACAATCAAAATTAAAACATATCGGTACGAAGAAAGTAGAATTAGATCAATACTGCCAGCTTGTTACGAGGGAATTTGACTATAAAATGTAACAAAATTCAATGCTACACCCTCCTTGAAATTTGCATTTTGCCGAATGAGCATTTCTCTTCAAAAAATATACAACCGCAATTACATTCCATTAACGTACTTACGGAAATACCTGATTAAATTGCGGTACAAAATAATACTGAAAATGTTCTTCTTCAACCCAGACCGCCAGTAATACACAGGAGCGAAATGAAATCTCATGAAAAACGCACAAGCCCAGACGCTATCAACCTTTCCACAAACATGGAAACGTTTGCAAGGAATGCCTAAATAATTGAGTTCATAGGACTTAGCTTGAGTACGATATATATTCTCACATCTCCCGGCAACATCTGCAAAAGCAATTTTTCCCTTCCTTATTTTACTTTAAATACACTTTCCTTGGGAATCCTACTGGATGTTTGCCGCTGCAACTACTTCCATCCTCGCCTATCTTATTCAATATTCAAATGCGAGTGTTGAAAGAGGAGCACATTTGCATCGCCTTTCTAGTCCTTCATTTAAGAATAGTTTCATTATGAAACCAACCCTGGTGTGGGGGAGTTTGCGGGTGGTCTGGATTCTAAACGGTGTTTTTTAAGTATGCATGCCGGAAGGAATGAGATTTTCATTTATAATTTAAAGGAATTATTTCAGAAAGGCTCACAAACGTGTAAAACCTGGCAAAGTGTGGTGTTTCAAAAAATCCTTTATGTATAATGGTGACGTTAATACGACGTTGCATTACATAGTGAAATGGCATTAAATAGATTTGAACTAGTAGATGATAAAAAAAATGTTAGTATACTGCCTTGGAAGCAAGCCGAAGTCCGAAAAAAGCTTAAGTACGATGGGTGCGCCGTGTTCACTCCACGAGGGAGAAGTTAACTTTTCCGTGCAACATTTTCTAATGAACGGCACCAGCACTAAACAGCAAAAGTCTAACTGCTGTAGAATTAATCCTTCTAAGTTATGTTAAGGCCAACTAATAGCAACAAATGTCACACGCATGCTGTCTTATATTGATACATATGCAACGACCAAATGGGGCCACCGAACATATACTCGTATGGTGGCAGCTACAAACTTAATTTCCCATAAATTTTCTTTAAATTACCAAAGCATCATAACGTCACGTGCTGTTGAATTCTGTGGAATTTATGTACGGGAAAGCTGAAAGTATTTTATGTTTCGAGTTCAAGTGTTTTGTTGGAAATTATAAACAAATTAAAATGAAATATGTTGCCGAGTGTTGTTTCAAATATTCCATATGGCTTTAAAGTTTGTTTGTGGCAATTTTATAGAGCAAATAAGGAGATTTGCTGAAACTTTGAAAACCTCAAGTATCCTGAAATTTGTCATGTGAGAAATTTGGGGCACTTTATCCACTTTGTATGAGGACGTACTAATATATTTAAGATTTCTGTGAATTCTTCATGCCCCTGACATGGTCATGTGAGCTACTCCGCTAAATTAATCCAATTATGTTCAACCGCATGGAGCTCTTCAGCGAGCTCTACAGAATGCAGTCATCCAGGAGATGTTCGGCTTTTCACATTGGATAACAAAAACCTGAGGGAGGTTCGGTCACAAGACCTCATTCTTTCTTAATCTGAAATAATTGTAGCAATACTTCATCTTCATCATAGGGGTCGGCCTACCAGCATCTCGGATAGAATAATACCCATACGTAAGTACGTTTATCATCAATAGGAAGCATGTAGGCATAATAATTCGCATCTTGAATGACTTAATGATATTTTTAATAAATTTGAACTATTTTGCAGCAATTAAAGCATATCTTTATAAAGTCCTCATTCAGAACGAACTCATATTTTTAGGACTGATCAATTTGCATAAATGTCTTTTTTGGCCGAGTAGCCAATGCAAACGTATTCAATTACATAATTATCAAAATAAAAGATACTCACGAGCATTGATGCATACTGTCATCAACGAGACGACAAGCAGAAGTACTGATTGCCGCATGTTGATATCGTTTGTGTTTATGTTTCCCGAATAATGATTTAATCCAATTAATTTGCTTTTTAGAGCAAAAAGTTGTCAGTGTTGGTGGTGTATCGTCTTTTGTTTGTTGTCCACCTTTCAACAATTGACACGAATGTAATTTGATGCTTGTTGAAGTCTTCCGTTGAATCCCTGCAATTAGAATTTCCAATTTTTATTGTGATATCAGTTCAAAATTTGAAATGTGATATATTCTATTTCAGTTTATTCTTAAAATTAATAAAATTGAAATTTAATACAGAGAAAATGCTTAAATTTGATTTGTTTCATATAAATATTTTAAAAGATTTTTTTTTTATTTCCTACACATTCTAAATATTTAGCAACCAATAAATTAAATAAAAGGATAAGACCACTACCACCTGAACTTTGACTTTGACGTGTCTTTAATCGCTCCTGTCATTAATTTAAAAAATGAATTAATTTTTCACAAAAGCCAGTTTCAAAAAATTGAATTAATTTTTTACAAGCCAGTCAAAAGCAAATTTTGATTTTATTGGGAAAGCATTTATCGTCGCAGGCATCGACCCACGGAATCAATAAATCGACAAAAGCAAATAAACCGAAGACTAACTCGGGACTGCCGTATGGAGGAGCCCGACGGCTTGCCTCCGTTGGGGGCCCCGGGGAGAATAGCAATGGGAAACTGGCGGCAAGCGTCAACAAACGAAGACACATGAGTACCCAGGACTTCGCAGATGGTGGGCGTAAGACTCAAGTAGTCGAAGATAAGCAAGAAGTGAGTCGACTTCAGGCTGAAATTCAAGAATTGAAACTAAAACTGAAAACGTGCGAAGATATGTTCGACAGATCGAAGAAAGATCAAGATGCGGAACCGGTACGACAAAAAAATACGGAAGCTAAGCAGAAGAAAGCTGTCAAACAAGTTATCCCAGGAGAAGTACTAAGTGCTGGAGCGCTAACGACAGCCAGAACTACTATGCAGCGCTGGACGAACGCCAACAAGAAATGGACGTTGACGAATGTACTGAAGGTAATGTTAGTCAAGAGAATGATAATTTTATCCTTTATTTCAAAAATAAAAATAAGGAGAAGAAACCAGACCGTACTTCTGCTGGTCCTCCTCAAAAAGTTGCCAAGAATACAGAGAAAGTTCCGCCAATTAATGTGTTCGGTCAAAGCGGAAAGGACATGGTTTGGCTATTGGCAGCCGAAAATAAATTAACAAATTTTGAGATTAAAAGAATCAATGCCGAAAAGTTATCTATCAGAACGAAATCACTGGTTGATTTCAAATTAGCTAAATTCTTTAAATTCTGGGGGAGGTTCCACCCTTCACATATACCCCGAAAAGTGAGAAGAACCAGACCTTCTTGTTGAAGGGCTTGGACTGCGGAGAAGATACCGTCGACCTTCATCAGGTGCTCAAGGAAGCAGCACCGAAAATTGAATTCATCTCCGTTAAAACGTTCGCGACAAGAAGGTCGACGGTAGAAAAAAAATTTACCACTTTATTTAGTGCCGATATCAAATAAGAGCAGTCCAAGTGCTCTTCAACCAATCAGATGCTTGAACTTCCGAGTGGTGAGGTGGGAACGCCTCCAGAAAAGTGAGGTCAAACAGTGTTATCGCTGCCAATGATTTGGGCATTCGGCAGCCAACTGCGCCATGCATTACCGATGCGTCAAATGCAAGGACGTGCATGCTCCCGGTGAGTGCAAATTGGCTCAGACGGAGCCAAAAGAGAAATTATACTGTGTTAACTGCGATGTTTTTGGTCACCCGGCATCATATCGAGGATGCTCCCGATATCAAGATGCGGGAGTAAAATTTGTCCCTAAGCCGAACTTCGTCAAGCCCGGAGTATCATTTGCACAAGCCGCTAGAGGATTAGCAGAAAATGCGGAAAATAGTGTGAATAATGTAAGTGGCAATAATGAGCTGCTTCTCAAAATTTTACAGCAACTAAATTCTTTATCGGAGAAAATCAAACAAGATACGAAAAGCAATCTTGTTTTTCATCGTTTAGGGGTTTCAAATGCCTCAAAATAATTTGTCATCCAGTCACATTCCCATGGATAGGATTCGTCTCATCTCGATCAACGTCAACTCTGTTGTCACTTTACATCGGAGTGATTATCTCATTATATTCATTGTTAAGCAAAAGCCTGACATCATGCTTCTCACTGAAACCCACCTCAATTCATGGCACTCCATGACATTCAAGGATTTGGAATTCGTAAGAAACGATATGATTATATAGGTGATGGGGAAGGTAGCACCGGGATATTGGTTCGAAGACCCTATTGTTCCCGAAATATTGAAAAAGTCGAATTCAAAACCTTTGAATCTCTTGAAGTGTCCGTTATCAAAATCCCACTGCCAGGTGGGGATAACCTCTTTGTTCTCTCTGCCTATGCAACTGGTGGAACTGTTCTCAAGCTCAATTCCTTGTTTAAAATACTCGAAATGAACAGGCTGCATAGTTACTACAACCATCATTCGTTGGCTTTGTTGAAATTACACCTGAAGAATGTCCGGAACTTGATTCGTTCATACTGCAGGAGTGAGGTCAGCAATCAATGGGCGGAAAAATTGAGGGGTATTAGCACACAGGACCCAGATGGCGTTTTCGCGAAGGTATCGAATCTTGAAGTCACTAGTGATGAGATAAATTTTCTCGATAGGGCTGGAATCGAAATAGATATACTACGACTCCTAATAGAAATGGAAACAGGATTATTTGTCCTTGCCCTGATTGGAACACGTTTTGAATTGGTTCATCTACCAAATCCTGAGAGAGGAAATGACATATTTTCAGAGGTCGTTGAAGCAAAAGTTTCCGACTTCAAATCAAGCCTGAACGGCCAATCAATTCAACACATTTTGAATTGGTTCATCTACCAAACCCTGAGGGAGGGAATCAAATATTTTCAGAGGTCGTTGAAGCAAAAGTTTCCGACTTCAGATCAACCCTGAATGAAACATTAACATCCGATCTCATACCGAGCTTGAATCTTATTGATTATTTTGTCAGCTATGGAGACTTGTGTTTCATATTTCGCAGGATAAACAACAAGAAATCATGCGGTACTGATGGTATTCCAAATGTAGTTTTCCGACATTTGCCTGAGGTTGCTATTAGCAATTATTGCATATTGTTCAACAACATGTTGTGCAATATGTTATACGGGAAATCATTTGTTGTAACTGATGGAAATCAGACAACAATGTGCGAGTTCAAGGTCTTGAATGATCTACAGAAGGGAACAGTTACTGCGCCTCTGCTGTTCTCAATATTCATTCGCAAGTTATTGAACGGCTTTGATTTTAACGTCTCGCCAACGCGATCATTGGTAGCGTTTGCTGATGATCTGATCATCTATACGGCAGACCGAAAAGCTACAATAGTTCAGAGCAGTCTCCAAAAAATGTTCAATGATGTGCTGACAATTGGCGAATGAAAATCAATGCGCAGAACTGCGAAACAATTTTGTTTCGGACAACGCTGCAAGGGGTCAGTCAAGACCTGAAACGTAATTGGAAAGATTTCCACATCATGGCTCCTGAGAGTAGTTCAGAAAGAGTTCCACATAAATCCTGTGTTCGATACCTCGGTGTTTATCTCGATCAGTATCTGTACTATGCTGAACATGTCAAAATCATCCTCAGTAAGGCACTAAAAGTAGTCATGGCCCTACGAAGGCTTTCATTCCAAATACATTGATCAAAAGGTCAAAATTATCTGTTACAAGACCCTGGTTAGACCAGTTTTGATATATGGATGTCAGATCTGGTACAACCAGAGTGCTAGTACTATGGAAAAATTAAGAGTTTTCGAAAGGAAATGTCTTCGTGCATGTACTAGTTTCTACAGAAAGCCTGAGGTGGATTGGAAACATTATATATCGAATAGAAGAATTTATCAAACTGCTCAAGTGACTAGAGTCGATATCTTCATATTGAAACTTCTTCGAAATCATATCGCAAGATCTGTGACTGTGAGTGAAAACCCTTGGGTTTCACAACCGTTCCACCCTACAGACGGGTATATTGCGACTTGCCTCGCTACTAGCTTCGTTCCTCCAGAAGCATTAGAGAGTCTTTTGGGCCATAAATTTTTTTGTATTGTTATTGTTTGGAATTTGCTTTATATTTTTTGAAAATTTATACGGATAAGTATTGAATAAAGACTAGGCAGGCAAAATGGAAGAAAAATTTATGTGAGGTGGTTGGCGTACGTAGGAAAGAAAACTGCAAGGTAGGGGTAGTCAAGCGTTGTTGAAAAAGAAATATTATTCAGTGTCTCTTCCCGTTATTATTGTTCAAAAGCAATAAGACCATAAGTTATGTATTCTTGTAAGATAAAAATTGAATTTAATAGCATTGAATTACGTTGTAATATTGATTGGGATGGCTTGTAAGAAAACTTGTTTGATTCACTGTTTATTGTAATTTGTAGTTATCTTAAACAATTTTTAGCAATTGCTCAATAAACCCATTCATGCGGTTATCATTTCTAATCGTATTCTCCAAGCTGAACTCCCTGATCATTTCCGTCCTTTTCATAGCAAGGGTTAAAACTTCTTCGGAAAGAAACCCCTAGACGGGTGAGTGTTAGCTCGTCTCAATGTTTTATCTTGGAAATATTAACGCTTTGCTACGTTCAATATCTTAGCTTGCGATACATACCGTCGACACAACAAACTTTTTCCTGCGTAATTGAGACTGCGAAATTTTAGTAAACAAAAAACCAGGATTTGGGTTGCACAAAATTAGTTGATGTTGTCCGTTGGCAGTATCTGCAAACTTGAAACATTCCAACCAGAGGAAAAAACGCTGTATAAGTTAAAAATTTCAGAGAATACTTCCTTTTCATAATGCATAGTACTCTAAAGGTACGAAATTTATTTTTGACCGTAATAGTGAGCTATTTCAAAACGTTTGCTAAATAATTAAATTTTAACTAAATCATTTTACGAAAATGACATCGATTACAAACAAATATCAGTTGTATGAAAATTTTCAAGGGAGCCAAGTTCGTATGTCAGATCTATCCTTAATTTTTGATCTAAGGAAGAAGAACGTAGAGACATCTGCAGACGCGTTACTTCTATTTAAACACCATCTGGCGTAGATTGATAGTCATACTGAGTTGCCACTGCAATGGCTAAGGCAACCACAATATAGATATATACAGAAGGTAAGCTTCGCATCTGCTCAAATTCAACCACGTGGCTTAGGGTACTTTCAATTCATTTACTTTGCCTGTTTCTTATTCGTTTAAAATAAGTTTTTGTTTGGGACCGCGATATCTCACGCATATCAGGCCCTCCAAGCGGTCACAAGAACTCATTGAGGTGACCAGCTTATGGACTAACCATTCTAAACATAGAATCTGAGCTTACTTTGAAGTCTAACAGATGGGAACTAGTAAAAATCAAAGCTGGAAAGTCTCAAGAGAAACTACACATTTTGATCAGAAGTGTATACTATATTTTAGGGTATGAGATAAAGATGAAAGAAGGCCTATCAGTTCTCAGGTTAAACGGATGAATGGAAATTGAAGGATGCGAAGATCAATTCAATGTGACTATCACATCTTTTGCTTTTCAATAAGGCTTCGCATTTGCTGCTAGCTACTTTAAATATGGCTTATATTTGAGCAACGTCGTACACTTTGGCTTTAAGATCTTAAGAGATTCACAAAAAGAGAGGGAGGAAAGGCTCGATAAGTTCATAGTTATAATGATAATTTGCTGTACACTGAGTTTTTTGCATCGTGCGGGCATCGATCTCGTTTTTCGGATGGCCCCGATAGCTTCAAATTACGTATGGAAATTGTTTGTGTGTAGCTACTTTATTGAGTTGCATTAATTTTTCCGAAAAATTATTAGAGAAGAAAAACGTCAGAAGAAGGTGATTTCGACGTTTGTACTAATTCTCCTCGAGCCATCACGCTATTAGACACACACACGGGTGCTGGCGACCACCATGCTTAGAGGTGAGAGAATTATTCTAATTTATTCTACTTGTACGAACACTATATTTGGACTTTTTTAATCTATTACAACTTCGTTCATATAGTTACCGAGGAGAAAGTAAAAATTGCATAGCACAACAAGTTGAGTAAGCAGGACAGTGCTCCTACCAGGTCTTTGTAAACATCCTAGGGTTAGAAACAAATTTTCTAATAGCGTGAATCGATAAATTGAATTATTCATGCAATACTTGGATATGAAATCGTTCAAATTTGTGCAAAAGATGCAGTTTCTTTCATAACACAGTTTTTTGGTACATTGATAAAATTCTTAAAGTTCTAATCAAGACATTTCATTTGATACCCCACTCGACTACCTTTGATTAAAAAAATCTTTAAGGGCTAGTTTGTTATAAGGGGAGACCCCCCTTAAAACTTTTAAAAATTTTTGGTAAGACCTAAACTTTTGAGAGACCATCACTTCTAACCTTTTCACAAAGTTTGAGCATTCTAGCTTCTATAGTTTCTGAGAAAACTTGTGACGCACGGACAGACGGAAGGACAGATCGCGAAACTAGTTTTTTACAAAGACCTAAAAATTGAAAATAAAGTATCTTCTTTTAATATATTGGATAGTCTAAAAATTATTGGACCTTTTTTGTCCCTAGATGGTGTTCGTTGTCATATATCGGGCAATACTCATCACATTGAGTCAAACTGACATGCGTTTGAAAGGTGACATTCCTGTCTACAATTTTCATATGGACAGTTTTGTATTTTGTCATTCATGTCAAAAGTTGTATTCATTTAAAAATGATTGAAATTTCTGAAAAAATTCTTTATATTTTACAATATCACTACGATCAAGGTGTGAATGCATCGCAGGCTCGTGAAAAAATGTGTTGTGTCTACGGTCAAGAAGCTTTATCGATATCCACAGCCAAAAGATGGTTCGCTCGCTTTCGTCCTGGAAATTTTGATGTCAAAGATGCACCTCGCTCAGGTCTACCAATCACTGAAAAGGTCGATGAAATCTTACAAAAAATTGAAGAACACCAACAAATAAGCAGCCATGACATTGCTAAGGAACTGAATATCCATCACCAAACAATTTTGAACCATTTGCGTAAGGCGTTTGACGTTTGGGTGCCGCATAAATTATCACAAACAAATTTGATCGACCGAATTTCCATTTGCGAAATGCTAATAAAACGCAAAGAAATCGAGCCATTTATGAAGCAAATCATTACGGGCGATGGAAAATGGGTAAGATATGAGAATATCGTTTGAAAAAGATCATAATCAAAAAAAGGTGAATCATCACAAACGACTTCAAGGCCAGGATTGACACCAAGTAAGTTTATGCTGTGTGTATGGTGGGATTGGAAGGGAACTGTTTATCATGAGGTGCTAGAACCTGGCCAAACACTCAATTCGGCTCTGTACTGTCACTGTAATTAAGCAGATTGCAACAAGCAATTCAAAAAAACCCGCCAGAATTGATCAATAGAAAGGGTGTTGTCTTCCATCATGACAATACCAGACCACATACATCTTCGATGACCTGGCTAAAATTGATAGAGCTTGACTGGGAAGTTTTGCTGTATCTATCGTATAGTCCAGACCTTGCACCATCAGACTACTATTTGTTTTGGTCTCTGCAAAATTTCCTTAATGAAAAGAAATTCACTTCAAAAAGGGACTGTGAAAATCACTTGGCCAAGTTTTTCGCCGATTAGCCACAGAAGGAAAAGATGGAAAAACGGCTCTACCCAAAAAATGGCAAAGGATCATAGATAATAATGGATAATCTGTACTTTAATAAAATTCATTTTGAATAAAAGAAATATTCAATCGAAAAATTACAAAAAAGGCTCAATACTTTTTAGACTTGCATTTTTTTTTTCAAATATTTAAAATTTCATTTTCACAAGCGAAATTTTTGATTTTTTTCTTTAAAAGCCGTAGGGCCTTGCTTTGTTGTGTGAGCAGACACGTTTCGACTACTTTGAGTGCACAGGCGACAGGAGTTAATCGAATTTACTTTCTTTTGCCTCTTCTTGCACCTCCTGTAGCGAATTTTTAGTTTCTGATTCTAAGTCCTTTCATTTGATATTCTAACTGACTAGCATTGATAGAGGAAAGGTTTTAAGAGTGACTTAAGTATACTCACCGACCAACTGTGAAAACCTTTGAAATATATAATTTAAAAAGTTAAAAATGCTATCAACCCGCCAGTTCCGACCTTTTCATTAAGTTTGATGAATACAGCTTCTATAGTGTCTAAGAAAACTTCCTATCACGCACTGATGGACTAGTAGGACTGAGTAAAATTAGTTTTACAAAAGACCTCGACTCATCTTTACGGTTAATATTTCATACTTCTAAGAGTCCCTACTTCTCCTTCAACAAATTCAACCCTAAAAATATCTTGACATAAGAACTTTCATTGTTGCACATTGTTGATAACATCACAACCATCAAGGACAATGAGGACGAAACTCATCAGCTATAATCATCTATTTCAGGCAGAGAACTGATGATGTGAATACAAGATATTCCACGAAAAGCTTCATCAGCTCTTCATTCTGCTGCTTTCGTCTTCATCGTAAATCTGACTTTAGGTTCACTTAGAAGATAAACAAGTACTGATACCAGATTCCTCGTTCATACTAAATATTTATCCTTGTATACATAATTTTTGAATCCATTATTTCCTTTATAAACCATCTTTAAGATTAAATAGCTTTTCCCTGCACAACCATCAAGTTCCATTATATGAATTAAGTTCTGATACCAAAATCTCTTCCGTAAATATTAGACCCTGGATTAGCCGACAAGCAAGAAGTTGAATAGTTACGCTACCCTGAATATCCTTCTCTTTACAATAACACAAAATTTTTCGGCCGGCTTAAGCTATCCTATCCCAAAACTTTTAGCTTTCCACGGAAATGGGAAACCTCATAAGTAAAAAATCATATTTATGGCAAAAAACCTAAAACTATCCCAAATAAGGACTCGGTTATGACGCAAATCTCCTCTCACTTTACGGTTGTCGTTACGACAATCCTTTTAAAATGGGAATATCTTGCATGTTTGGCGACAGTGAATAACGAAATATGTTTGAGCCTTTTGAGTTTTGATCCTGGTATTTGATTCTCCGTCAATGTTACTGAGAAAAAAGCAATCGTGCGTGTGAATTTTTTGCTACAAATAGCAAAATCGTGTTATTACCCTTACAAATTTATCCTCCATGGATAAATCAATTTATCGATTTATTCTAACAAGAACTGCTGCTTTCACCAGCAAAGTGCATAAATACTCTTTCACTTCACTTTTTTGGTTTAGCCACAATCCAGCTAATGGCATAACAAAGAGATGGATGTCGATTAATTTATCCGAATCCTGATTTTCAATACAATTTCCTGCGCCATACGGGGACTTGTCATTTCACTCACTATTGATTGCAATAAAGATGAATCACTTTCGAGTCCTTGTCATACCGACTTGGTAGTTGTGCTCCGTTAATTTTTGTATGCCTTGAAATTTGATATGGGAAATGAAATGTACATATGAGTATGCACGCTCGTGTGTGCATTAACAATACGATACGACACAAGGAATAATGAAACTTTTGGCCAGCTGTTACATTCACCCCTAATTTGGATTCATCGTATCCTTGATTCAATGCGATAATAGTCATTTTCATGGTTTCTGTGGTAAATACGATACAACTACAAACTTGATAAATAACACTGAAGCCCGTTTTAATATATAGGAGACTATGTGGATTATGCTCGCTGGCATCGTATGAAATCTCTTCTGGCTGAGACTATGCGTTGAAAATCAATCAATCAAGAGTTTAATGTTCTTCCTTGGGGAGAGTATTTCCAAATTGGTGAAATCATTACATTTCTCGATTGATGAACCCGCAAACAAAAGCAGCTGAATTACATTTACCGAAACATTCAATTTGTATTCTAGCGAGGATTAAATTGGGACGGCTCGAAATTAATTGGTTTTCATAGAAATTAGACTAAATCACTTCGACGCAGGATTAGGTATTGACTAATTTGTTTTTATTTTGGATACACTGAGTGAAAGGTAAGCATTAAGGTTATAATCAAAAGTGTAGTACTGCCAAGATTGAAAAAACAAAGGCACAATTTTGTTATAAGCGGCCACCAAAAATAGATCTGGAAAACTATTTTTGATTTAGTACTTTTATGTATCAGGTATTGTGTACAACAATCAGTTCCTGCAATTATCGATCATTGAATTTAGGTCGATGAGGGGTGCTTTCTCGAGCTGTATGCGACGTATCTCGGTCTACTTGAAAATTAAGATTGCTTATAACAAACTGAAATCAACAGTAAGTAACATTTTAGAATTTTTCTTGAATGGTTCATGGAATTTTTATTCCCCATATAGGAAAATTATGTTTACAAACATGTAGTTTTAATTTGAATTGGGCTTAATCGCTGAAGATGACGGTGCGTGAAAAATTTACATTAGTAATATTTCCACGAATAGCAGCAATATATTTATTCGAGCGAGATGTTTTTGGTCTCACAAATTTTGAATTTTCAAACCAGATGCGATATATCTGCTGCGATGGACGATAATGTGTGCAGGAAATTTAGGATATTTTCTATTCAATACTTTTTTAAAAAATAAATTTTAATAACTTTAGCACACTTCCATTAAAGGTTAGCACAAAAATTAACGTAAAGAAGGAAATTTGGCTTTTGACAGGAACCCTTGTTTGACATCTCAAGGGTACATTCGGAAAATCCTCTGGTGAATTACTTTGAAGGGGACAAAACTGATTTTGATTAACACTCTCGTATTTCTTTCGTGTATAATTTTTTTTGTATTTTTTTCTTGAAAAGCCATCGAGCCTTACTTTTTTGTCGAAGCGCGTCCCGGCAGCTTTTCAAGGGAAAAAGAGAATTGGCCTGCGGATGTTAAATAAACAACATAATTGACTATTTTTATTATGCTTTCCAAGCAACAACTGTGATATGATACAAATATGAGCACTAATTACAAACTTTCTGCCTCCTAGGAAATGGGTGAAGGTTATTTCATTTACCTTTGTTGCTAATAGTTTAGCTTTTGTTTGTTGAAAGAGGGTTAAAATACCCTGAAGGCAAACCTGTAAGTTTTAACCATTCATTGACGTTGCAGCACTACAACCTCTCACGAATGTTGGTTTCGTGCGGACAGGGATTGGTACAATCTGCCAATCAGCGCCCTGCATCCAACGTGATAGGGTTCCAGTTTACCCTGGTTCAGGTAGCCTGCAACACAACTGTTGTGCTTCAAAATTACTTGCTAGTCCTTTCTAAAATCAGTCCTAATGTTCCTGCTGTTAGGCTCCCCATAACGTAGGGAGCAGCAGTAATCTGTCATGCCCTTCAGATACAAAAAGTGAGGATTTTATTCTACCCTTTCGATAGAGTGGCTTCTCATTGGAGTATTGTCACTTCAGAAAACTGACCCAGAGGGCACCAAGGCAATCAGACGGCCAAAAACCGAAATAGTAGAAAACGTTGGAGCCAAAAGTTAAGCTATTTAACTGTGGAAGAGGCGAGTAAACGAAGGCAACAGATGGAGGCAAACGAGGGTAGAAACCCAAAAAAAGTTCAACCGATTAACAAATTTTCTGGCAACGAAAACGGGTGAACATGCTCCCCACGGGGCCAAATTCCTGCAACCTTCACCTTTTTTCCTGTAAAAAGAATCCGATATGGGTGTCAAGCGAGAGGTCTTGATGAGAACTGTCAAGATCATATGTTAAAACTATGATAACAGAGATGAGGAGCGCGGGGAGCTAAAATATGCGAAAAATTACCAGGCCAGGCCCTTCTGAAGAAATTCTGAATGCTTTTTTGATCCAACTTGTGTAACAGTATCAGGTAGTAGGTAGATACAAACAACACCCTTTACTTTTTCTGATAGTAGACAAGCATTACACACATGTATTATTTGACATCAAGTAATCAAAGAACTTGAATTTCAACTAATTGAAAACTGACGACGTCGTATTGTTTGAAACGGGTGAATTATATTTCAAAATACCTATATAATAAACGAAAGAGAAGGGGAACTTATTCAATATAAGCAAAGTTCAAAAGTACTTGGTCAACGAGCCTTTGGAAGGTCCAAAATGAAGTTCATATAAATGGACCATAGAATCCAAAAAGCGTAGTTATGAGAGCCTTTGGTATGTCGTCTTCAGCGACCGAAATCTGCACGCAACAGATAGAGGTCTTCTGAATATGCCTTACAGAATAGCCATCCTGCAAATTATCATTTTTAGAGTTTGATAGTCTCCATATTGTCTCTCTATATGATTTGGAACTATGTGTAGAGAGATCAACCAAGATCTTTTTGGAAGTCGAGCATTGCTTTATTACATCATAGCGTTGAATGAAAAATATTAATTCTGTTAGGTGCTAACCTATGAAGCTTTTGTGCCATTGTTAGTGCATGAGCGCTCACAATTTGATGTTCGGTGGAGTGTTAAGACTACTTGAAAGACATGTTGGGTTGCATAATCCTACAAAACTGAATGAAATTTTATGCTCCGTACATTTAAGATGCTTTCCACAAGATTTGAATGCAAAAGTGTTAATTTGAAATCGGCTGAACAATTGGCTTAAAAAAAGGCAACAAAATTCCCAATTCAAGGAAAAGAAAGATTGTTCACTAGGTTAAAATTATGTAATCATGAACAGGATAGTGATAGAATTTAACCACGGAGGTATGAAGTCGTCGGGGTCATCAATTTGCCGACATGATAGGGCTTCAGAATTTAACGGTTTATTTGATTTGTCGGACCCTGGGATCGAATATGAGTTTAATTTTTTGACTTCGAATAACATTTTGCACAGCATGCTAATAAATTGACCAAAAGCGTCAAATCAAGCTTCCAGCCAACCAAAACCGGGACATTATGTTTACTATTTGATTTTCAGAGCTAAAAAAAATCTAGATTTGGCTAGATTTATATGAAAACCCCAAAGGCCGTTGCGTTTCTTCCCATATTATAGTTATTTTTTATATCTTGCGAAGCGTTTAGACGAATTGACATTCTTTTCTCCACTTATCTTTTGTACATATTCCCCTAGAATTATTATTGATCGGTGCTGGTGAATTCATCTTATATTGACTTAAAAATCGAAGTAAATAAAGTGCTAAGGCTGGTTAAACAACGTTTTCTAGTTCCTTCAGGTAGTAATGAGGAATACTTAAATTTGCTTGAATTATGCGATGCCCAGTGCAAACTATCTTTGCTTGAAAACAAATTTTTGAAAACGCCAAATCGACGTTCCAAAGAATGCTAGGTTTTCTATGTATTTAACAATGGAACTAGTTTCAATTATGGAATTGGCCCCAAATATGTTCCTCAAGTCAAGTCAAAAGCGCTTTATTCAATACTAATCGTTATAAATTTTAAAAGAATATAAAGCAAATTCCAAACAATAAACTTAGAGGCCCAAGTGGCTCTCTAAATTTATACGTTATCAGTTAAACACATTTTATCAAAAAAACTATAGTAAATTCACATTAATTAAGATTATTACATATTTTATGATTTGATTGGAAAAAGGAGAAAAAAACAACCAACACTATTCAAAATTATTCATAATTTTAACACAACAGTGAACTTTGATCCTACACCTAATATGTTATAACCTAATTCTAATAAAAATTCAATCAACAAAAACTTTATCTTATACTAAAAAATTCCATAACAATATTCCTAACCTACGCGTTTAACCTTATCTCTAAATATAATAAAATAAACATAACATATACCTAACCTATCCCTAGTTGTTAACACAAATAAACAACAACACTAAATGTAGCAATAATGAGCTGAAACTCAAAAACTAAGTAACAAAAAACACTAAAACTGAAAATAAACACGAAACATTTAGACATTGTCATTCAGCCACCAATACCTAGATTGCTCCGCCTCAGCTCGATCAGCTTCAACGCATCTCGCAAATGAGTATCTCCATTGGAATTGTTGGTCTCGTGAACTCAAATTCGGAGGATATTTTATCTTCTTATCGGTGGCCCGTCTATATATGTGATATATGACTAGGACGCCGTCAGAATCAAAAACATATCGATTCATGTCCAAATACACGAATACTTCTGGAGGAACGAAGCTAGTAGCGAGGCAAGTCGCAATATACCCGTCTGTAGGGTGGAACGGCTGTGAAATCCAAGGGTTTTCACTCAAAGTTACAGATCTTGCGATGTGATTCCGAAGAAATTTCAATACGAAGATATCGACTCTTGTCGCTTGAGCAGTCTGATAAATTCTTTTATTCGATATATAATGCTTCCAATCCGTCTCAGGCTTTCTGTACAAACCAGTAGATGCACGAAGACATTTCCTTTCGAAAACTCTTAATTTTTCCATAGTAGTAGCATTCTCGTTGTACAAGATCTGATATCCATATGTCAAAACTGGTCTAACCAGGGTCTTGTAACAGATAATTTTGACCTTTTGATCAATGTATTTGGAATAAAAGAGTCTTCGTAGAGCCATGGCTACTTTTAGTACCTTACTGAGCATGATTTTCACATCTTCAGTATAGTACAGATACTGATCGAGATGAACACCGAGGTATCGAACACAGGATTTATGTGGAACCCGTTCTGAACTACCCTCACCAGCCATGATGTGGAAATCCTTCCAATTACGTTTCAGGTCTGAACTGACCCCCTGCAGCGTTGTCCGAAACAAAATTGTTTCGCACTTGTGCGCATTGATTTTAATTCGCCAATTGTCAGTGTATAGCTGTACATCATTGAACATTTTTTGGAGATTGCTCTTCGGTCGTCCGTATAGATCAGATCATCAGCAAGCGCTAGCAATAATCGCATTGGCGAGAGGTTAAAATCAAAGACGTTCAATAGCTTGCGAATGAATATTGAGAAGAGCAGAGGCGCAGTAACTGTTCCCTGCTGTAGACCATTCAGGATCTTGAATTCGCGCATTGTTGTCAGATTTCCATCAGTTACAACAAACTATTTCTCGTATAACATATTGCACATCATGGCGACAAAGTGTCTCGGGAATTTTCCCTGAAGGAGTTTAAGAACTTGTCCATCTTTTCACACCGTATCGAAGGCTTTCTCCATATCAATGAGACATGCTCCAACACATAATCTATCATTTAGTTTCCAACAGATGTCTGAGGTTACTTTCGTCATTGCATGTGTGGTCGAGTGCCTGGCACGAAAACCAAATTGCCAATTCGGCATCAACTCATATTTCTCAATTTGGGCGTTTATTGCTTTGTTGAGTATCACTTCAAACACCTTGCTGATGTTAGGCAGCAAGCTGATTGGGCGATAGCTTTTAGGGCATAAAGATTCTTTTCCTTTCTTCGAGATCGGAAACATCTTAGCCTTTTTCCACTCATTTGGGAAATATGAATGGCTCAACATGTTGTTGAACAATATCCAATAATTCCTAATAGCAACCTCAGGCAAATGTCGGAGAACTACATTTGGAATACAGTCAATACCACATAATTTCTTATTGTTTATCTCGCCAAATATGAAACACAAGTCTTCATAGCTGACAAAGTAATCAATAAGATTCAAGCTCGGTATGAGGTCAGATGTTAATGTTTCATTGAAATGAAGAATTGATTGGCCGTTCAGGCTTGATTTGAAGTCGGAAACTTTTGCTTCAACGATCTCTGAAAATATTTCATTCCCTCTCTCTGGGTTTGGTAGATGAACCAATCAGGCAAGTTTATGCAATCCCTCACATATAACCCTGTTTCCATTTCTATCCGGAGTCGTACTATCAATTTCGATACCAGCCCTTTATCTCATCACTAGTGAATTCAAGATTCGATACCTTCACTCGAGATTTCTTACGGAATTCACTTTCGCGAAAACGCCATCTGGGGCTTGTGAGCTAATACTCCTCAATATTCCCGCCCATTGATTGCTGACCTCACTCCTGAAGTATGAACGGATTATGTTCCGGACATTCTTCAGGTGTAATTTTAACAAAGCCAACGAGGGATGGTTGTAGTCCAAACATCGCCGGTATGATGGTTGACACGTGTGAGAAGAAGGCCTTTCAATCTTTTCAACCTTGCGATGGTTGGTGTTTCATATCCTTCCATATTGTTTCGATGTTAAATCTTGGGAACTACTTTCTCAATCGTTTCCAACTTCAACTTCTCTAACTTCCACAAATAGAGATCTATTCCATCGTTAGTTAGATTCCTGTCATTAGGAACCATTGAGCAAGAGTTGCCACCATCAGAAGGGTGACACTGCTTCTGGTATTCCCGATTAAACTTCTTTTGAAACTTTTCCCAGTCTGTTTTTTTTGAAATTCAACCGTTAATTTTCATGTTGAACTAGAATAAGCAAGAAATCATCCCTTTGATGATTGATTTCCATTACGATTGCGTTGTGGTTGCTATCATAAGGAAGCACCTGCAGTTTCCGTTGAGGACTATTAAAGCTGAATTTAAGTCTTGCGTCAGCAATGCAGAGGTCCAAATATGAATTTGTCCTAGGGTATGTTGGGAACTCCGACCCATATGAATTGCACCTGTATTCAATTTGGTTCTCTGTTATCCACGGTTTCAGGAATACACCTCTTGGATTATTGGTGGCGTTCAGCCATGATGTATGCTTGGCGTTCAGGTTACCAGCAAGAATATAATAATTATGCAGCCTGTTCAATACGAGTATTTCAAACAAGGAATTGAGGTCCACCAGTTGCATAGGCAGAGATAACGAAGAGGTTATCCCCACCTGGCAGTGAGATTTTAATAACGGACACTTCAATAGGTTCAAAGCTTTTGAATTCGACTTTTTGAATAATTTGGAAACAATAGGATCTTGGAACCAATATCCCGGTGCCACCTCCCCCATCACCTATTACCCTATAGTTTCTTACGAATTCAAAAACCTTGAATGTCATAGAGCGCCATGAATTGAGATGGGTTTCAGTAAGAAACATGATGTCAGGCTTTTACTTAACAATGAATTCAATGAGACACTCACGCCGATGTATAGTAACAATGGAGTTGACGTTGATCGAGATGAGATGAATTCTATCCATGGGAATGTGAGTAGATGACAAATTAGTTTGAGGCATTTGAAACCCCTAAACGATGAAAAACCAGATTAATTTTCGTATCTTGTTTATCGATTCTCTCCGATAAAGAATTTAGTTGCTGGTAAATTTTGAGAAGCAGCTGATTATTGCCACTTACATTATTCACATTATTTACCGCATTTTCTGCTGATCCTCTAGCTATACGACGCTAAGTACACACTATCTTTGCTTGAAAAAATTTTTTGCTAACGCGATATCGGCGTTCTAATAAATGCTAGGGTTGCTATGTATTTATCGAAGGAACTAGTTTCAATTATAGAGTTGGCGCCAAATATGTTTCTCTATATGCTACTGTTGGTGGGCCGGAAATTAATTTCATTGTAATTTTCATATTAACATTTTTATGAACAAAAAAACTGATATTCGTAATGGTTGATTTATAAGCGTTGGGTTTTTAAATTTTCGAAAAACAAAGCATAGGAAAATTGCCATAGTGTATGATATTCTTATTTGAGTCAATAAATCGATGATTAGCATTTACGTTTTAAACATTATTGCATTTAAATGTTGGCTACCACCACATTGTATTTCATACATTCAAGCGGTCTAGTTTTTAACCACTTTTTCAAGCATCTCCGCTGGTTCCTCGCTAAGAACACACACAATGTAGTCTTCCATAGCTGCAGTGATTTCACTTAGCCCCATAATCATAGTCTGGGTAGGCCCACATTGCAAGGTCTAGGCGGCCAACTCACCGGTCCGAGATGTCAGATAAATTGATCACCAACAGCATCTCCTAATATGTTTCACAGAGCACTAAGTTTGATAATAAAATTTGACACCCCTCAAACGTGTTATCTGTCAAAATAAAACATGAAACCCAACCAGCAAAAATTCTCTAGAACAACTTAATTTTTTGACCCTCTTAAGCAAACCGACAAATATTGTTCTAAGATTACGAAAATAAGCAATGAATATTTTTGCCACTACAATATACGAGTACATTTAGCATCAACAAAAATATAATTTTACTTGTTTACATATCGCAGTTAAAAAAAGACAAATTTCATCAGTTTTAACAATCAACCGAAAAGTTAAATCAGGCACAAACTTCAAAATGCCAATCATGTTGAGAAATCTCAGTCATTAGTTCATCACATCATAAAAACATGCCAGCTCTGATGATAGGCGCCAACTCGCAAAACTATGTACACAATTTTGGTGTTTCAATGAAGACCTAATCATCATAATCAAATTCATGCGAATGAAAAAGACGTAAATGAACTTTAATCACGAGGTTAAACGATTCTCGTAAAATTTCATTTAAATCTATTTGCACCGTGATCAATGTTTCAATTTGTGAATGATGTGGTTCCTCTTTTGAAATGGCGCCACCAAAATTAATGCAATAGCCCGTACTGACATATTCGATGAGTCCATCTCTCAGCAAACAAAATACGCCTAACTGTCTCAAGAATTAATAGTTCTTTTCCTTCAACCATTATTTACAAGGGTCTATGATTATTGACCTCACTTTCTCTGCTTACCATCGTTCTTTTCGTTCTATGCAAACGACACAGCTAATTACATTTGTAGTTTATACATCTCACTACCGGTTGTTAGATGTTGCTTAACAACTATGCTTTTTGTCGTTATTTTCTCACCAACTCCATGTCTTGGGTCTTTAGAGAAACATCACGCATGAAACAGCTCAATGCATTACAATTTACTTCTTCTTCATCATCATCGTCGTCATCTTCTTCCATTCAAGCTCATTACTAACTTCACTGAACTGGGTGTGTCCCCTCTCGGCTTGGTCGTCACAAAAACTAAGAACCGAACAATAGTGGGTTGCGTGTCACTGCTTCGAGTTACTTGAACTTAATTGCCCGCATATGCCATTCTGGTAGCCTTGCCCCTGTTCATATTTCCCACGTATTGGCTTACCGCCGTATCACACAATCCCTTAATGAACTTCACGTTACACACATTGTCTGAACTGAAAGCTAATTAATTTCAAAAAGGGATAAATGAATCACATGG
This sequence comes from Odontomyia ornata, assembly GCA_963969285.1. Lineage (NCBI taxonomy): Eukaryota > Metazoa > Arthropoda > Insecta > Diptera > Stratiomyidae > Odontomyia > Odontomyia ornata. The sequence continues at coordinate 459,273,782 of OZ017739.1, forward strand.
CACCGATTAGAAAATGTGCTAAATGAACCTGTTTACCGAGAAGTTTTTCTCTCGCCTCGTAACGGACGTTAGCCTTTCATACTCTGCACATGACAAGGTGTGGATTTTTGACCTTAGGGCTAATATTGACTGTTATCACTATTATGCGGAACTTCCTCATTTGTTTCCCCACATGAGGGAAAAGTGTTAAAAGTTTGGTCGGTAGTGGTATTCATAAATTCTCAGCGCGTTCTATTAAATCGATAACGAAATCGGCCCCAACCGCCAGAGACTCGCCTATGTATGAATAATATATGACCAGCATATTGAATCAGAATAAAAACTGGTTAAATGAATTTCATTCAATGAAAGATTCGCGCTCCATCTTCTCACATGCTCAAGTAATTTCAAAAGTAAACATTGCAAGCAACGCCAAATGCGGAATGCTTGTTGTCGCGAACGTGGAGAAAATTAACGCCAACTTTGCTCCACGGATTGTAAAAGCAACGGATGCTGTGCTAAATCGTGATCTAACTACATAATGTAGCTTTTCCCTTAGACGTCGTCGTCAGCTCAGCAGAACCGCCATCATTTGAACTGAACAAGATCGTTATATTTTTCAATCAAGCGTGAGAGAAGCCTCTGCGCTACTTGAGGTAGTTGTATGGAGGATTTCTAGTCTTTAAGAAAAATCTCAACACCTGCAAGAATTGACCATAGTTGTAGCGCGAACCTTTGATTTAGCCTTTAAGAACTGGTTTAATGCTCAAAAGAGTAACTTGTAACCAGGTAATGCTTCATAAGGAAAGCGATTTTGTGGCACACATTCTACCTAAGCTGAAGAAGAATTCATTAATGAAGCTTACGAGCAACTATTACGTAACGTTCACATATTTGACGTTGTTTTATTTGACTAGCTAAGCTCAATGAAAGGTGTGTCCCCATTTGAAACAGGATTCCTCAAAATGATAAGTCGAAAAAAATTTGAATGTTACTGACCATCTTATCGAAGAAAATCATAAGAAGTTTAACGTAAATCTGTAGATTTCCCCTATCCTTGCCTCTTTTATACAACTGTTCAATTTTTCCTCTAGATTAGATATTATTACATACCTGTATAGTCACTTTTCAAATGACGTCTTATTGTACTCCTATGTTACCACTTAAAAAACTTGTGTAGAATGAAGTGTTAAGAACTAAGATTTTTCATCCTTTGTAAGACTGCAAAAAAACACTAACATGCATGTACTAAACAAGTCGAGAAGGCAAGAGAGTGCTCCTACCAAAAGGACTTTGTAATCATCCTAGGGTTCAAAACAACTTTCCTTGCGTGAATCAACACTTGATTTATGAATCCATTCAACATACAAAAAATCTTTCAATAATATGTGAAAAATTGAGAATTTCTTTCATAAACACAAAACAGCCGACATTTTGTTCCACCGAAGATATTTAAATATAATATACTATATAGGAGTACTATCCCGCACCGCATTTTGTTGTTGTATCTCCATATAATTTAAATGGCTAAGATGCAAGGGTTGTATATTATTATACATAATTGTGAAATTCAAAGAAGTTTAAGGGAGTCGTCCCGATTTTATGGAGCAAAACGTAAAATTTAAATATACTTGTAACAAATACCTACCTCAAAGGTGGGTGGGTGGTTGGTTTGATAAAAATATTCCATACATATTACCTCCCCCTGGACCTTTTGATGCACAAAATGTCTTTTGTTCTAGATCGTAAAAGTTATATCCAAGACCTTTCATTTGATACCCTAATCGAAAATTTTTGATAAAAAAATGTGAAAGGTTCATTTCGGCATGAGGGGGGACCCCCCTTAAAAAACTTTGAAATGTTCAATAAGACTTGAACTTTTGAGAGACCACCACTGCCGACCTTTCCACAAAGTTTGAGCTTTGTAGCTTCAGTAGTTTCTGAGAAAACTTGCTGTGACGTACGGACAGACAAGACGCGAAACTAGGTCTTTGTAAAATTCGTTTTCCAAAAAATTTCCAAAAACTGGACCGTTATGAGAAAAAAGTGCCCCAAGATACAGAGGCTTACTGTATCATACTTTAACCAAAAAACTGTGCGGAAATGTGACATCATGCGGGGAAAATTGCTACTTTTACCGTAATTGGTAAGCAGTGCCCTAGAGTTCTAGGTCTGACCAGTTATACAACAATATTTTAGTTAGCTTTCCGAAAGAGAATGAAACAAGTTGGATGGACACACTCTTGTCAGAAGGTTTTTGTACTCAACCTGCTATAAATAAAGAATAAAATCAAGAAAAACTTCAATGACATGTACATCAAATGGTTTCAAAGGAATACCATTGTTAATCCATTTTAACCGACCGCTATTTTCATGCAATATAACCATTATTGGCGATAAGGAATTTTAAAAACATTTTAATCATCTTAACTGAAAATTTTAAGGAGATCCAGTCAAAACTGTAGTGGCTGGGTCGAGAGAAAACCCATATAGCAGAAAACCCGTGTGATGTAATCAGAGGAAGTTCATAAATATGATTCGATTTCAATGAAACTGGCAAAAAATAAGAATCTAATATCGGAGTACTATACCAAATTTCATTGAATTTATAGATATACATCTAACTTTGTTTGGGAAAACGTAAAATTTATAAATCATACTATTATTAACAAAATGTTGTGGATTTTAATTTGTTGGATATTTCCTGTTGTTATAAACATTAAGATATACTTCTATTATTTTTTCAGGTTTTTTTTTGGATCACAGACGTAATGAGGGGGACACATTTTTCTTGCACCCCCTCTTTCTTGATTCCTTGATGAAAATAGCATAGTCTGGAAATGTTTTGTCAGGACCTGTCATTTAATGCCTCACATACATGTTGCTACATGAAAAATTGTTTCTAAAGCTCTCCTCCCTTATCTTTTTGAACAGTTTTTGCATACCCGAATTTTCAAAAGCCAACAACTTCTGCTATGCCTACCAAGTTTAGTTTCTGTAGCTTCTAAAGGGTCGGAGAAAAACTGCTGTGACGTAAAGATGGACATACATGTCGCAACATCCATGGGTTTTGATAAGTTAGTACAGAACTCTTTAAAAATCATGCTGAAATTCGCACCATAGTTCGGACGCCACTTCGGACTACTAGGAGTATATAATGGCATTGTCATTTGTATATTTAACACCGCCCTGTTCTCCTTTCGCCCGAATTTACGTTACTTTATGCTGTTTTTTTTTTTTGTGATTGGGAAGCGAATGCTATTCATGCACTGAGTGTGGGGCTCCCATGCTCGCGAATGACTGGACTATCCACTAAACACCTCTGTCAACCTGAGAACCTAGCCTGGAATCGTATGACACATTACTTTGGGCAAGGTCTCATTTCGCTACACCGTGAGATGCCTTCAAGCTAGAGGATCCCTACACTAGCGGAAGGGGAGGGAGGAAAAGGAATTGCCAGACAAGCGTTTCTCAGCCCCGACCTCCCCGGTTGCGGTGAGTCTCGTTTATCTTATAGGACAGCCCGAACATAATCTGCCAAATGGTTCCATTTGTCGATGGATTCAAGCATCAACACGAACTATCCGGGGTGAGCTCTCCCGTCTCCCTGTAGAGGCCCCGTCGCAGCCTGAGCCATTTTTACACGCAAAAAACGTGTCTTCCTCTCCTGAACAAAATCGACAGTCGGGGGACTGTGACTTACAAATATAAAAACACCCATGCCCGCTCAAAATCTGGATCAGATAAAAGTAAGTCTCACCATGCCTCCGATTTAGACGCGGATTCAGATCCGCGTCTAAATCGGAGGCGGGTGACGGGTGACGCTCTCCTTACTGAGAGCGTCACCCAGTATTTCTTGTCCTTACAGTAGCAGTGACCCTACAGGATTCATCAAGAGGTGTCTTTTTTATGAATTTAGAGAGTACAAACGTAAGTTTTTCTTACACGAGTTGTGTTATTTTAAAATAAAACAACTTTTAATATAGCTATATTTATTTTTTAAACTTAACAAATACGGATCCTATAAGTATTTACTTGTTCGCGATTGAATTGAAACTGAGAAGGAGTCATTCCGCTGTTTGTTTTTGGATTTATTCTTTCCGCAGCATCCATTAATACACTTTTCACTATTTTCCACGTTGTTTCGATGCTTTCTTCCGCCAGGCTGTTGAATAGTCTTGTAGGAATAACATGTATGTGTAAAACACTGAGCTTTCTTTTTTCTTGAAACACATATATACCAAATAATTGACTACATTGAGCTGTCGTTTAATTTTTCAAGTTCGTATATTTTAGTGTGAATTGTTTATCCTGTTTCATATTTCTGGCAATACAGCATCGGTATAAGATTCTGCATAGATAGAAGTCCGTACGGCTGACCGAAATCTCTGTTCAGTAGATATTCCGTTTTCTGAGGAAGACCTGTTAGATTTAGTATAATTTTATCGTGATGTCCATATACATGTTATCAGGTTAAGAGTTCTGGCAGAGAAATCTGCAATTTTTAAGAGGAGGCACTGAGCTCTCCTCTGTTAGAGTTCCAAAACGCAGGCTCACTGCCAAAGGTTGCAACGGTTAGCTTATAAGATATAACGAACTCACACAAGCTTGTGAAAGATCTCTACTTTTACTAAAGATGAGCCCGTACTCTGGACTCTTGAATTCTAAAAGTTGTAGGTCGTCACTGTACTGGTACATATTGATTTGGATGGATTTCAACTCATAATAAATTTTTATAGTTTCAGGTCTGTAGGACTTGAACGGACTCCTTTTTTACCCTGGGTACTTGGTGTCTGACCAGATTCTTCCCCGATCCTCTCCGCCTTCCAGTCAACTCTAGCATAACATACAATTAAGCCCTACGTCAGACCGTGTCCAGGTTTTCTATATTTTTCTTGTGAATTAACTCGGCCTTGATATCGTCGAGTATCAAGCCGATAAGGTGATGATCCAGGATTCACTCAGAGAGAGTTCATGAACCGAGCCTTTCACGGAAGTTGCTTAAGTTCCATTAGTTTAATAATTAGAATGTAACATAGTTATATCTATGACTTCTCTGATCAAACATTTTAGCGTGTTTCATTGAATCGCACAACGATTCCGTTTTGGACTCAGGCTCTTGCTAGGTGCTTTGAACTTAGTACTCAGCTGACCTTTACTGTGTCGCCTGAGTTTAGTTTCGTCAGGATTTCACAGTCTTTTAAGTTAATTTCGCTGTGAGGAGCTGAGGAAAAAGAAGACATTTTGAAGGTGGCGGCAGGTTCCTAGTTTGACGATTTGGTTTGAATACCTGGGATTGGCAAATTTTTTTAAAGTTTCGGGCCGATATTTCTTGAATATGCATTTCTCAAAATGACTCCATTGTTGTCTATACGAAGTAGTGAAGCTATGCAATGGTAGACACCAGTCTTTATAGAAACATATTCCTAGTCGGATAGGTACACAGATCAAGAAACCATCAGAATTGATCGTGCACAGCTGTCTTAATAGCAATGAAACCAGAAACGTTGTCTGACCCTCGTTATGATTTTGTACCGATGGAGATTATTAGCTCAGTTTGTAGCTATTCATAGTCAAATTTTACTCTATTACTTTCACTTTAAAAAACGACTTGGCCAGTGGTAACAAAATTAGCAGCTCACAATTACGAATCATGATCCTAGAATTGTCCGTGGACGAATGGTGAATCATATCAACGACGCTCTTGATGCTGCTATTAGAGAGACTATAAGTAGGATGCCTCTCTTTTGACAGGACCAACAGCATCATAAAAGTATTTTGCCAATTTAGGAGGCATCATGTGGAAGAAACCTTAACTATATTCATCTAGAAGATTAGAATCTAGATCAGCACAATTGCTTACTAGATAGAAATCGACTTGTTGCTAATCCTCATGTTAGGGACCCAACTTCAGGTAGCTCTGCAAAGCAGGCCATAATCGTCTTCGAATATGGGCATAGGCCATTGTGTCTAGGTCTTAGTCGAACATTTCGCTAGCGAGTGCGCGTTTCTTTTGCCGGATACCTGCGTCAATAAATAAGGTGCCGACAATGATTGCATTTTATACGTTTTAATCCAGTTTTTTTTTGTTTTACTCGAATTAGATCAAGCGGAAATTGCTATTATGGATGGGCAACATCCACAGATAATTGCCCTTCAAATTATGCATTCCTTGCCTTGATTAATGATCAAATTGATATTGCTACTAGCCGGAAATCTTGTTGCCGTTCCTTATTTCCGCTGCCATTTTCAGAGGACTTTGTTGGTCAGATGACAATCTGCACATCGGGACACGAGGATTGGGGTTTCGAGGAAGCTGCTTTTCCCAGCCAAACACATATTACGACGGAGACAGCACCTGAATAGTGTAGTCTGTCTAGTTGGTTGGACGAAACTTAGCAAAACTTTTTTGAAAGTAAGTCGGAAAATTGTAACATCCTATTTTTAACATAATGCTACTGCTATGGCGCAGTATTCCTCCATCTTGACTAAGTAGTTCTGCTTGACTAGGAGACTTCACAACTGGCGTCTTCCATTCATTGTTTTCCCGACTTAATTATTATAATGGTTCACCTCCAGACTAATTGAAACGCTATTCGACAAAAATAGAGCGAAATGCCCGAAATCCGCTATTTTATGCACGTCCTATCTTATCGAATCGAACGAGAACACCAGCTACAGATCGAAAATATAATAGGAGAGAATCAAATTCCAAAAGGCAGATTATGACTAATCAAATATTTTCACTGATGCAGATGCTACAGTAATGCTGGAATTATAATATCCGTGTTCACAACAACTTCGTATACTTCAAACAAGCATACGATGGTATTAGTAAGAGTGCGTTGTACAAAATAATAGTTGAGTTTGGCACCTCGAAGAAATTAGTCGGTATGGTTGAGGTTAAAATGGTGAACGCGGTAAAATTCGATGGACTTGTTACAATGCTCTGGAACATGTTAGAGACATCAGTAGACACCATACGCATACTTCTATTCATGTCTACTCAACACACAGCTTTTGCTGATAAGATTAAAATCATGGCTCGGTTAGTTCTAGATGCTAAAGAAGTCCTTTTTCATGGAATTTATGTATGAGTCAAGTTTTGATATTTAGAAGTTTGCTTTTTCAGTAATTTTATAATACCCTTCCGACAGAAGCACTCTTTTGCTACTTTTATTTGTTCTAGATTACAGACTGTTAGTTTGTATCAGAACCAAAATTTCAGGCCTCATCCATCGTTATAAATCGCGTTGAAGATCTTTCAGTGTCAGACTGGTAGATTCGGCCTTGAAACTTCAATTGGTTTATTCTTTTGATCGGCGGTTCATATTCTGGATATCCAATGCACTGACACTAATAAACCGTTTTACTTTTCTTCTGAAAAACTACACAGCCTTGCTGGCGTTAGTCCAATTTATAATCGCGCCGTGATAAATTAATCACGAAAGCAAATGACTCGCCCAATCCGCTAATTCATGCCCTGGCGAACTGAAAACCAGCAGTTACTACCACCTATCTCTTTGGCCGTAACCTTGCTTCATAGATTTTAACTAGTTATAAGTAGATAGTTAAGTTATGTTAAGCTAATAATCAGTTCTGTAGAGGTTTTTGCCGAAAATTTCCTCTAGCTAATTAGAATATTCACATTGGAAATATGATACTACACATAGCTCTAAGTGATGTTCAAACGATGGTGAAATGCCTTTTTCAGAATACCTAGCATATTATAAGACCACTGTATCGCGTACATTCTAATAAAGAAACTTATATATATATATATATATATATATATATATATATATATATATATATATATATATATATATATATATATAAAACCTGATATGTGAAAGTTTAAAAAATCATTAATCTCTCCGATTAGTGTTTTAGCGACGTTAGACGATTTATTGGTTCTTTTTTTTCCGATATTATTATCAGAATTTACTTTGCTTCCTAAGCCCCTTCAAATTTTACTGAAAACAGGTTAGTGCACTTTAAAGAGTTAAAGGCTCACTGTAGATTGGAACACCACGAGAGAATTCGGGAGTCCATGCTGATGCAAGGAATCCAAGATTATCTATTTTGCCGCGGAATCCGCGTCGGGTGATAGTGTCCAGACAACTTAATAAATTTGAGTTTGGCGAAGACAATGCAACGTCTTCGGTAAACTAATGACGGAGTATCTACGTCCGAAAATATATGCAAGATATGATGCAGGTTATGATGCATAACTGAGAGAAAACAAAGTCGAATTTCTCCGTGACGAAGTTGACCAAATGCCGTTTAGGAGTTGCACGTCGTAGAACTCGTATACCAAGATGTGATAGAAGTCTGAATTTTTCAGCAAATAGACTATATTGCACGATGAAAAGACAACCTCCACGAAAACAGTATAGAAGGTGTTCGATAAGATTGATTATTAACCCTGGTACTGCTTTCTAATTTAGAGCTTTCGAGGAATATTGCAACGAAAATAATGAGTAAAATGTGAAAGATGCAGTTAGAGCTCCGAAAGCAAATGGACAGGTTGGAAGAATTAATCTAAATCTGTTCAAATGCTAATAACGTCAACTATCAACGAAAAAAAGTAGAGTAAATACATACCAACAGGTTTTTCAGTATCCTACGAAGCAAAGTCGACAAATCCTGGAAAAAGTCTTGAAAAATATATATGTAGATGCAAGCTATTATTCGCCGTACAAACAGACAGAATTAGGGGCGGATTGGAACTTCTATTTCCGTTCTAAGGGACGAACATTCATATTAATTCTGAGGCGCGTAATAAACAAGTATGACGGAATTAAAATGCAGATTGCTGTTCCTAAAAAAGGTTGTTTTCGGAATCCCTTCCTCCCCCATAGCATACTGAGGTCTTGAACCATATTTTAAACACTTTGTTTGTGCAAATATTTTCGAGGCTATTTATTATTAGCTTGCAAACATTTTTCTTTTATTACTCAAACCAAGGCACTCACAATATCAGCATTAGACTGTCATTGTGCGAAATATGCCCCAGAAGAGTCATTCACTTTAGGGAATCATATTACGTACATTCAAACATTTGAAAATACTTTCACCCGTTTGCGAACGCGCTCAGCAGCATTTTTCCGTCGGGAAAACACTTTTACCAGCTAAATTTAATTTTCAAGAATAACACCGCTATTTCTGCATCACGCGAAACTAAAGTCAAGCAAGTATTTATAGTGTATAATTTGTCTATGTCACGTGAGGCGCCACTTTTGGGTATTTTAAACGCTTGGAACGTGTATGGGTCTAAATAGCATTCATTTTTTTTTTATAGAAAATAACTTCAACGGAATTAAACTAATAGATTTTATCCATCATTCACATTCTTGTGAGAATGAACGACATACGAGTACATACATACATAGGTTTAAGCCATTTGTTAGCTGAATCGATTTCCGCAATTATTTCACTGTGAAAAACAAAATGCATTGTGTTGCCATTTTTTTTTCAAGGAAATTCTAATTGGCAACCTCCCAAAGTAAATGTCATGTATTTCATATAATTTCGAAAATATCTCCGCCATTACGGACATCTCTAACCAAGAACGTTAGTATGTTATCAAATCCAATTTGTGAATATCAAATATGCTCTTTTCTTGGAACCATCCTGACGTCAGCGAAGGAATTACACACTCGATCCTCGTCATAGTCAGCGTAGCCAAAAATAACGAAATATGATTTGGAATTATTATCATCTTACTGACAAATTGATTGATGACGATGGCACATTTGGAAATTGATTGACTTAAATTTGATTCCATGTCCCTGTTTCGATATCCGTGAAAATGATTTTAACGCAAATCATTTCAGCAGCAGCAGCGTGAATCAATTTCACAAGATATAGCAGTGATGGAGGAACGTCGGGAACAAATGGTTTGTGAATGAAGGATTTATTGGGTTTGATTTGATGCGCGAATATTGACATGTGTAGGGGTTCATATCGTGAACTGATAAGACATTTTAATCGTAACGCTCGAATGCTTTTTTATAATAAATCCCATCCAATGCACAATCATTTTATGTACAGTACGTAATTCAAAGGTTTTCCAAATTTGAAAACAAGGATAGTAGAAATACACCAAACAAAATCTTGGACGTGTCTGATAAACTATAAATTGTTAGGAAAATAATGGAAACCCCCAAATTATCGACTCTTAAATTGGCAGAAGTGTCTACTGGGATTGGTAAAAAAATCAGTGCTGAAACCACCATACGTCATGTACAAAGAAACCATAGTTTTAATAGCAAAGTTGCAGAGCTGTTCATCCATAACAAATATCGACAAAGCCGCCTAATATTTGCTACTGAGTATATTTCAAAGGATTTGGGTTTTTGTAAGACCGTCATTTTAGCTGACGAGTTCAAATTCGTCGTCGAATGACGTCCGTATGGCGAAAGCCAAATACAGAGCTCAAACAAGAAATTCTACATGAAACGTATATCAGCAGACGGTGTTGGAAAGCTGGCTTTTATTGAAGGGAGTATGCACAAGACCATGTACATTAATATCCTAAAGGAAAATCTACTCCAAAGTGCCGACAAACTCGTGGTTAGCCGTAAATTTCGATTCTATCAAGATAACGACCCTAAATATACGCCAGGAATTGTAATTGTTTAAGAACGAATTTTTGAAATAAATGAAATTATTAATTTAAAAAAAGAAACTTTATTTATTGAATTTAATTTCAATTTACAAAAAAATGAAAAATTATGCGGCAACAAATAAGCTGTGAGCCACTGTATCTCTAGACCAACTATTTTTAGCAAACAGATGCTCCCCTAATTACCACACAGTATGACTACATATTCCAAATATTTCCCTTGATTACCGTTAGACTACTTATTAAAAGTTTCACTTCGCTTCATTTTAAAGCAATAAATCGTTCCTAAGAATTACTAAAACACTCAAATCACGCATGCACTTCTGCAAAAACGCACATGCTGTGAGGATATCTTTGATACAACACACGATCTAAAATCTACAATCTACAAAGAATTATCAAAAATATGTAAGATTCCTTCACTCATCGTATTACTCCATCGATCCGCATGATATCAACGTTCTCAAATAGTTGGAACTATTTATAACTTTCCAAAAACATAAATAACAATTAGTTACTCAAATACAGACGTTTCTAAAGAAAACTCTTACTACATCCATCCACTGCTGTGTGAATCCAAATAAAACCGCGAGTGGAAACATTAAAAACGTTTCGTAAAAAAATTAAATTTTTAAAGCTGCAAGAAGTTTCTTTGTGGTTTACATTAGAATATATATTTTTCTTCATTTTTCTCGCAATATTCACTCTACAGTTTATTTTCCACTTCGGTTAATATGATGGGGGAAACGCTTTAAAAAAAGCAGACGTCCAATGTAGAAAAACTAGTCACAGCAAAGCCAATGATTAATTTAATCCTTGTCTATAACAAATGATAAAGCATTTCAATTACAATGAATTGAAAAGGTATCCCTGGAGATAATATTATTAACGTTAGTATCTACTAGTATGATAAACCGCAAGATAAGTTGGATGTAGCGCAGAACAGATGTGGACCGTTTCCCACACCTGGACTATCTACTTTTAATATGATTATGTCTAGAATAATGCTTACATCGTTTGAACTTAGAATGGTACTAACTGTAAGCATTGGTAAATTTCTCTGCATTTGAAATCTGAAAGTTACTTCTTACATATACGTCTAATGGAAAGATTTGTTTGAAACTTAAATCGACTTTATACGCTTGACAGCGTATCAAATAAATTTATCTCCTGCGGTTGAGAGTCTTGTTGGGTTATTGAGTGTCAAGTGATTCAATGAGCATTGCACTAACACAGCAATTTAATTATAAAAGAAGAGAAAGAATTCTGATACGCTGGGGAATAACCAGAATTCTAGGATCCTGTCCAAATGTTCACCTATTTTGGATATATTCCCATACAATATACCGTTTCGATTCGTTTAACAGAGATATACGAGTATCAGCTTGGTTTTTTTGGATTCGAATGGTCTTAACAAAAACCACCGCGAAATTCTTTTAAAATTATTAAATAATAAAAATAAACAGATTTATAGTATTTAAGATTCTCAAAATGCAATCGTAACAGCATTCATAGTAGTGATAGGTGAAAAATTTCGCAGCCAACATCAAGACTTGAACCAGGAGCCTACTGCGCAAGATGTAAGCATTGTAGTCGCTAGAATACGCGGACTGAACTATTTATCACCAAGAAACGCAAGCTTTTAAAAAAGCTCTTGCTTTGATCCGTGAAGGTCAACATTTCTTTTCTCAACGCTTGAGATACCTAGTTTTAATGGATAATATAACAAATCAAATAGAACATTAATTGTAAAATGTGTAATAATACATCAATGGTTCAATGGAAAAGTATAAACGTTAGCAACGCACCACGTAAAACGCTTCGAAACAAAATATTTCTAATATTTACAAATTTAAAACACTCCAAACCTTTAAAGGGTCGGAGAGAATTATAGATTTAAGCGCTTTCTGTAAGGCCCGTATAGATGGCGTCCATTTGCTGACCGTAAAGTGCAGCTGCATCTTTAAACTAGATCCACTTCGATACCGGGGACCAACCTTTTAAGAAGTCGTTCTACTCTCTACCGAAATCACTGTATTATAAATCATAAATTCTATTTTGCAGATTTTGTCAAAAAATTTTACCGAAGCATTGACTCTCGTAAATGGTTGGTAGTTAAGAACAGCGTATGGTACTGATTATTGAGTTGGGCAAATTTTGGCTCCTTTTTTGGGCTGTCGGGCAAGAGCAAGAGGACATACTGACGCTGAAACAAGTTGAATAGTGGTAGAGTGTAGTGGAAGAGTTTTGTAAACTTATTAGTAACTCAAACTACGTCTTCTTAATACCAAAACTTGACTCAAACACATATTCCATAAATTTAGTCCGGGAAACTAAAATATGGTTATTGTGTCTTTAAATCCGGCTCATTTTTTCCAGTGTCTTGACCGCATTGTTTGAGTAGCCATGATAACATACAAGCGTTAGAAACGATTTCTAAAATGTTAATCAAAATTCCTACATTTCTATAGCGTTTATATATGTGCTCTCTCTCTCTCTCTCTATTTGTATCTTTCGCAGTATCACGTGTTGTTATTGTAATTGATAAATTTTTCAATTAGCTGTAACTTAAGTGTTTCTGGTTCGATTGTTATGAAGTTTTCGGGATACATGTAAAAATGTACTGCTATGAACACAGTTGATTGAATTTTGACTTCTGAGGTATATGTTGGCCTTGTACTCATAAAGACCTGCTTCGACGATTTTTTCAGATATTTCTGCCCAAAAATGTCCAATCGCGAAAGGAGGGACAGAAACTTTTCGTACGTTTCCTCTCACCCTGCACTACCCGATGTGTCAGTTTAAAACTGTTCTGAACAGTTCTCGTTAAGACCTTTCATATGACACCTATATTGGCTACTTTTTTCAAAAGATCTCCCCCTATATGGGTAGACTTCCCTAACAACTTAAAATAATTTCTTTTTTACGAAAAGTATTAAGAGGTCAACACTTTTGACTTAAAGATAACCATACGCTTCAGAATCGCACGATTTTCTAACGTCCCTATTTCACGCTAATGATTTTTATGTAAATAATCTAGTCATTATAAAGCTTCTACATGCTTCTCAAAATAAAATGCATCTTGATTAAAATTAGGTGTACTTTAATTCGCTTAAAATATAAATCACAAAACTTCTTATAAAAGATTAACAAAAATCAAGACTCTTCTGTTAGAAGGAATAAAATCTTAAAGAATATTATAAAATAAATGCTTTTTTTTATAGTCAAGTGATTCAAAATGTTATCAGTCTCAAACAAGTATTTGATACATAATCACGAATTTTGTAGACAGTCATGGCAGACATCATTTTTGTGTTCGCCGCAAACTGTCTTTATGCACTTGGCACAAGTCATCGTCAACATTCTTTTCTTCTTTGACAGTAACGCCTCTTCTTGGATGGTGGCTCTCTTTCTTCTTCTGTTAGAGCGTCTGAACAAGTTCTTGGAAGAATATTTTCTATGTTGCTTCGTACATGTCTTGATGGTTTTCATATACTTTCTGCGACTTATGGGCTTATTTTGTTTTGATAAAGCCTTATGATAGTATATAACATATTAATTAACAAAAGCTATGTTCATGCCATAAAAATGGCGTTTGGCCATCTATTGATTTTCCTCGAGCATAACATAGTATTCGTAAAGTACATTTGATCAACTTTGTCGAAGCCACCTTTAGTTTGATTATAAAACAAAACCATTTCTTGCTTTCCAGTGACAAAGTCAAGTATACCTTCTTCGTCATACGATGATCATAAATAAACCATCTTCAAGGGCTTCGGTTTGTATGACAATAATGTCAAACATTCATCATAACAATAGATGGACGACATATTTGTCGAGATCGGCTGATTTTCAATTCCTCAGGAATTTCGCATTTGTTAGACCCGATAGTGCCAACAAGAGTGAGCTTGTATTGTTCCTGAAAAAGTGACTTTGTAAGTGGTACCGGCAAAAAACCAATTATCACAGGTTATGTTTCGATTTGTGCCATAAATAGACCGGGATGACTCTTTTAAATAATATTCCCCCTGAGGCATTCTCAAGGTGTTGTACTCATCGTGTACTTAGTTCTACTATGGCTTATAATAGGGATTTTTATGCCGTATTTATTAGGTTTATTTGGGATGTACATTTTTCCTCGGAATTCCAGCAATTGTTCGTCGATAGAAACATGATTACCTGGAGAATAGGTTATCTGACATTTATTTATAAAAAATTCCCAAACCTTTCTTACGGGTACAAAGTGCTCTTCTTATTGAATAAGGGGACGTATACCCATCCTTAGACATCAAATCAAGAAATCGAAACGATCGCTGCTCATCACAGCCACATACCATCTTCCTGAGAATTGTCTGTCATAGCTTCAAAGCTGCAGTCAAAGCTAGGTTACCAAACAAAACTCGAAATTCTGTAGAGTTTGTGTCTCTGAAGTGTCATTTGTCATATATGCACCATGTTTTACTGCAATTTCAACATTTGTCCACCGAAAAATCTCCTCAATAATTTCGTCAGTGATACATAAATAAATGCATGTAACTGGATCATATACATTACGACACATCATTGTTGTACCTCGATTTGCGCGAATAATGCTTATGGCACATGTTCTAGCATGCTTTCGACCCTTAAAATTAAACCAGCAATGTCTATTCTTACCTCGAAGCATTGCTTGATTAGGGATAATTATATGAGGGTCATGCTCTGACATTCCTGTTGCTCTTAGGATACAGGCTGAAAAGAATTTCGTTCGCCCGAAACATATCTTAACTGCTCTATTGCCTCATTGTCGATGCATTCATCTTTATAGTCGCTCTGTTGATTTTTTTTTATCAAATAATTTTCTAACTCGCTGTCACTTTCCCGACATTCCCATCAAACTCGTCTGCTCTGCTCAATATGGCTTTACAATTAAGGCTGTCTTTAATTTAACGTCTTGTAGAAAATAAATTTATATAAACTCTTTAAAACTCTTCACACGTTCTCCAAGGCCCAAAAAAAAATAAAAAGTTGTATTGCATTTACTCGAAGTTTGTGTATTTTACACAAGCATATTTATTAGTTTTTCATCTGGGCCTAGACCCACACTGACGTCTAGATGATTGCTACGCTTCAACCTGGTAAGGAATCGTCAAAATGGTGTACAAGTAGGACCGGACAGCGAGAACTATAGTATAAATTGATGAGGATGTTGGAAATACGAGTATAAAAAAATGAATGCATATAGCCTGTCCATCAGCTGCTTGTTTTCCGTATAGGTAAACGAGTGGGGAGTATTGGGACATAGGAGTGCCTCGAACGGTTGAATACCAATTTTGCTTCCCTACAGAGATTAAAAATATTATTCCCATTTCTGAATACTGGAAAATTACACGAGACAAATCTGATAGTTTTAAAGCTTTTGAAACGTCAG
The DNA here is from genome assembly GCA_963969285.1 of Odontomyia ornata. Classification (NCBI taxonomy): domain Eukaryota; kingdom Metazoa; phylum Arthropoda; class Insecta; order Diptera; family Stratiomyidae; genus Odontomyia; species Odontomyia ornata. The sequence goes on from OZ017739.1 coordinate 459,289,801, forward strand.
CAGTCAGGCAGGCAGCAATCGTCTTTCGAGGATGACAGTTAAAGAAAATAGTATTTGGAACCGGTACTATTGAACGTGTCATCAAAAAATCTAAAATCATTGTCTACCTCAACAAGATAAATAGTGAGGGACAATCAATATTGAAGAGCTCTAACTCTGTAACTTCGTAGTTTGTGGATATCATACCTTTTTAATGCTCTTATGGCGTGATCACGAAGCCCCAGCTGCACTTCAAAAAGAGTATAAAGTTTAAAGTAGGGGTTCAGCGAGGAGGAAACCGAAATAATGCAGGACTATTGGAAAAGCAGATCATGAGATACTCTAACTATCTCTAAGCGAAGGCCTGAAAGACCCGAAAGGTAGTGTAGTGTGAAAAAATGTCAAGCAGTCTATTGTTTAAATTTGGAAATTAGTTCAATTGATATAAAAAATAATGTGCTAGCAAGGATCATAATATGATTGAGATATCGTTGAACGAAGAAACTACTTGGGACCTTCGATCCCAGCCTACTGTTGGCATGTCGAATTCACTACTAACTATAAAAGATTAAAGCATTTATTAAGCTTGGGGAAAGGAACTGGCATATAGGTGCACACAATTAATTCATGAACCCTCACCTTAAACAGAAAAGACTAAGCTGAGGAATCAAGTGGGTACAGAGAAAACTTTCCAAATGTTTGCACAGCTCAATCAATATGACACTTTCATCGCATTTGCCGTAGATAATACAGTTTCTATTTTCCTGGAACATGTTACAGAGAAGGCAAAGTTCCTAATTTGCAAAGTTCTTTGAAAGCCACAGATCAGCCACTATCATCCCAGGCCAATTGATTCTTAGAAATTAAAGTTATGGTCAAATCGGGTGTTGCCCAGGGGTCTATCCTTGGTCCAGACCTGTGGTACGTGTCTTACAACGGGCTACTGATACCAGATGAGTCGCGCTTGATCAGCTATGCGGATGATGTTACGACCTTGATCGCTGGACGCACCGTTGAACAAGTGCAACTTAGGCGGCTAGGTATACTAATGCGCCGAGTGAGAGATTGGATAACTGCTCGCAGGTTCAGTTTAGCACTGGAGAAAACCGAAGTGTTCATCTTGACAAAAAATAAAGTCCCTAGAGTAAGGATGATCAGCATTGGAGACATACTAATCGAATCTAAGCCAGCGGTGAAGTACCTGGGGCTCCTGATCGACTCCAAGATGAGTTTCTCTGGGCAAAGCAGGGCAACGGCTGGAAGGCTGCTTCGGGAGTATCGGCTCTGAGTCGACTTATGACCAACGTAGGGGGACTCAACCCATCAAGAAGACGCCTCTTGTTGAGTGCTGTAGGGTCAATGCTATTGTACGGAGCAGAAATATGAGGCGACGCTCTCTGTAAGGAGGTATACCAAAAACGCTTGGCATAGGTTCGGCGAAGAGGAACATTGAGGATTGCATCTTCATACATGACAGCCTCTGATTCGGCGGTGAGAGTTATTGCAGGCATGACACCTATTGCCCTAATTGCTGGAGAGCGCTGCGCTATTTACTTACTTACAAGGACGCGAGGGAGACGGTTGTCCCTGAGGAGAGAATGCTCATTCAACGATTGGCAGTGGTGTTGGGTGAATTGCACGAAGGGAAGGTGGACTGCGCGCCTCGTTCCGGATGTGAGACTGTGGCTAAATCGAAGGCATGGTGAGACTGACTTAAGTCTGACCCAGCTTTTGAGCAGGCATGGGTGTTTTCAGTCTTATCTGCACAAGATTGGTAAGTCACGATCCCCCGATTGTCGGTTTTACCCAGGAGAGGAAGACGATGCCTGCCACACATTTTTTGCGTGCAAAAAATGGGACAGGCTGCGACGGGATTTCTACAGGTAGACGGGAGAGCTCATCCCGGATAGTATAGTCGCGATGATGCTTGGATCGGTTGACAAATGGAACCAAGTGGCACATTATTTTCAGGCTGTCCTAAAATATAAAGGGGACTCACAGCAGCCGCGGATGTTGGGGCTGGGGATTGCTTGTCTGGCAATTCTTTTTCCCCACTCCCCTCCTGCTAGAAGAAGGATCTCCCACCTTCTAGCTGGCGTAACAAAGCGAGACCTGGCCCGAAGTAATGTGTCAAACGGTTCCAGGCTAAGTTGTCGGGTTGACAGGGGAGTGGGTAGTGGGTAGTCCAGTCGCTTGCGAGCATGGGAGTCCCACACTCTGTCCGTAAATGACATTCACCACCCAACCACAAAGAAATGGTTCAGATAAAGGATCAGGTGACCAATCGACTCTTCAGCATTCTGGTAGACGCTTGGGCTGTCGCGCCATATATGATGATGATGAAGACACCACGCTCGCAGGCGTATTTCGCGGTCTGCGGGCCAGTTGAATGAATTCGTTCTTGCCTTTCTATGTGTATCTATTCTATGAAGCTGACGATACATGGTACATTAAAGGATATAAAACAGAAGGTGGTAAAAGAGTAGGAGCTGACACTCTAACTGTGGCATCCACCAATAAATTCGAATACACGTCGCTAAACTCAATATATTATTTACGGACGGTCAACGACTACATCCTGGCTGCAACCGTAACCGAGACTCACCATAGCCAAATTAAGGTGGATGTTATTTATAGCGGGTTTTCAAACTCAACCGGTCTTAGATTGCGTAATGATCTTGTCACTTAACTCTATTTGGAGTTATACCCTGTCTATTTCACCTTCGGTCTGGATTTTTTCAAGGATCTGTTCTTGCGCCACGAGTTTTTTTCCTTTACATTAATGATCTCCCTTGAAATGTTATTCATTTTTGTCTTTTCTCTAGGGATGATCTACATCACAGTTTGTCTCTAAATAAATTGGTCCCACTCTATGACGGAAACCGATCCATCTTTCTATCACATTGTCCAAAATTTTCATAAGATATCAAACTCCTTTCCTTCAACCCGAAATTCCTTTCTCTGGAGTGACTCCCTTTAAAGACTTATGAGTAAACAATGATTCGAAGCTCAAATTTAAGAGCGGGTAGGCGTGCATGTTTCTCTAGTCCAAATTTAACACTCTCCTTGAATGGTACCACAAAAATCGACTTTCCTTGAGCTTGCAAAAATGCCAATGCGTAGTAGTCATTTAGACTTTGCGTCAACCTGGACCTGCCGTTGCACCCAAAACTTCGCATCAATCCTCATTATTCAAATATTTACTACAAAGCGAGGAACAATGGTAGTAGGTAGTCGGGAAAACGATTGCAATAAAATAGAAGAGAAAAATATATATTAAATAGCTCCAAAATAAATCGGTACTCATATAAGAAAGTATCTTTTTTTTTTATAAAATTTTCTTTATTAGAATATATTCGGTACAGAGGCCTTAGAATATAGTAGGTGTTCTGACAAAGTCATTTCACCATCAAATACTTCCAGAAATAGCTATAGAAATGAGAAAAGAACAAATCTTGAGAAGATCAGGACTTCGCGGTTATCTTAAAAGCGTTCAGTGAGATAGTCATAGTTCGAGCAAGAGGAATATCAAAAATATTACAGGACCCAAGAAGGGCTATGAGAGATTTTAGATGGGGAAACTCAAGTTGGAAGCAGTATTCCAGAATTGTGGAGACTGTACTTCGATACAGCTTAAGGGCAGCGTTGTGGTCCGACGAAAACCGGATGATCGTGTAGCTTTAGAAACTAAATTAATGTAGTAACATTACTAATCCTTGATCTTTGTACCAAGCAGTTGTCTTCAAGGATAATTAACCTGCAAATATACATGAGAGAATCAGGTCTTTCGTACCTATGTCCGTAGAAGACAGCTATTTTTGAGTAAAACTCAGACCAACCGTGATCGGACAATTTTAATGAATTTCAACCTGAAAGTATAAACTGCGTTTCGTCTTCGGGAGCTGCCACTGTCCATCACACGCGGAGCAGCTCGACCCAAGGTAGAGAGTAGACCTTTTAAATACATATATGTTCTAAACACTGAAAGTATACCTAATATCATGCAGTAATAGCCTATAATGCATAACGGCCATTTAAAAGATTGGGAACCATCTATATTATATTATACAGAAAAAAATTCGAATGATAATTTGAGCCCTGATTGAAAAAATCGCTTTTGGAGAATCTTTCTTCCCTTTTTTTCTATGATTTGATGATGCAAACACCCCACAAGATGACACGAAGCAAATTTCTGTTGCAAAAAGGTCCGCCAGTCTGTTCACTTCTTTGTTTTTATCCGTCGATACTAACAACTGAAGAAAAAAGTGCTTGAACACAGCTTTATTTAGGACTCTCAATACACTAAACCTGTATTTGCTTATATCCTAAGCAAATAATTAAAGTACATCCTACTTTCTGATGGACAGTGCTCAGGGAAATACGTCATATTTTCTTAACATTTGTCTGTCATCGGGAGCAAGAAGCACCACTTTACAGTTGAAAATCTTTCCGCTCCAACAAAGCTATTCAATTGTTGAACTGCAGAATAAGAGCCGTTATTCGAATTTGCATTTTCATTTGCATCATCATCAACACCAAATTAGCATGCAATTCTACAAACATTCGCCATGATCAATGATGTATCAGTATTTACAACAAAAAGACAATGAATCATCGATGACTTCAGACAAATCCCTCGAATTCATCGAGCGAGTGAAACACATCTATTTTTATAATCTCGTTGACATTTCACTACCGAAACAGCTTTTGTTACTAGCTTGCCTAGCTTAGCTCCTAAACTCTTCAACCTCCATTATGACTGGGAACTTTACATTAAGAACACCATCAACATCTTCAAAGTTGGGTCTGTGAATCGTAGCATATGGTTGGATTGGAAAGTCTCAACGACGGGGTTGAGCACAAAGTAATACATGCTGAGGGATTTAAACCTTATAAGCACAATGTCACACCCTACTTTCCAACCCCGTGAACGCGTAGGGAGATTTCAACCCAAGGAATTAAAAAGAAAATCCGATCTAGACGTACTACTCGTATATTTCTCGTTCTAACATTTTGCTGCCAATGTTAAGCGAACACCATCAATCAAAAGCGGAAGAATCATAAAAGCAGATACAAGAGTAGTGTGTGAATGTAAAACGAAAGAACTACTGGGACTGAGGTACTGATGGCTGGGGATTGGGATTGGAGCAGAAAGCAAGCAGGCAACAAAATGTAGCAGCTCCAGGTGGGTTAGCAACAAGCTTGAGATATTCTTCTGACATGAACTTTGGTAAAACGGTCGCTGACGCTGAAGCTAACGTGCTAGCGTTGTCTTGTTGCCGCGGTAAACCAAAAGCCACAAATTGTGCATTCAAGTTAGATTCACTACATACCTACAAAGGGTAAATATGGCGCGTCGTATCAATCCAGCGCCATAATGTGAAAAAAGTTGATTTGACTTCTTGCAATGTTAACATATATCAAAATAACCTTCAGTCTGTTTTACTATCATTATAGAAGGATACATTGTATGACGTTAATATTCGTCAGTTATATGTCTTTTGAATTTATTTTTACTTATACAAATTTTCAAAGCTTTTCCTTGAAGAAAACAAAGATTTAGTTGAAGGTAACTAAATCTTTGTTCGCTTTATCAATCAGTAGAAATTATGCAGAAGTCTACTAAGTTTTATAAATGTCTCTTATGTTTTGCTCGTGATAAAATTTTGGACTTTTGAGTATTATTTACGTTTTACTGACTTACATACGTCTCATCAAATCCAATGTTCACCTCTAAGTCAATAAAACATCTGTAAGGGTGTTTTTACTTTTGTAGGATCAGTTGGTCAACTAACAGACTCAAATTTCATCAAGCCAATGTTATTGAATTGAAGAACAACGAACGCTTCAATGCGAAACGGACAACCCCAAATTCATTTCGCTTCCAGAAGAAAACTTACACGACTATTTTTTGAATTAAGACATTTCTGAAAGATCTGGGCGTGTCCCTAGAGATATTTCATGGCATAGACTGTGATTTCGACCGATTTATGTAATAAACATAAGTAGTCGAGCAGCTCCTTGGTGATCAGGAGTGGCTGCTCCTGAAGAGATAAGGTGGTCACCCCATCGAAACTGCTTAGTTTGTTGTTTTAAGAGATTAAAATTAACCAAATCCGTCAAGATTCTATCGTTTAGGCAGAGATGAGTGGTTCACTTCAGCTACTTTAACATCTTTAGGCTTGACATTCCCCTTGTAATGCAACGACCTTCTTCGGAGAAAGAAACGGTTGCTTTTAATAGAATGTTATCGTCTGTCTCAAGCCTCCGTATCCGCTACTTTAATGAGATTAAAAAAAATTTATATCACTGTAGAGTAGCTTAATTGACACATAATAGAACATTTCTAAAGATAATAAAAATTGATTGGTACGTCTCGTAGAGTACGCGTGATAAATATTTTGTAGTGTAGCTTCGTGGCTCGACAAGAACCCACCTCTTATTATCCCGCATATAGCTAGTCGACAAGCACGCGTACGTGGTCGTTAGGCGAAGCTAGTCAGCTGAGCTCGGTCTTGTGTATAGCTCGCTGACACTTGTGCCAGACAATGGGCACCCGTATCCTACAAGGATTTTTAGAAGAAAAAAATTCATTACAGTTTACACACTAAGAATATTTAACATCTCTCTAGAAAACGGCGTGGAAAACAGAAGCTGACACAAAAGGCATTCTCAAGAGAGTAGCAACAATTCTTTCAACCATGTCTGGCGCGGAAGAGCATATAAGTCTGCTCAACTTGAAATAAAGTAAATTATACTCATGATTCAATTAATAAAGACTTTATCGATAGTGTGAATTTTTCCCTTTTTGTGGTAAAGGTAACGGCTATTTACGTCCGGAGTATGGAACTCTCATCGGCGCTGAGCTTCAGGACTGTGTATCACTAAAAACCTTCCCTCTAAATCTGAGAGCCTAGTCTAGAACCGACGCTACCAGGTGACTGCCTGGGCGTAATGTCCCACATGGTTCTATTTGTCAATTGAGCTGAACATCTCTCTTATTTCTTCAAGAAAAGAAAACAAAGAATGCTCCTTTACGCAGAATGTGCAATTAGGAGACCGTGTACAGAAGTTTTGCCAATATTCAACAAGACGTTCATGCGAACATTATCATTACTCATTTTATCAGATTGAGGCATGCCCCCTTCAATTGCTCTAGCACTGTAGGCGCTTCCGACGAGAAAATGACCTTCTATGTCCGAGACTGGAAAGGATGGCAAAGGTTCGTTATGCGATAGATATCCATTCAAGAATGTTATTCCAGAACATCGAACCAATACAAAACAATCTCCTCGCCAATGGCCCTACATTCGGAAATAAGCACTCTTTCCACCCGAGGTTGGCAGACTCGAGCTGCAGTAAGTTGGGTTTCATGTCCCTTACGAACTGCTCAAGTCGATCTTGGGCAATTGTTCTCTGGTGTAGGTTCAACTGAAAAGTACTCCAAATGGAAGAAGCACTTTGGCATTGCTCAGAGCTGTTTGGCAAGGTCGAAACTTGCGGGTTCCTTGGACGTTTTTAAGATAATCTGATGTTGAGATAGCGTTCTTTCAAATGTATGAAATCAACCTATTTGTAGTACAAGGGGCTTCTATCAGGCCCCTTTCAACCCGAGGCAAGATCGGCTTATCTGAGACACTTAAAGCAGCGGAGAGGAAGATTTCTTCATCATTCATACTCAGCAATTGTTCAGCTATATTATCAGATAGGTCAAGAATAGCAAAAAGTCGTCCCCTATTATGTTATTTGCTTTTGTTAGCTTTAATTTCAATCCACTTACGAATAAAATAGGGAACGCACGTTTGATGGCGTCTTCAAGACCGATCAAGTCCTTAATGCTGTTAATGTCCCTGATTTCGAGGGTTGTCAAACACTGAGAAAAAGGATCGGTGAGCCAAATGGAAATGCGTTGAGCCAATCCCGCTACGTATTACAATACGGAAAAAGACGCTACGATATTGGCTCAGCAGATTTACGACGTTGACAGCCTTGAGTCCGCTCAAATACATGATGAAGTTGATGCAGTCTGAAAAGTGTTTCAAATAAATTCTTAATTGTGAATATTAAATATAACGTTTAGTCCAGGCTAAATCAAGTATGCTTTTACCAATTTATTTCGATTAAAGCACTAATTGTAGTTGCTGTGATAACATATTTAGTGCAGCAGAGTAATAAAATTACTAGCTCACAGAAAAACTCTTTTTTAAGATTTTTTAAAAATTACAAAACTTTTCCAATGACACTAATTTTATTTTATTTTTCAGCATACACTAGCGTTTTGAAAGCGAGCTGCTTCCTTCTTCAGTGCTACACCACATTCTTCTTTTAAAAAACAGTCCTTAAATAGCTACATTTGTTAACATTCTTCTTTTTTTTGTAGCACTACAGCCCCTTTCGGGCCTTCGCTTAGAGATAGTTATAGTATCTCATTATCATGATCGAATGTGTCGCCACTCGAAAAGGATCTGTATCACGCTTTGGCCGTGTCCGTCCACCCAGCTGCGATACGTTCTAATTTTAAACCAGCACGTATCATAACTGAACGGGCTTATAGTCCGTCCGAAGAATCACCCCCAACTAAATCTCGTTGCCGCCAACGAGAGTCGAACCAGGGACCTTCGGCTTACGGGATGAGCGCTCTAACCACTACACCACGCGGACTAACATTAACATTCTTAATTCCTTTAAATTACCAACATCAGGACTAGCTACATTCTTAATTACTTTCCAAAGAAATTTCATTTTTTTCCGCTTAGATTTATTACTCTTTTATTGCGCCGCGTGGATCCTGCCTGCCAATCTCATTAACCTGCTGTAGTTGTTGCCTAAGTCTGTGTTGAGTCTGCTGCTTTCTCATATCGTTGATATCCAAAAACTTTCCACTGAATCCAATTTTTTCCAATCATGGACACAATCCAATATCTGCACACTCGTTGGTGCTTTCTACGATGTGTCCGGCTTTCTACGATGTGTCTGGCTACCATTGATCGTGTCTCCGTTTTTCCTTGTCTCACTGCCAATTCCGCTTCTCTGATGTACCCCAGAACTCTCATTTTGAGTCCCGCTCTTTTCGTCCTTTCCCTTTGGGCCCTTCGTAGATTCTAGTTTATGAGACAGTTTGTATTCTCTGGACGATTGTGCTGCAGTAACGATCGATTTTTCCAACAGCCGCTCTAGTTTTTTGTAACACGAAGAGTAGGTCAACTTCATTCTTGTTACTAGTTGTCGATTATCATAAAATGTGGTGTATTGCTATTTGCGTTGATTTTCTTCCATTCGGTGCATTCTTTTTTGTATGAATTCTCTGTAGCATCTATTTCTTCTTGCATGTTATCGTAACACTCATAATTAAAAGAATGAAGGTAATCATGATATTACGAACTGAAGGTAATCATGATATTACGAACACCCTGTAAAACTACGTAGCCACCGAAAAAGGTGAAACTGAATTGTGTAAACAACCTGATATATTGATATTGATGCAGACGTCAACAAGCTGTCTAGGATAATAAAGCAAAAAAGCTTAAAAGAGAAAGCTGATTATCGGCGTAAGTTGTGCGACGTTGCTCTGCAACCAGCAGACGCGAGTGCCTAATGCCTCATTCACTTTGATTCTGTTGGCCAAAAACGGTATTCTAATAACGCCCCTAAGGACATCTTGGAGATGTAAATTATATTGATAATCCAAAGTCTATGCTCATCAGACCTATAAATAAATGGCATCCGTGTGTCCGTCTTTGAGGGAAGTAATTTTAATACACACATACCTTACGATGTCGATCAGAAAACTTTCCCCCCCGCTTCGCTTTCCATTATGAAAACCGTTGGTTGTCGACTCTCCTCTCTTTGATTGTGTCCCATCACCACTTCCAACCGCGAAAACCCACGAAAGATTCTCTCGACTATCAAACGATTGTGACTTTATTAGCATTGGGGAATTCTTTATCAGAAAACAGTTCGCCCACATTTTCGATATTTTGGTTATTTGAGGTATTTTTCCTCGACTGTGTCATGGGTTTTGTTTTGTTTTTATTGATTTGTAACCCTACTAGTTTGGCTTCGCTGGAGTTTCAGGAAAAGTTGTTGGCGGTTGTTAACGACCGTCACAAAATGTTGATGTCGTCCGCAAAGACTATTAATTGGCTCGATTTGTATAATAAATTATCTCTTGTATCGACAGACAGCTTTCTTATGACGTATCCTAGAGCCAAATTGAATAGCAATGGGGCCAGCTCATCTCCCTGCTATATTTGTGTCAAAGGCGTCGGTGAGTTGGTTATTGATACAGACTTGGGAGGTTGTCGACGTCATTGTCATTTTGACGACGTACAAAGTAGTGATATGCCTCCTAGTGTTCGCACTGTAGCTTGTCACTTTTTTTGTTGATAGGGAATATAATTGATTGGCTCCACTCGTTTGGCATATTTTCTTGTTACCAAATATGCTGGATGATTTTATGGATAGCTTGCTGAACACCGCTACCAGCATATTTACTAAGATCCACTGGAATCTTATTGATACCCGGTGCTTTATTATTCTTTTGGGCCTTGATGTTTCAGCAAACTCCATCCAGAGTTGGTGGAGCCAATGGAAGCTCCACGGGAATATCTAGAGGCTCCGATGATCTGGAGCTGTGCTGAAGATTATGGAGGTTCTCTAAATATGATGTACGTCTTTCCCAAATCATGCTTTCATCAGCAATGATGTTGCCGATGTCATCAAAGCAGAACGTGGTCTTGGGGTGATAACCTCGTTTCAGGCTTTTCACTACTTTGTATGCTTTGTCTTGTGTTGTTGTTCGCTAGACTTACATCGATACTTCTCAATTGGTCATCATAGTGCTTGGTTAGTTCTAATTATCTTATTCGCAACTTTTCTGAGATTTTCACAGGGTTCTCTCTTCGTCCTTGTTTCCCTACCTAAATATTGTTTGTAGTGGCACCCATCATCGAACCAATCATTCCTTTTGCACCAGGCTTGATATCCAATCGTATGTTCTGCCACGACCTTAATTGCCACTTTCACTTCCACCCATAGCTTGTTGATTGTTTTCAGCTCAGTGAAATTTTTTGCCACAGACGCAGTTCGGAGCCTTTTGTTGTCGAATTTCTGTAGAGAACTGATGTTCGCCGAATACGCTTTTGACATAAGACATCGATAAGCTAAATTAAATTACGATTGACTCCTCATATGTACGAACGTCAAGTATGTTCGAGGCCTGCCTTTGTTGGATCAGAACATGATCGATCTGATTTTATGTGTTGCCATCCGGTAATACCCATTAGCAATTAAAAGAATATCAAATAAAAGGAGCAGGAGAATACTCCTGCCAGAAGAGAATTATAACACAATTTGAAACTTGGCCCATACATATATTCCATGAATTGAGCTTAGAAAACTAATATATGGTTATTATATATTGTGATTTGCCACCGTTTTGTTTTCAGTGTGCTGACCTCAATGTTTGAGTAGGCATGGTAACACATCAATATTACAAAATATTTTTAAAATTTTGATCAAAATCCTTACACATCTGTAGTGCTTGGTCATTTGCGAACGTGTATATACACAGTATCACATAGCTGTGTAGTGCTCAATTTTTTATGAAAATTTCAGAAAATAAATATAATTTATATCAAAAAAATTATTAACAAAGTTTTACTCTACAAATACCAGCTCCATAAATTTTTTTTCAAATTTCTGGATAAGGGGTGTCGGATCTCAAGGGCGAGGCATAAATTTTCCTAAATTCCTTTTCTTCTGCACTCTTCGAAGCAAAACAACGCAGGTTTAAAACCATTTTTGATATTTTTTTATCAAGACCTGTCATTTAATATCTACGTAATTGTCTTTGGCGAATTGGAGGGTCTACTCCATATCTGGGGACCCGCTAAACTACCTTTCTATACAAATAATCATCCACTAGAAATAGGACTAATATTATTAATTCAATCATTCTTAACATGTTTGGATGCCTAGACTTTCAATAGGCGATTACTTCTGATATGCCTACCAAATTTGGTGTTTGTAGCTGTTATACTCATAGTTTCGGAGTAAAGCTATTGTGACAGATGGGGGTTTCAATAGGGTTTTATAAATTATAACGTACTTGAAAGTAGTGAAAATATTTGCAAGCCGGCAATCGAGTTGTTTAGCTGTTTAGCTAGTATAGATAAGGTGAACCTCCATCATGTCACAGATGCTTCGAACAAAATTAACAGGTGGCAAGCCAAGATTAGCCCGGATTGGGCCACAAGAGGAGCACAAAACTGAAGACTGAACACTCGCCATCTCCACGATGACTTCCACTTCGAAGCAGGACCCATTCTAAAAAGATTTTATGACCAATAAAAATGTAAAATGGTTTCCTCCCTCGCGAATGGACACCCGTGATCTAAAAAATGTGAAAAAATTATCAAGGGAGATATTTATGGGTATAACTATAACAGAAACCTCAGAAGTAAAAATTCTTTCAACTTTGCTAATAATAGCATGATCCTCGAACATGACATGTTTCTTGATTTTATTCGTTACTGGTTACTACATTTTGTAAGTAGAGTACAAAACCCTTCTGACATGAGCATAGGTCTGTCTACCCAACTTGTTTTTACTTTGACTTTAGCATTACAGCCCCTTACGGGTTTTCAATTAGAGATAGTTAGAGTATCTCATTATCTTGATCGAATGTATTAGCACTCGAAGTGATATGGTCAGTACCACACTTTGGCTGTGTGCCCGTGTGCTCGTCTACCCAGCTGCGATATGTTCTGCTTTTCTGAACGGGCTTATAATCCGTCCGAAGAATCACTCGAGACAAATCCCGTTTTCCCAACGGAATTCGAACCAGGGTCCTTCGGCTTACGTAGTGAGCACACTAACCGCTACACGCTAGTCCGAAAAGACCTAGCCTTCGGAGACTCAAACATGGAAAGTGTGGATAGCTTCTTGATAAAAAGAACGTAGAAAAGGACGAAATCCGGCGAAGGATAAACGCAGCTAACAAAGCCGGTTTCTTAGCACTTTTCGTGCTAAGTTCCAGACGTGTACTCAGAGAAAATACGCTTCGAATGAATAAATCGCTACCGGATTCTTACAAATAAGATCGGGAAGGCTCTGAATGTATTTAAACAAAGTGCTGAAGAGGTTATATGCACAGAATAGATTCACACACACAGAAGGTGAGCTTTGCATTTGGCTTAATTTAAACCAAATTCGGTACTATCAATTGCTTGTTTTGTTTTCGTTTAATATTTCAGGATTACATTCCGTTTATATGTGTGAACGAATCAGCGCTTATTAGTTACAATATAGAAAGTTTTAATATAACTTGATATTTAGGTATTTCTCACATCTATCTGCAAACTAGAATTATAGGGCGTTGGTGATTATGTGTAGCTACCGAATTTCTAAGCCTTTCAAAAGAAGAGTTTGGAACGATTTTTTAATTTCTTTGGCGATTAGATTTTTTCGCATCTAAGAAACGGTTTGGCCATTTTAGACGTTTCTGCGGCAATTTTGAAAACGTAAAACCGAGGTATTTTACAAACTCAATCTCGAAGACATAAGTTAACACAAAGAGATGAACAGAGAAATCCAAAAAAAAATCTTTCCATCGCCTTGTTTTTAAAAATAATCAGATAATACTAGCGAATCACAATACAGGTGTGCTTTTCAGCACGAACCCATCATATCCCACAGAGGGACCGTTCTCCGATTTAACGTGAATCATAAAAATAAAGCAAAATCCATAAAATTGAAAACACAAATGCCAAACAGATCCGCGGTTACGTTGGCTCATTTGAATGCAAGCTGCCTCTTGCTTGGACATTTTTTATTGCGGATTAGTGTTAAAAAGAACTACACAAGCAGCCGACCATACCGCGCGTAAGCTTTTTGTGTTGGTGCTGACTGACGGGTTTGAAAGAAGAATATTGATGACGTAATCTAGTCCGAGTGCGGCTTACGGAGCTCGTTCTGGACTGGGAGTTTTCCACTTTATTTACATTGCATGCGAGCAGCTTGGACACTACTTTGGTATGGGATTAGAAAATGAGTCAACCCTCCTCCCTGCTTGGCACGCAGAGTGGAATGGAGAGAAATCGATTTGTCACAATTTACTTCCTCAAACATAAAAGAATTCCTTTCGCCGCAAGATTGAAAGCTTGAAGTGCTCCTTCGTCGAACTCAAATCGTTCACATCCTTCAGGCCGCTCGTTCCCAAGACGGTTAGCGTTTGGTTGTTTGCCCCGCGAAGACGCAAGTGGAGCTATTCAGTCTCAAGTGGAGAAACGACAATTGGTGCGGGGCGGTTTAGCATCAATTTAAATCAATTTCGAGATGCTGATATTTTTAGCAGACCCGCTAGATCTGCCTGACGATGCCGCGCGGCCAAGTCCAACCAAAAAACAGTCCACGCCGCCCGAGCTACTCATTTGCCTGCGATGTGACCTTAAGTTGAATGAATAAGAATTGGAGGAATGAGGGTGGCCAGGTGACGTCACCAACACTTTTTCTCGATTAGATCATTGCAATCCTTGTCGGCGTTCGCCTTGAAAAATTTGACACATGCAGATCGCTCGACAAGTTGTTCGTAGTACTCTAATTGGATTTTCACGGTAAATAGGAACACGGCAGTGGGAAATTCATCCCACCTGTCAACTGGCGTGTTGTGTTTATGGTCTCTTTGTGTTTGTGCTGCGACTTCTTGCAGCAGCGAAACTACCACCGATTCTCGAGCTCGTTCGTTAACTCACCTTGCGTTGATTCCAAGCTGGTCGCGGTGGCGGGAATGGCACTCCCCGGCCTCAATCAGAATATTGCACGCTCACAAAATCCACTTGGACGGCCGAAAATCCACAAAATCTTCAGGCAAAAATACCCAATTGCACATCTGCGTCAACACGTCCCGCACACACACCTTCGAGGACTTTTCACAGGCGCGCACGAGGATTCCTCGTCGCGATTCGTCGATTCCCGCACGAAAGGCAATCTCCTTTTCCGACTATACACAAACTTCACCAACTACCCTATCGACTGCTCACGAAAGGACCTTGCACTAAATTCACACTTCCATTATTCGAGATTCGTTTTTCTCAAGTTTTTAATGTTTTCCAAAACGCGGAGCAACGAATATTGCTAGAGTTGGGCGCGGCGCGTTCTGTCCTAACTACTTCTCCCGATGTCCATTGCGTTCGCTTTTTTCCGTCTGTATGAGATCGAGCTGAGAAATGTTCCCTCGTTCGCCTTCGCTCGCTGTACAACGAATGAATTACCGTGATGAACTGCAGTTTGCTTGATGGAAGACTAAATTCATTTGGCAGCGTTCGGTGTGGGTTTAGTAGTGGCTCAAACCGCATGAAAGAAGATAAAAGAATTTAGCCAATTGAAGTTGGCCAGCTGGTACTACTTGATTATTTGAAGTCTTGAAATGCCGCAACTTAAAATTGCAATTATTTTCCTAACTCTCATTCAAGTTCAAAGTCAAAAGTGCTTTATCCAATAATAATCGTTAAAAATTTTTAAAGAATATAAAACAAATTCTAAACAATAATAATACGAAATCTCCATGGCCCAAACGGCTCTCTAAATTTATACGTTATCAGTTAAACACATTTGACCAAAAAAGAAACCATACCAAATTCAGATTAAGATTATTACATATTTTACAATTCGATTGGAAAAAGGAGAAAAAACCAACCAACATAATTGCAAAGTAATTAATAATTTAAACCAAGCACCTGCAAAATTATTTATTACCATGGATATCCTTAATATATGCAATAATTATTTAGATACCGTAAGTTGTGATGAAAATGTTTAACAAAGTTATACAAATTCGTAATAATGTGAATTGTACACTTAGTCTTTTGAAGAAGGTATCGTGTTTCGAAATGCATTACGACCAATAAAAATTAAAATAATGTGTCGATTAATAAATAGCAGGTATTGACTTGTTTCATCATTTAATACGAATAAATTCAATGAAAATGATTAACAAATGGCTACTTATAAGAGTCCACAGTGTATGTGGTTAACATGCATAGGCAACAAGGGAGACTCCAACTAAGCGACGCGACTACAAAACCACAAACTTTATAGCATTGTGCATAAGCAGAGCAAAGGACAGAGACTTGACATCCTAGAAAGACTTGAAACATATTACCATCGAAAGACAGATGGTGGTATTATCAAAAAACAACTTATTATAAATTCTGACACAATTTTCTCAGTACTAGACCACACCTTCCGACGTAATTGGAAGTGAGACAATCCTGAGCAAAACTTCCAACAACCCAAAAAACAAAAAATCCAATATTCCTCTGCTTAATCCATCTAACACCTATATAAAGTTATTTCCTTCCAAACATCCTTTAGACACTGAAGATGACTCAAAGGAGTCAAAACGCATCTGCTAACGCAAAAAAGCAAGGCCCAATGGTTTTTCAAAGAAAAAGAGGGTTGGTCTGCGGATATCAAATTAACAAAATAATTGACTAAATATTAAATGTTCATATGTATAAAAATGTTAAACTTCCGCGCCAAATGCACATATAACATTTGACCATTTCCACAGTGATTCCACAACGTTTTTGTATTTTGCGTAAAATATAGCATGCTTTTTTCGGCAGCTATCTTATATTATTTGCTACGATCTGTGATCTTTCCTTCGGAAGGGGTGTTGTGAGGAAGTGATAGTCCGTATAGCCACTCCATTTCTTTTTCTTCAATGGTGCCTTCCAGGCAATGTTTAAAACATCGGTATAAGGGGCACGCAAAATAATGTGAAGTAATTAATCTAGTTCACTTTGTGGAAACTCGAACAGCAGATAAATAAAAAATGTTTAAATACAGTGCATTAAAAAAAAAATCGGAGTTTCTAAAAAAATAGTTGTCTGTTCAAGTACCTCGATGATAGGGTCTAAATACCCTAAGATGCTGGGTTAAAATTTCCAAGGCTAACCTTCAATCAGCATTCATTGGTTACTTTATAAGTCTTTTCTTAAAAACCTGAAGTAAGTTCTCTTCCTTCACTGTCTCTGAAAGATTGTTATATAAATGCAGCGCAATAGGGCAATTCAAAATTCTTGAGTAACACTTTATTCTTCGTAATAGTTTCAATCACATGCTGCAGTCTTTTTTCAACGTTCGTCAGGTGAATTTTAACTCAAAAACATTAAAAAATTGATTCCATTAGTACACTCACTAATACAAAACCCAATTCACTAATATTAAATTCATTAATACTAAACTAAACACAATTCATATTTAACTACCTAAGAAGGGTACTTGTTCTGTAGAAAATAACCCCTAATTTGTGATAATTTGTGCACATTTATGCTTTCTTCATAGTTGATTGTATAAATTGGGTGTTTTGCATATCAACATACGCCATTTTATTCTGCCCTTTCCTTCATTTATAAAAAACTAACTAACTAACTAACAAGTAAAATTCATACGATTCATTCATTCATGGAAAAAGTTGTTAAGGCCCATGCAGAGCAAGGTGCTAATGGGCTGGTGGGTCCAGTGTACGCATACAGGTCAATATGGGTGCATTCTCTGTCACCTTGCTCAACTTCACTACTTCATTTTTCCACTCGTACATTGCAGTAGTAGGCGAAATTAAGCCAAGCTTTAAAACAATCTCTTCACATCTGATGCAAGATGCAAGATTTGGCACAATTCTGGCCGGGTTTTCAGTTGCAAGAAATTACGATTTTTCCTAAAAAATCTGAGGAACCTACGGGAAGAGGCTGTAACATACTCCCCAATTTCATCCATCTTCTGCGTCTTTTTTTCGAACACGGATCACCCGACCAAACACTCTAATTGTCCTGAGTGAGTTAAACTCAGAGCCTTAATTAGAGAAAAACTCACAAAACCAAAAGCTTCAGCAGTTAAACCTGTCAGCTTCCCACAACATTAATATAGAAATTTCCATCAATAGACCAGCACCCAGAGGGGACTTCGCCTTAGTCTTGAAATTTTATTATATAATCGTATTTGATTGACGAGAACAAGAGCAACGTGATAACGTTATCAACTTCATCGTTCAGAAAAATATGAACCATTTGGGCATCCCCTTCCCTGCACTACTCAAAAAGCCTGTGAATTCTAGGCAAGTCATAAACACCTACTCCAGCAAGAAAAATTGGAGGCTTTGTTTAATTTTTGTATGGAAGTCACTTGTGAATAATAAATCGAGAATATTCACCATAAATATGTTATAAACTCACTTGAAACATATAAGTGTACTAAAATACATGCTAGAGCGATGTTCACAAAACATTTATTATTGCAACAAGGCTCACGGGAAGCCATAGGGTACATTTCCCACACAACAAAAATTTTCACAACGACGAAAAATGGGGGATAGCAATTCTATCACGCCCCACTCACACCACATACCAAGATGAACGCTACGTCACTCTATTATCTAGCAACGCTTCATATGCTACACTTATGATTTCCTGTTTGGAACGTTCTACATTACCTGCGACTCTAGAATTGACTGAATATCGGTCAAATTATTTTATTGAGAAAATTATGTAGTTTTGAACAAGTTTGGTAACATACATACAAATCTACTCCAAAATTATACAAAGTTCTATACAAATTAACATTTTGCAAATTATTTCAAACTCAAATCTCTTGCAAATCATGATAGATTAAGTAATATCAACTTTAAGCTTTCATAGAACTTTGAAAACCGAACAAATTCGATCAATTCGTCGCTGAT
Source organism: Odontomyia ornata (assembly GCA_963969285.1). NCBI lineage: Eukaryota > Metazoa > Arthropoda > Insecta > Diptera > Stratiomyidae > Odontomyia > Odontomyia ornata. The sequence goes on from OZ017739.1 coordinate 459,308,519, forward strand.
AAATTTGTCAAATTTACTTAGAAATTTAACAACAGGCCAAATAAATTTCTCATATTTATATGTTTTGATTAATAAAATGTGACAGGAATGACGAACGTAATTACACCAACATGGTATGAAAACTTTCATATGATTTGAAAATTATGTTCACTGAATTAGATATTTTGGGCTGAGAAGATACCGATCAAGAATTAACTGTATAGCAATTCTTTTATTATGTGATTAACGTGAATTGATATTTAATGCAGTACTAATGAAAAAATTAAAAAGGGCTTCTAGTTGGTCATCAAAATTCAAAAGGTTATAAAATAGTAAGAACTTTTTGGTTTTTTATGAGCACAGCCCGAGAGACTCAAAAATAAAGGAGGGATTCTCGATTCAATGTGGCTAAACAATTTTCCTGAATATTATTATCTATATTGCCAGGCGTAGAGGGTGAGGTTTCGGTGATCAGAGAATAGGATTAACTATTAGAGTTTTTGGATGAGGCAAACAATAGTAAATCGTTATTCTTAGAAGCTCAGTTTATTTGCACGTTTTTCGGCAATTTTTGCTTTAAGTTTTATTCAGTCTGGATAGCCAGAATAATTTGCTGGATGTTCATTGGATGAGCACAGCACGCAAAATACAGAAGGTATAGAATAGTCTGATAAATTTTTGTCTATATTTTTCCTCGGGCAAATTACATCAATTAGTTCCAAATCACCTGACATACGCTTGCTTTCGTATCCACAGTTCACGGCCATATGTCCAAAGCGGTGACATCGGTAGCACTGAGTCAAATCTCCCCGTTTGGGTTTCTCCTAAGTAATTTTATGATTCAAAATGTAACTTATTTTTAAAATTTTTGAAATATTGGTTTCAGAACATAAAGCATCTCGAAACATGTTCAATTACTACGAGACCAGGCAGTATCATCAAAATCTCCAATATCTGGAGTTGCATAGTTATGTCATTCCTGATTTCTTCTAGTGGGAAAAGTGCACTCAGGACTTTAATTATTAAAGTGGGCCTACGCCTTTCAGGAGAGGTAAAAGAATAACCTCCAAGCCTTTTCTCTTTCATGAGGTTCATAAGCGTATCGTATGCATTAGAATTATTAATTACAACTGTATGAAAAGAGTTTGAAATAGATTTCACCCGATATTTCGTTTCTGGGAATGTTTTAACCTTCGACATACAACGTGAAAAAATCTTCACCCATATAACCTTGGGGTTAAATTTACCTCATAGAAAGTTGAAATATTTCCGTGTAAATATCAAGCAAAGTACTCTTCAATAAATCTTATTTATTAATTTCATTAATTAACTAATATAAAAAAACAAAAATATTCCAGTAAAAAACGAACATTCATAGCTTATTGAACAACTTACCACACATTTTAAAATAGCTGGGGTTAAAATCACCCCACCTTGTATGCCGAAGGTTGAAAAAGACTGTAAATTTATTGCAGATATATAGTATTATTTATAAAAATTAGGGGTAACCACGATTGTTTGGTTAGCATAGAACTAGTTTGCTAATGGTGATTAATGGCTTATGGTGAAACTCTATTAACATTACTGGAATTTAAATTATTTGAATTTACTGGGTTGATTAAATAATGTTTCTTTTTGTAATTAATTTTCCCCTAGCTAATTTAAAATTGATCAAGTCCTGATCTATAGCATCGTTGAGGGAAGAAGATACACCAGAATCATCGGCAAATTCCATTGTTGTTTCCTTATTTTCGTCCGTTCTATTCATATTATTTTTAGCCAAAGCCACTTTAACTGACCCAAGCTCATTATCCACAAACTCCATAAAAAGGGACCTGTTCAGAACTTTTGAATTTATTTGCGGTCTTGTTTTAACTTTCCCGATACCAGATGGAATATTTTAAAGATGTTTTTATCTCTTCCCTAATTGCTCTTGATTGAACGTTTCTTCAACCTTCTTGCCAAATTTTCAAGTTCCTACTTGTATCTTGTATTTTTCTACTCCTTAAAATCCGATGTCAAATTCCCTTCTTGAATCTTCGTATTGCACTTTTCAAAGAGAAAGTCTCCCTTTTTGGAAACTCCTTTGCCATCTGAAGTTTCTGTTTTCAATAATCGTTGAAAAATTTGAACAAAAACTAAGCAATAATTAAACAGAAATGTTAAATTATTAAAATTCAAAAATTGAAAAATTTTGACTTTAAAACAATACACATATATTCGCTACGACAGTTGAAAAGTCTCTCTTTTTACGTACATACATTTTTAACATGATGAGAAGATAGATAGCTTGAGAACGGCACTATAGTCAAACAACAGTTACTACAAAATTCGGTCGTAACCAATTCAATGGGCCTTTTCACACGAGAATGGTAAAAACCCATATCCAAACAGGTTTCGCGCTTACGCCCTTGTAGTAATTGAGAAGGGAGTACTCATCCCGAAAATAATGAGTGAACGTGCGAAAGCTGAAAAATGTGTTGATGAAGTAAAAGCGTTCGAGTCCTGCTGCATATGACGAAATATAAGCATTTGCTAGTGCCGCAGTTGGGTGACAGCTACCGGAAGCTTGTCCATAGTAGGCCGACTAATACATATGCAATTTGCTACCATATGGCTTGTATCTATCGTCAGTTTTGGCAAGAACCCTGTTCTGAACGCTATAGAATCTACTGCTTCTCAAACCATGCATCAAGCACTTCCCATAAGACCAAGCTTCCAGTGCCACCTTTCTATTACCAAAAATCATTAAAAATGAAAGAAGTTGCCATAACCTTATCTGTGCTCATAAATATTTATTTCTTCTTTGAGTGCCACTATCAATCAGTTGTCTGATACAGTTGGAATCGCTAAACCAATAATTTACATGTGTATAAATTGTGTGATGTTCGTATATTCGTTGGCAGTGTACATCTATGTTTTAATAGAATGACTAAAGTAGGAGCAATTTTTAAATTTTTTATCTTATTCAAAATATACAGTAACTAAATTTTGGTATTAACATCGCTTAATTTAAAAAGAACTACTAAAAATCGCAATTTTAATTCATTTCCACACATAGATGTCACGATTGAACGAAACTTTTCGCCGATTCTCCACTACTGTTTCGTTGCTTGATTGGTCGTCTCCGCCATTTTCATCTTATCAGTAAACCGCATGAAAATCGCGCAGTTCAAGTGGCTAAAATTTGGTAAAATTTCGCGATTTCCACGGTTTAATTTTACGACGGCAAACTACTGAGTTGTGTGGCGGTGATTTTGTGGCCATTAGTGCCCACCACACCGCGTAATTACTTCGTTCTGTGCGTGAAGTTTTTCTGTCATTGAGCGGCTCGACCGCAGTTTTTCTCGCCGTGTTTGCGATGTTTCGGCAATCGACGACTTAACACATTTTTAAGGGGCGGCCTCCGACACTTCGGGTGCCACATCTGGATTTCTGTATCCACCCGATTTTATAGCAACGTTGAAGCAGTTCAAACCGCCAAAAATACAACATTGCCGGACTAGTTTTAATTCATTTAGAAGCCGCCTCAACTTTTGTATCGGCGGACGTCTTTTGAGTAATCCGTCATCCGTGGTAGTGGTGATCATTCCAGTCAAATTTGGAGTCGACTTGGAGATCAGCGAGAAGGTAGTTTTAGAGAAATTGCAAATCGGCTGAGGACACATAAGCTTGAATATTTTCAGACGGACGGAAAAAATAAATTTCTACGGTCAAAATGATGTTCACGCTTAAGGCAAAAAGTGTTCGCAGCAACCAGCAAGGAGGGAAATGCTAACGTGATTATGGGCAGCTACGATGACGCGTTGCGACAGCCTCGGCATTTCGTGGAGTTAGGAGTGGTGTTTAGTTGTTTATCAGTTGGGAAGTAACTTGTGGAAAAATTAGAATTCTTCCTTGTTTTCGGCTTAAATTTTTTTTAAAAAAAACCGGGTGTTTGAAAGTAAGAGGTGTCGTTTGTTGTTCTGGTTTAATCTCTATAGTTGACTTAATATTGGGCTCATAAGCATCATGAAACCTCTTGGATGATTGCGTTGATTTGTGATAATCGCTTAAATTCATCCGTCGGATTGGAAAAAAAAAATTGTTTTTGTCGGACTAAAATTATTTGAGCTTCTTGCCAAGAGTGTTTGGCATCAGATATTTTGCATGCATGCTGAAATCAATACCGATTCCCAAAGTCACAACAAACAGCGTAAGGGTAGCTGAGATGCGGTCAGGCATAAACTTATCTTAGGCGCTTGGAAGTTTCATTAGGTTTATAGTTGAAAAACTAGTGTAGCGTGGAGGTTTCGCGGATTCGTGATACGAAACAAGTTACCTGAAAAGGTATTCTAGTTGAAGAGACATTGTGAATAGTAAATCGGACTTTCGAACGTGTGTTCTTACGACAGAAGAGGAGGATTGATGTGAAAATCGGTAGTGACTTTGACATTTATAGTGAAACTTCTTAAATTCGATTCACTGCTGAACTTTTTCCAAGTGTTCAAAACCTTTATTGAAGCGCTTGCAAATTTTCATTCTTCCAAATGGAAAATTAGTAAAGTTAATGCTAATTTGAGGTTATGTATTCATCGAGCGGAGACGCTTTGAAGGAAAGTCGATATTTCGCTATTGAAATTAAAACTCATAAAAGAGTATATCTGATAAAGTGTTCGATTCATCGTTGGTCAATGGTGTAGCTATTCTCCTATCATTCTACGTTGGCTACAAATATGGTCTTTCTGTATTGCAAAAGAAATTAGATGACGCCGGCCAGTCGTCGGAGTCGCACACTTCAAATAAGTTTACATTTTCAGATAATGGAGACTATAAAATGATATTGGTGGAAGAAGACACCTGCACCCATCGAGCGCTCGACGGAACATGCGGTGAGTCCCTTTTTGGTTGCCTAATTTTTCTATTTATAATATATACAAGAAATATTTATTGAAAATGTTTAATTTAGACGCGAATGCATCCTTCCTACCTACATATTTCTATTAACCCTCTTGATAAGAATCACGCATACACTAAACCATATAGTTGTAACATTTAGAGAAAGACCCATACAAAGAAGTTTAAAATTAATAATGAAACGACTGTTAATTGGAAAACCATTTATTAAAATATCCGAATAATGTAAAAGAACGTTTCAACCTATATCCAATCTGTTTTCCTGTTTTCTACTTTGATTAAGAAATGATTTTTAAGTTTAACATTTGCACACTTGCCTAGCTGAAAAGAACTGAATTTGTCAACAAAAGTGGCTATGAATTGTCCTGTTCGGTAGTTGAGCATTCGCGACGCATGAATATTTGTATTTAGCCTAGTGTTTGGACAATTTTTTTTCAATTTTTTTTTGCATCCTCAACTGTTATTTTTTTTTGTAACTTGCATCATCCACAAGATAATGCAATCTCTAATTCAACTTCATCTAGTGAAAGGGGACTCCTTTCCTCTTTGCGGTTTGGTTGGTTTGTTTATTGTTTTTTAACGTGAGACCGTTGTTACGGGAACGTTCCATTTTTCTTCACCTTTATTTTTCCCCCTTCACCTTGAGTTTACTATTAATCCTTTCGCTCAATGTTTTGTTTAAATGAAATTTCTTACATTAGTTAAAAGTCATAGTATAAAAGTGAACAGCACCTTCCCGTAATTGTAATTAATATATGTAATTCTGACTAAGGTAAAATTTAAATAATTGTACACAGTCCTCCTGGTAAGCGCATCTAATGTAAAACGTATTTATTAATGAAAGAACTGGATGGAAATAACAAAGAGTAAAATAGAAAATAGTTGTTCAAAATAATGTAATGTTAAAAATAATTACAAGAAAATAGTGTATTCGATTTTTGCTGATAATTTTTACATACGATCTACTAAAATAATAATAAAAATGCAGGAGTGAATTTGAAAATCGGTCTTTCCCTTCCGTTCTATCTAACCGGGTATAGGACCCGGTACGGTGGCAGGCTTCAACCCCAAAACATGAGCCAGCCACCGGGTAACTAATAATCCTTTCTGTTTCAGGTGACATCATGGGTTGAGTGGCCCAAGCAGAGTGCCTTTTTATGGCATAGATTTATGCAATTCAATTGTATAATTCTGTGACATAAATTGGTCACCGGGGTACTCCCCTTCTGATGGGAAGGTTCATACAATTCAAGTTGTATGAGTTTTCCACTCAGAAGAGGAATACCTGGCCACTTCAACAAGTTATCAATGGATTTATTCCGGTTGGGTGGGTATGAAGGGGCTCCACCACCACCCGGTTGCCCCTTTTTCATTTGTGGGCCATGAACTTCGTTGGGTAACGGCGAGGTCACCCCAAGTTCACCGTTCTTCTCAGGTTTCACTTGTTCTTGTAACAAGTATATCTCCTTCGGTGAGGTTATCTACAACTTTGCGACTTTGGTCGCCTTTTTTGACCTGAAAGCAATTCGTGAATGCGAAATTTTTTGTAGTGGGTCCTCGTGCTGGGGAAACGAACCCGCCCCACGACACCGCAATGCTAGCCTGCCAGCGCATTCACGCGTCTCCGGACGAGGGCATTCTCGGCAGAAACCGACACCTTCCTCTGCCGAGGCAGCAGAACATCGCTGCAGTCCTTTACGGACATTATGAACATCCCAATTCACTACACCCTTATGTTTACACGTTGCATAGTTCAGCCAAGCTATTTTTGTATACGATACACGTCTTGCGAGTGTATGTGTTAAAAGGATCATTTGATCGTTAAACATCGTGCGGACAACATGAAAGCGAAGACAGAGTGACAAGCGATTGAAAATTGATGTTTTAGCCTTGAATTGTGCACGAGGTAATAAAAGCTGGAATGAAAAATGTATTTTGATTGTTAAAGTTTGTCGGTTCAAACTTATATTGGATTTATTTAAATCCTCCGTGTTTTTCCGCTTTCCTAAAAAATATATTCCAAATTTAAATATCTTTTTAAGTCGCATATTATTCTTGATGTGTTGTAAACTTGCTTATTATAATATGATTCTATGAAAAATATGCGTACTGTTAATTTTCTATAGATTTACAATAGGCAATTCATCTTCTTTGAAATCGTGATATTCGTCGGGTTGTTTCCTGAAATTGAACTTGGCCTCCGCTTTTATAAATTTATTAAATAACGCGTAGCTTCTCGCGTCCACGCATCCATTTTTGCCCGCAAATTAAAGAAAGGCAATCGTTTCATGACGACTACCTTCTTCACCGAATGTTCAGTTCGGAAAGATTACCGGCGTTTGTATAAAATTTCCCCCACCAAATGATCAACAAAATGCGTTTGTGTATGTGCGTTACGCTCGTTCACCCTAAAAAATGTTGGCTTGTTTTTACCATCAGGTCCCCTCAATCCCTCTCACTCTTCTTGCCCATATAACCTGTTTAACGCTCACTTTTAACGCTGCGTCTGAAAAAGCCCAATGTAATGAATAAAGTAAATGAGACCAGAAGCAAGTGATAGAGTATACTATAACAAGTTGAAGGAACGGTATTTGGAAAGAGAAAGAAAAAAATAAAATATAAGAACTGAATTATTAACCACGATCAAATGCGTAATATTCAAAACCCGATGAGAAAAATCATGGCCTGTGTGGATCTAATTAGGAAGGAGTAATTAATGAGAAATTATTTACACAAAGTGATTTGGTAGGTGAGATATAACGTTTAACATTTTCTAAAGGAACACTCCGATCAAATAATTCCCTTGCAACTGGGTCAGGATGATAATCCTAAGAGGTTAAGCGCTTCATACTCTGCTCGATGATGAAAAATAGAATTGGCCTAATTTTGGTCTGATATTAAAGTATACTGATTCTAAAATGTTTTTTGTTTGGTCTTCTGTAGTCCGATAAGCATTATGCGTTCAAAAATTTGAATTCCATTAACGACAGTTGAGGCATTAAAATCCCACACAGGAAAACAATAGGTAATAATTGGACAAATAAGAGTTCTGTACATTAAAAGTTTAGTACTGCAACTTACAGATTTGTTTGAAAGAAGAGGTGACAATACTACAAATGTATCAACTGCTTTCCTCAGAATCGGCCGAGCATGGTTATTGAATTTTAGTCTATGATGTAAGTGTATGCCCCAATATTTAATTGATGTTTGGAGAGGAATATCGTGCCCACCAATTGATAAAGAAAGCAATTTACTTTCAGCTGGAGCTTTTCTATGACCTTTCCCATAAGCATTACGAAAGCAAATCAAGTCACATTTTTCAGGATTAATTTTCAGAGCCCATTCAAAAAGATAATTTTTTTCGCACTTGAAGAGAAACATTAATTTTATTTAAAGCTATTAAGGGAATCGTATCGCTTCGAGAAGGATAATATCGTCTGCGTAAAGAAACATTTTAAAATTGTTATTCATATTATTTTGATGACCTCAAGGAATATCAGCCAAATAAAAATTGAATAGAGACGGACCAAGAATAGAACCTTGAGGAACACCAGAGGATACACTAATTAAAGAAGAATAGGAATTACCTATTTTAATCGACTAAGGTTAGTAAGAAAACTTCTGAAAATATGAGCTAAAGGAATAAGATAGTTACTATTGAAAAGTTTGTAGCTTAATCCTTTTAATCAATCCGAATCAGGCTGTTGTGAGCACAGTATTAATCAAATAGCCAGCAATTCGAAAAAAAATGAATTGATAAGCAAAACAACTTGAAACAAATTTTTCTTTTAATAATACCAATACGGCAGCTCTTCCAACTCATCTTGCATAGCAAACATTGAACGCACTACTGAATAAATGTCGGTATAAAACATACAGCCACTGACAGTTATTTCTTAGTCGCTTGTGCTTTTGTGTGGGGTGCTGGTGCGTTCTTTATTTTGCCGGCAGTTATAAGTGAATTAAGATTTTCTGTTTGATATTATAGAATAATTTGAAAAATATGTCTAAACCAGCGTTCAAAGTTGGTAAGTACTATCAACACAAATTCCCGGTACACATGTCTGCTTTTAGGTTATACTTAAAAATAGAATTGTTTTTAAGGTAGACAACCATTTAGTTTTATTGTAAAATTTTGAAGAATATTATTTATCTCAAATTATCTCATTTCAGCGGATATCAAGCTTGCCGACTGGGGCCGCAAAGAGATTATCATTGCCGAAAATGAAATGCCTGGATTAATGGCGTGCCGCGCAAAGTATGGACCATCGAAACCCCTGAAAGGAGCACGAATTGCAGGTTGCCTGCATATGACAGTCCAAACGGCTGTCCTGATTGAAACCCTAGTTGAGCTTGGAGCAGAGGTAAGAATATTTCGAGAACTTGAAAAATACACCGTTCAACAGAATCTTATCTTGCTGGTATTTGACCCCTCGGCGTGGGGTTAGCACGCGATTTCCATGTCTTTTCTGTAGTTTCGGGAGAGATTGTGAGATAAGCTTGGAGCGTTAATATTAGATCATGTTAAATATTTGAATTTAAACGTGAAGAGTTTGATGAGATGCTGAAAGTATTCATTTGCTTATGCAATTTGCTGAGATCTTTTGAAACAGTTATCAGAGTTGAATATTAGGTATTTTATGTACTATGTACGACAAAAAAGCTTCTAGGTTTGTGTTTAGTTGTTTCATCTTCTCGACCTTCAACTTCAGACGTCAAAAAATCATTTTTTCAATGATTTCTTAGCTGTTATCAAATATATTCAAGTCGAAACTGATTTTTTTGTCGAAGCCAGAGGCCGACAAAAATAACTTGTCTTTGACGTATGCAGTCGTTTAGCAACTTTGCGTGGACTTTGCATATTGAGACATGCTCAAAAGCAAAGTTGATTTAAATTTAAAAATTACACGAATCACGCTATATTAATTACGCGCTTACTTTTATGGATTTTCTCTCACTATTAAATATTCCACTCGCTAGTGTATAAACTTCTTATTACTATCTACTGCAATTAAACATTTTTTTTCATTTGTCATGCTTGGTACACCAGCGGTAGTGACGAACGTCTCCTGGATCTCTAATCTATGTTCTTGAGGAGAGTTTTTCGATGCTTTCTTTTAAAAAATGTTGTTTCAAATAGATTTTAATGTTGATTTGAAAAAGGTCATATTATTGTATTAGTTTCCCACGTTTCAGTATTGTTAGTGGATTCTTTTTTATATTTGGAGGAGCAAACTTATCTGTGCTGGGCGGTGCTGGTCTTGTAGGAGTGATCCCCTATCACCCTCCTTGCTAGAGAGCGTCGTAATGTTTAACAGCGTAGAAATGAAGGCGACATAGTGGCTGTTGCTTACTAGGAAAAATAACGCTCATTTAAGAATTGGTAACAATCATGAATGAACGACACCAAAGGAAGATGGACTGTGCGCCTCATTAACCACCTAAGACAGTGGCTCAACCGAAGGCACGGTGAGACTGATTTGTACCTTACCCAGCTCTTGTGCGACTATGTATGTTTTCGTAACTGCACAAGATCGGTAAGTTACGGTCTCCCGCAGTATATTTTGTGCAGGAGAGTTGGACGACGCCAGCTATTTCGGAATGCTTCAGTCGCTTGAGAAATGGAAGAATGGAAACGCGAAGAAATGGAGTGATGGAAACGCGCGGCACATTACACTCGGGCAGTCCTAACTGTAAAAAGGCACATTTCGAAGCCTGGAGACGTCGGGGGTGGCCGGATCTCTTTTCTAGCAATCCCTCCTCTGCCGCTGGAAAAGGGATCCCTGAAACTTAATGGTGCCTTAAGGCATCGAAGGCCTAGCCAGGTGTTAGAGGGTAGTCCAAAGGCATAGCACTGATCGGAGCTCCAGACTGCGGGCATAAATGACATAAAATCATAAAATATTTAGCAATACACTTCTTCAGATAACCGCTTTACCATTCGATAGATTTTCAAGAAATCGGGGGAATTCTCTCACGGTACATGAATATCGGGTCTCAACAGACTAACACTGCATGCACCAAACACCAACGGCTTATTAATAGGAGAAATTCGATGCATTCTCTTCAATGGTCTTGGTCAAGATAACATTCACAGCACTTATCGGCGACAATGGATTTTCATCCGTTATATTGTGCTTCTTGATATCATCGCTCGTTTATCAATACACCGCTCAATAATATGTCAGTTGCACGGAATATTTTATATGATTCTGAGCTAATTATCGACGTTGATTACATTTCTGCTATGAGTATTTTTTTTTGTATTGGCTCTAGATTTTAGGGCTTTTTAAAACATATCTTACAAAGAATTCGCGCCGTATCTGTCTGTTCGTCCGCCTGCCTGTCTATTCATCCGTCCGTCTGTCCGTCTATTCATCCGTCCGTCTGTCCGCGCTTCACCGCATTTGTTCTCAGAAACTATAGAAGTGTAAGAATCATACTTTGTATGTATGTTGTCGACTGGGTATCAAATGCAAGGTCTTCGTTAGAACTCTTGGCATCTGAAACAAAAAAGTTTGTTCTTCAGACGGAATAGGAGGAAGCAAATGTAAGGAAAGTTGTGCGCGAAGATGGTTCCAAAGAACCTTTCTGAGGAGCAAAAAGTATTTGGCCTCTAATGGGATCGTCGTGTTGCAACAACCGCCTTATTCGCCCGATGTCACCCTGTGACTATTTTTTGTTCCCTAGAACAAAATCGGTGGTCAAAGGAACCCATTTTGAGTCGATTACAGACATCCAGGCGGCCGTGACGAGGGTACTCGCGGACATCCCAGTCGAAGCGTTCCAGAAATGTTACAAAGAATGGAAAACGCGCTGGAATCGCTGTATAGCTGCCCAAGGGGACTACTTTGAAGGGGATGGCAGAGTTGTAGAATCATTTTTAAATATAAGGTTTCCATGGAATGAGTCTCATTACTTAATTGTCACACCTCGTATGCTGACGACGTCAATACTATGACATGCTCAGTCTTAGATGCTAAAGGAGCATTCCTGAGCCTAGAATCTGAAGTAAACCGAATTCGCCTACGAGTTAATGAAAAGAAAACTCAATTCATGTCAAACGAGGAAGAAAACTCCAGTTCGACAAAACCTGATTGTAGGCGACTATAATTTTTTTGAATGTCATTTACGCACAGAGTGCGGAAGAAGGCGATTGGACTACCCACTAAACACCTCCCCTGTCAACCCGAGAACCCAGCCTGGGACACATTTCCTCGGGCCAGGTCTCGTTTTGTTACGCCGAGAGACGCCCTCAAGCTGGGGGATCCCTCTTCTAGGGGAGGGGAGAGAAGAGGAGGGATTGCCTGAAAAGCGATCCGCCTGCCCCAACGCCTCCGGCTGCTGTGAGTCCCTTTTACCTTTTAAGACTGCTCGAACATAATGTTCCACCGGGTTCCATTTATCAACCGATTCGAGCATCACCGCGACTATACGTGTGTTATCCGGGGTGAGCTCTCCCGTCTCTCTGTAGAGGTCCCTTCGCAGCCTGTCCCATCTTCTGCACGCAAAAAATGTGTGGCAGGTATTATCATCTTCTCCTGGACAAAACCGACAATCGGGGGACCGTGACTTACCAATCTTGTGCAGGTAACACTGAAAACACCCATGCCCGCTCAAAAGCTGGGTCGGATAGAAGTCAGTCTCGCCATGCCTTCGATTTAGCTACGGTCTCACATCCGGGATGAGGCGCGCTGTCCACATTCCCCTCGTGCAATTCATCCAAGACTGCTGCCAATCGTTGAGTGGGCGCTGTCTCTTCTGGCGGACATCCATCTCCCTCGCATCCTCGTTTCGACGCAGGTAAATAGCGCGGCGCTCTCTAGCAAGAATGGGAACAGGTATCGTGCCTGCAATGACTCTCATCGCCGAATCAGAGACTGTCGGATACGAAGATGCAATCTTCAGTGCTCCTCTTCTCTGTTCCTGTGCCAAGCGTTTTCGGTATATCTCCTTACTGAGAGCGTCGCCCCATATTTCTGCTCCGTACAGTAACACTGAGGCTACAGCACTCATGAAGAGGCGTCTTCTTGATGGGCTGGGTCCCCTTACGTTGCTCATAAGTCGACTCGGGGCCGATACTGCTGGAGCAGCCTTCTCAGTCGTTGCGCTGATTTGCTCAGAGAAACTCATCTTCGAGTCGATCAGCAGCACCAGGTACTTCACCGCTGGCCTCAATTCGATTAGTATGTCTCCAATACCGATCATCCTTACTCTAGGGATTCTTTTTTTTTTTGTCAAGATGACCACTTTGGTTTTCGCCAGCGCTAAATTGAACCCGCGAGCAGTAATCCAGTCTCCCACTCGGCGCATTAGCATACCTAGCCTAATTTGCGCTTGTTCAACGGTGCGTCCAGCGACCAGAGCCGCAACATCAACCGCATAGCTGATCAAGCGCGACTCATCTGAAATCTCCAGTCTCAGTAGCCCGTAGTAAGACACGTTCCACAGGTCTGGACCAAGGATAGATCCCTGGCCGACGCCCGATGTAACTTCCATTGTTCGTTGCCCCTGTGTCGTGTCGTAAAGCAGGCTTCGGTCCTGCAGGTAGTCCCTCAAAAGCCGCATTAGATATTCTGGATCTTGAAAAGGGTATCCAGAATATCCACCCATCTAGCGGAGTTGAAGGCGTTTCTGACGTCGAGTGTCACCAACAGGACGATCCATCGCTTGGTGCGGATATATGCTTCTGCCTTTTGGACCGCACTCACCATCTCTGTAATAGCATCAATGGTAGAACGTCCTGCTCTAAAGCCGTACTGCCGAGGAGACAGGTCCCCAGCAGCACGAATCGCGTCTGTGAGTCTTCTATTGACGAGTTTCTCTAGCACTTTCCCAGCAGTGTCTAGCATGTATAATAGGCGGTATGCAGACAGCGGTTCGGGATTTCCCTTCCCCTTGCTGATCAGCACGAGCCTCGCCCCCTTCCATCGTACCGGGAAAACCCCGTCCCGTAGGCAAGCGTTGAATGTGCTGAGCAGCAAGTCAAGACAATCGTGATAGACAAGCTGCAACGACTCAGCTGGAACACCATCTGGACCTAGAGCCTTCCGCGCTTTAAGTGAAAGGACTGCTTCTTCCAGTTCCGGCTCTATGAAGAGTGTACACTCAACTGCTGTTTCACCATGGACAGCGTCAACACGGATGGGATGGGCGGGGAAGAGTGCCCGCACTATCTCGTCCACCTTTTCCGCATTATATATGCAAGGTTTCCGTAGGGCACCAAGCTTCCGCATAACTAGTTTGTAGCCAAGGCCCCACGGACCCTTGTCCACTAAATCTTTCCAGCAGCGAGTCTTGCTGTTGTTAATCATTTGCGAATGCATTTCCTGGCCGACTTATATGCTGCCACCCGGTTGAATGTCTCGTCATGGCTCCGTGCCCGTTGAGCCTCACGCCGAAGCTTGCGAAACTCGCTTCGCTTTTCAGCGATTTCAGTTGACCACCGCGGTTTTCGACGGGACATAGAAGCGTTGCAAGCAGTCGTAATGATGCTCATATTTGAGTTCTCCACGTCTTGAACTGCCAGTTCTTCCGTCCCCTGCGAATCTCCTTGCAGCGGGGCACCTGTTGTGAGCACTTCGACGAACCTCTCAACGTCCATCCTTCGATGTTCCATCCAATTATAGCAAACAGAGAGCACGGACGTCGGGAGACAACATCACTGAGTAGTCCTCTAATACTCTCCAATTGTGTATCCTCCGTACTAAGGACTCCGAGGCGAATGTCACGTCAGGTATGGTTCCTTCACAAACAATACGGCGGAAAGTCGGCATATTTCCGGTGTTTAGTACGACGAGCGCCGTCCTGGCCGACGTTTATAGGATCCGCTTTGAGGCATGCCCCATTCGATTGCTTTAGCGTTGAAGTCTACCCCAACGAGCACGTTCCCGTCTGCGTTCGAGACAGCGCTCTCCAAAGCATTAAGCTTGGCTTGGAAAGATGATATCGATTCGTTCGGCGTTAGGTACTAAAGAAGGTGATCCCTGAGCACTGAACCCACACAAAACCATCCCCTCGTCCACAGCTCTCCGCCTGGAAATTGCTTTATCGAACCCAGATGGCGGCAGTACCAGTTAAATCAGGATACCATGATGCCAAACTTTTATCATGGTGTTGCTACTACAACCATTAAAGTATAGATCATTTTGTTTATATTGGATCGAACCTGAATAGAAGAGGCGCCGAAAAGGACTAGATTGGGCGCCGCATAAATGTCGCAAACAAAGCCTATTACTCCGTACTTCCCATTATAAGGTTCAGAGTTGTGCACAGGCGAAATGAGCGCCGCATTTACAAAACTCTAGTCAAACCTGTGGTGTCATATGGAATTGAA
The DNA here is from genome assembly GCA_963969285.1 of Odontomyia ornata. Taxonomy (NCBI): domain Eukaryota; kingdom Metazoa; phylum Arthropoda; class Insecta; order Diptera; family Stratiomyidae; genus Odontomyia; species Odontomyia ornata. Next base: position 459,323,730 of record OZ017739.1, read on the forward strand.
ACATGGACCCTGACGAGCGAGTACGAAAAGGCAGTGGACGCATTTGAACGCAAAGTGCTCCGGAAAATCTACGGCCCAGTGAAACAAGGAACAGAGTGGAGACTTCGTTGCAAAGATGAGTTGTATGAACTATTTGACGATACACCTGTTTCCTCTTGCGTAAATTGCAATGTAGAAAGAGATGGAAGAAAACCGGCTGCCAAAAGAACATTACAGGGTATAGGGTAGCGCACAAAGTAGACGTCCAGCGGATGGGAAGAAAAGATAAAAGCTGACAGTAGATCCTTGTTGGGAGTAAACAACTGGCGGACAAGGTCGCGGAACCGTGACGATTGGAGCAGATTAATCATGGAGGCCAAGGCCAGCCTTGGGCTGTTGCGCCATAGATGATGAGACCCCACTTCTTATGGATTTTAAACAAAATTTTAATAGTGTCTCATTGAGCATTTTAAATTGGTCTGACAAATTATTTAAGCTGGTTTTGTGTTTATGAAAAAACTCTCGATTTGAACGATTTTTAATACATATAGTGGATTTATTACTCAAGTCATCAGAAAAATTTTGCTTAGCCTTAAAGTGGTTATAAAGCACTTCTAGTGGGGACACATTTCTACTTACTTAAATTGTTAAATTCTAAGGGTACGGTATTTTTTTAGAAAAAGTTGCACTCACCGTACCAAAATATTTAATAAGAAAAATACAGTACACTCCGGAATTTTATGTAATATTCCCGGTTTTATGGATGCGTCAATGTGGGAAGCAATAGCCTGCAAAAAATGGAAGAAGCAGCACGGTGACCTTTCAGCAAAGGTCTCTCTGGAAACTATAATCAGAGTAATGACTAGAACGGTTGACAAATGGAACCGTGTGACCTCTTATGCTCCGCCAGTCCTGACAGTTGAAAAAGGGTGACGCGTCAGGAGGTATCGAGGGTGGAGGGAATCCTTTTGCTAGTATCTTCCTCCTCGCTAGGGAACGCATTACACCTCTAAGCGGAGGAAAACGAGGCCTAGCCTGAAGTAATGTATGTTTAGTGAGTAGTTCAGAAGTATTGCGCGTTTGGAAAGTCCAACACAATTCGATTCTACCATAATCAGGCGTTGGCTGTTATCGTTACTTTCGTCATGCGTGAAATCACCTAGAATCATATTCATATCAGCGAGCTATAGGAAAAAAACAATTGACAACGTTTGCATGCTTGTCGGCTATCTTTATGCGGGATCATATGGAGCGGATTCTTGTCGCGCCACGAAGCTACGCTACAAAAACATTTATCACGCATACTCTGTTTTTAAGACATCACTCCGCTCAATTGTTTTGTAAACTTCTTAATTGAACTCCATTGAATAATGCTGAAACTATGGTTTGCGATCCCTGAATTTTAAAAGAATTATAAAACAAAAAGGACTGCCACAGCCAATAGCCACGGGAAAGCACGATTACCTCTTTGAAATTTTACTCCACGCTTGTTTATGTTGGACTTGGCAGTATTCTGCGCTATTTGTAAGTCCTTCCGTCCGTCTGGAGGATTATCACACTTTTTTCAGTGACCTGATATTGCAAGATCCACTTTTTTTAATGTAGGGTCGTTTCTGTTGGTCCAATTCATTCCAAGGCTTTGTTGCAGGTTCTGAAACAATTGTGAGTTATCCAAGGACCGGTTACTAGCCTGTCAGTAAACCTCCGCTGCGGCGGATAGTTATTATGTCGATATTAGGCGCCAAAGACTCACGTACACCCTCTTAGGTTAGCCTTTTACCAGAAGTAATAGTATCCAGCAAGCACCATCTGAAGGTGTAAGTAACTACCGACTAACGGATAAATGAATTTACGATGTCTTGAGTAGTAAGACCTTCTAGATAATTGTGCGAAATCATGAATCAGTTGATACGAGTATATGCTTGCTTACAATCCCACTTTATTGTAAGTAATGTGAAAAAATTTTAATTTCAATAGATTTGAATTGTGTCAAGGAATATATTCTGGAATGAGCTTACCTTTTTAGCAACCAAAACCTTCACATTAAAATTCTACTTACCTTATCTAGCGCACGCAGGTTGCGAGCCAAGGTCAATGACACCGTTTAACCTTTTCAGGTCCAATGGTCTAGCTGTAATATTTTCAGTACGCAAGATCATGCGGCTGCTGCTATTGCTGCCGCAGGCATTCCTGTTTATGCATGGAAAGGTGAGAGCGACGACGAATACATGTGGTAAGATTTTTTGTGAAAACTCAAAATGAGCTTGCTGTACATTTCATTCTTCCCGTAGGTGCATTGAACAAACTATATTGTTCAAAGACGGCAAGCCATTAAACATGATCTTGGATGATGGTGGCGACCTCACGAACTTAGTTCATCAAAAGTATCCTCAATACCTTAAGGATATTAAAGGCGTAAGTGAAGAGACAACCACAGGCGTACATAATCTTTACAAATTAGCAAAGGAAGGAAAGCTTGGAGTTCCTGCTATAAACGTTAACGATTCAGTCACAAAGGTGAGATATCGATTTGAAATGTTCACTCTGGACTTAATAAATAAATCATATGTATTTAGAGTAAATTTGATAATCTTTATGGCTGCCGTGAATCTCTCATCGATGGCATTAAAAGAGCGACTGATGTAATGATTGCGGGGAAAGTATGTTGCGTGGCAGGGTATGGAGATGTAGGAAAGGGTTGTGCCCAATCTCTTCGTGCCTTTGGTGGAAGAGTGTTGATAACTGAGATCGATCCCATCATTGCTCTTCAAGCTGCTATGGAAGGATATGAAGTGACTACAATGGAGGAAGCGAGCAAAGAGGCTTCAATATTTGTAACTACAACTGGATGTGATCAAATTATCCTAGGTGAACATTTTTTGAACATGAAAGATGATTCGATCGTTTGCAACATCGGGCACTTTGACTGTGAAATTGATGTTTCCTGGCTCACCAAGAATGCCGTTGAAAAAGTGAATGTAAAGCCACAAGTCGACAGATACACATTATCGAATGGACGCCACATTATTCTCCTTGCCGAGGGACGTCTTGTCAATTTGGGCTGTGCTATGGGTCACCCTAGCTTTGTAATGTCGAACTCATTCACAAATCAAGTTCTAGCTCAAATTGAACTTTGGACCAAACCTGGACAGTACAGCATTGACGTGCATATGCTGCCTAAACTTTTGGATGAAGAAGTCGCTCGACTACACTTGGACAAACTCGGCGTTAAACTTACAAAACTGTCTGCTGAACAAGCTAAATATTTAGGAATTCCTCAAAACGGACCCTTTAAACCTGATCACTATAGGTATTAATTAAAAATCAGTGTTACAAAAATTTATAAAAAATATATTTTAACAACAATATAACAAATGCGTTTAGATATGGTTGTTAGTTCCAACTGTTTGTACTGATACAATAGATTTGTTCACAGAAGGAATATCTGTTGTGAAAATAAAACGAAATAAATAGATAACAGTAAGATTTGAGGACGATAACTTAGATTATAATCCGGAAAAATCCACCAATATTAGTAAAAAGTGCATAGTATATGTCCTAAAATTTAGTCCAAAATGCTTTTCAAGGAAGGGTCTACAGGTTTAGGGTCATCGTCTTCAGAACATGCATCCGTAGGTTTAGTAGCCAGATTCTGCATATTTAACTAAAAAATGTTTTTTCTTTATAATACTTTCAATCTTATTTTTTGCATAAATACATAACATGCAGCTTTACGCTTATCTAATATGAGAATTTTAAAAAATTGATTAATTATTTGATGTTGAGTTACTGTGGACATCAGGTTGATCGTCAATAATACTCACTGTTTCAGCATCTCTTCGCCTTTGTTGGATTTTTTGGTAGATGTATAAAAAGAAAAGTGGTATCGGTGTCATTATTGCAACACAAACTGGAACGACTGTTGTCAAATCAGCTTGTGGTTGTGGTAAGCTGAAACGCAGTAGAAAAATTGCAATTCCTGTGTTTTGAATACCAGTCTCAATGGCGATTGTTAAAGCATCTGCAGGTGATTGACGTAGACCTTTGGCAATTATCCATGCAAGAGTATAGCCAAGCCATGGCAGTGCTAGACCTGCAACAATAATCTGAAAATAATGTAAAAGGAATTTCAAATTTACGGTTTTATTAAAACTCATCAAAATTTATAAAAGTAATAATATAAAATGTAAGATGAAATGACAAATTTATATTTTATAGAGACCTAAATATAACCTGAGAAACAGTTCTGCTAAATAAACAAATTTCAAGTGTCCAATACTAATAACTTCCTCTCAGTTGGAGGATATATTATTCTGAGACGGGGAGTTAAGTATTCGACAGTGCCAGTCATCTGATACTAATTTGTAACTTTTTAAATCAGTTTTGAAATCGCAGAAAGGCCACTGAATAATTATATTTCTATAATGCATGGTGCGAGTTAGGCCTCCATAAGTAGTCGCAAAACCTTCAGCGTCGTTCGGCGATCTCATTCACCACTTACACCGACCGTCACGGATGTGGTTCTAAATGAAAATGTTGTGAATGTTTGCATTCCACATTGCGGTAGTTTATTTGAAATACAATTTTTGAAACTAGTAAAGCACGATTTGAACGAATCTAAATTTCTTTAGTTTTAATAAATTATGCGTTTTATTTATTGATTTTTTAATTATTTCGGTTACCGATGCTAGTCACATTATGTGCACATTCATTTCAAATGCGAAGAAAGCGTTCATACGACTGGAGTCAGAAGCGAAAAAAGTCGGCGTCCCGGTCAATGAAACTAAATAAGGAAACACATGCCTGTACGACAAAACAACCTCGAAAGTGTGGATAGCTTCTGATACTTTGGGAGTCTAGCTTCATAGAAAGGGCAAAAAAAGAATAAAATATGGAAAAGGATAATTACAGCAAATAAAGGCTATTTTTCAGTACTTCCTATTTATAATCTTTATGACGACTCACCTATATTCACATGCGTAAAACTACGCAAACTACAATGGGCAGAGCATGTGGAGAGAATGGAAGAGCACAGGCTCCCCAAGCGAACGTTGAAGGGAAATGTCCAGTTGGGAAACCGAGGAAACGATGTGAAGATTCAATCGATGCTGACAACAGATCCCTGCGTGGGATTTCCAATTGGGAAACGAGGTTGCGGAACCGCTATAATTGTAGGCGACTACTAGGCCGGAATTGCAGCTATGCCATAAATGATAATGCCACTCACTGCGAAATGTGTGGCTTTCTTTCACAAATTGTGGACGAAAGAATGCTGCTGTCGGTAATCAAAAACATAAACCATTTCCTCAAATGTCTTTATGGTCAAAAAATCTCGCACAGAGATTATGCTACACGACAAAAAGCTCAAATGGAGATACTCAGTTGTAACGTTTGTTGAAGTTAATCGAGCCAAGATTGAGCGATCTAGGTATTGGTGATTGAATGGTCCTTAGTGTTGTTTTTTCTGCTCAGGTTATTATTTTGTTTTTGTTTTGTTACATTTAGTGTTGTTTCTGGTACGTTTATGCAGTCAGGTAAGATATGATTAGCGATAAATTTAGTTTGTAGATGGATATTCTATTAAAGATATATAGATTTTTTGCATACTTTTTCAATTATGTACTTTCGATCTTAACACTACGCGGACTACATAATTAGTGATGAAAATTTGCGATATTTCACCAACATCGAATCATGTATACATAAAGACATTCTACGCAAAGATCTGAAGCACGCGGAATTGCACTTTTCCCCCGCAAGTTAAAAAGTTACACTCAGTAAAAACTGGCTAGAAAGAATTTAATTTCTTGATAAAGAAATAGGATCATTGGTTGATATCGAACGGAAATAGCATCGAAAGCGTTACGAAAGTACTATGCAGTTCAAGGTGCCGATAATTCAACGTAAAGATGTGAAAAATCAATCAACGCATATATCCTTAGTTATTCCGAATGCAAACAATCAGGCGAAGAATCCATCAGATCAGATATATAAAGAAAATAGAAAGAAAAGTATATTTAACATTGGGCAAACTCTTAAGCTCGGCTAATGTACAAATTACTTCAAATTTGAGAATTGATAATACCAAACAGCAAGAGTTAGTGAAAATAACGCCAATTTAACTAATAACTTCCAGTATGTAACAGTTCCAAATCCTGCATGAAACTGTCTAAAAATTTAAACCTAACATTCCATGATATTCCCAAGTACTCAAAATGGTTACATACGGGTGGAATCTGAAACAAACGCTATAGAATTGAATGGCATTAACGAGAGAAGAAAGATGATACAGAATATTAAGCTAAGACTCAGCCGACTGGTTTTTGGGTAAACTTGCATGGTATGTGAGTTTCTCAAAAACTGGCTGGCTGAGACTGGTTGCTGGGTGGTTCGAGGAGGGAGTTTGGTTTTGTTTTCTTTGGCCGCAAATATATTAGAGTTGGGATTTGTCCGTTGGCCGCGGCGGATGCGCTGATTTCGAGGAAAATTGGAATGTTCGCAGTTACAAAGGGAAGAAAGTTCTGCCGCTTTCCGAATAGTATGCATTAAAAGTCACTGAAAATACATATTTACTTTTTTTATGAACAATATTTGTATCTATTGTGCAATTTATGGAAAAGTGTGAGAGAATAAATTACAAGCATATTGAAAAGAAGAGTAGTCTGTGTGGTCTAGTGGTTAGAGCATGAACGCATAAGCCGAAAGTCCTAGCTTCAAATCTCGTTGGGAGTAACGTGATTTAGTTCAGGGGATTTTTTGGACAGACTGAGTGTTCATTCAGTGGTGATATGTACTGATTTAATCAGATCATATCATAGCTGAGCAGGCACACAGGAGCATGATACTGACCAAACCAACTTCCGAAAAAATCAATACAGTCATGAAAATGAGATACTCTAACTACATCTAAGCTGTAGTGCTACAAAGAAGAATATATTGAAAAGAAAGCGATATTCATTCGAAATTAGCAAAGAAATAATTTGAGACGGTGACGACGACGCCCACGACTTTTTCTTGATCTCTGTTATACAGCGATAACGTCTCTGGTTTTTTATTCTTAAAATATTTCTGTGATTGTTCGTTCTCAATTTTATTTCAAACTATTGTTAATTTAATGTGATTTTGTTTTTAAATTTTCGCACTACAGCCCCTTTCGGGCCTTCACTTTAGAGATAGTTAAAGTCTCTCATTATAATGATCGAATGTATTCGGCCCTCCATATGATGATATAGCCAGTATCAAGCTTTGGCCGTGCATACGTCCACCCAGCTGAAATACCTTCTGATTTTAAACCACCACATATAATAACTGAACGTATTATAGTCCATCCGAAGAATCACTCGAACTAAATCCCGTTGCCGCCAACGAGAGTCGAACCAGGGACCTTCGGCTTACGGGATGAGTGCTCTAACCACTACACCACGCGGACTATAATATAATGTGATATGTGAGTTTAATTGAAAATAATCGCTGTTATGTTGTTTCATCGCGAAAACAATAGAATTAAAAATCGTAATGAATCAAATTTACACTCTCGTAAAATATGAAAATTGAGACGCCGATAACGTAAATGGGTGTCGGACATTTTTCACAGTGTATTGTGAGTGTTGGTGATAATTTGTAGAGAGAGAGCGACTATATTGGATGGAGTTGTATTTAGAAAAAGGCGCAGTAACCTTATCGCGAAAAGAGAACGCAAAATCTAAAACAAAGTATTGTACCGTTTGAATAAGTCTGGCGTTGTGTGTGACTATTTTTGGTGGTGAACAATGATCAGTAAGTCAAAGTTTATATTAGCAGTGGAGTAGAGAAATCCGTAGTTTGTGAATAATAAAGAAGGCGAAAGTGAGTCGCGGTAGATGTAGTGTTTGAGCTCGAAATGATAAGTCCGAGTGGTTGAGAGACAATAGATATTTTTTATTATTGCACGTTACCTTAAAAACATTTTTAATTACAAACAAATTAAATCTTCCCATGGTACAACGCGTCGATGGAATTTGCTTCTAAGCATGTTTGTATTTTTGCGGTTTCATGTTCTATGCTAGATCGTGGGATCGCACCGCATAGAACTTTATTGTTTTGTCTGGCGGTGTAGTCTTACCGCGTTGGACCATGGGAATTACAAATTGTACGAAATACACGCGAATACATATTATGCATATTATTTTTTCTATACGAACTGTGGGAAATGATGATGTGGCGAAAATCATTTATGCATTTGGGATTAGGTAAGTTATGAAATTCTAACACGTAGTTAATAAATTAATTCGAAACAAATCGCTGGTACAGCTAGTCTACTACTAAACAAAAACGGAGCTTCAAGCAGCTAATTAGTGACTTGTAAACAAACATATTTAAAAAAAAACCATAACAACTGACAACAAAAAATAATTCAACATCTTGTCTCGTTAGGTTGATAATTTCGTTACAAACTCGAGCTGGAACCATTACCAACGAATTTACGTGACAAATCCTCAAACTAGATATTTCAAGTGCGCGTTGCCAAGCGAAAAATAAAAAATTGTGACTGTATTTTTGAGAAAAAAAAAACATTTGACTTATAACTGAAGCCTTTCTATGAAAAGGAACTGGTTTTCCACATGGACGCTCTGTGATTAATCAAATTTCCACAGTGAAACAGATAATCGAAAATTCTGGGATATAAAATTTATGTGCACTAGCTTTTCGTGGACTTCAAACTCACTACACAAAATCTTTTGAATTTGTGGATTCAATTAGATCGTCAGCATGGTTTAGGTCACAATGCTAAACATCAAATCTCATATCGAAATCAACGGAGACAACTGAAAGCTTCACAATTGAGTCAGGACTAAAACTGAAGGGATGGAGTATATAAGAAAAACTTTAGCCCAGTGAAGTATAAAACGGTGTGGAGATTTCGTTATAGCCTCTACCTCTAAACGAAATAAATAATGTATAATAAAGCTAAACTACAATGGACTGGTCACGTGGAAAGAATGGAAGTGCACCAAGCTTTAAAGGATAGAATCCAAGAGAAGCCTCCAGTAGGGATCCCAGGAAGACGACGGAATGACTCAGTAGAAGCATACAACAAATTCCTGCTAATAGTCTTAAACTGGCAATCAAGGGCCGAATGGATTGGAGGCCAATACTCTTGGGGACCGAGGATCGACTTGGGACTACGTCATAATGATGTTTGATTATGGTTTGGTTTTAAAGAATCTTTTTGAAAACACTGATTTATGTTTAAGGATATCCTTGTAGTTTTATTGGGCATTTCGCATGTTTTATTTAATTATTCAGTTCAATTATTATATTAATTGGAATCAATTACTACAATTAGTTTTTATGATCTTTAAGTGTCTACTTACAATTGCAAATTGCATTGAAACGATTGAAAAAAAAAATTCATTGAAACTATTGAAAGCAAAATATTCCCCGCTTAGTTATTTATGTACCACATTGTCGTTTCTTATAACTCGTACAGTGAATTATTGTAAAGTGGGAAACGAATCAATTTAAAGGAATTTCAAATATCGCCACAGGTAAAACGTAAAATTCTTCTTCTTAGCACTACAGCCCCTCTCGGGCCTTCCCTTCCTGCAAATAGTGCGTCCAACTGTCTCGGTCCATTGACCGCGTCCTCCAATTTCGAAATCCGAGCAGGGATGAGCTGTCTTCGTCGACGGGATAGACCAGCGTTTCCTCGGTTTCCCCACTGGTCTCCGGCCTTCGGTTCTCCCAACGAATATATTTTTGGGTATCCGTTGTTCGTCCATACGATTAATGTGTTCAGCACATTGCAGCTTCCGCAGTCTGACAATCGTTGAGACCTCAGGCTTGTCAAAAATTTCATACAGCTCAAGGTTGTATCTAATTCGCCATTAGTCCCCGTCTAACTACGTTCCGATTATTCGCCTCAGAACCCGTCGTAAAATTCGCTAATTATTATGACATAATTTGAGTTAATTTTGCTTTCGAACTATTGGGCTACTTTCTCCTCCTAAAAACCGCATGCTGTAATTATTTCCCAATTTTTGTTCAATTCAGAGAGAGGACACAAATTCTATAAACTTCTTGTCTCCCCGCATGCCCTAATGTATAAAAGGTAATTTTAATTCATTTTTCAAAAATCGTATTAGCAGGAAATCTCTATAGTTGAGCAGGAAGGATCACGTCAGGGGTCTTCCCCTCATGACTTTCTCAGGCACTTTCTCACCCATGTCTAGCATACGAGTATACAAGGTGGGTCATGAATTCGTTAACATTTGAAAAATCGAATAAAAACGCCTACTATCGGAATTTATTCCGTCGATTTGCTTCACATTTCACGTTGATCCCGTCTCTTCGAATTTTTTTTCCCATTTATTATTAAAGGAGCACTTGGGCACTGATTCAGGTTATAGATATATGAACCTATCTTGACTGCAAAACTTTTCATTGACGATGTAAGGGACGATATTAATGTTACGCTTTCCTTCGAGATCCTTTATTTAAATGATCGGTGAAGTTCAGCTGAGCAGATCGGCCGTCATGGTTGGCCATCGCTCCAATAATATGCAATTCGATGTTTATTCGTGGTGGTGGTTTTCGGCTGCGTGGTGATATTCTGACTGGTACATTGATAACTCGTTATCGATAGAGCTTTCCAGAAATTACAAAACTGGAAGGGAGTTCACGATGATGAAGATATCCAGCTAGATTGAAGCCCAAATATGATTTCAGGACAGGTCTGGATGAAAGGAAGGCAGCGAGCGGAAACTACCCGTAATAATGCAGCCGAATCCAAAATATTGATTTGATCATTAAAGTTGAAAGAATTAATAACAATTGGTTTTGAAAAAGAATCTTGTTTTGATACGACAAGCGTAGAGAAAATCTATGTGTTAAAGATTTTCCCCCTTTGTTTCTCTGAATAAATTATTAAATATTCGCTAACGATTCGCTTCTGCTTTTAACCGCAATCAGGTATAATGAATTATTATACGTTTGCTATATGGTTAGTCGTATGTATGGAAGAATGAAATTAATTTTTTCTTGAATGCAACTGAACGTAATATATTGGTTTTTATCAGTTATGTTTTTAAATTATATTATTATTATTTATTTACAATAACAAATTACGTTTTTTGATTTTTAACAGTATTAAAAATTAAGTGTCTGTAATGTATGTCAATTTAAAGTATAGTGAAGTGTAAATATTTTGAAAAGTGTATGCTCTGAGTTGTTGTATAGGGAAAACATGTGCGGTGAAACCCCCACAAGGTCATGCAAACGTCTTAAAGTAATATGGGATTGCTTATATAAAATTATTTTACACAGAAAGCACGCTATAGCCCTGTGAAGCACTCCATTGCGACTAAATTTTTGAAAAATGAACTAGCAGTAATACCACTCCCCACATACCACCCTGCTTACGTTTGCGCGAGACCTTAGATTTAAATATTAACAAGTTAATGCCCCACCTTGTACTTGTATAACGGCCGAGATAATTTGAGTTTAGAGAATACACCGCTCTATCCATCACATACAATTTGAAGTATATGGGTCATGTGCTTCCCTCTCCATTTGTACATAGTGTAAGGCTCGAGTCTTCTTCATCCCTACTGTTTAACAGGAAGTTTATGCATATTAATTTTGCCATAAAGAAATTTAGTGCCAAGGGTTTTGATGCAACTGTAATACCATAAGCAGTCGAGCAGCCCCGTGGTGATCAGGAGTGCCTACTCCTGAAGAGAGAAGCTGTTCACCCCGTTGAAACTGCTTAGTTTGTTGTTTTACTAGGTCAACGTCAACTACACTCGTCAAGTTTTCATTCTTTGGGCAGAGATGAGTGGTTCACTTCAGTCACTTTAACATCTTTAGGTTTGTCATTCCCCTTGTAATGCAACGACCTTTTTCAGGGAAAGTAACGGTTGCTTTTTGTACAATGTTTGCGTTCGTCTCAAGCCTCCGTGTCCGCTAACTTTAACGAGACGAAAATTATTAATTACTGTAGAGTAGCTTAATTGACACATAACAGAACATTTCTAAAGAAAATAAAAATGGATTGGAATATCTTGTAGAATAGATAACGCGTGATAAATATTTTGAAGTGTAGCTTCGTGGCGGGACAACACCACACTTCATATGATCCCGTAAATAGCTAGCCGACAACCACGCGTATTTAGTCGTCAAGCGAAGCTAGTCAGCTGAGCTCTAGCTTCTTTATAGCTCGCTGACACCTGTGCCAGTACATCGGCTCCCGTGCTCTGCTTAAACTTAAACAGTTAAAATTATTACATAACCGTGGAGCTCATTAAAGGATGTTTAAATGAATTTTTGAAATCAATACTGGTTAAAATCAGTAATTTAAAGGTTTTTCTTGATTATATATTATTATTTTTAGTAATACTTCGTGTTTGTTCGTTAAATAGTTTCAGACTGCGTCATAAGATGTTAAAAAATCATTTTTATCTTCAACTGCAGCCCACTAAAACTTTCCCCTTTTTCTCACGCTTCGGTTCCCGAAATTTGGAGCGCATTTTTAGTTCATCTACAATACTTCTGTTTTTATGTCTACACCCCAGGCGATTTTTTGGTTCCAACTTCAGATACATCTAGAACTTATTTACTCTCATCGTGTCTTGTTCAAGGTCTTTGTCATCGTAATTTATGTGTGGTGTTTATATTTTTCAAAATCTCTTTTTCCTCATAGCCTTCCATTTAATCTTGCCGCGAATATTTCACTGTGATTTTTAAGTGATACGTACTATGGGGCAAAGGGGATATCGTTCCAGAAATGGAAAAGTTATTATTTCTAAGTATATAGTATGCTTGCACTGCATTTCAAGTAAATCACTTCAATTGCGTCTTTAGGTACTCGATTTAATAATTTGTATGAGTAATATTTCGATTTCTAGCGATCAATTTCTTTTAAATTTTTAATTTTGTTACTTTGGACATTAATTATTTATTATATTGATCACCCAGTTATCAAGATATAGAATATGGAAGAATATTTTCCTAGCAATCCAAAATTATTTCTTGGACTATTTATATCAGATAAGTAAATAATTTATGAACGATGACTGGCAATTGCTTGTTAAGTGCGATATTGTGTGTTACTTTTCAATCCAAAACACGTACAAGCATTATTTGGTTTGTTTACAAGAGCTTGATTAGAAGGAGTGCAAATGATAAGAAAGAAATTTAACAATGAACTGAAGATAATGCAAATTCAAAAGTAGATAATTTAAATGCGGAAAAGAAAGGTCGTCGTTCGCTCAACATTCTTAAAGTCGAATAAATGCATAGTACTTACGTGATGAATAAAACGGATATAAGAGTATTTACCTGCCATGAAAACAGCTCAAACAAATAAAGATTCGTCACGATCGCAAATATCACAATGAACAGAATTAAAATCATTGATACCGGCCGTAGTAGTCGTACCAGAATATTTCCAGCTCTGGGAAGAAATCTCTTTATTAAAATTCCAATCATCAAAGGAACAACCAGAGAGACGGCGAATGTTGCTATGTTTGTGTAAGGTACGACTAGGTTTCCACGCTCGAAAATTACACTGCCCAGAGTGAAGAGCCACAGCGGCATCATGCCAAAGGCAGCGAAATTTCCGATCGCCGTCATTGCAATCGACAGGTTTATATTTCCTTGCAGAATAACTGTCCATATGTTAGAAGCACCACCGGCAGGTGATACTCCAGTGAAAAACATTCCGAGTTGAAGTTCCACTGAGTCAGGGAACAATGCGTAACCCAATCCAAAGCTCAAAACCGGCATCAGAAGGAACTGATTGACAAACCCAATGGCGGGTCCGATTGGCCTTCGAGCGATTCCTTTTAAACTTGCCAAGTCTAGCGCAGCTCCGAAGTTGATATAGAGCAGCGAGACTAGCAATGCTACTGAGCCGGTAAAGATGTGATCAATTGCTCTGACCTCACGGATTATTACGACTTCCATTTGCTCGGTGGCTCGAATATGTGTGTCATCTTGAATCATTTCAACATACACTCTGGCATTGCCAAGGAATTTTGCATGGACATCGAATGACCCGGTCCATGTTTTCGTCGTCTGATTTATCTCAGCTGGATCGATGATTTTATCCACGGTAGCCAGCTCCTCCTTATCGCTTTGCACTTGGAACTTGTACGGTTTCGTGGTGGGCACATTTATGCGAGAAATCGTCAAATTCACAGTGTCAGCGGTGTTCATATGAATCTCCAAACGTTTTTCACCGAACTCCACATTGAACGAAGGAGTATTCTGCGCCAAATTTGGACACGCGAATTTCAATAAAACTATAGTGATTAACAAAATCCGTATTCGAGGCATTTCAAAACTTTGCGACCGAGCCCGCGTAGACACTAATGCATGAGGAAGTATTTCAAAACTAAGTCAAACCGCAGTAATTTCTCACGTAATTTTAATCTTATCGAAACGCAGATAGCCCAGATAAATAAAATAAATTTTCAGATCACCAAATAAGAGAATAATCAACTATTGAATGATTTCCAGAGCAATTACATAAGGCACACACTGTTTCTGGTTGGACTACTAACAAGAATCCCCGATTATTTCACAGCCGAGGTGACGTCGCCAAGCTTGGACTTAAAATTAAGAACGACGATGACAGATATATTCACTAGCGTGTTTTCCTCTGAGGCTTTCATTCATAATTGCATTTGTTTACGATTTAATGTGCCTTTTTGACTAGTATATAAAAAGGAAATAAATGGCAAGGAATTCACCTCGGTAGGGTGGCATTTGCTTGACATCATTGCCAGGTTCAAAAATATTTTTGTGGATTATGTTGTAGTTAAACTTACAGATGAATTTAATATTATTTAGTAATAATTTGGTGATTTTGATGTCCATACTTATTGAAATATTCATATGGCTGTAATATCTCAATAAACATCGTAGGCAATCAACCAAATGTTAATTGATTGCAGGATTACTTAATACTTTTGAGAAAACTCAAACAAATGTACACAATGTTCATTGTCTTCTTCGTAGCACTACAGCCCCTCTCGGGTTTTCGCTTCCTGCAAATAGCGCGTCCAGACGTCGCGGTCTATTGACCGCGTCCTCAAATTTTGAAATCCGAGCAGCTATGAGCTGTTTTCGTTAACCGAGTTAGACCAGCATTTCCTCGGTTTCCCCACTGGTCTCCGGCTTTCAGTTCACCCAACGAATACCTTTTTGGGTATCCGTTGTTCGTCCATACGATTCATGTGGCCTGCCTATTGTAGCTTCTGCAGCCTTACAATCGTTGAGACCTCCGGCTTGTCAAACAATTCATATAGCTCTTGGTTGTATCGAAATCGCCAAAGGCGTTCTTTGTGCATTTATTAAAATCTGTCAGACTATGAAACCCTAATTCAAACCATCCTAAACTTGTACTTCAACAATGAAATTTACATATTACAGAGAAATTCCGTTATTCTTTGAATGAAATTCTATTTTTTGATGATCAGTTTTCCCCTTGTTGTATACAAATTATAAACACTGTATATCGGGTCTGTGTGATTGTGCATAGATTCATCGATACGGGGAGGTTTGCTCTGTTTTGGATCGGCCCCGATGGTGGAAATATGTGACTTGAAAGGTTTTTTCAATTCAACCTACTAAATTAAATCATAAATATGTATGGAAAATCTCACTTGAAATCATGTTTATTATAGGTAAGGTGGTTTCAAGATGCACTCATATTCCCATCAAGCTCATCAACTCATGGATGCGAATCGACTGATATCACCAAGGGAAGAGGGAGAACGTATTTTCAATATATTATATTTTATGAAAATTTTATTAGTTCAGCTTATTGCCGAGATCATAAGAGTTTTCGAAGTGGTACTGAAGCAAGCACTACACGTTCACATTGAGAAATATAAGTTAATGCTGAACCAGGCATTGAACATGCAAAGCAAAGGTAACTTAAATATTTATTGGGAACTGATGAAATGATTTTTCATTGTCCATCTCATTTTGCTTCGAGATTTCCCGCAGGAAATCTAAATCAACCTCTCATCAGTTATAGGCGGAAAGTCTTGGAATGTGTGAACGGGCTGTACCCAGCAGGTCAACAAGTCCGGACACTCTTAGTCTACTCGGAGGTGGCTGCTGGCAGGCTAACTAGTTCTGAGAGGGATTTTGGTCACAGTTCTTCCACGAGCACACTAAGTCCGAATACATATTTATCAGCCACTGATTTAAATGCCCGATTGAAACGCATCAAATCAACTCCCAACAATCGATTTTACTTTACCGTACTCGAATTCATTTCCCTTTTCATTCGGCCTGTATGGCAAGTGCAAAATCAAAAACACAACAAAATAACATCCTTAACCCAAAAACCATGCGTTCCCGAATATTCACCGACGTAGTGCCAGAAATAAACTACTCAAATCCAAAACCGAATCAATCTACTCTAACTTAAAACGCAAAGCCAAATTATGGTCTTCAGCTTCCTTCGCTTCTTAAAAAAAACGAACACTTACTGAAAAAGGAAGATTTTGTTTAGTTAGCAATTCATATTGACTTTATCAATTCGAACGTCATTTTATCTCCCTCAGCTAAAGATCAGACAAACTATCTCAATACAAATATCTATGTATTAAAACAAAGTAATGCAAAGTTATGTATCATACGAAGTAAACTGTACACTAATCTTTCATAACTTATAAAACTTGGTTATCCTTCTCTCATTCTTAGCCAAGATACATGGAAAGTTTTTTTTTTCATTGAAGCCTTAAAAATGTTATTTTTGAAAACAAAGAATATTGTGTAGTAAAATTTGCGTACACAGAAGTGATGTTTGATATCTAATATTATCAATCATGGTTAGTTATTAATTAGTATATTTTATTTACTATTAATTACTCGTATATTTATTTATGATTGCTTATTGTTATTTGGGGTTATTTATGTATTGTTATTTGCTTCTTTGTTTCAATGGTATCTATTAATAGTTGTATTTATTCATTCTGGTTTACTATTGCGTTTAAGTATATTTTTTTTAATGATATGTCAATAAAACTAGGTTATTAAGGAAATTGGCAAAGATATCATATTTCCTTAGATCAGATATATAAAAGATTTCCAACGTGTAAAAGGAATAGTTCTCACTCAAATAATCAAAACCAGAAAAAAATTGATGACATTATTGTCAAACCGAATTCAACCTGTACGCTAGGTATATACTTTTCTTTTCATATATCTCAAACAGACTTTCCAAGCTTCTCCATTTCTCTTTACTTGTATATTTCCTCCATTCAAGAGAACGAAACAGTGACTGTGTCCTGAATATAATGTTTTATTAGATTGTGTTTAATCTTTGTAAATACCTTATTGATGTCGCGCCGTGGCAGAATATAATTTGCTTACAATGTTGAATTGCTACTGCAGATTTGTTGGCTGCACAAATTTGACCCGTGACGAGCGGTCTTTAAATTTTTTTTTGCGATCAAACGTGAGCACTGTCGATAGCAATAGCCGACTTTATAGAAGCGCTTATCGAGCCGCAAGAGTACATAGAATCAATGCATTTATTCTGAAACTCATTCAAAATCACTGGGGGCTCATTAACTGTAGCCTAAGCCACCTTTATTTTGCAGCCATTCCACCTAACTGACAGCTATATTGAGACATGTCTTATAACTGGCTTTATCAATCCCGAAGCGTTTGTGAATGGAGACATAATCATAATCGATGGCTTTGCTCCAAATCAAGCCTTCGTCTCCTGTAGTAGTTGCCTCTAATCATCGTTCTGCAGCCCCACCCATCAATTTGAAATTTCACGTAAAAATCTGCTGTCAGCACCTACTACTCTTCCCATCGTTTTCTCGATTTCCCAGTTCTCCTGCGCTCCAACTTGTCACCTCACCTGGATAACTGGTGCTCTTCCATCATATGTCTTGCCCATTGCAACCTATGTAGTTGTATGTATACGGGTACAGGTGGGCCGTCATACAAATTATATAACATCATTGAAACGAAACATCCTCTTTACTCCATGTTTTACTGGGCCATATATCCTCCTGAGCAATTTACGTTAGTATCTGGAACTAATCTAGACTGATGATGACATTGTCGGCTACTTTTGGGATGACTTATAGAGTAGCGTGCTGGTGGTTTCAGCTGACGTTTTTCTGACCATATACTCCAGAGCAATATTGAAGACTGTTGGAGTAAGTTTATCTCCCTATTTTAGGCTGGAATTCGTTCAGCAGCTTTCAGTCAGATCTCTATTGACTTTGCCTTATACTTAGCAGTTAGCCTTTTAACCTTAATCAAGTTGTCAAGCTTAACTGAGACAAAGTCAAACATTATTTTGTACAGAATTTTTCTGTCAATATTTTCGTATGCTTGCTCAAATTCTACAAAGAGCTGGTGTACATTAATCGTCAATCATCCACTGTTTGTCGTAGACAATCCCTTTTGGAAACCACCTTTGCACTCTTCGGTTATATTTTCATAGTAGTTTTCGTTCAGTGACCTAATGGTATCGCTTTTTAGGATGTGTACAATATGCTTCTCTGTAATTTTTACAGTATCGCCTGTCTCCTTATTTCTTCATAGGACATCTGACCCCTCCTGCCAGTTAACTGGGAACTGGTCCTTTATCCATATCCTACGTATTTTACAGATCGATTTCAGTTGAAAGGGAGTGACCAGAGAGGAGTAATGAATAATTTTAGCCACTGAATTTATTTCTTGCTGAATGTTTAACCAACTTTATTCATATGTGATGCCTATTACGATCTTAGATAAGTCCAGCTTTATTTAATTGGTTTTAGTCTTATCGTCATTTATTTGAATTTAAGTGTTTGGTTATTACTTGTAAGTTATTTTAACAAAAAAAAAATAAACAACTTAACGTTGAAGACAAATAAATAATGGAAAAAATAAAAGGTTAAGTTGGGAAAATCATAGGACAATGAAGAGTCGTTGAGAAGGAAAAAAAAGAATCGAAAGAAGACATGATTTATCTGGAAGCGTACCATATTTAATTACATTTGTTATCCTTATCTCAGAGAACTAGTTCATTCTACTAAAAACGATACAAGGAAGCTCGCAAAAGCTCATATGTTCAGCAGTTTGAAGCTACTGTAGTGCGTATTAATGTTTTTATATGATATTTGCTTAATTTTTTTACCTCCTTTTCTAACACTCTCACCATTACTTTTTCATCTTCGCACAACCTTTGCACTATTTACTCCTGTACAGACAATAAACTATCGGATTGAAATGAGAGCAGCAGCTCATTCACTTCATTTATTCAATAATTCCAATCATGATCAGCTCTCAGAGAAGAAATGTAAAAATAAACGACGAATAAAAACTTTGAGATCAATTAGCTATCTTTTCAAGTATTTGGGCGTCATTTCATTTGTACTCATCTAATATTATATTGATGGAGTAACTTTAGCTTAAACACCTTTTTTAGAATGTAATCCTTTAATTCCATTTTTAGATATGACAACATTTCTTATCAAGTTATTCACACAATAAACATTAATTATATGTTTGTAATTGATTTCATTTTCGCAAAATAATTCTGAAAAATAAAAAAAGAATAAAACTTTCCTTTTAATTTTGCGTGTTTGATTATATTTTCGTAATCAATTTTTGACCGTTATCGTTCGTTCTTCTTCAGCGCTGAAGAAGTGACGGTCGAAAATCGATTACGATAGTAAAATTAAACACGCAAAATTAAATGGAAGGTTTTAGTCTTTTTTTTTTATTTTTCAGAATTATTCTGCGAAAATGAAATCAATTACGCACATGCAATTAATGTTTATTGTGTGAATCACTTAATAAGAAATGTTACCATGTCTAAAAATGGAATTATTTTCATTACAAAGTAATTATATCTGATGCGGTAACCATATATAAATTAGGTTCCTTTGAATTTTTTTTAAAATTTCAGTTCGAAATTATCCTCATAATGCCTGCAGTGAAAACATTTTTGTTTTTCTTTATATCCTTTTTTTATTTGTTATAAATTGTTCTGTGTAATAATCATGCAAATAGGTTTTTTTTGTTCTTTTCAGGATTTATGGGTGACGAGAAATAGTTGATTAGGAATGGAAATGCTATATATTTCGTGAATTCGTACAAACAACAACAGCGCAAACATTCTATCAATTGGTTGTTGGCGAAACACACATTTACAAAATTTCGGGAAATTTCTTGCTGATTTTCGTGTATTAATTTAATAATTTCAAATGCGCTCTAATAGAATAAGAAAGATGAGAAGACAGAATGAAAGTAAATTACGAAATTATAAAAAAAATAACAAATTTTATTCCAATAAGCCTAGTCGCGCCACTTGCGTCATCGCGGTTAAGGATAATAAAAAATTATTTAAATTTCATATCGTAATTTCCAATTTTCCTTTTTTCACATTTATAAAAACTATTCTTCAAAAAATTCCATTTTGTAGTCAAAGTCAAAGTCAAAAGCGCTTTATTTAATATACAGGTTATTTTTATTTCATATATTTAATAGACTCTATTTTGTTATGCTTCACATACCTTCATTGTTATAAATATTTATAATAAAGGGATTGAATTCGCACTACTTTCTTCTTGCAAACTGGGCGCAAAGGAATACTCAATAGTGGCAATTCGTTTGTCTCGGGCAGGTGACTACGAAACAGTGGCCTCAGTTGATATTTTTTTATCCTTCTTCCGTATTGATTTCGTGAAGTTCCTTGTTACCCTCGTCGCAACAAAATGCACCAGTGTTCCCAGCGATACCGTTGGATTTTCAATAGCAAGCACTGCTGAGGTCCGTGTTGCCTCCCATGGCCTGCTCAAGTTGATATAGGTTACACATATGTATACAGATTTATTGGGCCTTTATGCATACATGAACATACAAGAAAGGAAAAAAAAAATTCGGACAGCGAAACTTATTGTCTAGTTACTAAACATAGATAAAATTCGGTTGTAACCAATACAATGTTATTAAACAATGGTATGTTTAGAGTACGCCATCGCTCAATGGCTTTATATTAATGAAATGAAACATAAATTCACTAGCTAATATGACATAAAACTTTCAAGCTTAATATAGAGATAATCATGTGAGAAGAAGGCTTTTCAATCTTTTCAACCTTGCGATGGTTGGTGTTTCATAGCCTTCCATATTGTTTCGATGTTTAATCTTGGGAACTACTTTCTCAATCGTTTCCAACGTCAGCTTCTCTAACTTCGACAAGTAGACATCTATTTCATCGTTAGTTAGATTCCTGTCATTAGGAATCATTGAGCAAGAGTTGCCACCATCAGAAGGGGGACATTGTTTCTGGTACTCCCGATTAAACTTCTTTTGAAACTTTCCCCAGTCTGTTTTTTTAAATTCAATCGATGATTTTCATGTTGAACTGGAATAAGGAAGAAATCATCCCTTTTATGATTGATTTCCATTACGATTGCGTTATGGTCGCTATCATAAGGAAGCACCTGCAGTTTCCGTTGAGGACTATTAACGCTGAATTCAAGTCTTGCGTCAGCAATGCAAAGGTCCAAATATGAATTTGTCCTAGGGTATGTTGGAAACTCCGACCCATAGATTGCACCTGTATTCAATTTGGTTCTCTGTTATCCACGATTTCAAGAAGACATCTCTTGGATTACTAGTGGCGTTCAGCCATGATGCATGCTTGGCGTTCAGGTCACCAGCAAGAATATAATAATTATGCAGCCTGTTCAATTCGAGTATTTCAAACAAGGAATCGAGCTCCTCCTTGAGCTTGAGAAAAGTTCCACCAGTTGCATAGGCAGAGATAACGAAGTGGTTATCTCCACCTGGCAGTGAGATTTCGATAACGGACACTTCAAGAGATTCAAAGCTTTTGAATTCGACTTTTTCAATATTTTGGAAACAATAGGGTCTTTGAACCAATATCCCGGTGTCACCTCCCCATCGCCTATTACCCTATCGTTTCTTACGAATGTAAAATCTTTGAACAGTTACTGCGCCTCTGCTCTTCTCAATCTTCATTCGCAAGCTATTGAACGGCTTTGATTTTAACGTCTCGCCTACGCGATCTTTGGTAGCGTTTGCTGATGATCTGATCATCTGTACGGCAGACCGAAAAGCTACAATAGTTCAGAGCAATCTCCAAAAAATGTTCAATGATGTACAGCTGTACTCTGACAATTGGCGAATGAAAATCAATGCGCAGAAGTGTGAAACAATCTTGTTTCGGACAACGCTGCAGGGGGTCAGTCAAGACCTGAAACGTAATTGGAAAGATTTCCACATCATGGCTGGTGAGAGTAGTCTAGAACGGGTTCCACATAAATCCTGTGTTCGATAACTCGGTGTTTATCTCGATCAGTATCTGTACTATACTGAACATGTGAAAATCATGCTCAGTGAGGCACTAAAAGTAGTCATGGCCCTTCGAAAGCTCTTTCATTCCAGATACATTGATCAAAAGGTCAAAATTATCTGTTACAAGACACTGGTTACACCAGTTTTGACATATGGATGTCAGATCTGGTACAACCAGAGCACTAGTACTATGGAAAAATTAAGAGTTTTCGAAAGGAAATGTCTTCGTCCATGTACTGGTTTGTACAGAAAGCCTGAGACGGATTGGAAACATTATATATCGAATAGAAGAATTTATCAAACTGCTGAAGTGACTAGACTCGATATTTTCATATTGAAACTTCTTCGGAATCATATCGCAAGATCTGTGACTTTGAGTGAAAACCCTTGGATTTCACAGCCGTTCCACCCTACAGAGGGGTATATTGCGACTTGCCTCACTACTGGCTTCATTCCTCCAGAAGCATTCGTGTATTTGGACATGAATCGATATGTTTTTGATTCTGACGGCGTCCCAGTCATATATCACATATATCGACGGGCCACCGATAAGAAGATAAAATATCCTCCTAATTTGAGTTCACGAGACCAACGGTTCCAATGGAGATACTCATTTGCAAGATTCGTTGAAGCTGATCGAGTTGAGACGGCGCAATCCAGGTATTGGTGGCTGAATGACAATGTTGAAGAGGATACAGGTAAAACGTCAAAATTAGATAATGATTTCATTGAATATCTTAGAGTTAAAAATCGGGAGAAAAAACCAAAAGGTTTGTCTGCTGGTCCGTCTGCTGGTCCGTCCATTAACATTAATGAAAAAAAAGAAAAAGTCCCACCAATCAATGTGTTTGGGCAAACGGGCAAAGATATGGTTCGGCTTTTGGCAGCCGAAAATAAACTAAAAGATTTTCAGATAAAAAGAGTCAATGCCGATAAATTGACAATAAGGACTAAGTCGCTGGTTGATTTCCAGACAACAAAAAGTGCCTTAAAATCTGGAGATGTTCCGCATTTCACGTACACCCCGAAAAGCGAGAAGAACCAAACCTTTTTATTGAAGGGTCAAAGTCAAAGTCAAAAGCGCTTTATTTAATACTAATCGTTATAAATTTTAAAAGAATATAAAGCAAATTCCAAACAATAACAATCAAAAAACTTAATGGCCCAAATGGCTCTCTAAATTTGTACGTTATCATTAACTCATTTCATCAAAAAAACTATAGCAAATTCAATTAATTACGATTATTACATATTTTGAAAATTTAATTGGAAAAAGGAGAAAAAACCAACCAACACCATCCTAAAATTATTTATAATTAAAACACAACAGTGAAACTTTGATCCTACACCTAATATGTTGTAACTTATTTCTAATAAAATACAATCAAAAAAACTTTATCTTATACTAAAAAATTCTGTAACAATGTTCCTAACCTAAGTGTTTAATCTTATCTCTAACGGAATATAGTAAACATTACATATACCTAACCTATACCTAATTTTTAAACAAAAAAAATAACAACACTAAACGTAGCAATAATGAGCTGAAACTCAAAAACTAAATAACGAAAAAACACCAAAACTAGAAATAAACACGAATAATTTAGACATTGTCATTCAGCCACCAATACCTGGATTGCGCCGTCTCAACTCGATCAGCTTCAACGAATCTAGCAAATGAGTACCTCCATTGAAATTTTTGGTCTCGTGAACTCAAATTCGGAGGATATTTTATCTTCTTATCGGTGGCCCGTCGATATATGTGATATATGACTGGGACGCCATCGGAATCAAAAACATATCCATTCATGTCCAAATACACGAATGCTTCTGTAGGAATGAAGCCAGTAGCGAGGCAAGTCGCTATATACCCGTCTGTAGGGTGGAACGGCTGTGAAATCCAAGGGTTTTCACTCACAGTCACAGATCTTGCGATATGATTCCGAAGAAGTTTCAATATGAAGATATCGACCCTCGTCACTTCAGCAGTTTGATAAATTCTTCTATTCGATATATAATGTTTCCAATCCGTCTCAGGCTTTCTGTACAAACCAGTACATGCACGAAGACATTTCCTTTCGAAAACTCTTAATTTTTCCATAGCACTAGCACTCTGGTTGTACCAGATCTGACATCCATAGGTCAAAACTGGTCTAACCAGGGTCTTGTAACAGATAATTTTGACCTTTTGATCAATGTATCTGGAATGAAAGAGTTTTCGAAGGGCCATGACTACTTTAAGTGCCTTACTGAGCATGATTTTCACATGTTCAGTATAGTACAGATACTGATCGAGATAAACACCGAGGTATCGAACACAGGATTTATGTGGAACTCGTTCTGAACTACCCTCACCAGCCATGATGTGGAAATCTTTCCAATTACGTTTCAGGTCTTGACTGACCCCCTGCAGCGTTGTCCGAAACAAGATTGTTTCACACTTCTGCACATTGATTTTCATTCGCCAATTGTCAGTGTACAGCTGTACATCATTGAACATTTTTTGGAGATTGCTCTGAACTATTGTAGCTTTTCGGTCTGCCGTATAGATGATCAGATCATCAGCAAACGCTACCAATGATCGCGTTGGCGAGACGTTAAAATCAAAGCCGTTCAATAGCTTGCGAACGAATATTGAGAAGAGCAGAGGCGCAGTAACTGTTCCCCGCTGTAGACCATTCAAGACCTTGAACTCGCGCATTGTTGTCAGATTTCCATCAGTTACAACAAACGATTTCCCGTATAACATATTACACATCATGGCGACAAGGTGTCTGGGGAACTTGTCCTGAAGGAGTTTAAAAATTAGTCCATCTAACCATACCGTATCAAAGGCTTTCTCCATATCAATGAGACATGCTCCAACACATTGTCTATCATTTAATTTCCAACAGATGTCTGAGGTTACTTTCGTAATTGCATGTGTGGTCGAATGCCTGGCACGAAAACCAAATTGGCAATTCGGCATCAACTCATTTTCCTCAATGTGGGCGTTTAATGCTCTATTGAGTATCACTTCAAACACCTTGCTGATGTTAGGCAGCAAGCTGATTGGGCGATAGCTTTTGAGGCACGAAGATTCTTTTCCTTTCTTCAAGATCGGAAATACCTTAGCCTTTTTCCACTCATTTGGGAAATATGAATTGCTCAACATGTTGTTGAACAATATGCAATAGTTCCTAATAGCAACCTCAGGCAAATGTCGGAGAACTACATTTGGAATACCATCAGTACCACATGATTTCTTGTTGTTTATCTTGCGAAATATGAAACACAAGTCTTCATAGCTGACAAAATAATCAATAAGATTCAAGCTCGGTATGAGGTCAGATGTTAATGTTTCATTGAAATGAAGAATTGATTGGCCGTTCAGGCTTGATTTGAAGTCGGAAACTTTTGCTTCAACGACCTCTGAAAAAATGTCGTTCCCTCTCTCAGGGTTTGGTAGATGAACCAATTCGAAATGTGTTCCAATCAGGGCAAGTTTATCCAATCCTTCACAAATAATCCTGTTTCCATTTCTATCCGGAGTCGTACTATCAATTTCGATACCAGCCCTATCGAGAAGACTTATCTCATCACTAGTGACTTCAAGATTCGATACCTTCACTCGAGACTTCTTGCGGAATATACTATTCACTTTCGCAAACACGCCATCTGGGTCCTGTGGGCTAATACCCCTCAATTTTTCCGCCCATTGATTGCTGACCTCACTCCTGAAGTATGACCGGATTAAGTTCCGGACATTCTCCAGATGTAATTTCAACAAAGACAACGAGGGATGGTTGTAGTCCAAAAATCGTCGATAAATATTGTTGACGCGTGTGAGAAGGAGGCTTTTCAATCTTTTCAACCTTGCGATGGTTGGTGTTTCATATCCTTCCATATTGTTTCGATGTTTAATCTTGGGAACTACTTTCTCAATCGTTTCCAACGTCAGCTTCTCTAACTTCGACAAATAGACATCTATTTCATCGTTAGTTAGATTCCTGTCATTAGGAACCATTGAGCAAGAGTTGCCACCATCAGAAGGGGGACATTGCTTCTGGTACTCTCGATTAAACTTCTTTTGAAACTTTCCCCAGTCTGTTTTTTTGAAGTTCAACCGATGATTTTCGTGTTGAACTGGAATGAGGAAGAAATCATCCCTGTGATGATTGATTTCCATTACGATTGCGTTATGGTCGCTATCATAAGGAAGCACCTGCAGTTTCCGTTGAGGACTATTAAAGCTGAATTCAAGTCTTGCGTCAGCAATGCAGAGGTCCAAATATGAATTTGTCCTAGGGTATGTTGGGAACTCCGACCCATATAGAGTGCACCTGTATTCAATTTGGTTCTCTGTTATCCACGATTTCAGGAATACACCTCTTGGATTATTGGTGGCGTTCAGCCATGATGTATGCTTGGCGTTCAGGTCACCAGCAAGAATATAATAGTTATGCAGCCTGTTCAATTCGAGTATTTCGAACAAGGAATTGAGTTCCTCCTTGAGCTTGAGAACAGTTCCACCAGTTGCATAGGCAGAGATAACGAAGAGGTTATCCCCACCTGGCAGTGAGATTTTGATAACGGACACTTCAAGAGATTCAAAGCTTTTGAATTCGACTTTTTCAATATTTTGGAAGCGATAGGGTCTTCGTACCAATATCCCGGTGCCACCTCCCCCATCACCTGTTACCCTATCGTTTCTTACGAACTCAAAATCCTTGAATCCCATGGAGTGCCATGAACTGAGGTGGGTTTCGGTGAGAAGCAGGATGTCAGGCTTTTGTCTGGCAATGAAATCAAGGAGATAATCACGCCGATGTATAGTAACAATGGAGTTGACGTTGATCGAGATGAGACGAATCCTATCCATGGGAATGTGGCTGGATGACAACTTATTTGGAGGCATTTGAAAGCCCTAAACGCTGAAAAACAATGTTAATTTTCGAATCTTGTTTATCGATTCGCTCCGATAAGGAATTTAGTTGTTGATAAATTTTAAGGAGCAGCTCATTATTGCTACTTACATTATTTATTTTATTTACATTGTCTGCTGGTCCTCTCGCAGCAAGTGCAAATGACACCCCGGGCTTGACGAAGTTGGTAGGTATCGAACTGCGGTGTGCCTGAATTTGTTTTGATGTGACTTTAACCTTTGCATCTTGATACCGGGGGCATCCTCGATATGATGCTGGATGACCAAAGGCACCGCAGTTCACACAATATAGTTTTTCTTTTGGCTCCGCCTGAGCCAATTTGCACTCGCCGGGAGCATGGATGTCTTTGCATTTCACACACCTATATTTCATGGCGCAATTGGCAGCCGAATGCCCGAATCTTTGACACCTGTAGCACTGGTTGACCTCACTTTTCTGGAGGCGTTCCCACCTCACCACGCGGAAGTTCAAGTACCGTATTTTCTGCAGCGCACTCGAACTACTTTTGCTGGAAATTTGGACTAAGTAGTGAGGCAAGTTTTTGCGCTCCACAATCGATCTTCTCGTTGCAAAATTTTTAACTGAAATAAACTGTATTTCTGGTGCAGCTTCTTGCAGCACCTGAAGGAGATCGATTGTGTCCTCACCACAGTCCAGACCCTTCAATAAAAAGGTTTGGTTCTTCTCGCTTTTCGGGGTGTACGTGAAATGCGGAACATCTCCAGAATTTAAGGCACTTTTTGTTGCCTCGAAATCAACCAGCGACTTTGTCCTTATTGTCAACTTATCGGCGTTGACTCTTTTTATCTGAAAATCTTTTAGTTTATTTTCGGCTGCCAGAAGCCGAACCATATCTGTTCCCGTTTGCCCAAACACATTGATTGGTGGGACTTTATCTTTTCTTTCATTAATGTTAACGGACGGACCAGCAGACAAACCTTTTGGTTTTTTCTCCCGGTTTTTAACTCTAAGATATTCAATGAAATCACTATCTAATTTTGACGTTTTACCTGTATCCTCTTCAACGTCCATTGTTTCTTCCAGACCAGCTAGCGCTGCATAATAATTCTTGCTTTCGTTTGCGCCTCCTGCGCTGAGGACATCCTCTTGATGAGCTTCCTGTGGCTTCTTAATTTTCTTTTCTTCGGTTTTTGGGTTTGTTTGTCGGCCTTTCTTGCTTTCGTTATCCTTGTTGAACGTTAACGTTCCAACAAGTGCTTCCAAAGATTTAACTCGCAGCTTGAGTTCTTCATTTTCTTTTTCGATTTTTTCAGCTCTATCTTTTTCGTGGATAAGCTGTTCGATTTCCGTAACCGATAGGATTGTCGGTTTTTCTGCTTTATTCTCGTGACTTCTTTTTAGTTTTTTTTCGCCGATCATCATTGGCAGTGGGCATGATCCTGATTGATGGCTGAAGCCATCGGGCTCCTCCATCTCGTCGCTTTCGCAGCGAGACTGGAGGGAATGTTCTCAGACCGGGACTTCCCTTGAACGTTTGATATTTCTTCAGGAAATGAATTTCAGGTATTCGATAAATGCTCGAATAATATCGACGGTGATAGTTTTCCCAATAAAATCAAAATTTGCTTTTGACTGGCTCGTAAAAAAGTATTGCAATTGTTTGAAACTGACTTTTGCAAAAAATTAATTAATTTTTAAAATTAATGACAGGAGCGATTAAAAACACGTCTACACGCAACGAGTGCTAGACGTAGAATCCTTTATTGAAGGGTCTGGACTGTGGTGAGGACACAGTCGATCTCCTTCAGGTGCTCCAAGAAGCTGCACCAGAAATACAATTTATTACAGTCAAAAACTTTGCAACGAGGAGATCGATTGTGGAGCGCAAAAACTTGCCTCACTACTTAGTCCAGATTGGTTTTTTCTCCTTTTTCCAATTGATTTTCAAAATATGTAATAATTTTATTGACTGAATTTGCTATAGTTCTTTTTTGAAGAAATATGTTTAATGATAACGTATAAATTTAGAGAGCTATTTGGGCCATTAAGTTTTTGTATGTTTATAGTTTGCATATTTATACCATTCCTGATTTCTTCTACTGGGAAAAGTGCACTCAGGTCTTTAATTATTAAAGTGGGCCAACATCTCTCAGAAAGGGTAAAAGAATGACCTTCATGACCACCAAGTTTTTCTCTTTCATAAGGTTCATAAGAGCAGCATATGCGTTAGAATTATCAATTATAGCTATATGAAAAGAGTTTGTGAAAGAGTTCTGCCGATATTTCGTTTCTGGGAACGTTTCGAAAGAAGACAGTAAATTTATTGCAGTTATATTATTTATAATTAGAATTAGTTTGCTCGGGGTGATTATTGGCTAATGGTGAAAATCTATTTTTTTTTGTTTAGGCAGGGGAAACCTTGGAAAGGTAGATAGACAGCAGATAGAAAATTCGGTAGACCTGCCTAAATTATGTGGGATTTTCACAAGCACAAAAACCTAACCTGCCGACCACTGGAGACCCGAACTGGAAACCGCTTTTGCATTGAAAATCGTTAACATTAATGGAATTTAACTTATCTGAATTTACTAGGTTATTTAAATTAATGTTTCTCTTATAATTAATTTTGTCTTAGCTAATTTAAAATTTATCAAGTCCTGATCTATAGCA
Organism: Odontomyia ornata; assembly: GCA_963969285.1. Taxonomy (NCBI): domain Eukaryota; kingdom Metazoa; phylum Arthropoda; class Insecta; order Diptera; family Stratiomyidae; genus Odontomyia; species Odontomyia ornata. The sequence goes on from OZ017739.1 coordinate 459,353,597, forward strand.
TCGTTGAGGGAAGAAGATGCGCCAAATCCATCGGCAACTTCCATTGTTGTTTCTTTATTTTCGTCCGTTCCATTCATATTATTTTTAGCTAAAGCCACTTTAACTGACCTTAGCTCATTATTTATTAACTCCTTAAGAAAGGAACTGTTCAGTACTTTTGAATTTGTTTGTGGTCTTGTTTTAATATTTATACCTCTTCCCTTGTTTCTCTTGAATTTATCTTGAACGTTCCTTTAACCTTCTTTTCGAATTTTCAAGTTCCTACCTGTATCTTGAATTTTTCTACTCCTTAAAATCCAACGCCACATTCCGCGCTCCAATAGAAAGGGCTCTCTTCTAGGCCAGCCTTCTTGAATCTTCGTATTGCACTTTCCAAAGGGGAAGACTCCCTTCTTGGAAGCTTCTTTGCCGTTTGAAATTTCTGTTTTCAATAATCGTTGAAAAATTGAAACAAAAACCAAGTAATAATTAAACAGAAATGTTAAATTATTAAAATTCAAAAATTAAAAAAAATTTTACTTTAAAACTATACACGTAGTTTCGCTAAGAAAGTTGCAAAGTCCTTTCATATAGAAGGCAGCTCACTTCTTAGGATCCACATTTTATTATGAGCTGGCAATGATGCAATTTCATTCTCCTCTTCATTCCAATTTATGCGCAACCCTAGTTTACAAAACTAAAACCTAAGAGAAGGGAGGACAAAACAAAATAAATTGCTGTTTGACGTCGAAAGCTGTCAAAATCGTCGAATACTTTTGTTGGTCCTATAATTCGGCGCCTCCCTCAGCTGAGTATTTTTAGAAATCCAAAAGTCGCCAGTGAATAATTGCGTAAAAATCTACAGTGGAAAGATGGACCCATCGGTTGACTGGCAAAATTCTTGTCGTAATCTCAAATCTCGTGGTCAATACATTCTGGAGACAGAGAAATGGGCTGATTGCCGATTCCTGGTGGGAACGGAACCCAATCAACAAATTTTGTCGGGACATAAACTGATTTTGGCCATGTCATCGCCTGTATTTGAACGGATGTTTTATGGAAACTTACCAGACAAAACGGACCCCATTTTGATTCCAGATGTGCAACCCGATGCATTTCGTGCAATGATGGAGTACATTTACACTGACGAAATTAACATTAGTTCGTTCGACAAGGCTTGTGAATTGTGCTATGTTGCGAAGAAGTATTTGCTGCCTCATGTTGTTGAACAATGTACTCAGTTTTTATGGAGAGATCTGAGCCCCAAAAACGCTTGTAGGGCTTATGAGTTCGCTAAGTTGTTTGAAGAGCCTCGTTTGATGCAGCGTTGTATGCAAGTAAGTGAGGATCTGACTTCATTTTTCGCTCATAAAATTTTAACTTTTTTCGGGATCCATATTAATTTTTCTTGAGACAAAGTACACCAATTGGGCGGATTAAAAAATTGTTTGTTCACAGATAATTACAACTAAAACGAAAGATGTATTAACTGATTCAAGCTTCGGCGATATCGAGTTGACTACTCTGCTTGCTATCTTTGATCAAGACATATTGAATATCGACTCAGAGTTAGTTCTGTTCAATGCCTTGAACAAATACGCAATAGATCGTGGGTACGGTGGAAACAAATGTAAGTCCCGTGAGTCTTCCCAAGGCCTAGATGACAATGGAGATCAACATGTAGATGTAGAGGAATTGCCAGAATCTAGGGACGTTGAAAGGAGGCAGCAAGAACAACCGCCAGCAATGCTGAACAACGATGCAGGCGAGGGGACATCGAAACAGAATAATGATAGTATGTCAGAGGATAATGATGAAATGAAGTTGCTTGAAGAAATGCTTATAAAAGAAGCCGTGAAGAAAATACGATTTCTCACACTAACTCCCCAACAATTTGCCGAAGGACCGGCTCAATCACTTCTTCTTACAAAGGAAGAAGCTTTGGGGATTTTGATAAACATTTCCAGTACGTCGAGCATGTATCCGATGCCTGAAGGCTTTTGCACGAGTCGCCAAAAACGAAACCGCAGCGGTGGATACGAAGACATCCAGACAACTTCGTCTAAGTCGTCTGATGGAATGCCAGGCTTTATTGAGTTCAATTATTCAGTTCCTCATGACAACTTTGCTATTCGTACTCCACCCATAGCATTAAATCCAAATCCTGAATGCAGGATGGGCTATGGCAATTACTGTGGTCATAATCCCGAATCAGAAGGGGTAAACATAACAATGGAGGCCAGAAAGTTCTATTGTGTTCGTACGATTCGACAGCAAATCGACTATCGAAATACGAGTGTGACCGATTGTTCGCTTACATTCCATGTTGACAAGAACATTTTGATTACAGGTAACTGCTTATGATTCCTATGTTTGCAGCTAAAACTATAAATTTCATTCCCAGGAGTGCAAGTCCCTACGCAAGTCCTTTGTGGTGAAATGATGAGCTCGGAAGGATTCACAGAGCGCTATTCTGAGATTTTGTACGCGCATTTGCTTGATGCACAAGGATCACGTCTAACGTACACTCATTGCACTTCGCGCGTTCGCTATGATTCATTGCTGGAAATATCTTTTGATCGTCCGGTCTTTATACATAGACAGAAAATGTATAAAATTGGCGTCGTATTTAATAAAGTGGGCTGGTACCCGATGTACACTGTTCATCCAGAAGTTACCTGTGATGATGTGACTTTCATGTTTAACGTTGGTTCGCCACATGAATCGCTACGCGATGGATTGATTCGGGCAATCGTCTTTTTACATCCTTTTGCACCTTCATCACCACATAGTTACCCCATTATAGATATGTAATCACAAGAACAATCGGAAGCATATTTTAACGAGTAATTTTTAATTGACGTTGATGAAACGAAACCAATCTTTTAATATTTGGCTTAATCAGTGTAGTCAATTGAATCTCCATATAGTCAAAATATATGGTATCTAAGTCTAAATTATTGAAGTACAGAATTTAAAAATACACAAAAAAAAATAGTTTTTTTCTTGATTTTTTTTTTAATGTACTGGTTTGTTGGGATATTATAAGTGTCGGAAGCATTCGGTACAATCTCGAAGCTAGCGGTAAAAATCGATCAGATACCAGTGTGTGCTGTATACAACCTTTTCCAAGAAACTTTGAATGCCATAATAATTCCTTGAGCGTTAGCAACGGTGATCATTACAAGACATTCAAAATTAATTGTTTTACTTTATTAGTGTTTGATCTTTGACCTGCCAATCAGATAACGACGATTTCTTTGCAGAAACTCTTCTCCGCTTTCGTTAATTAAACTGGCCAACACGACTTGTTGTCGTTAATGCAATTACCTACTTTCGATGCCTCTCATGTGCAGGAATTACCAAAAATTAAAAAGAAAATTTATTTTATGGAAATATAGAAATAAATGATAAAAAAAATTCGGCATAATTTTTGATGGTATGTATCGAAACAAGAATTGTCTTGGCAACAGTAATAAAAATAAACTGGTATTTGTACTTACACAATATACCCTCACAGCTGTGTATTTTCAGTACTTTATTGACGTTATCGATTTGTTGGCGTTTAATATTCCTGAGACTTAATAAATCTTGCATTTTGCTTAAAAGGATGGTCTAAAGGTACTCGCGCCGCAATGCCTTTTTTCAAACCTGTAATTTGGAGGCAACAAAACAAAAAGATAATTTCTGTTTGCCGAAACTGAACGGATATTCGTACAAAACAAGAGATAAAATTGTATATCCTGATGTAGAATCTGAACTAAACCGCTTCTTCATACTGAAGATTGCTCACCACCGCAACCTCAAATAAAGACAAAAGAATTTTCAATATAGACCACCTCTCAGTGACAAGATTTTGTTGTAAATGGGAAATGGGCCGCATTTAATAAGTCAAACTGAAGTAAATGATAAGAGATCTAAATTTGTCTAAAGCTCAAGCTGAACTCTGCGTCTAAGCTTGGACAACACTGGAATTTACTTCTTCCGAGTAAAAAAGTTTCAGTGCATTGTTAACGCGATGCTGAATTTGTAGAATTTTTTAAAGGAGAAAGTGTTTCGACATCTTGCAGTGATATGCATGGGCTTATGAATAAATTAGTGTATGAATACTACCAAGATACATATATACATTATAAACGAAGAACATATTATCCACTTATAAAAAATTTGCTCAAGAAAATTCAGTACAACTCATCATTCGTGGAAAACATGTGCAGGATTTAAAATTGTTGGAATATTGCATGGGAAGTATGGTTATTTTTTTGTGCGCGTGGGACAGCATAGCTAGGATGAGGACTAATTTCATTCCGGGATGAAAAATAATTTCGAAAAACCTCTTAGTGGAGCCAAATTTTACCGCCCTTTCACATCAAATTAGGCCTCATGAAAAACTTTGTTCAAGGCGTGGATAGAAATGGAGAAAGTTTTTTGTATGAGTTGAAAGAAAGAATTTTTGTAGGGCCAGATATAAGGAAGCTTATGGAGGATTTCAAACTCGTTTCAAAATTAAAAATTGAAGACAAAAATGCGCGGCTTTTGTTGGCGGCACAACATTTTTTGAGCAACATAAATTCTGCAAACTGCAAGGAGGAGATTTCAAAGCTACTTTTTACCAACACTTTTTAACTAATCTTATGAAGATATGGTAAAAGCAATTTTAAACCAAGGCAGTAATACATTTTTTGTTTGTTAGTAATGATATTAGTTGCTTGGATCGATTACTTCCTGAAGGAAGATGGTATCGGCCTCTCAGCGATTCCAAGACGTAAAGTCTCGAGCCGTGCCAACGAACCGTACTCTTAAGGTCAACAGGTCCGGCCACGCATAGTCTATTTCATGATGGCTGCTTGTTGGCCAGTTAGTTCGGAGAGGAAGACGGTTGTGAGCAAAGCCTTACTACAGCTTATGAGCCGTGTACCTGCAAGCTATCACGTACATGACAACATGTAGGCTGCCTTTTTGCGCAACTCCCACGGCGGTATAAGAAGAAATGTGCAAGTGTCGACGAAAATTGAGGTATTGTACGGGTTTGAGGCGAATTTCAACAGTGAAATTTAGATGATCCGCGGAGAACATCGTAGCGCTCCTTATGAAGTGAGTTTTGTTTCAGTTCATACATCCATTCATGTTTTATGGATATTCAAAGCTAAAAGAATAGGAATTTATTTACTTCCTCAAGCTAGCTGTCAGTGGAAAGATTGAACGTGTATTTCATTTAGTTGTTCTAACTAGTGTAGGTGGAAAGTGGAAGGTGGATATTAAGCATGCAAGAAATGTGTTTTGTAAATATTTGTGTTGCATTTTTGAAACCAATTTGTAGTTTTTATATACATCGTCAAATTATGAATATCATCCATTATGCTCGTAGTCAATATAATTTCATTCTATCGGTAAAAGGAATAGGTGAAATGAAAAGTAACATCAATATCAAATCTCATTAATTTCACATGAAACCAAATATTCGTTATATTATTAGGTGTACAACTTAATAACCGGAATTTTTTAGCGAAATTTGATGCTTTATTGTGGAATAATCTTACAATATATTTTATTCAAAATATTGTCCATTGGAAGCTACAACATTTCCCCATCTTTCAAGCAATTTATGAATTCCATTCCATAAAAACTGCAAAAACGAATCTATCCAATTTCGGATGCCTTGCTCTGAAGTGAAGCGTATTCCGATGAGGGCGTTTTGCATGGAGCAAAATAAATGAAAGTCAGACGGAGCAAGATCCGGACTGTAAGGTGGGTGGGCCAAAACTTCCATTCCACTATTTTCCAAATAGTTTTTCACGGGTCTTACAACATGCGGCCGAGCGTTGTCATGATGAAAAATTATAACCTCGTGTCTGGTCGCATATTCCGGGCGTTTTTCGATGATGGCACACTTCAAACGTATTAATTGTGTTGGGGGCAGGTCACTTCTGATTGTCTGGCCCGATTTCAACAACTCATAACATAACGACCCCTGCTGATCCCACCAAATACACAGCATAACCTTGGATATTTGGCTTCGCCGTCGATTTGGCTGGTTGGCTGGGCTTCACGTATCACTTTTTGCGCTTGGGATTATCAGAATGGATCCATTTTTCATCCCTAGTTACGATCCGATGCAAAAATGATTTCTTTTTATGGCGCTCAAGCAGCATTTCAGACATACAGAAGCGCTTCAACTCAAAGGGGACCCAATTACCTTGCTTCTGAATGTATCCGGCGGCTTTCAAACGTTTTGAAATGGCTTGCTGAGTCACTTTCAATTGATAAGTTTATCTTGCGTTTGATACGAATCCTCATCGAGTAGCGTCTCCAATTCTTCGTCTTCAAATTTTTTTGGCTGTCCTGGGCGTTTAGTCTTTGATGTCAAAATCGGCACTTTTGAAGCGTTGAAACCATTCAAAACACTGTGTTTTCGCTAAAGCATCATCGCCATAAACTTCTACAAGCAAACGATGACTTTGCGCAGCAGTTTTCTTTGCAAAAAAATGACCCAACAGAACCTCCCGCAAATGCTGTCTTTTTCTCCAAGTTTCGAAGTTATTCATCGTGAAAAATAATAATGATGCACACAAGATAAAATTGTTTTGTTGACTCATTTTGATAGCTGTCAAATTAACCTTCAAATGACATATATATAAAGTTCAAGCTTTCACGATATTTGTAAGTACGGACATCTAGCGTCAAGTTCCGCTTATTAAGTTGTACACCCAATACTTATTATTATAATATTTAATTTACGCAAAACAAAAAAAAACAACATAGTTGACAAAATCTTGGAATGTGAATGTAATCGATAATTCTAGTACTACATCGTGTGCAGCGTCTAGTATATTTTATACTCATTTGGCATTGCTGATGAATGTGGCGCTTATAATATTTTGAGTCATCGCAAAGCAAAGTTCATTTTTTCTTTGCTCAATAAATCATCATCTCAACTGGTTATGGGCCCAGAACGCGTGCTAAAATCAATAAATGGTTTGTGAATCAGTAATTTAAGTAACTTTTAAAGCTACTTTGTTTATGAAAATTCGAATAGACTTAGAAAAATCGTATTTATTTTTCGTCGACGGAATTTGTTTCCCGGAATTTTTTTTTGATGAAAAGTTGGTGATTTTCGATAAAAAATCCGCACACAATTTATTCCCGCCTATTGAAAAATTACCAGGTTGCGAAAATTATAACATGTGCCCATTTTCGATGAATATTTTTTGGATCACGATGGATTGCTTGAGTGCCTAGATGGATCGAAGAAGGATGCAGCAAAGTGTTCTAGAGCTAGAACATTTCCAATATTTTTGATCGAGAAAACAAATTACGTTCATATTCAAGAGGCTAGGACTACAAAAGCTTTTTGGAATACCACGAAGACGAGATTTGATGATTCGAGACTTACAAGGGAAGTCGTTGTTCTACATATATTGATCAACACAATGCTGGATGATTGTCAATCGATGGAGGACTTTGTGAATCAAATTATTATGACTGCGTAAAAGCTTAACAGCATTGGAATGGAAATCACCGATTAGTGTGTAGGAGCATTTCTGCTGGCAAGCTTATCCGAGGAGTAAAGGCCCATGATAATTTTCAGATCTGGTACCACCTGAATGCTAGCACTTTCCATAGATTTCAAAAGGAAATATCTTCGTGCATGCACTGTTTTGTACAGAAAGTCTGGGATGGATTGAAAACACTTGATATGAATAGAAGAATTTATTAAGCTGCTAAAGTGAAGAGTCGATTTTTTCATATTGGACTTCTTCGGAATCATATCGCAAGATCTGTAATTGTGAGCGAAAACCCGTGGATTTCACAGCCGTTCCACCTTACAGACGAGTATATTGAGACTTGCCTCGCTACTGGTTTCGTTTCTCAAGAAGCATTCGTGTATTTGAGCATGAATCAATAAATTTTTGATTTTGACGATGCCCCAATTATATATCACTTATAAAGACGGAATATCGATAAGAAGACTGTGAATTTGAGTTCACGAGACCAACAATCCCAATGGAGATACTCATTTGCTAGATTCGTTGAGGTTAGTCGAGCAGGGACTAAGCAATCTAAGTATTAGTGGTAGAATGACAATGTCTTAATTATTCATGGTTAATTTTTTTTGGTTTTGCATTTTTCACTACATAATTTAGAGTTTCATTATTGTTACAGTCAGTGATGTTGTTGTTTGTTTATGTTAAAAATTAGGGATAAGTTTCAATATTTGAGATAGGTATACGCTATTTTTATTATATTATGTTTCGAGATAAGGTTTAACGTTTAGATAAGGAATATCGTGATAGCATTTTATTAGTATCACATAAGTTTCCGATTGAATTTTATTAGAATAAGGATATAACAAATCAGATGTAGGGGAAAAGTTCACTGTTGTGTTAATAATTGATTTTGGAATGTAGTTGGTTGGTTTTTACTCCTTTTTCCAATTGGATAATGAAATATGTAAATGCTTTTGATTGATAAGGTATAAATTTAGAGAGCCGTTTGGGCTAAAGTTGAGACCCCCGACCAATCGAAAATTCCATACAGCTCATGGTTAATTGGTCCCCGCTAGCTTCACTCAGGTTATTTGCCTCAGGATCCGTTGTTAAAAGGCGTTTAAAATATTTGCGGATGCTTGAGTTATACTCCATGTTTTACATCCATAGCATAACAAAGGTCTTATCATAGATTTGTGAACCAGGAGTTTTTTTTTCCTGTGTATGCAGCTGGTCTCTTTCATGACCGGTTGTCATTATTTTGGCGCCTAAATACCCAAATTCACTCACAATATCAATACTGTATTCGCAAAGTATGATATTTTGTGTATTTGAGGTATTTTTCCTCGACTGCGTTATGGGCTTTATTTTATTCTGATTAATTTGTAGCCCGATTAGTTTTGCTTCGCTGTCGAGTTTCAGGAAGAGTTCTTTGGCAGTTCTCAATGACCGTGACAAAATGTTGATGTCGTCAGTGGATAGGATATTACTTGGCTCGACTTGTACGTTAATGTACCTCGTGTATCGACAGGTAACTTCCTTATGACGTAGTCCAGAGCCAAATTGAATAGCAATGGGGCCAACCCATCTCCCTGCTTTAGTCCGATATTTGTGTCAAAGGCATCGGTGAGTTGGTTATTGATGCAGACTTGGGAGGTCGTCGACATCATTGTTATTTTGGTAAGATGGACTAATTTGGCTGGAATGCCAAAGCAAAGCATTACTTGGTACAGTACGTTACGATCAATACTATCGTATGCTTGCTTAAAGTCAACGAAAATTTGGTGTACGTCTATGTTGAATTCCTAGCATTTTTCAAGTACCTGCTTAGCTGTGAAAAATTGGTCCATTGTCGATCTATCTGCTCTAAAATCACCTTGATACTCCCCAATAATACTGTTGGCGTATGATCCGATTTTAATTTCTAGGATCTTTGAAAATATTTTGTAAATCGTACAAAGTAATGATATGCCTCTATAATTTTCGCACTGCAGCTTGACACCTTTTTTGTAGATAGGGAATATAATTGATTGGCTCCACTCTTTCGGCATATGTTCTTGTTACCAAATGTGCTGGATGACTTTGTGAATAGCTTGATGAACACAACTGACACCATATTTGATGAGCTCCATTGAAATCTCATTGATGCCCGGCACTTTATTATTCTTTTGGACTTTGATGGTGAAACAAACTTCATTCAGAATTTGTGGGGCCAATGGAAGTTTTCCGGGAACATCTATAGGCTTTGATGCTCTGGAGCTGTGTGGAGGATTAAGGAGGTTCTTGAAATATGGTGCCCATCTTTCCTTAATCTTTGTTTCATCAGCGATGATATTGCCGATTCCATCACGACAGAGCATGGTTTTGCGCTGATAACCACATTTCCGGCTTTTTGTAGTAATCGAGCAATCCGCTCAGGCAAACTGCTCAAGGAGCCGTCACGAACAGGGCATTGGGAGATAAATACAATTTGCAATCATTAAATGGTTTCCGTTACTTCTACACCTCATTCCACTTGACCTCTTATATCGAGCGTTACGAGAATACCGAGTTCTACACAATTCAGATAACCGTATGACATACAACGACAGTAAATGATGATCATCACCATCATCATCTATGGTGACAACATCATCAAAGACAAACAGTTATCAATGCAATATTTCACAACATTATTTATAGAACTTCAAATTTTTGGATCCACCGGAAGTTTTATAGTCGAACTTTACTTGCAATTTTAAAATAAAGCCAACGTTATTTCCTTAACGACTATACTTATTTATTTTTACAGTAAATACGCATTTCGACACAGAACATCCAGTCTTCTTTAGTACACTAAATAATTTCCCCTATTGATCTAGTATTTATACAGCTTACTTTTTTCTACAACAATCATAAACTTAATCCTTATCACTTTACAAACAATAAATCTATTAATTTTGAATTACTATTTCCGACATCTCCATTCAATCTCCGGTTCGCCGGTACTTTTCTAATTTCGATACTTTTACATATATCAAGTTTATTGCTCTTTAATCCCTCTTTAATGACCCTAAGGTTATCCATGGTTATCCCATGTCCTTCGCTTACGATATGCTCAGCAACTGATGATTTCGCACTATTTTTCATTTTGTTCTTTATGCTGGCGGCTTTTTTAACGTGTTCTTCAAACCTTGTTCGTACTAATCGTTTAGTTTGACCCACATATGTATATTTTTCCATAAACCGGACACTAAATTTGTATATCCCGCTTTTTCCGTCCTTGAGTTTCCGACCATTTTCGCTGCCCCACCGTACTTTAAGCTGCCTATACCTGCTACTGCCTATTGGTTCGAGCTGATGTTTTCGTAATACACTCGCCAATTGTCCACACATTGTCGAATATGGTATGACCATTCTACGCTTGCATACAGAGTCCATCACTTTATTAGTTTGAAATAATGTTGTCATTCTGTTTCACAAATAAAGAGAACTACAGGCAAAATTATGTTAAATTTTCCCACAGTGCTAATATGGACATAATTCCCATCATAAGGTTCTCATGCAATGACCAAGTTCACATATTACAATCCTATCAATATCTCAAATTGCATCAAAACAAAACGTTGTAGTGTGAAAGAAATTGGATAGACCTCGTCGACGATGACTAGCTTGAATACTGGCGACAATGGGGGTGGCTGGCTGGTCATGACGACGACGGTCGTTGCGACTACGAAAAAAAAAGAAAATTTCGCATGACGGAGTGTGGAAGCGGAGTCAGCGCTGTTTGTGAATGGTTGTCCAAGTGAAGTGGATAATAGACGTTTCCCAGATTTTTTGCGCCACGTAAATTTGTTGCGAGATGCCAATCAAAACTTCGATTTACAACCTAGTGTGGCCCACGAATAACTATGAACTCGTCCTCGACCGTGATCAAACGTCACGACGGGAAAATTTTCAGCTATTACTGTAAACAGCAAAACGGAATTTATTTTTATACATGCACACGAACGCTAATTTGTTAATTTCACATGGGCGGTCGCGAATCGGATTCGCACTCTAACGTGTGCAATGTGCAAATTTTATTATAATGATCGTGCAAAAATTGTTACTTATTGGAGCTCTGAGTATTTACGCGTGACATGTTACAAACGATTGATAAATACGACAGGAAGTGGTTTGTGCGACAAACGACATTTCTCCCTCACCTTTATTTCATTAATCAAGTGATCATCAAATAAGATCTCGCATCGTTTGGTGGCCTATGACCACATGAACTGGGAGTTAACGTTATCTTATCTGAAATAACAGTATTTTGTTTTCCAAAACAAAAACCACTTAAGCAACTAGTGATGAAAGAACTTTGCGAATGGCTATGCATAACACCGAAATCCACGATATATCTGGTTAATGTAAGAGAGCAGATAGCAACGACGAAAAAGATAATATAAAAAACCTCCTTCGGAAAAAGTATCCTCTATCATCGACTGTTGTAGAATCAAAATACTAGAAACAATATGCATAAGCAATTTATCACAGGACGAAAATGCAATTTCCATAACTCCGAAAGAAGTCCTAAACGAAATCACAGAGGAAACAAATTGTGGAGCATCAATTTAACGTGAAGCTCATTCGTATGCTCCAGGAGTATTAGCTACCACATGGACGAAATTGACTTGAGTATCGCGCGCGGTTAATGAGTTATTCATCGTCGCGTTCTCTGTTTGTAATCCCTTCCGGTAGGTTACTTCGGCCATTGGCATATTTAACACAAGCCAATCGGTTCCGCTTTTGACCCCGGTCACCTTAGAATTCATGAGTGTGAAAATAATTTGTAGTGGGCCTTTGCGCTGTGGAAAAAGAACCCACCCCATGACACCGCAACGCTAGCTTGCCAGCACATTCACGCGTCCCCAGGCAAGGCCAATCCAGCTGAGCTCTAATATTAAGCTCGCTGAGACAGCAGAACCCCGATGCAATCCTGAACGGACAATTTAACATCCATAAAAACACACTACATTTTCACTACTCCGTGTGTCATAGAAATTTTTCTCGTAAATTACAATACATAAGCTGGAAACATCATTTTTGTATGGAGGAGTAAAGTGGTGCTCTCTTTAAAGTTAAACTACAAAAAAATTTCATAAGGTATTTAAGGGGGGTCTCCCCATATAGGGGGTGGCCCGAAAAAAAAAATTTCATCGAAAGTAGCCGATATGGGTATCAAATAAAAGGTCTTGATAATAACTTTTCAAAACAGGTCTTAAACTGTAATTTTTTGCCTCGAGGGGTGCACATGGAGGGGAAATACACGAAAAATTTGTGTCCCCCCTTGCGATCTGAAAAAATTATATAAGCAGATGTTTATGAGCACAACAACAAAAAATACCTTAGAAGTAAAAATTCGCTGAAATTTGTTAATAATAGTATGATCTTCGAATTTCACTTTTTCTCCAATAAAATCTTATATATACCCTTAAACTCAACGAAATTCAACATTTCAATAGTCTTGCAAAAAATTCTAGTGCTCTATAAGTTTAATGAAAATCAAACGATATACGGAAACGTTATAGCCATTTGAAACCTCTCCAGTTAGAACAACAATAACACATGATTTTGGCATTTTGTGGACTTTCCATCGAATCAGACACTGCAGTTTTCATTTGATCTTCTTGAAATTTTCACATAAGCTCAATAATATAAATATTTTTGGGAATTCATGATTTGAGTGATTTTTGTAGTTTTGCAACGAAATGGCGACCGTTGAAAATAGAGAAACAATGGATTTTCTTTTAAACGTGCACATCTCTTTGACATGTTTCTTGACTTAATTCGTTGCTGGTTACTGCATTTTGGAGAAGTTGGGTACAAAACCCTTCTGACATGAACGTAGATCTGTCTACCCAACTTGTTATTAGGGATTTTCTGCAAGTACTTCATTCAATTTCATATTCTTTCATCTTCTAAGCTATGTATACCAAACAATATCCCTTAAAATAATAATTTATGAAGCTATAGTACAAATAATAAAACATACACTTTATTGGATAATACTTTATTCATATTGTAGATACAATATTGAATACTCGTTTCAGTATCTAGGACACAAGTAAAATTTATGTTTTTCCACGTTTTTGATACTCATTTTTATTTTCTCATCATTTTCATTTTGTAGTTTTATTTTTAGGTAGGAGTCATTTGTTGCAATTTACAAAGTCCATTCATATTCAGAATGACTGCTGTTATAAATAATTTACGGGTAGTTTATTTTTATGCTTTTGTTGTTTGTTTCTAATTCAATTTAACCACTTAGCTATGTATATATGTAGCATATCGATAGTAGTTTTCTTTTTACATTTACAATTTTTGGTAATAAAGTTGCTTATTTTTTTATTTCACAAAGTTTTTTTTGCACATATTACTGCGAAAGTTAGAAAGTATGTTTCCTTCATTCTTTTTTCATATATAATGCTAAAGATTCATCACTTACTCTGTTTTAAATATTCTATGTATTAAACTTTTAATTTTAATCCTATCCATGCCTATTCTTTGCTCGAATGATTCATATTTTTTCTTGCAAATTTGTTTTTTTTTCTATTCATATGAAATGTTTGTAATTGTATCTTTATTTTAGCAAATTGTGTTCCATTTATTATCTAAATTCCTCATATAATGAGAGATAATATGCATTTCGCCATACAGCTTGTATTTATATATATATATATATATATATATATATATATTTTGCATGTTGATTTGACTACTACTATTATATAGAACCAATGAAAAACAATATTTTTTTAAATATAACAGATATCGTTTTGTGTGAGAATATAATTGCCAGCTGTTAGTACTCATTAGTTTTAACTAAATGTTTTTATATTTTAGCTTTATAAATTTCCTATTGATTTCATTCAATCTATATAATAAACTTTTGACGACAGTTTTTATAAAAACAAATTATTTCAATATTGATTGAAGGCTACTACCTAAAGACTTTACTTTTCCTACATTAAATTTTTATATCAGATTTTTGATAGTGTTATTTGCCATTTGTTTGGTTTGTTTTTGTTCCTAATAGAATTGTGCACTCGCTGATGACCAGGTCATATTTACGAATGAAGTTATGTATGCTGTATAATTATTTTTGAATTTGATGCTTATTGAATTTGAGACTCATTCTATTTAGAAAGACTGAAAGAGCATATTTACAGAAATTCTGTTTAATCAAGCGCCGCCTAACAGCAGCCTAAAGTGGCGTTGAGGCAATTCTCAGTAGCCACTAGGACCATTAAATGGTGGGCAACTATGTACTTATGTTTTCCAGGTATTAGTGTAGACTATGACGATACTTGACTTTATGAAAGTTTGATAACATAAGGAAAATAGAAATAATGGTTTTTCTGGTAACATTTTCAACAACTGAGCTCATTTGAATTCATATTTTAGTTCTATCTTCTTAAAAGTAGCTTTTAAAATAAAAAAAATATAATACGCTGTTATTAGAGTAAAATTAAATTGGAAGACACCTTTTCGTATGGGAAATAAATATTTAATAGTTGAAACTTGCTTTAAATTCAACTTGCAAGTTCTTCACCGGCCAGCCGGCTGTTGTGGAACAAACATACAAATAACAAACGCACTAACACATTATGCAAAACTCCTTCACATTAAATATGAAATTTATTGTCTTCCATGGCTTTTTACCTTTGACTCAATAGATCGTTTCACAAAAACTAGTACCCTTTATATTAGTCATGCACTTTAACGAATCCTCCATACCAAAACGTAAACACATAAAGCTGAAGGTAACAAGGCATTTGAATGTATAAAGTTTTTTGAATCTGCCTTATTATTGAAGCAAATACTGATGAGTTTAAGTAGCTTATATGCTCGACTTCTTTGCAATATTATTTTTGGTAATTTTCATTCAAGTAATCCTTTATTTTCTTATTCGTTTGAAGCTAATTGACAATCGAAAGAACACGATTTTATGTATTAGAATATTTATACCTAGATTTTTTACGCAAGAGTAGAGCGAAAAATGTCCAAGGTTTTCTCTAAATTACCATGGAAATTTGATAAAAAAATAGTCAGCATTTGTTACAACTGCTGTAGTTGTGAGATGTTAGAATGTCTAAATGAAATTAGAAAGAACAAAGCTCCTGTAATAGATAGCATGTTTGCAGAGCCCCTCAAAGGATAGAAAATGAATTCTCACAAACTGATTCATCTTTTGGTGTTAAAAATACTGTCACAGGCAGAGCACCTCTATAGAACGTTCCATATGCTGATGCTTGATGAGAATTGCAGGCACCTTGAAACAACCATTCTCTCTGTAGGAAAAACTCTTAAGTAAAATCTCTATTTTACTAACTGAATACTTCTTAAAAAATGGTATCTCTAGATCAAATTCAATCAAGTTTTAAATGTACTGAGAATTAATTTGAATCAGGTATACGACGGCGTAGATTGAAACGCACTGTGGGAATTATGCTTGATTCGGTGTCCAAACAAAATGTTCCCGCATGATCAAGGTTGAATGGTAATCCAGCCAGCAGTTTCCAAATTTACCCAGGCTTAATAAAAGCGGATAAATTACCCCCGATGGTATTCAACAATGTATCAAATTACGTCGCCACATAAATGTGAGCTACCCAAACAGGCTCGTAATATTCGTGTCAATACAATTATAAACTTTAGAGTACAAAACAAGTGAAATGAACATAGTACTCAATATTATTAAAACCACGCTTCAAATCAAGATTTAAAGAACGTAGGTCTTGTGAAGCGTAGCTATAGCTAACAAGACCAATCTCTCTCTACTTCTACTTAAAATATGACCAAGAGAATAAAGCTCGATCAACAGAATCTGATCAAATCCTTTTTGCTGTATAGAAATTAGACGACTTTGTTTCTATTAGAAACAATGACTACACAAGGAACCTATTGAAAAAGGTCTTGGCATTGATAGAGAGGGCTAAAGCACTGGAAAAAAACGAGTGTTTGAAAAATGAGATTTGGAATCCTCTCATTGTGCTTAATTGAAGCCTTTAATTCTTATAATTCTTACAATAGAGATCAGCATCAATATCTCAGGTTAACCCTGATTCTATCGTGGAAGCTATGATGTAAAAAGGAGATGGGTCAAATACGTCGACTTTGAGTCAGTCTTAAGACTGAATCGAACCGAGTCCTGTTTGTGGGTAAAGCGGTGCCTGGACGCAGTTTAATTGAGCTGGTCTACAAAGATACCCCATCCTGCAGTAATACACGAGCGGTCGTAGGCTCAAGCTCAGTACAAGAAGTTTTAAATGCATACGAGCCCTACATATCAGGTCAGGGCTGAGATGTGCTAGGTATTTTCTGTCGACTACAGGCAATGTCTGTTTGTAATCATTGATTAAAACTTCTTTGTTAATTATACGGTTTCAATACTGTTACTAATACCATTGTGCCAACCTTAGACTTCATTATGTATGAACAATTATCAATAACCTTTTTAAGGTCTTTGCAAAAATTTTTTTTTACAAAGACCTACTAGATTCGCGACCTGTCTGTCCGTGCATCACAGCAAGTTTCCTCGGAAACTATAAAAGCTAGAATGCTCAAACTTTGTGGAAAGGTCAGAAATGATGGTCTCTCAAAAGATTAGGTCTTAACAAAAATTTGAATATTTTTTAAGGGGGTCTCCTCTTATAACGAAGAAGGCCCTAAAAATTTTGTTTAATCAAAGGTAGTCGAGTTATCAAATAAAAGGTCTTGATTGAACTATAAGAATCTGAAGGACATCAGGGGGTCCAGGGGGTGCCGAAATTTACCAAAAAAATCTGAAAATTATCACATAGGTGGGTCTTAATAAGTACAAGGGCAACAAATACCTCAGAAATTAAAATTAGCTCAACTTTGTTAATAATAGTATGATTTGTAGATTTTACATTTTTACCCATAAAAACAAAATGGTTTTTTGAGCTTCTTGAAATTCTGTAATTATATAGATTGGTATAAGATCTTAATACTCACAAAATTTCATGAAAATCGAACCATAATTGAGTGAGTTATAGCCATTTCAATTGAATGGAATTAGAACAACAATAACACGTGTTACGTATTTCAAATTGACCTAGGCATTTTTATTTTCTTCCAATTTTCATGAAAATTTAAGGAACAGTGTCTAATTGAAATATGTTCTATCGGCTGAGCATTCAGAAAAATTATTTACGCTGGATGAAAATAGCGGCTGCAATGTGCTTATGAAAGAAACTCTATATCTTTTGCATAAATTGGAACGGTTTCTTACCCAAGTATTGGATGAATAATTCAAATTATCGATTCACACTACTAGAACATTTGTTTCGAACCCTAGAGTGGTTACAAAGACCTTCTGGTAGGAGCACTCTCCTGCTTACTCAACTTGTTTAATTTTTATTTTTCCAAATTGTTATGCATTTGTCGTAATAAATATTTTTTTTATATTTGTATCAAATTTTTTTGCTAGCTTCCATAAAATTGGTCCATATTATATCCAGGCTTGGCCAAATAACCTGGAATTTTTAAATTTTATTTCATTCTCCTGCTGGCGAAATTGCTCGACAACAAGAGTGAAATCTGAAATCCAAACATGTATCAAGATCTCAAGCAATAATGTTAGAAAAAATAAAGCTGTTGCGATTGCGATGCGGTTGAGTCCATGAATTTACTGATTTCAAGGTAAATTTCATTTAAAGTGTCATAGGACTCTTCTTAAATCAACTCAAGAAGTCCCACACAACAACAACTAACGAGTAAGATGCACAATTATTTATAATTGGGTGGTCGTATATTAAGTAGCAAATGCGGAGATGTTGATAATATTTTTGCAAGTAGGGTACAATTTTAATAAAAGCAGCCATACAACGACATTTTTCTATCGCTCTCGTGCATAGGACACTCTACTATTTTTTATGCATGTATTTTGTTACACGTATGTATATATCTTGTTACATATATGTCATGTGTAACAAGTGGATAAGATGATCCCAGGAAAGTAGACAAAGATAGCGGTTAAAGCCTAGACAGGTATGCGGTATACATATCTGGTATATATGCGAGAAAGTTACAGGACAGTCTATAGGGTGCCGCCGTGGAGAAAGCTAATTCATGATTGCCATATGGAATAGTCGGCTTGGCATAGGTACAGAGAAGAGGAGCATTGAGGATTGCATCTTCATATCCGACAGTCTCTGATTAGGCGATGCGAGTTATTGCAGGCGTGATACCCGAGAGCGCTGCGCTATTTACCTTCGTCGAAACGAGGACGCGAGGTAGAGGGTTGTCCTGAGGAGGGACAGCGCTCACTCAACGATTGGCAACAGTCTTAAATGAATTGCACGAAGGAAAGGAGAACTGTGCGCCTCATCCCGGATGTGAGACCGTGGCTACATCGAAAGGATGATGAGATTGACTTCTATCTGACCCAGCTTTTGAGCGGGCATGGGTGTTTTCAGTCTTACCTGCACAAGTTTGGTAAGTCAACGTCCCCCGATTATCGGTTTTGCCCAAGAGAAGAAGACGATGCCGGCCACACATTTTTTGCGTGCTCAAAATGGGACTGGCTGCGACGGGACCTCTACAGAGAGGCGGGAGAGCTCACCCCGGATAGTACGTCGCGGTGATGCTTGAATCGGTTGACAAATGGAACCAGGTGGCACATTATTTTCGGGCAAAAGATAAAAGGGACCAACAGCAGCCGGGGACGTTAGGGCTGGGGGATCGTTTGTCTGGCATTTCCTCTCTCTCCTTCTGCTAGACGAGGGATCCCCCAGCATGAAGGCGCCTCACGGCGTAACAATGCGAGATCTGGCCCGAAGTAATGTGTCAAACGGTTCAAAGCTGGGTTTCTCGGGATGACAGGAGAGGTGTTTAGTGGGTAGTTCAGTCTCTTGTGAGCATGGGAGTCCCATACCCAGTGCGTAATTCACCTCCCAACCACAAAAAAAAGTCGGAAAACGAGCGAACGAAGAAAACACCTTAACGATGCTGATTGTAGTGACAGATTTATGCCGAGATATAAGAGAAGCTAAGCCGTCGATTCCAGACCGCGAAGAAGAATTTTAGATAGGAAAATGGAATGGAAATTAAAGCATGTTTCTCAAGGGAGAAAAATTAAGTCTTTTTCCTGACGATAATGGATGGAAAGTTAGCTTAATTTCCCGACTGTTGTGCTCCATTTGACACTTTAATTTTTTTTAATGATGATAATCTAAGCCGTTGAAAAAGTAACTTCATACCGACATTTTCTGGCCCGTTCATATAATTCTTGTTGAGATTTTTCGTCTCTACTCCATAGTAAACTAGTCCAATGCTTTTGATTGATCAGTATATCTACATTACAGAGTCATGTGTGAATTGTTATCTATGATACAAATTTATTTGATGCTGCATTTATTTCAGATCCATCATATTAGTTAGACGTTTTCATTACTGACAAAATCTGCTATATAGTTTTATAATTTTTGACAGTACTGCAATATATTTAATGCATTACAAACTTTTCATAGGCATCAATGCCCAGTATAAATGCTCAATATTTTTGGTCTTTATATCAATTACGTTCTGCTATTGCCACAAGGGATGCCGCGAAAAAGATTTGTTTTTTTTTCTACATTTGAACGATGTTAGATATGTTGTATACAAGTGTTTAAGGCTTAATTTTTTCCAACATAATATACAATCAAAGATATTAATATTGCCACTTATTTCATATTTCAATTTGCTTTTTCAAATAAATCAAGCTTGCTAGGCTTTGGGTAGTATGTAAATGATGCAAATTGGTAGCCTACAATTGCAAACATGCAACATGCAAAAGCAGTTTTCCTGAATACATTGATGCAATTTATTTTAATTTTTTTCTGATATTTCTATTTGCATGAACTCAAAGATTTTATGTTGATATACTTTAGATATCTACAATTTTTATACGTTTTAAATATGTTTAGCGGTATTCTTTTCACTTTATATTCCGTTTTCTTTAAAAATATACTTTGAAACCACAGATATATTTTAACGAGTTTTCTTTGTATTCAACATTCATTTGTTTTTTCTCTTTTACTCTCCTTCATATACATAACTATATATTTCTATTATAAAAAATATATTTTTAACTATATACATTGGTTTTATTATCGTGAGCAGGAATGATATTACTAATTGTAAGAAATAAGCTGATAAAGATTATATGCATTATTTAATAATTTGAGTGTGCAGTGTTTTAACTGGATAACACAAAATTCAGGGTAATATTCAGGATTTCCTTATAAAGAGAATCAATTTTAACGGATCCAAATATAATTAATATTGGCATTAGATGAAAAAATTTACAGGGGCAAAAATAAATAAAACTGGTTTGCAATTGGTATGAACATAA
Source organism: Odontomyia ornata (assembly GCA_963969285.1). Lineage (NCBI taxonomy): Eukaryota > Metazoa > Arthropoda > Insecta > Diptera > Stratiomyidae > Odontomyia > Odontomyia ornata. The sequence goes on from OZ017739.1 coordinate 459,374,447, forward strand.
TGCGTTCTTATGAAACAGAGGGAAATTAAGGATTAGTTTAAATTGCTGAAAATGATCATAATGCATAATTCTCACCGTGCCATATGAGTGTAAAGTATTTATTCGTAAATTTAAGTCAATAATGGAAGACAGCGATAACGTATAAATAGAATATATTTGAACGATAAAATGATATAAACTTAGTTGACAGAATTAAAAGCAACAAATACTATTTAAAACATACCTACATATAATACAGCTTCAGCAAGATTGGAACATTTTACCCAAGAAAAATAGAACAGTCGATTTTCAATTTACACATACATAAAATAAGGCATTTATAAACATTGTTAATTTTATACACAAAAGTTTAACTATGTTGCTCTTCATTTATCTTTCTTTTATTCACAGAAATTTAACAAATGATTTGAAACGGTTATGTTACAATAAGAACTTTAACGAATCCCTTTCTTCTTTAATATTTACCTTTTGGTTTCTCCATTAGTAAAAATTTTATTTAAAACAACAAATTACTTAACTGTACATGCATATATATGTATGTTTTTCTCTGCCATAGATATTTACATGTTACTTTGCTATGACTTACATGAACCTGACAAGTGCCTACATTTTGGTGTGTGGTTTTAATTGAAGTTATTTTGGAGATTTTTTATCCATACTCAATATTACTTGTTACAATTTAGTGTTCCTTAACGAGAGTTCGCATTCACCTGATAATAAATATATCAAAGTTATTGTATTTTTTATGACTATTATTATTGAACGTTCACATTCGATTAGTTCGGAATTTCCGTTTGCGAAAAGAAATTATGTCTTCCATTGAATTTACTAGTTTTCTCATGCGGTACGCTACATGATGTTTGAGAAATTTTTATCTGTTGCTCCTACATAGCACATAAGGGAATATTAATTGGCAAATCAAAACAGAAAACTTTAAATTTCATCGTTTCTTTTGCCTTTTGAAATTTAAACACAGTTTGTGCGTTTTATCAATTGAAACAAAGGCGACTTTCACGAGTTAATTTAAAATTGTTGCTTGCACAATCGATTTCTTTAGTTTTAAATTCACTTTGATTTTTTTGATTTTCTTCCTTGTGCGTTTCTAATACTTTTGACGTGATTTCTGAAAGCAATAGTATTGCAGAACCAAGTAGTTTATAAGTTGTTCTTAGTTTTGTTACCGTAGTATATTACTTTATGATTAACATTGTTACAGTTATAGCAAATTTCATACAGCGAAATTCAGTTAGGGTGTCCTTGAAAAAGTTTATGGTTTGTGTTGGTAAATATATTACGCTAATCATGAATATATTATGATGGTCTCTATTGTTTAAAGTTGATACCATTTTTTGTCCTTATATTTAAGCATCAAATTATGCGCCGTTCCACTGAAATCCTGTGCAGTGCTTGCCATTCGTTCAGCACGTTCTTCAAGCATATTTAATTTTTCACCACGCTCCATTGCCAATTGATGTGCTCGACTTATTTCGGAAGCCGCTGTACTGGCACGTTGACCAAGCTGCTCCATACTTGGACCAGGAATATGCTTTGCAACAGAACGATTAGCTTTACCACTTTGTTCACCAACTAAAAATAGAAAAAGTGAAGCGATTAACATAAAGTGCTTACTTTAATTACTTGATTTTAAAAGTTTCTCACATTTAAAAAAAAAAGTTAAATCATGATGTCATCAGATCAATGTTCGCGTGAATATTAAACAAGCAAATTTCATTGTATTAAATCTCATCCCATTTTTTAACATTTTTCTAACAATTTAGTGGAAAAACTGTTTAACTCCATGTCCTTTTCTTTCCCTAAAACTTCTCTATACATTCGATTGTTGCAAAATGTACACTTTTTACCCTAAAAACATATTTTTGTGTTTATCTCAAAACGATGATTTTGGAATTGTATCGTTTTTCCAATCACCGATTCACTTGTATTCGTATGTGTAATACTACGAAAATTGAAAATTGACCATGTGGAAAAGATAGCCGAGCAGCGGTCATCCATGCAATCGCGGAGAGGAAGGGCACCATGAATGCGCCCCAGTAGGTGACGCGACAGCAGATCTTTGCTAGAAAGTGCAACCTAGTGAATAAGGGCCTAGAACCGCTATCATTGTTCAACATTTTGACTTGACTCGTTATACAAAATCCTCAACACAACTACTACATGATTCATTACATTAAATTCTCTTCTTCTTCGTGGCACTACAGCCCCTCTCGGGCCTTCGCTTCCTGCAACAAGCGCCTCCAACTGTTGATCGATTGACCACGCCCTCCAATTTCGAAATCCGAGCAGCGATAAACTGTCTCCGTCGAGCGAGTCAGACCAGCGTTTCCTCGGTTTCCTGATTGGTCTCCGCCCTACAGTTTACCCAATAAGTAGTAATCGAGCATTCGCCCAAGCAAACTGCTCAAAAACCTTCATATCACTTATCCGAAAATTTTATTGGAGATTTGAAAAATTTAATTATTTTATCAATTTATAGCTATAAATCATAAAATAATTTATATATTTTATTTTTATTAAATATAAATTTTAGATCATTGTTTTCTATATTAAATTTAAACTTTTCTTTATAATTATATTCTTTATGATATTTACCTTTTTCTATTACTATTTAAATTTTTCTAGATAATTTTTTTTTCATTGATTTAATAATTCAAATCTACAATTGAAATGCTGACTGGGCAATACCTTTTCCCGCTGCACATGCACGTATTGCATTGACGAAGGCAGTTATGCAGCGGTATGAATGAGAGGCGGGTCGAGTCCCGGTTCGACAGATAGAGCACGAGACGACGGACGACAAGACGGGAAAATCTGCTTGAGATCGCGATCCAGCGCAGACGCCGCGAGAAATAGAGGAGGAAGCGCGCGTTGTCATATTTTTGTGATTTACTCGGGAAATAGATCGAAAAGGGATCGTAGAAAGTGCTCTGCAACGTATCTCTCTTGAGTGTGTGGCCCTGGCGTGCATTCGGCAATGTGAAATTTGCTTTAAAGATTGTAACGGTCGAGTGTCGCACCCGACAGCGATGATGAAGTTCTTATGTCGAAGTTTATTTCAAACCACTGCAGGAAAATTGAATTTGTTGGATAAAGTCAGGTGAAAAAGTGCCATGAATTAGAACATCGTAGGATGGTAATGATGGGAATTGTGCAGTCAATAATTATCTATCGATAAGTCGCGGATAGTAGAAATAATAAAACATCTTAGCAACTGAGCGGCAATTTATACGGCGGTAAAGACAGTACGGAAAACTACTTCTAACATTATCGGTTTCTGGCATAGTTGGTCGCACTGTTATGTATTGCACCTTGCACGCGGTTATTGGCCATTGTAGCTAAGCCAGCGGGCGGATTGCTCGAAGGATTAGAGGATCGGCTGTCTCAGATTATTATTGCCCAGGATTTGTTGTAGAGTGCTGTCGAAATAGTTGAACGGTTGAGCTTCACGTTATGCTCCCGCGCATTTGAATGGCCTTGATGAGTCGGAAGCGTTAAAACTCGGTTGCGCGTCTAGCGAATGCATTTTTGACCAAGCCGTGTTGCGAGGTGGGCCCCATGTGCGTCCCGTATAGCGAAAAGTTTCAGCAAACGAAAGTAGCACTTACGATAGAAAAGTGGAGTCGTGCAAAGTGATTCAAGCCCAAGGCAAATGCATAATGAGTGTGAAAGATCGCGAAGTTGTCAATGAAGGGAAACGAAATGAATAGCAATCGTAGGGATTAGTTACGAAACGTTGGACGTGTGGCATGTAGGAGTTTTTTCGCGCTGGTCGCCGTGCACAGTCGTAAAATTTTTTAAAAAAGCAAATAAATTGAAAGAGAGAGAGAAAAAAAAATATTCAAAACGGAGGTTATAAAAAGTGTGCCCTTGAGTGAATGCAGAAGTGATCTTTTAAATATTTAAAAATGAAAAAGAGAAAGTTTATTTGCGATCCAACGTTAAAATAATGAATAGTGTTGTATTAGCGAAGAATGAATGTGACAATCTAGTGAAAACTGTGATCTTGTCGTTTGCCTTTGCATTGTCCTTGTCCGTTGAGCCAATTCTCATACGTCGACGAGTCCTAATCGAATTCGAACAAGTTTTTGAGTATCTGTTCGAGAAGTAGACAAACAATTTATTGGATTACATTGGAAGAGACCCCGTCGAGCATCGATTAATAAATGTCATTGTTTTGCACGCGTTATCGCTACAACATCCGTTTCACATTGCCGACGAATTTATGTCGAGGAAGTATTGAACGTTCGCATCAGGAGCGAAGGGATCGTTCTAAGGAATTGATACAATACCTCATTTTATTCAAGTTCGTTAACCTAATCTACAGGGTTTCCAGCAATATCATATCACAACATCACCAGCGGGCGCCCGGCGACGATTTCGGTGAATACACCGTTTTGTTTTCTTTTTATATTTTTTGATATTTATATTTATGTACTCATTGAAGAAAAAAAAACAAATGGAATTTGTATAATACAAATCTGAGATAAACATTACAAGGAAATCCTAAATTATTTTGATGAATGGGTTTTCCGGCAAAAAATAAAACAAAAAAAAAGGTAAAGGCTTTGAAGGAACAAATGAAAAAGGGAGGAAGAGTTTAAGCTTCTGTAATAAAAAAAGGAAAAGTTCGAACATTTTCCAACAAGCACTCCTTTTCAAATTAGTAAAGCTTGGCAATTGTTAGATTAGAAACACGACAAATGAAGTCAAATTAATTAGTGGGTGCTTGTTGAATGACTTGTTAAAACCAGATTCTAGTATATATAATATGTATGATATTTAAGTTGATGTAGAAAATTTTCATAAAAATCACTAAATGTCCAACACTGAACTTATTCTTTCGGTTTTTTTATTTAGCTTTTGAAGCCGTCTCCGTAGATATTATATTCATTTTGATATGTACGTAAATCCCATTGTATATGCGTGAAAATGCTCCGCACAGTTTTTCGTTAATTACAGTAGTCTTTACTGTGCAAGAAAGGATTTAATTGAATTACTGCCTCAGCGCGATTGTAATTTATATATGAAGTTGGTATGCGAAGTAAATATTCGATTTTATAAGTGTGAGTAAAGAATTACATTCGGTCTTTCCTTTCGCTGGGAACTTGACCGGGTATGGGACCCGCAACGATGGCCGGCCCCTCCACTATAATGAGCTAGCCATCGGGCGACCTCTCCCCTTTTTCTGTGTTTCAGGTGCTCTTGCCCGGGTAAGGTGGCCTTCTGCTCGCGTGCCTATTTATGGCATAGTGTTCCCTCACTTAATACTATAACATAAATTTGCCACGTTTATATTTTTCATTTAAGGGAAAAATTCATACAAATTATGTTTGTATGAGTTTTTCACTTAAATGGGAAATATATGGCCATGTCTACATTGGATCTTGATCCGGTTGGGAGGGTGCGCGGGGGTAAATCTTCCACCTGGATACCTCACTCTTATGTGTTGGCTAAAAGTATAGTTGGTAACGACGAAGTCCTCTTAATAGTAAGTCCGTCTGTTTTCTCCAGGCCCGGTTTGTCCTCCAAATCAGTAATTTTCCTTGACCCTTAGTAGGTTACCTCCTTCTCGACTACGGTCGATATTTCTTTGACACTCGAAATTTGTGGATGCGAAATTTTTTTGTAGTGAGTCCTTGTGTTGGGGAAAAGAACCCGCCCCACGACATCGCAACGCTAGCCTGCCAGCGCATTCACGCGTCCTCAAACAAGGCCACTCTCGGCGGATACTACCTTCCTCTTTCACCGAGGCAGCAGACCATCGCTGCAGTCCTTCACGGACATTTATATCTACCCATTTTCACAACAGAATGCCATTTTGGGTATCGGTTGCTCGTCCATACGATTCACGTGGAAGCCCATTGCAGCTTCCACGGCTTAAAATCGTTGAGACCTCCGGTTCGTCAAAAATTTCATACAGCTCATGGTTGCATCGAATTCACCATTGGTGCCCGTCTAGCTTCACTCCGATTATTCGCCTCGGGACCCGTCGCTGAAAGGCGTTCAATATATTTGCGGATGCTTGGGTTAGGGTCCATTTTTCACATCCATAGCATAACACAGGTCTTATCACAGATTTGTGTATTGGAGCTTTGTTTTTCTGTGTATGCAGCTGGTCTTCAAGATCGTCAAAACTGAAAGAAATATTTTATTTGAGAGCTGTATTCTTCGGCGTACTTCATCTCTTTCATTACCGGTCCTCGTTATTTTGACGCCTGAATACCTAAATTCACTCGCATTTTTGATACTGTATTTGTAAAGTGTGCTATTTTGTGTATTTGAGGTATTTTTCCTCGACTGCGTCAGGAGCTTTGTTTTATTCCCATTGACATGTAGCCCTATTAGTTTCGCTTCGCTGTCGAGTTTCAGGAGAAGTTTTGACAAAATGCTGATGTCGTCAGCATAAGCTACTACTTGGCTCGACTTGTATACTAATGTAGCTTTCTTATGACGTACTCCAGAGCTAAATTGAATTGCAATGGGGCCAGCCCATCTCCCTGCTTTAGTCCGATATTTGTGTCAAAGGCATCGGTGAGTTAGTTATTGATGCGGACTTCGGATGTTGTTGACGTCATTGTCATTTTGGTAAGACGGACTAACTTGGCTGGGATACCAAAACCAAGCATTATTTGGTACAGTACGTTACGATCAATACTGTCGTATGTCAAGTACCTGCTTGACTGTGAACAGTCGGTCTATTGTCGATTTACCTGCTCTAAAACCACGTTGATACTACCCAATAATACTTTTGGCGTATGATCCGATTTTATTTTCAAAGATCTTTGAAAATATTTTGTACGCCGTACAAAGTAGTGATATGCCTCTATAATGTTCACACTATAGCTTGTCACCTTTTTGTGGATAGGGAATACAATTGATGGACTCCACTCTTTCGGTATATTTTCTTATTGCTAAATGTGCTGGGACTTTGTGAGTAGCTTGATGAACACTGCTGCCACCATATTTGATGAGCTCCACTGGAATCTACAGGCTCCGTTGTTCTGGAGGTGTGTGGAGGATTAAGGAGGTTCTTGAAATATGATGCCTACCTTTCCTTAATGTTGGTTTCATCAGCGATGATACTGCCGATGTCATCACGATAGCACGTGCATTTGTGCTAATAACATTTCAGGCTTTTCACTACTTCGTATGCTTGTCTTGTGATATTGCTCGCTAGACTTACATCGATACTTCTCAGTTGGTCTTCATAGTATTTTCTTTTCTAACTTCTAATTATCTTATTCACTACTCTTCCGAGATTTTCATAGTGTTCTTTCTTCGACCTGGTTTTCCTACCTAAGTATTCTTGTACGATCTATGTCTAACGCATTCTGGCACTCATCATCGAACAATTCATTTCTGATGCGCCGGGCTTGATGTCCGATTGTGTGTTTTGCCACGGTCTGAATAGCCGCTTTCACTTCCATCCAGAGCTCGTTGCTTGTTTTCAGCAATGTACCCGATAGGATGGGAGTTAGCTGGTTGTCTAGGGTCTCCGTGAAATTTTTTGCCACAGACGCCGTTTGGAATCTTCCGATGTCAAATTTTTGTAGCGGGCTGGTCTTTGCCGAATACGCCTTTGACATACGACATTGATAGGTTAATTTGATCAAGTAATGATCTGAGTTACAATTGGCTCCGCGGAATGTACGGACGTCAAGTATGCTCGCGGCCCAATGCTGTTGGATCAGAACCTGGTCGATTTGGTTTTGTGTGTTGCCAATTGGTGATACCCAGGCCATTTTATGCATGCGCGATGAGGGAAGCAAGTCGAACGTATGACTAGATTTCTGCTACATACAAAGTCAATCAGGCGCTGGCCGTTGTCATTTGTTTGATCGTGGAGGCTATATCCTGCGGTCGTTCCTCGATAAGACATCTCATTGCCAACCTTAGCGTTGAAAGCACCCAGAATTGAAGAATTTTGCTTTTATAAAGATCGCACACAACCGTTCATGAGCTGCCTTAAAATCAATAACGTGCAATTTGAACTCCCTATCGACAATAAAAGCTAGGAGGCTAGGCTTCCCACTTTTGAATATAGTGTGCGATCTCATGTCTGGAATATCATTTCCAGTCTAGTTCGTTTCCTGGATTGCCAGTATTTTTATTTTTATATTGACTGGTCTGTAGTAAAAGTTCCTTAACAGCGCCAGGGTAATTGAGTTATCTTAGTCCTTTTTTCATTTTCGAGGTCGTTGCCGGGTTTTCCAGGGACCGGGAGTTAGCCCGTCGCCCAACCTTCATTGCGGCGGCATGATTATTACTTCGATTCCGTTATCAACGACGGAAGACTCACCTTCAATCTCTTACGTCTCCACAAAGGAGGCGTAAGTAGGATTTAGTACAGAGCTGTAAATGCATTTAGAATTATTGGCATTTCTCGGCATTTAACGTCCCATTACTGGGGAACCACCAAACCTTTACTACCATTTAATCGTGGGGTTTAGGATAAGGAATCATGAATGCTGTGGGTTGGGGAAACAAGGGGTTTGTAGTGAAGAAGGTAGATTAAATGTCCGTTCAGGACTGCAGCGATGGTCTGCTGCCTCGGCAAAAGAGGTGGTAAGATCCGCCGAGATTGGCCTTGTCTGGGGACGCGTGAATGCTGCAGGCTAGCGTTGCGGTGTCTTGAGGCGGTTACTTTTCCCCAGCACAAGACCCACTACAAAAATATTTTTCGCATCTACGAATTTCGGGGTCAAAAGAGTATCGACCGGAGTCGAGAATGGAGGTAACCTACTAAGGGCTATCAAATTGCTGATTAAGAAGACAAATAAGGCCTTGAGAAAACGGACGGACTTGGAGGGAGTTCGTCGTTATCGACGAGACTTATGGCCCACAAATAGGAGTGGGGCATCCAGGTGGAAGCGGTGCTCCCTCGCACTCTCCCAACCGGATCGAGATCCAAACGTAGACGTGGCCATGTATTTCCCATTTGAATGAAAAACTCATACAAAAGTACTTTGTATGGCTCTTTCCCTCAAATGAGGAATACAAACGTAACCGGTTTATGCCATAGCGTTATGCAATGAAATCACATAATTCTACTCATATATCATAAAAGGGCACGCGAGCGGGAGGCCACTCTACCCGGCAACCCCTGTTAAGTAAAAAAAAGTAAAGAGTGCGCCCGATGGCAAGCCCATTTTAGCGGAGGAGCTTGCCGTCGATGCAGGTCCTATACCCGGTCAGGTTGAACGAAAGGGAAAGACCGAGTTGTCAAGTTTTAACAATCCATTCAAATTTATTTTTTAATACACTGATGTTAAACAAGAATACATAATTACGTGTTTTTCGTTTTCTTTGTATCAATAAAGTTCAATTTTTAATAGATATAAACTCTTAGTTGGTGGAAATTACCAATAAACGTCAATATCGTGCCTAAGTTTAAAAAAAATTTCTACATTAAGATTGCATTAGGGGTCTTCCCCTGTGCAAATAAGCATAAGTTGAAAATTGAAAACGTCATGAAGCATGCTGGCAAATTGATCAATTTGATGTGCCTATCTATCAATTTCTTAAATGAACTACAAGCTCATGAGAAAGAGTTTTCAGAAGATTAGGTTTTTATTTATTTGATAGAAAGTAGAAGTGTCTTCTGCAATCATAATACGTAAAAATACACAATACTTAAAGGCAATTACACATTTTAAATATTTTAGAATTAGTTTAAAAATTAGTTTGACTTCACTTTGAATATATTTTAAGAATCAATCACTGATACACTTTGGTCGTCGTATTTGAACCATTTCCTGTAAACACTGCTTTTACAAAAAGCCGTGTAATTACCACCCTCCATTTGTTCATAATGATTTGGGACAGCATATAAGTGATAGGTCTTGTTGCGTCCCGTTCGCAATTCTGTACGGGCTATGTATGAGTTCATATTGAGATTTGTTAGTGGAAAGTTGACAAAACTTTGCTTCTTCCTGTACGTTTTTCCTAACCTGTCTGAGTCGGCAAAAAAAATCTTTTAAAATGTACAACTAAAATAGGGGGCAGCTTCGATATATCCAATTTCCTGATCGCGTCACGCTCTTGGAGTACCTAAACCGAGTTGCAATTAGCAAACGACTATGTAAACTTGGTGTGACAATAAACGATTATCATCTAAGGTATCATGATTCACAGATTAATGTCTATGATTTTTGGAATACTGAATCATTTCTCATATTGCCTCTCCACGGTATAATCCTTTGATCAACTAACAAGAATAACCATCAATTACACTTTAAATCACATACCAATTAAAAGATTCAATTCATTGACTATTCAACACTCCAAGTAACTTAATAACGAGCTATCTGACACTATCATGTTTTTATCTTTTCAACGGAATGTCTATTCAAGCTGTTTGTGTACATATTTTTTATTACTTTGGCGGCGATAAGAACGCGCTCAGCGGGTTAAGTTCGTGTTTTCTCTTTCTCATGACACATGCATAATATTCATAGAATGCCGCATCAACTTTCGTACCTCATTTTCAAACACGAAAACCCGGGCAATATTTTTGACCTATAATGTACTCCCTATAATGCACTTGCGCAATACGTTCAATGTTGACTAACATGTTATGCGGATTAGATCACTTTACTCGGGCAATAAATTCTCAAATGCGTACGCTTTTATCAGAAAGAATAATCAAGACACAGAACGCGTCATCAATAACTATTTTATCGCTTTACACTGCAGTTACTGACTAATCACACTGAACGTAATTCACCTACACCAAGTTGTCAACTAAGTACCGAATCAGTGAAACACCAGGTGTTAACTATTTAACTTGAATTCCGTGCTTGTTCGCGTTGTTTCTCAACAATATTTTACCAGCTTAATCCGCCATGCCTTCCTATTCATTCGCTCCGTGTTACATCATCGATTAAATATAAGTTGCTCTACCCATAATTCTCGCTGAACTTGGCGGAGCGCCTCCCAGACACTCGCTTGCTACATAGTTTACCTCGACATGGACTTTCCTACTCCCTACTGCTGCTTCCGTTTCTTCGATTGACTTAAACTTGCCATTATCTGGCGCAGAAACGAATGAAGGTCACACTTTACTGAGACTTCCGGTTGACTCAGAAACTAACTTTGATTTGTTTTGCTAATTCACTGCCCGTGTTCACAGAACAAATTCAACAATTCCAACCAGTACCGACGGCACGACAGTCAACCTTTACACATACTCGTATAGAAGGCGGTCCAGAAACGTTTGTAGTTGGCTGTGTCGTGAAACCGTACAATTCACTCCACTGCAGTAGCCTTTATGGCACCTCAACTTTTAAATAATTTGAAAACTTCCCAACAAGTATTAACTAAGACTCGATGTTAATAATTTCACACGGCACATATCCAAATGGTGACAAAACTTATCGAATTACAAAGGGATCTTATCGAACAAAAATTCGCCAATTTATCCGTGGTTCTTCACGATCTCCCGTGGACTGCCTCAACCGTCCAAATCTCTTCTTCCTCCTTCTCCCGGGTCGCAACGGTACCTCCAATCATCTGCTCGCTCAGCCGAGTTCGATTGCATTCGGTAATGCAATACACAGATGGGATGTACTAAATCAGTGCTCCCATGTCCGAAATTTTAATTTTCAGATTTAGAATTTTTCAAAAATTTACAGAAGTAAAGGAAAAAGAAAAAGATTTTAAATAATAATAAAAGTTAAATTTCATGAAGAATATAATTAAAGGGAATCGTTTAGATTTAATATAAAGGAAAATTGATATAAAATTACATTTAATAATAATACTAAGAAAAAAAATATTTTATAAATTACAACTATGAATGGAAGTAATGAAATCTTTTTTCCTAAATCTGCAATGAAAATTTCGGATAAGGGTTAGGAAGATTTTCGAGCAGTTTGCTTGTGTGACTACTCGATTACTACAGGTTCCCTCCTTCTTTCTCAAACGACCTTGGGACCTTCTACGGCGGAGTTTTACATTAAATTAACGATTTATATTTCATGGCAAGAAAAGTTAAACAATTGTGAAATAATTTCGTTAATATTAAAAACCAAGGATAAATCTGCGAAACATTCTACTTACATAATTCTTCTCGATCCAAATTTTTCGTGCCACCGCCAAATAATCCCTTAAAGAATCCTTCCTTTGGTTGTTCAGGCATATCATGCGGTAAGAATAATTCGCCCATCATTTCATTTATATATTGACTAAAACATACCATTATTCAGATTTATTTGTTAGTATGTGGCTCTATCTGTAACTTACCCAAAATCGGAGCAAATTGTAAACTTTTGTAATTCGGTGGGTGTCGCCAAATATAGTCCGTGACCTTTATTGCTTAGGCAAAATGTCTTTGAGATCCTGTATATTCAATAAATTTGTTTATATTGATGAAATGACAGATTGCGATTTGTATTTAAACAGAATATTGGTAATAATTGTTCATTTATGTCAATATATTGATTCCTAAACATATGTTCATAATTTGGGTTGAAATTTTGCATTGAACGCTAGAGCTGTGAAGTCAACTTAGCTAACGCAATACTCAAATATTTTGCGGGAAAACCATGCTATGCAAAAATCGATAGAAAAGTTGATGCTGTTGAAGAGGAAAAACCATGCAAAATGCTACCGAATGCTTGACATGCTTAATACTATCAGGTCTTAAAAAATATGCTTTAATAACTGTTTTCAAGGAGAAATGCACAACTAGCTAAATGCGCTTTATTTCAGATCACTATCACGAATGAATAAATTTTTCAATTCCGTGAATTTCAATATTTCTGAGTTTAAAGCGGTTACGATTATTTACAAAATATTTGTACTAGCAGGGGAACTTTGAATAATGTCGGCATAAATATGCTTAAAAAGGGTGAAATGATCCTAAAATACTTATTTACAAGATATTCTGTGTATTTTACAATATTGTGAATGAAGTTGATTCTTGTTATTGAAAAACTGAATGAAATGTGTAAGTAGTACGGAGGCTTAGCCTATCAATTCAAACGTCCCAGGTATTCGTTACTTATTTCAAGCAATTCTACTAGATAAAAGCAAGTGCTCGTATAGTATCTTTACTCCTATGAAATCTTGAATGCAAGCTATGGCATATTGCTTGAAATAAATATTTTACCTTGACTCCTAAATACAATATTTACATTTTGTTAGTGTGTGAAATATCCTCAACTATTTTATTTTCAAAAACATTAAGAACTAATTTTTGTGTAATATTTTTAACGATATATTGATATTTCTATTCAAATATGTAACAATACACTAATTGATTATATAAATTTTTAGTATTCATATGTAGTAACGAGTAATTATGATAATGATTGATAACCGCAAACTTACTGGTTAGTATCCTCGTGCACTAAAAGTTGCTGGCCCCAAATGGAAAGCATTGGATCTACAATTCCTTGCTTACATTTTGTCTGAAAGCTGAATGGGTATAATAACATAAAAATGAATTTAATTATATTTTCAACGGATGACATGTGTTAACCGAACCACTTCGCGTATTTTGATTGCTAATAATAATGTTATATGTACACAACACGCCACAATGGATGATTATGCTTATTTCTAAATAATTACATTTTTCCCGCGAGATGAGTTAATGTGATTTTGTAAATTAATTGTTGTAGTTAGTTTCAATAGCTCTTATGAATGACACTAGCACATAACTATTCCCATGAGTTTTGTTTGTACAGTCAATGAAACGTATGGCTTTATACCATTGCTGACGATCTACTTATGTGGCTCCCTTATGATAGTATGGATTGAATTTTATATAAGATATTGGATTCTAAGAAATTTGCATATGAAATGGGGGAAATCACTCAGAATATTAAAGATAACTGGTACACCTAATTCTCTCTCTTTCCTTTAAACAAGGGTTTTGCCAATTAATATTATTGCACATCAAATACTAGCGCGTACTAAATTCATTGTTATCCATTTAGCTAGGTTCTAAGGGGGTTACACTAAGTGGTATTTGCAAAGTGCATTTAAATCTTATATCTAGCATATTCGATCTTATATTATGTTATTCGATATTTTTCGTCTAATTTATACTTCTGATGGCTTATATGGGTAGTGATTATATTTAGCTCTATGCGTTTGATTTATTTAGTACAATACGAGTACATTATTTTGAGTATTTTTAAACAATTTGGAATGTGTAGCTGGTGATTTTTGGCTGTTTGGTTTTCATATTTTATTTATGACATATTATGTATTTGAGATGCTTGACATGAGTGAAAGTCTGACAATGTATTCTGGAATGACCAACACCCGGAAGATGTTTACAAATTATTGAAATTTATCATCAAAATTCGTGCTCTGAGAAATATGTGTACGGTAGTCCACATGGTGTAGTAGTTATAGCACTCGTTGCATGAGTCAAAGGTCCCTGGTTCGAGTCCCGTTGGTGGCAACGAGATTTGTTTCGAGCGATTCTTCGGAAGGACTACTCGTATAAGCCCATTCAATTGTAACCTACTGGTTTAAAATCAGAACGTATAGTAGCTGGGTGAACGTACACACGGCCAAAGCGTGGTACTGACCATATTACCTTCCCGAGTGCCGATATATTTGATCAAGTTATTGAGGTACTCTAACTATCTTCAAGCAAAGGCACAAAAGAGGATGTAGTGCTAAAGCAAAACAAACTATGGCCGTCATAATTATGTTAAGATGGGTGAGATCCTGCAAACTGATGCCTCTAGACTATTTTGATATGAAGCTAAATGAGATCATTCGACTATTTTGTAGCTTTTAGGGACGTGTTATGAATAAGATACTAGCCGAATTACTGGAAAAGTGGGTCGAAATCGGACCGGTATTATACTTCACTTAAAACGCATTCATGGCCAATATGTACATAATATAATCATTAAAAAGTAGTTGGTTGTCATTGATTTATCGACTCAAATAAAACTCTTATCCGCTTATGCTTGTTTTTTTAATTTGAGTGTCAAACGTACAAAAAATCACCCATTATTTTTATGTTAACTGCTCAAAAATGTTTCTTGGTAATGTAATATGATATTATCTTGGCTTAGGCTAGTTCAGATTCACCTTATGATGAAGATAAGGGCTAACCGTTAAAATAATAAGAATAGAATTATTGTTTGTTATTAACATGTATTTGATGTGTTAGTTCCTAAGGCTTTATTTTACACTTACACTTTTATTTAAAAATGTAAACCTCATAACTACATGGATTAAATATTTCACGCTTAACAAAGCTTATTCATATCATTTTAAACAATAAACTTTAAAATGTAATTTTGTCCAGTTACCATGTACTACGCGAACTACTGTGGCTCATATGGAAATTATCGTCAAAATTATACAGGATGTAAGGTGTTCTAAAATTACTTATGTGTTTGAAAATGCCTTACATTTAAAATCCTAAATTGATCTGGGTTATTTTGTGTGATTTTTTTTGCTAAATCTATACAGTTTATGAAAAGACAACAATGAGAAAAAGGGATGCCTATAGAATACGTTAAATATGTAGGTAGGAACTTTCAATAGGCCCAAATTCAGATTAGAATAAATTACTATCGTTTGTTGAATTAGGGTTAAAAGTATATTTCATCAAGATATTTTTAAACCGACATCGGAAGATTAAATGGTTGTTCACTCATTCATCAATTCCATTCAAGAATATTTGACTGGCGTACTATAAATAAATAATGTTAATATGCATGTGAAAGACACACTAGTTGATTATGTGATCAAGGGACCGCCACAATGAGCAATTGTAAGGCATTCATGTCAATAATAATAATGTTTCCGATTGGCCCTGACTGAGAATTAGCAAAATGGGTTCGATACATATAGAACTTATCAAATAAAATAGGCAGCCAATCGTAGTATGAATAGAATTGAAACGGGTAATTGTCACTTACTGATAGCAAAAATTAGCAGCAAATATATTTGCAAAAAGTTACTTCTATATATAGGGTTTTCCATTAAGGACATAACAATTTTATCTATTAATAAACCACAGAAATATTTGAGATATTGAGTTCAAATTTATTGTGGGTGTAGTGCAAGCATTACATTTTATTAGTGAAATTCGATTTCGGTTATACGACAACCACGAGCCCGTTTACAGCGGTCGATTCTTTGGACTCAATTTTCCACCATCGACCGGAACGTTGACAATTTCGCATTGGACGTTGTCTTTGAGCTCGTCTAAAGTATCTGGCTGGCTGGCATAGACCAGTGACTTGATACAACCCCATAAAAAGAAATCCAATGGCGTTAGATCACAAGAACGAGGCGGCGATTCGATCGGACCATTTCTCCAGATAACAAGTTTACCAAATTTGCCTTTCAATAAATCGATTGTGAGGAGTGCTGTGTCGCAAGTGGCACCGTCTTGTTGAAACCATATATCGTTGATGTCAAGTTTATCCAATTCTGGCCAAAAATAATCTTCTAACATAACACGATAGCGCTCTCCATTGAGGGTAACATGACGGTCGTTTTCATCCAAGAAAAAATATGGCCGAATCACACCTCCGGCATAAAAACCACACCGAACAGTAAGTTTTTGCGGATGCAATGGTGCCTCAAGAAGCAAACGTGGATTTGTTGCTGACCAACAACGCATATTTTGCTTATTAACAAAGCCATTGAGTCAGAAATCCATTGAGTCATCGCTGAAGATGATTTTTCGATGAAATTTTTCATTTTCTGCAAGCTTTGCTAGAGCCCAATTGAAGAAGTTTCGGTGTTTCAAATGATCAAGTGGCTTTAGTTCTTGAGTCAATTTGACATTGTAACCATGTAGGCCAAGATATTTTCGCAAAATATGCCACAGTCTCGTTTGAGCGATTTGGCTCATTTTGAATCGATGCACTTACGGCTACGATATTCCTCCGCTTTGAGCGGTACGACGTCTTTTTGGCACCGAAACGTCCAATAGTGAAAATCTGACTTATCCACTATAGCACGCACAGCTTACTGGGTGGGACGATTATTATGGCCGAAAATTGGAGTAAGCGCTCTTAAAGTTGCGACAACCGACTCAGAATTTTGGTAGTAATTTTTAATAATTTCCAAACTTTGCAGGGTTCGTGAACTTTACCATGATGAAAATGTTGACTTAAACTAACGTTTTGACATTGAAAATTCATTAAAAAAGCTTAAGGGTGCGTTCATATAAAGATACGAAATT
Source organism: Odontomyia ornata (assembly GCA_963969285.1). Classification (NCBI taxonomy): domain Eukaryota; kingdom Metazoa; phylum Arthropoda; class Insecta; order Diptera; family Stratiomyidae; genus Odontomyia; species Odontomyia ornata. Next base: position 459,391,641 of record OZ017739.1, read on the forward strand.
GTTATGTCCCTAATGGAAAACCCTTTACTTGATAATTAATAATTCTTGACCTGGGAGAGAAGATACTGTAACTGGATAGTAGGACGGCGGGCATTTGACCAGCAGCCATTTTTTCAATAATACGATAGTTAGCTTGGGCCTGGTACCAATCCAATAGCCTTGTGCATAGTTTCTGATTCCGTTTTTAATGATATCCTAACTTTGGCATAACCTATCATATAACAAACATATTTCACTCTGGCTTCTCCATAGTTTTTAGTTAACTCTTGAAGGCATAATATATTTGCTTTGATTGTGAAACAGTTTCACGTGTAATTCAATATTGTGCACTGCAGGCAGTTTTTGTATGGCCGATGGACATACTCCTTAATTTCATTTTCGGGGTTTCGCGGTCTGATATGTTTATAAGTAAGGTTTTTTTGATGATTGAGCTGGCGAAACCCTGAAGTTTACTGCGAGATATCCACTAAATTTCTCGGAAGATCTAAGAACCATGGTTAAAAACAGCGAAATCGCCTGATATTCTAATCAAATTCCTTTCAATTAAATTAATTTTTTCCATAGAAAATAATGCCCAAATACTTGAATTATCGTTAGTAAACCCAATTTGATTAGAAACAAAAAATTCGTGTTGATGTGATAATATTAAAACGAGATCCGACTATTTAATAACCTCTAAAAAACAAAGAACGCAGATTTCTTTTTGAAATTAAAACGGTTCGTGATTTTTGAAGCCGTAATAAACGCTTAATTTTTTAAGGTCTTTACATTGATTATAATACATTAAGAAATGAAAGGGTTCGAAGATACCACGCTATCGTAGTTGGGCTCGAATCAATGGAAAGAAATTCGAATTTACCGAACTTTCTGATCAGTCATGAAATTTAAAAAAAAACATTTTTGAGCAGAACAAAAGGTCTATGAACATCTAAGTGTATCCAATTTAAGAACATTTGTGCGGTTTTACTTCTCTCTCTACATTTTAGTTTGGCAAATGATCATTTCTTATATTTACCTATTATGCATTAAACGTGATAGCATTGAATAAACGAGTGAAAATATTTATTCATAAGACTAATCCTAAAATGCGCCAAACTGAATTTCAAGCAAAAATTGCGCAAAACTATAACAAAGCGTTTGTGCTATAATGTGCCTTGAAAAGCAGACAATAATAATGCTTATATTTTTAATCTAATTTTATAAACTCTTTTAAGTTTCAACAGTCATTAAATATCCTTAATGAAATTTTATTAAATAATTTTGGGAAACCATTCCCTACTTATCGGTTTTAAAACGTTGCTAACGGTAAATTTTTGTTGAATTATTTGAAAAAAATTCTGTTAATAAGTTGCAAGAACAATAAAGAATTGGAAAAAATTTGGTTAAGCCATCAGAAACAGAGCTGGGTGACAAAGTTAAAATATTTGCTGCAAAGATTTGTGTGAAATTTAAATCTGTAACGTATTTAATTTGGAATGAAATATTTCAGAATATTTTTCAGCAGATTTATAAATTATGTTCAAGACAAACGCTACAGATCGAAAAGGGAAATATGAAAAAAATTAAAATTAGACAAAGGTGCAAACTAGAACATTTATTGTTTTTTGATTGTACCAAATGACTTTCACTATATTTTCCACTTCATTCCTTGGGGAATCACATTGGGGTACATTGAAATCAGCTCACATTAATATTATTCTAATCTTATTTCACAGAAAGTCATTGACAATACAATCAGGATATATCTATTTGTGGTAAACATTTAGGTAGTGGTTATGTACGTTTTGGGAGTATGCTCTGTATATAGTCTAGACACCATAAAAATTAAAAATGCGTTTTCCATTATAAGACGTATAACTATGTTAGGTAGGTACTGTGATTATCTACTCCTAGCATGTTTTGTGCGGGCACATTGACTGAAATTTTGAAGAATGTGGGTGTTACATAGTAAGGTCAGGTTTCACAACATTGGCAGCAATAATGTTTAAATGTCTGGTTGTCTATGTGGTTTGAAGTAGTAGATTTATTGAAAGGTAGAGAGGCTTAGGAAATATTTTAGTTTGGGAAATATTTAAGTTTACGAAAACTGTGTATATCACATGGCGGGAAAATTAAAAAAAAATTTGGTTTATTCGTATCTTTCTTGTGGCTTGTAAAGATTTAAAGTACGATTTAAAAAAAAAATATAACAAGAAAAGTACCTCAGATCGATGAGTGGTAAAAAGTCAACGTCGACCAAAAGCCTCAAACTGGGAAGACTGTAGGCGTGCAGATGACCATTGGAAACGTAAGCCATCATACAAACGCTATCTGAAAATATGAATCAAGTATAATTGTGAAAATAATTATATATTACAAAAATCATAATGAGTGAAGCTATTAATTTCAATATGGATTGCAACTTACACCATTTCTTTTACAAACCTTTCATACTAATTATTTCCGCTTTCACAACAAAGTCGGCTTCAGTTATTTGTAATCGGTAGACACAATTTTGGCTTGGCAAGGCAACAACCCTCGCTTGCTTTTCACTAACTATGGCAATAAATTGCCTATCGCTATAACCATCTGCACTACTACTGCTTGAGGTTCCTGTCGCTAGACTCAGAGTTGGACTCATTCGACTAGAGCTTTTAGTGGGGGTCCCTAAAATGATAAATGTTGGTATTGTGTTGAAATCAATAGGATTATAAATGAAAATTTCTATTAATTAATTTATCAATTCAGGAATAAGTTAAAGAATAAAGAATTTTACTCGATGTGAAAGAACAAATTAATTATTCAAAAACAATCTTTCCCGATTTACTCCTTTCGTTGGAATTGGGACGAGCATCAAATAAAAATAACCACATATAAAGCCACAGGGAAGGTGACCTTTAAATCAGGCACTCAGAAAATTGAAATTAAATAAATATCTGTACAATTATATGCACTCGTGGTAGCAACCTAAATTATTTTTCACATAAAAAATGTATTGGGATCACTATTACCCATGGAAAACTATTTTTGAGATACTCATTTTATTATATGGATATTTATTAATGGCTTTCTGGAATGGATGGAGCATAACAAATTTATAATAAATTATAATTTGTACCAAAATATTTTCAAGCAAATTAATTGCAATACTTACGTTCCCGTTTTCCTTCACGATTATCGTCCTTCCAAGGTTCATATGAGTATGGAATGAGTGCTCCATTGCAGTCTAAAAACGACATTGATAAAATAGAGCCTTTCAATCGGAAAATTGGTCCCCCTATAAAATAAAATTGTACTGCAGTTTCTTGATTCATATGTTTTACATACTTATAATATATTAGATGAATCAAAACATATGTAATGCTTGAAATTTAATTAATAATTGTTGAGGATAAATTACATAAAATATTTGCGTTAAGTGAACTTTTTAGGGTCAGTGAACGCCACCTGAGAGGCAGATGGATAGAGGCGTGCCTTTCTCGAGCAATCTGCGAGTAATTGGGAAATAAAAAACCGGTCTTAGACCAATGAGCTGCTGAGCTGAAGTCCGGAAAGCACTCTGTCAGTATTAATTGTCCAAAACCCAGGAACATCGCCTCAGATAGGATTGGTTCAACGGCAAAGAACAACGGACTACGAATTTGGAACGTGGAATGTGCCATCATTGTACTGAATTAGATATTTAGGAGATTCTTTAAGAAGCCTCTCGTTTCCGTTTCATTTTATTGATTTGTAGCCCAACTTGTTTTGCCCCCTCATCTAGTTGAAGCAGAATGTCTGTAGCGGTCATGAATGATCTTGACAGAATGTTAATGTCGGCCGCATAGGCTACAATTTGGGTCGACTTGTACAATAATGTGCCTTTTGTATGAATGGGCAGCTTTTTAATGACATACTCTAAAGCAAGCTTAAATAATGACGGGGCCAGCCCATCTCCTTGTTGTACTCTCGCGTTAGTTTCAAAGGGATCTGTCAGTTGGATATTGGTCCATACTTGCGCTGTGGTCGATACTATTGTCATTCTTGTCAGACGAACTAGCTCAGCTGGGATACCGAAATTAAGTTTTATTTGTAATGTACTGTAACATTATGGTCTATACTGTCATATGCTTGCTTAAAATTCACAAAAATATTGGATTCCGACCAATTTTCAAGCACGTGCTTGACCGTAAACAATTACTTTACAAAGCAGTGATATGCCCCCATAGTTTTCGCACTGTAGCCTATCTCTTTTTTGTGGGTAGGGAAAATTACAGACCGACTCCACTCCCGCGGCATTTGCTTTTGCTTCCAGGTGCCACAGATAACTTTGTGGATGGCTATTTGCATATCGCTACTGTCGCTACTGTCGTACTGGTGTTATCTGATCGAACCCTAGCGTTTTATTACTTTTTTGTCCTTTAATGGCGGAAGAAACTTCTTGCCAAGTCGGAGGCACAAGTTACTTTTCTTCCTGGATAGCAAATGTCTCTGGTGCTCTGAAGATGTGCGAAGGGTTGAAGAGTCGTTTAAAGTAAGATGTTCACTTTCAAACGGAGCACAATATAGAAAACGCTACCGCTTTATGGTTCTGACAACGGCAAGGAGTTTATGAACGGTAAATTTTAAGCCACACTTCAGAAAACTGGGATCCACCACCAAACCACCAACGTGCACACGCCTGAGCAGAACGGCTTGGCCGAACGCAACAATCGCTCAATCGTGGAAAAGGCGAGACGTAAGCTTGCCGAATCGAAAATGTCGTAAACACTTTGAGTAGTAGCAGTCGCATACTCTGTACATCTTTTAAACCATTCACCATCGAAAGGAACCGGCACAACAACAGTTCAAGCGTGGAGTGAAAAAGTGCCTGACCTTGCAAATATCTGACTGTTTGTAACAACGGCCATGGCACAATTCCCGAAAGCCAACCGAAAAAATCGGATCCAAAATCCAACGAATGTATTATGGTCGGATATGATGAAAACACCAAAGGCTACCGCCTTTACAGCCCAGTTAAAAATTGTATTTTTAAAAGTCGAGATGTATACTTTTGCAATGAAGACTCTTATGTTTCTGCATCCGAAACATTTAAGAAGTAAACAAAAGTAATAAAGTTGCGCTCACCTACCAAACCGAAATGCAACCTCCCGAGATCAGCAACTAAACTGAAGCTGAAAACAATTACAACGATCTGGTCAAAGATGTCGTTATTAAAAACGAAGATGAAGATGTCATACACGAAGACAGTTTTCAAGATGCAGCACATCAATTGGTTCAGATTCTTCGGCGCTCTCTTAGCAATTCAACTCTAACCCACTGCAATAGCAGGTGTTGAGGCGCAGCGAAAGGGAGCGCAAAACTCCAGGCAAGCATACTGATTTTTTACTAGAAAAAGATGATTCTTCTTCTTTTTCCTTTCCTGAAGATGAAATGGAATCGTTTGAAGGTTTCTCAGCACCTGCATCGTACCAGAATTACTACCGGCAACGCCAGAAGAAGCATTATCCAGACCTGATGCGAACCAATGGAAGCTAGCTATGGAAGAAGAGATGAAGTCACTAGTCACAAATGATACATGGACACTTAAAGCCTTACCAAACAATCGAAAGGTGATCAAATCTAAATGGGTCTTCGGTACAAAACGTAATCTTACCGAAAAAATAAAAGGATACTCGCAGCGAAAGGGGGTGGACTATGAGGACACATACGCATACTGTTGTCCGACACAGTTCTCTGCGATATCTTTTCGCAATTGCAGCTTAATTAAACCTCAAGGTGGAGTAGATAGATGCAATTTCCGCTTTGCTTCAAGGAAACCTTTATATGGAACAGCCTGCGTACTACCAGGGTCAAGAAAATCTATCGATAATATGTTGTTTAAAAAAGGATTTATATGGACTAAAGCAGTCCAGTAGGGCTGGACGAAACACTAAAATCATTTGGATTAGAAAGATCCAAACATGATCCGTGCATTTATGTCAAAGCAAAAAACGAAAATATACTTATCAAAGCGGTATACATTGATGATTTTTTGGTCTTCTCAAATAAAAACGACTGGTTTGAACATATTAAAGCGCTACTCCAACAACAATTCAAAGTGAAAGAGCTTGGAATAGCGAAACAAATCCTTGGAATGCGTATAACAATATCTGATTGTTCAATTGCAATTGATCAAGAGCAATATATTGAGAAAGTTCTACAACAATTCGGGATGGAAAAGGCCAAACCCACGATGACACCAATGAATTCTAGTGAAAAGATATCAACTTAAGATGGTGCATCTGAAATAAAAGATACTGAATTCATGAAGAATGTTGCGTACCACGAGGCAAATGGTTGTCTAATGTATTTGGCACAACATAAACGACCTGACATATGCTATGCGGTAAACCTATTTAGTCGATTCAGTTCCAGTCTTGGACCTCGACATTAGAATGCTGTGAAGCATTTACTTCGCCATCTGCGTAGTATACTCGTATCTTCAATGAAACTAAAATTCTGTAAAAATCGTAACAACAACATAATTGGTTACACCGATGCTGATTGGGTAGCTTACAGTGATGATCGTAGATCAACAATTGGATTCGTCTTCATTGCTCAAGGAGGAGCGATATCTTGGAGTTCCAAAAGACAGTATACAGTGGCGCTTTCGTCGTATGAAGCTGAATATATGGCGCTTTCAGCTACTTTACAAGAGGCACTGTGGTGGGACGAACTTGCCACTCAACTTGGTCAAAGAAGCGGCCACTTCAAATCCAGTGTTACAACCAAAGCACAATTGCGATCGACTCAAATGCAGGGTTCTATCCCCGAACCAAACATATTGATATAGTCATCACTTCATACTGGATGTACTCAATCAAAATCAAATAAAAGCCGATTACATAAGGACCACTGAGCAAGTTGCAGATGTTCTTACAAAATCCCTGGACAAGACAAAACATACACAATTCAGAGAAACAATGGGATTGCACCAAGAACCACCGTTCTAAGGAGGAGTGCTAGAGTCACCCTATAATCCGAATGTTCATTGTCACACTGTTATATATCTTTTATGTACTTCATAACCTATTTTAAATAAAATGTCACTTCTGTCATAGTCAGCAAGCCGACCACACGTATTTTCCTTCTTCTCTGCTAATAAAAATCTATTACATTTACATATATCGTGTCTAGAAACTAGCTTACAAACTACATATTCGTACTTTGAGAAAATTTTGATACATGACTCACCCAAAATTGAAACAATTACTGGTTGAGTTTTCCTTATGTCGGAATCAGGCAAACTAAGGGAGACAGTCAAAACTGAACCTAAACTTGTTCCAACCCATAACGTTGGTAGAAGTGTAGCCGATTCTGTAAAAAATCGAAATTAAATTTTGTAAAACAATCTGAAGCGTTGAGGAATCACTTACCACTTTTCTTTGTGTAACTGTCGGTAAACGCTAAACATGTCACAGATTCCGAGGTAATATTTTCTAAACTAGACATCGACGACGATCGCGAACGTGAAAAAGAACTATCCAATTTATCTACTCGGCCAGTAGTATATAAATAAAAATTGTAGAAGATGATAAAATGCGGGAATTGAGAAAAAATAGATTAGGTACATCGTATTGAGCGCATTAAAAATTAACATACAATTAAATATAGATTATTATGTATAGTTAATACTAAATAAATCAACTGGATAACATTTATACAATACATGTGTGTACAATATACTGTGTTATTTTCTGCTTCACTTAAATCTTAATTGCTTTATTTCAAACAAAATACTTGGTAGCAAAACATTTAGTTATCAGTATATAAATCTAAATCGGTTATATGTACAAATAATTTTTCATTGATTTTGCATTGTTAATTTTAGCTAGCAATAATGAAATGAAAAACCAATTTAGCGAAAGGATAGAAGTCCTATCAGAAGATGATTTTTTTTATTTCTTTTTCAACTATGGCCATATATATACTGTGTTTGGTGATTTGCAATTTATTTGTTGTTTTTTTCATTCAATTTCAATAAAAAGCCGAATAAATTGCAAATGTATAGTATACAGAAAAGAAGGGCACATGCAGCATTAATCAAACAAAAGTTTTGTGTTTTGGTTTACCTTTGAAGAAGTTGTTAATTACCGATGACTAAATTTATGCAAACCCATTACCTTATAGTAAATATGATTTTTGTTAGAAAATTAAATTGCCGAACAGTCCGACAAGATCTGTTGAAATTATTTTTCATCGGTGTAATACAAGTGCGTATTCTAATCAAATACCTTGAAAGAAAGTTCCTAGTTATGAATTTTATCACAATTATTCTTGACAATGTGTTCATGGTATTCCACAATTTCGTTATATTGTATCATGGAAAGAAAAAGGGATGCATAATACCTTCTCCTTGTTAGAACAATGTATTTTTCGATGCAATAAATTTCATTCTTTCAATAAATCAATTGAATGCAATAACATTACCTTTCGAGCACGAGGAACTTTCCTTTTTTATAATTTTTTCGTCTTGTACCCTTGGTGCTCTGTTAAATATTCTATCTACTAAGCATTGGAGACAATCTAAAGAAAATAAATTACAATTAAAGGCGATTTCACCTGGCAATAAAGGGTTATTCCATAGTATTTGTAGCGTAAGTGATCGGCTGTTAGTTAGTTTATCTTATACAAAATTATGAACATTTTTGACTTTGTTTAGAAGACGCTGAGTTAGTTGATACAAATCACCAAGTAATAAAGTACGAGAACAAACAGTTTCAACTTAAAGAAAAGTATTCATTTAGTTTTGATTTATAGAGATAAGTTATTAAGAACAATGTATGTATATTCCCTGAAGCGAATAATTGGAGCGAAGCTACACGGGGACCAATGGCGAATTCCATACAACCATGAGCTGTATGAAATTTTTGACGAGCCGGAGGTCTCAACGATTGTAATACTACGGAAGCTGCAATGGGTTGGCCACATGAATCCTATGGACGAACAACGGATACCTAAAAAGGTATTCGTTGGGAGAACTGAATGGCGGACACCAGTAGGGAAATTGCAGAAACGCTGGTCGACGAAGACAGTTCATCACTACTCCGATTTCGAAGTCGGAGGACGCGGTCAATGGACTGAGACAGTTGGAAGTGCTTGTTGCAGGAAGCGAAAGTACGATAGGGGCTGTAGTGCTACGAAGAAAAAGACCAATATGTATATTCCACGCTGAGAAAAATGAGATATATTGTTGTTTCTTAAAACCTGGTGTTAATCTTAATCAATAGCCCTTAAATTGGAATAAAAAAAAAGATGTATTTTTTTATCATTCACTAAGAGGAATATAATAAAGGATAAACTCGTTTTTAGGGGAATACCTTATTTTCTTTGGTAATCATATATTTTCAAATTAATTTTACATAAATTACAGTTAATTCATCTTTGAGAGTGATCATAGATTTACATTGTGCAGATTTTGTTTAAAAAAAAGAAGTTTCATTAGTACCAGTTTTGAAAAAATTGCTCAAGTGATTGAGATTGAAATTAGGGGTTATTGCTTGTAACCAGGGAAGATTTCAATGAGCTTAGCGCATAATTACATGCGTAGATTCAATTTGTAAATAGTTAGGCTGCGAGTTTCAGCAGATTTATTAGGATAAGTGTAACGCCTAACATATCCTCGCATATTAGACCAATTGTTACACCTGCTTTGTTTAGAAATAAAAGGAAATAATATTGTTTGGAAGAAGAATGGCTAATTAAGGATAAAAATTAGTTCGTTGCAATAGGAACATTAAGTTGATAGCAAAATTTAGATAAATAGAGCATTGTTACGGTTTTTCTCGATATAGAAAGCTCTCCTAAAACTCAAAATACAATCTCGAAAAATATTGTCTTGAACGAGAGCGAATGGTAAAAGCCAACGGGTTTCATAATTTAAAAAATAGAGCAATTTGAGCTCAATTTTAATTTGGAAATAGGAACAATAATTGAACGATTCCAAAGAATTGTTCTATAATGTTAATGCGTGCTTTACATTTTTTCCGGCTAAGCAGGATTTTTAAAATGGATATGTATATTAAGTTGCTTCATTAGTACAAAAATCCATCCTCGATAGGATAAATGAAACAGCGAGCCCCGCAGCGTAAAATGGAGTATACATTAGGAGCCTAGGTGTTGCGCTACTTATTTAGAAGGAATCTTCCAACAGTAAAATCTGTCCACTAGCACTTCAGGAAAATCAAGATGACAGAGAACCTCAACTGGAACTTGTTGTCGATAAGTTCAAACAGAGTATTACCCACATAAACCAAATTAGCGAATGAATATGTATGAAAATGAGATTTTTAACGTGTGCCCTAGAAGACTATGGCGTGGTATAAGACTAACTTCCTACGCACAAAGGAACGTTATGCATATGACCTATTTTGGCGTATCAGCTTCGCTACCTCACTAGTCGATATATATATATCTGCTTCTCACAATTCCAAGGTTGCCAGATGATATCAGCGATGCCTTATGAGAAGACCTGTGTCTGAATCAATTTTATATTTTTAGGAGAAAAGACTGCATTGAACATTTCGGATATGGAATTTTTCGTAGCAACAACTGTGGTGCAGACCTCTTTACATATGGTAAGTACTAAATGCAGACGCCGGACTCCAAAAATCGACGTTAAAATGCTCAAGAATCGCTGTGTGGAATATGCTTCACTATCAATAAAATAGAGGGTGGTCATTAAGTAGTTTCTTCATAAATTTTACTATCAACTCTTCCACCTAAATATTTTCAGAATATTAGTATTACGCATGCCAATCTCGGGAAAAATTCAAAACTCAATTTCAAAGCTAATACTATATAGCCCAAAAAGGGGGTGTTGAAAAAAAAGTTTGATAAGAAATGAAATACCCTTTCAGTAGTAATAAAAAAAGTTCATAATACGCGGAAGCTAAGGCCGTTTATATTCATTTTGTGGTTCGATATTATGCTTAAGATTCAAAAACAAATCAAGGCCATAAGCTGTACGCTTGCCAAGCCATTCTTAAGATAGAGTATGAAATAAAAAATAAAATTTAGGCAGTGTACTAAATTCTCTTTGGATTATCTGGATTGGACCCTAAAATCCCGTGCATAACGTTGAAATTTTGTTGGCACTTCTTTTTTTCCTCGATATAACCCGATGCGATTTTTAAGTAACTGAGTGAGAGCACCTAAGAACCGGCTCATACCACGTACATTAACAAATACACGCTGACGTTTATTGAAGAATCATACAAGTATGATAGTATATAAAGAATCGTGGAAGTCTCGGCAAAAATTTAATATTTTTGACAAGTTGGAGAAGGGTTTTAAGAATCGGTCTTCGTAAAGTTAAAATGGTTTCATTTTTTATGTACCTTCTCTTGTTATTGCCATAGAATGGGAAACTAAATATAGTTTGTTTACTATTAAATAATTTGCTGTTAGGGGAAGTAAACATATTGTGCCGGAAATGTCATTTAGTCACTATAAGACGTATAAGTGTACGGGGGACAGTTTAACGTAAGTCTGTAACCTGCAAGAAGTCATTTACATCTACTTTTTATGTGAAATATGTAGTAAAATATTGCAGAATTTGGCCGATGTAGGGCGAAAGCTCCTTGGCGCTTAGGCGTATGTGGGCTCATCATACCTAATGCAAATTGCCCATTTAAGGCTTTTACCTGACGACGTTTTTCTTGAAGTCGAATAAACTGCCTTGAATTATCAGGAAGCCAACAAAAAGTTTAAAAATAAGTGAAACACGTCTCATAACTCACAGAGCAGTTCAACAAATCAAGGTGGTTGATTATTTTTGGCAGCAAAACGAGTTGATGAGACGTGCTAAACGACTGTAAGAAGTGATTGATTTCAAAGGCGTGTATTGAAGGCGATGAATAGTTTAAACCGTGATCTTTCTGGGCTACATTAATTAATGAGTTTGATTTCCACTTTGTTGTAGGGAAAGGAAGTCTTATTGTATTTTGTATAGCCATCCAAGTGTTTGTTTTATTTGAACATATATTTGAACCCAAAGTGCTCCGGAAAATCGACGGCTCGAGAGAAATACGTAATAGAGAGAGTACTACGTTACAATGATGAGTTATATGAATTACTTAACGAACCACCTGTATCTACTTGCGCAAACTCAAATTGCAATGGGCAGACCATGTAGAAAGAATGAAAGAAAACCGGCTACCTAAAAGAACATTAAAGGGTATAGCACAAGGTAGACGTAAAACGAGAAGACCAAAGACTCGATCAGAAGACATGGTAGAAGCTGATAGTAGATCCTTGCTGGGAGTGATCAACTGGCGAACTAAGTCGCAGAACCGTGATGATTGGAGAAGATTAATCCTGGAGACTAAGGCCCGGCTCGAGCTGTCGCGCCATAGATGATGAATGGTTCTGTAGCTATTGCAGAACTAGCAATACTCTGTTTAGGATTACTTGAATACACCCACATCAGACATTTTCTCTACCATCGAAACAAAATTCAAAAACGAGGAGCTGCGGAACAAAACCAATCAAATCAACTTTTAACCAAATCGATATTTTAAGTGATTCGGCATTCATGGATTAAATATCGATAAAACCCGTGTAAATATATTATTAGAGACATATTTCGGAATAAAAGCTAACATATTTTGTGTGAAAACATAGAAAATGTATGTGTACGATTTTGTGGATTAAAAGAGAATGAATCCTTCATAAAAGTTACGTATACTCTCGTAAGGCTAGTCAATATATTTTGATATTATATTCGAAACTGCATCGGGCATGGAGAAATTTTTTAGGAAGTATTTTATTAACAAAATAATTCGAGATAGAAATCTGTATAATGAATAACTCAGGAGGCAATGAAAGATACTTTGGATGATTGTAACTTGCAGTGGAACAAAACAGGATAGATCCGACGTCGCCGAACAAAACATGTATCTAAATTTTTAAGTTCTACACTTTACAAAGGCACTGGCTCCAAATTTGGCTTTCGAAAACTCTTCACTGTACCCACAAATAAGAATACTCCAAAGTTTGAAAAATATTATGAACATAGGGTGGTTACTCGTACATCTGGACCTCTTCTGCAAAATTTACAAGAGTGAACTTTTCTGGTTTTGTAAGGTAGCTCTTTAAATAAGCAGAGCAGTTACTTTTAAAATGTAAATACATCAGCTGCAATGATATTGAATGAAATTTTTGAACCAATTATGGGCCACAAAGAACAGCATTGCCTTTAAGGTGCTTCATTATGCGGTGAGCAATATCATTGAAGACTTAGCTCTAGGAAATATTACCTTTATTGGACAAGAAGCGGGAGGGGAGATATCTTCAATGTAAAGTGACTTAGTGGGGAATGTATACAGGATGTCCCAAAAATCAGCGTCAAGCCAGTAACGGGTGATACGCGAAGTCGTGACGGTTATCAGAAAAATATAAAAAATCTTGATCATGTTATATTCAAATTACGAGTATAAGTATCAAAAAATACATCAGAAAAACGGACACTCTGTGATGATCTTTCAAATCCCGTGACAACACATATGAACTTTTCTTAGATTTTTTTATTTTCTGTAATATTACCATGAGCAACTCTTCTGTAAATTACAGTTTAAAATTAAAACAGAACTGCTTGAGTTTTAAATGAAATGCTACGCTTTTGCCCAACATTGAATTCAAAATAATTACATCACCCAACTTTAATCGACTGCATTGTAAAAAATGTACACAATATTCTGGCAAGTGGCTTCAAAAGATGGCCCAGCTTTTTTACGGTATACACCACCTTGACCAAATGGTACTACGGGTTATCAAGTAATTTGTTAATTTTGGGAGTAACTTTACAATAAAATTCAGTTATTGGATTTCTTCAGTTATCATTTTAATTTAATTAGATTTACAAGGTTATTTTACAACAAATGTTCGAATCGTTGGCCTTCCGCTGAAATGCAAGCTCTACATTTTCTGAAAAATGATTGTGTAATAGAACGGGTGTATCTCCACGAGCTGATGTCTTTAGCACCTTCTGGAATTCTTTGGTACAGCTCTTGTAAATTTTGAATGGGTTTACAGTACACTTTTATCGTTCCTCAGTAAAATAAATCTATGGAGTTTAAGTCAAGTGAACAGGCAGGCCACGAAATTGTCACACCCTGTCCAATCCGCCTATCTGAGCATTTTCGATTGAGAAACTCTCGTACTGTGCGAGCAGAATGCATAGGGTAGCCATCTCGTTGGTTCCACATGCTGCGGTTCAGTGGCACTTCTTCGGCAGTTCTAATGAACCAATAATTTTACCATTTAAAATTTCAGTCCAGATGTTTTCTTTAGACTGGTACTGCGGCTGGTGTTCCCGTGCAAGTTAAGGAGGTTCATGTAATCATACTTTTTAAATGTTGATTCATCAGACTATGGGATTTTTTATAAGAATCGGGGAGCCTCTCTGTACCTCTGAAACATCTTTCGACTAAATCACACTCTCTTTGAATAGTCTTGGAGTAGCAGACTTTGTACTCGCTGTACACGGTTTGGGTGAAAGTGTTTTTTTTTGTAAAATACGATGTGTAGTTGTTTTGGGTATTCCAGTGCTCACTTCGATTTTACGTACTTAGATACTTGGGTCCAGTTCAATTGCTTGGAAGACTTCGCTCTCGTAGGGCATGACGGGTCTTCCCTCGCTAACCATTTGAGAATGACTAATGTACATTAATAAATAATCGATTATCGTCGACGCTCAGCGTTTGGGTATCTCTCATAATACATTTTAGGTGCAGTATTAGCGTTAGATAGATCCAAGTCACAATGCAAATCAAATCTAATAAACAAAACCACAGTTGAAAGTATGAAGTTATTACGGAGACCTACAGAAAGATGCACAGTAAACGAAAGAGCGTAACGTACTACATTATTCTTGGTGGCGTCTATATCTGGTTCACTCATACTAGTCAAAATGATATATCAATTCTTCCCACTCTTGGATATAAGTAGCATCCTTATTCTCTCGGTCACACTTAAGAAGAACTGGCATAAAATCCGGTTTCCTTAAAAAAAATTTTGTTCCTCAATTATGAAGTAATCTAGCAAGTGCCATACTATTTTGGGATCCAGACTAAATGCGTAATCTTTTAAATAATGTCGGTTAAAGTTGAGTGATGTAATTTTTTTGAATGCAGCGTTAAGTAAAAGTCTAACATTTTATTTAAAACTATGTTTTCATTTTAAACTTTAATTTACAGAAGGGTTGCTCATGGTTACGTTGCAGATATTAAAAAGTTCGGTTCTTTGGTTTTCCGGTTTTTGTCATCTTTGGTTTAACCGGGCGGTTTTTCATAGCTAAAAACAGGTTTTTGGAAGAACCGATTTTTCGATTTTTTTCTTAACAAATTTTTTAAATTAAAAGACTCGAATCAAATCTAAATGTATATCTTTATCGTCTCGATTCTTTACTCACTAAATTATATAAATTAACTAACTGAAGGATATTTCATCGTTGGATTAAAAATAAGAGACTAACGTATTCAAATCTAAGGCAATACCTTACTGTTAAGTTAAATCATTCATTTACAGTGTAAGGATGGAAGAACCTTCAGTTCAGACCTCAAGCATTTTACATTTATTGTGTATCGAGTGCTAGCTTCCCTTCGCACCCTACGTAGAGTCCGCCAGATTAAAATGGAACAAAAGTGGCTAACACTAAGAACCAATCAAACAAAGAAATTTACTTTGCTCTTTTATCCCATTCTTCAATTTGAAAGAAAAAAAAAAACGGTTTAAGCCCGAAGGAAAAAACCTCGGGAAAAAAATCGGATTTTCAAACCAAAAAAATTGGTTTTTGGGTGAACCGGTGCGGTTTTTTTCATTTCTATTAAAAAGTCAAAGTACAGTTTGTATTTGCATTCACAGGACTTGAAAAGTTGTTACAAGGTTTCACTTTTTCCAAGTTAAGTTCTGATGCTTATAATTTGAAAAGTATAGGGTTATCCATTTTACGCTTGGGAAAGTAAAGCTAAAGAAAACACATAAAATATTCAGATGGAAACAACATTTTTTATTCAATATAACCTTGCCATTATACATGAAACACAAAATCATTCAAATGTCCTTCACGGGACCTCTTACAGGCCTCAATCCTTTTGAGATAATTTTCAATGACTTTTCGGCACATTTCCGGCAATATCTTGGCCATAACTTCACGAATATTGGTTTTCAATTGCTCAAGATTTTGAGGATTGTTCGCGTAAACACGATCTTTTGCATAGCCCCATAAAAAGAAATCCAAAGGTAGGAAATCCAAAGGCAGGATCTTGCGGGCCAATTGACATCACTCAATCTCGAAATTACGCGTCCTGGAAATTTCTCTTGCAAAAGTGCTCGATTAGCCTGTGTTGTGTGGCTTTCTGCGATCACTTGAGGATTTTGAGAGCCCCATATGCGGCAATTCTGTTTATTTACGTAACTACTGAGCGAAAAATGAGCCTCATCACTTAAGAAAATTTTGTTCGAAAAATCGTTATCAATGGCTTGTTGTTCAATCACCCAATTTGCATAGATTCTGCGTTGTGTTTGGTCTTGATCCTTAAGTTCTTGAGTGAGTTGGATTTTGTACGAATGGAGATGCAAGTCCAAATGCAAAATCCGCCACAATGAGCAGTAAGACAAACCCAAATGTTGAGCACGTCGAGGAATCGACAAATTCGGGTCTTCCTCCACACTTTGAGCAACGACAGCGATATTTTCAGCAGAACGAAATTTGCGATGATGCACAGGCCTTACAATATCAATAACCGATCCAGTCTCTTCAAATTTTCTCACTGTGTTCGAAATTGTTTGCTGTGTAGATCGATTATGTCGACCTAAATGTTGATACAGCAGAATCACCATTTTTATAATAAAATTTAATAATTTCAACGCGTTCTTCGACTGTTAACCGATCAATTTTCTAAATGGCAAACCTTCAACTAAAAAAACACGCTTTGGATGACATTTAATTCTGACAGATGTCAAATGGCAGGGTTATACTTTCCTACTACGAAATGGATAACCCTGTACATGACCAAGATTTTTTTATATTTTTCCCATAACTGTCTCGACTTGGGCTAACACCCATAACCGGCTTGACTTTGATTTTCGGGAGAGTTTTCAACTAGGTATGAAAAAAAAAATGTGTTGAAAGTAAAAACATAGTTTCCGTTTTTTGACTATACTGTTTTATATTTTGTTAGATACTTATTTCGATCGCAACATGCGATCATCTTCAGTACACTTAGTAACATTTATTGAGTTTTTCCTTTTTATGGCATACATTACACTTTTTTCCTATAATTACTTTATTTCTACTAAACCAATATATTTTTCCTATTTTCTAATTACAATACTTTGTGACAATTAGGGTTTCAACGAATCTAGAAAAATCATTACCTAAGTCATAGTTTAATCTATTAAGGGCAAGTACTCTTGTGATCTCCAGGCTGTCGATCGTATCTAACCCATGTGTTTTTTTTACCTCTCTAATTACTTGCATATCATTTTCGTTTATAGCGCGCCCTTCTTTAATACTGTGTTCCGCCTCTGAATTAATCTTCTTTACCGTATTTCGGTTACCTTGTTCCGTCTCTTTCATGTGTTCTTTGAGCCGTACTTTAGTGAGTCTCTTTTTCTACCCACCGTAAATTTTACCCCAAATAGAGCAAGTTATTTTTTAGACACCAGTCTTTTTGTCATTGGATTTTCAGTCTTTTATTCCTCCCGACAATGTTTTCAATTTCGCTGTCTGCTCTTCCCAAACTGCTTCAGTTGACGCTTTCGTAAGATTTTTTCCACTGGCCTATATAGCTGGGAAAAGGGGGTGCAATTTAGATAATTTTTCTCGCGCCAGTTTATTCTGCTTCCTTTTGATCATATTTTCTACTATTTTCTGGTCGTATCCACTCAATTTCACTGTAGATAATATGTAATGCAATCGATTGCTAACAGTCCCCTTGACGGAAGAAAGGTACAACTGAGGCAAAAAGTTACATATTATCCTCAGCGAAATTGAATGGTTCCAACCCGAAAATAGTAGAAAATATAGCCAAGAGGAAGCAGAATAATCTGGCGCGAGAAAAATTATCTAAATTGTTCGAAGAAACGCGAAAAGCCGATAATACGCACCCCCTTTGCCCAGGTATATAGACCAGTGGAAAAAATCTTACAGAAGCGCCAACTGAAGCAGCTAGGAAGAGTGGACAAAATCAAATGAAAACATTGTTGGGAGGCACTAATGACGAAAAATCGAATGACAAAAAGACTGGAGTCTGAAAAATAACTTGCCCTATTTGCGGTAAAATTTATGTTGGGCAGACAAAGAGACTCACCAAAGTACGGTTCAAAGAACACATGAAAGAAGCAGAAGCAGGTAACCGAAATACGCAAAGGAAGATTAATTCAGCGGTGGCGGAACATAGTATAAAAGAAGGGCACGCTATAAACGAAAATGATATGCAAGTATTTAGGGAGGTTCAAAAAACGAATAAGTTAGATATGATAATAATTTATTCTAGATTTGTTGAAACCCTAATTAACACAAAGTATTGCAATTAGAAAATAGGAAAAATGTATGAGTATTAGTTTAGTACATGTAATGTAACTAAAGGAAAAAAGTTGAATTTATAAAAAGGAAAAACTCAATAAATGTTAGTGTACTGAAAATGATCGCGTGTTGCGATCGACATACGTATTTACCAAAATATAAAACAGTAAAGCCAAAAAAAAGGAAACTACATTTTCACTTTTAATATTAATTAAAAATGAATCTTATGGTGGTTAACTTCAAAACAGTTCAATTCCCATCGATATTCTTTTGGCGAATCTTGCTAGTGGTATATATTGTATAGAGCCTTTTTTTGTCATTTTTTGATTGAATATTTCTTTTATCTAAAATGGGTTTTATTTAAGTACATATTGTCCATTATTATCTATGACCTTTTGCCATTTCTTGGGTAGAGCCATTATTCCATCTGTGTAGAACTTCTGTGGTTTATCGGCGAAAAATTTGGCCAAGTGATTTTCACAGTCCCTTTTTGAAGTGAATTTCTTTAAATTAAAGAAGTTTTGCAGAGGCCGAAACAAATGGTAGTCTTATTGTGCACGTTCTGGACTATACGGTGGATGCATCAAAATTTCCCAGCTAAGCTCTGTCAGTTTTTGCCGGGCCATCAAAGATGTGTGTGGTCTGGAATTGTCATGATGAAAGACAACGCCCTTTCTATTGATCAATTCTGGGCGGTTTTTTTGAATTGCTTGTTGCAATCTGGTTAATTGCTGACAGTACAGAGCCGAATTGAGTGTTTGGCCTGGTTCTAGCACCTCATGATAAACAATTCACTTCCAATCTCACCATACATACAGCATAACCTTATTTGGTGTCAATGCTGGCTTTCACCTTTTTGACCATGATCCTTTTCGAACGACATTCTCGTATCTTAACCATTTTTTTCGCCTATAATGATTTGCTTCGAAAATGGCTCGATTTCGTTGCGCTTCATTAGCATTTTGCAAATGGAAATTTGGTCGATCAAATTTTCTTGTGTTAATTCATGCGACACCCAAACGTCGAGCTTCTTTGTGTATTTACGCAAATGGTTCAAAACTGTTTGGTGATGGATATTCAGTTCCTTAGCAATGTCATCGCTGCTTATGTGTTGGTCTTCTTCAATTTTTGTAAGATTTCATGGACTTTTTCAGTAATTGGTCGACATGAGCGAAGTGAATCTTTGACATCAAAATTTCCTGAACGAAAGCGAGCGAACCATCTCTTGACTGTGGCTTTTGATAAAGTATCTTGACCGTAGACACCACAAATTTTTTCACGAGCCTGTGATGCATTCTTACCTTGATCGTAGTGATATTGTAAAATATAACGATTTTTTTTCAGAAATTTCACTCATTTTTAAATGAATATAACTTTTGGCATGAATGACGAAATACGAAATTGTCCATATGAATATTTTACACTGGAATGTCACCTTTCGAACGCATGTCAGTTTGATTCAATTTGATTAGTATTGCCCGATATATGACAACGAACACCATCTACTGACAGAAAAGGCTCAATACTTTTTAGACTATCCAATATATCTTGTTATGGGTCACTCAATCAAATTTTTAAAATTTTAATTAGGCCTATATTTCGTTATCAGTATGAAACGTGAACGCTAGGAAAAACAGTCGATAAAATGTCATTTGAATGTCGTGTGCTACGGGTGATATTCATCATAATCTAGCTAGGAGAAGTGTGACGGACTCAACCCAATGATGCGTTGTAGAGCTTATTAGATGAGCCCCCAACAATTACTAACTTTTAGCTTCGAAAAATAAAATGAGCCAGCTACGTTAAACTATTGACCAAAGCAAGGTGTCTTAGATTTCAATGTCAACAACAGGCCTTTCAAATAGGGGAAAAAAGTCACTTGATCAAGAGCACTGGAGGTAATGTAATTAGGATGCCAAAGTGGAATTTAGACTGTAACACAATCGAAGAAGTAACGATAGGGTCGAGCATGAATTAGCGCCTGGATTTTATGGAAGTCGAATATACTGTTGCGTATAAAGCGATATTGCATTGTACACTGAAGTCTGAAGGTACCAATTTTATTATATTTCGTTCAACTATGAACAAGTTTGCAAAAATTATTCGATTGTATTTAAACTTTTAAAGTGCTTTAAAACGCCCAAAAAAAGGTGAATAGGATTTTATAAAATCGCAGCCAAATCAATTTTCTTGTTTTGAAAATTTTTATTATTATCGTAGCTAAAATGTGTACAACTGATTCGGCACCGATTCCATAAAATTTATTCCAATTTTTTTAAGTGCTTTGAAGCCAATTATTTTTTTTCATTTTTCTTTTGAATTGATTTGTTTAAACTTTGGTTATAAACCGGATTAAATCTTTTTCATACAAACGAAAAAATATATATAATATAAAAATCTAATAATTATGTTTAAACAGATTCAGATTAAGAATTTTTTCCTGCTTTTCTATGGTTATTTTATAATCGTTTTCCTCTATAAACTTATCAATTATAAAAATGTGAGAGATATTCAATATTTAAAATATTTCTTATTTATATTAAAACTACATAAGTTTGCCCGAAAGTAGTTTCATCATTTTTACTATTTAGGACATAAATATGGTAAAAGCAATTTGCATATAGGCGTTTATTTAGCATAATGATTTTGCTTTGAAAAGCTTCTTCAAAGATAACCTTAAATATACGCAATAATATTAAAATTCAAAAATAAGAAAAACTCTGATAATGCTCCAACGTGATTTGGAGGTTAATCTTGAAAGAGAGAAATGGCAAAATCAAAACGTTAACCAAAATCAACAGAATAAATAGGAGAGACCATTTGTAAGGCAAAGTTTAGTTTGGAGGAGAAGTTTAGCCCAATATTCATGCAATATTTAAATATAATCACAATATTTAGGTATATCTTTTGTAATTTCTATGTATCAACATGTGTAATTGCCTTGTAAATGATTTATTACAAATCATATGTTTATTGAGTATAATTGTGTGGGTGGAATTTTGTTTGTTTCGTGTCTTGTTGCTTAAATACAATAATCAAATGTTTTCTTTGTCTTAAATTTAGTCTTTTCTAAACATTTACTCTTTGCCACTTAACTATGCATTCATAACTTTAACAAATTGAAGATATGGAAGGGTAATGCAATAGCAAGCGTACACATTTCAATAATCAAGGAAGAAAACTGTGCAGAATGTGTTTATTTCGCAGAAAACATGCATCAGAAAAAGGAAAAACAAAACAGCAAAAACCAATGCAACATTTCCGATGGAAAACAACACCAAATGTACACATTCAAAAAATTTTATTGAAAGGAACACGAAGAACACGAAACACAAAAATAATAATGGGATCGGATAGTTTTCATGGTATCAGTTGCTGTAGTGGTGGCAATTTATTTATTTATTTTTTTATTTATATCTGATGTTACTGTTCACGTATTTTCTGACGCTCCTTGATTGCCTTGTTTGAATTGTTGTGGGTGAATAATTGACTATATTTGGTGAAGTATGCAGATATGTTGGTGAGAAGCATGCTTGATTTATAGTAAAATGGTCGCATAAAAATCGATATTGTGGTGAATTATAGTAAAAGGTAGTATATACGAGTAATGTCAAAAGCTGCAATTAAGACTGTAAAAATTCATGTGTGGAAGAAGTAAATTGCGAATTTTGTTCTAATTATTGCTCCTAAATTGTCTATTTCTTTGAAAATCGAAATATGGATCGAATTTTGTCTTATGTACATTGCAATAAGGCGAATTCTAATCGTGGGAATTGAACGAATTGATTATTTTATTGTGTTTTCAGTGACTAAATTGAACGTGATTGCAGCTGTTTCTTACGTTATATATAATAGGGAATAAATTAATATATACAATGACTTAAAACACCACACCACATAGGGGAAATTTCGTTACACAGTTACAGTTACTGTTGTCAATTCACTATCATTTTTTCGGTTTGTGCCTCTTCAAAGACAGGATTACATGACACTGAATTTTTCTACATTTACTGTGATTCGGTTCAAAAACAAGGATCACGAGGATTTTTTTGGAAATGTTGACAATAAAACATACAAGTATATATCTAAAGCAAACATAGTTAGCTAAAATTCTCGAAGACGTTAGGAAACAGCTATTAGATGCTCGTTTTTAAAGGTTTTATTCATCATCTAAGTAGTTTTTCATTCTACGAGTACATACTTGATTGACTTTAAAACGACAGTGGAAGATAAATGATAAAAAACAGTACATGTACGATATTGCAATTAGGTAGAGTTTTAGATAGTACCACATCACATCAGTATAGTATAGTCGAGATACAAACATTAGGATACACACAGGGTGGATTTGGAGTGTTAATAGTAAGTAAATGTATTTGAAATTAACGTTGGGAAATTTGATTTACACTCGTATAACTGAGTATTTATTATTGCGGAAATTTTATTCGTCTCCTATGCCACTTCATCATGTACATTTTATTCATACTCGTACAAAACAATATTCTACTTTGTTACTTTAACTTTTCATGGCAACAATATTTAAGAATATTTTCAATTATATATACCTATGTACTTACGTAGTCCTAGATCAAAAATTGTTCCAAGAAAACGAATAAAATTAGTTTAGTTTGCATTTATTTAGTTGCGAGATGAATTAGAACTTGTAGATTATAGAAATAGTGAACAGATAGTAAAAATTAATAAAAAATTGAAAGAATGCTTTTGAGGGGGTGAAATACATGTAGAGAAATATACATTAATACTTCGAATTTCACTATGTATATTTTTAAAATGGATGCTTGCAAAAATAAGTGAAATATGATATATTTAACAAGATTTATTTCTTGTTTATAATCAAGTAAAATTATTTATCCAATCATTAAACACATAACGATCGGATAAGTAATTTTTGCATTTATTAATGATAGTATGTGATTAATTGCTGTGGTATGCTGTACTTTTTAACCAGTGATTGTTAAAAGTTGCTAGCTACAAATGGAAATAGTGGTCGGAATGTTTGATGATGGTCCAGATACTGGTGGAATAGATGTAAATGTTAATTTATTTATAATATCTAATTACTAAGCAAATGTAAAGCATTATTTTTTTCTTAAATGAAATTTTGTTAAACATTTCAGAGCGTGTTTTGGGACTGTACATAGCTAGTTATGTCTAGAATATGCTTACTCAAGGATTATCTAATAATATTTCTACTCAAAAAGGGGATAAAGCATATTTTAGGTGTCTACGTGTTTTTTTACAAAATTGATTTAGCAATAAAGTAATGCAAAATTACTGATCTTTCGATTAAGAATTAAGAATCTTCATATGCTATGAAGTATTCCCTCCAAATGGATTTAATGATTTTGGTTCCTAAAACCAGATTATATGTTTGAGTCTTGCCAATATCATGAGCACATTAGTTGATTATATAACAAATGTCGCAATTATTGAGGGTCTTGAAGATTAGAACGCCAATTAAGTTCCTTTGTTCTGTATTAAAACCACTCAAAAGCATCTGCTAGAAGTGCCCGTTTATCTTCTTCCCTTCTACAGGGTGCGTACGCTATATCTTCGCGATTTTTTTTCCTTTTCAGATAAGAAAAGCTGGACTACAACATCACTCAAGAAATAAAAAGACATGCTGTCATCGTCGCTATATGTGCGAACTATACAGATTTAGAGATCTCTAATTTTCTTAATTGCGTTCGTTCATTCGTGCATAAGGTTCGCCGTGAATTGGAAGCATCAGGAGGCGATACAGAATCGGTTGCAAAACGCAAAAAGCACGAACAACGTTCTGACACTGTCCGATCTGCAGAATTTTTAGAGCAAGTGCAAGCAATCATAGACGAGAACCCTTCAAAATCAATGAGGGTCCTTGCGAGTGAGCTTCATATTTCTGAGCGCCTTATTCGTAGAGTTGTCACACGAAGACCTTCGGTATAAGTCTTACGTGATGCGCAGAGGACAGTTCATGTCGGAACGAACACGGGAACAGAGAGTTCTCCGATCGAAACGTCTTTTAAACAAAATCAAACACCCTGAGGCGCCCAAAATGTTATGGTTTTTTTCCGACGAAAAAATTTTTTGACCAAGATCAAAAGACCAATCACCGTAATGACAGATGGCTATGTTCAAATCCTACGGACTACAACATCACTCAAGACTACAACATCACTCAAGAAATAAAAAGACATGCTGTCATCGTCGCTATATGTGCGAACTATACAGATTTAGAGATCTCTAATTTTCTTAATTGCGTTCGTTCATTCGTGCATAAGGTTCGACGTGAATTGGAAGCATCAGGAGGCGATACAGAATCGGTTGCAAAACGCAAAAAGCACGAACAACGTTCTGACACTGTCCGATCTGCAGAATTTTTAGAGCAAGTGCAAGCAATCATAGACGAGAACCCTTCAAAATCAATGAGGGTCCTTGCGAGTGAGCTTCATATTTCTGAGCGCCTTATTCGTAGAGTTGTCACACGAAGACCTTCGGTATAAGTCTTACGTGATGCGCAGAGGACAGTTCATGTCGGAACGAACACGGGAACAGAGAGTTCTCCGATCGAAACGTCTTTTAAACAAAATCAAACACCCTGATGCGCCCAAAATGTTATGGTTTTTTTCCGACGAAAAAATTTTTTGACCAAGATCAAAAGACCAATCACCGTAATGACAGATGGCTATGTTCAAATCCTACGGACTACAACATCACTCAAGACTACAACATCACTCAAGAAATAAAAAGACATGCTGTCATCGTCGCTATATGTGCGAACTATACAGATTTAGAGATCTCTAATTTTCTTAATTGCGTTCGTTCATTCGTGCATAAGATTCGCCGTGAATTGGAAGCATTAGGAGGCGATACAGAATCGGTTGCAAAACGCAAAAAGCACGAACAACGTTCTGACACTGTCCGATCTGCAGAATTTTTAGAGCAAGTGCAAGCAATCATAGACGAGAACCCTTCAAAATCAATGAGGGTCCTTGCGAGTGAGCTTCATATTTCTGAGCGCCTTATTCGTAGAGTTGTCACACGAAGACCTTCGGTATAAGTCTTACGTGATGCGCAGAGGACAGTTCATGTCGGAACGAACACGGGAACAGAGAGTTCTCCGATCGAAACGTCTTTTAAACAAAATCAAACACCCTGAGGCGCCCAAAATGTTATGGTTTTTTTCCGACGAAAAAATTTTTTGACCAAGATCAAAAGACCAATCACCGTAATAACAGATGGCTATGTTCAAATCCTACGGAGGTTCCTGTTGCTATGCACACCAAATTTCCAGCCACTGTTATGGTTTTAGGTGTTGTCAGCAACGAAGGACATGTTATGCCACCACTTTTTTTTACTCAAGGACTTCGAGCGAACTCTGCTGCATACATCGAGGTTTTGGTGACGGTAGTGAAACCCTGGATAGACAATGTAAGCGGAAGCAGACCATACACTTTTCAACAAGACTCTGCTCCTTCACATAAAGCGATGGCGACACAAGATTAAATGGCCGAACATTTTCATGACCACAT
This sequence comes from Odontomyia ornata, assembly GCA_963969285.1. Taxonomy (NCBI): domain Eukaryota; kingdom Metazoa; phylum Arthropoda; class Insecta; order Diptera; family Stratiomyidae; genus Odontomyia; species Odontomyia ornata. The sequence continues at coordinate 459,417,705 of OZ017739.1, forward strand.
AATACCGAACCTTGAGCTTGAGACCAATCAGCGTCCTCATAATACCACTTCTTCGCTGCAGACTGCTATTAATGCCGTTATGGTCAATATGAACAAGGAGCATTTGATTCGGGCATGTAATCGTTTCTGGACCCGGATCGAAGAGGTCATTGCTGCTAATGGTGATTTTATTGAATAACTTTACAGCCATATATTAATTTAACGTTGTATAAAAAATTCCTGAAATTTCATGAAATTTTGTTAAAAATACAAGCTAATTAATTTTACTCTCAAGTTATCCTCAAATACCGTACGCACCCTGTATACTACGATCTTACTCGTATTTCCCATCTTTATACTGTCGCCAGTCGTTTCAATATTTGATTGTTTAAGCCTGGACGTTGATCTACGGACTAGTTTAAGCCAATCACTAATTGTTTGCAGAATAAATGAGATGTAAGTTTGGTATTATTTCTAAGGTTAAATCTACGAAATTGCTTGGATAGAGATCAGTAACATATATTCAAGTTTTTCATTTTTGCAATATTTATTTATAAAATTTTGCTTTTTGATTATATGAGCGATGGTCAGACTCTATACTTTGTATCCCGATGAACATATGCACACTCACTTATATTATTTTTATCTTAAGTTGTTCATGTTTTTAAGGCTGCATTTTAAAGTATACCATTTTATTTTAAAACACTTTTGTTTTTTATTTTAATATACCTGTTTCTTGTTTTTTAAAGACGGTAGAGAAAAACTTTAAAGGCTTTATACTACAAAGGCTTTATTTTAAGACAAATAAGTATTGGTTGCGAGAAATGAAGGCCGGTTACCAGTGGAGAAACAGAGGAATCGCTTGTCTGACTCAGTCGGCGAAGACAGTTCATCGCTGCTCGGATTTCAAAATTGGAGGACGCGGCTAATGGACCGAGACAGTTGCAGGCGCTATTTGCAGGAAGGGAAGGCCCAAAAGGGGCTGTAGTGCTATGAAGAAGTAGAAGCATTTTATTTTAAAACATCTAAGCGTTTTACTTTAATCGACTTATACGTTTTAACTCACAAGCACTTTATATAATTTATTTTAATATAATTGAGTGTATTTTTTTAAATACTTTATTTATCTCCACGCCTTATTTCAGAATTCTAGTGAAACGCTATGAAAGATCTTACGCTGATATTTGTTCTATGATGTGTTGTAGATGCAAAATATAAGTTTTAGGTCCTTTGAGACTCACCAGGAGAATGAAATAGTATCCGAATAATGGCTCTTACTTCTTGAATTTTATTTAAAATCAAATGAACGAATTGAAGAGTCTCATTTCTGAATTATTTGTACGAAATCGATTAAGCGTCTTGCAATAAAACATCTAAAAGTTTTAAAATAAAACGCTGATCTTTTTCAAACTCCAAAGCATAGGCCAAAACAAATGAAGGTAAGATTATGATAATTATTACGTGAAAAGTGCCAGGTATATGGATTGGCGTCGTCGGGAAACAAGTTTGATCTTGTTCAACGCCTTGTCGATTACGCAAAATCCAACGCGAGTATAAGTGAGACGGACGATACTCTTATCGAGAGAGTTCAGGAGTTGGAGCAAACAGTACGACAGCTGTTGGTACAAAACTCGACAGTGGAAAACGCATACGAAGCTGTGTATGTGCTACATAGCGCTTTTACTCCGATTATCCGTCCATCTTACAGCCAGCCATATGCGAGTGGTGGCACTGCCATTGCATGTACACCGTATACGTATATTTTACCGCCGCCGCTCACAACTCAGCCGTCTACGTAAACAACAATTCGTTCAACGCGTATCGCAGCTTAAAAACGCGTACGATTGGAGCGAAAAGGTTGTGTTGTTGGCGATGTACTCTAAATTAAAAGGGCCCACGAAAACGTGGATAGACAGTTCACCTATTTTTAATTCGTGGCCCGAATTCGTCTCGAAATTTTTGTCGGATTTTCCGGTAGTAACTAATGTCGCTGATATACACATCGAAATCGCGGAAAGTAAACGGAGTTCGTTCGAAACACTTGAACAGTACTATCGTTGGGTGGAAAGGGTCAGTTACCCGATCAGGTGATTATTAAATATTTTATTCGTGGTTGCGTTGATATGGATTTCTCACGCATTACATCTACTCAACCATATGTATATTGTCATGAGCTGTTGGCGGAAATACGACAGTACACTAATTATAGGAAATACGACAGTACACTAATTATCGGAACATGTCAACAAATACGAAAATTGAAATGTCGTCTCCGCCGCTGAAGAAACAAGAAAAAAAACGGAAAACCGCTTTATTTTTATTGCTTCAATCCTGGACACATTTCCATCCGTTGTCCGCTTCCACAACGTTGAGAGCGATGCACCGTTTGCTTCCACACTAATCATGAAACGAGTAAATGTCCGGAACGATCAAATAAACAACCGCTGCTAAATACGAAAACGTTCGAAATCCAAACTATGGCCTCCTAGTGTGAACCATCCGAAATAATTAAAGTCGTCAAAATTAATGGATATGAAGTTTCTTCATTTGTAGACCCTGGTAGCAACTGAACTTTGATTAGGGAGTCGTTCGCACTGAAAATTGGAAATGTTGACTGTTGTGATGTGTCGATAAATGGATTTGCCGGAGGTAACTACCGAAGCAAAAATAAAATTAACATCGACATCGAAATCGATGGCAAATTGTACGAAGTTGACGCTCTTGTGATTTGCGATTGCCACCTGGAACACGACATTTTATTGGGATTCCCTGTGTCACCGAGGGAATTGTTTGGTAATTCGTGGAGAAAAATGTTGGATTGAGAACGAGAACAATCTAAACGTGGGCACATCGTTAACGAACGACTAACGTCATAAATTCGAGCATGGCTTGACGAAATTTTGGTCAAGATTTGCAACGAATATTTATGAATTGGGGAAATGTTTTATTTATCAAATGATCATCTCGCTTAAAACCGATCAATCAGTTGCATTAAAAGCTTACCGGCTTCCGTATGCAAAAAGACATACTGTCGACAAATTGATCGCCGAGCTTTTGGATGCGAATATTATACGGCCGTCCGATTCTGCATACTACTCCCCTATCGTTTTGATTGACAAGAAAAATGGAGAGAGCCAGAATAGCATTACGATAAAACAACCGTTCCCGATGCCAAATCTTGAGGACCAATTTATGCAGCTGTCCGGACATAAATATTTTACGGTTCTGGATCTGAGGATGGGATACCTTCAAATAGAAATCAAAACAATACACCGCATTCGTGACGCATAATGGACATTATGAATATAACAGAATGCCTTTCGGGCTCGTTAATGCGCCTGGAGTCTTCCAAAATCTTGTAAATAAAATTATTTTTCGAATGAACTCTGGAGAAGCAATAGCATATCAAGACGACATAATTCTACCGAGTAAGAATGTGGGTGGTGGTTTAAATTCACTTTGAAAATTTTTCGAACTCTTAGAGACCTACGGGCTGACGCTGCGGCTAGATAAATGCAAATTTCTGACCGAGAAAATAGATTATCTGGGACACGTTGTGAACGAAGACGGAATTCGACCTGGGAAGGAAAAAGTTGCTGCTATTACGAATTTCAAACCACCAACCAACATCACCGAAGTGAGGAGATTCTTAGGTTTCACAGGGTTTTTTCGAAAGTTTGTGGAGGATTATTTGTTGATAGTGAAACCACTGACGCAGTTATTGCGGCAATCGAAAGATGCCAGCAAATCGTGCGTATGGGGCGACGAGCAACAAAATTCGTTCGAATAACTTAAGAATATCTTGTGTAACGAGCCGGTGTTAACATTGTTTGATATTAATGCCCAACGCGAAATTCATACGGATGCCAGCACAATTGGACTCGCTAGTGTACTCTTGCAATCAAGCGATGGTAAAGGCTGGAAGCCTGTCTTTTACCATAGCCACCACTGTTCAGCAGCGGAAAGCGTTTATCATAGTTATGAGCTTGAAGTGCTCGCCATCGTTGAGACATTGGTAGGTTCCGAGTTTATATTTTGGGAAAGCGCGTCCGACTTGTAAAGGATTGTTCCGCCGTTGCTGAGGTGAAAACGTAAACTGAATTAAAACCGAGAATTGCCAGGTGGATGCTGCGATTAATAGAATACGATCTCGAAATTGTACACCGACCGGGAAAACGACTCACTTATGTCGACGCTCTCAGTCGTGCTCCTGATTTAGCACCCCTTGAACCTACAGTCGCTGGGTTAGTTTTCGCCGTTTCAGCTGGTAGTGACGACTGGATATATACAATGCAGCCGAAGGATGACCAATTTCGACACATTATAGCCGTTCTTAAGAATGAAGAAGAAGACGTGCGAATGAAACATATAAAAAACGATTTCGAACTTAACCAACACCGACTGTTCCGGAGAACTGATCGCGGACTCAAATTAGTAGTGCCTAAATCGATTAGATTTCGCGTAGTGTAAAACTATCACGACAATTATGGTCATTTCAGTGTCGACAAGACTAAAGAACGACTCGAACAATATTGTTGGTTTCCAAAAATGCGAAACTTTGTGAAAGACTATATCGCTGCGTGCGTGCACTGTTCTTATTATAAGTCGCGTTCGGGAAAACCAAAAGGCGAGCTTACGGTCAGGTGGAGCGCGCAAATCAGACTACTTTTTCGTATTTGGCTATCACCGTTGAAAATGAGAATAATTGAAACGAACTCTTACCATCACTTCAGTGGGCTGTAAACGCATAAACAACTCTACAACGGGTTTTAGCCCGATCGAAATCATCTTTGATTTTAAATTAAGAGATGTAACAAGCAACCAACTTTTCTCATTTCTGCAAGACGCCGTTATATCGGCAACCAAAAACAATGAAATTGATATTCGAACCAAAAGCAATCAAGCCTTGGCGAACATTGCTAAAGAACGCCTACAATAGAAGAGTCGATTCGATCGCAAACATGCACCACCGAAGAAATGTGTAGTTAACGACTTGGTGCTCATCGAAAATGATTTTCCATCTACCGGACAAAGCCGTAAATCGGAGCCGAAGTTTAAAGGACCCTATACCATTTCTCGAGTCCTGGATAAGGATCGTTATGTAATCGAAGACATCAAAGGTTTACAAATATCCCGACCTTTCTGTTCTGTCTTCACGTCCGAAAAGATTCGTCCCGGGTGTGCCACTCCTCCCGAAGTTAAAAATACTCATGACGAAGATGACTACGTAATCGAGGACGATCACGATGCAGGATTGGCCGAGCTGTCAGGCTGAGCCTGGTCTCACACACACACTCAACTACCGCCGACCGCCAAAGACGTACCGTGTCGCTATATCGTTTGAGTATTTCAAAGATTATTCTTGTATAATCATTAACCTATATAAACATTTATATTCTCGGGAAGACCGAATTACTTTCTTTTCTTTTCTTTTATTTCATATCTTTGTGCATATTTAATGGTCAAGACTTAATATATTTAAAATCCTTCCATCGGACCCACCAACTCTGAATGAAGTTTGTTCCCCCATCAAGGCCGAAAAGAATAACAATGCGCCGGACATCGATGAGACTCCAGTGAAGCTCATTAATTATGGTGGCAGTGATTTTCGGCACATTTGGCAACAAAAGCATATCCCGAATGAGTGGAGCCAATCAGTTATATTCCCTATCCACAGAAAAGGTGACAAGCAATAATGTGAAAACTATAGAGGTATATCACTACTTTGTATGGTGTACCAAATATTTTCAAAGATCTGTAGCAATTGAGCAGTCACACAAGCAAACTGCTCGAAAACCTTCCTATCTCCCATCCAAAATTTTAATGGCAGATTTAGAAAAAATTTTTAATTACTTCCATCCATAATCGTAATTTGTAAAGTAGTTTTCTTTCTTATTATTATTATTAAATGCAATTTTATATCAATTTTCCTTTATAGTAAATTTAAAGGTTTCCCTTTCATTATATTCTTCATGAGATTTAACTTTTATTACTATTTAAAATCCTTTTTCAATATTCTTTACATCCGTTAATTTTACTTGAAAAAAAATTTAGATCTGCCAATTAAGATTAAGGATATGGGAGCACTAATTTAGTACAGCCCAACGGTGTGTTAAATCCCGGAGTGTAAGCGAACCCGGCTGAGCTAGCAGCTGATGCGATTAAGCGGTACACGGGAAAAAAGAAGAATAAGAGGCGATTTGGCCAGATCGAGGAGTCCGCTTTAAATCGCTAAGCAGTAAGGTTCGGTTCAATCTTCGCGGTGCAAAGTTTCTCGTCACGAACAAATTCCGTTTAAGTACGCATAGTGAAATAAATAAAATTAAAGGTGGTCGCCTATGCATTGAGTTCTCTTTCTAGGTAAGGATTCAGCGTGATTAATAGCAGTCACAAAAACTTGAGCAAAAAGGGAAATCTCGTCAAAAGTCCGATTCTTATGTGATGTAGCGGAGACTTGTAAAATGCCATTCACTTTGACCGAAGACAAGTTTTGCATTTGCTACTCAGCAGTTTAAAGCGAAAGTACAAGCTCTGGCGGTGTGTTGTGTCTTACAGAGCCATCACAAGACGTATTTAAATGGTTTTCTTGCAGTTTTTACAAGTGCGCTGTGGGCGTTTTGAGGCGGACGTGCTGATAAGATAACCTCCGGGCGGCATGCAACTGAACCAGTCGATGAAAAATTTGCCAACGGTAAAAATAATGAATCATGAACCAAAATTGGAATAGAATCCACTGCACGTTGTTGGCATGTAAATCTACGATGCTGTGGCGGCGATTGTGCTATTTGTTGCAAAACAAGTAGCAAGCATTGAACAACCTATGATGCTTGGGTGTACTCGGTGAAGGCTAGAATTCACTTGGCGCCGTAATCATCGACTTAAACTGTGAATTGTTGTGTTCCCATTTCGAAGCCTAATAAGTTTTTTTTTCATGTTATTATAAACTCGAAAAATATTGCGAACGCTCAGTCAAGCTGGTAGTGTAACTCTTACAAATAGGGAATGAGTGATAAAGTAATTATTTTTATTAATCAATAATTCTATCCTGCGACAACTTATCATTGTTGCACATTTGCCAAATTTTGAACTTTGCTCTCTATGGTGCTCGAAACGAAAAATGTTGAAGTTGTACCAAAATAACTAAAATTCAAATAAACTTTAAATGTTTTGTGTAGCGCTCCGATTGAGCAATTCAATTTATATGAAACAAGCAAAAGTTGAAGTATCCAAAGCAAGAGTTGTCAGAAATTGCGAGACCCCGCACGGAACAACGGCGCACCGAACAACGGCGCATGGAACAACGGCGCACGGATATTTAACACAGGCATCAGCTGTATCCACTCCAGAAGCTGAAATACGCCTTTTTTGAATGAGCGGAACATCTTGCTTTTCACACTTCACAATCTTTGCTCATATCGCGCGTGATAATATCCGAACGGACGCAAAAGTGACGCACGATTAAAAATAGCGTTAAAAATCAGTGAGCCGTCATTCTACGGATTCAAACCTCCGCGCCAATTTTTACGCACTTCTCCCCTGACCGTTTGTCGTTCTTGCTAGCGGATTTGTTTGCAATCGAAAGTGTTCAATAGTCAAAGATCAAAATATCCTGTGTTCGCGACAGCACTTTGACAGCTGCGAGTGGGATTGAGTAAGGTTGGAAATTATTTTTGTTTGCAATGGTCGTGATTGCCGGTAGCCAACCGTGAGCTGGGTGTGACGAATGTCGAGCGGAATATGCAGAACGGCTCGGGATTGTTTAATATGTGGAAGAACTTTTTACCAATTCCAAGGAATTTCAATCGGCCACTGAGCATTTAAATTGGACGTAAACAAGTATCCGACTAGGCAACACGGCGGGGCAAATTCATTGGAAACTTTTGACGGAACCATATAAAGTTTTTTTTTGCAAATAGCTCTTCAAATTCGGTGGGTCTTGACGTAAATGGAGACAAGAGGTAATGCATCGTAATCACAGTTGTGCTTTCAACGAGAACTGGTGAGTGATCGCTTTTAATTCAATTTTGCTGTAGAATATCATGGGGAAAAGTCGTTAGCCGAAGGCGTTCATATTCGAAATCTTCCATCCGGAAGCGAGCTGCATTTTATTAATATCAACGTGATTCGATTGGCGCGCTTGACTAAGGACATAAATCGGTATCAACATCCCGTGGTTTTTTCGCTTTCGTATCCCAAACTCGCTTCAGTTTCTTGCATCGCGATGAATGGTTCGTATTGTACTTTTGGCTGAGGACAGGATCAAGCATGGCACAGCAACGCAATTAGTGAGAAGGGAGTAGTCAACCATAATTAGAACTACATGTATTAGAGCGAAGCATTTGCTAGAGTTCATCGTTATAACTAGCCTTCAATTTTATTATAAAGCCATTGTGGTTTTCATCATGCCGGAAGCGTGTTTCTGCGTATATGTGACGGTGATTTATTTTTAAATGAAACGTAGTGGCGTGAAGACCACGGATTGCAAACATTTATATTTCAAAGTGGTAAAAGTTAACTGTCAGGCAGTGAATCGCTAATTATTAATCCGAATTGTATTTGTGTTTTCTTTTGTCTATCACGGCATGAGAGGATCGAAGGAGATAAATGCTCAATTATATAGGAATCAAAAAGAAATCCGCAAAGGTGTTACTAAAAATCATCCTGCGCCGTGTGGAAATTCTTGCTCACGCTTCCATAGGGACTTAAGTTCCTACTCTTCCTATGAAAATTATCATTGCTCGAACCTGCGCTACAATCACTTCTTGACAACGACATTTCATTTGGCAGAACCAAAAGCGAATTGAAAGGTTTTTCAATGGTTTGTCCACTGCAAAGGTATTATTGCCCAATCAATTGTGTTAACGTCTTTCTTAAAATTAACTTGGAAGATAGCTAATATTTTTGCCCCTAGAAATCTTCAAGTTGTGCCAATATTTTTGTTGCTTTGCACTCATAAAACAATATCTCCAGCATAAATTTGGGTTTTGTTGAGTCTAGGTCGGAGCCCGGTAAAAATTTTCATTAGGCTGAAGTGTTTGATTGATGAGATTCATTCTTTGAATTTAACGAGAATAAATTTACGAACGTTTTTCTTTTGGCCAAAAAGCATACGTAGCATTTTCTAAATTACAAAATTTACATTTTCCTACACTGCAGCGAACTCAAGAACAACTTGAATTAAATCTTTTGAAACAAGTAAAATAATGTAATATCGTCCATAATAGCAATTTTATTTCACTTTAACATATTTTAATGTCGGATCGAATATCGAAAAACTTGTAATTCTTCTTTTGTTAATATTAGTTGCCATTGAATTCAAATAAATAAAATTAATTGTTAAGCCCTATACCTTTCGGTCTTTCCATTTCTCTCGACCTGACCGGGTATAGGACCTGCATCGATGGCAGGATCCTCCACTAATATGGGCTAGCCATCGGGCGCAAATAAATTTATCACAGAAAAAACACGGAAAGTTGTTCTTTGCGTATAATTTGATTTAAAGTTCCTGTTCAGCAAGTTTGGGAATTTAACTACAAATTTCATTTGGAGGTTTCTGCTCAGTGAATTTGCGAATTTAATTTGTAATGGTTTTCTCTTCGTCCGTATCCGTGTAGGACACGGGTGCCGATTGTCTTGCACAAGTGTCAACGAGCTATAAAGAAGACCCTCACTTGACTAGCTTTGCTTGACGACCGCGTACACGTGCCTGTCGACTAGCTTTTAGCGGGATCATATGAAGCGGGTTCTTGTCGTGCCACGAAGCTGCATTACAAAATATTTATCACGCATACTCTACTCTACCAGACATTCCAATCAATTTTTATTATCTTTAGAAATGTTCTATTATGTGTCAATTAAGCTAGTCTATAGCAATTCAAAACTTTTTTTGTCTCTTAAAGTTAGCGGGCAAGCAGGATTGAGACAAACGCAAATGTTGTACAAAAAGCAACTGCTGCTTTTCCTGAAGAAATTCGTTGCATTACTAGCAAAGCTCACGTAAGATAGGAAGCCATATGCAGCAGCGTTTACTACCACACACAGGAACACTAGTAGGCCGACTTTGCTCGCTAGCTTACATGGCGGTATATGAAGAATTGTGGGGGTGCCAATGGAAATTCGAGATTTCGAGTCGAATTTCTACAGTGAAATCCAGATGGTCCGGGGAAGACACAATAGCGCTCCTAGTGAAGTAAAAATTATTTCAGTTCTTATACCCGTTTAATTTTTATCGCTTTCCAAAGAGAATGAATAGGAGTTTGTTTACTTTTCAAAGCTAAGCTATCAGCAGGAGCTGAAAACATGTGCTTCATTTGCTCGTCTTCAAAAGTGTAGGAGTACAGTGAACAGTGCAAGGTGAATTTTAAGCATGCATGAGATGCGTTTCGTACGTTTTCATTCGGAAAATGGTTTATATTACGCGATATAAGCATTACCTTATGCTGTAGTTGACTAGCTGCTCACGGAAGCTTGCCCCAAGTAGGCCGACTAATGCATATGCAAATTGCTACCATATGGCTTCTTACCGTACGTGAGCTTTGATTACAAAGGAAATGTCAAACCTAGAGATGTTAAGGAGGCTGAAGTAGACCACTCATATCTGTCTAAAAGATGGAAACTTGACGGGTGTAGTTAACTTAAACATTGTAAAACAACAAACCAAACAGTTTCGACGGGGTCTCTCCTCAGGAGCAGCCACTCTTGATCATCACGGGGCTGTTCGACTGCTTGTGTTCAAATTATAAAATTTAATCAGGAACTTAATAAGTTATTTAATTTTTCTAGGATTCCTTGGACAGGATTTCAGAATGCATATTTAGCGTTCAGGTCTTGGATTTTGAAAATAGTAGTTACCATGCCGTTTCCTTCAAATAAATATTTTTTTACATATTTTACTGAAGAGAACAATGATTTCTGGATGTTTCCGATTGCTGTACTGCATCCAAGGACGAGTGTTTGAAGAATATATGCTTCAATATGTTGAAAGATCAGCGCGAAGTGATTTTTTTTTACATTTTACCTGTTTTTATTCATACCCTAATTTTCCAAGCAATTTGTTTGTAAATTATTTTAATAAAATAAATATTTTTATTTGGTTAAATAATGTTATCAATTTATTTTTAAATTTATGTTCGAGTCATGAATCGATTGCGTGAGACATTAAGATATTGATGAGGACTTATGGACGGAAGACGGAATTCAATAACTAAATCGAAATCATTCCATTTGTACTAAAATTTGCAGTGCTTAGTAGATGTTTCACGATGAAGCTTTCTAAATAATCTACCACAAAACACGATTTCGATGAATGCATACTGTTTTTTGTGAATACCACACATACAATCCTTTTTACTCAAATTATAGCAGTAGTTCTTTCTCTCGCTAATAGCACACTTAAAGATTGAAAAGATGTTATGCAGAACGTTAGTATGCTAGATTCAATTCTACATTCTACAGTTCGAAAAAAGTGATGATTAGCTTTTCATTAATGCAAAAGATTCATTTCATGCTGCTGATCTAAAACTACTGAATATTTCAAACTGACAATTGAAAAATTTTGAAAGTGTATTAACGTGTTTTGGTGGATGCTGATTTTGTTGAAAAAATACAATATAACAACTAAATTTTTTGAAAGGAAATCTAACTAGAATGTTGCTAATAGTGATGACAAGGTCAAAAGTGTGTGGAAAGAAGGTCGATCTGTAACAAACGTAGACAAGAGACCGTCAAGAAATTTTGAAATTGAAACATTTTAGGTCCTTTTAGAATATATAAAGCGAAGAAATAAGGAAGAGAAGCACGCCGCGACCAACACAGTGAAAGTCATACGTTTCAAAAACATTCACGAGTCACTTTCGGCCAACTACCTTAAAGTTTAGCAAGCATAGGACAATCACCTAAATCAAATGTGATAAAAATTTGAAATGAAAAGAAATCTGAAATTTCGCTATAAAAGACAAACACAAGGATTTATTGATATTCGGCCAATACCATATGGTTAAAACATCAAAACTATTTTCAATGAAATCCAATTGCGAAATGTTTTGATGTTTAGGTTTGATTGGAATGTGATGGAAATTTTGTTTTTGATATTTTACCTATAGCTTGACTGCGGTCTAAACTCATGTATATCCAATTTTAATTGATAAAATGTTGCAACAAAATATATGAAAGAAAAGTATTCAATTTGAGCAATTAAATTGATTTTTTTTGGTGGTTAGCTAAAAATGTATGGAATACGGTAGTTGTTAATTGCGTTAATTTGCTTGAAGATTTCAAGTTGGAAAAAAAACGAAAGAGTTTTAATAAGAGCGAAAACTGGTAGCTAAAGCAATAACTTTTATCAAAAATGAGTTAACATTTGCATTATATACTTTTAACGGGCTTCTCGAACTATTCAAAATTATTTCTTGGTCAAATTTAAAAAAAAAATAAAATTTCTTGTTGCGTTATTTCTTAGCCAAAAAGTTATTGCTTTCATAAAAAGAACCATTGTGCAAGCGAGTCGACAGATTTTTCCATTCACTCACGATGAATGAAAATGATTGGAAAGTAATGCGAAATATTTGTTAAAAGGCTGAGGAAAGCGATGTTATGGAAAGAATATTTAGCGAATGATTAGCTTGAAAGCTCTTCACAGTAAAAACAAAAGACACACTTGAGAAATGAGAGGAGCAAAATAAACAGAACACAGGATTCAGAGAAATGAATAGATAATGGTTTTAAAGACGTGGTACTACCAAAACTGCAATATTGCCGCGTAGATAGTAGATTATATGGTAACGATGACATCTGCGGTCGACTAATTGACAATTCCTCCCCATATGATGCAGTTGATAAGCATTTTTGCAATTTCTTCCCACCTTGCGACCGTGACCTGCGTACTAAATCCGGTCCGCTGCCGGTAATTGACTGTGTTTGTGATTGTGTTTGGAGTTGTTGTAGTTGTGTCACAGCTGTACCACTGACACCACCGAGACCACTTGCATTCATAGGACCACCAACACCACAACCGGAAGTTATTGATGATGTGGCACCAACATTACCGCCAACAATACCAACTCCACCTCCACTACCAACAATTGTTGTTGATGCCGCAGCCCCAACAACAATGCCACCACCACTACTACCACTAACACCACCAATACTACTGCCAGCACCCATCAGAATAAGTCGCCGGTTACTTGGGCTACCCGTACCGATCGCTGTGTTACTGCCACTATAAACACCGGATCCAGACGCTGTTCCACATACACCATTAATCTGAGATTAAATTTGAATAATTTTTGTTGTTGTTGACATTTGTTTCTCGTTTGAAACATTTTGGTTTTTTGTTTTTTTTAAATATCAAATGTATTTGGTGTCAAAATTGGATAAAATACTATTTCTGCCAGAATTTTCAAAGATTGAACTAAATATTTATGAGCGTAGAAATTCAAAGAAATCTGGAATGTGCTTAAATAAAATTAAATTTTAGTATTCATTTTTTATATCTGCATAGAAAATCAAAACTGATCAATTTCAAAAAATAAAAAGGACATTTCTGCTTATCAAGGATCCAGGCTACATTCAAAGACCAAAAATAAGTTTTATTGTAGATCGGATTGGGGAAGTAGAAAGTTTGTCGATGAAACTTTCAAAAATACCGGATGATACTTCTTTAGGACATAACTCTTCTTTACTTTAAGGTATAGTTTTTTATGACTATAAAATTAAAAAAAACGCAGATCTTCCTCATAACTAATTACTTTGTTGGGTGGATTACCAGATGTTAAATTCTGCTATATTATTTTTAAATCTTAGATAGCTCTTTAGATTCGAGTACATTCTTTGAACCATTAACAAAATGGCAGATTCGTACCAAAACCGCTCTCTATTTAAATTCAAATTTGCTTAAATTTCAGTAAAATCGGTCCAGAAATACAAAATTACTCCTGTTGAATTTTTGGTATTTTGTTTCTTATCTATATACAAACGCAATTGTACGATAGTGGCCATTAACAGATTTTGATAAAAAATCAAATAACAGAAACTCATTAGGACATTTTTTTAATTTATTAATAGGTATAATAATAAAAGAGAGAAAAATCAAATGCAAATATTCAATAGAACCCGTATCAGATACTAAATTCCAAAATGAAAAAAATACATATAAAGTAAAACTGAATTTACAAAGCTCTTTTTCCTTATAGACTTTACACTTTTTTACATTTTTGACAGCATACGAGTTCTATTCAAAAAATGCACATGGCAATGAATGGACAAAGCCAAGCGGATCACATCCCTTCAAAAAAAAAAAAAAATACGTTGTGCATAAGATGTGTTTCACAATTGCCATTTTTATACTAAGAAAGTCGCCAATAACTCACCCTATGCCGTTAAGTTACAAGTGACAGTTCTAATGTTGAGAATTCTTACCGATGAAAAAAACTAGTTTTAAAGTGGAAGTAACTCGCTTTTAAAGATGAAATTTCGTTGAGCATAGTTTGAGACGCTGGTTAGTTTAATTTGATTTAATTTCAATAATGTGAGAGACCATCCAAATGGGATTTACGGGTTTAACTTAGCAGATAGGCAAAAATATGGTTTGTAATGAAAGAGACACTGTACCCTCAGTAACTGGCAGGTGGTGTAATGGCACTAAACACTAGCAACACATTCACTTGACGAGTGAATGCAACAAAGCAAGAGTAATGGTGGCTAACGCATCAGCCAGGTCTTCAAAAAGGAACGCCCAGCAGAAATCCAGAAGCAAAAAGTAATTGCAGGAGAAGCAATTCCTACTGAATCCTGTACCCAAGAAAAATATGACAACTAACCTAGACAAACTAAAGAAAGCAGATTTTACGATTAAAGGATCTTCTTCATCATCTGTAGAGGCGAAGAGTCAAACTAGGCCCAAATAGAAAAAGACACTTGAAGGAATTCATATTGAGATAATCAACTAGGGGCTTATCGTTGGTTAGTCTTAAGTAATTGCCAAATTTACAGCAGGCAACACAAAAGCAAAATCCAACAGGAAGGTGTCTTGTGGGTGGTACAAATCAACCACAGCAGACTGGCAATACCAAATTTGTTGAAGTTTCTTGAAGACCAACAAAGCATTGATTCAAGAGCCTTACTAATATAATAAAAAATTGATGGTATTTGGTTCTATTTAGCTTAAAGATTTGCCTCAAACGAGGTTAAATAAAATTGATAATTGCATTATATGTCGGAAAGAACCCAACTTGAACTTTTTACTGCAACATAGCATGGTAATTTGGGGAGAAAGAGAGAGAGTGGCCATCCGATTCGGGCTTCTAAAGATCTATCGTTTGACCATCCATAGACACTAACAATGACAGAGTTTCGGGTACTTGGGGATACATATGGAAGAAATAGGTTGTCATTAAATATGAGACCAACGTACATCATGATCAATGAGCGTATCGACTGCAACTAACGAGGCGAACGGATTGATTTTTTATCATATTTTATACTATTCTTAAGCTTTTAAGAGTAATATGCTAAACTTTATTCATAAGATTATAATAATAATAATCGTACACTGGCGTAGAGATTTATTAGGGAATCTTATTTCGTGACCGTAACAGTATTCGAGGTGATATGGTCAGTATCACGCTCAACAATATGATTGTTACTTGATTTTTCAATCAGTTCCCATCTCAGTTGAGTAGGCTGATAGTCCGAAAGAAGTACTTCAAGCATAAACTCATTGCCACCAATGAACTTTGAACTTGGGAGCTGCTGCGTAAGCGGTGACCACCCTAGCCACTACAGCACGCGGACTATTATTAATAAGATTTTTTGTTTCAGCATTACAACCTCTTTCGGGCCTTCGCTTAAAGATAGTTAGAGTATTTCATTATCTTGATCGTATGTTTCGGCACTCGAGAAGGTGGTATGGTCAGTACCACCCTTCGGCGTTCTGATTTTAAACTAGCACATATTATAACTGACCGAGCTTATAGTTCGTCCGAAAAATCACTCGAAACAAATCTCGTTGTCACCAACTGGATTCGAACCAGGGACCACTGGCTTACGGGGTGATGTGTTTAACCACCACACGATGCGGACTGCTACGATTACTCACTCTTATAACAAAAGAGGCACTAGGGGACCTACAAGAGTCGAAGGTGTTAGAAACAGCCTGCCTGTTGGACCATCAGTGAAGTACCTTAGAAATAAAGAAATAAGAAGAGGCGAGAATACCCCACCAGCATTCTAAGAAAAGCAGACTGAAATACATACATCAATACCCCTTAACCTACTATTTAACTTCCAATAAAATTGGCCAAACTTAAATGCTTGGGAGCCAATTATTGAGCTATTTCGCCCGTTAGGGAATTGCTCGGTTCCCCTGTACATGAAATGACTTCCTGGAGATCACAAACAATGTCTATGAGTATCATTATCGCCCAACCTAAGATACCACTGCTCTGAGTCGTGCTATCTATTTTGGAATAATCTGTATACAGCGAGTGACTTGTGCTTATCATTTTAGCCTGATCTATTATAGTCCAAGGGGCTGGTGACAGATAGGTTCACATCCTGTGAATTTATTTTAATGCAAGTGTGTCGACAAGGAATATCTCATAAAACATTTTAGTTGATAACTTCAACGAAGAGTGCCTAACCACTACCATCAAATTCAAGTGAATAATATGGTGGAATAAGAAACTAGAGGAGACTTTGGGAACGTGCAACGCTTATTTATATCGGCGACATTCACGATCCAAGATATGGATTGAGAGAACTATAAGTAGAATCTTAAGACCTTTAGACTAATCGTGAGAAGAGATAAGAACGCTAGGAGGCACGGACATTCCGGCTAAGCAGGGCCCTAAAAAAGGAAACTGACATGAATACAATGCTTCGAAATGGTGCTGGATCCTGGACAAGTAACAACAAAGAATATCTCGAACTCTAAGTGTATCTTCTTCCTGGGCTCAACAGACCAGGAGACTGAACGGGAAAACCAACACGACGGCTTGCCGTAAGCCTCCACTGAAGGAAGTTGTAGAACTGGAAAGGATCTTATGATGGCAAATTTTCTGTACAGGTAATGCAGATCCAGCACCATATATTCGAACACTCTATTGAAAATGGATTTCCCGAGAATACAAATAGTACCAAAAATATAAAGAGCCTTCTATCAAAGGGAAACATTCCCTTGAGCTAGTTAAAAGTGTATATCAAAGCAGGTAAAAGCTAGCCTGCACGAGGCAAAGGACTAAAGACCTATCTACTTAACGTGTTTAATGTTAAGATTCTTGAGCATTTGGAGGATGGGTACATAGCAAGCACCGTGAATTGGATGGAGCTGTGTCCCAACTAGCACGCGTGCTAGGGTAGGGCATTCAAGCGAGGCATCAAGCATTGATAATCAACTTATTGGATGGCGGGACTATTAACGAAAAGAAAGTTCATAGCTTAAAAAAGCGTTGTGATTATAATGAAATGAGCAAGCATGGGTTCACAACAGACTGTATCACCACTCACAGTTAACTGGATAGTTGAATATCTTAACATTCGGGGCTTCTGAATGTGTACGTACTTTGACGACATCGTGATACTGATTAATGGAAAGTTCCCAAAATAATGTCATGCCTGAAGTAATCTACACTCCGCCAATTACATAACAATGCGAAGATAAACGGACCGAATATTAGCCCCAACATTATGCTAATTATGGTTTGTATTAAGCGCGGAAACCCGGCAATATTTCCATGCCCGCATTAGAAGGTAAGCAAATAACTTGAGTGATCAAGGTAAAATATTGTACATATTTATATGTAAACCTAGAAAGCAAGCTTACATGAACTCCTCACATAGTAGGTCAGAAAGTCGTAATGAAGCAGCTTGTAGTGAGGATATGGGAGATTAAAACGAAAACTCACTAAGGCCAATAATAATACGCACGTAGTAGTAGTTTGATAGCCAGCACTATCAAAGAAAACTACCAGCAAGGAGCTAGAAAAGATCCAGCCTACCTAGGCATCATTGGTAGCCTGAGGATTACGACAACAGCTCGAATGGAGATGGGTTCCAATATGATGCCCATAGACAGACACATTCTAACAGTGGCATTACTTACGAGCATCAGATTAAAATTTATGAAGCAGCTAATTTTCTTGTCACGGGAAAAAACTAAAGCTCTTCTACGAACGTATTATTGGAGTGTATCAATGTATTTTTTGAAGTGGATGGGCTACAACTGAACAACAACGTGTATTTGAACATGGTTGTCTCAGTGAAACAGGTGTTCGAAAAGTGCTGGGAATATGATATCGACGTGCACTAACTGTTTACAGGCATCAAACAAGTATAGGAAACACTCAACAGAAATGCTCTGCATGAAATAAGGCTTGAATTGATTTTTCAACAAAACTAGTCTACATGGCCAAAGTCGCTAAACACAGAGTCCCAAGTTAAGGTCTAGCGGATAGCTTCAAAATGAAATCAGGCTTCAAACAAGGGGATGTGCTTGCTACTATGGTATTCAATATTGTGCTGGAACACGTTATCAAGAACACTGGTAGCATATGCTGACGACATCACCATTATGGCAAAATCAATCTCAGATGTTAAAAAAGCATTTTGAGCTTAGAGTCCGAAGCAAACAAAATAGGCTTACGAATTAAATCAAATCTAAACTCATGACTCAAATGAGAAGAAGATTTCCAGCCCGACAAAGCCTGAGCCTAGGAAACTACAACCTTGGGCATGTGGATAACTTGATATATCTAGGAGCAACATTGAATAAAAAAAAAGCGTCGCAATGGATCGACTGACGTCTAAATGCGAAAATAGCTCCTTTGCCTCCGGTCTTCCTATTTTCAGATCTACAGGCGTGCACAGGAATAATAAGCTTCGTATTTGCAACTCTCATCAAACTGGTACTTATATACG
This sequence comes from Odontomyia ornata, assembly GCA_963969285.1. Classification (NCBI taxonomy): domain Eukaryota; kingdom Metazoa; phylum Arthropoda; class Insecta; order Diptera; family Stratiomyidae; genus Odontomyia; species Odontomyia ornata. The sequence continues at coordinate 459,436,596 of OZ017739.1, forward strand.
GAAATGAAGCATGGATCCCAACAAGCGACACTAAAAAGTCAGAGGATGTGTTTGCACGCAAAGTGATCCGGAGAATACAGGCCCAATCAAATAAGCAACAGAGTGGAAATCTTGTTACAACAATGAGTTGTATGAATCATTGGATGATACACCTGTAACGTTAATTCACAGAACCGAGATGATTGGAGGAGCTCAATTCTGAAGGCAAATGCTTGATTTGGGCTGTTGATCCATAGATGATGATGATGATAAACTCTCCGCGGTTCCATCAAGCAAGAAAGAACAGGATATAATGAAACCAGTCGAAGATATGGTTCATCTTATAACTAGAAAAGAGCGGGAATTGTGCAGAATATCACTTTCAGGTGAAAAAGTCATAATCATCAACGACAGTCATACTACAGTCTTTCAATTGGAAGTATTTGTGATTAAGTAGCTACAGAAATAGGAACCTTAAACCATAGGGAGAGTGTTGGTTGATAAGAGTATTCTTGGACGCTAGCAGTCTTTGCGTAGTACCGTCCACACCTGAGAAAGCTGAGGTTTCTGTAAGTCTAATTCACATATTACTACCTGGAAACGATCTTTGGGCTACGAATAGATATTGAACTGGAACTAACGTTTTAGACTGGCGGATATATTTTGGACCTATTTGCATAGCACGGTAGCGCCGAGGTGATACTTGCGCGTGAACGGTTCCAATCTAAGTATCATACCGTCTCCATCCCGAAAAAATCTTGGCGGCCTCAGAGTACGTTCGAAGTTCGTACCATTGATTTCGTGGTGTAGGTTTGGTTGAGACGGACCCTCGACTAGCGCTGATCTGGCTCTGAGCACCTGTTCCCATAAAGGCTGGTGCCAATCCTCGCATGGCCTCTCTACTCTCCAAAGATAAGTATGAGACCAAAAAACGAACGGAGATAGCGGCTCCAAAGGGGGACTGAACAGATATGGCATCTCTGACATCATCAAAACAACAACAAGGACTAAGATACAGACATTTACTTTTTTCTTTTAGTATTACCGCCCTTTTTGGGCCTTCTCTTAGATATAGTTAGAGTGGGTGATATTGTCGAGAAGGTGATATGGTTAATACCACGCTTTGTCCATATTTCAGTCCACCCAGCTGCGATACGTTCTGATTTAAAATCAGTACATATCATTACTGAAGGGGTTTATAGTCGGTCCAAAGAATCACTCGAAATAAATTTTGTTATCACCAACGGGATTCAGAGCAGGGCTCTTGGGCTTACGCAGCGTGCATTTCGAACATCTAGTTTGTGATTCTCACACTATATAAGCTACAGGATCTAGGAGCAGCATATTTCAACGGGTTCCCAATAATTTAGGCCTACTGTCAGAATAATGGAAACTCGCCCAAATTACACACTTCTCTAAATGAGTGATATGTAATTGTAAAAGAGGGAGAAAAAAATTATCAAAGTTTTTCCCTGCTCTGCCACACATCAGTCAAACTGGGCAAAAAAAATTAGAGCGCTTTACAATGTTATAAGTTACGAATTTTAAATAAGCAATGAATACAACTATGATTACAAAAAAAGCTCCGAGTTTCTCCGAGATGTGGAAGATTACTTTTCAAACTAGACGTGTTAAAGTAAAGATTACAACAAAAATTATCTGTCTTGATCTGCTTCTCCGGTCATAACACCGCAAAGAAAGAAAAGGATTAGAGTACGCCTTTGTTTGTTGCACTTTCTTGTTTACCCAATTGGCTCAAATAATACATGTCTCCACGTCATAAAATTTTTAATTCGAGTTCAGTCTAGTTGCTAACGTTGTCTAGTCATGGGTTCTATTAAAATTAAAAACCGCGATTTCTGTGAGTGCTTGTGGAGTGGTACAAACTTCGACGTATTCCTTCGACAAAATCATCCTGACGAGGAAAACATTTCTTTAATGCTGACAACTCTAAGCAAAAGATAAGGTAAATCGGGACCGGGCGAGGTTTAAAAAAATATTCTGCGAGTGGATGGAAAATGAATATGGTTTCAACATACCAGAGCGAGAATCCACAGGTTGTGTCGGAAGACCAAGTAAAGACTTTGATGATTGTGGTGAAAGAAGCAACAGGATTAAAATACGCAGCCTTCAAACATCGTACCAACAAAGCTTGATTAATGCAGCAGCTGCGAGACATGAAGACCACGATAGCCTCGAAGCTTTGTCAGCCAATTAGGCATCAGCTATATTTCTCCAGGCATACCTGACAAAATATCAGTAGGTACGAGGTGATTCGACAAGCGCTTATAAAAAATTAATCCTTTCAAAGAAGCAGTGCTACCCTGAAAATATGTCAATTAATGAAACATCCGCAATGGTGCCTTTGCAGAATTTGTTTGACCATACTGCCAAACCAATTCTGGAAACAAAGCTTCCAAAAGAACTAGAAAAACTAAATAGTCATGAATTAATATTGATGACGAAATGGGGTTCGACGGTGCTTAGGCCAAGTAAATTTGCCGAAAAATATTCCATCAACGATAACGAAATAAGTGACTCGCATTTATTCATGACGTCAACAGTTACTCTGAAGCTCAAAACCCCAATTGATATTGATCAAAATGGATCGATTTGGGAAAATGGCCGGCCTTCCTCAACAAGATATTGCGGGCCCTTGAGATATAGTTTCCAGAAAGAGACACTTGATTTGGCGCGAGCTGAAAAAACGGGTTGAAGAAGAAATAGCAAAGTTAGAAGCTACCGAGGTGGTGATCGGCATTAATGTCGTTCGTATTCGACATATTCTGGTGATAACAACGTTGGACGACAAGGTAGCTCAAGCCATCACAAATACGAAGGGTGCAAGTGCCTGCTACATAGGCAGTGCTTTACCTTCGGAAATAAACGACTTAGCAAAAATCCAACAAAAAGCTTGATGTGGATGCTCTCGAATTTAGAATCTTTCCATTACATGCCAGAATCAAATGTATAGAATGCATCCTTCACAATGCCTACAACAAAAATTTTGAAAAATGGAGGACTTAAAAAGACAGTCAATTATGCACGAAAACTAAATGAAACGTATTCAACAAGAGTTTTTGATGAAGTCGGCATCAAAGTAGACTTCGTTAAGCAGGGTTATGGATCTTCAAATAATGGCAACACTGCCAGACGTTTTTTCAATGATTGCAAGGTCACAAGTGCAATAACGGACGTCGACGAAACTCTAATCAACCGGATCGCTACCATACTGGAAGTCACAAATAGCAATGCAATGATCGATACAGAAAAATTCCGGCTCTTCTCAAAAGAAACAGCACAGGTGGTCATTGAGAAGTATCCATGGTACTACATGCCATCCACGGTGCATAAGATTTTGTTGCATGGTGCTGAAATAGTGCAGAAGTCGATTCTCCCAGTCGGAATATTGCCGGAAGAGGCACATGAAAGTAGAAATAAGGATTACAAGACTTTCAGGATCAGAAACTCGCGGAAAATGTCTCGTATATCTACCAACGAAGACATGTTCCACAAACTACTGGAGACTTCGGATCCTTTCATTACCAACATTAGACCCGAACTAAAGAAAAAGCACCTGAAAATCAGTGATGTAGGTAAGGAACTGTTAATTTAATTTCCTTGAATTTGAAATCGTAAGTTTCTTTTCAATTTGAACAACTTTCAACTTTGAATCCCTAGTTTTATTACTTACAAAATACTCAGTTTTTAGGCTTTCTTGAATTTTTATTTGTAATCATTATTTAATTTGAATATACACTCAAAATACTTATTTCAACTTGTTCTGGTGAGGACAACCTATTCCAAAAATTCAGAAATTTTTAACTTGCCAATAGGCTTTCATTTCCTTATTAGTTCTTTAATTTTCTTCAAAATTTCAATAAAAACTTGATGTATTCTTTTGTTCTGAGTCGAATGAGACCAACCCTAGGTTTCTATGTCAACCCGTTCTCAAGATATTGAATTTTTTCCGCTATTTGGCCATTCGGCCCCACTTTGCGCAGACTCCAGAACGCTCAATAAGAGAAGAGCGCGTAATGAGCCACCCCTAAGTCGACATTGCCGAAAATTTAACTGAAGTATTGTACCCTAAAACCGGTGCAGAAAATCGCCTTTCAAAGAAAAAGTTGGAAAACAATATAACCGTTGTGCGCAATGAGGAAGAAAGGCTAATCCCAAAAGCGGGAAGCATTCTGAAGAGAATTAAATCTGAATGTGACTGGTAAAAAAAAGATATTAGCAACACGTAAGTAACGGGCTCATGAAGCTAGAGGGGCTCCTAGATTGAAGGCTAAAGAAGAGCAGAAGGCTATGTCTACTGAGGAAGCGCAGATAGTCTTACCACCAAACACCACCAAAATAATGGTCTCTAGTCCAATCGAAGGATGCAGAAAATAAAATTTTTATAGATGCCCAACAAATGGAAGTACCTGATACAAGGCAGGAGAGACAAAAGGCATAACGAAGAAAGGGCGGCATGCACTGTTCATGAAACGTAAAGATGGCCGATCCTCCGCAGATGTGCTGCAAGAGATCAGGGGCAGTGTAAAGCCTGAAGACACCAATCCTGCCCTTAAAGCAGCGGGACCAACCTGGTCTGGAGCAGTGGCCAATAATAAGGAAGTATTCTGCGATGCACCAAGAGGGTTCTCGGCAAAAGAACAGTTGTAGCCTCACTCAAGTCGATGGAAAGGATCGAAATTAGGGATATTGAATGTATCACGGACCTGGCGGAGGTAGAGGAGTCCATTAAAAGGGGGCTCCGTTGCGTAATCAGGATTAAAGTGAGGCTGACACCAGAAAATAATAGGGGAGAACGTATGGTCATCGTAAACCTGAATGAAAAGGACGCCGAATAACTTTCGAGTAAGGAAAAAGTATTGGGTTGTTCGATAATTCATTTCGTTAGATGACGCCAATTGACGTGAACTGCATATTTCATGTAGTAGTGATTGCATGACTTATATTATTATATACTATTTTAAAGATTAGACTTTAGACTATCTTTAATCAAAAACTGAGCGTCAGTTTGGTTAAAAATAAACTTGAAAATGGACAATCAAAGAGAGTATTATAGATATATTTTATTGTTTTACTTCCGAAATGGCAAAAATGCGGTGCAAACCCGAAAGAAATTGTGTGATGTTTATGGTGAGGACTGACTTACTGAAGCAAGTGTCAGCATTGGTTTGCTCGCTTTCGTTCTGGAAATTTTAATGTACAAGATGCACCATATACTGGTCGGCCAACCACTACTGATGATGATAAAATAAAGGTGTTAATCGAAATTAACCGGCGTATGATATGATATCTCGAGAGATAGCAAAAAGTTCAACATATCGAGTTGCACTTACAACAGCTTGGTTACGTAAACAAACTGGATGCTTGGGTTCCTCACGAATCAAGAGAAATCCATCTCGCCAAATGTATTAAAATATGCGACTCTTTGCTGAATTGTAACCAAATCACCATCATAACGGATGATGAAAAATGGATTGTTTACGATAATGTAGTCCAAAAACGCTCATGGACCAAGCAAGATGAGCCCCACAATTGACATTTAAAGCCAATATCCATCAAAAGAAAATTATGTATTCTGTGTGAAGGGATTACAAGGGTATAGTCTACTTTGAGCTGCTTCCGAGAAACCAAACTATTGATTCGAATGTCTACTGTCGTCAACTATCGAAATTGAACGAAGGAATCAAGAAAAACGCCCTGAACTGGCCAATTGCAAAAGGAACGATGTTCCATCATGATAACGTCAGACTCTACACTTCGTCAAAAATTAATGCAGCTCAATTGGGAACTGATGCCACATCCACCCTATAGGCCTTCCTTAGCACGATCAGCCTATCATTTGTTTCGCTCCATTCAAAACCATTTGAATGGTAAATCTTTCGATTCCGATCAGGCTGTAAAAAATAAGTTGGACCAGTTCTTTGCTTTTAAAAACCAAAGCTTCTTCGAACGTGGAATTTTTCAACTAACCGAAAGACGGCAAAAGGTCATCCGACAACATGGTCAATATATCATTGATTAATGTTTGTTGTTAATATAATTAAATTTAATTTGAAAATTTAATTATATTAAAGGAAATTAATTATCGAATAAACCAATATTTTCAAAGATGAAGAAAGAACTGCGTGGAAGAAAATTTAGCGACGATCATGAAGTCAAGTCGGCAATTTCGGCCTATTTTGACAACCAAGACAAATCATTGTTTTGGATGGGATTAGCAAATTATTTGATTGACATGTGTTAAGGCAGAATATATTGAAAAAGGAAAACAGTTTGATGGTTCATTTCAACATCCTTCTCTGTCTATTCAGGAACTTTTTGAACTCCCGTCGTAGCAAGAACTGGATCAATTACGGTACCATTAGTCACGGTGGAAATTTAAATAGATGAAACGTTCTGGAAAAAGATTGACACAGCTTGATATGAAAGAAACAAGTGCATGATACAGAGTTAATTAGTTACCCCCTAATCAAATGAGGATAAAACAATTCCCAGGGAAGAAGAGGAGTGGCGTAAGAATCCTAGTAGCATCGTTTACAGACCATGGCTTCCTTAATCAAATCGCCAAACATATAGGCATGACATCTGTCCAGTTTTCGGCGAGGAAGAAGAAAGTTTAAAATACTTTCTACTGGATTGTCCGAGCCTGATCCACAAGCGCCTTAAATGGCTGGAATTGAATCACGCAACAGAATTGAAATATCTGGCGATCACGAAACTAGGGGCTCTCTTTGGTTTCTGCAGGGTGACCGGATGAACTTTCTGTAAAGTTAATACCATACGCGGGGAGCAAAGGACCGACACGACACTAGCCTATACTGTATAAAACAGTGGACTTCCAAACGTCAATAACAAAAATAGTTTATTTTTGAACAGATCTCGTAAATACCTACTACCAAAACTATATCAAATCAGTGTAAGAGCTTTAATGTAATTTGAAAGTTATATTAAGAAAAACAAAACAGATATTGGTAAAGCCGAGTTATGAGATTATAGTACCAACAACCAATTTTTAAATCGATTTTAGAATGTAAGGAGATTAAATGCTTTTATGGCCCTCAAAAAATTTACGTTGGTATATATTTCACTCAAGTTACCAACGATATTAGTATTGTGTAAACTTCTATCACTAAGAAGACTCTTGTTCGGACTTTTTATAAAAAATATTAAATCTTTTGGATCATCCTGGGTATAAAAAAACTGAATATACCGTAGGAAAGAAGTCTTGAATCACGGTGATCAAATTTTTCTAATAAAGGTGGCTTAACTGATTATTGCAATCACTGGAAGATTATGTTATCGATTAATTTAAAGGCAAAAGTCAAGTTTCCGATTCAGGTTATTGATTACTTGCATTTCTACTCTGGATATTTTTGAAAAAAGGAGGATGGCCCTTGCACAAAATTCGTCACTTAAACGAAATAATAGCTAAGCTTGAAATTCATGATAGATTTGAAAAAAAGTCTTGATAAGGTGAACAAAAAAGATGAGTATTTTTTAAAATTCAACTTTACAAACAAAATAAAAAAATAAGATCATACGATACTATAAGAGTATATTGCAAAAATCTTATGGTAAGTAAGATAATGGAAATTCGACTTCTTCATTGATTCCTTACAACTAATAATAAAACCATTCCAGATTTACTTTGATTTCACTTGAAAAATATTTCAAATCCCTAGTAGAGAATGTGACGGTTTTGCACAATTAAAGAAAATTACTTTAATTTTTGCGCATTGCAAACAATCAAGAAACACAAATCTAAACTCAGACAAAATTGTAATTGAACGTACTAAAACGTAAATCAAATTAATTGTGATGGGTGTTTTCTTTTCTTTTCTCTGTTTTAACAAATCATACATTTATATATAAAAGTAGTCACAATTATTTTTGTATGTCTAATGAGCACATTCGTGGTATTGCAACTTTTGATGTTTATTGTGTGGACAATATATTCTGTTTGCCATCAACTTCCAAGTGCATATGTGCCTTGTTGTTTTGTTGAAAATATTTTTTTTAGTGTAGCAAACAAGATGGTGTCTTTTGTCAAAACCAACTTTTATTCACTCACGTTATTGCAGCTTATTTTAGGAAATTGCTATGCTTTAAAAGTTTACCACACTTTTGATTTTTGTGATTGATTTAACTTATATTTAACTTGAAACTCATGCGAGATTTCAGTTAGTTTTGCTTCAAATTTCATGAATCTGCTCACACATACGGCCTTGTCCAAAATTAAAAACGATAATTTCAAATAAATTATTTACAAAAAACGCCAAAATTAATTTTACATAAATACTGCACATCGACTTACATCTGATTATATGAATATAGTGTTATTTGATTTTTAATTTAAATAATTTTTAAATAAGATGACCTGCCTATTAACAATTTTTTAAGTAATTTTCATTTGGTATTTGTAAATTGGATCACGCATCAATGTCCTTTGTTTTCAAGTTAAATACATGTTCTAACTACTCATCAACATAAACATTGCAATGTTGCACAACTTTTACTATGGAAGCAAGGAATCCTAGTTCTAAGCCATTGATCTATAAAACTTTATGAGTATATTTAATTAATGTGAATGATGCAGCTGAAATTTATGAAGTTGCAATGAACTAATGGTCAACAGCATTTTGCAGTTCAAATATTTCTATCTTCAATATGAATCTACCCCAATGACTAATTAATTCCACGTTTAAATCAAGTCTAAGTGATTTTGGTATTTTATTTTCATTTTAACTAATTCTACTTCATTTTATTGGCTTAAGTTTGCAGCAAATCATAAGAGGAAATCAAATCAAATGTGATATGGGGGGAAAATATACTAAAACAAACTTTATCAATATACATTTGTTCATTTAAGTTGAATCAACAACGTTAATCAAAATTATTTTGTAATTACCGAAAAAATCTCCAAAAAGTAATCTAAGGCAGTTTTGATCATCATCCGAAATGGACGAGTCCTGAGATCAATGATTAGATTGTCGTGAGATTTGACGGAAAAATAGACATAAAAGAATTTTGTTTGATTGTTTAAGATTTTTTTATGGCTTATTTTGATGTAGCAATTTTGAACGATCGTATATTATTTTCATAAGCAGTAGTAGTAGTATTGGAAGAAGATAGAAGTAGATTGTGAATGAACGACGACTTATTATGTCTATGCTAAGCGTGGAAGAATCAAATAAAATTTATGCTTTTAATGATTTACAAAAATAAACTTTACATATGTGGAAATAATGTAAGTTTGAGTTCCATGAGAAAACGAAATAAATTAATATCAGTTGATTGATGATCATAATACTATTGACAATATTGAGTAAATGGAAATGTTAGAGTAGTACTTTGTACGCAAAACTCTACACATTTTAATGAGTTTGCTGAACATGGTTGCAAAGTCTACCTACAAAGTGAAAATGCAACAGCTATTTAAATTCTCACCTAAGCTCTAATTCTTAATTGAATTGCATTAAAGATTAACAGCTTGATGTAAGCAATTTAAAAATGAGTCTTTCAATTAATGTAATACAAGTTGAGTAGATAGAATTACACTTCTGTCAGAAGGGGTTTGTTCTCAACCTACGATATGCGGCCACCAACAATGCATTAACTCAAGAAACACTTCAATAAAATGTACTATATATGTTTAAAGGGAAAACCATTGTTATTCCATTTTAACTGCCGCGATTTCATTGCAATGTTACAAAAATCAATCACTATCATCAATTCTCAATTCAACTTATCTCAAAATTTTAAGAAAGTCAAATGCAAACTGCAGTGTCTGATTCGTTGAAAATTTCATAGGATAGCAACGTCGTGTGTTGTTGTTGCTATAATCAGAGAAAACTCAAACAAATATGATTCGATTTTCGCAAAACTTAGAAAGTATAAGCACCTTCTATAAGACGTTGAATTTAAGGGCACCCATTATTAGGTATAAAAGGAAAATTCGGCAATCACAATATTTTGGACAATGTTGACTGAATTTCAACTTCTATGGTATTGATTGTTTTTATACTCATAAAAAAACTACCTGGATTATTTTTTTCAGATTTTTCGGATCACAAGTGTCCAATCGCGAGGGGGACACAATTTTTTCGTACTTTTCCTCTCCCCCTGCACTCCATGAAGCTGCTAACACTGTTCAAAGACCTGTTATGGAAAATCTTCATTAAGCCCCTTCATTTGACACTCCATTCGGTAGACATTTTTAAGACCCCTCTTTTGATATGGGGGGACCCTCCTTAAAAACTGTTGAAAAGCACTATGGATCGAGACCGTTTGTTTGGCGAAGAAATATTTTCTGTTGTGTTAGAGCTTTTTTCTTGATGTGGGGTAACTCCTGCCTTTTTAGAAAAGTCTGTAACTTTGCTTTGTTTACTTGCCCTAACAAGTAAATTGCGCTATATGGTGATAAGCAATTTTGCAGCTCCCTTTGGAATTGTGAACTTCTTTCTGGAGAAGGGTCCAAATTTAAGAAAAAAAATCCCAGATTTTTTGCTAAACCAAGACCTTCCTGTAATTGTTTTATTGTAAAATTCTTAATTTTACATTCTTCTTCAGAGTCATTATTTTCAGAATCAATTGGTTTTATTTCGGATACCATTTGGACTAAATCTGCTTCGGTAATTTCATCTTCGACTAACAATTCTTGAACATCTTCAAGTGCCATATCCACAAATCCTTCTCCTCCGATATATTATGCCGCCTATTTCACTTCCTGTCGATTCAAGTACACTTTCCACTTCAACTGCAACTGGCCACACATTTTTCTAGCACGCGTTTAATGTCGACGTTTTCAGTTCTTTTAACGACAAAGAAATTTTTTCTACACAGTTCTTAATCGAAAATTGCTTCCAAGCTTCCTTTACATCGGAATTATCAGAATCTATTTTTTCTAAAATCCATTGTAATGATCTTCTAACGTAATAAGTTTTAAAGGTATAAAATATGCCTTGATCTAACGGTTGTAGCAATGCAGTAGTGTTTGGAGGTAGAAACTCTACTTGCACATTAGGATGATGTACGAGTACATCTTGTGGGGGACCTGGTGCATTATCGATTAATAAAAGCGCCTTGCCGTCCAAAATTTTTTGCTTCAAATAATTTTCAACCTCTGGCACAAAAATATTTAGGACTAAATCTCGAAATAAATCTCCAGTTACCCAAGTTTTTGAATTTGATTTTCAATATAATGGTAGCGTATTTTTGTTTACAGCTTTAAGTGCACGGGGTTTAATGATTTATAAATTAGCATGAGTTTTGTGACAAAGGCTCCTGACGCATTGCTGCATAAAAACAATGTAACTCGATCTTTTGAAACTTTAAATCCAGAAGCAGTTTTTTTCATTTTTTGCAATGAAAGTTATATGCGGCATTTTGTTCCAATAAAGCCCTGTTTCATCGGCATTGAATACTTGATGTGCTGTGTATCTGTACTTCTGAATAATTTTTTGTAATTTCTCTGGATATAATTTTGCAGCTTCATGATCAGCAGACGCAGTTTCACCTTGTATTTTTATGTTGTGGAGTGAAAACCGTTTCTTGAATTTCTGGAACCAACCCTTATCCGCAACGAGGTCTGTGTTGGGGGAGGGTATTCCATTCTCTTTCAGATGTTGATATATAGCTAACGCTCTCTGTTGTATTGTAACTACTCAATGGAATCTTTTTTTTACAATTATCGTCAATCCAAATGCTTGACTTTTTCCATTTTCTCCATCATTGATGCACGTGGATGAGCTTCATATTTCGCTGATATTGAAAACCCTGCAACAACAGCACTCATATTTTCTTTTTCACTTTTCTTTATGGTTCGAATGGTTGCCTCATTTAAATTTAGTACTTTTGCGATGTGCGATGCTTTTCCCCTTTTGAAAGACGGTCCAAAATTTGCACTTTCACTTTTAGAGATATGAATCTCCTCTTCAGCATTTTTTTTTTTTAACCCTTATCAGACATGACTCAGGGCTGAAAGGTAATTTTCCAAAATTAAGCCTACAGGATAACTCCTCACTTATTGACACTTACCAATAATTTGAAACAATCCTTTTTGCAACACTATCAATATCAACATATTTAGAGTAATAAAAAAAATCTGTTTGAAATGGTTTGCATGTGAAAATACCTCACAATCTTCCTCGAAAAACGTTTTCTGGCAACTAAATAAACTTCTACTGAACAAAACGCAAAATGAACTCAAGTTCAATAGGAAAAGCACATTTGTGATGTGTATCCACAAAAGAGGATAAGGGATGGATCAGACTACAACGTTATAGTCGCACTACTGTCGCAAGTTACACATGGTTAAATTGAAGCGCGCACACTGCGATTTCCGACAATTTTTGCCAGGTCGGCAGTCGCGGAAATTTGTGATTTTTCCTAAAACCAGTTTAGTAGGAAGATTTTGTGATACTCGGGCAGGCGCACATCATTTGAACATTTGATGCTGGCGTGCATGGAAGTTTCTTGCATAGCGCACAAATGAGTTAGCGCATGTATTCCTGGCAAAGACATACCGTCAAATGAGCATATTAGTTCTGTGCATGCCTGAAGTTCCCTTGCAAATCTTGTCACAGTGTGCTCATATTTGCGTCAAAAAATCGCTGATTACGACAGTAAAATCGCAATGTGTCCGAACCCTAACACAAAAAAAGGATAAGGAAATTTTCTATTATTCCCCAATATGCACATGCCTAATTTGTTTTCTAGCCCGCTCGCTAATACTAATTTCAAAGAAAATTGCTGCTACTTGCTGTCGAGGACATGGGGTCCACCGTTTGGTTTTCACCCGAAGATTTTTGTCACATTGCTGCTTTTTTCCATGCACGTTTTCCAAAAATAATGTAAACAATCGAACTCTAAGTTGATTGGAAAATTTCCTTTTCAATGCAAACAAACAATAATATATATTGGCTGATATTTGTCGCTGAGCATCACTCTTAACACTTTATCTACGGAAACCGTGTTGCAGGATACCGTTTTGTAGGAGGAATACCTGTGAAATCGGATTGTTGTGTTCTATCCAGAATGAAACTCCGATTTGAAAGACATTCGGAGCAGTGATCGATCAGACTACAGGATGAATATCTGCTATAATAATCTAGATCCAATCTTGGACCGCTGGCTGGCTGTACATGTGCATGCCTATCTGTGCGTATCTTTTTTTCCTTTCTGGCCATACGAATTTCTTAGTCATTGCTTTGTCAGTAACGCGGCTACCGGGATAGGCCAGAAGTTGAAATGTAGTAAAAATTTTCCTTCGTATTGTTTCGGGTATAAAAGGGCGCGTATCTCCAGAGGATGTGTCGCAAATAAGTTCGGCGGTCCCGTATACTGCGATGGGGCATGGTTTAGGTGCTGTAGTGTTATTTTTTAGTAGTTTTTAAGCTCGGCATCCTTTCGTTTTCCTTCAATGATTTCGATAGACGGACATACGGGTGGCGAGCTCAATAAGGCCAACTATGTTGGATTTATTTATGCCCCTGTTCTCATTGGTGTGCCTAGAATTCCTCAAATAGACGCACTTGTCTTAGAAAGTGAGTGAACTCCATTGGCTCGAGGTATCGAAGATGACCCTTAACAGGACATTAAATTCGCAGATTGTCTCTACTTCCTGAAACAGAGCTCCGCAGTATGTTCAACATTTTCAAGTTTTTCATCTTTAAACCTGCAGAACCTGTACCCACCCTTCCCCTTGAGACCCTTCGCGTTAGACTGAAGCTATGTGTAATAAAATAACTACGCAGAACTACTGGAAAGAAGAATTGCACAAAACCACTGTAATAAACCAGGCGTAACCAAATTCACATGGGGGAGCAGACCGGTGTCAGAAATGACAATTCATTCGAAGAAAAGTGAAGTGAAAAGTTACAATGTGCAAAGACAGTTAATACAAGAAAAAAATAATGGTCCGTCATCTGGTGCGAATTTCTAATTTGATACAAAAAAATGATAGTATAAGTGTTCGATAAACAGAAAGTACTGCGATTAGTTGTGGTTAGTAATTAGGCATTGTGATTAGTCAAGTTTTGCATTCTATAGCTCGACAATTTACGAATGAATGGTCATGAATAATGCTCGATTTTGTGGTGACTTAAATGAGGATTTGGTAAAATTCATAGAACATCTGCGCTAGAACGTGTACTCAATTGAAGTGCCTTAAAAGAGGATGAGAACTACTCTGAGTATTCGTAAATTATCAAGATAAGATTTTCACTTTTTGATTGACGGATGGAAAATGTTTGTTACGAGTCATATATTTATTTTGTTTGTAGCGATTGCTTGTCATCTAGTTGGTAAAACCCCAGGTCACAGTATTTGAGAAGCGTCTACTAGACACCGTTATCATTATGATTTGATTTGTGGAAATAAAAAATATTTTCGCAATCATAATGGGAATCGGTGGGGAGGGTTGCAAATAAATGAGAATTATCAGGCATGGCGCCCCGCGCGTTTGTTCGACATATAACGTCGACCATTTCCTAGGAGGAGTGAATTGTTTGTCGCCGAAATTGGACGGAAGGGTTCCTATTATTAATTAAATAAGTGCAAAAGAAAATTTTGTTCAGTGATTATCACGAGTTCCGTTACGTTTCCTGCGCAAGTCGACCATTTCCTAGGAGGAGTGAATTGTTTGTCGCCGAATTTGGACGGTCGGATTCCTATTATTAATTAAATAAGTGCAAAAAAAATTTTGTTCAGTGATTATCACGAGTTCCGTTACGTTTCCTGCGCGAGTAAGATCGTTGAGATTATGGGTGATATGTGGATTAGGGTCAAAATTTGAAAAAAAAAAAAAGATTATCGAATATTAGAAGTTACCTTGGAAATAAACGATCTTTGTGAGTTTTACTGAATGAATCTAAATCTAAGCATTCTATTTCCTTTCAGTAGTTAGAGATTTTCAGTTGAAACAGGAACGGAAGGTGAGTGTCTAGTCGAGTGGGCGGGGTTAGATGTTTTTTGCGACTATGTGATTCAGTTCTGACGGTTCGGTTACGCGGTGTCGTGGTTTATTTTTAGTATATTTCATTTAACCGTAGTTTGTTTCGGTCCAAATTGAAATAATTTATTCCTGGCACCGCTTCAGTGTGCAGACCGGAAACGGGTAAAGTTCAAGTTGCACTTGTTGATTTATTGGAAGCCACGAAAAGGCTGCGGTAGAGTAATGTCGGAATTTTTCTTCGGGAAATTTTTGAACGCCTTTTAAATGGGCAATTAGAATCTGAAAATTGTATTCAAGCGTAGTCTACTCGCGTTAAGGCCCACGACTGAAATTCCTCTCCGAACTAGCTAGTCAACAAGCAGCCATCTCAGAGTAGACTGCGAGCATCCGAACGTGTAGGCCTTAAGAGGCACAGTTTGTTAATGCACATCGAGATTTCATGTCTTTAACCGATTATAGGTCGGTTTAGATTTCCTTCGGCAAGTCTCGGATGGAAGAAAACCATTACATATGAGTGAAACGTGAGCTGTAGGTAAAAGTAAGAAATGAGAGTGTGTTTCCTCGTGTGTTTTCGATGACTCGTTTGATATCAAAATCATTGGTCGGCCAAAAGACTTGTGATGCCTCGAGAAGCTTCTTTTGGCATTCACCAGGGTGACCATGATGTAGATCCTCGAGGATACGATAACGATGGATCGCTACTGAGGTGTGCTCAATGCTGGAAGAATTTTGTCGCTTCGCGATCGTTGATTTGATGCTTTTTCTGTGGCTATTTTACCATTTTGATGAGTGATGGAGGAACTGCATATATTTGCCATTAAATGCGACTGAAAAATTCTTGGCTGATTCGATTGCGAAGCATTGAACGTTGATTTTCTCCTTATTTTAGCTTGAACTGCTTCTATGACAATGTCCTCGTCTGATTTCGTGTGGCTTGACATGAGCCTTGAGATTACATCAATTTTGATGTATTGAATGACGTATTGTAGTGTCGAGTTGCTGTGTGCATCGGAATGCCGTTCTTTGGATTGAAGATTCCGAGAAGCGGCTTATGATCGATGTGAATTCTGAAATGGCGTCCAGCGATGTAGTAATTTGACTTTGTTAAATCGTAAATAAGCGCTCAAGTTTCCTTGTTAATCTGAGAATCTTTTTGTTCGGCTGCGTTAAATGTCGACGAGAAATGTATGATTGGATGAAGCGTTCCATTGTGTCTGCAAACATATTAAGTATTGCGCTTTGTTCTCAATCTTCAGTTTTTGGAAGATACATATTTATCGTCTGCTCAATGCTCAATTTTGGGACCACTTTCTCCAACCATATTACAGAACTAAACTTCCCATTATTTACGAGTTGCATGCCTGGCTTGAGGCGTCTAGCTTTCAACTCTTGAAAGCCGAATGACATAATCAGATGGAAGGAATCGGCGTGGATGGTCTTCTGCGACAGCTGTTATGCACCAACGGCCAAGCACATAGTTATGGTTTCCACACGAGAAAGTGCGCCTGCAACCTTGTTTTTTGTCTGGAAGATACTGGATGTCAGTGCTGGATTGTGGTGTCGGCTTTGGCGTGGAAAGGCATTTTCTGGTTTCCACGCAAATGCCTAGGCAAGAGGCTTCTAGTTGCTCTCGATTGAAAAAGAATACAGCTCGCAAATAAAATATTTTATTCAGTTCTGACGTCTTGAAAATCAGCAGCATACACAGGAAAACAAAGCTTCAAGAATACAAATCTGGCTGGGCTACAAATCAATGAGAATAAAACACACAAATTTTCCTAATATTTTCTTCCCCTTGGACTCCTTGACGCACAAAATGACTTTTTTCTTTTAGTTTCTAAAAGTTCTAATAAAAATCTTTCACTTAATACCTCATTCGACTACATTTAAGGGCCACTCCACTTCAGTATAAGGGGGAACCCCCTTAACCATTTGAAATGTTTGATAAGACCTAAAATTTTGAGAGATTACTAATTCTGACCCTCCCCAAAATTTGTGGCTGTTATAGTTTTTGAGGAAACTTGCTGTGACGCACGGACAGATGGACAGACAGGATGCAAACCTAGTAGGTCTTTAAAGAATTTGTTTTTCAAAGCCCTGAAAAAGATTCACAAAATAAACAGGAAGCAGTCTCATTTTCTATTTTCAGGTTAAATGTTTTGTGAAGATGAAGTCGATTAGAAGTAAACTCATAAAGGCCAAAGGGTGTAAGCAGTTTTGGGAATGCCCCTCTTGGTAATAGAGTTTTGAAAAATACTCTTAGCAGGTCTATCTTTGAAAAATTGGTTTCCTAGCTACGAGACGGATGATGTCCTCCACGTTGAGCCATGGGATATCTATTCGGACTAGCCCACGGACTACTGGATGGACAACATAGGTCTCGGTCTAGGAGGTACTCGAACTTCGCCTTATTTGTGCGGCATAAGTCTGCGAGGCCAATCACCTATTGCAGAACTGTTCATTAAAATGTGGTGGCACATATTGTGTTTCTTTGATTCTTTGCCCTTGCGGGATTTGTGATTTCGGGAAATTGTCTCAGTTCCCGGAATCGCTGATCCAACCTGTCGTGGATTGCTCCGTTATAGAGTCCATTTAAAGTTTTTTTGTTCAACGATTAATCCATGATACCTAAGAAAATTTACGCAAATGTTGGACAGGACATAGGCGCTATTTAAAATTCCCAAGTAAGCGGACGGGTTAGACCTAATAAGGCGCTCGTGCCGAACGTATTTATAATGTTGCGATTTGCGGCAAACAGCTTAAATGGTGACAACTTATTTTGTTTATACGCTCTGGACACGGGCCACCCACCCCATGTCTACTAAAAATTTGCGTTTGTTTTTCATCACTAATTATCAGGCGGTTTGTTCGTTCGTCGCTGACGTATACCTGTACAATCCATGACGGAATGAATTTTCCAAAGGTCCAGGGGAAGTGATATAGTCTTATTTCCCTGCTATAGCAGCAATGATAAAAGAAATAGCCTCGACTCGTGCTTCGATCGGATTTCGGCAATGATTTACGATGCAATCGTCTCAATGTGCAATTATGGCACTCTGCGTCCTACAACTTTGTTTGTAATTTTTGTACTGCTTTTCTCAAGTCTGCCACCTCGTGCTTCAGTGGACGTCTTTTTGATGCACCTCGGTGGGCTTCAGTTGGTTTGCTTGGCGATGGCGTTGGGGCCAAGGCTGTCACTGAAGCGATCATTGTTGCAGCTAGTTCGTCAATTGAAGGTGCATCTGATGCGGCCAGAATTGAACGAATGCTAGTCGTAAGGGGCTCAAACCAAATTGCTTCAAGGATTGGCTCAGTCAACTTCTTCCAGCTGTACTTCGCATGCAGCGTAAGAGTTGTGATGGGCACTGGACCCCTAATTTGAATCAATGCAGCAATTCTTGCATGCGTTGGTCGTTCGAAGTTTCGTACTAACATAGTTAATGAGACAATTTTTGGCGGTGTCATACTTATAAGTTTGTGGTGGCGTTTTCACTAGATCTGCGATTTGCATGAGCATAGATATATCCAATTTGGATACAACTTTGTCAAATTTGGCAATATCTTTGTTGACTCTGTGGGCTCGGAACTGCATTTCTAGTCGTGCGAACCATATCTCTGGCTGATTAGTCCAAAAAGGGAGCAGCTTGATTGCGGCCAAACTATTTAGCTCCAGTAGCGGCATGTCACTTGCTGGGGTCTTCTCCGGTTCCTGGGTGTCGTAGAAATTTTCGGTATGTTCATTGCTTGCTGGAGTCTACATAATGGGGCACAAGGTCGAACACATTGTTTCTCTTTCGCTTGTTAAATCCCAGAACCCTTTATTCTAGTCTAATACTCGTATTCAACGAATTTACATTTTACAATAATTAATTACGTGTTGATGGAACCTCTAACAGTGAAGTTCCTTAGTCCCCACAAACTCGAAAATTGAGGAGTTCTTCTCATAATTAGGTTTCAGAAATATGTTGTCAATCTAATGCAAATGTTAAATTACCTCAAGTAACGGGGTTTGCTTTTGTAATAAGCACTGTTTTACACAACCATTTAGTATGCAAAATAGTTTATCTGTATTCAAACAATTGTTGCTAAAACGTGAAAATACCCCCTACTATAACTAAAACAGACTAGCAGTAGAGAGGGCTTTGTCGGTGGTCGTTTGTGAAGCAACTGAAATTCATCGTACGAACAACCAATTTACAAGACTATCAAGTATTTCATGGTTAGCAGATGGCAATGTAAAATTTCGAAGGCTATTAGTACAATCGTACTGACAAAAGAGAAATTAAAGCTATTGGAGTGCGTATGTATTGCGAAATAAACACGATTTTTTGATACTTGCAGATTATAATGCATGCGTAAATGTGTCACACTTAAGAGGGCGGTTCGATAAGTACTTAGTCTCACCGCCCGCCCGATGATGCCACTATTGTAAGACAGATTCACTATCGTGTAGTACGTTCTTGTAGACGGCTACTGTCAAAATTTCAGCCAAATCAGAGCCGTGGTTTTGTTTTGACTATATGTGGACGCGGCCGTGTCCGCGGATTTTAGAAAAATGGAGAAGGAGCAATACCAAGGGAAATTGCTCAGCGAAATCAATGAGCGCGTGGATGCTGTCAATGTTGCCTCTTTCCCTGCAATGGCAACCGTAAAAAATTGTTTTAACGAGTTTCAAGGTGGTCGCACAACGGTTTTTGATGAGCTACGCCCAGGTGTCCCGAAAACGGCTACCAGAGGGGATAACGTGACAAAAACTCATGAGCTCGTAGCGGCAAACCGCCGATTGAAGGTACGTGAGATAGCTGAGACAGTAGGCATATGCAAAGACTGCCTGGGTCATATCCTGCATGAAATTTTGGACATGAGAAAGCTGTCGGTGCAAAGAAGGGCCGCGTTTCTCACTTTGGACAACAAACGCAACTGTGAGACCACTTCAGAGCAGTGTTTGACGTTTTAGCGTAGTTTGAAGGAGTTTTGCGTCATTTTGTGACCATCAATGAAACATGGCTCCACTGGTACACACCAGAGCAGTCGAAACAATGAACTTCACCCGGGGAACGTGAAAGGTGATGGCCATGCATCGACTACTAAGAGAATGGCAAAACGGTCCCAGGGCTCTAATTTGCCTACAATTGGGCTGATTCAACACCTGATTGCAGAAAAAAAGGCCCCATTTGGCGAAGAAAAGGTGCTCTTCTGACAACGCATCGGCTCACATCTCCCCCTTCACCACGGCAAAATTGATCGAGTTGGGCTACGAACTGCTACCCCATCCGCCGTATTCTCTAGATTTTGCCCCGTGTGACTTCTTTTTGTTTTCAAACTTTAAAAAGTCACTCGCCGGGCAAAAATTCGTGTCGAATATGTCACCGCCACGGAAGCCTACTTTGCAGACCTCGAGAAACCGTGTTTTTCAGACGGATTAAAGAAGTTGGAGCCTCGTTGGGTCAAGTGTATCAAACTAAAAGGAGATTATGTTGAGAAATAAATCGCAACTTTACCAAAATTTTTGTTTTCTTTTGTAGGCTAAGTACTTATCGGACCGCCCTCATATACTTGTATGTTATGAGGCATGACACATATTTGTTGGTTTTAATTGAATTTTCTGTCCAATAACATTGATTGGAGCTTAAAGAGATATAGATTACATCCGAATGGAATTCTATTCGATAATAAAAGGAAAAAACTTTATTACTATTGCGACTAACAATACGCTAATCTAGAAACTTCAATCTGGTCAATGTACTGCAGTATTGAGGATCGAACAATAACATCCTTGCCCTAAATAAGATGTACGAAATGAACTGTTGAAAGTCCTATCATATAAAAATGATGAAAGCGAAAGTTCAAAAGCTAGATAATGAACGAATTTACTTTATACATAGAGGCCAACGTGTAACTGAGCGAAATTTTTTAGATGAAGTATAAATTGCTTTTCCATGCTAAATATAATACAAAATGTGATGAATAAAATCTAGAAGACCTGTTAAGAAACTAATTATAATTTTGAATGTTCGCCTAATGTACGAGCATATTCATTGTGCTAAAATATTCACAGCAAAATTTTAATGCGAAGAATTTACATAGCCATAAGGATTAAAACAAAACCTACAGAAATTCTTCCTATTTAAGTTAATAAGCACTTTGCGTAAATTTCTCTCGATGAAATTCTACCTTATTAAATTTATTTGTTTTTCCATGGAAACCAACTTACGATTATTTTTGTTTTATACATTTGAATGGATAATGTATTTTATATTCACTTTTTTGTGGAATTTTTGCTCTTTAACATTAAGTCGCTTGAAAAATACTCGTATGTAAAACATGTTGAAAGAGTCGATGTACAACATTTTTGAGCATACTAAATAAATGTCTTTAAATATAAATTTAAATAAAAGGCAAAACTCTTGAAAAAGAAAAGAAAACAATAAATTTTGAATTTGTGATGGAAAACGATTGCCAATACAAAACGAATTAATATGAGGTTATGTCGGTTACTGTATAATATCGATATCCTGAAAATTATTAAATCTAAAAACTATCACATGTATTTTAACAATTTAGTATGTCATTTGCGGCAAGTACGGTATTCACGAATAATTTTAACGACAAAACAGAAAGCATTGTTCCAGTTAAAAATGAAAATCCAAACAAAAATTGATTTGCAAAATTGAATCACTTGTTTATAAAAAAAATTGATGATACATATTAAAATGTTAAGTCAAACCATCACCAGAAGCAAATGTTGTTGGCTGTTTATTATTTAAAAATAGATTCAGTTGTATACCAATTTTCAATTACTTATTATAAACATAAAAACACGTTCTATACGATTCAAATTTCCAATCGAAGAAACGTACAATTTTCACTATTAAAAGTGTTTTCTTTTTTGCTGGATTTTGTTCCTAGCAAATTTCTAAGTATTAAAAAATTCAAGCTGAAATTCAACTAGTCTGGAAACATGTTGCAAAAATATGCTGAGCTGAAGTAATAAAGAGCTACCATTGTCTATTTAATAGAAAATTCATTTAGCAATGATTCATGTATATGTGCAAAACATTTTATTCTTAAAAATACTGATGGATCAAAATTCCTTTTCGTTAAAATTTCTTGTATTTTATTGATATTCATTCCAACATAGCACAAGCAAAACTTTGTTGCTTTATAATGAATATCTTAGCACTACTTGTATTAATGGTTCAAATCTATTTTAGTAGTACTTGTTATTTTTAGTACCTTGCAATGTTTGAAACATTAAGGAGGAGTTAGTGTATCCGTGTAAAACCCTGTATGTGAATTTCGATTTTTTGCTTGTGAAGGCGGTTTTTGAGAGGAAAGGTGACATTTTTCCAAACGTCAAACTTTTGTTTACATTTTCATAGTTCTTTTTCGACAAATACAGTGAATATTTCAGTGCTGAGCACAGTACGTGCTATTTAAGCAAGTGTTTTAAGACAGATAGCGAAACTTTATAAATTCAGAGATTTTCAACGGAAGTACTGCTTAGTTGTTGCCCAAATTTGTATAGTGGCTCGTGTAGAAAGTCGTATTTTAGGTAAAAATTAAATGCTTTACGGTTTTGAAAACTGTTAAAAAAGTGTTTGGCAAAGGGTCCAATGTACATCTCAGGACCATGCGGTCGAGCTGCCCCGTAGATGACGGCATGTGGAAACTCCTGAGGAGTGTCCATCATCCATGACGAAACCGCAGTGTTAAAAAAAAGTTTTGTTCTCGTTTTCATATTTTACCGCAAATGCGGTGGCTTAAGTCAATAATATAAATTAATAATAAGAAGATTTCGACTGATGTTAATTTTAGAATTGAATGGTGCCGAACTCTCGGCATAAATTCAACGTAGAAACGTTCCTAAGTCTGTGAAGATCGTTTTAAGGATATTTGACATTATTCATCTAAATGAAAGAGTATGTTTATTGTGTAATACAAAATCTCTCCATTCGTTTGCAACATGTCATGGAGAGACGCCAAGTACATAGTTCTGGCAGCGGTATCTTTTACGAGCATTTCCAATATGCTGCATTAAATTCAAATACTTGTACTGGTTGATTTGAAAATCTTTTTATTAGAAGCTTATTCTAGGATAGAGATTGAAATTGGAAATTTCATTGATGGTTTTTAGTTTAAATGTGAGTTAATGTTCGTATACAGTCAAACCTGTGTAAGTGCTAACTGGGTATGCGAGAAAACTATTTAAGTGAGAGAAGTGCCAGTAACCGTCATTTTTAGCCTCTAAACCCTCTGAAATTGAGGAATTGAAGCCTCTATAAGAGAGAGAGTCGGGAGCCTCAGATATGCGTACATGGACCTCTATGACTGAGACTGCTAGTTATCTTCACCTCTATAAGCGACAATTGAGCATGTACGCACACGCAAGTAGCTCCCCAAAATTGTAGAAAACACAAACAAATGCTTTCTAAAATTTCGGGGAACCACATTGTCTTTGCGCACATTTTGCCCTAATTACAGTTGGTTAATATCAAGAACGAAGAAAGGTTCAGTTCTACGTTATGTCTATAAGAAGATCAAAGAGTTGTCTCCAAGTGAAAAACTTAAAATTGTGAATGCGTTTGAGTGTGGGAAATCGCGTAATGAAATTCAAAATGAGTTTGGTGTACCAGAATCCACCTATTATAAAATTATTAAGTCAAAAGACTCGATAAAGTTCCAGTGCTTTGAGGGACATGGGAATATTAAGAGGGGTCGACATTCCGAGTTTTCCGATATTGAAAACTGCCTTTAAGAATGGATCAAACAAACCCTTGATAAGAACATTCCCATTGATGGACCCCTGCTAAAACAAAAATCGAAAGATTTTGCCACAAAATTGGGAGTTCAAATCTTTTTGGCAAGCAATGGATGGTTAGAGGGTTTTTAAAGGAGTCATGATATCGCTTTTAAGAAAGCCGCTAAAGAAAGTAAATCTGTCGACCAAAGCGTGTATAATCAATGGACTAAAGAACTGCCAAGTCACTTAAATGGGTATAATACAGACGATATTTACTTTGCGGATGAAACTGCCTAGATGTTTTAAGGCGTCAAGATTTTACCTGTTGCTTATGTCAATAACACAAAAGCTTGGATGACAAAGATGTTATTTAAAGATTGGCTGAAAAAAGTTAACAAGGAAATGAAGATAAAGCACAAAAAATCTTGCTTTTCGTTGACAACTGTGCTGCCCATACGGACCTACCATTATTCAATAACGTAAAAGTCATGTTTTTGCCTGCCAATACCACCAGTAAACATCAACCTTTCGATCAAGGTGTGATACACACATTCAAACGCTTTTACCGCAGATAAGTTGTTCAACATACTCTTACGTGCCCCAAAGCAAACAATAGCCCTGATATTAATGTACTACTAGCCATGAAATTTGCAAGAGCGCATGGTTCAAAGTAAGTGATGCTACTATCAAGAACTGTTTCAAGAAAGCGGGATTTTGTATCAGCACAGATAAACATGAATTCCTACAAGAGGATAATGCAGTTGAAGCTGAACCTAGCAATGAGGAATGGATCAAGCTTGTGTGTCACGAATCTACTAGTCATGTGTTAACGCCAACCTTTGAAGATTTGGTACAATTTGACGACGACCTGGTTACCGCTGGAGAATTTACCGATGACAATATCGTGCAGAACTTGGTGACAACGTGTACTGACGAAAATGACTGTGAAGATGAAACCGACCGATTGCAGATTTTGGATTCAAAAGTAGGGAATATTGCAAAGGAGAAAGAAATTTTAAATGCATTAGATAAGACACATACGTTTTTTGAATATTGGTGATAAGTAAATATTCGATAAAATTTACGAATTAGAAAAGCATGTACAAAATGTAAATACGGAAAAACAGAAAAAAGTATATTAGTGAAAAAGAGATTGCCATCCCTTGAACTCTCACATATCAAGGTTCGACTGTATAGGGTAATAGGTGATGTTTGGATTTTGAATTGTGTAGCACATTCTCTAAGGAAGAGATATGTATTAAAATCGTCGTGGCTAGTTCGTAGGGGAAGCAACAGGTTATTCGAAATGCCTTTATATTAACCAGCATTAAGGAAAAAGTGGAGGGTATTCTGATGAAATTACAGCAGAAGTAGAAAATATGAAGGAAGGCACCAAATGAACTTGCTATTTTAGCGGAATATACTGCAAGAACTACTGTTAGTCGAGAACAGTGATCAAAACCAACTTAAAAACCTGTTTCATACCAGTTGATGCTTT
The DNA here is from genome assembly GCA_963969285.1 of Odontomyia ornata. Taxonomy (NCBI): domain Eukaryota; kingdom Metazoa; phylum Arthropoda; class Insecta; order Diptera; family Stratiomyidae; genus Odontomyia; species Odontomyia ornata. The sequence continues at coordinate 459,461,790 of OZ017739.1, forward strand.
CAATGTTGACAATACTGAGGAATAACATGCAAAGAAGATTTGGTGATACGATTCCAGTTCATCAACTACTTACAATGTACAATAGCTAGCTCAAGTTTCAGGTAGAAGTGAGACTCGATGTAGCGACGACGGTTGGGGTGATCCACAAATATTTTAGCCAAGCCATAACCTGATGAATCTTAGAAAATATTGAAAGAAACAATGTAGTACAAGTAATGGTTACTTCGTCCGTAGGAACGATCAACAAATTAAGGTACAAGAGGATTCTTCATCTGGCGATGGCAACACAAAAGTGGAATCAAAAGCACTAAAATTATCTCAGCGGTTTCGCTATAGGACTATAATTCCACCTACCTGTGAAAGATACTGATACTAAAGCAGGTAATGATCACACTGTCAAGCGTGGTACTGACTATATCATTTCACATATTGCCAATTCGGTTATGAACATTATTTTTTAACAAATCTAAGTATCCAGCTTCAAATTACATCATTGCGCAGTGATTATTATTACTATTAAATTTAGGTAGAAGGTGGAAGAAAGTAAAGTTTTAGTGTATCTTTCTCTAAAAGGAGCTCAAATACGGAAAATCAGCTGTAGTACGAGCAGGAATCAGTAATCAACATTAAGGTTTAGGAGTCACGGGGAGCAGCAATTATGATGTAATTTTACTAAAAATTATTTCGTAATATGATGGGCTTTAAATAAAGCAATGATTGATATGTGGGAAGCCATTGTCGCAAATCCGGTAATCGAAGAACCCAAAAATACTATCGCAATAGCACGTTAGTTGAGAGGAGCAGTCAGCTGTTTTTCAGTTTCAAGGGGGATCTTTTCTTTTCGACAAGGGGAACTCCACTTGGAAGCTGAAGAGAGCACCTGTTTGTATTTCTGGAACCCTTATATTCCTCAGCGGTTTGGTTTTCCGTTAGGTACATAACAATTTCGTATCTATATATGAACGCGCCCTTAAACTTTTTTGATGAACTGTCAATGGCAATGTGTTATCTGGACAAATGGTCCGTTCGAATGGCCGTCTGGTTCATGCAATCTAACGCCATTGTATTTCTTTTTTATGGGGCTATATCAAGTCACTGGTCAATACCAACAAGCCAACTTTAGACGAGCTCAAAGACAACATCCAACGCGAAATTCCCAACGTTCCGGTCGAAAAGTCTGCCAGAGTGGTGGAAAATCGACCGTTATAAATGGTCCCGTGTGGTCATATTTCGTTCATGAAATGTAATGCTTGCACTACAGCCACAAAAAATTTGAACTCAATATTTTAAATATTGTATTTCTGGGAAAACCCTTTAGCATTTCAATAATAAAACCAATTCACATATTTATTACGTGCATGTAACATACTTACATATATTACTGTGGTATGTATGGGGGCCACTTAACGAAACTAGTCTACCAGCAACTATTGGACATTTAGTAGGCATAATTGACGACGCATTGAGTAGAGAACAATTAGCGATAGGAATAAAATCACGGAATGTTTCAAAACAGGTACAATAAAGTTCGTGTGCTGTGCAAGTGAACTGTATTTCATATTGAATAAACAGTTGAATATTTAACGAGCACTTATAGGAGAAAGTAGAGAACAATTGATGTCAGAAGTGGGATTGACCGCCTGAAATCGAACGAGTTAAGCCTGGATTCGGGTTGAATGATACGACATTGGCGAAACATTGAAATCATCGCTGAAGTTCCCGATATAGAAGGAGCAGAGTTGTTAGTCTTGGTTATAGAGGATGTAGATATGCCGAAATCATTGGAGTACATATTGCAAGCTAAGCTTGACGGGAATCCGGGAGCTCATTGTATCTTCCTATTGGAACCACCAAAACTACTGGCGCTTCGAAATTTAGTAGTGGCGCAAAGATCGACGATGAAAACTATGTCGCGATAAGGGTGACGAACGTTTCGGGGAGGAAAGTAAAAGCGAAGAAAGATAACTTGCTGGGAAGCTACCTGTCTATAGCTTCAGTAACCACAATGGATGTGTCCGGCAGATTCCACTCTCATATAACGGAACTGGTGATAATTCAAATGAACATAGCCGAAGCAATTATTGGGGTGAACCATCTTTAAACCGATAAACGATCTCGGACTCTACAGTTAATCAAATAGTTTGGAGATGTGTTTTCTATCAACGACGATGACCAAGCAGAACAAACAGAGTTATGCAGAGGATCAATACTATGGGTTCTCAACCAATCAGGTAAGCCCCAATACCATTATCACGTGCCAAACGCGATGAGATGCATAAAATAATCAACTATATGGAGAAACAAGGCGTCATCGAGCCGTCAATTAATCCATGGACGTTACCTATAGTCCTTGTAAAAAAAGAACGGAAGCACGAGATGTTGTGTTGATTATAGAGAGGTTACCCAAAAACATATGCGTTGTGAAAACTGAAAGACGGGGACCAGTTTAGAAACCGAGGAAACGCTATTCTGACTCGATCGACGAGGAGATTACATCGCTGTTTGCGATCGATGGACCGAGACAGTTGGAGGCGCTTTTTGCAGGAAGCAAAGGCCTGAGAAGGGCTGTAGTGCTACAAAGAAGAATACCGGCAACTTAATAATGTAACGGAAAAAGATAATTACCCACTGCCTCTTATTGACGATTTTATAAACACCTTAGCTAACACGAAATGGCTTTCAACGTTGGATCTAAAGAGCGGATACTGACAGGTGGAAATCAGCAAAGACTATTGTGAGGAAACGGCATCTTCAGGAGGAGCCGGTCTGTGGCAATTTTTTGTGATGTTTTCTAGACTTTGCAATGCGCCCGGCTACATTTGAGCGCCTGATGGAGTGTATGCTGTGTAATTTAAGCTTGAAGACCTGCTTCGTGTTTTTGGACGTTATAGTTGTTATCAGTAAAAGCTTTGATGAACCTCTACGGAATTTAAAACAAGTTCTCACTAGGGACAGAAACGTTAATTTTGTGAAACACAAGTCGGAAAACCCCAATCGCTTCCGTGTCTCTTTAACGTGGACCTCGAAAAAGTTTAACCGGAATTTAAAAGTACTTCGAGTAGACAATGGTCGTGACTAAATAAACTCTGAATTGTAGACGTTCTTGGAAAATTGCGGTATCCAGTTGCACACAACGACGCCGTAAATTCCGGAGCAGATTGGCCCAGGTGAATGAGATAATCGCAAGATCGCCGAGGGCACTCAAACAATTTTGCAGGCATCATCCTTCCCCACTTATCTTTGGGCAGAAGCCATGAATTCCACAGTAAACATTCTCAACAGGACTCCCTCGAGACGTCATCCTGAGAAAACTCCATATAAATTGTGGACAGGTCGAAAGCCAGATGTCAGGTATCTTCGCGTTTTTAGGTATGATGCTTATATACACGTCGCCACTCAACTTCGAAGAAAGCTTGACCCAAAGGCCAAGAAAATAATTCTACTAACTACCGGTTGTACGATCTAGAAAAAACGAGCTGTCCTTGTACCTCGCAATGTCATTTTCAACGAAAATTGTCGGAGCGCATCTGAAAACGACAAAGCGAATGAAATATATTTCCGATTTGACGAGAGGGAATCTGAAGAACCTCGTCTCGAAAACGAGAGGGAACTCGAAGCGCCTCATCCTGCCGAGAACGAGAGCGAACCCGTGTTGCAGCCCGATCAGAACGAGAACGACCTCGTTATACTCCCAGAAATTCAAAACAAGCTGAGAATTCTGACCGAGAGTTCTGAGAAATCGAGCTGAAATCAGAAAACCGTCCAGATACAACGCTGACTTCGCTCAAGTCGACACTCCCAGCAATTTTGACGAAGCTGTCTCATGCTCTGAGGTAAGACGTTGGATAGAAACCATTGACGACGAACTACGCGCTCACGAAAGCAATCAAACCTGGACGATCGTTTCAAAGAAGGCGGATCAGAAGACTGTCGATTTTAAGTGGGTCTTCAAGGTTATTCATGACACCGATGGAACCATTTGCCGATACAAAGCTCGTTTATACGAGAGGGGATTCAAACAGGAGTGCGGTGTGAATTACACCGAAGCGTTTGCACCCGTGATTCGTTACAATTCACTCCGAGTCTTTCTGGCTACAGTGGCACACGTGGTTTTTGAAATAGCGCAATTCGACATACGCACCGCGTTTCTACACAGCAAACTCGAAGAGGAAATATATATGGAACCACCTCAAGTTCTGCAGATTGTCGAGAAAGGCCCAGTGGTTATCAAGCTCAACAAGTTTTTGTACGGGCTCAAACAGGCCCCACGTTGGAACCAGAAGTTCATGTGTTTCCTCGAAAAGTTCAGTTTGAAGCAGAGCGATGTGATAGACGGCGAAAGTGTTATTAGATATTCGCAAGAAAAAAACATTACGGTATCGAGTACTAACGGCACTAACGGACTTTATGGTTATTCCAACGCCGATTTTGCCTGGTATGTGGATATGCGAAAATCGACCTCTGGATGTTTTTTTTTCTTGCAAATGACCCTGTAACTTGGGGCGCACAAAGGCAAAAGATTGTGGCTCAGAGTATGTCCGAGTCTGAGTATGTTGCAGCGGCTAACATACGGCCGCTAAGGAAATTGTATGGCTGCAAAAATTGTTGCGCGATTTGAGAAACAGTAACGATTGCTCTACGGTTTTACATGTCGATAACCAAAGCGCGATAAGACTTGGGAGAAATCCCGAATATCATAGGCGAACGAAACATATCGATATACGATATCATTATATTTGAGCAAAAATTCAATCGAAAGAGATCGAGCTGAAATACGTGCGTACCGAGGAACAAGTCGCGGATGCGTTCACAAAGCCTCTCCCCCGAAAGAGCGATTCAACGTGCTTCGCAATGTTCTCACCAGAAATAAGTTATAAACGAAGCCGGAGAGTTGCATTTTTCGTTTATGTATGCCAACCATGCAAACAGCCCTCGCTTTCAAGTGCAATCAAAGCTCCAAAGTTATGTAACTACTCTCATAGCTCAACAATCAATAACAATCGTAAAATCATTAATTTTTGGACACCTGCTGTACGAGAGGAGTTCTGTGACGGATCTTTCGTCGCCGAGATTCGTGTCGATATTATTGGTAACCTGTTCAGTAAAGTACGCCATTGGAGAATAAAGCCTTTTTTATTTTGTCACGTAATTCCTCGTTTTATTTCTCCGTAAACCTACTCTTATATCCAAGACGAATGATTGTAGACCAACGACTTTGAGACGGCTTATCGAATGCCCATAGTAATGCCCAATGATAAGTAAGCACTGCGGTCGAGCAAAGGAAAAGGAAGCCGCGAATGTAAGCTTGTCGACTATGTTACCCATGGAAGGATGGGATCCAGCGGAGATTCGGAAGGTATCGCCGAACGACAAAGATGCCAGTTCAGTTCTCTTGTGGAAGGGATCTGGAGAGAGACCAAGTTGGCATAAGATGTCGTAATATGGACCAACCACGAAGAGCTATGGGGCCCAGTAGAACTCGCTTCATGTGGAAGATGATCTGTTGAAACGAAAATGGGAAGCAGTAAATGGATTATTTAATGCGTGTAGCTAAGTTGGCAAAGCGCTGCGGGAAATGCATCTTGGCGTCAATAAAACTTTGGATTCTATTGGGTGCATGTTCGGTTGGATGTGGAGCAGTGGTACCACAAGTGTGAAAATAGTGTTGCTGTTAAGGGACCGACTAAGAATACAAAAGGGGCCATGCGGAGGTACAATATGTTGTTGGATTACTGTTCGACAGGATCGCTGTGGATGTGTCAGAAGAAGAAACCGATATACTATGTTGATGGCTGACTGCTTCAGAAAATTGACGGAGGTATACACTGTTCCCAATAAAGAAACGACAACGATTGCATATCAGGTCGTGGGTCATTGGGTCTGCCGATACGGAGTACCGTGTGAGTTGCATTCTGACCAAGGGCGAAACTTTGAGTCCGGAGTATTCAGTGGAGTGTGCCATTTGTTGGGAATACGAAAAACCAGAACAAAGCCACTTCATCCCCAGTCTGACGATACGGACGAGCGCTTCAACAAAACGTTAAACGAAAATCTAGCCAAAGTTGTGTTGTGGGCATGGAACCAACATACTCGTATAGCACTATCACTCATGGCATATCTCGCAGCTGAGCATACATCAACAGTTTCAAACGTTTCATTCGGGAGGACGATCTGACTAACAGCTGATATTGATATTGAACCATTATGAATACCGGACCTCATATCCAACTTGAGACGTCGCCTAGACAATGTACACGAACCAATGCAAGGACGACTTAGGCGGAATGTGGATCGTATGAGAATAAGATACTATCTGAAAACCAACTCCTCTAATTTTAACGAAGGGCATCTAGTTTGGCTGTACAACCCTCGCCGGAAAAAGGGACTCTATCCGAAGTTACGACAGAAATGGGAAGGCCCGTATGAAGTTATCATCCGAATAAATGAAGTAGTGTATGGTATCCAGGAACATCAGAAGCGGAGAGCAAAAATGAAAGTTGTTCACGTAGATTGTCTTACGCTATTCCAGGAAAATCTGGTTGGTGGAACGTAGCGGCTGTGTTCAGGACGATCATATTTAAAGAGGAAGCAGTGGGGTATGTATAGGGACCAATATTCTACTAGCAACTATTGGACATTCAATAGGCGTAATTGGCGACACATTGATTAATCGCTATAATGAGTGTCACTGAAATAGATCAATAACTTAATCCAAAGCTCGAGAGAAGTTGTTGTATAAGAGAGCAGCACACTTTTCAACCGTAGTCCAATCGTTTGACTGCTTATTGGGACAATTAATATTTTTTGAACCTCACAACAGGAGGCTACGAAAAGACCTGAGGTGACTTAAATGAGTCTGTGTAAGCTGTTACTGTTACGATTGTTTCTCTATTATATGCCAAGGAATGACTATTAGAAAACTCATGAGCAAATCTAAATGTAATTGTTATAATAGACCTGATCTTCATAAAATGCTTAATCCAAAAATAAAAATAATTGAGCTTCCTTTAAATTTTGTGAACGTTTGGCGTTTAGCGTTATCGATTTTCGATTGTATCCGTTCGGCCATCTTCTTGTGCCTTTACAAGAAAAAGGAGATAATAAATCAATCATTGGAAAAGACCGAACGATTATGGTCAAAAATCTGTTACGATAAATGCAAAACATGCACAAAATTAAAATTGATGTTTTAGGCAGGCGGATAATATAAAGGGTGGTCCAACCATAATGCACGATGTTAATTGTGAGTCACACCTTAACGTCAAGTTTTTCGCCCAACTTAATTAGACATTTCTTTGTTTCAGTGTTTGACAAATTCAACCATGGAGAGGTACACAGATGACCAGCGCGTTAAGGTTTTTGAAGCCGTTTACAAAAATGGGCGTTCAAATCAAAATGCATTTTATGAAGTTCGTGCTTTTTTGGGCAGCATAATCGACCAAATGTGTCCATAATCGGGAGAATTATGCGCAAATTTCATCAAAGTGGGTCTGTAGGAAATGTGAAATCACCTGTGCATGCTCGCCTAGTTGGTTCTGCGGAAAACATTGCTGTTGTTCGGGATAGTGTGGCAGAAGAGCCGTCAACCTCGACTCGTCGTCGTGCCTAACAATTGAGCATCTCACGAACATCACTGATTTTGAATAAAGATTTGAATGTACCCGCTTACAAGATTTAATTGACTCAAGAGCTGAAGCCTGCTGACCATTTCAAGCGTCGGCAATACGCCGAATGGTTTGTTGAACAGACAGAAGGGAATGGTGACTTTACAAAGAAAATCATCTTCAGCGACGAGGAACACTTTCACCTCAGTGAATTCGTTAACAAGCAGAATTGCCGCATTTGGGCAAATGAGAATCCACGAGTGATTGTTGAAAAGCCGATGCATCCACAAAGAGTGACTGTTTGGTGCGGTTTATGGGCTTGCGGCTTCATCGGGCCATACTTCTCCGAAAATGAGGACGGCCAAGCAGTTACGGTGAATGGTGTTCGCTATTGCGAGATGATAAGGACTTCTTTTGATCAGAAATTGAGGTTACGGACCCGGACGATATGTGGTTCCAACAGGGTGGTGCCACTTGCCACACAGCGAACGAAACAATGGCTCATTTGCCCAAGAAATTCAATGGCCGTGTTATCTCACGTTGTGGCGATGTTAATTGCCCGCCACAATCATGTGATTTCACATCGTTGGACTTCTTCCTCTGGGATATTTAAAAAAAAAGTGTACGTCAATAAGCCATGAATAATTCAAGAGCTAAAGGATGAGATAATTCAGCACATTAACGACATTGAACATCAATTATGTCTCAGAGTCATTGAAAATATGGACCATTAGATATAAGTATGCCACCGTAGCTGTGGCGTGCATTTGAGCGATATTTTGTTTCACACTTAATTATCATAGATCCTTCTATTATAATAAAAAATATTAACATAATTCTCTGAAAACTGTTTGTTTTATTTACAATTAATATCGTTCATTTTGGTTGAACCACCTTTTGTTTTGAACCAATCTAACTATCATACGGTCCCCGCCCTGCATGAGAGGAGCAGATATTAGTATATCCTGTGTCAAAAAAATGTATTTGAAAAATGAAAGGATTGAGGTACTGAAAATTGCTCCCACTTTCACCGAAGCGCCTGAGGCGCGGTATTCAAACGATGAGAGTCTCTTGCGACGAGAACCGCTGACCAGCTCAAGTATTCTCATTTGAAAAGCGGGAATAGTACTGTCAGGAATGACAGTCACTTGCGACGGTCAAAAAACATAAGCAAGGGTGTCACTAACGGATTTCTGACCTCAGAAGAGGTCTTAGTCAGTATAAGATATTGGAGATGCAAGCGGCGGAAGGTAGAGGAAGAAAAATGACTGAGTTTCCTGGAAAAACCCCCTTTGTTCCAAAGATAGAGACCAAGAGAAATTAAGAAAGTATGAGACAATAAAGGGACATGCTACGTTGAATCAGGGGTTCCTGTTGGTGTTAACTAAAGTAAGTAAAAATGCAGCCAAAAAATACCTTCTTTTGAAAGATGATAAGCTTGGATAAAATAGAAATAGCTTTAACCAATGTAACGTGGAGAACTAAGAGGACACCGCGGCCCAATCCCTTAAGGAAAGCACTGCTAGTAAAACATATTGCTTGCAGATAGTATGCAAATATGTGAGAAATCCTAAGAACGTCAAACCGAAAAACATGCGAATTGCCGTTAGAGCAGTACGGCGAGTCTGTTCAGGTGATCTGCTCATGGAATTAGGACTAGAGACCGGCGGCAAAGTTTCATTCCATGATACTTTCAAAAAGGTCCTTGGAGGAAAGCCAATGCATTCTCGCTATAGGCTTGAGCAACAAAAAAAATAAAAAGGAGAAGCTTTTGGTTTTTAATAATAACCATAACCACATCAGTTTATTGCAAAGGCTGCGGTGCACTTATAAAGCTAGGGGGAAACTCGTGCAAAGTGGCATTTTATGATACGGTAATGTGTAATGGGGAAGTTCTCTATGAAAACAAGAAAAGACGGCTCATTGTCGAAAACAGACCAATCCAATTTTCGGCTTTGAAAAGTCATCAGAAGATGCTTTTTACAGCCTCGAACAACGTACAGCAAATTACCTGATCCAACCTCAAAAATACAATACAAGAAACTTTCAATGATTCCCTAGATCCCTGGGGGAGACTTTTGAAAAAATTTCTTAGATAATTCACTGCATTTGCATTGCATATAAAGCAAACTAGTTCCACATTTGTATTGCATATTAGGCTAATTAGTTCAACTTTATCCAATTCAACCGTATTAGCCCGTAAATAGTTTTCAAATGGCACTGACCGTTGCCTTCTTACTCAGGCCCGAAAACGGAAACACCGCGTCACGTCGCGAACTAACCTTTTCGAGCAACCTTATCAGCGCCATCTAGTGCTGTTTACATCAAACAAATTTTTGAAAGATTTTTGACAGTACATATGACTGTAGTTTGAAATTTTATCAGTACTATTTCAACGATTTATTTTAAATATGAGACGTCGAAGACAATAGCGCGCAAATATATGTATTTCGGTCCCGTTTGTATCATTTCGGCTAAATTTCATCTGAGAAATGTCATATTTGACCACCTCAAAAGTAGCTGTTTATCGAAATTTAGAGCAACTGATCAGCTGTTTCCGGTACGGGAAGTGACGTCAGGTACGTTAATTGATTTCCTTATGGGCCTGAGTAAGATGGCAACGCACTGACACATTTATTGAACGTGGTTTGTGGCCAATTTTTACGAATATTAATGGTTTTAAGCAGCAGTATGGCGGGAAGTTGTGGAAAACGTATGCTAAAATATTGTTCCCAATATTCTGGGAATGTCGGCGAATGATAGGAATGACATTGCATCACTGGGAATGTTTGTCAAATAATGATTTTGCAGACGTACAATACACAGCCAGTCAAAGGAACTTATAATCTTCTTAAGATTGTCCGCTTTCTATTTCGGAATTATCAACATTTAAGTCTGCACCACAATTTTTGAAGTTAATGTTAGATGTTCTTCCACTCATTAATTAATGAAAAAGATAAACACCTTTCAAAAAAATGTAATGAGCATTAACTTTGACGCTCCTAACGTGTTTGAAATATTGGACGAGCCGGAGGTCTCGATGATGATAAGACCATGGATTAATGGGGCTGGTCATGTGTTTTGTTTAGACAAACAACGGGTCCCTGAAAAGTCATTCGTTGGAACAATTGCAGGGCTGAGATCAGGGAGAAAAATGGTTCGCTGGCCCAATTCCGCCGTAGAAGACGAAGTTTATCATTGCTCGGATTTCGATCGAGATCATTCTAAATGCTATTTGAAGGGTGTGAAGATTCAGGATTAGCCGCAACAGATAGAGAAGATACCCCTCCATGGAATGAAATATTCACTGATGTCGATTCGATTGCAAAACGTGTTCGAGAATGTGTAAGATTAAAAAGAAAAGGATTTTAAGTAACGAAAGCTGCTTCAAATCACCAGTTGATCTTTAGTTATTTTTATTTAGGTTAATTATTGCCATATATGTTCAAACCAACACGTGTTTGAATATTTATGTATCATCAAATACATTTGCAATAATAAATAAAGAAATGCAAATTCGAGTATATATTTTGAATCATTGCTGTTCGTTATTCTAGTAAGTTATTTCGATTTTTTGCATTAACCAATATCATTTACATTTTTGACAATGGTGAGCACTTTATTTCTCTTGAAATAGTGTGAAAAGCATCAAAGCAAAAATAAAAAAAAGGCCGTTGCGAAGCAAAAATCAACTAAGACAGCCGGTTAAAAAAGCTTAATCATAATGCTTCTGCGTAATTCAGCTTTAAAGATCTGTTGCTTTGTCATTATTTTTGTAGATTCCTACACTCTGTTAAAAAATCATATTTTCCATTAATGAATAGCAGATTATCTTAAATGACTTACACAAACCTCGTAATAATGACCTTGTAATAAAATCATAAAATATAAACAGAAAATTTAAAATTAAATCATAATAATTTCTTGATCACTTGAAATTAAATATTTATTTTATCCCACTAATTCTTTTTTGAATATTGAAATATCTATTATGTCAGTTTTGAGCCACTACTGTAAAATCTAATTTATAAAAGAAACAAAATTCTACTCGCAATAAACACTTCAAGTTCTTTTGCATATAATTGAACGGTTTCGACTAGATGGAAAAATTAAACTACGAATCATTTTACTGAACGCATCACACTACATTATAATTGAACAATTCGCTAAATAGCTTGCAAAATTTTTGAATAGTTCTGCTATTTAAAAACAACGAAATTGTTAATATATAAATTTGGATATTTAATTTGATAATTCATTTAAAACGGAATTCATAAAATTTCGAATTCGTTGAATGGATGGGGAGTAAGGATTCTAGTTAGAAGTCTGTATTGGAAATTAATAAGGGGTTTGGGGATGAAATTATTGCTTATTAAAAGTACAGAAATTAAAAAAGAAACAAATTAGTATAAAGTGTATGGGAAATATCTTATTCAAATTCAGTTTTCCTCTGCTTTTCTGATAGAACCCGACTTTCCTCCTTGTTACAAATCCAATGAGAAAATTTAATTTCGATACTCCACCACCATGTTAATCAAGAACGTATGTTTTTAAGGACAAACACAATGGAATCTTTGTTATTTTCTACATGGCGTTCGACCACTTCTATGAATTGTTTGATGAAAAATCACGAAGTTGATACTTACTGAAACGGCGAATCAAACTACCAGCGAATGATGATGTCGACTGCTGATCCGTTTTGCCTGATTTGCCCCTGAGATCGCGCATTTGATTTGTATATTTAATGTTGGGCACAGACAAATGCCTTTGATCGCGCTCACATTTATCTTTCCGTTTATTCCTAGGCGGTGGGACGGGTTGTTGGTCCCCGGTTCCATCATCATCAAATAAAGGCAAGTCGACAGGACGTGAAACTCTTGCGCCTTCTACATTGGATGCTAGAGATTTCGTAATAGTCGGCTCTTCGAAATCAACGCGTTTAGGAACCGCTTGTGGTTGAGACATCGTTCGTTCTTTTTTAGAGCGATCTTTCATAGCGTCTTGAAGAATACCCTTGGGCAGGCTTTGTGCCATATTTTGTGTTGAATTTGAATGAGACTGCGAAAGACTTGTAGGCTCTGATGTATCTGAATTGCTTTCAATACGTTCAACGCCTTGCTCGATGTTGCCTTCCTGGGTTATTTCTTTATTCTCCAATTCGTTCAAACTTGTCACAATTTGCTTTTCCAATTCCTGCAAATAATCTGATTTGTCCTGCTCTGTATCCGTAGGAGATGATGCTGAATTCGTATCTGGAGATACTTCGACAGGAGATAATTGAGCAGCCTCAGTTGGAGCATAGAAAATTGAGCCACGTTTTGGAGCAGTTGTTGCAGCCTCGGTAAAGGTATTGGATATTTTCATATTGACTTTCGATAATTGACGTTTAAGACTAAATCCTTTCCAAGACGAGGATTTCCTTCTTGACTGTTCGACACTTTGAAATTTGGCACTTTCTTCGGGAGTGATGGGATTTTCTTCTTCAGTTGGGCTGCCAGGTGCTTCGACTGCTTCACAAGCCGGGGATATGGGTCGAGATGGAGATCCCGCTGCTGTCGGTGTCGTTGAGGTCACTGTGGTGATGATTTGGCTTGCTACTGGCTCTGATGCTATGGAGGGCGGTACCTGGGGTACTACTTTTTGTGGACTAGTTGAGAGGTCAGGCAACTAAAGCGAGCGAGTTGTATGGTGATTATGAATATTGTGTTTTTTCTCTTCTCTATACAGTGCTTGTATATATTAAATGAATTTATTTTTATTAAATTTAGCATTTATAAATTGCTACAATATGCTTTTACACTGGTAGTGCATTTAAGTCCTATATGAAGTGTATGCATGAAACTTTACAAATTAGTTTGTTAAATATGAAACGCAAAGCTTAAGACTGCAGATTGCAATTGAAAATTAATCCTAGTTTTGTTGATCTTTGGTTTTTCAGTCTATACATGAAATGAGTTTTCTAAATTTATAGAAAAAATGCTGATCACATGACTATTCGATGAGGAAAGTATGAAGTAGACGAGGTCTACTCGAAGATAGCAAAATTGACGTTTTTCTTAAACTGGCTCATTATTAAAAGCGGATAAAAATTATTTGAAACGACAACATGATCGTTTGTTAAGAGAATGAGTTCTTTTACGGATCAAAATTAAGATGTCATGTATCACATTTAGGAATAAGTTTTAACCAAAATTATCCATGAATCTAATGATTCTTGATGATCAATTTCGAATTTAACCTGACAAAGGCCGTACATTTTATGGTGACATCAGTATTTCTTTTCAAGCTATTGAATTTCATGACTGCAAGGAAAAAACCATGAAATATAAATTGTAATCTACAATCTTAAGTTTTCATTTGATTTATATGGTATTTCAAATGGATCTCCTCCTCTACTCAATCAAATTCTATCTATATTTCCCTGATATTGCTGATACGTGAAGCATTGCAAATAATTATACTGCAAATTTGAATGTTTATTAGTAGCAAAATTTCAATATGAAACTAATTAAATATAGAACATACTATTAAACCATCCTGAACTGCAAAACATCTTAAGAATATTAATAATTACGCGTATTTATAAAAAGAGAGGTAAAATCAAATTATACAACAATGCACCAAAAGATGTTGAAAATAAGTTTAAATTTATCATAAGCACTTGAACAAAAACTTAATAATTTGAATTTGACAAACTTCTGTATCAGATACTGACTTAACTTGAAATTTTTTTGTTAGTAAATTGTGTTTTTACAAATTCTTTTTGGCATCTATTGAATTTTTGCACTATTGTACGTTTCCTTCTGGTATGCTATGACTTTTGTGGAAGACTTCTTTGACGTTTTTATATTTATTTTCTTATAGATTTACATCTGCAGTATAGTTCCGACGATGGAATTTACGAAAAATAAAAACGGTGGGGATGGAGTAAATAATTTGATGGATAATTCAAACGTTTACCAAAAAATGGGTTTAAAAACTCAATGGAGATTCCATAAAAGAAAGCTGTTTGAATAAACTCAAGGATGCCAAAATAAATTATAACTTAGCTACTGCACTATTTAAATTGTTTGTTCAAATTTAAATATAAAACACCTAAAAATCAATTTCTTTTAGAAATATTTTCATTGCTTTTGAAAGACTTTTTTGTTAATTTCAGTGTCATTACTTGGACTTAAATAGCTTTAACGTACTTACCTGATCTATACTAGGCGAACGTGTTTGTTCGTCTTTCATTACTGTACTATCCCCACGCTTGGGGCTTTTTGGCACACGCGAATAAGGATCCTGCGCTCCGTAGAGATCGGGACTAGCAACATTTAGAAGACATACTTTCTGAACAATATCGATTACAGCTAAACCATATTCATTTCCATAGGCCATTCTAAAAGCATAAAATAATTGTATTTTATATTTTAAAAGACGTTTCATCTGCAACTCACAATCCATAACTAGAATTTATGCTTAGGGATGTTATTTGGCCTGGATGCGAGCCCGAAGTCCATGGCGTTAAACATACTATTTGAGCTTGAAACCCCGGTAACTTTCTTTGAGGTCCGGGACGAACTTTAAGCATACCATCACACTAAAATAGAATTATAATAAAATCATTTATCTCAGTCAAATGTCCAAGCTTACCCTTTTATCACTATCACCCTCGGTTTGTTGTTTTGGCAGCGTACGAGGAACAAATTCACATTCAGGACTACCATCACCTTCGTCAAAATTTTCATATGCTATTGGTACTTCCAACACTACCGTTTCCGAAGTACTTTCTAGTTTTCTAAATTTAAAAACTATCACATGTCCGCTAGCACCAGCAACACCTAATCGTCGTGATTCCGCACATAAAGCAATTATTTGAACCGCCAAAGGATTTTCCTCGGAGCCGTCCACCGATTTTGTTCGCGGTCTTTCGAATATTTTGCTAGTTTTCAATTTATACAATATCTGAAATATTCGAAAATATCAATACGCTATTCACATGTGAATTCATTCGTAAATTAATTTGCAGTTGAAAACTTAATTATATCTTAATGACGAGGATGAAACGAAACGCAATGAATGTACGAGTATTCGAGTATGCTTGGTATGTGAATCGGATGGAATGTGGCTCAAGTTGGTGATTGCTTTACCTGCAGTGTACCAGCACTGGCATCCCAAAATTTAATGGAACCATCCTGATGACCGGTAATTACAATTTCGGAATAACTACACGATGCAGGAGACCATTCACCCCCTGAGATGGGCCACTCTCTATCTGAAAATCCTGTTCTACGGTTTGATGGATTACGGCCAACCTAAAAGTGAAATTGCAGAAATCATTAATTGAAATGCATAACCGTATTAAATCGTTTGCATAAATATATGCATTACAAGTTTTTATTTCATGATTGGCTCACGAATAAGGATCTTGTATCTGAGGGTATCTTTGTCTTTTATGCAAGCTTAATCCAATTAAATTTTTTTTGTTGAATCGTAGAATCAACCATTTTATAACCAAATCTTTTTATGTAGCCTGTACAGAATTGAATTGAAAATAAGCTGCATTGAAACCGTCCTTAATAGTTAACAAACATAAAGCAAATTTAAAACATAAGAGAAAATTCTTATGAAACTTAATGGCCCCAAGAGCACTCCAAATTTATAAATCTCCATTCAAAACGGTCCCAAGCCCGTTTGAGAAGAAGGAGGGATCCCCTTGACAGGTAACGACCTTGACTGGATCTGGACTACGCTTTGGACAACGAACAGGAATTGATGCTTTTGGCTGGCGGGTATGATAGTTTGGACCTTTCCTCGGTAGCGCCGTGGTGACACTTGTGCGTGAACGGCTCCGATTCAACTATCATACCGTCTCCGTTCCGATAAAACCTTGGCAGGACTCGGAGCACGTTCGTAGTTGCACCTTTGGGTTGGTCGTGTAGGTTCGGTTGAGATGGACTCCCGATTAGCGCTGGTCTGCCTCTGAGCATTTGTCCCCATAAGGACTTGTGCCAACCCTCCCATGGCCTCCTTGCTCTGCAAAGATGACCATGGGACCAAAAAGGCGACTACACACACGAACGGAGATAGCGGTTCCGAGGGGGGACCCAACAAAACTGGAGCAATCAAAAACCCTAAAAAAAGATAAAAACCCAAAAAAGAAAAAAATAATAACAAAGACGGCGCAACCAGCGGCTGAAGCCACGATGTTAACAGCACGTCGGGAGCGGAACTAACGATGGCGAAAACGACGATTAATACAATGACAGTGAAGAGGAACGAAAAACGGAGACTGAGATTCCTGCGGCGTTCGAATGCCAGAGCGTCCTAAAAAGGACGCGTCAGATATTCCAGCGGTGGACGACAATATAAAGAACATCGAGAATTCTATGGTCACTGCTACCATCGCTATCGAAGCGACTGAAGTAAGGATCGTAAATCCCGAAATAATAACGAACCATCCTGAAGTCCACGAGGAGATTACGGCAGGAAAAGACAGGCGTGACCAGACAAATAAAGCTACGTTGTGTGATTTCATCGCCCACGTCGAGAAAGTGGCGGAAGTACTGTATTCGGAAACGGACGCCGATAACCTCTCCCAAGAACGATTGTCGTAAAGTACAATTGTCGCCCAGCAACAGGAAGAAGAAAGGCTAATCCGAAAAGCGGGAGATGTTCTAAAAAGAATACAATCTGCATGCGACTCACCAAAAATCCACAAAGCAGTAAAGATTGGGCTCCTTGAACTAGAGGAGCTCCTAGACCATAGGCATTATTGGAGGAGCTGGTTAAAGGCCAAAGAGGCCTAGAAGGATTTATCGAATTGGCAAATTGTCGTGGAAGTATGTTCTTATGTCCATCCAACTCAGAAGGATTGGGGCTGCGATTGCCCGCCATCACTTGCGCTCTGTGGTCGTCTTATCATTCCGCCACCTGTGTCTCGCCTTGTTTTTTTCGCCTTGGACAGCACATGATTTGCCTTGGCAAATCTTACAGGCTATTACGGCAATTGAAGTGTTTGGGAGATCCCGTCATTGAGCTGGAGCCCCACGAACGTTTAAGAGACCTCTACCAACAAATGAGACGGAAGATAAAGGCCGAAGGACGCGCAAATGAGGCGCATTACAACCTGCGGTCACGACCTTCCGATTTTAAAGAACGGGATGGGGTTTTCCGTGGCAATTCTCGCCAAAGCGACGCCGCTGGGCATTGCAATGCCAAGCTAGACCGATATTTCTTGGAAAGACGAGTACAGAAGGTTGTAGGATCCAATTGGTACTTTCTCACCGACGTATTGGGGAAAGAAGCCGGGAAATATTATGTAAAAGATCTGCGTCGATAGTTAAATATACACGTCTGTTTTGTCCGTCTGTACTTAGTTTCAACCACATGCGCACAGTCTACCCACTTACAGCAAAACGATAATCTTTGTGTCAGTCTGTCCGTCTGCTAATCGTTTTCTTCAATCGCCCCACTCCGCGTTCCGACCCCGAAAAAGATCGATTGTCCACCTGAAGATCCATCAGCTCCTTTTTCGCAATCCTCGTCGCCTTGGGATCGCGAGAAAACCAGCTGCCCTGTAGTAATCGAGCAGTCACACAAGCAAACTGCTCGAAAATCTTCATAACACTTACCCGCAATTTCAATCGCAGATTTGGAAAAAATTAGATTTACAAATTATAAAATATTTTTATTATTGCTATTAAATGTAAATTTTGTATCATTTTCTTCTATATTAAATTCAAGCGTTTCCTTTAATTATATTCTTTGTTATTTAACTTTTTATTATTGTTGCATGTACAAAGAATTCTGCGAGCAACTGTTGCAATTGTTTTCACAACCATTAAGAACATCAACAAACGAATGTACACGAGAACCCGCCAAGCATGATCAACATCTGTGACAGTGACATTCATTAAGCTGCTCGAATATTCCAGGCAATTCGCCAATGTACGAGAAATGGGTTGAATGACTAGATACCCTATATAAAGGCGGGCTGATGAATGGGGGGATTCATTCAACCGCGATAGTAAAAACTGGGATAGTGTGGAGTACGAATTGAAAAGCGATATTGATCGAATTAAAAAGTGAAGTGGTGGAGAAATTCATAGGCAAAGTGAAATTTAAAATTGTGAAATAGTTAAATGAGTGATTGTGCATTTTTAGTAAATAAATAAACTCTTTTATTTAATTTAAAAGACATTGCGTTTTCATTTTCCCGGAACATTAAAATTATTGGCCACGAACCATAACACGCGACATTATTATTTAAAATCTTTTTCATTTTTCTTTACTTCTGTTAAATTTTTTAAATTCAAATCTGCAAATGAAAATTTCGGACATGAGAACACTGATTTAGTGCACCCCATCTGTATATTGCATTGCCAAATGCAATCTAACTCGGCTGAGCGAGCAGCTGAATTCGATTTACAGTTGCGAAACGGAAAAATTTTGGGAGATGTGGACGGATCGGGGAGTCTGGTATGAACGGCCTCGACGCACGCATCGTAGCTGTGGGTGTGAATGGTACTCGCGTTGAAAGGGAATAACGCGCAGCTCGCATCGATGAATAACGAGGAGTTTTTCGCGAACAAGAGGAGATCGGCGGAATGATCACAAACGAAATAGAACACGCAACATTTCTTTCTTTGATCGGAGATTGGAAAAAATTGCAGTCGGGTCGACCTCACGGTTTTGTTCTTTAGTTGCGCCCAGCACGCAAACTTTCGGGCATTGTGAGTTTTCAAGAGAGTGTTGTTTTTCTGACTTCACGTGCATGCAAGCTAAGAAGAAGGCGAGCCCTAAACATGTTCCGTGCGAGATAATGTCGGCGACATCGTACAAAAAGATATAATAAATTTGATGGTGGAGTGTCGTGAAAACTGGAGTTGCAAGTGTTTGTAAAAGGCATTTCAAAAAATTTATTTGTGCACTCGATTGAAAAATAGAGTTTATTTTGCCGTTATGCTCAGCATAAGAATACCTCAATGAATCGGTGCACTTGCGTATATTATGAGTAAGGTATTCTCACTTTGGCTATATCTAATAATTGAAGCAACGTATTCGATTTGGTAACAAACAATGTTAACTCAATTATATCTCACGTATTGAGTGCCAGATAACAGCACCTCATTTCGCCTGTGTGAGGATGAAATCATGAAACTGTTACAATTGCCGGCAGAAAGACCTATTTATGCTCGAACTGGATATTTGAGTCGAGTGGCGAGTGAAGCGTTTTCACAAGATGAATAGTTTGGATCAGAAATTACAATGTCGTGTGGAAATATCGTCTTATTGGAATTGTAAGGATAGCACCGAGTGAGTTTAATTGAAGATTATGATAGTGAAAGAAATATTCTGAAGGAGTTCGTTGGGCCATCCGCTCACGTGCCCTTTTATGGTATAGGGTTGATTCCATCGCATAATACTATAACATAAATTGGCCACGTATATATTCCTCCTTATATTTGATGGAAAAATTCATGCAAATTATGTTTTTATGAGTTTTTCACTCAAATGTGAAATATATGGCCACGTCTACGTTTGGATCTTGATCCGGTTGGAAGGGTGCGAGGGGGCCTGGATGGAAGCACCACTCTTATTTGTGGGCCATATGTTTCATCGGTCGACGAAGTCTCTGTAAGTTCGTCCGTTTTCTCCAGGCCCGATTTGTACTCTGAAGCAACAATTCTATTGACCCTTAGTAGGTTACCTCTTTTTCATCTTCGGTCGATATCTATTTGAACTTTTTTATTTGAAATTCGTGGATGCGCAAAATGTTTTCGCAGTGGGTCTTGTGCTGGGGAAAAGAACCCGCCCCACGACACCGCAATGCCAGCCAGCCAGCGAATTCACGCGTCCCCAGACAAGGCCAAATCTCAGCGGATACTACCATCCTGGCAGCAGACCATCGCTGCAGTCCTGCACGGACATTTATATCTACCTACTTTCACTACATATTTATGGCTGTATGGTTTTGGTACGACAAGTTGTTAATGGCTCGATGAGGGTTTGTTTGTATGACCAGAAGGATTTGGGATTAATTGTTAAAAAAGGTTGAAATGGATCTTAAATAACAACATCTTGCCGATTTCATTACTTTTTTGGCTTGTGAACGAAGAAGACGATATCTGGAGGGGTCCAGATCTAATTTTGAATGCAGGTAAGATTTCCGGGTTGAGTTTTTTAAGAGGCCAATGCGTCCTCAGATTCCTAGTGACCCATGGGGAACGGTTCAATTTAGAAGCAGGATGGTCGGTGCATGACGTGGAATGATTTCATTAAGAACTGAGTAGAATTGCTGGGTAGCGAGGTTAGAATCATCTGGATCTAGGATAGCACGTCAATTGACGATCGCAAGCTCAGATCTAGTTTGTCTTGAAAAAGTTAAAACGGGGTACTTTTGCTTTTTGTTCCGGATGTGGAAAACACCTAAGTAACCGTACTTCTAAGGTTGGATGGTGTGGGTCCGACTTAACAAACGGAGCTGCACCAGACCGCACAGGATCCACCACCTCAGGTTTGTTGGAGATAATAAGGTCGAGAATGCGGTTGAAAGAATTCATTGCGTATTTCATTTGAGTAAGGCTGCAGAGAGATAAGAATGAAGATAAGGCGATAGAAAAATCATTCGAAGTACAATAGACTTAGTATCAGTGTCTCAGAAAACAAAAGGCAAATTAAAATTTCCACAGATTTGGAAGTGTGCCAGCTGTTTGATGTTGAGTATAAAGTTTGATAACTCATTAAAAACGCAAATTTCTAGATTCGAAAACAATCGATATCTAATCATTGACTATGTGTGCCTTGTACAACAACCCTCATTTTCGTTGATTTACTTTGCAACTTGGTTACAACGACGTTTATGCTTCCGCCGACTTCGTGCATCGTCTCAATGGCGATGAGAATTGAGCTCCAGGAGTACTAACAGGTAGGTAATCGTATTGTAACTGCTATAATTAGAAGAACTGATACCAAACTATAGAGTTCGTCCAGGTAACTCAGTAGTGTACATATTACAACTAAATTTAAAAAATGCATTAGAATAAAGAAATGCAACTAACATTATATTGAAATATGTTTGATTTACAATGGCATTGCAGAATTTATGAACTTAATTGGCTGAATTACGAAATGCAACATTTAATTATTTTTAGGCTATTTACTTTATTCTCACAGAAAAATTTTCCAA
Source organism: Odontomyia ornata (assembly GCA_963969285.1). Classification (NCBI taxonomy): domain Eukaryota; kingdom Metazoa; phylum Arthropoda; class Insecta; order Diptera; family Stratiomyidae; genus Odontomyia; species Odontomyia ornata. The sequence goes on from OZ017739.1 coordinate 459,483,570, forward strand.
TATTCTTATGAATAATCTGAATGCAAAAAGATTCAAATATTACAATGAGGTACAGTCTAGGAGTATGTTCTAAGGGATGTTACTATAGGCTTTCAAGTCATCACAGCTTAGAACGAAGTTATAGCATCTACAATGCTAGCATTTCGGGACTTTCCTCAGGAATCGCTTTTGAAAATAAATTTAAAACAACATACCACACAGACTCGATACCATTAGCTTCAAAAGTGCCCAATTTATGAGCTACAAGTTTCCACTTAGCATTCATCTCACATTTGCTACATTCAAATAACTCCCAGGTGTGAAAACAAATTGTCTGCCATAACGATAAAATTTGATTCGATGGAACTTCATACTACTATCCATAATAATTCAGATCGTACTATCTATTCATAACTTCCACTTTTTTATGGCTACGCAGAGGAAGAAATGTTCGATTTCGAGCAAAGTTGGAACAGCATTCCAGCTCACTGAATTTCACATTTATTATGAATTTCACACCTAGTATATGGTATCCAGCTTACCTATGCAGGAAGTGGTGTGAAAATGTCAAGAGATAAAATTCAGAGTTATATTTTAAAGTTTACCAGATGCAAAAGATAATAATGAACTCAGATAAGACGGTGTTGGATTTACATACTCGTAAGTGCAAATCCAATGGAAATTGTTCGAGCATAGAAAATAGGTTAGTTTAAAATTATTACCATTGTTACTCTTATATGCTCCTTTACAATGTCCATACAAGTAAAGGTTGAATTATATGTATGGTCATAAACTCAAAGAAAATTTAAGTTTTGAACAGAAATTTTATTATTTGATATTTTTAGTTTGATTTAAATACTTACTGAATAAAACGCTGGAACTAAATCCGAGGGACAATCGGCTAAATAAGTGCAACAAGTAACAGGTGATTCATGTAAATCCATAGGATAAGGCGATTCGAAACATGGAAAACCCGGAGATAATAAATCTATAACAACTAGATCGTTTTGTAATAAAACTGCTATTGCGTATGGTTCTTGCATTTCTGAAAATAGAAGAAACATTATCTGTTAGTTTTAAGTTTGTTATTAAATGTTAAGCAAAAAATGCCACAAAATTAACCTCTGAATTTGAGATGGTAAATTTTTCATATAAAAAGGAATTAATTGCTTTTATATTTAATATAGCATAAAATATTTATAGCAGCAACGTTCTACACCTAGAAAACCCAAAAATTGTTCATCAAAGATAGTCGAGTTAGATATTATAAAAAAGTTCTCAATGAGATTTCCTCAAAACCGATCTTAAAATTCCTGTTCAGTATCGAAGGGGGGAAATCACGAACCCCTCTCCCCCTAACAATAGGACAAAAAATATCTCAGAGTTTGAAATTCGCTCAAGTTTGCTAGTAGTATTAGGTTGTTCGATAATTAATTTCCTTTTTTCATGTTTTTCAAAGTAAATTTATGTATATTAACAACAAACATTAATCAATGATAGATTGACCATTGTGTTGCATGACCTTTTGCCATTTCTCGGAAAATTGAAAAATTCCACGATCGAAAAGCCTTGATTTTTAGAAGCGAAGAACTGGTCCAACTTATTTTATACAGCCTGTTCGAAATCGAAAGTTTTAACCATTCAAATGGTTTTGGACGGAGCGAAAGAAATGATAGACAGATGGTGTTAAGTCAGGGCTATAAAGTGGATGTGGCACGTTCGTTGCTAATTGAGCTCCATTAATGTTTGACTGGTTACCAAAGAGGTGTGGTGTCTGGTGTTATCATGATGCAACTCCACGTCTTTGCGATTGGCCAGCTCAGGGCATTTTTTTCTAATTTTTTCGTTCAATTTCGATTAATAACGATAGTAGACATTCCAATCAATAGTTTGATTTCCTGGAAATAGCTCAAAGTAGACTATAACCCTTGTGATATCACCATATATAAAGCATAATCTTCTTTTGGTGAATATTGGCTTTGGATGTCCACAGTGGGTGCTCATCTCGCTAGGTTCATGATTGTTTTCAGCCCACGATATCGTATAAAGAGCAATCAGATTGTTAAGGTAGCCGTAAAATTTGTTCACAGCAATATCAAAGTCAAGACGAGAGAAGAAGGAAGACAGGTGACCGAGTCCAGATTGGTTTTAATTGGCTCATAATTTGCTCTAAAGAAGTTGTAACGATAAACTGAGGCAATTCTCTGGGGTTTTAGGGCATCAACGATTAGTGCTAGAGACAAAGGTGGACGACGAAGATCAGGTTGAATATAAGGATGTAAAACAGGAGCTATTCATAGACACCAAGTTTGAACATTTGACATGACAAGGTCCAGAAGGCGACCAATAGGGTTACGGATATGATTAAACTGTGGAAAAAAACAAAAGGAAAGAAAGGAAGAAAGTAACAAAGAAGGATTATTTGTTGAGGAAATGCCAGGTGTTGTTAAGGGATCCCAGTCCACTGCTGGTAGGTTGAAGTCCCCACAAATTATAATTTTAGAATGTGGATGACAACCAAGAAGATAGGCAGAGAGTTCGTCGAAGAAGGCTTCGTACATAGTTAAGGGAGAATTACAGAGAATATACACAGAGGAAATTAATAAAGAGGAGTTATGGGGAAGAGGGAGTTTAACAATTACACACTCAACAGCACGAGAAAATTTGAAGTCAGCGCAAAGTAAAATACTAAGGGTTTTGCAGACTGCAACCAATCCTCCCCCACCATCAGATTTATTAGTGATGTTAAGGTCACGGTCGCATCGGTAGACTAAATAATCTGGTAATATTTCCGCATTTGAAATATTTCGTTCAACGATAAACCTACCCAAATTAATTTCTAAGCGATTTATTCACGAAAATTAAAAAAAAAATCAGCAATAAGTATGGAGACAACGCTATAGGAAGAGGGTGAAGCAATTATATTGAAATTAATAAAGTATACAACTGTGGTATCGTTTAAGTGTACAAGAATGTTTTATTTAACATGCTGTTCCCGAAGTCACCATATGATCAAGAACTAGAAGTTTCTTTGTGAGTAAATCATCATCTTTAAGCTTAATTTTCTCGAAAACTAAGGATATTTAGCACAAACGTCCAGAAAAATACTATTTCTGACACTGAACTGGATTAAATGCTATCAAAATCACGCTTCACTTCCCTTATCATTTTCACTTTGTGATTCACTCAAGTTGGCACTGACACTGCAATTGCACTAACGCTGGATTCTTATTTTCGGCGAATTTTTTGTGTTACGGTTAGCGTTCAGGTGCGATTGTTAAAAACATCGCCTGCCTGGCTCGTGTCCGAGCGACCACTTGCGGCTTCGCTTCACAATTCGCGCGGGGCTGCTGCTCGTTCTGCAGCAACGACGGTGCGGTTCGTTTCGTAAAATTATTATTTTTTCCACAATTTTCGTTGGCAATGACATCCATCACACATCAAGATTATTCTTTGGGCTCTTCGTAGACACTTCGCATTCTCAAATCTCCGTAACAACTCCCCTAATGAGAATGTCGCAGTATCGGAAAAGGGGCTATTACATTTGTGGTTCAGTTATGACTCTTCAGACGCGAAAACGCTGTAGTAAGTGTGAATTTCATTAAATATGTCGATTGGCAATTGCTTCTACTCTATGTTATCGTTAAATTAACATTTCTCAAGTGCTAATATCCCACGAAAAGAACAACGACAATGCGTCAGAATTAAACACCTACTGAAAAACAAGGACAGCTGCGCTGTCAAATCTGCGCATCGCGTGCGTTTCCGACTCACCGACACGTCTTCCAGGTGCATTTCGAGAATGTGTTTTCGCATGTACGCGACTTTTTCCACGTCCACCCGACTTGGTCATTGCCTGATAGATGTTTCAAATTTGAATTAATGGCTGGGCAGAACAAATTTGAAATTTGTTGCATGGGCTTTATTTTGTGGCGATCTAGCAAGCATTTACTACAAGTTGCTAGGAAATAAAATAATATTGTCATCTCATGAGCATAAGCAGTACATAAAAAGGGATTCCTATGTATCGATGAAAAAAAGCCTTCAAATAATACAGATTATTTATAAATATTCTTGAGTGTAGATTACTATTTGATGTTAAACCGCGAATGAGATCTAATTTTCACACCATTGCTGCACTTAATTAAATTAGTTAGATGTAAACAGCTTTTTTATTGCTAGAAAAGCTTTTAAATCTGGATAAAATGGTTTTTTTGTTATCACAACCTTCACCTAAATGAAAAAATAATTACATCAAACAATAACTCAACTTACCACTTGGCCATGGTGTTTCACATATTGTAATAAAATCGACTACAGGATGCTCCATTTCTAAAACTGTCGTAGACTTTCCTTGCAGTACCGTTATACAAGGACTCTTGCCACCTTTTTCCATCGAAAGGCCACCCGAAAATATCGTGTAGGTTTCCCTGTGCGCAGTTGAAAAAGAAGAATGAAGGTTATTAAGTGACAACAATAAAATAACACATCCATCTCACATACCCTGTTCGAGAGGTTCTAAGGTCAACTTTGTGAATAGGTTTACACGCTTCCAATTTTCCCTCTTTGTTGGTTTTCGCTACATTTCATATAAGTGGTGTGCACACACATTTATTTTGAGTGTTTTTCGAAATTGATGGTGCATGGAAATGACAAAAGGACCGAATTTAATCGTTGAATAGTTTTTCGCAGCTTGCGAGAGTGAATGAAAAACAATAGCTGGGGGTTAAAAAGCACTTACCATGTGGAAAGGAATGTGATTGAGGTTTAGGGGTTGGTCGCAGGGGCCACGTACACAAAGAGCCGTCTGTGTGGGACGATACAAAATGCTTTCCTTCGTGATGCCACGACAATGATCTCAATGGCTCCGCCGATTGCCATCGTATTTCAGCACCTTTCGCTCGCATATCCCACAGTACTATCTGACCACTTTCGAATGCGATTAAAAGCTGAAAATAAATTAAAAAAGTTCAATTTCAGCCATTTTAAATGTATTCATCAACAATAGGGACAGAGGGCAATTCAAAGGAATCATTTTGACCATTTGAATATTCACATAAAGTAACTTAAATATTTAAATTCGTTTTAATTGCTTCGACCATACTTGAAATCTATGCTGAAACCTCATTTCATGAAAGATTAGGTCAGCATTGGTCATTAAACTGATACCAGCAGTCTCTATTCAAATAAAAGCAACCATTAAATATGAATGATATAACCATTAAAATTGTGGCCGGAAAATAATCCTTAATTAAGTTTGGCGTGCCGAGGAAAGCTTTTGCTGCTCCAATTATTGACTATGATAATTTAAACATTTATTCATACATGATTGAACATCAATGAGAATTTCATTTTTGAAGAGCAGCTGTAATTTGTGTTAAAAGTTGCAATGAAAGGATATGATGAAGTTTTAATTGGTGAAGATAATAGGAGTGATGGAATTGGACATTGATGAATTTTCAGAGTGTTATTGAGTGGTTTTTATTAATGTGAATGTACAATATTTTGAAAGAGTCACTTGACTCACCTAGGGTAAAATTCCGGACTAAGATGAGCAAGGAATAGTGCCATTTATAGAACAGATTCATGAATAGGAAATTTGAACGCATATATTTAATTTTTAATAATTTATCCTAATTTAAAAAAAAATTATCCTTTGCTAATTCCAATCTCATTTCAGATGCTCCTAAATACATACGTACATTGAAGTGAATACGATTCAGTACTAGCGCAATATCAACAAAACACACAAAAGTAGTGAAAACTTACTCTGTTAGCGTCCAAAGGATTATCCGAAAGCCCAACCACTGCTCCAGGATGCGTTGTTCGTGATCTGAAATATAAACAAGAAAGGGATTTACTTTACTCTACATTGAGTCGCCTCGACATTTTGGAGTTTCAACTTCACTGGAAGTTGCAGTTTCAGTTTGTTCTACTAAATGAGTTTTACCCACGACTAACTACTGCCGACGCCCACTAAAATTAAATGCCACGAGTGGTCATTTTCGACACGATTACCATCAGCAGTACGGCATTAAGTTGGGGGGATCTACGGCGGCATAGGCCATACACAGTGCCAGGACTGAAATTAAAATGAAATGTGCATGCGGGTGCACCATCTGCGTCCTGGTTGGTGGCGACTGGAAAAGTTTTTCCTCTCCTTTAACCAATGGCCTCGAGTGTTGTGGATTTTAAGCTTTAAAGTCTACTCGAAATTGAAGAAACTTAAATTGAATTTTGTAATTGAATGTAATTCGGCTAAAGCGTATCATAATCGAATTCACGGAAAAGTACTTTAATTTAGGATTTATTTACATAGTTTTGCTGTAGTAGTTCCTTTGTCAGTAGTGTGGGAGTTCAATAGATTCAGATCGAACTTGGAGTGTTCATTTCGTTGGCGACTGGGTGACTTTCTCATGATATGCAAATTCGAATTGGATCTGTTCTCAATACAAAATTACGAACACTTTCGCCATGGGAAAATATATTCAAGCGTATCTGACCAGCACTTAATTCGGTTTCATCTGCTGACACAGAGGACGAATGTGTGAACTTCTTACTCACAAGTTTGCAACATTTTCTGCACTGGGTTGTCGGTAATGCGATTATTCGTCGGTATGACAAACTTTGCAATTGAGTTCATGCACTTTGGTAATATAAAGTTGGAAGTTGGGTGCTTTGTATTCATACACATTTTTGTTAGTCCTCGAATGCATTCTTTTGGACCCTCCAGTTTATTTAAATAATGGGAATTTAGAGTTTTCATTTCAAAGGATTTGCAACAAGCTGAAAAGTTTAAATGGAATAAAAGCTTGTTGTAATACGTGAAAGCTGGATGAGTTGAATAGCCATCGCCTTTTAAGCTGTATATCTTGTCCTTCAGATAGTCTCATTCTTTAATTTAATGAAGGTTAAACTTATGTTTTGTTTTCTCTTCTTTCTTCTTTTCTCTAACACCACACCTAATAATTATTTCCCAAATGGCTATAACTTCTGTAAATATGTTTCCATTAACTCGAAACATAAAACTTCATATATTCTATCGTCTTGATTTTTGCATCAACTGCAAAATTTCAAAGGGTTTTAAGGTGGTCTAGCCATTGTTACGGAATCCACAGTGCAAATATGACTCGGTCCGCGTTCCGTGTTCCTCTCAGTGTAGTATGAATGAATGGCAATATATGCGAGAAGCTGCGATTTTCGAGAGCGATTCAAATATGATGGAGGCAAACGCTGTAGATGGCGCGCATGTATGTTTTGAAGGTCGCGGTTTAAGTATGTGATAGCTGGGTCCCTTAGGAACAGTGTGGCATAGATTTCGTCGGGAGTGCATGTTTTACGTGCGTGCTACAACCATGAGTGAATGTGAAATTATTCTGCGTTTGCGAAACCAGTTCGGTAGTGAGTGCCTGAGTAGGGCTGCTGTGTTTCAATGGGCCAAAGCATTCAAGGATGGTCGCGAAACCGTCGTGAATGATGCGAACCAGCATCACACTAGACAACGTTGGCCGCGTAGAACAACTCATTTTGGAGGACTGTAGGATGAATGTTCGAGACATTTTGACTGAACTCGGCGTTAGTATTGATAGTGTAGAGTCTATCATCCACGAACAACTTCAATATCGCAAAATAACGGCACGATTTTGCGTTCCTAAACTGTTGAGCTTCGAGGAAAAATTCACGCGGTTGGAAGTTTGTCGCCGCTTGCTGACGCGATAAGAAGTGGAGCGGGAAGGTTTTTTAACGCGAATCTTCACTGCAGACAAGACATGGGTACACTTTTGCACTTCCGAAAGCAAGGTGTCGTCTAAAGAGTGGAGGAAAAAGGAGGAACGGAGCAGCATTTCAGTACAAAGTGCGATTCTTCTCCAGCATAACGCGCACCCTCATACCGCGCGTCTCACGCTCGATACAATATCGGAATTAGGGTGGCAGGTACTGGAACACACCCCCTACAGTCCGGATTTATTACCCTGCGACTACCGCATGTTTGGACCACTGAAAGAAGCCCTCGGGGGTCAAAGATTCAACACCGAGGACGAGGTAGAGGAGTTCGTGCGCAAATGGCTGTCCGAGTTGCCTAAGGAATTTTTCGATACTGACAATAAAAAGATGGACAAAATGTGTGAATTGTAAAGGGGAGTGCTTCGAAAAATTGTAAATTTGTGTAAATTTTTTCGATAATAAATAAACGTGTCAGAGCATTTGTCTCGATCATATTTGAACCACCTAATCAAACCATCTGTAGGCGCGGCGGTCATATCATGCATTAGCAGAAGTGGGTGTGTGTATCCATACTCGTAATGAGTATTTAAAAAATATACAGACAAGACTTCACTATCAACCGTACCACTTCAGCAACAATGGACGAATTGGTTACACACATGCGTAATTAATTACATCGAGCGAAAGCTTGAGTGCTGTCGTTTCGCCAATCATAGAGGGATAGCGGTAAAAAAACATGAACCTCGATCATGGCGATCTTATCCGCCAGTTATTTAATTTCAACAAAGAACTGCTGTCAACTTCTATCGCGTCTTCTCACTGAGTTCTCGATTTTACCGCTAGATGTCTACATTGTGCTCTAGCATTCTTTTGGGTTGCTTGTTTTCTTCCTTCTCACCCATTGCAGTATACGTAGCTTTACGCCAGAGGAAACAGGTGGAACGTCAAAAAGTTCATACAAATCGTTGCAACGTAGTCTCCACTTTGTTTAAATACGTCCACTGCCTTTTCGGGTTCGATCTTTAGGGTTCATGTTTCACGTCCATATGTAGCACCACAGGTTTGACTAGTCTTTTGTAAATGCGGAGCTTATTTTTCCTGCGCACCACTCTGGATCTTAGAATGGGAAGTACGGAGTAATAAGCTTTTTTTGTGGTTGGGAGGTAAATGCCCAATTACGCACAGAATGTGAGACTCCCATGCTCGCAAGAAGGCGACTGGACTATCCACTCAACACCTCCCCTGTCAACCTAAAAACCTAGCCTGGGACCGTTTGACACATTACTTCGGGCGAGGTCTCGTTTTGTTACGCTGTGAGGCGCCTTCAAGCTGGGAGATCCCTCTTCTAGCGGGAGGGGAGAGAGGAAGATGAATTGCCAGATAAGTGATCTCCCAGCCCCAACACCCCCGGCTGCGGTAAGTCACTTTTATCATTTAGGACTGCCCGAACATAATGTGCCACCTGGTTCCATTTGTCAACCGATTCGAGCATCACCGCGACTATATTATCTGGGGGAGCTCTCCCGTCTTCATCCCTGTCCCATTTTATGCACGGAAAAAATGTGTTGCAGGCATTGTCTTCCTCTCCTGGGCAAAACCGGCAATCGGGGTACAACCATCTCCCTTGCATTCTCGTTTCGACGCAGATACATAGAGCGGCGCTCTCTAGCAAGGAGGTCGACAGGTATCACGCCTGCAATGACTTTCACCACCGAACAAGAGACTGTTGGGTAAGAAGATACAATCCTGAGCGCTCCTCTTTTCTGCACCTGTACCAGAAGTTTTCGGTAAACCTCTTATTGAGAGCGTCACCCCATACCTCATTAAGAGGCGTCTTCTTGATGGGCTGCGTCCCGCTAGGTTGGCCATAAGTCGACTCAGAGCCGATACTCCTGCAGCAGCCTTTTCAGCCGTTGCCATGATTTGCTCAGAGAAATTTATCTTCGAGTCAATCAGTAGCCCCAAGTACTTCATCGCTGGCTTCGATTTGATTAGTATGTCCCCAATACTAATCATCCTTACTCTAGGGATTCTCTTTTTTGTCAAGATGATCACTTCAGTTTTCTCCAGTGCTAAACTGAACCTGCGAGCATTCATTCAGTCTCTCAGTAGGTGTACTTAGCATACCTAGCCTAAATTGCGCTTGATCAATAGTGCGTCCAGTGACCAGAGCCGCAACATCATCCGCATAACCCGACTCATCTGGCATCTCCAGTCTCAGTAGCCCGTCGTCAGACACGTAACACAGGTCCGGACCAAGGATAGACCCCTGAGTAACACGCGATGTAACCGTCATCCTTTGTTGGCCCTGTGCGGTGTCGTAAAGCAGGATTTGGTCCTTTAGGTAGTCCCTTAAAAGCCGCATCAGATATTCCTGAGCTTGAAAAGAGTTTTCCTGCGCATCCAGAATATCCACTCATTTAGCGGAGTTGGAGGTATTCCTGACGTCGAGTGTCACCAAGAGGACGAGCTGTCGCTTGGTGCAACTATTTGCCTCTGCCTTTTGGACTGCACTCACCACCTCTGCAATCGCATCAGTAGTAGAACTTCCTGCTCTAAAGCCGTTCTGCCAAGGAGCGTCAGTGAGTCTTCCCTTGACGAGTTTCTCTAGCACTTTCCCAGCCGTGTCTAGCATGCATAACGGGCGGTATGCAGACGGCGATTCGAGATTTCCCTTTCCCTAGCTGATCAGCACGAGCCTCGCCACCTTCCATCGTATCGGAAAAGCCCCGTTCCGTAGGCAAGCGTTGAATGTGCTGAGCAGCAAGTCAGGGCAATGGTGATAGACAAGCCACAACACCTCAGCCGGAACACCATCTGGACCTGGAGCCTTTCTTGCTTTCAGTGAAAGGACTTCCTCCTCCAGTTCCGGCTGCGTGAAGAGTGGACATTCGAATGCTGTTTCAACATTGACAGCGTCAACACGGACGGGACGGGCGCACTATTTCATCCATGTTTTCCGCATCATGTATGCAAGGCTTCCATAGGACGCCAAGCTTCCGGATTCTTGTTCACATTGTCCACTAGGTCTTGCCAGCAGCGAGCCCTGCTATTGTCAATCAATTTGCGAGGCCATTCCTGGCCGACTTATATGCTTCCACCCGGTTGCATGCCTAATCACGGTTCCTTACCCGTTGAGCCTCACGTCGAAGCTTGTGACACTCCCTTCGCTTATCAGCGATTTCAGTTGACCACCAGTACACTGGGGGTTTGCCGTGCCGGGATTTTCGACGGGGCATAGAAGCATTGCAAGCAGTCGTAATGATGCTCATAGTTGAGTTCACCACGTCTTGAGCTGAGGTTCTTCGACGAACCTCCCGACGTCCATCTTTCCGATGTTCCATCCAGTTGTGGAAAGCCGAGAACACGGACGTCGGGCGATAACATCACTGATCTCAAGCAGAATGGCGTGATGATCACTGGCTGAATAGTCCTCTTATACTCTCCAGTTGTGGTTCCTTCACAGCCAATACGGCGAAAAGACGGCGTATTTTCGGTGTTTAGTACGACATTTCCACGATTCGTTTTCCACGAGGATCTGTTTGAGGCATGTCCCATTCGATTGCTTTAGCATTGAAGTCTCCTCCGAGGAGCACGTTGCCCTCTGCGTTTGAGACAGCGCCTTCCAGAGCATTAAGCTTGGCTTGGAAATATGATATTGATTTGGTTAGCATTAGGTACACACTAAAGAAGGTGGTCCCTGAGCACCGAACCCACACGAAACCATCACAACTCTCCACTTGGAAATCACTGTTCCAAACCCAGGTGGCGGCAGTACCAGTTTCGTCAGGATACCATAATTCAAAACTTTTATCATGGTGTTGCTCACTCAGCAGCAAGAAGTCGGCTTTCATGTCCCTTGCAAACTGCTCAAGCAGATTTTGGGCGGTTGAACTGCGGTGTAGGTTTAGCTGCAAGATGCGGGTCATTGAAGTTCTGATTTTGCCTTGCTTAGGGCTTGCTGGAAAACCCGGCATTTTCCTGATCCCAAGACGTGTCCAAAATCAGGCCTTGGAACGGCAACCTTGTAAAGAATACAAATTTTATTTGCGGCATTTATGCGGCATCCAATCTCATTTTTTTCGACGCTTCTCCAAGGTAGATAAAGTTATCCACACTTTCCAGGTTGTAGTCGCCTATGGTCATGTTGCATCATTTGAGTTTATGAATTTAGTTTTAGTTTCATTAATTCGCAGGTCAATTCAGTTTGTTTCAGATTCCAGGCTCAGAAACGCTCCTTTGGCATCTAAGATTGAACGTGCCATAATATTGACGTCATCAGCATATGCTACCAATTGTGCGGACTTGGACAGTTCAGCTGATGCCTTCCTGATGACGTATTCCAGCACAATATTAAAGAGCATTGGGGGCAAGTGCATCACCTTGTTTTAAGCCTGATTCCGTTATAACGCGGTCTCTGTGTTCAGCATCGTGAACTTGACGTTGCGAATTAGTTTTGTTGAGACGCCAATGTCAAGTATTATTTTCTACAGCGCACTTTTAACGACACTGTCGTATGCTTGCTTGAAGTCTACAACGAGTTGGTACACATCGATGTTATTATATTCCCAGCATTTTTCGAGCACCTGCTTTACTGAAAAAAATTATACAAGTAGGAAAATCGAGAAGTATTTCTCCATTCGCTGGCTAATGGCGTGCGCCTGACCTTATTCTATCCCAAAACACTTAGCCCGGGATAAGCGAATAAGGATACGTTCAGCTGCGTACTCAAGGTATCAGCCCGGGTATTAGCGACCGAAGGGAATTACGCCCGGGGCCTGGAGTTATACTTTTAATTGATTGGTTTCTTCAAGTATTACATTAAATAATAGTATTCATTTCCTTTGAACAAAAAACATAATCAAAGTAGATATAAATTACGAAAGTTCGCTGCTCCGTTAATACTCTAAATTTATAAACATGGAGGTACACAACCTCTTTAACTAGTTCTGTACTAAATTTATTAGCTTAGAAGAATTCATTCTTAGAATATTGTTTAGCCTTAAATAAAATTAAGCGGGGTAAAACAGCGAGACTTGGTTTCATTTACATTGAACACTCACTTCACCTTATTTGAATTAAGATACTGTATTGATGTATTCATCCACCGTGACTGAAATAAACTCGCAATTCAGTCAAAGGAACTAGAGAGCAAACCAACAGGAGCAGCAATCTTCCTGCAAAGAACAATCCAGCGAAAGATGTTTCCTTGAATATAGAACGACAGAACAAATAATAGATTCAAATAATGTAAATGTATAACATTATTATACAAGTGAACTAAAATTTATTGATTAAATAAACGCATCTGGCTCTACAACATGTATGTAGCAGCAGGTAAGTGTTATGCTGTGAGTGCTCCCTCTCTTCGGTGGCTTTGATGCATTTATACGATACACATTATATTAAGCTCCCAGTTCATGCCAGTATACATTGGGTATACTCCTAGCGTAACACTATATACGGTTGTGACATCTTAAAATTTTATTCACGAAATATAGCCAATGAGGGTATCAAACGAAAAGTCTTGATAAAATTTTTCAATATTCGTTGTTAAAATTGCAATATCAAAAACAGGGTAGGCAGGAGAAGCGGAAGATCACGAAAAAAACCCTCATTGTAATTGAAGACCTAGTTGCAAATTACGGCCGCGCCAGCATTCTCCCCATTCACGAATTTAAACTTTATAGGTATCATCTTCCACCTTCTTTTGGGTACCTATACTTTTTTTTTTGTTTTAATAAGACTATTCAATCATTTCCTGTTTTTGTATTTCACTTTATCAATAATATAACATTTCCTATCTTATTTTTAAGCACAATAAAAATAGTTATAATAATAATTGGATCTTTCTAACTAACAAAATTTCAAAGAATAAATTTTTGTTAGTGGAAAGTAAAGAATAAAATTTCGTTAGGAGAAATAACTAACGAAATTTAATTCTTTACTTTCCACGTACAAAATTATGTTCTTAATTTTCACTAACAAAATCCAATTTTTTCTTTCCTACTAGCAAAATTTACTATAACATGTGCCCAGGGGCTTGCAGTCTTTTGCTAAATTGAACCACAATTGCAGCACTTTGACCTAGTTCACTCACATATGCTGGATTGATTTCGGTTGCTGCTCCCTAGTACAGCAAGAAATCCAACATTAGGACGCTAGACTCACTCAAAACAAACAATTTGAATCCCCAAGGATTTGGGTTTCCCTTCATATATTGCTTACAATGATGATGTCCCTTGAATGGAACAATTTGCTCGTCTATACAAACGCATTGGTCCACTGATGTAATTTCCATGCACCTTTTCGTAATAGCTTCGTAAATGGGCCTAACTTTTATGAACTTATCTGTGTTGCCATTGGGAATTTGTAAATTATTCTCCAGATGCAAATGGCTTCGTAAACTGAAAAATCTGTTCATGGACATTATTTTTTTGACCAAAGGAACGCCAACAGAGCTGTCCCAATACATCCGTACTTTAGGATATTGTAGATTACCCATAAAAATGTGCAAGCCAGTGATTTTTATTATTTCCATAAAATTGGAGCCGCTCTGGATCGCATAAATATTCGTCATTTCTGCCATTGTACAGGGTTATCCATTTCGTGGTTGGGAAAGTATAATCCCGTTCATTTGACATTTGTCAAAATTAAATGTCATCCAAAGAGTGTTTTTTTTTAGTTGAAGGTTTGCCATTTCGAAATATGGATCGTTTAACAGTCGAAGAACGCGTTAAAATTATTAAATTTTATTATAAAAATGGTGATTCCGCTGTATCAACATTTAGGGCTTTACGATCCGATTACGGTCTACATAATCGACCTACACAGCAAATAATTTCGAATACAGTGAGTAAATTTGAAGAGACTGGATCGGTTATTGATATTGCAAAGCCTGTGCATCATCGCAACATTCGTTCTGCTGAAAATATCGCTGTCGTTGCTCAAAGTGTGGAGGAAGACCCGAATTTGTCGATTCCTCGACGTGCTCAACATTTGGGCTTGTCTTACAGCTCATTGTGGCAGATTTTGCATTTGGATTCGCATCTCCATCCGTACAAAATCTAACTCACTCAAGAACTTAAGCCTCAAGACCATACCCAACGCAGAAAGTATGCGAATTGGGTGATTGAACAACAAGCCATTGATACCGATTTTTCGAAAAAAAGTTTCTTTAGTGATGAGGCTCATTTTTCGCTCAGTGGTTACGTGAATAAACAGAATTGCCACATATGGGGCTCTCTACATCCTCAGGTGATCGCAGAAAGGCCTTTGCATCCGGAAAAAGTGATCGTTTGGTGTGCATCATGGTCTGGTGGTGTTATTGGCCCGTATTTTTTGAAAACGATCAAGGAAGAGCCATTACAGTCAATTCTGACCGCTATGGACGGATGCTAACCGATTATTTTTGGAGAGAAATTGAAGATTATGATCTGGAAAACATGTGGTTTCAACAGGACAGAGCCACAAGCCACACAACACAGGCTAATCGATCACTTTTGCAAGAGAAATTTCCAGGACGCGTAGTTTCGAGATTGAGTGATGTCAATTGGCCCGCAAGATCCTGCGACCTAACACCTTGCTTTTTATGGGGCAATGCGAAAATTCGTGTTTACGCGAACAATTCTCAAAATCTTGAGCAATTGACAACCAATATTCGTGAAGTTATGGCCGAGATATTGCCGGAAATGTGCCGAAAAGTTATTGAAAATTACCTCAAAAGGATTGAGGCCTGTAAGGGGTCCCGTGGAGGACATTTGAACGATGTTGTATTTCACGTATAATGGCAAGGTTCAATCTAACCCTATATCAAATAATTTGTTGGGAATATACTCGTTTAAATATTCCGATGGGCTCATAGCACCAATAACTTCACCGACAGTAGGTGGTGGATTCCAAAATATTTGTGGCTGAATAAACGAATTTTGGTCATTCCATTCTATTTGGTTTTTTTAATATTTTTTTTAAAGTGATAATATTTTCAGAGGTGGAGGGCACTACCTCTTCTAGTTTCAGTATGGATTCCTCTTCAACTTCATTATCCGATTTATTTGAATCGTCCATTTCTGCTCCAACTCGTCACATCAAAATTGCTTCAGGACTGGATTCAGTTAGCTCTTCTTCTCCACGAAGCTCAATTTCGGACAAATTCCCATCTTCTAAGCAATCTAAAAGTTCTTGTTCTATCAAATACCTGCCGTCAGGTTTTCGACGACCTGTATCACGTAAAAAGTAAGCATCAATAATAAAATAAACGGAAATATAAAGCTTAAAATTCAAAAACTAATTCACACAATCTCTACTTCTGTGAGTACTTTTGTACATTGTAATGTACACAAAAATTATCGCCTACAGGCCACTATCATATCGATAAAACTTAATTCAACATGGTAAAAACTAAATAATGCATTCGGTTCAATTATTGCGAAAATACTGAGGCGGAAATATTTAAAAATGTTGGGGTACATAAAAAAAATAAACTCACCAATTGAACACGCCACGACAACCAAGGGAAATCTATTATCAACAGGCTTGCCAACTGAAGAGTGAAATAAAACAAAAAAAGCGCTAGAATAACTAATAGTAACGACTGACAATCGATATTTGCCTTAGTATCGACTAGACAGGGTGACAAAAACCATGTACATTATAATGTCCAGCAGTACTGAAAGGGTTAAAGAAGAATAAACGTTGCATTGGTTAAATTCGGGTGACCGTTTAATTTTGTTTTTTCTCGGGGTCAACTCTTTTGGTTACACAGTGAGGAAGAAAAAAAAAACAAGAAACATAATTTAATTTTTTTTCCAGCCTCAGTATACCACCTCGGATTCAAGAGTCTTCTAGGAAATTCTAATGTCTGCAACTGCAGCGACTTCCGAGGTTGTAAAAACCTTTGGGCCGAGCAAGTGTGAAATAAATCACAGAGATACTGTTATGAACGAGCGAAGAAAACTCTCGCCTACCGTTTGGCGCAAAAAGTGTCAGCAAATGACGGCAATGTACATTACGGCAGATGACCAGCACCGTTCAATCTAGGAGTTAGCACTAGGCGCTAGCAAATAATAACTATATACGTTGCGGCCGACATGCCGCTGTTAAGCTTCAGTATATGGATGACGCGTATACGTCGGCGATTGATCAAAAGCGAGAAGCTCTATGTATGAGCAAGTCAAGGGAGCTTATAGCGATCAAATGTAAAAGGTTTCGCCACGACTGAGAGCTGCGGCGAATATTGGGGCGAAAACTTTCCTCGCTCATATGCAAAATATTTCCTCCAAGCTAGCTACGGTAATATCGTAAATATCATAGAATGGCTCTCATCATCTACAAATTAATAAAGCGGAGCGGGGAGGAGAAGTTCCTAGTAAATGAGAACACACGTTCTCATCGCCTCAGCAAATTTAACGGCGAAGTAGAAAAAAAGCTCGAGTTGAGTTAATATTTATATTCGTGGAGGAACTGTTGAAAAGCAGTCTTGTTCGAGTCCAGTAGGGAGCGTGCTGCTACCAATTTATTATTAACAACGTTCAAGTATTTAGAAGTGCTGTTCAGTGTACAACTAAGTGGTAAGGGGTGAGGTGTTGGCTTGAGCTGCAATCCTCCATCGGCTGTGTGGCCACCCCGATCCACAAGCCCGTCTTCTTAGTTCCCTCTACAGGCTGGCGCTTACCTGTGAAGCGCGATAAGTTAATGTGAAAATGAAAAGCGCTTCACCCAATATTGACAGTTAGTTAATTAATCAATTCGGTTGTAATATAAATGTTTTAAAAATATGAACAATACAATAAAAATAATTAATAAAGTTAACTCTCGGCTTTGTTGTTCTAGTTTGGTTGGTTATAGTAGCAGGTAAGTGCCTTGTAGCGAGATCACTCCCCGGGAGCCTTGATGATGTATATAGGATACACATCAAATCGAGCTCCCAGTTCATACCAGTATACATAGGGTATACTGGTTATGTAACAAAATTGGCGCAGCCGGTGAATTGTATTGCATTTTTCACAGGAGTTTTATTGGTGACTTATTTTAGTAGTTAGTAGTTATAATGTATTTCGTGTGCAGCGAAACGTAGTGTCTTGTTTAAAGGCCGTTAAAAATTGCTGAGGCGATGAGAACGTGTGTTCCCATTTACTAGGAACATCTCCTCCCCGCTACGCCTTATTAATTTGTAGATGATGAGAGCCATTCTATGATATTTACGATATTATCGTAGCCAGCTTGGGGGAAATATTTTGCATATGAGCGAGGAAAGCTTTCGCACCAATATTCGCCGCAGCTCTCAGTCGGCTGGCGAAACTTTTTACATTTGATCGCTATAAGCTGCCTTAACTTGCTCATATATAGAGCTTCTCGCTTTTGATCAATCGCCGACTCATACGCGTCATCCATATGCTGAAAGTTAACAGCGGCATGTCGGCGGCGACGTACATAGTTATCATTTGCTAGCGCTTAGTGCTAACTCCTAGATTGAACGGTGCTGTTCATCTGCCGTAATGTACATCGCCGTCATTCGCTGACGCTTTTCAGCGCCAAATGGTAGGCGGGAGTTTCCTTTATGAATGAAAAATGAGTAACGATATATACTTCAGAAGTCAAAATTTACTCAGCAATGTAAATAATAGTATAATTTATCACAAGCAACCCTTCTGCATGAGCGTAGTTCTGTCTACCTTACTTTTTTCTTTTCATTCTGGAAAAGTTTGTACTTATTATAAAATTTGGTATTAAATCATATTTCTTACATTGCATGAGTAAATTGCAGTGTTGCGAGGTTTGAGTATTATTTCGCAGTTTTTACCGAACTTAATATTCTTTACAAAATCTTCGCTGAATGTGTGCCTAAAGGATATATGTTATATGACTGTCAGTGCTGTTCCATGCTTTGTTGACTCCAAGTTTTTTTGAGCTCACTTTGGTCTACATTAATATGAGTCTACGAGTAAGTTTAACTTTTTCCGGGCTAGGATCGAATTTGCGAAAAAGATTTTTTATTGATTTTTCGACTACTGTCGTATTTATCTTCAGAATAACATTACAACATTACTTATATACGAGTATATGGAAAGTTTTGTTACCTCCAGCGACCCAAGTAAAAAATAACTTCGCTTACACTATTCATTATCTCATGAATTATCACGAAATCGAAAACGTCCTCATCACAGTAACCGAGAAACCTCACTCTTGCGCAACTCAGTTATTTTCCTTTGATTTTATTTATTCGTTCATGCTCAGCGAAACAAACTAATAACAATTATTCTTTAATATCCTCCGTGCAATACTTATTATTCCACTACACATTCCAAGAAATATAAACTGCGAAATCTGATTGTTTGGTTAAGCTGGCGGCCAGGAAATAGAGAACATTCTTTGGTTTGCTTGAACCCTGAAATCCTCTTGTCTTAAGCACGAGGATAATAATTCATGATATCCTGCAGGCAGACTACACTTCCAAGAGTAGTCGCCTGTTCATTCTCTTCATTCGGGTTCCATTTATGTTGCGAGTTTAATAGTTTAGGAGGTTAGCTCTGCTATGTATGTGGTATTATTTCGAGTCAGCATAAATCTTGCTGTTGTTTGACCATATCACTTAGAATTATTTGTAGCTGAATATGCTATCGGCAATTCTTATTTGCCCCGGTTCGGTTGGATATGGGTTTGAAAACTAACTTGGCAAATTGATTAACTCATGAATAGGCTGGCATTATTCTCTTTCTATGTGTTACAATTTTGAATTTCACGCATCATCAACATCAATTTTGAGATCCCGAATCCGCTTAAACTTTCCTAGGCTTTTCAATGAGATCGGGTTGGAAAATTAATGAGAGAATAAACGGTTATGTAATGAAAGAGAATCATTTAAAAAACCAATATACAAACCACTAATCGCTTTCATAACGGATCCATCCCTATTCTTTCCCACATGCCGACCTCAATAAAAGCTTTAACATTAATTTACATCAACGATGCAATAACAATCTGTAGTGAACATGAAACTCATCCTTTCAGCCCCAGTCATGCAATATTGTCAGTATTAAATCGCTATTCCCGCCACGTCACTTCGAGAAAGCGTTTTCTATTGCCCCCGCTGCTAGTGATGTATTGTATCAGGACATTTCAGAATACTCAAATACAACGCGAGATAGTTGGGAGCAGATAGCAAAACCATTACACAGAATCGACATGTCTGGGCAGAGTGGCGCCCTGTTTTTCAAAAATCAACTGTCACCAGTTTCACTCGTCACCGCAGGCAGGCATTGGAAGGCTTCAAGACAGGAGCCACCGATTTACCCTCGATTGGAGGCATATGGAGCCTTCTAAAGCTGATATAACGCTCAGCAGCATCAGGCATCAGTTATCCTGTCATGAATAGTAAAATACATTATTTATCCAAAGCATTACTCGTATAAGGCCAGAGTTCACAGGATCCTATTCCGGGGCAAGGATGAGGTTTGAAAATTTGAAATGGTTTTCTCTGCAGGCAGGAAATTTATTGTCTACTAATATTGTATTTATAATTTGACTTCAAATTGATTATCACATGTAAATATTCTTTTTTATTTAAGAATTGATCATTTTCTTTCGATTTTATTTTGGGTCAATAATATTTTTTATGTAATCTTCACATCTGTCATACATATCTTCTATCATTCCCGATATGTTTTTGATCATTATTGTGAAAAAAGTATTAAAAGTGTATATAAATTGTTAATCATATAGACCTTCGATACAAAGTTGTAACCTGGTAAATATCCAGTTGCGAATTCCGGCGTACCGGCATTCTCCCATTCGCTACTTCAAATTGCCGCCGTAGCATCTCCACCTTCTCTTGGGCACATAAACCCTATTCCTCGGTATATTTATTTATTTTATTAACATTTATCAATTTCCCTTAAATTTTTATTTCCCCATCATTTCAATCCTAACCTTTTTCTTTATTTTCAATTACGGAAAAAAAATAATAATGTAATAATAATCTCAACTTTCCCACTAACAACACTCCATTCATTACTTCCCATTAACGAAATTTCATTCGATCCTTTTCCCTAATAAAATCTAATTTCTTCCTTCATACTAACTAATTTTATTCAGAAGCTCCAACTAAATAAATTTTATTTGTTATACTAACAAAATTCATCCACGCTTCCCTACCAAAACTGACGAAAGATACAAGCCATATGGTAGCAATTTGCATATGTATTAGTCGGCCTACTATGGACAAGCTTCCGGTAGCTGTCACCCAACTGGGGCATTAGCAAATGCTTATATTTCGTCATATATACTATTTTCAGAATAAAAAACGTGCGGAACGCATTCCGTGCATGCTATAAATTCACCTTGTATAGCCTATTGTGCTCCTAAACTTTCCAAGACGAGCAAATGAAGCACACGTTTTGCACCTTCGACTGATAGCTCAGCGTTGAGATGTAAACAAACTCCTATAAATTCACTTTGGAAGGCGATAAAAACCAAACGGGTGTAAGAACTGAAATAATTTTCACTTCACTAGGAGCGCTATTGTGTTCTCCGTGGACCATCTGGATTTCACTGTAGAAATCCGTCTCTAAACCGTACAAAACCTCGAATTTTCGTTGGCACCTCCACAATTCTTCATATAACGCCATGTAAGTTAGCCAGCAAAGTCGGCCTACTAATGGTCATGTGTGTGGTAGTAAGCGCTGCTGCCATATGGCTTGTATCTATCGTCAGTTTTGTTCCCTACTAAAAAATTTCATTTCCATGCCCATTAAGAAAGGTGTATAGTTGAAGTTGCTAATTCGATGAACGAGAACTCAACAGAAGTTAGCTCCATTAGTAGCGTCGTGGATTCTCGACCGGGGGTCCGCTAGGACCCTGGGTTCCAGTTCTCTCGAGTGCGGGATAACACTCTTTTTGGGGTATCGGCAATAACAACTGTTTCCGTATACTAGTATAAGACGATTTGCATATAACCAAACGCTATCATGGTTATGAAAATCGCCATATATGCAAAATAGAAATTGTTGCGTTTGTCGATATGGAAAAGATGTGTGGGTAGCGAAATCAAAGTGTGTTGACCTTCGATTACGTTACTCGGATGCGGTAGCGGTAATTGAGAATGAAAGGATTGCGGGATTGGTTTTTTGGGAGTGAATGGCAGTTAGTATTTGACTTTAAAATAAGAGGGATTGTTTTTGGCGGTGCGTTAATTGTTAATTCGGGGAGAAAAGATACGGTTTTTGGGTTGAATAAGAAGAAGAAGTTTTTTGACAGTGTGGGGAAAAACGTTTTCTAATTTTTTAATTTGACTAGAAAGTTTGGTGAAGTGAATTTTGAATAGAAAGTTTGGTGAAGTGTGTTGATTTTTAATTTTGTGGGGGAAAAGAAGTCTGGATTTGAATTGTAGGGGATTGATTTTCTTGGTGACGGAAGAAGAAATTGGAAAAAAAATTGAATTGATTGCGAGGTTTAATGGCGGAAATTTCGGTGCGGGAAAGTGTAAAAGAAACGAGAAACTACATTGGATGTGGACTGGAGTAAGATTCGTGCGTAAATACGAGTGAAGGAAAGGAATTTTTGTTTTCGGCCTTCGGGAATAAAATTAGTGCAAGTTTGTGTCTGCCTTATTAACTGAAATAAAATAACAAAACAAGTAGTGCAGAGATTAATTGTTCATTTAAAAATAATGTTTTGTTGGGTTAAGGGGTGGGCCAGGTGCCGTACATTAAATTTTTCTGCGATTACGCTATAACGACGGATCGGAGAGTGAGATAAGTGGCCATTCCGTGAGTATTTGATTTTAATACCCGACGGAGATCTGTTATCCTTGCACAATATGTGTATTTATTTATGCATTTACGCTATTTTACAGATCCATGAATCCAATAATGCAACTAAAACAAAGTGAGCAACTTGAATAGAAAAAAAAACAAGAATATAAAATACTAATAAACTATTAGGAGCTAAGGAGAATATTATGAAATATGCTTTTAAAAGCGTTTAAGGAATGTGGCAGGGGACCCCACTGGAGTTCTTTGTAGCGATATGATACGCGTGCTAAAACCGATAAAAATAAATATCGGTTCGAGTAAAGTCCTGTTGCGAGTTTCGGCGTACCGACTTTTTCCCATTCGCAACTTCAAATTGCGGCCGTAACATTTCCACCTTCCTTTGGGCACTCCTACCTTTTCCTCTGTAAATTTATTTATTTTATCAACATTTTTCCATTTTCCCTTTAATTTTTATTTCCCCATCATAACAATCCTACCCTTTTCCCTTATTTCCAACTACAAAAAAAATAATACATACTAATAATTTCAATTTTCCCACTAACAACATTCCCTCGATTAATTCCCACTAACAAAACTTCATTCAATACCTTTTCTCTAACAAAACCTAATTCCTTCCTTCATACTAACTAATTCTATTCCCACTAACAAATTTATTTTTTTATACTAACAAAAATTAATTCACGTTCCCCTACTAACAAAATTCAATCTCATGCCCAAATGCATCGTTGAAGTTGCTTATGAGATGAATGGAAGATTGACAATCCATGGCACCATTAGCTGCGTCGTGAGTTCTCGAACGAGGGTCTGCTGGAACTCTGGGTTCAAGTTCCCCCGGGCGCAAGGAAGCACTCTTTTTGGGGTATCGGCAAAACCAATAGCTTCCGTAATGTATATGTGACACTTCGCATTCAATCAAGCGCTTCTTGGATTGTGCAAATTGCCATATGTAAAACAATGAATACTACTGAGTTTGTCGATATGGAACAAAAGATGTGTGGGTAGCGGAATCAAAGTGTAATGAACTTCAACTACGTTACCCAGATGCGGCAGTGGTAATTTGAAAATGAAAAGGATTGCGGGATCGTTTTGGATGAAGGTGAAATGTGGAATGAGGTGGTGTGGATTGGGGCAGTCAGTATTTGATTTGGCAAAGAATAGGGAGTTTTTTTTCGGTTTTTGGTGAAGTTAGTACTTGGCTGGTAAAGATAGAGTTTTTCTGTGCGGGATAATAGTGATTTTTGGTAGAATGTGATTGGGAGTTGAATAGATTTTTTTGAAGTTTTAGTGACGAAGAGTGGAAGGATTGAAAAAAGTGAGGTGAATATTGAATTTTGTGAAGAGAAGAGATTTGACTTTGTGAGGTGTGAAAAAAAAAAGAAAATTTTTATTAATTTGAAGGGCGGGAAAACGAAAATTGTGCGAGAGAAAAAAAAAAGATTTTGCTAATTTGGATTTCGGGAAGACAAAATTGTTGTCAGAAGTTTTGATTTGAAATTCAGTGAAAATAAAAGATAAACAAAAAAAAAATAAGAAGTGAAACGAATGAATTTAGGAAAACATTACTAACTAGAAATTAAAAGTGAAGAGGACGGAGTGGAGGAATCACTTAGTGTAGATAAAAGTGGCCGTTACGTTTTTTTTCTGGTGTAGTGATATGAAATTACAATTTAATTTTCAGCGACCCCACGCTTCTTTTGCTGTATTGCACCGGGCGCTCGAAGTTCTACGGGGAAAGAAGTGAGTACAATTTTAGTTTTTTTTCCTTTTTAAGGTTTTGTAAAATAATTTTACAAAACCCTACTAGTTTTGCGACCAGTCTGTCCGTCTGTCCGTCCGTCCGTCTGTCCGTCCGTCCGTCTGTCCGTCAGTCCGTGTGTCACAGCAGTTTTACTCGGAAACTACTTAAGCTAGAAACATCAAATTTTGTTTGTAGGTGTAAAGTGGTGATCATTTCAAAGTTCAACTACAAAAAACTTTTATAAGGTATTTAAGGGGGGTCTCCCCATATAGAAGAGTGAGCCCCCGAAAAAAAAATTTCATTGAAGGTAGCCGATATGGGTATCAAATGGAAGGTCTTAACGAGATCTTTTCAAAACAGGTCTTAGTTTGGCAAAGTTTGCTTTGAGGGATGCACAGGGAGGGGAAATACACGAAAAATTTTTGTATGATTTATCGATTTTATGTTTTCTTAAATAAAATTTTAACGGTACCCTTAAATTCAACGAAATTCAGAACATAGATGTCTATTTTTAAGATTGATCTATTTCATAAAGATCGAATCATATTAAGCGAAGTTATAGCGGTTTGAATTTTTCTGTATTACTATGGAATAATATGCGCTGCATTTATTACTATGGCAACATATGGCCATGGAACAACATGTGCTTTTTACCGACTCAGAAACTACAGTTTCGCTAGGATTTGCATGAAAATTTCAGGAATGATAGCCCTCATGTATATCTTTGAGAATCGGTTCAGCTAGTGGTATCAGTAATCGTAAAACAAAATAGTGGCTGTTTTAAATGCGAAGATTGAATAACTTTGATTTATTTTTTCCCAACTTCATCGTTTAAGGTGCATGCTTTGAACACTTGATTCAATTTAATGAATGACTGAATTAATGCTCATTAGTGAAACAAGTCAAGGAGGTGGGAGAGAGCTCCTAGCAAAAGGGTTTTGTAACCATTCTAGGATTCGAAAAAATTGGCCATTAATGATGATAACAGTACAGGAGAGTAGCCCCTGAAAAAAAAAATTCATCAAACGTAGCCGATATGAGTATGAAATGAAAGTTTTCATGGAAGCTTTTCAAATCAGTTGTTAAACTGTCAGTTTTTGACTCAGTGGGGGCACAGGGGGGAAATACATGAAAAATGTGTTTCCTCCGTCGCGGATGGACATCTGAAATAATTATCAAGGGAAATATTTATGAGTATAACAATACCAAAAACCTCAACTTTGTTAATAATAGTATGATCTTCGTATTTCATATTTTCTCCAATAAAATCGTCATTAATATGCTTCTTGATTTGATTCGATCTGGTGACTGCATTTTGTAAATTGAATACAAAACCCTTCTGACATGAGCGTAGGTCTGTTTACCCAACTTGTTTTATATTGTTTCAAATTTTGAAAGGGGTTTTTAGCAGTTTTGTTTTAACTGATTTTCTGTTGTATACTTTGGATTTAGATTATAATTTGTGAATAAAAAAATGGCCATGTCAGATTAAACTCATCATCTTTCATTTCTCAATGTGACCTCCCCTTTCCCATCCTTTTCCCTTTGTGCTAGTTTTTATGTAAGGTGGCTCAGCACGAGCAGAGAGTGTCCCGGAAGGCCCACGACACGACTGAGCGCTAGCCGGCCTCAGTATGCCACCCCGGGCTACACACCCCTCTGCTAATTCTTAATGTCTGCAACTGCGGTGACTTCCGTGGTTGCTACAGTCCACAATGAATATGTCAGTTGAACACGTTCTTGAAGTGGGACGTATACTATAAAGGCTTTCCCGAAGGTTGGATGAAAGAATATTGTAATATATTTTAATTAAGCAACACAGGTCTAAGAATTCTCTCTTTTTTTGAGTGATAGGATGTTGAGAATTTGGAAGCGCACATCGCAGAAGCTGTAAGGGAGATTATATTTGCGGAATAGAGAGCGTGTGAATTTACGCTGTACAGTCTCAACAGCGTCCAATAGATTGGTATAGTGAGGAGACCCTACTTGGGAGGCATACTCAAGAAGTGACCGGACTAAGAGTGCAAATAAATGGATGCTGGTTAAGATGGTTAAAGGACTTGCTCGAGGGTCGTGAAATAAAACCAGCGATACGTGAAGCTCTAGTGGTTATGCATGAAATATGGATGTTAAATTTTAAATCTGGGCCAAAACTGCTTTCAAATCTTTAAATTTGTCCTCAACTGCAAGCAGCGATCCATCAATCCGATATTCATATAGTACTGGATGAATTTTATCGATGAATCTCATGTGAGAAAATTTTGAAATTTTAAGAGGAAGCAAGTTACCTTGACACCAAGTTTGGAGATTGTCAAGATCATTTTGAAGGTATGAGCAATCTTTGCTGGAGTTAGTGGAACGAGAAATTTTTAAAAATCAGCGCAAAGAAGACAATTAGAGGACTGGCATTGGGGAAGATCATTAATGAAAATGCTAAATAGCAACGGGCCTAAAATTGATCCTTGAAGAACACCAGATTTTGGACTAAATCAGGCCGAGGAAAAAAAATTATTCAGCGCAATCGTGCTGGAGCGATGGGATAAGAAGAATAATATCCAATAGAGGATTGATTCGGAGTTTGTAAGCCAGAAGGCCATAATCAACACTGTCAAAGGCTTCAGCAAAACCGGTGTATATGACATCAACTTGTTGGCTCTTGTCAAAAGCAAGAGAGATGGTATTCTAAGTTCTAACAAATTAGTTATTGACGACCGACCTTTAGTGAAGCCATGTTGTTCATTTGCAAACAAGATACTGATGGCATCATCATCATATAAACAAGAAAGCAAAGAAATCGGACGACAGTTTGAGATTTCACTACGATCTCCAGACTTATGGATCGGAAAGATGTTAGCATGCTTCCAAACGTCGGGAAAGCAGGAGCAGGAAAGGCTAATATTGAAAATAATTGATAGTGGGGTAGATGTGAACAAGATAATGACTTTATGAATAGATTTGGTATTCCATCAGGACCCGTGTCACCATTAATGTCAAAAGTGAGCAGCACACTTTCAATTTCTGATGGAGAAGTCACGATAGAATGCACAATAGGGGAAGGAGAAGGACACGATGAGTATATAGTGGGGTTTGAAACACTAAATGTGAAGGAAAAAAAAATTTAGCAAAACGGTCACAGATAGCTTGCCCATCAGAAGCTTGGCAGTTACGCCATGAGAAGATATTAGGGTATGGGATGTTGTTTTCAGGGAACGAATGTATGACCAGGAGGGCTTAGGACTATTACATTGCAGTGATGTTTCAATCATATAATAATAAGATCGCATTTTTTGGCTTCTTTACGAATCAGTCGGTAGTTGGCGAGGTCAGTGACAGAGTTGGAATACTGAAATTTTCTACGCCCCTGGTCCTTCAAATAAAGAGCACCTAACACTTCAGCCGAAAACCAGGTGAGACTCAGAGATAGGTACATGATTTATAATTATGCTACTGAGATTTTGGTACAAAGTAGATACCGCTGAATTGACATCTAGCTTCTGTAGCAATGAATTCCAGTCAATATTATCCAGCTCAAGCTGAATGACTGCATAGTTGGCTTTGCAGAAGTTGAATCTAGGAGAAAAAGGAGTGCGTTTGGATTGAGGTGCGAGAAAAGATAAACGAACCTCAAGCGGAGGATGGTGGGGATCAGGTTTTACATATGAAGCAACCGACTAGAAGACCCGCATCGATGGGGGTAGAAGATCCGCTAACTCAGCCATAGGGTTGTGGTTTTTCTTTTTGTGGTAGGGGCTCTCGCCAGGCATGGAGAGACCTTGCATGTGGACACCACCATCAGGACTATAAGTCCGATTCGAAGGAGTACGAGCGAGCACCAACTTCACCTGAATACCCCATTTTTTCTGTGCAATACAAGTTTCTCGTCAAGGATGAGGTAAGTTTCTGACAGCTTGCAGGAAACAAGAATGATAAGGATCATTAATCAAGAAATGTTCAGTGAAGCCTGCGTTTTTCTGTTTTTTGTTCTGCTCGCCGTGTTTTTTCATTCTATAAATCATATATGCGATAAATTATTTTTAGTCTAACTTAGTGCTAGGGGAAAGAACCCACCCCACAAACACCTGTTTCACTGAGGCAGCCCAACATCGCTGCAAGTTCTCAAAAGACAATAACCCACCCACTTCACTACAATTACCTCATTGATATGAAAACCCTAATGAAGCTTCAGGTCGGATTGGAACAAAAGGAGCAACTACGCAAATATAACAAGGACTGCGCGATTAGACAGTGGAATGTGAGATGAATCAACTAACCCCACGCTGTTTAAGCATTGTTACAACAAGTCAGTTAATACAAACTTGAAACTTATGTTAAGTCGTTAGAACGAGAAAGTTGGAGGTGGCACCTACAGGAAGCCATTGCTGTTCCGACGATAATGGCGTCTTGGACAAAATTTGCATTAAATTTTGCATGTGGATGATAGGTAAAACTTAAGTTAATAGATAGGTAGGAAATTACTAACACTAAAGACGAGACAGTGTTAAAGAAGTTAAGTTCGTGCTTTTGGTCTCTCATCATCCAATTTAATAGTTTTCACACTGGTAATCTCTTGTGTTTGTAGCCATGTTTTCTATTGCAGGCCATTATGTTGCATTTATTAATTCATAAAGCATCTTACGAAGCCTAATCCGGCAAACATAAGTATAACATCAACTAAAGTTTGCTATATTAAGACTGATGTCAAGCAAAGAAGAGCTAATAGCCAGACTAAGCTGAGAACGAGCCCTCACGAGGGATCATATTTCACGAATTAATATAATACAGTGGATATAATTTGATAAACATCAAGATATTGACAGTCATAAAAAGCACTGTCCGTCAAATTAAATTACACATCAAACACAGCTAGTTTTCCTCTCTGTAAAACTAAGTCCCAGAGAAACATTTTCAATTAATCTTTGGAATATTGAATTCCTCAATAAATTCGCGTATTTTCTAGTTTTTCTTTTCAACTCGATTAGATGGATGATGCAAATCGATTATACCTTTGTCACGATGCAATAGATAGCGGAAAATGCTCCTTGATTTATTTACTTCCATTAAGAAAATTCGACAGGACTCGTAAGAGCATAAATTACACTTTATCCTACCAACATAAATAACAAATGCCGGAACTAGTTTGTTAGCACAAACGGTAAATAGATGGTTCCATTAAGAAAAGACAGCCAAAGAAAAGACAGCGAATATTTTCAGACAAATATTTGTTTTTGTCAGGACTTTCAACAAAATGAATGGGAATGGTTTGAATTATTTCAACTAGAGCTTGAAATTTGTCAAATAGATTTCAAGGATTACCTAAAACTGTAGAGCTCTTCGGCTGCAGTTCTGTTTGTGTTAAAAATATCTTATAAAGAACATTATTTGAAGTAATCCCACTCGCAAAACTTCAATCTATGCAATTATTCTATAATACTTGTATAACATATCGTACAAACTTCAATCCATTTCAAAGAAATCCAAACAAATACAACAATGAGGCTTAACACAAACCTAATCCGCAATAATGCCAACTTACCGGAACGAAAACTTTCATACTTCCTCTCATTCTTCCTCTACCAACTGGACGAAATCATTGGTTTCCGCGCTCAAGCAATTTGATGTCCAATGTCGAATTCAGTTTTTCCCCCCACCGAAATACTTCCGCTTTATTATCGTTCAGAGCGTTCTTGATCCCAGTGGCTCACTCATCTTGAATGAAACACCACTTATTAAAGTTTGGAAACTTATTCGAACGGATGAACGATGTTTGCAGTTGAAAGGATGCGATGTGGTTAAAACTTTGATAAGCTCAAGCTTGTTCCGAGGGGGAAGGGAGAGACTGTGGTTGGAGTTACTGAGTTGTTTGTTGTCAGCATTCCAGAGGAAAACTTGCGAAATCATCCAAGAAAATTTACGAAGATGTAGGACCAAAGAAAATATGTCACTTTGCATTTGATGCAACTTTCAGAAAAATGCACTCAACACAAATGAGTCTGCATGGTTGGGAAAATAGTTTCAAATTGCATAGCGTGAAATGCACTAAAATTTGATGGGGGAAGTATTTGTAAGTTATCTTTGTAGAGAAATATTCTGGTAAAATCTAATGGTATGGTGAAAAAAGAAATTAATTATATGAGCAATTTTTGTGGTAGGAGTCATTCAGGGGCACACCCAGGATATCTGTGAAGAGAGACGATGACATATATCCGGGGGATCCGGAAATATCTCAAATCGGAACATTTTGTTTTCATTCAAATGTCCTCCACGGGACCTCTTACAGGCCTCAATCCTTTTGAGGTAATTTTCAATGACTTTTCGGCACATTTCCGGCAATATCTCAGCCGTAACTTCACAAATATTGATTTTCAATTGCTCAAGATTTTGAGAATTGTTCGCATAAACACGATCTTTCGCATAGCCCCATAAAAAGAAATCCAAAGGTGTTAGGTCGCAGGATCTTGCGGGCCAATTGACATCACTCCATCTCGAAATTACGCGTCCTGGAAAATTTTTCTTGCAAAAGCGCTCGATTAGTTTGTGTTGTGTGGCTTGTGACCCGTCCTGTTGGAACCACATGTTCTCCAGATCATAATCTCCAATTTCTCTCCAAGAATAATCGGTTAACATCCGTTCATAGCGGTCAGGATTGACTGTAATGGCTCTTCCTTGATCGTTTTCAAAAAAATACGGGCCAATAACACCACCAGACCATAATGCACACCAAACGGTCACTTTTTCCGGATGCAAAGGCCTTTCTGCGATCACCTGAGAATGTAGAGAGCCCCATATGCGGCAATTCTGTTTATGTACGTAATCAGTGAGCGAAAAATGAGCCTCATCACTAAAGAAAATTTTGTTCGAAAAATCCTTATCAATGGCTTGTTGTTCAATCACCCAATTCGCATACATTCTGCGTTGTGTATGGTCTTGAGGCTTAAGTTCTTGAGTGAGTTGGACTTTGTATGGATAGAGATGCAAATCCAAATGCAGAATCCGCCACAATGAGCCATAAGACAAGCCCAAATGTTGAGCACGTCGAGGAATCAACAAATTCGGGTCTACCTCCACACTTTGAGCAACGACAGCGATATTTTCAGCAGAACGAATGTTGCGATGATGGACAGGCCTTGCAACATAATAGCCAATCCAGTCTCTTCAAATTTTCTGACTGTGTTCGAAATTGTTTGCTGTGTAGGTCGATTATGTCGACCGTAATCGGCTCGAGAAGCCCTAAATGTTGATACAGCAGAATTACCATTTTTATAATAAAATTTAATAGTTTTAACGCGTTATCCGACTTTTGAACGATCCATAATTTTAAATTGCAAACCTTCAACTAAAAAAACTCGCTTTGGATGACATTTAATTTTGACAAATGGCAGGGTTATACTTTCCCAACCACAAAATGGATAACCCTGTATAGCTTTTATTAAAATCACTCATATTTATTTGATATGGGCAGATCAATTCCCTTTTTCATTTAAAAGCCGTAAGGTCTTCCGTTTTTCAGTTAACAGACGCATTTTGACTCCTTTGAGTCATCTTAAGTGTAATTTTTTTATTTTTGTATCTTCCATTTCGCCTCTCTGTTGATACATAATTAAAATCGTCTTTATTGATGTTTTTTTCATTTCAAGACTGCTCTAGACCACAAGCTATTATTAAATATGATAGTCAATTATTTTTTCTTTATTTGATATCTGCAGACCAATTTTTTTTTCTTGAAAAGCTGTCGGGCCTTGCTCACTCAAATAAGTAATGCCCGACGGCTTTTCATGGAAAAATATATAACTATATTAAAATTTCGTTTTTTGAACTCAATTTGGTCTACCCTAATATGAGACACACAAGATGATTCAAAGGAGTCGAAACGTGTCTGCTCTCAAAAAGGAATGGTCAGACGGCTTTTCAAGAAAAAAATTATTATAATTTGTAATTTTTAAAGAAATCTAGTATAGAATAACCATGAAATGAAAATATGAAGCTAATATGAACTTTGTGAAGAGAGATTTCGCTAGAAAAAATGTGCACTATATTATAAAGTGCAGGTTTAGTTTCGCTGTTGTTACGGTAACCAAATTTGGAAAATTATTACTACTTGTTAACACATAGGTAGGCTTGAATTTTTTTTGAAGAAAAGCAACCTACATACTTATCAAATTCTCAGTCATTATTTCAGTCAAATCATAAAACCTATTTTTCTATTCTTCATTCCAGCTAATCTATTGATTACTTATTTAGGACATATTTCTATATCTCTATGTGTGGCTTTTTTTTTTAACTCGAGCTATTGAATAAAATGTGCTCGGCAGAATTTAACCTATTGTCTTTGAAACGCTGGTTTGAAATTTGAGCAACAGTTGTTTTATTTTAATCTTATTCGCTCTATCACTGCTACAAAAAAGAAAGAACATTTCTCAAACAGTACTATTGATAACCTTACAATTAATTTTCTCATATGACAACATTGTATTTTTTACGATGTGTCATCTCGTGGTGGGCTCGAACGTAACTCTGCTTTATGATCTCAAATCAATTATCAACATCCCCACCCCCTGTGAATTGACCATCTTCTGTTGAGGTCTGGATATCTAGAACTGCCAACTTTGACACTGGTCTCTTCAGGACCCTTGTGCTCGTGCTCACGTCAGCTGAACGCACCACTACATCCTTTCTATAATTTAGCTTGCACACTCTGCCACGCCTCCTTTTGTTTCGCGGAAGATCTACATCACATATAAATACGAGACAACCGGTTCGTATAGGCTCGAATGGCTGGCACTATTTCACTCGGCGGGTCAGTTCTGGCAGCCAAGCAAGAAATGGTTACAGGCAGGTGAGTAAGTGGCCGAGCATTGACTATGTTTTCAGCCTCAATCAAGAAGCTTTGCAGCGTTTCCAGACGTGGTGATTACTCAGCCAACATTACCGGTAACGCCTTTTTCACTGATTGAACCATTCTTCCCCATATTCCACCTTCGCTCGGATTAGAGGGGGTGTTGAATTTCTATTCGATTTCGAGTGGATTAAG
This sequence comes from Odontomyia ornata, assembly GCA_963969285.1. Lineage (NCBI taxonomy): Eukaryota > Metazoa > Arthropoda > Insecta > Diptera > Stratiomyidae > Odontomyia > Odontomyia ornata. The sequence goes on from OZ017739.1 coordinate 459,516,811, forward strand.
CTCGGCTTTCATGCGGTTGATGTCGAGAAAACCCTGAACACCTTGCAACTCTTTGCTGATTCCGACAAAGTTAGTTCTATTGTCACTGCGATTTGAACCGGAACATCTCTTCTATTCATAAAATATCTAATGCAAACAAGACAAGCGCCGCTTGAGAGATCAGCCGCAATTTCTAAATGGATAGCACGAATGGTTAGACAGGTAAATACTCGTAGTGCAACCCACCTTTTTTCTTGGCTTCGACGAATTGTCACATTTATAGGGCCAAAAAAATCTAGCCCCGTATACGAAAACGGTCGAACGTATGGAGACAGCCGCTCCACAGGAAGTTCACCCATTTGTGGCTACTTAAGTTTCGCCTTACGAATATACAGATGCAGAATATACATTGTGATTGCACAGTATTCACCAAGCTCTTCAATGCAGGAACCCAAAAACGTTGTCTGATCTCATTGACTACTGTTGCATGGTTGACGTGATGAAGTTTCGTATGAAAATATTGTACAATCAGGAAAGTCATCGCATGGTTTTTAGCTAAGATTATCGGCTGCCTTGTATCATCTGGTAACCCTTGGGCCGGACCTATTTATTATATATTTATTTATCCTTGTCAATGCGCGGATTCAATTGCAACAATGGACTGCTCTTAGAAATTGGTTCACCACGTTTTAAGCGCACACGTTCGCTTCCAAAAGATTGCATCTGTGCCCAACGACCTAAATATTTTTCGGCTACAGATTCTTCGGAAGATGTAAGCTCTCCATTGACTTTTGGTGCTTGTCGTATTTTTCTACGCAGATTATTAAAATACTGGAATACTCAAGCCACCACTCTTTTAAATCTGTTATATTTGGAATATCTTTTAATATCTGGTACAATCAAATTTATTTGCCACTCGGTCAAAAGAAAATGTTTGGCTCTTAGTTGTTCGTCGCTTTTATCGTTGATGTAACCTGTCGAAAATTCTTGTGGCCACTGTTCTTCTTCATTTTTCAAAAAATCAGGCCCATTTAGCCAAATTCCATTCGCTGCGTAGTTTGTCAGAAACTTTGGCCTTGTTGCCTCTTCAGCCGGGTCGATAGAATCCGGACACCATCGCCAGTCCTCGACTCCACTACCATCCAAAATTTCCGACACTCGATTTGCAACATACTGTTTATATTTGCGGTGGCCTGTTCGGATCCACCTAAACACTGTATTTGAGTCAGTCCAAAAAATAAATTTGTTTATTTTGACTGTGTGGCACTTCACGATTGTTTCCTTAAGCTTCACGCCCAATACTACTACTTGTAGTTCCAGCTTTGGTATAGTGTAGTACCGGGTGGGTGCACACGAACTTTTTCCTGCGACAAGTGCTACTTTCAGTGTATTTACACTTATCCCTCTCCAATACGCTACCGCAGCCATTGCCTTCTCGCTTACGTCCACAAAGACGTGTAGATCCACCTGCGACTTAACAAAATCTAGGAAGTAGCATCGTGGTACTCTGAACTGGCTCACTATTGGCAGCTCCTCTATCCGAAGTTTCCAACGATGGTATAAGTCGTCAGTTAAAGTTTCGTCCCACTGCAATCCTGCTTTCCACACTGCTTGCATCAACACTTTTGCTGACACCATCAAGTCAGCTAAAAAACCGAATAGATCGAAAACGGACAAAGTTCAATATTTCTTTTGGTACTTTATGGAATCGCAACTTGAAAATAAAAACATCCGTCTGTGACAGCCAGTGCATGCCTAGGATTCTCTCCAATTCACCTTCTATGTTGACCGTTTCTCTTGAGTCACCAGCAGCGTTTCCAATAGCAGCTTTAACTTTGTCTGAGTTAGAAACTCTGTTTCGTAATTCTAACCCACCAGCTCGGTGTATTTTGATGACGGCTTGTGTTACATTTATGGCATCGACTTCTGACTGGAAACAATCCACAAAGTCATCAACATAATGTCTTTCTATGATTGCCTCAACTGCACGAGGAAACTCCTCTTCGAAATTTTTGGCATTGATATTTTTTATATATTGCGCTTTCTTGGACGAACATGGGGCGCCGAAAATCTAGCCCTCCATCACGTACACCTCAGCTGGTTTAGTCACGTCACCACCTCTCCACAGAAAACGCTGACTATCCTGATCTCTCTTTAAGGTAGCCACTTGGTGAAACATCTCTTTTATGTCTCCGCAGGCTGCCACTGGTGCCTGTCTAAATTTGAATAAAATTTTAATCAGTGGCTGGTTTATGTTAGGACCTGGAAAAAGAGCCTTGTTTAGTGAAATATTTTGAACCTCAGCTGCGGCATCAAAAACTAGGCGTAATCCTTATTTGTTTGGGTTTTTCATGTCAAAGTGCGGCAAGTCAAAGGTTTTCTCTGACCATTGAGCTGCTTCAGCGATAGTTAGTTTACGGGCGTGGCCTTTCTTTATATAATCATTGATTTTACTGCAATGTTTGTAGGCGTATTGCGTATCTCGAAGCATTTTTCTTTCAACGCCTTCTAATCTTCGCATGGCCATTGAATAAGTATCTGCAAAAGGTGGAACAATCTCTTTCCAAAGGAGTTCACCCTCATATCTAGCATCGAGTCTCATCGTTGATAACTCCAAAATATTCAACGCTGTTTTGTCATCTTTTGAAGTAATTTTCTTTATATTCGGCTTCAGACCAAAATTTTCAGCATCAAAATAATCCGACATAAGCTTGTGCATCTCTGTTAACATGTCATCCGCTCTTCTATAATGTAGAACACGTTTTGTATCTGACTTAAGCTCTTTAATTTCTGTCGGTCCGTACACCATCCAACCTGATCGAGTTTTCACTGCTATCGGTTCAGCGGACAATGATGTACGTGGTGCTTCAACTGGTACAGTAAGAAAGGCGTGAGCCAGATTATTTGTGGTTGTTTATCGTTATACTCCTGTATTGGCAACCCTACTAGATGCTGACAATTATTTTCATTTAACTCACTATACTTAAAAGTCTGCGCTGGCAATGCTAACTCCAATAACGTATAAACATTTTTCATATTAAAAATTTTCGTGTCTTCGTCCACTCTGCTGATAAATAGGTTCACTATCTCAGTTCGTTGCGACGTTGTTTGATTATTAAGCTACTGCAAATGTAAAACATTGTGTTGTCCACGGATACCTTATCGTCGAGCAAGATTCTGGTCCACCATCGAGACTTTTGCCCCATCATCAACAAATGCGTAACGTATGTGGTGATGATTTCAAAACGTCCATGTATCTTCACTGGCAGTACTTGGAACAAAATTTTCCCACTTCTTTCGTGACCGTCTACATAGCAATTGCGACCTCCTGGAACTCGCGGCACTATAAGAGATGTGTGTGTTGCTGGTACCTGTTGGATCTCAATTTGTTTCTCTTGCTTAGCATGAAGTAGTCGGTGGTGTAACCTTTGACATCCGTCGACTTCGCAGCGACGCCACTGGGTGCAGTTATTCATCTGGTGGCGCTTCTTCAAGCAGGAAAAACAAACTTGGCTTTCTTTAACTTTTGCCCAGCGATTATCCACAGTTACCTGCTAGAAAAATTTACAATTATTTAACGTGGCGCACTGCTCATCGCAGGCGCAACGTTTTGTTTGCGCTACGCTTACTCCGAAAAAGTGCTTTAAAGGGTTAGTAGGCTGCTTACGATAGTTTCTCGCTTGTGTCAGCAAGGATAATGTTGGCAGTACATCCGACGCCATTTTTGCCAGGCGTTGCAAGTACTTAAGCCACTGACTAAACTCAAGCAACGTTGGTGGCCGCTCAAGTAAGATACATTTTTAGCCTACTGCATTTGTCGCGAGATTGGCAGTTTTGTGACGAGCTCACTTAAGAATGTTGGTTTGGCAAAGTGATGTTCACCGTGAGCACTCTGTAAAAATGCTGCCATATGAACCATCTTGTTTGCAAATTCAATCAAAGCATCCAGATTGCCTTCAAGTAGTGGGGGCACAGCACGTATCTTCTCAATTTGGCTTTTTATTAGTTGATCCGGCCTTCCAAAAGTTTCCCTGAGTGTTTCCATGATTGCAGGGAAACTACTGGAGAGTAAAGATTCAGCAGTATCTCTAGCGTGGCCTCTTAGTGATTCACGTAAACGCATAATATTATGTAGTTGTGAGTATTCAACCTCAGCAGTTGTCGTTCCAAATGCTTCGAGAAACATCTGCTATTCCTCAGGATAATCTGAAAGTGGTGGCAGCGGGTACACTTTTTTCTGTCTGTATATTGTTTCAGGTAAGGAAAACGGAGTATTGCGCTGCAACTATTGCGCATTTAGATCAAACTGGGCTGATTGTGTTATTCCTTGAGGCGGCTGTATTATGGATGGCATCTAAACTGATGGCATAAAAGATGACTGCCGAACGAATTGTGTCGATTGCTGCATTGAGTTTGACATCTGCTGCGTAGGCTGTGATTGCTGCTCCGCCAGCTGTGATGGCTGCTGTATTAGCTGTGTTGACGGGTGTGACGGTTGCTGCATTCGTTGTGAAAGCTGCTGCATCGGCTGTGATTGTTGCGTCGGCTGCATTGGTTGCGGTGTATATTGTGATCGCTGCCGAGTCGTCTGTGATGGCTGGTGTGTCGGTTGCGGTATCTGCTGTAATAGCTGCTGCGTCGGCTGTGATGGTTGCTGCATCTGTTGTATTTGCTGCGTCGGCATTATATATTGACGCATTTCTTCTCGAAGATTACTTACAGTTCCTTGTAGCTGCTGGTTATTTGAGATGAGTATCACCTGCATGGCGTGCAATTGCCGGCCAAACTCGTTTTTCATGTCAAGTAACTTACGACCGTATTCCCTTGATATTGCAACCATTGAGTAATTAAATAATACTGGAGTGGACAACCACGTGACAATATGGTTGCAACAACCCCTGCGACCACTTTTCCTACTGCTACGCTCTTGTTTACAACCTTAGAGAGAGCGAAATTGCACAAGCAAACATGGCTGCTGTTCAATGTAAACAAATTTTCATACAATACCAAAAATTTGCTTTCTATTTGAAAAACCTTCAGCATTGTATGAAAAATAGCCCAGTCATATTAGGTAAAAAAAGGGGTCAACCTCGGAATGAAAGATAATAAGCTGCAAATTGGTATGAACCTTTGTTTTGTCATTCTAAATGTTGTCTCAAAAGTCTAAATCGTTATCGTGTTCGCGTCTCAAGATATTCAAGGTCAAAGGTCACAAAAATCGGTTTTTCGCGAATATCTGGCTTCCTATCGGTTAAATGAGATTTGCATTTATTATAAAAGTTGTAGGCTATAAAATTCCCTACAACTTTTGTTTAAACTTTTTTTTCATACGACCAACCGTTTTGAAGGTAGAGCGCGAAGAGTGCACAGCGTACAGTCATATACGGCCTAATGCAAGGTCAAGCGTGAGTTATGGTTATCAGTACGTTATAAAGTCAATTATTTACTTGGAAATTATAATTATTAAACAATGCCTATTATTTATGTACTGACTATTAATTATTTATATTTAATTAAAGTAAGTAACTTGATTATTTATATATAATTATTCATATTTAACTATTTGACAAAACAAAGGTTCATACCAATTTGCAGCTTATTATCTTTCATTCCGAGGTTGACCCCTTTTTTTACCTAATATGACTGGGCTATACAACTTTTCAAAAACTTTGGTGAAAGTTGGAGCCGAATTGCGACCTCTAACGTGGTCAACAATCTCGTTATATACATACACACATATACAGATATATCCATATATATGCATATATATATACATATGTGTATATATATAGATATATATACATATATATATATATATATATATATATATATATATATATCTATATATATACACATATGTATATATATATGCATATATATGGATATATCTGTATATGTGTGTATGTATATAACGAGATTGTTGACCACGTTAGAGGTCGCAATTCGGCTCCAACTTTCACCAAAGTTTTTGAAAAGTTGTATAGCCCAGTCATATTAGGTAAAAAAAGGGGTCAACCTCGGAATGAAAGATAATAAGCTGCAAATTGGTATGAACCTTTGTTTTGTCAAATAGTTAAATATGAATAATTATATATAAATAATCAAGTTACTTACTTTAATTAAATATAAATAATTAATAGTTAGTACATAAATAATAGGCATTGTTTAATAATTATAATTTCCAAGTAAATAATTGACTTTATAACGTACTGATAATCATAACTCACGCTTGACCTTGCATTAGGCCGTATATGACTGTACGATGTGCACTCTTCGCGCTCTACCTTCAAAACGGTTGGTCGTATGAAAAAAAAGTTTAAACAAAAGTTGTAGGGAATTTTATAGCCTACAACTTTTATAATAAATGCAAATCTCATTTAACCGATAGGAAGCCAGATATTCGCGAAAAACCGATTTTTGTGACCTTTGACCTTGAATATCTTGAGACGCGAACACGATAACGATTTAGACTTTTGAGACAACATTTAGAATGACAAAACAAAGGTTCATACCAATTTGCAGCTTATTATCTTTCATTCCGAGGTGAAAGCCCTAATATGACTGGGCTAAAACATGCAAAACATTAATATGATAACTACTCACTTGTGAAAGGAAACACCTACAGATCCTTTTCCACTATGATTTTTTCACGAAGGCACTACACATTTCATTTCACAGTGTCACACGTTAAAGTAACTTGAATCACAAACTCCAATCGAATATTTAAACACTTGGTACGAATTTAGATCGCGAACACTTTCCATAGTTTTAATATCGGATAAAATTCGCGACGAAACTTGCAAATTGGCCAATTTGGCGTCCAATTTGCATCAGTCAACTTGACAGTCAGTTCACACCTAGTAAGCTTTAGGAACAAGAAAGTGACCAGCAAGAGGCAGACGGGGCGGAAATGACAGACTGTTCACTTGGAAGAGAACAGAAACCGGTCGCATGCTCTCTCATGCATTTTATATGAGCTTAGCCCATCCAGTTCTTATTAATCTTAGATTGCAACTGAATTAATATCACTGTTTTCAGACATGGCGGCTAGCATAGTAGAGGCAGTTGCGTTGTTTGGTGACGTTGGCGGTTCTTGACTAGTTGCTGCAGGCGTATTGGATGGGGAACGTTTAATTGGCATGTTGCTGAAATCAATAAATTGCACTGGCGGAACATCTGTATTCTTTCTCTGGCTAAATCATCTCAAACACTCTTTATCGGTCATCAACTTGCAGCTTGTTAGGCAAAGTAAATAGAAAATGGCAGTTCAAGGACAGCGTCTAAAATTCAATCCTTCAAGTGATTTCGAAGATAGAATAAAATTTTGTGGCTTTTTTGTAACTCGAGCTATTGAATAAAACGTGCCCGGCAGAATTTAATCTATTGTCTTCAAAACTCTGGTTTGAAATTTGAGCAACTGTTTTTTTATTTTTATCTTATTCGCTCTTTCACTGTTTCAAAACAGAAAGAACATTTTTCAAACAATACTATTTATAATCTTACAACTAATACTCTCATATGACAACATTGTATTTTTTACGATGGGCCATCTCGTGGTGGGCTCGAACGGAATTCTGCTTTACCATCTCAAATCTATTATCAACACTATGCATATCAAGAAGCGCGAGTCCAGTCAGCCGATGCTCAACCATCTCGGTCCTCATCTATGTCTTTACACAACTAAGTGTAGAGAATGTCGTCTGTACTGTAGCTGCGAAAGAACATTCCTTTGTATTTGGCTGATATACATAAAGAATGAACATTGAAGGGTAAGGGTTACTTTTACCTATTGAAATTGATAGAGTGAGTAGAACCTGCACAAGAGCTTGCTGTCTTCTCTTAGAGTTTCGTAACGGTTTCTTTATAGTTTTCAAACTTCTATATTCTGGAATGTTCTTCAAGGAGCACAATTCGTATAGAACATAGTGTCCCTTTGTAAGGAAAGTAGCGTAGCAAACCTACTTAATCAATTTCATCGAAATTCAATCTATTCCATTATATTTCAAGTTCACGCGATGAAGGGGCGCAGACAATATATGTTAACGGCAGCCACAACATTCACGTTTTGTTGTATGCTGATTATATTCGGTGTGCTAATTATATTCTGGTCGGTCGCTCTCTAGTTTTGGACGACTTTTGGGAGGCTCGGTGAACCAAAAGAGTGGCACTCACACCGAACTTTGGGTGATTTGGTTGGGACCGGAGAGCCTCAGCCGGAGTAGCTCCAATAAAACGTGGCCTGATATCAGAGCCGGTGACATTCGGTAACAGCTGGCCGCTTACCTTTGTTCAATATCGATAATATTAATTATTGTCCCATATTGGCATAATAATACTCATTTAAGATCAACTACAACCAAATCAATCGGCTTACAACATTCTTTTCACTGATTTGCTGATTTGTTTTTACCTTACAGTTTGATCTATTAAAAAAATATTTTTTTTTCTAGAGGGAGGGCATGTATCTCCGGTGTCCCCTGCGCCCCTCACCCTTAGAGTCTCCAGCAGTTATTTTACAACAGCTTGTTTGATTAAAGGTCATCCCAATAGAGTAAATGGTTTATCATCTATTTACAAAACTAAATTTATATCGTTTTGGCTATGTATGAGGTTCACGAAGATCTCTCCTTCATTTCTTTTTCTTCGCAGCACTACACCAGCCTCTCGGGCCTTTGCTTCCTGCAAATAGCGCCTCCAACTGTCTCGGTCCATTGACTGTGTCCTCCAATTTCAAAATCCGGGCAGCGATGAACTGACTTCGTCGATCGAGTCAGACCAGCGTTGCCTCGGTTTCTCCATTAGTCTCCGCCCTTCAGTTCTCCCAACGAATACATTTTTGGGTATCCGTTGTTTGTACATACGATTCATGTGGCCAGCCTATTGTAGCTTCCGCAGTCTTACAATCGTCGAGATCTCCGGCTCGTTCAAAATTTCATACAGCTCATGAGCTCTCCTTTATTTAAAGCCTCTAAATTTGGTGTTTGAAACGGGATTAGGGGACCTTTGAAATGATTGGCGTCAAAAGTGCCTAGCATGAGTGAGTAAATCTAACATGATGATGTTTTAACAAATTAATATAAATTTCAATTTTCCTATGATAAAAGATGAATAGGGTTGTAAATCGAATAACGTTGTTTTTCTCGTTCTACTGTCCAAATCCACCAAAATCTCCTTCTGCTAATGTCACTACCATTTATAATTTCATTTTCTCATTAATAACTTTGCAAGTACTCATAACCTTCCGTCGTCACTCTAAATTAACCTTTCATATCCTTTTAATTACGTTTCATCTCATTATCCCGACAAACAAATCTTGCATTTACAGAAATTTTATTTTCACTCGTCTCTCTCGTCTTCATGGTGAATTTGTTTGTTCTCATTTCATCCATTTTAATTAAAACAAATTTTAGGTGAAATAATTAAGATCGAAATTAATACCGTTTGCAAAGCTCGCTTTCGTATTCTCCCTCTGGAAGAAAGATACCAGACATCCTGTGCTGGTCTATAGATAAACAAGATAATACCAATAATGAAATCTTCTAAAATCTTCTCTCCTTCTAATTTGCTCGTCGTATGGCAGAAGACAAGAGAAAGAGAGACATGAAATTAAGATGATGAGAATGTCTGATGGACAAGCAAATACCATTTCGAATTAAAGAGGTGTATACTGACTGTTTGCATTGGGGCGGTGTTAATTAAATGTTTATTTTATAACAATGAGTTGGAAAGCTTTGTCAAATAGGGCGAACATTTTATGACTCCATGTTAAAATGCTTTAAAGAAAATCAGGTCTTAAATTCTACATGTGTTAGGAATGGTGTTGGTTCTAAGAACTTTACAAGGATTTAGCAACATCTTAAAAATTTAGCAGTCACCGTAGGAGATTGGTAAAAAAGTAATGATCATGGTCACATGTTAGTTGTCATCCAATCAAATGAGACAATTTTTTGAGAGTACTAAAATTTCGCTGCACCGTCCTTTACAAAATGAATACTTCTGAAAAGTTTTAGGCTATGAGCAGAAAGGAAACCGTGATGAAACAAGAGGAAATAGTACTGAAAGAAACGACACTACAGATCTTAAAGACGAGAAGGCCTGATATTGTTTGCGCCGGCAATATATGAGTGTACAATACATTTAAGCTATAGAGAATTTTCAGTTCAGATGAACAAACACCCAGTTGTCTTACAGGTCTTGAGGCCGCGTCATAATATAGCAGTACCGTCGGAGTCCTATACTACCACTTGCGGAGGAAGATCCACCAAGGAAAACGCGAACAGGGTGAAAAGCCAGGCGCAGGATGCTTTTTCATGACCTACGATGAATAGAGAGATTGACAGTTATCAAGAGCTACAACGCAAATTAATTCCCCTGGCATCAATGGTAGATAGCGCTAGCATCGACAAAGATGTAGACACGCTCTTCTCCACATGTTCCACGTGTCATCACTCTTCAACTAGACACGGTCGATATCAGTCTTAGTTCGCATTGCTACGCTCTAACACGAACCCCACGGAATCTTATAGATAATAATTTGTATCAATTAAGACTCTCTTTTAAATTAACATGGTCTGTCGTCATTCGCATCTTGACAAGCACAACAAATGATGTCAGAAGTGAACAAGTGCTAGAAGAAAGAAAGATATGAACAAAGGTTAGAAGAAGGCAAGAAGTGAAAAGTGAATAGCAACGGCAAAAATATGGCGATACTGACGGACGAGCTAATACAAACTCTCACATTAGCCATTACGGCCACTTTAACGATGTCCATGCAAAACGCTCGGAAATCACCAGGAAACCCCGCCACGCAGAAACCACAAACATTTTCGGTCAATGAATTTCGCGCGCCAGATGAGGGTACGATCGAGGATTATTTTAAGCGAATTCCACTGGACCCTAGGATTGAGTAAGATTAATGCCGATTTACATGCTAATTATGCTCAGGTGCATATGGGTGTAGAGCTGAGTAACGCGCTCAAGTTCTAAGCAAACCCAAAAGCACCAGAAATTCTTAGTTATGCACAAATCAAAGAAACACGAACCAAGCATTTTGATGGCGAAGAGGACAAATATGTCGAAAGCATCAAATTTCGACTGATAAGGGTGAGTGAGTGGCCGAATTTTCACTCCCTTTGAAACAAGCTGCTGCATTTCGTGAATAATGGCGATTTTTTGGACCGCATGTTGATCGAACAACTTTTACATGGCCTAGAATCACGGGAGATGTGCGATGAAATAATTGGCAAAGAGCCAGCTACGTTCACCGAGATAAGCGATATCGCGAATGCCCTTGAAGCTACACGAAAAGTAACCAATGAAGCTCAAGTTTTGGCTTCAACCCAGTCCGAAAAAACAAATAAGTTAGGTTACACGCAGCCAAAAGTCAAAAAGGACAAAACGTATAAACTTCCGACTCATAATCGTAGTCGAAATAGTAGTCAACTAAGACACACACCTACACATTCAAGAAAAACTGAAGATTCTAGTAAATGTCCTGGATGTGGGGATTCTCACACACGTCGGCTCTGTAAATTCAAAGACCCAACCTGCCATACAAGACAAAGGACCCGCTGAAAACATAGACATAGTTGATTGTATTGACGACACGATAAGACTTCATCGAGTAAACTCGATCCAGAATAACCACAAGCAAGTCCTCAAGCTTCAAATAGATGGACGACAAATCGATGTGGAATTGGACACTGGCGCACCATGTGCCATCGTTAGCATCAATGTACTTCGAACAATAAAACGAAACTTTACCTTATTGAAAAAAGATCGTCAATTTTCGAGTTACCCAGGGCATCGGATTAATTGTCTTACAAGGATTCCTGTAAATATCACTGTCGGTAAAGAAACTGCTTGACTCAACTTACATATTGTCGAAGGTAATTGCGTTTCGCTCTTTGGAAGGGAATGGAGTCCACATTTTGTCAAAGAGATCAATTTTGCTCAGAATTTTTCGAAGTCACAAAAAAAATCAACGCGCTTTCTATAGTTTCATCAAACCTCACATCGGAACAAAAGAAAGAATTAGACAAAGTTATATCACAATACCAAGATATTTTCAGTAAAGAAGCTGGAAAAATTAAAGGGCCGCCAGCTGAAGTGAATTTTAAATCGAACGCTAAACCTGTTACAATACGGACACGAGTGGCAAAAAGGACGGCCGTATAAGAATAACTAGTAATGACAAATCCACTCTTAATCCTCAAATAATAATTGACGAACACTCGATTCCAAAAGCAGAACATATTTCCAATCAGATGAAAGGGGCAAAAGTATTTTGCCATTTAGATCTCACGAATGCTTACATCTATCTTACTGTTAGTGATGAAGTCCGTCAAGCACTTACTTTGAACACAGTAACTCATGGTCACATTCGCCCACGCCGTGCATCGTAACGCAGCCAATATCCCCGCGCTCTGCCAACAACGTATTGAAGGAGTCCTCAAAAATATAAAGAAAGCTTCCGTATTTTTCGATGATATCGTCGCTTTCACAGATAATTTCGAAGATTTGCTTCAAGCCATAATCAATTATTTGACTGCTTAAGATAAAATGTTCTTCGGCTTAATCGAGATAAATGCATTTTCGCTGCAGTTGTAATCGAACTTTTGGGACACAAAATCTACTCAAACGGAATAAAAAAATCAGACAAACATATAGAAGCTGTTACAACCACGGTAGTCACCGCAGTTGCACACATTAAGTATTGGCATAGGAGTGTGTAACCCGGGGTGCCATACTGAGGCCGGCTAGCGCTCAGTCGTGTCGTGGGACTTCCGGGACACCCTCTGCTCGTGCTGAGCCACCTTTCATAAAAACACTAACACGAAGGGAAAAGGACGGGAAAGGGGAGGTCATTTTACTAAATATACAAAACTATGAAAAATAAAGTAATTTGAAACCATGCAAAAAAATAAAGAAAATAATGCAAAAAAAGGTAAAGGAAGAATCTAACCTATACTCACTTACTTTCCTGCAAAACTCCGAGCGCTCGGGGAAAGGCCAAGAAAGAAGCGGAGGCCTCTGAAAACTAAAGCTAAAGTCTCTGTAATGTACAAAAAAAAAAAAAAAAACAAGAAAGATGGTAAAACGGCCACCTTTGTAATTTCCACACTTGCTTGTTTATTCTTCGGTACTGTGTTTTAGTTCCTCTTCACTTTAGAATAAAGCTTTTTGACATTCAACGTTTTTTCTTTCTTTCCTTTTTCTCACTCCTTAATTCTTTTGGTTATTTATAAGTTTCATTTAGCTCACAACACACTTTGAATTATGTTTGTGTCTTCGTTAAAAGTATAATATGTCACTTAAACTTTCGTATTTTCTGTACTGACATCCAAATTATTACTATTTTTCCCCAAAATTCACCCAACGCCAACACTGTAAATCCCAACCCCAAGTTAAAATCCCCAAAATCCAAGCTAAAATTAACTTTCGATTAAAAAAATTTTTCTTCACACCTCCAAAGAACTTCTTCCACTCGAAACGGAATCCCAAAAATTCACGCCTAAAGCACTTGTTCCACTTTCAAACTGGAAACGGACTCCCAAAATTCACGCCCAAAGCACTTACTGCCTCAATTCAACGAACTTAATCCAGCATTTCACCTCCAGCAAATCCGATCCCGCAATCCTTTTCATTTTCAATTACCGCCGCCGCATCTGGGTAACGTAATCGAAATTCATTACACTTCGATTCCGCCACCCACACATCTTTTTTTCCGTATTGACAAACACAAAAAATCCATTGATTTGCATATATGGCAATTTGCATCATCAAAGAAGTGCTTGAGCGAATGCAAAGTGTCACATATACATATACGGAAACTATTAATTTTGCCGATACCCCAAAAAGAGTGCTTTACTGCGCTCGGGGAACTTGAACCCAGGGTTCCAGCAGAACTGCGGTCGAGAATTCGCGACGCAACCAAGGGAGCCATGTCTTGTCGATCTCCCATTCATCCGATTAGCAGCTTCAACTCTTTCTTGATGGGCATGAAACGAAAATTTGTTAAAAGGGAAACGTGAATAAATTTTTGTTAGTATAAAAATATGAAATAGAATTAGTTAGTATGAAGGAAGGAATTAGGTTTTGTTAGGGAAAAGGTATTGAATGAAGTTTTGTTAGTGGGAATTAATGAATGGAATGTTGTTAGTGGGAAAAATGAAATTAATAGTATATATTTTATTATTTTAGTTAGAAATAAGGGAAAAGGGTAGGATTGTGATGATCGGGAAATAAAATTATAGGGAAATTGGAAAAAATGTTAATTAAAAATAAATAAATACACAAAGGAAAAGGTAGGAGTGCCCAAAGGAAGGTGGAGGTGTTACGGCGGCTATTTGATGTTGCTAATGGGAGAAAGTTAGCACGCCGGAATTCGCAACAAAGCTATTAAAAACTCAGTTAAACCACATACGTTGGAAGAATTGCAACTTTTTTTGGGCAAAGTGACTTACTACAGTTCATTCATACCAAATCTTGCAACAAAAGTAAGACCACTCCGAGATATGGTCAATACTGAAGATATGACATGGTCAGAAGAAGCGAATAGAGCTTTAATAAACTTACGAGAATTCTGACGTATCCACAAGTGCTCACGCCCTATGATCCTGCCTCCCATAAAATCAAAACGGTATCCGTAAACTTCTTAAAATTTCATAGTTATGTAGAATAATGTGATATCTTAATGCTCACAAAACCAAATGGCGGCTGTTATGGGCTTATGAAAGAAACTTTGCATCTTTTAGATAATTTTGAACGATTTCTTATACAAGTATTGGGTCAATGATTTAAGACATTCATGCCATCAGAAAACTTGTTTGGAACCCTAGGATAATGACAAACCCTTTTGGTAGGAGTACTTTCCTACTTACCTCAACTAGTTTTTGCGTAAGGAAGGTCGGCGACTTTTGAAAGTGCTCTCAAAACGCATCAAAAACTTCCTGAGTAATCTAAATCACAAAGGAAGAATCAATATTCTTTTCATTTATGTACATACCTAATATTAACAAAAATCCACACATCTGTTAGGTATAGCGAGTCAAAGAACTTGATATCCTTTCAATTTAAATTAACCAGCTGTTTTCTTTCAAGTTTTTTCTCTGCATTTCCAAGCGTTTTTTTCTATTATGAAGTATATATTCCATTTACTTTGAACCTCTTATCTCGAGGCTATTCAGGTCTGCATTGGACATCTACAACTTCATCCAACTATCTTTTACAAAGTGCAATTTGTAGCGATAAAGCTGATTATTATTACTTTTCAAGTATGCACTGCTCCACGCAGATAATAATTAATTGCACGAAACACTGCGACAAAGGACTGAATATAAGTACCAAACACAGAGCCAGGACGTCGCGACGATATAACTCACTCCCGGTGTCATTCTCTAAAGTGGATTCATACAGTACCTACAGTTAGATGGTCCGGTGGTTCTTTGATAGGGATCTCATAATGAAATTACATCATGCAAATGTTCATGTACCTGGAAATAAAAGCGCAAAAGGATTTCAAAGAAAACTTCAGGTGCAGATGATTGAAAAGCACAGCAGTGAGCAAGACTGAAGAAAAGCTGTAGGAAGCGACATGATAACCGCATCCATGCACAAAGCATTATGGTTTAAAAATAAAGTAGCATTGTCTTATGAAATTGTCTTTGTCAGGACTAACAATGGGCGTTTAGTAAGCCAACAAAGATAAGTTTTCAAAAAGTGCTTCCGGCCTTGCAACTGACAGTTTTTTCTCCAAATTTCGTATTTATAAAGTGCTCCAAGGGGAAGCTCAACTTTTGAAATTCATAATTGCTGGCATGCCGTGACATCAGGTCAGGATATGATTGCTTCAAAGGAATATGCTCGTTATTCGATAAAAGACTTGATATGAAACAATTATAAATTGTAAATGTTTTTCTTTGCAACATCCTGTAGGGATAAAGTACTCCTTGAGGTAAATATATTTAAGAAGGTGATTTTTAATAATTTACAGTGGAGTGGAATGATAAAAGAAACTCTGGAAAAGGTATTCCCTGAATTCCGTTCTTACAACAGAACCAGGCGAGTTAAATTGAGCTCCGATATATTAAGACAATGCAGTGGAAAAAACCTGGGCACGTGCGAGTTGAACTCACGTGGAGAGGGTTCCGAATGATCAATTTATAATCTGGTAGTTTTTGAAATCTGACGCAAATTTTTTGTGGTGAATATGAAAAGTGTCTCTGATACCCGATTATAGAGGGAAATCCTTGAATACTACTAAATTCTATCTTTTCGTATATGAGTAAATATGTGTACTAACATTGATTCCTAGAGAGTACTCTGACTTTTCAATTTTGTGATATGTTCCTAATATTAATATTGACGCCTCCTTCTTAAAGTGTGGTCCAACCATAATGCACGATGCTGATTGTGAGTCACACCTTAACGTCAAGTTTTTCGCCCAACTTAATTTGACATTTCTTTGTTTGAGTGTTTGACAAATTCAACCATGGAGAGGGACATAATTGGGCAGCGCGTTCAGGTTGTTGAAGCCTTTTACGAAAATGGGCGGTCAAATCAAAATGTATTTTGTGCTCTTCATGATTTTTTTGGTCAGCATAATCGACTAAATGTGCCCATGATGGGGAGAATCGTGCGCAAATTTCAACAAACCGGATCTGTAGGAAATGTGAAATCACCTGTGCGTACTCGCTCAGTTCGTTCTGCGGAAAACATTGCTATTGTTTGCGATAGTGTGGCAGAAGAGCCGTCAACCTCGACTCCTTATCGTACCCAACAATTGAACATCTCACGAACATCACTGATGCGAATTTTTGATAAAGATTTGAATTCACACGCTAAGGAGGTTCAATTGACTCAAGATCTGAAGCCTACTGACCATTTCAAGCGTCGGCAACACACCGAATAGTTGGTTGAACAGATAGAAGGGAATGGTGACTTTACAAAGAAAATTATCTTCAGCGACGAGGCACACTTTCACCTCAGTGGGTTCGTTAACAAGTGGATTTGCCGCATTTTAGCAAATGAGAATCCACGAGTGATTGCTGAAAAGCCGCTGCATCCACAGAGTGACTGTTTGGTGCGGTTTATGGGTTGGCGGCGTCATCGCGCTGTACTTCTTCGAAAATGAGGACGACCAAGCAGTTACCGTGAATGGTGTTTGCTATTACGAGATCATAACGGACGGGTTGTGGCCAGAAATTGAGGTTATGGACCTGGACGATATGTGGTTCCAACAGGACGGTGCCACTTTCCACACAGCCAACGAAACAACGGTTCTTTTGCACGAGAAATTCAATGGCCATGTTATCTTACGTTGTGGCAATGTTAATTGGCCGCCACCGTCATGTGATTTGGCACCGTTGGACTTCTTTCTCGGGGAATGTTTAAAAAAAAAAGTACGTCAATAAGCCAAGAACAGTTCAAGAGCTTAAGGATGAGATAATTCAGCACATTAACGACATTGAATCCCAATTATGTCTCAGAGTCATTGAAAATATAGACCATCGGAAAGAAGTATGCCACCATCGCCGTGGTGAGCATTTGGGCGAAATTTTTTTTCACACATAATTGTCATAGACCCTTCTATTATAATAAAAAATATTTACATAATTCTCTGAAAACTTTTTATTTTATTTACAATTAACATCGTGCGTTTCGATGGGACTACCCTTTATTTCTCATCATTCAAGATTATACACATAAAGTTTGGGAGTTGAAAACCGGAAGAAAGCAGAAGGTTCATCTTGGGCGAGCATGGACAGAGTTTCAGAGGCGGCAAAATGAACTAGTTATTGTCAGCAAGCAAGTACGATGGCGAAGCAAGCAAGCACGATGACCAAAGACCAAAGCCGCCCGCAAGGAAATCCCTTAGGACATGATGGATGCAGACCATATGAAAGCAAAGAATTCAAGCTTTAACCAAGACGTTGACCTAATTAATTGTAAGGTTAAATGAATTTATATTAGCGAAGAGTAAATTAGTCGTAAAACGTAAAATCCCGGCTCCTTTGCCAATTCCACCCACACCTAGCACTAATCCTTTCAGCGCACTGGCGAAAGATAACCAAAATAATAAAACAAACGCGACTAACAATCGAACAAAGAAGGTGCGGTTTCCACCAATTTTCATAGAAAATGTGAAGGCAACAGTGCTTAAAGGCATTATCGATAGGTACACCTCTACCGATAGTATTCGTCTACATTACGAACCTGCTTAAAAACACTGAAGCAGTGGGGTACTCGTTCACCCCCCAAAGAAAGGAAAAAGTGTGTCGTGATACGAAGGGGTGTTAGTTAAGACTTTGGAGCTGAGGCGGTTCGAGAGAACATCGCCAATCAAATTCCGACTTTAGGCACTCACCACTGCATAGTCGACATCAAATAAGATCGACCTGGATTTATTTAGGGTAACAGTGGGATCGCAAGCTGATAAGAACGAAGTAATTAAACTACGTTACATTCTAAGCCAACGAGCCGTATAAGAACGCCTCAAAAGGAGCGATCTGATTCAATTCTATCGGTGTCAAAGATTCGGGCACGTTTCCACCAATTCAACATGTGATGTGTAGCATGTGGGGATGAGTATGCTTCAGAAAGTTGCCCCAGAAATAATATGGACAAGCCGGAAACCGCTCCATTCTGCACTATGTGTAAGACACATGGGCATCCAACTAATTTTTCTGAGTGCCTGGAATGAAAAAGATTGTTGGACAGAGCAATCGAAGCTAAAGCCAAACGAACGGCGCCTCAGATCATATACTCACCGCTCCCCAGCTATCAAAATAGTTCACCACACCGTTTTGCTCCTCTTTCCAATCGAACCTCATATTCAGAAGTTTAAAGAAACAGAGCTTCACCCCACACTTTTATTTCATCGACTCTTAATCCCGCCGAGCGCCTACAACAGATAACCGTGGAGTGGCTGGGAGTGTCTCCCAGTGAACTCCTGTCCAAGGTCAGGGTTCCCTCCCATCCTTGACGCCACACCTGACCAAGAGAAGCCAATGGGTCTTCTCAATATCTATTTCAATCTTTATGGTTGCAAATAGATTTACCATACTTTCCCTAAATATCAACTCGTTAATTTCACATGATAAGAGGCTCTACATTGCTGATTTGTTCAAATCATCTCAACCCGACATCCTCCTTCTAAACGAGCCAGTTTTGAACCATCAACACAAGGTCCATATGGAGAACTACCATATGCTTCGTAATGACAGCAGCAGAGGTAATGTGATACTGTTTCGGGATGATTTAGATATCCATCAAATCCCTCTTGAACAAAATAATGCCTCATGCACGCTAGCAACTCGCAACACCAAGCGACCCAATGGAAACCCAACCGGAATTCTTATTGTCTCCCAATACCTCCCGTGTAATCTAGGTCCCCAGATCCCATTTAAGCTAAAGTAAATCCTCGCAACAGCCTCATCCCACGACTCATTTATACCCGGAAGACTGGGGAGACTCCACAAGGATTACTCACGGGAACTACTTATTGGAATGGCTCCATGCGGATGCCCTTCTCACTGCATCCATAGCAAGTGCTGAGGACCCAACATTTCCCAGAGGGAATCCATTTTTAGATTACTTCATAATATTATCTGACCTCAACGATCCCACAATTCATTTTACCTTGCTCCACATTTAACTCGTCATCGGACCATCATGGCCTCCATCTCGGTTTAACCCTTAGATCACAGATACCAATTCTTACTTGCCTACTTACTACAGACCGTTTGATTCCATAGACTGGCTAAACTTAAGAAAAGACCCCAAAGACCTCCTTCCGAATCTTCCACCGGAAAATATCATTTTCCCGAACACAGAAACAGACTCTCATATATTGGCACTAATATCTGCCATTATGGAGCGTCTAGACTAACATGACCCCTTCCAGAAACCACGCAACCCACTTAATAGATGTCTAACTCAGGAGACTCTTCAATTAATAAAAACTCGGAAGCATATGCTCCAACGGATCAGGCGTTTTTATCATCGGAGCTTTAACCGGTTGAATGAGGAGTATTTGGAATTTACAACGCAAATAACGAGCATTTCCCGTGAACTCCAAAAACTTTGATGCGAAGTGAATGACTTCTATAAAAGCATATTACTGCGACCATCTTCAGATCTTTTTAAAACTATAAATCAACTCACAGGCCGTAAGAGTTGTAAATTCAATATTGAGGAATACCCTATAAAGCGCGGGAATGAAGTCTTCACTGCCCAATCTGACAAGATCGTTGCATGTAAGGGATACTTCAAGCAACTATATTTTTGCCGTGATTCGTCCAACACAGCTTTGAATAACAACGCTTAAATAGAGGTACTACTAACGACGGAAGGGTACGAAGGATTTTATTTAACTGTATTTTCCAGTTACAATAAAGCATCCTCTCTACAACATCCGGTCTTTGCCGGATTTTTCATCTCGAAAACGGAAGTAGAAGATCTCCTAAATGCCTTAAATAGCAAGCTATCTCACAGCTTTGATGGCACCCCGAACAGAATACTCAAGAAGTGCAAGAAGACCATCTCTTCCTTCCTGACGATATTATACAATAATTGTATTAATAATGGATATTTTCCAAAACCTTAGAAAGTTCGTAAACTAAACCTAATACGAAAACCAGGCTTGAAAGGTAACATTAATAATTTTCGGCGAATTTCCCTTCTGCCTACTATGGGTGAACCCCTTGAAAAGATTGTTCTGCAATACTTCAACAATTTTAATAATCTCTTGATCTCCAATTTTCAGTTGGATTTGAACGCGAACGATCTACGGAGCAAGCAATAACGCTATTACACAATAGAGCCACCCGCAATCTTCGGTGAAAAGAGTGCACAGTGGCCTGTGCTCTAGACCTGAACAAAGCGTTCGATTCCGTTTGGATCAATGGTTTCAAGTACAAATTGAAAATTTATACTGTCGGGTCGCAATCCTCAGAATTCTATACAGCTTTCTTTCGGATAGAACATCCCAGACTAAACTGGGCAACCGCATTTCAAATCCTATCCCTATCAAATCGGGAGTCCCACAAGGCTCTATTCTTGGTCCAACCCTGTTAAATTTTTCATGATATCCCACGATTGAAACAGTGGACTTCACCTGGCGAACGTGCTCCGAAGAAGGCGAAGACTGTTCGATCAGCGGGAAAGGTGATGGCCACCGTTTTCTGGAATTCACAAGGTGTGATCCACATCGATTACCTCGTGAAGGGTAAATCAATCACGGAGCGCTACTATGCAGACTTATTGGGCCGATTTGACGTCAAATTGAAGAAAAAGCGGCCCGCTTGGTGAAGGAAGAAGTGCTGTTCCACCACGACAACATGCCGGCTCACACCTCTGCCGTCACCATGGCCAAATTGGTCGAATTGCGCTACGAATTGCTGCCCCATCCACCGTACTCTCTAGATTTGGCCCCTTGTGACTACTTTTTGTTTCCAAACCTGAAAAAATCACTCGCCGGGAATAGGTTTGGGTCGAATGAGGAGGTCATCGCCGCCATGGAGGCCTATTTTGCAGCCCTCGAGAAAATGTATTTTTTGGACGGGTTGAAGGAGATTATGTGGAAAAATAAATTGCCACCTTTCCAAAATTTTCGTTTTTCTTCTGTAGGCTAAGTACTTGTTGAATGACTCTCGTATATTTGTCCAACTTATTCATGTGTCTTATTTTAGAACTGATGGGAAATATTGTCCCAACGCAATGGACTAACGGGACGATATATCCCACTAAAAAAATTTATAAACTTTTGAAATATGAAGCCAAAAATTCAATTAGAGCCCAAACAAAAAAAAAATAAAACCGTTTTCCAATGGTTAAATCTGTTAGAAGAAAAAATGTATTAGAGTTGGCCTTATTGAAATATGAGTTGACGTTTGATGCTTGTTTATATTGCGGGTAGAGTACATTACGCAACAACACTTTTCATTTGATATATCACAAGTTGAACCCATCTGCTCACACAACAGAGCAAGGCCCGATAGCTTTTCAAGAACAAAAAATTGCAAGGTACACTTTGCAAAAAATTTTCATAACCCTTCCCCACCCCCAAAAGTACACCAAATTTGAATAAAATTGGTTCCGTAGATTCGGAGCAAATTGGCTGTAACAGACGGACACACGAGTGATTTTATCAGGATTTCATTTTTGTATTTGGATGTCAGGGACTTTAGAAATTTCGTTGAAAATAACCTTTTGACAAATTAATTTTACTTTTTTAATCAACCAATCTAAAAACATTAATAAATTAACTCCCTGAATGAAGCCTGCAAAATTATCGCTCAAAATCTGTTTTCACTCGATAGGTATTAAAAGCACTCCTTTTTCTCTTCATATAATGAATATGTAGAAATCAATCAAGGGATTTAAATGAGAATTCGGTAGTGAAGTGGATAAACACAATGCAAACACATCAAAACCAACAATCAAATAAATAAAATCCTTAGTCACACGCCGAAACCAATTCAATTCTCGGGAAATAAAATGCATTGAGCAAACCACTGGGAGACCAGCATGCAATCAGGACAAAGTAAATAAAATGCATCCTATGAAATTGCAGTACAATGGCATTTATTACGAGAATCCATTAAAATGCACCATATGTGTAAGTACCACTTTAAAATTACACACGAGCACACACGTAGCTACAGTCGCAGTCATGGAGGTTTTTAGCTTAAGTTTAAAAGCTTTTAATATTACAATGTAAACTTTCATGTTATTTTGCATACTTACACGTACATATACACATGATAATGCGGGAGATTGTTTTATCGTAAAAAAGGTTATTTATTGTAGTCGCATGACTACTTACACGTTCGCTCTTGGTTACGTCAAAAGAGGGACGCGTAACCAATTAATGATGATTTTATGAAAATTGCTCCTCAGATGATACTCTCCTTAATGAGCATCTTAAAATGAAATGACTTCTTTCCGCTGTGTGGGGGGAACGGTATGTGAGCTTCGGAATAATTTGCTGGCAAGGACTTATGTGAATTAGCGAAGAGTTCTTGGTGACATAGAAGAAATTTACATTATTAATTATGTGTGCTTACTCAGGTAGTAAAAAGGAGATTAAAGAACGTTTTACTCGAGAAGTTAAGTTTGAATATCTTGTTTGGCATCCTTAGGAGTATAATTTTATAAGATGCATGTGCTAGGGGTGAGGATCAACTTTTTGGCTAACTTTAGGCTTAATGTTCATTAAATTTTTCTTTATATACGACAAACATGTTTGTTACATGTATTTTTGCTATCAAAAAGGAGTTTGAATTCTCCGGGATTAAAATACCTAATGGAGCAGTTCACTTGATTTATAGCTTTTGACAATGCGATGTACCACAAGCAAAATAAAATGAACTGATTCTATAGTCAAATTTGCAGTTTTACTAGGGGCTGCGCCTTAAATAAAATAAAATTCCCAATTTTATCGTTCTGCCAATACTTTTTCTATGCAATAGTTTGATGAAGTTCATGTTAATTATTTCCCTCTTTACATGTCAATGTTGTTTTGTAGATTATACCTGTAGTGTTCAGTTGATACCCGCGTGAGCTTAGAAATAAATTTCCCTAAACATATGTATAAGCTGATTTTGAATAATAAAAGGAATAAAAATGCCATACTTTAGATGTACATTGTGACAACGAAGTACCCGGAAATTGTAACCTAAATTCCCCTGGTAAATGATATTTAAAAAAAATGTACTTTGTTAAGTTGGTGGGACTGTCCTTAATTACTATGCTAAATATGACCGTGATCTGTCAACCAGTTTGTTTACAGCAGGTGCTTAAGTCAGTACACCTTAGTAGAGCGCTGCGATTTTTTTTATTGTGACCAAATTTAAAGCCAAAAATGTAATAAATATCATCAATCAACCACTGTATTCACCAGATTTGGACCCGTGTGATTTTGATGAATAATTAAATAATTTGCGTTTCATTTACAATGTCCGGGTACTTTTTTGTTACGATGTAAAACAAAACTCGCTGAAGGCCATCGCAAAAAGTGATTATGAAAAGTGTTTCGAGGATTGGAAAAATCGTTGGCTTAAGTGTAGAGTATATGATGGGGATTACTTTGAAGGCGACAAAATAAATATTGATAAATAATTGAATATTATGCATTTTATTTGCAATAACCGGGTACTTTTTTGTCACAATGTATATCTAAACCTTGAGTACTTTTTTGAGCCACTGTATATAAAGTTTCGCATCGTGTACTCTCCACAATAGGTAAATTTTTCTCGAATTATTTGGCATAAACACAAGATCTTTGCAAATGTCAGCTGATCCGTCGTCAACTGGAAGATGGTGACCATGGGAACTCACTACACAGATCTGTCTGTGCTTGTGGTGAGGAATAATTGGTGTACATCGTGCCGAAATGCAATTTCCCCGATGCACTTCTTCTAGTGAAAGTGCACTAACATTTTCAAAATTTGACCTGGACTTTGAAACGGCTAGCCCGAAAGTCGAGAGTTAAAAAAGGCCACGAAGTAACGGTCACTCTCTTTTTTCCTGGAATTAGCGAAGTTGAAAGGACGTATTGGCATACTTACAGAGGTGAATCATAGGCTGGATCAGCGACTATGGAATAAATACGATAGAATTCATCAAATTGTCTAAGGGGATTAACGGAAAGGCGGCTGCAGTGGTGGAATCAAGGTTGAAGTCACGTAGTTGACTTCTGGTGGGACAACAAAGGGCCTATAATCAGCAAAAAATTAGCTTGGAAAAATTGAATGAATTTTTATTGGCTAAATATTTTCCTTTTAAAGCCGGAAAAAAAGTGTAATGCGAATTTTGCTCTTCAATATGAGACGAAATAGTGGTCTTCTAAATTTAAGGTTTTTTTACTTACGAGTATATACATTTTGGTTGGTTCAATGGCTGTTATCTTGGTTGGTTTGAAGAAGTCTTGAGCATCTCAATTAAAGAGTTGTTTCTTTTCAATTTTTGTGGCCTTGTCAGTATAGAGATTGTGGTTCAAAGTGGTCATTTGTTGGAAGAACGTACTTGTGGTTTCTTCTCCTTGACAGAAGATATAGTTGAATTTGCAGCAGGGCTGTGACGTGGAGAGTAGAGATCGAAAATCGCCTAGAAATTGAATTGCAAGTGACTTGCTAGTGGCGGTGATATAGCTTCTAGTCCGTTAAGTGTAGTCGAGGTGGGAGTCAGTAAATTACTCTAGCGTTCTGGTGGTTCATTTGGGCTCGTTGGAGAAAACCAGTGGCACTCACCTGCGTTTCTAGACGAGCTCATTGGAACCCGGGAGCCCCAGCCCGAGCACATCGGGGAAATATTCTTAACAATGTTTATTGGACTATTTTTTGAAGCTACAGATCCAATGAATTACAGTGAAATCTCAATTTTTTGTTATATTGAATTTTTCTCTTAATATCCTAAAATTTATTTTATTGCTTGGAATTATACCTCAAAGAAGATCTTTTTGCAAGTAAAGCTCCAAAAGCATGGAATCACGTAGTTCTCTGATACATACCGCAGTAACTGCAAGTTGCATAAAAGCATCATAAGTCCCATACAGTCATACTGTCCCAATCATTTATACAAGTTTCACAATAAAACGACAGGCTTTAATTTTTTATGATAAAGGCATCCAGATGAGTGCGTTGAGTAAGGATTTCCCCTTTTTTAATAAGTTCTAGGCATCAGATATGACCTCCAAACCGATCGTGTTATGATGAGGTCGCTAGAAAACAAACTCAAGATGTTCAGCAGTTCAGGAACTCATTGAAGCAAGCTGACCTTGAACACATTGGCAGCAAACGCTCTTCATTTCAAATTGACCAAAAAAGTGAAGATAGCCGAAGAATGTGCTAGAAAACAATTTAAAGTAGCAGGAGAGTGCTCCTGCCAGAAGGTTTTTATGAACTGATTAGCAACTCAAACAACATCCTCTAAATATCAAAACTTGACTAATATACAGATTCCATAAATTTAGTTCCAAGAACTAAATTCTGGTTATTATGTATTTAAATTCGCCGCCATTTTGTTTCAAGTGTTTTGACTCCGTTGCTTGAATAATCATAATAAGCATCAATTTTAGAAACTATTTCTACAATTTTTATCAAAATTCCTATATATTTGTAGTGTCTAGGTTCGTTGCAAACGTGTATCTCCCTAGTATCACTTGATAATGTTGTTGTAATTGTTAAATATTCAATCGGCTGTAAACTAGCTGTTTATTGTTCGATTGATATGAAATTTTCAGGACGCGTACAACTGCTATCAAAAAATTTAAATTGTTTCTTTTAAGAAACTTAAAGGTCCCATTTTGATTTTATAGGCAAAAACGTTAAATTTATAATATGTGCTATTATTAACAAAGTTGATTGAGTTTTGACTACTGAGCTGTTTATTGCTCTTGTACTCCTAAGGAATTACCCCCACAAATCTTTCAGATCATAGGTGAACCCATAACTTTTGTATATGTACGTGGGCGTTGTGTTTATTAAAAGGCAGGACTTCGCTCAATGAGTTGAGCCAAAGCTTATATAAGGTGATTTTTAAAAGCTTTAGAATTGAAATAAAATGTTCAAAGCTTCTTTGATTATTTTTTAATGAACGTAAAACCAATGCCATTTAATATTTAACAAGTTGAGTAAGCAGGAGAGTGCTCCTACCAGAAGGTCTTTGTAAACATCCTAGGGTTAGAAGCAAGTTTTCTAGTGGCGTGAATCGATAACTTGAATTATTCATCCAATACTTAGATATGAAATCGTTCAAATTTATACAGAAGATGCACAGTTTCTTTCATAAGCACAGTGCAGCCGCCGTTTTAATCTAGCTTAAATGATTTTTCTGAATGCTCGGCCGATTGAACATGTTCAAGTTAAACACTATTCCTTAAATTTTCATGAAAATTGAAAGAAAATAAAAGTACCTAAGTCAATTTTAAATATATATAGGGTTTTCCAATAAGAGGTGTTATTTTGAATAGATCTTCTGATTTAACACCTTGCGACTTCTTCCTTTGAAGCCACGTGATAGAGAAGGCCTATGCCAATAGCCCAGCGGCAATTCAAGATCTCAAAGATGAAATTCGTGAGGCTATCGAGGACATAGGGCAGCCACTTTGCGATTTGGTTATGGAAAATTTCATGAAGAGGATATGGTCCTGTAAGCGTGTCGTAGTGGTTATTTGCCCAATGTTAGTTATTGCTATTGCCCTGCATATCTTCTTCTTTATAATGAACTAAACATCCGATCATTTATTTTGAAAAATGGCATTTTTCTTTTAATATCAAAATAACACCTCTTATTGGAAAATCCTATATGAACCATAAACACGTGTTATCGTTGTTGTAATTCCATATAATTGAAATGGCTATAACTCACTTGATTATGATGTTAGCATATAAACCTTATGTCAGTCTATATAATTGCAAAATTTCAAGAAGTTTAAAGGTACCGTTTTGATTTTATGGGCAAAAATGTAAAATCTACAAATCATACTATTATTAACAAAGTTGAGCGAATTTCGATTTCTAAGGTATTTGTTGCCCTTGTACTCATAAAGGTCCACATTCGCGATAATTTTCAGATTTTTCGGCTGAAAGGTGTCCAATCGCGAGGGGGGGGGGAACACAAATTTTGGGTACATTTTGCCTTCCCGTGGACCCCCTAATTCATCAAATGATTTTTTTATTTCAGATTCTAAAAGTTCTAATCAAGACTACCACTCGACTACCTTTGATTAAAAAAAATTTTTAAGGGCCAATTCGTTATTAGGCGGGACCCCCCTTAAACACTTTTTAAATGTTTGTCAAGGCCTTAACTTTTGAGAGACTATCACTTTTGACCTTTTCACAAAGTTTGAGCATTCTAGGTTCTATAGTTTCTGAGGAAATCAGCTGTGACGCACGGACAGACGGACAGACGGACGGACGGACAGACGGACGGACAGACGGACAGACAGGTCGCGAAACTAGTAGGTCTTTGTAAAAAATTTTTTACAAAGACCTAAAAATGATTTCTGGCAAATGAACACCACGACTAGCGGTTACAAAGCGCATTCGATCACCGCAATTTTTGAACACTTTTTCGACTAGATCTGGTCTTATTTCGGCAATGTCACGTCAAATTTTTCCTTCAATGCTTTCAATGCTGTTTTGTTTTTTCACCTAAAACCAACAATTCGGCAAAGAAAATAATCTGGAGGCGGTAAATCGCACGATCATCAGGGCGATTGTCTGTATCATTTCGTGAAAGAATACTGTCTCCAAATTTCGTTTTCAATAAGTCGTTTCCGTGACTTTGTGGCGTCTAGCGTCATCCTCTTGGAATTAAATGTTTTCGATGCTTACCTCATTGACTTTTGAAAACAAAAATCCGTTGAGCATTGACCGATAATGTTCACCGTTTACCGTAAAGGCAGCTCCTTCTGCATTTCGAAAGAAATATGGGCCGATGATGCCAGTAGCGTGTACACCACACCACACAGTCAATTTTAATGGATAATATAATGGAGCAGCAATGTATTGCTCGGATTTTTGCCACTCCATATACGGCAATTTCGCTTGTTGACATATTCAGTGAATCAAAAATATTGACCTTAAAATGGACAAAAAGCTCTATAAGTTATATGAATTGAGCTTTGACTTTGAAAATAAATTTCCATACTTTGATATCATTGCTCGAGTGTTAAGCGATTCATGATTAAATGGCAAACCTTATTGAATACAAATTTCATAGAATCGTCAATTTTGACATATGTCATACACAATTTATCCCTATTGTAAGATGAAACTATAAAAATACCCTGTTTTTAACTTACAAAATAGAGATGGAAAGGAAACTATCATTTTTAGATGTTTTACTGAAAAGAGCAGGTTATAGGTAAGTTCGAACTGAAAATGTATGTTAGAAGGGTTATTCCTAACACCCTAAGGACACAAGGAATCGGCACTCAACCATATGATCAACCTAGTTATTAGAAGTGAAGTAGAAGGAAACGGTGCTTATATTTGAAATCAGAAAATTTTTATAGGAACAATTAAGGTAGATAGACCTATGCTCCTGTCAGAAGAATTTTGAAACTAACTCAGGATATGCAGACAAGAATATTGAATAAAATCAAGAAAACCTTTATTTAGGTGCATGCATACAAGATATTCTATTTAAAAAATTCATGATTGCTCCACTTGAAACGGACAACATTTTTTCTAGAACAACAATTATTATTGGCTGGGAAGGATTCGAATGTTCATGTCATTCATCTTATCTAAATTTTGATTGAAGTTTAAGTGAAAGTTATAGTGTCCGGTTCGATAGAAAGCAGTGTAGTGTCTGGTGAGATAGAAATCCATATGTTGTTCCTGGTGTAATTGTAAAAATTTGAATAGCCGTAATTTCTATACATATTATTCGATTTTCATAAAACTTACAGAATATAAGAATTTTGTACTAGACTTCATTAACGTCTAATATCATCGAATTTAAGGGTACCCATGCGAATTTATTGTGAAAAATTTAAAATTTAGAAATCATACTGTTACTAATAAAGTTGTGTAAATTCGAAGGTATTTGTTGTTATTTTACTCATAAAGAATCCTCTTCATAATTTTTTCAAATTATTGGGACCAAAATAGAGATGAAACATTACTTTGTTCACGTTATTTTAGGACGTTATTTTTGCGGAACTTTCCAAAATGAAGATTTAACATAAAACTTGGGACCGGAAACGAGCAACGTTACTAGAAGATTATTTTCATCGCGTCCAGAGCTTCGCCACAGCTTTAAATGTTGTATCCTTGAAAGTTCTACTACCACATACGTCACTAGTTGCGCAAATTTATATGGTAGTACATAAATCAGTCCGCATAATGTAGTGGTTAGAGTGCTCACACCGGAGGCCGAAGGCCCCTGGTTCGAATCCCGTTGGTGAGAATGAGATTTGTTTCGAGTGATTCGTTGGACGCACTATAAGCCCATCTAATTATGATACGTACTGATTTAAAATCCAAACGTATCGCAGATGGGTGGACGGATCAACGATCAAAGCATGGTATTGATTAAATCTACTTCTCAAATGCCGATAAATACGATTATGATACTCTAATTATCACTTAGTGTAGGCCTAAAAGGGGCTGTAGTGCTAAAACAAAAAAAAAAATGGTGGAAGTGTTGGTAAAAATTCGAGATCTTGTACCGTTTCGAGACCGATTTCAACTGTGAAATTAAGAAGATGGTCTGCGGACAACATATTAGCACTTCTTATGATGTGAAAATTGTTTCAAGTTTTACATTCATTTGATTTTTAAGGGCTTTGCAAGGGTAATGAATAGGAGTTTTTTTTACATCTTCAAGCTAACTGTCAGCGGAAGGAGTTGAACTTGTGTTTCATTTTGCCTTCCTGAAAAGCGTAAGTGTAAAGTGAATAGTGCAAGATGCATTTTAAGTATATAAGGAGTGTGTTTTGTCCTTCTCTATGCAAATTATGATATACTATAACAGACATTTCAAAGTTGGCTTAAGGGCTTGATAGCTGAAGTAAAGTTTTGATCGCGCCTCGTTCTCATTACTTCCACACTCGCTTTATGCACCCCAAAAATCGATTAATTGACTCAAGAGTGATATTACACTCTTCAACACTACGACCAAACAATGATGTATATAGTTTTTTACAATTAAAATGAAAAATTTGTTCACTTGCTAATGTCACCTGATTTCAATTTTATCTTCGCACCGATATTAATTCCATGGAAGCAATCTTGCCCCTACCAAAAATACCTCAACGCCCAACACTGCTCCCGATTATTCGATGATTTTGTTTCTACCAACAATTGCACCAAATTAGATGATGCAACCTGCAGGTAATCCTGGTGGCTGATTCCAATGTTTTTTATGTGCACTAGTAAAAACGAAGCTTCTTTAGATTTTCAGAACCACTAAAATCCAAACTCGCATTTAAATTTTAAACAAATTCATGGCTTTTTGTGGAGATCCACCCGTGAATTCTTTCTGTTCAAACTTTCTCATGTTCCCCGCAAGGACATCTGTTGGTACAATATTTTCAATCGAATCACTTTAGTAATTTTGTTTCCCGCTTTCTTTCGCTGTCCTAACAGAATTATAGCTATGACTAGATTAAATCTTTTTTTACCAAAAAAATCAGCTGCCGCCACGCCTAGTTGACTCTGAATTTTCTCGTTCACGTTCCTTCCATCTCAGCTAAATACAACATTTCCAATCGCACGCCAGCTGATTTGCACAAAGTTATGATTGTACAAAGTTCCATCATATTTATGCACAAATCATCATCCGCTCAGAAATGTTGCCATTTAATGAAGACTAAAATTATTTGGACTGACTATATCAGCGAACCCTAGATTAGCTGTTGGGCGTGCTATCACCTACACTACGCAACTGCGGATGTTGGGTGTGTGAGTAACTGCACCAGTTGCTGATATTCCCTTCGCCGAAGATCAAGTTACAATTGATGCAACGCGATTAAAGGCTTGCACCAATAACATTGTAATGGCAAGTTGTTATACACTTGAATTGGTACAAGCGTCTTAAAAGAATTAGACGGTATTAATTATTGTTCCATTGCAATGAATGACTGGAAACAACAAAAACAAGGCAACTTATGAAATTTACTTACCGGGAAAAGGAAATTTGGCTTATTTGTTAATGGAGATAATATGAACGTTAAATTTAGTAATAGCAGGGGATAAAACGAATAGGAAATTAAATAAATATTTAAAATAAATATGTGCATCATCGGATTGGAGAGTTGATATGAATGAATTCCAAACTAATGAACAGGCGAATGCCCGCAACAAAGCTTAACTAATTTAATGCGGGGAAATTTTTAATGTTCCCCTTTCTTTTTAAACTTCAGTAATAGGTACATAATGTGATAACCTGATGTACTAATTTTTGCCTGTGAAGACAAAAGCAATTCTTACCATCAATCGCTAGAACAAGCTCATCAGAAAATTTTCTTACATTTTGCCATGTAATTATCCTTAAATAAATATTCAATTAGCAATTAATTTCCAATTTATTGGGTCAGCCAAAACGTTTGTGAACCATTTCACTGACAGCATTAAAATTTTCATGTTTGTCCTCGTGCCAAACATCAACATGAAATCCCTTTTTTAAAAATTTAATGAGGGTTTTATTAATCCTGGACCCATTAGTTTTCCCCACTTAGCCATATTTTGCTTGTCCTATCACCACAATTCCATGTTTCTAATTTCAGTTAAATGAACCGTTTCAAGTCGAAAAGCCTTTCGGGCCCAATTTAATCCTTACTAATTTTCCTGATTCTAGGATAATAAAGCAAAAGTCGAAGGGTATGAAATGTTTTACAATTTGCAATTAGATTGCTTTCCTAATAAAACCCGATAGAATGATGTGATAGAGATTACGTAAGGACAGGCAGGAGAGCATACAGTGAGTGATGTGAAACTTTCCTTGAGTTAATACAAAGTTATAACAAAGGGTAGTGCTTAGAGGATCTGGCGAATGAAGTATAGTAAGTTGCGAAGAATATGCGAGTGTAGTGTCTTCTTCATGCTTCTACCATCTAAAATCCCTAGAATATTTTTCCCTAGAATCTAATAACTCAGATATAATTTCGCATTCATCCATGAAACTGATTTTCAAGTAAAGAATTTTCTTATCTTGATATTTCTGCAGGAAAATATTTTTGCGGCTGATGTTATCCCTGCCGAGGGATATTTAGATGAGAGGCCGTCATATATCTTTTCTTCGGGATACTCTCACGTGTGCTTAACGAAACATAATATAATCAGATTTTATGGTCGCAAATGGAGAACGACATGCCACTATAATTTATTATGTACAAGATAAAACGAGGGATAGCATCTACTACACATCGCTGACTTTCAATTACTAGAAGCAATTCGAATCACTAATTCTGCAAGATCCTTCTCTGGTGTAGACAGCATTGATTGAATATGTTTGAGGAGCCTTTTTTGGCAAATATTAACATTTTCGGTAAACTAAGTCAATATATTGAAGGATTAATTTCTTAGAGATTAATGGAGTAAAACTACTCTGACGTGATTATTTGAGCGCTCTAAGAGCTTATGGGGCAAAAATTGATGGAGCAGATGGTTTTATAAGGAATTGCTGGGTGGGAATTCTATTCTCGTTGTTTTTTACACTAGGTGTGCTAGCCGGTTAGGATGAAGGATTCTTACCATAAATTTGAATCCAGGATGAAGGATTCTTACCTTGAATTTGAATCATCAAACACTTTATTAGAAAGAAGTTTAAGAAATTTTATGTTTGCTTTCTATTTGCATGCTTTAACTAATCTAGTTGCTCAATGGTAAGATCCGCTGCATTGTATTTCGCGGGGTACGGGTTCAATTTCAGCCAAGCCGTTGGGTAGGTTTTAATAAAGAGTTTATTTTAAATTGAGTCACAATGTGTAATTATGGGGTATTCTTATGCAGTGGATCATTATGGTTTCAGTGCTTCAAAGAGAATTCAGGCCATTTTACCAAAAAATGGCTTATGGCTATCATCCCAAAAAGCGGCTTAGTCGAAATTTTATCTATAGTAGGTGGGACCTTACTGACCATTTAGCCCAAGAAATTTCTACTCAAGGGAAACCTGACGGGAATCTGTTAGGTCCAAGACGGAAATCAAGGTAAGTTGGTCCAACAGAGATATCACTTTGTTATCCATCTTAGAAAATGTAATACTACTAGGACAATAGGGCGGCTTGAGTGTCCATTTAGCTTGCGTTGCAGCTGCTGTAAGGGGCATAAAACTTGAGTGCATATCGTGAGGATCTGTGTGAAGTTTATGGTGACTTCGACGGCAGACTTTCGATTGAGCGGTTGTAATTAGAGTCATTTCATATTGATAGGAACTTTAACTTGTAATAAGAAGAATTTTGGCATTATAAAATCACGCATATTACGCGTAGCTAGAAAAACCAATCGTGCATCGAATTTTGTTTGCAAAAGAAATATTGAAATGAAGGTGACTTTATAGTAATTAAATTACAGCTTGTGAGTGTATTATTTGGAAAGCTATGGTTGAAGAAGTCTCATAGGTTAGTCACATGATCACTTTCTTAGACTACTAAGTAGAACAACTGTGATGCCTATTAAGCTACATCATCTAATTTATTAGGGAGCATTCATTATTACTGCATGTTTTATTGCTAATTTATTACGCAACATAAATTTTTATTGCATTTTCTAGGGCTTTTTATCGGGTAACCCTTGAATACCTTATACAATTTTTTTCATTTAAACTTTAAAGGGGTCAACACATTTAACTTGTCAGAAAATTTTCTGGTTCAAGTTATTGCAGTTTCAGAGAAAACTTGCAGTGACAGCCGGAAGATCAACTCAAATATAAAAGAAAGATTAATTTTACGCATTTTTGGTAAAAAGTTTGCTAACGGTTTTTTGATGTGAAATATAATATCATCCGGATCAGCAATATTGACCACTTTTCCGGGGAATTCACTTCCATGTAAAAGCTCAGCAATAAAATAGCATTTAATTTCCCTGAGTGGTTTGGTAATTTCTTACGAAATTCGAAACTTTTTGGTGGGTGAGATACGTGTTAGAAGCTGACTGGGTGGTTTCGGCAACTTGCTTGTCGCTTAAATCGCCAGCAACAAATTAGGAATAAAAAATACCACTTCGAAAAGTCTTTAAATTGCATTGGTTACTGAAATACGGGTGGAGCTGAAGTAGTTTAAGCCACTTTAAGTCACTTTTCCCGCTTTCCCGAGGGAAGGGGTGCACCTGTAATAAATTAGCAATAATATATGGATCTACATTGAATTTTCCATAATAAAGTAGATTATGTAGCTTAATAGGCGGGGGATGACATACGCGGTAGAGGTTGAAGATGTGGTTTGGGACATACTTTTTGCTTACATCACCAGCAATAAACTAGCAATAAAATGTGCCACCTGGAATACGTCTCTGTTTATATTGTTTCTTGCGATACTTTTCCGGTGGAAGGCGGGGAGCGATCAGATTGAGTTCCTCGTAGAACTTCCCCTGGCTTTATTAAGTGTGCAAAAATATTTTAACAATACTCTGAAAATTTGCCGGGGGTGAGATGTATAGTAGGGGTTGATGGAGTGAATTTTTGGAGAAGGGGGGACAAAAATGTTGTGACACGTAATAAGTTAGCAATAAATTAGCGATGAAATATGCACATATAATGAATGCTCCCTAATAAAGTGGATGAGGTAGCTCAATAGGCATAAAGAAGTGTATCCTTCGGTAGAATTGCCCATCCCTTAATTTGTTCAGCAGAAGTAAAAAAAAATTGAAGTAGAAGTCGGGGAACGTTCGGTGACTTTTCGGCCCGTCTGGTAGGCTATTGTTACCCGCTCCTTCCAATGAGTCATCTGGGACTTAAGGCACCAAGTTGGATCACCTTCCAGTTTGATATATATATCTAGAATACGCCTTTGTTATAGCGTCAACTTAACGATCTATTTTTTTGCAGAGTTGTAGTGGTTCTTTTCCAATAACGCATTTCTTTAACACAGGCCTGATTAGTCTTATATTTTGACAATTCCATGAATGAACCTAGTGAGTGAGGCACTGTAACTGATTAGAATTTCCAGCTGAGAATTAAATGTTGGTTGACCTGATTGACTTTTTAGAATCAGTTTCAAGCGTGTGGAATTTTTACAAGTAAATTCAGTTGCCAGAGAAAATGTTAAAGCTCCTGTGTGGAATAGTTGATATATTCTTTGGTCTGGGAATATAGCTATCTCCAATGTGAGCGCTTGTGGTAATCGAGCAGTCGCCTAGGTAAACCGTTCGAAAAACAACATATACATGATCCAATTTCAATTGTAAATTTAAAAATTACAATTAAAATTCGATGACGGCAACCCCTTTGCAACGCAATTTATGTAAATGAATTGCGGTATTACGTGATGAGAGATACCGGTTGAACGCGAGCAGAGGGCTCGCCAAGAAACCACCGTTGCGACACAGGGAAGTTCTGTTTTTGATCGCCACTTGAGGCAGACGCCTCGAAGAATCGGTTCTCGCGGCAGATTAAGCTAGGTGATGATCGTGAGTGAGGACTGGGCGTATTATTTCGCCTGCGGTCTGCGGTTTGATTTTTGTTTGTTTCCAACGTTCCGGGGAATCTTTTTCGCACGGTATGTGGGAAAGTTGAAAAACGTTCAACTGGAGTGGAATCATATTGCACGCAGTCATGACGTAAAGAATATTTTGATTTCGTGTACCCCTACATTGTGTTTTTCGAGCTTTTTGTGTGTCAACAGAGCCGCAGGGCGCTTGTTAGGGCTCCAGTGCGTATTCCTGACATATTTTATATCGTGAGGCTTCTCGGAATTACCGCAGAATGAGTTGTTATGAGATATCCGTCTCCGGGCGTTGTTGCGTGAGATAATTTTGTGTTCGACTTGTGATCGCATTTCCTAGAGCTAGGAGAAAGTTTTAGGACACTCGTAATGTCAATATTGCTGAAATAAATAAAACTGAACACTAGCTAGCGCGCCTCATTTAACGTTTCACTGATTTCTGTGCTGTCTGGCATCGCTGTACCGCCAAATACCATATGAGATTATAAATTCGAACAGCATTCGTCAAAATCTCAATGAGCCGCACTTCCCCAAATCTACAAAGCCGGCTACACTGCATTCGCTGTGTATAATTTATCAGCCGCGCTGGCATCGAAATCAGAATGGAGAAGTGATACCGAGTGTTCTTATAATCAGATTCAAATTACAAAAGAATTATTCCTGTCATAAATATATCTTTAAATAGAATATTGCCACCCAACCTCTTTGTACGTATAAATATAAAGCTATTCGCAACAAGTATACTTCATAAAAACTACAACTGCATACAAATTTTCTAGTTATACTTGTAATCAAGAAGCAACGGGTTTGCAATAAAATTGAAACAAATTGAGAATATTCTGACCATCATCGAAAAATCAATTTTTCCCATACATTTTAAAGTAGAAACTGAAATCAAAAATAGCGCTTAATTGGTGCTATCAAGTCTAACCGTAATTTGCTTTAGCGAATGTTTTTTTCCAGCGATTTAGTAATTTATATTTCTATAGTATATTTCATAATTGATCTTGTTCTTTTGTTACATAAATAAAACGCAAAAACTAAGTAGAATCGTTAAACTGTTTGTTAACTTAGATGTTGTATGCTGGAGTAATAAGTTGAGATTGCGGGAATAAATACTTAATATACTGAAAATATATGAAAGAGCAGCAACTTCCAGCTTCAGAGAACACTGCAAACGCTAGCACAGGGTTCGGGATGAGTGCATAATGCAAGGGAGAGTGGCAGAAACAAGTCAAATGCCCGCGCATATAATATTCCTCCTATTGAGTGATAACGTATAATTTCGAGTTGACCAAGTTTTTCATCATCTCTCTGATATCCACGAGTTGGCAAAGTCCCGTTCCGGCGCGAAAATGAAGAAAGAGAGGAAAAAATTGATCTCGTCGACAACGGTTAACTGTGGGCTGGGCAACGACGGGGGAGTTGACTCAAATTTGTGTGCTAATCTGTTGGTCGGGAAGAAAATTGCAAAACATCCGAAATGTCGGGATGCATTATGAGATGGGAGAAAGTGGAAAAGTCATTGAGTGAATAAAAAAGAAAATTTTCTCCGTGAAAGCAGAATTTTAGTTCGGATTTCCCGTTTAACCCTCGATCCTACGTTTAGTGTACCTTTAAACGGTGCTGAGTAGCGAATTGCCGTGATCAGTGAGCGTTTGGCGAGGAAGTCGTAAGGATATCAAGGTCGTCGGCAATTTCGCAGCTTGGTTGTAACTCTCCAGTTATATGTGTCAGCCGTAGATATTGCTGTTGAGTGTACCGATTTCTGACCACGTGGTAGGAATGTGTTCGATCTTTTTTGGGGGGGTCAAGGCTGCCATCCAACCGAGCGGATCTTGCTTTGTGTCAATTTTCAGAAATTTATATGATCCGCTGTCGCCTCTTTTTCGAATAAACACGTTCGTGCTGCAGCTTATATAAAGTCTAGTTAAAATCGCGCTCCGATTAATTCAATGGAAAATATAAGTGATTATTAAATTAGATATTGACAAAGCAAGAAGCATAGTGAAAAAAAAAAATATTTGAGGAAAAGGTCCAAAAATATAAATGAGTCGTAGAATGCTGCGCGGTTCGTGTGTTTACAACCAAAAATGTGCTGTCCCGGGCCAAACAAAAGCTACTTTGATCAGCTCTCGGCCTTGATTCGTCGCTTTGAAAGTGAAATAAGCCATTAATCGATGGAATATGAAGCAGTAGAATAATTAGTCGCGAGCATTCCACGTTTGAAGTCCATACAGTTGTGATATCCGAAAAGTTCACATGTGTTTACATTTTGGCAGCTAAATCCTTTTATATGATGTCTTTTGTTACACACTTACTCGTAGGATATATTTTATGCCTTAATCTTGGTATACTAAAATTTAAGATAAAACGCGAATTCTCACTACCAAAAGAAACAAAAGTTTTGTTTCATAAGTTACAAATGGTACAATAATATGCTTAAAAATAAGTTCCGCTTGATTTCAGCATGTTATTAATTTATTGAAAGAAACCCTGCGTCCGTCTGTCCGTCCGTTTGTATGCCACAGCAGTTTTCCTCCGAAATCAAAGAAGCTACAGACATGAAACTTTGTTGAAAGGTCGGAAGTTATGGCTTCTAGACAGTGTTGGGATGATAAACATTTTCAAAGGGTTTTAAGAGGGTCCCCCTATATAGAGAAGAGACCCCCAAAACATTTTTTTTGTCAAAGGTTGTCTAGTGGGGTATCATATGAAAGGTCTCAATGAGATCTTTCCAAAACAGATCTCAAAATTACTTTATCAGTATCGAGGGAGGCAGAATAAGGAAATTTAGGCATATCCCCCCGCGACTCGATACCATTCATCCGCAAAATCTGAAAAAAAACATGGGTGGAGACCTTTATGAATAGTGAGCATTATCAGTTTTACATTTTCCTGAATAAAATCGTAAGGGTACCCTCAAGTTCAATAAAAATCAATACGTAAATGCCTACTTACAACGTTAATTATTACTGAAAATTTATTTAATAATTTAATATTTAATAGATTTATGGGGGTTAAAGTTTTCCTATATTACAACAGCAACTATAAATGGCTATGGGACAATATGCACTTCCAATCAATTCACACACTATGGGTTTGGTAGGATTTGCATGAACAATTCAGTAATTGTATTCATGCGAAATATTTTTGAGAATTTTTTCAACGGGTGACATTTGTAATCGAAAAACAAAATGGCGGCCGTTTTAAATGAGAGTATTGCACAAAATTGTGTTATTTTCTGCAAACTTCAACATTTAAGGTACATGCCATTAAAATTTGATTGAATCTATTAATGAAAAGCTGAAGATAAGCTGCATTAAAAAATCATTGGTGAAAAAATAATGAAGGCAGATCCAATAACTTAATGGTAGAAATTCGTTCAACTTTGCTAATAATAGTAGAATCTGTAAATTAAATATTTTCGCCAGGAAAACTGTATTAGTATGATTAAATTGGATAAAAGTAAATATTCAAGTGTCCTTTAAAAGGTCCATATACTCTATGAGTTTTAATGGAATGTACAGAAGTTATTGCCGTTTGAATTTTCTCCGATTACATCAATCAAATACGGTTACTACATGAGCTTTCGTCAAACCAGACACTAGACTTTGATTGTATTTTCTCAAAATAGATAATATAACATAAAGACATTTAAGATTCGGCTTAGTCAATGATTTCAGCAATATTGCAATAAATTGTTGACCAGTTAAAATGGAGTAACACTGGTTTTTCTTTTAAGGCAAAAATATTTTTGTTGTACATGTCATTAAAGTATGTTAAGTACAAAACCCTTCTGACACGAGCGTAGTTCTGTCTACCCAGCTTGCTTAACTATTGTGTGCTAGAGAAATGCACAAGAACAAATGGTCAATCGGTTTGACATTTCGACTCTGGTCATAATTTAATTCATAAGTGCTATGATATTTTGCAGTGGGTCCTTGTGCTATGGGAAAGGAACCCGCTCGTCAACACCGCACTGCTAGCTTGCCAGCGCACTTACGCATCCCCAGACAAGGCTATTTCCAGCAAAGTGCTGATTTCACTCGCTGAGGCAGCAGAATGCCGCTGTAGTCCTTAACGGACATTGTTAACATCCTTAAATCACTACATGGCCACATGAACCGGATGGACGGACAACGGACTCCCAAAAAGGTATTCGTTGGGAGAACTGAAGGCCAGTGGGGAAGGCGAGGAAACGCTGGTGTGACTCGGTCGACGAAGACAGTTCATCGTTGTTCGGATTTCGAAATTGGAGGACGCGGTCAATGGACCGAGACAGTTGGAGGCGCTTGTTGCAGGAAGCGAAGACCAGAGAGGGGCTGTAGTGCTACGAAGAAGAATATCAATTTAATTAAAAGTGCTTATTAAGACGATTAGTTATAAAAAATATGCATTTAATTTGAGAAAATTGTCTACTTCAGTAACAGTCAAAAAGATAAAGGACAAATTATTGAAGAAATTGGAGTTTCATTCATACAGGTAATCGTGCTAGTATATGTTTTGCCGAAGCAGAATATACACCATCAATTATCCCAACAACCCCAAACAACATCTAACATCATTTTAGGACTTTTTATTTCTTGTGAGTTTCACCCGAGAATCATTTCAAAATAAGGAGGAAGTTCTTTATGTCACATATCAATACTTCCACCCACATATTCCGCTAAAGATCAAAATTCTTCGCATATTTCACTTAAATTGAGCCTCCCGATTCGCTACCACGTACAGTGTATAATGTAAACCAATAGCTAACTTTTCATCAGACATAAGAATAGGATCTCGTCTCTATATAAAATATTGGCAAAGTTTTTCCACCATAAAATAAACACGTAGCAAACTAAGCGTTACGTGCCACAAATCACAATGCCTATACACACACTGGGGCTCAAGTTAAAAGAAATTTTATCCCAATTCTTTGGGGAAAACACAGGAAATCCGTCGTCGCTACCGGCTTTTAAAGCTTGCACATATGAATGACTGCGGCAAGGAGTAGGGCCAAGATCCTCGATACAATACTTCTTCCGCAAATTCTTCGACGTTTCGCAACGTCGTTCCTACTGATTATGGTCCTTATAGATTATCGTGCATGCCATTCCGTAGAACATCATTTGATGGGTAATTTGAAAAATGATCCAGTGAAAGATGATGATGTGAAATGTCATTTGGGAAGATGGTCCTGCGAATGTTGGATGATATGTGTTGGAGCCTAACGACACAGGGGACCTCCAGCTGTGCGAACAATGTTATTTCAACGTGCTGTCAGCAGTTACAAATTACCTAGGCGGATATTTGTTTTTTCTCCCTTTTGCGAGCAGCGTAATTGATTCATTCGCCTTTTTCGATGTAACGATAAAAGAAGACTCCGTTCAACTAAATTTAATTTTAATATTTCTTCCTGCATGAGCTGGGGATAGGATCCGAAAACGGATTAACCGCAAATGGAAGTGAAATTGAAACATCAAAAAGGATGTAATTAAATTAAATTGCGAGCACATCATAACATGCTGGCAAAGAGCGTGACACACGTCAATACCGCAACCAGTTTCCTTGTTATCCTTTTGACAATTGATTGCCAATTCGATTGGAAGTAGCGCCTATCAAAACCGTTCACATATTAATCAGTCATCCTACGGCAAAGCGTCCACAACAGATCGAAACACAACGCAATCGACCAAAGTCAATTCAAAGATTATGGAATTGCGGCCAGTTCTGCAACTTGTTGGGGGCTGTGAAAGTTGAATGAGCTACGCCAGGACATGGCTTACACAGAGCCCTTCAATTTTCGAATATTGACAGGCGTGATCCAGGTAGAAAATAATCGCCTTAATGCCCGGTCACAGTGCATTGTCGGACTCATTACCAAATGAAAACTAATTTCGAACCGGGGAACCGTTTGCTATGGGAGCCTTTGTTTCCAACTGATGCATAAATTAATACGAGTTTGGGGGTTTATAATCTCCTTAACGCCCATTCAGCCGAGTCAGAGCTGTCGGCTATAAAATTGATATTCCTTGCCAGGATAATTCTTTGGGGATAACATTTTCATTATTGATGACAGGCGCACACATACATATAAAGTCGACTCTCTGTTTGCTGTTTGCTTCTTAGGCAGAGTTTCGCACGCTCAGGTCTCCTTTGGAGAGTTTGTAAATTAATTAATTTTTGAAATAAAATTAGACTTGGGCAACGCAAGCGTTTCCATTGTCGAAAGAACGTGAGAAAATGGTTCGATAAATTTGAAATATGGCCTAGTCGTGTTGCAAAATACTCAAATTAGCCATCAACCATCTGGCTTTTGGGAGAAGAATAATCCTTTTGTTTAGGATTATTTAAAGGGTTATAAATCATCTCAGACTTGATGGTCTCACTCAAGTATTGTTGAAATATTTGGAT
Organism: Odontomyia ornata; assembly: GCA_963969285.1. Lineage (NCBI taxonomy): Eukaryota > Metazoa > Arthropoda > Insecta > Diptera > Stratiomyidae > Odontomyia > Odontomyia ornata. The sequence goes on from OZ017739.1 coordinate 459,559,304, forward strand.
GGATTATTAGAGGGCAAATGAGGCAAGAACATAAATTTTGTTTTTCAGAGGTTTTCGTGGCTTGAGATAAGGCACGGGCGCAATTCTAAATTAATTTGTTGATGTTGGCTACTGCAGATATTAGATGAAAGTTTTTGCACAGAAATATTTGATTCACCAGTTTTTAAGTAATGATAATTTTGATTAAAATAATAAATCGTTGTTTGGGTCTTATCTCCTCTCTGCTAGGCTCTTTTGTCCGCAGACATTCTACGAGTATGTCCCCTTCATATTTTTGTTTTTGTTTGGCATTTTCCGCCACTTCTAATAAAAGAGTTTGCAGTTGATTAAAGTGAGGCACGAATGACGACAACAAATATTTGAACGTTGGGAAGGTTACATAAGAAGAGACTTCTTAAAAGCATCTGGAAGCAGGCGGAACTCCGATTAATATGCAGAGGTAAAGTCTTTGAAATACAATATATTGTATACTGTATAAGCCTGAAGGAATAAACATAACATGATAAGCCATATCTCGGCTAGATCGTTTCTTGTGACATTTTTTTCAAGGTTACCAAAGTTGATGTCTTGGAAGATTCTTGTAGTGAATTATGAGGTAGAAAAATGTCCGTGAAGGAATGCAGCGATGGTCTGTTGTCTCGACGAGAGAAGATGGTGGGATTCGCCGAGATTGGCTTTGTCTGAGGGTGCGTGAATGCGCTGGTAGGCTAGCGTTGCGGTGTCGTGGGGCGGGTTCTTTTCTCCAGCACAAGGACCAACTACAAAAGAATTTCGCATCCACGAATTCAAAGATACAAATAAATATCGACCGGAGTCAAGCCGTGTCGTGTGTCGACTTGTAAGTGACGGACGTTATTTGAACATTGTGCTACTTCAATTTTGATTTTCATATTTGCTTTGATTATAAGATTAAGACTCTCTTCTCGGTTATCTGTTTAGCTTTTTGGATTTTTATATTGTGACTTTGTTAAAAATATAAGTAACAATTTGTGAAAATGCATTGCAAAAAGTGTAGTGACTCCGATACCAATGCGGTTCTGTGCAGTAAATGCGGGAAAACTATCACTATGATTGCGCTGGTTTGTCCAAAGCAAGTTATAGGAAAATGGGGCTAGAAAAGAAAACCACCTGGCGTTGCATTTCTTGTTGTTCTCCCCAATCGGCTGAATCAAGCATGCCATCTCTAGCTGACATCTTTAACGAGATCAAAAGTTCCTGCGATGATTTTAGCTGCATGAAAAGTGACTTCGATAACATGTCATCCGAAATTCGGAAAGCAGCGTGTTTCATTCAAGAGCTTTGCGCTAGAATATCTACCATTTATTTATTTATTTTTATTTATTACATCTTGAATTTGTGTTTACAAAATTTTACAGTATATTAGTTTTTGCGTTTAAACCCCTTTTAAGCGTAAGCTTACGTAAGGAGCATGTATTAAGTAACTTATTGGCAAAGTAGAACTACAATTATTTATTATTTTTATAGTTGTCTAAATGTATTCATTTGAAATAATTGATAAATTCAGTAAAAGTAATATACTTATTAATATTATTCAGTAAAACGAAAAGAGTATTTCCAATTCTTCCACACTTAAAGAAAGAAGCCATATTTTTAACTTTATTTTGAATTCAGTAATGGTGAGTGATTTTTTAATGTAATTTGGTACAGTGGACCCTCGTTATAACGCTCATATCGGGCGGCACACAACACCCGCGTTATAAGGAGAACCGCGTTATAACGAGCGGCACGGTAGTACCTAAATAAATTTACTCGGAACGATTTGCATAGCTGCACAATGAAGCATCTCATAAGCTTCACATTTTAATAACAGAACCATTTGCGTATTTATTGTCTTATTGTAATTCAAATAACATAATGATACATCTTAATAAGCACATATACATATGCATGTATCAGTTTATTTATATACGGTACGCTTGAAAATAAAAACATATTCGAGATAATTTTACCGACATTATTTAAATTCATCACTTAAAAAATTGAGTAATTTTCGTTTGTTTGGTTGTTGATAAGTTCTACAGCATCTCTTTTTTGAAAGATGCTAATTGCAACAGTCTGACACTGCTAACATTTCTTGTAATTCAGCACATCTTATTACAGTTTCCATGGTATTTATTGCTTCTTTGGTTGTTGGTGGTAAATCAGCTATTCCACTGACGATTTCTTCTTCACCTATTCCTTCTTGACAATCTTCATCACCACAAACGGAATCGATGATCATTTCGTCAGTCATATTCTGACAAATATCTTCTTTAGCGTCCACATCTAACCAATCAGTCAAAGAATCATGAGTAATTTCCGGCTCATTCAATATTTTCCGGATACGGTAAATTTCAGCCTCAGTGAAGATATGATCTGAAGCTGAATCTGAATGTGTTGTGGACTGGTTAAGATCAGCTTCATTATTAGATTCATTTAATTTTTTCCAACAATTTCGAATTGTCTCCGATGTGATTGCCTGCCAGGCTAATCCAATACTGTACGACACGTCTTTAAGATCCATTTTTTAAAAAATGTGGTGGCTTCGATATCTGATGCTTGTAAAGACTTCATCATTTCTCTCCTGTTATTTGTTTTGAAGGCACTAATAATGCCCTGATCTAAGAGTTGTATAAGAGCTGTTGTATTTTTTGGAAGGAACATTACTTTTATCTTTCCATCGTCAGACACAAGATCATCAGCAGGTGGATGAGCTGGGCAATTATCTAAGAGAAACAAAGCTTTTGGATCTAGTCTCAATTCTGTCAGAAATTTTTTGACAGAAGGAACAAAGGAGTTATGAAAGCAGTCATGAAATATATTCGAAGTCATCCAGGCCTTTGTGCTGTTCTTATAAACAACCGGCAAAGATTTCATGTTGATTGACTTAAAACATCGTGGATGTTGACTTTTACCTATGATGAGTGGCATTAACTTATGACTACCAGCTTTATTTACACAAAATAAAACTGTTATCCTTTCCTTGCTTAATTTTAATTCTTCTTTTTGTGGGTTACTTTTAAGATCTAATGTTTTATTTGGCAACATTCTGTAGTATAACTCAGTCTCATCACAGTTATAAACTTGTACATCGGAATACCCTTCTTCCTTAGTAGAAATTACAAACTGTGTAATGTGACGCCTACGCCCAGGAATCGAAGTGATTCCGATCCCGAACCCTTGTAACCTGCCAGATGGATATGTCCTCGAAGTGCCAGCGGACTTCATCTGTCGTGCGGATATCGTTGTGCAGAAAATATTTTTTTTTCTGTCCAAATATTTAGATCCGTGGATATAAATATTCGAAATATAGAATTAATCCAACCCCGGCACATTTCGAGACATAGCCATCTGGAAATGCCCCTCCACCGTGGCCATCGAGAAAACTATGCCACTGGCGACATCGGGAGAGGTACATTGCCGCCATATGGCGTGCCATTCCACACACAGATGTTTTGTCCGAGGTGACAACCGGAATTTTTGACAGCCACATGTCGGCTTCATTTTTCGTGGCTGTCGTCTGCTAATCGTATCCATTGTCGTGGAATCAGCTAATGCATTTTTGATTTTTAGTATTTATAAGTGAAAAAGATAAAATTAAATTACACTGTTGTTTCTTTAATTAATTTTACATATGTAAATTAGGTTAGTGATTGTATTATGGCTTAGATGCGAAATATCGAAAGCAATCAAAAATAGCAACTGCTAATTGTTGGTTGCGGCAGATTCCGGTATTCGCTCTCGTTTGTGCCGAAAATATCTATAGAAAGAAAATCCCATGAAGTGGATCCGCCGAAAGAACACCGAAGGAAAGGAATCGAGACGGCGAAAGTGTTGCTGCCAAAAAGGCTTTTCAACAAATATAGAAGCATACGGTCAAGGTCAGGACAATATCGACCTAGATGAATGGATCATCTTTCGTTGTCAGTACGGTCGTGGATCAAACATCGGATCAGCGAAATTAGATTCGAACGGAGTACAAGTTCTTCCGGAAGGTAGGAATAAGACGACATCGCCACAAGTCCAAAGTTCAGCAGCTATTGCGAATGTGGCTGAAGAGAAAGCTGACCAGAAAGACGATCCAAATGAAGATTGGTGTGCAGTTGGTTTGGATGGTGGTGAATTGATGTGTTGCGATGAATATCCAAAAGTATTTCACCACAATTGTCACATACCAGCTATAGGTTCCTTACCAGATGAAAGTGAAACGTGGCAAGATTTGTCAGGTGTTAATTTAGCGGAACTGGCAAGTTCAGCTGAATGTGAAAGACATAGTGCAGGAGAACTTGGCGCAAATGAATTAAAGATTAGACAGAGGATATGTTTAAAATTATATTGCCAATACGAACAAAGTTTACCATTTAGAGAGCCAGAACCTGCAACAAACCCTGCATATTATGAAGTAGTTTGTCAACCTATGTCGCTAGATGTTATTCGAACTCGTTTGGATCCATCAAGTCCGAATCACTACAAAGACATTGCCACATTTGTAGCTGACGTTCGATTGTTGTCCAAAACTGTATGCTTATATTATCCGGAGGATTCCAAAACATATGCGCATGCCCGTTGTCTAGAACAATTTTTCGAAGAGCAACTGGCTAAATGGCTTCCTAAATGCGCTCTCGTAAACAAGTGTGAAACGAATGCAGATGAATGTCCTGTGAAACAAAAAAAAAAAAAAAAATGCGCGAAAATTCCGACTGAATGCCCTTAGAAAAAGAACCATTTCAACTGTCGGATAAGAAAAAAAAAACGAAATAAAGTAGATTATATTTGCTGACAGGAATAGTTTTAACATCGTAAGTTTAGGCGTGTATTTACGCTATCGCCTGTTGATGTCGCACATCGACGCATTTAAACTCTTATTACAAGCAAAATATTAATTTATTGTTTAAACATAACTATACATAAAGTAAGAAACCATTTTTATCTACTCGAAAGAAAGCATGAAGTTATTCCAAATATAAAATGGTCGTAAGAAAATTTTTCACCGGTCAGTTATTAATCATATGAATAAATGCATACCAAATTCATTTGAAACCTTAGATTATAGAGGTTAATTAATTTTATATGACAGAATGCTATCTAGATGATCAAAAAAAAAAAAAAAAAAAAACGACGGAAAATCGTACTTTCGTTGATTTTAGGCATAACTATAAATTAAAGACATTAAAAGGTAGAACATTTACGTCCAATTCATACGAGAGATGACATTTATCAGAAACACTTTTTGTGTTTGAATTCTCCTTATTTTGGTTGCTTTTAGACGAAACGCATGTAGACGAAACGCATGTAGACTGGCACACGATTTTATTAATTTGTTTTTATAGTTGATGTAGATGAGTGCTAAAAAACAAAAAAGAGGGAAAATTTCCATTTAATACAAACGGATTATCAAACTGTAGAAAACAAGAGATACTATTACTTTAAGTAGAATACCTTGGTTAGAAATTTATATTGTATCGAAGGAATCGGTAGTTAGTATGTAGGAAAATTAGAGACTTGTTTAGCGTTAGTTATACGTTACAAAAACACGCGACAAAATCAGTCTACGAAAGAAGCAAACCAATATTTAATGTGCATTAGTAGATAATTGAAATGAATAGTCTTAATAGAGAAATTCTTCGTGATCGCGCTTATATACATATATTTTTGGGTTAAAATTTTGATTATCCAAATTGCGGAATGCTATATGGCCAAAACATTAATAGTATAATTTGAAATCGGGAGAAAAAAAAAAAAATGTTTATTTCGAAACGAATGAACATTAATTATTAGAAACGACTAACTTCATACTTTCGATAATACAAGTATCGAAGCATACCCAGCTATAAATGCGAAAAATTGCCGAACATTAATTGTATGATCTTTAAAACATTTGTATAAAGAAAACGATTTTTGTTCTTTTGAAAAATATATATAACAACATGAATTGCTAAGTTAACCCACGACTTTCCTTTTCAGTGACTCTTCTTTTCCAGTGGGAATAGAGAGTGTAGGGTAAGTATGCCGTCGCGAGGGTAGGGTTTCGACAAATCCGCTGAAGTCGGTTTCGCGTCGCGCGCGGTACGCGGTACCTTTGATTGTTTCGTCATTTCTTTAGAGTAGTTTTCTTCGGGTTAAGTTCGAGTAGCATATTTTTCGGTACCGCGTCGGTGAATCGGTAACGCGCCTATGGGATTTTGTAGCGTTTTTTTGATTTGAGATCTGTGGATAGATCACATCCAGGACTAACGTAACGTAGGTTTCCCGTTCTGGATGAGTAATAGTTGACGCGTTTGAAAAACGGGCATGTTCAGGTGACTGAAAATATTGTAATTGAGCGTAACCCATTCGGAGACCCGCGACCGAAATCCTCTCCGAACTAGCTGGCCGACAAGCAGTCACCGCATGAATGGGTTACGGTGCACGGATTGGTTGACCTGTTGGTACCATCCGTTGGCACTACTCAGACTTAACGTCTAGAACCGATGAGAGGTCGGTTCCGCGTTCGATCTGAAAAGAGAAAATCATTACAACTGCTTGGAGAATTCTGCCGCGCCTTCAATATCACTAGACTTTGCTTCTCCAGAAATAGAAATTTGATAGATGCCATGTCATTTTTGCCAACGCCACAACCAACCGTCAGAAGCCTTAAAATATCCTTCTGCTTTTAAGCTTGCATGAAAATTATCAGCTTGCAACTTCAAAGCAGTTCCAAAAACTTCACTTCTTTTGCACAAACCATTCTTTTTTGCACAAACCATTCATAGAGGCAATCGTCCACATTTTGATTTGGTCCAAGTCTTGTCTTCTTTCGAGTAAGACCAGCATCTTGGTCAAGCTTATCAACAAATAAATTTAGTGTTTTCTCCTCTGCTATCCAACCCCTTACAATTCCCTCAGATATCCCGTATTCTCTTCTAATATTTGCTTTAGAAACTCCGCTGTTGACTTTGGCGATGATGTCAAGTTTTTCTTTGACGCTGTAGGCTATTCTTTTATTCATCATGCCTATAATAATTAAACACTATTTGAACATACACAATTGCACAAACTAAATACATACACAATTATTCAATACGCGATGCCAATGAAATGCACACGGATTTGTATAAACACGTTAGAACTTAATGTAAACAATCAGTTCGCCGGACAGTAACAATAAAATGCTATACTCATTAATGCAACAGAGACCTGCATAAAAATGCTGGAACTTATCGTGGACAATCTGTTTTTGGGTGGGCGGTGAAGATCACCCGCGCTATAACCGAGGGCGCGTTATAGCGAGGAGCGTTATAACGAGGGTCCACTGTATTTCATTATAAGCTCTAGGACCAATATATGTATGTTATGTATCTTTGCGATTGAGTTTTCCGACAAAATTGAATAGGAATATTTGAGTGGATAAAACGAGTACTTCCTATAGGTGTTACCGGCGATATTTTAATATTCTTAAATGCTCTGGTTATCGCTTTATTTAAATATATATATTTCAGTTCAAGTACTTGAACAAGATGGTATAGATTAATTGTAGGGTATTGTCGAGGAAGACTATAAATGAGTTTAAGTATAAATTTTTGTGTTACTCGTAAGTAGTTCAGGTGAATGTCGTAGGTTCTTCCCCAAGCTGAAATGCAATATTGCAGTTTTCAACTGCTGAAGGGTTAAGATACGTTTCAGGTGACTGAACAAGCATATAAATTTTCTAATTTTAGTGTTAGGATATTTAATATGGGGACCCCATTTCATTTGACTGTCCACTACGATTTCTAAATATTTTACTGTGTATTCCATTTTAATTTTTCCACAACTACAGGTTTATTATGGATGATATTTGTCTCTTGACAGTATGTTGAGTGAATTCATATTTCGGAAAGTAAGAAAGTAAGTTCATTGACTTTGATTCTAAACTAGTTCTACTAGAGGGAAAACTGTCTATGCTGCCAATCCTACAAAAGGAGCTATCACTAGCCAATGAAACGATACGAGAATTGGAAATTAAAAGCAACAACCAGGATCAGTTCTCAAGATCAAATAATATTGGAATTTCCGGCATACCTGCAAAAAAAGGAGAGAACTTATCATCTATATTGTTCGATCTATGTACAACCGTCAGGGTCAAATTGAATGATTTCCATATAGACACATTACATCGAGTGCGCCCATACCCACCAAATTCAAATAGTGCTGCGAGGAATACTCCAGCGACCCGCCCGCCGGCGATAATTGTGCGTTTTACACAGCTGCAACGCAAAGATAAATTCATTGCTGCAGTGCGAGAATGGCGCGGACTTATTGTACAACTGCTGATATCGGTTTAACCAGGCGCAACTTCAATCATTTATGTTGGTGATCATCTCATACCCGCCAACAAACGATTATTGAAGCAAGCACGCCAACTCAGTGCAGAGAAAAATTATACATTCCTATGGGCGAAAGATTGTATAATTTATTTCGCAAGAATGAAGTATATAAATCATACGGATCGCTTCTGAGAACGATTTAGCGAAAATCGTATGTCTTATAATTCTCAACATTAAAATTTTCTTTCTTTCATACATTTTATGGCTAACATTGAATTTCATTTTAAATTTTTTGCCCTCAATTGATTTTTATTTCTTATATGGTCAAATCAAAATTTCACTTTTAAAAATATTTTTAAAGACAATCTTTTTCGACGGAAACTACTCATTAAATTTTATTAATTTTCTATATTAATGCTCATTTCGTGTGAATAGCCCGAGAACGATATTTGGCTGCACGCTGTATCTTGCTATCAAACTTTTTTATTACGTATGTTTCAAATGATTATGTCTAGTTGCTTATCAATTTATTATCAGATCGTGAGGGGGTCACGCAAAAGGTCTCACTCATACTTATCTAATGTTTTACTGTCTAATTATGACATAGTGTTCTTGACAGATACTTGGCTGACTTCTGATTTCTATGATGCTGAGTACGTTCACACTAATTTTAACTTTTTTAGGAGGGATAGGATAATTCAGACGGACGAGGTATGCGTGGTGGAAGGGTGCTTATTGCAGTGCGGCGTGAGCTGCATCCACGCCGCCTTGAATGATTGGATTCAGGCCAAGAGGCTGAAGAACTGTGGCTAGTCTGTGAGTCCTTCTCCCGGCGGCTTAGTGCTTCTCACACTAAGCTGCACTTAGTTTGTTGCTATTTCCCCCATGGCAATACCCCTTAAGAATCATTGCAAGCCTTCTATGACAAAGTATTTGACTTCATTCAAATGAATCGGGGTGATAGATTTTTAATAATTGGATATTTTAGTATATCCAATATATATATATATATATATATATATATATATATATATATATATATATATATATATATATATAAATATAAAAAAAAATATATATATATATATATATATATATATATATAAATATAAAAATATATATATATATATATATATACATATATATATATATATAAATATATATATATACATATATATATATATACATATATATATATATATATATATATATATATATATATATATATATATATACATATAGAAACATATATATATATATATATATATATATATATATATATATATATATATATATATATATATATATATATATATATATATATATATATATATATATATATATATATATATATATATATATATATATATATATATATACAGTGAGCGGCAAAAGAAAGTAAACACTAACTTTTCATCTTTAAATTGTTACATTACAAAGCTATTATTGACTTGCGATTAAAAGTAATATTAATGAGTTTACTACTAAACCATTTAGAGATTGATTATTATTAAACATGAAATCAAACCAAGTGACAACATTGTACAAATCTCACCAAAGTGGAAATGCATCCGATTTTACGCATCAAAAAAAAGTAAACAGTGGTAATACTTACTTCGCTTCTTTTATAATTCGGGGAAGAACCTTAACTTTTGGTGACAAATTTGTGCTGTTCGCGTGCTTTACTTCACCAAAAGTCGTTTTAAGTGCATTCGTTCTAATTAATATTAAAAATAAAGACGTAAAAGAAAATAGTTTCACCATGGGAAAGCAAACATTGCCTGATACTCGGAAAATTATAATAGACTTAAAAGAAAAAGGTAAATCCTTGCGTGTAATTGACGAAATCGTAGGCAGAAACCACTGCACAGCAAAAAAAATTATTGATAAGTATGCCAAACATCATCTCGTTAAATATTTACCGAGATCTGGACGCCTATAGCAGCTTAGTGGTACTGAAGTTAGAGCTGTAGTAAAAGAAGTAAGGGCAAATCCAGCCTCAAGTGCAGTTAAATTGTCAGAAAACCTAACGCAGGCATCAGGCAAACCAGTAAGTGCGAGTACAGTCAGGAGAGCGCTTCATAAAAATGGTCTACATGGAAGAATACCACGGAAAAAGCCATACGTATCCAAGGCGAATCAGATCACGCGTATGGACTTCGCTAAAAAATACAAAAACGAGGCTTCATCTTTTTGGGAAAACGTATTATATACAGATGAGAGCAAATTCGAAATTTTCGGCGCGAAAAGGCCCCCAAAAATATGGCGTGCTAAGAATGAAGCCTTCAAAGAAAAGTGTGTTACCAACACTGTTAAGCACGGTGGCGGTTCAGTTATGGTATGGGGGTGTATGGCGGC